>CM061276.1:36005000-38505000 GCA_030848825.1 Tadarida brasiliensis | reverse complement strand
GCCAGGGCCACAGTTTACTTTATACATTTATAGAGATTTCACACTGAAAACAGGTCAGATCATTTGCTTTAATGTTTCATTGGATGAAGATAAGTGATTCTCATAAAAATGTATGAATGAAAATATGATTTCTGAAATAATAACACATTTTAATCCCCAGGCAAACTCAGCTTAGTCAAAGTTCTAGCAGGAGGAGGAGGGAGATGGAGTATTCTAGCTGGGTAATTGGCAACAGCTTAATAAAGTCACTATTTAGCAAGGTATGGTCAGAGTATGAGGAAACAATCAAGGAAGAGTGAAATACCCTGGATCTGACAATAGCAGAAAGTTATGATAAATATCAGGACTGAGGAAATGAAGATTACTGGAACAAGGAGAAGTGAGTAGGGTGGACCTGATATTAGCCTGTGTTAAGGTTAAAGTGGTCTACAGTGAAAAATCCATGGGAAATAAACATCCTGATTTGAATCTCTTCCCACCCTCTGACCTCAATTTTGGTATCTCCCACTTGCCAAACCTATATGGCAGACAGAGAGCAAAGGAGAATTCCCATATAGACTAGTTTTCTGGGACAGAACAGGGGACAGAAGAGTCCATTAGGCATCTGGGTTGGCAAATGAAAGCATCCCCATCCATAAAAAAATTATATGATAAATCCTTTGGAAGTGGGTTACTGTTTTGTGAACAAATAATCACTCTGTGTATTCTTTGCCTTGTAAACATGAATATAACTCTGTATTATAAAGAAAAATGGAAAAAGAAATTATATGAAAAAGGCCTTACTGGACTTTGGCTCTGTGGGTGATTTAGCTAACAGTGATAACTTTCACAATTTATTTGTTTGCTTACTTAGTGCTTGCTGTGTACCAGACGTGGTGGTACGTGCCATGCACGCACTGTCATTTGATCCCCCTTAGATATTAGAGCATTTAAGTGTCTTGATCAGAGACACACACAAGCTAAGCAGAGGCAGAGCCAAAATTTTATCATGAGTGGTCTCTAGCGGTAGCACAGCTGAGTATTGTGCTGTGTATCCAGGCGACACCCTGCTCCGTTAGGGAAGACACCTTCCCTATGTTTCATCACCTCCCTTCCCTCATTCATTTACTTCCCAAATTGCAAAAATTACATATGGCTTTTGTGTCTGTTGTTAAATACTTTCCTCATTTCAACCAACCCTTCCTTCTGGGAATTTGTTTCAGGTATGTTTCCTTAGAAAGCAGATTCTGAAATGAAATAACTATGCCAGATTTTTAGAAGGGCATATTCTTAGGATTAACATCTGAGAAAGAAAGGTGTCTACCCAATGGAGACTGGATGTTGGCTTAGTTTTGGGGGCTCAGCCTTTGTGTACTTGTGGTGAACAATTGCAGCATGTAGGGTGCCACAGGAAAAGGACATGTTTCTGGATGTTCTTGTTTATTTCAGCGGAGACAATCCACCAGGGACACTGACAGCTGAGGGCCAAAGGTCATCTGGCAGCACTCCCACTGGGTGAAAGAGTAGCCTTTCCTTCCTAAAGGGTCGTTGTGCAGTGCATCACAGCTTCCACAACAGTAATTATGAACCTCTTCTTTAATTTATAAGCAAAATAGTATAAATTATGCACACATATGCATATATGCAAGTTCTATTACATGCATAAATGTATTGTTATAAATAACAAATAAGGAGATTAAAGCATAGTTGATTAGACTGTTACTACAGTAACACCTTATAAAATATTTAATATACCTACTTACATACACAAAAATATATGTGTGACTTTCTATTTAATTCTAGATAGAAAAGACTCATTGAAAAGTTAATGAATTGCTCAATTGCAGAAATCAATGTGTTTATATGTTAAATTTGTTTTAGATTCTTGAATTAGGGTAACTGACTACTATTGATTTCAGGCTCAGTTTCCGAATTCCTGCATCCAGATGACTAATGACATTGTAGATTCTACATATTTATCATTACTGAAGAAAAATAAATGAAGCCTTCTGTAAGTGGCCCTGCTTTTCTGCCCACAGCCAGACAAATTTGGGGGTGAGGGGGTGGGGATCCTCACCTGAGGATATTTTTCCATTGGTTTTTAGATTGTTTGGAAGGGAAGGAGGAAGAGAGAGAGAAATATTGATGTGAGAGAGACACATTGATTGGTTGCCTCCCTCATGACCCTGACTGGAGCTGAGGACTTAACCTGCAACCCAGGCACATGCCCTTGGCCCAAAATCAAACCTACAACCCTTCAGTATGGGGGCCGATGCTCTAACTGCTGAGCCAAACGAGCCAGGGCAAATTGTCCATTTTTTAAAATACGTTTTTATTGATTTTTTAGAGAGAGAGGAAGGGAGAGAGATAGAAACATTGATTGGCTGCCTCCTGCATGCCCTCTCCAGAGGATCAAGCCCTCAACCCAGGCATGTGCCCTGACCCGAATCAAACCGGGACCTCTCAGTCCATGGGACGGAGCCACACCAGCTGGGCCAAAGTGTTCATTTTTATATTCAGGGCTGCAAACCGTCATATGTGAGTTTGACTTTCTCCCCAGCTAGGGATCTCAAATGGTCTCTTCTGTAACTAAGGAAAATGATATAGCGAAGTCAAGCTTCTGCTCTAGTGTGAGTCTGGAAGCCAAACCCAGAGCAGAGTAAAACCAGAAAAGCAGAGGTTGCAGGGAAAGGGAAAGGAATAGCTGCACTCTATATATTTCATTTCTTCTTCACAGTATAACTTAATCAAGAGGTATTTCCAAATGAAAAATCTCGGCTAAAGATTTTAGATAGACTTGCTCATGGTCACACAAAAAATAATTTTGCAGAGATAGGATTTAAACCTAGTTCTATTGGCCCAAAGTATAAGTCTTAATCCACTATTCTGTTTCACTTGCTAGAAAAGTGTTGGATGTGTGTGTGTGTGTGTGTGTTTCTTTCCAGAGGCACACTTGCATTTTAGATGTCTGATTGGAAGCACATAAATGATGACTGAATATAACGCCAGTCTTTCTTTTCCCATTTTCCCACCTGCAGTTCTTGACATAGATTTGTGACTATACCTCTTTGGAAGAGAGTGGGTATAGATGTATGAAAAAAATGCACTCTTAAAAATATTAGAATCTAAGGCAAATGAACCACTAATGTGTTCAGATAGAAGTCAAATGAAGCTTCTTGGGATTCACTTGGAGTTTTGGTTTAAGATTTTTCAATTTCTGGACAAGCCCGCACCTGTCCACAGATTCTGCTTTTCCTCCGTTAATAATTCAGCTGCTGACAGTTGGAGCTTTGCTTCTGCTTCATTAATCTGTTCTTGGGAAGTAGTATTTTCTCAAAAATGTTGGTGACATTTTCATTTCTCATCTTTAAAGGATCCCTCTCCATCTCTTCCCGAGGTCACACATTTCTACCATCTTAGACAGAGGGACTCGCATTCTTATTCAGCCTGGCAGCAGTCACAATCAGGTGCTCATTTTTTCCCTTTGATTTAACACTGCTCATTTACATCTTTGTCCATTAGATAAAAGTATTAGTCTCTTTTCTCTTCCTTTTGTCTCCAAATTACAACTCACTGAGTTTACCTTCATAGAGATATTTTCAATTTTTCTAAGGATATAAGGAGGTATTTTCTTACCAATGAAAATTAATCAAATAAGAGTAGAATTACTGTAACATGTTGATTCTCCAAAAACCATTTGTAATGAGGAAAGATCATGGCATATTTTAAATGTACATCTATTTTTTTTTTTCAGTTTCTAAAGATACACTATGTAAAGACTTACGATCTTTCCATCTGTTTCTTCTCATTTAATTCTTCTTGGAGTCTAATGCATTCAAATAAGTAACTTTTGTTTTTCTTTCAAACTCCAAAATATACTGTTACCTATATTGAGGTATATTTCTACAATCAAATACAACACATGCTGACGTGTTTTTCCATGAGTCAGTGTATTTGAGACCATCATGTTCCAGAAGTGAAAGAGTTTGGAGCAATTAGATTTTGAGCACGGCTCTGGGTCTTGCTGATTATGTGGCACTGGGTCGTTAGCTGAATCTTTCTAAACCTCCTGTTCTTTCTCATCTCTACAATGGCACAGCTGTCTGTGTTTATCCAATGTATGATTCTCACTCCTCGGCCTTGGTCTTGAACACCTTGGGTTGATAGAATGCTTAAGGTGTTCAGTAAGACCTCTTCACCTTGACAGGGTCAGGATTTCCATGCTCCAATGTCTGTATGAATACTGGTATTGCTGTTCAGTTCTCAGCTTTTCAGTAATATGTCTTTGTCAGGCCTCCATGTGATTCAACCTATGCAAATAACACAGCCCTCACTCCTGGCCTAGGACCCCCAACAGCTCTCATGCAGAATACTACCCCTTCTCAGTTCCCTTTTCCAGGATCAAATATTCTACCTACTTAAGCAGCTCAGAACGCTGATCTTGGTCTTCTCAGCTCCCCAGGCTCTTTCACCTGATCTATTTCAATCTCATGCCCAAAGGCCAGTAAAAACATTGAACTCATGTTATCTGCTTCCTCTCGGATTTCACAGTGATGTCCTACTTGTTCATTATCTGAAAATATTTAACATTGTGCATTCTTCCAGGTGTATGGTTTCTTCCAGGGTGAAGGCAAACCTTCAAACAATCTCACTGCTCTGCCTGGAAGCACATGACTATATATTTTTCCTGGAGGTAAGAGAAACAATTTTTTACCCGCAGACTTCTTGGAATTCGTGGAAATATTTAGTGAGAAGGCCCCTAAGAAAAGACTGGGCTTTATGCCAATATGTGTTGGTAGGAACACAAAGTCATTGTAATTTGCTTAAATAAATAAATATATCTCTTTTACGTACTTCATGCTTGCGAAGCATTTGTGTTATAGTTTTTAACCACAGGTACCTGCCTGCCATAGGAATACTAGAGTAAGGCATTATCGTTAACAAAGGGGACGGCTGGGACCAAAGCTCAAACACATATCTATGATTTCAATCAGGAAAATAAGACCTATGGCTGAAAACTCATTTCTGATCCTTACTGGATACTGGACGAAATGTATAGTTCTCAACTTCATCGTGGTTATGTTTGTGGAAGCAATTGGACAGAAATCATTTTGAGGGGTCATAGGACAGTGACATTGGATGAGGGGAGGCCATCTATGGGACATGGCCTGATATTTCAAGTGAGTTCTATTTAACTGAGCAAGACGAGAGAGCTTCCAATGGGGAGTGCTGTGTTGAGGCTGAGTACACACGACGTTGCCGCCACTGCATTTAGAATCCCCTGCGAAAGACAAGCATCCGCAACACGCTTCCCGTTAAATAGCTGTGTTCTACTTGTGGGAGGAATAAAATAACTCTAGATTCCTATAATTTTCTGTCTCCTGTGGGCAGATGTTTCTGACAAGCAGGCATTAGTGTTTCTTCCATTAGAAATTCTTAATAATATAAATTAATGTCTTAGTGTAGTGGCTTCATGGTAGTCCCCTGTGTTTCAGAATAACATGAATCAATCCACCAAGGCTAGAGCCTCTCACATTGTAACCAGTGAAATTAAGTTTGTGAATCTGAAAAGCTGAAAACCACCCCTGGGATGGAGGGAAATGTGAGAATAAGACTGAGAAGCCGTGATTCCTTATTCATCTTCCCTCACACTACATAGCCCCTGTCATCTGGGAAAGGGAAAAGGGTTTCACCATGTCAGTTAAAGGCTGTGAATGTGACCTAGATAACTCTTAAAGAATTCAAGTTGAAACACTTCCTTTAATGTCTACTGAAAGGAAGGCTAAGCCTTCATTCCTTAGAATGAAATTGAGGTAAAACATGTGTATCGAAAGGGCTGGATTTAGATGAAAATAGAACTGTACTTCCAGATAAGCTGTCTGAATATATCTGGTAATTCTCTAAAATAGTCTTATCATATTTAAATCACTGGAAATATTGTATGTGTGTGTACTGGTTTGATAATAATCAAAAATTATTCTCATCCATAGGAATAAACAACTTCTCCATGGAAATAAGAAAAGCTTGACATTCAAGAAATATCTAATTTGGGAGTATAATGCTGTAAATAATTTTCTTACTGAAAATATAATATTTTATGCTTTAGTAGAGTTTCCCTTTGCTACTTATCTCAAGACAATAAATTATGTAGTACATGTTAATAGTTGTAGCCTCCTGTTTTAATTAGAACAAGAACAGAGGATAAGCAGGATGATTGCCTGGCTTGAGGACTACCTATTTTATAAATGACCAATAAAACTTCTTTGAAAGATTAACAGTTGGTATTGAAATGATGTCAGAGGAGTGAAAGTTGAAGCAATCTGAGCTGTTCAGCACATGGAAGTAGTCTCCATGCTGGTATTCCTGATGAGAATGGATCACTGGGCACAATCTGACCAGCTTCTTAGGAGAGTAAATTTAAAAGAAGAAAGAGGAGCCCTGGCCGGTTTGGCTCAGTGATTAAAGCGTGGGCCCAAGAACAAAAGAGTCTCTGGATCGATTCTGGTTAAGGTCACGTACCTCGGTTGTGGTTCTGTTCCCAGCCCTGGTTGGGGTCATGTGGGAGGCAAACAGTAGAAGTTTCTCTCTCTCTCTCTCTCTCTCCCCCCCCCCCCACTTTATCTGAAGATAAATGGAAAAATAACCGCGGGTGAGGATTTAAAAAAAAAAAGGAAGAGGAGTTTGGTTTGCTATAACAACAACAAAAAATTAAAAATAAGAACTATCCCATAGTAGTTTAATTTGCTGGCCTTGTTTCAGGAGTGTGGTTTACTGACTAAAGGGAATGAGAGAAATGCATTTTCTTCTTGGAGATAGTCTTAACTGTGTGACCTAAAAAGTTCTAGCACCAAGTCTATAAAAATTTAAATATCTCAAGATTTCAATTAATTTGTTCATTCATCCATTAATTCATTCACACTTAATTCTGAGTATCTACTTCATTTGCCTAATTGCGTTAGTTACTAATGATCAGAATTTTGAAAGATACACATTGTCCTTGCCTCCTCATAGTTCCAAGAATGGCAGGGAAGACAAGAAGTAAACACACAGTGTCAATATCATGTGCTGAGAGCTATAAATGAGGAAGGGGGAGGAGCTATGGAAGCAGAGAGCAGGGACTTTTCAGCCTAATACTCTTCACAGGAGTATGGAGTATTCAGGAACCATCAGGGAAATTTCACACTCGTCAAGATACTTATACCAAATATCCTGGCACCAAAGCCAAGTCTGGACCATCAGAAAATCAAGAAGTCTAGGTCATGTTTAGAGGGCAGGAAGAGGCCGAACAGGTCTGTTTTCACTGAGGCCTCTACCTCAGTGAAATTCTCTGGAAGTTACTCCAGTGTGGTAAATTTTTTTCATAAATGACAATATTCATCATTATACTCATTAGTGAATTCTTGTGAAATAAGTTGATCTTAGATAATGAAAAGATGGGAGTTTGGGGTTTAAGTATTTTCTGGGATGGTACTCGACTTGACATTTGAGATTTACCCAGTGAACATTTTATACCTTGGAAGCTTCAAAGGATTGATAACATCCACTTGGGTGCTTCTCTAACAAAGGATGGAGATAGCTCATTTAGTTTTTCTGCAACTATTTTTCTAGGGGAAAAAAAAAAAGGCTTGCAATACGATAGAATCCTTATTTCTAGGTCATGGTGTATAATATATCAAGGTAAAACAAGTTTTTGCCCCAAATAGCAGCAAAAAGTAGCAAAATAGAATGACTGTAGGTAACTTTGTTCTGTGTACTTATAATCTTTTCTTCTTATTCATGCTGACTCTTTTTTTTGAAAAAGAGTTATTCTACACATTTTCAAAAATGTGGCCACAGAAGTCTATATAAGCACACTATAAATAATAGCACATGCTGGACTTCTACTCTCCCAATTTCTAAGGTTGCAGGCACATGCAATTAGAGTGGTGGCTTAGAAAGTTTATTTTACAATTGGTGACCAGATTGTTGGGGTGAGAATTATACACGTGCACACACACACACACACACACACACACACACATTCCTCCCTCATATTAAGTTTGGACAAAGTTTGCAATTCAAGCCGGAATATTTATATGGGAATATGTTATTTTGATTTCCATTCTGAAAGGTAGATTTGCTGGAAATAAGAATCTTGGTTGTCATTTTTTTTCCAACACTTTGAAAAATATGTTCTTATACTGTCTAACTGAGATAGTAGATAGAGATTTTCTAAATGTCTCAAGCAAAAGGAGAGAGAGAGAGCGAGAAGAAAAACAAGAGAATAAAAAAGGCTCTCCAAGTATTTGCAAATTGGCTCTGTATTGAGGCACTTTTAGTGCTTATATTTATGCATGCCTTTTGCACCTCAGACTTAGCCTTCACTTAGCGCTTGCACTTTGCCTAAAAAATCAACTGAAGATTTAATCTTAAATTATTTTCAGGTTTTTTAAGAACATGCTTCCTGCCCTAGCATGCATATAGACTTCTAGATACCTCATATATGTAGGAGTTTCTCAAAGTCTTTATTTTCCAAAGTATCTCACTTTCCATCTTTTCCTGCCAGGCTTTCAGCATGTCTATCATTGGCCCCAATGGTTATCTTTTTATTCCAAGTGGCAAAGGCTTGTTCATTAGCTTTTCCATGTTTTTTGAGGAATACCCCCATGTAGCCATGTTTTGTCCTAAGAGAATAGTGATTTAAATGAAACAAAGGCAAGTCCTTCGCATCCGTCCTTAAGGGAGCCCTAAGACTTGTCAAAACAGGATTCCTTGACAACAAAGTCATATCTACTACCTCCAGAATCAGGGACACACACGAGGAATAGGGCTGCTTGGAAAGCAAGCATCTTCAAGATAGCCACAGAAGCAGGGAGGTGGTGTGGTAGGGGTGTGATAAAATGCCACAAAGCTCTCCTACCACTATTTAGTCATCTTACTTTGAACTCAACATTTTCTCGGTTGTTGTAAACTTTTGAGTATTACCTAGATTCTGCCAAACTTGATTCTGAAAGTTTATGCCTGTTTTTCTTCCCTATGGAGAGGTGAGCCCTTGGAGTCCCCTTCTGGGCCATTTTTCCTCAGAGATTGTTCTTAAGGTCCACTGGGCCAGTGAAGCTTTTGCCCTTTGTTAATGGATTTGTGCATGGCCTGGGCAATGCTTCACATCTTCCTCTGGCTGTTCCTGAGTGGGTACAGGCTAGTATATGCTACAGCCTCCCAAATCCCTGATTGCGTGTGATCCTAGCAGGGCTCTTTATGGTGTATCCCTAATTCTCTCTTTTATCCTTCTGACTTCTCTGATGTTTTGCTGATTGTTCTGAATACCACAAAGCTACCAACACCTGTGCAATGTATTCTACCAAGATCCCCATTGTTTTTAACAATTCCTTTAAGTATGCAATTCTCCAGTGTCTCCCAAATATAGTCAGTCCTTTTGGGGAAATACATGTCTCTCCATCCTTAAAGTCTGCCTCTCCCCCTGGATACAACCTTGGCATCACTGCACCAGAACTGTGAGCAGAGACATGTCTCTGCCCAGAATGACATCCTTGCTTTATGAGCCAAAGCTAGGTCATGATGATATCCCTTGTTCTTCTTGGCTTGCCTTTCCCAGCCTGGTACTTCTGCCCTACAGATATGGTAGGGTGAGTGTGATCAGAGGCTCTATATTCACTGATTACCACAACTAAGCTGGAGAAACTCAGTGAATGCTGGTTGAATTAGAATTTGTAAAATACACTGGGCAGCTTCACAAACTAGGTAACAATCCATTACAATGACAGATCTGTTTCTATGTCTAAAGACTTCATTCATATAAAATAATACAATCTGTCTGTTTATCTATCTATCTATCTATCTATCTATCTATCTATCTATCTATCTATCTATCATCTATCTATCCATCTATCTACCAACCATCCACCTGTATCTACATATTTATCAACATCTATATATCTTAACTTGGATTTTTTTTTAACTTGTCAAATCCTATAAAGCAAATAATTTTTCTTCTAATCTTTGTATCTCAATAAAAAAAAAACTATAATAAAATTATCACAGCAACCACCTACCATTTGCTTTTCCTCCATCAGGTAAACTATTATATATATAAAGGGAGGTGATCCAGTTGTTCCATTACATTTACATTTTTATATTTTATCATCTATTCACCAGAAAATTCCACTTAGGTCTCATATCTCTTTTGTTGTGTAAAAGACAGTCTTATAATTTCAAGGACAATCCAAATGTTTTTTATTATGATTCAGTTTGTTCCCTTCTTCATCTAATCCAGTGACAGCACGGATCTTCAAATACAAGCATTTCCATCATTACCACTCTAGTAATTCAAAGAGGTATTGTCACCCACTGGGGACAGGGCATAGTAGACCTTCTGGATTCAAAATTCAGAGTCAATTATATTTTCAAACCTGGAATCAAGAAGAAAGAACATAATGTCAGCTTCACACAAAAAGGACCATTACCTGTTGGAAACATACTTGCCTGAATGTTGGCTTGCGTAGATTCTGGTCTTAATCTTAGCACTGCATTACTGGTGACTATGTGCAAGTCTCTATGTCTCCCAAGCAAATGGCATTGGGCCAGTAGCCAGAGAATTCACTGTTTGACTCTTTCATGTGTTCATATTTGAGGACAAACGACCTTAAAAATTATTTCCCCATATTTTGATATTCAAGTCACTAATAACCTCAAATGAAAAATGCTTATAAAGTTTTCTTTAATTTGTTGTGCACAGATTTGATTCAAGATTCACATAAGATGATGGATATGAAATCACTCTCAGTACCATAAAAACAGGCTTTGTTTCTCTGATTCTAAATTGACACCAAAAATAATTGTTTGAAGAATGAATTAAAGGTACTATGATGCTTTGTGTTTCTAAATTGTGTGACAGGCAAAGATTTCCAAGATAACACAATGAAGTGCTATCCGCCCAACACTTACCGCATCATGCCAAGTCAGCAATCAAGTGGAGCAGCGAATCAATGCCCAACTTTCCTTGTTTGTGCATTCAGGCTTGGGCTAATGTCTGTAGGAATTTCCACCCATATGTTAGGCAATGGCCTGGAGTAAAACATGCTCAGGATCAGAGTTCTTTGCCAGGTTAGGCTGCTGTGATGTTTTCTAAAACAGCTGGAATATGTTTCCCAAGAGTACACAATATCACCTAAATAGCTTTCAGTGAATAGCTAATAGTCTTTCAGTGATTTAGAGATTTTTTAAATTTACTTTTATGTTTAATTCATCACACAACTCTGTTCTGACATTTTAATACACACGGTGTACTTTCTTTTTTTTTCTTTGAAGTTGCATTTTCGATTTTGGTATGGATCTCAATGACAAAACCAGCATTTGGATTTCTTTCATAGAAGAAAAAGGCAACCAATGGAGCAAAGTGGAAGCAGGGAAAGAGGACCCATTGGTAGAACACCAGCAACCCATGAGGGAAAGGAAAAGAGAAGCATACTAGGATACCAAATTTTTAAAAAATGGTAAAGCCAAATTTGAAATCCCAGATTCTCTAAATTATTGGGTGCCTATATAAACTGAGACAGAAAGTAACTGAATTCCTGACTACAACTTAAATTAGCAGGGCCTTATTAGTCTTAATAAAACTAGAAGCTGCGAGGAGTTGATCAGGAGCTGAATGGTATCATCCTGAACCCTAACACCTCCAATCTCTCTACTGCATCAACTTCAGAGTGATGGCTTTGCATCTTTCTGATTCTCATCTCATAGTTCCATGAGATTGTTAAAATGGCTGCTGCACCTCTGCATGTATTCACTTTCTACAGCAGGACGGAGGGGGTACAGCAAAAAGGCAACATAAATTATCCTAGAAAAAAACTTATTTCTTTATATCAGAAGAGAAATCCTTCCTGGTTAATTTATTCTTATTTCTTATTAGATAGAACTTGGTAAAATATGTGTCCTAAGACCGAACTGATCAAAATAATATAATTTCTAAAAATCATACAAGTTGATGGTTCTTTGCAGGAAGAACAGGAATTCATGTTTTTAACCAGTTCTCCAAGTGATTCTGATGCCTTCTAAAGTTGGAGAACTACTATTATATGATTGTAGGTTGGGTAGGGGCTAGCATTCCCAGGTCAACAACACTTTACTTATGATCTAAGTAAACCAGGAATGTGACAACAAGCAAAAAATGGAGGTGGAAAGATGTGACCTATTGGAACCCACATCCAAAGCATTCTTAGGAATGCACCCAGACTATTTTTCAATATTTTCTCAATTTAATAATATGGGATTAATTTCACCTATATAACATTATATGAGCAAATAGAAATAATGCAATGGTCATATGCTCAATATTAACATTCAATGATGAAACAAACAACAACAAAAAAGGAGAAAAGAAACAAACCTGACTTGCCACTAGAGTGGAATTGTGAAATGAGGGTGAGAACCAGAGTGAGAAAATAAGAGAGATATAGATGTTAAAAGATGGTATACAGGAAGTGTTGGGGCATCCAAGATTTGCTGTTGTTGAATAACGAATGCATCCTCCAGCCTGGACAACATTCAGGGTATGACTCTCTTCTGCTATAGTACACCACATATTATAAATCAACCCACAATCATGAGAAAGCAAATTATAGAGAGAAGCCTTTTCCCACATGAATAGCTAGAGCAAAGCATTTTGCTAAATTAATTGAAGAAGCAAACATCCACAGAAATCAGTTGATTAAATGCTGCATTAAAAGGGGACATTTATAAATTGCAGTAGAGGTTAAGAATAAACTTCTAATAGTAATAAAGGCTTTTAAAAATAACCAATAAAAGCACAGATAGTTTGGGAAAAGAAAGGCATGGAGCAAGAGGTGACAGGGAAACATGGACAAGGGTATTGAGACCATGCTGTGCCTTTTTGGGCCATAGTGTTCAAAAATGACTCCTTCAGTAGAGAAGGAATCAAACCTTAATATCAGAATAAGTTGTAAAATATTAAAATGTTGAATGTTATAATTATGCAACATTAAAAGAATAGTAAACTGTCTCATTCTCATTCTGAAGGATAAGTTAAGTCATTCTCAATTTATAATTTTATTTTTATAATGTGGTAAATGAAAGAATCCCTCCGGCAAGCACAGGCACTACCAGTGAGAGAAGCATATGTGAATACTAAGTTAAAATCCAGGTGCCCAGAAGACATAAACAGAGAAGAACACAGCCCCTCCAACTCCAACACAATGTTATTTCAACAAGGATTATTTCTACCTGTATTTGCCCTATGTACAGAAGCACTTAGTGAATTTTAAAACAGTACATAAGAGATTAACAATATTTTAAAACACCATCAAATGCTAGCATAGAGAACAAAGGGAATATATTTGTGGTCTTTCGTGATTTATGTAATACAAAAGGAAAAATCCCCATAGATAAGTGTCTTTCTAATTATTTTAGTCAGAAAGATGTTTTATACCTGATCAGCTTGGTAAGTAGCAGGAAAAGAGAGCCTTAGATACTGAGACTCTGAGACTATTTTGTGACTGACCAGTCTAATTTGTCAAGGACAATCAATTCGGTCACTGAAGAGAAACAGGGCATATCCAAGAATAACTCGAAATATATTTGTACTTCCAGAGCTTATACCTGTCAAATGGGATATTCTTTACAGGCAACTCATTGTTGCTCTGACTTAAATTCTTTCCACAGTAGAACAAAAGTACAGTAATTTTGAAAATGACATTTTAAGTGAAGCTATTTATTTATATTTTACACTATACCATTGTGTTTGGAAACCAAAAAGAATCATGTGATATAAAAAAGAATGCATTACATTTTCTCTCGAAAAAAAATGCATTGTATTCAACAATATAATTTTATAGATAGAGGTATGGAATTCTGAATTGTATGAATATGTGCAGTGCACAGGAGCAAGTTAGAGTAGAAAAAGCCTCAACCTCCATACAATTCCCAAGGTCACAGTTACAGTTCTATCTAGGTCATTATCTTACACTATGACCTAGGTGGGCTCCTTCTCCATTGTTCAATGAGAGGACTGGATCTACATAAACCTCTTTCTCAATTTCTCCAGATTTAAGTTTATAAACTATATTTTTTTTGGGAAAAATGTGAATGTTTGTTTTAAAATATACTAAATTTTGTATAAAATTTTCTATAAAGAATGAAACAAGCCCTGGCCGGTTTGGCTTAGCGGTTAGAGTGTCCACACGTGGACCAGAGAGTCCTGGGTTCAGTTCCCACTAAGGGCATGTACCTCGGGTGCAGTTTGTCCCTGGCCCCGGTTGGGGTTGTGTGGGTGGCAGCCAGTCGTTGTGTCTCTCTCACATAGATGTTTCTCTCTCTCTCTTCCTCCCTTTCTCCCTCTCGGTCTATCTGAAGATGAATGCAAAAAGTGTCCTTGGGTGAGGATAAAAAAAAAAAGAATGAAACAAGAGGTTTTTAAAATATATATGTATTCTAGCATCCTAGCAAGAGCAGGTGGACACAGCAATGACAAGGTTTTGAAACATCTTGATGAAGACACTAGGAAACATATGTAGAAAGTTTTAAGTTAAGGTTTAAGTTATACCATACAGGAGAGTGCATTGCCCCAAGGTTTTAACCACCCCTAGCTACAAAGAGATAACTGAGTAGATGTTAAGGGAACCTGAAAGGAGAATGTCCATTATTTAGGGCAACCTTGAAAGAAGCTTTCCTTTAATTCAGAAACAACCCCTCAGCGGTGGTTCTTTAGAGAGGGAATGCTCTTATGTTACTTTCTTCCCCTCTCCCTCAGTCTTCTATCATGGCTCCCGATTGGCCAAAGTCAAGGGGAAGCCAGGGTGACAAGGAGTTCCACTGGCAAACTCCATCACTGTCAGTCTCAGTGTGGGTGCAGTGAGTACAGGGAAGTGCAGAGAAGATCGGGAAAAAGTGGGCAGTGAATCTGGAGGGGCAAAGAAAAAGCTATCCTGCTCCACTGTTTTTTGTTATTTTTTTGCATTGAAATGAAATTATTAGTCAGTATCCCAACAGATCACTTATATACCAAATTGCTGTTTGCATGTCTACAAATTATCTTTGTGTATAGATTAATCTATTAGATACTAGTTCACCTTGATGTATAAAGAGGTATATTTATATTATCTCAATACCATTTTTTCAAAAAAATTAAAAACTAGTATGAATGGAAACATTAGATCTTCCTTTATACCTATACCATACTTGGACATGCACATACAAATGTGCATACAGCACATATACAGATCACATATATACACATACGACTGAAATTATCACTTCAAATTTTATGACGTTAACCAGAAGGGGTACCAGTTATTATACATTCATTATATAGAAATCTACATAGCAAACTTCCTAAGAGCATGGGCTCTGGATTCAGAAATACCTGGATCCAATCCTAGTTTTGCCATTTACTACATGTGTGTTCTTGGTCAAGTCACTCAACACCTCAGTTACCTGTATATAAATTGGGTATTTTGATCATCCAAATGGACTGTGGCTGGAGAAAGAAATGACATGAAATAATATAGGTAAAGAGCCTAGCACGATTCAGTTTAAGGGGTACTACATTAGTTAGAGGTACTGGTATTTCTCTTTCTCCTCACTCTATACCTCCTACTTGTACTACTAATATTACCACTACTTTGTGTGAGGAAAGTAACTAAAGCTTTTGATATGTGTGTTGACTGTACCTCTATCATTATAAACACTTACAGTAGTCTCCCTTTATTTTCTAGGGATATGTTCTGTAAGACCTCCAGTGGATGCCTGAAACATTGGGTAGTACTGAATCCTATATATATTACAATCTCTCTCTCTCTCTCTCTCTCTCTCTCTCTCTATATATATATATATATATATATATATATATATATATATATATGATAAAGTTTAATTTATAAATTAGGCACAGTAAGAGATTATCAATAGTAATTAAAAATAAAATAGAACAATTATAACAATATATTGTAATAAAAGTTGTGTGAATGTGGTGTCTCTCTCAAAATATCTTTTAAAATCGATTTTAGAGAGAGAGGATGGGAGAGAGAGAGGAAGACAGAGAGAAAAACATCGATGAGAGAGAAACATTTATCGGTAGCCACCCCTACACACTAAGACTGGGGATTGAACCTGAAACCTGGATATGTGTCCTGACCAGGAATCAAACCTACAACCTTTTGGTGTACAAGACAACACTCCAACCAACTAAGCCACCAGCCAAGGCGCAAGATGCCTGTGTGATGAAGTGAGGTGAAATTTTCCATTTCTTATTTTTAGACTGCTGTTGACCATGGGTAACTGAAACCACAGAAAGCCAAACCACAGATGAGGGAGGAGTACTGTACTTAAAAGTCAGGTAAGCAATAAATGTTATTTTCTATACCTATTTGATTTTACTGAAATCAGGCATGCAGTCAAAATGAACTAATATGGGAGTTCCACATATTGGTCTTCAACTGAAAATGTAACAGCTTCAAATAGATGATACAAACTAATACAAGCTCCTTTATGTCTTGCATAATTTAAACACTGAAGAAAAACTGTTTTTATGGGTCACATTGTACATTGATTTGCACATTTACCTGAAACTCCCAAAGCAATTTAAACTGGAATATTGAGTAAAGCTGAGATCAATACCACTTTCATCAGGGAAAGTTTTTTGTTTTGTTTTGTTTTTGTGGGGTTTTTTTGTTTGTTTGTTCGCTTTTATCTTAAAATCATGGAGAAGACCAGAAGCATTCATGAAGCATAAGATTTGAGATTTCCCATTTGAAAATGAACCCAAATAAAACACCAATAACAAATTCTGTATCATCCAATGTAATAGAGGACACTGACTATCTAGTTATAGGACAGAGAGAGATTTGGGGTCTACATTTCTGTTCCAGCTTAATAAACTGATGGTTCATGTTTAAATAGAAACTGGGTCATATAGATTTATGTGTATATTTTAAATATGGAGATAGCCCAGTGCAACAGATGTTGACGTGGTAAGTCTAATTAAATTATAGAAAGGAAAAAATTTCCCTTCTTCCTCTGCAAAATCTATTTATGAGGAGAAGGAACTCACAATAGAGTGCTAGTAAAAAAAAAAAATTCATCATGAAAGTTTCTAAATAAATCTTTCCATACCCTTACAGAATGTTAATATATGGTTGGAGCTTCTGAACACACACACAAAGGTACAATTTAACTATTCTTCCTTTTCTATAGTGAATAAAGTGTGATTATTTTCATTTTGGCAGGATTATTTTAGTGACATTTATGACTGGCATATAATAAACATTAACTTCAGAACATTGGAGCATATGTAAAAGTATAAAAAAGAAAACAATCATCTATAATACCACTCCCTCAATCACCACTCATATGTTGTTATTATTTTTTAGATTCATAAAATAATAATATATTATTATTTATTTTCAAAAAAGAGAACAATTTTAAGAATTAAATAATAGTAGAATAATATATTTTATTAATGAATATGATTGCATAACTTAGGAGTAGTTATGTTAGATCCCTGGGCACATAAGATTGTCTTAAAATTTAGGGAATTTTATAGTAAAACTTGACTCCTACATCATATTGTACAAAAACAAAAAGCTAAAACTGAAGCTTTAGCACAAGAAATAGAAGAATAATTAATAGTATGACTCAGAGTTAGGCAAAGATCTTTATAGTCAGAACACAAAGAGCTCTAAATATTCAACTAAAAAGATAAATTAAACTCAAATTTTAAATCTGCTCATCAATAGACATCATAAAGAAAGTGGAAAAACAAGATGCAGATCAGAAAAATGTATTCATAATACCTATACTTGACAAAGGATTTATATCCAGAATATAATAAGTACTCTTACAACTAAATAATAAAAAGGCCAACAACACAATTAAAAACAGGCAAAGGTCTTGAACAGACATTTCCCAGAAGAAGATGTATGAGTGGACAATGAAAATGTACCCAATATCATTAGCCATCAAACAAATGAAAACTACAGTGTGATACCATTTCACCACGCCCAACGAAACGGCTCCAACCACGAAGATAAACAACACTGAACCCTGGGCAGACGGTGGAGCACCTCAATGCTTGTGTGTTGCTCATGGGAGTGAATGTAAATGGATGTGCTTTAAACAAACTTGAGAGCTCGTGATGAAGTTAATTATATACCTACTGTATGACAGTCCCACTCATTGATGCCATGTTACCTTCAGGTTGATGCCATTTAGTGCCTTAAATAAAAACAGTCATTAACTTACACTTCTAAGATTCCGAAGTCCAAAATACATCTCACCAGGCTAAAATCATGGTAATAACAGGGCGCCATTCCTTTCTGGAGGCTCAGGAGAAAATTCATTCTCATGCCTTTTGCAGCTTTTATAGACCACCCAGAGTTTGTGGCTTGTTCTTGTCTCCCTTCTGTTTTCAAAGCCAGCAATGGCCAGTCTAATTTTTCTCTTCTCACTTCACTCCGATCTGACTCTGCTCTCTCCCTCTCCTACATTTAAGGACGCTTTTTATCACATATGGTCCACCTGGATTTCCAGGACATTCCCCCTACTTTATAGTTGGTTGATTAATAACAATGATCCCACCTGCTGCCTGAATTCCCCTTTGCCATGGAATTAACTTACAGACAGAGACTAGATGTGGATATTTTAGAGAAGTCATTACTATATCTACCACAGGTATTTATATAAAAGAAATTAAACATATGTTCAGACAAACTTGAAAAAGATTGTTTATCACAGCTGTATTCCTAATGGCCTAAAACTAGAAACAACTAATATTTATCACTATGCAAATGGATAAACTGTTATAAACTATTAGAATGAAAAACTACTTAAAAAGATGATTTAATTTATACAGTAAACAATCCCCAAAATATTACATTGAACAGAAGAAGTAAGATATAAAAGAGTAAATGCTACATGATTTCATTTTTATGGCATTCAAGAACCGCAGAACTAAACTAAGGTGATAGAAATAAGAATACTGGAGCCTTTAGCAGGGCAAGATCTGGTAAAAAGGGGCAGAAGGGAAATTTCGGAGCTAAGTGATGGAAATATCTTATATTTTAGTTGAAGTTGTGATTACACAGGTGTGTGCATGTGTGTTTGCGTTTATATGTGTGTGTATCAGTGCTCATAAGACCTCTCCATTTCACTGTGTGTAAATTTACTTCATAAAACAAATTTAGAACATATTGGAGTAATAAATACAGAACACTCTACCTACATTTCTATAATTAAACAAACAAAAAAAGAGAGAAAGAAGCAAACAGTAGTGGCCAAAACATCACTGTAACTTTATCACTGAACTCTTCAAGTTAAGATTTAATGTCTATGTAGCATTTAAAAAAAAAAATTGAACATTGAGATTCTTCTACCTTTTTACCTTGCTAGAGAAATTTTAGAGCTTTTCAAACAATATAAATTAGATATACTTTTTTCAATTTAATTGAATTATGACTGAAAAAGTTATAATGTAGATGTTAAATTGGGGTTTTTATACATGTGATTTAAAATATTCCTGATTTTTACCTATATTTTAAAGGACTTTTGATGTTTTGTCAAAATAATTACTCACTGTGTGTACATTTAGACCCATACTTACTGTTCATGATAAATACTAATTGGTAATAATTTTAAAAAATAGGTCATGCACTTTATGAGTGCTGTTAGTTGTCTATACATAAGGGAAAAATAATTACAAGAAGTATGTTAGTTATTCCCAGGACCGCTTTGAAAGCTGAGCATTTGTCTAAGACAGAGAGAGTCCTTCACTTTTAATATCATGCAAAGTGGCTCAGCCCAGTGTTGACAGAATTTACACTGGACTTTCAGGCAACGTCAGTGCTCTCATTCTCCAGTCCTACCCCACCCCCCCCCATCTTTGAGCAGCACACCGAGACAGGGAGCCTGAAGACATGTGAGATGCCATGAGCCACCATCTTCCCAATCGACTCTGGACACAGACGTGGCGGCCAACAGTCCAAAGTGCTGCTCTTGAATCATTTAGCAGAAACTTAGAGTGGGTCTGGAGACCTAAATATTTTTCATCAATGAGATACTGGGAAGTAAAAATGATACTTCCATGAGAAATCATTACATTTTGATGTGTTAGTAACTTTGTCCATTATCAGTTTCCGGGGAAGCTTAATTATTTTATTACTACTTACGAGCTATGGGACCTCTTTGCATGAGAAATATTTTTAAATAATTCATTTTATATAGGTGATCTTTCAGGACATTCAGAAAATGAAAATTTAGCCCAGAGTTTAGGTCCACTTGGAGAACCAGCGTTGTTTTGGGGGGAAGTAATAAAGGCTGTAGGTAGATGTGATGGGAGATGAAGCATGTGGATAAGGTTTGTTGCCAAATATTCACCTTTACTTTCTTATTTTCATTCATTCATTCACTAATTTATTCATTCATCAGTTTCCTCTTTAAGACCATATCCTCCAACACATTATTTACACACATTTTAAAGGAAAGAAGATTTTAAAAAACACAAGAAAAATGTAACATTTCTATAGTTATTTCATTTGTCTTTCCTTCTTTCTTCCCTCTTCCTACCTTTCTTTCTTTAGATTTTTCATTTTCTTTTCCATCAATCCAGACATTTCCCTAAAACTGAATATGTTCTGAGTTCTATTCCAGGTACTGGCAATATAAAGATTAGACAAGAGCCCTGAGCTCAAGATGTTTACTTTCTAGTGGGTTTATATATGTATACAATGGTATATACTGCACAGTGTGACAGGCACAATAAGAGGTTTGTGAATCCAGAGGTATTGAAGGAAACATTAAGGGTCTCACAGAGCCCAGCTGGTGTGGCTCAGTGGTTGAGCATCGACCCACGCACCAAGAGGTCTCCGGTTCAATTCCCGGTCAGGGCACATGCCCAGGTTGTGAGCCTGGGCCCCAGTGTGGGGCATGCAGGAGGCGGCCAATCCATGTTCTCTCTCATCAATGTTTCTATCTCTCTCTCTTTCTCCTTTCCTCCCTCTCTAAAATCAATTATGAAAATTTATTTAAAAAAACAAAAAAGGGTCTCATAGACCCTGGTTCATAGCATGTCTTCATAACTGGGGTAGGTTATTCCCCTTTCAGATTTCACATCTCATGAGGATGTTATGAACAGTCACTGATAACACATGCTGCGTTTACAGTTATTAGTTCCTCCTCTTTCGTGCAGGGGAGATTTAGTGATCAGAAATACTTTATATAGCATTCTGTCCCTAATCTCAATTATGAATACTTTCTTGCTTAGTTCTGCAAATGATGCTAGTTGGTTTACTGGGAATAGTTTATAGTTTATATTTTAATATGGGTGGTGGCTACATATGTTTACTTATGTCAAATCATTCAGCTCTATTCTTAAGATTAGTGGTCTTATATTTGTGTGTGTGTGTGTGTGTGTGTGTGTGTGTGTATGTGTGTGTGTGTGTGTGTGTGAATACAGAGAGAGAGAGAAAGGAGGAGGAGAAAGAGAAAGAAGGGGGAGGGGAGTGGAGGAGAAGAAAAAATTGGAAGTCATTATGAGTTTTGAAACACAAAGGATGATTTTAAAGACAGACCAGATGTTATCAGAGTTGGTTCAATGAAAAGCTAATAGAATTTTGATGTAATTACAATATCACAATATTTGTGAACTGTGTTTATATTATCTTTATATTTGCTTTTTGAGCTAAGCAGAAAAATTAGGCTTATTTCATGAATTTGTCTCATCTAATCCAATCAATTTTCCAACCAGCCTGGTACAAGAGAGATTAGCATCTATGTTTATGGGTTCAATGATGCTCAGCAAGATGATACTAGAGGAAATGACAAGAGATGACAAAAACTGGACTAGGAAATTATAATGTTGATGGAGAAGTGCGGATAACATATCTTGATATCACAGAATAAAGTGCAGTCATTTTTATTTTCATCCTCCTCTAGGTCTATTCAAACTGTTAGAATCTTTGATGTTCTAAGTTTTCTGGGTCTTAGCTAAAGTAAGTCTACCTTAAATTGTGTGGGTTCTTTTTAACATCCCCTATTCACTTTTTTTAAAAAGTGCATGAATGTTTACAATTTTTTGCTTTATCCTGAAATGCATCATTTTCACCAAGTCATATCTAAATGATTGATTTCATCAAGATCCCTTTGTTTTCTAAGAAGAATACCAAGGAAGCTCATAGATTCAAAGAGAGAGGTACAGGATCCTTCTTCTCATGGCTTGGCACAGGGTCATGAAGAGACACATTCTCTGTCCTTTTGCTTAGTTATGCCCAGTTTTACCCAAAAAACAGACTTTTCATATATAGCTATTTTTTTTAAATGTCATAGTGCAAGTCTTAGAAATTGCACTGTAAAAATAGAGCTTCTTTATCCAATTACTGAAGATCAACTTCTGAGAAGACTCCTTCTCTGCTTGGTTTGGCCTCAGAAATAAAATTGCCTTTGAATTAAGACTTAAATGAACAAAGCAGAGAAATGCAGAGTATATTTTATTAGGTCCTCCATCATGGTCCATCTCGTCACAGAGCTGGATAGGTTGCTAAGATTGTCAGTTCAATTAGAACACAGGAGATGAGAGAACTGTAGTTTTCTGAAGAAAGGGATGTCAAACAAAAGGAATAAATATGTATCTATCTTAGAATGTGGGCTACTACTAGATATAGTCTTCCATAGAGGTAGAAACCAAGTATTTTTGCGTAATACGGTATTTCTATCATCTAATCCAGTACCCCAAATAAAATACTTCTCAAAAGTATGTTTCACAAATAAATAAGTAGATGAATGAATAAGTAGATAGATGAATAGATGGGCAAACACTTCCCTGGTTAAAATACGCTTGAGTATATGTATTCACTAAGTAAATATTCATAAATTCATACTTCAAAGTAAGCCTCATTTTCCTATACTGAACTAAACATATCTTCATCAGTGCACCATGAGACATTTATCATTCAAATTTTCTTGGAAGATGAATCCTTTTTCAAAAAGCTCTTTCAGAGATTTCCAAAGCTCGGTACTCTTTTACCAACTGCATCTGTCATTATTTTGCATTATACATTATGGTACAGACATATACAGATTTTCTCTTCTTTGCAGATTTTGGGATGCTAAGGAGCTGCCAGCATTCAGTCGATGCCCCTTGATCCTCTTTATGCCATGCTCTCAGAACTGGGTAAGAAAAGAGTCTGGGCTTCTTTCTGGGTCCTCAGGGAATCTTTTGAGGCTACTATGCCCTGAGCAGTCTTACCCAAGCATGACAAAAAGGATGTTACACATGGAGAATACATAACTCCTAACAAAGTGGAAAAATCAACTTCAGTGTTTTTTTTAGGAATTATAGCTTTCTTTTATCCATTGTTTAAGATACAGCTTTATAAACACATTAGAACTAACATACATTCATAAGGAATATTAATAAGTCATTTATAGAAATATAATAAGCTTTCTTAATTTCAGAGCAAATTTATTCATGACCCTTTATAAAATAATTCTATGGAGAACAATTTTAAAAGATCATCTATATTTTGTGGGTCATGAGCATTTTGTTGGCCAATAAAAACTCTCTGAATAATGGAGCAGAGCCAAGTTGATGATTAGGAGTTGGGTCCTCAATTTCACACCTGTGTCACTGTAGTGACATGTGTATATCCTGATTTGCATCTATACCAGGCCTCAGGCATCTTTAAAATAAAATGTTTACTGAGTATGCAAGACAATGATTTACTCATTATTTTACTCATTAAATCAAGCGATGTTTACTAATGTCTAATATATGCCAAGTAGATCACCCCTGACCCCATAGAACATAATATTTAGTGAAGAAAAAATGTGCGTAGGTCAACCAATAATCATGCAATTGGATCGTGAGAAATGAATACTATGATATTGATAAATAAAATACTACCTGATTAAGATTAATTAGAGAACACTACTAGGATAGGTTTAATTTGAAAGACCTGAAAAGAGTAATAAAATAAATCAATGAAAGATTTATAAAATAAGAGGGACCTAACATTTCAAGTTGAATAGAATATGCACAAAGTATCTAAAACCAAAATATAGTGTTATTTTAAAATTTGAAAGGAAAATTGAAAAACTAGAAGAGAGTGAAAGAAAAAGAGAATGCCTCAAATTTTAGATTGATGATTACAAGATTATACAATAACTTATTGGCCTGATAAGGAGTTTAAATATTATTTCATGTTCAATAGATACTGAGATTTTTATTTAAAAACAAGTAATGGCATGATCTAATTTATGTTTTTTAATATGATTCAGACTTGTTTATGAAAAATCATTTTAAAAGAACAAAAAACTAGAGGCAACAAATATAATAATGGAAAGAGTTGAGTCTGTTCCCAGAGATTTCAAAGTCAAGTAAAGGAGACCCAAGACATCAGCAGCCAGTCTCTTTGACTTTCTGTCATTGGAATGTAGTTAGAAGAGATGGTGAGGCTGGGATGAGAACCTAATAAAATACTGCTAGCCTGAGTCATATATACACATACATGCACACACACACACACACACACACACACACATATATATATATGTGTGTGTGTGTATATATATATACATACATATATATATATATATATATATATATATATATATATAACTTTTTTTTGTCATGTTCTCCCATATGAGATAGACTGAAATGAAGACATTTCCCATCCTTATGTGGTCAAAGAAATTTTACAGCCCCAAGAAGAGTTGATGCTGACAAAATTTAAAATTTCATTAAGTTTTCATTTTCTGAGAAACATTTCAGAATAGCAAAGAGCTGGCTCTCCTTCTGCTTTCCAGCTTGGAAGTATCTCTATATGTAAGTTTTCTCATCTTGAAAATCTTGATCCACAGGATTACTGATTTAAAAAAAAAATGTGTGGAATGAGAACATGTTCTATATTTTTCACTGCTCTAGAGAATGTTAGATTACATATTCAATTTAACAAACATTTATTGTTCTCTACTGAATGCTAGATATTGAATGTGTAGAGATTCAAAATATAGAATCCATTCCCAAAGTGTTCATGGTCCAACAGGAATAACTGATGAATAAATAAGGACAATCAGAGAAATAAGAGAAATCATTAAGCTATTAATAAAATTATGACTGTGAAGAGGGATTTTTTTTTCCTTTGAGGTTTGAAATAAATAAGATTCTTCTGGAGTCTATCCTAGACTCACTGCTTCCTCATCAATTTCCCGATATTTCTAATGATAGTTTCTATATAATTGGAAAAAACATTGGTGCAAGAACTATCTCCAGCCACATAAAGTTGAAAGCAGTTTCTTTTTTTATTGAATTTATTGGGGTGACATTGGTTAATAAAATTATACAGGTTTCAAATATACAGTTCTATAATATATCATCTGTATATTGTATTGTGTGTTTACCACCTCAAGTCAAGTCTCCTTCCATCACCATTTCGAGGTCATTTTCTGCAAGCAGATCAATATGGATTGCACACCACCCGTCCACCCTGAATTTATTCCTATAATTTATCTTAGCTTTGAGTGTAGCTATGGTTAATTGCTAATCCATATTCATTGAGCATCACAACGGAGGGCAGAGTCAAGAGATACTTCATGTACCATTTCATCTACTATGAAAAGAAGTTATGGGCTCAAGTTTTCATGTAGGTGCTTTGCCTCTCTACATGTCTTAAAATAAAAACACTGTTGGATAATGTCACAACATTGGTATTACAATGCTTAGCAGGTAATGGCATCATTGAAAAAATAAGAACATAATTTAAATTGCCACCATATAGCAAATGAATTGCTTTAATTAGACTATTTGAGTTAAAGATATCTTTCAATTTGTGAAATTATGTGTATTTCCAAAGGCATCAATTCCAACATTGTAAATGTAATTATTTGAAATATTTCATGAGTTCTACTTGAAATGATCTTTAAATTAATGCAAAGTACAGGATTGTAAACTAAAGCTTTCTGTTTAAACTCTTAGATGTTTCCAAATCACCTTTGTTCATTTATTCTGAGATGAAAATTCACTGAAAACTGTATAGTAGAGGGCCACTAAACTTATATGAATGGAGGATGTAAGAAATTCACTTCTGCTTTAGACAAGAACAATTGTGTGGAATTTTCCAACTCTGAAAAATGTTATGGCATCATTTTATTGTTTTAATTGTCTGGTATTACCTATGAGCCATAATTGAACTACAGAACCAACATTCTGATTTTTGATAATCAACCATACATTATGAAATATCATTTAGGAAGTGGCAATTTTTTTACTTAAAAAATGTTCAAAAGGAGATGCATTATAATGATGATTGTATTATCAAAGAAATCTCTCCTCCAAATCTCCAATCCTTACTTGGAAAACTATTAAAAGGGAGAGAAGAGGAGAGTGATCACTAATACTACATTACTTAGCCTTTTGCCTAACATTTATCATAAATATTTCTATGTATTGATGTGGTTTTAATAACCATTTACATGATATTTACTTAAGAGCTATAATCCTCTTGGGATTTATTTATTAACACTTCATTTTTAGCAAAAATAATAATAGCAATTACACTTGAGATTCTTGTTCTGTACAAAACTATGTTAAGAGAAATATTTAATCCTCAGGATATGAGGCTAGGGTCCTATTTCAGATATTGGGGAAACTTGAGCTTATAAGAATTAATATAACTCTGGTCATACAGGAAGTAACTGTCAAATTCCAGAGTGAAATTCAGTTTTGTCTGATTATTTTTACAAATCATGCTTTTAACTATTTTGCTATATTAATATCATTTCAACTCTTTTATAGATAACTCTAGGATAACATCTCCTTGCTTATTTTAGTAATTTACATTCAATGTATCTCCCATGGTATATGTTTGCTATTTTATATGAAAGTATTATATTTTCACTCTTAATTTATATATTGTTTTCCACAAAAGTTTAAAGTATTTATAAAGTCCCTGCAATAATATACATTTTGGGAACAGAAGACATCAACAGACATTTTTTCAAAGAGGACATACTGATGGTCAATAGGCAATGAAAAGATGTTCAACATCACTAATCATCAGGGAAATGCAAATTAAAACCACAATGAGATATCACCTCACATCTGTCAGAATTGCTATCATCAATAAATCAACAAACGAGTGTTGGTGAGGATGTGGAGAAAAGGGAACCCGCATGCACTGTTGGTAGGAATGTAGTTTGGGTACAGCCACTGTGGAAAACAGTATGGAGTTTCCTTAAAAAATTAAAAATAGAACTGCCATATGACCTAGAAATTCCACTTCTGAGTATTTATCCAAAAAAATTCAAAACACTAATTTAAAAAGATAAATGCACCCCTATGTTCATTGCAGCATTATTACAATATCCAAGACATAGAAGCAACCTAAGTGCCCATCAATAGATGAATAGATAAAGAAGATGTGGTACATATATGCAATGGAATATTACTCAGCCATAAAAAGATGAAATCTTGTCAATTGCAATAATATGAATGGACCTAGAATGTATTATGCTAAGTGAAATAAGTCAGAGAGAGAGAAAAACACCCAACAGTGTCCAGAGGGGAATTAAGCCACTTCCAGAGCCACAAAAGGCAGGGAAGAAGGCAGAGGTATAATCCCTGGCCTCTCTCTTCTTCTGTCTTTTTGTCTCCTGCTGTCTTCCAGTGATCAAAATCAACAGAAGTTAGAGATCATGGGAGCTCAGGAGATGCCATCCCTAGCAATCATAGAGCAGGACAAAAAGAGAAGAGCAGAGAATGGATCTGAGGCCAAATAAAGCCTTTCTTGTTACATCACAGTGGTGTTAGATGTCCTTCCTAGGAGCTTTCTTCTCACCCTGTCTTTTCTTTATGTAAATTTTATCATGTTGTATAAAAGTGTTCTTTTTATGGAATCTATTTGGGTGACATTGGTTAATAAAATTATGTAGGTTTCAGGTGTACAATTATATAATGAATCATCTGTATATTGTATTGTGTGTTCACCACCCCAAGACAAGTCTCCTTCTGTCACCATTTATCCCCCTTTACTCTCTTCTACCTCACCCCACCCCCCTTTCCCTCTGGTAATCACCTTACTGTTGTCTGTGTCTATGAGTTTATTTTTTTTTAAGAGATGTTATTTTATTTTCCTTTTTGTTTTAATTAATTAATTTATTTTTGTTACAGATGTTTCTCCTTTTTCCCCATTGAAACCCTCCTCCTGATCCCCTATGTCCCCAGCATTGTTGTCTGTGTCCATCGGTTATGCATATATGCATATAAGTTCTTTGGTTTATCTCTTCCCTCCCCCCTGCCCACCTCCTCTGAGGTTTGTCAGTCTGAACCTTACTTCCATGTCTCTTGGTCTCTTTTGTTCATTTGCTTATTTTGTTCATTATATTTGCTTTTTTAAAAATTTTTGCTTCACCTTTTTCATCCAGCCCCCAATCTCCTTCCTGACAGCTGTCAGTCTGCTCTGTATCTATGAGTCTGTTTTTATTTTGCTTGTTAGTTTATTTTGTTTTTATTTGCCCTAACCCTTCCTTCCCCCTAGCATGTGAGATCTCTAAAAAGATAGATGGATCTTGTCTCTTTTTTCCTTCACAATTGCATCCCTTGTGACTAAAATAATGGCTAGGACATGTTTAACCTTTACAAACTTTCAAACTTTCGTACTTTCAAACTTATAAAAATGAAATAAATTATTTATTCTAGCATGGTAAACATTTATTGCTGCTGTTGTTAATGTAGTTGTTATTATGAACATGTTTGTGTAGGCATATAGCTTATATAATAAGGTGCACAATTTTTAAGCATGAAGGTTTTTTAATGTTTATATATGTATACACTTGTATATTTAATAGGTGGCTTAATCTTTTATGATATTATTTCAAATCAGTCAAATAAAATCAATCCATCTACCCCCAATCCCTGTTAGTAGCTCATTAAGACTGGAGAACCTAAAATTTCTATAGAGAAGGGCCTTGGAGTTGTCAAGATGTGTATTGGGGATATTTCCTGAAGGCTCCATTAGCATAGTAAACTCTGTGTTTTCACTTGGACTGTTTGTTTATCTTGCATGAATTTGGGGATCACCAGTGACAAAATGACAAGAAGAGCTGCTACATTGCATTGCCCAACTCCAGGAGAGGCCATCCATATGATAATTCACATTAGTGGTACCCTCTTGACAGTAGGCTGAAGTCCTAATGAGGAGGGAAAGCTCTCTTGAAATGTGCCTTGGCCATTGTTTTCAGCGTGTTCAAGGAACTGCTCACAATAGTTCTGTGTTTGTTAAAGAAATAAATAAGCTGATAATTTGATGCTGATAAACCAATACATTTAATTTAAGTAACTTTAATGGCTGTTCAATCATAAACTTGGAATCAGGCCCACTGTTCACTGAACTTATTAGGTATATTTTTTCTGAGAATCTACTCAAGAGTTACACCTGTATCATAATATAGATGCTTGGCCTAATCCCAGGTTTTTTGTTTTTGTTTTTTTCCCCTGTGTTAAACAGGAAAAAGAAAAAAATTAAGCCAACCACAATGGGTGTGGTGATAACAAATTTAAATAATGCAATTAAAAGCAGTGGCCCAATACCTAGAACCTAATATAAGCACAATTAATAATATTATTCTCTTCTAAATCATATCTAAATTTTGGACAAAGAACAAAATTAAGGGCACTTTTTTTTTTTCATTTTACAGTGAAATACCTCTTTAATACCATCACCCTGTATTTTTTATTGTTGTTTGCTTTGTTTGTTTGTTTCTGACGACCTGATAAAATACCATAGCAAATCCCACTGACTGTCCACACCCAAGTCACTTATTTACTTGTATTATTTTTAAAATAATTTTGACTTGGAACATTATCAAAGACAATTATAGTCCCATAAGTAATATTTGTTCCAGAATTTCCCTGCATCCCCAGTTTTGTAACTGAATTGTGAAATCTTCCATACACATACACACACACACACATACATTTTATGCACACACATTATTTTAAATATTTTTTTTGTCTACTGACACTGAAGAATTAATGAGCTCATTTGTTTGAAAAAAAGGAAGAACACAAGCATATTTGGGAGAAGTCCACTTTATGACTTCAGTGAACTGGTTGTGTTCTGATGAAAGAATAATGCTTAGAACTTCATATTGTCAACACAAGGGAAATTAGCATGTCCATATTTGAATTTATTGCTCATTTGGCATGCTGTATAATACCATAAATATGCTAGTACATGCCTACATAACAATTTGTGGCATGAATCACATGTAATATTTTTTCTGAGTTGGTTATAAAGCACATTTGGAAACCAAAATTAACCAGATGACTCTTTATTATGCTGTTGGACCGATGTAATGTAAGATTTAATTACATAATATTTCACACACAGCTGTGACAAAATATATATGAGCCTCCAAGATTTACCAGCTAAGCTGAAATGGAGATCTTTTTAGGAGGTGATCAAAGTGGGTTGTAAGCAAGAACATCTTCCAAAGCTGGCTCTTCTCTGGGTAAATTAGAGACTATTTATATATGTCCTGAAGCTTTTTTCTTAAATACTCAAATGTCACTTTCACCAAGTTCCTTTGAGAGAACAGATATGCTCTAGAGACTTTTTACAACAAAGCAAAACAAGCAATACAAAACAAAACCATTCATCTGAATGGCCTTGAAAAGCCTCACAAGTAGTTGGTAAACCCTCCCCACTTTAATCCCCCTAGTGTTGGCAGAAGCTTCCGATTTTTGCTATCTAATTGCTAGCAAACAGCAGATAATAAAATGCACTCATCAAACTAAACAAGATTTGAGTTAATTTCATGGCTGCACTGTCTCTGTCTAAAAAATTTCACCCGCAATGTGCTCAATGAAAAGTAATTTTACACCTAGAGAGAGAAGTTTAATTAGAATAAAGCAAATGAGCTGCCAATACCATCAATTCAACAAGCAATTATTGAGTCTTACTATTTACCTACACTGTGCAAGAAGATGTAGAGATATGGGTGAATTATCATTTTTTAAAAGGCTTGTATTAATATTTCCAGTACTTTTTTTTTGAGGTTATTTGGTACTATGGTGATCACTCTCATGGGCTACATGACAGGTCACTGGGTTGAGGCTCCCTCCACATGTTTCTGTCCTGGGCATCATAACTCCAGTCCAGTCTGACTAAGGAAGAGTCAAAGGGCCAATAAACACTAAATCTGTATTTTAACGAGGCCCCTCCCAGACTGGGCCTCGCAGGTGCTTCCTAAGAGCTCTCAGGGCCATCTTTTCCATGTGTTTGAGCGGAGGGTGAAAAACAATGGATCTGAGAGAGCTCAAATCATCATCACATGCTTCTGTTTTGTTTTATTTTTAAAGGGAGCAACTCCTGCCCTGGCCAGTTTGGCTCAGCGGTTAGATTGTTGGCCCACGGTCCGGAGAGACCTGGGTTCGGTTCCCGCTAAGGGCACGTACCTCGGTTGCAGTTTGTCCCTGGCCCAGCTGGGGTCGTGTGGGTGGCAACCACTTGATGTGTCTCTTTCACATCTATGATGTTTCTCTCTCTCTCTTCCTCCCTCTCGCTCTATCTGAAGATGAATGCAAAAATGTCCTCAGGTGAGGATAAAAATTAAAAAAAATAAAGGAAGCAACTCTTTCTGCCAACATCAGAGTGTCTTAACCTCCAACTCAAAAATGCAAAACTGGCCAGGATGTGTGATAACTACGTCAGTAAAGTTGACTCTTAGGATACTTCTAGGGTGAAAGAACACACACTGAGTTCCTGTCCCATTAAAGGTAGTTACATTTTGATAACAAACCCATAGCCAGAAGATTAAGGGGAGGGAGCCAAAGCAGACATCCTTGTCAGTCTCTCCTTAAGAGATTTTCTTAATTCAATTATATAAATGCTCAGAGGGGAAATTTATTGTCTCTCACCCCAAAAACCAACCTTGCACTTCCAAAACTGACTTCGGCATGTTTCTCACTGAACAACAAACCCTGTTCACATTGCCATGCTTCTATCCTTAGTGTCTATTCTCCCTACCATATTCATCTTATGGAACTCACTTCCTTTATTAAGATACAACTTCTACATCACTTTTTTTTTTCTTTATTGATTTTAGAGAGAGAGGAAGGGAGAGGGAGAGAGAGATAGAAACATCGATGAGAGAGAACATCGACTGGCCGCCTCCTGCGCGCCCCCTACTGGGGATTTGGCCCACACCTGGGCATGTGCCCTGATGGGGAATTGAACCAGCGACCTCTTTCTTGGTGCATGGGTCAACACAACCACTGAGGCACACTAACCAGGCTCTACATTACTTCTCTAAGAAAGCGCTCTCTAAAGGTTTCTCAGTAACTCTATTACTAAAGTTTATTATTATAATTACAATAATACATTGGGGATGTTAATTTTGTCTGTCTCTACTACCAGGGTATAGACCTCTTAAGAATAGCTCAGCCCCCTCATCTGTGTGTCACTAGTTCAAACACCATTGCTGGTACTGGTATATCCCTTCTGCAGAAGTTGTCTCATAGATGCATAAAATTCCAAACCCCAAAGGGAGGGGAAGAATCATTGCACTTAGGGTTTCTCAGCTATTCTATTTGCATGACCAATAAGAACTTCATTTACAAGGTTCACCCATGGGAAATAACGATTTGGGTAAAAACAGAAAATTATTAACTACTACAGTAATCTGTAATCACTACATTCAATAATAACAAACTAATAATATCACTCTATTCACTGCAGGCCTAGATCAGGTAAATTTCAGATTTCACACAATTGCAGAAAATTTCATTATAGATATATCCATTAAGAAACTATATCAGAATGTCCAATAATTGCCTATTAAATTTACCTAGTCCAGCCGAAAGGTCCTATGTATTAAAAAGTTCATTAGATTAACAGGTATCTACATGATTCCCTCTGGTGAGATTGTGAACTCAGTTGCAGGAACATTTAGATTACATGTAGAATACAAAGCTGAGCCACATGCAATGATGCAGTGCAAGGCAGGAGAAAGTTCTGAATGGAAGGAATATATAGCATATAGATTTTGAGAGAAGAAGAAAATATCTGGTCAGTGACAATGTTCGAGTACTTATATCTGCAATTGTAGCACGTCCCTGCCCTTTGAGTTTGTGAAATTAAGAGATAAATACTGTTATAAAAAAAATCCCCTTTTTTTGTGAGCCAGCTTGAGGTGTTCTCTTACCATTATCATCTCAAACAACACATTGTTTAAAGTAGAAAATTAAATCCAATTATTTTTAAAGTAAATAATTTCCAAATCTTTGCAGTTTTATCATTATTATTTTATTTTTACACTATTTTTTGGGACCCTTGACAAATAATCACAGCACACCAGTACACTGCTCTACTTTAGAAAACTATTGATTTCACCCAACACATTCATTTTGTAGATGAAAAAACTGAGGTCCAATAAGGTGGAGTGACTACAGGCTGGTCAGATGACACTAACATGCGAGCTACAGCTCATTTTCTCATACTTGGTCCTTAGATTTGGCTTACAGTGTTCACGCCTTGCTCTTTCATTAAGCTACCAAGCAATGCCAAGTCTTCTCTTCCAGGTATGAATAAAGATCGGGAACAAAGCATAAGGGTTATTCTCTATATTTGAAAACAAATAAATATAATATTAATGATAGAAAATGCATTTGGAAGAAATGTGATTTCAGTTGTTTTTTATGGTCTAACACCAAATAACCCAGCCATGTGAAGAATAATAGCAAGTTTTATTTTGTTGTATATTAGAAAAGAGAATATTGCCAAATTGTATTTTTTACTTCATTTCAGTCCACTACTGTATCGTTCTTCATTGCTAGAAACTGAGTGCCTGAAAACTAATTTATTGATAGTGCATTAATTTTGTATGCTAAGTTCCAGCTGGCACCGCTCACCCTACCCCCTACTTGGCACTGGAAAGAAGATAAGCTGATAATGCTATGAGAGCTGACTACCCTTATTTCTAAACAGTCATAGATGATAGAGCATTGGTGCCAACCACATTAATGGGCAGAGGTTCTTTACAAGATTGGTGAAATTAAATAAACAAAATGAGTTCCAGGTTCCTAGCCTCCCTTACTCCCAAATATTTGAACAGATGTCACCAGCTAAGCATTGTGTTGCCATGGAAATGGCCACCAGATCAAGTGATGCCCCTAGACCTTGGGAAAAGAAACAGTTATAATAAGTGGCAGCCACATGTAGATGAGGTCCTTTCTCCAAGGATGCTCAATGCTTCCAAATATTGTGTGTCCTCCTTCTCCCAAGAAATGTTTCAAATCAGATAGAGCTGATGTCACATCCTGGTTCTTCTACCTCCCTGAGGTGTAAATGTTGACAAGTTACTCAACTACTCTGGGTGTTGTCTTTCTCATCTGAAGCAAGGGGATCAATATGTGCCTTATAATTCAGCTATAATAACATATATATATATATATATATATATATATATATATATATATATATCTTTTAGCAAGCGACTAGTGTAAACTAAATGTTGAGTAAGTGGTGGCAATAGCTTGTAATATAAACGAAGATATCATAACAATAATGGAAAACTTTTAAAATGGTTGAATTCACACATTATTGAATTTAGGTATAGGTGTTCCTTTATTTAGAATAATACAGAACTTGGCATTTACTGCACAGTCTATGAAGCAGCAGCACTGGCATTATTTGGTGGCTTATTAAAAATATAGAATCACAGAACCTACCATATATCTAGGGAAGAAAAATGCGCATTTTTAATCATACCATTAGTTTTTTTGTATATGTGTTAAAGTTTGAGAAGAGTTGATATATGGTATAAGATATAACTTATTTTCTTTGCTGTTATTGAGTCTCTGCTACATAGCAGGTACTGTATTAAGCATCTTTTTATTCATCAGCTCATTTATTCTTTAAAAAATACAATGAAGCAAAGTGTTACCTCTCATTTTATTGATGAGGAAACTGACTAAGAGTTCAGAAAACACAATTTGATATTGTCTGAGCCAATTTTCAGAGTAAGGTTTTTCTTTATCCAAGCTCTTACATTATATATATATATATATATATATATATATATATCATTTAACCTTATATGATTGTTTCAGGAGAGGTTCTAGTAGGAAATAAAAATCTCAAATGGGAATTTGTGGGAAATTTATTAAAGGTACTATTTACAAGTTGTGGACAGGGTGTCGGATCACATAAAGAATAGTTAATAACAGTGAGATGTTACCACAAGTGGTCCAAAATAAATTAGAGTAGATATAGGTTAATAGAACTGAGGGTGGGGATGACTACTCTGAGAGGAGCTGAGAACTTTGGTCAAAGACTCTACCCAAGTTCATTGTAGTCAAGACATGGAAAAGACCTAAGTGTCCTCTGACAGATGACTAGATAAAGAAGGTGTGATGATGTATGTATATAAAATGGAATATTACTCAGCCATAAAAAGATGACATACTGCCATTTATGACAACACGAATGGACCATTGAAAGTATCATGCTAAGTGAAATAAGTCAGATGAAAAGGACAAGAATCATATAATATCGTTCATATGTGGGATATAAAACAAAAAGGAACAAATGAACAAACAAGAACAAAGAAACTCATAAAAACAGAATGGTGGTTACCAGAGAAGTAAAGAAGGGGACAATAAAGAGGGTAAAGGGAAGGAGATTAGACTTTGGGTGGTGAGCACACAGTGGAGTATACAGATGTTATATAATAAAGTTGCACCCCTGAAATGTATATAATGTCATTAACCAATGTTACCCCCAATACATTTAATTTAAAAAATACTTAAGAAAGGAGTCTACCTAGTTGAGACAACTTCCTCATTAACGAACTGATGAAATAAATTGTCCCACCTCACTTTTCTTATTCCCACTGATACTGGCTTCCCATTAGTCTAACTCAACAGGAAGCCAGGACAGGGGAGGCCAATGATGCCATCCATACAGGTGGCATGCGTACCACCCCTGGCACAGAGAAGTGTGGAAGCAGGAGCTATATGGAACATGCCCTGAATCCACACATGTTGTTTAATATGCATATTTATTAATATAATAAAATATGTACCATAAATTGTGTAATGACAGCAAGTTAAGAAATCATAAGTTGTATGACAACAGAAATACAGAGAAATATATACAAAGATTAGAGGAAAAGAAAGCTAAATACTAACATTCCCGTTGTTCACATGGGTGGATAGTTATGTCATTATTTTGAACACTTTAAAATATGTCTGTACAATCTACCTAGTCTAGCATTGCCTATTATTTTTGTATGTCTAAGTTAATAAATTAATATTAAATAATACTGTTATCATTGGAAGTGGAGTTCTTGCAACATTGTAAGGAAAATAATTTCTTGAGACTTGCACAGAAGGATGAATAACATTTATTCAGGTGGAAATAAATCCCTGGTTTTCCAGTGTCCCATTTCCCACCATCCCGCCATGCAAGAGATCCTACTATGCGTTCAAGCAGGGCCAGAAAAAAGGCCACTGCCCATAGTTTCTACTCCATATCAAAGGACAATCCAGTCCAGCATCCTGTGTGTGGGGTCTGCAGGCCATGGGCCATTCGGCTGCTAAGACAACATGGCTTTGGAGAGAGAACGCACGAATGCACGGGCCAGTGTGGGTCATGGAGCAAGACAGCACAAGAGAGGGAACTCTTTGTCTGGGGATTTTAACCAGAAGCTTCTTCAAAGTAACCAATTAACTTCCTAAGATTTCTCGTTCTTCTGGTGGGGTCCGCCCCTAGCTAATCCATTATTCCCCAGGCTAGACCAACAGGCAAGCTCCTCCCCTGTGCTGCCTATCTTCTACTGCACATGTGCCTTTTCCCCATCTTTCCCCAATAACCCAGTGCCAGAAGGGGGAAGAGAGGGGTGTTAATATCCGTGGAGGAACAATGCTGTGTGAAGCTGTAGCTTCCTGGTGAAACAAACAAGCTTACTATGCTTCCCAGCTGAATATGCTCAACAATGTCTGACTCTCCCTTTGCTCTCTTCCTTTATTAATACTAATAACTAGCTAATTATGATAAAAAGAGTACCAAAGGATTTATAATAAAAAATATAGGGACCCTGTCCCAGTCTTGCTTCCATTAAATGGTGAGTTTCAACTCATTTAAGTGTTTCTTATAATATTTTCTTCTATATATCTAAATAAAATATGATAAACTAATCCTTGCTGATTTATAAAATGTATACATTATTTATTGATCTTTTTTGTGGTAGCTAGTTTGTTCTCATATCTCTTTTTCTTTTCTCCTTCACCATCATTCTGCTAATACTTTGTCACAATTACTGTTTAAAATCAATAGTGTACACATTAGTGTAAATTTTAATAATGATTGAGCCAAATAAGACATTCCAAACATTTTTCCCTGTAATTAGTATTTTACTTCACATAAGAATTAACTTGCCCAAGACTGATCTCTTGCCTCTGGTCTTCTAGCAAAGGACTTTGTCTCCTGCTAAACCACAGAATCTAAGCTCAGTCAAATACTTATGCAGGGACAAGGTTGAAAGCCACTCCAAGGGAGGAACTGGTGCTCTTCCAACCATAGATGGTGAGATCATGCTGTATCTCACTAGATCATAGAGTCACAAACCCAAAGCTTGGATCCTAGATACTTGATCATTCCAGAGTGCTGAGCTGTCAAAATAAGGCTGGAGACAAGGGACTGCCACATTATGTTTTTACTACATTGAGCCCCCGATGACCCTAGTTGAGGGGCTGATGATTCCAAACTCCTGAATATTGAAATTCCTTCAGCACAAATGTCTGGGTCTTTCTCCCAACACTGAGTATCCAATCCTGCTAAGTCTCTGTGTTCTGTCCTTGAGAGTAGCGAGCAACAGAGCTCACATGCCAGCTGTCATCGTTCCCATTAGACTCCCTAAGAGATTTATGTATGTGTGCTTTTGTTTTTAATCATCCACTTGCCAATTTCTTGATATGGAGTCCTGTTTCCTGTATTTTTTAAATTAATTCCATAATTACTAATACATCCACAGAGGAATCTGTATATAACTTTGTAGCCTTTCCATGGTTTCCTCTCTCACTTCATTGATAATTGGGTTGGATATAGAAATTTAAGATGCAAGTATTGTTTTTATGAGAATTCTAAAGGTATTGCTGAATAAATGTGTTACCCAATATTACTGTTAACAAGTCCAATACTATATGCATTTACATTATTTGGTACATGACCTGATAGTTTATTTAGAAGCCATTAAGGATTATCTCTTTACACTTGGTTTCTAAAATTTCATAATAGTAAGCCGTGTGTGTGTGTGTGTGTGTGTGTGTGTGCACGATAGTTTATTTTTCTTTAGGCTCTTATTGATCCTTTCAAATTTCCTTCCTTGTTGAATTAAATGTTGAGCCTCCTATTAACCTTTTCATTTTTCCTCTGCTTTCCTTATATTTCTGTGTTTGGCTTATTCTTTATAAATTTTCAATATTATCTTTCAAACTATCTAATATAAGAATTAAGTGTGTGTGTATAATTTTTGATGTGTGAAGCATTCGTTACTTTTAAAGTTTTTTGTTATTATGTGCTCTTTGCATTTGATCAGTTTCTGCTTGCTTGTATCAGTGTCTCCTCTCTCATGTTAAAGGATTGCCCCAAATATCTGGTGGTGCTTGGCTCTCCATTCAATAAAGCACTAAACCTTGTGCATGGGAGGATATCAATGACCAGGGATCCTCCGTTTATTGTTTACACACCAGTCTGACACTGTCTTGGGGATCTATATGTGGAAGTACTTATTGGGGTTATTGTTTCTCTACAGAAGAATCCACTAATTTGTTGCTTTGGTGTGCATAAAGCATGCTTCCTACATTCTGTGACTCGGGTGAACAGTGAAGAAAGTGTCCCATAGCATAGTGTACAGACCATTACTTTTTCCACTTTTCTTTAACTGTCCAACAGCTTCCTCATCTTTGTTTCACATTTTGACTAGTATGGCTCACTCCAGTAATTTTGATTAAATATTTCTACATAATAAGCTTCTCATCTCCAGCAAGGAGAGTCTTTGGAAGAGGTAGGGGCCTTCTCCTGGGACTGTGGAGAAGGGGAAACTCAGAAATGCCAACCACTCTGTAAAACAAAACAAGATTAAAAATACACATTCAAAGAATCCCCCTGTGTTCACACCTTCTTCACTGTTCCTCCAAATTCAGAGCCCACCGTAGGTTCTGAGGGCAAATTGCTCGATATCTTAATAGTCTTCTTAATAAGAAGTAACTGTGTCTTAACTGCCCCTCTTTGTGACAGTTACAACTCCTCCACCTGTATTCTACTGACAGATGTATTGAACAAATTAGTCTGCTTTTTCCTCCTCACCTGTCCCTTTGTCATTTGGGTAAATAGTGATTTTACCCACTTTTTTTCCCATTAGTGTAGTGAGGTTTCAGGAGGGAGAAAGTATTAAATTTGTATGTGGCTAATTGTCTGCATTGCATTTATAATGAAAAATTATACAAAATGATTAAATGATGGAAGAAACAATAAATTAATCTCAGTCTAGATGCATTACATTTGACGGGGAAATGGTAAAGTATGTAATATGAGTGGGGTGCACAGAAGCTGCATGGACCTTCTCTTACCCAAGAGAAGAGATAAGGCCACACAAAATATACATGTGAGAATATTATGGGTAACTTAGAAAAACAGACTGACTTCTCTAGATCATAAAAATATCCAGGAGAAGGAAATATGCTTTTCCACCTTTCAGTCATCATGCTTAATAGTGGAAGGAGGGCAAGAACCGCATGACCTCCTCGTAAGAAAAGGTAGACGTAACATTTTGGAAAAAGAGTATGACAGAATGAATAAAGAATAATTTTTATACTATTTGTTTTATTAATCCTGATTCTGGCCATTGATCTGAGTGAGTATTAGGGAGAGATGAGTGTTCTGTAATAAATAAAGTATATAAGTATGTGTGATGGAAGGAAGGTGGAAACACAGAAAAAGAAAATGAAAGAAAAATGTTATATAACCTAATAACCATGCCTTTTTACTACACAGAAATAGTAATTTGAGTATGAAAAACTACATAAAGTTGTTGAAAACAATGATTTCACATAGAAAAAATATCACCTACTAATGTTGTTTTAAAAGTTAAATACACAATTATGTTATGCCTGCAATATGACCAAAGCCGTATCAGAATTAACACTGAAAGAGTCTAGAAAAACAATATTAAAATCTACCCAATGGCTGGCTTTTCATAGTTAAGTGGATAAACTTTATTTCTGCTCTTCTGTATTTTCCAAATATTGTCTGAACAATGGTTTTACTTTAAATAAGAAAATAAACTTTTGAAAATAGGGTTTGATAAAAACCCCAATCATGTTTTTAAGGCAACAAAGGCCTTTTCACCCTTTTCTCACCACTGCTCACGGGCCCACCGCCACACACTCAGAGACGAGCCCCGCCTGGGCCAGAAGCCCCACTGCTGACTCTTCCCGTTCTTCACTCCTTCAGTGGTCGAGAACACAGGTGTTAGGGGTCCTCTGACTTGTCTGAAAACCTGGATTTTACTCTGATACTAAGATTTGTCAACCTTGGCACTATTGACATTCTGGGTTAGATGAGAAGTTTAGCAGCATCCCTGGTCTTCTACCCACGAAACCACCAGTAGCATAGCTTCCTGTGACAACAAAAAATGTCTCCAGACATTGCCAAACTCACTGCCATTTGCAAACAGTTGCCTTGCTAATTTGGTAGTTATTAACTTTTTAATCTCCTTTTACAGAATTAGCCTACTACTATATTACTCTCAGAGTTGTGATTATTAAATGTGCTTGCCCTGGCCAGTTTGGCTCAGTGGTTGGAGCATCGGCCTGTGGACCAAAAAGTCATGGGCTCGAGTCCAGCCAGGGGCATGTACTTTGGTTGCGGTTCCTCCCCAGCCCTGGTCAGAGTCGTGCGGGAGGCAGCTAATCGATGTGTCCCTCTCACATCTATCTCTCTCTTTCTCTTTCCCTCCCAACTCTGTCTGAAGATATTTGAAAAAATATCCTCGGGTGAGGATTTAAAAAAAAAAAAGCGCTCATAAGACAAAAATAATTATTCTTAATTTAGTCACTCTTATTATTGTTATAGGTTAAATTGTGTCTCTCAGAAATGTGTGTTGAAGCCATACCCCTAGCAACTCAGCATGTAACCTTACTTGGAGCTAGGATCTTTACAGAAGTAATCAAGTTGACAGGAGATTATTAGGAAAGGTCCTACTTCAATGTGATTGATGTCATTATGAAAGTGGTAAGTTTGGAGACATACATGCACATTGGTAAAACACCATGTGAAGATGAAGGCAGCTCCTGGGGAAATGCTTCTCCAAGCCAAATATACCAAAGATTTTCAAAAATCACCAGAAGCTAGATGAGAAAAATGGAACAAATGTATAGCCCTCTAAAGGAAGCAAACTTGGACACCTTGATTTTGAACTTATAACCCCAGAACAGTGAGACAATAAATTTCTATTGTGTAAGTCACCAGGTCTTGGTACTTCTTTATGGTAGGGCTAGCAAACAAATTCAACCATTATTATTTGTGATGCTATTATTATTACCATATTGTTGTTGTTATTATCATTACTATTTCTCCATTTATCCACCTATTTTCCATAGCAGCTGGTTACTGTGCAGATGTTAGCAGGGTGTTAGATATGCTTTTTGCTTGGCAATACAAGATAAGATAAAGTAAATAAAACTATTCGAGTTTCACTTTGGTTCTTCAACAGCCAGCATCAAGATTTATTTGGAAAGTATAAAATGCTACCAGATCCTGACTAGGTTATAAATGACAAAATGTTAAAATGTTGTCATCATTTCCATAGAATCATTCAACCTCAGAAAGAGTCACAGAGACTTGACCAGTTGCCTTGGACATTTTTTGGACAGCATGTAATTGTAGGTTGTGGATAAAGTCTCTGAGGAAAATGACTTCATGGGATGTCATAGTGAAAATCTGGCAAACCACGTTCTAGAGCAGGTCTTGCTCTTTTGTTCCAAGACTTACCCCACGTCGGTTTACTTTTATGGACATTGATTTTATCCACTCCATATGACGTGAGATGCTTTCCTTGAAGCACTGATGTTTTTATATTTTTATGTACAGAAATAGAGAGCACAAAAGAAACAAGAATAAATGATACCAGTTTTGGTTGTCTCTCTAACATGTACTTCATTTATAATACTGTCTCTTTTGGTGATGTTTCTCTCAAGATGTAAACATGTCATACACACACACACACACACACACACACACACACTCAATAAGGATTGTGCAATCATCCTTATCTACTTAGCATGCAGCAGATGAATCAAGTCCCCTCAGCAGAAAAGCACTGATATTATTCTTTCACAGAAAATGCACCTGTTCTCTCCAAGGGCTCTGGTGCGATGCAAGACTATCTGCATAACTTAAGAAGCCTACATAAGTGTCCTAAGTATTAACTTCTTAAATGTCATCATCTTGAGTTCAGGGTAATAAATAAATAAATAAAAATAAAAGCTTTCCACTGTAACATAATTTTATTTTCTCTCCTGTTTTATTTGGCTAAATGATTTCATTAGTGATATGAAGAAAAGTATGTTGCTATGTCCTCAAAACAGAAATCAACCAAAATCTCTCACAAAAGACATATGTAGCAAAACTAATGTGATAAATGCTCTCCATATACACATACCTTCCAGATGATATTGTTAAAACAAGAAACTAAGTTCAAAGAGTGTATCTTTCCAAATACCACCTGTCCATGTTCTAATATTATCAAATGTTTGCTTTTTCTTCTTTAGTACACTGTTTGAAAGGAAAGATAGATTATAATAGTGATGATTATAACAGATGGTTAGATGGATGGATGGATGGATGGATGGATAGATGGATGGATGGATAGACAGACAGACAGTCACCAAATGCTTTTTGTTTACATAATTCCATTTAGAAATATTTGGAGGTAACATCTCTTTTTTTTAACTTTTATTTTAGGGTAAAATGACTGCAGATGAAGCCCTCATGTCTAATGCTGAAATATGCCCAACATAAGTGTTTCTATTTTGATTGAAATCTAGCCTTTTAATCTAACCTTTTAATTATTCCATGTACATGACCTGGACATGATGCAGTAATGTTTGGAGAGAGAGAGAGAGGAGGAGGCAGGGGGAGAGAGAATGAAAAAAGGAGAGGAAAGAAAAAAGATAAAACTCAACCTTGGCCTGAGTGACCTGTCTGTATCTTTTTTTTTTTTTTTTCTTTATTGATTTTAGAGAGAGAGGAAGGGAGAGGGAGAGATAGATAGAAACATGGATCAGAAAGAATATTGATTGACCGCCTCCTACATGCCCCCCACTGGGGATTGGGCCCACAACCTAGGTATGTGCCATGACTGGGAATTGAACCGGCGATCTCTTGGTTCATGGGTCGACGCTCAACCACTGAGCCACATCGGCCAGGCTGTCTGTATCTCTTGCTACCTGTTTCTTCACCCCGAAAATATACATACACCCAAACACACACAGAGGAAGAAAAGCAAACAGGCAAACTCGTCCACCAAATATACACAGAATTAACATAGTTGGTCATGTTCTCACTTGGAAGGGCTACTGCCTGTCACAGACCTCGGCCTCACTGGCCCCCTCCACTTTCAGACATCTCATCCATTCAAATTTTCTCTTCTCTCAGCATCTTTCCTTAGATAGGACCACCCCGTTTCCCAACAATAACAATACTCTGACTCAGGGCTAACTTAGAATTGCCTTTGATATCAGATGACTCTCTTGAAACTTAGTAACTTGGGCTTGTCCATCTGTCTAAAGTTTATTTCACCAAGTCCCCTGAAATATCCCCACTGTATGGTATGAGAATATATCTGGAAAAATACAAGTGCTGAGTGTACCCAGCTGGGCAAAATAATCAACATTTTGTTTTTTCTGTTCTCCATTTTCCATTAAACAAAATATATTCATAAGTTGAGACATTGTTTAAAAAATGAAATTTGCACTTTTTCATGAGACACAACTGGAAAAGTCCACATAGGTTATGAATTAATGTTAGTTATGTTGTGTGTTGTAAGAATGCATGTTAGCTGTACAACGCCACAATAGTCGTTCACTTCGGGAACATCCGTAATGCAGTGACTCAACTAGTATCCCTTAGGGCATCCACTGCCTGCCCTGGCAAAAGTCCAAAGGATGATGCAATTCAAATCATGTTCACTTTACCTCAAGGGGTAAATTACCTGGCAAGATAAAATAAGTTTTTATTTGAGTGCATGAATTTACCCATGTAACCCCAGTGCCGAGAAATGTAAAGTAGGTTTTTTAAATTCTCTCAAAATCCTCATTACATAGTCAGGTTTTTTCTTTTCTATTTATTAAGGGCAACATCCATTAGTCTACACATGACATTCTGTGTAAATAGCATGTGCCAGAGACTGTGATTTGGGGAAGTCATGTGACAGCACAGAGAACAAGGAGAAGACACCAAGAGTCAGAGCGGCAAGTGTACCGTGGTTCTCTCTCACTGAGGCATTGACTGCCTCGCATAGTGCCTGATGAAATGAGGTGCTCCCTAGTTTTGTAAGATAAACTTATTAATAAGTAAACTTGAGTGTTGACATTTTATTGATTTTTTTAAATTTTGACATTATTGCAGACTTCCCCCCATTTCCCTCCCCTTCGCCCACCTCCCCCTCTCCACCTCCCCCGCCACCCCATCCCTGGGCCTTCACCACACTATGGTCCGTATCCATGGGCTACACACACATGTTCTTTAGCTAATCCCTTCAACTTCTTTATCCAGTTTACATTTTGTTTCTATTTTCAAAATATGTTAAATGTTAGGTTCTTTCTCTTGCAGCAGCATCTTCTCTCTCTCTCATTGGAGGTTTGAGGCTGACCAATTTTAGTCCTACAATAAACCCATCAATAAATGTTGAATGGATGGTGGTTCACGGTCTCTAGACTGTACCCCCAATATCTTGTTCTCATCCAACACATTCTCCCTGGTCAAACTAAGTCATGTCTGTGCTCTTAGCTGTTATGTCTATGCAGAAAACTTTCAAATAAAGGTTTTCAACTCAGATTCTTCCTGATCTCCAAAGGTGTGTGCAGCTCTACCAACTTGCTGTCTACCATTATGAGGCTGACTCCACAGACTATGTTCAGAGCCCACGGTTTTATGCTCTCCAGTCTTAATTCCACGTCGCATGCCACTTGGCATCTTGACTCTAGTCATTTTCTCTTGCTTCTGGTCTTTGCTTTCTTTACTTCATCTGCTTGGAACTGGTAATTATAATGCAGTTTGTTAATTCACTGTCCTCCTAGCATCCTTTGTTAACTCATAATGATACATATTACAATCAAAACCTTTACCAAGGTTTACAAGACTCATCATTATATAACAATGCCTCCCTAACCACTTCATCTTTAATGTGATAATCTGGCAATTCCCAATGATTTTATGGTTATTTGAAGTAGCTTTCTCCTTTTCTGAACAAATGAACATAAAAAAAAATCTATCCATTTGGAATGTCCTTTAAACTTTTCTATGTAGCAAAATGCTTTTCTCTATTAAGTCTCATCTAAAATATTGCCTCCTCCGGGAAGACTTGATTGACTCTCCAGGAAAGACTGTGAGATTATACTGTCTGCACATGATGTACATATTGTTCCAATCCCCTTTGCTGGGTTTGAGTAGAGGTAGGCAAATTTAGAGAATTCTTAGAATGAATGCCCTGGGGAGAAACGGGTGTTTTGATTTTTCCTTGGAGAAGTTGGCATATAAGGCCACATGTTCACACTTAAAAATTTGCATAAAACATTGTCATAATTAAAATAAGAAAAAATTAATTCAAACACAAATTCCAAATAATAGGGTTGAGAGGATCACAGTTGCTGAGTTATAGTGCCAAGAGAATTGGCCAAGGGGAAAAATCAGGAACGCCAAGTAAATAAATTAGCAGAAACAGGCAATCAGCATTTTTTTATCTCCTCATCTACTGATGGGCACTTGGACTGCTTCCATAATTTGGCTATTGTAAATAACTCTGCAATGAACATAGGAATGCATATATTCTTTTGAATTAGTGTTTCAGGTTGCTTCAGATACATTCCCAGAAGTGGAATCGCTGGGTCATAAGGCAGTTCAATTTTAATTTTTTGAGGAAACTCTATGCTGCTTTCCATAGTAGCTCCACCAATAATCTCGATTCCCATCAAAGGTGAAAAAGAAAAAGGAATTAAGCAAAAACAAAACCAATCAAAACAAACAAACAAATAAAAAACACCCACAAACAAACAAAAAAACCTCACAGACAGACAACAACATGGTAATTACCAGAGGGAAAGGGGGGGGAGGTAGCAGAGAGTAAAGGGGGGATAAATGATGATGGAACGAGACTTGACTTGGGGTGGTGAACACACAATACAATATACAGAGGATGCATTATAGAATTATATACCTGAAACCTATATATATTTTTAACCAATCTCACCCTAATAAATTCAATACATTTTTTAAAAAAAATAAGCAATCATCAGAATGTGCAGATAAGTTCTGAACTTAAGTCGTCGAACTCTGTAGTAAATACTGTTCTCCTCTTTATTTGTGTCTATTTGCTGACACACGCATAGAGGGTGAGGTACACAGCAAGGAAATCCCTCCATTACATAACCTTCTTCATAGTTATTGTATAATCCCTAATTAATGTATTTCTCCCAACTAGAATATGAGCTCCTTGGAGATATAGTATCTTATATATCACATTAATTCTAGTTCTTAGTCCAAGATCTCAGCCAGAATAAGTGGCAATGAATGCTGGTTAAATCAATAGATGTGAAAGTTATCATCAAGTAGCAATAAGGAAATCGTCTAAATAACTGAATGGTGGTATAATTATGGGAAAACTTCTCAGAAGTTTCTACTGAAATATTTCACTGATCTAAATAATTAAGATGGTCCCAGTTCCTCCCTCTCTCCAACCCATGTCTCTGCACCTCTTTGCCACATGTCACTCAAGCAGCATCCTGAGAGGCACTCCGTAAATCGTTCATAACTTTGGAGATATATTCCCAAATAAATGATGCTGTGAGAAGAATGATGTCTTGCTGAATTCCACTCACTTCTGACAGGGGTGTTCACTATTCCTTGAAACAGTGGGAGCTCCAAAACAGCAGCCAAGAAGCACAGCTACTGCAGAGAGAGCCCTCTCCCTGCTGGTGATGGAAGGGTTTTTAGAATGAAGCTTATTGATCCTTGGCAAGAGAATGTTGCAATTGTGAATTCTCACTCCATGATATTGAAGTCTAAAGCCCATTGTAAAAGACATTGTGCCTAACCCACTAAGCTGACTCTATTGAAAAAGTTGATGAGGCTTCCCCATCCTCTGGTGATGGATTCCTGGAAAAGCTTTTTTTTTTTTTTTTCCCTCCAGAATGTGAGCTCATTTCAAGTGAATCACATAGTTACCCATCTCTTAGAGAAGCAGATCCATTAGGCAATAATCTTTGAGGAGGGGGCATGCCATGCTCTCACTTGTCAAAATGAATTGCTTGCTAAGATTTCTGTTTTGAAATCTCTTAAGGTAACTTCTGCTTCATAAATTTAGCTGTTATTAAAAGTTAGAGAGTGTAGTACTAATTGCACTTTCTAAAAGCAACCAGAGATGTGATTCAGGATCATAGAATTTCACGTTTCACAGAAGCCTCAGAAATTACCTGGCAGCACTGGCATACTTGAATTCCTGCCCAGATATTCCTCTGTAAGGTCTCCGTTAGGGTCCTACCACCAACAGGAGGCACTGTTGCTGACTCTCATACAGCTAATGGCTGGTTTTAGGCAATAATGTCCTAATTGCTGTGGATCCACACAGATTGTGTAGACGTGGCATCTGTTTCAGTGACTGGAATGATAGCACCTCCCTTGCAAGCTCTCTGGTTGTGATTTAACTGGTATTTATTGAATGTCTATTATATGGCAGACACACAGCTCATGCATTTCCACATGGTTGCATTTAACTTTCAAAACAATTTTGGAAGTTTATAACAGTGTTCTCATGTTTAAAGATGATGAAATTTAAGCACAGACAATTTAAGTATTTTGCCCAAAATCACAAAGATGATGTAGCAGAGAAATAATTAGAAACTAGGTTGCCTGACTTCAGTCCTAATGTTATTTCCTAGGCTCTCAGCATGTTTACTTGAGAGGATTTAACCATCATGCTCGGGCGGTGCGGTGGTGCCGGGTGACTTCTGTCCATTATCTCTATTTCCCAAACTTTATTTTATATATATATATATATATATATATATATATATATATATATATATAACAAAATTTATTTGTCTCTTTAATAAAACTAGGGGTCAGCATGTTTCCAACATCTTTTGTAAATAAAGCTTTATTAGAACTCAGCTACATTCATTTTCTCCCCCATGGCTGTTCTTGTCCTGCAATGGCAGAACTGTAGCTGCAACAGAGACTTTATAACTGGCAAAGCCTAAAATATTTGCAATTGGTCCTTTTCCAGAGTCCTGCCATAGAGTTGAGAATTCCAACCCTGAACACACCCCTTGTATTAATGTTACTCCACTTGTGTGGCTTCTTTGCTTCTTTGCACCAAGATGGCCCTGGATAATGCTGATGTACTTTGCACACTTTAAATTAATGTATTGTCTAAAATGTTGGCTCACCACTGCCTTAAAGCAAGAAATCAGTCACAGAAATTGCATTTGTGTGTGTACCCATGGGGATGTATACACATGAACTTTAATGTTGACAAATCCTTTTATGGAAAATGACTGAGTGAAAACAAACAGAAGGTATCTATCTATCTATCTATCTATCTATCTATCTATCTATCTATCTATCTACCTACCTACTATCAATCTATCTTTCTGTCATTTCACATGCCCTACCTTTTAGTCTGACCACTGCTGCAGTAACAAGCTTTACAAGTATACATTTAGAAAGGCTTCTTTCATGTGAAGGGCATCTCTCTCTCTCGCTGTCTTAGGGATTCTTTGATGTCACATTATGGCTTATAATAATAATTGGTTTGATAACATACTCTTGGATTGGCTTTTCCTTCTTCCCTTTCCCCCTTTCTAGTGTTTCCCTTCTAATCTCCAGGATCACTTCACGAAATAAACTACCTGCATTGACACACCCTATCAAGCACACAAGATATAGAACAGTGTATGCACATATGTTACATATACTTAGTTTAGAGTCGGCAAATGAGAAGGCAACTTCCTGCAATTTCTCCTTACTGTGACCCTGGTATTCTTTATCATGTATACACTTTGCCATGGCAGTTAGCTTAGCCATTTGATTCCTTTTCAAAATAGCAGTTTAGAAAATAACGCTAGAGATTCAGATTTGCCACTGGAAATAAAAACTATGTTGAATACCTAGTATAAACTATATTATGTAGCCTAAATGCAATGTGTGTGGTGTTGGAGGTGGGAGGGGTAAGTACTCATAGGCATGCACAAATACTGAAGCATCACGCAAAATGTATTTTCAATAATCATCTATTCTTGCATATATTAAAAATACTGTAATTTTTACATTACATAATGGCACATTTTGTTACAATATATGAAAAAGAATTATTTGAAATCTGGCTATATCAAAATGTTGATGGGGAGTATAAGATAAAACACAAAACAAAGCAAAATTTTAATAAAACAAAACACTAATTTACCAACAGTGCTATACTTTTGACCAAGCTTTTGTGATTAGATTTATTTATTACAATTCAGTGTGTTCAACCTTTGTTGCTAGGTTGTCATATTTTTAAGATTGTGAATGTTACTCTTCATTTTTGAGGGAAATGAGGATAATGTAAAGCATACTTCCTTATAAAGTTACTGTTTTGTGAAAATATTAGAGTTTGTTCCAGTGGCACAATGTCTCCTATCAGCGAACAGCAAGATAGTATGTATCAGTCAGGTGCGACTGTAACTGGCATCGCCAAGCATAACAGACAATAGATTCTACTGGAAGTTTAGAGAACGCATAGACCTGTTCTTCGAAATGATGTTTCTCATACTCACCTTCCCTAAAACCTGATGTCATAATATTATATCTTTACTCTGTGAAAGCATTTTCATGTCAGCCCCAAAAATGGTCTTTTCCTGCTATAAAATCTGTTCTTGATCCACAAAAGAGAGGCTTCTAGAGAAAATGTAGTCCTCCAACACAGGTTAGTGTGATGGGGAGGTTATGGAGCCTGGAGTCTGACTCCCCTAAGTCTAAGTCTGGGCTATGTGAATGTGTGTGAGTTTTTCTCTGACCCTCTGGCTCATTCTCAGCGGATTAGTTTCCCAGGGCTGCTGTAATCAATTGCCATATACTGAGTAGCTTAACACAACACAAATTATTATCTCACAGTTCTTAGGTCAAAAGTCAGACGTGAATCTCACTGGGCTAAATAAAATCCAGGTATTAGCAGGGAACCATTCCTTTCTGGAGGTTTTGGGGAAGAATTGGTGTCTTTGCCTATTCTATTTTCTAGAGTCCATCCACATTCCTTGGTTCCTGACTCCCCTGCTTTATCTTCAAAGTCAAGAGCATAGCATCTCCCTGACCATTCTTTCAAAGTCATATCTTCTTCTGAACACATCTGGAGAAGGTTATCCACTTATAAGAACCTATCTAATAGCATTGAGCTCACCCACCTCCACGTAATGAGAGATCACACACAGGAGACTCTTTCCATCTCATGGTCCATAAGCTTAATCACATCAAAAAAGTCATTTTCACTCTGTGAGATAAAATAGTAACAGCTTCTGTGGATTAGGATGTGATATCTTTATGGGGAGGGGTATGATTCTGCCTACCACACGCAGTACAGAAATTAAAAATATCTCTTTCATAAAACCACATGATTAATTTAATAAGAAGACCTGAGTAAAGTGCCTACCCTACTCTAGTCCAGAGATTTTCTACCGGTGTGCTACAAGAATTCTTAAAACATGCAATACCTGACTATTTAGTCAGGGGCTCCAAACTCTTTCCCTTTAGATTGTCAAATTTAAAAATGACAACAGCCAACACAACAATAGCCATCCAGTGTGAATGAATCAAAATTACACTTTTTGTTTGTTGGTTGGTCAGATGGGCAAAAAAATACAATATTTTTTGGTGTGTTGCAGAATTTTGGTAATCAGTTTATGTGCGCCAAGACACTCTTTCCATCTCATGGTCTATAATCTTAATCACATCAGAAAAGTCACTTCAGTGAAGCAGGTTGAAAATTGTTGCTCTAGTCCACAGTGGGCGACTTAACAAATATGCATTATTTTTCAATTTTCCCCGTTCCCTTCCAGGTATTTAACCTTATGAAGTTTTTAGGACTTAGACATACAATACATGGACGTGCACGTGAAGGCCAAGTACCATCGTTTCCTGGGGATGGCACCAGCCTAGAGCAGGCATGGATTAAGGGCTGTTTAGGCAAAAAGAAATATTCATGTGCACAGAAGTTCCATATCCACTAAGTAAGGACATTCTATACAAGAAACTGATGGTTTTCATCCCCATTATTTATAGTATCTCATTTATCATCTATTTTTTATAGAAGTTTCACTATTAAATAGTGACATTCTTAGGGGGCAATACTTTTCTTTTTCTTATTTATTACAGCATTTCTATACCAGGTATTGTTATGAGCATATGTGCATGTAAATAATTTTTTTTTATCATAAATACTACCAAAGAGAAGTATTTACAGAATACATAACATTTATATAATATTTTACATAATAAAATAAATATATATTGAGCAATGTAATACAATGTAAAAATACACACACGCATATATATACACACATACATACACAAACACATACACATACACTATGTTTGATTTATTCACATACACCTGCATTTAATTTCTTCAACTACTCATAAGATAATCCAATGTTCTTAGAACAACACATTGCATACATTAAATGTTCAATATTTAACTGTTATATTTACACACACACACACGTACACGCACACATGTGCTTGATTTTTCAGCTTTTTCCCTGTATATGTGTTCTGGTTTTTATTCCTGACAAACACCTGGATCATGAAATATAGTAAAATGGTTGCGATCTTAAACTGTCAAGTTTTGAAGTACTTCACCTCAAAGCAATTAATAACTATGTAAGGTTGAAGGCAAAGATGGTCTTAAATTCCTAAACAATCCACAAAGGTGATGGGACAGAAGAGTATTTCAGCCTATGCTTCCAGTTAGATGAAGATTGGGAGCATAATGATCAGACACCCTCAAAACGGAAAGATAGAACCCTAAGTTTTAAAGATCACTGGCTCTATGAGACTCCAACACAGCAAGGGCATATATATGTGATGTGAATTGTGTGCATTAGCAGGCCCTAGCAGCTAAGGAGGGAGGGAGGCAGGTAGACAAAGGTTTAGGTCAGAAGAAGCAAATCAAAATGCAGGTCGAACAAACCCGGGTCTAAAATGATCAGGTTTCCACTGGTTGAAAAGGCCAGTTCTTAGAATCTGTCTTCTAGCAGACATGATACCACATTTTTTAAACCATCTAGATGCCCAGGATGCAATTCAAGCTTTGCAGAAATTGTAGTTCTCTTGAAGACAACATGGATGCTTTCAAGCAAACGACAACTTCAGTGAATTCAGTTATTTTCTGAAAATATCCATCCAAGTTCCCTAATGCTAACTCAAGACACAGTATATCATTCAGCATGTTTGTAAATGCTGCTTGTGTCCAGGACTCTTCCATTGTAGTGCATCTTCCTCCTTTTCAGTAGATTCCCTCACTTCCTTTACCTTTCCTACCTCAGGATATGCTCAGTTCTGTCCCTGAGGGTTACTTAGCAGAGGTGCTGGCTCATGAGCGGGGTACCTGGATCCGATGCTGCTTCTGCCACTTAGTGGCTGTGAGACCCTGACAAAGTCACTGAACCTTTCTTGGCTCCTATTTTTTTTTATCTTAATGTGAAAAAAAAAAATCACATTGATCATTTAAATACATGGTCCTCATAAGGAACGAAAGAGATGATGTACATAAAACAATTAGAAGAGTACCAGGCATTTAATATAAACTCAAAACTTATTCAGTGCTAGCAGACTCAAATTCAACACTTCTCTGAGGACTTTTTGGAATCCTAAAGTCAGCTTCATTTCCCCATCATACCTTTTATGACAGCATATTTTGAAACATCTGTCCTAGCATATCGTTGCTTTAAAATTATTTGTTTTCAATCCTGTCTCACCAACTAGAACCTTGAGACAGAATCTAAACTTAGTTACTGTATTCTTGGTGGCTTGCAAAGTGTGGCCAGGTTAGGTACTTATCAAACAGAATCCAGGTAAATAAAAAAAAGAAATTAGTGCATCTGTCAACATATTTGAGGCTGGTGAAGGTAAAGCAGGGTTCAAGGTTAACCCTGTGTATATAAAATGTATATATAAGGTTAAACATATATACATTTTCCAACTAAAACTTTGTTATTATGAAATTATATATATGTAGGAAGGTCAATGTAATGACAAACGTATTATTAGTTGGGAAAAATGTAGGAGGTGAAATCACACAGAGCAGGATTAAAACAAAGTTTGGAATTAAACACTTACTGTTTGACCTTCAAGAGGTAAATAACAAACTAGAGTCTCTCTCTCTCTTTTGTTAACCTATATTGTATCAGCACAAACATTCATACAAACTATATAGAGGACCGGACACCCTGATGAAACCTGATACTTGATAGCTATTGCATTGGCATTGCCAGAAGTTATAAGGCTTGGCTATTCATAGAAACTCTTTATAGACTCTTAGGAATAAACAATCCTGCCTAGACAGAACCACATTATTATTCTGCTTTTTAAACAAAAGTAGTGGAGTAATTTACTGCCTTTCAGATAAGCTCAACTTTCATATATTGTTACCTGGGGCAGTGAAAATATCGGTGGGGAAGCGACTGGCAGAAACAGATAGGACTGTTTGCTTTCTAAGTGTCTTTGTGCCTCTGAAATGATGGTTCCACAGACAGATTTCTCAAAGCCTGTGAAGGCATTATTGTTCTGTGGCTATCTCTACCTGGGCATTAAAATAGCCAGAGCCGCTTCCTTCACATAAAATGTCTTCAGTTTGTCCATTTACTACAAGAGATCAATAAATTCCAGTGTCTGATTTTACTCTAAGTATTCTTCTGCCACTGATACAAAAATCAAATCAAAAGGTTTTACCCTCAAAGAAGAAATCATCACCATTAAGGAAGGCGTCACACAGGTAGTGCCAACGGAGCCACGTGAAGTGTTTGTGCTGAGGTGTCCAGATGGATGGGTTTCTGGATTCAGTGACTAGGTGAATAATAACATTTATTTAATACACAGGGAACAATACACCATGCAGATTGGGAAGAAAGGTGCATTTATTTAGGGTACGATAGGTTGAATTGCCTCGGGGACATTCAAAAGGAGATACATTTATGGCCCTAAATATAGAGCTCTGGATTTCAGAATAAGTTCATACTTGCCCATAAATTAGAGTCATTACCATAAATATGAGAGTGGATGAGATCACCCAGTTGGAGATGTGAGAGAAAAGAAATGATCTGAGAGCACATAAAAACTGAATATTTAAGAGACAGGCAGAGGAAGCGAAGTCCATGAGGGAAGGGGGGGAAAGGAAGTGGAGCCACAGCTCCAGGGAAGGGATTTTGAGGAGGGCAGCATCAACAACTTCAAATGCCACCGAAGAGCCTAGTAAAAGAGTCCATGTAGGTTTGAAGCACATTTATTAGATTGGGCACTAAGAACAGGGGCTGGTCAGGGACAAAAGACAGAAACCTTGGTCTAAATGCTGGAATGTCTGCATTCACTTCCAGACTCCAGATAAGTACTTTATGACGCAGAACACATTCCTTTACCTCCGTGAACCTCAATGCCCTTTTCCAAAATGGGATGACAAAAACAGGTTGTAGAAAGATGGAATGCAATAATGAGTGTGGAAGCAACTTCTTACTTCTGATATTTTTTCTATATAGGTTATTTAATGTGCTACTCTACTCTGGGAGAGAAGAATAATATATAAGACATAAAATTATTCTACTATATCTTTAGTCAGAAGAGGCTAAACTGTGTTCCAGTAACAAAATGTCAAAAATGTTCATGGTTTAGCACAACTAGACTTTATCTCTCATATTCATGTACTTGTATAACACACATGGGTGGTGGGATTGGGTCCCCAGATTCACCGAAGACACCTTATGATGCGGTGTTATCGTGTAATATGCTATTACACACAAATGCCTTTGGGTTCTTTGTATCACTGAAGAAAGAGCTGAGCATTCATGCGCTGACAATTAAATGCTTGTCCTGGAAGTGACAGGCTACTTCTTTTCAGATATTCAATTGACATAATTAGGTGCTTAACCAATCCTAACTTCAAAGGGTCAGAGAAATCCAATTTTCCCATGCGCTCTCGAGGGAAAACTGATTAGAAATATTAGGAATAAGCAGAATTCCCGTTGCACAACTTTAACATGATGTTAGGATGCCAGTGCCATAGCAGAGACAGGCATGCTTCTGGCCTCGTTCCGTGAGCGGCTTTTTTTTCGTTCACAACTTTGTCACATATAGGATGCAACCATGTCCATAAACTTGTTAGAAAGCTTAATGCCTTCACACATACTATATGATTAGGTGATTGATCATACGAGAAAACAGCACTGTGCAGCGGGAAGAGCGTGGGTGTCGGGTGGATTTGTTCGGATGTGTGCTACAACTGGTATAGCCAGATTACTTAAACCTTCCAAGATTTTCCATTTTTGCTTACACAATAAAAACAAAGTATAACCTTGATAATTTTTATCTCTGAACATGAAATGAGGTAAAGAAAATCCCTGAACACAATACCTCAGACAAGAGGGTGGTGAAGGCCTGGGGCAGGGCAAGAACCGGGTGAAGGGGGGCAATGGGGAGACAAGGGGGAGGCATCTGTAATACTCCCCACAACATATATTTTTTTAAAATAAGAAGTGGCATAACATTGTTTTCCATTTACTTCTTTTTTTCTTGTCATACCTTGTCCAGTCAGATCCACTGGGTTTAGAAATAATTTTGTACTGTTAGCCTACACTTACAGAATAGGTTCATCTTAGCTTCCTTGAACAGTTCATTGAAAATGTCTTTAATAAACATACCCTGAATACCAGGAGAAACCATCCTGCCTGCAGGGGTGGGTAGGAGGTTTATGAGAGTACATGAAACAGCGTTTTTTCTTGTATTATTATTTATTTATTAATTATTATATTATTTATTATTATTAACCTACTTTTGCCCACCCTTGTATATTCTAGTGGATCACATCTTGGCTGAACCTTAAATTTACCTGGTAAAATTTTGCTAAAAACAACACATCCAATCCCACCTACAGAGATTCTGATTTAATCAGACTGAAATTAATTATCCTGGTCTGCTTGTCTTTTATTGTTGTAGTTTGTTTGAAAGGGTGACTATTTTATTTTATAGACAAGGAAACTGAGGCAATGAGAGGGAAAGCAACCTGCTAAAGCAACAGCAAGAAGACCCAGACCTAGGCATCCTAAACAAGTGCTTCTCAAATCTCACTGTATATGAATCGCCTGGGAATGTTTCTGAGGCTCCGATTTTGATTCAGTAGTTCTGGGTGGAGCCCGGCATTCTGCATTTCTTTTCTTTTCTTTTTAATCCAGCCTTATTGATATACACTTGATATAAAACACTGTGTATGTTTAAGATGTACGGGTGTTAATTTGATACACTTATACATTGCAATTCTAACAACCTCCCAATTAGCATTAAGCTAATGCTGCACTATAAAGCTGAAGATCTCAAATCATACCTACATTCCAAATGATTAGCTAGATGCAGACACTACAGAGAATAATCTTATTGTCTCAATTAATAGAAAGAGGAGAAGGCTCTAATTTAGGAAGTGTGATTGTGTTCTATATTTCTCTAACCACTACATAAGGAATGGCTTGCTGTGTTTTCTTGGGAAGTTTTGGAAATGTTTCAAAGAAGTCTGTGGTTATTCCATCTATGAAATAAAAATAACAATAGATGTATCTCATAATTTTGATAAGGGTGAATTAAACAAAAATTAGTGCAAATATTTCAAAATGAGAATTGTGAATGAGATGGTAATTAATGTATACTGTTCACATTTTTATATAATTATTCTTTGGATCCAATTTTAAGTATGAGGTTTTATATGGTTTTGTCGGTATCTCAATGATCTGTGATGTTTTAAATTACTCCTTTTTTTTTAGATGAGAATTGAAAGTGAAACCTAGATGCAGGTCAAAGCAGTCAGTAGGGTGTCTTTCATGAATTTCAAGGGAGATTAACCATCTTTCTCGTTTTAACCCAGCATTTGCTCCTCTTCCTTAAAAACATCTAATGACTCCTCATTGCCAACATTGTTAAGTGCCACAGCTAGATCACAGAAGTAAGATCTATATCCTACTGTACTTCAGTTCACCCACATAGTGTCCTTCTGTGTTCCTGCCAAGAAAGCTACATGCATTTATTCAATCATCAAAATTACCATCGCATCTATTACGGGTAGGTTATTGTGGCAGACAATGAGAAGATAGAGATGAATGAGAAAATTTCTCTATTCTCAGTAGGATTATAGTATTCCTCCAGAGACAGACAGATAACTGAACATTAGAACTTAGCAGGGGAAGCCTCAGACAAGTATTGGAAGAAGATTAACAGGCATTTAAATTAGACTAGAATAACAAGAAGAATAAATGCTAGAGATCTGCTTTAAACTATAGAGCCTATAGTTAACATGGAACCATGTAATTAAAAAATTGTTAAAAGATAGATCTCATATTAAGTGTTCTTAATACACACACATACAGAGCAAAGGGGCACAAAGAAACTTTTGAAGATAATAAATATGTTTATTACTTTGAGTTTGGTGAAGGTATCACAGGTATATGCCTATGTACAAACTCATCAAATTGTAGATAATATATGCATTTTTACATATCAATTATACCCCCATAAAGCTGTAAAAAATAAATTGGACTAGAATACACATTTGGAGAAAGTATTACATATGAAAAGATATTTGAGCTAGGCTGTGAGAAATAAATGTGAGGTCCCTTAATGTATGAGTTTAAAAATAAATTCTAAAAGATGGAAGAGCTTGGGAGCATAGCATTGTCTAGATATATGGAAGGAGATGGGAGTTATATTGTTATTGAAATATATATCCCTTTATGCCTCCATGCATTGCAAATGCCGATCATGTTGACTTTCCTCTCTTCCACAATTGGCTCCTATTAATTTATCAAGATAAATTAAAAATATAAATTCCTTATGAGGTCTATTAAACTACCTAAGTTGAGGTGTTTATGGTATTCTTTTTGACTTGGTGGTCAAAAATATGACCCATACTCTGTAGTGGATTCTGTAGTGTTTCACCAAAATCTGTCTTAAAGGTCAATGCCTCTGATCACCAACTGGTGGAAGAGGAAATAGGATGAGTGTGGTACTCACACACGTTGGCTCACTCTGGGTGTGAGATAAAAATGGACTGTTTTACTACATCCCCAGAAATGAATGGTCAGAAAAAACTGAGAAGAAAAATTTTTTTTAAAGTGGGATGATCTCAGGATGTTCATCCAATATGTATAAAAAGTGTAAGCATGAGACAAGATTATACATGTACTCACATGTTGCAAATGGCTAATCTAATGGGTCAGGGGCCTAGAAAGAAAATGAGTGCAAGAATATGGATAAGGAGATTTAGAAGACAAGCAGATGGACAGATAAGATTGAGCATAGAGTGTAATATCGTCATATTGCTAGCACCCACCAGATAGCAAATACCATGGGAAAGATTCTAGAAACCAAGACAGCATAAAGCAGCCAGCTGACCTTAGTTAGTCCTTATCATTGGTTGTTTTAGGGAGATATATCTTGGTGTATAAACACAACAGTCAAGGTCATGGGATAGAGGCTATATGGGCCAACAGCATGGGCTCCCCTTCACAAAAATTGACCGAGGTATTGAATTGCTGAATGACCAATGTGCTAGGATCAGAGACCAATGGCAAGCTCCCCAGAGAAATTTTCATTCTGTCTACAGACTGCCTTTGGATTTGAGACTGCAACTTGAGCTCTTCTCTACATATATTTATTTATTTATGTACAATCTATCGGTTCTGCATCCTTAGATAAACCTGACCAATTGACTAATACAGCCCAATAAAAGAGACTAACTCTAAAAAGAAGTCTAGAGAATCCATTTCAAACTTCTGTCATTGTAACATATGGCTCTGTACTTTAATAAAAAAAAGGTAGCTTTTCCAAATTAAATTTGGATTACTGTAATTTAAGCAAATATTATCGGGGTTGTTTTGGTTTTGGTTTTAGGATTTTGTGTATTTATTTTTAAAAGCACAGTAGCAATTTTTTTAAAATAAAAACTTCAGTATCTTCATGAGGCACCGTCTGTGGCCATCAGAAATCAATCTATTTTCAGATAATCTGCTTAAGGATTACAGGGATTAGGCAATACTCCTTATTAATCAACCCTTCTGCTTTGATTTCATTTAAAACCAGCTTCATTAGAAAAGAAATAGGTTATTTTCTTTTATCTCTTTAAAATAAGCAAGAAAAGCATTTGTAAAAATGAAGTTGGATTCTGATTTGTGTTTATAGTTGCTACTATTTATGATTATACTTTTAAAGTTGAAATTACTATTTGGCAGAAAATATTAATATAAATTTGATTTGATTTTTAAGGGTGGATAATATTTTAAAGCTGAATATCTTTTTTAGTTTGTGACTTATATTACTTCAGTAAATTATTGCTAAAGGAAGATACTGCATTTTTACAATTTCACTATTTTCCTACAGTAATAATATACAGTTATTATTCATTTTCAGGGAGGATGAATCACTGTTGATGTATATATCATTGACAGTAAGTGGCAAATGCTCTGGTTCCTGATTCTTGATTCTAACTCAGTGCTTTGGAAACAGGAGCAGGACTTATTTTCTGAGTACTCTCTGTTGAGCTGAGATATATAATCACTCGTTTAATAAATCAAACCATGACCCAGATGTCTCATATATTTCCTCATACTGGCCAATGAGAAAGCAAGAGACTGTCAGACTCAAGCAGCATCATTTGTCAATAACCATCTTTGGTCATAAGAAGATGCTTGCCCCTTTATTAACAAATCACTCCAGAGTTATTTTAGTAGAATAAATTATACAAGAACCAGAAGGACTTATGGGCAGCAGTACAATTAATTTCCCTCTAGAAGCAGATTTCCTTTCACAACATAAACATAGATGTTGCCTCTGATGGTTTCATTCAGTAAGACACAAAATAACTGATTGGGTAATAACCCGATTATTGACAAATTTGGGTGGCTGACCTAACACTTTGATTAAAGTATTGACTTTGATTTATGGGTTCTGGGAAAACTGCAATTAAATGAAAGCAACTTATAAGCCATAATGAAAAATATTTGTTTCTATTGCATCCCCTCCTCCATGTGGAAATATGAGTAAGATGTGGATGGTGGTTGATGTTAGTGACTCTTTAGAAGTGGGTCACACTGCAGTAGACCTCACAGTCTGAACCCCCCACTTCCACAGAAGGCACAGCAGTAAGCCAGAGAAAGCAAGTATAATTCCGTCTGAATCAGAAACTTGGTACCTTGGAGGTAACCTTTATTCTTACCTATGTGGCAGCCAGAGGAGGGTGGGACATGAATAAATATGTATTGTCTGAACCTGGCATTATGAAGCCATTCTAGTTTTACACATTTAATAAAATGTTTTTACTGATTTTAGAGAGAGAGGAAGAGAGAAGGAGAGAGAGAGAGAAACATCCATGAGAGACAACATTGATTGGCAGCCTCCTGCATTCCCCCTCCTGGGGATCAAGCCCGCAACACAACCTGGACTTGTGCCCTGACCAGGAATCGAACTGGCGACCTATTGGTCCATGGGTCGATGCCCAATCCACTGAGCCGCAATGGGCCACACTGGCTGGGCTAGTTTTATACTTTTAAAATATTTAAATCTATCATTAAAATTATTTGATGAATTAGATAAAAAGTCAAAAGTACATACACAGATTTGTGCACTCTGCAATCTTGTAAATTCACAATCCCTTGCCTCTCATTATCAATACATTATCATAAACTAACGTGATTTTCCATCTCATCACTGTGTGTGTGCAAGTTTCTTCGTGGGGTGATCATGTGACAGCCATGCTCAGATGAGCTAAACCTTGGGCAAATATAGGTAAACATGATTTCAACAGAATTGAGGCTAGAGAGAAGTGGAAAGATGAAATGACTCTAAATAAAAGGAAACATTGACAAGGAAGTGAAAGAATAGCATAACCTTCTCTGCAGCTTTACAGATGATGCTAAGTTCATGTGTCAAATACTTACTAAGCATTCACTATGTTCCCGGCATGTGAGGCAACAGACGGAGACAAGCAAGATAATACGACCCTGTCCTCAACATGCTCACAATCCATTGGGAATGAAACCACTTTGAAACAAATCAGGATGTCCTAGCTTTGTTACAAAATGTTGTAAGCAAGTAACTGTGAACACATAGTTGGGTAAGACTGGTTTTGATGAAGTATAATACTAAGACTTCTCAAATGAGTTGCTCCTTGTTATGGTTCTTCACAGATGAATAGAGGCTTTCTGCAGGGGGCGACGTCTAGAAGCTCAACTTTAGGCAGAAGAAAAAGTATGCCCAGTGACATAGGGACACAAAACTGCCTAGAATTCAGAAACTCTACTCTGTTGTTACTCAGTATTTTTCCCAATATAGGGAAAACAGAAAGAAGCTGGAGAAAGAGATTTTTGCCAAATTGTGAAGTATTCTACAATTTATGCACACGCGATGGAGAACCACCAATGGGATAAAAGAATAAAGCTCTTCTGTGGTCAGGTCAGCCTGGCAACACCGGATGCAGGGAGGAAGAAAGGGAAGAACAGTAACACAAAATGGAAAGGGAAGGTATGACTATAACCTTTTCAGAGGCGTAAGTAGCAGAGGTGTTTAAATAGGTTAGATGACCACTTGTTTATGTTGTGGAAAGAACTCTGGTAGAAGATAGGAGTGGTTGATTAGTGAACTAGATTTTCTTTCTCAATCCTAAAATGACAAGATCTTATAATTCTCCAAAATATAGTAGAGTATACATAGGTTTGAAGTCAGAGTTCTCAATTAAAATCCCACCATGCCACATTTAAAAATGTGAATTGGGTAAATTCTTTAGCCTCTTGGAGTCGACATCCTCATCTGGAAAATGTACATAAGCACTAAGCTTTGTCGTGAGGACCTTGCTTAGCCCAGTGCCTGCTACATGCTAAATGCTTAGTGAAGTGCTTCTGCAGTCACCTAAAAGGAGAAGAAAACTAGCCTTGGGCTCTTGTTTTGTTGCATTTTGCTTTAAGAGGTACACACTGATCTTACACCTTTATTGCAAAGCAATGTGTATATCCTCTTGTCAAATAAATGCCTCTCTTATCCACCACATCTCATCACTGTGATCAGGTGTGTATTTGGACTCTCTCACTCTCCCTCCCTCTCTCTTTTTTAATCCTCACTCAAGGATATTTTTTCAATTGACTTTTAAAGAGAGTGGAAGGGATGGGGGACGGGAAAGAGAGAGAAGGAAACATCAATGTGAGAGAGAGACATCGATTAGTTGCCTCCCACACGCGCTCTGACCAGGGCCAGGGATAGAACCTGCAGCCCAAGTATGTGCCCTTGACTGGGAATCAAACCTGCAACCCTTCGGTGAGCAGGCCAATGCTCTAACCACTGAGCCATGCCAGCCATGGCAAACCCTCTCTTTATGTTAGCAGTGAACTCTTAGAAATGTTCCCAGGGTCCATGTGGCATTAATCCTAGTAAATGACAATACTTAGACAAAATTACACAAGATCAAAAGTGCCATTTGTTTAGCTATTGAACCAATGAAAGGACATTTTTTTTCCCCAAGAAAAACCAACATTCAGTAAGGCAAAAATCTGTATAAGATAAATATTCTTTTTCTTTGTTCTGGGAGAGTAAAAATACGAGCTTCATGCCATCAATATTTTAAGGTACTTTGAAATATAGTTAAGTTAGAAATACAAGGAATATCTGAAATAGCATTTTCTTCTCCAGTTTATGCTTGTAATTCTCCCTATTGAAAACCTTTTTTTTAGTAGCTGTTGAAACAAGGAACACAGGGTTTGCTTTGTCTTAGATATACTTAAGTGATATATCCCTAATTCCCCTCCAAGTCTCAGAATAAGCACAGAGTTAAGATAACATCCTAAATTTATGATAAAATTGTTCTAATATTTTTGTTACATGCTGAGCCAAAATCTGTTTTAGGTGGTCATCTATTCTTCTTTAAAACTCCCCAATGCCAAAGGGAAAAACATCTCGAGTATTTCACCTTCCCTTAACCTACAGCTTAGAGGGCAGAAAATATTTATTTAAGGTCTGTTTCAGAGTATGATATTAGAACTTATCATAAAGATAATGCGTTTTGATGAAAATTTTAGGAGAGTCTTCCCCATGGATGGCATATTTACAGTGAAATTGGGTTTTGATCTTGGTCTGACTTCTGTTTCTTCACTATCCCAGTTGTCTCAATATCAGATGCACGGAGATGACATTGAAGAGAGAAGAGACTATAATTCTTATTCATCCTTCTAAAGCCACTCCTCACATTAGCATTCAGCAAGAATTGGAGGGAGTTGGGTTGGAGGACAATCAGAGTCAAGATACAGACTTTAGATCCATCCCTTCCTTTGGATGCAGTGAATTTCCTTGCCTCTTAGCTCTCTCCCTTCATGTGGAAAGAAATGCTCAGCACAACCAGCATCCAAAGGTAGCAGAGGGACTGGATTTACCCGAACAAGCTGAGGCCCTGCTCTCCTTCAATTACCCATCTATCATTTTGTATTAAAATCAGTTCCTGGTGCTCTCCCTCCTTCTATAAAAGTTATAAACTGTGTTTGTCATGGCTGTATCTGCTGGGCATAGAACCGGGCCATGTGATGGGTACCAGGTAAATGTTTGTCGAACATCTGAATAGATGAATACATCCACCCATGCATGGATATCATTTAGTTGGTAGCAAAGTATGCATTAGTAATGGTTAAATTATGTTGGTCCTTGCAATAATAATAGTTTTCTACTATTTTCCACTTGTGATAGTGTTATTAGTAATAGTAATGATAATAATAGTTATCCTTAGACTCTAAAGATACCAGGTACCAGACATTTACAGTGAAGCCAGAAAGTGTGCCCATGACTCCATCCTATTATAAAAACAAGGGAGTTAAGAATATAAAAGTGTGGATGTTCCTTTATGATGCTGAAGTTCCTCTTTTGCCAGAAGCACTGAGATTTTGGCCCTGGATTATACTTTTGTTAATGGTGACTGTTATCAGCAGTCCATAAATATGAAAGAGTACTCAGAAGCATTGGAGGATAAAATTGCAAAGTCAATGTCCAAACACATAGCTAGAAAAGTTATTATCTCATTACTAGTCAGGTCAGTTTTATGTACATTACTTTTAATTATTTGTATTTGTCCCTCAGGGACAGCCAATAAAAGTCTGCTACAATGGAAAACACTGTAATAGGATAATACTCTTGTGTTCTTGTCGTAGCCTTTAAAAAAAAAACACAACTTGTTGAACTGCAAGGCTATTGTCATAAGGTAGCAAGAGACTCTTAGGGTTTGTATTCTTGACATTGACTGCTCTATTTATTTGGAAGTAGCTGTAAAAGGGGTCAACTGCAGCTCCTAAGTCCTTGTATCCCAATTAACTGGGAAGATACGTTTTTAGTCCATGTTAAAGAGCACTGCTTTGCCAAGTCAATTACACGCTATTGAAAGTCAAAAGACTCAAATGTGATTCTTTTCACTACCATTTATTGATATTAATGTTTCCATGCTTTCTTCCTCTACGTGATTGGATAATAATTAATGTTGCCATATAGTGTCTGTAAGAGATAGTTGAAAGAATACACAGGGCTTGGCAAAATGTAGGTTTATAGTTGTAATACAAATAGATAATTAATAAATAATAATACAAGAACACACTCTGTGTTTTGCATACTCACAACTGTAACCCTATTTTTGCTCACTCCTGTAGGTAGCATCATCAGTGTTCCCTGAGACTGAAACCTCATTCTACACATGCCATTGTTAACAGTTTTTCTTCTGTCTTTATCCTGCTACCAGAAGCAACTACCCTCCCTCAATAATTTTTTTGGTTCATTTAGCTTTTTTATTTTAATATTTAGCTTCATACATCTAAGCAATATGTGCATCCTGTTATCTCCTGACTAGTCAAATTTGTTTTCCTTTTATATTAGATGTGGTTTGAGCTCTTTCACACTCCTGATCTTTCTCCCTTTTACTAAATAAATTGTCTCAATTATCAGATAAATTAAAATTCTATTGTTATTGCTATATCCATATAAAGTGATTATTACTGAGCCAGGAAATGTACTCTGACTTAATTCCCTGTTTTGAACAACTGTTTTGTTTCTGTTTTGCTTATCAATAATTGTCTGATTTCCCTTTTTTCAATTTTTTTTGAAAATCTAAGTGTATTTGCACTTTCCTAGGGCTCTTTAAAAATGCCTCTCAAGCCCTGTCTGGTTTGGCTCAGCGGTTGGAGTGTCAGCCTGCAGACCAGAGAGTCCTGGGTTCAGTTCTTACTAGGGGCACATACAAAAAAAAAAAAAAATGCCTCTCAATATAACTCATTATACAGTCAAAAAGTCAAAAAATTGTTAGTGATTTTTCTTCTTTTCCCTGAAGATCCCTCTAGACACCTGCCGCCCCCTGCCCCAGCCCACTCCTGCTGCTCCCCAGGCCTGCTCCGCGCTGCCATCGTGGATTCCCCTCACTTCTCTTCATCATTGGTTTTCTCAACATACAGCCCCTTTTATTTTTCCGCAGTATATTTCCTAATTTTAGAGGAGTAGATTCTTCAATAAGTTCTTTCAAAATTGTACCTGAGCCCTGGCCAATTTTGCTCAGTGGTTAGAGCATCGGCCCACAGACCAAAGAGTTGTAGGTTCCATTCCCATCAAGAGCAGGTACCTCAGGTGCAGTTTGGTCCCCGGCCCTGGTTGGGGTCGTTCGGGAGGCAACCAATTGATGTGTCTCTCTCACATCGATGTTTCTTTCTCTCTCTCCCTCCCTCCCTCCCACTCTATCTGAACATCAATGGGAAAATATCCTTGGGTGAAGATTAAAAAAAAAAGAAAACAAAATTGTACCTGACATGCAAAAGAAATGTTCCGTGAAGAGTTATAATGAAGTTCAGTGAGTAACCACACCTCCGGGAGCATACAGGTGAAACATAAATGACACTGCTCCACACCTAAGAGCTTCATGCGCTTGAAGAATGGAAAGGGCCTCTCTGGACATCCGGTCCACACTCCTCACCAAACCACAAAGGCAAGGCGATCGAAAGGGAGTTAGCAGCAGCATCAGGGCTAGTACTCTCACTTCCTGATCAACCAGCCAGGCCTTCCCTCCCCAGGGTGCCACCTGCCAGGTGTGCTCGGTAGCATTTGTGAGTATGTCTTTCATTATTCAAAACTTGCCATGATATTGTGTTATGTGCCTCACTATGATTATGACTATTTTACACATGAAAAAATGAGGGGAAGTTACAGAAATTGATCAAACGACAGCTATAAGTGGTAGATTGGGACTTGAGACTTGGCACACACTCACGGGATTTGCATTTAAACATTTACTGCCATTTCTATTCATGAGCTGAAAAGATAAAAATTGTGAAGTAACCAAAGCCCTCTTTTTAAATGTTTCATGAGTTTTCCTTTGTTCAAAATTAGTAATAGGAGTAGCAACACTTGATATTATTACTGCTGAGCCCCCAAAGCTCAGCTTTCTCTAAAGGTCAGCTAGAAATTTTCGAAAGGGCAAGGCTGATGCAGTGCATGCAATGCCCGTGCGGGCAGGTGTCAGCGATGGCTTTCTGAATTGTTTCTCTCCTTAAATGAACCAGTATATAAGGGACTTCAAATTCCTAATCTGTCTTTTTTTTTTTTTTAAGTCACATTAAGTACAATGAAATTTGCTTTACAATTCAAGGTGACTAGCATTGTCCCTATTAAGCTAAAACATTAACATAATAGTTATTGGAATTTCCTGAGCAATGTTGATACAGTATGAACATTACCCATTGAAATAAAAATACACTAACAAGTAGAAACTAAAACCACTTTCATTTGTTCAACTGTATTCTGAATGCCCCTGTGCCTGCACCCTTGTTGACTGACATTCCAGCCACACAGATGAGCAAGGTACCCCTGTCTTCAAAGGAGGCAATTTCCCAATTGCAAAGTAAATGTATACACCAATAACTTAAATGTATTGTGAGAACTGTGAGAATGGGTTTATAAAGCACTGTATAATATGGCACAATCTCCAATATGTACAATAGGAAATATAAAATAGGAAAAAAGAATAATTTATACAGTTTAGTTTGATTTAAAAAGTAAGGAACAGACTGATGAACCTCAGAGGGAAGGGGAGGGGGGAGTGGGAAGAGATAAACCAAAGAACTTATGTGCATATATGCATCACCAATGGACACAGACAACAGTGTGGGGAAGGCAGAGGTGGGGTAGGAGAAGGGAGGAGGGGATTAATGGGAGAAAAAAGAGGGGACATCTGTAATACAACAATAAAGATAAATTTATAATAAAAATTTAAAGGAGAATCACAAATGTATTTGCTTAACTTATTTATCTTGGATATACAGAAAACTATTGAAATATCTGGACTATTGAGTAAGGAGTTGGGATGAAAGATTTATTTTTTATTGTGTATCATTTTATGCAATTGCTAAAATGCACTATTTGCCCTAGACAAAAATGGAAGTTTAGGTTATTTTAAGGATCCAAGAAATTTTTGTAGAAATTGTGTCACCTGGCTTCAGTTGTCGTGTATGACGAAGAGTGGCAAGATAATGAAATACAAGAAGGATTTTCAAGATAAAGAAACATTATGACATAAATGTCAATGTGGGAAATATTAGTCATATTCTGTTACCAGGGGATGAGGCAAGTCCTGGTGAGACTGAGACAGGAGCCAGAAACAGAACAGCACTGGGAAGCCTTTTAGTATTTTGTTTAGACTTTGCAATTTGTGATGAATAATTAAATATTGCATGCCTAGAAGATTTGACTTTGGTTGGTGGGCACACAATGCAATATACAGATGATGTATCATACAACTGAACAATTGAAACTTATATAATGTTATTAACCAATGTCACCCCAATACGTTTAACTTTAAAAATGTTGCATGCCTAGGAATGGGTATTATTCACCAGGAGAAAATTTCGTTTATTTAAAAGAGAAATGAATTTTCCAGGAAATTTACTTTGTAAGAAGTTCTGTATGTAATGATGGCTTTTTAGGATTTTTTAAAAAAGTATTATTATGTTCGCTAGTAGATGTAGATTAATTTGACTTCACTTTCAGCAATATGACAGACTAGATTCCTGAAACCTCAGCATTATGAAATCTTAAAATATTGATTAAACAGCAAAAGTGCACTGTATTGCCTAGTTGAATTTATAAGAAATTAAGGGAAATTCCCAAGGGCCCAACATTCAGTAGAATGTGAAAATCGGAGTGGACACTGGTATTACCTATCATGGGGGCATTAGTCAGTTCTGACCCAATGAGCCTCAAGGGAGAAATGAACAAAACAATGGACCAGATAACGCCAAGTATTGACACTGAGACATATGAAGGGGTAAAAAAGAAACAAAAATGTGTGTGTGTGTGTTGGACTCAGAGCTCTGGGAATAAAATAACAGAACTCTTTCCTGAGAATGGTATTTCTTCGGACTTTTCCCTCACTACTAATCTATAGAAGCCGTTTAGACCGCATGCCATAGACAATCTTCCAAACAGTCCAGCTTACCATTACTCCACCTGAATAGTAATGAACACCTTAAATAAACCATATGCTCATGAAGCCACATTGCCTCTCTTATTCCGGCTTATTTCATCATCACATGGAAGAAAATCTCAGGAGGGTGGAAAGAGAATAAACACATACTGCAGAGTCAATAAGTAGCCATTAAAACCTGGGGATTGGGTGAGATACTCAAACCCTACCCCTACCAATTGGATCAATAAGTGAAGGGTTCATGTCAGCCAATTGAATTTTAACCAAATGCCTAGAGGATACTAATAGAAGAATGAGAGCCACCAGCACATACATTGCTTTTGTAACGACTTGTTACAAAAAGGGTGGACATCTGTAATACAACTATAAAGATAAATTTATAATACAAATTAAAAGATAATTGCCCGGCCGGTGTGGCTCAGTGGTTGAGTGTCAACCCATGTACCAAGAGGTCGCCAGTTCAATTCTCAGTCAGTGCACATGCCCAGGTTGTGGGCCAAACCCTCAGTGGGGGGCATGCAGGAGGTAGCCAATCCATGTTCTCTCTCATCAATGTTTCTCTCTCTCCATCTCCCTTCTTCTCTCTCTAAAATTAAAAAAAACCTTTTTTTTAAGATAATCACAAATGTATTTGCTTAAATTATTTCTCTTGGATATATAAAAAGCTATTGAAAGATTATGTCTGGACATTGATTAAGCAGTTGGGATGAAAGATGTACTTTTTATTGTATATAATTTTATGCCAATTGCTAAAATGCAGGATTTGCCCTAGATGAAAATGGAACTTATTGCCCAGTCCAAATAAAATCTCCTTGCTTGAGTCTACAAGTTATCAATTTTCTGCCACCCTGCTAACCCACAGCTCCAATAAATTTATATTTCTGATTTCTGTGACTTTAGGTAAAGGTACAAATGGTCTCTGAAATTTTGAATTTTTTATATTAGTATATGGCACAAATTGAAATCTGGGAGGAGAAGGGGGGGGCACATTGATTTCTTTTTCTTTTTATTTTTATTTTTTTTTATCCTCATCCGAGGACATTTCATTTTTTGTTTTGTTTTGTTCAGATAGAGTAGGAGGGAGAGAGAGGAAGAGAGAGAGAAACATCGACGTGAAAGGGACACATCGAGTGGCTGCCACCCGCACGACCAACCAGGGCCGGGGACAAACCGCAACCAAGGCACATACCCTTAGCGGAAACCGAACCCGGGTCTCTCTGGACCGCAGGCTGACGCTCTAACCGCTGAGCCAAACCGGCCAGGGTCACACCTGATTTCTATTTGAGGTAAGTAGAGAAACATAACATTTTGGATGGTGAACATTCAGATTCCATTTCCAGATAAAGGGTAGGTTATGTTTTCTCTCTGGGCTCTCCTGTTTAACTTTTACTTGTTTTTATTATATTTATTTATGTAGGCCTTGGTGTTTATAAATGCTGAGGTTCGTGTGGTAAGACTTGGTATTTTCCCTCAGTCATCATCATTGACTTCCCCTGCTCTCTCAGGAAAGGCTTTGCACTTGGTGCTAAATCACAGCTGCTTCGGGCAGGTCCCTTCCCTTCTACACGCGACGATGCACTTTTCTTAAAATAACAAAGAAGTTCCCGAAGACCTGGGGACACCGCACTTAATCAGAGTGAATCAAGTGTAGGGACCATCGAACTCTCCAGGTTTCTGCTGTACAAAGTATCATGTCAGCCTCCTGTAACGAGGGAAACAGGGTACAAATGATATCTTCTGCAAATGTTATGTGTCTGATAACATATAGTAAATTTCCCTTAGCAAATAATTCAACTATGTCCTTTAATACGTACTCCAACGCCCTCATATGCACAGCATTTTAATTATGCCACCATAAGAAACAAAAAATCCAGATTCCAAACAGATCTTTTTGATACCTTTCTGAGATTTTCCTCTGGTGTATACCCAAATGAAATAAAAGCAGAATGGCCAAAATACATTTGCACACCCATGTTCATTGCAGCATTTTTCACAATAGCTGAGTGAAGGAGGAAACCCACATAAAGATGACTGTGTAAACAAAATATGGTCTACACATACATACAATGGAATGTTCTCAGTTTCAGAAGAGACATTTTGGCATATTCTATAACATGGATGGACCTTGAGAATGTTATGCTGAATGTAAAGTCAGTTCACAAAGAGAAAAGTTCTGTATGATTTCACTTATGTATGTGAGGTATCTAGAGTAGTCTGAATTTTGGAAACAGACCTTTTAAGTCAAGAATGTCAAAAGTGTTAAGGAATTTATGTCAGTTTCCTGGTATCTTTTTCCTTATTTGACATTTTTAGATTAGGAACAGTGAGAACTACCATTTACTCAGCATCTACCATATATCATATACTACAGTGAGCAATCACCCTACTTACTCATTGTTTTTTCCAACCAAGTCACATCTCACTGTCTCCTTCTTAGGGTTGAGGGAATGGAACATTACCTAAAATTGATGGTGTTCTCGTATCACAGGCCTGGTTAGTGGGCAAATAAATGATGGACTCAATCAGCTACAGAGTGAAGATTCAAGCCTAACTCTCTCCAGTAAAACTGTGTTAACGAGAAACTGACGAGCCTAAAATAGGCAGAAATCGGTGCGGGGAGCCCAGTGGAGTTCCACTCTGACAGATCAGAGCTGATCCTCAGGTGACAGTGTGAAGCAGAGAACGTGGAGCTCTGTTTGCAGGGAAAGTAACCATCCTTCTTCCCACTCCCCGAAAAGAAGAAACTCATTCACAAACCCAAATAGGGTGACTCACATTCAATTCCCAGGTGAATCAAATCAGGTGAATTAGAGTGTTAAAGTCTCACTTCAAAAGCCACACACTAATAAGAGACACCCCTCCCCCAGCTTTGCACACTGCTGAGTCAAGGAGCACATCTGTAAGTAACTTCTGAAATCTCTCAAGCTCTGGACCTAGTCCCACTGAAGTAGGGGGGGGTGGATCATTCAAAGTGGGACACTTCTGACAGTGACAGAGAGCCCTATTAGCAGTGAGACTTGGGGACAGTGCATGAACCAGGACAGTTCCGTCAGAGCATGGTATATGTTGATCATGCATCTGCAACAATAGGCTGCCTCTGAAGGACTTCAGAGCCAATTAATGCCCCTCCACTTGCTCAGGTCATATTTTCTCCTAAAATAGCATCCGATAATGCCCCATACAAACTTGCAAAGCCTGTTTCCCCTGAAGGCCAACATTTTTACACGCTCAAAATTATTTTCTATGAAAAAGAAAGTAGGTTTTCTTGCCAAGTAACTAGGATGCAAAAGCCTTGCACCCTCCACCATTCAGTAAAAATGAGAAGTTTCAGAAATAGAATATTTTATCTCATGCGTAAAGTCAACAAATTAGTTCCAAAGGTATAAGAAAAACCCTTGCAGAGCTCCTATAATCCAAAGACAGATCCTCACTATTTATAGAAAATGTCAGCGGAAAAGAAGACAAAACAGCCCCAAGATTCCTGGCTGTGTCTTCTCCTCTCAGAAATTAACACTTCATATTATTAACTCTTGAGGGGTCTGCTGAGGAAATCTTGTGATGGGTGACTCTTGGAGGCTGTCAAATGAAAATTGTATTGTTTACCTTCCCTGAAAAGATCTAGGCAGAAGTCCAGTGAAAAAGCTGGAATGCTCTCCATTCATCATTTGGCCCTCAAAATCTGAGCCCGTCTCTCTGGCATCTCTGATTATAAACATTTCCCCTTGGCTCCATGTTCAGTTAACTTTTATCTGGAAATTAAATAATTTCAATGCAGCAGTAATGTTTCCTTTTTGCAAACCCAAAATATATAATCACTAATCAGACCCGTCAACAACACAGAATGACTACAATGAGTCATATCTTCGGACATAAAAAAGAACTCTGGTGAGGCTATAACTGCTGTAGCATTACCATCGGAAAATGTAGAATTCCTTTTACAGCTTTAAAACACTGAATGTGGTATTCCTAGTTCTGTCAATACTTTGAAGTATTTTGGGACGTGGGGTAACCGCTGCTTTTAATAACATATTGAGACCAATGCCTTCTTTTATAGATAAAGGAAGTGAATTTCAGGGAGGGAAGGAATAGTCTCCTCAGAGTCATGTTTGTTCCCAGTAAGGATCAGAGTCAGAACCTGAGCTTGCGTGGCCCTGGGTCCCTGGTTCATTGCATTTGTATCAACATCGTTGCCACTCTGATACCTGCCAGTACTCCTGATTTTAATATCACTTTTTCATCCATAATGCTGCCCTATAATCTCTGTTCGAGTCTGATATGGTAATACTGACCTCTTTTTATCCTCTATTTATAAATGCATTTATATAGCTTAACCTTTGATAACACGCATATTAAATAAAACAGGCTTAAGAAAATATCTGTGATCTTTCGTATTCCTCCTTCTCTTTACATTTCCCTACAACATTGATCAACTTGGAATAAAAACTGCTAAGTGAACCAAAACAAAAAGGAACAAAATAGTATGAGAAGAATAAATATTTTTAAGGCTTATTGTAATATCAGAATGGTCAGGTCCACATTTTAAAGAAAACAAAACTGAGAGTCTTACAGAAGATGCTTTAGAAATACTGTCTAGACTTTGTCAACAGTCTTCTAGCTGGTTTCTTGGCCAGCAGCCACTTTCTCTTCCATTTCATTTCCATCCAACTGCTGAATTGATCTTCCTAAAATGCAAAATGCATCATTTCATTTACCAGTCTAAATGCCTCTGTGACTTCCTATTCTCGGAGAAAAGATGATGAATGTATTAACTTCGAGGTCCTTGCATAATCTGCCTTGCTCTCAGCTTCCTATCTGTGCAGCCGTTCTCTGTCCCTGACTAAGACATATATGATGTTTCAGAAAAGAAAAAAAAATCTCCAAATACACCACAATTTCCTTATGCCTCTATGACTCTGCACACGTTCTATTCCTTTTGCCTCAAATTTTCTCCTTTTTTTTTAACTAGAGCATTCTTTTCACCCTGTGAGATCAAATCCAGATTTTAGAATTTCTATAAAGTCCTCTCCATGTATGCATTCATTCTTTCTCTATTCATATATTTACTCAAAATATATTACTGTGTATTTTGTAGGTCCCACGTCCACTTAGAGATGTCACAGAGAACATGCCGAAGAAAAAAAAAACACAGAGACATTTTCTCTCTTCGTGGCAAGTACATTCTAGAGGGTATAAAAAAATAAAAATTAAACAAATAAGTATTCAGTATGTTTTAAAATAGTCACAAGTACAGTGAAAAATAAAAGCAACATAAGAGTCAAAAATGCTTGCCTGGCCGGTGTGGCTCAGTGGTTGAGCGTCGACTCATGCACCAAGAGGTCGCCTGTTTGATTCCAGGTCAGGACAAATGCCCAGGTTGTGGGTCCAATCCCCAGTGGGGGGCATGCAGGAGGCGGCCAATCAATGTTCTCTCTCATCGATGTTTCTATCTCTCTCTCCCTCTCCCTTTCTCTCTCTCTAAAATCAATAAAGAAAAAAAAATTAAAGAGTCAAAAATGCCAGAGAGGAGAGAAGTCCTGTGGTTTTGTTGTTGGGGAGATGTCTCTTCGCAAGTGACCCTTCAGGGAGGAACTGAATGAGCAGAGGGAGAGAGATGGTAAAGACAGAGCTTCAAGTATAGAGAATGAACTACAAAGAACCTAAGTTCAAACAAGTTGGTTTTGTTCCAAAGCCAAGCCAATGAATAACAATAGAAAGGAGAATGTTTGGACTAGAACGTGGTAGCAAAAGGAAACTTCAACCCGGGTGGTAAAAACAATCCAAGTAGCTCCTGTTCAGTGTTCTTATAACCATTTTCTATAACATCATTAAGGCATTTATCATGTTTCTTTTGCACTGTATGCTCAAATATTCAAAGGCAGATTGTGAGATACTTCCACAAGAGTACTGCTCATACATTGTATTTTATTTCCCTGTGCCTAGAATGGCCTGAGAAACCTTTATGAGTGTAGACTCATCTATTCGTTGGTTTATGTGTTTCTTTATTCCATAATTGTTTGCTGAGAGCCCAGTACAGAGCAGGTACTATATAGAAACACTGAGTAAAGATCACCATCCTGACTATATTGTCTGGATGAATTGGATTCAAGACACTGAAAGAAAATTCGCTTTTTTTTTTCATACCATGTAAAGAATTTTGGCCTTTGTCCTAAAAACAATGGGAAGTCAATTGTTTCATCTCAAGTAAACACTCAAGTATTAATTACTCAGCTCAGCAACTATTTTGAGGGCCCACTTTATGGCTAACCAGTCCTAAGGTGCTTACCCTCTACTACTACCATGAAATATTTACAAATAACAAACCAGAGTGATTTCTCTAAATATGACCTCAAATGGCCATTGTTTATTGGATTCCTGTTTATTTACCCAGGATAACTGTCCAACTGCTGTCATCTATATACCTAGGTTCATGTCATTCACATGGCTTTTACTGCCCCCCAAACGCAATGTGATCACATGTCTTTGTGCCATCAAATCTCTGTGCATTTGGGTTGTCACATGGGAATAAATTATTGATGGGGGGAACAATGGCTCGGCCTACAGCAAGAAACAAGGCCTCTCCTGAAGGGTCATGTGTACAGGATTTATGATCTGTGGTTATCAATGACAGTCTGATATCTGTCTTGTTCAACTAAAAATTGTTACTGGTCTAGATGTGGAATGCAAGGTTTTGTGGTGTATTTCATCTTGAAGGTTTTCCTTCTTCTTTTTTTTTTTTTTTTGGTAAAATTGACCTACATAGGAAATGGATGATCTTCTCAATTATAATTAAAAGTTATGATCCTGCTCTTGGATTTGGGAACAGGACTCAAGATTTAGAAGGCCGTCTATCTCAGCCCGAATCAGCCCACATCTTGCATGTAGTTTAGATAGACAGACATACACAAAGCCGCTACGAAATAATTTAAGCATTGTCCAAGAAAAAGTAAAAAGAAATCAATCAGGGATAATGTCACCATACTGGGCACAATGTTCCAGTTATTTTGACAGTAGTCAGAGCTTCTGCACAAGATGTGGCTGTTTTATTGGACCCTGTTGACCACTAACTCTGACAAAACAAGAAAATTGCCCATGGAAAAATATGAGAGAGAGAGGAAAAGAAGAAAAAGAAGAAGAGGCAAAAGAAAGAAAAGTCACAGAATAGAATTTTCTGTTTATTCTTTCTGTCTGAACACAAATTTTTCATATATTAGAAGCTGTGCAGATAAGAGCAGAATCCCACATGTCTTTGCTTTCTTTATTCATTACAATGGGTGTTTCACAATCTTGACACTTTGAGCCAAATAATTTGTTGTGGGGAGTGCTACACTATGCATTGTAACTTTTTGTTGTTGTTAATCCTCACCTAAGGATATTTTTTCCATTGATATTTAAAGAGACTGGAAAGAAGGAGGGAGAGAGAGAGAAACTTGGATGTGAGAGAGACGTATCAATCGGTTGCCTCCCACACGACCCCAACCAGGGCTGGGGATTGAACCTGCACCCCAGGTAAGTGCCCTTGACCGAGAATAGACCAAGACCTTTCAGTCCTCAGCCCAAAGCTCTAACCACTGAGCAAAAACTGGCCAGGGCTGTAGCAATTTTTTAAAATATTTTTTCTTTATTGATTTTAGAGAAAGAGGAAGGAAGTGGGAGAGAGAGAGATAGAAACACCGGTTGGCCACCTCCTATACTCCGGCACGACCCCCACTAGGGACTGGGCTCACAACCTGGGCATGTGTCCTGACAGGGAATTAAACAGGTGACCTCTGGGTGCATGGGTCAACGCTCAACCACTGAGCCACACTGGCCGGGCTGGGCTGTAGCACTTGTAACGTGTACCCACTGGATGCAACTAGCACCCTTCTGCCCCCTGGTTGTGACAATCAAAAATGTCTCCATATGTTGCCAAATGTTCCCTGGGAGCAACAGGAAGAACCACTAAATTATAAAATAAATTCAGGGTCTAATGTAAACAACAAAATGTACAAAATAATTTACCTTTCCATGTTCTCTGTTCCATGTCTATGCATGAAGCACATAAGATTGTGTATATGTGTATCTTGAAAGTGTGATTCTTACATTATCTCACTTAATTCTAACAGGTATTCTTGAAGCAGACATTATTTCCTACATTCAACTAAGGTTCAGAAAGATTAAGTAACGCTCTTAAAATTAAGAAATAAGAGATAGAGCCAGGATTAAACCCAATACTCTCATATAAACCACTGACAAACTGAACATTTTAATTAAATAATTAAATGTGATATCCAAGTTTTACAACAAAACTTTTTAAAAATCACTAACTTGTTACTTTCATTCCATTTCAACTCTACGCACAATGGAAGTCCCTCTAGCACATAACAAATTGAACATATTTTTAAAGCACTTTCTTGTAATGCTTTCCTTCTACCTAAAAACAACCCTGTGAGCAGCGTAGCAGGGGTTATTATGCTCCTTTTATAGCTGTAGTAACTGAAGGTCTGGGAAATTAAATGACTCAAATAAGGACTTGCAGTTTCTATGTGACAGAAATTGAGTTCATCTAATATACACATACACACTCACACATATGTGTGTGGATATGTGTCAGAGCTTATTACAATTGCACATGTCTCCACATACTAACTAATTTTGAATAATTGAGCTCATTTCACAACATCCCAGGATCCCAGGAAAGGAGAAATTCATCATTTTCTTCTTTACTTAGTAAGCACTAAAACTGTATTTGCGCACACACTTTTTAAATGGGATTTCTTATTTCTTGGTCATAGGGAATGGAATATGGTTATCTTTGCTTCACTATAAATCACATTGAATGACAGTAACTATATACATACCCTAATCTAGAGCTGAAGATTTCATAGATGTGTTAGACGGGTGTGGAGGAAATGTAAAAGAAGATGTTAGAGTAAAGGATGAAAGTAATTTATTAAAGAAATAGTAGAATTTGGTAAGCTTGGAAGGTTAATATTGGAAATCTATGAGAAATATACGCAGACCTCTGGGTGCTACAGATGAGAGGGACTTCCATGATTTGGCTCTAGGTTAAATCCATTTGGCAATGTGACTGAAGCGAGAATTTAGAAACCCAGGAGGTTAGGACCTATCTCTTGGAAAGATATGTAAAAGAAGAGTTCAAATGGGAAAAGCCCAGGGATGCCGAACAGGAGATTTACTGTAGGAATACAAGTGTGTGATCATCAATGCAAGGAGAGACTAAAATGAACCAAAATGTTACTTTGTTGTCTGATTTTTCAATTGCTATTTAGTATTAAATCTTAGAGTTTCATGGCTACAACTCCATGTTTTAGGGAAGACTTCTATAAATGTCAATTAGGTCGAGGTAGTAAATATTGTTGTTCAAATCTATATCCTTACTGTTTTTTGTTTTTTGTTTTTAATCCTCACCTGAGGATATTTTTCCATTGATTTTTTTTTTTTAGACAGAGTGGGAAGGAGGGAGGGACACAGAGAGAGAGAGAGACAGAGAGAGAGAGAGAGAAACATCTATATTTCTGAGAGACATATCAATTCATTGCCTCCTGCATGACCCTGACTGGGGCCAAAGATCGAACCCTCAACTGAGGTATGTGCCCTTGACCGGGAATCGGACCCAAGATTCTTTTGTCCATGGGCCGACGCTCTACCTGCTGAATCAAACTGGCCAGGGCCTTACTGGTTTTTTATTTGTTCTTTCAATTGTTAGAGAGTGGTGAAATTGTGACTCTGTCTACTTCTCTGTGCAGTTTTGTCTTTTTTTTTTAATTTTTTTCTTTATTGATTTAAGAGAAAGAGGAAAGGAGAGACAGAGAGAGATAGAAACATTGATGAGAGAGAACATTGATTGGCCTCCTCCTGCATGCCCCCCACTGGAGATCTGGCCTACAACCTGGGCATGTGCCCTGACCGGGAATTGAACCGGCGACGTCTTGGCTCAGTGGTTGAGCGTCACACTGGCCGGGCAGTTTTGTCATTTTTGATTCATGTATTTTGAAGCTCTGTTATTAAGTACATAAATGTTTAGCAAATAATTGTCTTCTTTGAATTTATTCTATTTTTGTCTTTATAAAGAGTATTTCTTTTAGCTAACATGTAGTTGGGTCTTGCTTTTTAAATCTAACATCTATTTAAAATTGGAATTAATTTCAATATTTATATTATTAGTTTCACATCTATGAATTCATTAGCTGTTTTGTATTTGTCCCATCTGTTTATGGTTTCTTTGTTCTTTTTCTGCCTTCTTTTGGATTAATGCAGTATTTTTATGATTCTGTTTATCTCCTTTATTTGGATTTATTAGATATAACTCTGTTATCTTAGTGGTTGTGTTAGGATTTATAGCAATCATAATAACCTTTCAAAATCTATCTTCAAGTGATATATCACTTCATGTCTAACACAAAAAACTTAGGTAGTGTGCTTACATTTATCTCCTGAAATTTGTGTTCTTATTGTCATATAATTTGCTTCTATATATGTTAATAAAACTGCCCACTAAACTGTTATTGTGTTTGTTTAAACAGTCATTAGTCTTTTAAAGATATTTAAATAAAAGGAAAACATCTTACACATTTACTCATGTAGTTACCAGTTCTGGTGTCCTTGATTCCTTTGTGCAGATGTAGATTTCCAACGGTAAATTTTTCCTTCCATCTGAAGGACATTTTTATAACCTTTCTTACAATGTGAGCTCATTGGAAATTAATTCTTTCAGCTTTTTTTTGGGGGGGGGCAGTTCTTTTATTCTTTTTTATTTATTTATTTATTTATTAATTTATTTTTGTTACAGATGTTTCTCCTTTTTTCCCCGTTGACACCCTCCTCCCCATCTCCCCCTACCACGTCCCCAGGTTTGTTGTCCATGTCCATCGGTTATGTGTACATGCATATAAGTTCTATGGTTTATCTCTTCCCTCCCCCATCCCCTTTTCTGAGGGTTGTCAGTCTGTACCCTACTTCCACGTCTCTGGGTCTACCCTGTTCCTCAGACTGTTATGTTCATTATATTCCACAAATAAGTGAGATCATGTGATATTTGTCTTTCTATGCTTGGCTTGTTTCGCTTAGCATAATACTTTCCAGGTCCCTCCATGTCATCTCAAAGGATAAAAGATCTTTCTTTCTTACAGCTGCTTAGTACTGTATTGTGTATATGTATCATAGCTTTTTTATCCATTCATCTACTGATGGACACTTGGGCTGTTTCCAGATCTTAGCTAGTACACTGCTGGTGGGAATGCAGACTGGTGCAGCCACTATGGAAAACACTATGGTGTTATCTCAAAAAATTGAAAATTGAATTGCCATTTGACCCAGTGATCCAACTTCTAGGAATATACTCTAAGAAGCCTGAAACACCAATCAGAAAGAATATATGTACCCTCATTTTCATAGCAGCACTATTTACAATAGCTAAGATCTGGAAACAATTCTTTCAACTTTTTATGCCATAAAAAATAATTATTTTGACTCTATTTTGATGGATATTTTTTCTGGGTAAAGAATTCTCGGTTGACAGTTTTGATCTCTTAGTGCTTTAGATATTTTACTCAAATATCTTCTTGCTTACAGTATTTTCAATGAGGTTTCTGCTGCCATTTTCAGTGTGTGTGTGTGTGTGTGTGTGTGTGTGTGTGCGCGCGCGCGCACATAATGTAAATTTTAAATTTTTTTCTCTTTGTCACTGGTTTTAAGCAATTTTTATTATGATCTACTTTGGTGTTAGGCTTGGAGTTTTTGAGCTTCTTGAATCTTTAAATTTTTTAATTTAACCAAAATTTAAAACTATTCAGCCATTATTTTTTTTAATGCAGTTTCCTGTATCCTGGCCTCACTTCCAGAATTATAAGTACAGTTATATTAGGTCACTTGAATTTGTCTCACTACTCACTGGTAGCTGTTTAAAATTCTGTTTCTCTGCTTTTTTTTTTTTTTAATAAGTGTTATTACGATGTCTTCAAACTCATTATTATATAATCTTCCATAACTTCCATCCAGTGTCTATTTCTCCTTAGACATAATTTTAATCTCTAGAAAATTGATTTGTCTTTTTTATATCCTCAATATCTCCACTTACCTTTTGTCTCATGTAGAAAACAGTTATAACAACCATTTCAATGTTCTTTCCCCCTAATTCTAATCCATGCATCATTTCTGGGTTAGTTTTAATTAATTAATTTATTTATCATCATAGACTATGTTTTTATGCTATTTTGCATGCCAAGTAATCTTACTGTATACCAAACATTCTGAATTTTACTATGTTGGGTGCTGGATATTTCTCTGTTCCTATAAATATCATTAAGCCTTACTCTGGAATGCAGCCGTAAAAAAGTTTGAAAGCAGTTTGGTCCTTCTGGGTCTTACCTTTAGGATTTCACATGTGAGATTAGCTCAGCGTTCTGTGTAGGGCTACTTTCCTGTGTATTGCACCCAATGCCCCATGGATCATGAAGATACCCAGTTCACTGTTGGAAACAGTACTACTCTGGACCTCTATAAGTGTCAGGAACTGTTACCTTTCATCTTTCCTTTCCCTAGTCTCAGGTTATTTCCTCTCATGCATGTACCAATACACAATGGGGACTCTCTGGAGGTATGTATCATTTGCTCCTCTGCATACAGCTCTCTCCTCAGTTCCTCTGTCCTGCAAACTTTCTCCATCAATATGTTCCACGTTCTCAGCCCTGCCTCTTCAGTTCAGGAAGACAGCTGCATGCTGCCTGGGGATTTTCTCAAGACATAATATGGCTTTCCTTGTTTGCTTGCCAACTCCCAGGCCTGATGGCTTTGTTGTCTGATGTCCAATGTCTTGAAAAACTTTTATATCAACTTTTAAGATTTCTCTTATGATTGTTCCAGGTAAAAGGTAAATACAGTCTCTGTTATTCCATCTTTGTCAAAAGGAGAAGTATCATTCTTCAGTTTCAAGCTCAAAATTCACCAACTCAGACAGGGCTTGCAATGAATGGGTTCTCCTCGTTGTCTCTAACTATTACATCCCTTCCATATTTCCTTCACATCACTTTTTTTTTTAAATGTTCAATAAGTGTGATATTTACTGATTCAGGGTACCACTAACCAGGAACCAACCATCCATTTCTTCCTCCCACAGAGCATTTATTTAGGTTGCTAGGGGCCTGGCACCATGTTAGGGAGCCCTGGCTCCTGTTGAGACCCCACCTGTCTAGGAGACTTGTGGGAACAAATCCAAGTCCAGATGAATGGGTAGCTTCTTGCCTTAGCCCACTTGGTATCGGGTCAGAGGGAGAGGGACAGAAGAGGTCCCAGATCTAAAGACAGAGAGAAGGGATTGTGGCAACCTTCCTTGATCTTGGAGAGGCTAGTTCACCTGGCTGGAGAGGCATTTCCTTCTTGATGATCTGCCCAAGAGGGATCAGGAACTCTCCAGAAAGATAACAGAGCCTGACTCCCCCCACCCCCTCTCATATCACTTTTTAATTATTTGCATGCTTGTTCTCTTTTTCTAGTCTTGACTAAACAATTTCATTCATCACAGCATGGACTTGTAGAATCCCAAACATTATGTGCATGGCACATAACAATTTCTCATTAAATATTAGTTGAATAAATGAATAAATCTCAATCATGTTATTGTTTTTTATTTGTATCTGTCTCTGTTAGAATTTAAAATTTAACATTCCATGCATGCATTATCTACTGCAGAACATTGTTAAGCTGAACATTGGGTCAGAGAAAGAGGTGAATTGAATTTCCCTGGGCCTTTTCTTTGCAACAAAGTCACCCAACTTGCTGATCTGCATTCAAAAGCAGGGTGCTGAACTGAATATTTGTCCATGGAAAGCTCTCCTGGTGCACACGTGTGGGCACCATCCACTGCTGCCCTCCTTCCAGGGACACTGCTTCCTGAATTATACTCTTGAAACAAGTCTGCATTAGTGGGAAGTGAAAAATAAGCAGGAGCTTGCTGAGAGGTGAACACAGCAAGGCTGACTCTCCCTGTAAGGACACAGGAGGTGACATATGTCATCTGCTGCTGTGCTCTTTGTCTCCCTCCAGCAACACATATTATTCTGAAAAGCAAACACTGTTAAAAGGAGAAACAAAATTGAGTCATTAACCTGGGACACTATTAGTGACAACCAGCTTGTTTAAAGCTCTTTCTCTACCGTGAAATGCTGGTAGAAGCTTTGAATTACTTTTTTTTTAAATTTTTTTTTGATTGATTTTAAAGAGAGAGGAAGTGAGAGGGAGAGAGAGATAGAAACATCGATAAGGGAGAACATCAATTGGCCGCCTCCTGCATGCTCCCCACTGGGGACTGGGCCCACACCCTGGGCATGTGTCCTGACTGGGAATCGAACTGGCAACCTCTTGCTGCATGGGTCAACACTCAACCACTGAGCCACATCGGCCGGACTGAATTATTTCTTTTGCTTTTCTTTCAAGTAGAGAACTCCAAAGCTATAATTAATTTGGAGATAATTCTCCTTTCAAACTTTGTACATTTATTGAAAGTATACTATACTTAAATGGAGAAAGAAGAAGCAATAATTACTAAGCACCTACTAATTTCTAGACACTTCAATGGCTCCTGTGGTATAGGAAAATAGAGACATGGGAAACAGGCTTATGGAGGTCACAAATTGGTTCAAGTAGACTAAGTAGTGCTAAAAATTTGATGGACATTTGTATGTGATAAACAGCCGAAGTATTGAGGGGTGGGAAAGGACATGCCATGGACTGTAAGGGCGTGGCATATAAGGGTGGGAACGAAAGAAAATACGGTATTGGAAATATTTTTATTGATGACGTTTATGTGGCTACAGACACATTAGGAAAATTCTTATGTAATAAAAATACCATGGGTCATGAGAGTCAGATGCATGTGGTCAGGTGAGGAAACTAACTTGCACTCAGGTTAAACAGCATACCTACTGTCACACAGCTAGTAAGTATAAGAGCAAGGATTTAAAGCCAGATTTCTGAGATAAAAAATAAAAAGCTGAGGCTCTTTGTTTTACCAGATTACCTATAAATACCAATAATTGCATTTTTAAAATGTCCTCTTGTTGTAACATAGGTTAGGTGATCAAGAAAATCAAGTTCCTCGTGTTTATGTGGTCAGAAGTACGTGCAGTTGAGATTTAAACATCAACACCCGGAAGAGAGTGTACCTTTCTTTCTGCCATGCTTCTTAGGCTGAGACTTCCATCAGAGAGTGATTTTCTTGCTTTAAATGTAATGTTGAGACTGTTCAAGCAGACAGGAGATTTGAAGACAATGAAAAAAATGCACCATTTTATTTCCCTAAGGCTTTCCCTGAGTAGTAGGCCTTAAACAAACCTAATTTTATAAGGAGAGACAAAACAAAGTTAATCTTCTAATGCAAATAGTTATTTTTTTTTCTAAATTATTTTAATAAGTATTGATTCCTGGTTCTTATTATCCATCTTCAAATCACAAGGCTCAGTGTAAAATTTGCTTACATTCTGCTAACAAAATCCATAATCAAAAGGGGAGAAGGAAATAATCCCACTATGGTGCATGTAATTTTCTGTCTAAGGAAATCTTGTAAATTGCCAATAAAAATAAATTGTAGTGAAAGAGATAATCATAAGAAGCAAAATATCGAAGGATCTTCAGTGATAACTTCATCCAGTGATTTTTTTTTTCATATCCAAGGGAACAAAAATTTTGATTTTTTGAGAAAGAGCACTTTGATTTTCCACATGGGCACCATGTTTGAGAAGTTTATTTTTTCCAATATAATAATGTTATATTTATTGAGAAATAATGGTTATATTGAATTTGATCAATTTAAAAAATGGGAAAATGTGCAGGGTTTGGTGTCATGAGCAACAACAACAAAACAACCAAAACAATTTTCTGGGGTCCAAATTATCCCTGACCCTCAAGGAAACCTAAAAAGTCTCAGAGTATGGGTTCCATGTTGGGGTCATGGGTTCTGTGACAGTTTATTCTCCAAAGGAAGCTGAGAGAGGAAGAGACAGTTAAGATCTTTATGGAGTAAGGAATGTAGAATAAGGTCAGGCTGAGACCAAATTTTACCTTCAAGTTCATAGAAAAAACATCTCAGAAATACATACAAACAAACCTTTTTGACAATTAAGAGCATATAGTGGTAGAAGGGCTTGGTAAGCTGAGATTACACTGGAAGACTGGAGTTCAACAGGACACCTATGCAAACTCAGTGGATTGCTCATTGTTGGTATCCCCTCGCTATCTGGTGCTTCGTAATTACAATAGCTTAAATGTCTGGAGAGAAGAAGGCTGAGGATATTTTCCATTGATTTTTTTTACAAAGAGTGGGAGGGAAGGAGGGAGAGATAGAGGAAAACATAGATGTTTTGAGAGAGACACATCGATTTGTTGCCTCCCTCACGACCCCAACTGGGGCTGGGGATTGAACCTGCAACCCAGGCATGTGCCCTTAACCAGAATCAAACTCATGACCTTTTAGTCTGAAGGCCAATGCTCTAACCATTGAGCCAAACCAGCCAGGGCAAAACATATCCAATCTTTAGATATCTTTGTCAGGCCCCCAAATTGTTTTAAAACTATGGAAATTTTCTTATAGCTCTATTTTATGTATCTCTAGAAATCTGCAAGAAGCAGGACCTGTGTTACTCTAGGCTATCAATTTTTAGTACTCATGTGGTGGCTTCACCCTTGAGACAGCACAGAGTGTATGCTTTCCAATTCAAAATCTACAATATTCGTTATTTTCTTATAATCGGGACACTTAACAGATTTAAACAATTGTATAATTTAATCATTTAAATAACTTGTCTAGCCTCTGATGCATTTGAGTTTGTTATCTGATATAAATCGTGATGATATTTGCATTTTAAGGTAGTGTCTCCCAAGACTTAGTGGGCACCTAGGACCTTGTTGAGATGCAGACTGAGATTCAGTAAGCTCAGCAATTTTAACAAGTTCTCAGGTAATGCTGATGCTGATGGTACACATACCATACTTGAAGAAACAAGAATTTAAAGCAAATGTCTTCTTCTGGTGCCTGAGAAAAGGGCTTCTGTGAAACAAGTTTATGGGGTAATGTGCTATCAGGAAATAAGAGTATAGGACAGGCAAATGAAACAGGAGTGAAAGCCAATACAACCAGAGATTATCAAGGTGGTCACCAGGATCGTTAACACATGGTAAATCCCACTGGGAACTTTTAAAGAGTTTTATGAAATACATACCAAAATTTACTGCCTGGGGGATAAAAGATGGAACTATTTATCCATCCATTCTTATTCCCTTTGGCCAAAGGTGGCTCCATGAACTGGCCTTCCCATTTGCACATAAGTGATTACAGAGTATTTTTCTATGGCAATCCCATCTGTCCACCTCAGAGAAGCCTTAGGACAGGAAACAGAAATATTTAGGACATGGACCAAGACAATGTGTTGTTCACATTACTCCTACAGAAAGTTAGCCAAGGCAGACTTGAAACCAGATATCACAGGGGTGGCCACGTGGCCAAGAGGATTTTGAGGTAATGCACAAGAACTGTAAGATTCAATACCCTTTATTGTGACTGGTTGGTGGCTTGAGCCTGAGCATTTGGCTAAAAAACTCATGTCTCTTTGAGGAAAAGCCAAATGGTCTTTGACACCAGGTCGTGCTGCTTTCCCCAAAGCAGAGGCATGATTTCACCATTCTAACGTGAAAGCATAGGCATACCACTAGACAATGAGTGTCTGGGGAGAAGATAAGTGTTATTGCATTTTCCCTTTCAGATTAGTGGATGGCCTTTATGAGTCCAGTAGAGGTCAGTGTGGCTTTTTTCCCCTCTTAGAATTTCTGTGGCCCATCCAATGTCTTCTAGTTCTTAAAATGATCACTTGTCTGTAAAGAATCACACCCAATTCTTTTTCCTACTTCTTGAGAACTCCACCCTTTTGCAATTCTGATGATGCTATTGAGCCTATCTATCTTCTAGTAGTGAGTGTAAGAGATTACCACTACTACCATAAAGGCTAGAGAAACCAAGCACCTCTGGGTTTTAGGCAGCTGGTCCTTTCACTTTCCTTACCAAATCTCTAAAACCAGAGTGGAACGACAGCCTATTAAAGCAGTGACATTAGAATGTTTTTCCGAAGGATTAGATTGTATAATACAGTCGGCCCTCGTTTATTGCGGTTAATCAGTTCCAGACTCTACCGGATAAATGAATTTCCGCGAAGTAGGATTCTCCATTTATACCCAGTCGTCCCTTGCCACTTCGCGCCTGGACTTTGGCGTTTTCACTCTATCGTGGTTTTTCAAATACTATACTATACTATATTTGGAAAAACCGCGATAGATTGAAGCCGCGAAAGTGAGGCACGAAGTGGCGAGGGACGACTGTACACATTCATACCAGAATTCATTGTCTTGCTCAGGTTGGGGCTGATAACTATTCTGCTTAACTGTGATGCCTGCATTATTTTCCTCTTCAAGTGACAAAACGTTACTGAAACCCAGGGGATTTTTAATGTGTCAGAAGCACATAAACTGTCTCACACATGGGTCCCTATCTGTTTTGGAGAGTGAGAAACTGACATATTCAAAAACCTTTGGGATTCAATGGAGCATCAGATGGCCTACATTTGTCAAGTGGCCATAGCATGTAGAAGGAGGAGCTTGGCCCAAGTGTGAGAACAAATTCCTGAACTGAATTCCAGCTTCTCCTCAAAGCAAAAGGTATGTCTTTAGATTCATTTTTTCATGTTAAAACTTTTGTTTCCCCATATTTAAAATAAAGAAAATATTATTGTTGTTCATCTCTCAGGAATATCAAGGGAAACAAATATTCTAGTTTTCCCTATCCTACATACTATGTGTGAAGATAACATATTAAAAGATAGTAAGGCATGTTATAACCATAAAAGAAACATGTGAATGATTGTTTTGGGTTTTGGCCAATCACAAAGAAGGCTGTGTGTGTTTCAATTCTTTCATTATATCCTATAACTTTCCTTTCAATGCCCTTTTTATTACTTCATGGACATTCTTTTCTATTTCAAAAGATCTTATTCACTTAGCTAACTCTTTGGTAAAAATTCAATAATCACAAAAAGTAATGATAATATTGGCAATGATGATGATGCTATAACACTTTGCATGTGAACATTACAACTTAAAAATAATGAGTAGCTATTATTCCTAACAATGAACATAGCAAAAAAAGGATTTTCATTTTGTCCATGAAACTCTAAAAGAATGTCTCTTGATCTGACTCACATACTAAGAAATACTTCCAGAACTTGAGTGAGGCATGGCTCCAAGTCCATCTCTCTTTCTATTACCATGATGGTGACTGCTCAGCCATCACAGCAATTCACATTTCACTCACCCTCTCCAAAAGAGGCTGCGTTTGGGCCAGCATGCAAGTGAGCAGTCTCAGGGGGTTGCCCACTCTTTCCTCGGTGTAACCTTCAGGAACTCCACCCACATTGTCATAGAAAAGAGATAAAAAAGATGTATTCTTAGCTCTGCTAGGTAAGGGGGAAAGTAACTATTGTGAAATACACTCATATCATTCTCACTAACAAAGGCCTAATCTCTAGGGGAAAAACTTACTAGAAATAACCTGGGAGAAGGGTATCTTTCTGACTCCAGGCCCTTCTACCTTTTCCATTTTAAATTAGGAGAAAATAAAAAAGGAGAAACATCTTTAAGAAAAATAAATTAATAAAAATTGAAAAAAAATCAGGAGAAACTGACAAAGGCTAAGAGACATTGAGTGTCAGACCCCAGTGATACAGGTCTATTAAATAGAAATCACCATGTAAGTAGATGTGTGCAGTTCAAATCCCATTGTTCAAAAGTCAACTGCATTTTCCATCCTTGGTTGTTAATCTGCACATGTGCAGGGCCAATTTAAATCATAGGAAGATTTTTGACTGCTTAGGTGATCAGTTCAAGGGTCAAGTGTACTAGACAAGAAGAAAGATTTAAAGTCACTAATGTAAGTTTCTTCCTAAGTAAACTGGAGAAAAGGGGCAATTAAACCTTAAACATCCAAAAGAAAAAAAATAATAATAACAATTAGGGCTGAAAAAAATGACATTACAATAACAGGAAAACAATAAAGGAAATCAGCCAAACCGAAATCTGATTCTTTGAAAAAAATGAGTGAAATTGGCAAACCACAAACTTAGATAACCAAGAATAAAAGAAAGAAGAAGTAAATTGCAATATCAGAAATTAGATACAGATTATGACAGGTTCCATGGACATTAAAAGAATAATGATAGAATAATACAAACTTGACTTAAAATTTGATCATTTAGATGAAAGAGAACAATTTAATATCTAAAGAATCACCTCATGAAAGAAGATATGTACATGAAAAATACTCATATGAAAAGATGTTCAATGTCACTAACTGTTAGGAGATTGCAAATTAAAGCAACAATTAGATGCAACTATATATCAGAATGGATTAAATTCACAAAACCAGACCATCCTATTACTGGGGAGGATGCTGAGCAACAGAGTCTCTTGTTCATTGCAGATGGGAATGGAAAATCATATGGCCAGTTGGGAAGACCATTTGACAGTCTCATCATATAATTCATCAATCACAGGTCTAACTACTTACTCAAATGATTTCAAAACTTTGACCGTGGTTGGGTAGCTTAGTTGGTTAGAGCATCATCCTGATATGCCAAGGTTGCAGGATCAATCCATGATCAGGGCATATACAAGTATCAACCAATGAATGCGTAAATAAGTGGAACAACAAAAATCTCTGTCTCTCTCTGTCTCTGTGTCTCTCTCTCCATTCCTCTCTCTCTCTAAAAATCAATAAACTAAAATAAAAATAAAAACTATGTGCACACAGAAACCTACACGTGAATGTCTATATCATTGTTATTTATAATTGCTTGACAAAAAAAGAAGTAACCAAGGTGATCTTCAATAGGTCATTGGATAAATAATCTATGGTACAGTAAATCCTCAATGTCATCAATAGGTTCTTCGACTTTAAGTGAATGATATGTAATGAAATCAATCTTACCACAGACTAATTGATATAAATAATCGTCAAGTTTTTAAGGCATCTCATCAACATTATAATGAAACAACATTGAACAAAATAACATTATTCAAGGACCCACTGTAAATCTATACAATAGAATAGTAATCAACGATAAAATAAGATGAGCCTATTTACAAAAAAAAAAAAAGGAAGAAGCTTAAATATCATTGCTAGTTGAAAGAAGTCAGTCTGAAAAGAGTACATATAAGATTTTAATAATATTACATCTTAAAAAAGGGAAAAAAAAGAAAAGAGAAACAAATAGTGAATATATTAAGTCTAAGAGATAGGATTACATAGTTGAATCACAGGTGATTTATTAGTATGGTAAATCTATTCCTTTTGACACTGTAATTGTGGATACATGACATTATGCATTTATCAGAATATTACAGAACAAAGATAACCTTAATGCAGGCAATTTAAAATAAATGAGCTAGAAGTTTTGGGGAATCACAAGTAGAAAGCTGCCTGTGAAAAACATTCTAACTACACTACAAATGTATGAAACAACTCGCTGAAGGATAGAGGAAACATTGTTGACCTAGATACTTTTGGAAATGAGTGGAGTCTGTCAAAAAAACAAAGTTTACAAGCACTGCATTACAATTGATATAGTTGTTTACCAAGGGAGTATATGTCAATAATTGTAATAATTCTGGAATTAAAAATTAAGTAAATATGTAGTGGATAGCAGTAGGTGGGCTTCTTACTCACTATTGGAGTTGAAGTTTAAAGATAAATAAGGGGAGGAGTCAACAGTTATCTATATGGTATGGATTAGTGGTAAGGACATCAATATAAACTCATGCTTAGGTTAAAATAGGTACAGGAATTTACATATATAAATATTCATAGATATGCATATACACACATGTTGCCTTGGTCCTCCAGCTAAGACTGTTCCCGTAACAATGAACAAACTTAGTACCCTGATCTTGGTTTCTAACACCATTTCCAATAAGAAGAACAAGAGCTCCTTGGAGAAACTGCTGATTCTAGGATGGGAGCACAAAACATGTAAGATGAACCTATAGCATCTGGAAGTGATAGAAAGTCAGGACATACTAAACACAACAACACGATGATGAGGGATTTATCAAAAGAACTCAGGATCCCACTGAAAGAGCACTCAATGGTCAATGCTGATACAATATGAATGATAAAATAAATTAGGTTTTTGTTATAACATGAAATAGAAATATTCTTGCCCTGGCTGGTTTGGCTAAGCACTTAGAGCATTGGCCTGAGGACCAAAGAGTCTCAGGTTCAATTCCAGTCAAGGGTACGTACCTTGGTTGTGGTTCAATCCCCAGCCCTGGTTGGGGTTGTGCAGGAGGCAGTCAGTTGATGTGTCTCTCTCACATTGATGTTTCTCTCTCTCTCTCTCTCTCTCTCTCTCTCTCTCTCTTCCTCCTTTCCTCTCACTCTATCTGAAGATCAATGGAAAAAAATATCCTTGGGTGAGGATTAAAAAAAAAGAAATATACTTGATTCCATACTCATATAAATAAGTAATTGAATAATAATTCATTATAAATAAATGGGGCAAAAGAAACAAGTCTATCAGGTATAAGATTACAATTGACGTAGATACTCTGCCCTTAAGGAGGTAAAACATAATTCCCCCTCCTTAAGTATCTGACTTCCTTCCCAAGAACGGAGTATGGAAAGGGAGAGGAAAGAGTAAGTTTCCAGTGGAAAAACCTGACAACCACCACCTCAGCCATATGACCGAGTTCAACATTAACTGGAATAATTCATGTTGTTAATTGGACCTTTATCATGACGGTGATCAAATGACTCCTTATCTCTGTTGTCTTTCCCCCAATAACCCATAATCCAAGTCTAATAATGAGAAAACCACCAAATAAATCACTTTTATGGATATTCAACAAAAGACCTAACTACTACTCCTTGAAATCTAAAGATTACTAAAAACAAGAAAAGTCTGAGAAATCATCACAGTGAAGATGAATGATAGGAGACATGATGGCTAAATGGAATATGATATCCTTGATGGGATCTCAGAGCAGAAAAAGTACAGTGGGAAAAACTAAGAATATGTGAATAAAGTGTGGACTTTAGTTAATTAAAATATATCAGTAAATTTATTCATAATGGCAAGTATTAATAGTAATAATCCAAGAACTCAACAATAGGCTATATTGGGTGTGAGGTTTGGGGAATTCTGTGTGCAATCTTCATACTTTTTCCATAACTGTAAAATGATTCTAAAAAATATAATCACCATTTGACTCAGTGATCCCACTTCTAGGAATATAGCCTAACAAGCCTGAAACACCAATCAGAAAGAATATGTGTACCCCTATGTTCATAGCGGTACTATTTACAATTGCTGAGATCTGGAAACACCCCAAGTGTCCATCAATAGATGAGTGGATAAAAAAGCTGTGGTACATATGCACAATGGAATACTATGCAGCTGTAAGAAAGAAAGATCTTTTGTCCTTTGAGATGACATGGAGGGACCTGGAGAGTATTATCCTAAGCGAAACAAGTCTAGCAGAGAAAGACAAATATCACATGATCTCACTTATTTGTAGAATATAATGAACAACACAAGCTGAAGAACAAAATAGACCCAGAGACATAGAAGTAGGGTACAGATGGACAAACCTCAGAAGAGGGGTCAGGGGGAGGGAAGAGATAAACCACGTAACTTATATCATAACCAATGGACCTAGCAAGCTGGGGGTGGGGGTGGGATCGGGAGGAAGGTATCAATGGGGAAAAAGGAGAAACATCTGTAACAAAAATAAATTAATAAAAATTGCATAAATAAATAAAGTAAAATCTATTAATATTTTAAAATGCAGTTATATAGGGGTGAGAAGAACAAAGTATGAATTTATTTTAATTTTATTTTTTTATTGTTATTTTTTTATTAATTTATTTTTGTTACAGATGTTTCTCCTTTTTTCCCCATTGACACCGTCCTCCCCTCCCCCCCCACCCCGTACACAGCTTTGTTGTCCATGTCCATTGGTTATGTGTACAGTTCTATGGTTTACTCTTCCCTCCCCCACCCACCACTTCTTCTGAGGGTTGTCAGTCTGTACCCTACTTCCACATCTCTGGGTCCACCCTGTTCCTCCAGACTGTTATGTTCATTATATTCCACAAATAAGTGAGATCATATGATATTTGTCTTTCTCTGCTTGGCTTGTTTCGCTTAGGATAATATTCTCCAGGTCCCTCCATGTCGTCTCAAAGGATAAAAGATCTTTCTGTCTTACAGCTGCATAGTTCTCCATTGTGTATATGTACCACAGCTTTTTTATCCAGTCGTCTACTGATGTAATCTTGGGCCATTTCCAGATCTTAGATATTGTAAATAGTGCTGCTATGAACATGGGGGTACATATGTTCTTTCTGATTGGTGTTTCAGGCTTCTTAGGCTATACTCCTAGAAGTGGGATCACTGGGTCAAATGGCAATTCAATTTTTAATTTTTTGAAGTACCCCATAGTTTTTCCATAGTGGCTGCACCAGTCTGCATTCCCACCAGCAGTGTACTAGAGCCCCCTTCCTCCACACCCTCCCTAAAACATGTTGTTTGATGATTTGTTGATGGCGGCCATTCTGAGAGGTGTGAGGTGATACCTCATTGTTGTTTTAATTTGCATCTCTCTGATGATTAGTGATGTTGAGCATTTTTTCATATGTCTCTTGGCCATTTGTATGTCCTGTTTGGAGAGGTGTCTGTTTAGCTCCTCTGCCCATTTTTTAATTGGGTTCTTTGTCTTCCTTTTGTTGAGTTGCATGAGCACTCTATATATTTTGGAAATTAACCCCTTATCTGATGTATCATTGGCAATTATGCTCTCCCATACAGTGGGTTCTCTTTCCATTTTGATGGTTGTTTCTTTTGCTGTGCAGAAGCTTTTGAGTTTGATGTAGTCCCATGTGTTCATTTTTCCCTTTGTTTCTGTTGCCTTAGGTGATGTATCAGTGAAGATTCTGCTGCATATGATGTCTGAAATTTTGTTGCCTACATTTTCTTCTAGGATTTTTATGGATCCACGAGTCACATTTAAGTCTTTTATCCATTTTGAGTTTATTCTTGTGTATGGTGTAAGTTGATGGTCTAGTTTCATTTTTTTGCATGTAGCTGTTCAATTTTCCCAACACCATTTATTAAAGAGGCTGTCTTTACTCCATTGTATGCTCTTGCCACTTTTGTCAAATATTGATTGAGCATAATGTCTTTGGTCAATTTCTGGGTTCTCAGTTCTGTTCCACTGATCTATATGCCTGTTCATGTGCCAGTATTAGGCTGCTTTGATTACAGTAGCTTTGTAGTATAACCTGATATCCGGTATTGTGATCCCACCTACTTTGTCCTTCTTTTTCAAGATTGCTGTGGCTATTCGGGGTCTTTTTTGGTTCCATATGAACTTTTGAAGTATTTGTTCTAGTTCTGTGAAATATATCACTGGTATTTTGATGGGGATTGCATTGAATCTGTAGATTGCTTTGGGTAGTATGGACATTTTAATGATGTTAATTCTTCCAATCCATGAACAAGGTATGTGCTTCCTCTTTTTTATATCATCCTCTAGTTCTTTTTCCAATGTCCTGTAGTTTTCTGCAAATAGGTCCTTTAGTTCTTTGGTTAAGTTTATTCCTAGGTATCTTAATTTTTTTGCCATGATGGTAAATGGGATGTTTTTTTTAGTTTCTCTTTCTGTGGGTTCATCATTGGTGCTTAAAAATGTTGTCGATTTCTTGACGTTAATTTTGTATCCTGCTATTTTGCCAAATTCATTTATTAAGTCTAGTAGATTTTTGATGGAGTCTTTAGGGTTTTCTATGTATAATATCATGTCATTTTTGAATAATGACAGTTTCACTTCCTCCTTTCCAATTTGGATCCCTTTTATTTTTTCATGTCTGATTTTTGTGGCTATGACTTCCAGTACTATGTTAAATAAGAGTGAAGAAAGTGGGCATCCCTGTCTTGTTCCTGTTCTTAAGGGAAATGTTTTTAGTTTTTGCCCATTGAGTATGATATTGACTGAAGATCTTTCACATATGGCCTTAATTATATCAGGATATGATCCCTCTATTGCCACATTGCTGAGTGTTTTTATCAGAAATAGGTGCTGGATTTTGTCAAATGCTTTTTCAGCATCTATTGATATGATCATGTGATTTTTATCTTTTATTTTGTTTATGTGGTGTATCACATTTATTGATTTGCAAATATTGGACCAGCTTTGCATTCCTGGGATGAATCCCACTTGGTCCTGGTGAATAATTTTTTTTATGTATTGCTGGATCCGATTTGCTAGTATTTTGTTCAGGATTTTGGCATCTGTGTTCATCAGGAATATTGGCCTGTAGTTTTTTTTCTTTGTAGTGTCTTTTTCTGGTTTTGGAATTAGAATTATGCTGGCTTCATAAAATGAGTTTAGAAGTCTTCCTTCTTCTTGAATTTTCTTGAATAGTTTGAGGAGAAAGGGTGTTAGTTCTTCTTTGAATGTTCGGTAAAACTCCCCTGTGAAGCCATCTGGGCCTGGGCTTTTGTTTGCTGGGAGAATCTTGATTAGATCTTCAATTTTCTTAGTTGTTATTGGTCTGTTCAAGTTTTCTATCTCTTCCTGGTTCAGTTTTGGGAGACTGTATGTTTCTATAAATTCGTCCATTTCACTTAGATTGTGTAATTTGTTGCAGAATAATTGTTCATAGTATTTGTTAACAATCCTTTGTATTTCTGTGGTGTCAGTTGTTACTTCTCTTTCATTTCTGATTTTGTGTATTTGGGTTCTCTCTCTTTGTTTCTTGGTGAGTCTAGCTAAGGGTCCGTCAATCTTGTTTATCTTTTCAAAAAACCAGCTCTTTGTTTCATTGATCCTTTGAATTGTTTTGTTCGTCTCTATGTCATTTATTTCTTCTCTGATCTTTACTATTTCCTTCCTTCTACCTGCTCTGGGATTTTCTTTTTGTTTGCTTTTTAGTTCTTTAAGTTGTGAGGTTAGATAGTCAATTAGAAATTTTTGTTGTTTCTTGAGGTAGGCCTGTAGTGCTATGAACTTCCCTCTCAGAACTGCTTTCACTGCATCCTATAGATTTTGTGTTGTTGTGTGTTTTTTTCATTGGTTTCCAGGAAGTTCTTAATTTCTTCCTTGATCTCTTTGGTAATCCATTCATTGTTTAATAACATGATATTTAGCCTCCATGTGTTCACATGTCTTTGTATGTTCTTGTTGCAATTGATTTCTAGTTTCATGCCATTGTAATCTGAGAAGATGCTTGATATGATTTCAATCTTCTTGAACTTGTAGAGACTTTGTTTGTGTCCTAACATGTGGTCTGTCTTTGAGAATGTCCCATGTGCACTTGAGAAGAATGTGAATTCTGAAGATTGGGGATGTAATTCTCTGTAGATATCTATTAAATCCATTTGATCTTGTGCTTCATTTAGAGTCTCTTTCCTTGTTAATTTTCTGTCTAGAGCAGTGGTTCTCAAGCTTCCTAATGTCGCAACCGTTTTTTACAGTTCCTCATGTTGTGGTGACCCCCAACCATAAAATTATTTTCGTTGCTACTTCATAACTGTAGTTTTTCTACTGTTATGTCTCAGGCGACCCCTGTGAAAGGGTCATTTGACCCCCAAAGGGATTGCGACCCACAGGTTTAGAACCACTGGTCTACAGGATCTATCCAGTGAGGTCAGCAGGGTGTTGAAGTTCCTTGCTATGATTGTATTGCTGTTGATTTCTCCTTTGAAGTCCTCCAGAAGATTTTTAATATATTTTGGTGCTCCTATATTGGGTGCATATACGTTTACCAAGGTTATATCTTCCTGTTGGATAGATCCTTTCAATACTATGTAGTGGCCTTCTTTGTCTGTAGTTATGGCCTTCATTTTGAAATCTATTTTATCAGATATGAGTATTGCTACCCCAGCTTTTTTTCCTTTCCGTTTGCTTGGAAGATTTTTTTTCCATCCCTTCACTTTCAACCTATGTGAGTCTTGTGAGGTGGATTTCTTGTAATCAACATGTATGTGAGTCATGCTTTCTTATCCAATCAGCTACTCTGTGTCTTTTTATTGGAGCATTCAATCCATTTACATTTAAGGTGATTATTGATATGTACTTATTTATTGCCATTTTTCTTTATTGTGGTTATATTTTTCTTTCTATTTCTTCTACTAATTACAGCAGTCCTTTTAACATTTCTTGCAATGCTGGTTTAGTGCTAATATATTCCCTTAGCTTTTTTTTTTTTTTTTTTGTCTGGGAATCTCTTTATTTGACCTTCTATTTTGAATGATAGCCTTGCTGGATAAAGTAGTCTTGGAATCAGATCCTTGTTTTTCATGACCTTGATTACATCATGCCATTCCCTTCTGGCCTGTAGTGTTTCTTTTGAGAAGTCAGCTGATAGCCTTATGGAAGTTCCTTTGTAGGTAAACTGTTGCTTATCTCTTGCTGCCTTTAGGATTCTCTCTTTGTCTTTAATTTTTGGCATTTTAATTACTATGTGTCTTGGTGTGGGCCTGTTTGGGTTCTTCTTACTTGGGACTCTCTGTGCTTCTTGAACTTGAATGTCTTCTTCCTTCACCAAATTAGGGAAGTTTTCTATCACTATTTCTTCAAATATATTCTCTAACCTTTGCTCATTTTCTTCTTCTTCAGGGACTCCTATGATGCAAATATTGTGATGTTTCCAGTTGTCCCACAGTTCTCTTAAGCTGTCTTCCTAAGCTGTTTTCCTTTTGGTTTTCTGATTGGTTGATTTTTTCTACCCTGTCTTCTAATTCACTGATCCAGTCCTCAGCTTCCTCTACTCTGCTGTTTAGTCCTTCCCAGGTGTTCTTTATTTCTGCTATGTCATTCTTCATTTCCAATTGGTTGGTTTTCAGTGTTTCTATATCTTTACTCATGGTGCTGATGTCCTTACTCATGCTGTTGAGCTTCCTCAAGATCATGGCTCTGACCTCTACCTCTGATAACTTGCTTAACTGCATTTCATTTATCTCATCTTCAGTAGAGGTCTCTTGTTCTTTTATTTGGGATTTGTTTCTTTGTTTCATCATTTTGGCTCTCTCAGTGGGTTTTGGAGCCTGCCAAATTTTCCCTGTGGGTGTTGGTGTTCTGCTGTTTGTGGCTCCCTCTACTGGGTTTGGATGAACATGGGAGGTCCCACGTTAACACCACTGTCAAGTCTTACTTTCCTGGGTAGATTTGCAAACCCAGGAAAGGTTCGATTATCCTCTAGCTTTCTGTCTGGAGGCTATTAGTCTCAGTTACTTGAAGAGTCTTGGGTTCTCAATTGAATGAAAAACTCCCTCAGGTATTCAGCATAAGAAGATTTCCCGAGGGTCTGGAAGATGCTGGTTGTTATTGAGCCTCAATTTGCATTTTTATGACCCAGCTGGGTGGGGTTGAATCTCCGAGGGAGGGGCTGCTACTTCTCCCCAGAGCTCCGGGAAGGAGCAAGGTGGCCACCATCCTGTGTGGTCACAACTCAGCAAAAACACTGAGCGCCTTCCAAATCCCGAGTGTCCCCACACAGTTCTAGTCCTGTCCACCGTCCCTCTGCCAGAGCCCAAGGTGAGTGGCTGTAGCCAATTCAGTGCTCTGTCCTGGCCCTCTGCGCAGTAGAGCTAGCTTGGGATTTTAACCCCAAGGGTGCTACTCACAGTTAAGACCGCTGCTGTCCGTGGGCTCCAAGCCCCCCTCTCGCACCTCCACAGACCTACCAGGCTCCATTCAGTGTCCCTGGTTATATGGTCCTCTTGAGCTGCTTTTCTGTTGCTTTTTCCCGAAGATTTGTCTTTATTTTAGTTGTAATTCCAGTTTGGTCCTGGAAGATCATCTGTGTAGTTTCCATTCACTCCGCGGCTTTTAGATATTCCCCTATTTTATTTATGTATTTATTTATTAATGTTATTTTTCTTTATTAATTTTTAGAGAGAGAGGAAAGGAGAGGGAGAGAGAGATAGAAACATTGATGAGAGAGAACATCAATTGGCTGCCCCCTGCATGCCTCCACCAGGGATCGGGCCCACAAATTGAGCATGTGCCCTGACCAAGAATCGAACCAGCGACCTCTTGGTGCATGGCTCGATGTTCAACCAATGAGCCACACCGGCCAAGCCAAAGTATTGTGCTGACATGTTTTTAACCCCATAATTGATAATTGGTAAATTATTGTGCTGACTTGTTTATAGTTCCAGAATTGATGATTGGGAAAGTCACTGTTTGCCCTCTAGCTGAACCTGTTTTGTCAAAATAACCTCAGTAAATTGGAATACTCCCTGAACCAAGAAATTGTTGGGACCTGGCTATGTGTCTGACAGAGTCCACAGAGCCTGGAGGTCTTCAGTCAGAGACTATACCTTCCCCACAGTCTCAAGGAATTAGGCTTGCATTGTGTTTGTGCAGCTCGGGGTTAAATATGACCCAATGTACCTTGAAATACCTGGATGTGCCTGGGTGTTCCTGGGTGGGCCTGGGTTCTCCTGTTATCTTCAAGGCAAATTAATTCTATACAGCATTGTTGTAGCCCTGGGCATTATATCAAGAAGATCCTATTTTATGTAAGGTATAAAAGGCATGTAATAAAGCATTTCAAGGCCAGTCTCCGAGAACTTGGGATCAGTCACTGACCAGCTTCACTCTCAATTTGGCTTTAATTTGGCTCTGGTGGTCTTTTGATTCTCTCGTGCCACAACAGTATGAATTTATCTATCTATCTATCTATCTATCTATCTATCTATCTATCTATCATCTATCTATCATCTATTCATTTAGAAAAGGTACAAAATAATGTTGATCCACAAGTTGCTCACAGTCCAATGGAATAAAAAATATAAGAAAAACAACAATATTGGTAAGGTATAAAAACTATACTTAGCTAATTATATGATCTGCATATCTACTCTCTAGACATGGAGTTCAGATGGATCAAGACAGAGCAGATACTGGCAGCCATGATCCTACCTTGTTCTGATATTTTTTGAAAATGTCAGACATTATATAACATGGTTAATGAGATGGACTCTTCTTGGTAAAATCTGCAATGCTGCCTACAGAAAATTTTTATTTATGAGTGGCTATTGAGAGAGATTTTCAATCTTTTCTGTTAATTTTATTACTGACTCTATTTTCTTTTTTAAAATCCTCACCTGAGGATGTTTCTCACTGATTCAAGAGAAAGAGAGAGAGATTGGTAGCCTCTTGTACGCTGAACCCACAACCCTTGGCACATAAGATGACGTTCTAACAAACTGAGCCACACCAGCCAGGGCAACTACTGAGTCTATTTAAAAAATTAAAAATAAAAAGCAATAGGGCAGTCACAAGAATAAAATACAAATATAATCAGTAGAGTATGAATTTTTTGTTAAGGTGAATACTTATTTTTTAAAGAGAAAAAAAAATGAAAAGAAAAGACATCCATTAGGAAGTCATATTCCACCAATACATATGGCAAGGGTAGTCACTGTATGAGGAAAACAGGGGTGGGGGGGAATTGGAGAGTATAAGAGCGGAAACAGAGAGTACATAAGAACACTGATTACCCAGTAAAAGAAACACTTCAGATGAAACTGTAAATGAAAGGGGCTATGTATATTCCTAGAAGTGGAATCACTGAGTCAAATGGCAATTCAATTTTTAATTTTTTTTGAGGTAACACCATAGTGTTTTTCACAGTGGCTGCACCAGTCTGCATTCCCACCAGCAGTGTACTAGAGTTTCCTTTTCCCCACACCCTCGCCAACACTTGTTGTTTGATGATTTGTTGATGGCGGCCATTCTGACAGGTGTGAGGTAATACCTCATTGTTGTTTTAATTTGCATCTCTCTGATGATTAGTGATGTTGAGCATTTCTTCGTATGTCTCTTAGCCATTTTGTATGTCCTGTTTGGAGAGATGTCTATTTAGTTCCTCTGCCAATTTTTAATTGGATTCTATGTCTTCCTTTTGTTGAGTTGTATGAGCACTCTATATATTTTGGAGATTAACCCCTTATCTGATATATCATTGGCAATTATGCTCTCCCATACAGTGGATTCCCTTTCCAATTTGATGGTTGTTTCTTTTGCTGTGCAGAAGCTTGAAACATCAATCAGAAAGACTACACGTACCCCAATGTTCATAGCAGTACTATTTACAATAGCTAAGATCTGGAAATGGCCCAAGTGTCCATCAGTAGACGAATGAATAAAAAAGTTGTGGTACATATACACAATGGAGTACTATGCAGCTGTAAGAAAGAAAGATCTCTTATCTTTTGAGATGACAGGGAGGGACTTGGAGAGTATTATCCTAAGCGAAACAAGCCAAACAGAGAAAGACAAATATCACATGATCTCACTTATTTGTGGAATATAATGAATATAACAGTCTGAGGAACAGGGTAGACCCAGAGATGTGGAAGTAGGATACAGATTGACAACCCTCAGAAGAGGGGGTGGGGAGGGAGGGAAGAGATAAACCACAGAACTTATATGCATGTACGCATAACTGATGGACATGGACAACAAAGCTGGGGATGGGGTAGGGGGGATGAGGAGGAGAGTGTCAATGGGGAAAAAAGGAGAAACATCTGTAACAAAAATAAATAAATAAATAAAAAAGAAAGGGGCTATGTAGTAAACCTGACAAGCTCAGTAACTGAAAGTAACTTCACAGGGTAATCTAATCATGAATTCCTAACTGGACAGCTCATGGTGGGTAGTCATACCTTAAACCTATAAATTCCTTAGTGAGAGGTTTATCCTTGCCAGAAGCAAGCCCTGTCCATTGTTCTCTTGCATCTCAGTTAACATACCTTTGAAATGCCAGAATAATCATCTTTTCCAGACCTCTGGGAGGTGTAAACACCCTCAAGGGAGCATATGATCATGTTGTCTGTTTGCCATCCCTATTTACTGTAAATGTTAAATGTTAACTACCCTGCACCCACCAATGAACAAGAAGTATGTTTTTATCCCTTGTACATTTTATCCAATCAGAAAGATTGCCCCGACTTGCTCTCTCCTGCAGTGTACTCTCCTGCCTCCTTAATGTACCACCCATGGGTTTCATGCAATCTTCCTTGCTTTCCCTCCTTTGATAGCAAATGCATCAAAAGAATGGCGAAACTGCCATTCTCCAGAGCACATTCTTAGTCCCCTAAGATCTGATTTCGGGGCATGTCCTCAGTTTGGCTCAAATAAACTCTAATAAACTCTTACAAATTTTCTCTAGGTTTGGATGTTTTTACATGGACAAAACCAAGAGATAATTAAACCTTAGGGAATGAACTGCACTGTGAAGCAATAGGCTTTGACTTTCAGCAGCTCTCCTTGTAGTATACTGAAAGAGAGTGATCTTTTTAAAAATTTATTGTTGTCAGTATCACAGATGTCTCCCATTTTCCCCCTATTTTTCCCTTCCACCTAACTCCCATCCCACCCCAGGCCTTCCCCACACTATTGTCTATGTCCATGGGTTATGCATATATGCATATATGATCTTTGGTTAATCTCTTCCTGTCCCCTCCATTCCCTTCCCCTCCCAACTGATATGTTATTCTGTTCCATGCATCCATGCCTCTGGACCTATTTTGTTCATCGGTTTATTTTGTTCATTATGTTATCAGTGGAAGTGGGGTGTTCACTGGTGGAAGTGGGGATCCCTTTCCCCACTGGGTTCTGGGGTCGGGTTCTTACAATATCTCGAGAAAAAGAATTGTCTGAGACTTGCATGGGATAATGAATGAATTTTATTTGCTTGCAAATATATTCCTCAGTTTCTAAAGTCCTAGTTCCCTTAAACCAGTCCCGGAAGAGATGCAGCTGGGGATTCAGCAAAGCTAAAAGCAGAGCCAGTGTCCAAAGTTTCCCTCCATGGTGGGGTTGAGTCCAACATAGCATCAGGCTAGTTCCAGTCCATCAGTCCACTGTGGGGGATATCCACACGGCTGTGGGCCATGTGGGTGACTGGAGAGTTGTGAGAGCCGCGAAAGCCAGGAGTCAAGTGCCCGCACGAAAGAGTGAACCAAAAGGGAGAGAACCACTTCATTCAGAAGCTTAAATATCAAATCTTCCCATGCTTGCAGTGGCTACCCCAACACACCTACTCTGGCCAATGCCTTGTTCCCAGGTATGACTGACAGGCAAGTACACACCCTATTTCATTCAGACTTTGCTGGGCATGGGTCTATCGTCCAGTCCCCTCCCCCAGCCATCTTCAGGAAACAGACCTGGAGAGTGTTAAACTGCAGCTTCCTGGCACAAATGGCATGCCTGTATTATCTGGCTTTCCCTTTGCTCCTTTGCTGTTAATTAATAACCAGGTAATTTACAATGGTATCACTTAGATTCCACATATAAGTGAGATCATGTGATATCTGTCTTTCTCTAACAGGCTTATTGTGCTTATCATAATAGTCTCCAGGTCAATCCATGCTATCGCAAAGGGTAAGAGCTCCATTTTCTCCTTCTTCTTCTCCTTCTCCTTCTTCAAGTTGTAGAGTCAGACCATTTCTGACAGTCTGCCATTCTTCTGATTGTGAAAAATAGTGTTCACTTGAGCCAAGTCATGAAAAATGCGGGCCATTCACTCTGTTTTGGGAAGCACTACGTCTAGACATCAGTATTAAAGAACAATCAGGGTTCTGAACTTTCACTGAAAGGCAAGGCTTGCAGCCTAAACCCCATCTATACCACTGTATAAAGCATTTGCACTTGGTTCCTACAAGTCAAGCAATAGCTCACAAGGGGTACTCGGCAGTTGGCAGAATGAGAGATCCTATCACGCTTTCTTGCCCTTCGCTGTGTCAAACCCTGGTCCTCACTTCTGCAGGCAGAGAGGAGTCCAGGCTCCAGAACTCCAAAGTTCTCTGCTGATGAACCTTACACCTGGCTTTCTGTTCTGTTGCATCTTCAGTCCTTTTATTTTCTACCTTGTTTCATTACTGGTGCATTTAATTCTGCCTAAAATGGAGAGCATAATCATTATTTAAACAGAAAAAAAAAATCTACTTTATGAAATTCACCATTACTTCTTTCCTGTTTTGTCTTTAAATTATATTTATCGTACATGCTGATTTAACAGATTCAATTAAAAAATATTACCTTTGTATTACTCTCCTAGTTTTACCGAGCCTAACCCTGTCAGTTAGATAGATATTGCTAAATAAATATGTGAAAAAATAAATTGAATTAACTCAGGCTGATGATAGTCAAGACAGTGGTCATATCCTATTTTCTAAGCATGCAGATACCTCCGAATTTCTATGTACAAATTCAGTTACAGTGTAAATTTCATCATCAACAAAAAGGGTCTAAAGATATTGAATAATAGTACCAATAAATTAATAGCTCTATATTTTGCACATCAACGAAGTCACAGTTAAATCTCTTTACACATAACCTTGAAATCTCCCAATATATGCTATAAAAGTCAAACAAATGCTTAATTTCAAATTCTGTTAAATATATCATATAGCTTTGTAGTCTCAAACCCCACCTAACCATTAAAGCCATGTCTGAAGCATTTGAAAATTGTCGATTTCTCTACTATAAATAACCCAGGAGGTTAAAATTCAAAATTCTTAGATGAGAACTATGTATTTGCATTCATAAAAAATATTGAATATTATCCAAGGATATTCTGATGATTAGCCAGGTTTTGGAACCAATGATTTAATACAAATACTCAACTGTAAAATTTGAAGAAAAAAAAATGTCTGCTTAAGTCATCATTAATGAGATAGTATTCTCTAATCATTGGGATGACATTTTGTCTTTGAAAATTAACCCCTAAATAATTAAAGGTCATGGCAAGACTACTTCTAAATTATTATTTGAAAAATCAAAGGGATGTTTTCCTCCCCAGAGATATTTTGCTAAATCAGGCTAATTGTGTTTTTTTTTTTTTTTTAATCGACTAAAAACTTTCAATCAGTTGTTTTTGATAGTGCTCAGATGGCTGATTTCTTTTTAAAAAATTTTTTTTCTTTATTGATTTTTTTTTAGAGAGAGAGGACGGGAGAGGGAGAGAGAGATAGAAACATCGATGAGAGAGAACGTCGAGTGGCCGCCTCCTGCATGCCCCCCACTGGGGATCAGGCCCACAAACCGGGCATGTGCCCTGACCAGGAATCGAAACAGTGACCTCTTGGTTCATGGGTTGACGCTCAACCACTGACCCACACCGGCTGGGCTCAGATGGCTGATTTCTGAAGATTTAATTAAAATCTTCACTGCTATTTTACTCTTTAAAATGTTTAGATTGTCCACAATTTCATCATATGTTTGAAGCAATGGATGGCTAAGTAGCATCTATGACCATAGTGCACAGTCATGGAGAGGTCGGGAGGCAAACTGGTTTAGCTGAGAGATAACCACATACAACTGAAGGCTAATACCTATTCTAGCACCTAACATTCTGGAACAGCAGTTACCCAATATCTGATAAATTCAATCGTTTCTTCCATAAAATGGAAATTTGGGTAGCTATGTAAAGCTAATATCTTACAGTAAATGATTCTTTGCCCAATTTAACTATGTTTTTGTTTTTTAAATCCTCACCTGAGGATATTTTTCTACTTATCTTCAGATAGAGTGGGAGGGAGGGAGGAAAGGAAGAGAGAGAGAGAGAGAGAGAGAGAGGGAGAGAGACATCAACTGCTTGCCTCCTGCATCACCCCTACCAGGGCCGGGGATGAACAGCAACCCAAGGTACGTGCCCTTGACCAGAACTGAACTCATTAGTTCTCAGGCCAACGCTCTAACTGCTGAGCCAAACCAGCCAGGGCTTAACTATGTTTTAATGAGACATGTCAACTGAGGACTCTCTCCTGGCATCAAAAATGGGCATGCAGGTTAAACACAGATAATCCAAGGGGTTCTCAGAATGTATCAAATGTAAAAAGGAGAATGAAACTTTCTCCTTTGGTGAGGAATGTGTAAGTTAGAATTTGTTGGCAGTCTTTCTTCCTGACAAATGGAAGAAGTTGACATATAGGTGGTCATATTGCCATTGCAGAGAAAAGCAAAGTCGCTGGTCAGAGGGTGAGCACAGTGGTGGGTATTTCTTGGTTGGAGGGTCTTTCTGGCCTCCAGCCCATTTAAGGAATCCTTCTGTGTAGGTTGTCTTGCAAAGGGTCAGAATCCTCCATGACATCAACCTCAAGGAGAAGAGGACACTTTCTGGGCTAGTCTAATGAGCTTTCTGGAATTTGCTTTGTGTCTGCTGTATTCCAAACCTTACCCTCTAACCTACATTGACTCCAAGAGTGCCTTGTATCTCTTAAATAAATCCCCCTTTTCTCTTTATCACAGCCAGCGTCAGTTCTCAGAACTTGCAGATGACAACACTAGTGGCATTCGGGTCTCAGGTTCCTTGATGAGGCCCTGAATACACTGCTTTATAGGCATCTTGCTGTGATGTAAGCGATAAAATGTATTTCCCTGCTTTCCTTAAGTTAATTCTGACACTTTCAGCTCAAAAAGTTTTGATTAATACAGATGTATGAATATCTGCCACAGACTACTGTTATAAATACAAAACAAACTAACATATGCAAACTCTCTAACAGTATGGGGAATTGGCCGTTAATAGATATTCCTTTCTTTGGAATCCTAATACTAATTTCATAGAACTGGGAAAATGATATTATTAAAAGTAGCCATGTAGAAAATCGTGTTACTTACCATCTGCCCTTGCCTAGGGAATTTGCCAAAATTGTTTGGAGCCCCTTAAGATGAAGTTTTGACTGTTTTTATATCTAGCATTCTGCATTAATAAGCTTCTCAAAAAATTTGCAGTATCCACTTTGCTTAACATTTCACTTATCAGAAAACAGCTAAGGTGGTTAAAATATGGCTGATAATTCCTCTGTAATGGGCACGATGGCAGTTGAAGAATCACAAAGGAAAAGCCTCGCCCCAGACTCCGCATACATAATTAATCTATTTTACAAAGCCTCCCGTGCTAGTCTGCTGAGCTCAACAGCCAGCTGCCCTATGAAGCGTTAAGTTATCGATGGCCTATGGAGCCTACTCACTTACTTCTAAGCAGTTGAAAAAGTCGAGTTACTTAGAAATCTACTGAGTATGAATCAATTTTTTGATTGAATGCAACTTTTATTAGTCAAAGTGGTCCACTTATGGATGGAGATAAAAACAAATTGTTGGGTTTTTTTTTAAAAAAGGGGGTTCCAAGAGTACAACAGCACAAATCTGGCACTGATCTATTGCTATGAATCACAATTTTATACACATTTTCTACAAAATTACATACTGTCTTCTTGTTGGTATTTTTAATCCCCACTTAGCAAAGGATAAAACTCTGACTCAAAAGGTAATATAAGTAACTTGGTCAAGGCTCCAAAGCCAATAATTGTCAAAGATTAAAGCCCAAACATATTCAAAGGCCCTACTTTTTAAAATTGGTTATTCAGTTTTTCTCCAAGGCCCAAACCATGTAGTTGAAGTTATTTTGCAATCTCAGTATTTATCTGGAGATAATGTTCTACTTAAATACTTTATGTAATAACATAACTGAAGTTCTTGTTTTCTTTATTGCTGATAAAATAATTTTTTTTTCTTTAAAAATAGCTTTTAGGAATAAACAACAGGATGTAAGCAAATATAACAATAGACACACACAAAAATTTCATTTGGAAAAATATCTTTCATAGTGATAAAGTACTCTTAGATCCCTGCCTTTCAACGTAGTTCATCATACTTACCACAGCTGGTTCAGATGTGACAGAATAATGATTTTCTCAATATTTTATTGTATTTTCACAAATCACTTCTGTTAAGAATAGTTAGGCCATAACTTGAAAACAAATACCTGACTCTTTTTGAAGATGTTGGCATATTTTGTGACAGAGGAGGTTCTAAATAAGAGCTACTCAGCATTATTATTTGCTAAGTAATGACCAGAGGAAACATCACTATAAGAGATAATATTGCAGAAAAAAATATTAGGGGAAAAAAAAAAAAAAATATATATATATATATATATATATATATATATATATATGTAAAATATCACAGGCTTATCTGAGAAATAAAAGTTATAAAACTTTTTTACATTGATGGAAAGTCAAATGGATTGAAGTGAAATTGGCATCTTCACTTATTCTACGAATACAGGATGGGGCAAAAGTAGGTTTACAATGGTTCATATGGAAAATAATACAATAATTAATAAATAATAAACAAGTCTAAACGCTGTTTCAAATATTCACAACTGTAAACCTACTTTTGCCCCACCCTGAATTTATTGAGTACCTACTATGTATTTGATGCTGTTCTAGTCACAATAAGAAACCACAAATGCTGCTCATGAAGCTGTCGTTATGAAGGTACTCTAGTGTACATCAGAACAGAGATGAGATGCAGCTAACAGGCAGAAAAAAAAAAAAGCATCATTGAAATAGGTGGTTTAACCCCGGCCAGGTGGCTCAGTTGGTTGGAGCCTCATCCCATACACCAAAAAGGTTGCTGGTTCAACTAAGGTCAGGGCAACATACCTAGGCTGTGGTTTGGTCCTAATCTGGGCACCGAGAGACAACCAATTAATGTTTCTTGATCACATCAATGTTTCTCTCTCTTTCTCTCTCTCTCTCTCTCTCTCTCTCTCTTCCTCCCATCCTGTCTCTAAAAATCAATAAACATATCCTCGGGTGAGGATAAAGAAAGAGAAATAGCTGGTCCAGCTGCACTGGTGGGACTAGTAGCCATAAAGTCCACTCAGCGTGAATGTGGGCATGTGTTTGTGTACATGTGTTACTATGTTTAATGTTTACATAATGCAATTGTTTCAGTGAAGAGGGACACAATCATTAGAGATGTATTTATTAAAAATATACATACTTTGCTTTTTTGACTGTTCTTCAGTTCATGTATTAATTTGTTCACATGGTGTAAGCCTATTGTTTATTTTTGAATCATTTCCCACTTAAGTTATAGAATTTATAAAATCAGTAGTTGAGCATCTGTTTTGATATTATTAATGCTGTGTTTTTACTTATTTTGACCAAATGTTGGACTTCTAGGTTGTTGAAAAAGCTGGTTACAAGTCGCCTTTGTTTAAAAATCTACCCCTAACACCTGGTGGGAAAAGTTACTAAAGGATGGTTAACACCTTAGGAGACAGAGATGAGCTCTAGGTCCTATCACCTCTGCCTCCTAAGATGATTGGGAAAAGTCTTTTTGTCTCTGCCTCCCAGGTAACTGGAAAAATTACCTGTTGTCTCCAAACTTTATTTCACACATCTGCAAAGATAACACACTGATCTCTTAATATAATGTCATAACAATGAGAATTACAAAGTACTAAATATGATGTTTTAAATACAAAAAACATTATTACATCAAACATACATTTTTTAAAAGCTATAAATAAATATTATTATTTCTCCCATGTCTCTTTCCCCTTCAAAAACCACTTGTTAGCCCACTAAGATTTCATGAATTATTTTCAGTTTGTGTCAAGCAGTGTGTGATCAGTCCTGGCATACGTTTGGATGAGAGGGGCAGACAAACAAAAATAAAACACACGTATTTCCAGCTTTTGCTTCCATACTGTCAAGTTTTGTCTCTGAGAAACTTCAAATCATCAGAGGCAGTATAGCAGTTTTCTCCTATAAATGCAATGATCTCCATTTTGAATTTGTCATATATGATTGGGAATTTTCAGGAAGGGTCCCCAGAAAAAGTTATTTCATCAATTAGAATTTGTGTTTCTTATTCTCAGAGAGCAGTTCAGAGTGAGCCTCTCAATGCTCCCGGGATCTACTACATCTGTGGGTGTGATGCATGTCACTGTAAACTCCACATATGTCATCACTCATTTCTACTCCTTTTCTAAGATATCTGTTAAACCTTATTCATATGAAAGATTAAATCAACACCATAAAATGAGGCTATTTAAATTGCAAGTGCACTTAATGCTTTCCAAATGGATTCAGCAACAATCAATATTACAGTTCAATTTCAACTCTTCCAGTGTTCACATACAAAAATAACTACACAAGCAATTTGAATATACACGGATTGCTTCTCCTAGTCTTCTCCATGCCTTGGAAAAAAAATAAAATAAAATGTTTCTGTATAAATTTAAATCTGACTCTTAGTGCCTTAGTTAGTATCTAGAACAATATAGTCTTTCCTTATAACTCTTTTATTTTTTTTAAGTTGATGAAATGGACAGTTAGATAGATTAATAAACTGTTCCTTAAATTTATTACATAAGACCTTGGAAGTCTACCCCAATTTACCGAATCTAAATGGCCCAGAATTATATATCTGGGCAGCAGCCTGAAAGGGTGGGTATTTGAATTTGTAACATCATAGCTATGTAGAGACAATTCCTAAATGGTATCAAAAATAAAATTTCTATTAATAATTATTCTTTTGGTCAAACATACTGAATAAGACTGATTCTGGGGTTAGTCAATTTATGAATAATTGATAACTATGATTAATTTATAATAATTCTTAAATATAATCAGTAGATAATTAAAATAATGGAAAAGATCCTCTATTTGACTTAGATATGAGTAAATATTTACTGTGTATACATATTCTATGTTGTGTTATGAGCCCTTCATTAATTAGTGACTTAGTAAATCTATAGATTCCAAATCTATAGATCCCACTTTGCAGGAAGGGAAATATGTACTGATGATGTGTGCTTGGGAGCAAAGGAGATAATATTCACACACGATTTGTCTGGAGTTCCACCACTCTTATGCAATGAACTATTCCAGAGATGGGGAGTCCATGTTGCCTAAATGAGCTCATGTGACCCCAATAAGTATGGCTCAGAAACCTAAAAATAAAGCATACTAATGAAGCCAAATTATGTTCTGAGAAGTTTTGGTTAAAGTATCTATATCCATATTTCTATTTATAACTATATCTAAGTAGGAAATTTATTTTCCAGATACTTCAGGCTGTTTTATTTTTATTCCCGCCCCCCCCAACTTTATTTTTTAATCCTCATCTGAGGATATTTTTCCATTTATCTTCAGATAGAGTGGGAGGGGGAGAGAGAGAGAGACATCAATGTGAGAGAGACACATCGATCAGTTGCCTCTCACATGACCCTGATCAGGCCCAGGAACCGAACCGCAAATGAGGTATGGGCCCTTGACCGGAATCGAACCCACAACTCTTTGGTCCACGAGCTGACACTAACTGCTAAACCAAACAGGCCAGGGCTCTTCCTCCCTTTTTAATTTTTCTTTTCAGTTTGGTCCTTTTCATAAGCCCCTTTTTATTTTCCATCCCTTACCCTATTGTTATGAATTAAGATAACAGACTGTGGTGATAGGAATAATAAGCATGAGTAGGCCCCTTTCATCACAACACACATTGGTATCCATCCTAGAAGCTCTTTAGCCAAGATAAGAACTAGGGAGGTAGGAACCGGGGGAATGGCCTAGCATCTAAAGACCTTTTCCTATGTGCAATATCATTAGAGGTAACCTTCCTCTATAGCAAGAGTATAGAACACTAGAATGCTAGATAGAGTATCTCATGTACCAAATTGATACAGAAACCTGTGATGGTTACATATAGCACTAGCTTAAGCAAGGTTCTAAAGGCTCAAGAGCATTAAGAAGTAGAGTGCCATTGCCGGGGGTGTGGCTCAGCAGATTGGGCATCTTCCCATGGACTGAGAGGTCCTGGTTCCAGCACATGCCTGGGTTTCAGGCTTTATCCCCAGTACGGGGCATGCAAGAGGCAGTCAATTGATGTTTTTCTCTCACATTGATGTTTCTATCTCTCTCTCCCTTCCTCGCTCTCTAAAAAATCAATAAAAAATATTTTTTTAAAAATAAGTAGAGTGCTATGCATGTTTAATAATATTTGACACGTTTGTCCCAGACATTTGGCGATCCTCACTGTTAGTTCTTGGTCTATATCTTTATGCCCTTGAATTCTTGCTACTGACCTGAAATTCCTCTGAAACTTGCTATGCTACCTATTCCTTTCGGATACAATTTCCCAGCATTGTGGAGAGTCTTGAGTCACATACTGACTCACATTTCCTGTCATGGCAAGGTATTTATGCAAGTCAAGTTACTTACAGTGCCCAGTCCACTGTGTGAGCATGGAGTGTTCACCTGATGATCCAAGTAGGAACAATTAAGGCTTCTCTTTTGAGATCTAAATTTGGGTCACACAGACCCAATCAGGGTTCGGGAGCAGAGTTCAAAGGTGGATGAGACACAAATCCAGAGACCCCATTGCTGAGAAGTACACTGATCAACAGTTCTGAGATAATGGAGGAACAAGCTGATGGCAGCCCCTGAACTCCAGAAGCTTCCTCCTTTGGGCCATGCAATTTTTTCTATTGGTCAATGAGCTTTCATCATTGTATAGACACAGAATGTTCCCTGACTCTTGTCTTTGTATTATCCAGAACATCATGGATGTAGAGGCACTCTTCATTGGAACTTTGACTATAATGTATAACCATCTATGGCTGGAGTAAGTTCTGCTTTAACTAGAGTTTGGGGGGATTGTGTACACTCTATTACTCCTCTACTCATAGGTGGTTTCCCCCTCCACCAAAAAAAACCCTTATTGCGCCAGCGACTTGTATGGGTGCCTCTTGTGCACGTGAGAGGTCTTATGGAAATAAGGCCATGGCAGGACTTCCTGAAATGTGAGGTACACAGAGGAGAAAAGAAGGATGAGTTGGAGAAACAGAAGAAAGGAGAAGATGGTGGTACAAAGTAGTAGTAGTTGACTCTCAGATGGAAACAAAAAAAGTGACCCTTGAAACCCTGATCACTTTTTCCTCCATTCCACATTTCATGAGGACTACTATTCCTGCCCCTAGGTTCTACACAGTTCCTCGTTCACAGCATCTTTACTTTTATTCTCAGATTATTAGAATATTCATCTTTCATGGCTAAACTCAACTGTCAGCACTGCTGGGAGGCGTCCCACAATCTCTCAAGCCTAAATTCATCATTCTTTCATTTGCACTGTTTCAGAATTACACTCATGATTTATTAAAGATTAATTTTACCTTACCATAATTTTTTTACAAATAAATCAGTGCTCTCCCCACTATAAAGTCCCATTAAGATAGGGATCATTTCTGGCGTATATTTGTGTATACTAAATATACTTTATATGATAAGATAAAAATAAGTGTTAAAACACTATTAAGCATTATGCCAGATTTTTAAAATATATCTTGAAACTTAATTCAACTATCCTATGATGAAGCTCTAATCCCCATTTTATAGATAACAAAACAGAACTTGAAAGAATACATATAACTAGTTAATGGTGGAACTAAGATTCAAATCAAGATCTTTCTGATGCCAGTGCCGAATAATTCCTGAAATAAATTTCCTTTCCTGGTTTGATGGTCTAACCAAGATGAAAGTCTGACCTTGGATCAGAAAATTTTGTTTAGATTAACATGAGATGAACTGAGCTATAGTTTTATTGATGGTTGTTAACAAGACTTTGATAGTCTGTAATCTTTCTTCTCTAATAGCTTGGGAAATCTTTCCTATAAATACTTCAAAGAGAGTAAGGTCATCTCATCTCATAAACAATTCTTTGCATATCCACCTGAAGGAAAGGTCAAGTTAAAAAAATTTCAGTGACCTAGATATTGTGCATGTCTCTGTGAGGTCCTGTGTGTCAAGTGCCCACTGAAAGAAGTGAAGGTGATAAGTTCATCCTCACAGTGGATGCTAGGATCGGTGTCTATCACATGTTCATTCAGGTTTCATTAAGTTAGTAATTCATTAAGTGTGATAATTCAAGTCCTGTCAATTTAAAATACCCCATTTAAATGATGTCAGAAAAAAATAGGTTTACTAATTCAACAAGAATTGCAGAAGAAAATTATTTTAGAAAATTAAATTACGCTTCAACAACCCATACATTCTACGCAGGTATTATGTCTTCCTGTTTTCAATACTTTGTTCAAATGGTTCCCCACTGCTAAACAAAATTTCACTTCCAAGTACTACTCATACTTTTGTTTCTCAAAGGTCCAGCCCCAACCGTATGTCCTCCACTAGCACTTTCCTTCTTTATGTTCACCAAGAGGTATCATGCCACCTTTCAAATTTCTAAATCATTCTATTCCTTTCTCTCTTGTGAACTGAAAAGGAACTAACACAGTTTAAACTAATACCCTGAGCCTGGAACTGACTTTAATATTCCTTTTCACTATGACAAATATCTGATGCTGAAACAAAGGCTCAAAGACACAATCATCCAAAACACACATATTTTAAATACAAGGATTGAGATTTGAATTCAGATCTGATTTCAAATGCCATTCATTATAATTTTGCAGTCTCGTTGCCTATAGGCTGAAACTGTGTAAAGCTGATTTCTGTGTCTAACTACAGCAGTTATTACAAGGCCCTCCACATGGCTGATCCTAGATAAAAGCAAACTAAGTGTTGAAACTCATTATTGCAACACAAATATAAATGGTTAGTCTTGTGCGCTGAGTAAAGCAGTCTCATAGTTCTCATCTAAATATTAAAGTTGATTGTCACCACATGCTGTTAGCAATTCACTGGAGTTACTGAGTTGTTGAGGGGAATAAAGCAGCTTACCTTCCCAAAACAAAATCCATATTTAAATATTTTAAGATATTTAATAATTCAGGTATTTTATTACTTCAACAGAGCCAGCCCTTAAGACCCAATTATTCCAAATTAGTGAAGTTGGCTTGACAAGGGCCTGTGACCAGTGTGCAAAGAGAGTCATTCATGATCATGCTGAGAGCCCTCCAAATCCCACCAGAGCAAACACGGGTAGGAGAAATATCATGGCACCCAGTCCTTCACACACTCTTTAAATCATAGGCTCATTTGTGCAAGAGGCAAAGACTGTCATAAGAATGCATAGTAGACCCTTAGATAGCAGAGAAGTTTTAAAATTCCATGGCCTCCTTGCAAAACTAAAATTCATAAGCCCTTTGGGGCTTTGGCGAAGTCAGTGACAGTGCTGAGCCCAGCTGGGAGGTGGACTCACAGTTCCAGAAAATTAAGGACACCTGGGGCCTAGGCAAGCCTGTAACTGCCTGACGGATGTAAGGTAGTGAACGACAGCACATACAGCACCCTTAGGATCTTCGGAAATGTTTTCTACAATTCAAAGAGTATGGCTTCAGGTCTACCATGCACACTCACACATGCTCCACACAACGACGTACAAACACCTGCTAGCACTCCCTCTTTTTCCCTGTGTTTTCCTCCCTCCATCTCTCGTCCACGTGAGATGAGAAAGCAAGCCTGAAGCACGCAGAATCTCTGCAAACAAATGAGGGCAACATTTTCGAGAGAAACCTTAATTAGGATTCATTGGAAAATGGACTAAATAAGAAGCAGGCAAAGCTAATCTCATCTATTAGATGTTCAGGAATATAGAAAAAGAAGAAAATATATATTTAAAGGCACATAGTGCCTGGCACTGCATAGGATATTCAATATTTATTCTGCTGTAAAAAAAGGAAATCTTACATTTTGCGACAACATGGATGGAACTGGAGAGTATTATATAAGTGAAATAAGCCAATCAGAGAAAGACAAATACTATATGATTTCACTTCTTTGTGGAGTCTAATGAACAAAATTAACAAATAAAATAGAAACAGACTCATAGATACAGAGAACAGACTGACAGCTGTCAGAAGGGAGGAGGGTTGGGGGACTGGTGAAAAAGTGAAGGGAACAAGTAAAAAAAAAACAAACAAACCCATAAACACAGAAAACAGTATGATGATTACCAGAGAAAAAGGGGGATGAGGGAAGGTAGAAGAGGGTAAAGGGGACTAAATGGTGATGGAAGGAGACCTGACTTGGGGTGGTGAACATACAATATACAGATGATATATTACAGAATTGTACAACTGAAACCATATAATTTTATTAACCAATGTCACCCCCAATAAATTAAATTTAAAAAATAAAGTACTTCTGTTAGATAAAAAAAAAAAGAAAGAAAGAAAAGAAACAAATGGTTGATGATATGGTGTTGATGAGGTTTAGTGTAGAGTTTTGTGTCTATTTGTTTGCTTTATGTTCTATGGGTGATTATCTAACACTTGAGTTAAAATGATAAAGGCAGATAATGTTTTAAACAGTAGTATTTGTCTGCGAATGTTGTTTTTTCTTCCTTTGAAAACTGAGTATGTTGTTCAGGTTCTACATTATGAATGTGTCATGAACAAAATCTTAATTTTAAAAATGATTAATAAGCAGAAAAACCTGAAACCCAAAGACAAAGATGTTGATTCAACAATAATGAGGTCCTCTATCTTCCTAAATCTTAGACAGACATTAAATTCTACTTGAGCTCTGGAGAGAAGTGCCAGTAAGTTGCCACTCTTTTGATGAAGGGTGATATATTAGAAGTTTCAACTTCATGTGATCTATAACTCATAAAAATGGATTAAATACAGAACATGGTATTCTCTTTTTCAATTAAGGCCAGACAGCTATGGGCAGTTTAGGTCTGATGTGTTGGTTCCCTGAAACTTTCAAGACCTGACTATGGATCTTAAACTCATCATCCAAAATAACTGCTAGAGCTCCAGCCCTCACATGCATGTTTCAAGCAGCATAATACAAGAATAAAACAACAAACAAACAAATAATGACACATAGAGGTCATCTGTCCCTATACATGACTCAGAAACACCATGACTCTTCCATTTTCATCTGATTAAGAACTTAGTTACTAAGACCAATCTAAATGAGAAATGTTCTCTTTATTCATAATTAGCCTGTGGCCAGAAAAAAATTTGAGTTTTTTTTTTTTATATTATTATTTTTTTAAAGGCTAAAACATCTTGAATTACCCAAATGAAAGTATTGACAATACCTAGCATAGCATAAAATTATGCAGTTCAGACATTCCATTCCACCAAGACAATGCCTTAACATGTAAGCCTATACCTCTGGCTTTCTCTTGAATGAGAAAGATGAAGGCAAATTTATGCAGTGAAGCTGTGGTTGATATGAAACTCTCCATCACATGCCTTCCATTAGCCATGTTCACCCAGAGGAAAGAATCCAAAAGGGAAGCAGGATTCTTCCCTTAGGCCAAGAATGGAAATGGTCAGCTAGTAAACTGGTACTATTTGTGTCTTTTCTTCTTTGTTCATAAATCAAGCATTTGCATCCCTATTTTTATGCCGAGAGTTAAAGCATGTTTAATTCAGTTAAAATATTGACCAATAAGGGCTTAGATAACAAGATTTAAAGTTGAATATTAATTAGTAATTTATTTACATACTCATTCTTTAGCCACAAGAGCACACAATGATGTTCTTGAAAATCCTCCACCCCCAATACACACATACCCTTAACTTTCTGAATGTCATAACTCTTTACTTGCCAAGAATTTGCCAAGAATAGAACTAAATGTTATTCAGGGAGAATACAGTTTCTAGGTGTTCGAAATAATCTATACTATTTAAAGGTATTTTATATAACCTTTATTATCTCTAAGAAAGCAACTACATGTTTATAACTTCTATACAGAAGATAAGATGTGATACTGGATCGTAACTGTAAAATAGTACTCCAAATTGCAGGGTTCTCTAGACTTGCCTCTGCCTCTAAATTATTCTATCCCTTGGACAAGTTAGTAAATTCTCTAAGGCTTGCTTTCTCATCTGTAAGATCGAGAGGGTGTGTTAGTTTCCTTTGGGCCCTTTCAGCTATAACACCCCATGGATACATGAATTTTTGTTGTCACTTTCAATCAAGTTTAATATTCTTCAAGAATCCATCTCTTCACCTTTGGAATGTTGTTTCATTTTGTATGTCTTAAATTCATGTCTGCACCTCCTGGTCTCAATAGTCCCCAGTCCTCATTTTAGTTTTATACTAAGAGTCAGCAAAGGGTCTATTTTTAGCAATTTCCCAAAGGAATCAGAAGAGAGTCTCTTCTTTGGCTCATTACCCCTGAGAACCCGTTCACTGATGCTGACTATTTCCACACTCTGTGCCCAGCTCCTGCCTGTAATTGTGACCAAGGTCAGCACAGGTTCATCACCTCTGTCAAATGGGAGAATCAAAATGAGTTTTCTTATGTTGAAAGCTGAGTTGTATTTGGGTTCCTAGGGCTTGAGGTTATTCAACACTGACTGAATAAAGAAACAGCACACTAACCAGCTACGAACACACAAACACACAGAGGGGTTTAGCAGCTACACTTTTATTTCTGCATCTTTCAAATTAAGATTCTTAGCAAAATGAAAGTATGGCTGCATCCAGATATAGGGATTCACAGTACTTATATTAGAAGAAGCCAACTGGGTGCTTAGTTCATTAAATACTGGCTGTCTTCTATTTCTATGAAGTTACCAGCCAGGTATCCAAATTGCAACCTCAACTAGACAGCAGAGGTGGAAATAAGGATGAATTAGAGGCAGATGACTCCAATAATGGTTTTCTGGCTCCTTCAGCTGTCAAGATAAAGTGGACTATGCTTCCTATGTCACAGATCTTAGCCTATAGCTCCATAATAAAAGCTGATATATTTTCAAATCATGCACACATACTGGCCACGCCATAAGCACTCTTGGCTGAGATCTTGGCAATCATGGTAACACCCAGTCTCCCTCCAGCACCATCTTTAATCTCCTATCTCTGTGAGTCCCAAGTTATTTCTTTTTTGACTTTTAGATTTAAATTAAAGACTATCCTCTCATATATCTTACCTTGATCTATTTTTTTTCTCAAAAAATGTTGCTTTTTGCTTGTGGACAAAATCAGGAGATGGCTTTGAATATTGCCAACTGTCTCAGTAATAAACAGATATTACATGTTGTAATGTGAAGTTTTCAAATTGATTTTTGAATTAATTTTATAGGTAAAAATGCAACTCCCTGAGATTTTAAGTAAGACTTTTTCTGCTCTTTGTAGTAAAAAGAAGGAAAATATTTAAGATATCCTGTATGATAAGGATCAAGCTTGATAGATGATGAATATTACTTTTTCAAAAAAATCTTCACATAAATTAAATTATGAACCTGTTTTATAGATGGTGGAAGATTTTAAATTTAAGGTCACTCAGCCCATAAAAGAATATAACTATATTTCAAATTCATGTGTGGCTTAAACCCTGGGCTCTTGCCATCAGCCTGGTTATGGCAGTTCTAACTTGCTAATTTAATGCCAGTTATCCAGTTAGGGTTTCTTTGATGATATATCACTAGCTACCCATCTCATTGCTTGTTCTTCATGCCATCTGCTATTACTGACAACATCTGGACTCTTTTATTTTTTATTAAAAAAAATTTTTTTTATTGATTTTAGAGTGAGAGGAAGGGAGAAGGGGAGAGAGAGATAGAAACATCGATGAGAGAGAACATTGATTTGCCGCCTCCTGCATGCCCCTCACTGGGGATTTGGCCCACAACCTGGGCATGTGTCCTGACCAGGAATCAAACCGGTGACCTCTTGGTACATGGGTTGATGCTCAACCACTGAGCCACACCGGCTGGGCTGGACTCTTTTACTTCCCAATATCAACACATGTAGGGTCCTGCATTTGACCCTGCCCGTGACCTTGGCATCCAGTATACTTGGCTTTTCTTCAAGAATGGGAATCACTTTGCATTATTGGTACTTCGTACTATCTCAGAAATGAACTCCTGTGAGTCAGGACTTCTCACCAACCCATAACCATGACCTAGCTTTCATTGACCAGCTCCTTGTTGAATCAAGGACTTGGGCAGCTAAAAGTAGGACAAATTACACAATAACTATATAACTTCCCTCTTTATTTATTTTTATTTTTTAAATTATTCCAAAAGCATGTTTATTTATTTATTTATTTATTTATTTATTTATTTATTTATTTATTATAAAGATGTCAACTTGCCACTTTCAGATTTTATTTTAGTCATTGCCTTTGGAAAGCCAAGAAATTTTGCAGACTCTAATACAGCTAAATACCATCAACTAAAAAATATCATTTTGGGGAAGAGAATTTATACCTTACCCCCCCTTTTTTTTATCTGAACTGCAAAGGGTGGAAAATTGACTCTTATACCACTATCCTGCCAACAAAGGTGCCCGTGCTAGCAATGCTTTATGACGGCTTTTCAGAGCTGTAGCAAGTCTAATCCATGATTAAATACAACTTTTAACCTTCTTGCTTCACACAGAAAATGAGATTTGTGCTGTGGACTTTTTTTTTCTGAAATGTTGACTCCCACAGAAAGTATCATCTTGCCACCCAGTCTTCCTTTCTACTATTCTATTTGCATTCCATCAGCATAATGTTGAAAAATGGAAGTCACCAAATATTTTTTTCGTAACTAAGCAATGAGAGAAATGGAATACTCTGCATTCTTTTCAATTGCCTATTACTTTAGGATAGAGGCAGTGTGGGCATTAAATGATTACAAATTGACTTTTCTTGAGCTTATAGTCATTCTATATTCCCTATTTCTAACCATACATATTCTATGAGGAGCAGAGCATTCTGAAATGTATATTATTATTATGTTTAAACTCATATATCACTGAAAAGTGTGTACATGTAATAAGTACCTGATCTCTTTTGAAAGTATGCTACTTAATAGGTCCTGTCTAACATTCTATGTGGACATGGTTCCATGCCACAATCACACTGCATACAGATTAATGTCCTAATCCAGTCCTAAACAAAATTTCTTTATAGTGTTAAGACGTCTTGGTATGAGAACAGGCATTTTAGAAAAGCCATGCTTAAATAGTTAATGTAAACTATAAAATATCTAGCCTCTGAGGCTACACAGTGGCTCTTTGAACGCAAAACCCCCCTTCTAAAAATGTAACACACTTGTTAGTGGCTCAAAATATGCAGATATCCCATATGGATGTATTCCTGAATTCAGAGAGGAATTTTATTTCAGGATTACAATACTACATACACAATAAGTCCCTGTGGGTTATGATAGTGTAGTAGAGTCAAAATTGTGTCATGTCAATGTATGTTTCTGCCCCAAGATATGAATTCAAATTAACTGTGTGAAAGGCAGAATGCCTGTTCACTGATTGAAATGCTGGCAGAGATATGAGTTAATTTATGTGAAATAACCCAATGAATATGCTCAATCATTAAAAACAAACAAATAAACAAAAACAACAACAACAAAAACACCTGACTATGCATTTATCATTAATCCAGCTACCAACCTGTGATCAGTACACTGTAACTTATATACTTCAATCGTGCATATATTTACTTACTGAAATAACCCTATAGGGTTCTCTAGGTTTTTACAGTGGAACCAACCTGTCTGAGCCTGAAAAGAAGGTAAGCCACAGCTTTGGCAGCATGGCTCCAAGTCATGATATTTTTTCAATACATGGGGAGGAGGAGTTGTGTTTGGACAGAGATATGCCGAGAAGCCTCTTTTCCTCACAGGGTATGTAAATGAAGCTCTATGAAATAGTCCAGGTAATATATCCTGAGGCTGACAATAGCCTCCTAGCATAGGCTTCAGATGAATGGAATAGCCTAGTGCTAAAGGTTGGGTCTTGGGAGCTAGAACTAGAATAGGACATCCTACTATCCCACCTGAGGCAGGGTGGATTGGAAAGACTTGGAGGGCGGAGGGTAACCAAAAGGCCTCTGTTCAGAATATGAACCAAAGGGATTGTAATAAAAAGTAAGAGGTGTTCCAAGGATAGTGTCAAGGCAGGAAATGGGTAACAAACACAATGTCTTAGAACCAGGTAGAACCGGACTACCACCCCTTTCTCCATATTACCCAGTCATCTGAGAATCACAAATGTGAATAAAAGCAACCTGTCTGGAGGGATATTCCATCTAGAGAAGGATGAGGCCTGTTTAAATACAACAGTGTCTGCAGCACTGATTTTTACCAAAGCCAATATTCTCTGCACGGTCCTGGATGAACACTGACAAGTTCCTGTTCTCTGACTTCCACGTGGCCTGTTTGCTGTGGTTAGTGGAGTCTTTCTGAACAGAATTGGCAGTTTTTGTGCTATCTTACTCCCAATCTCTTCCTGGTCCAGCATTATCTTCTAAGACACGAGATAATAGTCTTAGAAATTTAGTCACTCGTGCCCTCAAATACTATAGTCACATACATCTTCACCGTCAACAACCTAACAGAGCCACACCTGACACTAACATTTCACATTTCTATGCATCTCACATTGAACTCTATCAGAAGCAGACATTGGGCAAAAGATTCAGGTACTATGGGTATGTGTTAAGGAAATGCTCCTAGGAGGAACTAGGGAGGGATGTGGCATGCCAGAATAGGAGCCAAATAACGACGTGATGTCAGCCTAAGTCCCAGATGCAATGTGGCTCCCAGTGGAGCTGTTAGAAGAAAATACACCTGCATTTGTCTCACTTGGAGGCACAGGAGATGGGAATCTGGGCTCCTCCACCAGTCACTGGTTATGGGCTACTCTGGAATTGGGAGGATAGTAAAACTCTCCCTTGGTTTTGGAGGTTCCTATACCCAAGTCCAGCCTCAGAAGTCCCAGGTGTGAGCTGTTAACAAGAAAGTCAATAGAAGCTAAATGATGAGGTCAAAGAGGTGATAAAATGAAACTCATGAATTGGAATGGGGTACCAGCAAAGTTCCACTATTATGTGTATTTAATTTTCAGAAAATAAAATAATTTCCAGGTGACTGAGGGGTAGAGTGCATGCCATACTATCATCTTTATGTCATTATCATGTTATAACACACACTTCCCAGAAGAGGAATCTGAGGATTAATGTGGGTAGCCCGTTTCCCTAAGTCACACAGTGAAGGTCAGGCCCAGCATGCTGGACTGAATGAAGAACCCACACCCCGTCCACTAGGCTCCTCTGTGTATATGACATTGGATACCCCCCATTTATCTACGCAGTGGCCACAGATACCACTTAGCATCCTGAATGGCAGTGATGTCCTCATGGTACAAGTCAGAGTCAGTCGTGTCCCAATCTGATTTAACTGTCACTGCTTCGCTTCAGTTGGAAATAGCCTAAAATCAAAGGAAAATGTCACAAGAGAGCAGTTGATTCTAAGAAAGCAGTTGATTTTAAGTACATATTGACTTTCTTTTCCTTTTTCTTTTATATCAGAAGTTAAAACATTTGGTTCAGACCATATGTTATTGGACAGTCTTTTTCAAATTAGAATTCTGAGTAAGGGTATACTCTGAACTGTTTTTACTAGTAAAAATAAGCTTTTGATTATATTAAACTGGGGTAGAAATGGGTCTTTGTGCAGAGATGAGGGTTTGGAATGACAGTGGAAGATCACAGCTACACTAAAATGAGCTCTGCCTCTACCCAGGTAATTGGTGGGTTAGCACCAGTATAGACACTGAACTGAGATGGGACACAGTGAAGCACCTCTGTGTGGGTACTCAAAACTGTCACTTGCATTTTTGGAACCAGACTGATGAATTCACTTGGATTTTTAGGCTCAAGTCTGTCTATAAAATATTTTGAATTCTTCCCATACCAGATGCATGGTTCAGAATCATAACATTTTAGAGAAGAAAGGAACTTTAGGGACTACCTGTCTCAGGTGATCCCCAGGCCATGCAGGCAAACTGAAATTCAGATATGGGAAATCATTTTCCCACAGGCACATCACAAATGTGGTATCAGAAGTTCTTGCAAAGAGTGAACTTTCCCAGACTATTCTTACTATGTAATGGTAGGGTTTACCATATTTCATCAGGATTCCTAAAAATCATCAAACTAATTTATGTTCATTCTCCTCCAATCCATCTCAATATTGTAGCAAACACTGATGTTGGTCTTTTGGTTCAAATACTTCAGTGACTGTATTTGTATTTACTGAGGCTCTTCCTTATCATGTACCTATCTCCCCAACTAACTCTACCTCGAAAGGAAAGAAGAGGAAATAAGGCCAAGAATATCACTTTCTTATGTGTCAAATATTTATGACCTGTCTGGAGTTCATGCAGGTCCTGAAATGGATGCTGGGATTAGAATGGTCCTATTTTTAAAGGGACTATCATTGGAGATAAAGAATATAAAAAAAGATGTCTTTGTTCCCCCCCACCACCACAAAAATAGCCGAAGCCCACACATTCTTTTTTTTCCTGCAAATTTATTTCAGTGCAGTTATACAAAACAACAAAAATAGCATAACTTTTGATATTAATGAATTTTAAAATATACTTTAATATACACATTTTTAAGAGTTTCTCCTTTCTTGAAAAATTATATATATATAAAATTATATATATAATTATATATATATATATATACAATTATATATATAATTAAACATTACATATATATATATATGTAATGTTTAAGAGAAAAGAAGTAGGCCTTTCTGAAGCCCAGTTAAGCATTTTCTATGTAATGCTCATATGTATGTGTTCAGGATTGTGAACCTAGGAGGTCTAGAGATGAAGAGAAAATAGTATATTTCTTTGTTTCCAGGCATATATTCCTGTTGGAAGCCCACAGATTCTTATGTGAGGGTGGCTCCCCTACAACACACAGATGTGCATTCATAAGCACAAAGACAAAGTGAATTTCTGCACACATCCATAGGATTTACATAATTTCAGAGAGAAAAGTCCGTATCACGAGTGAGATTGCTTAGTTTAACAAACATACATTAACTTGGTTAATTTTCAAGATGCCTATGTGGCCTACAGTCACTCTGATATTTAGCACATACTAGTGTGGCCTTTTTTTCTTTTCTTTTATTTTTATGACTGTGATGATGTCAGTCAAAGCTACCCAAGGAGATACATTCAATGACTTCACACAGATATGTTTACTATATCAAATGGTGAGGTCTTGGTTTGGAAGCTGGTGAACTAGAAGATATAAAATCCTGGACTGGTTATTAAAATGGAGCTTAGTGTCCACCTCTCAGTAGATGTGTGACTATGAAAAGTCATTTTAAGTTTTACTAATACAGTTCTCCATCAGTGGAATGAGGATATCTGTCAATGGAGCTGCTATCAGTGAGGGATAGTATCAGTAGAATAATGAAAAGAAGGATTAGATTCTCTTTGTGTTTATACATTAGTGACATTTTTATTAATGTCAAGATTCTGGGTAATATTTTAAATTCATCTTTTCTCTTGCCTGTCGTATATGTTTTTAGTAGCTTAAAGTTCTTAATGAAGATTTACAAATGTTCTTTATTGTTGTTCTCTTTCTGGAAATAAGTGAAATAGACTCAGAGAAAAGGAAGGAGGGAGAGAGAGACAGAGGAGATGGAGAGGCAGGAGGTAAAAATTGTGTGGAGTAACCCATATATTTGGGAAATACGAAATCGCAAATATTATTCAACATCATTAGCATCATTTCACGGAAAGAACTTGGAGATGTGCCAAAGCACTAATCTTTCTCACAGATTAACCTAGTCACACAGTGTCTGCTGGAAGGGCCATCGGAAGCATCTAGTGCAGGATGGGAAAATTCCTGTTCTCGGGGTAGGCGTAACTAATCCATCTTTACATATTCTCCCTCATACTTAGTTTCTACTTCTCCATCCAGTGCTTGAGGCAATAAGACTCCTGCTTTAGAATGCCAAACTAATAATACCAATCTGCTATAGCAAACTGATCCGACCGGCACAAGGTAGAGATAAAAATTCTAGTACATGGAGAATCAATTTCCTAGAGGTAAACAGAAAAATGCCACAATAGCAAACGCAGGGCCAGAGTTGAAGTATAGGCTTTCTGATTCCCAGTTATGAGGAAAAGGATTGAAAACAACATCCCAAAACCAAAACAAATGTTAAGAACAAAAGTACATGTGGTGACCTTCAGACAGTAGTTCCTCCGGGCATCACAGAAAAATCCTAGCCAGCTGTTGTATCAGTGTATTGTGAATAGCAATGTCTGTGCTTGTTAAGGAAAGAAGAATTAAACCAAAGTCAAGGTATATACTGGAAATAAACGATGTAAGAAAAAAAGATGTTCAGCTATAATTTGGCTAGAAGGCAGGAAGAGGCTCAACTTTTTTTTAAAGAGTTAGCAAGAAAGTTTCTCTAAGCTGAGCTGTTTTTAATTGATAAATTGGAGATGATTTAATTATACCATAGACTTTCTAAACAGAAAAAAGTGACTTTGATTATAGAAACAACTCAATATTTTACAATGAGAGTGTTTTCTAACATTTTTGAGCCTCTGTTAGAGGCAGATGCTGTTCTGGGTAATATCCATACAACATATATCAACATAACAATTGTCCTAATTTTAAAAAAGTACAGATTTAAAAATTTTACAAATTACTATCTTGGATTCAGGAAATGATTCACCCAGGGTCACATCACTAGTGGAAGAACCAAGGATAGAGCACTGATCTACACAATTCTATTGCAAAAATCAACTAAGAGAAAATACTGAATCTTCAACTTTTTTCTTTTTCTTTTTGATACATATTACACTAGATTACCTTATTATATGTTCAATTTTAGTGCATTTTATATACTATTTTATCTAAATTCATGGCAACACTTACTTCTTTAGGTTTAAAACACATTGTAAGGAGAGACTAAATATAGGCACACACACCTCTTAGTTGTTTAAGACCAAATAAGAGGTTACTGGTTGAAATTCTTCTAAACTTTTTTGAAAGTTTTGGTGTGTGAACTGTAAATAACTAAATAAATGTAATATTGTAAAATCCTCATTATGTACTAAATGCATACTATACAATGCATTTTATAAATTATTTATATGTATCAGCTATGATATTAATATTATTAAACTGTTATTTTATAGACTGCTTTCTCACAAACAATATTCGAGCACCATTTTGAGTTTGCAGATGAAGTGATGCCAAGTTCATGGGCATGGATGTCATACAGCCTCACCCACCTTAGAAATCTCTTCTGTAAATGGGAGTGATGATGCCTGCATGAAGGAAGAGTGGTATAGAGATGAAAGGAGATCAGGAATACAACAGAGTCTGGTTCATAATGTATATCAGCTCTCTTTGGTTATGACTAGAGATTCTGAAGATACATAAGGGGACGGAGATCCACAGAAACTGAGAAATGTTGCAGCGAGAAGAAATGACACGGGCTTTGCAGTGAGACAGAATGTGTGGAGGACATACAGAATGGACATTATGCCTCCGGTTACTGAGTAAGGACTCAACCTGAAAGGCAGTCATTGCTATTAAGGAACTCTCCCATGTCCACACGTAGGGAAGTAGCAAATATTCACCACTGCACCTTATGTTTTCCTGCCACCAACCTCCTATTCAGCCAATCCTCCCACTATGCTAACCTAAACCATTCAAGTTGAAACTTTCATGCATTTCATGGCTCTACTCAATCATCACTCGTCAATTTTTACTCTCTTTGTGTACATCACCAGAAAAATCACTTCTCCCAAGAAAGTTTCATGGACTCCTCTTAGGAGGCCAAATGATCCATTACATAGTCTTATAGCATCATTTGTTTCCTTCAAGCATTTATTAAAATGATAAATCTATAGTTATGAAGATGAATATATATTAAAGTAAGTTCCCCACGTCCTCAACTAGATATGCTCACATTCGTCTCTCCAAGCACCTATAACAGTGTCTAGCACATAATATGTACTCAATAAATTACTAATAAAAAGAAAGAAAGAAAATATTCAGATTTACACCGAATCCTCCCAAGTAAACAGACTTTTTACTACACTTCATGAGACACAGTTTACTATTAACATCTGCTTTTTTATGGCATTGGAAAAGGAGGAGACTTCTTTTTCCTCCTGTCTGGCTCATAGCACAGAAAAGGCCCTATTTGGGTAGACAGAGAAAGTTAGGCGTAGACACTACTTACAGATGAAACTGCTCTTTTGTTGAATTAGCTGACTGACCAGTCAAAGGTGTTTATGAATGCTGTTCTGTTGTCTGAGTTGCAATACGTATAGAAAGTTCATGCTCATTCACAGAGAAGCCCTCCCAAATCAACCTCATTACTGCAGAGATAGATGTGGGATAGAGAAATCAACAGAACTGAGACATGTGGAGTAACAGCCTTCACCTAATGTTCTAGGCAAATACATAGATATAGGAACAGGAAACTAAATATTCTAGTATCAGGAACAATTATAAAAACTATCTGAACATGATATTATTAGTAAAGTCTTTATTTTTTTATGGAGGGGGGAGGAGGAAAGATTGCCAAATCCAAGAGGGCAAAGAGTAGAATTCTAAATTCAGATAACTACTCCAACTCCATTTTAGGCTGTTGACGAAATTTAAATCCATCTTAGCTGAAGCTGACAAGGTATAGTGCTCTTTGAAAATAAAATACTTCTAAATAGTTATATAACTGCTCAAGCCACGATTTTAACTGCAGGATGCATGATCTAATATTCCTCTCTATTGATAAATTATTTGATAAATTGCAAGGCACAAGTTAGATTTCATCATCACTCCCTAAACTACTGGTCAAACAGTGGTGCTTTGAAAATGCTTACCTCTGTCGGTTTTTACCAATTGATCAGCTGTAAGCAGCTTCTTAGATTAAACAAGATCAAATGGAATGTGTGGCTGTCATATTTTCATTTGGATTTTTCAGTCATTATTTAAAATGCATTTGTGAGTATATACCAATATATTAATTTGTTAGACAGTACATGCAGAATTAATTTTTGTTAAAATGTTTAATTAGGGAGGGGGTAGTTTGACATTTTATCTTCTTAAATATTAATAAAACATGAACTGTACAGAAACATCCCCAAACAGTGTGAATGACAAACGGAATTCAAGTGGACCTGGTTGTACATCTAGACACTCTGTGCTTGACTGCTCCTCAGTGATAGTAGGTTTTCCTAGCCACATTAGCACGTTGGTTTGTAATAATGGGAATTGTTTTATGTCACTAGTATCACCCAGTACAGCTCTACTAAAAGGAGACTCCTTTGCATTTTTAAATGCCCCCACCTCTTGAGGAGCTACCGGTTCAGCTCACCTAGGCCATGTTGCCCTCCTCCGAACTCCCACACTGTTTCTCCCTCTCTTCGACTTACCCTAGTTTTGCCTCTAAAGATAGTTATTTGATTGGCTATCTTCCCCTCCCCAGGACACATACAAGTTGAGGACTGCATGTGTCCAGAATCCTGATGACTGTTCAACAGCATGGATACAGGGACAGGTGATTTGACACCCTTCCCCCCATTTCTCTCTCAATGTCGTTGGGACAAAAGATAATTTATGCAATTTCTCTTTAGTTGTGCCAATGCCCAGAAACAGGGAAAAATGCAGTCAGTATTTGGACCACACAAATCCTCAACTTGGGATAGCATTCATCCTCCTATTCCTCAAAAAGTGTTTTTTAAGGATTTGGGGGTTCACCATAGTTTTAGCATGTATTCCCTGGGATTATCTATTTTCAGAAGAGTGACAATAGAAATATTCTTCCAGATAAAATATCTTCAGAAAATCACTGTAAATTAAAAGACAAACAAACAAACAAAAAAACCCAGAAAGCCATGCATGTAACAAGGAAGCTATAGTTCATTCTTTAGAACAATGCAACACTCATCAAACTTTATAACCACCTTGCTCAGCAGATGAAATGAGATAATGCATGTAAATACTGTAAACAGAAAATAGCAGAACATTCAGTAAATATTAGGTATTTTATGAAAGCATATTTTGATAACTATGGCTGCCAATGATTATATTTAGGTGATCAGTCTTGGTATTTTTGTTTATTTTTTTCTTCTGGGTTTTCTAATACTCTCTAATGAATGGTCATTACTTTTTCAACCATAAAAATGCCTGTAGAAAACTCTTGCACATTGTTGGTGGAATTATAAATTGCTGCAGCCACTGTGGAAAACAGTATGGAGGTTTCTCAAAAAATTAAGAATAAGAATACCATATGACTCAGCAATTTCACTTCTGGATATTTATCTGGTGAACATTAAAACACTAATTCAAAAATATATATATACTCCTATGTTCAATGCAGTGTTATTTACAATAGCCAAACTATGGAAACAGACTAAATGGCCATTAATGGTTGACTGAATAAATGAGATGTCACACACACACACACACACACACACACACACACACACACACACACTATTCAGCCATAAAAAATAAAATATTGTCATTTGCGACAATATAGATGGATCTTGAGGGTATTGTGCTAAGTGACTTAAGTCAGATGAAAAAAGACGAAAACCATATTATTTCATTTCTAAGTGGAATATAAAGCAAAAAAAAATAAATAAATATAACAATAAATATAAGAAAATAAAAACAAATTCATAGATACGGACCAAAGATTGGTGGTTACCAGGAGGAAAGAGGGTGGGGGAAGACAAAATGGGTAAAGGGAACCAAATGTGTGGTGAAGGATGGAAACCACATTTTTGGTGGTGAGCATACTATATCAAATCATAAGGTTGCAAAACTGAAATTTATATAAAGTAATTAAGCAATGTTACTTCAATTTTTTAAATGTCTATAAAAATGTCCCCTTTCGTATTTTCAATTCAAGTTCCACTGAGGACTTTCACTAATTTCTATCAGAACTATGTGTGTACACACATAATAATATAATACAATGTCCTCTGATATAAAAATTTCAGCTTGTGATATTAAGGTTGCCTGCCAGCATGTGTCAATTCCGCTTTAGAATAGACCAAGAATATCCAGCTTCTAGATCTTATCTAATGGCCACCAGATGCCACACTAAAGTGAATAACTGAGTGTCCCTTAGGAAATCCTACCAGGTAGCAGACAGACAATATTTCAATTCAGGGCATTCCTAGCTTAGTGAAAGGAAACATGTTCGACACACTTCACTTTCCCAGGAGCTGTAGATCATGTTTGTCCTGTACCATCAACAGTATTCTGCACTATCAACTCACCAAGCAGACATTCAGTCAATATTTGCTGAGTGAATGCTTGATAAACAAATATCAGGAGAAAATTATACAAATGTGCATTACTGCAAAGATTTAAAGAGGCATCAGATATGTAATGTTGACAGTTGTTAGACTTCTCTATTTTTAAAATAACTCTTCCAAGATTTTTGGGTGACTTATTGAGGCAGCTGTCCATTTCCCATATGGCCAAGTGCATGGAACTAGAAGACATATGGCCAAGGTTAAACAAGCAGACTTCAACTCTACAGCTCAGTAAATATGATGCATCAGGCAAAGACTGAGGTTGGGAATTCAGTGATCCTGCCCTTCCCATCACTAAGGCAACATAAGAGAGACTTTCTCTGTAGGACTTAATGTGCAAATATAAAATCATCCATAAAACTGCCTTTGCATCTGGTATTTTATGATGTACGTATATTAATCTGAAATTACTGATTGATACCTTTAAAAATATCTTGGCTACTTAGAGATCTAGGTTCCCATAATGGTTGATTATATGTGTCAACTTGATAGGGCCATGGTGTGCCCAGAGAGGCGGTGAATCATTATTTCTGGGTATGTCTGTGAGGGTGTTTCTTGATGAGATTAACATTTGAATAAGTGGACAGTGTAAAGAAGATTGCCCTCCCTAATGTGGGTGGGCCTCATGCAATTCATTGAAGGCCTGAACAGAGTCAAAGGCTGAGTAAGAAAGAATTCTTGCATTCTGCCTGACTGCCTTGTAGCTGGGACATCAGTCTTCTCCTACCTTTGGACTCAGACTCAGACTGGAAATTACATCATTGACTCTCCTTGTTTTTAGGCCTTGGGACTTAACTGGAATTACACCATTGGCTCTCCTTGGCATCCAGCTTGCCAACTACTGATCTTGGACTTCTCAGCCTCTATTATCACATGAGCCTTATAGAAAATTTACTAAAGATTCCTCATAATAAATCTTGTGGTATTTACAAAATAAATTAGATACTACTAATTTTTAAGGACTAATCCCAAATTATTATCATATGCATATACAGACTGCAATTATTTTACAATGATAAACAATGTAAAGAAAACATGAGTATAGAATAAAATACATTAAAATCGCTATGTTAACTCAAATAAGCAAGAATATCCAGACTTTTAAAGTTCATTGTATAACAATTTTAAAGTTAGCTTTCTCTGTTCAGAGAGGGGTAGACTATCTGGTTTTGAAATTTTCTGTTACTCATAGGTTATCTCCCCCATGAAATCCCGAGATATGCATTCTGAATCCAGATGCTCTGAGAGTGGTGTTTCGGAGTGCTTTTGAGCCTGCTCTCATTCACAGGTATCTCTGGCCCTTTGTAAAAAATTAAATACATGTACTCAGAAATACTTGTTGGAGAAATAGACAAAGCAACTTTCTTTCTGTTATTAAACAAACTTTGTTGAGACTGTTTGCTTCACAACTTTTATAAGGTGATTCTACTTTCAATGGAATTGAAAGAATAACCAACATTATGTTACAGTTCTGGTTTGGCCAACATATCTACTATGTTGCTCTCTGTGCATGCGTATTCTAGCCCAATTACCCCATTCTAGACATAAAGTTATTTTTTTTCTGGGTTAACTTCTTTGCTATCTAAAAATTTTTCAGGAATACTACTACTAATAATAAGTAAATTGCCTCAGTGACTTAGCTAGTAATTATGCTGTCAGTCTTCATTTATTTTAGGTACCCTGATCCATTTTTGGTGTTAGGAAGCAGGTAACAATTCTGTAACAGAAAAATTGGCTCTCAATTCTGTCACTTACAAAGGGAATTATCACTGTGAGCTCTCACAGTGTGCAGACAATGGCTTAGTGACATTTTAAAGTGAAGAATCATAGCTATTTTATTGAGCAGCAAGACTGTACAAGCCATTTAGTTTATGTGTACAATATCTGAAATTCTCACCCCTCAATCCTTTTAATTCTTACTCTTTGGATCAGTACACAGAAAAACCATAGTGGTTAGTATCATATTGAGATCATATGACTAGATGTTGCAAAGATTGGCTTGAAATATACATACATTTTGTTGTTGAAACTCAATTTCATGACATCATATGAACTTGTTTTGGCATTTGCTCAACTTGGAAGCTATACTGTCTTCAACAGGACAGTCATTGCTTCAATTATTGGCAGTCTTCTCATTGGCACGCTCCCCAGGATGATGAGTTATTTGCATAGATTTGATATTGAAACCTTCTTTAATGTTTCTGTTTTGTTTGCTAAGCAATTAATATATTAATGTGCTTTTTTTTTTAAAAAAAGGGGGGGATATTAAGAAATGCTCTGTGCTCCTTTGCCAGGGTTTCAAAATGATTTCACATCTATAGGGTGCTCAGGTACATCTACTTAAATATTTTGTCAACAGAATTAGAATATGCCTCAGAGGTTATATCCTCACATTTTCCTTCTGCAAAGAAAGCCTTATGGCTTTGTGATTTCGAAGCAATCTGATTAATTATCCTGACCTCAGTTTCCTCTCTTGCATCAAACTCTCAGGCTATTTGGTAGGCCTGTCTTAGTTTTTATGTTAGATATTTGGGGGGAACTATCATTATTTACATTACTATTTGACACAGAATATTTGCTGAACGTATTTATTTAATGTTGGAAGTAATCCTCGATGACAAGTATCATGGCCTCATTTTACACAGGAGCAGACTGTCACACAGGACATGACAGACCTCAGGCTCAGAAGTACATCTGTGTGGCCCCAAAGAATTTCTGTTTATCACACAAATCCATCTTCATGCAGAGCATAGCCACATTTTTAAAATGCTAAACCATAATTAGCATGTTTTTAAAGCAAATCTTCCAGAATTATTTAATATGAAAAATTAGTGTTGCCCTGGCCGGTTTGGCTCAGCGGTTGGAGCATCGGCCTGCAGACCAAAGAGTCCCGGGTTCAGTTCCTGCTAGGGGCAAGTACCAAAAAAAAAAAAAAAAAAAAAAAAATAGTATTTTTCAACAAATTCCATTTAGAAGGTCACATACTTTACCAGTGAAGTGGCCAGTATCCATGCAATGCTCAGACTTCTTTGTTATGGATTCAGAACCAATAGGTTCCCTTATTGATATCAGCTCTTATTTCTTTTAATACAGTAAAGAGTGATTGACACTAAACTACTAATCTTAATTTCAGTGAGAGAGATTTGTTACTTTGAAAATTCCAGATCCAGTAGAAAAGAATGAAGTTGTTCTAATTACCAATGATCCCAGCATATGAACCAGACCCCCTACATACATTGATTTATTTAATGCTAAAATCATCATTTGCTCATTCAGTAAATATTTATTGAGTCCCTTCAATGTTCCCAGCACTGTTCTAGACCACAGGAATATAATTATTAGCAAATAGGGACCCGGCTTTTGACCTCATGTCACTAATAGGCTAACAGTCATGAAGACATTAATCAGATTATTTAAAAGTGCAGAATTCAACTAGCAAAGCACGGTGGCAATGTGCACACCGGTGTCAGTGCTTTTGAGAGAGGATCCACCCTAGTCACGGAGATCAGGGAAGGTTGTGGGGAAACAATGATGGAGCTGCAATCTTAAAAATTAGCAGTTAATTAATTAGAGAGGAAAGGAAAAAAGACTTTCAGAAAGTAGGAAGAGGATGGGAAAAAGCTTGTGACAAGAAGGAACCTGTGAATTAACTGACAGAGAGAGGGCGGAGGGAACAACATAGGTTGGCATGAAATGGTGTAACAGGGATCAGAAAGCCTTCTTTATGAAAATTCCCTTCAAATTGAGAAGTGAAATTTAATAACCACTTTCTCCTATTTACTCTCTTAAAAAAGTATCTATGAGAAAAACACTGAAAGCTAATTTCAACACACAGCAGTGTATAAGCAAACTAATTATGCAATGACAAATGTCACAGGAATAATGTAATAATAGTGTAGGTGTTCATAAACTCATTCATAATATAGGGTTTCAAGTAATAGCCCTAGGATTTACATGACATTAGATATTTTTAGAAACCTGAGACCAGTAAATAGAAAGAACTAGAAAGAGAAAAAGAAAGAGAAAAATATCTCAAATATAAGTCCTCTCTATAGAGTCTACTAAGCCTGTTTTCTGGATAGTTTTCTAGTAAGAAACATACATCTTCTAATGGCAATTGAAGACAATTGAAGAGAAAAAGCTCCATTCACCAAATGCATGTCAAATAAGATTTGCAATTACTGTAATCAGTATAATAGAGGAAAACTTCAGCAGAAAGAAGAAAACTATGTGCTTCACCCAGTGAATCTATTTCCAAGTCTCTTTTCTATCCAGGGAGTGCTATTTATGTGGCAAGTTTTATTATTTTATGTTGTGATATTTACACTTATGTAGCTGAACCTAAAGAATGAAGTGATGTAATTGGCATTAACTTTTTAAAAATTCAATTGGATGGATTGAGGCTGTTTAAAGACTCTTCTCAAGTACTCTTGAGATAGGGTATGTGGCAAAACAGTTGCAGTCAATAAACGCTACAAGGGCTGTCAAGAAGTCCTCCCCCACCCCCACCAGATTTATGGCTTACAATGGAAGGAACCAGCTGGATCCAACATGGCAACTAATTTCACCTAACAGGAACCCTTACCTTCATTGTAACACATTAGCATGCTGAAGACACACCTGCCTGCCACTGCCATGACTGGAAATGGAAAGCCCACATACAGACACAGAATGGCTACCCCTTTCCCAAGGATCCTGACTATTCCTCCATCTTATTGACTACCCTATCCTTCGATTAAATGAATCTCAATAAAAGAAGCAAATCCTGCTAAAGAGAGGCTGCAATGTCTGTGGAGTAGCCCATTCTCTGTCTCTCTGCTTCACTAATAACGCTTCACTTTAAACTCTACGCTGGCTTGTTTTTGAATTCTTTCCTGTGTGAAGCCAAGAACCCAGTGGGTCTTGGACCCCCAGGTTCCCAGACCTCCAGAATGCCTGCATCACATCAGCTCTGAGTCCCTGGAAAGAATTTTCCTTTTATTGATTTGGAAGAAGAAAAGGATAGGTGTGTATTTGGTGATGTACTTGATCACCTGCCTATGAAGAATGGCATCCTTAGCCTCTGGAACCTGACTTGAAGTTGAAACAAGAGGCAACTTGAAAGACTGAGTTGTAGTTTGTTACTTCTACATACATGCTTTCTACTATAAAGGTAATAACAATAGAATCAGTTAAAAAAGAGAGAAAACAAATCATCCTCAATTCCTCCACCTAGTCCCAAACAAGAAAAATAATATTAATAATAATTATAATAATAAGAACTGTAATTCACTGGGTACTACTATGGCCTGGTGTTTCAAGTAAATGATTTCTAATCATTATGCTAACCTTGCAAAGTAGGTATAACTAATATCCTCCTTTTACACATGAGGAAAACTGCTCAGGGAGATTAAATTGCTTGGCAGATATATCCTGGAGCTTTAAGGACAAACCCAAGATATAAAACAAGAACTATCTTATTCATGATTTTACTGTAGTATGTGGCTTTTTAGCCATTTCCCCAAGTAAATATGTATCTTTTTATTTGCATGTCTGTTCTCTTCAGTTTAAGCTTGTCCTTACATTATACATGAATTTTTACCCTTAATTTGTTAAATCATATACTATTTAATTACTGATGTTATTACATGATCCCTATCATCATTAATATACACTAAGAAAATCCGAAAGTATATATTTTATTTTACATAACCAGTAATTTATATTTTGACCATTTTCTTATTGTCCTTTTGTTTCAATATCATAGATACTTATATAATAATATTTTATATAAAGCTTTTCTGCATTTTATATTATTTATTTGAGATGGCTTCCTAGGCAAGAAATTATCTGGTCAAAAATGCATTAGACTTTTTTCCCTAGAATTTTTTTAAATCTAAGGGAAAATCATAAGACAGGTACATATGATAAAATTCATAGTCAGTCATAATTGATTAAATTCTGTGATTCTATATATGCACCAATCAGGCTATATAAATTTATTTGATCAAAATAGTTCCTCATTTAAAAAAAATCTGTATTATTTGTCTGTATTGGGTCTTATAAGGGGCCATCCCAACCCCTTACTTTTAAAGGTACTCATCCATTTATGAATCTAAAAAGATAACTTACACAAATAGTCTGTAAGAAAAGATATCCTATGTACATTTGCATTTCTACTGCCCATTTCTTTCTCATTAATACATTTTAAACTGCTTGAATAAATATGAGAGATCAAAAATTAACTACTTAGCTAAAAGTCACTCAAATACATTAAATCATTTTCTATATCATCATGTGCATACATTCTTTGTCCTATTGTGGACGAAAAGAGGCCACACACTAAACCTGACAAGCTCAGGGGAGGCCTGCGTGGCGGCCTTACAAACTCAGAGACCTAAAACAACCACAAAGGATGGTCTGAAATTAAAAGTTTTTAACTAAAAACAGTTTATGGCAGGTAGTCATGTCCTAGGTCGGCATCTTCCTTAACAAAGGTCACTCTTTACCTTAACCAAGTATGTCTATTGTTTTTTGCATCTAGGATAACATATTTTTGGAATGTCAAAGTCATCTTCCTTTTTCCAGACCCCTCAACGCACAGGCACTGCTCTGCGGTCACCACAAATCCCCTCATTGTTATTGAGTTAATTGTTGAATTGTTGACTATCCTATACTCACCATTTTACTTTTTATCCAATCCCAGAAGTTTACTTGTTTTGCTTTCTCCCACTGCCCTAATAATCTATCACCAATGGATTTCATGTAACCCACTTATGTCTCCTCTTTTGACTGTAATGTATAAAGTACGGTGCACACCTGCCATTCTCTGCAGCATTATCTCAATCCGTTGAAGTTTTGCTTCCTGGAAATTGTCGACAGTTTTGGCTCAAATAGACACAAAAATTCTCCACAGGTCTGAATGTTTCTTGTGTTGACACTATAATGTTTACATTAACTAATTTTAATAAAACCTAAAGTAGACAAATATTATGTCAAACTACAGGCATCGTTTAATTTTAAATACTTTTCAAGAACATGTGATTAGACTGTATATGCATAACTGTGTGTGTATGAATTTTCCCTTTGGATCAGATTCTTGTCTTCCTAAGACAAATCAGAGTCAGTATTAATATATCAACTGATATCTTCTATCCCTTCATTCTGTAAAGCACGTATTCTATAGGTACTAAATACCCTATCACTTTCTGGAAACTACTAAGATTTTAAAAATTACTTAAAAATAACAAGTATAGCAATTTTGGTAAAAATATGAGAACTTTAAATGCATTATTTTGACCCTCATATCACCACCACAGTGCAACAATATTGCTACCCTCAGCAGAGGTGGAAATACTAAATAATCACTTGTCTAAGATAATATAGCTAGTAAGTGGGTAACTGAAGATATTGAAGTCAGAACTACATGGCTGCAAGTGGAAGAAGTATTAGGTAAACCATGGTAGAATTTCATAAATATCTGTATTGGAGGTAGTATCAATGACCTATTGCTGAATAACAAGCCACCTCAACTTTTAGTGGCTTAAAAGAGCAACCATTTTTTTTTTAAAAATTTTTCTTTATTGATTTTAGAGACAGAGGAATGAGAGGGAGAGAGAGATAGAAACATCGATGAGAGAGAACATCGATTGGCCGCCTCCTGCATGCCCCCCACTGGGGATGGGGCCCACAACCTGGGCATGTGCCCTGACCGGGAATCTTGGTGCATGGGTCGATGCTCAACCACTGAGCCACACCGGCCGGGCAAAGCAGCAACCATTAATTGTTGCTCAATAGACTCTGTGGCAGTGTCAGAAAGGCCCCGAGGGAAGAAGATGCTGTTGCTGGTAGCCAGAAGTCAGACTTGTGTGCCACCAGGTTAGTAAGTGCTGAAGGGTTAAAGGAAAGCACAGGAAGCATTGGTTACTCAAAGGATCGATTACTACTAACTTCTTTTCATTGAGTATCTTTTAGATGACTACTAGAGAGAATATCAAAAGAAGATAAACATAGAAATAAGGATCAACAAAAAATAAACTAGTGGCAGTGTAAGGTGCAAATTTGCTGTTAGGGATTCAGAAAAGTCCCTGTAGATGGCTCTGTGATTGAACACTGGGTGGTTCTGAGAGCATAGAAGCCATGGGTGCTCTAGCTCATTCTTACACAGATAAGAAAAGGGCAGCTTCATTCTCTGACACTCTAGCATGAACTTAACCTTTTAGACTCTAAAATTTAGAGGCTGCTTCCTATGAAGCTCACAGATAAGCAATGAAGGAAGTTGGAAACCACTCCATTTGAGAGTAATTACTAAGTATTTATTTTTACTAGGCTACTTAGTCACTTCCAGTGTTAACTTCCCCTGAGTTAATGCTTCAATGTATCACTCATTTGATATTATTTTCCATCCTCTTAAAAATAATTAAATTGTGAAACTACTCAAAAATTGTTAAAATAGCTAGCAAAACATTTCAAACTAAGTGCATGCAACCATTTTATTTTCTAGACACTGTATAACAGTAAAATGCATACTAATGATTGTTGGTTCATGGTATATTAAGTAGCTCTAAAATAGTTACCAAGAAAAAAAAAAAAATACAGAGGAAACATCTTCTGAAGGGCATTAAGCCTAAAGTCCAATTTTCTAAATGTTCCTTTCAGAGGGAAAACAGGAAGTATTTGCGATGGACACAGCAGGATGCAAAGTTTTATATAATTGTTCTCACTATTAAAAAAACAATCCAACTAAGTGGTTCTTTTAAAGCACAAGGCCAGGCAGGTTGCATCCAATTTAGGACCTGGATTTGTAGGCATCTGGACCTGTAAAGGAAGGAGTTTAAATTCAGCATACTTGCTGAAAAAAGAAAGTTTTATACAGATAAAAGCAAGTTTTCAAGGCTGCAGCAGAAGTCAGAGGAAAAACTGCAACCAGTGTTGCATTTTGCTTCACCCGGTATGACCTTTTAGATGGCTTTAGGATCTCAGATTTTACTAAGAAAAGATGGTAGTGACATTAGCTACTTGGTGTTCAACATGTAGTTCACATATTAACTTCTCCGAGAAGAGTTTGCATCTTCAGAGGTCAAGAAGATTATAGGCACCACAGTGCACAGCAGATTTCTAGAACTTATTCACCCAGCATAACTAAAACATTACAACCATTGAACAACTCTGCATTTTTCCCATTAAAAACAAGGGGACACAAGGAAACTTTGGGAGGTGGTGAGTGTATCTATTGCCTTGTGTTATTGGTGGAAATGAGGTATCCCTTTCCCCACTGAGTGCTGGGGGTCAGGTCCTTATGATATCTCGAGAAAAAGAATTTTCTGAGACTGACATGAGAGGATGAGTGACTTTCACTTGCATGGTATTCCATCCCTTCAGTAGAGCTAGAAGCAGAGCCAGTGCCCAAAGTTTCCATTCCATGTTGGAACTGGATCCAGTACGGCATCAGGCTAGGTGCAGTCCATTAGTCCATTGCGTGGGGTCCACATGGCTCTGAGCCATGTGGACAAACGCAGGGGAGCAAGAGAGGGTGCCCCCTGAACAAGAGTTCCTAGAGTCCCCAGAACACAAGAGAGCAAACTTCTTTGTTTAGGGAATTAAATATTCCAAATCTTCGGGCACTTGGAGTGGCCATGCCTGCTCTGGCAAGTACCTTCCCTATGTCACCTAGACTTTACTGGGCATACATCTGTTCCCCTTTCTGTCCAGTCCCTTCCCCCAGCAATCTGCGGGGACTTCCTGGGGAGTGTTAACCTGAGCATCCTGGCAAAGCTGCACAAATGGCATGCCCATACTATTTGGCTTTCCCCTTGCTCCTTTCCAGTTATTATAACTAGGTTAAATGACAGCAGTATCACTTGGTTGTGGTGATGATGTCACAAGTAATTTCTTATGTGCAAACTACTCATAAAATTGTACATATTAAATGTGTGCAGTTTGCCCTGGCCAGTTTGGCTCAGCGGACCAAAGAATCACCGGTTCAATTCTAGTCAAGGGCACGTACCTCCATTGTGGTCCAGTCCCCGCCCTGGTCGGGGTTGTGCAGGAGGCAGCCAATCGATATGTCTCTCTCACACTGATGTCTCTCTCTCTCTCTCTCTCTCTCTCTCTCTCTCTCTCTCTCTCTCTCCCTCCCTCCCTACCTCCCTCCCACTCTATCTAAAGATAAATGAAAAAATATCCTCAGGTGAGGATTAAAAATAAATAAATATGTGCAGTTCTTTATGAATTGATTATACTTCAATAAGCATTTTAAAAAGTCAACATGACAAATATAGTATCGCAGAAAGAACAATTCTATCTTTATTGCGTATACCTACTCATTCAAACAAACAAAAAAACTAAGAGTCTAATAAATATCTCTCATTGTTCCTGACAACATAAATGTTACTAAGACAGATTTAGCCCCTGCCTCCATGATTCAAAATATTTTCTCTGTAGCTAGAAAACTAAAAGTAGGCAAAGTTGATCTCTAAGCATTATTTCATTCTGGTGCTTTGTTCACTGTTTCTAAGAACCTGAAGTCAAAATTACTGTTCTTACTTAGACTCAACTTCATCTTTCTTGCCACAACATTAGAAGCAGTCTCTGACTCATTCGAAGTTGACATCAACCTATTTCTTGTATTACTTGTCTTTCTTGAGTCTGTCTTGCCGCTCCAGGTAAAGAATCTCCTAAATGGCAGAGATAACCGTGCTTGACTTATGTATGGAATCTCCAATATTGTGTCCTCTTCCTTTGTTTCTTCTGCTTGTTTGTTTTGTTTTGATGTTGGTTGCACTCATGGTATCCTGAATTTGAATTTAGTCTCCAAGATTTACCCCTTTTATGAGTCGCAGGCAATGACTTATTTCGTAAGCCTCAGTTCTTCATTCTGTAAAATGGAGATTATAATTTTACACAGTCCATGACTTTTTAAGTATAAAATGAGATTATTCTTATACAGTGCTTTAAAAAAGCATCTGGTACACACAAGTCATTCAAAGAATAGTAGATATTTGTGTTAAATTGATAACCCTGAGTAACGATCAAGCACAGCCACGCTGAATTTTAGTATGTGGAGTGATCATAATAAGCCATCATGGAATATTTGGGAAATATCTTGGAATATATTTCAAAAAGTCATAATGCTATTAGTGATATTTTTGCTGAGGCTTAGGTCTGTCTGACACCATTGCATGAATGTTTAATGTTTAATGACTAATGTAACATTTGCTCTAGGCCCATAATCCTTATATCCTTGCTCCATTGTGTCATTGAAACCCCAGTCATACCATGGTGTGCCGATTCTAGAGCAAACACTGTATTTTTATTCCTCCAAAATCTTCACTCATACTGTTCTCCTAGTCCTTTCTGCCCTTCTCTCCCATTCACTTACTAAAGCTCATTTAAATCCTACGTTCCCTCTGTTCTCTCACTCTGAAGAAAGAGACCATTCCAGTGAAAATTCTTAAATTCTTGCTTCATATTGACATAGTGTGTTTTCATATTTGCCTTATATTAGGATATTACTTCCATAACAGCATTCCCCTATTAATCTTGAACTCACAGAGAAAGGCAGTGTCCTATTGGCCCTGTTTCCCATATTAAACCACACAGTATATATATAAGGTAAACCACATGGCTCAATAAATTGAATGGATCCCCAGTTCATAAAGGTGTCAGAATGTGTCAAAGAATATGGCCACTGTGACATTTACCAGCTGGCATTTATTAGCTTTTAAACACCAGAAGGAAAGAAGATATCTCCGTAGCATCACTGTCATGTGGAATCTCTCAAGAATTGCTAGCCTGCTTCGCGGCGGCCCTGTATGGCCTCCCATCCATGTTGCTGTTACAATATACACACAGATTAATTTCTGTATGGTGCTTTGGAGCTCTATTAGATTGTTTTTGATGACTAAACTAACATAACTTGGAAGACCTTTTTATTGAATTTCTCACGACAGTCAGAAAAGTTGCCAAGGGGATTTTTGTATAAGAGCTAAGGCTTTTTATTGTAGTTGTGATTTCTTACATGGCCTAGTGAGATAAGTCCTTTCATTTTTGCTTTGGAAAAGCAACTACTCAACAAAATGAGGAGATGGGATATTGAAATATTTCTCTTGATATTTATGTTGTAGGCTATATTGGTGTGTTCGATGGTGCATATCAAATACCTACCATGAGCTAGGTCTGTGCTGTGACTATCCGTTTGTAATTTCGTTTCACCTTCACATCAACCATAAAACGTAGAAAAGTAAACCAACCATACAAAAGTAAACCATGTAAGTGATTTGCAGAACATGTGTCAGATTCCAAAGACCATGTTTTTGTGTTATAGGTGAAATTGTCTAAGATTAGGTCTTTAAATGTTGCAAATGGTAAGATTTAGCCAAGGTTACTAAAGAAAATAGTACAAAAATGGTTGTCTACTTAAGAATTTTGTTTGGTAGTGTACTTCTTTTCTTCTTAAGTGAATAATCAGTTCCCAATTTGGAAAAAAACGTACAATGTATTAGCATATAAATATAAAGATGATAATCAGCGAAATCCTCCCACTCAGACCTAACTAAAGGCAGTCCTGGCATTGTGTTTCAATAGGCACATCTTTCAGCTGTAATCTTTATGAAATAACACACTTGTACCCCAACAACACAGTTCAAATGTCAGTTTCCATGGTACATTAACTGTGAGCTCGTATGAAAAGTCAGTTCTTGAGGCCACAAGTCACTGCTTGAATACATGGACATCATAATCAGTGGTCAGCCACATAACCTCTGTCCAAGTCTGTGCTGACTGGGCCATGCACATCCACAGGCACGTCACGCACAGCAAGTAAAGTGTGCAGTCACGTTACCTCCTTGTCTCCCTATGATGAACCCACGTGACGTTTTACAAAACTGGATCATTGAAAGAGAGACTGAGCCAACAAAGATGGATGCGCATAAAAAAACAAAAAGTGGTAACAGTGGAAGTAAAACAAGTGAATAGAATGAGCGAAAGGACAACAGAGAAGTTCACAGCCTCGTGGGAGGAAGTGATGAGTGGCAGGGACACGACATGACAGAAGCATTTACCACACTGTGCAGATAATTTGGGGGATTTGGACTGAACATCCATGACATTATAGAAAAAAGAGCTGACCTGGGAACATGACATCACCACTGTCCCAGAGACTCAGGGTTGCAGCAGAGGAATTCAGAGACAAAGTGATCGACAGAAATCAGAGAGAAGATCAAGATGACCCCAAGGAAAGTCACTGTCAAAAACTTCATATTAAAGGAACTCTCAGAGATATTTAATGAGAACAAAAGTACAACAGATAAAGTGCTGGAAGATGTTCCAACCGTAGGTTTGTGATACGCTCTGTAGGGTGAGTTATATAAGGGGGGAAGGCAAGCAGTGTGCAAACCAAACTGCTCCTGATAAGTTTTTTTTCTTACCAAGAAATATAAGATTTTAATGAATACATTTTTAGTGTTTTACTCATAGTATACCAAATATACTTCACATTTTATTTTTACTTCCCCACACATCTGTAAATGACAGTCAGAGTTTTGAAATGTTTTGGAAAATTGTTTTTAAAGATCATAGAACAATCATAATTTTTCCAATTAATTTTAAAGATCCTTTTTCATTTTCCACTTACATGGATACTTCTATGGTTCAGTACTACTGTGTCAAGTGTGGGCTGTCTTACTTACTTTTGTATATATTTTTCTGTTCTTCCCATGTACCATTTGTGAATCATTGCTGCTGGGAAATTTAACTTAAGTGAAAATTTGCAAGAAGGCTGTTCAACTAAAATAATCTAGTCTCATCCAAACACCTTGTCTCATATAATTACAAATTACCTACCCAATCTAAGATCCTGAATATGGTAGTAATCCCCCTTACTCACTGTAAATGTTTTCCAAGACCCCCAGTGGATGCCTAAAACCACAGGTACTACTCAAACCTATATATTCTATATTTTTCTATACATACATACTTATGATAAAGTTTGATTCATAAACTATGTATAATAAGAGAGTAACAATTAATAAAATAGAAAAAGTATAACACTATACTGTGATAAAAGGCATGTGAATTCTCTCTCTTCCCCACGCCCAAATATCTTACTCTACTCTATGTACAGTGTGGGCACGTTGACATAGGGAGGACTCACGTCTGGAGTGAGACGAAGCAGGACCGCGAGAGCTTTCATCATGTTACTCAGAACGGCGCACAATTTAAAACTTATGAATTCTTTATTATTTGATTTTTCAGTTAAATATTTTCAGACCACAGTTGACCATGAGTAACTGAAACCACAAGACGTGAAACCACTGATAAGGGAGGACTACTATACAGCAACTCCTTATCATATTGCAAGTAACTTGCTCATTAAGAATAATTAAGCCTACACTGTGACTCAACTAATAAATTTGTTGTGTGTACCTATAATTATCAGACACGTCACTTGGTTCTACCTTATAGTATAACAACCATATTAAATTATCTTATGTTAAATGTAACTAATAGATGAGTTGCAGTTACCTGATTGCTATAAAATTATGTATGTTAGATATTTCATCATGTATTTTTAAATTAAGTCATTGCTATATTTTCAAATTTGGTTTCTTTTGGCCCTTAAAGAGTTTTCAAGTCTTTGTTTTTCAAGTTTGTTTAAGTTACCCAAGGGTAACTTAAAATTACGTGGCTCTCATGATTAATGGACACTTAATGTTATCCAAGAAGATTTAATCTGTGCTGGCACACTTTTAATCCACGGCTACAGAACATGGGCCTTAGTTTAAATGCTCTAGATTCAGCTATCTGACACTTAGGCTCCAACACAAAGCTGTGTAGATTGCAACACCACATAACTCTAACAGCTACAGTTTCTTCACTGTGAAAGAGGAGGCATTTTAAATGAACTAATGGCTACCTTCCTGGTTCCAAACTACAAGTAGATTTATCTATTTTCCTAATGCTGCATGACCTTTCTTGCACAAAGCCACTGAGCAATGACTGGTGATGTTACTAAATAATCAATCACTCCATGCAAATTTCATGTAAATTACATATAATTACAAAAATAATTTATTTTGCTTTGCTCATTCAATACTACTACATAGGTATTTATTTTTATTTTTTGTTAATCCTCAACTGAGGATATTGTTTCCCTTGCTTTTTAGAGAGAGTGGAAGTCAGGGAGGGAGAGAGAGAAAAAGAGTGAGGGAGAGAAACATCAGTTGTGAGAGAGAAACATCAATTGGTTGCCTCCTGCACTACCGTGACCAGGGCTGGGGATTGATTGATTCTGCAACCCAGATACTTGCCCTTGACTGGGAATTAAACCTTCGACCCTTTGGGGTGCTGCCAATGCTCTAACCTCTAAGCCAAACAGGCCAGAGCTAGGTATTTATTTTAAAAAAAATTTTGTTTCCTTTATTGATTTTTAGAGAGAGAGAAAGTAAGAGGGAGAGAGATAGAAACATCGATGAGAGAGAACATCGATTGGCCACCTCCTGCACGCCCCCCACTGGGGATCGGGCCTACAACCTGGGCATGTTCCCTGACTGGAAATTGAACCATGGGTCTATGCTCAACCACTGAGCCAAAGCGACTGGACTTTTTTTTTTTTTAAGAAACATTCTGTAATATAGATATCCTGGCTCGATGATTTGACATTACATATATATGATGTAGCTTGTTTCTTGTTGCAGATTTAGGTTGGTTCAGATTTTAACAAATTTAAACAGCACAAAACATTTATCTTCAAATCTGTGTTCCTATTCCATATTATTTTCTAAATGTGATATTTCTAAGTAAAATAAAGCGTAAGAACTTTTAAGGATTTTGATATATACTATCAGAATATTTTGTGATAGGATATTTTTTAATTACTTAGATTTAGAAAATTTTATGGGTAATGTATACAAATAGAATCTGAATTCTTTAGGTCATAATGGCATAAGAGTTCACAAAAATGATCTGGTAGGATTTATTTATTCTTCTTTCAACCTGCACAGAGAATGTCAAGCATGTGTAGTAAAAGAAAGTTCAATTTCATATTTCTATCTGATAAAAGATAACTTCAAACCATTGTACTATGGTCTTCATCTTATTATATTAAATGCAGAAATCATTTTAATCTCAAATTCAAGAGAAAGAATATAATATTTTCTCATTGACTTTTATTAGTTGAGGAAATACACAAAGATTAATTGTAGATTGCATTTTCCTGAATATTTCCTCCATTTATTGATGAAACTAGTGTATCTGCTCTTCATTAATGCATAGTCTATATAGATGCTAGGTCCAATGAAATACCTGTATGTTACTAATATGCCATTGGTCCAGTCACAGGGGCTCAGGATCAGTGTAAGAAAGACACTGGAAACAAAACCAAAATTCTCTACAATAACAATGGGAACTTAACATCACTTTTTGAGCATTTTGAGGACCTGTGTTGTCTTGTAGCAATAGTAATTTTTCCCATGACTTAATAAACATTTGGTGATGATTTACTATGTGTATCAAGCACAATTCTTAAAAACATTTTTATATAAGAGGGAAATCTTGCATAAATTTAAAGCAAACATGATCTGAGATCTGTTCACAATGACATACTGACTCATCTGAGTGATTACTAAAACATCTGGGTCATCTGTTGATCTATTTTTTCTCCTTTTAGTCCTTTTCCCAATTAAAAAAAATGTTCATTGAATATTGTGTATAAAAGCTCTATAACAACTGTCTTACTGTATAGAAGAATATATATATTTATATACTTATTAGAGTTGAGCTAATTCAACACTGGGTGTCAGAATTTTTTTTTTTTTCATCAGATAAAAGTTTTAATTATTATGGGAAAAGTGTATAGAAAATAGAAATTAGGGAGATTTTAGGCATCCTAATTTAACATTTGTAATGAAGATAAAAATTAAATGAAGTATCTTCACATTTTTAATCTTTAATCAGTTATTTTTTTAAATTATTTTTATTAATTTGTTTTTGTTACAGCTGTTTCTCCTTTTTCCCCCATGGGTGTCAGAATTTTAGACTGATTTAGTTCACAGTTACCATTACTTGTACTTAAGCAGTTCAAAGTCTCACCTGAGTATCTGGGGCATTTATCAGGGCCCCTCATCCTCAGTGGGCTCTGGATTCCTTTTATATTTTCCCCAACACTAGGTCACTGCTGAAAACTGCTTAGCTTTTCGATCTCTCTGTGGTCACTTTCTTTTCATCCCCTAAATGTCTGGCTCTGTGTGGAAAAAATGTGACTTAGCAAAGACTTCAGAGAGAGCCAAGAAGTGGATCTCGATGGTAGAAATAAAATACATGACATGATTAACTAAAAAGGAAAGGTTTAAATGGAGCTTAAATGTCCAAAATCCTTATATTTTTTCGTTAGTGGTAAAAAATATTAATTTTTATTAGACCCTTAAAGATTAAAAAATATATATAGTATAATTTCTAAAAAATATAACAAAAACCTAAATAATATGCAAATTTAAGAAGCTAAAAGGAATATTAAACAATAAAAAATATACATTTAACTAAAAATAAAAAGAAATAAAAAAGGAAAAAGGAAAGGTGAGACTAATAGAAAATAAAAATTTAGGTAATAGTATAAGCCAAAGACATATCAGTATGTTAAATGTAAATTAATAAATGCTTCAATAAAAAATAAAGATTGGGGATTCCAAAATGGCGGCAGAGTGAATGGAAGCTACACAGACCATCTTCCAGGACCAAACTGGAATTACAACTAAAATAAAGACAAATCCTGGGGAAAAAGCAACAGAAAAGCAGCTTGCAAGGACCATACAACCAGGGACACTGAATCGATCCTGGTAGGATTGCGGAGGCGCAAGAGGGGGGCTGGGAGCCCACGGACAGCAGCGGCCTTAGCCGTGAGCAGCGGCCTTAGCCATGAGCAGCGCCCGCCCTCGGGGTTAAAGCCCGAGCCGGCTCCACAGCTCAGAGGGCCAGGACAGAGCGCTAAAATAGCCACAGCCACTCACCTGGGCTCCGGCAGAGGGAAGGCGGACTGGACTGGAACTGTGTGGGGACACTCGGGATTTGGAGGGTGCTCAGAGCTTTTGCTGAGTTGTGGCCATGCAGGACTGTGGCCTGGCTGTCTTACTCCATCCCAGGGCTCAGGGGAGAGGCGGCAGCCCCTCCCTTGGAGATCCAGCCACACCCGGGTGGGCCATTGAAATGCAAACTGAGGCTCATTAACTACCAGCATCTGCCATACCCTCTGGAAATCCTCTCACTCTGAACACCTGAGGGAGTTCTTCAAGCAACCACCACTAATAGCCTCTAGGCAAAAAGCTAGAGGATAACTAAACCTTTTCTGGGCTTGCAAATATACCCTGGAAAGTAAGACTCCACTGTGGTGTATAATGTGGGTCCTCCCACGCTCATCCAAACCCAGTAGAGGGAGCCACAAACAGCAGAACACCAATATCCACAGGGAAAATATGGCAGGCTCCAAAACCCACTGAGATAGCCAAAATGGTGAAACAAAGAAACAGATCCCAAATGAAAGAACAAGAGACCTCTACTGAAGATGAGATTAATGAAATGGAGTTAAGCAAGTTAACAGAGCTAGAATTCAGAGCCATGATCTTGAGGAAGCTCAAAGGCATGAGTAAGGACATCAACACCATGAGTAAAGACATCAACACCATGAGCAAAGACATAGAAACATTGAAAACCAACCAAGTGGAAATGAAGAAGCAGCAAGAAGAAATGAAGAATGACATAGCAGAAATGAAGAACACATTGGAAGGACTAAACAGCAGAGTAGAGGAAGCTGAGGACCGGATCAGTGAATTAGAAGACAGGGTAGAAAAAATCAACCAATCAGAACACCAAAAGGAAAAAACAATGAAAAAACAGGAATACAGCTTAAGAGAACTGTGGGACAACTGGAAAATTAATAATATTCGCATCATTGGAGTCCCTGAAGAAGAAAAAAATGAGCAAGTGGTAGACAATATATTTGAAGAAATAGTGACAGAAAACTTCCTTAATTTGGTGAAGAAAGAAGGCATTCAAGTTCAAGAAGCACAGAGAGTCCCAAGTAAGAAGAATCCAAATAGGCCCACACCAAGGCACATAGTAATTAAAATGCCAAAAATTAAAGACAAAGAGAGAATCCTAAAGGCAGCAAGAGATAAGCAACAGGTTACCTACAAAGGAATCCCCATAAGGCTATCAGCTGATTGCTCCACAGAAACACTACAGGCCAGAAGGGAATGGCATGAAGTAATCAAGGTCATGAAAACCAAGGATCTGAATCCAAGACTACTCTACCCAGAAAGGCTATCATTCAAAATAGAAGGTCAAATAAAGAGCTTCTCAGATTAAAAAAAAAAAAAAAAAAAAAAAAAAAAAAAGGCTAAGGGAATACATTAGCACAAAACCAGCACTGCAAGAAATGTTAAAAGGACTGCTGTAATTAGTAGAAGAAATAGGAAGAAAAATAGAACCACACTGAACAAAAATGGCACTAAATAAGTACATATCAATAATCACCCTAAATGTGAACGGATTGAATGCTCCGATAAAAAGACACAGAGTAGCAGATTGGATAAGAAAGCATGACCCATATATATGTTGTTTACAAGAGACCCACCTCACAACAAAAGACTCACATAGGCTGAAAATGAAGGGATGGAAAAAAATCTTCCAAGCAAATGGAAAGGAAAAAAAAGCTGGGGTAGCAATACTCATATCTGATAAAATTGATTTCAAAATGAAGGCCATAACTAGAGACAAAGAAGATCACTACATAATATTGAAAGGATCTATCCAACAGGAAGACATAACCTTGGTGAACATATATGCACCCAATATAGGAGCGCCAAAATATATTAAAAATCTTCTGGAGGACTTCAAAGGAGAAATCGACAGCAATACAATCATAGCAGGGGACTTCAACACCCCACTGACATCACTGGATAGATCCTCTAGACAAAAAATTAACAAGGAAACAGAGACTCTAAATGAAGCACTAGACCAAATCGACTTAATAGATATTTACAGAGAATTACACCCCAAAATTACAGAATTCACATTCTTCTCAAGTGCAGATGGGACATTCTCAAAGATAGACCACATGTTAGGACACAAACTAAGTCTCTACAAGTTCAAGAAGATTGAAATCATATCAAGCATCTTCTCAGATCACAATGGCATGAAACTAGAAATCAATTGCAACAAGAACATGCAAAGACATTTGAACACTTGGAGGCTAAATAGCATGTTATTAAACAACAAATGAATTACTGAGGAGATCAAGGAAGAAATTAAAAACTTCCTGGAAACCAATGAAAATGAACACACAACAACACAAAATCTATGGGATGCAGTGAAAGCAGTTCTGAGAGGGAAGTTCATAGCACTACAGACCTACCTTAATAAACAAGAAAAATTTCTAATTGACTATCTAACCTCACAACTTAACTAGAAAGCAAACAACAACAACAACAAAACACCCCAGAGCAAGTAGAAGGAACGAAATAGTAAAGATCAGAGCAGAAGTAAATAACATAGAGACCAAAAAAAAAAAAAAAAAAAAAGCAATTCAAAAGGTCAATGAAACAAAGAGCTGATTTTTAACCCAAACACAAAAAATCAGAAATGAAAGAGGAGAAGTAACAACTGACACCACAGAAATACAAAGGATAGTTAGCAAATACTATGAACGTTTATATGGCAACAAATTTGACAACCTAAGTGAAATGGACACATTTCTAGAAACACATAGTCTCCTAAAACTGGGCCAGGAAGAGATAGAAAACTTGAACAGATCAATAACAGCTAAGGAAATTGAAGATGTAATCAAGACTCTCCCAGGAAACAAAAGCCCAGGCCCGGATGGCTTCACGGGGGAGTTTTACCGAACATTCAAAGAAATAATACCCATTCTCCTCAAACTATTTCAAAAAATTCAAGAAGAAGGAAGACTTCCAAACTCGTTTTATGAGGCCAGCATAATCCTAATTCCAAAACCAGAAAAAGACACTACAAAGAAAGAAAACTACAGGCCAATATCCTTGATTAATACAGATGCCAAAATCCTAAACTAAATACTAGCAAATCGGATCCAGCAATACATCAAAAAAATTATTCACCATGATCAAGTGGGATTCATCCCAGGGATGCAAGGCTGGTCCAATATTTGCAAATCAATAAATGTGATACACCACATAAACAAAATGAAAGATAAAAATCACATGATCATATCAATAGACGCTGAAAAAGCATTCGACAAAGTCCAGCACCCATTTCTGATAAAAATGCTCAGCAATTTGGGAATAGAGGGATCATAATTTGATATAATAAAGGCCATATATGAAAGACCTACAGCCAACATCATACTCAATAGGCAAAAACTAAAAGCATTTCCCTTAAGAACAGGAACAAGACAGGGATGCCCATTTTCGCCACTCTTATTTAACATAGTACTGGAAGTCTTAGCCACAGCGATCAGACATGAAGGAAAAATAAAAGGAATCCAAATTGGAAAGGAGGAAGTGAAACTGTCATTATTCGCAGATGACATGATATTATATATAGAAAACCCTAAAGACTCCATCAAAAATCTACTAGACTTAATTAATGAATTTGGCAAAGTAGCAGGATACAAACTTAACGTCAAGAAATCGACGGCATTCTTATACACCAATGATGAACTCACAGAAAGAGAAACTAAAAAAACAATTCCATTTACCATCATGGCAAAAAAATTAAGATACGTAGGAATAAACTTAACCAAAGAAGTAAAGGACCTATTTGAAGAAAACTACAGGACATTGAAAAAAGAAATAGAGGAAGATATAAAAAAGTGGAAGCACATACCTTGTTCATGGATTGGAAGAATTAACATCATTAAAATGTCCATACTACCCAAAGCAATCTATAGATTCAATGCAATCCCCATCAAAATACCAGTGACATGTTTCACAGAACTAGAACAAATACTTCAAAAGTTCATATGGAACCAAAAAAGATCCCGAATAGCCACAGCAATCTTGAAAAAGAAGGACAAAGTAGGTGGGATCACAATACTGGATATCAGGTTATACTACAAAGCTACTGTAATCAAAACAGCCTGGTACTGGCACAAGAACAGGCATATAGACCAGTGGAACAGAACAGAGAATCCGGAAATTGACCCAAGACATTATGCTCAATTTATATTCGACAAAGGTGGCAAGAGCATACAATGGAGTAAAGACAGCCTATTTAATAAATGGTGTTGGGAAAATTGGACAGCTACATGCAAAAAAATGAAACTAGACCATCAACTTACACCATACACAAGAATAAACTCAAAATGCGTAAAAGACCTAAATGTGACTCGTGAATCCATAAAAATCCTAGAAGAAAATGTAGGCAACAAAATTTCAGACATCATACGCAGCAGCATCTTCACTGATACATCACCTAAGGCAACAGAAACAAAGGGAAAAATGAACACATGGGACTACATCAAACTCAAAAGCTTCTGCACAGCAAAAGAAACAACCATCAAAACAGAAAGGGAACCCACTGTATGGGAGAGCATAATTGCCAATGATACATCAGATAAGGGGTTAATCTCCAAAATATATAGAGTGCTCATACAACTCAACAAAAGGAAGACACAGAACCCAATTAAAAAATGGGCAGAGGAACTAAATAGACACCTCTCCAAATAGGACGTACAAATGGCTAATAGACATATGAAGAAATGCTCAACATCACTAATCATCAGAGAGATGCAAGATAAAACAACAATGAGGTACCACCTCACACCTGTCAGAATGGCCGCCATCAACAAATCATCAAACAACAAGTGTTGGCGAGGGTCTGGAGAAAAGGAGACTCTACTACACTGCTGGTGGGAATGCAGACTGATGCAGCCACTATTGAAAACACTATGGTGTTACCTCAAATAATTAAAAATTGAATTGCCATTTGACCCGGTGATCCCACTTCTAGGAATATACCCTAAGAAGCCTGAAACACCAATCAGAAAGAATACATGTACCCCCATATTCATAGCAGCACTGTTTACAATAGCTAAGATCTGGAAACAGCTCAAGTGTCCATCAGTGGATGAATGGATAAAAAAGCTGTGGTACATATGCACAATGGAGTACTATGCAGCTGTAAGAAAGAAAGATCTCTTATCCTTTGAGAGGACAGGGAGGAACCTCGAGAGTATTATCCTAAGCGAAACAAGCCAAGCAGAGAAAGACAAATATCACATGATCTCACTTATTTGTGGAATATAATGAACATAACAGTCTGAGGAACAGGGTAGACCCAGAGATGTTGAAGTAGGGTACAGACTGACACCCCTCAGAAGAGGAGGTGTGGGGGGGGAGAGATAAACAGCAGAACTTATGTGCATATATGCATAACTGATGGACATGGACAACAAAGCTGGGGACGGGGTGGAGGGATTGGGAGGAGGGTGTCAATGGGGAAAAAAGCAGAAACATCTGTAACAAAAGTAAATTAAAATTAAAAATAAAAATAAAAAATAAAAAAAAAGAAGTCAAACTGGCCCCGGGCCATGGGGCATTGGTGCTGCCAGCTGCCCCCTTCCCTTGGGAGGACAACACAAGGTCCCCACACAGACTGACCAGGCAGAAAAGGAAGCCCCACTGTGAAGTAAGTCCTGCCACTGTTTTCTCAATTCTGAAGATGGAGACTAGCTCACAGAACTCAAGACATCCTCCAAACATCTTCCCTGCCAAGGATTATATGAGTTGAAATTAAGAAAGAAAGGAGAGCTCTGGCTGACAAGGGAAGCCAAGAATCTCCAGGCTCCAGACCTTGTGGGGGGCCATGATAAATGAAGCGGGCCCATCCTGATCTTCCTGCTGACAGCAATCATGGCAGAATAAGACAGGAAGACCTGTGGAAACTCGTGACCTCTTGGCCAATGTGCCAAGCAAGAGGCGGAGTCTATCTTCCTACACTCTGAATCTAGGCTAGTCTGAGACTTGCTTTAACCAAAAGAATACAGCAGAAGAGACACTGTGATTTCAGGCCTCGACTTCAAGGGGTCTTGCAGCTTCTACTCTCGTCCTCTTGGAACACTCCTGCCATCAGGTAAAGACGCTCAGTCTGGTCTTCCGGTGGATAAGGTCCCACAAGATGAAGAAGGAGAGGCACCCAGCTGACAGCACCAACTGCCAGATGTGTGGGTGAAGCCATCTTAGACCATCCAGCCCCAGTCAAGCCGTCAGCTGACTACAGCTACGTGAGTGACCCCAGGTGAACCAGCAGAAGAACCACCAAGCTGATCCCATCCCAGATGGTGGACGCATAGAATTGTGAGCAAATAAACCGTTGTTTTAAGCCAAAAAAAAAAAAAATGAAAATAAAATAAAGATTGTAGAAACAGAAAAATTTATTTTTAAAATGTAACTACAGCCCTGGCCGGTTTGGCTCAGCGGTTAGAGAGTCGGCCTGCAGTCCAGAGAAACCCGGGTTCGGTTCCCGCTAAGGGCATGTACCTTGGTTGTGGTTTGTCCCCGGCCCTGGTTGGTCGTGAGGGTGGCAGCCACTCGATGTGTCCCTTTCATGTCGATGTCTCTCTCTCTCTCTCTCTCTCTCTCTTCCTCTCTCTCCCTCCCACTCTATCTGAACAAAAAATGAGAAAGTGTCCTAGGGTGAGGATAAGAAAAATAAATAAATAAAATAAAATACGTACCTCTATAAAAAAAATAAATAAATAAATAAAATAAAATAAAATGTAACTACATGTTCCTTCCAAAAGTATAATTATAGAGAAAGATTAATACTCTTAACAATAAAGATAATAATAATAAGAAGAAAAGTAAAATTGTGGACTTCTGAGTTCTGGTCCAAGATGTAAGGACCCTCAAAGTCCTCACCCCTATTATCACACAAGGAAAAGGCTGAACAAACTGAAGGTCAGTAACTCTTCTGACAGTCAGGAGAAAATTAAAGTCACAATGTAGAAAAGCTATTTAACATACTTGGCCTTTCATTTTTTCCTTCTGTAAATGAGAATTTAAGGTGAACAACTACTAATCATCCAGATTAGCATATATGAAGTGTGTGTGCGCATGCGTGTGTGTGTGTGAACACAATTGTGACACATAGTAGCTTCTAGAAGACAAACAGTCTGTTAAAATTTGAGAAATGAAAATAGGGAGATTATTTCCTAGAGTTTTATAAACATGAAGAATCAAGAGCAATTTTAAATGTTATCTAGTTTAAAGATTTATTTGTGCCCAGCAACATGAAAATAAAGAAAATATTATGCATTGACATAAGTAAAATAAAAAAGGTATCTATCAGTCATTGCTTTTGGATGCAAAGAATAACAAAGCTATTTATTTCCTTTATTTTTGTTCTCTTTTAAAAACATTCTTAAGAAGCAATGATATTCCATAGTATATATTCTTACACACATATGTGCACACAATACTCAAAGTAGAGGGAAAAAATCTCTTCAGAATGCCATGAAGAAGTTGGATATTAAAAGTGACTTATTTACTTTTTTTCAAATATGTTTGATTTAAGTAATAATTTATTTATTATTTAAAAGTTCAGTTTGGTGCAATGAGTTCTCCATTGTAGGTCAGTCATCATTTTGCTGAGCCAATTTCATTTTTAACTAAAGGGTTACCTCTGTGGCCCACTGAAGAGCCACCTCTGCTCTTGAGGGTGATTTGATTCTGAATCCTTCTTGGGAAATAGAATGGCATGTTCTGACTTCATTTTTTTCTGCCACCATCTGGCCTTAGTGTAAGAAATCAATTCCACAGCAGCCATCGAAATCTTGTGCACTGAAAGGCATGGCCAAACTATGCTTCTCTCAGAATCTTTAGCACAACTGACCTTTTGTTCCTGCAGAAACAGGCTCAATTGGAACAAGAAGGAACCTGTCATGCCATTTCCCTGCTACAATATTCATTAGTCGGGGAGCATGATCTTCTGCGTCTCTACAGAAGATTCTTGTTAACAAGCCTCAAGTCAGCAATCTGCTCTTTCCCTGTGCCTTGGTAATGCTCTTTTCAGGATAACTAATTCTCAAATGAGCCTTTGCTCATGGCATAATCTCTTAACACATTTGGTCACTGTTCCCATCATAGTTACTCCTTGATGACAGAAGAGACTATACTCCATAGCATGGCATTTAAAACCCCACAGGCCAGCCTTGTCTCACCTCCACCGCTGAGTCTGCTTTCTGGGCACAGCGATTACCACAAAGTGGACGCTCAGTCACCAGGTCTCAGTGGAGCTCTGGGGTTGATGTGTTTATCCAGGAAAGGTGGGGCAAGGTCCTTCTAGATTCAAATCTTTTAGGTGGAAGTTTCTTTTTGTTTGTTTGTTTTTTTTTAACACTCACCAAATAATTGAGAAAAAAGGCTTCAGGCTCTTCACAGACATGTAAAACAGAATATCAAAGACCATATTTCAGGTCAATGTACACATTAGTGGAAATACTTTTTTGTATTTGAAAAATCACTGTATGTTTGTATAATACATTTTATACTATATTTGGCATTTATAGACTTCATAGTATGTTCAGATAGGTTACATTGAAGGAAGGTGCAGGGACACACACGGCCTGAAGGAAATAGTTGATGAGGAACAAGTTATGAGGTTTTATGGAATAACTCTGCTGATTGAGTGATGGTGACCACAGGGTGAAGGTGTCAGATATATAAACATGATATTCTTTTTCTGGAATTTATTTGATGAAAAACAAAAAGTGATGTGCTTCCTCAAGTTTGTGAGACCGGAACCTGGAGTGTTCTGATAGGCCTGTGTGGAAGTGGAACCTATGTAATCTGAGGTCATGTTGGTTGCAGGAGCAGAGCAGAAATTCATGTTCTCTGTCTCTGACATCCTTCTCCTTTCCCATGACCACATGTTCTGTGCCCAGGTCTCAATTTACAAAGGTGACTGGGTGATGACATGGAGAGGCTAATGCTTGTGAAAGATTTGTATTACTTTTATTTCCCAAAAGATTGGGGAATGGCATGCATCTCATGGCCACTAGGGAAGCATCCTGATTTGATCTGGAGGCAGAATGTGAGTAGTGAAGGGAAAACCAAGGTGAAAAGCTCTGTTGGGGCTTCTGCAGGAAAGGAAGGTAAACAGCTTAGAACTGAACAGTTTGAATACTGTAGGCAGGTTCTGGGCCATGTGGACAGTCTCGAATTTTCTGGTACCTAACCCTGGGTTGATTTAGAGCAAGGGGAATATTTGCCCGTGAGAGTTAGATGATAAGTTTTTTTGAGAGGGTAGGGATTTGGGTTGATTGGTTTGTATATGACAGGTGGGCTCCCCTGCGCACCACCCCTTTTTTTTCTTTTCTTTTTTCTTTTGCTTTCTCTGACAGTTGGCTAGTCCAGGAGAGGCAGTCTCTCTTCAAAGAGGCCACAGATACCAGAGCATCAAGAAGAGAGAAAATAAGACAACAGAATCAATATAATTGTACTGAATGGATGCTAGATAGACAAACACAGAATCTAAAAAAAACACAGAATACTAAACTTCTGGGGAAGGGTACATAAAACAAGATTTAGAAATACTATTAACATAATTAATTTTTATTATAATCCAAAGTAGAGTTTACAATATCAGAAGGAGAAACACATTGTTTATGGAGAACCAATTCCATAAATCTGGAAAAGCAGACCATTTGGTGTATCTTCCATGATCGAGCTGCAAATCTTGAGAAATCTCTCCAGAAGGGGGCAGAGCAGGTGTTGAGAAAATGACAGAGAAAGAGAGAAGCAAAGGGAGAGTTAGAAGGCAAAAGGAAATCAGAGAAAAGTGGTGACTCTTAGACATTCATCTTAAGTCGTGAGAATGCACTCAAACTGATGCATGCTGTGCGCCATCTTGGACCAAGAGTGCACGTGCTCAGCTACAAGCCAAAGCTTTGCACCTGGGAATGAAGTTCCTATTGATGCCCTTCCATGTGTCTGATATTTCTACAGGCATCTTTGAAAAACTATTAGACTCTTACGTGGAGGCATAGAGGACAGAAGTAAGATCTCGTGGAAAGTTTTAGGAAGTGTTCCTTTAGTTCAGTTGGTAGTTTTATTTTGTTTTTTATTTTTCCATCACTATTTACCCCTATGCCCTCTTCCACCTCCTCCCACCCCTCCCTTCTGCAATCACCACACTATTGTCCATGTCCATGAGCTCTGTCTCTCTTTTTTTCCCTTTTTGGCTCAATCCCCCCACCTCACCCCCTACCCGACTAGAGCTGTCAGCCTGCTCTCTATCTATGAGTCTCTCTATTTTGCTTGGTAGTTCACTCACATGTGGAATTTAATGAACAAATTGAACTATTAGCTGGCAGTTTTAAAAGGAACTAGTGTTACTTTAGGAGAAGGAGAAGCTCTAATACCAGCCTTTTTAGGTGTTCTAGGGCAACTCAAACTTCAACAGAGACATTAGACAAAGTGGCCTCTAAGTTTCTACTTCTTTATTAGAGTTTCGACTTTACTTTAATACTTTTTATATAATAGTATGATGAGTCTTTTGTACTTGTTGAGGGGGGGAGACACAGCTAAAATTTTTTGAGCTTCTGGGTCAACAGAGTAATAATTATTGCTGAAAACTATCCTATGCCAAAGGAAGTGAAAATGTCATCCTTGGGAGAAAAAAAAAAATTCAAGACCTTTTTCTCCTAAGAAAATGTCTTTAACTTCAGCTGGCTCTGTTCATTTTTAAAGACAGCTGAATTCCATCAGAATTAGTAATGCCAAGCAGCTAGTTAAGGACAAAGTGAAGTATCTCACTACCTATGAAAGGTGTCCTTTTATTATGTCTCAGGAAAGCATTATACTTTTTCTAATTTAATCAAAATGAATCAGAATGTGTTCCTCCTCATTAAAATAAGCCAGGTCTTTCTGGGTTACAGTTCTTTAAATAAACCTTGTATTTGGCCTTATGTTCTAGGAATAGAAATCTTAAAATGGGAGAATATGTCTGTTTATCTATCTATCTATCTATCTATCTATCTATCTATCTATCTATCTATCTATCATCTATCTATCTATCTATCTATCTATCTATCTATCTATATCTATACATAGAAAGAGAAGAGCTATTAGAAATTGATATAAATTTTTAGCTGAAAATACTTGAATTTTTTCTAATGCCACATAATAACTATAATTTTACCTGATGGAAGGTAGATTTGTGCTAAAAAATTTCAGTCTAGAAGCCAAAAGTAGACATGGGACAGAATCCAAAAACCAGCTACCTGCTGTTAAAGAAAAATTACACCTAGGAAGACATTTTATTCAACCCACCAATTACATGCAAAAGATTTGGGTCAGATACTTCCTGACTGAATTAAGTACCTAAAGATGACAGGCTGAATTCAGACATAATATTGTTCTCAAAAAAATAATAAATATACTATTTATATTCCCATAGCTTGGAACTTAAAATAGCAATATCCAAGAAAAATGAAGCAAAATGATGGCTTTCCCCAGTGTTACTAGTTTTCCTGTCCTTTATCATTCTCCAAAATTTTGTCCTAACCTCTACCTATGCACAACATAGAATTGAAGTGTAAGGGAAATAACATGCAATCATTCAATCATTCATTTATCAGTGAGCACTTATTATGTTCCAGATATTTAATAATGCATTATCTCACTTAACTGTCACAACTTTTCAAGAGAGTTTTTTTTTTTTTTTTTTTTTTTTTTTTAATCAACCCCCTTTTTTAAAGTTTGGAGGAATTAAGAGGTTGAAGCACCAGTTCAAGGTCACAGTATTGTATGGAATAGCAAGGATTTAACAAAGTTTTTTCAGGCTCCAGACTTCTACTATAGCTGCTAATGAGTTTCCATAAGTCCCTCTTTGAAAAGAGAAAGGTGAAAAAAAAATGTCAGAGAAGAGAAAAAATATGAGAGCAGATTATAACCCTGTAACCTTGTAGTCTGTTTTTCAATCAGTACGGAATCCCTCAGTAATTCTCAAACAATGATTCCATACTTAACTATAGTCAATGCCTAAGCTTAAAACCATTCACTTGTAATTATTTTTATTTTAGACTCTTTGGTACTTCTTTAATCTTAACTAGGGGACTTTAAGCTGCTTTTGATGGAATAGCCACATCTAAATGTTCTTCCAAGCCCTGGACTTTAAAAGAGAAGTGATTGAAGAACTAAGTAGATATCTAATTTTTTATTTCCTATTCTCATCTGATGATGGGCTCTACCCGCTGGTCTATATCCTGAGGCCTGGTTAAACACATCCTTAAGGGAGTTTATAACTTTGTCTACTGCTTGACTGATCCATGCTATGGGGTTCAGAATGAGCCACCCCTAGATGTGCCTCAGTGGTATGTGGATTATTTGGGGCTAAAGGCAATTCTGGCTTCAGGCTCCACAGAAACTTCTGCCCCTCTTTTGACTACCTGGAAGAATTTGAATAAGAGACCTTGCCCATAGTGGGAGATTATCAGATATAATCTCTTTTTGACCCACTATATGGCAACCCAAACTTCTATTTACTAAACATCTGCCCTTATTATCATCCTGCAATGACCTGTTGAAAGCCCCCAAGGCACCTTATCTCATCCTTAGCTCAGGATGTCTTTTATAACCATGTATTAAATTTGTTTTTGTTTTTTTCTCTTGCTACTCTGTGTCATGTCTAATTATTAGACCAGCCAGAAAAACCTTGAGTGTAGAGAAGAGTTTGTACCTCTCCCACAATGCATTTGATGCAACATGGACTTATGACCATGCTGTTGCCTCTGTATGTTTTCCTATAGAACAAAAGCATGTTCCATCCTGAAGGTGAGAGACAGGGAGGACTGTGCATTGTGGATTTTCACTGCTGAAAATGGTCAGTGTCAGAGAGTGAAAGTCACCTTCTACTTTGGGACAAGTGGATGGGCATAGCCATTAGCATGCTAAATTCATCATATGTAAAATGAAGATTATATTACCTATGAGAATAGGGTGGTTGGAAGATTGAGTTACTTAATGGAAGTAAAGGACTGAAAATAATACCTTTTATATGATTGCTATAGAAATAGTAAATATAATTGTCACATTCAGGATAAATTAAAGTTTGTGTCTGAATTCAGATGAGTATTGAGTACTAAGAAGGGGACATTGAAAATTTGAACTCATGTTGCCATTTATAGAGTGGTTGTTTAGAGGTCAGGAGAGTCTGGTTTTACTGATTCAGATTCAAAATGAAGTCAGGAAAGCAACATTTCAAGTTGGTACAGTGAACATCCTATTGGGAACAGAGAGGCAGTTTAATGCTCTTTTATTTACATATGATCTTAAAGCAAAAAGGCCTGTGTAATCCAAAGTATCTATATTAATTCTGCATTTATTAACTTCACATACCCACTGCTTAAAACTATGCAATAGCATCCTATTTCACTTAGAATGAAGATAAAATTATTTAGTACAGCCTACATGCCGACACAATGATTTAAATACCCAGTTTCATCTCTTAAAATGCTATCTTGGTTTCTGAGAGTCAGCCACTGTTCTCTCAGTTCTTATAGAACTCCATGTGACCTCCTTCCACAGGACCTTTGCTCATGCTGTTTCCTCTGTGGGAAATCTTCTGTCTTTTTTGTCTAGTTACTTATATTCATTAGTCGTATTTCGGATAAAATATCATTTCATGAGAGAAGACTTTCCTGACCCCTGAGATAAAGCTAAGGTCCTATATGCCTTTATTACACTTTGGTACTTTCCTTCATAGAAATTAATATTTTTGCTTCAAAGTCAAATCAGTCCTTCTAAAAATGAACTAGCTTTGTAAATGTTTATGTGAGTATTAAAAAACTATTTTGGAGCACAAGATTCAGATATTGGAAAAATTTAAGTATGTTTGGAACACTATGGTATGTGAATTTTCTTTTTCAACTGTAAAGCTTACAAAATCTAAATATAGATGAAGTATTTCTGATGAAAATTTAGCATCTTAATTGAGATGTTCTGCAAGCTTAAAGTACACACTGCATATTCAAAGACTAATATGAATAAAATAAAATATTTCATTCATATTTTAACATATTGATTACATATTAAAAATGAGAATATGTTGGATATATTGGGTTAGATACAAACATATATTATAATTAATTGTATATGTTTCTTTTTATGCATTCAATGTGGCTACTAAATTTTTCTAGCTTTATTTTTATTGTTGCCACTATTTCAGATGTCCCTATTTCCATCCCTCCCACCTTTGCCTACCTCCACCCAACCCCCACCCCTCTTCCCTCTGGCCATCAGCACACTGTTGTCTGTGTCTGTGAGTTATGCATGTATCTTCTTTGGCCAATCCCTTAAACTTACACATGAATCTTGCATTATTACTTTTACTGTTCAGCACTGGTCTAAACGCTACCAAACATCTGACTAAAATATGACAATTGACACTTAAATGATTATTTAGCAATTTACACATTAAAATATATACTTTTTTCATTCAGAAACAGTCTTTTCAATTCAGATTGAATTAATCTATTTTTAAACACAAAGTTGAGGTTACTAGATTGCAAATTACATTTTGTTTCATAATTTTTTCCATTCTTAACATTGCTTCTGATGATTTAACTCTGCTTCATCTATTGTAATTGAGAAACATAGGGCATTGAAATTATAAAGGTTATATAGTGGAAGCTGAACATATATTCTTTGAATATATGTTCAGCTGACAAATTGTGGCATAGGTGACATATCTCTTGTCAATTTCCTCTAAGGATACAGCGGGATTGGGCCACTCAGTAGATTTTTAAAGTAAATAATCAAAGTGAATCAGATATGCAATTACCTCATTGTGTTATATTGAGTTCAGGAATTGGCTAGATCCTCCCTTTTAGGTTGAATTTTAGATAATTCTTTTTCCAAGCATAGAAGAGTTGATTGTCATTATCACCATCATTTAACTTTTACTAAGGAATTATTAAGACATTTTATATGTTGGGCTTAGTGCAATTACTTTAAAGGAATTTTCTCATTGAGTTTCTATAATTCTACAAGGTAAGTTTTTTTTTATTACTCCCATAATACAGATAAGCAAACTGGCTGTGCAATATTAAGTCATTTGTAAAATATTCAAGGAGCTAAGTATATCAGTGGTGGTGTACATGGATTTACTAGGGAAGGGGAACAAAGTGTCATTGATAATATCTATATTATCTTTCAGGCCACACTCTTGGCACTGATGTTTGTTATTTAAGACAACTCTGATAAATCTGGCACCTAACAAAATAGGTTAAAAGAATGATCCAGTTGTGACTTTCTTCTTAAAAGGAGTAATAAGGCAGATTTTCTTGAAGGAAGGTCTATCCCAATGCTGCCACTTTGCTACTCACCCAACCCAAGAAAGACCTTGATTTTGTCGTCACACTCTCTACTGAGCTCCCTGCCTTAGCTAGAAAGTTTTGTCATGTGATATTTTACCATCAACAATCAGAGCTAGTACTTAAGTTAGCATATATATGTCTTATTTTTAGAGAAGAAGCAAGAAGGAGAGAGAGATAGAAACATTGATGACAGAGAAACATCAATCGGCTGCCTCTTGCATGCCCCCTATTGGGGATGGAGCCCACAACCCAGGCATGTGCCCTGACTGGGAATCAAACTGGCAACCTCTTGGTCCATGGGTTAATGCTCAACCACTAAGCCACACTGGCCGGGCATATTTATCATTCTTGATCCAATATGGCAAGTATATGAAAATCCTCTAGGACCAGTAAGAAGAAAGGGAATGAAAATGTGTAAGTAGTAGGTGCAGTAGGAGAAGTCAACCCATAGCTTGCAAAGCAGGAGACCATGGCCTGGTTTCCTGACACTCTCTTCTCTTCTGAGAACCTTGCCAGATAAAAACAGACATGAAAAGGCAAGAGTCAAGAGACCAACACACTTCAAAATTTAAAATACTGAGGTATTCAAGCAACACAAAGGGGCTTTTTTTTTCTTTTTTGATGAGAAGGTGTTCAAGGCTAAAGCCATGGCACATGTGCTGCTTGCCTCCTGGCTCATTATGCCCTATGTCTACAATTATGAGAACTGGATGTCTTGGATGTAAAATTTCATTGCCCTCGTCCTTCTCCAAGGGGCTTAACAGTTCAAGGGTTACTCCATCCTTCCATCAGTGAATGTGTATGTGTGGGTGTTTTATAAGTGTCACTTCTGTTTTTAAATCTTTCTATTTGTTGTTTCTTCTGCCTGAAATTCTTTCTCCCTATGATCTTTCCAGATCTTAGATTAAATGTTACCGCAAAGGGATTCCTGAACTCCACAACACAGGGGTCTTACTTGTCCCGTTTATTGATAAATTGCCCCATGGTTAACTTGGTGCCTGGTACACTGGCCCTCAAATATTTAAAAAAATACATGAATAGCTGTATAAAAGAAGGACATTCATTTAGATGATTTTTTCAGATATCAAAGCTGTTTTGTGTGTGTGTGTTTATTTATCTTTTATTTTTTATTAATTAATTTATGTTTGTTATAGATATTTCTCCTTTTCCCCCCATTGACACCCTCCTCCCAATCCCACCCCCACCCCCACTCCAGTATTGTTGTCCATGTCCATTGGTTATGCATATATGCATATAAGTTCTTTGGTTTATCTCTTCCCACCCCCTGCCTACCTCCTCTGAGGTTTGTCAGTCTGTACCCTACTTCTATGTCTCTGGGTCTATTTTGTTCATTATAGTCCACAAATAAGTGAGATCATGTGATATGTGTCTTTCTCTGAGTGGCTTATTTTGCTTAGCATAATACTCTCCAGAACCCTCCATGTTGTCTCAAAGGGTAAGAGATCTTTCTTTCTTACAGCTGCATAGTGTTCCATTGTGTAAATATACCACAGCTTTTATAACCACTCATCTACTGATGGACGCTTGGGCTGTTTCCAGAATATCAAAGCTCTTTTAACACATGCAAAATCATCAAGAAGCCTTACAAGATTAATACTTTATTGTCCTTAATTTTAAGTTGAGAAAATAAAGGTTCAAATTAGAAGACAACTAGCCCCAAATAATTCAGCAGGCAGGTGGGGGCACAAGACTTCTGATTCCAAACCCTGTGTTCTTTCTATTCCATCAAAGAAATAGATATTAGAACTTTGTTTCAGTGTACTCTGTAGATATGGGTGCAGCAGAACTAACATTTTATTACCCATGTTTTGGCTCTTACTCTCAAAGTTGGTACTCTCAGTGCTGCATGAGCCCTGAGATCCTAACATATTAAATACTTGTAGTTCCTGATATGTACCTTACGTCTTTCATGCTTTTATAGTTTTATATATTCTCTGCTCTCTTTCTCAAAAATCTTTCCTTCCTTTCCCTGCCATGGGGGGTAGGTGGAGGTGGGCAAAGTCGGGGAAAATGAGAACAAAAAGAGACTTTGCTGGGGTGATGGGCACAGGATGTAGTGTGCAGATGATGGTTTATTGAGTTGTACAGTTGAAACTTGTATGCTTTTGCTAACCAATGACACCCCAGTACATTTAATTAAAAATAATTATACACCTGAAACCTACATAATTTTATTAACCAATGCCACCCCCATAAATTCAATAAAATAAAATAAATTAAAAAATAACAATAGGAGGTCGGAAAAATGGCGGTGGAGTGAATAGAAGCTACACAGGCGATCTCCCAGGACCAAACGGGAATTACAACTAAAATAAAGACAAATCGTCGGGAAAAAGCAACAGAAAAGCAGCGGGAGAGGACCATACAACCAGGGACACTGAATGAGCCTGGTAGGATCTGCGGAGGCGCATGAGGGTGGCGGGCTGGGAGCCCACGGACAGCAGCGGCCTCGGCTGTGAGCAGCGGCCTTGGCTGGGAGCTGCGCCCTCGACTGGGAGCAGCGGCCTTAGCTGGGAGCAGCGGCGGCGGAGCCCGCCCTCGGGGTTAAGAGCTCCAGCTGCTCCACAGCGCAGAGCCGGGACACAGCGTTAAATAGCCACAGCCACTCACCTGGGGCTCCGGCAGAGGGAGGGCGGACTTGACTGGAACTCTGTGGGGACACCTGGGATTTGGAGGGCGCTCAGAGTTTGTGCTGAGCTGTGGCCACAAAGGACAGTGGTGGCCAGCCCCTCCTTCCTGGTTACACAGAACGCAGCCAAGTTTGCTCCTTCCTAGAGCTGTGCAAGCCCCTCCCTTGGAGATTCCCAGGTGAGGAAAAGAGGTAAAGAAATGCAAATTGAGGCTCATTAACTAATAGCATTGGCCCCACCCTTGGGAAATCCTCTTACACTGTAAACATCTGAGGGAGTTTCTCATTCAACTGAGATCTTAAGGCTTTTCAAGTAACTGAGGCTAATAGCCTCCAGGCAAAAAGCTAGAACATGACTAAACCTTTCCTGAGCTTGCAAATCTACCCAGGAAAGTGAGACTGGACAGTGGTGGTGAAGGAGGGCCCTCCACACTCATCCAAACCCAGTAGAGGGAGCCACAAATAGCAGAACACCAACACCCACAGGGAAAATTTGGCAGGCTCCAAAACCCACTGAGATAGCAAAAATGGTGAAACAAAGAAACAGATCCCAAATGAAAGAACAAGAGAACTCCACCGGAGATGAGATAAATGAAATGCAGTTAAGCAAATTATCAGAGGTAGAGTCCGAGCCATGATCTTGAGGAAACAAAACAGCGTAAGGACATCAACACCATGAGTAAAGATATAGAAACACTGAAAACCAACCAAGTGGAAATGAAGAATGACATAGCAGAAATAAAGAACACATTGGAAGGACTGACCAGCAGAGTAGAGGAAGCGGAGGACCGGATCAGTGAATTAGAAGACAGAGTAGAAAAAAATCAATCAATCAGAAAACCAAAAGGAAAAAACAATGAAAAAACAGGAATATAGCTTAAGAGAACTGTGGGACAACTGGAAACGTAATAACATTCGTATCATTGCAGTCCCCGAAGAAGAAGAAAATGAGCAAGGATTAGAGAAGATATTTGAAGAAATAGTGACAGAACACTTTCCTAACCTGGTGAAGGAAGAAAGCATTCAAGTTCAAGAAGCACAGAGAGCCCCAAGTAAGAAGAACCCAAACAGGCCCACACCAAGACACATAGTAATTAAAATGCCAAAAATTAAAGACAAAGAGAGAATCCTAAAGGCAGCAAGAGATAAGCAACAGGTTACCTACAAAGGAAACCCCATTAGGCTATCAGCTGACTTCTCAACAGAAACACTACAGGCCAGAAGGGAATGGCATGAAGTAATCAAGGTCATGAAAAACAAGGATCTGAATCCAAGACTACTCTATCCAGCAAGGATATCATTCAAAATAGAAGGTAAAATAAAGAGCTTCCCAGACAAAAAAAGGCTAAGGGAATGTATTAGCACCAAACCAGCACTGCAAGACATGTTAAAAGGACTGCTATAATTATTAGAAGAAATAGAAAGAAAATTAGAACCACACTGTACAAAAATGGCAATAAATAAGTACATATCAATAATCACCTTAAATGTAAATGGACTGAATGCTCCGATAAAAAGACACAGAGTAGCTGACTGGATAAGAAAGCATGATTCACATATATGTTGTTTACAAGAGACCCACCTCACAACAAAAGACTCACATAGGTTGAAAGTAAAGGGATGGAAAAAAATCTTCCAAGCAAACGGAAAGGAAAAAAAAGCTGGGGTAGCAATACTCATATCTGAAATATTAGATTTCAAATTGAAGACCATAACTAGAGACTAAGAAGGCCACTACGTAATATTGAAAGGGTCTATCCAACAGGAAGATATTACCTTGGTAAACATGTATGCACCCAATATAGGAGCACCAAAATATATTAAAAATCTTCTGGAGGACTTCAAAGGAGAAATCAACCACAATACAATCATAGCAGGAGACTTCAACACCCCAGTGACATCACTGGATAAATATTCTAGACAAAAAATTAACAAGGAAACAGAGACTCTAAATGAAGCACTAGATCAAATGGATTTAATAGATATATACAGAGAATTACACCCCAAAAGTGCAGAATTCACATTCTTCTCAAGTGCACATGGGACATTCTCAAAGATAGACCATATGTTAGGGCACAAACTAAGTCTCTACAAGTTCAAGAACATTGAAATCATATCAAGCATCTTCTCAGATCACAATGGCATGAAACTAGAAATCAATTGCAACAAGAACATGCAAATACATATGAACACATGGAGGCTAAATAGCATGTTACTGAACAATGAATGGGTTACCATGGAGATCAAGGAAGAATTTAAAAAATTCCTGGAAACCAATGAAAATGAACACACAACAACGCAAAATCTATGGGATGCAGCGAAAGCAGTTCTGAGAGGGAAGTTCATAGCACTACAGGCCCACCTTAAGAAAGAAGAAAAATTTCTAATTGACTACCTAACCTCACAACTTAAAGAATTGGAAAGCAAACAAAAAGAAAACCCTAGAGCAAGTAGAAGGAAGGAAATAGTAAAGATCAGAGCAGAAATAAACGACATGGAAACCAAAAAAAACAATTCAAAGGATCAATAAAACAAAGAGCTGGTTTTTTGAAAAGATAAACAAGATTGATGGACCCTTAGCTAGACTCACCAAGAAACAAAGAGAGAGAACCCAAATACACAAAATCAGAAATGATAGAGGAGAAGTAACAACTGACACCACAGAAATACAAAGGATCATTAGCAAATACTATGAACATTTATATGGCAACAAATTCGACAATCTAAGCGAAATGGACACATTTCTAGAAACACATAGTCTCCCAAAACTGAATCGGAAAGAGACAGAAAACCTGAACAGGCCAATAACAATGAAGGAAATTGAAGATGTAATCAAGACCGTCCCAGCAAACAAAAGCCCAGGCCCTGACGGCTTCACGGGCGAGTTTTACCGAACATTCAAAGAAGAACTAACACCCATTCTCCTCAAACTATTCCAAAAAATTCAAGACGAAGGAAGACGTCCAAACTCTTTTTATGAAGCCAGCATAATTCTAATTCCAAAACCAGAAAAAGACACTATAAAGAAAGAAAACTACAGGCCAATATCCCTGATGAACATAGATGCCAAAATCCTTAACAAAATGCTAGCAAATCGGATCCAGCACACATCAAAAAAATTATTCACCATGACCAAGTGGGATTCATCCCAGGGATGCAAGGCTGGTACAATATATGCAAATCAATAAATGTGATACATCACATAAACAAAATGAAAGATAAAAACCATATGATCATATCAATAGATGCTGAAAAAGCATTTGACAAAATCCAGCACCCATTTCTGATAAAAACACTCAGCAATTTGGGAATAGAGGGATCATATCTCAACATTATAAAGTCCATATATGAAAGACCTACAGCCAACATCCTACTCAATGGACAAAAACTAAAAGCATTTCCTTTAAGAACAAGAACAAGACAAGGATGCCCACTTTCACCACTCTTATTTAACGTAGTACTGGAAGTCTTAGCCACAGCAATCAGACATGAAGAAAAAATAAAAGGGATCCAAATTGGAAAGGAGGAAGTGAAACTCATTATTCGCAGATGACATGATATTATACATAGAAAACCCTAAAGACTCCATCAAAAATCTACTAGACATAATTAATGAATTTGGCAAAGTAGCAGGATACAAAATTAACGTCAAGAAATTGACGGCATTCTTATACACCAATGATGAACTCACAGAAAGAGAAACTAAAAAAACAATCCCATTTACCATCGCGGCAAAAAAATTAAGATACGTAGGAATAAACTTAACCAAAGAAGTAAAGGACCTATTTGCAGAAAACTACAGGACATTGAAAAAAGAAATAGAGGAAGATATAAAAAAGTGGAAGCACATACCTTGTTCATGGATTGGAAGAATTAACATCATTAAAATGTCCATACTACCCAAAGCAATCTATAGATTTAACGCAATCCCCATCAAAATACCAAGGACATATTTCACAGAACTAGAACAAATACTCAGAAGTTCATATGGAACCAAAAATAGCTACCCCGAAAATAGAGAGACCCCGAATAGCTACAGCAATCTTGAAAAAGAAGGACAAAGTAGGAGGGATCACTATACCGGACATCAGGTTATACTACAAAGCTACTATAATCAAAACAGCCTGGTACTGGCACAAGAACAGGCACATAGATCAATGGAATAGAACAGAGAACCCAGAAATTGACCCAAAACATTATGCTCAATTAATATTCGACAAAGGTGGCAAGAGCATACAATGGAGTAAAGACAGCCTCTTTAATAAATGGTGTTGGGAAAATTGGACAGCTACATGCAAAAAAATGAAACTAGATCATCAGCTTACACCATACACAAGAATAAACTCAAAATGGATAAAAGATTTAAATGTGACTCATGAATCCATAAAAATCCTAGAAGAAAATGTAGGCAACAAAATTTCAGACATCATACACAGCAAAATTTTCACTGATACATCACCTAAGGCAACAGAAACAAAGGAAAAAATGAACATATGGGACTACATCAAACTCTAAAGCTTCTGCACAGCAAAAGAAACAACCATCCAAGTGGAAAGGCAACCCACTGTATGGGAGAGCATAACTGCCTATGATATATCAGATAAGGGACTAATTTCCAAAATATATAGAGTGCTCATACATCTCAACAAAAGAAAGACAAAGAACCCAATTATAAAATGGGCAGAGGAACTAAATAGACAGCTCTCCAAACAGGACATACAAATGGCCAAGAGACATATGAAGAAATGCTCAACTTCACTAATCATCAGAGAGATGCAAATTAAAACAACAATGAGGTATCACCTCACATCTGTCAGAATAGCCGCCATCAACAAAGCATCAAACAACAAGTGTTGGCGAGGATGTGGAGAAACGGGGACTCTAGTACACTGCTGGTGGGAGTGCAGACTGGTGCAGCCACTATGGAAAACACTATGGTGTTACCTCAAAAAATTAAAAATTGAATTACCATTTGACCCAGTGATCCCACTCCTAGGAATTTACCCTAAGAAGCCTGAAACACCAATCAGAAAGAATACATGTACCCCCATGTTCATAGCAACGCTATTTACAATAGCTAAGATCTGGAAATAGCCCAAGTGTCCTTCAGTAGACGAATGGATAAAAAAGCTGTGGTACATATGCACAATGGAGTACTATGCAGCTGTAAGAAAAAACGATCTCTTATCCTTTGTGACGACATGGGAGGACCTGGAAACTATTATCCTAAGTGAAACAAGCCAAGCAGAGAAAGACAAATATCATATGATCTCACTTATTTCTGGAATATAATGAACATAACAGTGTGAGGAACAGGGTAGTCCTAGAGACGTGGAAGTAGGGTACAGACTGACATTTGCCAGAAGAGGTGGGGGAGGTGAGCGATGAACACAGAATTTGTACGCATGTACTCTTAACCAATGGACATGGACAACAAAAATGGGTATGGGGCAGGGAGGGAGGGGAAGGAGGGTGTCAATGGGGGAAAAAAGGAGAAACATCTGTAACAAAAGTAAATTAATAAAAAAAAATAACAATAAATAATAGAAGTCCTGTCTCTACACAGATATCTTTCTCTACACAGACTTTCCTGAGGTCTCCAAGAAGAGTCAATCACTCCTCTTCCCTCACTTATCTCTATCTACTGTGCGTGGTACCCATTCTTACTGTTGGATTTTCATGTTTCATGTTGTTCACGTACCTCCTGATTTTCTCACTAGACAGAATGGATGCATTACATATTTGTGAACACACAGTGCCTGGCATTTGATGTCAAAAGGTTGATGTCAACCATCTGAGCATAGCAAAAGCCCAAAATGTGATTATATTGTGTGGTATGTCTTTTTTTAGGCATACAGATAACCAGAATCATTCTCAGCAATCGAAGGAAGAAATCTAACACCTCCCCACTGAGTGAAAGAGAAAATCCCTAAATGTGTAAAACAGAGAAATAGATAGGATATAAGGTAGTCATTAACCTCTTCATATGTGTGCCCAACAGCAATCTTCCACAAGGATCAGGCAATTTGCAATGAAAATGAAGTTTAGGACATAAAAGGAAGAAAGAGTGATCTCATAAAAGCTCAATTTTGCAAATGCCTTTGGGCATTTCCAATCAACATAGGTTGTTATCATATCCATTTATAATTCTCTCTCTCTCTCTTTAAATGGAAATACCTTTGAAACGCAGTCTGAAGAAAATGCATGGACATGTACCCATCTTTTAAGGAAGGTTATAATGGGATCCTCATTTATTATAGTTATGGCTTGAATACATAAACTGAAAATGAATATCAAAACTAGAGAAAGAAGGGTATGCAAACCTAATGACAGTGAAGATATTCTGAGTTTATCTGATTCATATCACAGAGAGAAGGAAAAAGGACAGATATAAAATCATATTTGGTTGAATGATATATCAAGCAACTCTGGGTCAAAACACTAGACAATACTTATAACTCATACAAACAATCCTAAATTTCTTTCTAAATTGAAGAACAGATTCCCACAGGCTTTGAAAGGGAATTTTTTTTCTAAATTACCAGGTAATTTTCTCTACTCCAATTCTGCTATATAATCAGAAGTGGTCAAAACATTGTACTAGGAAGCATAATAGAAAATGAATTCAACAAAACTATGACTGCATGGACCCACAGCTGCAGAAAGGGGTCAGAAATGAAAATGGCAAATGTGTGCGCTGGACTTGAGCTGGATTTTAGTGGGAAAAAAAATCAATTTTTATACTGTAGTCATGGAGCTTTCAAATTATTGTGAGTAATTGAAAATACATTTTAAATTGTATATTTTACCACATTAGACCCTTGGAAATCTGGACCCATAGTGAGATGTGCTTCACATGTTCTTATTTCTCACCCCTAATGCTAATTATAACAAAACAAGACCCATGAAACTGAGCAAATTAGTATAGCCAAAGTATCCTTCATAGTAAATAATTAAATTTTGCTTCCCACCCATGCATAAAACAGGGCTAACATTTCCTTCCAGATATATTTTGCCTAATGTCAGCTGTCTTAAAAAATTAAAGTATACAACACCCCGAACCCTGAAAAAAAAAAAGACAACTGGGTTTCTGAAAATGTGTGTTTATTTCAATGCAAATAGGATGTATACATAATTTTTGTTGTTAAAAATGTATGCTTGTTCCCAGTCCTGTTGTCTGTGAAACTGGGTAGCTCTTTGGTTTCAGCATCCAGAAGTGAGAGAGACTCTAAATTAAACCCCAATATATAGTCTCTTGCCCCATACTCACAGAGTCTTGGTCTTGGATAAGGATAGAAAAGCCAGGTTCTTGGCTAAGTTAAAATATTGACTTACTGAAAGAAAGCCCTCTCTGCACCCCCTTTCTGAGCAGGGTAATGTGCTTAGAACCACAGGGTATTGAGCTGTCCGCAAGGCCTCAGGTTGCTGGAGCACTCACAAGGTCTCAGGTGAGTGAAATGACAATGGAGAGCCTCCCTAAAGGTACCCATTCAGTAACTATGTTTGAGCACCAATTGTGTGTCAGACATATTCTAAGCACTAGCAATGCAAGGTAAACAAAACAGAAAAATCCTCTACCCTCAAGAGAGATACATTTATTGTCTGGAAAACAAGAAGAGTTATGTAAAGTATTCCTGTAGGGAGAATTTTTTTCCCCCATAACACATTATGTAAGGTAAACTAGGACAGACTAGTTAAAGAACTTCCTGGAAAGGTGAATTTTGAGCTAATAGCTAAAAGATGAGACAGAGCTAGCCAAATGAAGAACATAGCATGAAAGTAGGGAGGTTGGGGGTGGACTATTTCAGATAAGCCAGTGTGTAAAAAAGGCATTTCTTCAACCAGAAGGCAGAAGGGGTAGGAGAAGGAGGAGGGGTCAATGGTGGGGAAAAAAGGGGAGCATCTGTAATACTTCCAACAATAACGATTTTAAAAGGAGAAAATTCTTATATTTCAAATACCAAAAATGTGTTTGATATATAGATATAGATAGATATAGACATAGCACATAGACATAGCACATAGACATAGACATAGGCATAGGCATAGATATAGACATAGACATAGATATAGACAGACATAGACGTAGGCGTAGGCGTAGGCATAGGCGTAGGCATAGGCATAGGCATAGGCATAGGCATAGACATAGATATAGACATAGATCTGTCTATCTCTCTCTATATTTTTCTTTCTTTGACTGTCTTGCTGCACTGTCTTGATCATGTTTGCCTTAACTCTAGAGGCATGCCCATGGGATGCTGTTGGCTTTCTGTTCCTAGCACATTTTGCCACTGCCTCATTCTTTCAGTTATGGCTAATATCGACTCTTCCTTTTAGGTTTGATTTCAAATATCATCTACTCTCGAAGGTTTCTATTACCCTTGAGTATAAGCATATATGAGTCTCCTTTTTAATCTATTATTCTTATTTCTATATTTAAACTATAGATAAATATGTGCCACCACTCCAAGTAAGAAAGAAAGATATATTAGCAGTCCTGTGATCATTGTAGCACAATTTGCAATAGCCAAGATGTGGAAACAATCTAAATGTCCATCAACAGATGAATGGATAAAGAAAATGTGGTATAGATATACGAAGAAATATTATTCAACTTCAAAAAAAAAGAAGGAAATTTCGCAGTATGCCAAAGCATGGTTGAACCTTGAAGACATTAAACTAAGTAATATAAGACAGTCAAAGAAAGACAAACACTGCATGATTCCACGTATATGAGGTATCCAAAGTAATCAAATTCACCACGCCAAGGAGTGGAATCTGATTGCAGGGGCTATGGGTCGGGGAAATGGGCAGTTACTAATCAACGGGTATGAAGTTTCAGTTAAGCAAGATGAGCGAGCTCTAGGGATTTGATATACAAGGTTAAACCTACGGTCAACGATATTGTATTGTACACTTAAAAATTGATAAGTGTTCGTAACACAATAAAATGAAAAGTTTCTTTTAAATATGAGAAGATAATTAGTTCCAGAAAAAGTAGAAAAGTTACCAGCAATAGGGAGAAATCAGTACATGTGTTCATGTGAAACAACCAAGTGGAAAATGACTGCAGTGCACAGTATGCTTCACTACCCAGGAGTTCAAAAGCCACTGATGCTTCTAGTGATAGGCATATGGTGATCAGTGTGACAAGGAAACAAGTAGTATCAAATTATATGTTGAACAGACACTGTGGTGATGGTATATTTGGAGGGAGGAGTCCTAGGACAGGGGCTGCAGGGAGGGAAGAGGCTTTTTTATATTCTCCACAATGGGGTTACTTTACTGAACTGTCCCTCTGCCCTTTCACATGGTTAGTCAAGGTAAGAGTGAAAAAAAGTGGCTTGATGGAAAATTTTATATGCTCCACCATAGCCACCAATCCCGTATAGCATTTGGTCTTCACAACACACCAATGTCTTAGGTGTTACTATCATTTCCAAATCCAGATTAGAGACCTAAAGCAAAAAGGAACTGAGGACATGCCCAAGGCCATAAAACCAATGAATAGTAGAGCTGGGGAAAAAACTCAGGCAGACTGGCATTGAGTCCAAGTTCTTAAATATACCCCAAAACTGAGTCAAGGAATGCATTAATTAAAGAATATGTGAGAATGATAAAGCATGCACTTGTGAGGCCATTAAACTATGTGGATTAAGTTATTATGAAACATATGTGTAAAGGCCAAAGATTCTCAACTGGGGCGATTTTGTCCATTTTCCTAGGGGACACTTCACAATGTCTGGATACACCTGTGGTTTTCACACCTGTGGCCAGCCACATGTTATTGGCACTGAGCGGCAGAGGTCAGAAATCTGCAAAACATTCTATATTTACAGAAAAACAAATAATTGTCTGACCCAAAATGTTAATTATACTGCTGTTGTAAAATCTTTTTCATCGGAAAAAATCAATTAGGAAGAGATGATATAGTAATCTAGGCAAGAAATAATGCACATATGAACTTGAATAAGTGCAAGAGGGATATTCATACCTATCTCACACTACACACTGATTAGGATGGAAGCTTGTTTGTTTGTTGCTGTTTTTGTTTTTTTGCTACTTCATTCATCTCTTATTATGCACATGAGTATAATGTGAATGTAATCTTTCCTTGCAAACAACAATGTTTTATTTCTTATATCTAAAAACATTTTAATCTATGAAATGAATTATATGTTTACACATCAGACTGTCATCTTCAGGTAAGCTGTGCATGCGTACACATACACACGGATCCAATTTGGAGTTGTGAATTATTATTTGAAAGGTGTAGGTTTCACATGAGAAATTTCATCATCTGAAATTGCCTCGTCATTGAGAATAATAAGAATTAAACTCAGCTACTGAAAGGAACAAAGACAAACATGAAAAGATGGGAGACTTTTGTAATGCACTGCAGAACTGTGTTCTTCTGCGAGATTAGGCTGAGGCACCGTTTGCAGAAGTCACTAACTGCTTCAGTTTATTAAAAGATTACGAGTAAATCTATTTGGGTAATGTGTGGTTTGAAAGACGAGAAATTTCTTCAAAATCAATGTTTTTGCTTTTCCATTTCCTCTCAACTCACCGAGAGGTAATCAACGTGGGAGTAGTTCTGATCACACTAAGAGAACATTCTGATCTTCATTAGTGCAGGGTCGATGCAAGAAATTTTATTTCACATCAAAATCTACAGAGAGTTTCCCGAGAATTAAAACCCTCTTCTGTTTCAATACATCAAGCCACAGGGTTTCCTAATCCTCACAATTAATACACTACTGTGCGCACGACTTTCAAAATAGGGCTTTGGAAACTGCAGAGAGGCTGCATATTTGAAAATGGATATGTGGAAATATTTCTCCTCCTTTTATTTTTCATTTGTTCCCCTTCCTTTTGTGGAATTATGGAGGGATGAGATGTGAGGTGATGGTAGGAAATGTCAAAAAAAAATAGATTATTTTTCCTTAGTCTTTAACTAATGTTTAATATTATCTTCTTTATATGCAACATTTTATGCATGAAATGGGATGGAGATAATTTTCCCAGTGATTGTATTTACTTGGTTGTTAATGTATTGATGAATCCATTCTTTGGTTCAGTCAGTCAGTGAAATATTTCTTGAGCATACTGCCAGTCACTGTGCTGGGCACAAAACACCAAACCAACACAAGGTCCATTTCCTCCAGGAAATCAGGGTCTTGAAGGGAAGCAGGTATAGAAACACAAAAACATGATAATAACTGTAAGAAGTGCCATGATCAAAGTAAATACACAGCAAGAGAAATGAGGAGGGACTCAGCCTGCCTCGTGCTGAGTGTCTTTGAGAACGATTTAGGGAAAAAGGGACCAGTTTTGAACTGAGTACAGTAAAAAACAAACAAACAAAAAAAACCTAGGTCAATCCAGTAATTGGGTAACTTTTATTTTTTTTTATATGGGAGGTGGAAGGATTAAAGTGGAGCTAGAATTTTTATGATGTTCCTAGAGTTTATAGAATTTCAATTCCAGAAATAGTGAATTGGTTCATCAACAAACAAGAATGCTTTATTTTTGCATTTAGATGGTGTCCTTAGTCTCTCTGTCTCATTTCAGTGGTGATTTCAGAGTGAGCTTAGCTTTCTCTTATTCCTTCATGGTTACCTAGTGGCCTGTTTGAGTATGGTTCACACTCGGTGAAAGTTCTTTATGTTCAGTAAGAGATGCTACAGACCTATTAAATCTTAGCTGTCAGCAAGCCGCTGCTGGCTTTCAGGACCATTTTTTAAAATTTTGTTTTCTCAGGACACTACATGTCATTAAATTATTCTTATATACAAAAGTATTTGTGTTGTTCCCATCTTTGTTGTTGTTGCTCTTTATCGTATACAATGCTGCAGTGAATATCCATGCATATACACAAAGTTGGAATTTCTCAGTAATAGGGATACACATATTAAAATAATTAGCCTGGCCGGTGTGGCTCAGTGGTTGAGCATTGACCCATGCATCAAGAGGTCCTGGGTTCGATTCCTGGTCAGGGCACATGCCTAGGTTGTGGGCCCAATCCCTAGTGGGGGGCATGCAGGAGGAAGCCAATTGATGTTCTCTCTCATCAATGTTTCTATCTCTCTCTCCCTCTCCCTTCCTCTCTCTCTAAAATCAATAAAGAAAAAAATAATTATAAATAAATAAATAAAATAATTAGATACTGCCAAATTCCTATTCAACATGTCTTATTTAATATTTAAAATCCTTCCAGCACTGGAAGAGAGTTCATTCATCTTATATTTGTCCAAACAATCAATATCAACAGTTTTTCTGTTTGCCAACCTAATGGCATATATAAACACATAGTGTAATTTTTATATTTCATATATATTATATATGCACGTATACCTATAAGTATATATATAATCATTGTTTTCATTACCATTCTCCTGATTAAAAGCACTTATTCATACATTGATTTTCCCAGCGGAGTTTTCTCTTCTATGAATTACTTCTTCCTGTTTTTAATATTGATTTTAGAGAGAGAGGAAGGGGGAGAGGAAGAAAGACACACACACACACACACACACACACACACACACACACACACATATATCAATGTAAGAGAGAAATATCAATCAGTTGCCTCTCTTACATACACTGACCGAGAATCGAAATTACCAACTTTTTGGTGTACGGGGCAATGCTCCAACCAACTGAGCCACCCGGCCAGGGCCTACTTCTTCCTTTATTCAAATTTCCTTTGATTATTTTTCTCTATACTCATTTTAAAATCATTCTTATATTTTATTAAAGCAAATCAATTGTTGATAGGTAATATCTTCATTTAGTATATTATTTATTTTTAGAGCTAATTTACATTATTTTCTCAAGAGTTATTTTTGTTTAAATAAAATCCTGTGAATAAAAAAATCCCAAGGTCTAGAGGAAAATGTGTAATTCCTTAAAAGAATGCTAAAAACACATGTCTCAATTTACAAAGGTAGATAGATAGAAAGACAGATACTGTATTGAGCCTTCAAGTTTAATTTAGGTTTCTACGTTGTACTTCCATAAAGCTTACAATTTACTCCATGACATTATACTGAATTTTTACCCATGGAAGTGTGCATATTTCTTTAACATTCCCCACTGCTTTACCTATTAGACTGGAAATTATTTTTAGCTTTAAAAAGAATGTATTCTGCATTTTCACATGAGAAGGGATGTTACAGTTTATTATGCACTTTGCAGTGTTTTGAATATGGAGTAGATGCTGAAGAAACATTTCTTGAATAGAGGAGAATTGTTGAAATGTTAATGTCTCTTATTTGCAATTCTTTTGACTACTATTTCCTTTCAAAATTACTTCACAGTGGACAGAAAATCATTTCTTGTACACATCTGTTTCATTTTGAGGCAGCCGACCCTGATCTTTGACTTCAGAGACAGACCATTGTGGTCTTAAAACCTAACTATCCTTATCAGCTGTATAACCTTGATCAAGGTAAATAAGCTTTCAATACACAATGTCCTCATCTACAAAAAATGGGGAGCTAATGGTAAACTTCCAGTAAACTCTCCTGGCCTGGTGGTGCAGGGAGGCCTTAAGCAGATTAAAGACCTTGTGTTTTTTATTAGGAAACAATGCAAATATAACTGTGACTATTGTGATTAAGTAAGGATGAATGTGTACACTTTCTTTAAAAGTATTTTCTCTGGCCCTTATACAAGGGATTATTAACTCAAGAAAACTGAATCTTGGAGAACTTTATGCCATACTGCCTTTGAAATCTATTGCTTAAATAGCTGAACAAGATAATCTGCTTTTCTGAGAAATTATATTTTAAGAAACATTAATCTAATTTCTAATTAATATATCACTTAGTGTAATTTATATCCATTTTCCCTTTATTTCTTATTAAAAAATTCCAGTATTACTCAGACATTCTGTGTCTTCCACTTATCCAAGAGAAGGTGAACTAACTCATCATTAATTCAGAACTTATCTAAACCTTCTAAATCAATCATGAAAAAGCCCCTTCTATTTGCTCGTAGGGTTGATTATATGGCCCAATGTTGGCCAATGAGATACAAGATGAGGCTGAGCTGTGGGCTTGTCGCAAAGTGTTTCATTTCTCTTGCAACAGACACAAGTCAAAGGTGATTGTTCTTCCACTTTTGGTCACTGAAATGCTAAATGTGATTTATGAAACCACTGCAACCAAGTGGTTACCATAGAGAGAGCTACCGAAGCACAGAAAATCATGGGTTCTTGAAAACATACGAGGTAACTCACCTGTGAGACTCCTGGTTCTTCGGAGTCATTATTATGTGAGCTAATTTATTTTTGTCTTTTGACTTGGTGTTTTCTGATACTTGCAATCAACACTATGTCAACTACTTATAAAATGAATGTTCCATAACAACGAATGCTTTCATTCACGCATCTGTCCAATGATAATTACTGAGGGTCAACAATATCCCAGCAACCATGTTAGAGCCTAGGGATTCAAATGAGGACAAGACATACAAGATCACTGCCCTCATGGACAATGCAGATTAAGAATAATGTTTCTAAGTTTTGTTCCTATTAAACCAAAGAAAGGATTAGCTCATGAGCTGATCTGATGAAGGGTGAGAAGGAGAATGTGTTCTCTTCCATCTAGGAGAAGAACATGGTTCTACTAGTAAATACACTCACGGTTGCCTCAGAGGACAAAGCATCACAGCCATTGCGATAGAACATAATCAGGTGTCAAAATATGACATAGAATTGTAGTTGTTTCAAGGTGAGCATTCAGTACTCATCCTATGATCTTTAGGTCTAAGTTCTAAAGCAGTGTAAATGAACATTGTTGTCAGCTCATAGAAAACTTGGAATAAGTGATTGTCTCATTCTACATATATTTTATATTTACACTTTAGCAATAGAGTTTTATTTGTTAGATCCCTATAGAATTAATTGAATTATTTTTTAATTGAAATATACAAATGTGAGTGAGAAAGCAAGTGGAAATAAGGAAATTTGAATGCATTGATATAGAATGGGTGGAAAAGAAAGAAACTTACCTTCTTTCTGTGTTTTTTATGTATCAGGAAATTACCTTATTTAAATACTCAATATAAGTATGCATTGTATCCTCATTTTATTTAAGAGAAAAGTGATATACAAGAAAAATAAATGACAGCCCTTCAGCCTGGGAACTTGAATTCAGATAGGTAAGTGTCAAAATCAGAGCTCCCTCCCCTAATATCAGGCTGACTGAAAATTACCTTCATTTGGAATCTGTGATAATATGTGTTTCGTGGGATAGATTGGCCCTTTTCTTTTCACTAGCTGTGGGGGGAAAATAAGAAGGAATATTTCTTATATAAGTGAAACCTCAATGGGAAGGTTCAAGCCCAAGTCACAAAGTCTACAAAAGACAGGAAGGCATGTGAAATGCAGGAAGATACAAAACAGTGAGGTGTGGACCTTGGCTGACTGGAGAACACGTGGACCAGGCAATCATTGCCACGGAGAAATGAGAGTTCACTGCTCCCAGATGTCAGCTTTGTCAAGGGAAGCAAGAAATGTAGGTTTTTATATGATATCAGTGGACAAGTAATTGATGTTTATAAGACTGTACAGGCAAAAATTTCTACTGAATTCTGATAGACACATTTAAGAATATACATACACAGCCAAGAATTTTTGACAAGCATAATTACTACATAAAAGCAATTCCTAGCTAAGCTATTAGTAAAACATTTGAGCACTATTTCCAAAAACTTTATTGATTGTCATATTGCAGAATGCAAATTATGTTTGACCTAATTACTGACACAACTTATAAAGTGAATATCTTGTATCTTGTAAAAATGAGGCAAGACTAAAATTTTCATAGTTAGAGTTTTCTATTATCTCGTCATAAAAATTAATGAGGTAATTCTAAATATTTATTAGAAACAAAACAATTCTTAACTCTGCTTATGATTAAAAGTAAAAGTTGATGTATTTTTTGATGAGCAAAATTTCTTAATATTTTCACATTTTGTTTGAAAATATTTTGAAATAATTTCAGTTACAGAAATTTTGCAAAAATGATACAAAGAACACCCATATATTTTCCCCAGTCTCTCTTTCCCTTTCTCCATCCCCTGATCTCTCTTTCTCTTTCTCTCTCGCTCTTAAAGTGTCCCCAACATATTCATAAACACATTTTTGTTCTGACTCACTTGAAAATACGTTGTACACATAATGCCCCTTAATCCTTAAGAAATCTAGAGTGTATTTTCTAATAAGAAGGACATTCTCTTACATAATCATAGGATTATAAAAATCTGAACATAAAGAGTGACGTAATATTACCATCTAATCCACAGGTCTTATTTGAATTTTGCCAATTGTCTGGCTACTGTCTTCATTGCTACAGTCTGTTATTAAATCCAAGGTCACAAGAAGCATTTAATTGTTACATCCTTTATGTTCTCACTCAAAACTTCCCACAGTCTGCCTTTGTATTTCATGATCTCGATATTTTTGAAAAGTACAGATATTTATTTTCAGAAAATCTCCCAATTAATATAGTACAGTCATCTCCTGGGATCCACAGGGAATTCGTTCCAGAACCCCATGGCTATCACAATCCACTGCTGCTCAAGTCCTTTATATAAAATGGCACAGAACAATGCATATAGTCAGCCCTCCTCATCCACAGATTCCCAACTGTGGATCAAAAATGGAGTCTTCAATATGAGGTCAGTTGAATTGGCAGATGCAAAACTCAGCAAAACAGAGCCCAACTCTACATTTACTAAAAAACAAAACAGAACAAAACAAAAAAAACCCACATAAAGTGGATCCATGTAGTTGAAACCCATGTTGTTCAAGGGTCAAATGTACTAATCTTTATTCTCTATGGCTGAAGTTTTGGACCCTATTTTAAGTACACCTTTCTTAACCATAGATTATAAGGATATTTATTCTCCCCTGTTTAGAAGCTTTATATATTTTTTACCTTTCAAATGTAAATTAAAATTTATCTAGAATTGGGTTTTTATGTTTGGTGTACTTTTAAAAGTCACAATTTAGTTCATATATATGTACATGTATTTGCATATGTAAATTTATATGTAGAAATGTGTGTACATATTAGATACATATATAAATTTTTAGATAGGTAATTAGTAGGAACACATGGAATTATTTATACATAATTGATCTGATATCATTTATTGAAAGGAGCATAGTCAAAATCATATATCAATGGAATATCAATTTCATATATAGAATATATCCATTTTGTCTATATTTTTAAATTTAACAATATAAAATTATTAATGTCATATTATTAACTATTTATTAATTGCATATCTATAGTGATGTTTCCTGTTTATGATCTTCTCCCATTTTTAAATTCTCAATAAGTCTTGTTAGAGGCTTGTCAGTATCATTAGTTTCTCCAAAGATGAACCGACCACTATCCAACTTTAAAACTTGTTGATTCTCTATACATCTTGCTTTCTGTTTCATTTAATCTTGTTTTCACCTTTAATATTTTTCTTTACAATATTTTGAAATTATTTTGCTATTCTTCAACTATTTTTTCTGTTCAGTTCATTAGTGTTATTTTTTTCTTTCTGTAGCATACATACTATAAGTAGTGTACCAAAGTGAAACTTAATGAAACTTAATTTTTTGATGTTTCATAGTCTTCTTTATTTAAGTCAAAATATAAACTATTTCTATTCATTTTCTGTTTCACTCTAGCTTATTAAGTAGCGAATTTCTAAATTATCAGACACAAAGCAATGATAGTTTTATTTTTATACTTGAATTTTAACTGAATTGTATTATTGATAGAGGACAAATTTTAGCTTCTTGGGAACTGCTTTATAACCAAATACCTAGTCAGGTTTTTATAAATGTTCTGTGAATGTTTGAAAAGAATGTTGAATTAGTGGTTATTGGATGCAATAGTCTATAAATCTCAATAAATATCTAAATCATGCTATTTGATTATTTTATATTATTTGTAATATTTTGTCAAGTTTTTCTATTGATTTTTCAAATGTTCTGTTAAAAAATTCCCATTTTAATTTGCATATTTGCTCTGACACTTTTATCCATTTTTGCTTATATATATTTTGGGCCATATCATTAAATGGAAAAAATACGAATTAACATTGTAAAATTTAATTCACAATTTATTGTTGTCAAGTAGTGGCTACTTTTATCTCTACAGCAGATTTTGCCTTAACTTCCTTTTTTTTGTTGTTGTTAATAATATAGCTTTATAATCTTTAATTTGGTTAGTTTTCACATATATTCTTTTTTCTTTCCTTTTTTTTTGCCATAAGCCTCATAATTGTTGCTTGCTTGCCATTGCCCTATAAAATAAATTTTTGTGTCTCCAGATATTTAGATTGACATGTCTTTCTCTAGAGAAGGTTGCCATTTCTTTCCACTGATCACCCAATATCAACTAGAGTCCCTTCCACTTGGTACAACCTCCAACCTTGTTTAAAGTTTGAGGATCCCTGGACCATCAAGGCTCTGAATTCACAGGATAGAAATATAAGGCCAAAGGAAATAATGAAACAGTTATAGATCTGGCTTGCGTTCTCTCCAAGAACATAGCCTTTAAAACTTCAGATCCATGTGTGATGTTCTTCCATAAGCCTCCGCTGTTTAAGCCCTGGGTCCTAACCTCTGACTCTGGCTGGGAAAGACCATGGGACCAAGAAACAAGTGTTTTTAATGAACATTTTAGGTTCTGCATAGTTTTGGTGCTATTATATTCTTTTTAAAACATGCCTTTCTGATCATAGGCTTCCCAACATTGGCCTGAAAAATCTGCAATATTTTTTCCGATTCTCATGTTTTGTTTGTTTGTTTTAACGCATTGTGTGATGGCTCCTATTTGTTGTTCTGTCTTAGCCTAGCCTGCCACTACCATTACTATAAACTGAAGTTCTTCCATACATCTTTTCTACTTCATGTTTCTTGACTCACTTGCGTGGAAATAAATTGTGATTTTTATAATGCTAGCTCATCAAATTCAATCCCTTCTCTCTTTCACAACCAAAAGTCAGTTTCCCTGAAGGAGGTGTGAATTACCAAGGACCAGGGCTATTGAATTGTCATAGAAAAAGCCCACAGACAAATCATGATGGAATTTGGGTTAGTTATTTTCAATTTGGAAGAGTTTGTTTACTTTTATTTCCTGACATCTATACACATTCACATTATCACCAAGTTTGTCAATCAGATCCCTCTTTATGAGAGGAAAATCAGTACTGTGTCTTCCCTACCCCAGCCATTAAACTTGAAAAACAACTCTAGAGTGTCCATCTACATTACTTTCTTTGATGACATAAATCAATACACAGCGTAATGTCGGGCACATATTAGACTTTTAATATGTTTGTTGAGTGAATCAAAATCTTAAGTTGAACCTGAAAATTACCCAGCATATGTCAGATAAAATTTAATGGTCAGCTTGTCACACTGCTGTTTGATGTTTATAATTTATTTAAGAAAATGGGTACCTAAAAAGAAGACAATTAACATCTTGCACAAATCTATATCTGTTTATATCCATATTTTCCTCTCTGTAAATCTTTGGCAATATTTTATTTTGTTTTATATGAGTTCTTAAACAGATGAATTAACAGTGAATGATTGATTTCTGTAAAAGTGAAAATTGAATTCTCTCTGGGGAGTATGTCTATCCTTCTTATCAATCCTCAGCTTTTAAAATGGAATGTCAGCATCATTTTGGGGTGCACCAAGGTGTGTGTATGTTTAACACATTTCAAAATAATACAAAGACAAATTGAGCAACATATCATTGCCTTAGGGAGTGATTTTTTTTTTTTTAAGAAGAGGTTGGAAGAGGTCGCTCTGCTAAATAGTTCCCATGTACATCTTCCATATTTCCTCTTCTCTTTCTCTCCACTGCCACCTGCCCTCTGAGCTGAATGGACCATGCCTGCAGAATCATGATATGTTGCTTTAGTTTGGGTTTGGATGGCTGGAAGTACTGGCAGAGTGAATGGAGGGGAGACAGTAAACAGACACAGAAGAATTCACAGTAGAGATCAGGCTACTTGGAGCAAATGTCACTAGAGCTATAAACTGATAGAAACAATTAATTGTAATGTTTAATTAATTGTTAAAGGCTGAGTGTGGACTATGGTGAGTGTGATAAACTGTTGTTGGAGGCAGTCTTTGAGAGCCCCAAATTTTCCTGAATTCTACCTCCAGGGTTTTGCCCTACCAGGTTCTCATGGTGAGGAACCGAAAAAGATCTCTTATGATTTTGGCAAGAAGAAGGGACAAGTAAACATTGTGAAATATTTCTTGAGCTTCTTTCTCTGTAACAAAAGGCTACTCTCCAGAGATAAGACTTTACCAGAGCCTTATCCTAACAGGAGAAGGGTATTTCTTCCATTATAGTTTTCTGTCTCAACAATAATAGAAAAATATAAGAACTACTTGTGAAGGCCACAGCCTAGGGAAACAAGTTCAATAAAGACTGAAATTTAATTGTAGAATTGTTATAAATATTTACAAAATAATTGTAACATATAAGAAAAGGCACAACCCTAGAATAACCTATAAAATACTGAAGAAGGAGGAGGAGAAGAAGGCTGGAGGACTCACACTATCTTTTTTCAATATTTACCATAAGACTACAGTAATCTAGACAATATAGTGTTATTGAAACAATTCACACATATGTCAATGGAACGGAACAGAAACTCCAAAAATAGACCCACTCGTATATAATCAACTGATGTTTAAAGGACCAAATTTCATTTAATAGAAAAATTATAGTAATTTCAACAAATGGTGACGGAACAATTGAACACCTATGTGCAAAACATGGAACCTAGGCAAAGACTGTACACCATTAATAAAAATGAAATAAAAGGATAATAGATCTAAATGTAAAATTAAAATCAATAAAATATTTATAAGAAAATATGAAGGAAGTTTTGAGGACCTTGGGTTTAGTGACATGTGTTTACATACAACAACAAAAGCATAATCCAAGAGAGCAAAATTAGATAAGTATGACTATATCCAAATTTTAAATTCTGTAAAAGACAGTGTTAAAAGAATGAAAAGAAACCACAGGCTGTGACAAATTGTTTTCCAAAACATATAAAAGACATGTACCCAAAATATACAAAGACCTCTTAATAATCAACAAATAGAAAAAAAGTATGCGAAAGATCTGAGTAGACACCTCATCAAAGAAGATGCAGATGGAAAAGAAGCATCATGTGTCATTAGTGACTTCCAGTTCAAACAATGGGACATCACTTCACATATATTAGAGTGGCTCACATCCTCCAAAAACCTGACAATATCCACTGCTGCAGAGAACGGGGAGCAATAATAATTCACATTCTTTGCTGGTAAGACTTCAAAATGGTAATGCCACTGTGCAAAATAGTTTTTCAATTTCTTACAAAGCAAAATACAGTCTTAATTTATGATCCAGCAGGCATGCCCCTAAGTATTTATTAAACTTAGTTGAAAACTTAGGTGCACACAAAAACTGCACAAAAATGAGAATTAAGCCAGTCTAAAAAAGCTATATCCTTTATGCTTTCAATTGCATACCATTCTGGGAAAAAGAAAAAAAAAACTACAAGAATGCAAAAAGAAGTTAAGAATCAGTGGCCCCCATGGGTATAGGAGGATGAGGTAGAGTTGTATGGATGAAGCACAGGGAATTTATTAGGTGAAACTCTTCTATATGATACCTTAATGGTTGATTTATAACACTGTGCATTTTCCAAAACCCACAGAACTTAATACAAAGAGTAAACTTTAATGGATACAAATTTTAAAAAATCATTTAGAATTTCATGGGATCCTTGGATGGAATACAGAATGTGACCAAACAACCTAATTTTCTTACAAATATAGAAAGCCACCTCATTGAAGGATGTTGACTTAAGTACCTTTGGAAATGAGTAGAGTCTTAAGATCATAGGCAAAAAAAAAACAAAACAACAACAAAAAATACTGTACATATGCAATAACTTGTAGTTAATGAAATGGTATTCCATGAAAAAATTGTGATACCACCTTACATATTATTCAAAATGAACAATTATGTAAATAAATGGCCAACAGTGGAGCCAGATTCCTCACTGTTGGAAAGGAAGGTTACTGATAAATAAGGAGGGGCTAGCATGATTCATGTGGTAATGGATTGATGTTGGAGATATCAATATGAAGTCATGTTTGACTTAAAATAGATGCAGATATATACATATAGAAATATTTGTAGTTACCTGTGTATATGTGTGTATATACAGTTTAGTATATACACATATATTCCATGCTTTATCAGCTGAGAATGTCTAGAAGCATCAATACTACACCCAGAACTGGGTTTCAAATACCCTAAAGTGAAGGGATTAGCCAAAGAACATATACGCATAACCCAAAGAAACAGACAACAGTGTGATGATGGCCAGAGGGAAGGGGGCAGGGGCTGGGTAAAGGTTGGCAAAGGTGTGTGTGTGGGAAATGGGAACATCTGTAATAGTGTCAACAATGAAAATAAAGTTAACCCCCGCCCCCAAACACACACACACACACACACACACACACACACACACAGAAACGATCCTTGGATGTATTGCCGATTTTAGAACATTAAAGGAATTATACAAGGTAAGATTGGAGCATCTTGTAGTAAGAAAAGGTAAGAAGGTGTTAAAAAAAAAAGTAGAAAGAAAGAAAGGGCACTCTATGATGGTAGTATTTTAAATGGAAACAGTTCCCAATGCCCAAAGCTTGAAATTTTGAGAAATAAAATAAATATAGTAAGACTGTATTATAACCCAAAGTATAAAATAAAAATCAATGAGTCCAGACTGACATAAATAAATCACTGAATAAATAAATAAATGGGAGAGAGCAAAGAGACAAATATCCTGTACAGAAGAATTTCAAATAATTTATAGGTATTCTGCCCTCAAGAAGGTGGAACATAACTCCCCATTCCTTAAATGTTATGACTTCTTTCCTAAGAGCACAGTATGAAAAAGCAGAGGAAAAGAGAAATTACAGTGGAGAACCTTGATATACTACCTCAGCTGAGTGATCAAGGTCAACATCAATGGTAATAAATCATGTTTATATAGTCCCTTCATAGGTGATTAAAATGGCATTTACCCCGTGATGTTCTTCCACCAAACCCACAGTCCCAGTTTAATCATGAGGAAAACATCAGACAAATCCCAGTCGAGGCACAGTCTATAAAATAGCTGACCAGTATTCTCTAAAACTCAAGGTCATCAAAAACAAGGAAAATCTGAGAACTTGTCACAGAAAAGAGGAGCCTAAGGTAATATTATGAGTAAATGTAATGTGATATTCTGTAGGGGATACTAGAACACAAAAAGAACATTAGGTAAAAACTAAGGAAATCTGAATAAAGTATAGACTTTAGTTAATGCGTCACTATTGGCTCATTAATTGTGATAAGTATGCCAAAGTACTTGTCACAAACTATAAAATGTTAATAATGAGAAATATTGGGTGTGGGGTGTATGGGGACTCCCTGAGTACTACCTTAGCAAAATTTCAATAAATGTAAAACTTTTATAAAATTAAGTTTTTAGTAAAAGATTAGTGGATTGATACTAAAATCATTATGATACATGGTATGCAGTTAACAATACATTCTGTAAGTTGTGATGATATGAGACAATCCAACTTAACCATTATTATTTCTTTTAAAAATGAACTTTTTTGTAATCTAGAAAATGCAGCCAAGTAGTTAGGAGGTGATACTGATATACTCAGTTCAGAATATGATAATGCCAACATGCTCTGTCAGCAAGAGAAGATGCTTTAATTGGAATAACAGGTTAGGATTTTAAAGAAAAGGCTGCAGTAATATACATTCCAGTAAACATAAGATTAAAGGATTATGTGAAACTTTAAATGACTAAGAAAATGTGTTTGATATACTTTATTTCAAAATCTTACTTTGGCAAAGCCTTTTTAATAGTGAAGAAAACCAAAGGGCCATGATACATAATTTGATTCTATCAATTTGCAACATATTCATATGTCAAAATCCTAGAGTCAAAGTAAAAACATGAGCAAAGCTAGTTTTTACATAGATAATGAGCTAATAAATATTAGCTCATTGGGGTGGGCAAAAGTAGGGTTACAGTTCTTTGTGAAAATAATACACTAATTAATAAATATTGACACAAGAATATACTCTGTTTCATGTACTTACAATTGTAAACCTACTTTGTCCCACCCTGTACCTATACTCCCCCATACATATACCAATAACTATTAAATCAGTAAAAAGTATAAGTGTGTGTGTGTGTGTGTGTGTGTGTGTGTGTATTATTATCATTTGGATATTTAGTTTACCATTCCTTACTCCTTCTCCAATTGATGTTTCTTCCCCATGCCATACTATTATTCTTTTTTGAAAACTGGATCAAAGTGGATATTGACATAATGCAAAAGAAAGTGCAAAACTTTGGTGTATTCTGAAAATGTAGGACCTGGCATGCTCTTTTTTTTTTTTTTTTTCATCTTCATTGTTGACAGTATTCCAGATAGTCCCCTTTTCCCCCCATTGACACCCTCCTTCCCTCTCACACTCCCCTCCTGCTTTCCCCAAACTATTGTCTGTGTCCATTGGTTGTGCATATATGCATATAAGTTATTATTCTTGAGAATATTCCTGCCAGTTAAAGAGAAGAAGATATATTTTACATCTGTTGACCAAACTTAAAGAAAAAAATAGCATAAAAAATACTCAGTGAATTTTCAAATTAAAAATAAACAAACAGAAAATGAGACTTAGCAAGCTTCCCCCTGAATTATCTCTGACTTTATGTCTGTTTTTGTTATTTAGAAGTGGAGGACATCAAGGATTCATGAGAAAAATTGTAGCCTTGCACCCTGAACATAAAAAAATTAATTTAAAAAGTTCAAATGTCCCCCAGGCATTTTGAAAAAGAAAAAGTAAAAAATTTAAGATAAGATGTATTCAAAAATACTAAAAAACAAATATTGGGGGATGGGAAAAGGAGAAGAAAGCCCATGAGATATAAAGGAAAATGATGAACAGATTTTCAATATTTAAGATTGTAATTGGTAATAAAATTTTAATTTCAAAAATTAATCCAAGAGAGATATAAAAATTTCAGAAAATTTTGAATTTTGTGAACACTTTAAAAAACTATAAAGAATATTAAATCTTTGACAGTAGAACTTAAAAAGAAGTGCAAAAAATAGGCAATAATAGAGCAACGGAGAAGAGCAGTCAGATGACAGAACCAAGTAGAGAAAAGAACAATTTCAAAAATTAGATGTTAAAATCACATTAGAGAGAGCTGTAAACAGTGTAGATGGAGCTCAAAATGCAGAAGATACACAGAAAGAAGAATAAGAACAAAAAGGGCTAGTGTTCCTGCTATTTCCAAATTCAACCACACCAGCTCCCTCTTTCTTTTTTTTTCCATTTTAGAACACCCTTTCTCATAAACTCCACACAACTTTTGTATTTTATTAATATTCATTCCCCTATCCAAGGCTATTTATACCTTGCTGCAAAACTTGCAAATTGCATTGGGCCAGGAACAAAGTAAGTGCTCTTTATTTTTATTATTATTTTTTAAATTTATGAACTTATAATTTTTCAATTACAGTTTACAGTCAATATTATTTTGTACTAGTTTCAGGTGTACAACATAGTGGTTAGACAATCATATACTTTACAAAGTGTTCCCCCCAATATTTCCAGTACCTATCTGGCACCATACACAGTTATTACAATATTATATTCTCTATGTTGTACTTGGTGCTCTTTAAATGAATATTATAATCAGAAACTTTAATATGGTAATATACATTATGGATCTCCTAGAGAGGCCCATAATGTATATTACAATGTTTGTATTTTCTAAATTGATTCGGAAATACATTCTGTGCTTTTCTTTTGTTTACTTGGTCAGCTTCAGATGTTTTCTATTCTCCCTGATGCACACACACATGTGTGTGTTTGTATTTTCCATTAATCTCACAAACAGGTGATGATTTAAAGTGAAAATAGCACTGGCCTTGGTGCTTACAATAGCAAGTGTAAAAACATTTTCATTCACATCTCCCATCCTGTATTTGGGCAGAAAACTCATCTGTCATGATGATTAACAACTTTATTATCATCACAAGAAAACAACAGTAGTATAAAATATCCTCCACTTATTGAAAGCCTGCCATGAGATAAGCCCTGTGCCGGGCACTATGAATTCATAATTAACGGGCTTAAGAGCAATCTTCTTATTGCCTCCATATCACAACTGGTTAAGCCTACCAATCATACATGTACAGAACAGCTTAGGCCACACATGGTGAGGAACCTAGGACAGACTGAGTCAAAGGCCCTGTGCTTTTCACTAATCAATGTTGCTTCCCTAACTCTTTTCCCAGCAGAAAAGAGGTGAGAGAGCCTGCCTCCAAGGCATCTGTGAGGATTGCATGTGATATAATAAGGTAGCCGTTCCAAAATCTGGAAAAACAGTAGGGGTCAATCAATATCAGTTGAAAAAAAAATTCTCACATCAAGGACATACTTTTTAAGTGTTTATTATCTATGTATTAATTGACCTCACCATGTTGCAAACCCATGAAGACAGGAATGCTTCACATTTCTAATAGCAAATGGAATGGCAATACTTGACATGTAAGTCAATACTTGAAGTAATAACTGATGGCGGCAGTAGATATACAGTTCAGCTGTTCAACAAACATTCACCAAGCACTATGTGCTAGGCCATCTTTTAGGTTTTGGGAAATCAAGAGTTATCTACACCTCATAAAAGGAAGGTCTATTACAGCGTTCAGAAACAATGTGGTTAGGGCCCAAAAGATGGAAGACCGATGGTGTATTGGCTACACAAACTTAGTTTTTTTTACAATAAAACTGCCAAGCTATAATTTAAAACATCATTAAAAAAAACTCTCATCGTGTAATTGTTTTCCAAGAGAAAAGTTATGTGAATAATCTTTTTCCAATGGACTTGCTCCTTTTTATTTAGGAGCTGGTCTATCTGACTATTGCACTTAGCTTTGTCAGGTGAATGGATGGCATTATGTTCTTGCCTCATTTGCTTTCCTCAATAGTTATTCAATGAAAATAAATAATTCACCCAAATTGTCACAGACTGAAACTCAGGATCTTTGCTCACTCCAGACATGAATTTAAGTAGTAACAGCATAATTACCCACTAATTGTTCTGTGATTACATTTACCTTTAGCTGTCACAACTTTAAAAGGTGTCCTAATTGCAGCTCAAATAATAGGGTTCCTCCATCATGTTATCCTCAGCTTAACTGCAATGCAGAAGAAAGGTATTTAATTTCTTTGAAACATGATCATCTCATTCTGGGCATTAAAGAATTTTAAAGAGAGGCAGTTATTAATGAGGAAAGCTCATGCTATTTGTACTTGTCCAAAAGGGAAATTGATCAGAAGGCACCAGTAATGTGTTAATGCAAAATGATGCTCTAAAATTATACATCTAATTGCGAGCTTGTTTTGATCTTTTCTGTCTATAAAGCCCAACTGGCAACTGAAATCTTTTTGAAGTAATAATAATTGAGATGGCATGGATCACTGACAAGTATGCCTAATATTGTTTATAACTGTCGATACACTGATGCCTTCTTAATGAGATGTCTTTTAGCTCAAGGGAGAAGGACTTAGTTTACCAAATGGAGGGATAGAAACTGCCAAGTATTTCCTTAGACTATTCCCTCCCTTTTAAGAAAAAAAAAGAGCATATGCTTTCTTCTGGTGGTTAGCCTGTTTATAAGCTCCAACTGTCCCTATGTGCTGCCCAGCGGAGGTCTGCTGTCCTGCTTCTCCCAGTCACTGAGACAATCCTGAACAGGAAAAATAATATATTTAAAGCTTTCCTCACCCCCATAGATGGATATGAGACACCTTTTGGTCCTGAAATGAAATGTTTCTATCCCCAAACTATGCTGCCTCCTTTCTCTCTTAGCCCTAGTTTCTTGGGGAGAAACCTGAGTTAACTAGTCTTTTTAAAATATCTCAGTTTTTTAAAACAGAAGGTGGGTGGGAGATTGGTCTATTTTGAGACCAATGTGTTAAAGAAGTAGTGGTAACACCCCAAGCAAAGCCTCCATGGTGGGAGCTGATATTAGTGATGAATGCTTGTGAAAAATGAATACAGAAATAAAATTTGAGACTGCATGATTATTTTGTTGGCTCTCTTTTCCATGAGATCCAGCTTCTTCTGCTATCAAATGTGTATGTGTGTGATTTATTTGAAATGTTAATTGTGCTCTAGCTGACCCCAGGTATTTCTATGATCATTTATTATAGAAGGTGATAATGCAGAGAAGAGTGAAGGCTATGTGCAAGAATCTTGGAGTCAAACAGCTGTAGGTTTAAATGATTGTTGCAATTAGTTTTACCCTTTTTAAACTAAATTTCTAAAAACTGTAACATGTGGAGAATAGAAGCACTAATGTAGAGTGGTATTGTGTGAACTGACAATGTACTTAAAATAGTTAGAATAGTACCTGGTACATAGAAAGCACCAGTATAATAATATTATTATTAAACTTGTGTCATGCTCTAAATGCCTAGTGTCAAGATTATTTTTCTCTTAGTTCTGAATCCTATCTCTGGCAGATCAAAAAAATTTTTTTTGCCTAAGTATGAATGCATTTCACTACACTGTATATAATGTATGTGTGTGTGTGTGTGATTTATTTAAAATGTTAAAGTGCTCTAATTGACCCAGGTATTTCCATTTTCCACAAGTATTCATAACCTCTGTATCTTTTAAATGATGATATTTGTTTCTCTGTCTTATTGCAAATGTATCGATTTCTAAACTTTATTTGCCCAAAATAGTAGCATTGGTGAGCCTTAACTTTGCAGCTTTGTAATCTGATTATTATATATAAGTGAGGAAATATAGTTCAAAGTTCTAGTTTTTGCCTTAATTTTTAATTAACTGCTTCATTAAGATATTATTTATATACCTAAATTTAACCCATTGTATGTGTATATACACATACTATGTTTATATTCAGTAAATTTATATATGGCCACTATCCAGTTTTATAATATCTCCATCACCCCAAAAAGTTATTTCATGTAATTTGAATATCAATCCCCACTCTCAACCCAACCCCAAGCAACCACGGATAGATAGGCTTTTTATCTTTATAGTTTTGCCTCTTCTGAAATTGGATACAAATAGAACCGCATAGTATGCAGTCATCGTGTCTGGTTTCTTCCATTTATCATGCTTTTGAGATTTATCCATGTTTCCGTGTACACCTATAGCTTGCTCCTTTGAATTTCCAAGTAGTATTTCACTGCATGGGTGTGCCCCATTTTGTGTATTTGTTTCACTACTGGTGGATATTTGGATTGTTTGCAGTCTGAAGTTAACATAAACAGTGTTGCTGCACACACTTGCTCCTCTAACTTTATTTTATGTGAATGGCTCTTTTAGAGTCTTACACATTTCTCTCCTTGCCAGAAAAATAGGAATTCAGTTTCAAGTTTCACAGGTTCGTTGCACCTGACGTGTTACCTACAGTCCCGTGGATCCCACAGTAAAAGCTCATGCAGAGCATTGTTTTAAGATGCAAACAAATATTCTCCTTTCCTTATATAAAATTATAATTATACTGTGTTTTAGAGAAAATAGAGCCCCACTGGCCTCCAAAGAACTAAAGACATTGATCAAACTAATCACGATCAACCACACATAAGCAGAGTGGCCTTGGGATGAGAAAGAGCTGTGAGATGTTGTGGCATCTGCTATGTTGGCAAAGTACAATCAGTCACTGCTGCAGAAATTGCACCCCAAGAAGTGTGTAATGTGGTAAAACAGCAAGATATGTCAATGTAATGGCTTGAGCCCTGGCCAGTTGGCTCAGTGGTTAGAGTGTCGGCCCATGGACCAATGAGTAGTGGGTTCAATTCCGGTCAAGGGCATGTACCTCGGTTGTGGTTTGTCCCGGCCTTGGTTGGGGTTGTGTGGAAGGCAGCCACTCGATGTGTCTCTCTCACATCAATGTTTCCCCTTCTCTCTCTCTCTCTCTCTCTCTCTCTCTCTCTCTCTCTCTCTCTCTCTCTCTCCCTCTCTCTCCTACTCTTTCTGAAGATAAATAGAAAAGTATCTTTGGGTGAGGATTAAAAAAGAAATTTAAAAAATATGGCTTGATCTCAAGTCCTGAATCCTCAGAAAAGAGGGACAGGGAATGACACATGCACCATCTGCGATCAATCATCACTGCTTGAGGACACACCCCGCTGTATTTGAATGGCCATGAAGGAGAAAAACAAGGGTCCAGTGTGAAGCCTGCCCTCAGGACCCTGGAGTTCATTTGTGCTCATAAATTACACAGGACAGCTCTTCTTATTGAGCTTTTAAAAGATAGTGCCTAAGTACCCATTTCAACATCCTATAAGATTGTTGGTGCTGAGCTGCTCCTAAAAAGAAGATATCATATGCAAGATGAATAAATTCTGGAGATCTAACATATAGCAATGTGACTATAGTTAACAATAGTGTGTTGTATAGCTGAAATTTACAAAGAGGGTAGATCTTAAGTGTTATCACCAAAAAAAATAAAAAGATAACTATGCTAAATGAAAAAAAGAAGAAGAAAAGAAGACATCATTATGTGGATGTAGTGCCTAACACAAATTAGTCATTTGATTCATCATGGCTCCTTGGCCATGACCTAGGCTATTGTTTCTGCAGGAAGATGTTAGGGGAGCCTCATTTGTACGATGCGTTGTGCTGTGGAAAAGGCCTTGTTTAGAATTCATCTTATTTATTCCTCGATTCTACCTGACATGGAGGTGGCATAGGAATCTCGGGCCCCATTTTTCATCAGAACACTTTTCTAGAGAGGTTAATTGATGTTCCTAAATCATATAAGAAGGTAGTTTTCTGATTTAAAGGTAGAGACTGACTGCTAACTGCAAACCTAATGATACTTGTCAATTGTTCTTGGTCTTTGAAGGCAGACTGAAAGTCTTCTAAGTTTTACTATGGAGAAAATAAAGATTTCCAACAATAGTGGTGAGGATTATGATGATATTCATCCCCTTAATTAATTATTCATCCATTCTGTTGGTTATTTATTCTCAAATATATCAGGCTCTATATTGTATTAATCTCAATTTCAGAATGAATAACTGACTTTTTGTTCTGAAATCAGGGTGACCCTCATGCCAGGCCCATTATTAAGCAAGGAATCAAAGAAGATGACACATCTTGAGCCTTCTTTCAGAAGCTTGCTGTTGGTCAGTGTCTCCAAATGACTGTACTATTAAATAGGATTATCACACAAACTGAACACACTTCTCCTTATACAACATGTCCCCAAGTTCAGATTGTTTATTATCATTAAAGGGTCCTAGAAAATTAAAGCTACCACTTATAAGCTCTCTCTCTTTCTCTCCTTTCTCCCTCTCTCCCTTTCTCTCTCTCTCTCTCTCTCTCTCTCTCTCACACACACACACACACACACACACACACACACACACAAACACACACCAGTCTAAAGAGCACTAACATATAGTACTCCTCCTTTGCTTAGAAAACTGCTTAGCAGCATCTTGAGGCATATATCACAGTGTAGTCAGGTTACACTTACAAATGGAAATGTCTCAGCTGTAGCCTTTGGGTTCCTTCTGCACAGAAAGTCTCCTTATCAGAAATAGCTAACGCTGCCTGATGTGCTGCTCCCTGTGAAAGTTGCCCCTCCTCCCTTCACTCTTCTTCTATGACTGCATGTGTTCTGGTGCATTTGTCACACCGAAATAAGATGGGGTACATTGACAAAGGTAACTTGTGTGTTGTTGTTTTTTTCTTCCTAAGGATTGAAGTCATTGAAACTATGAGTGAATAGAAAATATATAATAAAATATTTTACAAAGTAAAATGTTCTTGCAAATTTAAGCATTCAATTTTATTACTATTCTAAGTCGTATTAGAACTTAAAGAAGGACAGATTCCAAATACCTTGAGGGCTCTTAGAGTAGTTTATTTATTCCACCTAATCATCATCTGAAGACAGATGATATAAAATGATGAATATACTCATTGAGGCATTTGCTTAACAATTCTATCATCTAACATTCATTTAAAGCTTCTTTTGGACCCATAATATAGCTATGTGTTTAGAATATTAAATAAGAAAAGCCTCCCTATTCTCAAGGTTCTCATAATGAAGGATGGTTTGGGGAGAGAAACAAGTGAGTGGGTACTTTCCCTGAAGTGTGTTAGAGTCTATGGAAAGGTTATCGTTGGCTACTAAGGTCATAGCTCTACTGCAGCGGTTCTCAACCTGTGGATTGCGACCCCTTTGAGGATAGAACGACCCTTTCACAGGGGTTGCCTGAGACATAACAGTAGCAAAATTACAGTTATGAAGTAGCAACAAAAATAATTTTATGATTGGGGATCACCACAACATGAGGAACTGTATTAAAGGGTAGCGGCATTAGGAAGGTTGAGAACCACTACTCTACTGGGTATTGAGAAAACTTCATGTAAATAAAGTCAGAACCTTTAAAAATCATTTGGAATTAGAGTCCTAGAAAATATGATCTGAAAATAGGGATTTCCAAAGAGTGAGTCAACTCACAAAGGAAGTGTTATTTTCCTAGGTTAAATTAAATGGCTGGAGCAAAAGGTCCTAGATAGATGGGATGTGATGAGTATGAAAAAGGAGACCACAAAAGGACATTTTTATACAAACCCATGAATTCAGAATTGTAATTCACTCAGTCATTCAACACATTTTTTTCTTAAGCCCCTTCTCTACTAGCTGCTACAGGTAGTGAGATTAAAATAGACAATGGTCCATGTCTTTAGGTAGAATAAGAAAATGTCTAGAGGAGGAAGCAGGTAATTCAAAATAATCACACAAATAAATATATAGTTAATTTAATTTTATAATATCATGAGGACAATTTTAGAACACTATGCAAGACTTTTAGTCTTTGGCTCTTAGGGAGTCATCAAAGAATTATAAGCACCAGAGAGTAACAGTCAAAGGTTCTCAGAATTATATTTTAAAAAATCACAGGTGATGAAGTAGAGTCATCAAAACTGGACTTGGTTTAAGCCATTTTCACCTTAGCTAATCTTTCAATACCAGCAGCAGAGGGTTGAAGAGACCCAAACAATTTTAATAGAACTCCCAGAAGAAAAGGCATTGAACTGTACATGAGAGACAACTGAGAAGAAGGGACTTACTGAGCTTACACCAGTACTGACAGAAGCAAAATGCATCCACAGTTTCCTTGCACAAAATCCAGGAGAAGATTGGAATGTTAAAAGAAGAACTCAACTCAGTTGTCTCCCTCAGAGTGGAGAAATACAAACATGTATCCTTGGATAACTGATATATTTTATAGAATTAAGTTCAATTTCAACATAGACTGAAAAGATCTCAAAACAGTTAGCATTTTTTTCCAATTTCATATTGAATTTAAGATTTTCCCACCTAGATGATAAATAAGTCATTCACAGTGCTGTGGAGACATACTCTTCATTCATTTGCTTATCAAAATATTTAATGAGCAACTATAATACATCAGATAGTATAATAGGCAGCTACTAATAATAGTGAAAAAAAGGAGTCCCTATCCTTACCTGGTAGATAATGTCTAGCGGAGAAACCAGATATTAAGCATATCATGACAAAGCAAAGATAAATTATGGTGAGCATTTCAGGTACTGAAAGATAAGGTGGTGTAGAAGGAAAACACAGGTCCACAGAAAGTTTGTATCAGGAGAAAAAAACTTAATAAAGTGTGAAGGGTCTATAACATTAACAAGAGGGTGGAAATGCTGTCATAACAATGGGTAAAAATAGATTCAAACATTCTACTGTCTTTGATATGCAAGAAGAAAAGAACAACCCTGATGGCCATAGAAAACAGAACAGTGGTAAAAAAGTGAAAGGGTGGCTGATTCATACCAACATCAGGAATACTTTTCTAGTGACCAAACAGTCTGATAATGGAAAAGTCTGAGTCTGGATGCAGAGAGCTCATTGTCACTAAAAGCATTCACACTCAAGCTGAGAAAATAATGCCCAGAAATGGGTTCTGTGTGTGCAGATTTACATGAGCAAGGGCCAGACAACATACAACGTGAATGTGGGTGCCAAAAAAGGTAAGGATGATTAACCAATGGAGGAGAACATACATTGTATAAAGCATTCATTTGTATATTGTGTTAATTCTGTGCTTACAAATTATTTATGCACAAAGAAGGACATTTTTAGGCTGCTATAAGACTTTTGTCTTGTGCACTTGCCTACTGGTGGCAAGTGCGTGATCCTCATTAGATTATGTAAAATGTGAAAAGGCAGCTAAAATAGGAGATCTGAAGTTATTGTTTTTCCTTCGCACCCTGATATCCAACAGTTTTATGATTCTCTGATAAAATTCCAGGATCCTGAGAAGCAATTTTCTGGAGTCCTTGAAATTATACCCTGTCTGTAATCACTTGTGTGGATATAAGAATCCAAAATACTCACCAGCTGTGACACCCCAAGTGTCTGAGTTCATTATTAAATCTTTGTTTCCCCATCTGCAATTTGGGAACGTCTGCTTTAGCAAAGGAAAGTAGCCAAAGTCCTAAAAGTTTGCTGTCTTGTTGAATAAGCCAGAGCTCTTGTCTGGGCACAGAGAAGGTACGGGGAGATGAGACACTTTGTCCGTATGTCCCCGTGACGTCCTGCATGGTCACGGCTCCCTTGTTCTTAGTGTCAGATAGCACTCTAGCGGCTTCTCCCCACTTTGTTCATGTGATTTTCAGGGGACTAGAGAGGAACTTACATGACCCCACTCTTAGGTTGATTGGTTCACAAATGATCACCTGATACAAATTAGGTCAATCATCATATTCTGACTCCCATGGGCCACCTTGCTGTAGAACTGCAGATAAACTGGGCCAATAATTTCCTTCCCTGGACTGATTCCATGTGGCACCAAGAGACTGAAGTTGTACTGCTAAGAATTGTCAGGGGCTGTGTTTTTCATCATATTAAAAAAAAAAGAACAAAATTCAACAAAAATTTAAAAAACACAACCCCTGTCATTCAGAAAAAGTAAGATGTATAAAACGGCCCTGTAGAGAGAAGACGCACAAAACCGAGATGGCATGGTTGATAAATTTGAGAGATTATTTCAGCATTCTCTCTTAGAATCTTTCTTTTTCATGTAAGCTCTTTACTTTTTTTTCTTTTAATTAATTAATTTATTTTTGTTACCGATGTTTCTCCTTTTCCCCCCCAGACACCCTCCTTCCTATCCTGCCCCCCACTCCCACCCAGTCCCCAGCATTGTTGTCTATGTCCATTGGTTACGCATACATGCATATAAGTTCTTTGGTTTATCTCATCCCTCCCCCCGCCCCACTCTCTGAGGTTTGTCAGTCTTTACTTTTATTATCTATTTTACAAAGTCCTAATAAATACATCAATATCATCTTCCTTAGAATTTGTTTTTTCAACAGAATGTGTTAGTAAACAAAACAAGCAACCAAAAATGATACGGTTCTCTTTTTATTCTTATTTTTTAATGGAGAATTATAACCAAAAAGAAAAAAATATAATGCCCATGGTAACTAAACAATATGCTGCAATCAGCTTATTTGATTGCCAGCATTCTAAGTGATGCACTTTGCAAGTCCTTATTTCCGTCCCTGTGAAGCTATAGGCTGTCCTTCAGCAATCTACCCGGAAGACTCCTTCGGGGCTGCAGGACTAACTTCTCTAAGGTCAACACCTGTATGTGTCAGAGTCTTTGGCTGGATACCTTAGAGATAAGAAAAATGTAATTAACAAAGGAATCCAGGACCTCTTCTCCAAATATTCCGTGCACCATGTGGGCGATTGCCACTTCGTGATACCTGGGCAGATGTTATGGGAACAGATGGCAAACTCAGGGGAAGTGTGGTGTCCTGGAGAGAGCAAGGACTTCAAAGACAGGGAGACCAAAGTTCAAATTTTAACTTTGCCACTCTCTCTTGGGCCAATGTTTTAGTTTGACCCTCAACTACTGTAACTATTAAGTGCAGCAATTAAGTGAATGATACAGAAAACACCTTGATTATGTGTGGGAAGTGCCTTGTATACAGGAAAGATGTGATTATACCGGTGGCTCCCTTCCCCAGTGGATCCCTCCAAGACTTCCTCTGGGACAGCCCAACCAGAAAGTTAGAGGATGTGGGGAGGAGGGCGGAGATGGAGGAGAAGGTTAGATAAACTCATTGAATCATTAGTCCCAAGTTATCTGGCTAAATGCCAAGGCAAGGGTAATTATATTTCAAATGCACACATGCTTCCAGCTGTAGCTAGTACCCTTTATCTTTCTGTTTCCAAGATAACTTTCCTTGGGGTGTTTTAAGACTGTGTAATGGCTTTCCTGCAATACTTTTATCACTCAAACTAGAGACCCATCCTCAAGCCCCTTAGTGGTCAAAAGTAGACAGTCAAGTAAGCACCTGGTACCAAATATCCTCTTTAATAACAGATTGCACACTAGAGGTAAAGGATTAAGGATAATAATTATCAGTCATATTTACTAAACACTTACTATATTCCAATCACTTTCCAAGCCACTTCCATCTATATTACATTTTTAAAAGAAACTTTCTAAGAAAAGATATCTGGGGATTTCACCTTACATTTGTTGGAAATGGCATGTACAAGATATATGTAGGAAGGTAATTAAAGGTCAGCAGGAATTGTGATAGGCATAAGAAATAGAGAGTTGAATAAAGCAGTGTTTTGGATGTCAAGAGGCTCAAAATAAAGAGGGGAGAAATGTAAAATCAGGACCATAAGTTAATATTAGTAGCTGCTGTTTATTGTACAAGTCTATAGCATTACCTGTTTGGAATGTTTTTTTTTGTTTTTTTGTTTTTTAAATATTTTCCTGTTTTACAGAAGAATGAATTTAGAAGCAGTGAGTATATTACATGGACCAATACACTCTTTTGGAATCCTATAGGCATAAGTAATACCGTTTAAGAGGTTAGATATAAATACAGATATATCGCTACAGGTAAATCATGAAGGATCTAAATATCCCATTGTTCTATGTTATTCCTGTCTGCTGGACACTTAGTTCTTCAATCCCTAATGATTCCTTGTTAGTTCCTTAACAAATTATTTGGTTGAATTCCCAACAGGATCTGAGGAGGCTAAGATTTAAAAACAAACAAACAAACAAAAAAACCCTGACAACTTTCTAAAGAGCTTACCCTGGAATGCTCACAGAAAAATCAAATTAATGGAATGAAGATAACTGGAAAGGTGAAAAAAATCACACTAACATAAAAAAAAAAAAAAAAGAAGAAGAAGAAAAGACAGGAATCCACACCAATATCCTAAACAATGTTAGGGACGGCGTCTCTTTTTTATTTTCCCAGTGAACTGTCCTTCTGGGCCTGGTTTCTTTATGGGTAAAGCTGTGTGATATGTTTCTGAATTTATTTCACATGTTGAAGAAGTGTTTTACAATGCATTATTTATTTTGTGTCATTCCTCTGTAATTGCTCTGTTGGCCTGTTGGCCTGGTTTCTGGTGACACTGTTAGACCTGTGGGGAAGGGAACATACTGGCATCGAGTTTGGAGCAGCAACTCCAACGAGCCTGTAAGCCCTGACTCGGGTGAGGTCTTCCTGGACACATCTGGAGGGGGCAGTAATGATGAAAGGTGGCTAGGGACAAGATCTTAAAGGAATCAGTAGGTAAAAAAGATTTAATAAGTAGGTAAATTAGTAGGCCAAATAAGAACAGTTTTAAAAAATAACAAATGGTATCATAAATAATAAAAATGGATAGCTCATTTTGCAATGTGAGGCAACCTGAGAACTAGCTATGTTGCCCACCAAATAGACTTTTTTCTTCTCTCAAAGAGTGAATTGCTCACAGTTGTAGCAGAATGACCTGAGCTATCAGTTCAAATGCAGATTCATAGGATGGAAGTTATGAAGTTGCAATATATGATATCCATGGGAGTGAGATATTGAGATCAGGGTAGTCCCAATAGCTATTTATTTTGTTTAATATTATATTCTAATTTCTAGCAAAATTCCTAGTACATTATAGATGAAGGAAGGAAAAAGGGAAGGAAAGAAAGAAAGAAGGAAAGAAAGAAGAAAAGTAGTAAAGGGCAGAGGGAAGTCTAGGGATGGGAAGAGAATTGAGGGGAAGGAAAGAAACTTCCACAGTACCAACGAGACATTACTTTTTGCCATTGTTTTCATACCTCAACTTCTTAGGTTCAATTTTTCAATTGGATATGTGTGAGGAGAGTGTGTGTGTGTGTGTGTGTGTGTGTGTGTGTGTGTGTGTTTGTGTTTGAATCTGAGAAGGATCTCCCTCTGTAGTAATAACAAAAGAAGACACAGATGATTCTCTATCGCATTCCCAGTGGCCTGTGTTTTGGCTTTTTTGATGCTGACAGTAAAAAATCCTTTGGGCCCTGGCCGTTTTGGCTCAGCGGTTAGAGCGTCGGCCTGCGGTCCAGAGAGACCGGGGTTCGGTTCCCGCTAAGGGCATGTACCTCGGTTGCAGTTTGTCCCTGGCCCTGGTTGGGTCATGCGGGAGGCAGCCACTCGATGTGTCCCTTTCATGTTGATGTTTCTTTCTCTCTCTTCCTCTCTCTCCCTCCCACTCTATCTGAACAAAAAATGGAAAAATGTCCTCGGGTGAGGATAAAAAAAAAAAAATCCTTTGGACCTTTATATTCAAGAATTCAGTCCCGAGGATGTTTGTGCCAAAGGTCAAGCTTCTAGAGCAGCCTCTATATTCTCTTTTTTCTAATCAATCATACTCTTGATTACTTGGGTAATTTCAACACGCATTGCTATAGTATAAGCATTAAATGACATAGGACCTAGTAGATTACTTGGTGATAGCAAGTATGCACTATTTTTTTTTTCTATCATCATCTTGTGAAACAGTCATTTCTGCCTGAATTCAGAGTGATTTGCAAGAATTGTCATGAGGGAATGTTGGTGGATTCAGATGTAGAACACCTACAGTTGTACTAAAGAAAGAATCGACTTTATAGGGGAGGGATGATGGATGAGAGGAGGGAAATAAAATATGCCCATGGCTATTAAAGATACAATTAAAAATGGAGGGATAATAAAGAAATGGAGGGAAATCTTACCTGCCAGACACGGTTGAAGGTAACAGGTTTTTCCTATTGTTTTGGTTGTTTTACCTCTTTTCAGGTAATTGTGGTAGATTTGGTTGTGCCTTTTGCTCTATGGTCCCATCTCTCATATGATACTCATTACACCTTACTACCATTTTACTTTTATTTATTTTTTGGCTAAGCATTTCTTGAGTTCATACTTAGAGCAACTTTGTGTTTTATGCCATCTTGCAAACCCTTCTGTTTTCACACGGATATTGTATAATCTTCCTTGTAATTAGGGTGTAGTTAAATTTGCAACTTGATTTTGCAGCCAATTGTTATCTGGGTTCTGTGTAGTCTTGGCAACCTTATCGTTGATGACTCACGCTGTGCACTGGGCTGGAAAATGGTGCCAGAATTCCACAAACATTCTCATACAAACAAGAGCTCCCAAACTCATTACCAGTATGCACACCAAATCATACTTACTATCCACAGGAGAAAGGTTAAATCAAACCGAGTGTAAGCCCCTTCCAGTTAGCACAGTGGTGCTGGATAACTCCCCTTCCCCCCAAAAACTGGGTCTTTCTTATTTTAGCCTGAAGCATATATAAATAAAGCGATGAGAGGAGAAAATTAAAAGTAAAGCAACTGTAAGATCAAATCTGTATATTGCAAATTGCTAGTCAAGAGAAGTGAGCTTTAATGGTGATTGGGAAAGAATTGAGATGTCCCAGTATTGAGAATTAGAATGTAATGCCATTTGCAGAATTCTATTCCTATGAATTGACTTTCAACATTATTTTCTCGATTTTGTTTTGTGCCAAGCATTTAATAACTAATTTACTCAATATATAGTTAAATATGTCCCATGTCATTCTTGACATCTCTAAATGTATACACAAAGAAGGCTTAGTATGGGAAAATATTCTTCATGACCCTTAACCCTTCTAACCCATTCTTAACCTCTTTTTCCCTGTTCTTTCCCATGTAAGAAGAGTCATGTATCAGCCATTCACCTGTCTAATAAAGGACTTTCCTTAAAATTTTATCTGTCCTTCATATCTCACATACAAGATATTCACAAGTTCTGCCCACACTTCTATTACTACCTGTTTCCAAGATACTATACTCTAATTTAAAACATGAAAGTCTCTTAGGTAGTCCTGCATATTCATTCTTGCTGCTGCTATCTTCCATTCTTCACACAGAAGCCAAATGAGCTTCAAAAAGCATCATGATTATAATTTGCTTTATGCTGTTCAATGACTGCCCCAATAAACCAGAATAAACTCCAAATTTGTTTCCTTGGTTTACAGATATTGCCTCTGTCTACTCCCCCTTTATTATCACACCCCCTCCTTTTGCCATTATTCATAAGCTATACTCACATGACTCCCTCTGTCCAATGTCCCGAGCTTACTTTTAACCTGGAGCCTTTGTCACAGCTCTTCCCTTTGCTGGAAGTGTCTTTATTGAAACTTGGTATTATTGAGTCCTTTTTTCAAGTTCTATGCTTAGATGTTACCTTTTTCAGACAGATTCTCTTGGCTCTCCAAATTCAAATAGACCATAGACAATCCTTATCACTTTTGTTTCTTCACAGCCTATTTTTATGTCAGTGAACAAAGATGAAAACAACATTTATTTGTTTATTGCCAGTCTACTCTTTCTAGAATGTAAGTTCCATGGAGTAGAAACTGTCTATACTATTCATGCTGAATCCATATGATCTAGAATAGCTCCTGTTTCCGAATAGGTTTTCATGAAATACGTGTTAAATAACATATGTGTTCTACAAGTATTAGTCCATATTAAGCCCTATGTTAGGTGTTGGGCTTTCAATGCTGAGCAAAAACAGATATTGTCTCTTTCTCTATGAGGCTGATGTCCAGAGAAAAACTCAAATTATTTAAATATTCATACAAATAGATAAGTATCCATTAATAAGTAAAATATATTAGCAGCATATAAGTAGGGGAATTAGGAAGGGCTTTCTCTAGGAAACAATAGTGGACTAGGAATTCAACAGCTGAGTATAAAAAAAAAAAATCAAACTGAGTGTAAGCCCCTTCTAGTTAGCACAATGGTGCTGGATAGCTTCCCCTCACCCCCTCTGAAAACTGGGACTTTCTTATTTTAGCTTGAAGCATATATAAATAAAGGGATGAGAGGAGAAAATTAAATGTAAAGACTGGTTTTGAGAGAAGGTTGGTCAGTGTCCTAGGCAACCAGGTAGAGATAACAACATGTATAAAAACCATGAAGCAGATGGGATAATGGTCTAGATGAGAGCCGCGAGGTGGTGGGGGCACTGTGAGCTGGAAAAAAACTGGATGCTTTCCTTGAAAGCATTCCAGAAAAGGGGATTACTGGCCTCTCTCTTTCCTACATTTGTGGTTCTTGGGAATCAAAGTGGTAAAGCACTTATAAGAATATAAAGTGGCAATAGTAGAAGTGTGCAGTGTCTATGGTAGTTATAAGGTTTTTAAAGAGGTAAGAGTGAATTAAGTACACCTAAGATTTTCAGGCAAGACTTAAGAGAGATGGTTCCTACTCAAGGTTCTGAGGGACATATAGGAATGCGTTTGGAAGAACAAGAATGAGGAGGAGGCACTGTGGGTGAGCAAAACTTTCCATGAAAGAAAAGTCTTATAATTCTGGCTACTACTGGATGTAGTTTGAAATCGATGAAGAACAAAGTAAGAGCCAAAGGTGCCCAAATTAGGCAAGGTTTAGTGCAAATTGCTAAAGAATTCAGATTTCACCTAGGTTCAATGATTTTCAAAGTTTTTTTTGTTCAAATATTCTTAATGCAAGGTGACTAGGATACATACTCTCAGGGAACTAGAAATATAGCCCAAAAGCTACCAATGTGGTCACTTTTTCTTCAAAATATCCTACTTCAGCTTAAAAATTTGTGCAACCAATGTATTCCAACAACGATTAGTTGGCTTGGTTTTATTATAAAAAATATATAGTGTCTGTATATTTGGAAAAAACAGTGACATGCTTATTCTACGCTATTGCACATCCCTCGTAGCATCCTTTTTACTACTAGTGTTTAGGTCCTCCAGTTAGAAAGACAGCTGACAAACAGCTATTGGAATCTTTAAGTATAAGAGGGCCATAATCAGATTTGTAATTTTGAAAGATCACTCTGGCTAAGAATGTGGGGGATGGATTAGAGGAGAGAAATAAATAAGAAGCTAATAAATATTTGTTAAATTGATCTGTGAACACTCACCAAAGCCAAATTTACACAATCATATATAATCACATTTGCATGGCTCATCTAGATTCAAATACTACCTCAAGAGGAATAAACACAGGGCTTGGACCTAAATCATCGAGGATCAGTCTGTGCTAATCAAGTGCACACACTCACTTCCACTCTTCAACCTAAGGCTGTGTGAAAAATGATCAACCACAGCTTTGACCTAGTAAAGCTTATCACAGCTAGAGTAAACGTTATTCAATTAAGTCATTTTTTATCCTTCATTCGGGACTGGAGTTATGGAATAATTTTGAAGATGGAGAAAAATTTTTCAACATGGAAAAATTTTCCCAGTATGGAAGATTTCCCCTAGCTAAAGACTAAGACTCTGATAGGCTTAGGGGTGGTTTTGAGAGGGAGATATTAGCTCAAAGAAAAACTGAATTTTGTCTTCCCTGATCATACTCTCACCAACAAAAGAAAACCACCATGTACAGATTTTCTTTTTCACCCCAGGACTCTTTTCTCCAAAATATTTTCCTTGATAACCACTAAAAAAGCATTGTTTGCTCTGAATAGAGTTACTGTTTAAATAATGCTTGCTGCACACCACCTGAGTTGGAAGAAGATAATATTTTCCCGGTGGGGAGGAAGCAAAGGGAGGCACAAGCTTTGGGGAAGAGAGGTCTGGGGTTAGTTGAGGTGTACCTGGGAAGAGTCAGAAAGCGTTTTTGTTCTGTAGAAATATTGTAGATATTGTGGTCTAGCTGACAGGCAGACAGTATTAGCAGCTCAGTGTCTTCTCCAGACATTTTTTGAAATATTGATGAAAATAAGAGGTCACTTATATAGAGAAAGGGTAAGGAGACAAGGCTTTCTTATAGCATCTTAGAATCTTCCCCCTACCCTTTTTCTTTACTGTGCTGACTACTTAAAATTTGGGGTGTGTTTTTCCCTATATAAAAATCACATTATATTCCCTACTTTCCAGGAATGATATGAGGTGATCTGAGAAGGTGCCTAGTATATAGAAGTTTTATGTGACTAGGATGGTCTGCATCTTCCCCTCAAATTGACTAAACTTTAGACATCCTTCTTCCTGACTATAGGCTCCTGACCTCTTTTATTAGAGCAGTTGCTTTAGAAAATGTCCAATTGTAAAGTCTCACACTCTTTAAGGTATAAATCTTGTTCCAGGCTCTTGCCAGTTATACAACCCAGGGATGTCATTCTCAAGGACCTGGGAGCCATTCCTTGAAATGTAATCATCAAGGGAGATAGAGCCTCTATCTCCTAGTATCTATGGAACTAAGGAGTATTTTGAGAGTATTATGAGAAGAAGTGGTCATATATCAAATAAACTTGGGAAGTAAAAGTAATAGAAGGAGAAGAATCAGGTATGACTTTGAGCATAATGGCTGAGGAACAGAAATAATTAAGTTGTTATTTACTTAGATAAGGAAACTGGGGGAAAGAATGAATCGGGGAGAATAGGAAACTGGGTGTTTAGCTTTCCACAGGGGTAGGTAGTCCTTACATTGTTGTTAGGTCAGTGTAGATAACCCAAAAGGGAAACATACAGATATTCATTGACAGATAGCATTTAAAGTCATCATATAAGATGATATCACCTTGACCCTACACCCTAGCAATTCAATATAGGGAGAGAGGAGAAGAGGTGTTATTTTCAAGTTGGATAGACGACAGAAATCAGCAAAAGAGGTGGTGGAGGGATCAGCCAGCTAGGGAAGAGGAAAACCAAGAGACAGTGTGTATTAGAGGATAACCGAAGAAGAGCTGATCAACTATGTCAAATATACATGTCCAGTAAGAGGAGAATTCAGACTTGATCTTGGGTTTAGAAACACTGAGGTTGTTGTGATCTTTGGTAAGAACAGTGTTAATGGATCTGGGTGGAGGGAGAGGCAAGAGTTCAACTGGAAGGAGTTCAAGAGATAATAGAAGGATAAAAATGTTGCTGTAAGTAGAATACAGAAATGGGCTGATAGTTACTGGATAATGCATTCAAACATAGATTTAGATGAGAGAAATAATACCAAGTCTGTATGGCAAGATCTATGATTCCTTGTAGAGAAAAACTGATGATGCCGTAGAGAGATAATACATTACTTAGGCAATGTGCCTGAGTAGGCCTGTAGGATATAGGGAGTAATACATGGTATTAGCTAGAAGTCCAGATAATTCATCCAAAGTAATAGGAGGGAAGATAGAGTATGGGTATACAGACACAAGTGGTCAGATAGATGTCATAATTGAAGTTTACAGATCCTAATTTTCTGACTGCGCCTATCTTCTCAGTGAACAAGGATGCAATAACATCAGCTACAAGCAGTGTAAGATAGACAAGATTTCAGGTTTGAGGAAAGAGGAGTGAGTGTGAAATGGGAGGTGGAAGAGAAAATGGACAAGGCAAATAGAACAGGATTTCGGCAGCACCGAAACCTGGCCTGATCTGGCTGTGGTGACTTTAACATGAGACAGTTCAGCATGGTTTTGTGTGCCCTTCTCTCCCTACGTCACGTTGAGCTGCAAGAATGCAGATGGACTTAACTAATGTTGGGGCTTGGCAAAAAGTATTCATAAGGGAGAAGGAAGTAATGGAGTTGATGTTCTAAGTACAATAATTAACCATGCAATCTATGGTTGGTAAGAAGTGAAGTGAGAATGTGAGGGGGTTAAGCAACAATTAAAAATAAGTGTCAAAATAGTAAAGTCTAGGTGGGGTGAAAAAATTACATTGACACATTTGATGGCATGAACAGGAATGGTCAGAAGTTGAGATGCTTGACAATTCCATCAGGGAGGGGTGTATCTTTGGGTAATATCAAAGTTTGGGTTATGAGCATAAATGACTGATGTAAAGTTGAAGACAAGATCCCTGGAGGAGAAGGGGAGAAACTGAGAGGTGAGGATCTTGAAACGGTTATCTAAATGGACGTGAAACTCATTAAGGGTTTTGAATGCAATTGCGATGGAGAAGGAGACAGTGAGCCAGGTGTTAATATCTTCAAGCAATAGGGGAATGAAAGGTTAACTGAAGATGACCACTACAAAAGGGTTAGAATAATTTAGCATGATGACATGATGTTTAAGTCTATGGACTTTGAGGGAGGAGGTGAGATAATTTCTAGGAAGAAGCCACAACACCGAGAAGACCTACTTTGTCTCTAGGTCCAGATGTGGGAGAGAACAAGGTGTAAGGCCCTAAAAGAAAATGCGATGTTTGGGGAGGAGATAAGAATATCGTGAACATTCCTGAAGAAGTGTTTTGGGTTTCTGAGGGCAGAATGAAAAGGTTTCAGGTATAAAAATAAAATAAAAATGGCCTGCCAGACAGGTTTTATTTGTTTCTAATAGAGGTAGAAACTGAAGCTCTAAGAAATTATTTCTCAAAACCATAAACCTTGTACAATTTGAAACAGAATTTGAATACACGTATCACTCTAAAGCTCAAGAACTTTTAAAACCACTTTCTATCATAATTCAGAAAATTTTATTTAATGCAGTTAGGGAAAGAGTCATTTTCACTCAGAGGAATTACCTCTGAATATACTTTCCTATATTCCTAATTTATTCCACATGACATGCCAGAAACTAGGACGTGCCTTTACCAATTCTATTTCTGAAAATTATTTTTTTGGCATAGCTCATATTGAATATTTGATTATCATTACAGACCTGCAACATAGTATATAATGAAAATGGACACAATGTAACTGGTTGGGTTAAAATTCCAACACCAGGACTTTACTAGAATATGAGGTTTAGATGATTAGTCCATTAATTCAATTATGTTGAGTCAACTAACCTCTCTGAATCTGTTTCCATGTTTGTGAAGTTGGAATAACAATATCTACTTTGTAGTTATTTAAAATGGTGTTCAGGGAGGTTGGGAGAGAAACTTCATTTAAAAAAAAATTCTACATTAAAACAAAGAAATAATATATTTCATTATTAATGTAAAGAACTCTTTTCCTTATTCTCACAGAGACCAGTAGAGAACAGAGGAAGAAGAGGAATGCTATTTTAAAGCTGTTTTGACACCTTCTGTACCTATGTGTGTGTCCTACTTAGCTGAATCTAGAATAGGTGTTCTGTTTTTTAATAACACACAGTAATACACAGATATCCAAAGGTAAGCCTAGAAGTGACTAGAGAGTAAGAAGTAACGTACACTGCATAGTAAAAGGAGGCCATTAAGAGAACATTGGAAATAGAAATTATTGAGATAGAGAGAGAAGGCTGAAGCAGTGTGGTGGGGAAGTAATGGGGTTTTATGAATGAGAGTTATATGAATGGGGTTTTAGTTGTTTGCATGTCTCTAATGTAAAATAGCTCAGTTATATTAAGCCCTCATTAAAGTTAGCTACAAACCCATGCCTTACTAGCAGTAGATTGAACTAATTGTTGGAGGAAAGACTCAATCATCCTCTTAAAGCCATCAATTCTTTAAAGAAAGCATGCTTAACCCCCAACCTTCCTCTTTCCCCTCCTCCACTTCTCTTGTCTGAGAACTGGGCTCTGCTTATGATACATATACCCCTATCCTTGCAGAGTTAACAATGTCTTTGTATGTCAGGAGTCAGCTTAACAACAGTGCCCAAACAGCTTTTTGATGCAAGGCTAGCCCACACAATAATTTAATCTGATGTTTCCCTAATGAAAAAAAATACAGAAAAGTCTAATGTTTTAATTTAATTGAAGTGGTGGTTCAACCTGGATAAAGAGATCATGTTCCAGAGAAAGGGAAGGGGATGGGCTTGTGCCACTCCCATAAACAATGGGGTCCTGGAATAGAATATAAGCATTGTCCAAGACAGGCAGAGTGGATGGTGGTATGGAGGCTGTGAAGAGTTGGACATTAAATATGGTGGCCACAGAAGCTATGGCTAATATTTTCTGAGACCGAACCTATTAGCAGAGAAGATCTCTGTGAGGTGCATAGACACCACCCACTTGTAGAAGGGTTGGTAGGTACATAGGTGTGCATACACTGGGACTGAGCAGAAACATGCTATGCAAATAGATGAAAGGTAATCATTGAAGCCACCAGAACTGAATGCCAGAATCAACTCCAATTACCCAGGACCAGGTGAGCCTTTGGGACATTGCACCATACAAAGAGAGAGAGAGAGAGTTCCGAAAGCAGGTGCAATTAGAATGAGGAGAACACTGGACAGGAGGAGTCTAATCCAATCTAGCTAGATGTTGAAAAGTATAGACATCAGCTATTTGTAGAAACCAAGTGTCAGGAACAAAATGAAATCATATAACACAGTTTATTGGTATATCTTATCTTGGTACAAGATGGGAATATAATTTATAAAAGTCAGTATACCTTTATAGCTTTAAGGTGAAGACCACAAGCTCTAGTGTGAGATTGCCTGAACTAGAATCCTGATTTAGAGTTAGTACCTACCTCAGAGGGATGTTGTGAGCACTGAGTGGTATTCTGCATGTTAAATAGCCCATTGTAGTTCTAGGCACAGGAGAGGCACTCGATAACGATCACCTTCTGCAATCACATCACTCTGAGTCTGCAAAGTTTGCGAGCCACACACAATTTCTTGCTATACAACACAGAATTAAACTACTCAAAGTTAGGAAAAGTATAATCTTAGTATGTATGAACCTATCGGTTGAAGAAGTGAGAGAATATGGGTCTGAATTTGTCTGGGAGGGAAAGAAACCCCTCAGCTAGACTCCTTCCCTCCAAACACAGCTTATTTTGTTTTTATTAGATCACCTATAAAGTATTTATTATTCAAGTAATAAAAGTATATCCTTTGCAATAATTGTCTTGGGCATGAGTACCACATGATCTCACATATTTATGGAATATAATGAACAAAATAAGCTGACGAACAAAACAGGTCCAGGGACATGGAAGTAGGTACAGATTAACAAACCTCAGAGGGAAGGGGAGTGGAGGAGGCAGGAAGAGATAAACCAAAGAACTGATATGCATATGTGAACAACCAATGGAAACAGACAATGGTGTGGTGAAGGCAGGGGGTAGGGGGCAGGGGGGTGAGGGATTGGGAGTGGGGAGGAGGGAGTCAATGGGGGGGAAGAACATCTATAATACTTTAAGAAGTAAGATAAATTAAATCTCAAAAAATATTTTTTAAATTATTTAAAGTGACTTAATGCCTAGTTTATCAGTTTTATTGTTTTTGGAAATAGCTGGCAGTGTCGAGCTCAGCCACAGAATTGCCATCATTGACCATTTTTGTTGCTCTGATTTATAAACACATTTTCTGTCTTTTAAAAAGCTCAACCTTTTGTATGAACAAAATTTAGAGACCCACAACATTTAAACTAATGAGATTGTCACAGGAGGGCTTGGTTTTGTAATACTTCACGAGATAGATGGACGCTTTCCTACTGGTGACAGTTGTCTTCTGGGGCAATTAGGCAACCAACAGTCAAAGACTTTTCACACTAGCATTTCTTTTTCAGCTTTGAGAATTTGCCATTTAAACATGTTATATGTGTTAATTAATTTATACTTTCAGAAAAAAATATGTCAAAGGGTTTCTGAGGAGGTGTGCATAAGTAGTTGTTATTTGGCATTAGGCATTTGATAACCCCTTATCCTTATTCTTAGAAATATCAACCCACACTCCGAATTGGAATCATAGAGGTGAAATGCAAATTAAGAACAGTTAGTGTTTTAATGTTACAAAGCTGGTGAAATCAAGGGTGCTCGCCATGTAAGGACTACTAATGCAGCTACTATTAACATGAACATTACTGGCAATACTGACTAGTATTCAAGTCCCATGCAGATTTTTCTTTTTTTTACATACAATAACTTTGGCTCCTGCTTTCATTCTATAATTATGTCCATTTGGTACATGAAACTTAAAACTCATAGTGCCCAAGTAACTGGCCTCAGGCACAAATGAACTAAAAGGGTAGCCGTGATTTGGATCCCAAACTTCTAACTCTGATATGCCTTCTGCTATCCCCACTTTGACTCACGTAATGGGTTTGAATGAATGCTGTTACTGGTGACAGTTGGAATAGTCAGCAACTCAACAGGAAACAGATGGTAGACTCAAATTAGGATAATTTGAGAAAAGTTTATCTAAAAAGGGACTCTACATTAAAGTACGAGTTGCAGGGAACCACCACGAATCTTGCAAAAACCCTGGTCTAGTAATAGAAGAGCTGTTACTATCTCTGGGCCTGAAGGGCCAGGACAGCAAGCAGTTACTGAAATATAGGGTTGTGTTTAAAAGGCCACCTTGAGGACAGCAATGGCCTTTACTGAAGGACATAGCAGGACAAAGATGACCCTACAAAAAGGAAGCTGGGGACCTAAATATATGTACCTCAGTTTCTTTTATTTCTCAGATCTCATACAAGGGCTCCCTAATTTCCAATCCAACTCCAGTAACAGTCATGGGAGCTCATTGCAACAGAGATCAGAGAATGGAAAATCCTATATAAAAGGTAAAAAGATGACAGACGTGGGAACATCGTTTATTTTTAGCTAAGTGTGGCTAGAAGAAGGGGCTGCCTGTTTCAAAGTAGTTTCCTATCGTGTCTCTGATCTTCAGTTTTAACATGTATTTTTGAAGATAATTCTTGATTAAATAATATGGTGGTTTTTAAACAACAAGAGCATAATTGTGAGAAATATTCACATCTGGTGTTACTGGAACTTCAGAGCAACACTCTGTTAGAACAAGAGGACTGTTTTCTCTCCACGTCCGATTCAGCATGCTGCCTTCTCTCTCCATCCACAGCTATCCACGAGTCCAACAGTGGTCTGTGGGCTACCAAGGCCAAGGAGAGCCCTTAAAGCTCTGATAGCAATACCAGAGTCAAAGCCAGGACTGTTGTTGTGAAGGAATCAGGCATGGATGGGAGGGACAGAAGCATGCATCTGGGCTGTAACTTGCCTCAAAACAACCCTCTCCTAAAATTAAGAATAAAAAATATTAGAAACCAGCTAATCAGCAGATAATAAAAATAGATTTCTCTAACACCTTACTTGTATGTGTTCTCATTTGTTGTCTCTTTCAATCACTAAAGTATAAGCTTCAAGCGAGTAAGGACCTGTGTGTCTCTTTACAAGTGAATCCTCAGTACCTAGAAGCATTCCTGGCATATAATAAGCACTCAATAAATAATTGTCATCCTGACCAAAGAATGAAAATAATTCATCATTTAAGCATCTGGGAAGGGGGAGAATAAAGTATGTTTTGTCTTCTGATAGGTTGATACTTATGAAAAATATCTGAAAAAAATAGATTCCCAAATATTGGATAATTGTTTTAACTAAATAAGTTCATATTACAAAAAGAAAGTTTTATTATTTCCAATTCACAGGCAAATAACCTGAATCTTAGAGAATTTAAGTAGTTCTCACAAAGCCATGATGCTCATCCATGACCTTGACCCAGTTGGAATCCAAACACAGTTCTGCTAGCTAGCAAATAATGTGTCATTTCTGCTACCTGACAGTGACTGGGCGTAGCAAAGCCTTTTCTGGTCAAAGTGCCACCGAACTAAGGTTAGAGGACAAAATGAAACACTCCACTGGCAATCGAGAGCACATTCAAAGGCAAGAGAAAAGTGCTGAGAAAGAAGGGTAGGGGACTGGCCTTTAGGGAGTCCAAGGGCCATCAGTTTCACTCAGCTTGAATTGACTCTGACCAACTTCACTAACAATATCCATCAGTTCTCTGTTAGAATCCCCAAATGCACTGTCCATGCCCACGGCAGAGTGCCTATAATCTTTGCACATAGGTTTCTCTGTTGATTTGGAGGGAATGATACTACAGAGTAGTAACAATTCCACGGAGCTCCCGTGACAGAGCAGGAGCCCAGCACAAGACCTGGGCATTCCCTGTCCACATCCGATGGCACACCTGCGGTCTCTGCCATCGTTCATACACTCTGAGTGTGAAGCAAGGATCGACTTCTTGAAGGGTCTAATCAATTTTTCATGCTGCCAGAGTCATGTTAGCATAAATGATTCTTTTTTAAATTTCCTGTTTTTTGGGGAAAGGGTCCCTATAAAATTTCAAAATCTGATCCTAGGTCACACTTTTTAGACTGAAGCTTAAAATAGTTCTAAGTGAAGAAGAAAACAATGCAGTTCTGTTGACATTGCATCATCACCACCACTGCCACGCCACAGGGTGTCCCCTCACTGCCGTTGGGCTCCAGATATGTTGTCCAGGATCCAAAAGGCTCTTTCCAATGAATGGCTAACATTTAATATTAAAACAATAAAGGAAATAACAAGGTTTTTGTTTCTTAAAAATGGGCCAATGGCTTATCCTTATCAGAAACACCCGAAAGCCCTATTAAATATGACTATTTCTGGGATCTACTCAGACTTTTTACTAAATTTTGGGGAATGAATATGAGTCTGAATGTTTTAACAAGGTCCCCAGGTGGTTATTATGTACACTCAAGTTTGAACCCTTTGTGTCCGTCTGCCGTTTCCCCAGAGTCCTGCCCTCAGGAAGCTCTCGGCCTCTGGGACCGCCACCCTCCATTCCTGCACAGCTGTCCCTACCAGAACATCTTTTTGTACTAGTGGGTGATGTGTTTTTCTGTAGCTGCCCACATATTAGGTCCAAACAAGATCACTTTGGAAAGTTTCATAATGAGCATAGAACTCAGTATTCTGGAGTATTTTTCTAACCTTAAAAAGCTGAGGAAATCTAGAAGACAAGCTGTTACTAGGAGATCTTAAAAACAACAGAATCTCCCATTGACACAAAATAAGGATGTGCTATTTGATAGTGGAGACAAATAGAAGGTTCCCTTTGCCAACTGAATCTTTTTCCTCTAGTCTGACTATCCACATTACGGGGGAAAAAACAACAACATAGTTCTAAACAATTTGAGTCCCATCATTCCCTGATTTCTCTTTTCCCTCATGCTACTTAAAATGTTGATTGGCCACTAGATGATGAAATGGCAAAGCCCGTGTGTCAGGCTGCTGTACTTCGGTATCTGGGGTCAAACATTCACGCAGCCACCTCGTCTGCTTGCCCCAGCGTGGTGCGCCAGCCTCTGCCAGAGCGGATTTCTCCACTTTCTAGTCCCAGTCGGTTCCCGACTCTGCACTTCGCAGCCACCGTTCCCCTAAGTGAAGGCCGCCTTCTCTACTTCCCTTCTTCCTCCAACAACTAACCTGTCTGCTATGAGTTGAATGTTTGTGTCCCCCCAAAAATTCATATGCTGAAATTGTAGCCTCCAACGTGATGGTACTGGGAGGTAGGGCCTTTGGGAGATGATTAGGTCATGAGGTTGAGGTCCTCACAAATGTGTTCTGTGCCCTTATAAAAGAAACACCAGAGAGCTCTCTCCACACCCTCTCCACATGAGGATGCAGCAAGAAAAGAGATGTCTGTGAACAGGGATAAAGAAAATTCTGTTATTTATAAGACACCCAGTGAATGACATTCTGTTATATCTGCCCAAACTGCCTAAGGCCCTGTCCTTCATCACCTGAAAAATGTACCCATTTTCCAAGGGACAGCTCAAAAGTTTCCTCTTAGTGAAATCTTTCTAAACATATGGAATGGTGTCATATGTTTTAGCAAAATCTGTATTTTGTGATAGAATGAACTCTTACCAACTTAAGTAACAATGTTCATCCTTTTTCTAGGTAATAATAAGCAGTAGATACCATGACCAGGCCTTCTTTTAAAGATGTGAACTCACAGAAAGAGAAACTGAAAAAACAATCCCATTTACCATCACAGCAAAAAATTAAGATATCTAGGAATAAACTTAACCAAAGAAGTAAAGGACCTATTTGCAGAAAACTACAGGACATTGAAAAAAGAAATAGAGGAAGATATTAAAAAGTGGAAGCACATACCTTGTTCATGGATTGGAAGAATTAACATCATTAAAATGTCCATATTACCCAAAGCAATCTATAGATTTAATGCAATCCCCGTCAAAATACCAGTGACATATTTCACAGAACTAGAACAAATACTTCAAAAGTTCATATGGAACCAAAAAAGATCCCGAATAGCCACAGCAATCTTGAAAAAGAAGGACAAAGTAGGTGGGATCACAATACCGGATATCAGGTTATACTACAAAGCTACTGTAATCAAAACAGCCTGGTACTGGCACAAGAACAAGCATATAGACCAGTGGAACAGAACAGAGAATCCGGAAATTGACCCAAGACATTATGCTCAATTAATATTTGACAAAGGTAGCAAGAGCATACAATGGAGCAAAGACAGCCTCTTTAATAAATGGTGTTGGGAAAATTGGACAGTTGCATGCAAAAAAAATGAAACTAGACCATCAGCTTACACCATACACAAGAATAAACTCAAAGTGGATAAAAGACTTAAATGTGACTCGTGGATCCATAAAAATCCTAGAAGAAAATGTAGGCAACAAAATTTCAGACATCATACACAGCAGAATCTTCACTGATACATCACCTAAGGCAACAGAAACAAAGGAAAAAATGAACACATGGGACTACATCACACTCAAAAGCTTCTGCACAGCAAAAGAAACAACCATCAAAATGGAAAGGGAATCCACTGCATGGGAGAGCATCATTGCCAATGATACATCAGATAAGAGGTTAATTTCCAAAATACATAGAGTGCTCATACAACTCAGCAAAAGGAAGACACAGAACCCAATTAAAAAGTGGGCAGAGGAACTAAATAATCACCTCTCCAAAAAGGACATTCAAATGGCTAAGAGACATATGAAGAAATGCTCAGCATCACTAATCATCAGAGAGACGTAAATTAAAACAACAATGAGGTATCACCTCACACCTGTCAAATGGCCGCCATCAACAAATCATCAAACAACAAGTGTTGGCGAGGGTGTAGAGAAAAGGGGACTCTAGTACACTGCTGGTGGGAATGCAGACTAGTGCAGCCACTGTGGAAAACACTATGGTGTTACCTCAAAAAACTAAAAATTGATTTGCCATTTGACCCAGTGATCCCACTTCTAAGAATATACCCTAAGAATCCGGAAACACCAATCAGAAAGAATACATATACCCCCATGTTCATAGCAGCACTATTTACAATAGCTAAGATCTGGAAACAGCCCAAGTGTCCATCAGTGGATGAATGGATAGAAAAGCTGTGGTACATATACACAATGGAGTACTATGCAGTTGTAAGAAAGAAAGATCTCTTATCCTTTGAGACGACATGGAGGGACCTCGAGAGTATTATCCTAAGCGAAACAAGCCAAGCAGAGAAAGACAAATATCACACGATCTCACTTATTTGTGGAATATAATGAACATAACAGTCTGAGGAACAGGGTAGACCCAGAGATGTGGAAGTAGGGTATAAACTGACACCCCTCAGAAGAGGGGGTAGGGGGGGAGGGAAGAGATAAACCACAGAACTTATGCACATGTATGCATAAGTGATGGACATGGACAACAAAGCTGGGGACAGGGTGGGGGGATGGGGAGGAGGGTGTCAATGGGGAAAAAAGGAGAAATATCTGTAACAAAAATAAATTAAAAATAAATAAATAAATAAATAAATAATAAAATAAATAAATAAAGACATTGAACTCTAAAAAAAAAATAAAATGCAAAAAAAAAAAAAATGTCCACTGTAGGAGAGTTTTTTGATGTAATGGTTAGGACTGCAGGGTTCAGTGTCTGTTTCCTGTGTTCCCATTCAGACTTCAGGGACTACATAAGATTGAGCCTGTTAATCTCTCTGTGCTTTGGCGTCCTCAGCTACAAAGACAAGAGAGCTGCCTCGAACACAGGATGAATCATGTTTAATAAGTTTATAGTTAATATACTAATATTTAAATGTATTTAAGTATAAGTAAATAAATACTGTAAGGTTTAACCTGTTTGCCATCTGAGAAGTTCTGGGAACATAATAAGCATTTGATTCATTCTAGTCACTTGAAATATATTGTTAATATTCCTTCAACTTCATTATTTTTTATTATGTCCTTTAGCAGACAAAAAGCTAACTAACATTCAAAGGAGACACCTTAACCTACATCTTATCAATAACAAAAAATGGGTACCATAACAGATATTTTAATATATGTGTACGTGTTCTTTACCTACACATATTCCTGATCAAGGGTCCAGCACTGAGTTTATTTTCCACTTGATGATGCTAGCTACTTCCACACACCTGTACTTACTGTCTCTTCCCAGCCCTGCAGAATGTCTCTGGCAACCTGCTCAGATTTCATCATGTAAGTTGTAAAACAGGTTGGAAGTAAGTATAGCATCCTGTCATCTGGCATCACATTTAGGATATTAGTATAGTAACAACACTAAATATTGCCTTTTCCCTTGTAACTCTTTCATATTTTTTAAAAGTAGAAATGGAGTCATATTTGCTTTTTATTTTGATGTTTACAGATTGACAACCGTATGAGGTAGCAGGGATCTCATTGTATATTTGTTTTCCAGATGAGGACACTGAGGTCCAATAGAACAAAACAGCACTCCCCACATCAGCCTGCTGGTGATGGCTGTCGAGGACTGGACGCCAGGCCTGGTTTCTGGTCACTATAGCCAGCCTGAGGCTGGACACTGGGCTCTGTCTTTCAGAGGTCGGGGTCCTCAGTGGACAGCTGTATGTCGCAGGTGGGCACGATGGGCCACTGATGAGGAGGAGCACTGAGGTGCATGGTCTGGAACAAGCCCCTGGAAGCAGGCGGCAGACATTAACATGTGCCCGTGCAATGCAGGTACCACGACTGCTCATCTCCTCTAGGAGGCTGTGGGTCTTTTCTCCCTGCAAAGCCCAGCTCTGAAAGAGAGCAGAGGGGAGAGACTCCCAGGCCAGCACTAAAGCTTCGGGAGTATCACACTGTTAAAAAATAGCCTATAAAATGAATAAGCTTTTCTTAAACTTATGACAGACCATGTTTTGATTAAATCATAATATGCCAAAAATATAAGTAAGAAATGTATATATTTTTAGTTAATTAGCAGTTGGAATTAGAGATGAATAGCACTTCCTCCCCCTTACCAGTTGGCTAGTGATTATAACTGGTATTTTTGTCCAGGACAGTTTTTATCATCACTCTTTCTTACAGAAACTCATAGGCACTTCATCTTTCAGCTGCTGTAATTCATCCAATTTCATATAAGAACTACAGAAGATGAAATTGAAATTAGGGAAGAAAAACATCACTTCTCAGAGTTTTGGCCCCACTGGTATTAATCAAATGGGTTGTATTTAGATATTTTCACAATAATTGATACAATGGGTTTAATAAAGGACTTCACTTTTTCTTGCTATAAAAATTCTCCAAAATGCATTGTTTTTAATAGTTCTCATATTTTTAGCATGCCCATTTTTTTTAAATCTTCAGTTGTGACACTCACAAAGCTAGTCCCCAATTCTGCATCTTCAAAAGCAAGGATGATAGGATAGGTCTAGGAAGCTACAGTACAGTCTGCTGTTCTTCCCCAAGACAGACAAGTCAGACAGACCTTTGAGTTAGTTTTGGAATGATTATAATAAAAATATTTGCCCTCAATTAAATGCCAACTTGGCCTCAAAAAAGAGAAGACTCCATTAGTAAGAATCTTCTCTCAGAAGCACTCTGCTAGATACTTAATGAATGTCATCACGAATCCTGAGAAACCCTTGCCAATTAGGTGTAAGTGTCCCCATTTCATAGGGACAAGAACTGGAGACATGGGTAGTTCAGCGACTTCTCAATTTCACACAGCTGAGACAAAGCAGGGCTAGGAATTAATCCTGGATGGGCTTGTTTGACTGAAAAACTATGTTATTTTATACTTTCTGCTAGAAAATATTTTAAATTTTCTACTTTCTCTGGGTTAGATGCTGCAGATGAAAGAAGATTGCAGTCCTGGCAGTGAAGGCAGAAGGAACTCGGAGAAGCTGAACTAAGGAAATAGCCATAGAGACAGAAAACCTCAGCTGGGTGACATGGGAGTCTAGTGACTGCCACATTTCCTCTCCACCTCTGATGGACTACCAGCTGTTTGAGACACCATCTGCCAGTAACCTGGGAGTCATGACTTGACCCCACAGTGAATTCTACGTTATCAGGAGGCTGCTGATCCACAGATAGGAAACAGCAAGGAGAAACAAGCTGAAAAGGAGAATAATGTTTGCTTAGCCTTTCCTCAGTTAACGAAGATATGTTTATAATCCATGTGTCGGGGGGTCAGTATACAATTTTCAGGGTATTCTAATGTTATATAACAACAACCAAAACCACAAAATTAATGTTAGTTAGAAATCAACATATTAAAATACATAGAAGATAATATGAAGTTGTTTGATGTAAGTTTTAAATTGACCTACAAAGAAACCTAAGGCTGATACTAGTATTTCATATCATTTTATTTTATTTTGTATGAATGAGTAATGGAGTCACATGTTGTATGTTTTCTATGCTTCTAAAATTCTTCAGTCTAGTTATATAATTTTTAATATGGAATAGTCATTATTTTAAAATAACTTTAAAATCCCAGATGGTTAAGTGGGTCCTTTGATATAGGAAAATATCTCTATTTATTAGTAATGTTTGTAATTATTGTAACTTAATTTATCCCTTAAATTTTAGATCTATCACCCTGGCCGGTTTGGCTCAGCGGTTAGAGCTTCGGCCTGCGGTCCAGAGAGACCCGGGTTCAGTTCCCGCTAAGGGCATGTACTTCAGTTGCAGTTTGTCCCCGGCCCTGGTTGGTCGTGTGGGTGGCAGCCACTCGATGTGTCACTTTCACATTGATGTTTCTCTCTCTCTCTCTTCCTCTCTCTCCCTCCCACTCTATCTGAACAAAAAATGAAAAAATGTCCTCGGGTGAGGATAAAAAAAAAAAAAATTTAGATCTATCACTGCTATTGGTTCAAACCAAACTCCTCCTGTGGCCCCAGTTCACTTCAGATCGAACTCCCCAAGGACAGTGCTCACCGCACTTTACAGTTACAAACTCTCTGGGTTTTCTACTGTAAGTTGCCCCACAAAGTAACTTGTTCTCGCAGCAAGGCCCAGCCCGTTGAGAAGGCCCACACATCAGGCTCCGAAAGGGAAGTTAGGCCTGGAGTGTGAGCACGAGTGTGATAGTCCAGATGGTCACAACGACCTCCCCTTTCTCCTACTGCAAGAGGTAATAATGCAAACCCATTTGTGAATGTTGCTACGTTCAGTCGTTTTTAATAAGCCCACATATGTTTTCATCCTAACCTTTTGTAAAAGAGTGTTAATTTATAAAAAATAAAATTAAAACCACAATTTCAGGAAAATTTTACCTCATCTAAAAACATGTAAACACGATAAAAGACTGTCTATATTCTCTGTATACAGACAACAGCCTTGCAGTTAACAAACCATGGGCTTTAGAGTTAGAGGGAACAGAACTGGATTTCTTAAATTTAGAGTGCTTCAGAAACAAGACTCTTGGGTCAGCATTAAAGTGCAAGTTGTTCATTTGGGGAGTGAGCACAGGAAATATCAGTCAGGAGTGGGGGAATAACCAAGAAAAAGGGAGTTAATGGGTTAAAGGTGCTTATGGGTACAGCTTACTGTTATGAGCAAATAGGGCTCAATCCCATTGGAAAATCCTGAAAAATAGTAGAGAATGCGCATCAGAACTATTCCACCAAAAGAGCAAGAAAGTTGGGTCTTACACACTCACCCCATCAGTGACGGTGCAGAGCCCTTGAGAGAATGTGTTAAGCAGTGCTCCTGAACACCACCGCATCAAGTCTGCGCTCCCGCGTTCTTTCTCCATGCAGGGCACGAAGTGTTGACCTGTCCATTGCTTGGGGGACGAAATCAGGAACCCTCCTCCTTTCTCTTCTAATTTGCTCATCTTGGTAACTTCTTCAAAAGCTAATAAAATGTGAATGAAAGCATTTTAAGTTTTTCCTAAGTAGTGCATAACAAGTCTGTGTTTGCTGTTAATGTCATAAAGATTGCTTATTTAAAATTATCTAGGGAAGTAAAATTATTATTTTTCAATTCTCTAAATTATCCCTAATCTTATATAGTCATTATTAGATATTGGAAACATTGAATTCTTGCTTAGAGATTCAAATTTGCCATCTAAAACAAACAAATATAAAAATAGGAAGGCTGATCTAGTATTAGTGCCAACACATATAAAGCTCCTGCCCCCAGGCTCCATGAATGACTTGTCACACAATAACTCAGTATCTTCACACAGCACTTCCAAAAGTCAGTAGCAGATGAAAGCTTTGAACCTGCAGGAGATCACAGTTTCCATTCAGTAGTTAAATTATATCTAAGAACATTGTAGGATCTAGTAGTCTAGAAACCAGGGATTTTCTGTCCTATTTTAAGTCTAAAAATATCAAAGTTGGTCAATTCTTTGTTCAAATAAAACTCTATGTGAATTACACATTTATAAAGTCAGAAAAATCAAGTTGGTTCAGTTTAGGCAGACATGTTGATCCATAACTTTATGTTTAAGTATCTAAGACACCCTAGCTATTGACCCCTGAGGCACATTTAAAGAACTTTTCAGCCCTAAAAATTTATTAAACAATCCCTAATGAGTACAGGTAGATGGACCAGCCCCCAGTTACCTGGAGGTGAGGCCAGGAGTAAAAGTGGGCATCGTTTCTCCTGACTGACATTCTTCCCAGTATTCAAGGCTCAGTGCAGGTAATTAGTCCTGACACAGTTCTCTGGTGAAAGAGGTCCTATAAATCTTCTCCATGTGCTTTCACAGCACAAGTCACTCTTGGTTAGAACTGCTCCAGCAGGATTTAAAGGCAGGAAACAGCACGTTCCCTAACATTACCGTGAAGATGGATTGTTCCAAAAGGAGGTGTGCTGACTTAGATAGGTGGTATAACAGTATACAGCTTCCAAACAAAGTATGCTACAAGACAAACCTCCAAAGAACAATCAGAAAATGGAAAGGAGGCCATTGTGTAAGGAAAACATGGAAACTGAGACTAAATAAATAAATAACGTGAACTATGGTAAAAGGAAAAGAGATCGTTATTATATTATGATAGTTATTATCAATGACAAAGTTATCAGGAAAAAATACAATATATATAACTATGCTAACATTATTTCAACAGTATTTATTGAGTTTGATGATTATACTCCTTAACTCTAAAAAAGGTAAGGTGAGAATTTTTTGTGTGTCCTAAAATTATTGGAAGATTGATTCAGGCAGACAGAATGACATCAGATAGTGTAAAACTGTTTACATTATTTTTCTTTCTTCTTAATGGCAGCTTCACCTGTATTTCAATAAAGTCCTGATTAAATTGTAATGTTTTGTCAATAGGAGGTCAACTGCTTTTGTGTTAGCCAAAGGTCATCAAGAATCAATACTCTTTTTTTGGCGGGTTGATCACTTTTGATTTCTCACTAGTTCAATTATATAGAAAACATAAAACTTTGATTTTAAAAATATGTTTAAATCTAAAGATCTCTGTTACCAATATTCAATATACTATAGCAATACCAACTGTTTCTTAAATCTATTTAAAGTTTTAATTTAACTCATTTGATATGATTTGACATCATTTCCATAGACTTGCCAACAGTAGAAAAATGTAGATATTCTAATTATTATGTATTTTTCTTCATTAAATCAATTACTCAACTCTTTATTTTACTATTCTATTGTGTTAATATTTGTTTTCCTAATTTTTATTGAACCTTGACAATGTGTCAGATACTTAAAATATAGTGATAACTAAGATAAACAACATTTATGGACCTTACATCTAATCAAACCAATTATTTTTGTTTTGTTTTGGTAATATCATACTTTTAATTTATAGGGAATCTATTTTGTGTCAATTGCCTTGCTAACTCGATCCTAACATCCCTGCAAAGTTGGCATTATTGCACCTATTTCACTGATATGGAAACTATAGGCTCAGATAAGATAAATGATGTGTATATAATAAAACTGCCAAATTAATGACTAAGCTATATATGGAACCAAAGTCTTTTTGGCTGGCTGAAAAATACTGTACCTATCATATCACACTAATCTTAGAGGTTTCCAAGGGAGGGAAATGATGGCTAGATATTTCACAGACTGAAATAGGTAATTGCAGCTTAGCTTGGGAATAAAAATACTTACAGACCACTATTGCAGCTCAGAGTTATGACATGGTATTAATGAGAGCATTCCTCCATCTTAAAATTTACCTAGCATAACTTTAGAAAGTAAAACTGACTTTTTGTGGACATCTCTGGGGTTGTATGTCCCTCCCAGCCCTGCCCTGAATGCAGCGTAACCTCACCACCCCCACACCACATTAGATTTGATTCATCCAGAGTTGTTATGTAAGTACTTATATAGTTTGTTTCATTTCATTCTCACAAAAGTAATGTAAGGGTATATTAGCATCCCATCTAAGTGATAAAGAATCAGAGACTTTATGTGGCATGCCTGAGATCACATGGCATTATTCTTTCTAAAAAGGATGGATATAGAGTAAAGTCTTTGGCATTTATCCTCAGTAACCCAAAGGAAGTAAAATGCTTTCTCTATTTATCAGTCTTCCTTGAGCCTTAAATTCCTCATGTACCCACTTTCAACTTGTTGGCTTCCACCTATTTCAATAGTCTTACTTAAGTCAGGCATCACATCCTTGACCACTAAGCTAGGTGTACTACTCGTCTACTCAGCTCCCATGCCTACTTGTGCTCCCCTGCTACAATTTTTTTAATTTTTTTAATTGTTCTATGGATCATTTTTAAGTGATGCCCTTACTCCAGACTGTTGAGTTACTGAAGTCTAAGAACTAAGAATCCTTATAGATCTTTTTACTCTCAGTGCTTGATACAATATGTAGCATACTGATTGTACTGAATAAATATTTTTAATAAATTAAATTCCCAAATTTAATTTCCAAATAGGTGCATTTTCAATTTTGCAATACTCAATCATATTTTCTTATATGATCCTATTACAAGATGTGCCCAGAAACCCCTCAAGACAAATGATAGTCATTTATAGAAAAATGGATTAAAGAGGAAAAAGTGCCAGTTGACACTAAATCACATTTTCACGTTTCAGAGAAGGGGCTGAGTTGAGACATTAAGAGAGACCATTTCATATATGAAGAAATTTACCAGTGAGGTAGTATCCTTCCACTTAAATGAAAAAATTAGGATTTGCAACTTGAGTAACTTCCAAGCTCCCCACAATCTAGTGAATGGGAAACCGCAATTCCTGCCCTGTCCTTTTCCCACTACTTTGTACTAATGACCAGATCTGAATAAAATGTAAATGTCATATCTCCTCCATGACTCATAAAATGCCCAGTTCCATGATAGGCTGATTTATTGTGTGTGGCCAGGGAAGAGTCTATAGCATAATAGAATATAAAAAATGAAACCATTAAAAATGACCATATGTTCTCATTTTATAGATGAGGAAATGGAAACAGAGAGAGAAAATGACTTCCAATTGATCATGAATAGAGTTTATTGAATATAGTTCTGATGATATCACTCCCCTCTTTAATATTATTCATTGACTTTCCATTGAACTTCAAATGAGATCTAAACTCCTCACCATGACTGATGAAACCCTTTGAGATTCTTTTCTCTTATTTTTCTGTGCAACAGCTATTTGAGTATTTGTTTAGGTAGCCTGCTACAACAACTACTAATTTTCCTAGATTAAGGTTTTAAACAAACTGTAAATTCTGACTGAACGCATTTCCCTATGTCCCTTCTTACACAAGCAGTTCTTCAAAATACCTATTTATACTTCAGAGTTCACCTTAAATGCCCTTCCTAGGTCAAACAAGATTACTTGCCTGGGTTATTTTCTAGTATCACCTGTACTAATTTTTTGTACTTGTCAAATCAAAATTAGATAATTATATTTTAAATTTCTATTCAAAGTTCATATTCCCTTCTAGAACATAAACTCCATAAGGATATGGATTATAACATATTTTGAATGAATGAATATTAAATGGAGATTATTAGGAGTGAAAAAAATTTGATAGGTAACTTCAATTCCTCATGGAACACTTAAATTCTCTCTGCATGATGACTTCCCCAATATCATCTTTTTCATCAAAGACTTTTCTATAGCTACTTATTGCTACTTTTCCACTTATGTTTGATTAATGTTGAAAAGTTTGAACACCTTTATAAGATTTATGAGCCTAGAAATGCTACAAAGGGAATTTATTTTTAAAATATTAAAGCAATCATTTACATAAAAGTATTTAGTGATGGTTAAAGTCAATTTCTTATGTATTATAATATATACCATTAAAATAACAAAAGACATTCAACTTATAATATTGCGCTAAATTATAATGATGTGTAAAATACAATGGAAATAAATACAGAGACCTATGCAAATGGCCAGCATAACAGCGAAATTGCATAGATGAGGAAGACCCAAGCTCCAACATGATTTGTGTCTTTGGAAGATGATCTCAAGTGAGCCTGATGGTCAATTAGACTAACTGCTCTTCTTCTATGTCTTTATCTCCCTTCTTTGGGTTTGCTGAAAACAATGAACACTTCAAATTCAAACATATCTATTCCTTCTAATGAGAATGTCCATTTTATTATTCTCATTTCAATGGATCTCTGTACTCTCCTATCAGATAAGAATCACAATATGTCCTTTTTCATCTGTCCTTTCATTCACAAGATATCAGTCTTATGCCTAGCAGATTAGTGTCATAAGATATCATGTGTTAACCTTCACTTTCAGAATATTACATCTAGGGAACAATGTCCATTGCTGATAAACATCTACTTGAAAGAAGTTCATCTACTCAATAATTTTACTTTGCAAGACTATGACTTCTCAGCTCTTAGATCAGAAGCATTTTTAATTTCAAAGACAAGGTAAAAATGAGTATTTTCAAATTACAACATTTTTAATTCAAATACATGTTCTTTTGATACTTCTAGTCTCTGTTTATAACAGCAGTCTTTTCCTAAAGCAAACAATTCCTCCTTGACTTTGAAACCTTCCATTTGAAATCCATATCTAGTTTTTCCTCTCTTGAGTCTCTGCAGAAGAATGCTGATCTCCACTTACAGTGGTATTCAGCATGGCCTCATAGGTCTCTACAGTGCAATACATTAACTTAAACAACATATTCTAAACATTAATAATAATATAACGTAGACTACCTCTCCTTGAAAAATAGAAGCACCTGATCCCTGAATATTACATGATAAGATAAGGTAATCATGAAAAAAAGAAAAGACTGATGAAAGTCTAATCAGTAAAGTTAAGAAACAATTAGAAACAATTCAACTTAAAAATGGGCAAAAGATCCAAAGGGAAAATATTAAAACATTTACATAAAAGTATTTAGTGATGGTTAAAGTCGATTTCTTATGTATTATAATATATACCATTAAAATAACAAAAGACACTCAACTTATAATATTGTATTAAATTATAATGATGTGTAAAATACAATGGAAATAGATACAGAGACCTATGCAAATGGCCAGTGTAATAGCGAAATTGCATAATGGCCATTGCAGATGGCCAATAGAAATATGAAACAATACTCAATGTCACTAATCATCAGAGAAATGCAAATTAAAACAACTATGAGATATCACCTCACACCTGTCAGAATGTCTATCACCAATAAATCCAGAGACAACAAGTGTTGGCGAGGATGTAAAGAAAAAGTAACCCTCATGCACTGTTGGTGGGAATGCAGACTGCTGCAGCCACTGTGGAAAACAGTATGGAGTTCTCAAAAAATTAAAAATGGAGCTGCCTTATGACCCAGTAGTTCCACTTCTGGGAATTTATCTGAAAAAAAAAAAAAAAAAAAACAAAAAACACTAATTTGAAAAGATAAACAAGATTGATCAACCTTTAGTAAGACTCACCAAGAAACAAAGAGAGAGAACCCAAATTAATAAAATCAGAAATGAAAGAGGTGAAGTAAAAACGGACACCACAGAAATACAAAGGACTGTAAGAAAATACTATGAACGATTATATGCCAACAAATTTGACAACTTAGGCAAAATGGACAAATTTTTAGAATCATATACTATTCCAAAACTCAACTGGGAAGAGTCAGAAAACCTAAACAGACCAATAACAATGAAGGAAATAGAAGATGTAATCAATAAAATTGCAGCAAACAAAAGCCCTGGTCCGGATGGTTACACAGGGGAGTTTTATCTAACATTCAAAGAAGAACTATCACCTATTCTCCTCAAACTACTCCAAAAAATTCAAGAGATTCAAGAGGAAAGAAGACTTCCAAGCTCTTTTTATGAGGCCAGCATAATCCTAATCCCAAAACCACATAAAGACACTATAAAGAAAGAAAATTACAGGCCAGTATCACTGATGAACATAGATGCCAAAATCTTCAACAAAGTCTTAGCAAATCTAATCCAGCAATATATTTTAAAAAATGATATACCACGATCAAGTGGGATTTATCCCAGGGATGCAAGGCTGGTACAATATTCATAAATCGATAAATGTGATACACCACATTAACAAAATGAAAGATAAAAATCATGTGAACATATCAATAGATGCTGAAAAAGTATTTGACAGAATCCAGCATCTATTTTTGATAAAAACTCTCAGCAAAGGGGAAAAGAAGGGGCAATAAAGGCCATTTATGACAAACCTACAGCCAACATCACACTCAATGGGCAAAAACTAAAAGCATTTCCCTTAAGAACAGGAACAAGACAGGATGTCCACTTTCACCACCCTTATTTAATATATTACTGGGAACCTTAGCCACAGCAATTCGACAACAAGAAAAAATAAAAGGGATCCAAATTGGAAAGGAAGAAGTGAAACTATCATTATTCGCAGATGACATGATATTGTACATAGAAAACCCTAAAGAAGCTGTCAAAAAACTACTAGATTTCATAAATGAATTTGGCAAAGTAGCAGGATACAAAATCAACATTCAGAAATCACTGGCATTTTTATACACCAATAATGAACATACAGAAAGAGAAAATAAAAAACATAATCCCATTTACCATTGCAACAAAAAAATTAAGATACCTAGGAATAAACTTAACCAAAGAAGTAAAGGACCAGTTCACAATAAACTACAGGACATTGAAAAAAGAAATAGAGGAAGATATAAAAAAGTGGAAGCATATACCTTGTTCATGAATTGAAAGAATTAACATCATTAAAATGCCCATACCACCCAAAGCAATCTATAGATTCAATGCAATCTCCATCAAAATACCAATGACATATTTCACAGAACTGGAAGAAACACTCCAAACGTTTATATGGAACCAACAAAAGACCCCAAATAGCCATAGCAATCTTGAAAAAGAAGAACAAAGTAGAAAGGATCACAATACTGAATATACTATAAAGCCATTGTAATCAAAACAGCCTGGTACTGGCACAAGAACAGGCATATAGATCAATGGGACAGAACAGAGAACCCAGAAATTGACCCAAGACATTATGCTCAATTACTCTTTGACAAAGGTGGCAAGAGCATACAAAAGAGTAAAGACAACCTCTTTAATAAATGGTGTTGGGAAAATTGGACAGCTACATGCAAAAAATAAAAAAAATGAAATGAGACCACTAACTTACACCATACACAAGAATAAACGCAAAATGGATAAAATATTTAAATGTGAGTGGTGAATCCATAAAAATCCTAGAAGAAAATGAAGGCAACAAAATTTCAGACTTCACATGCAGCAGAATTTTCACTGATACAACAAAAGAAAAAATTAATACATGGGACTACATCAAACTAAAAATCTTTTGCACAGCAAAAGAAACAAGTATCAAAATGGAAAGGGAACCTACAATATGGGAGAGCATAATTGGCAATGATACATCAGATAAGGGGCTAATTTCCAAAATATATAGAGTACTCATACAACTCAACAAAAGGAAGACAAAAAATCCAATTAAAAAATGGGCAGAGGACGGGGGTGGGGGGGAGGGAAGAGAAAAACCACAGAACTTATATGCATGTATGCATAACCAATGGACATAGACAACAATGCTGGGGATGGGGCGGGGGGTGGGGGGATCGGGAGGAGGGTGTCAATGGGGGAAAAAGGAGAAACATCTGTAACAAAAATAAATTTGAAAAATTAAAAAAAAATTATGGGCAGAGGACCTAAATAGACACCTCTCCAAACAGTACATATAAATGGCCAAGAGACATATGAAAAAATGCTCAAAGTCATTAATCATCAGAGAAATGCAAATTAAAATGACTATGAGGTATCACCTTACATCTGCCAGAATGGCTGCCATCAAGAAATCATCAAACAAGTGTTGGAGAGGTTGTGGAGAAAAGGGGACTCTAGCACACTGCTGGTGGGAATGTAGACTAATGCAGCCACTATGGAAAACAATATGGTGTTCCCTCAAAAAATTAAAAATTGAACTGCCATTTGACCCAGTAATTCCACTCCTGGGAATACACCCTAAGAAGCCTGAAACACCAATCAGAAAGAATATATGTATCCCTATGTTCATAGCAACACTATTTACAATAGCTGAGATCTGGAAACAGCCCAAGTGTCCATCAGTAGATGAGTGGATAAAAAAGCCGTGGTACATATACACAGTGGAATACTATGCAGCTGTAAGAAAGAAAGATTTCTTATCCTTTGAGACAACATGGAGGGACCTGGAGAGTATTATGCTAAGTGAAATAAGCCAGTCAGAGAAAGACGAGTATCACACAATCTCACTTATTTGTGGAATATAATGAACAAAATAAGCTAATGAACAAAATAGACCCAGAGACATAGAAGTAGGGTTCAGACTGACAAACTTCAGAGGAGGGGGCAGAGGGAGGGAAGAGATAAACCAAAGAACTTATTCATATAAGCATAACCAATGGACACAGACAACAGTGATAGGAGCGGGGGAGGGAGGAGGGTGTCAATGGGGGAAAAAGGAGAAACATCTGTAACAAAAATAAATTAACTAAATAAAATAATATATATATGCACCCCTATGTTCAGAGCAGTGTTATTTATAATAGCCAAGATTTGGAAGCAGCCCAAATGTCTATCAGTAGATGAATGGATAAAAAAATCTGTGGAATACAACTTGATTGTAAAAAACAAGAAAATCTTATCTTTTGCAACAGCATAGATAGACCTGGAGAATATTATGCTAAGTGAAATAAGCCAGTCAGAGAAAGACAAATACCCTTGATTTCACTTCTATGTGGAATCTAATGAACAAAATAAACAAACAAAATAAAAACAGACTCATAGATACAGGGAACAGACTGACAGCTGTCAGAGGGATGGGAGGTTGGGGAGCTGGGTGAAAAAGGTGAAGGGATTAAGCCAAAAAAACACACAAAAAAAAAACTCATAGACACAGACAACAGTATGGTGATTACCAGAGAGAAAGGGAGTTGAGGGAGTAGAAGAGGGTAAAGGGGAAATAAATGGTGATGAAAGGAGACTTGACGTGGGGTGGTGAACACACAATACAATATACAAATGATGTATTATTATAATTGTACATTTGAAACCTATATAATTTTATTAATCAATGTCACCCTATTAAATTCAATAACAATTTTTAAAATAATCTTATTGTTATCCAAATTACATTTGTTGAGTGTGTGCACATGTGTAAGTGTGAATGTGTGTGTGTGTGAGTGTGTGTCAGGGAGTGTTTTTATATGTATGTGTTTCTTTTAATGACACCCAAACCATCCACATCGTCCTTTCTGAAAAGTAAAAGCAAATGTTTTTAGCACCTGTAATGTTTAGTTATCCCATTTTATCCTCCCAATAATCCTGTGTAGCATTTTCACACTATGAGATGAAGATATGGTTTAGAGAGAATACTAAAGAACCAAAGGTAACATGTCAAATGGGTGATTCAAAATTGAAAGCAGGATTGCAGAAAGGGAAAATATGCACTGTTTCCTATCATCTCTATCATTTAAGCATGAATAGACATTCATGTTCTCTTTCTTTGACATTGGTCCAGTCAATTCAACAAAAGCCCTAGAGCTCTATGGAGAATTTTCCAAAGAATTGTGCATTGATTTTCTAAATTTGGAAAGAGTTGCTATCAGACAACATGAAGAAAAACCCAAGGCAGATGTTTCCAAAAGAGATATTTCCAAGGAATAAAGTGAGAAAACAAAATTACCTATTGAATAAGCAATTGGTAATTGCTTATAAACTAGCATTAACTAGTTTTATACAGTGTGTTCAATGAATCATCTTTCAAAGTTTAAAAATATCCCGAAGCTCAAGCCAAGCTTTTGCAAAGGAGGAGTAGCAGAAACCTTGATGCTGTTGATAATAAAAAGAATTTCAGGGAGAATGTACCAAAAATAAACAAAGAAAAGAAAAAGAAGAAGGAGGAAGAAAAAAAGAAAAACAACATTTTGTATTAAAGAGTCTGATTTTACTTCTGATTCAAACCTTGATGCTGTTGATAATAAAAAAAATTTCAGGGAGAATGTACCAAAAATAAATAAAGAAAAGAAAAAGAAGAAGGAGGAAGAAAAAAAGAAAAACAACATTTTGTATTAAAGAGTCTGATTTTACTTCTTAATTCTCCGGAAAGTAAAGAGAGAGTGTGGCTAGGTTTGCCTCTACCATGTATCATTGCTCACTGGGGTAGATGGTTGGGACTGAGAAGCAAAACAATAACAAATAGCTCTCAGAAAGAATAATAACAAATGACAATGACTGTGAGAGCAGGATTTAGTAGATCGGAGAATAAAGTGTTATGTTTAACAATGGACAGACTTTAACATATCTGAAAAAACTAGTAGGCACCTATTTACGGGATATTCTTGAAAAACAGTGTACCCTTTGAAGTTAAATTAAGTTTAATTACAGAATAGGAAAACTGTTAATCCTAAAATTAAGCAAATGGCCAATGGAGGGATTTAAAAATTATCATGCCACTCTTATTTATTTTATGAAGACCTCAGAACTTCCTCAATGAAGCATACATACAACTTCCCAGAATCAGAGTGGTCCTTGTTACCTTATTGTGTCTCATACACTGAATTTTCCCCCATATATCACCTTAACATTCATTATTTCATTCACCTACATATTTATTGAGTGCTTACTATATGACAACTTCTGTTTTTATTTTAAAAACTGTCCCTGCTGAATCAATATTCTAGTGAGAGAAATAATAATAAACAAACAAATAAGGAAAATCACTGTAGATCAGTGATTTTCAACTGGTGTGCCACAAGAATTTTTAAAACATGCAATACCTGATTATTTAATGAGGGCACTGACCCCTTTTGCCTTAGGTTATCAAAAAAAAAAAAATGACAACAGCCAACACAACAATAGCTGTCCAGTGTGAAGGAATCAAAATTATACCTATTTTTTTTTTTTTTTTGGTCAGATCAGCAACAAATATATATTTTTTGGTGTGCTGCAGAATTTCAATAATTAGTTTGTCTTTGTCATGAGACTAAAAAAAAAGTTGAAAATCACTGCTTTAGATGCTAAAAAGTGCTATGAAGAAGCTAGCACAGAATGAATCAATACCAGGCAATTGGGAGAGAGGTGTCATTTAGATAAAGTAGTCAGAGAAGATGCCAGTGAAAAGTTGACATTTGTGTGGGGGCCTGAATGACAGGAAGGAGTCATCCGATGAACTGGGTCCAAAGTGTTTCAGAAAGAGAGTGATAGACCCTCAAAATATTCAATTGAGAAAGAATAGGCTCTCAGAACAGACAGGAAGCTATTATGGCTGGAATTTACTGACCATGAAGGGTTAGGTTTAAGAGTAAGTCAGTGGTTTAGATCCTACAAGCATAATACTTCTGTCTAAACCACTCTGAGTTTTCCGGATTCTAATCACCTACATATCCTTCTGTGGATCTCAAAAATAATGCATTTCATATTGAACTGAGCCATCAATATTCACTTGGATCAAGTCCTAGCATTAAACTGCCTAGTATTGTCAGGGGCATATCTATATGCATCCATTTCACACAAGCATCTGTCAAGTGAAAATGTGCCAGGCACCATGCAGTTTTGAAAACAGTATGAGGAAACTGAAATAGACTGAGACCCACATTATAACCCCTCTCTTCCACTTACTATTTCTGGTATTTTAGTCAAAGTATCTATCTTCTTTTCCCCCAAGTTTCCTCATCCGTAAATTGGAGATAACAGTGGTGTATCTGGTTGAATAGATCACTGTTCAATTATATTAAGGATCCTGAATAATAATAAGCTAAGCCCTGAGAAGGCAGAATTAAATAAAGAAGATTGAAGAAAAAGAAAGAGCCAGCAGGGAAATCACAGGTAGAACCAGACTGGGAAGCTGTGGTATGCTCAGATGTGTAGTCATGTCAGAAGAATAATGAGAAGGAACAGTTATATCCTTGATAGAATGAAGTCCAAGCATGGCTGATGGCTAGCTGTGGTTTTGTTTGTTTTATTGTACTTTATTTATGAATGTGAAGAGGTCATTCTATATTCTATCCTGGCATAGTACCTGACACAGAACAAGCATTCAATAAATAAATATGTGCTAGATGAATGAACAAATATAAATGAACAAACTAGTAGATGTGTACACCCATGTAGACAGGTAGCAGCAAATCCTTAGTGGTTGGTGGAATGCTTTCTTTCAGACCTTTCCATGCTCAGGTATGCAGTAGAAACTGAGTGAGCCAGATTCATGCTAGAGTCTAGGACTTAAAAAACTCTTCCACAATATCTATTTTGCAGTGCTGTTGGTGAAAACTAACAACTATATAAGGAACTAGTGCAATGAGTGACCAAACACAGTTCAGAAAACAGAAGTTCTCTTAAGTTAGAGTTTTTCATAGTGGGTTCCTGAATCACTTGCTTCAAAACCACCTTGGGAGTGTCCAGAGACATGGAAGCATGGAACAGACTGACAGATCTCAGAGGAAGGGGGCAGGGCAGAAATAAATTAACCAAAGACCTTATATGCATATATGCATAGCCCATGGACACAGACAATAGTGTGGTGAAGGCCTAGGGTGGGGTGGGAGCTGAGTGGAGGGGGGCAAAATGGGGGACATCTGTAATACTCTCAATAATAAAAATAAATTTAAAAAAAGATATTAAACAAAATTAAATGGCCCAGATTAAAGGATAGTGCCTTAGGAGAAATAACCAAAAAAAATAGAGTATTTGACTTAGATTTATTTAAAAAAACAAAAACAAAACATAGTCCAATATAAAATTTAGCTTCAAGTTATTGGAAGACTGACTTGAGAAAAAGTAACTAGATTCTCTCTGGGGGAACAGAGTGAAGAGAGGGGGAGTCTTGAAAGCTGCAGGATGCTTGCTTTGTCTCAATATAAAGACGTGTCTTGCCATGGCCAAGTAGCTCAGTTGGTTAGAGGGTCCTTTTGATGCACCAAGGTTGTGGTTTCCATCCATGGGAATCAGCCAATGAATACATAAATAAGGAAAAGAACAAGTTGATGTCTCTCTCACTCTCTCTCTCTTTAAAAATCAATAAATAAACAAATATAAAGATATGTCTATTTCCTTGTACTGCTAAAAAAAAAGCTATATTGTAATAAATTACAGAAATAATGTTTAAAATGTGGGAAAATGGTATCCACATTTCTTCACTTTAATATACAGGTTCACATTTGTATAATGTTTTCTGATTTCTTCCATGCGCAGGTCTATGTTTTTAAAAAATAGTTGTATCATGCTACCTGCAGTGGCATGTCTTATTTAACATTATAATCTGTGACTTTCATGTGGATTTGTATTTACCATTATGAGGGCTGCACAATAGTCTCCCAAGTTATACCAAAATAAGCCACGTTTCTACTATTGAGTGCATATGTATGAAAAGCTCTGGACAACAGAAAATAAAATACAAAATGGAGTACCTCAAAATAATAGAATCTTAGGGATCAAGAAATATTTTGATGTAATTTCTAGAGACAAACATGTTTTTTGAAGGACAGATTGAGTAGTAAAAAGGGCTAATTTAGGGTCCTAAGTATAAGAAGCCCTCTGCTCCCTGGCCAGTGCTCTTTTCCCATCACCAGACTGGAAAGAACTGGTTCTCCTTTAAAAGTACTCAGGTAGGTCACACTGATGACATGCAGGGACATCATCAAGGAGATTCAAAATATCAAAGGGAGGGCATGCAGTGAAACCATTAAGAGCCTACGCAATGTGAAGATTCATGGCTTTGCATGGTAAGCACGTGTCCTGAGGAATGAGAGACCACTATTTCACAGCCTGGCTTCAGAGTAGTCCCTAGAAGAGAGGGGTGAACGGAACCAGGAAGACTATAGCTAAGTGTTTAGCTTCTAATTGTGCTGAGTTGCATATGTGAATTGGTATTCAAAGCTGTGCATTATTATGAATGTGACATTAGGAATTATAATTAGGGTATTCTAAATGTCCAATATGTTCATTACATCCTCTGAGTACTCCCATTTTGCAAAGGTAAAAAATGATAGGTAATCAGGATGAGCCACCAAGCTACAATCTAAGAAAAATTAAGGTGCTCTATATCTTCTAATTTGTCATGCTTCTGGGTAACCACCTCAAAGCAAACAAGTTTAATAAAAAAAATCATCTCTCTAGAAAGACTTCCGAATGCAATTAGTAAGTATTTAAGATATTTCCCTGGGACTAACACTAGGTGCCTTGGTATGTGCGGTCTCATGCATGCCAGATGGATGTTTCTATACTCAACTGTCCTTTTTTTTTTTTTTTCTAAATCTATTTTTATAAAAGTCCCTAGAATTGAAGCTAATTAAATACAGTATTTTTACTTTATTTGCAGGAGATATCTATTGCCAGATTTGGTCGGCTGTCTATAATTTCTCACTTTAGAGGGTAATTTATTCATGACACTAATTGATGATGATGTGATTATTAAAGCTACATGGTGTGCCCTTCCTTTCAGTTTCTGTCTCATTTTACACTGAGTTGGGATCTGTCTTTTCTGAAGCTCTGTGCCAGGATAATTATATGGCCATATGTAAATCACCCCATCCCACCTCTCTGATATTTGAATGAAAACCAGGGATAGAATTACCATAGATTCATAACCATTTTATATGCATCATAAAAGGATTTTCAGAATTTAATATGAACTATAAGGTGAAGATTGATTTGAAAGAGTAGTTTCAGGACATGTTATCAGAAATTAACTTTAATGATAAATTTGGCGGTTTAAACTTAAGTCAAATGAAAGATGCAGTATTATGCATGTATTCTCTTTACTAACTTCTTGTTAAGACACTTTGTGACTTGTTCTTGACAGCAAGATATTTGAAAGGTTGATTTGTATGAGTCATAGTCATAATTATTAGGCAGTATAAAAAGATAATAGATTTTAAAACTTCTTTTATATATATATATATATATTTTTTTTTTTTTTGAGATCTTAAAATACCACCATGAACTCTTGAACTATTGAATCTAAAATAGGGTCTCTTAAGTGTCTGACTTGAAACATCAAACTAAACTTCAAAAGGGTATAAGAAATGAAACCCCAATTGACAAATTCAGTTCACTTTTTATACTGTATAGATGATCATCTTTCCATGCGATGTCAGAACTCTGGGAAATAAACTGCATTCTTTCAGTCACAGCATGATTTTGATTTTCAGCTGGAACTACTCCCAGTGTAGCGCCACCATAAACATGTGGCTTTCCGGGGCGTGGCTAAATATTGACATTGCCTTTGTTCACATTGTTCAGGCCTAAAATCTAAGTAGGACTCCTATCTTTTCTTCACACCAACATCTAATCAGTCAGAAAATCTGGATTCATGCTTCACACCAGGTACAGAAGAGGTTAACTTTCCACCACCTTCACAGCTACGTGCTGGTGTAATCTACCATAGTCTCTTGCCTGGAATACTTCATATCTTAATTGGTTTTCCTGGTTCCACCTTTACCACTCTAGAGTATATGCTTTATTCTGTAGCCAGGGTGAGCACCTGTGAATATGAATCTGATCATGTTCGTTACCTGCTCAGAAACCCACTGAAAATAAAATTAAAGTTCCCTACACAGCCTACCAAATCAAGTATAATAGAATCCCTAAATAACATTCTGACCATATCCCCTGAAACTACCCTGATCTCCTACTCACCTCTAGCCATGCTCATTGTTTTCTGCTTCTGAACATATGAAGCCCATGTCCACATCAGGACCTTGTGGACATGACCCTGATATCTTTGCATGAATCTCTCCCTCCCTCCAATCAGATGACCAGGGAATGAAATCTTCTCCAAAGGGCTACTTAGACCCTTCCTCCACTTTATCTTCATAGCATTTATCATGACACTAGACCTGCCCTTAATGATATTCCCCTTTACAACTATATAAGCTCAATAAAGAACTTAATCCCTCTTCACACCTCACCTGGCTGGTGTGGCTCAGTGGGCTGAGCATTGTGTCATGGACTGACAGGTCCTGGTTCAATTCCTGGTCAGGGCACATGCCCGGGTTGTGGGTTCAATCCCCAGTAGGGGGCGTGCAGGAGGCAGTTGATCCATGTTTCTCACATGGATGTTTCTCTCTCTCTCCCCCTTCTTCTCTCTCTAAAAAAATCAATCAATTATATATATATAAAGAAGCTTACCCCCTAAAGACCAGAGAAGTGCTTGTCCATAATGCATATTGATTGAGTGAATGGTTGAATATGTTAATGAATAAATTGATATGTTGCCTAAATATTTAAAATAGTAACATGGATTATTTTTTTCAACCCACCAGACTTCCACATAATTATGAATGTAACCCCACTTGATTCATTTCTTAGTCTTAATTTGTTGAATGGTCTTTTACCCAAAATTCCCATATATATGCTCTAACACCTAAAAGTTCTTGAAATATCCATCGCCTCCCCCAAATATAAATACCATCCCCCAAAGTGAAACTAGACTGACAAGGGTGTAAAACACACCTCTAATTCTCACTTGTTCACATGGTAGGACAGAAATACTTCATGAGTAAAACACAGTCAATAACTTTTAAGGGAAAATAAATACATAAAATGAGAAAAATTCATTTTCATTTATGATAAATCCCAATTTTTAGAGAACACTCTTTAAAATTGGTACTCTGTATTTCCCTCAGTTACCATAGTGACAAATGACAACATAAACAACAAGATCAGAAGATCAGTATGGGCCATAAGAATAAGCCAACACTTGTCTTCTCATCTAAATCATCAGCATTACTGCCATTGTCATCATCAGCATCCTCACTAATTACACGGCAAACATACAGACATTAATGTTTATTTCTTTAGTGGTATTACATCTCATTGATTCTTACATAATCTCCTATAACTTCTAACTAAATTGCCTCCTGGTAGATCACCAATAATCTTTTCATCAGTGCATCCGATGGTTATTTTCTTGGTTCCTTTCATTGGAAACTTAGACAGCTAACCATCCTTCTCATCAAAACTACTACTTGGTCTTTGGTTCTTTGACAAATTAGTGTCTTGCTGCCTCTGCTGTTCACTTCCTTCACGATTTTTTCACACATTCTCTCCCTGTTATATTTATATGAGGTTCCACTTGAGTGGGAAACTGTCAGGGTGTTTTTGTTTGTTTGTTTGTTTTTTCCTTGCAGAGACAAAGCCAGGCCTTGAACTCCTGACTTAAAAACTCTCCACCTTAGAATATGAGTGGGAAAGAGGAACAGGGTATAGAGGTAGCAGTGTTATAATGACTGGGAACAGGAGGAGAGGGAAGAACACTGAGCTTGGGAATTATCCCTGAGGACAAACAGTGATTTCCTGTCTTACCAAGCATACTATGACAATTTATTTCCCACCCAAGAGAGCACAAACTTGGTTTCTGGTCTCTATGTACACAGCGTATAGATTAGTCTCTCACAAAGAGAAAGTGACCATTGAAAGAGTTTGGATATGTTCCCTACATGCCCACATAGCAACTTTTACATAAAAAATTTCAAAAATGCTTGATAAAAGAATAATTGTATGGTATACTGTTTCCTGAAAGAAACATCTTTAGAGAAAAAAATGTATTTCTTTTGCAGAAGACTTAATAGAATCAATAAAAAAGATATTATGTCACATTTCTCAAGTATACATGTGTATTGTCCATGCATACTAAAGTAGATACAATAGACATAAAGCCACATAATTAAACCAGCTGAATTAATGTCATCTTCTGGAAGAGCACACATTGTTTCTCCATCCTTCTATCTTATTTTGAAACTTAAATTTTGACTGGCCTCCAGAGAACCTTTTTCTTCCTTGGCCAATGAAAAGCAATCTTACTTATATAACTTTTTTTCCCCCATTATAAGACAGAGCTTTTGGAAATCATGTTTCTGAATTACTAGTTAATAATGGTCAGTCATCCAGGAATTTGATTGGTTGAGCCTGATTTCATTAGGTATGCTCTGGTAATATAGGAGATGAAGAAAACCCATCTTATTAGGATCAGCAATTTGAAAGCCTAGAATAGTTTTTTGGTAATAACATGTGGAATTCTTCAAGCAATTGAAGTGTACAGTAGATGTTAAAATAAACCATGGTACTCTAAATGGAGAATTCACCCTATGGAAGAAAGATGAATTTATGCTAATTGTTCATTTAGAGTGGATAAAATTGCCTTCTACTTAGAAAGAACTGACCTTATCAGGGATTTGTGAAGTTGGAAGCAGAAGAAAGTGACATACTTTTAAAGAACAGAAAACAATAGGAAATAAGTCAGTGTCTCCACATGTATGAGTCAGATGCTAATATGAATATATTCTAATAAATATCACATACACATATAAAAGAATCCTAACTAAATAAAAATGGTCAAACTCATGAATTTTTTCACATATCATCTGAAGTATTTTAGTGCCAATATGTGGAGGTTTTTTGTGTTTTTTGCTTTTTTTTTTTTTTTTTTTTTTTGCAATTGTGGATTTTCAATGGAAAATGTAGTCAAATTAAAAGCAATATAGCCAAGGCTTAACTGAATTTAAGAGTATCAAGAATGTAGGATCCTTGCCAAAAGATGAGAAATTATGACAGAATTCAAAAGCTGCACTCAATTATTTCAAGCATTTTTACATTATTGTGCAGCGGTCATAACACTTTTATGCACAAATGTTTAAGGGAAAAATATAAATGTAAGTCACTTCTGAGGGAAAAAATTCACAAGGCTTTATTTATTAAACAGGCATTGTGAAGGACAGCCAAACAAGGACCCATGTGAAGGAAGCAATCATGTAACTGGAAGAAATATGTGCAGATGTGTTCAGTGAGGTCCTCAACGTGTTTATTAAATAGGCTTTCAATATCTTATTTACATCATCATGCCTAAAGGATAAAGGCATTAAACTATTTTATACAAGATTCTGGTAGATTATTTAATCCGTTCTCTACCCATTTTACAGATAATAAAATAACATTCAGAGTCACAAGAAAGTGTGTGTTATTGCAAAAACAATATGAAGATATTTTTTCTCATTCCAGGTCTTTTCCAAAGGGGGAAGTAAAGGACGTAGGCTGTAAATAATTTCTCATAAACTTTCATAAGAATGTGACAAATGGAAATTAAGTTACTTGCAAACCTCATCAGCCTTTCCTCTCATTGTCCCACAGGAAGTAAACTTATAGATTCACAAGGTAGAGTCAAAAGGGCCTGAGAGAAATATCTTCACTTTCCTCACCTCCTCATGTATCTGGGCTATCCTACTATGAAGTCACAAGCACAGTGAAATGACAAGAAAGGTTTTATATAAGATTATATATATTTTCAAATAGACTTTGAAGCACCGTTTATGATGTTTTCAACATTGCCGGGCAAAGAGAACTGTGCTAGTTTTTATTGCTTAAGGCTTGTCCTATTACTATGTATCGTTAAGATGTTAAATTCTACAGGTGAGGGCATGAATGTACATTGTGATGACATCCACCTCCCAGCCCCCCGACGTCTGTCCCTCCATGTCACTTCTGGAAATCAGATTCAGCTTTGTTTGAACATGAAAATCTGTATTTAATTTTTTGTGGGAACAAAGGAATAAGGAAAGGAAAAGAGAAAGGGAAAAAAGGTAGGAAGAAGATGGGAGGAGGGTAGGAAGAGGAAAGAAGAAAGGGAAGGAGAAAAGAAGAAAGGAAAGAAAAAAGTACCTTGTAGATTATTTAAAATCATGTTTTTAAAATTAGGAAAAAATTACCAGTGGAAATTATTAAATCACAGTGCCCCCAATTGTGTATGGATTCAAATATCAACTAAAATATTTATGAATGCACTACACATTTAATGTATATACTGTCTACATTATGCTCTAATGGTTATGTTGGGATAACTCAACATGAAGAAAAGTGTTCTATAATCTCAAACTTCACTAATCTTTTTAAATTCTCTTAAAATATATATATATGATGACATGGTATGACCTACAGAGCGATTAGTATAAAGCAACAGTTCAAAGTTTGATCCCTAGGCCATACTAGCATCCTCCGGGAACTCGTTAGATATAAATGAAGTATTAGGCTCCTATGAATCTAAAGTCCGAAAGTTCGGAGGGTTGGGGTGGAGGACAGGAGTCTATCTCCTAACAAGACCTCCAGGCATTTTGGGGGGTCATGCTGAAATTTCAGAACACTTGTTTAAAACCAAATAGAGAGCCCAGCTGGTGCGGCTCAGTGGTTGAGCATCGGCCCATGCATCAAGAGGTCACCGGTTCAATTCCCAGTCAGGGCATATGCCCAGGTTGTGGGTCCAATCCCCAGTGAGGGTGAGCAGGAGGCGGCCAGTCAATGTTCTCTCTCATCAATATTTCTATCTCTCCCTCTCCCTTCCTCTCTCTGTAAATATCAATAAAGAAAAAAAATTTAATTAAACCACATAGATAAATCTAATTTCTTAAGATATGTGGTAAATATATGGCATAGCAAGGATGTGTTTTTCTAAGCATACACAAAAAAGAAAGAGATTTATTTAGAGACTGATCAAAATTATTGGTTTCCATGCATTATATTCATTCCTTTTAAGTTTCAAAGGTGAAACTCAAATAATTACAATTAAAGAGTGGAAAGATCAAAAAGCTATTTCATCTTATAGACTTGCCAACATTTCCCCTAATCTAGAATGACAAAGGCAGAAAACCTGGTCACTTAGGTGGAAATGGGAGTTTATATACTACAGTGTTTTTAGGGTCTGAAAATTAAATTTATGCTCCCATATTTCCATTTGATACACAAAATTTGAAGTATTTAAACATACTAAATGGTGGTAATGGTTAGAATGCAAGTAGGTAAAGAAAGGACAGCACTTTTATGTTAGCAATCACTCATAACTTGAGGAAACAGGAGTTGAGTGTGGCCCTTATCTTATACCATACACAAGAAATCAACTCAAAATAGATTAAAGACTTAAATGTCAGACCTGGAACCGTAAAAGTCCTAGAAGAAAACATAGAAGGAAACCTCCTTGACATTGTCTTTGGCAATCATTTTGTGGAAGGGACACCAAAAGCACAGGCAACAAAAACAAAAATAAGTAAGTGTGACAACGTTAAACTAAAAAGCTTCTGCACAGCAAAAGAGACCATCAACAAAACGGAAAAACAACTTATGAGTTTGGAGAAAATATTTGCAAACCATTAATCTGATAAGGGATTAATATCCAAAATATATAAGGAAATCATGTAATTCAATAGCAAAAAAGCAACCAACCTGATTTAAAAATGGGTAAATTACCTGAACAGAAATTATTCCAAAGAAGATATACAAATGACCAACAGATATATGAAAAGGTGCTCAACATCACTAATAGTCAAGGAAACATAAATCCAAACTAAAATAAGATGTCATCCCCTACCTATTAGTATGGCTATTATAAAAAATAAAAAATAAAAATTAAAATAAATAAAATAAAATAAAAAAGAGAGAGATTAGTTTTGGCAAAAATGTGGAGAAAAGAAAACCCTTATACACGGTTGTTGTGAATGTCAGTTGGAACCATTATGGAAAACAGTAGGGAGTTTCCTCAATAAACTAAAAATAGAACTAACATATGATCCACAAATCCCTCTTCTGGGTATATACCCTAAGACAATGAATTCAGTACCTCAAAGAGGCATCAGCATTCCAATGTATCTTACAGCATTATTCTAGTTAAGATATGAAAACAAGTAAGTTGCAGCGATGTAAGATAAATAAGTCTAAAGATATAATATATAACATTATGATCACAGTTAGTAATTCTGTACTGAATACCAGAAATGTGCTAAGAGAGTAGATTTTGGGTGGTCTCATTTATCACACACAAAAAATCGTAATGATGTGAGGAGATGGATACAAAGTTAATTGGCTTAATTACAATCATCTCACTATGTATTTGAATATTAAATCATGTTGTACACCTTAAATGTATACAATTTTTTTTAAGTTGAGTGTGCCTTTGATATATTTAAGATCATTCCCTTTTTACAGAAACAACCCTTAAATGAATACTACATATATAGACTAAGGTTAGCCCTGGCCCCTGTGGCAGACCTGGTGTTACTACAAATAATATTTGGGTTATTTTCTGAATTGACTCTAGAACTTGAAAACTCCTGGAGACCTTGAAAACCATCTCAGAGTCTTTAGGACCTTAAATGTGAAAAATTTCCAGTGTGCACCACATCAATAAGTTAATGCTGTCTGTAGTTGATGAATCAGGCATGCCACATGTGAGTCCCAACAGCAGAAAGGCTATCACTTCCCCCCTCACTGCTTAAACAAGATTAATTGGAATGGAATTTTAAAAGCACAAAGTTACCAGACTGAAAACTATAATTGAATCATCCCTGTAAATAACTAAGACAATGGGAAACAAAAGGGAAATGACTCCAACATTTTATAAGCATTTCTGGACAAAATAGAAGATAGTTTTTTACACCAACACCCCAACTGATAATATATCATAGTCTCTTTCCAAAATAACAGTACTAATTGTTGACATATTGAAATAGTATTTGCTCTATGTCAGGCACTGTTATAATATCTTTACTTAATGCTCACAACAATCCAGAGAGGTAATTTTTCAAAGGTTTTTTTTTTTTTTTTTTTTGCATAAAGTAGAAAGACATTAAATGATTTGCCTAAGGTCATAAAGTTTGCAAGTGATAAAGCCAGTATTTATTTATTTATTTTATTTTATTTTATTTTATTTATTTTTATTTTTTTTTATTAATTTACTTTTGTTACAGATATTTCTCCTTTTTGTCCCCATTGACACCCTCCTCCCCCTCCCTCCCTGCCCGTCCCCAGTTTTGTTGTCTATGTCCATTGGTTATGAGTACATGCGTACAAGTTCTGTGTTCATCGCTCCCCTCCCCCACCCCCTCTTCTGGCAAATGTCAGTCTGTATCCTACTTCCACGTCTCTGGGACTACCCTGTTCCTCAGACTGTTATGTTCATTATATTACAGAAATAAGTGAGATCATATGATATTTATCTTTCTCTGTAAAGCCAGTATTTAAATGAAGGCTAACATTAAAGCCATATTTTCACACTTATGCAATACTGTTTTTTTATTATGTGGTTCAGGAGCTCTTGCAAACTGTCCATCTGCAGGTGAGCTATTTCCATGAGGGGATGTGAACTATGTATTTGTGGCATTCATTTAGTCGGCAGGATCTGTTTCCATATTATTTTCTGGGAATTTAGAAGCGAGTATGACAAGCAGAAAGTCTGCCATCCTACAACTTGCAGACAAATAGGAAAGACAGAAAATTGAACAAGGGTTAATAATAAAATACAATGAAGATTATAAAAATGAAAAGACAAAGTGCCCTAGAAATCTATAGTAGGACAAATTTCCCAGTTTTGGGGGAGAAATAAGAAAGGAAAACTTACAGACACTAGACAGATAACCAAGAGTCAGTAAAGATGAGAGATGCAAAAAGGGAGTCTGCAAAGTCTTCAGGTGAGCAAGACTGGGCCATGTTTATTTTAGGGAACAAATGAGTATGTTATGGCTGGAAAGTCAGTGGGAGAGAAAACATAAGGTGAGCTGATCAGTGAAGTAATTCAATGCCATGCATGATATGGTAAGTCATATTCCCAAGATAGCAGGATGCCATTGAAGAGGAGCAAGATGGTTACAAATTTAAGGCTGAGGCTGGGATTCCCAGTGGATAGGGTTGGGGGAGCACAGAGACTGGAGCAAGCTAATCAGATAGACGATTGTTAAAGCACGTAATTGACAGAGCATAGTGATCTGGAGTAAAGGAGCATTTGAGAGGTATTTAGCAGGTGAGAATAATAGTTTTGTGGCGGAGTATATATGGGCTGACCCCCAGATCTCTGCGTTAAGTAAATCACTGAATGCTAGAACTATGTTCTTGGACAAAATTATGATAAGTATGGAGGAAATGATTATTAATTTACTTCTGGATGAGTTAAGTTTAAAGTAATAGTAGTATGTCCAATGGGCATATATATCCAATGAGCACTGGACAAATAAGTTTGGAGGTGAAATATGTGCCTCTTTCCTACCAGGAATGAGAGACTTAAATGAAAAAGTCAAGATTGAGATCAGGACTGTGGGAGTTAACTAGGTGCCCTAGAACCAGGCAGGATGATGGTTCTGATTTCCCATAAAGAAAACAGAAGGCAGCCCTGGCCGGTTTGGCTCAGCGGTTAGAGCATCAGCCTGCGGTCTTGAGAGACCCGGGTTCGGTTCCCACTAAGGGCATGTACCTCGGTTGCAGTTTGTCCCCGGCCTTGGTTGGTCGTGTGGGTGGCAGCCACTCGATGTGTCCCTTTCACATAGATGTTTCTCTCTCTCTCTCTTCCTCTCTCTCCCTCCCACTCTATCTGAACAAAAAATGAAAAAATGTCCTCAGGTGAGGATAAAAAAAAAAAGAAAGAAAACAGAAGGCAAGGATCTTAGCCTTTTGGAGAAAGTATAGGGCAGGCTTCAGGTACAAAGAGGAGTGATACAATATAGGAAGGACATTAATAGCAAACTGGGTAGAAATATAATACTATGGGTTGATCCAATATGTGGAGAGAAAAAGGAGAAACATGTTTTGGGGATTAAAAGGTCCATTTTGGGGAACCCGAGATAGTTTGACCCAGAATGATGCTTGGCAAACAATTTGGTAGATATATAAACAGTGTTTATTTGTTCACTACATTTCAAATTTGGGGCAGAAACATCCTAATCCTTGGGAGTAGAGCAAGCCAATCTTTTGAGTATGAGTATTAGTAGGCATACTAATGCCCAGAATGATTTACAGTTCTGGAAATCAGTGAAGGACTCAGATTTCCAAGGGAGAGCTCAGTGGATTTCCATTGCAGAAAGCTGGAGACGGCAGAGGGGAGGTCTTCAACCAGGCACTTGCCTTTATGTGGTTACTATGTGCTCCTACTAACGTTGGTTGTCATTTGCAATATTCACAAATGGAAAATCTGATGCACGAGAGGTCAAGTAACTTGACCTAAATCATACTGCTCAAGAGTGACACAACCAGTGTTGGGGCTTTGGTGGAGAGTGGAACCAAGAAGACTGACAAAGTTCAGGCCTTGTTTTCCAGGAAAGATCAGAACACAGATTTGCTCAAGAAGTTCCTCCTCCCCAAACCAGGTAGGCTTCTTTGATAACTTAGGCTACATTCCTTATAGCTAAATATTCTTCCATATTAAAAAAGAATTGTTAAAAATCTGATACATATGTTTATAAGTTTGTTCTTCCCAAATCATGTTTTTAGTCTCATTCTATGTATTCTGTCATTGGTTGCCCTCTGGCAACTTTATCCAGGTTGGGGTAATAACAATAATAGTCAAGAGGGGGAAAATGGCCCTGGATTTTAAAAAGGTAGGACTTATAACTAAAATAATCAAGATTAATTTGTGTGGAGAGGTTTTTATCTGTCAGGCAGTGTTATCTGATTGACAGGCAAATTGATGGAAGATGCACTCTGATAGAGGGCGTTGTCTTTGTCAAGGCAGCTCATTTCAACTGATGTCACATCCCCAAAGAATTAGCTGAGGTTTGTCAGCCCATCTTTTCCCTTCAGGTCTACTGGAGATGGATCATGGAATCTGACGCAATAAGCATTCCTATAAGGCTATTCATGTGGGCAATTCTCTATAGTTGGGCATGTTGAGGTGCACAGATGATTAAGTCTTTAGTTTTTTTGTTTGTGTGTTCATTTTTAAATATAAACCCAGCAATGGAAGTTGTACTGCCCCTATCACCTTCGATTGGAAGTTGAGGACTTCCTTGCCCAGTATAGACAATCATTTGGAAACCATATTGATTTTTTATTTAATTCTATGATAGAGTTAAACACAAGTTCTACATGTGACTTTGGTGTATTAGAGAAAGTTGACTGAGTGTGTTTTCCTTAATGAACATTTCTCTTCAGTTCCCTGTTCTAACTGCTGACACAGATCACTATCCCTCCTTTCTGCCACCTATTTAGGATAATACGTCTCTTTTTCTCTTTGAGAAAACTATTAATATTTAATTGGAAAAACTCTTAAAATGTTAGGAAAATATTAAACCAAGCACTGAGTAATGCCCAAGAGAGGAGGCTGCTTGATTTGTACAATGAAGTTTAGTTGTTCATTTGCATTTTTTTCTAATAACAGTGACCTACTAAGTGGATTTTTTTCATGTCCCTTTTTAGAAGTAAAGTTGTATTGAGTAAGAAAATAAGTCACAAAAGGGGATGTCAGTTTAGTTTCTGTTCCAAAAAACTCTTTGAAACAGTGCTTATTTGAACACATTAAATTTGTTCCAAAAGTATTCAGGTCATGCATAATTAAACATGTAGCTTTTAGCAATTTTAGTTCTTCTAAGATATGGTGTATACTACATAATTCGTTCTTTTCAGTGAATATTACTGTTTCATTCTTCCAGATTTCTCAGTAATTCGCTATTCAAAGGTTAATGTTATGCAAGTATGAAGGTCAAGGTTTAGTGGAATTTTAAATTATAATAAAATGTATGTGTTTCAACACATATATTAGTGAAAAAAGTTTGGGAAAAATATCTTCAGATGATGGTTCAAGTTTAAGAAGGATTAAGGGCTATTTTAACATATGAAATTTAATGTATTTCATTGATGATTCTGAGTTACTTATGTTATCTAGGTTATAAGCCAGAAAAAAGAGCTTAAGTCTGGAGGTCAGTCCATGTCCATGAACAGATATTTACCATATACACACAAAGTTACTCCCATGTTTCATCATGAATTTCTGTGTATGGTGATTTTTTTTTTTTTACTCATAAAAATCCCAGAATAGGATATGCAATACAAAATATCTTCCTTTGTTAATAATAATAACAACAAGGAAAATAGTTACTACTTAGCTTTGTCTATATTCAGGCAGTATTTATAGCATGGTCACACATGTATTGCTTTTGTCCTTATAAAAAAATAACCGACTTTCATTTTATCCTCATTTCATAGGTGAGGAATCTCAGGCATTGAGAGATTTCATAGCTGGATTTCACATTTCTAGTTAGAGGTATTCTAGGGTTTTTAAGCTGAGCACATAGGCTTCAAAAGTTGGCGTCATCACAAATATGATATACTGCCTCTTACAGTATGAGTTTACATGTTTTATATGTATAAATTTTATTTCTCATGAAGAATGATCCTCTGTTTAGGACAACTACTGATTTAAAACCCCTTGTCCTCCAAAACACAGAGCAACCTCATTTCTTTCTGACCGTTCTTCTCTTATACAGTCTTAATAGTCACTAGAGGCCCATAGGATCTTGGGAAGCAGAGTGGATATTGATCAACTGATACAATGTGAGGGTTTCCTGGAGGATAACTCCACATGATTTGCTATTTTAATGTTTATGTTTACATGATGAGGAAGCAATTTTTAAAGTATCTCCAAAAATGAATAGTTTTGATGTTCACAACATCACTCTCAAGATATTTTTTTATTTCTTAATTTGGGACATCACAGAATTTCACTGAGATTTACCAAGGGAGGAAGCAGATAATGTAAAGATGGGCCAAGTTCTGATATATGGATTATATTTACTCGTTTGCTGCCGCCTCATTATACAGACTTACACCAAGAGGAGCCCATGTAACCAAGTGGCCTGGGTAATGTCATCAACCATATTAAAAAAGATTAGAAAGCTCATGTGTACATGCACACACACACACACACACACACACTCAATATGTTTTTTATAAAGTAGAAAAATATGTTGTTGCATGAACCCATGATCAGATAGAAAGGACTCACATACTTTCAACAACATTGGAAACAACATTGTTTTACTTCTGAAAGTTTAAAAACATGACAATCAGATAAAAATCAAATGATAATTTTACCCTGGGAGAAATATGAATTTATTGTAAAAGAGGTGAGAGGAAATTTTCACAATATCCAATAAAGGCAACCCCTTCCTCATTTGCTCTTGACTTTCAACCAGTGTTTGAGAATCAAATTGATCAGAGATCAGAGTGGCCAAAGATTTGACACTCACAACCACTAGCATGAGATCGCTTGTTGGAAAAACGTGTGCTCAGGACCAAATCCATTAGGGATGATTGGACCCAAGTTATTAGATGCAATTTGTTCACTCTGTGGCTGCTACCTAACCAATGTTTCCTATGGCTAAAATGTATGCTTCCTTATTTCAGAGAATGTATCTTTCATAATCTTATCTATAGCATTAGTTATCTGAATTCTTTTTATTTCTCTTTCACAACTATTTTTTTTTAAGATTTTGCATTCTGACACTAATTAAAACAATAGCATAAATCATAATTCTGAAAATGTAAAAAAAAGTTTGGACTTTGGTGGAATTGGGGGAAAACGTCTAATTTGTTACAGCATCTCCCTAGTCTTAACTGATTTCATTGCCTTTCCTTTCTCAGCCATATGGCTCTAGAAATCTTACTTGATTATATTAATGGAAATGGAGACAAGTAAAAATGGGTTAAAATGCCAATAAATGACTTACAAAAATAAGTTGATATGTATTTATAGAGAGAGAATAGAAAGGAGTATATCTAGAAAATGTGGGAAAGGGTAGTAGGGTGAGCACACTAAGTTTTTATGGAGAGGGGATTCTGCAAAAGCAGGAAGAGGTGGGGTGTGACAGGATGGTGATAACTAGATTAAGGATAGCTGTCTTGGTCCATGAATTAGGTGTGCAGAAATAGATGAATGGAGAGGATCTGGAAGACATTTATTTTACCTTGTATTTCCTATTTGCATTGCTGAGGGATCATATTAAATATTCTAATTTCTTGTTAGCACCTCCAGAATTGTCAAGAAACATGCCTATTTGGATGCCTCTCCTTGAGTCTGTGGACAAGCCAATCATTACCAGATGTTTACCTGGCTTATCATCTTTGGGCACCAGAGTCTTAGATGTCATAGTCAACTGGAATACATTACATTGAGATTTATATCTATTTCAGTATTTTTTTTTTACTCATGCTCCTAAAAAGTATGCCAGATGTTTCTATGTTCATAAATGTTTATGAGCAGGAGGGGGGAAGTATAAAAGGAGAGAAAGAAAAACAACTTTCAACATCTTTTCTTGATGCAAGAGTTCTCAGAGCTTTTCATATGTTCTTCAACATTGCAAAGCTCTAAGGAAAATAAAATATGCTGCACTGCTCAAAGATAAATATCAAATTATCACATCACTCTGTGTGTGTGTGTGTGTGTGTGTGTGTGTGTGTGTGTGTGTGTATGATGTCACACATGGCAGTAGCATTATGAGAGACATACTTGGAAATTGAGCTTTACTAGTGTTTAACTCAGGGTGTCCTAAATCAGCAAGCACTCTTTTTTCCCCCTTATTTTGAGAAAGACTGAATTCACATCTCAGAAACAAACTATGTTTGGTTAACTAAACAGTAAGCTTGAAAAGCTAGTGTGTGTGTGTACATACAAACACATACACAAGAACAATTACAAATAATGTATCATAGAGTTCTGGTTTCAGCTTTCAACAACTGACTAAATAATCTTGTAAAATTCTAAACAAGCCTGGCTAACTGAAACAGTTCTCTCAGGGTCTGGATTAATTTCTTTAGTTATCGAAGTCAGTGGTGTGCATAGATTCCATTATGGGTTCCAAAGCCAGTCTCTAGAGGAATAAACTTTACATGCATGTTTTCCTTTTTTCACTCGAATATGTTTTTATTCCCAAGTGCAGAAGTCTGTCATTCCTTCCCCTCTTTTCTAAACGTCAGACTTGAAAAGCAAAGGTTATGTCTACTGAATCATTAGCTTCTTTTGCCTTCGTTTGAATTTACAAAGATCTTTGCAATGGTGTCACATCCAATGAAACCTGAAGGCTTTCTTCCATGTTTTTCATCTAGAAAAATATCCCTTTTCCGTGTCTTTGAGTTCTGGTGACCTGACACAGGCTCTGGCTGCCGCTGGAGCTGTATCCCATGTCTTTCCTCTGATGCACTGCTTTGTATTGCACAACCCGCCTTTCCTATTTAACACCTCACCTTTTGAACTCCAGACAAAAGATTGCTTTCTCAAGGGAACCTTCCTCAATGTATTTCCATTTTTAAAAATATATTCTCACAGAACAACATACTCATTTTTTACTTCATCTTATTCGTCTTAAGTGGTGACACACTGATGTGCCTGTATACTTACTACTTACAATGTCAACTGCCACGAGTGCAGGGACTTGCTTTTCAGCATATTCCCACCTTCCACCCAGCACCTGGGAGAGGAACTAAAATAATTTTGGAAAGGATATAAATGTGAAGCATTGAAAGGGAGCAAAATGTGTCACCCCAAAATATGCCTCTTTGGCATAAGGATTATCTTAGGCTGATTATTTTCAAGAAATAGCAGACAGGAAAAGCTCTGAAAATCTAGTAGAAGTTTTATATATATACATATGTGTGTATATTTCCTTCTCTGTACCAGGAAGAGAAAAATAGCTACATTTCTAGAAACTGTTATAAATGGAGAGGGCATGGACTTAAATCTGCATAAAGGCCATGCCCTCATTCACTGTGATTTGCCTGAAAGCCTCCCCCAGCAGGCTCCCCATCCAACAGCATATTTTGTCTTTAGCTGGCGATGGTAATTAAGGTGGTAGCTTGGGTCATTGTAATGAGTTACTCAATTTTCCTAGGTATCTCCCATGTATACAGGAGTTACACATGTTATTAAACTACTGTTTGTTTTTCTCTTATTAACCTGTATTTTTGTTACAGAAGGGTCTCAGCCTAAAACATAGAAGAATAGAGGAAAAATTATCCCTCCCCACAGCATCTTGAAATTGAACCTGAGATGTAATTGGAACAGAGAAAATTAATACCAATCCTAATAGTAGTAGCTCTCATTTATTGAAAGCCTTCTATATCTAAGTACCATGCTAACTGAATCCAGAGACTGAGTCAAGACCCTTGGTCTAATAAACTTAGGAATCTCCATTATGATTATATCTAAAATAAGATGGACCATATTATGATCACAGTGGATCGTAATGATGAAACAGTGGAAACAATGATAAATGAGGATTTGGAGTGTGCTCATGGTAGGCAGGATTTGTAGAGCTAGACTGGGAATGTGTTAGTGGCTCCAATTATTGTATTAATCAGACTTCAGAAGCATTGATTGAGGTAAGAGCCGCATTCACTGAGCCAGTTCTACTTGGTGCTAACGGACGGGAGGAGATAGCTGGAAAGCAGGGATAGTCTGAGTTCCAAGGGACTTCCAAGATCCTGGGTGTGATTCTCTCCAGGATTCATAGTGGGATAACCAATTCTTGGATTAGGAAGTTAACTTATTTTAAAACTAAATATATTAGATGATTTAATTATCACAAACTTCATATCCAGTTTGGTTCAGGAAATGACACTGGAAATGAACATGCAGAAAAGATTCACCATTTGACATGGAAAAAACAGAGAGGCACTAGATGATGTGAGAGAGTATTTCCAATGTCAGACACTATATTGAGCGTACCTTATAAGATATATATATTTCTGACAACACTAGTCTTCAAAGCCCTCTTTTGCAATTTAATTATGAGCAAAAAGATCTCAGAGAAATTATCTGATGAAGGCTATACACCTGTGCCATTGGAAAGGAGGTATGCCACACAAAGAGGAGATTAACGCTGAGGTTTCTCTGACTCCAACACTGTGATGTTTCCACTCTCCAACAGGCTGAAGTGTAAGAGGAAAAATGTTTAATGAGACAAAATTTGAATCTCTCTCTGTCTCTGTCTCTTTCTGTCTCTGCCCTGCGTTCTATAACTCTCACTCTTTTTGAACATAGATGACACAGATGGATATAGATAGCCTAGACAGAGGCATTGTCATCCTGCATGTGTTTATATTTATCTCTCAATACATCCATGGGTGTAATTGTGTTGGCATATCTATTACATCGATTTGGGAAGTTCTACGTTATTAACACCTATAGATTTCTAGCAAACATACAAGACACACTTTTTCAACATTTTCAGGACATCACATTCTCCTTCAATCTAGAAACAAACACTTCAGCAAGCAAAACCCAGACATAGCATTTAAGTGTTTCTAAGAAACATAGTCCACAAACATTAATAAATACTGATCCTGACTTCCGCTGAAACCTGCATCTCACACGCCATTGCCTTGAGGTGCACACACATTATATAATTTCCCAAACTAGTGTTACACTATCAAGAACTCAATATTTGTATTTTCGTTTGTTTTGCTTTCCCCCCCTGTATGTTAAGAACGTTTTGTTGGATGTTGGCTAAAATCAAGATTGTTCTTGGCTAATGGAACAGATTATTCCCAGATTTAGAACAGCATGGGTGAAAAGTATGGTCAGTGTATCCATAAATCTAAGCCAACATCCTGCTTCTGGCATTTGTTGTTTTTTTCTAGAAATTGTCAGCAAATTACTTTCTCCCAACCTCATTCCTTCTACTAGTCAGGTTCAGATAATACCTACTCCACTGAGGTGTTTTGAGAACTCAGGAAAAAATGATGATTTCTGATAGGAGAAAAAGTTAGTGGATATTTGCTCTCTGCCATGGAAATGTTGAATATGGAAAATATCTATTAATCTCTGAAGTTTTCTGCAAATGATCTCCAAGGTGCACAGGTTCGCTGCAAGTTGTTTTAATTTGTTTTATGCAATTTGATTATAATCAGATAGACTACATAAACATATCCTGCATCCTGTGAAAATGACCATCATGCAACTGACTACTGTCTCCAGAATTCAGTGCCAATATTTGCATCTGGATTTACGATCAGATCAGATTCATATCCGACAGTACTATCTGGTTAATGCACAAAGAGCGTAAGTGAACTAATACATGGACGGTGCCACCATGCCAGGTAAAGCCGGAACCAGAGCACAGCGAGCCAAACTGAAGTTTCTCCAGCAATTCAAAAACCAGAATTTCAAGAAACACGTAAGTCTTGAGATGACACACACAGTAATATATACTATGCACATTTAGAAGAACATTATTCTTAGTAGTTGGTGCTATGTTCACATTCTGAGGAATACTTAATTCCAGCAAATTATAATCCTATGTATTGTTTTACTTTGAATTTTACAGTACACTAGGGGATCATTTTGTTTGTTTTTGTTTTAGTACTTCATGTGTGATTTTTGCTTTTGTAATTTATGCAAGCGACAAGTTTAAGTAGTTTATAACTAATATACATGAGTTACATATCATATGGAAATAATGATCCACTATGATTTTTCTTTCTGTCTTTGCTAAAGGTTCATAGTTTGAGAAATATTATTGTACTAGAGAAAGGGTTACTGTTCTGAAACTCAGACTGCAAGATTCAGTGTGAACCCCTCCAGTTTTAGCATTAGCTTAACCTTATTGAACTTAATTTGCTTCCAGATAAAACAGGGATGATTAAATCCATCCCACCTCCTTTACAAGGTGTTTGAGAGAATTAAATGAAATCCAAGATGTTAGAGTGCCTTGTAATCTGTAAACACTGCATTCATATAAGGGATTATTCATTTCAGCATTATTCATAAACACTCGAACTGCTTATATCACAACACTGTGTGAGGCTCCTTCAGAGGAAAATATCGAATACCAATCCACTACTAAACTCATTGTCCCCTTTCATGATTTGCGTGGTGTATCTTGCACAAAACCCACATTTCCTGCCACAAGCAAACTTCTGCATTTTAGATCTCTGCACAAAACTGCAGTTTGAGGTGAACTGTATAGGTGGGAGTGTCTGCATTACGGGAGTTTGGCTGTGGACAGAAGGCTGGGCTCTGCTGGGGAACCTGAGAAAATTACTTAATTTCTCTCTGATTTTTAATTATATCACATGTAGGATATAGCCTGCTCCCGAAGTAACTGGTACAGAGCCAGTGAAAAACTATTGTCTGCTTAATCAGTGATATAAAATATGTATAATTGATATGCTCTAAGAGTATGTGGAGAATGTATATTATAATAAATGAAAAGCTAGATATATAAACAGCTTTTATAGAAATCAACAGTAGATACTTAATATTTTATCTATATTTGTGCATACTCATTTCCTAAAGAATTTCTGGCTGTTATATAAAAACATACAATAGGATAAAATTCAAAGGGAAGAAGAAATAGAAAATCAAGTTCAAAGAAAAATAAGAAATGCAAATTTTATCTTACATAGTATTGCCTAGTTGCTTCAAACATGTTAAAATCTGAATTACAATCTGACTAGTAATATATGATAATGTAACCACTGAAGGGTGTTTAACTTTCATAAATTTTTTATGAAAAATAAAAATATGTTGTGTGTGTGTTTATAGGTCCTTATTTTTTTGCCTATCATTGACCAAAATATATAAATTATGTTTAAGCCTTTCTTGAAATAACCCTAACCTTCACAATTCTTCCCAAAAGGGTTTATGTATGAACTAATTTATTCAAATAACAATTAATAAGTAATTATTATTTACCCCTACAGTCATCCCTCGCCACTTCATGCCTCGACTTTCGCTGCTTCACTCTACTGCAGTTTTTTCAAATACTGTACTATATTTCAAATACTATCCTGCATTTCAAATACTATACTATATTTCAAATACTATCCTGCATTTCAAATACTGTACTATATTTCAAATACTATCCTGCATTTCAAATACTATACTATATTTGAAAAAACGGCGATAGAGTGAAGCAGCGACAGTCCAGGCGCGAAGTGGCGAGGGACAACTATATATAAATAAAGAATCCTACTTCGCGGAAATTCATTTATCACTTTAGTCTGGAACTGATTAACACGATAAACGAGGGCCGACTGACTGTATTCATCATTTCAAGGGCTCAACTTATTTATAATGCTATCCACAGCATATGTGTTTGCTTGTTTTGATATTACCTGACTTTTCTTAAAAATTCATTAAAATTCATTAACACTCAGGTTAAAAAAAATATATCTGCTCTGTTTTACTGTTGTTCTCTTGGTGGATGTTCACTTTCTTATCTTTATAGCAAGAATAAAAGTTGCCTGAGAGAAGAGTATATTTCTCTTTTTGAATATCCAAGAACACAGCATAGCGTTTGGCCAGTTGCAAGTGCATCCCAAGGACACATTTGTTATATAAGCAGCAACTCATTAAAAAAAAAAAAAAAAAAAAACTAAAACAGGAAAGATGGTTTTAGATAGAGGTCTGAGTTCACAATCATGAGGTGACAAGACCTACATATTTGCAGCTAGGTGAAAAAAATTGGCCTGGAGTTGCAGCCTTAGATGCCACCCAGCACTGTCTTTGTAGTGCACAGAGAAGAGAGGGAATCACTATTATTATAACTGTGCGTGTGTGTGTGTGTGTGTGTGTGTGTGTGTGTGTGTGTGTCATCCATGCATTCATTACTCCATTTAATTATAAGTTATATTAAGTAGGCATTATTCCCATTTTATAAAGTTAATAGTGCTATGAGAATATAAGCTACTCACAACTTCACACAAGGAGTACGTGGATTTGAACCTGGTGGTGTTTTAATTCAGTGTCTGTGCTTCTGCTTATCTATCCACTTGCCTCCCATACGGCACATTTTTTGGAACTCTGGGCACTGTCCTGGCAAACCCTGATGATTTGCCTGTCACTGGGAATTGCTGTATGAGTACTCTCTACACCATCGTTTCCCTGAATATTCCACTCAGATTTACAATTTGGACACTCCCTCCCTCACTGGCAGAATTTGGTCCAGTCTCTAAAGCAAGGTTATTTTCCCCAGACTTCCATTGTTTCTAGTCTTGTCTTTCTCCATGCTCTCTTTCTGCATGTTCAAATTGTTGAAATCACAGAATACCTTACCCTTAGCCACACTCATCAGTTTAAAATGGAGGAGTTAGGGGAGATTTCGTACAATAAGTTGGATTTTTGCCAAACATGAGGGATTGAGTAGGGATTGGATTGGAGAAAAGAATGGTATAGTACACTTATGGAAAAATCATTCCCAACTGAAACTTGCATTTGAAACCTGAACAATGTATTCAAGCAAAATTCTATCCCCTTTGGCTAAAGAAAGTCATTTACAAAATGCCAAAAGCCCATTAGTAATAAAAGTAATAATATACATCTAGAACTTTACAGTGTATATGTCTCTTTGTAAATGAGATCATCGAATCTTCAACTATTACCTTAATGTGGTTTGGAAAGATTTAATTATGCAGACTTTACACATAGGAGAAATAACAGCTCAGTCATAAAGTATAAATTTGCATGGTTAGAATATATGAATAAGTTTGAGTGTCTGAAAATACAACCGACAGTTCTATCTGGCCCAATTGCACAGGCTGTATGTGTACGTGTGTGTGTGTAACATGAAAAGTCACCATTTTATCTCACAGTCTGACTGGGTCTCTAGATAATTATTCCCTACTATTCTACCCAGTGGTGTTATGGCATTATGCTAGAAAATGTTAAATATCACAGTTTTTTCCCTGCTTTTGTACACATAGTGGACTCATAACTAAAATAAACTATATAAATAAAATCCCCAAACAAAACTTACTAAGGTAGATGGCATATAATTCAACTCCATGCACTTTGATAAAACATATAAAAATGAAATACGGGGTAATTTTATGACTCATGATTAAGCATGTGAAACTGAAGACTGTTATTATTTTGATCCCACCACTGTACTTCTCTCTCTCTCAGTGTTAAGTCAGTGCTGTGATTAACTCATGTTGTGCAAATTGCTTAAATCATCAAAGAAGGAAAATATTATTCAAACCTGAAAGAAAGAGCATGTGTGTGCTGGGGCCAGGGTGGGTCGGTCAGCCCGTGAAGCCCGCTGAACAGTGGCTGTGAGGCTAGCAGTGAGAGTCCTTGCAGCCCATCATCACAAATATTGAAGAAAGTTTGGATATATTTCTTGTTTGTTGGATGTTAATACTCCAACCTAAATTAATATATGAGTTTTGAAGATAATAAAGTGATATGAATAAATTTGCTACAATGTCACTGTGTGAGTTGACTCTTCATTCTGCATCCTCCCTCAAACCGTAATTGTGTGGCCTCACCAGTGTGATATTTCACTGACCACTTCGGGGAAATTGTGGACACTGACGACACTGCCCAGAGTGCGCAGACCCCCACGTGAACACCGTCGTGCTGTTCTGTGATCTGGCTGGCCTACGGTCCATTTGTCTTCCACTGTCAGCAGCTCTGTCCTCTTGGAGAACTGCCTGTCCCCCACGTGCTTAAGGCCTTGGTGGGAACGGCAAGAAAAATGCCTAGATCTTTTTTGGTTAAACATGTGCATATGAGGCATAATTGGAAAATCCGATTCTCCTGCCCAGAAATGTGCACCTTGAGCAGAGAAAGCAAAGGCCACATGCCTTGAAACTGCTTTATCCCAGGTGGTGCACGACAAGACTGCCCTGACATCCCATCCCAAACCCCAAACCATCCCGACTCCCGACCCCTGTCCTTACAAATCTGATTCTTCAGCTTCATTAGGACTTTTTGAACTTTCCCATAAACTTACATCAACTTTATTTTTCTTTTTGTGCTTCTCTTTGTTCCCTTCCTTGAATTAGCTATAGTTTCTGTTGCCAACAACAACGACAACGGCAAAATAAAAACAAACTAAATGGACCAACACTTCACTACTTTGGTTGAGAAGCCTTGAATGTGTACTTTCTATTTTTATACCACCCACCCTGCAGCCCAGTCGGAGTTCACAGGCTTTACTCCATCTATGATCCCTCATATTCATTGTAAAAAAAAAAGTGGACTTGTAAAAAATATATAAAATTTTTACATGGAATTCTATATATGTCCCTTCCCTTTGCATATAAAGGTACCGCAGGTTACCACGCAGACGGCGGAGCGTCTAACGAGTGGACGTTCAATGGCAGTGCACCTCGAGGACGTGTCTGCAACCTGAGGAAGTCTGCACTGCAGTCATTCTGCTTTCTCTTACTTTGCCAGCCAGCATTACTCAAAGATTTCATGTAGACCTAGGATACATAACCAGTGGTTTATTTTCAGGTCTCAACTGAGGGCCATAAAGTGTGGACTTAGAAATTTTTCCGTAAAGCTCAGGATTAAACATACAGATTTATTTGTGTGTGTGTGTAGAGGATCGGCAAGATCTGAGTTCTACAATATGTACTGAGCAAAAACACACACACACACACACACACAAAAATAAACGTCAACATGGGTAATGATTGGGATTACAAGATTTTTAAAATATTAAAAATAACATATTTATCATCATATTACTGTGCTGGTGTAACCCCATCCCATCATGCCATTGGTTTCTATAGCTTTAAAATATGCATTTCACCAGTGAGTGAGCCTAGTTTTTACTGCTTAGATCACTCACACAGGAAACTGCAGGTACAGGTGGCATCAGAAGCAGGTAGCTTAACTCCAGGACCCGTGATCTCATCACTGGTTTAGGCTGCCTCCTAGTCAAGTTATAAACATGAGAACTGAAAGAAGAGATATGGGTCAACTTCTGAGTGTAATTGTAGATACAGGGAGAGGCCAGGGCTGCATGGAAAAGACAGAGTTACAAACCAAATACATCCATGGAGATGTTAGTGTATGTGTGAAGTTGGAGGGGTGAGATTGGTGTCTGTGTGAACAGTTTATGCTATAAAAGTAAAAACTAGAAAAGTAAGTAATATCTGAGTCAGACAGAGAGAGTGAGCATTATGGTCAGTAAAGCAAAGGCTTTTTTCACAGGGTCATATAAGATTTGGGCAAACTAGAGGTTCTGTTTGACTCTACCTTTTACCAGTTAGCTCAGTCTTGGCCTAGGGCCTGTTCTTACCTTTCTTCTCGATAAGGAAGACAGGACTGCCTTCGATGGTTTAAACGTATTCATCCCACTACATGTTACGTTCTGAGCAACACTGAATCTCATGTTGTGAAAATGCCCTCCAGTACAGATTTACAATCTTCTAGAACCATGATGTTTATCTAAATTGCCTGAGTTTCTTGTCAAATTTGACAGACTGAAGAGGAGAGACGACATCCACCTTTTTGAGTATTTTGGAAGATTGTTAAAGAAGTTACCAATATTAAACAGAAGACGGCGGCGTAGGTAAACGCGGTGTCGCGTCCTCCCACAACCACATCAAAATTACAGCTAAACTACAGCATAGCCATCATGCAGAACTGCCTGACATCGAGCTGCGTGGAAGTCCTGCAACTACGGAATTAAAGCAGCAGCCACATGGAGACTGGTAGGAGGGCGGAGGCGGACGGGCTGGTCCCACACCCACGTGTGGCGGATAAAAATCAGGAGGACACCACGGCTGGGAAGGTCCTCCCTGAGGACTGAGGGGTCCCCGTCCCACACCAGGCGCCCAGCTCAGGGTCCCAGTGCCAGGAAGAGAATCCCCATCACTTCTGGCTGGAAAACCAGCGGGAACTGAGGCTGAGGGAGGCTGAGGCTGCAGGAGCCCCCGGCAGCTCCTCCTAAAGGGCCGGTGCACAGACTTACTTGGACGTGCTCCCTCTGAGCTACAGCGTGGGGAAGGCAGCTTGAGGGGCACCAGAAAAATAGAGGGAAGAACTGAGCTGTTTGGCCTCAGGAGGAGGGGAGGAGGGGCAGCTTTCTACTGGACAGAGGTGCTGGTGGAGACCATTGTTCCTTTGGTGAGCCCTTCCCTGGGCCAGCAGACGCCGCCATATCTGAAACTCCAGCAACCTGGCTCACACTGTTGGCCCCGCCCTGGTGATTCCCTGAGGCCCCGCCCCACCCAACTTTCAGGCCCACCCAAGCTGTTGCCAGTGGCTTTACTATAGGATTGGCCTGTCTTGGATCCTGCTTCAGAGTTTCCTAAAATCTCTCAGACAAGCAGCATCTGGTCTCTCGTTAAGTGGCCCCAGGCCTGGCACTAGAAGCAGCCAGCCTTGGTTCACAGCTTGGCTTTTCCTGGGCACCTCCAAGCCCAGCACAAGAAGCAGCCATCTGCAGATCACTTTGTAGCTTATGCTGTGTGGCCCTGGATAGAACACAGGCAGTGGCTGATCTTGCCCCAGAGCCAACACACCCAGTGGACAGCTTCAGACCATGTCAAAACACCACCGCCCAACCACTTCCACAAGTGACACACTCAACGAGTGGACTCAGTGGGTACCAGAGCCCTGCTGAAGTAAGTCTTGCTCTGTGTGGTGGGCTCCTACACAACTGATCCTCCAAGGTAGTCAGAGGCCAGTGGCTAGTGGGAACAGCCAGTCCTTGCAGCTGAGCAGCCTGAGTAAATCCCTCCCATTGATGTGCCAACAGCAATCAAGACTCAAATACAACAGAAGGGTGTACAGTCCACACGAGGGGTGCACCTCGAGGGCCCAGATGGGGTGATCAGGGAGGCTGTGCCACTGGATCCTACAGGACCCTACAACAGTAGGCCACTCTACAGAGGAAGCCTAGGAGACATAGCAACTCTGCCTGATACATAGAAACAATCACAGGGAAGCAGCCAAAATGAGAAGACAAAGAAACATGTCCCAAATGAAAGAAAAGAACAAAACTCCAGGAAAAGAACTAAACAAAATGGAGATAAGCAATCAATCAGACGCAGAGTTCAAAACACAGGTTATAAGGTTGCTCAAGGAACTTGGTGAGACATTCAAGGGACTTAGTGAGATCTTCAAGGAACTTAAGGAGACCTCCGAGGAACTTAGTGAGAACATCAACAACTTAAAAAAGGACCAGTCAGAAATTAAGGATGAACTAACAGAAATAAAGAATAATTTACAGGGAATCAATAGTAGAGTAGGTAAAGCCAAGAAGCAAACCATCGATTTGGAATATAAGGAAGCAGAAAACACCCAACCAGAACAGCAGAAAGAAAAAAGAATCCAAAAAAATGAGGATAGTGTAAGGAGCCTCTGGGACAACTTCAAGCGTGCCAATATTCGCATCATAGGGGTGCCTGAAGGAGAAGAGAGAGAGCAAGAAATTGAAAACCTATTTAAAACAATAATGACAGAAAACTTCCCTAACTTGGGAAGGAAACAGACACACAAGTCCAGGAAGCACAGAGAGTCCCAAGCAAGTTGAACCCAAAGAGGTCCATACCAAGACACATCATCATCAAAATACCAAAGGTTAAAGACAAAGAGAATCTTAAAAGCAGCGAGAGAAATCGGTTTGTTACCTACAAAGGAGCTCCCATAAGACTGTCAGCTGATTTCTCAAAAGAAACTTTGCAGGCCAGAAATAAGTGGCAAGAGATATTCAAGGTGATAAAAAGCAATGACCTACAACCAAGATTACTCTATCCTGCAAAACTATCATTTAGAATCGATGGATATATCAAGAGTTTCCCAGAGAAGAAGAGCTAAAGGAATCCATCACCACCAAACCAGTATTACTTGAAATGTTGAAGGGTCTTCTTGAAGGTGAAGAAGAACAAAAATATGAACAATAAAATGGCAATTAATACATACCTATCAACAATTGAATCTACAAACAAAATGAGCAAGCAGAACAGAAACAGACTCATAGATACAGAGAACTTTTTGTTGCTTGCCAGATGGGTGGGGGCTGGGGGGATGGGTGAAAAAGATGAAGGAATTAAGAAGTACAAATTGGTTGTTAGACTGATGAACCTCAAAGGGAGGGGGGGAGGGAAGGTGGGAGGAGATAAACCAAAGAACTTCTATACATATATACATAACCAATGGACACCGACAATAGCGTGCGGAAGGCAGGAGTGGGGCAGGATTGGGGAGGAGGGAGTCAATGGGGAAAAAAAGGGGGGAAAGCTGTAATACATTCAACAATAAAAATGAGTTTTTTAAAAAAGTATATTAAACAGTGAAAAAAAGAAGTTACTAAATATTGTTTTTTAAATAATGCGAATATTTACTGTGTTCTACTCTACTTAGGGAGAATCGATGCTGCTTGATTTTACAATGTTGAAACTGCTCAGCCAACCACCCTTCCTCTGTCTTAGCAATTGTTTTTCCCAACGGGAATCTGAACTACGTAATAAAGAGAAGGGGGGCAGTGCGTCAGGTGGACAGCATCAGGCAGACAGGAGACCAGAGTTCTCTTCCTGATTCTGTTGCTAATGAACAGAATAATATCAGGCATGTCCATAAACTTGTCTGAGCCAAGTTTATAACAGAGATCATAACAAATGATCTCTAAAATAGATTCTATTCTAGAACAATAAATATATTATTTAGAAAAGAAAGCCTATTACATTAAAAAATTTAAAATTAAATATGCAGCTCTCCATACTCGTATCTATTTTATGACTCACCAGTGGAAGTCATAAGATTATTTTTTAAACATTTAAAATGTCAATATTTTGTCAAAAGTTATTTTTAAAATGTAATAATGCAGCTGTTCCCTCTTTATAGAATTGGGGGTCTTTCTTCTCAATAGCAGGGAAACATTTTATGAACAATGTTATTGGAACTAAATATTTAGGCTGAAGAATGAGTCCATTGGTTCTGTCTTTTACACGTGGATTCTAATACCTAACATTTAGCTGACTTGGCTCAGGGATTTCAAGTTCAGTATTTCAGTTTATTTAATATTTTCAAATGGTCCTTTAAAAACTGCCTGATAGGCAGTGGCATTTTACTAAAGATTTTTTGAGGCAAATATAATGCATATGTTAGTAAATAGTAATTATCATGGCTCTATACACCATTTAATTTCCATCACAAGCTTTCAGTTGGCCAAGTTATCAACGACTTTGAAAAGAGAAAGAGCTTGCTACGTCAGCGATTTTCAACCTTTTTCATCTCATGGCACACATAAACTAATTACTAAAATCCTGCGGCACACCAGAAAATATATTTTTGCCAATCTGACAAAAAATAGGTATACTTTTGATTAATTCATACCAGACAGCTATTGTTCTGTTAAGTGTTATCATTTCTTTTATTTGACCATCTAAGAGAAAAGAGGTCAGTGTCCCTCACTAAATAGTCAGGTACTGCATGTTTTAAAATTTTTTGCAGCATGCCGGTTGGAAATTACTGTTCTATGTGAATGTGGATAGAATGTGAATTAGATAATATTAAGTTATGGGGAGACCTGGGCAAGGAGCACAACAATGTCAGCTAGATGGCTCAGGACGGACATAGATATGACACAATATTTTTAGGGAGGATTTTTAACATTATGTGTTTGAAACAGTGTTAGTTAAAAAAAATTTTTTTTGGTAATGAAATAAAACATCATCTCCATTGCATATTGTTTCATGCCTCAATTATAATATTCCTTTTATTCGATGTAATCATAAATGCAAATGTCGGTTCCCCCAGTAGGTTTTCAATTTCATTTTTATTTTCTTTTTTATTAAATTTATTGGGGTGACATTGGTTAATTGGATCATATAGGTTTCAGGTGTTGATTTCTATGATACAAGATTAACAGGCGATTTTTTAAGGCCCCCAAATCTTGGGACCTTAAAAAATCGCCTCTTAATAAGGGCTTGAAAGCTTCTACTAAGCCTTCTGAACTCATCTTAAAAGTCACTGTCTTAAGGAAGACTTCCCTGCTTTCCCTAGGGTATGCCAGGCCATTTTACACATACTTACAGCCCCAGATGCTTTCCTTTCATTTAGTACTTTGTAATTACATATTTATTTATGTGCTTTCCTCTTCTGGGCTGCCAGCTACAGGGACATAGAAAATTTATCTGGTGAGCTTTTAAAATGCAATTTCCTAAACTCATTTCTGACACTGACTCATAGTAGGTATACATGAAATACTTCTTTAAAAAATGAAAAAAAAAAAAACCCACAAAAACAAATACATCAATAGTACTGAAATCAGTTTATCATCTTCACATGTAATAGATGCAGTTTAAAAATTATAGCATTGTGTTCAGCCAGATACGCTTATAACACTTCTAGTTTCCCAAACACATCACTGAGGATTCTGCTCAGCACCCTTCTCGTAGAGTGTTTACATTTGTTTGTAATACATTTGAGGCAGGAGGGCAAGTCTACACAAGCAGATCTTCTTGCTCTTTTTTTTATTATTATTTCTTTGTGTCCTTCCACTGGAAATAAAATAAAGGGCTTCTGTCATTCTTTAGCACACAACACAGTGACTCAAACACACTGCTGCTACGTTAAGATGCCCAGTTCATGATATAGGACAATGCAGCATGTGACAGACAGCAGTAGCTAAGTCCAGGTGATACATCACACTAGTATCTCGTTAACCCTAAAGAAAACACATTTTAACCTAGCCATTTTCTCTGAATGTTACATACAATGGCTTCTTCAAATGAGAGTAATTTATACCTGGGATCGATAGATCATCTATCGATCTATCATCTATTTATCTTGGAGCTTAAATCTTTATGAAGTACACTGATTCTTCTATTTGAGGAAATTTGCAATAATAAAATGAGTAATATCTTTATAAATGATTATATTATGCCAAATGATAATATAAAGCTGTGGTGAAGGTGCATGTGCATTAGATAAAACTTTATATCTCTGTGAAAATTTACCCCCATCTTAGTCTGATTAGCATTTTTTAAAAAGTGACCCCCAAGGCCATCTCACTAATAATTCTTTATCCAATAGATCTTGTTTGAGAGTTCCCTTGAAAGGAACAAAGCATGTCAGATAAATTAAATGAAAGGAACAGATGCAGATTAAGAATGATGTACATTCAGAGCCTGAACGTTTAATTTCACTAAATATTATTTTCCATCTTCATGATCACATATTGAAATGTTGGAATTTCAATTTCCTCTACCATTTCATTTAATAAAAGCTTTGTTTCCTCTGAGCTCTTAAGGAGATGTTAGCTTTAAATCACATTGACTTCACCCTTTGCAATTTACATATGTTGAAGAAATAAAAGCCTTTTCAAGAGTCACCAAGGGGACTGGGAGGCCTCAAAGGAGTGTTAAGACCTTGAATTTAATGTGAGCTGCCTCAAACACAAAACACAAATCTTCCCTGTGGAATACTAATGGCTTTTGTGTACAGTTACATTTTCTTGTGACTTTTTTAAGGTCTGGGAGCAGCCCTTGTATAAAACAGCCTTTGTGTTGGCTTGGGAAGCACAACTCCAGCTTTGAGGCAAAAAGACAGCTTTCCATAGGTTATATCTACATAGTTGAAATTTACACTGGAATGATTAGGAAAGTTTTGAAAGCCTAAAAAGCAATAATATTGAAACTGCAATTCATGAATTGTGCATCACAGGTCTTGAGCTGAGAATCAGATTTCTATGAAGATTTATTCAAAAGGGCATTTTAAATATCTAAAATATAATTCTGAGTTTGGTTTTTGATATCAAACAGTGGATTTATTCAAAGTTGTCTTTTTTATCAAAGTCACATTTTACTTTATTTTCTGACACATATGCTTGATGTTAAATATCAATAGGTTTCATATGAGAGTTCAAAAAGTTCAAGGGATGCTGATTCCCTAAAATAACCTCTATCCATATATATATATTTTAAATATAATGCACATGTCATTAAATGATCCAGAAAGATGACACATAACCAATAATGTGCTAGAAATGCTTAGTGATGTTTTCTTTGGAATCACTTGGGGGTTTAGGAAAACCCAGAAGCTCATAAAAGTAGTAATGAAGAATACACAGGGGAGCAAATAAGCTCTTAAATCCTTGTTCTCAAATCTGGCTGCACAATGGTATCATTTCAATAGTTAAAATAAATAAATAAATAAAATAGACCCGGCCAGTGTGGCTCAGTGGTTGAGTATTGACCCATACATCAAGGGGTCACTGGTTCGATTCCCAGTCAGGACACATGCCCAGATTGTGGGCCTGATCCCCAGTGGGGAGCATGTAGGAGGTGGCCAATCGATGTTCTCTCTCATTGATGTTTCTATCTCTCTCTCCCTCTCCCTTTCTCTCTCTCTAAAATTAATTAAAAAAAAAAAAAATAGAGATGCCCGGGACCTGCCTAGATAAATGAAATTGGAGTCTCTGGGCTGCACGGTCCAATCCAGTAGCCACTAGCCTCATGATGCTACTAAGCACTTGAAAAGGTGGCTGGTCAAATTAAGATGCGCTATGAGTGTAAAATACACAATGAATTTCAAAGATCTACTATGAGGCCAACAAACATACTGGCAAAGACCCTCTCTTTGACCAGACTTGAGACAGGCTCCTCTATGGTCTCTTTAAAAAGAGACATCATACTTGACCCTGTCTTTTATACTTGACCCTGTCTTTGGCCTGCCAACCCATTTTAGCAAAAATCCTGCTGTTAGTTTTGCTAGAATTACTTCCACACTTGATATCTGATCAAGTTCCTCATCTGCCACCACTGTCAAGAATCCTGTCAGGCCAATTTAGCAAGAACCCCCCGCTCTCCTTGGTGGCTCCTCTTGGTAATTTTCCATCCACTGACCCATTCTAGCTGTCTTCCTTGTATTCAGAGTTGAACTCTGTCTCTCTTCCCTATTACGATAGTCTCGAATAGTATCTGTCTTGCCATACTTAACAACCGCCCCGGGAATAATTTATCTTTAACTATATGAAAGACTATAAAATATATCAATAATTTGATTATAAATGGCATGTTGAAAATATTTGGACTATATATAGTCATATAAAATATATTCATTAATTTGATCTGTTTCTTTTTACTTTTTTTTCTAAGTTGCCCATGAGACAACTTAAAATTATATATTTGACTTGCAATATTTTTATTAGACAGCAGTGCTCTCGGGGTAGAGGCAGGGCATCAGTAATTTAGAAAATATTTCAGGTGATTAAATGTGCACCCAGGATTGTGACCTTTAACCTTTAATCTAACTAACACAGAAAAAAAATGTGCATTATATAAATCTGTAACCACAAGAACTTCATTTCTTTAATTCAAGCTAGTCTTATCCAGTCTAACAGCACTGTGACTCACTTGCCTCCTTTCAACCAGACCGCTCCACCTTTGCACAAAGTGCACGTCCTCTCCCTTAACCATTAAGCCCTCAGAACAATATGTTCTGGTCAGTGTCAAATTGTCTTTAGAACAAAGCCTCAGGTACATTGACCACAAAAACAGTTTTGTCCAAACTAAAGATAATATCTTGACCTCAGCTGTGTTTCAGCCCCAGACCCATGAAAGCAGGTCCCTACCAACCACACCCTCATGAAACCAGATAGGACAATGTTGTAGCTGACACCAGGACCTGATACAATAATCAGCTGCTCCCTACCCTGGTCCCCACCAATCAGTAAAGCCCATGACTCTAACTCCTTTAGTCACCATGACTAATGATTTTCTCCTTCTATAATCTATCCCCTAGAGGACCTCGGGAGCCAGGTTTTAGACCATCAGCTCACCTGCATCTCCAGGTTAGAGACATTTTTTAAATAAACCTTTGTTTTCTTTGTTACAAACTCCTGTGAGCTCTTTATTGGTTTTGATGCATGCAGGCAAACGGACCCCTTCAGTTCGATAACAAAATGTTATAGATCTTAATGTGTGACAGGCACAGTTTTATGAGTTTTAAGCTTATTAACTTGTCATAGCAACAGTATATGGTAAAGGCTATTATCCAATTTTATGCATGGTAAAATGAGGTGAGAGAAAGATCTGCCTTGCTCAATGTCAAAGAGCGGTAAAAAGAAGTATCAGGATATGAAGTCAAGCAGTGGGATTGGAGCTCATGTTTGCCAGTATTATTCCCTACTATTAGAAATATTTAAGCAAAGCTTATGTTTATTTAATTTGTTCTTGAGAAATATATATGTGTGTGTGTGTGTATATATATATATATATATATTCTTCCATCCCCATGAGAATACACACACACACACACACACACACACACACACGCAAATATATTATTGTCTCTATTTTACCTATTTGCTCAAATAAATTAAACTTGCCCCAAACTCACATCAGACTTCACCTCATATATGTCTTCTATAAAGTTTGACCTGATAATCCTATTACCCAATTTTCTGGTTTCCTTAGCAAATGACCTATTTCTGTAGCCTTCTGCTTTATGTGTACTTGAGGTAAAACCTGCATTTTCATCTGATTTAGATCATGTGACTCATTGATAAGGGGGCTAGTGAGTCAGCTAGTTCAGAGAATCTTCACCAGACTGAAGAGTAAAATATGGCCCAGGGTAGGAGCACAGGGTGAGATGTTGGAATTGTCAAATACAGAGACCGACCTGTAAGAAATTGGTTACTAAGACATCCTCTACAAAGCCACAATACTATTCTCACATAATTGCAATTCTGTCTTAATTTTTTAAAATGAAAAGGTACATGTGATAGTATATCCCTGAAATCTGAACACAGAAATAGTGAATAGGTCAGGATTTCTCACTCCTTCTCTACCACACATTTTATGTTATCATTATTCCAAATGTTACAGAAGTTATGAGCACAGAAAGAAGATTATGCAAAATAAATGATAATACTCATTTTTAGAATATCATTATAAGAACATCTTGAAATGTTGACTGTCTTTAAAGTACAATTTAGGTTGCAGTATATTTAGTTAGAACCAAAATTCATAATGCTGAAGAGACTGAGAGGTTTGTTGTTTGTTTTTATAGTTCTTTGTTTTTGTTTTCAGCTCTCTTTCTGATTCTCATATCAGTGTCTAGATGTTCCTGTTTGCAGGTTCGGTTACTGGACTGAACAGTGCAAGCACAAACCATGTGCTGGGATTAAAAGTGCATTAGATTTAGCACCAGAGGGTCATAATTTCTTGACTCCTAAGTGACCTTGGGCATGTAACTCAACCGCTATGCACTTACTTTTTTTCATCAGGAAAATAAAGAAATATGTATGACTTTGCTATCTGTAGGTATTAAGTGAGTCTTGTGTATAAAATTGAACATGGTGCCAAGGTCAGAGTAGATATTTAATGAAATTAGAAGTTCCATTTTCCCTTTCTTTTCTTCTACCCTTATGAGAAAGAATGCTTTTTAACAGATCCACAAGCCATTCACACAAATGCACACATGTGCATACATGCACACACACACACTTCAGACGAGAAGGAGTTAACCTTGATGACCCACATGACCAATAGTACTCTACGATGTTGACCGGAGGATCAGTTCCAACGCCCAAAACATGATATAAAGCCCTCCTCTCTTTCCATAAGCCATCTCCTCACTCTGCCCACAAGTAATCCATATTCCGAGCTCCTAAATGAAGACCAAATAATCCCAACTCTTGCCTATGTATCTTGTCTAGCTCTACCAGATCTAGCCCAACAAATGTTTGTTCCTATTCCTAAAAAACTGTCTTGTGGCAGAGAATTTTCATTTATGATCATTCAGATTTTCCCCAAACCTACGTTCTCCTGTGTATCTCCTTTTTGTATCTAAATTCCCTCTGTGTTCATATCAACCAACTTAGGTAAAATTTGTCCCTAAATGTTTTTATTCATTAAGTCCGTGCTAAATCCTGACCAACTGATTCAATGAAATAGAACATTCTCTGGAAACTAGGACTCAGAACAGGGAATCCATCAGCCTGGAGAATCAGAAAATATTCTCCTACCTTTTCCCATTTAGCCTAATGCCAGAACTATCCTTATTACCAGCTAATCTGCTATGGAAGATGTAATACAGACTACTAATTGCCTATAAAAATGCACATCTTTCAGAGATAAAGAATTTTAGCTAGACATATGGACATTATTTCTCATACTCCTTTCTAAAATTTAGGCTCTTTGTTGGCTGGTGGTTCTGATGGTTATCACTTGAGGTCAATGGGTGCAGTTATCTGGGGATTCCATTTGGACTGGGTGATCCAAGTTGAGTTCACTCATATGTCTGGCTGTTGGCATTTGCAGTTGCCCAAGCCATATTCTCTGTGTTGTCCCTGTTCATGTGTTCTGTCAATATCCAACAGTTTATCCCACACGGCCCCACATAATCATGGGTTACCTCAAGAACCTCTCCTAAAGGATTTGGTAGGAAATAATGTGTGCCAGTTCTTGGTTTCTACATCAAGACAATGGGCATACTTTCCCATGATTTATTTCCATGGTCCACCTGCTAGAAACCAAACATGGTCAGGACTCAGCTTAAATTATGCAGATGATGCTTGGCCTGTGTGTGGCTCATCAATAACTCAAACAAAAAGCTGGGCCCTCAAATGATTGTGAGAAGTACATCTAACCCACTGTCTCGGCCTGTTTAACTCACGACAACTACATGGGAAAGACATAATTAATTCCTTTGTTCTTTAAGATGCTTTATTGCTGTGTCTCAACCTGCCTTCCCCCTCCCCTCCAAAAATGCAGGTGGAACACAAATCCAGCATGAAGCCTTATAGTAGTGAACAGAAAGATGAAGCATGATAAATTTCAAATTTTAGTGTCTGTACCCTAAAAACAAAACATAAAATAGACACACTCCAATGAATGGAATCAGAATAAGAAATATTTTTTTTTCCAAATGACTGTGACAAAATTTGAGGAGTTTATAACAAAAAAATGAAAGGCCAATAAAATTATTTATATAATGAGAGAAAACAGACATGGGGGCCAAGCCTTGGTCTTGATATAAACCACCAAAATCTATGAATATTGAAATAAAAAAGAAAGCATAATGACTTGAGTTCTAAGTTCTTCTAATGACAAATGCAGAACCACAGTGCTACCACTGAAATCTTAACAAAAATATTGATCATTAAGTGAATTTGACCATTTTTTTCTACACTTAATTGTATGTACTGTGTGAGCAAGACAATTGCAATTTATAAGTTTTATAGGGTACTTGAAGGAGGAGAGGTAAGAGATAACATTTGAATAGCCTATAAAATTTCAGTCATTTTCCCCTGGGGGATGACTACTTGTGATTGAGTCAACTTCACTAGAATGTTATTAGTATTTTGCATGTTTTGAGGAATAGCATTAAGGCTGCTCCTAGAAGGGTGGGAAATGGGGAAGATGATGAAAAAATCCTCCTTCTTTTTACCTTGTTAGCAACTTCTAAATCATCTCCAGAGGCTAAATACATTAAATCTAGTCAAACTAATAAAATTTATTAACTAGGAGGCAATGTCAGAGAGAGAGAGAGAGAGAGAGAGAGAGAGAGAGAGAGAGAGAACATGGAAAGAAGTGATGAGCAGATGTCATTTGAAAAAAAATTTTTATTGTAATTTAAATTAAATTTTTTTAGAATTAATATATCTTTATTTTTTAAAGTGTTGTAGATGTCCATCCTTTTTCTTATTGATGAACTTAGAAACCCATTACTCTTGTTTTGTGGTTTCTTGTTCAGTGTTGACCACTAGCAGAGAGGAACCAAGTTTTTCTCACTGTCCCTAAAAGCCATTATGAAAATATGTTCTAATTTATTTTTTGTTCATTTAGAAGCAATTCCATGGTTTAAGTCCCAGTTTTCTGACTCATGGTGTTTCCTATTAACTCTTCCCTGTTGCGCTTTTCATCTAATTATCTCACCCCCTCTCCGATGTTCCAGTTTCAAATAGGTTTCGTTTTCACACCTCACTGGGTACCCACGAGCTTCTGGCAGTAGAAGAGCCGGGCTTACACTAAACGAGTCCTAAACAGGAAATGATTCTGAAATTCTGAATTGCAACCAACTCATTCTACAGATAAGAAAACTAAAGCTTTTTATTTTTTTCTTATTTTTAAGCTTAAAGGAGGGAGATCCTACTCTAACATCATTGAATAAGTGCGACTGAGGAAGCAGCACTTCGATACCAGGCTCATCAGAGATTATCAGCAGAGTTGTGGTATAGCCAGGGAGCCTCCACTGGCCTTTCCCTACCTGGCCTTTTTTCCTTCGTGGCAAGCCACGAATATAATGCATGGCAAAAATATCTCAAATATTAACATTCAAGAGAAACAAACTCTTTCCGACTCATTTTGAAGAAAAGTTTTGGCTTTTACTTATCAATAGGAAAGTGATTAGAAGATTATGACTATGATCTAAAACAGAGGCTTAACTGTCCTATGTATGACTTCAGTTGTTACTTATTTTTACCTAAGCAAATCCTTTCCATTTACTAAACCTCCTCTCCAGTGGGCCACCTCAAACTATTCTAGAGCTGTTTCTCCTTTCTTTTAATTTGTAGTTGGGAGGGAACATTCACTACTCAGGTGACAATAAAATAGGAATATTGCCTGCCTCCGGGTGGCTTTTCAGTTTATCCAATGATTCTTCCTTGACTTTTGTATCAGCAGATAGTATATTACTTTGAGCCAGAAGCCATGTCTTATATATACTATTGACTTCCCCATAACTCATGAGTGGAGTAAACTTACATTTGTTGAGTTCTTATAATGCTCCAGTTACTCTGCCAACTATTTTACAGATAAAATTTCATTTAATCCTTGTGAAAACCCTTTGAGGTAGGGTTTATTACCCCCATTTCACATAGAAAGAAAACTGAAGTACAAATATTAGCTAAAAGAAGTTCACCAAGAACTAAATTTAGTAAACAGCAAAACAGCTGATTAAACCAAGATCATTTGTCCCCTGACAGTGCCCTTTTCATTAAATAATGTTGGTTGTACTTACTACTTGAAATATAGTAGAAGCTTAATAAACTCCTGACTATATGAATATTAATTTTCTTAGAAATTAGAATATGTAAGAATATATGTGTATGATACATAGAAATATGTATATGTGTTTGTGTATCTGTGATTGAAAATCATGGTATGTATGATTTCAGACTTTAAAGAAGACTTGCTCTCTGTCTTTCTGGATATTTCAATATTTTAAAATATTAATTATGATTGTCAGCATGAGCAGGGTCTAGATCTGCATTTTATAATTGATTTATATATTGCAAGAGAATACTGTACTCAGGCAAGGATGCTATTCGTTGTCCAGGAATAGTTTGCAAAGCATGATTCAACACAGAGACAATAACAAGACACTATGTTTGGAAAAACTTTCTTAAATGAGATGACCATTTAAACAGGAAACGATTTTAACCATGAAAATGTATCTAATGAATTCGAGAAGTAACTCTTACAGAAATGTTTTTCTTTTAGCAGATAATGTTGACTGATTATTCTCTGTAAACAGGCAACAAAAAGGAAGCTTACAGAGAGACATAGTTCCCTAAGCAAAAGTATTTAAAAACCCTCACCATTGTCTACATGTGTTCCAACACACATTTTCAAGCACATTCAAGCATATCCATCAACTAATCTTAAAAGTTGTAATATTTTTACAGACAACTTTAACTATTTAACTGTAATGTGTTACAGACATATATTGGAATGTAATAGACAGTCTTAGTGGTCTGATTCTGGGAGGAGAAATAAAGTCAATTACAACATTGACAACGAGGGGCTGGAGGTTTCAAAATGCAAGGCAGAGTTTAGTTCACTCAAACACTGTACAGCATTGAACCTTTTTGAATAGAATAGGAGTCAAATCTATCCATCCTAGGACAATGATTTCCCTCAAACAAGCTTTTAAAACCAGTTCAAGTGATCAGAGATTATCTCATTTCATAGTTAATTTAGTGAGCATAAGAATTAGGAATATTGGATTTGTGCATGAGTAAAACACTATCATTCTTTAGCAGACAGCATTTAGGGGGATGTGTTGAGAAAGTGCTGCAAATTATGTCTCCTTATTTCATGTCAGTGTCACCAATTATCTAGGATTTAATAATAGTAACTTGATCTGAAACATATGATGGTTTTCTTCAAATTACATTAATAACAATGTTTTGCATGTATATATTAATCATGCATGTATATTATGTATATACATTATTACATGTATATAATCAATTAATACTTAATGTCAATTACTTGAAAAAATGTATTATGTAATAATATTTGTTTTATTAAAAGGGATTTTTTCCCCTCCTAATCCACTGCCAATATTTTAGAAATGTGTTTATTGTCAGATGCCATGTGAGTGACAGGCAGGCACCAGATCTAAGGTTATGTCATTGGGTGTAAGTTCCTTCCTATGGTGGACTTTCTGCCTAATCAGAACTTGGGACAGATGGGAGTGTAAAGGTGGGACATCAGAATACTAATATTCAAGCAGCTAGAGTGGGTGGGTTTGAGGAAGTGACATTTTAAGACTCATTGATTTGAATGGCATTTCTATTGTTTATTTTTCTGCTTTGCAAACATAAACATTAGGTTCACTAGAAGTGCCTTCATGTTTTCTTACACATATAATTAACTTCCTCTGGTTGGATATCTTCCATTCTCAAAATGTCCCTGTTCATATCCCCATTCCACTGCCCTGACCTAGGCATCCATCTTACCTGAAGTATTTATTCAAAAGTCATCATTCAATACGTATTTGTTAAGTCTGTCTGAAGCAGTCTGTGCTAAAAGCTGGAGAGACGGTGGTGGAGAAGTCAGAGACTCTGCCTCTGTCTCAGCCTGGCGCGTAGCCTGGTGCGTGTTCAAGTCAAACAAAGGGACAAGTGCACCAGCGTGAGGAAATCATACGAGGAGCATCTTGCCTAGGCTTTGGGGGCTCGTGGTTGTGGGGTTACCAAGGAGGGTTTGTGTCCAATACAAATCTTCTTAGTCATTACCATATTGTTTTCATTTTAGCATGTATCATGCACAGAGGCAACATTCACTAGATAATCATACTTCATCTTAACCTTTTGCTCATTTTCAGTGTTGGTTTATTGACCCTATTGACTACTCTCTCTCCCCTCCCTCTGTTTCTCCTCCCCCTCCCTCTCTGTTACTCTGTCTCTCTCTCTTTCTCTTCCTTTTCTCTTTCTCTTTTAAACTAGAGACTTAAGGATAAAATATAAAATTGAAATCTAGACACTTTTATTAATGCTGACACACAACCTTCAAAGAAATATGCTTCACCTGCTCATAAGATGTGAGCGTCACAGGAGTGTGAATAGAAAAGATGGAAATGCCACATAAGATTGTTTTCTTTTAAATATATAATACATCAATATTCAGTGGACATCAATTCTTAAGCTCCCATCCCTTTAAAAAATTGCCTTTCTGAAAAACTAGGCATAAATACAGATAATTTTACTGACTGGTCAGCTATATACCAGTTGGTTTGTACCAATATCTGATCCCAATTCATGGACTCTGCATTACTTCACATAATGGGTGAAATGTAATCATAAGAATATGCTGTTTTCCTATGCTTGTCATTATAATTTTAGTTTATGCTTCCATTATCAAGGTGAGCAAAAGTGCAACATCACTTTAAATAAAAGTGAATAGTACATATTTGTAGAATTGTTTCTTGACAATTGTCTTCTTTTAAAAATAATTGCAAACAATACATTTTTTGGTCCATGCAAGACTATTCTATCATCAGAATAATACTTGTGTGAGACATTTCTACAGTTAAGCATTACCTACTATTCTCAAGTAATTGATTAAAATGGTAGCCACTACCAGGAATCCCTGCAAGCTAGCCAAGATTCTGGCTTATTCCAGGAGATGCTTTTGTTTTTACATACTTACGTGGAAGGAAAGTGGAGGATAAATGTTAACAGTAGATTATTTTGAACTCGTAAAGTTATTTATAAATTATTCTTATAATATATCCATGGATGTTTCAGCCAGGCATAAATCAGTTTATTTTATCTTCTGGATGAATAATTCTTTTGCCAAAAACTCATAGGATGATATGATTTTCACATAATGATACATTTAAAGAAACAGTAAGGACTGGACATTTTATAATTAAATAAAAGCAATACTTTCTAAAGTCTATATACATTGTATATAATTATGTGTTTAAAGGTCTGACAATCTATAGTGCAAGAAATATCACACACATATGTCCTAGAGAGTATGTCTTATATTCACCCGTTAAAGTGTAAATCCTACACCTCCAAGACATAAGTTTTTTAAAATATATTTTTATTGATTTTTTAGAGAGAGATGAAGTGAGAGAAAGAAACATCGATCAGCTGCCTCCTGCACGCCCCCCCCCCCCCCCCCCCCGACTAGGGATTGAGCTTGCAACCTGGGCATGTGCCCTGACTGGGAATGGAACCGGGACCTCTCAGTCCGTGGGATGACGCTCAGTCCACTGAGCCATACCAGCCGGGCAAGAAATAAATTTTAAAAGGATTCTTAGGCCTTGTTTGATTATTGAAAATACTGAATTATATACTTTAAATGAGAAAATTATATAATATGTAAATTATATCTCAGTTAAACTATGTAATATAAAAGTTAAAAAATAATCTACATGTTAACTAGGTAATAAAGTGAGATAGAGACTGAGTAAACCACGGCAACACTGAAGGAAACAGAAAGTTAAGAATTTCAGTTTAAAAGATCATGGGAATGATTACTTAGGATAGCTACAAGTCTAATCCCCCACTCCCGGAATTATTTTAAACTCATATAACTTTTAAGATGTATTCCAAAGTCAGTTTGGTCTTCATTACACGTTTCTAATGCCTCAGTTTTATTTTAAGCTTAAACCCAGAAACAGCTTTACTTATCCACAAGCATATTGTAACAAACCACAAAACCAAAGGTATTTTGAATGGCTGAAAATGGAGAAATAGGTAAATAAAATAATGGTGCATCTACTCTACAGAGAGCTACAAGGTAATTTTAAAAGAATTACTATTATGATACACAATGCAAAAATATTCTAATATTCTATCAAAAAAAAACAGAGTAAAAATTATATTTCCACTTTTTTTTTAACTAGGTAAAAGTGTAATAGGTATAATAGTTACTATTAATTAAGTGTCAATTTTATGTTTGAGGGTGCACTAGAAAATTTAAAGATGTTATAAAATTAATCTCTGTAAAGCACTAAATACCATAGATTTTAAGATGCACCATCAAATTAATAACAGCTCAAAGATGGGGGGGTGGAAGCAATACAACACGTTAAATTTATCCATCAATTATAAAATTTATTTTTACTTTACCCATGTAGTTTCCAGTAAAACATCAAAACCACATTTTTCAGGGTTACTTAAATAAGCTCCCTTTTCCCCCAACCCATTCAGTGAGGTTATTTTATACATTTGTGCTATGGATTCAATTGTGTTCCCCACCCCCAAATTCATATAATGAAGCCTTAACCCCACCCCCTCCATGTGACTGCATTTGAAAATAAAGTTTTAGGAGATAACTAAGGTTATATAAGGTCAAAAGCTTTGGGCCCTAATCTGATAGGCTACCAGATTTATAAGAAGGGGAGGGGGAGATCTTTCAGTACAGATGCACCAGGGAAAGACCACATGAGAACACAGAGAGGAGACTGTCTGCAATCCAGGAAGAGAGATTTTACCAGAAACCAAATCATCTGATGCCTGATTCGCCTGCCCAGCCTCCAGAACTGTGAGAAATAAATTTCTGTTGTTTAGCCATGAAGTCTGTGGTATTTGGTAATGGCAGTTCAAGCAGACTAATACAATTTGTAATATGCTCATTTTTTTTTGGCATGGGGAAAGTCAAAGTCTTCATTGACTCCTAGGACCTCTGACATCCTGGTTAATTATTTCCATTAAATTTGCAAGTTGCTCTTTGTGATAAATTGTTCTATGGGGTTAATCAAACATGTAGGATTCACCACACCAATACCACGCAGAACAGTTCCCCCCTCTTACAGAGGGTCCCGCCCATCTCTTTTGTTATCATCAGCCTCCTGCTGCGAAACTCAAAACATCTAGCAAACACCAATCTGTTTTCTGAATCCCTTTTCTAAAATGCCATGTGAGGGGAATCATAATAACATATTGACCTTGGAGTTCAGCTCCTTTCACTTAGTAAAAATGCATTTCAGATTCACTCATGTAGCTATATAAATCAATTCCATTTTTTTGCTCAATAGTTTTCTATTGTACGAATACAACATACTTTGTTCCACCATTCTCATGGTGAGGAACACTTTGGTTGCTTCCAGATTCCAGAAATTATGAATAAAGTTGCTATAAAAATTTGCATAGGGGATTTTGTGTGAATGTACATTTGACACAAAGACACACTCAAAAAAACTTGAGGAAAAAGAACTATACATGAACACAGTACTCTAGTTGGCAACTTTGTTTTGTAAGGGGCTATGAGTCAACTGTTATATGCTGGAATACATGGGTACTAGGATTGAACATATATGTTAATAGATGATGAAACCCAGTTTTTCACTGTTGGAGAGGGAAGATATAAATATAAGCAAGGGAGAAGGTTAGAATAAACCTCTGTGGTACTGGATTAGAGTTGGAGACAGCATGAACTCATGTTCAGCATAGATAGATAGATAGATAGATAGATAGATAGATAGATAGATAGATAGATAGATAGATAGATAGATGAATGATTTCACATGCTTGTGAACTTGAGTTAGAGTAAATGCCTATATATTTTAGGTCTGAAAAGGTCCACTGAAAGGGTCCACTGAAAAGACCCAGAAACAGAGTCGCTCCAGAAGCCTCAAGCCCTCGTAGCACCTTGGTGTCTAAGTGTTATTCACAAACGACAGAAATCAAGCCTCCTTGGAGAAGTGGGACTCTAAGGCTGGGACAGAAAACATACATAATAAACCTGGAATATCTGGCACTGCCAAAAGCAAGAAAACTCTAAAAAACAAAAGGATGAGGACATGCCAACAAGACAGAAGCAAAACTGAAAGACTGCTCAATGGCCAAGGCTGGATAATTCAAGCAACACAATAAATGATGTGGTATTAGATTATAACCCAAAGTATCATGTAGTAACTAACTGATCACAGTTAACATCACCAGTGATATTCTTTTGATATCATAATGTATATCCTGATACAATGTGATGAGGGATAAACACTTCATATCTGTGGTATTCTGTACCCAAACCAATCAATAATCCCTGTCTTTTGAAAAAAAAAAATCAAACTCAAGTTGAGGGTTAGTCTACAAAATATCTGACTATTATTTTTCAAAAGTGACAAGGTCATCACAATCAAGGAAAGACTGAGTCAATGTAACAGGAGATGTGATCTATTACATTGTGTTATCCCTCAGGGAAGGTGACCTTACCTGAAATAATCTACTCCTACCCTCCCAATCTCCTTCTGCCTGTGAAAAGCTTCCATTATGTACAACACCTTGAAGTACCTCTCTATTGACTAGATGGGATGCTGCCTGATTCACAAATTGTTCAACAAAGCTGAGTAGATCTTTAAATTTTTTCAGTTGAATTTTTGTTTAATAACAACTTTCAACAATTTAAAATTTTTTTTTCACTGTTTTATGTATTACATTCCCCTCTACCCCCAAGTAATAAGTAATAAGCTGATTGAAATTCTTATTGTTTCCCTGATTGAAATGTGTCATTTTTCACCCTCTGGCTGATTTTAAGATGTTCTCTTTATCTTTGGTTTTCAGCAATTTATTAATGATGTGACTGGTTTTCTTTATCTTTGTGTTAATACTGCGTAGTGTCTGCTGAGGCTTTTTTTCCCTGTGCATTATTTTTCATCAGGTTTTTAAATTTTTGATCATTATATTTTCAGATGTTTTCTATTTTCTTCTCTTTCCTCTGTTTTGGGAGTTTCAGTTCCACATTTGCTGTACAGTTTGACATTAATCTATACATCTTGAAAATAGTTTTCTCTTTGTGTTTTATACTGGATATTTTCTATGAGCATGTCTTGAAGTTCTTTGATAGTTATGCCCAGACTTAAAGGTGGCCCCTCTTCCAGGTATTCACACCTTTGGGTATTCCGGTAGGTTTGTGATTTGCTTCTAACTAATCTGCATGTGATTACATAAAACTTTAATATCCATCATGATAGAGTCGCTCTCTATGTCCCCTCCCCACTACTGACGGCTGATTTTGAAGACACAGCAGCATTAATCCTACAGCTGCAAGAAAATTGATTATACCAACAACCTGAGGAAGCTTGGAAGCAGAAATTTTCCTCAGTCAAAGCTCTGTCATCTTTTTTTGCAGCTCTGTAAGAAGACCCCAAGCAGAGGACTACTGTAAGCCATGCTTGAATTTCTGGCTCACAGAAACTGTGAGATAATAAATGTGTGTTGTTAATTTGTGACAACATCAATAGAAATCTAATACATAGTTATCTACTGCTGCTGGGTCTAATGTGATGCTAAATACCACCAATGAGTCTTTCATTTCTAATACATTATTATTTATGATATTCTTTTGTGTCCCCATATTCAGTTTTTCCATCTGTTCATGCAAGTGGTTCACCACATCCCCTAGATCATTTCATTTTTCATTTACTTGTCATTGTTATTTTCTAATTCAAAAGTGATCATTCCATTATCTTCTACCTGTGCGTCTACTTTTGTTTTGTTGTTGTTGTTGTTTTAATTTTTTTTTCCTTTATTGATTTTACAGAGAGAGGAAGTGAGAGGGAGAGAGAGATAAAAACATTGATGAGAGAGAACATCGATTGGCCGCCTCCTGCATGCCCCCCACTGGGGATCAGGCCCACAACCTGGGCATGTGTCCTGACCGGGAATTGAACCAGCATAGGTCGACGCTCAACCACTGAACCACACCGGCCGGATTACTTTTGTTTTTTTAATCCTCACCCAAGCATATGTTTTTATTGATGAGAGAAAGAGAGAGAGAGAGAGAGAAACATTGATGTGAAAGAAAAGAAACATTGATTGGTTGACTCCTGTGCACCTCAACTGGGGATTGAACCTGCAACCTAGGTATGTGCCCTGACCAGGAATCAAGCCCACAACCTTTTGGTGTATAGGACAATGCTCCAACCAACTGAAACACCCAGCCAAGGTCTGTATGCCTACTTTTATAGACTATATACTCTCTTGACTTCGAGTACACATTCCTGTTTGGTTAATTTTTTTTGTATAATATCCTTTCTTTATTGTATATCAGACAGTATGTCTCAAAAAACAGTAGAGATGGAAACATTTTGAATTTAACCCCTGTAAAGAATATGGTCCATTATGTCCCTTTTTATTTCAGACTGCTTTTGTGAAGGGTGACTCAATCTAATCTGTAGATTACATAGAGTTTGTGGTGGTTTTAGCTGGATTCAGTTCATCACTGGCTTCAGCTATTTTGAAGGTAAGATCAGTGATTTTCCTTTGGTAGGATGAGATTTCAGCACTGGCATGACTGAGTATCTCTTTATTCTCTGAGTCACAGTCCCCAAGTTTGTGAAACAGGGACTCTCTTGTGTTTTACCACCTACATATTATCTTTGGGATGCTGACACTTTCTTCTTCTTCTTGTTTTGTTCCTCACTTTCTGTTACCTGGTGACCGATTTCTTATATGCTCAGACTTTGGAGGGATCCTGCAGTATCCTTGGAAAAGAATTGGTGTCCCTCAGAAGGGTGTCCTTGAGTTTTACCACCATTCTCCTAACATTCAGGTGGCTGTTGCCTTCCCTCTTGAAGACGGCTCCTCATGCATCAGAGAAAATCTCTATCATTTCTCTTTTCCTCTATTAGACTTTGTAAACTCAGTGAATGAAGTGATGGCTCTTTGTAAGCTTACTTCTTATTGTTCATGCCTGCACATACATAACCATTAAATGTTTGATAAAATTTGCCATTTTTCTCCCAACCATTTTCCATGGCAGATTATTCCTCCTCCTAATACCCCACCAGAGGTAAAAACAGTGATAGATTCCTTCTTTTCTAAGAAGTGTTCATCAGTTTATATATAAGTCCTCAGCTCTCTGGTTTTTTTGTGTGTGTTTTTTGTGTTTTTTTTTCCCTTAAAAACTATGATTTTATAGCTTACTTATTAGACTTGCCCTATGATAATGGTGAAAGCAATGGGCTCTTATAATTTTTTACATCTTGGTAAGAACTGTTGATGTAGAGCAAGAATTTGAATCTCTGTATGTGTGTTGCCAACATTTTGTAGTATCCTGAATTGTCTTTTCCATTTGAAATCAGTAGATAGACAAGGTTTTCCTTTTTCCATTAAATTGAATGGACATTAACTTATATCTTATTTATAAACATGGAGCCTCTTTGGAAAGTCTCTTTCATTTCATTTTGTTTATTCAAAAATAATAGAATTTCTGTATACAAAAAGAGAAAGAAAAAGGGGGGGGGAGTCAAAACAAGCTTGAGAGCATAACAAAACAAAGCCAAAACAACTGATTTTACTCTAGGAACAAGCAATATGTAATGAGAGTGAAGAAAACAACTAGGTGTTAGATAAATGAAGCATATAGGAGAAAATAAAAAATAGAACACCTCAATCAAAGAAAAAATATAGCACTGTGATCAAAGAAAATAACTTTATAAAGAAAGCAATATTGATTTTCTACAGAGACAATTAGAAGACAGAGAATATATTAAAAAATTTAGTCAATGTAGTACCAGATCTATATTTTATGAATATGCATCTTCCAATAAATATTCTTTCTGTTTCCTACAAATTGAAAAGCAGTAGCTAATAAATAACAATGATTTCACTCCTTGTAAAGCAAGGCTCCAAAAGAAGGAAAAAAATAGTTGTTTTGTTTTTATTTACAGTTACAAATAATATAGCTATAAGCTAATTTTAAGATAGATGAAAAAATTCAAAGTAGTAATTGTGATGCAGACTCTATATAATTGTAGTATTAATGATTCCAAAAACTCTTAAATTGTTCTCCAAATTACCCAATTTGAGAAATGTGCTAAAAATCAGTATTTCTCCTAAGAGGGTTTTACAGACTTAGCTAATGGAACTTAGTGAAAACATTTTATGCATGCCATGGCAATTTGGGGAGAAGGGCATGGTTTTAGGAATCATTATGCACTTACATTGGTGCCAAATTCTAGGCTCAGATTAGCTTTGGTAACCACTATACCAATCTCTATACTGTTTCTTCTGAAGTGCTTTATATGGATTTAACATTGATAATTATCTTTCTAGGGAGCTAAAAACATTAGTATATAATCTCATTTATCCTGTAAAACTGTTCATTCTATAGCAGCATGATGTATCCTGGAAAATGAAAACGGTAACTGGAGATATTTCCTTATAAAATGGTATTCTCTACATTTGGATGATTCATTGTATATCTTTCTACCTAATTTCTACTTTCTCATTGTACAGAAACTACTGAGTATGGGTACAATTTATAAATTAGTTAACGGCCTTAATTTTACATACACACACACACACACACACACACACACACACACATTATGTGCATGTATAATGTAATACACATGTATATGCATATATAATGTATGCCTACTTTAAAATTAATATATAAAAACTATATAACTATAATGTAATTATATATAATAATTATTCACTATTCTTATTATGTGTCCAACAGTATGCTTTGCTCTTTACCTATATTACTTCAAGAACTTTAAATGCAGACTCTAGGTTTAGGTACCTTCCATCTGCCCAGTTTTTCTTTAAGAGACCTAAGACACAGGAGCTAAATAAACTGCCCATGGTCACACAGCTGCTAATGAAAGCATTGAGATTCAGAGATTGATCATTTTATACAAGTCTAGTCTGTAAAGCATTAAAATCTGCCACCTTTCCAACCATTGAAGCATGAATAAAATGTTTGTAAATGAAAATACGATTATTACCCTTGTTGTTAAATTAGACAACTGTCTGTTCATTTTCTTTTAGCACACAGGTACAGCTATATTCAGCCATAAGGATGAGATATATGTATACAGTATAAGGACTTAGAACTTAAGCTAGAAGTCTAAAAGAGGGTGGTGGGGGAAATGCAAGAATTGCTATCAACTTCTTAAGAACATGCTAGAATTGCACTGTGATGAACTAGGTATCCAAGCTATGAGAATGAATGGGAGGCTTTTGAAGTGGATGTGGAGATACCTTGTTCATCATGCTCAAGATCTAAAGCATAGCAGGTACTAAATTGACACGTAAGTGGGAGTAGGCAAAGAAAGAAGACAGGGAGCAAATGAAGGATGGAGGAAGAAGAGAGAGGGTCTTTGTGAAAGAAATGTGTCTTTCCTGTTGGCCAGAGTGGCTCAGTTGGTTGAGTGCTGACCATGCAACAAAAGGTTGCTGGTTCAATTCGTGGTCAGGGCACATACCTGGGTTGTGGGTTAGATCCCCAGTCGGGAGCATATGAAAGCAACCAATGGATGTTTCTCTCTCACATCTCTCTCTCTCTCTCTCTCTCTCTCTCCCTCCCTCCCTCCCTCCGTCCCTCCCTCCCTCCTTCCTTCCCTCTCTCTCCCTAAGCATGTCCTTGGATGAGAATTAAAAAAAAAAAAAAAAGCCTTTCCAAACTAGAGTTAAGATCTTGGTGGGCTGCTATCTGCAGTTCTTTTAAATCCCATTACGTTAAATATAATGTAATGCCAAAATCCATGCAGAGACATTCTTTCCTAAAGGGAATATTTACAATCTGTTTTTTTTCTTCTTCTTCTTCTTTTACAGCTGCCCAAAGGATCTGTTCTAGGATTATTGATGTGGCATATTACTCTCATCATTTAGATAAGAAAAAGGATGCTTGGGATAGTTAAATGAACTACCAAAGGCCATATAGCTCATTGATGGAGCCTGGCCTTTATATCTGGTCTTCTGGTTTTGAAACATATAATCTTTGCCAGGGTTTAGAGTAAGTCTCACCTTACTCCATGCCTTAATAATAAATAATTCAATGTTGGTTTTTAAAAGTATTACTTATTACCAAACTTGGGTCTGATCATTTAAATAGTTTTATTTTCAATAAAACTTAAAATCTCTAACCTTTTCTATACCCACTGGACATATCTGAATTTCATGAACCAATACAGTTAATCTCTCTATGAAAATCCCTTATGATGTGTTGTCAGAATTTCTTCCCACTTATAGTATCAGTTCAAACAGCTTTTCAGAGATAACTGTAATTCTGAGGAAAGCCTGAGTCCTTTATGGCTAATCCTTCACGTGGTCCCACCGTTCACTTTATTTTTAGCATCCTTCAGTTCAAATGACTGTCTCCCTCTGACATCTACAGTGGCTTCCAGCAGCATCTGGTCTCCCAAGGGAACCAGAGGGGAATTGGGAATGAGTACAGGATTTGAATGAGTTTTCTAAAAGGCTTACTGGATATGAAGCTCCCAAGTTACATTTTTGAGGACTTCCTAATTTTAGTCTAGTGATATGCATTGACTTTGGAGGTAGTAAAACAACCACTGTAAATACTTTCTATTTTTCACAGAGATGTACAATCTCAAGTGTTTGAACACTAAATGATTTCATATGCAATGTCTATTTTCAGGGAAAGGCAGTCTGAACTGGAAATTGAACATTTTCTGCATCACTCTTTCATTTTGCATTCATTCCTTCAATTATTACTTCACATGTGTCATTCACACAACAAACATAAATTAAACTCCTATCATGCATTAGTTGTTAGATTCTGGGAATGATGTGAAACATAGCCTCTAATTTTAAAGGCACATGATGTCGTGGAGAGAACTCTGTGAAGCAAATCTTTATAGCACTTTAGTGTTCACTAAGCCATTCCATCTCTGTTTTTTATGTGTATCACTTCATCTCTGGGACTTTCTCATCCCTCTTCACTCCACAGTCTTAAACATTCTAAAGTATTGTCTCAAGAGTTTATTGGTAAATACTTAAAGTTCTATACCAGGAACTAAATGCTATTGTTTTTAATTACTGCTGTTGTAAGTGGGAATACATTACATTTCTTAAACTGTCATTTACAGTAGATAAGAACATCACTGATGGTACACGAACTTTGTTATCAACTCTGTTATTGGGCTTACTAATTATTTGTGTCTGTTTTTGTTTTACAGCTGCTTCTGTTGGGTTTCCCAGGTAAAATTGCTTATGATTGGCAAAATAGTGAAAATTGTACTTTTGTTTTTCAAATTGCATTACATTTATTGGGGTGACATTGGGTAATAAAATTTGTAAGTTTCAAATGAAACATTTTATAATACATCCTCTGTATAGTGCATTGTGTGTTCACCACTATACTCTTAACTTTCAAAAAAACTATGATCTGGTTATATTTTCTGATGTTATTGAAGATCACTGCTAGAATACAATTCAAAAGTAATGATGCTATTATCCATTCTCAAAATTATTTTTAGAATTAATGAGACTGTTTTTAACCTAGTGTTTCACCATTATTAATAATGCTTTTGTATATCTCTTTTCTTAACATCCATTTTTACTGTATTAAGGAAAACTTTGATAATCATTACTAACAGTTTCTAGTAGGTATAGGCTTTAAATTTTTTAAATGTCTATTCGTATGAGTCATTTTTATTGATCCATTCTATTGATTGATTATAATAATTTGTGTCCCAGTATTACATTATCGTTGACTTCACCATCTATGTTTTATTTGTTCATTTGATAAGCTAGTCACAGGATCAAACTGGACAGTTGGGGAGACCATTTATAGACGATGGCCAGGGTTAAGAACAACCAGAGGTAGTGCAAGTGCCCCGGGACTAGAGCTAGTTGTGAGCCGGGTTTGAATGGGCAAAAAGGAAGGAAAGGAGGTAGCTACTCGAAGAAGATGGCTTGACAAGAGATGTGACCCATGTTAGAGAGATGCAGGAAACCTACATTGAATGAAGACAGTCAGTAAGGTAAATCCTCCTGCCTCAGTTTCTTCCTGCCTCCCACTTTCTTCGCCCCATTCAATCTGAAGCCAGAGAGCAGAAAAGTCCATTGATACCTTTGTGAGGGTCTGCTTTCCAGGGCATAGAGCTGGGTGGAGAATATCTAGGATGAGCAAACAAAAGACATCTGTGTCTCTAAAGAAAGTTTCTAATAATCTAACATGGTCCAGTGCCTGTGTTATATATAACCATTCCCATTATATAACAAGGACTCACACCAATGAAATGGAAATTTTATTAAAGGTTATGAAAGGAATAATGAGGATCCTGTGTTTAAAAAACAGAAGTGGCAACTGGACCTAAGAAAGGTATCACTGTGGCTAGAGCTTGGTGAAAAGGAGCACACAGTTTAGGAAGAGGACAGAAAGGAAGCCAGGAGATAATGAATATTCAGGGATTTATAGTGCTTTGTAAGATGTTAGGTTTTGTTCCGAGAACAATGAAAGTCCACTGAAGGCTTTTACATAGGGAATGTTATGAGTGATCATTTGAATTATTTATTTCTTAAAAGAATCCCTGATAAAAATCCCTTTACCAGATAATTGATGTAGATAAGTGAATAATATTCTTTTCTGAGGATGAATGGTGGATGGATATGGGTTGATGGGCAGGGATATATTTTTAACTACTTTTTTTGTTTTCTTAATTCCATATATTTGTGGGGGGGGTTGTTTGTTTTTGTTTTTTTTTTTTTTTTCAGATATAGGCTTTATGTCTTACACTTTGCTAAATGCCAAGAACACATTTAACATGTTATAATTTTTTTAACTGTTAACAGGTATATACTAGTATTTGTTTTAGTTTTTAAATGTCTTCTATATTTCTACTTCTATTTCTTATTGTATCTTTGTAAACTACACATTTCTTTGACATCTTTACTAGAACATCTTCTAGCTTATTGATGATTATTTTCCTAAAGAGTGACAATTTTATTATGTTCAATACATGTATTTGTTTTCCACTACTTTCTGTTTTAGCTGTACCAAGTCCTTATTTTCCTCTATATTTTTGCCATCTCATAGAATAGAATACTGTCTTTACTGTGTTTTTTAGTTCAACTTGTAAGTAACCAACCTATTTGTGTTCTTTTTTGCCTGGTAATGGTATCACTTAAACATTTGGATTTTATTATAAATACCGTGTTGGTTGCATCTCACATTCCAAGTCTTCTTTTTATGATTCTTCCATTTAAAAAGTTATACACTGCAATGCAATGAAATTTTTTCCAATGTAATTTAAAAGTTTATGCAATAATGAGTCTCCCTGAATGTCTTTACTATATTTCCTATACTTGTCTCCAGAGGCAGTGAAGAGGGGATGTCTGGGAGATTTCAGTTCTATGGTGAATCTGGGTTTTGGGGGAGGGCACCACTGGAGAATGTAGGCGGTGGTAGCTTCTCAGAGGAGCAGAAGACTTGTTGTGTCCTGATAGCCTGTGGCAAGGGAAGAAAGAAGCAGCAGGATTGGGGAGTGAGGGAAGAGTGAAGGTAGTGTATATATAAAATGAACTAAAGTTAACCAATCTGCTAAGAGTATTGACATTTTGGAGGCTGAGGCATGAAGAAAGACAACTTTCCAGTCCTGCATCTGGACGTCTAGCTAACTCTCCGATTATGAATTCACAGATCCAGACCTCCTGATGACCCCTGAAGGACTCAAATATACATCAACTTGACACCCAGACCACCGGATATGACCAGACCACTTGGCACCCATCAAGTTGCCTGACATCCGGTTGATAACCAACCCTAGGACTAAGATTGCAAGACTGCTGATTCTCAAGAATGTATTATAAGAACTTTTCATTTTTCTTTCTTCTTTTGAACATTCTGGGGGTTTTCCCAGCTGTGTTCTCAATCTGCAAACTCCAAGACAATTGAAAAAAATTGTATCACTTATTTCTAGCCAAAGCCTTCAGGCTCTTTTTGAGTTTATTCGACAGGAAAGTACCTTTATCCCTTAGAGATAGTTTCGGATTCTTGAGCAAGCATTGTTCCCATTTACTGATGTACACAAATAAGTGCAATTTAGTGGCATTGTCCACTAAACCAAGTAAATAAATAGAGAAAAAATTTCACAAACTATTGGGCCAAACTATATAACTAAACCAAGCATAAAAAAGAAGGAAGTCTCAAAATATCCCATGGTGTGCTAGTATTCTCAGAGAGTGAAAAATGTTTACATTTCTAAACTCTCTATTTTTCCCCACTATCTAAACAGCAATGTTTGAATGAATTTGTTAAAGTTTTTATCTCAGCCTAAAGTTAAACACAGATATAAACATCTCTTAAATAGTACTTATTTCCTACATAAAGATGTCTTAATTAAATTTGTAATCATATGCATGATGGGTAAAACTATTATAGCTTAATTTTCTCTTATCAAATTGCATGTATTCACAGTAAGCCCTATTTTAACTTGGTGTTTGTCATTTATCTACCATTTTCACATACATTATGACATGTGATTACTTGTGCATGTCTCAGTCACTGAGAACATGATTCTTTATTCTAGTCATGGAGGATTCAAACCCCTCACACCCATGCAGGAAACTCGGGAGTTGTCAGGGAGATAGTTAGTAATAATGTTGCATAAATGGCATTCATGATGAGTGAAAAGTGCTTTGCTTTGATGAGCTGGAAACAGAATCTCTGATTAGATGTTCCAAGTCCACATCCACAGCTTCAGGCCAAGGACTTGCTCATAGGTTTTATGCTGGAAGATTGGTAGAGGAACTAACAACTTAAACACAGGTTGTTGCTACAGTTACAAGCAATATAAATTAAGCCCTTACTATATGCAGAGATCTGTGGTAAGTAGTTTCAAACATAACATCTTTGTCACAGTTACCCTATAAGAAAAGGAACTCTGTCTTTCCAATTCACAGATAAGGTGACAAAAACACAGACCCTGGAAGGAAGTGTTATCTTCAGATCTAGAAAGCAATGGCAAGTTATTTTCTGCTTAGTGACTGAAGATGTCTGTCTTGGCAGGTCTCCCTTAAATCCATTCATATCCCAAAATCCCAGCCTCACTTTCAACTTGGTGAAGCATAACATATCTCAGCACAGATGATCTCAGTCTAAAATGTTTACCTGCTAATACATCTTCCTGATCATTTCTGTGTCTCAGACATACTCTGATGCTTCAGCCTTCTTGTTTCTTTCTAACTTTTATCCATCTACCATCTATCTATCTATCTATCATCTATCTATCTATCTATCTATCTATCTATCTATCTATCTATCTATCATCTATCTATCTATCTATCTATCTATCTATCTATTGAACTATCTATCGATCTATCAATCTACCTATCAATCTGATCTCTTTGCAACAGCCTACCAGTTATATTTTTAATTAAAAAATTAGTAAGATTAATCAATAAGAATGTTTTATACCAGCAGTTGTCAAACTGAATTCCCCAAAGCAGTAATCACACAAAATAATCTATAACAAAAAAATACCCTAATCAAATATATTTCAGTGATGTTAATTCTCTTTAGCCCACCTTTGGAGAATCACAATCAGCTTTAAGACTTTAATGTTTCTGAAAATTCCTGGGGCCTTCTTTAGGGGGAAAAAAAAAGTTAATTTTATTTAACACTGCATTTACAGATGTCGTTAAGCATAAATCTCCACAGAAATACCCTTTCTTTTCATTATAATTTATTCATATCTGAAAGAATAATTTATTTATGTATTTTATTATCTATTTATACATACAATGTACTCTGTCATTGTTTTGGAAATCCTAGTAAATAAAACCTTGGATTTATTATTGAGATTAAATATCCCCTAAGGAGTCATCCAAGAATGGTTCTGCAAAGGTTTTATTTTGGCTGCCTTGGTGTTAGTTTTCACACAGCCCAGTTAAGGTCACAGAATATGTACCATCTCCTCCCAGTCTTTCCTTGAAGTGCAGGCTCTCATGGCCACTGACTCAGTCCTCAGGAAAGGTGTAGGCTCACCTCCATGTCCTCCTTCAAGGAACTACTTCAGTTAGAAATAAAGAGTAATCCAGATGCTACCTGTGGGAGACTGGGAGTGTCTTCCAGGGGCACTCTGTTGAAGAAGAATCTGGAAACATACCTGTGCCTAGTTTAAAGGGTTTCTTGCTTCCATAAGATGCCTGTCTGAAAGCTAGAGAAATGAAAGTCCAGCCTAGACAACTCTTTGCCATTCCTAAGGAAGACCAATTAAAACTCCAGTTGGGATTCTTTTTCTGATAAAAGTCTTCAATACAAGTGACTTTCATTATAGACTTGAGAGTGACAACTTAATAATCCAATACTCTGGAGAATGCAATAACATTAATGGGACTTGACACATGATTATCATTTTTCCCATAGACTTACCCTGTAGTTAGAGCTCAGTGCTCACTATGATAAGATTTCTGAAATGTTCTTGTTCCCCTGTGATGCTGGGTTTACCATCCTTTGCTATCGTAACCCCTAAACATGTTTTCTCAAAAAAGAGCCAGTCAAGGAATGGAGAAAGAGCATATTTAGACAATGAAACTCATGTGCCTTCTTAATCCCTGGACTTTTTAAATGGACATTACCCCAAATTCTAAAGAATAGTACAGGAATGGGCATGGACACTTACTGAGTATCTATTATGTGTGAGCAAAAGGCTTTCACACAAATATTATAAATCATCTGTACAATTTTGAAAAGTGGCTATTTTATTCTCATTTAAAGATAAGAAAACTAAGGTTTATATAAGTAAATTCCCCACGACCACCAGGATTGTGTTAGTAGCTGGTATTGAAATTTTTGTGTGTGTATTTTTTTGTGATTGACTGTATAATCATTGGGTTAAATTAATACATGCAATAATTTAGTCAAATGGTTCAAAAACCAAAAAGTGCCTTAGGACATACAGTGAAGTCGGGCCCCCACCTTGGTCCCTCTGCGGCATGAATGTTCCTCTCCTCAAAAACAAAACAAAACCAGATACCACCATTATTAGTTCTTTTTGCATATACTTCCAGAGATTTCTAAATATATATCCATGTACTATTTTAAAAATACAAATTATATCATTCTATATACACCATCCTTCACTTTGCTTTTTGTCACTTAACGACAAATCTTTAGAATCTTTTTATATTAGGACTTAAAGAACGTCCTCATTTTATTTTGAAGTTGTATAACATTCATTTTGCAGATGCGCTACAGTTTATTTAACCACTACCTTACTGGTGGATGTTTAAGTGTTTAAGTTGCTCCCAGTCTTATGCTACTATGTACAGTACTGCAATGAATAATCTGATATTTAGGCAAGAGGAAATGTGCTCCTAGAATTCTTACTACAGAAGTAATATCACACACACTCACACACTCCTTACATGTCTGTGTATTTCTGAGGCGGTTTTGCTCCACCTTGTCTGCACATAAAAACCAGCTGAGGAGTTCAGTAAGTATTAGTACCTGGGTTCTGCCGCTGGAAACTGGAGTGCAGCCTTGACACCGACATCTAAAGCCTCCCCGGGGCTCGTGAAGTGCCCACTGCTGAGAAACAAATCTCCAAACGCCAGATAACAATGCGTGTATGTTTTCAGGCTAGAAACAAACAAATAAACAAAGAAGTGCATGAAAGAGTGAAGAGAAGTCCCATTTACACAATCAGTTTGGTTTCAATTTGGAGGAAATTGAGGATATAGCGTTTTGGAGAAAAAGAGCACTGCAGTGAGAGGGGAATGGCCTCAGGAATCAAGATAGAACCGGGTTTAAAGTTCTTCAGGCAAATCACTTGCGTATCACTTTTCTCCCTCCACCATCCAATTTGTCACCAATACTGTTCATATTAACCCAACTTTGATCTGACTACTCTTGAAGCCATTCCCTCCGCACACAGGACAATGCCCCTGACCTCAAGGATGTAAATTCTAGTAGGAATGCCACAAAGGAGAGCTAACTCTGATTTAAGACTAAGTGATTCTGGTAGCCCAAGAGGCAGCATCATTCTGGGAATTTGAGGAGCCTTTCTGAAGGAAGTCACAACTGACTAGAGAATTAACTAACAGAGAAATGTCAGCCAAGAAAATGGCTCACAGAAGGGAAGCGGAGGTGGGAAAAGACACCTTACTCAGTGAGACCAGCATGGCGTAGGGGAGTGGACATGAGAGCAATGCAGAGAGCACAGTTGGGACTTTGCAAATAATTGAGTGCCGCCTGAATGTGGGATAATTTTTGAGAAATGACAAAATGTTTTACACCAAAAATCTATTTAACAGATGCATAGGATATTTTTCCATTAAAAGGGATGTGCTAGCCCTGGCCTGTGTGGCTCAGTGGGTTGGACGTCAGCCCATGCACTGAGAGGTCACCACTTCTATTCCCAGTCAGGGCACATGCTCTGGTTGTGGGCTCGATCCCCAGTGAGAGGTGTGCAGGAGGCGGCTGATGGGTGTTTCGCTCTCTCTCTCTCCCTTCCTCTCTCTCTAAAATCAATAAAAACATACTAAAAAAATAAAATAAAAGGGGCCTGCTAAAGCATGTTGTTTATTCCCATTTCTGAACCCCCTCGTCTCTCAGGCCCAGCAACAAGAGCATGGGACACAGTGAGTGCTACTGAGAGGGCAGTGGGACCAGTCCTCCTCGTCCTGTGCTCATGTCCACAGATCGCAAATCAACCTCAGGATCTATACGTGCGAAATACAGACAGGCCCAACCTCCCTTTGGAAACAGAAGCAATCGTTTCCTGGAAAATCAACATCGGCAAGAAAAAGTAATGCCCTTTTCTGGGGTGGGTGAAATTGGCTTTGAATAGCTTCCTCAGTGAACATGTCTCCTTCTCATCCATTGTCATATCAATGATTACGTATGTACCATTCCACAGTAAGAGATATAGTTCCTTCAATGATACAGAACAAATTAAATGTACACTTAATATGATAGGAGGGGCTTAGAAAGGGTAAGGAAAATTGCCAAACACGAATTTCACTTCTGAGGATGTATTTTTTTTGGTTTCTGCTCGTTATTTTCAAACGGATACCTATACTATCATTCCACACACTACAGATCCCAAAGTATGGAGATGACAATCAGATCTTTGGGGCTTTCCACTGTGGAGTCCCAGTGACTGAGAACACACTGTGACTAGTCTTTGTATTTAAAAGAAAGTGTGTTAGTTTACTGGTTCTTTTCAAAATACCCTTGCTATGTCTTACCTTAAAATTTCCATAATTTCTCAAATGGACTACCTAGCTTCTAGATTCTTGTTTCAAAACTCTCTTCCTATTTTGGTCAAGCCAGTCTCTATGGGCTTTAAAACAGAAGTGTTCATAGTGCTGCAGTGGGTTTCCTGGCTCTTGAAGCCAGTTGCCAACCCCAGATTCGTTTCCCGAACCGATGCCACTTCCTCCTGTGGCACGTGTTCTGCGGTCCCCCACACTCTTCCCCAGGAACTTCACATTGTCGCAAAGGTTCTTCACTTGGCCCGCATCATTCTCTGAGGCACGTAGGTGGTCCACAGCTCAACACTGGGAGCATGAGAAGGTCAGCATGTGCTTCAGGATGTTTATCTTCCCTGGCTTCTTAAGTGTGTGCTTTTATTTTTCTTCTCTCTACCCCACCTAAATTTAATATCAAGAGGAAATCCAGGAGCTTTATGCTTTACATGGCAGAAATCTCACATGGAAGTAAAATTCATACCCACCCTCACTTCTACCCGTCATAGAGAAAGACAGAGGCATAGATGTTTCCATGATCTTCGTGTCAAGCCCCAAGTCTTGAGCTACTCTGGTCCCACATATACTTGCCACAGTGCATATCACAGTATTGTTTGCAAACAAGTCTGCTTTTTTATTTGTAAAACAGGGCATATTGTGAAGGAAATACACTGAAAGGAATATTGTGGTTGTTATATGAACTGAAATGCAGTTAGTACCTCACAGAGAGTGGGTGCTCAGCATGTGCCCTTGTGCTGAAAGGAGAACGTGTAATAAAGAAAAACAGCCACAGATTTTGACACCAAATAATCACAGTAGACTGCGAACTCCACAACTCTGGGGATCACCCAGCCCCGGTCTCCACCGACACGCACATCTAGCAGATTGTTCCCACAACAATGAGTTTGTTGAACTAACGAAGAAATTAACAAACATAAGTGAGACTAAATTTTGGTTTTGGCATTTACCAACTTTTCCCTTAAGATTAAGTTCTTTTGTGTAGCGTTGTAGTATAACCTGATATCTGGTATTGTGATCTGCCTACTTTGTCCTTCTTTTTCAGGATTGCTGTGGCTATTCGGGGTCTTTTTTGGTTCCATGTGAACTTTTGAAGTATTTGTTCTAGTTCTGTGAAATATGTCATTGGTATTTTGATAGGGATTGCATTGAATTTATAGATTGCTTTGGGTAGTGTGGACATTTTAATGATGTTAATTCTTCCAGTCCATGAACAAGGTAATATCCACAGCAATCCTGAAAAAGAAGGACAAAGTAGGAGGGATCACAATACCAGATATCAGGTTATACCACAAAGCTACTGGTACTGGCACAAGAACAGGCACATAGATCAATGGAATAGAACAGGGAACCCAGAAATTGACCCAAAACATTATGCTCAATTAATATTTGACAAAGGTAGCAAGAGCATACAATGGAGTCAAGACAGTCTCTTTAATAAATGGTGTGGGAAAATTGGACAGCTACATGAAAAAAAATGAAACTAGACCATCAACTTACACCATACACAAGAATAAACTCAAAATGGATAAAAGACTTAAATGTGACTCATGAAACCATAAAAATCCTAGAAGAAAATGTAAGTAAACAAAATTTCAGACATCATACACAGCAGAATTTTCATTGATACATCACCTAAGGCAACAGAAACAAAGGAAAAGATGAACACATGGGACTACATCAAACTAAAAAGCTTCTGCACAGCAAAATGGAAAGGGAACCCACTATATGGGAGACCATAATGGCCAATGATACGTCATATAAGGGGTTAATTTCCAAAATATATAGAGTGCTCATACAACTCAACAAAAGGAAGACAAAGAACCCAATTAAAAAAATGGGCAGAGGAACTAAATAGACACCTCTCTAAACAGGGCATACAAATGGCTAAGAGACATATGAAGAAATGCTCAAGATCACTAATCATCAGAGAGATGCAAATTAAAACAGCAATGAAGTATCACCTCACACCTGTCAGAATGGCTGCCATCAACAAATCATCAAACAACAAGTGCTGGCGAGGGTGTGGAGAAAAGGGGACTCTAGTACACTGCTGGTGGGAATGCAGACTGATGCAGCCACTATGAAAAACACTATGGTGTTACCTCAAAAAATTTAAAATTGAATTGCCATTTGACCCAGTGATCCCACTCCTAGGAATATACCCTAAGAAGCCTGAAACACCAATCAGAAAGAATACATGTACCCCCATGTTCATAGCAGCACTATTTACAATAGCTAAGATCTGGAAACAGCCCAAGTGTCCATCAGTAGACGAATGGATAAAAAAGCTGTGGTACATGTACACAATGGAGTACTATGCAGCCGTAAGAAAGAAAGATCTCTTATCCTTTGAGATGACATGGAAGGACCTGGAAACTATTATCCTAAGCAAAACAAGCCAAGCTGAGAAAGACGAATATCATATGATATCACTTATTTCTGGAATATAATGAACATAACAGTCTGAGGAACAGGGTACTCCCAGAGATGTGGAAGTAGGGTACAGACTGACAATCCCCAGAAGAGGGATTGGGGAGGGATGAGATAAACCACAGAACTTATATGCATATATGCATAACCAATGGACATGGACAACAAAGCTGGGGATGGGGTGGGGAGGGAGGGGGAGGAGGGTGTCAATGGGGGAAAAAGGAGAAACATCTGGAACAAAAATAAATAAAAAAAGGAAAAAAAAAGAATTAAGTTCTTTGAACTTTAGTTTCTTCATCATTGGGATGAAGGTCATACCACCTGGTTTGCTGAATTACTGCCAGGTTTAAATGATAGCCTCTGGCAGGTTTTCCAAAATATGATACTACATAAATGGGTGGTGGGTGGATGGATGGATGGATGGATGGACGGATGGACAGATGGATAGAGAAGTGAATTTAGGACAACTCAAACCAGAAGAAGATGTTGGGGTGTGTGAGGGTACATTCACAGGTTAACCATAGCAATAATTTTTTGAAGAAGAAAAGGAAGTTATTATTGAATTTAATGTCTGGCCTCATACCTAATTTATTAGTAGAATTCCATACATTCCTTGAACGCACATTCTACCCTATCAACCCCAGGTCCCTGGCTCCCTCTCACCCAGTTGCATGTACATTGGCAAAGGAAGAAATTTTCAGTGCAACCATCAGGTACTGGCTCCAGCAGGTACCACCCTTGTACTGATGATTTATTGTTTCCCTCTTCTTTCATTCATGCATTCCAAATTTGTGAATGGGAAGCAGAAAGAATGCAACAGTTGGATTTGGAATATTTCAGTGTCATAAACTAAATGTTTTTCATCTTCATTATGTAAGTTATGAGAATATATGTATATATTTTTTTAATCCTCACCTGAGGTCATATTTGCTTCATCTTCAGATAGAGCGGGAGGGAGAGAGGGAGGTAGAGAGAGAGAGAAAAACATCGAAATGAGAGAGACACATCGACTGGTTGCCACCTACACAACCCCAACCAGAGCCGGGTACAAACTGCAACAGAGGTTCGTGCTCTTAGGGGGAACCGAACTCCGGTCTCTCTGGTCCACGGGCCGACGCTCTAACCGCTGAGCCAAATCAGCCAGGGCAAGAGTAAACATATTTTTCTCCTGCTAGAACTTAAACATATATTCATTTTCAAATTGACAAGGTAAATTTCCATTTGTTTTTGTTCTGCTGTCCAAGTTTAATATTAACCTTAGAATATACTAACAATTTGCTCATCCCTTTAACACACTATTAATTTGCTTCTACTTATCTATGCATCTATTAACTTTCATATGTGATTATACAATTATTTTCAATATGTGCATGTATTTTTGTGATTTTGTGTGTATGTGCGTGTTCATGGATGCTGATGCTCACACAGTTGAATGATGCTGTATCTTTTAAAAAGGGACAAAACATTAGCGATCTTATGTTTCAGACTATATACTGAATTACTTACTGGCTAAGTTCATTAGCATTTCAGTAATGTAACACTTCAATTGTGCTATGAAATTGCTTTAATCTTCCTCTCCTCAGTAATGAGAAATCTTCACCCTGTTGCAAACTTTTGAAGTATTGTGCACAATGCTGGATCTCTATGACCTATTAAGACAGCATCTCTGGGAGGAAAGCTTACAGAACTCTTAAGCATGTCTTCCCAGTCCCTTCACAAACCTGATTCCAGCTCACCTTCTCAGTCCATCTGCCCCATGTGCCATTTCCAGGATCTAGCTGTCTGGAATGGTTCTCCATCTCTGGGCACGTATACACTTTTATTCAGGTGCCTAAACGTCACACTACAGATTTATAGATTGTATATTTGTTTCTATGAAGTTGGTTATTTAATCAATTTATGTCTCCTCAGTGAGACTGAAAGCTGTACAAAGCAGAAATCCTTTCCTAACTATTGTATATCTAGTGTCTGACACTCACAATCTGTGTTCAAGTAAATAAATAAATGAAATAATTGATGAAATCCAAAATTGTATATAAATATTTTAAAATTCTTCATCAAGAGGAAATGCTTAATTTGACTATCTAAATTTTTAAGACTCCAGCCTAAAGCAACAAACTCAGTGTTTCCATTACAATAAGACTATGGATGAAGGAGTGTAAATAGTTGGATAAATATGAATCCATTTAGGGCTATTCAGTTGATGATGCCTTATAAAATCTGGGAGGTCTCAGGCAACAAATTCCCTTGTCTCCTAGGCCCTTTTATTTTTCAACCAAAGAACCTGAGGCCCAGGAAGCCAAGTCACACAAAGCAGTGAAAGAATATACAGGTTTTTCCAAATACATCGCTGACTCTCACGAGCTGCTTTTCCTGCCACCAACACTCCCGTCTGTTCTCATCTTTAGGACTACCTGTCCGGCTCAGCTGTCTTTTCTCTCCATCTCTTTGCATGTGTGCAGCTATCATATTCTATTTTTTAAAATATTTTTTTTCCTTTATTGATTTTAGAGAGAGAAGAAGTGAGAGGGAGATAGAAACATCGATGAGAGAGAACATCGATTGGCCACCACCTGCATGCCCCCCACTGGAGATTGGGCCCAAAACCTGAGCACGTGCCTTGACCGAGAATCGAAGAACGGCGACCTCCTGGTGCATGGGTCGATGCTCAACCACTGAGCTACACTGGCCGGACAACAGCTATCATATTCTATGTGGACAGTAATCATTGGCAGATATTTTGCTTTTCATAACTCTACATTTCACCTGATAATTTTATGTCCATTGTTAGCTGTTTGGGATAGTTCTCTGCTAGTCTTTCAACACTGATTTCACAGCTTAATAGTTGTGTGTTTTGCATGAGTCACTTAACCTCTTGAGACTTAATTTCCTCAACTGAAAGCTGTACAAAGCAGAAATCCTTTCCTAAGTGAGTGATAAGGACAGTGATTTCTAATCAAAGAGGTTATTATGCAGACTATATTAATAATGAAATTTAAAATAAAATGTGAATTGTAAAGGAATAAATAAACAATATTTGTATTTTATGATGCATCTTACCCTCAACATCTATTTTTTATTCTAATAAGAGGAAGAATAAAGGAAAAAATTCTATGTGTATCAAAAGACAAAGAACAATCTGCAATAAACTTGAAAAGTAAATGTTGCTTGATGGACAAAAGGGTAGATTTGTCTCTTTTGGGGGTCAGTTGAAATGAACAGTTCTTAAAAGAAAGATCTACCTTCTCATTATAGAAGAAGTCCTAAATTACATGATTTTCACATGTATTTAATATAGTTAGAAGAAAAAATGGCAAATAATTTATTGAATGAATTTATTCACCTTAAGACACTGACCTTTCTCTACAAAGATAAGTACAGTTGCCTCCAGTTATGTGAATTACTTGAGGATTTTTTTTTTCATTAGTGACAGCAGTTTTGGCAACTCCATTTTTAAAATGAGATGTCATCCAAATGCTCAAAAATTTACACATTGACATTTTGTGTCTTTTAAATATTCAGTCCTTCTAGGTACATCAGTCCTCCCTAGTGTGTAGCTATTAAGAATCAGTTGTGAGAAAAAAATAAGTCATGAAATAAAAGGAGATTTTATAACACATGGCTTGAAATCTTAATGTGGTACCTCAGATCAATCAAACCAATGAGCATCAAAGTTCAGTTTCAGCATCAGCATTTTTATGATAATTTTTCCTTTTTTTATCTATGTTCTCCTGTGGCTGGGTTATTGAAGGCTTCAGGTAATGTTTTTGTTATAAAATGGAGGCCAGTAATTTCATCCCCCCATAAAACTCACTCACAATTACAATATCATTGAAATGGTGCATAAATGAGTTCTTCATAAAGCAAGAAAGAAAAATGGTGCAACAGTTAAGCTTTTTAATGATGGGCACTAAAGCAATGCTGCTGATTAGATTCTTTGCTAATTACCTTCTGTTACTTAGATTGGATGTATTTCAGCAGAATAGAAACATCTATTTATAAGTACTTGTTTTCTTGGTAGCAATATGAAAATATTTGAATATCACGTTGGAAAGTGACTCTGAGGGTCACATCATCCATTTTTCAGCTTGTAGATAAATGTCATCATGTGACATAACTCCAATGACTTCCCCATAGTTGGAGGGTATCTACTTTACAACATGGCAAAGAAGGCCACAGCAGATTTGAGCTAAGATTTGAAAACATAAAGATTCAGGTAAAGAACTTTCTGAAAAGGGTGCAGTGACTGCAGTAGCACTGGGGAAAGGATGAGCTAGGGCTCTGAGCAAAGGAGAACGCAGAACCAGATGAGTTCAGAGACTTAGGCAGGCACCAGGTGAGAGGGGCTTTTCAGACTAGGCCAAGTTGTTGGGAATTTATTCCATGGGTTATTTAAAAGTTTAGAGGATTGAATCAAAGGACTGTTATCATGCAAATTAAGTCAAGGAAAACACCAACCTGCTAAGTGGAAAAAGGGTTGTAAGAGTGTAAGGACTGAATTGTATTCCCCAAATTCATGTGTGGAGGTCTTAACCCTTGAAGTGCCTATAACTGGACATAGGGTACTTAAGGAGGTAATTTAGGTTAAATGAGGTCATAAGGGTCCTACTCCACCAGTACCCATGCACATATCAGAAAGGGAAGAGAAACCAGGAGCAAGTACGCACAGAAAGGAAAGGCCACATGAGGACACAGGGAGAAGGTAGCCATTGCACCAGGAAAGAGAGGTTGCATCAGAAATCAACTCTGCTGGCACCTTGATTTTGGACTTTCATGCTCCAGAATCGTAAGAAAGCCATTTTCTGTTGTTCAAGCCACCCAGTCTGTGGTATCCCGTTAGGGCAACCTAAGCAGACAGAGGCAAAGGTTATTGAGTAACCTGGTAAGTAAAGAAAGTGTTGGTGAAAGTGGAAATGGAGGAAAGTAGGCAGATTTAAGATATGTTTTAAAGGTAGAGCTTTCTACCCCTAATGAATTAGACAATGTTCAGAGAAAGACAAGTGGTGATAACAATTCTACAGGAATACGGTGACACCACCACCTGACTCAGAGACAGATGGAAGAAAAGCACATTATGCAGCCAAGGGAACTGGTGATTCTTTTCTAACATGCTAATTTTGAGATCCAAATGAAGATACAAAGAAGTTGGAGGCATGATTAGTAATTCAGAGAAGATAATTATTTGGACATCATTTTTACCTCCCATAAAAGTAGTAGTATTCTATTTGTTAATTGTTAATTTCCAGTTACACAAAACTTAATTACTGTCAGGATTAACCAAAGTACACGCAGGCACACACACACACACACACACACACACACACACACACAAACACACACCTTTGTCAAAGTGCAACCAAGATGTATTAAAATCTACAACATTCTAGGACTGCTATTCACTGGGATTGTCTTATTCTCTGGAGCTGGAGAAGCAGAAAGGCTAGTATCTATTTTATTAAAGGCTCACAGTCTAGAGGGGGTAGGGATTGAGTGTGTGAGTGTGGAATATAGACAAGGAAGCAGAAAATTAAAATAGAGTGTGACAAATCCTATCCTAGCATTGCATATGAATTAGAAAGGGACCCCACTGTAGAAGTAGTGTGGTCGGCAGAATAAAGGCCTCCCAATAGTGCCCACATTCTAATTCTCAGAATTAAGGTTAGTTACACATGCATTTACGGTTGATAAGCAGATGATGTTAAAATGGGGAGAATATCCTAGATTATCCAGGAGGGCCCAATCTAATTGCATGTTCCTTTAAGAGTGGAAGAAGAGTCTGCGATGCAACTTGAAAATAATTCCACTGACCATTGCTAGTTTCCAAGGCAGAGGTAAGGGACAATGAGCCAAGCAATGTGGTGGACTTTTAAAAATGGAAAGACAAGGGAACAGATCTTTCTACATAACCTACAAAAAGAAGCACAGTCCGACCAACACTTTGATTTCAGTCAAATGAGAACTGTATCAAACATTTGAACTACAGAACTCTAATAATAAATTTGTATTGTTTTAAACCATTAAGTTTGTGGGATTTCTTACAGTAACAGTAGAACATTAATACATATACCTAATTCAGACTTTGTGATCAAGGAAGGATTTTTTTTTTTTAAGAAATAACACCTAAGTTACAAACTGTGATTGATAGAGATTGTCCTGAGGTGAGAGAAAGGGAAACCACAATAGTTGATCCAAACAGAAGGGACAGTAGGTATAAAGACTTGGATCCAAGAGAAAGAACATATTGTACAATCATATTTACACTATTATTTACCAAATCCTTCCAATCTTATTTACAATATTATTTAGCAAATTCTTCAATACTGGAAACATTATGCCAAATGCAAATGTCATAAGGTTAAATTTAATAAAGATAAGCTCTAATTATTTACTAAATAATTATTTTTCAGACTAATTCCTAGTCCTAGATAGTTATGTGTATGTATAAGAGAGAAATAAAGTATGTACTCATCTATGTCAAAAGTGATTGCAATCTTCCTCCATCACCCATGCATTAGAAGCCCTGAAGACATCTATCATATTGTTTGCAGATAAGTGCTTGCTTGAGGAAGTATATGGGATAAAGTAGCATTGTGAGATGTGTGGAAAACCCTAGAGGACTATGAAAAGGAGTTTATTGATCAGAACAATGGAAGAAGTGATCTTGAGGGAACAAATAAAACATTGATAAGTGAAACACTGAAATGAAAGAAATGAGAATGAGGAATAGAAAATAATCTATGCTAATTTAAACAGAAAAGAATTCCTCTAGTAAACAGAATCCCATTATAACATATACTAAATGATATACTAAAAGTTAAATCATACAATTTGAAATATAATTCCATTTGATAAAAGGTAAGTTGGCATGAGTGGAGGGTCTTCTCATCTCACACCAACGTTACCAAAGGGTCACATCCTCATTGTGGCTGCTGATGTAGCAGGTGGACAGGTCATAGTCTGATGTTCAGTCCTGAGAAAAAACACTTAGCTATTAAATGGCCAAACTTATAGTCACGAGCCTAGAAAATATTACAGTGTGCGTTAATGATCAAGGTTACTGTAATGGAGATCAATTATTGCATTGCACTTTAATGGGGGTTTCTCAGTGTCCTGTGGGATTCTTAGTGAGGGAGGAAAAATTGCAGATAAAAAATGTTTGCAAAATGCAGCTTTAATCTCCAGACTTACTCCCATTCCACTTGGAAATCAATGATGCTCACATCAGAGATTTCCCTGAGTAAGGAAAACAGTTTACATTTGTTTAACATAGAGTTCCACAATATGATCGACTCTGAATATGGATATAAGACTATCTTTTATAAAATAGTAAAATATAATAATTATAATTTTTCCTTAAACTGTGATCTATATTTTATACACTGGGAGTGTATGTGGCTTAGCCCACTTAGTACATGAAGAAACAGGATCAGAAAATGTTTGTCCATCCTTCCTTCTCCTTCTCTCCTTCCTTCCCTCCCTCCCTCCTTCCCTCTCTCCCTCTCTCCCTTCCTTCCTTTTTCTCTTCACTGCTTCCTCCTTTCCTTTCTTCCTTCTTTCCTTTTTTCTTTGTTATATATATTTCTCTAACAACTGTCACATACCATTAGTAAGCCCTGGTGACAAATGTTAGCCAAGAACTGGAGGAATCTGGATTTCAAGCACTCCACTGGTGGGCAATGACCTGCACCATCTACGACATCTTGCTAGAGACAACCTGACTCTTGCTTATTCTAAGCATACATTAAGGTGATTGTTATTACCCGCTTTGGACTTTCCACTATCATCTGAGAATAAATATAAAGTGTGCTGAAAAATAAAATTGTTTAGGACTACAGAAAAATAGACATCTAAACTGCATTTCCTATTAAATACAGAGGTACGTTAAGTAGCCTTCCATGTAATCCTTCAAAAAGATGTATTAAGCACTAGGAATGATGCCTAATGATGGCAAACTCTGACCTACCTAAAGAGAGGGTGTTTGAATGGGGAAGTAAATGATGAGAGAGAGGAAAGACATAAACTCTCTGAAATTCAAAAGAGTTTTCATTCTTCAAAGAAGAAACAGAAAATAAGTGTGGTGGACAAATGGCCCCCAATAATCTCACCTCCTAGTATTTATGTTTTTGTATAAGCCTTTTCCCTTGAGAGGGGGTGGGAACTGGGGTTTACTTCTGACCAGCAGAATATAGAAACTGTTTGGGGACATATTGTCAACAAACTTGTGACTTCTGTCTTGCTGGCAGAGTCTCCCTGTTGACTCTCACCCTTGCTGACTTGGATGAAGAAAGAGGCCCTACTGGTGAGGCTCACATGGCAACAGGCTAAGAGCCAATAGTTGAACGGGAACTGAGGATGGCCACCGGCCAACAGCCAGCAAGAACTGAGACCTTAAGTCCAACAGGCTGCCAGGAACTACAGCTTGCCAAGATCCAGGTATCATAGAATCAGGTCTTTCCTTAGCTGAGATTTCAGATGAAACCCCAGATTGATCTAAAACCTTTGTTGCGGGCTCCTCAGAGATCTTGAAGAGAGCATCCAGTTAAGCTCTGTCTTTTCCCCCGAGCCACAGACATTTTGAAGTAAATGATGGTTACCATAATCTGCTAAGTGTATGGGAATATTGCTATGCAGAAAGAGACAGCTAGTAGAGTAACTGTGGTGGGGATGTTCTGAGTTACAGAAGTGGAATGAGGTGAAGGTGGAGAGCTCAGCCTGAGCAGTTTTGAGAGGGGCTTTTAGGTTATAATAAGGAATTCTTTTGTGAAAACCTTAGGAAGCACTAAATAATTTATTATCTCCTTTGTTATATGACTCTTAGAGATAAAATAAAGGAATTCACAAGTGTAAAGTCCCATCTTCTAACCCTAACACCATCACATACATCTAGACTGGACTAGTGCATCCATGAAACCATAGGACAGAGTTTGAACAATCCTGGTAGCATTTAGATTTTCTTATAAATTTACATTGCAATACATGTCCCTTAAAAACATAAGGCCATTTAACCTTGATCAAACAATGAATTGGAGGGGCAAGAGTGGTACCTCGAGAATAGTGTGTGATTTTCCTTCTTGACTCCCTCCCTTTCAACATATGAACTCTAATGCCTGGGGTCACCCTCCCATCTCCACCCCCATCCATTTCTCTTAACCTAGATAACAAAGGACAAACCTTAGATACTAGCCCAGGTGTTGATCCTTTTAATAATTCTATTTTTACTCCATGAGTCCCATGGTATCCTCTTTCTCTAGGTCATTACTCTACCTGAAATTGCTTCCTTCCTACTATTTACAAACTGTGCTACCTACACTTTCACTTGGCTGTGTAATCTTTGAGAGAAGACACTCACTACATTTTATTCACCAGAACATTCCTAGACTCTAGTACAGTGCTTGGAACCTAATACCCATTCAATAAAAATTTGACAATGGGATAAAAATACTTAATGTTTATAATAGAGATATATACCTTAGAGGATTTGCACTGTGGGTTAGGGTCTGAATTGACCATGGTAGTGAGTACCAGCAGATAAGGCGGGTTAATTTATTTTAACCACCTAAATAAGTTTCAAATATTAAAACATAGGTCATTCTCTCATATACAACCTTTCCTGGTATACTATTAATCTTTCAAGAATTGATCTTTATTCGTACATGTGTGTCAAGCCAACTCTGAGAAATGTGAGACATCTCAAATAAACAGTCACCATCCCAGTGGTGTGACATGGTCAGAAAAGGAGGCAAATGAGGGGACAGGCATGTCCCGAGGAAGAAAATATAAATGAACAACGACTTTATTGAGATTCCACAAGGAAAACATTTAATAATCACCTTCAGCCATTTCTCCCTATCTAGAAATGCTATCTCTTTCCTGGTATCTATTTAATTAAATAGTGCTTACACAAAATCAATAATTAGTCACTCTAAAGACAGTTGAGAGATTTTAAGGTCAGCAAAGTCATAAACAGTCAGCTTTACCAAGTAAACCACATCACTGAATAAATTACAAAAGAAATTTAGACCTGGGAAGAGCAGCTTTATGGAATTAAGGATATTTCTAAAAATGATGATAATAGGGGTGAGAAAACTTCATCAATCTCACACAGCTATTAATTGCCAGAACTGGATTTTAAATCCAAGGGTGCTTGATTCAAAAGCCCAGGATTTTCATCAAGTAAGTCAAATCAAATGAATATATGAATGAATGAGTGACTGAATGAGTTGAGGAACGATATTTGAGCTTTGCACTACTTTAGAAATAGTGGGATAAACTCTTTGCTTCAATAACTCTTTAAAATGTTGTTAGAGATTATTTAAATACTACATAGTTTAACAATCCTTCAGGTAACCAATATCTAGGATCAAGTTATGCATTCAAGGATAACTTGTTTCATGTATTCAATATATTTCTCCCCTCTCTGGATTATTTTGAAACAAATTTCAGACATACTAATTTATCTTTAAATATTTTAGCATCATTTTTATAATATGAGAGCTTATATATTTTAACCATTTGCAATGCCATTATCATATATCAAATGATTATTTGTTAGCATTATCAAATACCTAGTCAGTGTTCAAAGTCCCCAGTTACCCCCATTAACGTTGTATTCTCTTACAGTGTGATTTTACGACTATGTTAAATATGATAAGGGTGATTAGTCTCTTAAATCTTATTAATCTATTAATTATGCCTGATCTTCTCTCTCTCTCTGCCTCTAGGTACATTTATCTCTGTCTGTCTCTTTTCTTCTCTCTCCTTGCAATTTATTTCTTGAAGATCCAGGTCTTTTACTCTAGTGTTTTCCTCAGTTCATATCTTGCTGATTGCACCCATATTGTATCACTTAAAATGACCATCTGTATTCTATATTTTCTGTAAACTATAGGTAGGTCTACATCAGAGTTTTTCAACCTCAGTACTGTTGACTATTTGTATTGTCATTTGGATAATTCTTTGTAGTGGGGGTGTCCTGTGCATTGTAGGATGTTTAGTAGCATCCTTGGCCTCTACCCAATATATGCCAGCAGCACCTGCCCAACTGTGACAATAAAATAGTATCTCCAGACTTTGCCAAATATCTCCTGGGGAAAGATCACCTGGTTGAGAACCATGAATTTAGAGCTTGGTTTTTGTTGTTGTTTTTGTTTGATTTACTATTATTAATTTTTAAATGAATTCATAGGAGATGCTGTGTTTTTTCATAAGTTATCTCTTTCAGTGGTGGTGACAGCCATCAATGAACATTTTTCAAATCTATAACATCATTAAGGGTTGCAAAACAGTGACTTCCTAGTTCTAGCATTCCTTCCATTCTGTTGTTGCTTGTTGTTGTTTAGCTGGAATAATTTCATCAAAGAAAAGTTTCTCTCATTATTTGGCTAGTCTGAGATACAGTGTATATAACAAAGGCAGGATGAAGCTTTCTTCCCCTGTTCGCAGGATATGAAAGAATAAGTTCTAGAATTCTCTAAATGTGATCAGAACTGGTAACTTTTGTTTTGTTATATTTTCATAGTAATGGACTCTAATTAAATTATACTTTATGAATTTTAATGCATTGCAGTTATTATTCCCATTGATCAAATTAACTTATCCTTGGCCAGCAGCCTCCTTGGTTTCGCCCCAATTCCTTTACTTTTGATAGGACTAGGGTAGTCTTTGACTACATCCTTGATTTTTTTGTATGAAGAGATTTTCCAGGTTCATTCTTTATATTTCCTACCTAGGTCTAGAATCAGGTATTTCTCCAAGGAGCATCCTTTTATTTACTTATTACTTTCCTTTATCTATTACTGTTTAACTGGTAATTATATTTTATTTTCTTGAACTTCTACTAAAATTGTTTACAGTAAGAAAATGGGGAAAAAAAAGTCATTTTTCTACATCTTATTTTATCATTCCCTATGGACTGTAAAGATATTGAAGACACAATATATGTTATTTGTCCTGTGCCCTCCTCAGCAGCTAGTAGAGTACATTGTGAATAGCTGGTGTCTCAAAAATGTTGCTACAGTCAGGAATAAATGGTTTTTAGTTGAGTATTATTAGTGACATTAACATCTGTACTACCCAAGATAGCAAAGAATATATTTTCACTAACCTCCTTTCCCTTCCCAAACATTCAAACTCAAATGCAAAGAAAGCCACCATTCTGAAAAAGGACATAGATCTTCTTTGTTAAAGGAACCAAAAACACATTAAGCAGAGTAGCTATGATTTTGAGTAAAAATAAAGCTATCTGTCCACATTAAAAAAGAGTAGGAATCAATGAAAATCACATTAATTTACACTACCTGTAGAACAAATTAGGGAATGTTGTGACCATCTGTGAAAGACACCAGGGCCACATAAGACATGGCATTATTTAATGTGTTAAATCCATTTAAAATGCTTGTATCCTGGTAGTTCTAACATAATTACTATGTTAATTTCTGTGTGTTTTGCATATTAAACGGAGCACACTCTGGGAAGCTAATGGCCGCTACGTCAGCTTTTTATTAAATCACAAAATAAACATGCACAATCCTGCTTCCAAAGATAATTAGTTTACTATTTCTGCCAGAGCTTAAATATTGGGTATGCTTTGAAGATCCGACTTCCATCGGGTGAGAGTGGGCACATGCAGCTTCCTGACGCCTCAGATCCTCCTCCAGGCAAGAGTGTTTTCAAGGGGAGAGAATTCCGAAGTTTTGTTTATCTTTTCTACCCTTCGTTTTTAGCACTGCACAGTTATAAAAATAACCAACAGACATTTATAGCATAGTTCTGCATAGGTATGAGGGGTCGGGACAGAGAAATATAAAACCAAATCCCCGAACACAAAGCATCCAATCAAATTGGAAATAGAAGATGCAAGACTGTCCAGATTACAATGATTTTAAGCAGAGGACACAGGAAGGCAACCAGGAAGTCCTAGCCTGTTCTTGCTCCAGATGAAACGGGCATGTATTCCATGAAGCTAAAATCTCATTACACCAAAAGCAAACCTCTGAGAAGAATGTCTCCAAGTCGCCTTCTAAGCAGCCTGATCCGCACAGGGCAGCTGACATCTGGGTTTCCTCACTCACTTCCACACCTCTGAGCATAAGCTAGCAGGTCTTTTTGTGTGGTGTGGAAAGTATTGCGGGGCCTCTGATGCACTTATTCTAACCTGAGTGCCATTCGATATATTTAATGTAACCTCAGGCATATCTTTTTTTTTAATCCTCACCCAAGTATATTTTTACATTAATTGTTTGCTTTTTTTAGATAGAGTGGAAGGGAGGAAGCAGGAAGGAGGGAGAGAGAAAAACATCGATATGAGAGAGACACATCGACTGGTTGCCTCCCACAAGACCCCGACCAGGGCCAGGATCGAACCTGAAATCGAGGTACATGCCCTTGACTGGGAAATGAACCGGTGACTCTTTGGTCTGCAGGCTGAGGCTCTAACCACTGAGCAAAATAGGTCAGGGCTCATGCATATCTTGAGCCTTAGCTTCTACTTGCATAAAATGAACTTGTACTAACACTGTCATATTGCTAATGCAAAACCAAGTGAGATAACCCCACAAAAACAAATCCTTGCTTCTACTATACAGGCTGGGCCAAAAGTAGGTTTACAGCTGTTCACATGGAAAAATAATACATTAATTAATAAATAATAATACAAGAATAAACTGTTTCACATACTCACAACTGTAAACCTATTTTTGGCCAACTCTGTATAGTACATACTTTTAACTACATAACTACATAACTTATGTATATATAAGTTATATACATTTTATATACATATAGGAATACATATATAAACATGTACATGACTAATATACACATACACATGTATATACAAATATATATATTAATCTTTTAGGTCTTTTAGGGGGACAATAATTTTGCTTTATTTTATTTATTTTTAATTTTTTTCTTTTTATTGATTTTTAGAGAGAGAGGAAGGGAAACAGAGAGAGAGATAGAAACATCAATAAGAGAGAACATCAACTGGCCGCCTCCTGCATGCCCCTCACTGGGGATCAGGCCCACAACTTGGGCATGTATCCTGACCGGGAATTGAACCAGCAACCTCTTGGTGCATGGGTCAACGCTCAACCACTGAGCCACACCGGCCGGGCTTATTTTTATTTTTAATACCAGGCTGGTAGACCGTGGACCATCTTAACTTCTAATGTTAAAAAAAAACAAAAAACATTTATAATATAAAATTACAGTAATAATATATTTTATTGAATGTTAATGTTTTCTAATATATAAAAATTAAAATATTGATTATATATTCTATATTATTAAATATTAATGGCTTATTATTTAAATAACATAAAACATTTATTTGCCACTTGCTAAAATCTCTTTATTTTCACACATATTTTATATATTTTTCTCATTTGATATTAAAAAGAAATCCCGAATGACGAAGTGAGGACAGTTACTGATATATTTAATGACATGTATCCTGATGTCCATAGTGGTTAAAGAAACTGCACAAAGATCAAAGTTTGTTGTTGACAAAGTCAGGACCAAACCCCACGTCTCCTTCCACCTAGTTCAAGATCTGTTTCACCATCCAGATGGTGACTTTCCTAAGATCATTGAATATAAGTGCGTTTTCCCCTTCTGGTCTCACTTGCCTTCCTTTTTTGGTTGCTTGCCCTTGAAAACTCTTCAAAATGCAGCAGGTGAAAAGGAAGCTTTCAAACTGCTATGCATCTCCAGTGCCTGCGATGAGCTTTAAACTTTTCAGGTTTTACATAAAATTTTTCCATAAATGTATCCTAAAGCCTTTGCATTTATAAAAAAAAAAAAAAGTGTATTAATTTATGTTGACTCAGGATCATTATCGTTTTCATAATAGAGCGGTGCCCAAGGCCCCGTTCCCCAAAGTGGGTCCTGAAGATGCGTCATGCACCTTTTCCTGAAACCGCATGCAAAACCAGCCACCCTTTTCCCAATGCTTCCAGAGTATTTGGTTCACACCCACTAGCACAATTTTCATAATACCATTGATATCTGAGTTTTTCTACTGAAATTTTGTAGAGGCATTTATTAGTGTGTGACTTTTGGTCAAGTCAACCTATGTTCTTTGTTTGTTTGTTTTTTAATCTTCACCTGAGGATATTTTTCCATTCATCTTCAGATAGAGTGGGAAGAAAAGAGAGAGAGAGAGAGAGAGAGAGAGAGAGAGAGAGAGAGAGAGAGAGAGAGAGAGAGACAAAGATCAATGTGAGAGAGACACATCAACTGGTTGCCTCCCGCACGACCTGGACCAGTACTGGGGACCAAACCACAACTGAGGTACATGACCTTGACCAGAATCGAACCCGCTACTCTTTGGTCCGTGGGTCAACGCTCCAATCACTGAGCCAAGCTGACCAGGGCTATATTCTTAACTCAGTCTCCTGATTTGTGAAATAAGGAAATATATTTTTATTAAATCTCTGGAAAGAATTTAAAAGACAAATTATACAAACTATCTGGCCCGAGATAAATGCTTAACACACGAGGGTATACTTTACCTCTGTATACCAGATTAATTCTTTTAATGTTGTGTTCATAAAAAATAAACCAATTTTTATTGGTTATTAAAAATTGCTGAAAAAGTGAATTTCTAAATAGCTATTGACCGCATTATTCTATTCAATGTGTCTTTAAATGTATCAGCATAGCAGTAAGATCACAAGATGTATATTTTGTCCTACCCCTCTGTCCAATTGTTCTGATAACTTGTTTACCTTCCTTTCTTCTACCACTTACAGAATTTCTCTGTCCTGGAGCTGGTCTCACCTGTGCTTCACTAAGGGGTCATGGAGGTGTCCTTAGCCAGAAGTACAGAGTTAAAACTATAGACCAGCCTTAGCAGACTCTCTCATCTCTTCCATCTACCCTTGCTCCACTATCCTGGAACATACATTTATGACTAAATATTTTTTTTTTAACCTCTGGACAAGTTATTTCCCAGCAGGCTTTCTGATGTGTCACATAAATAAACACCTGACAAACTCCTCCCTACTGGTAGCTTAGACAGAACAGTATCCTGAGTAAATGCAGTTTAGGCTTAAGCTGTGGACATCTGTTCAAAGCGTCCCCCACTTTATTCACGGGTGATGCTCAATATTCATACTGCAACATGCTCATGGAAACTGGAGAGTGGCTAATTGTCCAGGTTTGTCTGGGAATGGGGGCACTGCTGGGACGTGGGACTGTCAGTGCTAGAAGTAGAAAAATCTGGAACAAACCAGAACAAGTTGGTTTGGAAATGGCCGTGAACTAGATTGATTCAGTGCATAGCACTTACGTATCGGTGTTGATGAATCGTGTTTGCTATCTCGTCTTGTATTCCATGACACCTTCCCCAGGATGTGAACTCATGGAGGGAAGAGACTGTGTTAGTCACTCACCAGCCGTGTTAGTCAGAGGGCAGGTTCTCAAAAATGTTTATTGAAGGAAGGAAACTAGGGAGGAATGGAGGAAGGGAGAGAAGGAGAAATGAAGGAAGAACAGAAGAAAGAAGAAATGGAGGGTTGAATATGTGCTTGTTTATCTGTCTCTTTCAATATCTATGGCACAATTAATGGGAATGTATACATGCATTCACTGAAGGGAAAATCCTAGAACCCTAAGACTTTTTCTAGGCTGTTGACAGTGAGTGAGTCCCTGAACTCTAGAGCATTACTGATAAGCAGGTGCTTCCTGCAAACCACTGATACCATGAGTGCAAGTACTGAAAGATGTTAAACATCTCAAAATGGTATACTTTATTGTTTAAAAATGTCATAGGTGATAAAAATCAGATTTATCTATCTCTGCTGTCATATAAGCCTGAAAATTCGGCCTGATATATAATCATTGCTAATGCTTTCTGTTCAACCACACACTGCTTAACTCTGTCATGTTATTTTCTTCTGAGTGAAATATTCAATTCTGTATTACACTTACTTCAGCCTGTTTTCCCTGGATCCTTGGCTTTAGATTTATTCAGGCTAATTCTAAGAGAAAGTGACTCTGTGGGTTCCAATTTCAGATGAGATGATGGTTCAAATTCAGTGGCCTGGCATCCGTAGCCCTTCAATATTGGTGACTGAACAACTTCGGTCTTGTCCCCTGTAACTCTCTGGCAGATGAGCCCAGCTCCAGCCACATGCCATCCTTCTCTTCTGTCTGCGGCCTAGCCCCCCATGCACTGGCGAAGGCTATATGGTGTCTGCATTACCTCTTTGTCTGCTCACGTCAACCCAAGAAAAACTTTCATAGTATATCCTCTGTGAAGCCACCAGGCAAAAGTGGTCATCCTTCGTCCAAATCCACTGTGCTTTTTAATGTACTGAATTGGAATTATTATTTAATTCCTTCCTACTCGCTGGACTATGAACTCGATGAGGACAAGGACATTCATATGCATCTTTAAACACTGACCATCAAGGACACTGACCATCGTGTGTTCTCTTTCTGCCTGTCACAGAAAGAGAATAAGCTCACATTTATTAAATAAATACAGCAAACAATGCTGCAGGAGTCTCTATAAAAATATTAAGCCAACTAAGGCATTATTAATTATAAGGTATAAAAATATTAAAAATCTTTTGACCAGCTTACTTTTTACATTTGTTCATCCTTTTAATTATAATTTTTATTAATTTTATATTTTTCAAAGTTTATTTGCTATTATTAAAAGAGCAATTTGAATGTGCCTGTGTTACATATTTTTGCTTCAAATTAACTTTTAAGATAGAGACCAAGATACACAGAAAGGAACTTGCACCATTTCGTGTTTGGGAAACTCACAGTGGAAGGTATGGTTTTCCTTGCGCCTCTCCTGTTAAACAAGCTGTCCTGCGGCCTAGCCGCGGAAATGTTTTGCAATGTCTTTTCAGAGCTGACTTTTCCAATTTACTGCAGTACGATAACAACTCTGGACATCAGACTCAGTTTGTTTCACTTTTGAACAGTTAAAATTTTACATGAAGATTTTATTACAAGTCTACAAAAGTGATATTCATATAAATAAAACCTGCTTTTACACAAGTATTCCAAACTTCCTATGTATCCTTCAGATTCAAAAATAGCATGTCACATGTCAGCAGTGTGGCCTTGGGCAAGCCAGTAAAACTGGGCAAGCCAGCAAAACTCTTCAAGCCTCCGTCCATTTTTCTGTAAATTCCACAAATAACTCCAGTGCAAGGATTCCTGAAGACAAAGTATGAATTCTATTGCAGAGTATCTGTTCACTGCTTTTTCCTTCTTCCTCCATCTGTTCGTGGGATTTTATAGCCCCTACATCCCCATGCATGCTTTCTACCATTTTCCCTGCCTGGAATTTGGTGTCTCTTGTATATTGTTTAGAAAGGCAACCTCTGGCTACTTTCCCTGTTATTTTGACTCAGATGTGTTCCTTCTCAGACTCTGGTGGTTGCCTCTGTCTTCTTACACTCATCAGTAAGCTCTCTGTATACAAGATAAATGAAAACAGTTTTGTTCTTATGTTCTTCCCTACCTTTCCTATGATACACAATTTAATCTTTATTATTTAAGAATAAAACTATTGTGGAGAGGCAATGTGCACTATTATTTCAAACAGTTAACTTCTTATAACTTTTGCTGGCTTGCACGCCATTAAAATGTCAAAATTTATTTGTCACCCCATAGGGCTTGCCCTGTATTGGCCCTAGTAAGTTTTTAACATTTTATTTTATTTTTTTAAATTATTTTTATTAATTTATTTTTGTTACAGATGGTTCTCATTTTTCCCCCATTGACACCTTCCTCCCTATACTGCCCCCACCCGTCCCCAGGTTTGTTGTCTATGTCCATTGGTTACGCATACATGCATATAAGTTCTGTGGTTTATCTCTTCCTCCCCACCCCCTCTTCTGAGATTTGTCAGTCTGTACCCTACTTCTATGTCTCTGGATCGATTTTATTCATCAGTTTGTTTTGCTCATTATATTCCACAAATAAGTGAGATTGTGTGATACTCGTCTTTCTCTGACTGGCTTATTTCCCTTAGCATAATACTCTCCAGGTCCCTCCATGTCGTCTCAAAGGATAAGAGATCTTTCTTTCTTACAGCTGCATAGTACTCCATTGTGTATATGTACCACAGCTTTTTTATCCACTCATCTACTGATGGACACTTGGACTATTTCCAGATCTTAGCTATTGTAAATAGTGCTGTTATGAACATAAGGGTGCATATATTGTTTCTGATTGGTGTTTCAGGCTTCTTAGGATATATTCCTAGAAGTGGGATCACTGGGTCAAATGACAGTTCAATTTTTAACTTATTGAGGTAACACCATAGTGTTTTCCATAGTGGCTGCATCAGTCTGCATTCCCACCAGCAGTGTACTAGGGTCCCCTTTTCTCCACATCCTCACCATCACTTGTTGTTTGATGATTTGTTGATGGTGACCATTCTGACAGGTGTGAGGTGATACCTCACTGTTGTTTTAATTTGCATCTCTCTGATGATAAGTGATCTTGAGCATTTTATCATATGTCTCTTGGCCATTTGTATGTCCTGTTTGGAGAGGTGTCTCCTGAGGTCTTCGGCCCATTTTTTAATTGGGTTCTTTGTCTTCCTTTTGTTGAGTTGTATGAATACTTTATATATTTTGGAAATTAACCCCTTATCTGAAGTATCATTAGCAATTATTGTCTCCCATATAGTGGGTTCCCTTTCCATTTTGCTGTGCAGAAGCTTTTTAGTTTGATGTAGTCACATGTGTTCATTTTTTCCTTTGTGTCTCTTGACTTAGGTGTTGTATCAGTGAAAATTCTGCTGTGTATGATGTCTGAAATTTTGCTGCCTACATTTTCTTCTATGATTTTTATGGTTTCATGAGTCACATTTAAGTCTTTTATCCATTTTGAGTTTATTCTTGTGTATGGTGTAAGTTGATGGTCTAGCTTCATTTTTTTTGCATGTAGCTGTCAAATTTTCCAACACCATTTATTAAAGAGGCTGTCTTGACTCCACTGTATGCTCTTGCCACCTTTGTCAAATATTAATTGAGCATATTGTCTTGGGTCAATTTCTGGGTTCTCTGTTCTATTCCATTGATCTATCTGCCTGTTCTTGTGCCAGTACCAGGCTGTTTTGATTACAGTAGCTTTGTAGTATAACATAATATCTGGTATTATGATCCCTCCTACTTTGTTCTTTTTCAAGATTGCTGTGGCTATTCAGGGCCTTTTCTGGTTCCATATAAACTTTTGGAGTATTTATTCTAGTTCTGTGAAGTATATCGTTGGTATTTTGATGAGGATTGCATTGAATCTATAGATTGCTTTGGGTAGTATGGACATTTTAATGATGTTAATTCTTCCAATCCATGAACATGGTATATGCTTCCACTTTTTTATATCTTCCTCTATTTCTTTTTTCAATGACCTGCAGTTTTCTGTGAAGAGGTACTTTACTTCTTTGGTTAAGTTTGTTCCTAAGTATCCTAATTTTATTGCCACAATGGTAAATGAGATTGTTTTTTTGTTTGTTTGTTTCTCTTTTTGTGAGTTCATTCTTGGTGTATAAGAAAGCCATTGATTTCTTGACGTTAATTTTGTATCCTGGTACTTTGCCAAATTCATTTATTAGCTCTAGTAGGTTTTTTATGGAGTCTTTAAGATTTTCTAGGTACAATATTATGTCATCTGCAAATAATGACAGTTTCACTTCTTGTTTTCCAATTTGGATCCCTTTTATTTTTTCTTCATGTCTGAATTCTATGACTAAGATTTCCAGTACTATGTTAAATAAGAGTGGTGAAAGTGGGCATCCCTGTCTTGTTCTTGTTTTTACGGGAAATGCCTTTAGTTTTTGCCCATTGAGTATGATGTTGGCTGTAAGTTTTTCATATATGGTCTTTATTATGTTGAGATATGATCCCTCTATTCACACATTGCTGAGCTTTTTTTTTCAGCATCTATTGATATGATCATGTGGTTTTTATTTTTCATTTTGTTTATGTGGTGTATCACATTTATTGATTTGCAAATATTGTACCAGCCTTGCATCCCTTGGATGAATCCCACTTGGTCATGATGAATAATTTTTTTGATGTATTGCTGGATCCGATATGCTAATATTTTGTTAAGGATTTTGGCATCTGTATTTAACAGGGATATTGATCTGTAGTTTTCTTTCTTTGTGGTGTCTTTATCTGGTTTTGGAATTAGGATTATGCTGGCCTCATAAAATGAGTTTGCAAGTGTTCCATCTTCTTGGATTTTCTGGAATAGTTTGAGGAGAATGAGTATTAGATCTTCTTTGAATGTTCATTAAAACTCCCCCATGAAGCCATCCAGGCCTGGGCTTTTGTTTGCTGGGACTTTCTTCATTACATCTTCAATTTCCTTAGTTGTTATTGGTCTGTTCAAGTTTTCTATCTCTTCCCGGTTCAGTTTTGGGAGACTGTGTTTCTAGAAATTTGTCCATTTCGCCTAGATTGTCCAATTTGTTGGCGTATAATTGTTCATAGTATGTTTCAATGATCCTTTGTATTTCTGTGGTGTCAGTTGTTACTTCTTTCATTTCTGATTTTGTTAATTTGGGTCCTCTCTTTCTGTTTCTTGGTGAGCCTGGCTAAAGGTCCATCAATCTTGTTTATCTTTTCAAAAAACCAGTTTTCTGTTTCATTGATCTTTTGAATTTTTTTTTTTAGTCTCTATGTCATTTATTTCTGCTCTGACCTTTACTATTTCTTTCCTTCTATTTGCTCTGGGTTTTTCTTTTTGTTTACTTTCTAGTTCTTTAAGTTAATTAGGAATTTTTCTTGTTTTTTGAGGTAGGCTTGTAGTGCTATGAACTTCCCTCTCAGGACTGCTTTCACTGCATCCCATAGGTTTTGTGTTGTTGTGTGTTAGTTTTCATTGGTTTCCAGAAAGTTTTTAATTTCTTCCTTGATCTCTTTGGTAACCCATTCCTTGTTTAATAACATGCTATTTAGCCTCCAAATGTTTGAATGTTTTTGTGGTAATTGAGTTCTAGTTTCATGTCATTGTGATCTGAGAAGATGCTTGATATAATTTCAATCTTTTTGAATTTGTAGAGACTTGCTTTGTGTCCTAACATGTGGTCTATCTTTGAGAATGTCCCGTGTGAACTTGAGAAGAATGTACATTCTGCAGCTTTGAGTTGAAATGTTCTGTAAATATCAATTAAGTCCAACCGATCTAGTTTGTCTTTTAAGGACTCTATGTCCTTGTTAACTTTTTGTTTAGAAGATCTTTCCAGTGGTGTCAGTGGGGTGTTAAAGTCACCACTATGATCATATTGCTATTGATCTTTCCCTTGAAGTCCTCCAGAAGTTTTTTAATATATTTTGGTGCTCCCGTATTTGGTGCGTATATGTTTACCAGGGTTATATCCTCTTGTTAGATTGATCCTTTTAATATTATGTAGTGACCTTCTTTGTCTCTTATTATAGCCCTGGTTTTGAAGTCTGTCTAGTCAAATATGAGTATTGCTGCACTTGCTTTTTTTTTCATTTCAATTTGCTTGGAAAATGTTTTTCCATCCCTTCACTTTCATCCTGTGTGAGTCTTTTGTTGTGAGGTGGGTATCTTGTAGACAGCATATACGTGGGCCATGTTTTCTTATCCAATCAGTTACCCTATGTCTTTTGATTGGAGCATTTAAGCCATTTACATTTAAGGTTATTATTGATAGATAGTTATTAGTTGCCATTTTTATTTTATGCCTGTGTTCCTTTCTCTCTCTCTCTGTTTCTTCTTCTTCTTACAACAGTCCCTTCAGCATTTCTTGCAGTGCTGGTTTGGTGGTGGTAAATTCCTTTAGTTTTTTTTTTTTTTTTTTTTTTATCTGTGAAGCTCTTTATTTCTCCTTCAATTTTGAATGATAGCTTTGCTCAATAGAGTAGTCTTGGATTCAGGCCCTTGCCTTGCATTACTTTGTACACTTCATGCCACTCCCTTCTGGCCTGCAGTGTTTCTATTGAGAAATCAACTGTCAGTCTAATGGGAGCTCCCTTATAGGTAACTTTCTGTCTCTCTCTTGCTTCCTTTAAGATCCTTTCTTTGTCTGTAATGTTTGCCATTTTTATTATGATGTGTCCAGCTGTGGGTCTTTTGGGGTTCATCTTGCTTGGGACTCTCTGTGTTTCCTGGACATGTGTGACTTTTTCCTTCACCAGTTTAGGGAAGTTTTCTGTCATTATTTCTTCAAACAGTTTCTCTATTCCTTTCTCCGATTCTTCTCCTTCCAGTACCCCTATAATGCAAATGTTGTTATATTTTGTATTGTCCCACAGCTCCCTTAAACTCTCTTCCTGCTTTTTAATTTCTTTTCCCATTTGCTGCTCTATTTGGGTGTTTATTTCTACCTTGTCTTCTAAGTCACTGATTAGGTCTTCAGCTTCTTCTAATGTACTATTGAACCTTCTAAGGTATTTTTCATAACAGCTATGTCATTCTTTATTTCCTCTTGATTTTTATGCATAGCTTCTACCTCTTTTGTTAGGCTGAAGTAGTTCCCAGTGAGCTCTTCATAATTCTTATTAAGTTGCTTGTAGTTCTTACCAAATTGTTTGAGCACCCTTAAAATCATTGCTTTGAATTCTTTATCTGACAAGTTGCTTTCTTCCATTTCCTGTAGTTTCTTTTCTGGTGATTCCTCTTTTTCTTACATTTGGGTGTTGTTTCTTTGTCTCACCATTTTAGCAATCTGATAGTTCTAGGCCCAGTGAGGGATGTTGGAGTGTGTAGGCTGGTTTGTGTGTATCAAATAAGGCTGCTGTGCCTCCCAGACTGTTTTGGTGTATGGCGTTTCTTGCCTGCTGTGGGTCCTGGAAGATTGACAACTGGCGGCTGGTATTGGTCTGTCGTGCAGGTCTTGGCTCCCCGAATCTTGCTGCTGCTTGGGCTGGGGCACCACTCCTGATCAGCCTCTGTTGATGCCACTGGGGATGGGTCTCAGCTGATGATCTGTGCTGCTGCTGCCTAGGGTGTGTGGATCCAGCTGGTGCACTGCTGGGGTGTGTGGGTCCTGCTGGTAATCTTCTGTGGTGTGTGGGGTCCCGCTGATATGATAATGGGGTGTGTGGGTTCCACTGGCACGCTTCAGGGGTTTATGGGTCCTGCTGGTATGCTGCTGGGGTGTGTGGGTGAGATGGCGTCCTACTAGGGTGCGTGGGTCCCACTGGTATGCCTCTTGGGTGTGTGGGGTACACTGGTGCTCTGCTGGGGTTTGTGGGTCCCCCTGGTATGCTACTGGGGTGAATGGGCCTCACTGCTGTTCTGCTGGGGTATGCTGCTCTGCCTGGTGGGGCTCAGCTCCTGATCAGTCGCTGCTGGGGGCAAGTGTCAGCTACTGCTGCTACTGCTGTTGCTGTTGCCAGGGGGTGCTCTCAGGTCCCAATCCTTTGCTGCTGTTGGAGGCTGAGGATGCTCTGCTCCTGGGACTTTGTTGCTGCTGGGTGGAGGGGCTCCACTCCAGCTCCACTGCTGCAGTTGTCAAGGGCAGGTCTTGACTGCGAGCCCTACTGCTTGGGCTGGGGCACCTCCCCTGATCAGTCTCTGCTGATACCACTGAGGATGGGTCTCAGCTGCCAATCTGAGCTGTTACTGCCTGTTGGGGGTGGGGCTCCACTCCCACCCAGTCAATGCTGCTGTAGGGGAAGGTGCTGGGCTCTGATTAGGCTTCTGCTGTGGAGGATGGTGCTCTGCTCCCAGCCAGTTGCAGCTACTGCAGCGGCACCTCAACAGCACTGCTACTATGTGCTGATCCGCGATGACACAGCGGGGTCCACTGGATCAATGGTGCAAGGCGCTCTGGTGGCCTCAGGTTGCTGGACTCTAGCTGCTCCCTGCTTCCTCCTCCCAAGGAAGACCAGGGATCTTCCAAAATGGCGGGGCCTCCCGGCCTTGCAGGGAGAAGATCCCTGATGTGCCACTTACCACGGTAGTCAGCTGCTTTCCATCCACAGCACAGGAACCAGAAGATCCCCCCACTCAAGGTTAGTTGTCCACACTCATGTTCACTCACACTCTCTCTCACACTCACTCACACTCTCACACACTCACCCTCGCTCTGGTCCTGCCTGCCGCCACCTTCAATCTAACATTTTATTTTTGAACACTGACATTGTGATAGTTCTGAATGACTAAAAATATGAGCATGAAACTTGTGTACACACACACACCTTTTCTGTGTTGGCATCTTAAATATGGCCTGAGAAATGGAATATAGGGAAATTTCATTCTGTTAAACACAGCCACCTAAGGCTGGTAAAGTCCACCGATTAGGTACGTACTCATGGAATCAGATTGCTGTACAGTCAGCAAGTCATAGTGTTCTAGAATTGTGAGGGACCTCACAGATTAGAGAAATAATTGAAACACATACTAAGGAACAGAATTGGCCGATGACATACACTTTCTTACTAATTTACCCAAAGAAAAGACTGTTACCTCATTTGCAGCATTAAATTTTATCTTCCCATGACTGTTCTCTTTTACTGATGACAATGGCAACTCGTATTCTATTTTCCCATATAAACTGTGAAGGGCCTTTAGATTATTTGACAATTTTGATCTTTATAACAGCACACAAGGTCACTATTTTTATTCTCATTAAAACAACAGCAATATATCAGATCAAATGTTTTCTCTTAAGTCAGATAGTAGTGGGGGGCAAAGCTACAATTTCATCATTCAATAATATTTAGTGAGCATCTACCATGTGCCAGGTGTTATTTTATTTTATTTTTTTTAAAATGTTTTTATTGATATTTTGGAGAGAGAAGATGGGGGAGAGAGATAGAAACATCAATGTGAGAGAGATACATTGATTGGCTGCCTCCTGCACCCGCCCTACTGGGGATTGATCCCATAACATGGGCATGTACCCTGACCGGGAATCAAACCGGGACCTCTCAGTCCATGGGACGACCCTCAATCCACTGAACCACAGCAGCTGGGTGCAAAGTGTTATTTTAGATGTTGGGGATACATTGGTGAACAAGATAAAAAAAAATCCCCACCTTCATAGAGATTAGATTTTAGTGCAGGCAAAAAATAGTGAACAAGTAAACAGAGAAATTAAATTTTCACTATTGGATATGAGGGAAGATTAACTTCAAGTATCTTAATGAGGGAACGATGTTTGAGGAAAGAGAAATAAGACGATAAATAAAGGTTAAAAAGGAATCATGTTTACAAAATTCTGGGAGAAAAACTCCAAAGACAGAAAAGAGTATGTGGGAATGTGGTCAGCAGTGTTGAAAATCGGTGCCCTAATTCTCAATCCAGTGCTCTGTCTGAAATCACAACTGACTCATTTCTCCACCTCTGTTTAGAGAGGGCATTTGTAGATAAACTTCTGTTTATGTGAATCCCATATTTATTGATACTTCAAACGTGCCTCCAGAATGACTCATTTCATTTATAATGTGCCGCCATCTGGTACTCTATATATCCGTGAAGTTGGGGGGTGGAGCGTTTTCATTTATCTTCCAACATTGTTGCCTGCCCAGTGCATTAACATACGGCCCAATTAGCTAGAACACGGCACTAATGAGGCCAGTTATAAATTCAATTTTTGTATAGGCCACTTAGCTTTTTATTTTGTTCGGGCCTAAGGTTCACTCTCCAAGTAATCATGGTCTCATCAGCCCTCTTCTAGATCTGACTTTTCGGCTATTTCTCTCCATCTACTCCAGACCCATCTCTACTACAGGGCCCTCCACAGGGTAGATGTTTAATTAATAGCTGCCTTGTCAGTTTCTTTCATCTTTTCCTTTTTATTATTGACAAAAAAAGTTGGAAGAAAGTTGGTTTGTTGTACATCACATATTAAGATCTCTATGAACTGCTTCTTTGAAAAAGTGTAACCTTCCTGAGAGATTGCATAACTGAAGTTCATAGCATTGTATAGTATCTCTCTTCTCCCCTTTGCAAACATATGCTCAGTCCAAACTTTTGGGTCCATGGCTCATTGTTACTCATTCCTTTTGTGTTCAGATCCACCTGGCTTTAAGGGAATTTTGAATGCCCCTTCTTTGGTGAAGCTATTCATGATTCTGCCTCTTTCCTTATAACTCCCATTAGATGTTGTTGTCTGTCCGTATTTCCATCATTGCATTATCACGTCCTGTTTTGGGCTATTTCTGTATAATAGAAATAGCCCAAAACAGGGGCTCTTCACGGAGCTCTTCACAATTGTAAGCTCCGTGAGGGAGGGTTCAATCTCTAAATTCTCCTTAAAAACTTCAAAGAACTCACCTCACAAGACAAGAGCCTTAAGCTTGGAGGCATTCAGAATTGGGTTCAGTATATATTTCACTGCCCTCTTTCATCACAAATATCATCTGGAGTATTCTCTGGTTCTGTGAATTTCCATTTTATCATCTGAAAATAACATCTGTGTCCTCATCGTAAGGACTAGATGAGATGATGCCTGCAGAACCAGCATTGTGTGAGTCTAGTCCTGCCACTTCTTAGCTCTGTAATTAGGAAAAGTACTTAACCTGCCTTCCCCTCAACATTTTTATATGTAAAATTTTAAAAAATGATTTCCCCAATTATTTAATCTTATTTTGGAAATGAAATGAGAAAATAAATATGAAGTACCTGTCATAATTCTCAGCACATATTAACAATTCAATAAAAGTTAATCATTTGTGTTTTCTGTTGTTTTTTCTCATATGTCAATCACATTTTCTGGACCACAGTCGAAACTCTACAAATACCATTTATTGAGTACTGTAGTTAATTCTCAAGTATTTCCTGGATATTGGTTATGTACTTAGACTACGTGCTTGGCCCCGTGCTTAACACAGTGACAAAAGAGTGAACACAAAAGATATTGAAATATATATTTTATCTAACAAAACATACATTAAACATATAATTGCATCCTGCATATAAAATATATTCAATATAGAGTTGCTAAATGTAAGATTTTTTGGGGGGTGAATGATGTATACTAGGGAGAAGTCAGAGTTCCCTGTACAAATTCTGGGTCAGAAATGCTATCCCACAGCATAAAAGCAGTCTTCATTAAAAAAAATATATATGTATTTTTTTTATATAGATGATAAGCCATCAAATTTGGAAACCCAGACAGTTTCTACATTTGGCTCAAAAAGCAATACAGTCAAAGAATGCAAAACATATTTACTGGGTAAAACTGTCTCCAAGAAACAAAACAAAATGGAAAATGGAGATTCCTGGTAGTTTTCCTCAAATTTTTATTGCTTGTACAAACTGCTCTCGCAAGATGTACTTCAGACAATTGAATGATGAGCCTTACGTTTAGCATAGTTTATCCATTTGTCTTCTGCGCCTCAATAGTATCTGACTGGAAGTTAAAGTCATAATTCAGTTGTTCTAAACACATAACATCAAGGCGAAGGGAAGAGGAAAGCGCTGTGCAGATGAGAACGTGGAAAGCCAGTTCTGTGAAGGCTTTTTCCTTTACCTTTACGGAGAAGATTTTTAAGCCTTTCTTGCCAGTTGTATCCCACTGAAAGGAGATGAATTTAAGAAAGAAGATAAAAGGAATTCTTGTCTGCTGCTACCTGAATCATATTTTAAAACACTTGTGAAATCATTACTCTCTTTCTCTTCCAGGTTGACATATTGATTTTACTCCCCAAAGTAGAAATAATTAATCAGCATGGTATTGATAATACCTGGTAATGTTTTGACCTTCTCAGCAATCTATTTTAATGCAATTTATACAATTCAAGTTGACTTTCTTCTGTAATTGCTGCTTAGAAAAAAGTTGTAGTGTGCGTGTTTTGTGTGCATTAAAGTAACTAAACAACATTTTAAACAGGTAGTATCATTATATATAAATTTGAGGAAACCAGAAAGAAAGAGTGAATCAGTTATGCACTTGGCTATAAAATTAAGACTGTATATTACTAATAGATTGTGTCCCTTTAATAATGCTATTACTGATATAGGCATTGTGAGTAAGCCATGGATAGTGTGTACGAGAGAGGGAGAGAGAGAGAGAGAGAGAGAGAGAGAGAGAGAGAGAGAGAGAGAGAGAGAGAGAGAGAGAGAAAGAGAGAGAGAGAGAGAAAGTAGGAAAAAAGGCACCCATAGTTTTTACCATTTTCTTCCAGAATGTTCGTGTTCTACTTTGTACACAACTTTGTATCCCGCTATTTAAAGTTAATATTATAATATAGGCTTGTTCTCATGGTGTTACAATTCCTGAAAACATAATTTTCATAGCTATCTAATAGCCTATAGAATGTTTGCAGTCTGGTGGGATGGACAGAGTTCTCTGTCTCCATCCCTTGGGATCACTCCATCTTCACTCATGCTTGGAAAAGCATCATCTAAGCATAGGAACTAATGGAACTTATGCTGCGTGTGGAGTGAGGAGGGTGTGCGGGGTGCTCCACGCTGAAGTCCCCACCAACTCCACTCAGAGCACCTGTGAAAAGAAATGGAACATACCAGCTCGTGTACAAAGTAACACAACAGACCTGGGCCCTAAAGAAAGAAAGAGAAGAAAGTAGGAAAAGAAAAAGAACCTAGGCAAAGGGACTTCTGGGTGTCCAGGGAAAGAAGACAGGAAGGGGCAGCTAACTAGGAAGGTACAGGAGAGTCGATACCATGGATAGACTCTGATGTATTCACAACCATAACCATGTAAGTTTAGATTCTCTCTGAAGATTAACTGAGTTCAAACGTCTTTCCCTAGTTGGAAAATTTAAGAACAAAGACACAAAAACTATTATTTAAACAACAGGTTTTAAATAAACATTGCTTGTTTACAAACTCTAACATTCCATAAGCCTTAAAGTGTTTTGAATGTCTGGGGTAGGTTGGGGTGGGTGGAAAAATCTGACCGAACTTAATTCTAGCTTGTCACTTTTTTTATCTGAGCTCAATTCATATTCTGTTTTTCTACAGGCTATTTGCTTAGTTACTTATTTACTTATTTGCATGTCTACCTCCCCTACAAGCCTAATAACACAAGACATTGTATTTACGTATATATCTCCCCAAAAATGTGTACACAATTTTGAATAATTGTAAAGCCAATGTTTATAAAAATATATTTCATTTTCAAAATGTAATACAATCTATAAACACCCTGTGTACATTTTTGGAGAGACACTCTGTATTTATAGTTACCTGTTTTTTCCCTTTTTCTGATGAATGACACGTTGATTTAATTATATCACTAAAATTTTTGTCAGCCCTGGCCTATTTCGCTCAGCAGTTAAAGCATCAGCTTGTGGACCAAAGAGTTATGGATTCGATTCCCAGTCAAGGGCACACACCTCGGTTGCAGGTTCAATCCCTGGCCCCACAGGGGTCATGTGGGAGGCAACCAGTTGATGTGTCTCTCTCACATCAATGTTTCTCTCTCTCCCTCTCCCTCTCTCCTTCCCACTCTAGGAAAATCAATGGAGGAATATCTTCAGGTGAGGATTAAAAAGAAACAAAAAAACATGTGTCAAAACATTGATGAAACAATTGAACAAATATTGCCCAGAGAAGTGGAATAAGAGAAAACAAAACAGAAAGCTATTTTTTAAAAATATGGACTGTGCCTTGGCGGAAATCCCTGCTGTACAGAAAATGTCAATGGAAACACCCAGTGCCCAGGAATTGCAGGGACATGAGTAACTGCTCATCCTTTGGTCAAAAGCTTCCTCCGCAATCAATACCTGAACAATTAAAAGGTTGGGAGGTGCGGGTGAGGGTTGTTCTTTGAAGGGAAGGGCTGATCCAAAGAGATAGTCCCTTGGAAATTAATTAGAGCCCAGCTGGAAGTCAAAAATAATGAACCTATGTGAACCTGTACTCCTTCACCCACACCACACAAATGCTAGTGGAATGCATCCGTGAACCTTTCCTGATGCCCTCCTCCTGAATTAATCACTCTTTACGCCCTGCACACACGGCGCTTTGCTGCAAGCACCATTTGGAACGCACATTGCACTGGCGTCTCTTAGACTGAGTTGTGTGCTTGCCTACCCTTCCAACAGAATTATACAGCTTTTCTGGGCCAGAACACTTATCCAGTCCCGATCTTCAGTTTTGAGTATAATATCTGAAGCATCTAAAATTAAAATGTGATTTTTGGGGAAACATAATAGATTATTCGTATCTGAAAAAAATGTATAGAATGTTAAGCTTATTCACTATTATTATAGATAGGAGCTATTATTTTGTTTGTGAAATAGAAAAAGCATGTGTGTCTACATTTGTCTGTGAGGAGGTAACAGGTAGACCAAGAGGCAGAGAAATGGCTCAGTATGTTTTAAGATCAGTCTTTAATTTGATATTAGTTCTATAATTTCTCAGCTATCTTAACTCATTTGACTTGAACAACATGGTTTATATTAATAAGCTTACAAGTGATTCAGGACAACAAAGAAGAATGAAGTACATGATATACAGCATAGATAAGGGACTGTTCAAAACAGAGACACTAAGACATTTTTCTAAAACCAACCCTCCACATACAATTTTGGATTAAAAATTTTTAAGATTGAGTTTTATTTGGTTCAGTTGGGGAAAAGCAAAAATATTTTCACTTCCAGAAATACACTGAAAACCACAAACCTACAAAGTTCTTTTCTTCTCTAACAATTAGAGTATCAATTATAAAGTTATTACTATTTGGGCACATTAATTTGAGTACCTATCACAAATCTATGAAGACTGAGAGGGTTAATATGATTTTTTTCAACAATAAAATATGACAATAACAATGGTGTTGCAACTAACATTTGCATCATATGATAACTTATAACACACTTGTACATATTAAACACAGTAACATGTTTTAATGACTTACTGTCTGTTAGGCATCAATATCATAAAGTTGGCATTTGTACATCATCCCAATTTAACTGATGGGAAAGATGTGTCTCAGGGCATTAATTTGCCAAAGTATACATAGTGGCTGTAGTAGGATCTGAACAAAGGCAGTTTAATTCTATAGTCTGCACTTTTGAATTCTAATACTATCATTAAAGTTTGGGCAGTTAATAAATATTTAATGCATATCTATTATCTTCCAAACTTGGCCCATATTTTAAGATCATATTTTATCTTTATAAAACAATATAAAATAACTACCATCGCCCTCATTGTGTGTATGATAAAACTAAGACAAAAACTAGGATAGCTCATAGTTAAAAGTGGCAGAGTTGGTACTTAATCAAGTTTATGTCCTTCGACTTTGGAGCCCAGGATCTTTCCATGGTGGCTTAGAGTTTAACATAAATGGGTTGCAAAGATGAGAAAAGAAGAATGAAGGGTCTACGTATAGAAAGCTTCTTCAAAGCTGCAAAGTCAGGGAATTTACATCTGGCAAAACAGGCTATGGTTAGAACACTTTATTCAAATGAGAAAGGGACTTGACTTCATCATTTCTGTAGCTAAGTTTTAGCAACTTCACCCACCCCTTACTGGTTAGAAAGAAAAAGTGTTGTTGTTGTTGTTTTTAAGTGGGCAAAGAATTATATAGTTAATTAAATTAAAGCTATTAACTATATGACACAAGTACAACTATCAAATACTAACACATTTGCAAAGGTAATACAAAGACTCTCAGATTTGTTACTAGCTTTGACCTTGTACCTTTACATATGGCAGATTAATCTTTATACAATGAGTCAAAAATAGTTTATCAATAAAGGATAAAATTGTCTTATGTCTCTGCATAAGACCATCACCAAGATTCACTGCTCTTTCCATTTTGTTTCAATCGTACCCTATTTTGGCTTCAACCCTGCTCTTTTTGAATTTTGACTTTAGGTAGCTGCTCAGAAGTTTTGTTGGCATATTCTCTTTGGTTCTTCTCTTACTGGGTACTTTTGTTACTGCAGATGTGAGTGAAATTGACCAAGTATTTCAGGATCTTAGCAGTCTAGGCAAACGGTGAATTGAGCTTCCCCATTCCCTTTGCAACTGGGTATGAGCATGTGACTTGTTTGGTCAGACACATGAGAGATGAAGTGACATCACTTCTGGATAAAACTTTAAAGAGGGAAGCCACAATTCATCAGATTGTCTTTATACCAAAGCAGGTAATGTAGAAGCAGGTTTAGATAAAATGTCTTTCCTCCTGGATCCCTGAATTGCCATAACAAATTGAACGCTTATTTTAACCCACCCAACTAATGCTAGCAGCTGAGATTTTAGAGTTCTTTGTTATTTGCGCTTAACTGAGTCTACCTTGACTGATACAGCTTGATTAACTGACCCTAATATTGGCCTTTTAAACAAAACTTTTTGGTTTCTGTCTGTTCTTGTCCACCCAACCCTTAATGTGTGTAGATTCTGAATTCATGAACATATATCAATTCAATGTCAATGGCCACAAATTATAAAACCATCCAATTTAAACACATACTTTTTAAAAAATTATTTTTATGTTCCGAGTCAGTTCTGTCATTTCAATGTTTAATCCTTTTCCAACACCCGCCTGTTACCCTCTTACTTTCATGACAAAGGAGAGTGTGAGATATTATTATACCTTGTAAAACTGCATATTATAACAGTGTCCATGGAGAAATACGTTTTCCTGCGATTGGATATAATTATCACTTGTGGAGTTCAAGTACAGCATTGGAATCCGCCTTTTCAGGCCTCGCATTAAACATTAAGGGCAACTTTTCACTTTCCAAAACCAAAAGCTGGAACTGCCTACACAAGTCTTCATCATGTTTCTCTGACATCAACCAACCAGCACTTACAAAACATTCTCATGTGTTGAGGGTAAATGAATCCAAGATGTGCTGGTTGAATTTTCCATGCAAGTTGAACATTTCATAAAGAAAAAGACAAGAAAGAAAAACGTGAGGGGGTTCATGTGATGCTTTGCTTCACACAGAGCATTTGGAGATCCGCCTGACCTCTTATTTTTATTTATTTAAATGAACAGCAGCAGCATCCATTGCCATCTGGCCCCCAAGCTCAGTGAACTAATTAAACAACAACAAAAAAAGAAACTTCAAAATATCATTGAAATGATTTTAAATAATTCAGCCAATGCGAGTGTTGAGGAAGCACCATTTGGGTTGGCAAACCAGACGGTGTAGGCCCCAGGAGTCAGTAAATCTGGATTCAGCCAGAGTTGTGTTGAGAAAATTTTGATCCGGGGTTCCCCAGAAGTAATTGCACTTTCCCAAGGAAGAACTTAGGATGGGATGGAAACTGGGCAGGGCTGCCCCCATTTGGGAAACTTCCCACTCTTATCTCCCCAGCTCAGATGACAGAGATGGTTAGCAGTTTCCGTTCTGGGCTTTTGTGTCTCTATGTAGTAATCCAACTCGAAATATTTTTCTACATTGGGAATACATCTTGCCAAAGCATTAGCATCCTACGTTCATTTTCCATTCTATGATAAGTCACTGCAAGTTTTTTTCGTTTAGTTGGAAATGTCTTGACACCCTCATCAAAGGTGATGCTGAAAAACAATGTTAATAAGTCGCCTAGTTCTCGTCTTGGTGAGCACATATTTTTGGCAGCACAGGGATATTGCTTTCTGCCATCTGTGCAGAAGAGAATTTGAGTTTTTGTTCAGGGTCAGTTAGAGTATGCCTAAACCTGATGTGCAACTAGGCTTTGAGTCTTGCTCTAAACTCTTATTAGGCATTGTTTGGGGTTTAAAGTGGTGGCACTAACATCTTTCTTTTCTGCAGCTGATATTGTACTAATAAAGTTCAAAGTAAATTCTTTTCAGCGGTAGTTGGTCATTTTGTTTTTATTGCAGTCTAAATATAACAGCATTTCATTGCATACATTTTGAAGATGTACTCTGAGAGAGGGATAATTTAAGAATCCATGAAAACTGTCATATACGTACACCAGCGTAGAAACCCAAGATGTGACTGAGCGATTTCTACGCACCGAGCAAATTTCTCACAGTAACACTGGAGCTTGGTGCTTACATTATCATTGTGACAGATGAAGAGACTAAGGTTCAAGAATGATATGCAACTATTAAGAAGTAGAACCAGGTTATTCATTTTGGTTTGTGTTGTGCCAAAGAACACATTGTACTTATTCAAGAAACATGTTCTAACATGATTCAGTTGCATTAGATAGAGATGCATAAGTTCCTATCATATGCTGAGGGTTATACTAGGTTCCTAGGAAAATGAAGCAATTCACAATTTCAGAATTTTTACGTATAAGTAACAAGGTAGCACACACAGGACACAATCTCTCTAGTACCGTGAGGATACTCTCTCTCAAACACAAAGCTAATCACATGCCACTATGTTTTAAATGTCTTGGTCTCTGTCTATATGTATAGGATAAAGCCTAACTCATTTAATATGACATTAGTTGAACCCCTGTTATCTCCACAATGCTAATACCCTTATGTCCTATGTTCCAGATCCACGGAACTACTTCTATTTCACGGAATGTGACTTTTTTTTCACTATTCTAAATTTTGCTCAGTTCCAATTTCTCTGTCTAGGATTTCTTTCCATCATTTTAACAGCAAGCACTTGAGTATTTATCAAGAATTGCCTGAAACAGTAACTCTTTCATGAATTCTGCTCTTTTTCATCCCCAACTCGAACCACGACCATGCTTCCACAATAAAGCTGTGGCAACTAGTGTGTTTACATAGTATCTTCCTCGGTAAATTGAATTTGACAGCCTCAGGGCCATGTTCAGGGAATGTGGTAGAATAACAGCCATTAAATTTTTGTTTACTATGTGAAAAGCTAACAGGAGAGAGAGTGTGGTGAAGAGAAAGAAAAAACAACAGTAAAATAGTGAGATAGATAGGTAAAAATACTACAAAGGGCCATCCAAACACCTCTGGGAAAAAAGCAATAGGAAATCCCACAATACATCTTATGAAAATTCAAAGCAAATGCATTCTATCCTCATAAGAACTAGCTGGATAAATTTTTGAAGGAAGTTAATGTTGAACTAGGCTTTGATTTAAATGATAGACTCTGATCAGTAAAAATAACACAGGTCACTTTAGCTCTTACACACTCAGAGAGGAAGACTCCAGTGCAAATTCCCTTTCAAATCCAGAAAACATGCTTGAGTTACTGCTAATGAGGCAGAAAGCACAGCTGTCCACACTGACACCTCAACTCCGCTTATACCGTGGTCACAGGCACACACACTTTTTAAACATAGAGTTTCCCACCAAGGAACACAAAATCAATAGTCTATACATTATACAATTTTTTACTGTATTTCTAACATTTCCTCGATGCTTCCTTTTCTCTCTCTTTTTACTTATTTAGTTATGATAATAACTGTAGCATTCATTTAGTATTATTTCTGTTTGGTCAATTTCCTTGGTTTATCCCAGGGGGGAAAAAACAGAATAATACAGCTAAAATGCAAAGAAAAATGTAATAAGCTCTAGAACAATGCATGCATTGTTTTGAAATAGGATTTGTTCCTTTTGGAAGTGGTAGGATTTAGTACAGGAGATATGAGAGCAGACCCCTGGGGATCTTCTGAATGGAGTTTGTCTGAGAACTGCCACTAGAAAAAAAAGCAGTAAGACCACGGAGAAGGGATGAAAAAAGAGAAAGTTTAGGGTAACCATTAATATATATAATTTTCCCAGTGCTCCATCACTGGCCAAAAAATACCTTGCTCTTGGCAGAGGTGAATGGTAGTTCCCATGTTTCCAGTTTTTGATACATTCTTTGTGAGAGGCTAATTTTGGGGAATGTAAACTCAAGGAACATGGATATATGTATTCCAGAGCTCTTGGGATGATGGGAGCCCTGATGGGTGATTGACTGAAGAAGCAAGGATGTCCCAGCGTTGGACACAAGTCCCGGGTATGTCCCGACCCGGTCTCCAGCCTCCTCTCTTGCTCCTTCCAACAGTCAGCCCCATTGCTGCCTCCAGGAGCTGCTTCTCACCCGTGGAGTTCTTTCAGCTGCTGATGTTTCCTCTGATCTGGAACCCTACACCAGCCTTCCCAACACATACATAATATGAGCCACAAAGCAAGTTCTATGTGTAATTATAAATTTTCTAGTAGCCACACTAAGAAAATAAATTAAAAGGGGGAATGTAATTTTAATGTTTTATTTAACCCAATATATCCAAAACATTAACTTTTGACATGTAATCTATATAAAAATTGAAGCATTAACAAATATATTGTAGAAAAGCACGTGTATACTGGACTGACCTACATCTGAATTTGCACTGGCCACTCTTCATGTCCTGCAGGGGACAGTGCCATTCCAACACTCACGGTTTTTATTCCTCTGCCTCCACCTTTGCCTGGGATATCATTAATGCTACTTTTAAAATTTCTGTTATGCTTAATCTACTCTTTCATATATATGATATATAACAGGTTCGACTAATTAAGCCTCTTAGTGTTAATTTGTAGTCCCTGGCTTGGACTTAAAATATTTTAAGGAGGTCCAGGAAAATAAGGAGTATCCCTCATTTAACAGCAGTCTGCACATCTAATTACTAGAAAAACTGCAGAATGAGAGCTTTAATTAAGGCCCACATGAGACTGTGCTGAGGGTGGCTAGGTAGTAAGACCACTTTTCTGTAAAGTAGAACTTCTAGCTTCTAGTTCTCATTCCATTAATATATATGTGATTAATCAAGGCATTTAAGTTCCTATATTTCTATTTGTCAAATGAGAGGTAGGATTAGTAAATCCTTATTGCCTGATTTGGACCATGCTATAAAATGTGTGCCCATAATTAACTCTTGCTTTAGCCCCTGCAGAGACATACTCTGCCAACAGCTTATTTTACTTTCCTTTTCCTTTTCTTGCCCTTACTCCTTTCATCTGAAGTGAAGATATAGCAAGTTCAGCCTCCTTCAGGCTAAAGCAGACAATGAAATACCCCCTGTAAGTCTTCTCTGGCTTGCAAATGCTAAGAACCTATAACAAACAATCTGTCTTTCTAACAGAAAAATAGATTTTTTTAAAAATTGAATTTATTGGGGTGATATTGATAAATAAGATTATATGGGTTTCAGATATACAATTCTATAATACATCATCTATCTATTGTACTGTGTGTTCACCACACCAAGTCAAGTCTCCTTCCATCACCATTTATCCCCCCTTTACCCTCTTCTACCTCCCCCACCCCCTTTCCCTCTGGTATCACCATACCGTTGTCTGAATCTATGAGCTTTGTGTGTGTGTGTGTGTGTGTGTGTGTGTGTGTGTGTGTGTGTGTTTGCTTAATCCCTTCACCTTTTTCACCCAGCCCCGCAAACCCCCACCCCTCTAACAGCTGTCAGTCTGTTCTCTGTATCTATGAGTCTGTTTCTATTTTGTTTGTTAGTTTATTTTGTTCATTAAAGTGAGATCATGTGGTACCAGGCAAGGATTTAAGAGCCTTAAAAAAAAAAAAGCAGATGATAAGCCTCAAGGGGGTGCTATAAATAGTGAAGCATGAAGGACTTAGTGTCAATAATTCTTTGTTTTGGACAGAAATCTATGTTCACGGATTGCTACAACCAAAAGATGTCTACACAGGGGAATCAGGCTGATTTTCCTTAGGCCCCATGTGTCAGAATCATTAGTAGAGATGTGGAGGTAGAAGAATAAACATATATACTCATTAAGAAATAGTATATTTAAGATAAGTAAATTTAAGTCATGAGCATCATATAACTATCTTTATTACCTTCATAGATACTGTCTTTTTACACATGCACAATAACCAGGTGAGATAAGTAATTACTGGCCCTGTTTCACAGAGATATTTCCTAAGGTCATCGATCAAGTAAGTTGTAGGCTCTCTACATCCCATCTTTTCCTATAATATTGCTACTGCCAAATGCAACAATATTTTTCTGTGTATGGTAAAAGATGACACTTTAATTTTCCTTACATTTCGAGAACACACATACTGGGAATGGATATAGTTAACATTAAAAACACTGAAAAAAAAGTAAGCATCCCTTAAGAGAATGCTTCTCCTATTTTGGAAACTCATGAATATTAACAAACAGTACCATGGAGAGGAGAACAAGATACAATTACTACCTGGGAAACATTATTCGAAGTCTACTTGCATACCTTTTAAGTGTACTGGTTGTGGATTTGAAAGCAGTGCACCAAACATGATAGGACAGATCATGAGATCTCCTTCAAGAGGCGTCATTTTCAAGTCATTGAGCCTTGAACAAGTTGAGCATTGCCACCATATCTGTTAGACTGAACAAACCCAGGAGACAATATGTGTTGACAAGACATTTGCTACCTTTAAACGTTAAATAAGCTTTCCTTCCATTTTAGACAGCTCTGGGTTTGATGAATCTAATAGGCACTGTTCCTCATGATAAGTATTTATAATATCACGTTGTATATGAGAAAAAAAATGAATGGAAAAAGGAAGACCTATGTTTAATCCCAGCTGAATAATCCTCTCTGGAAAGCTACCTATGGTCTCTGAACTGACAGCTACCTGAGATTATAACATGTGACCTGCCTACAATACAGAGTAGTTGGGAATTATCACAGAAATAAAATACTCTATATTATATAAAGAACAGTAAGATTAGCCCTGGTTTGGCTCAGCCATTAGAGCGTCGGCCTGCGGACCTGAGAGCACTGGGTTCGGTTCCCACTAGGGCATGTACCTCAGTGGCAGATTGTCCCTGGCCCCGGTTGGGGTCGTGTGGGTGGCAACAACTCGATGTGTCTCTCTCACACTGATGTTTCTCCCCCGCTCCTTCCCCCTCTATCTGAAGATAAATGCAAAAATGTCCTTGGGTGAGGATAAATAAAAAAGAACAGTAAGACTAGAAAGAGGTGTTTTTCTCAACCCAAATTTAAAAGGTCCAGTTACCCACCTAGCTCATTATTTCTTGAAACTTATTGTTCATGTATTGAACATCTACTCCATTTCAGAAGCTGTTGTAGGCACCTGGAATTTATTTTAACAAAACAACAGTGTTCAGTAAATAATTGTGAGTATATTTGCTACCAAACAGGAAACGTGCAGATACTATGAAATGTTTCTCAGAATATCTTTTGGGTCATCTGTTCAAGGTGAAGGCTGTGAGGGTGGACAAGTAGGCGATAGACCTTTGAGGACACTGGAGAAGTTTTAATATAGTCATGGAAAATGAGTAAGTAATAAGATGAGGTATATAAACAAACAAGATGGTTAGATTGTTGAGGACCCATTTGGTTTTGGTAACCATTAATTTATAGTCAAATCAATTACAGCTGAGTTCTTGACTTCTATACATCCAGTTGGTACAGTTTCAGTAAATCAGCTTCAATGCATTGTAAAGAATATCTGATTATATGGCAATTTTTAAGATGTCAGAATTTAGTAATTTAATTGCAAGATGGTAATGAGAAGGCAGATGAATTAAAATTGTGCTATGCACCAATGACTGTGTAATAGCTTTAAAATTTTTTTTCTTTCTATTATTCATGGCAACTCTATGCAGTAGGTTAGTACTCCAGTGTTACATATGATGCAACCGAGACTCAGTAGAGTTAAGCAACTTGCCCAAGATCACAAGTAACAAGAGCCAGGAGTAGCACCATATTGGCCCATGTCCTAAGCACACACTATTTTCTTTCACTATACCTCTTTCTAAAATGAGCACGCTTTACATTATTCTACAGAGTAAATTCCTGATATGTACTTTGCCCAGAAGCTGGTAAGAATACCTTCTTCCAAAATGTTTCTTTGGGGCAGGGCTTCAAATCTTCAAGTCTTGTGAAAATATATGGTTGATGCCTGCAGTTCTGTTGCATGAAGCATGAGAAAGGTGATCTTAACATGGGATATTTTGAAGACAGGAACTTTCCATCTTTTGTCTCTGCCCCTTGAAGTGTCCCATAGACACCAGATTTTGAGCATGACCACATTTTGATAGACCTGACAGGATACATTAGCTGCAAAAAACACTTCCTCTGGGTTGACCTACTGACCGGGTTTGTGGCTTAGCTCAACATTATCCATCTGGAAGCTGAAGCGTGCCTGCCAAACACCATGGTTAGAGTTTTGGCAGGGCTGCAACTGAGCTGTTCTTTCTAATGGTGCCTTGCTAACAGGTTTATTTACCTCCTATGGCCACTTCTTGAATGTTTCAGTAATGTCATGCTTGGTGGGGTGGAAAACCATAGGCTTTGGAACATAACAGACTAGAGTTAATTTGACCACTTAATAGTTTGTCAATTACAAAACCACCTTGAGCCTCTTTTTTATTTGTTTGTTTGTTGTTGTTTTTTAATCTATAAAATGGGGACAATGATTACTCTCTCATGGAGTTGTTTTGAGCATTGGAAGAAGTGCCTTGTGTGGTACAAGTAGGTGTCATTTATTGAACTTTTATTATTGCAAGGCATTATGTCAAGTACTGTAAAAAATACATTTTTTCATTTGGAAAATGCAACCTTCCTTGAGCATTATTATTATCCCAACTGTAGAGCTGAAGAAATAAAGATTAGATAGGTAAATTTATTTGCCTTATATAACAACCTAAGAACTAGGAGGAATAGAATTCCTTCTTTGTTGTTAGGAGACAGCCCCCAGAATTTCTATAATTTGCCACCAGGTAAAACACCTGGTGTCATTGTTGTATTTACTGTTTCCTGGTTTGGGGTACTGGCTAGAAAACAACCATCAAAATATCAAATGACAAGGGTAAAAGCTTCAGAAAGGTTTTCTAGATATAGCTTACATCATTTAGTGCTCAATATCCTTGCAAACAAACATGACAGAGAAATATATTAACCGATCTGCTGTAGTCCTCATCTGCCCTCAATTATGCTGGGTTTGCATCAGGAAGTATACTAGTGGAATCACTAGAGCTCAGAGTAATTTACCATTTACTAGGCTAACTGTTTTGCAGAAGATGTTTACATTGATGTTCATTATCTTTAAAGTGTGTCCCTTTGGTGATAGATGAATTAAACATGGGAAGCTGTGCTTAAAGTATAAAAATTGCCGGAAGCAACATTTTCCTAAGGGAAATACAGACCTATTTGGCTGTGTGTGTGTGTGTGTGTGTGTGTGTGTGTGTGTGTGTGTGTGTTCTGTGTAGTGCTCTTAGTTTGCCTAATAAGGGAATGCACCTGCTAAGACTTGTCCTCTTTAACATGTACTGTAAAAAGATTCTGCTTGGGACAAATGGAGTCAAGAACATTAAAAAAAATGAATGAGCTGTCACAGTTCACATAGTATACTTCCAGAGGCATCAAAAGAAGCTCTGAAGGCATCAGATGACTGGAAGTGTTCTCTGCAGACTCACTATAAGGAGATCTCAAGTCTAAACTCTTACAACAATGTATCAAGAGCTTGACTTAACCCATCTTTTGGTTCAAGTAAGTATTTTCAGTAGAGACCACGCCTATGTCCCCCTTTTTTTGAAAGAAAACCTCAGGGTGAAGACTTCAACTGGGGTTGGCAAATGAACACTTTCTTACTCAGAAATGTACCCAACTCTGCCACTAACCTAATGTATAACCTTGAACAAACCACGGAATCTCAGAACCCTGGGAGTTAAACACTTATTTGCAAAATGATGGGGTTTGGTTGCCTGGTTGAGGGAGAAAATGATATAGTAAACAGGATTTTGAGAATTTGGGCTCAAGTTTCAGCGCTACTACTTCCCGAATGTATCCCCATCTATAAATAAAAGACATTGTTTTAGGATAATGTGAAGGTGAATCCGTATTACACATGCCATGACTTGACAAGACATAAGTAATAAATGCCACTATCTTTCCTTCAACCTCTCACCCTCCACAGTCCCGCAATTCTATAATTCTAAACCTGGGAGACCAGAAGTCTTGATTTTCATTGCAAAGTCACTTAAATTCCATGGTTCTCACTTTTAAAATTAATATAATGAGAGAATGAGATCGAGATTGTGAAAGAAGTTTCAATCCCTCTCCTACATTGATAATGTCTTTGTGGAATACTCTTGAAAATATTTTAGGCTGTAAAGATTATAGAAAAAATGCTGTTATTAGTAGGTCTGCCAAGATACAGGCATGCCATGTACGTTCCATCCTGGGATGGATAATTTATGCTATCCTCTCCAGACTCTGATGTACAAGGTGATGAAATTTGTTAAAGTTTACCACTGGAAATCAAGTTTAAAAGAAAAATGAAGTGTTTCTTTAGCCACAATACAGTGACAAGATGATGTCATAAATAGATATTAAGCAAGACACATATGATGTGCTGGGGCCTGTGCTAAGAGTAGTGAGAGGTATAAATTTGAGGAAAATATTCTGTCTTCAAAAAACAAACTGCTACCTATAAAAGATGAATTAATGCTCTTATAGAATTTTATAGGACTCTAGGAATTAAAGCATTAGTAAGAGGGGAGTTTGGGGGCTTGGTGAAAGGGTGAAAGGATTACGAAGTCCAAATTGTCAGTTACAAAATAGTCATGGGGATGTAAAGTACAGCATAGGAAACACAGTCACTAATATTGTAATGACTATATATGCTATCAGGGGGTACTAGATTTATGAGGGCAAATCATTTTATAAGTTCTATAAATGTCTAACCACTATGCTGTATGCCTAAAATTATTATAATATTGTATGTCAACTGTAATTGAAAAATTTTTTAATTAAATAAAGCATCAGTAGTATTCATGAGCGTCCCTTGTGCTCCCAGAATGGACATTTGCAAAAACACTAGAAGAAATATTTCCACTAATCGTATGATTAATTATTATATTTACATTTAATAAGCATTTTCATGTGCCTGATACTGGGTGAAATTCAACATCTCATTGAATCTAACTATAAATCATAAATTAGGTAATATTGTAATTTACCTTTAATGTATTTGTAAACTGAGGCTTAGAAAGGTCAAGGCATATGTCCAAGGTCCACAGTATATATTGGAGCAATGACTTGAAGCGAATTTCACCTGCCTACCAGTTGGTTGCTTTTGCACACAATATAAATTTCCTATAATAAAAATTCCATGGACAGATCTGTGATAGAAGGAAGTAAGTCCACATCATGGCTATCAGTAGTCAATGGTGGAAAGAACAGTTCTTCCTTTGATTTTTTTGAGCCTCTCAATAAAATGAAACAAACAAACAAACAGAATCTATAACATCATTTTGGAAATTTATCTATCTATCTATCTATCTATCTATCTATCTATCTATCTATCTATCTAAATTTAAACTGAAAAGGAATCCAGAGAGATCTACGCAAGCTTCCTAATTTAAGAATCGGGGAAAAACAGGCCCAGAATGAAAGTAAAACTTCCGAAAGTGATCAAAAGCTAGTCAATGGGCTATTTTTCTAAACATCTTCAATTTCACCAAACTCAAGCAGCATGTTGATGATTTAATTTACAACTTGAGTGAGAGGTGGATGCCTTGAGAATTTCTGGACCTGTAACAACTGTGGCTTATTTAGATTCCATTCTCAGTAACTGGCACATTTGTTGGGGGTGGGGGGGTGCTCAAAGGCAAAGCAAAAAGCAGTATATAGGTCAAATTAATTTGAGTTTCCTTGAAGGATGCCTGTGAAGAAACTAAATAAAACCAATAAAAATATACAGTTAAAACAACAACAAAAAGCTCAAGCACCACAAATAAATTAGGGTGGAATATGCTGAGGGAGAGAAGCTAAAATAGAAGGGTATAAGGCTACCAAAATCTATGGCCATCGAACCCAAACATTCATTGTGGAGAGTACTACATAATGATGAGTCAATGCAGATCAAAAGATTCAATGGAGAACATTGGGACAGTGGCAATGCCATCAGAACCAAAAAAGCACGTTTTAGACATTGTTTGGCCTCTAGACAAATAATCAACACAAAGACCCAGCATTAATTCATCTACTAAATCAAATTGTAAGGCTCTAACTTGTACTAACTTTTCCTGGTGCTGTGTATATGATAGTGAATCAAATAGATTCAGGTGCAGAGAACTTGATTGAGATTATATTTTTACTGTTCTATGGCTTGACTTGGTCTCAAATATAAAGGAGATTAACCGTTTCTACAGTGAGGACCAGATTATCAAGATGGTTTAATTAAGAGTGAGTCCACCCTCAGAGTATTAAAATAGTAGCCTATATCAGTCCACTCTATAGTCATAGAATTGAGGTTTCACTACTCTATATTTGGGGTCCTGGGTCTCCCACAGGAAGAGGAGGGGTATCAGGTGTAAAAGATTATGGATACTAACAATGCAGTAGTGCATTTATTACTGTATTGCAAAACAGTCATTCCAAGTTGTTGCTATCATAAATTGAACTTAATGCTATGTTTCTGAGTTCTAAGGTTTAATTAGAATCTGCTTCTGTAATAGTGTATGAAATGAACTTTATGCTCACATAAGGATCTCAAATAATGAGTAATCATCCAAGAAATTGAATTTTCCATAATAAAATAAAAATGATCATTTCAGTTACAACATAGATCTTAGATCTGTATTAAATTTAGAGATACTTTTGTTAACTCTATCATTTCACAGTGAAACATCTAAAGAATAGAGAACATAAAGGAATTGTTTAAGGTCACATAACTGCACAGCAGGGCGAGGATCTTAATCGTTTGATTTTTTAAATGAACTTTTCCATCAGGCACAATTAAATATTTGTCATCACTATTTTTTCATCTCCCAAGATCAACAGGAGACATCCTTTGTATCCTTTATTTCTTTCTTTCCCTGTAGCTCTTCATTGACTAGTTACTTAGAATCAAAACCATCAATGTTTCTCTCTTGTCCTGATGATATTCATATAAAACAATACTAGCTACTACCTCTTTTTCCCTTTAATGGAATAAAATCACTTTTATCACCAGGGATTGGGTGGCTTCCTAAAGAAAAATGGGCTCTTCCCTGAGATTATAGAAAAATCAATCTTAGGCAGGGAAATAAAAAGTATTTGGAACTATAACATATTTGCAAAATCAGTTTTCCTGACATGTAACTCTCATCATATAATTTGCCTACTCTACAACATTCATCATCTTCTTATTGCTAAAGAAATTAAGTCTTATTTTATCATTCTGCTATTCAAGGGCTCCCCAACATTGACTGATGTATCTTTTGAACTATTTTGCCTATTTTGCCCTGTAGCACTAAAATCAATACTGTGACTTGACTGAGTGGTATTCAAGTCTGTTACCCACAATGTCCACCTCTACACTGTGAACATTATAAGTAATCGATGTGTGTGCAATAAAATAAATAGAAGCATGGAGTTGGTGATTCTGCCACATTTTATAGTCATTGTAAATCAATGCAGAAGCATTATAGTTTGTTAAATTACTCGTCAGAGTTTGTCTAAGAATGGATTACCTCTATGTAAATAATAAGTAGTTATCGGTTTTCAAAAGTAAGGTCTAAAATCTTGATCACAAGTTTGTAAATAAACTTTTAATTTGGAGTTGCACCATTAATGTGCAGACTCTCATCAGTCAAAACGTGAGGCTGTCCCTCATCTTGTCTACACCCTCTTACTCTCAGTAGGTACACAGGTGATTGTAAATATTTGTAGTTGTCAGGACAATCGCTTTGTAGCCAGAAGACCAGAGTTAGAGTTCCAGTTTTGATAGCCAGTAGGCATGTAATGTTTGAAATGTGACCTCTTTAGATAAAAAAAATAAAAGGCTGGACACAATTGCCCCTTTTTAATGCAGCAATCCTATTACAAAAATTACAATTTCAAAATAATATACAAACTGAGAAACATTTTCTAAATGAAGAGCATTATTGGGGATGGGCAGCTGGAAAATGTAAAATCCAGCTTTCCTTTAAGATGGTCACTCACTGAAGCAGAAATATATGAATTGGAGTTAGCATGTTCCTTAGGTCAGACAGAGCTGGTTTCAATAGAAAAATTATGACCTAGCCTAACGTTTTCATGAAAAATTGTGAAGAAAATAACAGAAGGTTGAAGATAAAAATAATCAACATAGAGTAGACATAATAATTTTCATACAGTCTGAACGATAAACTTTCAGATTATCCCCAGACTTTTAAAATTGTATATTGTTATAACTCAGAGTTTCTGGTCCTTACAATGTCTTGATATTCACAGATTAAGAAACAAAATATGGCTTGTAAATGTTCTCAGTAGCTGTAACTCTATATTTAGTTGTGGATGACATATTTCTGGTACCAGAAAGGGAGAAAAGCATAGAGAGGAACAGTGACCCTTTAGGACATATATAAAAAATTGTATCTGTACACCATTATATAACAGCTTTAATCTATGAAAATAAGATATTTAAGCATAGTTTCATTGTTGGATGAAATAATTACAAAGAAGTAGAATAATAATAATGGTCATTTTTTAGAATTTAATTTTACTTTCATTTAAATAAACACGGATTCATAATTATTGGTGCACAAAATTATATCTATTAATAGACTGTAAGCTTATGCCAAGACCCATTATTTTATGTATTAATATATCTTCTAAAAAACCTATCACTAAACTGTATACGCAAAAAGTATAAAGGATAATAAAAGTAAGAGCTTATTTGGGTAGTGAACAACCATAAGTTTCAGTGCTACCCATTGCTCAACAATTGCTCTGATATGACATTGTGTTGAGCGTAGAAAGAGCTGGGTGGCTGGTATCCAATGAGAACCTACTTTATGTTGGATGTAATTTAATCCTCATAATCATTACAGGTGATGAAACAGAATTAGAGTATTTACATAATCTGCCCAAGATCACTCTGTCAGTCAGTATCACAGTTCAGATTTCAATCATGAATGTATTATTGATTCCAAAGTCGTAATTTTTCCTTCCTGCAGATCAGTATTATATTGATATAGATGTATCGATATACACATTTGATTTGTCATTGTATTAAGCAATACACATATAAAAGACAAAACTCATAAATGACAGTACAGTAAAAAAAAAATCAGAGCATATCACTTTCTACCCATCATCTCAAGTACCTTGTCCTTAACATTCAAATGCAAGCAAATTTAAAAATAAAATTATAAATAAGTATAGCTATAAATCATTTGGGACAAATTCTTGACATCATAATCAAGTCTATCTTACAAGCCCATCTTTCTTTCTTTCTTTTTTTTAAAACACATTATTATGGATTTTTCAATGGAGCATTCAATACTCTATATATCTTTTTGTCTTTTATCAGTACATGTAGAGGAATTACTACCATTTTATTTTGTTAAGAAGATGGTAGTAATCAGCTTATTTTAGATATGTTACCATAAATGCTGGTTTGTTTTTTTCCTGCTTGTCACTGCTCGAGGTTGGAGAGAAACACAATTAGTGGAAGAGAGGAATCTGTGCAGCAGGCTTTTTTCACACTTTACAAATGGTTACAGAGTGATAATTAACAATGTGCTAAATACTAGGTGATAATGTTCAACAGAATAAGGTGAAAATTAATTGTTTGAGATGCGCTATCACTGGAATGGTTCATTTCCTTAAAGGCGATTGACACAGACAAAAACTGACAGTCTCTCATTTTGAGGTTCATAATACACTATCATCAACTCAATTGAATTGAACTACTACTCATAGTCATTACCATCATCTTTCATTCATGTTTCTGTTTGTTTATTCAACAAACATTTATTGAATATCAATGTTGTGCCTGTTATAGATGCTGAAGATAAAGCAGCAAACAATAGACTCATGGTCTCTGCCCTCATGGGAATTTTTCTCAATTCTGTCACCATTAACCTCATATTGTTATCATCAATATACTGTCCTCATCATGATCCTATCATCATCATTATCATTATCATCACCACTTACTCTAGGGACAAATTCTCTATCAATGGGTAAGGCAAGAGATGGAGAAAGGCTAGGAGGCTGTTACATCTGGCAGGGAAATCATTCTCTTTTCTTCCAGTGCTCATTGTCACCTGAATAGTATAAGTTTAAAATACCATTTTCTCGCAGAAACCTTCTCTGATCATCCCATTTAAAGTAGACCATACCCCCAATTATTTTATATCACTTAATGTTGAAATATAATGGACACTCAAATCATACTTTCTAAATGAATGCATTAAATAATGGATGTTTGTTCTCTTCTCATGTCTCTCATGACCACTGTTACACACATGGCAAGAAATAGTCACTAAAGGCACCAGCTCATGAACTCAGGAATAGCTCCAGTATTTCATCAGCAACCAAATTGCTTAGCCTCATCACCATCAACACCAATTCAATTTGAAACTTTGTATCTTGAAAGTTCTCCCTATTTCAGACTGGCTAGCCTTCTCTGATGAAACCTGTCTGACCTTTATTAACCCTCTATCACTATCTACCCAGCCACTAGCAGCAATAACACACCTGGTCAGGCCTGAGCCCCTACATGTTAGATGTGAGGAAATGGATGACATCAACTATATCATACTGGCCAGATTTTTATGAAGGGCTAAACTAGGGTGATAATAGTGGGGATTGGGAAAGGGAGAGAAATCCAAAAGACAAGATAGCATATATTGAAAGACAGGATCTAAAAATGATGCAGATACTATAAAGAAATGGGAAGAAGAATGATATTGACATTCACTGGAACTGGTAACTCAGGAGACAGAGTAAACAAAAGGAGATGATTGGCTCCATTGTAGCTGCGTTGATAATATTGCCACTATTGCAAAAGGTATTTTATATACATATATAATGTCTTATTAGGAATTTGCCCATGTGATTATGGAGGCTGACATGTCCTACAATTTGACACTTGCAAGATGGAGACCTAAGAAAGCCAGGGGTGTAATTCAGGCCAAATCTGAAGGCCTGAGAATCAGCGGAGTTTATGATGTAAACCTCAGTTCTACAGCAAGGGAAGATAAGATGAGATGTGAGACGGGGGAAAAGGGCAAATTCCTCCTCCTTCTGCCTTTTGTTCTATTAGCCCCTCAATGGATTCAATGATGTTCAACCAGGACCATGACAGGGAGGGAAATTCACTGTACTGAGCTCACTGATACAAACACTAATGTCATCTTGAAACACCCTCATAGAGATACCCAGAAATAATGTTTAATCTTGGAGCCCGAGATCAGCCCAGTTGACACAAATAATTAACCATGACAAATCCAACTTCTGTCAACATGGCACATCTTCACAAACCATATTTTATTTCCAAATAAAGACAATAATAAGGTCATAATTCTGCCTCATATGATACAACTATCCTGTACACAAAAAAATGGATAAACTGCTTCCCCAGAAGAGGAGGTAAAGTCCTTGAAGGAAGTTTACTCTTCTCCTTGATGTCTCATAGCTTAAGTACTATGATGTAAAATTAATAATACTTAAATACTATAAGATCAATGCATCTTATGTTATATGATAAGGAAATAAGAAAGAAAACAAAGAGATACAAAGAAATACTTATGACTATTGTAGCCCTCTTTTCTGTAACTGGTCACATAGTCAAAGCTGGTCCTACAACTACCTTCTTCCACTACCCATTCTGTATACCTTTCAACTTCACCAAATATCTTAAGTGGTTGTGGCCCTTTACCTGGTGGGATGATCCAAATCTTCATTCCTGAAGGGTCTGGGCCATCAGTAGCTCTGTCTAGACTGTCTAGATTGCAGTTTTCCACTGACCTTAATCACTAGGCATGCTAAAGAGTCTTTTATATTCTAGACATACTCTTCCTTACTTCCACTGTGGAGTAGTAGTCCAATTTTCCCTTGGTAGGCAGAATCAATCATCCAGCCAGTACTGTACATCCCTTCTTTGACTATTGATGTAGAGGCATGAGGGGCCCAGAGTGATGGAGTAGCAGTCTTAATGTGGAATAATTGCTGTATTTCCAGGTGGAAGCATTCCTCCCTCTGGAACTAAGACCCCCTAGGCCAGCAGAACATAAAGTTATAGGAACAGAAACCAAAGATTTCCTAGTGGGTCACTTGGGGTAGTAGTGAGTGGTAACACTCCCACTTCCATTCCTTGGTTCCTGGATCCGTGGATCCTGATTATAAGAAAAAAAGCACCATAAATTGGATGTTGATTCAGAGCCCAAGCAGCCTTGTGGAAAATCTTGCTGCAGCCCTTAAAGGTACTACCACGATAGTGGATAAGGCATTCTGTACCTCCACAGACAGTAGTATTGGCAGAAATACTGCACGCAAGGAAAGAAAATCCATATGCAGGGTAAGTGACTGTCCCAATAACAAGTGCACAGCATACACAATTAGATGTCACCGTCTGGCTAAGTGTCTCAGCCAAAAGTTTCAAAGACTGGATGACTGATAAACCACAAAAATTTATTTCTCACAGTTCTGGAGGCTGGAAAGTTCATGATCAGAATAGGAGTAGATTCTGTTTCTGGTGAGTTAGTCAAGTTGACATAAAATTAATAATCACAGGTAACTTGAGTATAGTGAGATTCTGAAAGTGATACAGAGATTTCTGAGCAGTTGTTAGGTTGAACAATGCCTCATATATTTGGTAGGTGCCCAATATATACAAGTCCAAGAAACACACATATAAATCTTATACCACATGTTTACTAGCATTGCTATTTATTTTTATCAGCTTTTCCTCCAATATTTTTGAGTAAGAAAAAATTATTTTATATTCTAAATTTTTTTACACTATCACTACTAGTAATAAGTAATTTTACCCATAAGCTTCAAATTTTAATAGAACTTTGCATGTATATGACATAATAAAAAATGCAATTGTGTGTGTGTAGGTGTTTGCTAGTATGATGGATATTCCAAAATTATTTCATTTCATACATTTGTAAGTACTCAGTTTCTATTTACCCACCACTATTTCAAAGTTTTGAAATTGACTTAATGAATCCATTTTTCAGGGAGCAGATATATTCCAGGAGGAAATTGCAGGAGAGATTAAAATAAAAGAGGAAAATAACATAACTATCTATATTTCAATTTTAACATAACTTTGTAAAAACTACTTTTTAAAACCATTTTATATCTACCAATAATCTAGAAAATATTCAGAGATTGCAAAAAAAAAAAAAAAAAAGGATAATCGCACCTTTTAAATTTTTAAGTAGTACAATGTGTTTCACTGGGAGATATTTTTGAGTATTTAAGCCTCACATATACATTTTTAATTTTGATCACTTCAATGAGCTATGCAGCTATTTTCTGGAGATACACTTAAAAAGAAAAAAAAAACGAAAAAGAAAAAAAACAAGCGACATGGTTAACTCATCACTTGTACTTGCCCACTGCTCTCTAAAAGAAATGATATATGATATAATGGAACCAAGTATGTGGCACAGATTCATAACAACCTTTAGGTATTCCCATAATTGTTTGTAATAATAATAAAAGTATATTGCTTTGTATGAGTTCTTATAATGTACTAATGTTTTCCTATGAGTCATTTCTTTTCATACCCACAACAAACCTATGAGGGATATTATTATCCTTATTTCATATGAAAAAAAATTGAGTCAAGAAGCAGTTAAAAGGCTTGTTTGAGATAATCCAGGAAATGGTTAAGCTATGTTACAAGCTTGGCCCTTCTTTAGGTCAAATCAGATGAAATTTTATTTAAATGCTCTTTCATAGAAGCTCTATGACCTTGAGCAGATCATTTAAATTGGCTGATTTTCAGTTTCCTCACCTGTAAAATTGTGAGTAGCAATATCTGAGTTATACTATTTTGAGGAAGATTAACTTATACAATATGTAACTAGTCAAGAAGACTGATACATGATGATGACAATAATACAAGCATAGCAAGTCAAGAAGAAACAGTTGTTTTGTTATTTTTTGTTATTATTTTGATTCTGAATTCTGTAATTTAGATTTGAATTATTATTTGGAGTCCAGAATATTTAGTTCTATAGAATTATGAATACATTGATAATTATGATTCTTTCTAAATAATCTGAAATGTTTCCAATCTTCCTTGAAGAAAAAAATGTTGGTGTTTAAGGAGATATGAAGATCAATGGTTGTGTATCTTCACTGGCGATCTTTAGACACTGGAATTATCACATCATTAAATCCACTAGAATGAGGCAATGCAGAATACTTCTGTTTTCCATCCTACAAGTGGTAGAAAGTTGTCCTGAGCTTAGAGAATATTAGATTTCTTTTTTTTATTCACATACTTTCTCTTAGCTTTTAGTGAAATCATGAAACTTCCTAGCAGTTCAGCTTTGCACCATTGGCATAATACTAAGTGTTGATTTATGCCTACAAGAGAATTAAGTGATTCAATCCCTACATTAGTCAGGATAGCTCTGGTCATACTGGGTTAACAAGTAACCCCAAAGTGTCAGCATCATGTCAAAACAAATGGCTGCCTCATGCAACATTAATGATTGGTGCAGGTGATTCTCCAGACAGCTGTCCTCTACCTGTTATCTCAGCATCCTTGGCTGCCTCTACTTGAATGCATGTTTCCACAAACATTATTGCAAGGGGAGCATGGTTTAGAGAGTTGAACATCAACCATTAAATGCTTCCACCTGAAAATGATGCATATAATTTGTACTTATGTTGTATTATTTGAAATCAAATCCTATGAGTATACATACATACAACTTTGAGAATTGGGAAACTCAATTATTCCTATGGATTCAGAAGTAAATGAAAAGCATATATTGATGCATAGCAGTGTTACCCACCACAACTCAGAACATAATTGAAAAGGAGAGCTACACTGTAAATCTCCACTTTGATGCAGATCACAGAGTGATTTTCTACATACGAGCAGGACAAGGCTTTATGTTAAATTACTTCTCTGCTATAACAGGTTCTTCTTAATATAGAATACATTGCCTTTTCACATACTAACACAGACATCCAGAAATTTCCTACAGTGTCCACAAACATCTCTCAAGGCTCAGAAAATGATAGATACTGTTCAGATGCAGGTATTAGAAACAAGAGGCTTACTGGGTATTTATCTGGAAACCATAATAATAATTTAGCCATTTATACTGATGGATAGAAAGAGTAGATTCTAAAAGTCTGGTTTTTCATAATCACAAATGGACAACATTGTATACATTACAGATGAAAATTTCAAATGTAATGTGTGATCATTAAACAACTGCAATATGAGATTGAGAAAATTCTGTAATTGTAATTTTAAGCTTTCCATAAGAAAATATAGTTTGAATTTTAAGTACTTTCCCTTATGGTTTCAGAATCTATTCTTAATTATTTTTTCTTGTATTCATAAAGCCTGGCAGTAAAGTACCTCAGAAGTTCCTCTGATTGCTATATGCGCTGAGTGAAGCCGATGCCACTGGTTCACCAATCAGGTTCCACTTTACCAGGATAGCTCCTCAGTCCTCCAGCCATTTTTGGTGTTGACTGCGAATGGCTAACACTTGCACACAGAGCAATGCTCTCTACTAAAAGGAGCTGACTTGCCAAGACATGTCCAGAGATTATACACCTGACACTTCCAAGGTGGCTCATAGCCAAAGAGTGACTTATGTTGTAACATAGCAGTCTTACTTACTTGCCACAGATTTAATGCAACCTTCATCAAAATCCTAATGATGTTTTTTAAAGAAATATAACAAAAAAACTTCATATTTTTATGAACCCACAAAAGACCACAAATAGCCAAAACAATCTTCAGGAAAAAAAAAGAAGAAAAAAAGGAGCAAAGCTGGAGGTATCACACTATCTGACTTCAAATTATAATACAGAAAATGATAATCAAAACAGCATGGTACTGGTGGTAATACAGAAACACACAGAACAATGGAACAGAATTGAGATTGCAGAAATAAAACCACATGTATATGGGCAAATGATTTTATTTTATTTTATTTTATTTTTTTATTAATTTATTTTTGTTACAGATGTTTCTCCTTTTTTCCCCATTTACACCCTCCCCCCATCCCCCTACCCCGTCCCCAGCCCTTTTGTCCATGTCCATCAGCTATGCATACATGCGCATAAGTTCTGTGGTTTATCTCCTCCCTCCCCCCCCACCCCTTCCTCTGAGGGGTGTCAGTCTATACCCTACTTCCACATCTCTGGGTCTACCGTGTTCCTCAGACTGTTCATTATATTCCACAAATAAGTGAGATCGTGTGATATTTGTCTTTCTCTGCTTGGCTTGTTTCGCTTAGGATAATACTCTCGAGGACCCTCCATGTCGTCTCAAAGGCTAAGAGATCTTTCTTTCTTACAGCTGCAGAGTACTCCATTGTGTACATGTACCACAGCTTTTTTTATCCATTCATCCACTGATGGACACTTGAGCTGTTTCCAGATCTTAGCTATTGTAAATAGTGCTGCTATGAACATGGGGGTACATGTATTCTTTCTCATTGGTGTTTCAGGCTTCTTAGGGTATATTCCTAGAAGTGGGATCACTGGGTCAAATGGCAATTCAATTTTTAATTTTTTGAGGTAACACCATAGTGTTTTCCACAGTGGCTGCACCAGTCTGCATTCCCACCAGCAGTGTACTAGAGTCCCCTTTTCTCCACACCCTCTCCAACACTTGTTGTTTGTTGATTTGTTGATGGCGGCCATTCTGACAGGTGTGAGGTGATACCTCATTGTTGTTTTAATTTGCATCTCTCTGATGATTAGTGATGTTGAACATTTCTTCATATGTTTCTTAGCCATTTGTATGTCCTTTTTGGAGAGGTGTCTATTTAGTTCCTCTGCCCATTTTTTAATTGGGTTCTTTGTTTTCCTTTTGTTGAGTTGTATGAGCACTCTATATATTTTGGAGATTAACCCCTTATCTGATGTATCATTGGTAATTATGCTCTTCCATAGAGTGGGTTCCCTATCTGTTTTGATGGTTGTTTCTTTTGCTGTGCAGAAGCTTTTGAGTTTGATGTAGTCCCATGTGTTCATTTTTCCCTTTGTTTTTGTTGCCTTAGGTGATGTATCAGTGAAGATTCTACTGCGTATGATGTCCGAAATTTTGTTGCCTGTATTTTCTTCTAGGATTTTTATGGATTCACGAGTCACATTTAAGTCTTTTATCCATTTTGAGTTTATTCTTGTGTATGGTGTAAGTTGATGGTTTAGTTTCATTTTTTTGCATGTAGCTGTCCATTTGTTAAAGAGGCTGTCTTTACTCCATTGTATGCTCTTGCCACCTTTGTCAAATATTAATTGAGCATAATGTCTTGGGTCAATTTCCGGATTCTCTGTTCTGTTCCACTGGTCTATATGCCTGTTCTTGTGCCAGTACCAAGCTGTTTTGATTACAGTAGCTTTGTAGTATAATCTGATATCCGGTATTGTGATCCCACCTACTTTGTCCTTCTTTTTCAAGATTGCTGTGGCTATTCGGGGTCTTTTTTGTTTCCATATGAACTTTTGAAATATTTGTTCTAGTTCTGTGAAATATGTCACTGGTATTTTGATGGGGATTGCATTGAATCTATAGATTGCATTGGGTAATATGGACATTTTAATGATGTTAATTCTTCCAATCCATGAACAAGGTATGTGTTTCCACTTTTTATATCTTCCTCTATTTTTTTTTACAATGTCCTGTAGTTTTCTGCAAATAGGTCCTTTACTTCTTTGGTTAAGTTTATTCCTAGGTATCTTAATTTCTTTGCCGCGATGGTAAATGGGATTGTTTTTTTAGTTTCTCTTTCTGTGAGTTCATCATTGGTGTATAAGAATGCCGTTGATTTCTTGACGTTAATTTTGTATCTTGCTACATTGCCAAATTCATTTATTAAGTCTAGTAGATTTTTGATGAAGTCTTTAGGGTTTTCTATATATAATATCATGTCGTCTGCGAATAATAACAGTTTCACTTCCTCCTTTCCAATTTACATTCCTTTAATTTTTTCTTCACGTCTTATAGCTGTGGCTAAGACTTCCAGTACTATGTTAAATAAGAGTGGCGAAAGTGGGCATCCCTGTCTTGTTCCTGTTCTTAAGGGAAATGTTTTTAGTTTTTGCCCATTGAGTATGATGTTGGCTGTAGGTCTTTCATATATGGCCTTTATTATACCAAGATATGATCCCTCTATTCCCAAATTGCTGAGCGTTTTTATCAGAAATGGGTGCTGGACTTTGTTGAATGCTTTTTCAGCATCTATTGATATGATCATGTGGTTTTTATCTTTCATTTTGTTTATGTGGTGTATCACATTTATTGATTTGCAAATGTTCAACCAGCCTTGCATTTCTGGGATGAATCCCACTTGGTCATGGTGAATAATTTTTTGATGTATTGCTGGATCCGATTTGCTAGTATTTTGTTTAGGATTTTGGCATCTACGTTCATCAGGGATATTGGCCTGTAGTTTTCTTTCTTTGCAGTGTCTTTTTCTGGTTTTGGAATTAAGATTATGCTGGCCTCATAAAACGAGTTTGGAAGTCTTCCTTCTTCTTGAATTTTTTGGAATAATTTGAGGAGAATGGGTGTTAGTTCTTCTTTGAATGTTCGGTAAAACTCCCCGTGAAGCCATCCGGGTTGGGCTTTTGTTTGCTGGAAGAGTCTTGATTACATCTTCAATTTCCTTAGCTGTTATTGGTCTGTTCAAGTTTTCTATCTCTTCCCGGTCCAGTTTTGGGAGACTATGTGTTTCTAGAAATGTGTCCATTTCGCTTAGATTGTCGAATTTGTTGCCATATAAATGTTCATAGTATTTGCTAACGATCCTTTGTATATCTGTGGTGTCAGTTGTTACTTCTCCTCTTTCATTTCTGATTTTGTGTATTTGGGTTCTCTCTCTTTGTTTCTTGGTGAGTCTAGCTAAGGGTCCATCAATCTTGTTTATCTTTTCAAAAAACCAGCTCTTTGTTTCATTGATCCTTTGAATTGTTTTTCTGGTCTCTATGTCATTTATTTCTGCTCTGATCTTTACTATTTCCTTTCTTCTACTTGCTCTGGGGTTTTCTTTTTGTTTGCTTTCTAGTTCTTTAAGTTGTGAGGTTAGATAGTCTATTAGAAATTTTTCTTGTTTTTTGAAGTATGCCTGTAGTGCTATGAACTTCCCTCTCAGAACTGCTTTCACTGCATCCCATAGATTTTGTGTTGTTGTGTGTTCATTTTCACTGGTTTCCAGGAAGTTTTTAATTTCTTCCTTGATCTCCTCAGTAACCCATTCGTTGTTTAATAACATGCTATTTAGCCTCCAAGTGTTGTAATATCTTTGCATGTTCTTGTTGCAATTGATTTCTAGTTTCATGCCATTGTGATCTGAGAAGATGCTTGATATGATTTCAATCTTCTTGAACTTGTAGAGACTTCGTTTGTGTCCTAACATGTGGTCTATCTTTGAGAATGTCCCATGTGCACTTGAGAAGAATGTGAATCCTGTAGTTTTGGGGTGTAATTCTCTGTAAATATCTATTAAATCCATTTGATCTAGTGCTTCGTTTAGAGTCTCTGTTTCCTTGTTAATTTTTTGTCTAGAGGATCTATCCAGTGATGTCAGCAGGGTGTTGAAGTCCCCTGCTATGATTGTATTGCTGTCAATTTCTCCTTTGAAGTCCTCCAGAAGATTTTTTATATATTTTGGTGCTCCTATATTCGGTGTATATATGTTTACCAAGGTTATGTCTTCCTGTTGGATAGATCCTTTCAATATTATGTAGTGACCTTCTTTGTCTCTAGTTATGGCTTTCATTTTGAAATCTATTTTATCAGATATGAGTATTGCTACCCCAGCGTTTTTTTCCTTTCCATTTGTTTGGAAGATTTTTTCTATCCCTTCACTTTCAGCCTATGTGAGTCTTTTGTGGTGAGGTGGGTCTCTTGTAGACAACATATATATGGGTCATGCTTTCTTATCCAATCCGCTACTCTGTGTCTTTTTATCGGAGCATTCAATCCATTTACATTTAAGGTGATTATTGATATGTACTTATTTATTGCCACTTTTGTTTAGTGTGGTTCTACTTTCCTTCCTATTTCTTCTACTAATTACAGCAGTCCTTTTAACATTTCTTGCAGTGCTGGTTTGGTGCTAATGTATTCCCTTAACCCTTTTTTGTCTGAGAAGCTCTTTATTTGACCTTCTATTTTGAATGACAGCCTTGCTGGGTAGAGTAGTCTTGGATTCAGATCCTTGTTTTACATGACCTTGATTACTTCATGACATTCCCTGCTGGCCTGTAGTGTTTCTGTGGAGAAGTCAGATGATAGCCTGATGGGGGTTCCTTTGTAGGTAACCTGTTGCTTTTCTCTTGCTGCCTTGAGGATTCTCTCTTTGTCTTTAATTTTTGGCATTTTAATTACTATGTGTCTTGGTGTGGGCCTGTTTGGGTTCTTCTTACTTGGGACTCTCTGTGCTTCTTGAACTTGAATGCCTTCTTTCTTCACCAAATTAGGGAAGTTCTCTGTCATTATTTCTTCAAATATATTCTCTAACCCTTGCTCATTTTCTTCTACTTCAGGGACTCCAATGATGCGAATATTATTATGTTTCCAGTTGTCCCACATTTCTCTTAAGCTGTCTTCCTGTTTTTTCATTGTTTTTTCCTTTTGGTTTTCTGATTGGTTGATTTTTTCTACCCTGTCTTCTAATTCCCTGATCTGGTCCTCAGCTTCCTCTACTCTGCTGTTTAGTCCTTCCAATGTGTTCTTCATTTCTGCTATGTCATTCTTCATTTCTTCTTGCAGCTTCTTAATTTCCACTTGGTTGGTTTTCAGTCTTTTCTCATGGTGTTGATGTCTTTACTCAACGTGTTGATGTCCTTACTCATGCTGTTGAGCTTCCTCAAGATCATGGCTCTGAATTCTAGCTCTGTTAACTTGCTTAACTCCATTTCATTTATCTCATCTTCTGTAGAGATCTCTTATTCTTTCATTTGGGTTCTGTTTCTTTGTTTCACCATTTTGGCTATCTCAGTGGTTTTTGGAGCCTGCCAAATTTTCCTGTGGATGTTGGTGTTGTTGTTTGTGGCTCCCTCTACTGGGTTTGGATGAGTGTGGGAGGACCCACGTTAAACACCACCCTGGAGTCTTACTTTCCAGGGTATATTTGCAAGCCCAGCAAAGGTTAAGTTATCCTCCAGCTTTTTGCCTAGAGGCTATTAGTTGTGGTTGCTTGAAGAGCCTTGGGTTTTCAGTTGAATGAAAACCTCCCTCAGGTGTTCAGGGTGAGAGGATTTCCAGAGGGTGGGGCAGATGCTAGTAGTTAATGAGCCTCAGTTTGCATTTCAATGGTCCACTAGGGTGTGGCTGGATCTCCAAGGGAGGGGCTGCCGCCTCTCCCCAGAGCCCTGGGATGGAGTAAGATGGTCAGGCCACAGTCCTGCGTGGCCACAATTCAGCAAAAGCTCTGAGCGCCCTCCAAATCCCAAGTGTCCCCACACAGTTCCAGTCCAGTCCGCCCTCCCTCTGCCGGAGCCCAGGTGAGTGGCTGTGGCTATTTTAGCACTCTGTCCCGGCTCTGCGCTGTGGAGCTGGCTCGGGCTTTAACCCTGAGGGTGGGCGCTGCTCACGGCCAAGGCCGCTGCTGTCTGTGGGCTCCCAGCACCCGTCTCGCGCCTCCGCAATCCTACCAGGATCGAGTCAGTGTCCCTGGTTGTATGGTCCTCGCGAGCTGCTTTTCTTTTGCTTTTTCCCTACGATTTGTCTTTATTTTAGTTGTAATTCCAGTTTGGTCCTGGGAGATGGTTTGTGTAGCTTCCATTCACTCTGCCGCCATTTTGGAATCTGGGCAAATGATTTTTGACAAAGGAGCCAAAAATATACAATGGAGAAAAAGAAATCCTCTTCAATAAACGGCGCTGGGAAAACTGGAAATCCACATGCAAAAGAGTGAAACTAGACTATACTTTTTCCTTATGTATAAAATTAATTCAAAACGGATCAAAGACCTAAATATAACATCTAAACTAATAAATTACATAGAAGAAAACATAGGTCCTAAACTTATGGACCTTGGTCTTAGAGAAGATTTTATGAATTTGAGCCCAAAGGTAAGGGAAGTAAAGAAAGGCAAAAATAAATGAATGGAACTATATCAAACTAAAAAGCTTCTGCACAGCAAAAGAAACCCCCAACAAAACAAAAAGCAAACCAAATGGGAGAAGATATTTGCAAATAATAGCTCTGAGAAGGGGGTTTGTATCTAAAATATATAAAGAACTCATACAACTCAACACCAAAGAACCCAATTTAAAAAATGGACAGAGGACCTGAACAGATGCTTCTCCCAAGAAGACATACAAATGACCAACAGATATATGGAAAGATGATCACCTTCCCTAGCTATTAGAGAAATGCAAATCAAAACTACATGAGATACCACCTCATACCTGTTAGAATGACTACTATTAATATCATCAAGATGGGTAATAACAAGTGTTGGAGAGGCTATGGACAAGTAGGAACTCTCATTCACTGCTGGTGGGAATGTAAACTGGTATATCGAAAACAGCATGGAGGTTCCTCAAAAATTTAAGAATACAATGACCATAAGGCTCAGCAATCCCTCTTCTGGGTATTTACCCAAAACATTGAAAACATTTATTTGCAAAGATATATGAACCCCTATGTTCATTGCAGCATTATTCACAGTGGCCAAGACATGAAGACAACCGAGGTGTCCTTCAACAGAGGACTGGATAAAGAAGATGTGGTACATATACACAATGGAATACTACTCAGCCATAAGAAAAGATGAAATACTGCCATTTATGACAACATGGAAGGACCTTGAGATTATGCTAAGTGAAATAAGTCAATCAGAAAAAAATAAGAACTACCTGATTTCATTGATATGTGGGATATGAAACTGAAACTCCTAGACATAGACAAGAGTATGGTGGTTACTAGAGGGAAGGGAGATGAGGGGTAGTAAAGGGTGAAGGGGGCCAAATACATGATGATGAAAGATGATTTCACTTTGGGTGGTGGGCACACAATGCAATATATAGATCATGTATCACAGAAATATATACTTGAAACCTATATAATATTAACCAATGTCACCCTGATAAATTTATTTTAAAAAATAAAACACACAAAGGGACATCTGTAAAACTATTTTCAGAATTTCCTGTGATATGAGGCTGAAACTGGACTCTAGAAACCACATCTCTGCCTAGGTTGTTGTCCTATCCTCACCTCTTCCCTTGTCCCTTCTAGATTACTCCCGAGAGCTCTCTTTCAAAATAATCACTTTCACAAGAAACCTTGTCTCACGCTCTGTTTCCAGGCCCAACCTAAGACTCTGGGTATGCTCTACTTAATTAAGTAGTCAATATTCTAGTGCCTAGAATCAAGTTAGAGCTGCTCCCACAGAAAGCAATCTTTACAAGGTTATTCCAGCATGGGTTTGCTATGCATTAGACAAATAAGCAATCAGAAAAGTAAACTATAAAGGCTTAAAGCAATATCCCCTACCCTGAGGCTGTGCATTGAACCACAGATTATTGATGTTCAGCATACCGCATCAACAGACTGTTTTGAGTTAGTCAAATAGATAAGGTGATGCCACTGTGTTTATTTTGCCTGCTAATTGTATTAAAATTGTAGTAGGTTTTGATGGGTAGACAATAAAAATTTAACCTCTTTTGAGAATGTGAGCATTGCTAACCTCTCAAATCACTGGGACAAGAACACTGAGAAATGTTTTATGAAGTTTATGAGAACACAGTGGAATACACAGTCCTGCTATGTTGTCCTTGCTGAGGTCACAATTGCAATATATCAAGCTCTGAAGCCACATTCTAAGGGACATATAGGAAATCTGATTTCTGGGGCAAGGGGGAGATTAGAGTTTCAGGTGCATGTCATGTCAACATGCATCATCGCATGAAGAATCCAAAGAGTTATGGGCATATCCTGAACATCTCCCATTATGACCAATGTACACAAGACATAGTTAGTGACTTCTTAGTCTAAATTAACTTCTACAAATACACATTTTCTAATTAAGTAGAAATTCAAATTTGTTGATTAAATGTACTAATATTTCAAATTATCAGTACATTTTTTTACTTTAATAATTAGTACAAATTATTTACTTAAGTATTTTCAAAAGTATCTCTTTTAGTTATATTTCTATTAAAAGGTCAAAATAGATGACAGGATCTAAGGTAATATATTAGTTACTAAAAGAAAATGGATATTATTCCCCAATGAAACCTTGATTATAATGATAAAATATAAAGAAAAACACATAAAATTATGGGGGGAAACTGAGTTAAAAAATCAAAGAGAAATGTTTAACAAATATCAAAGGATTGAGGGAACCCCCCCCACACACACACACACACACACTCACAATGCTAGGTATGCTGTTTTGAGCATCGGAATATCACCGCTACATTCAGCATCATCCAGAGATAAGATGAAGTTTGTCTCCGAACCACCTTCATATGTATAACATGAACTGTTTATAACAGTGAAGAGTCCCAGTCTCTACCCAGACAAATAGTGTCAAAACCCTGGGAATCAGTAAATGATTCCTAATATAGTTTAAGAAACACTGGAATCCTCTCTGAGCCTGGATTGATTGATTCTAGTGATATTGTCAGAGTAAAGTAATCATGAAGAGTGATCAATTCATTTCTTATCTTTTTTACCTGGAATGTAGAAACATGTTTCTATCAATAATAACTTCAGCGGCCAGTGATTACAAAATATATTTCAAACAAATTCACCTAAAACCATCTCTCTAAATTTTCTCATTATCCCACTACCACTTCCGCATCTAGAATTTGCAATCATAATGAAAGTACACAGAGCAGATTGAAATATCTTAAAATGAGAGGCACAATGGTTATACCAGTTACAGCTGGTGGTTTACAGAGTTTATATTTAGCTGTGAGAAGAGTGAGCATCACTCCAAGCAGCCGGTACACATGGAATGTGAAGTGAGATTTCTTTTCCGCCTGATCAAATCCCAAAGAAGGCAGAGAAAATGGAAAGAGGTAAAGCTTTGGAGTCCAACACATCTGTGTTTCAGGCCTGGCTGTGCTATTTCCTGTCTGATCTGAAGCAAGTGATTTAGCCTCTATGAGTTTCAAAACACTCTGTGATAATTCGAGAAAAATATTGAGTGCTGACCAATTTCCAGTCCCTATACTAATAGCTTTATATGTAAATATGATCGAATTTAATATTAGCTGCAGCTCTTTAGATGGCATCTATCATTATCTATTGCATTTGCATTTTGTAGATGAAGAAACTGATGCATAGAGCATTAAACTAATTTCACAAAGAGGTACAGAAAGTGAACTGAAGAACCTAGCTCTGGTCCTAACAGTCTGATTCCAGCAAAGAAAAGTTTGGATACTGAACTATATATATTCCTCCAGGTGGTATTGCAATAAATTAATTTATGGAATGTACCATGCACATCATAAGCAATTAAAAATTTTAAGTTGCCCTGGCTGGTTTGGCTCAGCAGTTAGAGCGTCAGCCCACTGATGAATGAGTCATGGGTTCGATTCTAGTAAAGGGCACGTACCTGGTTTGCAGTTTGTCCCCAACCCTGATCAGGTCATGCAGGAGGCAACCCAGTCGATGTGTGTGTGTGTGTCTCTCTCTCCCCCCTCTCTCCCTCCCTCCCACTCTATCTAATGATAAATGGAAAAATATCCTTGGGTGAGGATTAAATAGATAAATAAATAAATAAATAAATAAATAAATAAATAAATAAATAAATAAAAATAAAAAGATTAAGCTACCCGTGTTTCTCCCTTACCTTTTTGGATTAAACTGAGTGACCAATGATAGATAAATATTATTAGTCTACTAGCAACACTAATTCTAATCTATTATTTCAAAAGATCCTCTTAAAATAACAATGTGTACTTCCTTGTGATGAACTTTTAGTCAAGCAATGCAGTAAATCAAAACCTTCTTCACAAATAGGGTTTATAAAATTTAACTAGATTGTAATAAAACTAGGAATTACAGGGGCTCTGCCTATGTTTCATCCTCACAAATTTACATATAAGTGCAAGCTTTGCATTTCAGTTAACCCCACAAATGGGCAGCATGAAAATGATGTATTAAAGATAGATGATCACTGTAGTAGGACATGCTTAAAATTCAGCACTGAATGTTGTGTGTGTGTAGACACACAAGCACTGCTGATCTAGCATTTGTTGTGCTATTTGACTATCCAGAGACCCAGAACTGATACTATATGAAGCATTTGACAAGTCAAGTAAAAGATAATCTGATTTCTTCCCCAAAACTGGTCAATAATAAATGAGTTTTAAAATTTAAATCAAAACAGTGGATATCTCATAGTACATTATTGATACGGTACACTTATTCTAACAACATTTTCAAAGGATAATGCATTATTTACTGCCATTACTAATAGAAACTCCAACATAAATGAAAGTATGAAACTACTAAAAAATAAAAATAAAGAAGAGACCTGAGCATGCTAAACATTCTGCAGGGTAGTTTATTTGGAATTTGGGTATAGAAAATATATAATAAGATTTGTTACACAAATTCCTTTAAAAAATATATTTTTGCATTGGTTGGTTAAACATAAGTTTTTTTATAATGGCTAGAGTTCCACAACCAAAGACTAAAATGTCCAACAACTATTCACTATGAGTCCTGGTACATACTGCTGATCTGAATAATCAAATGTTCAGAAAGTGACAAGTAAGTCTTCACAGTAATAAAGTTATATGAGGCCAGAAGACTACTTTAGACTTATTCAGAATTTTAATATTATTTTAAATTTTCCAGGAGTGTTTTGACTCTTTCATTTTAAATTCCATATTTTAAAAATGTATTATTCATATAAGTGTGCTGGTTAGAATTGTTTATTGAATGAAAAATGAATGTATATATGGTTATGAAAAGGAGGAAAATAATGGAGAAAGGTAGATTTCTAGTGAATAACAATCATAACTAAAGGTAAAATTCTAGCATGATAATAGTATGTCTTATTTTTTGTCTCTAATATACGTTAAACCATTTGCTTAAAATATCCTTTTAAAAACTTTATTTTAAATCAAAATTTGTTTTGAGGTCATTTTTGCATGTAGTTGTAAGAAATAGTAGAGAGCGAGCCCCTGAACACTTTATCCTGTTGCCTCTAGTGAGGGAAAACTGTGCTATAAAATCACAACCAGGATAATAACGTGAGTACAATCGCCCATATTATTCAGATTTCCCATTGTACTGTGTGAGTGTGATTTAGTTCTCTATAATTTTGTCACATGACGTTTGTTGAACCACCATTGAAAGACAACTGTACTGAATCCAGTTTGGGGTTACTACAAATAAAATTGCTAAGACCAGTTTTTTTGTATCCATAGGTTTTTTTGTGTGAACATAAATGTTCATTTTGGGGGATAAATGACAAGCAGCACAATTGCTGGGATATATGGTAGTTAAGTTTAGTTTCATAAGAAACTGTCCAAAGTTGCCGTATCATTTTTGCTTTCCCACCAGCAGCGGACACTTGACTCAGTGTCTCCACATCCACACCAGCATTGCAGCTGTCATTATTTTTATCTTAGACGTGGATGTGTAGTTATCTGTCACTATGGCGCTAATTTGCATTTTTCTCATGGCAAAGGGTGTTGAACATCTTTTCATGTGATTATTGGCCATCTGTCTATCCTTTTCAGTAAAATGTCTATTCATGTCATCTGTCCCTATTTTAAGTTGATTGCTAGAAAACATTGTTTTTGTTGTTGGGGCTTGAGAGTTTAAAAAAATACATGCTTGATGCTAGCCCATTGTCAGATATGTCATTTGCAAACATTTCCTCCCAGTCTGTAGTTCTCTTTTCATCTTCTTCACGTGGGCTTCACAAAGGAAAAGTTTTAGAAATTTCGATGAGGTCCAATAGGTCAGTTGTTTCTTTTACAGATCGTGCTTTCAGTGTCAAGCTTAAGAACTCTGCTTACATGAGATCTGAAGATAGTCTCGTATATTTTTTTTTCCAGAGCTTTTACATTTAAATGTTTGGTTCATTTTGAATTGATTCTTGTGAAGTTGAGGTTGAAACTTTTCTTTTCTTTTTTTGCCCCTGGATGGCCAAATGCTTCAGCACCATTTGTTGGAAAGACTACCCTTTCTCCACTGAATTATTTCTGCACTTTGGTCAAAATCAGTTGAGCATATCTTTGTGAGTTTACGTGTGGGTCCTCTGTTATACTAACCCATATGCTTTCCCTTCCACGACCTCCTATACTGTCTTGGTTACTGCGGTGGAACCTTCAGTTCTCAAACTTAATTTGTTCCGGACCGTTGTCCGAGAAGCAATTTGTTGGAAAACCGAATCTCTCTCTTTTTTTTTTTCCCCATTAGAAATAATGTAAATTGAATTAATTCGTTCCAGACACCTACACTATTCTCACAACTTTCCTTTTCACTTTGCTGCTATCACCAACCTTCTTGGGACCCATGGTGACTTACTGTACGTATTTAATAACAATAAGCAGCAACAGACCTCCGTGGGGGTCACCCTGATGCTTACCTGTTCTTTTAACACTGGGATTCCAAACCAGTTCACCTTCTTACCACCTTCCCAGAGTTTGCCTTTTGCTGTCTCCTGTGTTATTTCCAGGGTTTATTCTGTTTTTAGCAAAGAGCAGGAGCTATCTATGCCATACAAGCAACGTACGTCTATGCCTCTTGACTGATGGGAAGTCCCTAAAATATTCATTTTTGATCTTAAGATAAGATGGTTATATATTTTTCCCCATTTACCAATGAAAGAAACTAAGATACAGAAACTTGCTGTTCATTCAAGGTCATGAATAAGAAAATAGTAGTAAAAGTAGTATGCCTATCAGTACTAAAGGACAAATTCTCTTTCCCCTCTCTTTCTTTGTATGTGGAAACAATGTAATAATAATTTTAAAAAGCAAGTCCTGATAAACTATTCTTTACCTGATGTCATTTATCTGAGGGGGGAAGGCAAAGACTGTGTAATCAAATGTGTTCATTACATTGTGTCATTGCAAACATAGATGCAAAGAAGATACATGTAAAACCAACACATTCTGGGAAACAGCAAGCAAAGGCAGTGAGGACAATTGTGCTGTACACGGATGTTGCCCTTAAAGAAAGGCATCGTTTTTAAGGGCAGTTGTTATTTTGATAAAATGACTGGCTCAGTTCTGTTGCTGGCTCCTTGGGCCCTCTGTCCACTTCTGATTTCAGGATGAACTCCAAAATGGCAAAGGCACATTTGGCCTGAGAGCTTTCCAGAAAGCAAGGACAGCTGAGTTGATTTTAGATTATCTTTCCAGTGTGAACAGAGTAAAACTGACTAACTTCTGTCTTTGTCTCTCTCTGTTTGTATTTCAGATGCTGGCAGGAGAGCAGTTTGAAACTGACACCAGCAGTAATCACTGAGGAGACGCTGTAAGAATATGCTTTGTTTTGTTTTGTTGTCTTCAAATACCAAAGGCAAATAATAAAGTGTCTACGAGACGTGAAAGATCATGCTTCATTCCTTTTCATGTTGAATTCCAGCATAAGTAAAAGAGATAATCCAAGCTATTGAGTAAACATGAATGAATTCCAAATATAGATCCCAAAGAAATGGAGGAGGGAGGAGGTGGGAGGGGGAGGCAGGGAAAGACCTGGGGTGGGCCGGTGTGATAAGGAGAATGCAATTCCAGATCTTTCTGTTATCCTGGTGTGTTAGAGGTGAAACACAGAAGCAATTTTGTATCTCTTTAGGTTCTTTTTTTCTTAATGAAAAGGAAAATTTTAAATGGCATGGGAGTATTGACTTGCAGTGTTCTTTCTTGGTAGCTTCCCAGCACCGGATGGGTGCCTGCCAGCGTTACAGAAAGAGCTTTGCAATTCTTTCCTTCCTAAAACCAGGATTTGACACAAACTCTGTTCACACGTATCAGATAGTGCTTTTCTCCAAGGCAATTATCTGTCTGTTGCAACAAACACACATATTCTGCAGAGGGAAGGAGAGTGGAGCATTTAATATTTATCGAAAGCTCACTGCTCACTAGACATTGCATAAGGTACTGTATATGCAATATTTGCCTCAACTGTTCAGCAACAGGATTACCCAATCATCTGATGAGCACAAATCAACTCACAAGGATTTGATAGGTTGCATAAAGTAACATAGCTAGTGTTAGAAGTGAGATTTTATTTTATTATTTTTTTTTATTAATTTATTTTTGTTACAGAGGTTTCTCCTTTTTGTCCCCATTGACACCCTCCTCCCCATCCCCCCACCCTGTCCCCAGCCTTGTTGTCCATGTCCATCACTTATGCATACATGTGCATAAGTTCTGTGGTTCATCTCCTCCCTCCCCCCCACCCCCTCTCCTGAGGGGTGTCAGTTTATACCCTACTTCCACGTCTCTGGGTCTACCCTGTTCCTCAGACTGCTATGTTCATTATATTCCACAAATAAGTGAGATCATGTGATATTTGTCTTTCTCTGCTTGGCTTGTTTCGCTTAGGATAATACTCTCGAGGTCCCTCCACGTCGTCTCAAAGGATAAGAGATCTTTCTTTCTTACAGCTGCATAGTACTCCATTGTGTATATGTACCACAGCTTTTTTATCCATTCATCCACTGATGGACACTTGGGCTGTTTCCAGATCTTAGCTATTGTAAATAGTGCTGCTATGAACATGGGGGTACATGTATTTTTTCTGATTGGTGTTTCAGGCTTCTTAGGGTATATTCCTAGAAGTGGGATCACTGGGTCAAATGGCAATTCAATTTTTAATTTTTTGAGGTAACACCATAGTGTTTTCCACAGTGGCTGCACCAGTCTGCATTCCCACCAGCAGTGTACTAGAGTCCCCTTTTCTCCACACCCTCGCCAACACTTGTTGTTTAATGATTTGTTGATGGCGGCCATTCTGACAGGTGTGAGGTGATACCTCATTGTTGTTTTAATTTGCATCTCTCTGATGATTAATGATGTTGAGCATTTCTTCATGTGTCTCTTAGCCATTTGTATGTCCTTTTTGGAGAGGTGTCTATTTAGTTCCTCTGCCCATTTTTTAATTGGGTTCTTTGTCTTCCTTTTGTTGAGTTGTATGAGCACTCTGTATATTTTGGAAATTAACCCCTTATCTGATGTGTCATTGGCAATTATGCTCTCCCATGGAGTGGGTTCCCTATCTGTTTTGATGGTTGTTTCTTTTGCTGTGCAGAAGCTTTTGAGTTTGATGTAGTCCCATGTGTTCATTTTTCCCTTTGTTTCTGTTGCCTTAGGTGATGTATCAGTGAAGATTCTACTGCGTATGATGTCCGAAATTTTGTTGCCTGTATTTTCTTCTAGGATTTTTATGGATTCACGAGTCACATTTAAGTCTTTTATCCATTTTGAGTTTATTCTTGTGTGTGGTGTAAGTTGATGGTCTAGTTTCATTTTTTTGCATGTAGCTGTCCAATTTTCCCAACACCATTTATTAAAGAGGCTATCTTTACTCCATTGTATGCTCTTGCCACCTTTGTCAAATATTAATTGAGCATAATGTCTTGGGTCAATTTCCGGATTCTCTGTTCTGTTCCACTGGTCTATATGCCTGTTCTTGTGCCAGTACCAGGCTGTTTTGATTACAGTGGCTTTGTAGTATAAGCTGATATCCGGTATTGTGATCCCACCTACTTTGTCCTTCTTTTTCAAGATTGCTGTGGCTATTCGGGGTCTTTTTTGGTTCCATATGAACTTTTGAAATATTTGTTCTAGTTCTGTGAAATATGTCACTGGTATTTTGATGGGGATTGCATTGAATCTATAGATTGCTTTGGGTAATATGGACATTTTAATGATGTTAATTCTTCCAATCCATGAACAAGGTATGTGTTTCCATTTTTTTATATCTTCCTCTATTTCTTTTTCAATGTCCTGTAGTTTTCTGCAAATAGGTCCTTTACTTCTTTGGTTAGGTTTATTCCTAGGTATCTTAATTTTTTTGCCGCGATGGTAAATGGTATTGTTTTTTAGTTTCTCTTTCCGTGAGTTCGTCATTGGTGTATAAGAATGCCATTGATTTCTTGACATTAATTTTGTATCCTGCTACTTTGCCAAATTCATTTATTAAGTCTAGTAGATTTTTGATGGAGTCTTTAGGGTTTTCTATATATAATATCATATCGTCTGCGAATAATGACAGTTTCACTTCTTCCTTTCCAATTTGGATTCCTTTTATTTTTTCTTCACGTCTGATTGCTGTGGCTAAGACTTCCAGTACTATGTTAAATAAGAGTGGCGAAAGTGGGCATCCCTGTCTTGTTCCTGTTCTTAAGGGAAATGTTTTTAGTTTTTGCCCATTGAGTATGATGTTGGCTGTAGGTCTTTCATATATGGCCTTTATTATATCAAGATATGATCCCTCTACTCCCAAATTGCTGAGCGTTTTTATCAGGAATGGGTGCTGGATTTTGTCAAATGCTTTTTCAGCATCTATTGATATGATCATGTGGTTTTTATCTTTCATTTTGTTTATGTGGTGTATCACATTTATTGATTTGCGAATGTTGAACCAGCCTTGCATCCCTGGGATGAATCCCACTTGGTCATGGTGAATAATTTTCTTGATGTATTGCTGGATCCGATTTGCTAGTATTTTGTTTAGGATTTTGGCATCTACATTCATCAGGGATATTGGCCTGTAGTTTTCTTTCTTTGTAGTGTCTTTTTCTGGTTTTGGAATTAGGATTATGCTGGCCTCATAAAATGAGTTTGGAAGTCTTCCTTCTTCTTGAATTTTTTGAAATAGGTTGAGGAGAATGGATGTTAGTTCTTCTTTGAATGTTCGGTAAAACTCCCCCGTGAAGCCATCTGGGCCTGGGCTTTTGTTTGCTGGGAGAGTCTTGATTACATCTTCAATTTCCTCAGCTGTTATTGGTCTGTTCAAGTTTTCTATCTCTTCCCGGTCCAGTTTTGGGAGACTATGTGTTTCTAGAAATTTGTCCATTTCACTTAGATTGTCGAATTTGTTGCCATATAAATGTTCATAGTATTTGCTAATGATCCTTTGTATTTCTGTGGTGTCAGTTGTTACTTCTCCTCTTTCATTTCTGATTTTGTGTATTTGGGTTCTCTCTCTTTGTTTCTTGGTGAGTCTAGCTAAGGGTCCATCAATCTTGTTTATCTTTTCAAAAAACCAGCTCTTTGTTTTATTGATCCTTTGAATTGTTTCTCTGGTCTCTATGTCGTTTATTTCTGCTCTGATCTTTACTATTTCCTTCCTTCTATTTGCTCTGGGGTTTTCTTTTTGTTTGCTTTCTAGTTCTTTAAGTTGTGAGGTTAGATAGTCTATTAGAAATTTTTGTTGATTCTTGAGGTGGGCCTGTAGTGCTATGAACTTCCCTCTCAGAACTGCTTTCGCTGCATCCCATAGATTTTGTGTTGTTGTGTGTTCATTTTCGTTGGTTTCCAGGAAGTTTTTAATTTCTTCCTTGATCTCCTCGGTAACCCATTCATTGTTTAATAACATGCTATTTAGCCTCCATGTATTCAAATGTCGTTGCATGTTCTTTTTCCAATTGATTTCTAGTTTCATGCCATTGTGATCTGAGAAGATGCTTGATATGATTTCAATCATCTTGAACTTGTAGAGGCTTCGTTTGTGTCCTAACATGTGGTCTATCTTTGAGAATGTCCCATGTGCACTTGAGAAGAATGTGAATTCTATAGTTTTGGGGTGCAATTCTCTGTAAATATCTATTAAATCCATTTGGTCTAGTGCTTCGTTTAGAGTCTCTGTGTCCTTGTTAATTTTTTGTCTAGAGGATCTATCCAGTGATGTCAGCGGGGTGTTGAAGTCCCCTGCTATGATTGTATTGCTGTCAATTTCTCCTTTGAAGTCCTCCAGCAGATTTTTAATATATTTTGGTGCTCCTATATTCGGTGCGTATATGTTTACCAAGGTTATATCTTCCTGTTGGATAGATCCTTTCAATATTATATAGTGACCTTCTTTGTCTCTAGTAATGGCTTTCGTTTTGAAATCTATTTTATCAGATATGAGTATTGCTACCCCAGCTTTTTTTTCCTTTCCATTTGCTTGGAAGATTTTTTTCCATCCCTTCACTTTCAGCCTATGTGAGTCTTTTGTTGTGAGGTGGGTCTCTTGTAAACAGCATATATATGGGTTATGCTTTCTTATCCAATCCGCTACTCTGTGTCTTTTTATCGGAGCATTCAATCCATTTACATTTAAGGTGACTATTGATATGTACTTATTTATTGCCATTTTTGTTCAGTGTGGTTCTACTTTCCTTCCTATTTCTTCTACTAATTACAGCAGTCCTTTTAACATTTCTTGCAGTGCTGGTTTGGTGCTAATGTATTCCCTTAGCCTTTTTTTGTCTGAGAAGCTCTTTATTTGACCTTCTATTTTGAATGACAGCCTTGCTGGGTAGAGTAGTCTTGGATTCAGATTCTTGTTTTTCATGACCTTGATTACTTCATGCCATTCCCTTCTGGCCTGTAGTGTTTCTGTTGAGAAGTCAGCTGATAGCCTGATGGGGGTTCCTTTGTAGGTAACCTGTTGCTTTTCTCTTGCTGCCTTGAGGATTCTCTCTTTGTTTTTAATTTTTGGCATTTTAATTACTATGTGTCTTGGTGTGGGCCTGTTTGGATTCTTCTTACTTGGGACTCTCTGTGCTTCTTGAACTTGAATACCTTCTTTCTTCACCAAATTAGGGAAGTTTTCTGTCATAATTTCTTCAAATATATTCTCCAACCCTTGCTCATTTTCTTCTTCTTCAGGGACTCCAATGATGCGAATATTATTACGTTTCCAGTTGTCCCACAATTCTCTTAAGCTGTCTTCCTGTTTTTTCATTGTTTTTTCCTTTTGGTTTTCTGATTGGTTGATTTTTTCTACCCTGTCTTCTAATTCACTGATCCGGTCCTCAGCTTCCTCTACTCTGCTGTTTAGTCCTTCCAATGTGTTCTTCATTTCTGCTATGTCATTCTTCATTTCTTCTTGCTGCTGCTTCATTTCTTCTTGCTGCTTCTTCATTTCCACTTGGTTGGTTTTCAGTGTTTCTATGTCTTTGCTCATGGTGTGGATGTCTTTACTCAAGGTGTTGATGTCCTTACTCATGCTGTTGAGCTTCCTCAAGATCATGGCTCTGAATTCTAGCTCTGTTAACTTACTTAGTTCCGTTTCATTTATCTCATCTTCGGTAGAGGTCTCTTGTTCTTTCATTTGGGCTCTGTTTCTTTGTTTCCCCATTTTGGCTATCTCAGTGGTTTTTGGAGCCTGCCAAATCTTCCTGTGGATGTTGGTGTTCTGTTGTTTGTGGCTCCCTCTACTGGGTTTGGATGAGCGTGGGAGGACCCACGTTAAACAGCACCCTGGAGTCTTACTTTCCAGGGTATATTTGCAAGCCCAGCAAAGGTTAAGTTATCCTCTAGCTTTTTGCCTAGAGGCTATTAGTTGTGGTTGCTTGTAGAGCCTTGGGTTTTCAGTTGAATGAAAACCTCCCTCAGGTGTTCAGTGTGAGAGGATTTCCAGGGGGTAGGGCAGATGCTAGTAGTTAATGAGCCTCAGTTTGCATTTCAATGGCCCTCTATGGTGTGAATGGTTCTCCGAGGGAGGGGCTGCAGCCTCTCCCCAGAGCCCTGGGGTGGAGTAAGATGACCAGGCCACAGTCCTGGGTGGCCGCAACTCAGCAAAAACTCTGAGCGCCCTCCAAATCCCAGGTGTCCCCACTCAGTTCCAGTCCAGTCCGCCCTCCCTCTGCCTGAGCCCAGGTGAGTGGCTGCGGCTATTTTAGCGCTCTGTCCCGGCCCCGCGCGGTGGAGCTGGCGCGGACTTCGGCGCTCTCCGCCCCGTCCCCGCGCGGTGCATCTGGGGCGGATTTCGGCGCTCTCTGCCCCGTCCCCGCGCGGTGCAGCTGGCGCGGATTTCGGCGCTCTCCGCCCCGTCCCCGCGCGGTGCAGCTGGGGCGGATTTCGGCGCTCCAGAAGTGAGATTTTAATCTAGGACTTTTTCATTCAATAGTTTTATTCATATTGATACATTTTTATTTCTATTGAATAAAATTATAAAATATTGAATGAAAAGTGTTATTTTGTTTGTTTTATTGCAAAAATCTCAGCATCCTAAATATGGAAATAAGCATTCAATATATCAGAAAGAAGGTTAGTATTAGTATTATTAGAAGAATCTCAACCAATAGTTCCAGCTTACCAAATTATTTCCTTTCTAAAAACTTTCTCATGTTTTTAGGGTGCTTTGAAGTTATGAAAACACAGTTGTATCCATCTTCTGGTTTTCATTTCACAGATATCAGAGACTAAAATGCTTGCTCCCATTTTAGAGATAACACAGTAGTCTCAAGAAAGGTGAAATCCAAGGTCACATTGTCCTTTTGCAGGAAGTCCTTCCCATCACAGAACATATTATTTTTGCTATTTTATTCATGATATTGTCCATGTCCTCACTCAGCAGCTCTGGCAGAGGGGAAACAATAGGAACAACAGGAGTCTCAGAGCCCTGTATTTGTGTCTGGCTCTGCCATTCCCTACTTCTTTGATTTTTAAGTTTCATATCTGTAATATGTAGAAGTAATAAATATTGTTTGTATAGTTTTTTTATGTAAAACATAAAAAGTCAGAAAAAAAGAAAAAGTACTAAAAAGATATTAGTACCTCTCCCCGTTCTGCCTTTTCCCTGCCTTAGTGTTCACAGATAGCTGCCACCTGTCCATGGCTTTGCACACACCTGAGACATTTAAATTCACATGGGAGGTTTATCCATTTAGTTCATTGACTATCACACTTGGCTGAGCACTAACCTGAGAAGAAGGTGGGGCAGTGATGGTGTTTTTGATAAGAATTATTATTATTTTTAAAAGAACATAAAAGCAGGAAACTTAAAGATGAGAAACAAGTGCATTGAAGTTTCCAAACCTGGAGACAAAATATTTAATTAAGTTTAGTCTATATATAGTCTTTAAAAGCAACTATAGCAGTCAGAAATTGCAAATGATATATATTTTCTCTCTTGCTGCCAGCTCCCTCATGTATTCTTCTCTCTCTCTCTCCTCTCCTCTCAATTTTTAAGGAGGTTTGATTCCTCCTTAAAAGGTGGAGTGACTCATTCAGTAACTATAAGAGGATTTTACTGGCAGCTGAGTAGTTTTAATTTTATCTCACAGTCCCCCAACTTTAATCCTATATGTCTCAACAAAGAAACTGTAAACTGCATATTTCTTGAACTAATTATAATATAAATACCATTAGTTGTTATGAAATGGAATCTGATGAAGTTTATATATAATAACAGTAATAAAAATATAGCAGCTATCAATTAATTAAACACCTACTACATATCATTGCTGTGTAAATGCTTTATGCTGAAAATAAGGAAGACTGAGATAACAAGTGGACTGGACTGAAAAGTCGAAACTCGGCATCTGATACCATCTCTGTGCCTTTCATCTCTTTCCGACCTGCCACTCAGATTACACAGACCCGACCACGGTGTTTGCTGAAAATGAGGCAATCATTGCAGTCAGGGCCCTTGTCACCTTTTTCTCAATGTCAAGATCAGGGCTATAGCTGGTGGAGTTAGAGAAACACTTTTATTAATTTGGGTTTTACAAAAATTTTAGATTTTTATAATTTAATGTGACTATAAGTTATAAGTATACATTTTTATAAATTAGTTAAATTTTGATGAATGTATCACTAACACTTGATAATGACTCACACTTCACGTTAACTCAAGGTTGGTGCACTGCAATGAGTCGAACAGGAAATCTTCCTTGGGGACATCTCCGTGTAGTTCCACAGGCCTTCTCTGGAAACTTGCTTTCTTCCCTGCACTGGGCTATCATGAGGATACGCTGGCCCTACTGAGCTTATAGACACTGCTGAGTGCTACTGTGAACGCAAACGGCCCTCGATTACAGTCTAAATGGAGACGTATTCATACTTGGAAAGATGCTTTATACACAGTAGGCCAATAGGATCACATGGTAGTTTTTGAAACCTTTGTATGGCAGAGCTAAAAGAAATTATGCTGATCATGAGGTTTGACCTCTTAATTTCATGACAGTGTCTGCAGCCCACGAAAAGGAGAGAAGCTGGTTGTGCAGACACTGAGCCAGTGGTCAGGCAAGGCTTCAGGCTCCCCTTCCAGGGAGTCTGACCCTCTTCCGAGGTGTGCCTGGGCTCAGAGGAGGGAGTGGTGTTCGCAGGCTGGGTCGTTCTCCAGGTCAGGTTGTGTGTGAGCCAGCGAGGACAGGGCAAGGCAATCACGCCAGGGTGGACAGATATCTAGGAGCTGTTTTTAGACTTCAGAATTGGCTTCAGAACTTTTTTTTTTTTTGCACAAATACATTTTTTTTACATTCAGTATTATTTTGTATTAGTTTCACATGTACAGCACAGTACTAAGGCAGTCATATACTTTACAGAGTGACCCTCCAGGTGAGCCTAGTACCCACCAGCACTGTACGTAGTTATTACAATATTATTTACCATATTCCCTATGCTGTACTTTACATCCCTGGGACTTGCGTAACTGCTGATCTGTATTTCTTAATCCCTTCATCCTTTCCAGCCATCCCCCAACCCCCTCCCTTCTGGCCACCGTTAGACCTCATCTTGACTGGCTTCCCCTACCTTCTGCCTCTCCATTTTGCATTGACCCCAAAATCCAACAAATTAAGAAAAAACTATTTTGCTTTACTTCTTTTCTGTTTTCTTCTCTTCAGATAGCTTTCTTTTCCTGCTTTCTCCCTCTTTCCCTCTTCATGCTTATTTAAAAACAGTAACAACAAATATAGATAGATAGATGTAATCTAAACAAGTCTAGATCCATCTGTCTATATCTATCTGTCTTTGTTGTTACATTTGTTGTTATTGTTTTTAAATACACTGGAAAACTTAAAGAGTAGGATTTAAAGAGAAAAAATAGGGGTTTGAAATTTTTAATATTAACTTCTTTTATTTGATCTCTTTAATGAGAGTTAAAATTACATTTACAAAGAGGAAGGATGTTGTAACTGATCTTCCTAGAGTGTGAGTCCTCAGGCAACTCATTTACTCTCTATAAACCTCAGTTTATGCATCTGCCAAATAGGACTAATAATTAGCATTTGGACAGCAGGCAGTGGGTGCTCCTACACATCTGTTGGGCCCAGTTTCACATGGAGAGAACAAGAAATGGAGGATGGCCATCCGCTGATACAAATGCATCCAGATGTGATTTAGAGAGAGCACGTAGGAATGCGCCTGGATCCCAGATATTAAAGCCATCATTCTTTTAAAACATCTGAAATCAAAGTAGCAATCAATCACGTTTTGTATGAGATCATCAAAGGCATTGTGCAAGTGCAAATATGTTCTTGGTTCTGGGAACATTTTGATGTACGTCAGGCATTGACTTAGTTATAGTGTGTGAGAGCAGAAAAGGGTCTTTATCTGCACTAAGATTCTCCATTCAAAAGGAAAGTAAAAGACACTCAGAGAGGTCTTGCTAATTTGCTCGAGACCAAAAATTACTCAATGGCAAAAACAGATTGTAGAACTGTACGTTCTATAAACCAGAGTAGAAAGCATGGCACCATGACCTCACAAGGCAGGTTTGAAATATTAATAACAACACTAAGTAACAGCTAACACATAGTGAGTGCTGCCGGTAGACCAGTGCTCTCTTAGCGGATTCATTCGTGAAAGCTCATTTAATAGCTATAAAACCTCATAAAATAGATTCTATTTTGTCCCTATATTATTCAAAATCAAATAATCTAGAGATCCTTCCCCATTAAATTTATCTAATTGCTTCCAGGTTGTAAATTGTATATGTGTTGACAATTTTTATTTAGGATGATATCTTAAAAATAATACTGCTTTCATGTAGCAATAAGAAAATTAGTAATTATGGTTTTCACCTTTTGAAAAATCTAATTATTTTCTGGCCAACTAATTCTAATATAAACACTTCCTCTATTAGCAGATTTCTAATTTATTTTTCTTAATTCATGATAATATGCAACATTTGCTGTCAAGCTCTGTGGGTCTGGGCCAAATGGATTCTCTCAAATATAGATACACAAAGGAGAAGAATTAGAGCACTTGCCATTTTTATTATTGAGTTCAGAAAACAATTTCAGCATGCTGAACAGAGTTCCTCTGGAAAATTAATTTTAAATGGGGAAGGCATTCTGCCTTTGGTTATTTGGTTGATTATTTTTAAATGTATATGGCACTACTGCCATTCACAATAATTGCCTGTCAAAGATTTCCGCCTTACTCGGCATTGCCTTTTTGTCAAGATGTACCTATTACTATTTTTAACATAATATGCCTATCTGCATACATGTGTATGAGACATGCAATCAGGAAATATTGTATTTGATGAAAGAGCTCTCTAAGTGGACAAATTTGTCTGTGTTAATATCAAATCATGTCACATTTTACTTACAGGAATAATAGGACATGGATGGATGCCTACTTCAGTAAAAAGTATATTCTCTTTCAATGTGGTTATTGGTGGTGAAGATGTTAATGGGTAACGTAATGAGGGGACGTTTACATGACTTGGGAAATGTATGTGACATGAGGAAAAATTAATTTCAGCCTTGTCTCATTAATCAGATCCACTGCCAACCAAAAACTGTCACAAAAGTGTATTGTGCCTTCTGCTGTGTGATACCCAGGCAGGTACTGACTTACAAATCAGAAGTAATTGGGCTTGGTGCTGCGAGGAGAGGAGAATAGAAATTACAGGAATGGATGTGTTTATAGCCGACCTTTCGGTGGAATTGCCCAAGGCACCTTGAGGTGGCACCTGCCATTGCTAATGGAAACTGTGGATTCAAGACTTTAAGTAGGCCTGCCCTGAACTGCTGGGAACTGAAATTAACCACAACAGCCCCTAGGTGCAAGTCTTCGCACAAAGCCTGCAAAACAGAGGGGCTGTCGGGCAAGACAATTACAAAATGGGCTTGTGTCTAAGGTGTTGAGGACTATGTGGATTTTCTGTTTTATCCCCGATAGGCACAATGTTTTATTTGTTTTTGTATATTAGCATACTATTTTGGAATTATATAATAGTGATGGTTGCACAATTCTGTGAATCTACTAAAAATCACTGGATTGTATACTTTAAGGAAAATGAATTTTACGTTATTTAAATTAAATCTGAATAAGCATTTTAAAACACTACCATATTAAAAAACACTACATAATATTTTTATGCTGAAAATTAGCTTTCAAAAAATTTTAAATGAGATAAATGATTACATACGTACCCACACCCATTTCCGGCACTCCTTATTTCTCTCCTTGGCCTCGGCATTCTTTCTTGATTATTGTATGTTCTTCCGTGTTCAGATGCCATTCTTTTACCTGTTTTAAGTCTCTTGGTAACAGATTCTTCAAACTTTTATCTGAAATATTATGTTTTGCATTTAATTTTAAAGAAAATTTTAATTCAATATAGAATTCAGTCATCACTTTATTTTTCTTTCACCATTTTAAAAATATTCTTCCTTTGTATTTTAACATACATTATTTGTGAGCAGACTATAATTTTTCTGTTGTTCTGCACTAAATATATCCTTTTTCTTTCTTAAATCTTATAAGACATTATCCCCATCTCTGATTTTCATAAATTTGATTATAAGTCTCCTTCCTGTGTTCTTTGTTTTTATCCTGTTATTTCCCTGAGCTTCTCAAATCTATAGTATTTTATTTTTAATTATAATAGAATATATTTATATTTATATATATTTATATATATAATATATTTAATATATTAAATATAATATATTTAATCCTCACCCAAGGATATTTTTCTACTTATCTTCAGATAGAGTAGGGGGGAGGGAAAGAGGGAGGAGAGAGAGAGAGAGAGAGAGAGAGAGACATTGACATGAGAGAGACACATCGACTGGTTGCCTCCCGCACGACCCGACCAAGGCTGGAATCAAACCCGAGATTCTTTGGTCCTTGGACCAACGCTCTAAACGCTGAGCCAAACCAGCCAGGGCAATAGAAATATTTTTAACATTATCTTGTCAAATATTTTTCAGTCTCCCTTTTTTTCTGGTACGTCAATTATATGTATGTTAGACCACTTAATATTCTCTCACTGGTCATTGATATTCTATTTCTTTTTTTCTTTCTTTGACTCAATTTAAATTTCTTCAATTACTATATCTTCATATTCATTAATATTCTCCCCTGCAGTGTTTATTCTACTGTTAAATCCATTTAAGGAATTCTTCATCAGACATACTGTGTTTTTCATTTTTAGAAGTTCCTATTTACTCTGTATCTTCCATATTTTATCTTTTTTTATGTTTGTGTTTTACTATGTTTTAGGTCTTTTGTGACTAGCTTCTTTCACTGGAATAATGTTTTCAAGATTCATTCATGGTGTAACATGTATCAGCCCCCTCCTTTTTTTTGCTAAAGAAGCTTCCATTGTATGATCATGCCACTTTCATCAGCTGAGGGTTTATGGTTTGTTTCTGCTTCTTGCCTGTTCTGAATTTGCTGCATTCAATGCTCATGTACTAGTTTCTTTGTAAATATGTTTTTGTTTCTCTTGGCTTATAACCTGGAGTGGAACTGTTATGATTACTCTACATTGAAATGATTAAAGAAATGTTCAGACTATTTTCCAACATGGATGTGTCATTTTACATTCCCACAATCAATACATGAATGTTCTTATTTCTTCACATCCTTGAAAAACCAAAGAGGATATCTTTTTTATAATAAACATTACAGTGGAGATGATGTGGTACCTCATTATGGTTTTTATTTGTATTTCCCTAATGAACCAGTGATGATGAGCATCTTTTCATGAGCTTATTCACTTCTTGTTTATCTTATCTGGATATATGTCTGTTCAGATAACACATTTGAATATTCTTTTATGTGGAGAAATATACATCACTAATTCTCTCCTATAATTTTTCAATCTATTTAAAAATTTTTATTGATATTTGGGAAGCATAAAACATATCAAATGCAAATATTTTACTGCATGTTATACTGCTATCAGTATCAGGGTACTAATAAACTGTAAGATAGGTTATTTATATCAAATTATTATCATTCTATCTCTCTGTCTATGTATCTATCATCCCATATATTTATTTAATATGATAAGTAATTGGTATTTCTGGTAGGAGAGAGGTTCCCTTTAACCAGTTATTAAGGAGAATTGAATTTTGTACTTACTATTTTGCATCACGGCGTTTTGGACAATTTAGTATTTTATAGACCAGCTTCTGGATCCACAAATTTCAAATCTTTCTCCCCAAGGCCCACATACCCTGAGTGCTAGGATTCGTAATGACATTCAGGCCAGGACATGCCATCTGGCCCAGCACCTCTCTGCTGTGACGTCAGCCCAGTCGGCAGTTTGTTAGGAGTGTTCCTGGAAGATTTCCTGTAATGGAAGGCTAGAGCTAACTGGATTATATTTAGACATGATGGTAAATCGCATAGCTATATTTTCCTTAAATATAAATTAAATATATTCTTCAATTCAATTTCCTTAGAATAAATACATTCTCAGTTGCATTGCTGACACTGGATGACAACGGTGCCCACAGCTACTCCAAAGCGGCCGATAAGAAACAGAGGGTGACGTGGGCAAGTCAGAATTGTAAAAAGGTGGTTTTAGTCAATAGTCGTTAAAATGTTTTTATTTTGAAAATTTTTGAAACCTATAAGACCACGTGATAATATTGCACAAAGACATTACACAGGTATATCACAACACGGACAGCCTTCTGAGGCCTGGCATGGAAGCAGATGGGCTCTGAGGGGCAGCTGCAGTCTCTGCGGGGGACTTACGAAAGACTAGATTTCCTTTTACATATTCGACCCTCAGCCATGAACACAGGTCCTAAACCTCTACGTGTGCCCAAAATAGCAATCAGTTTTGCTAATTTTATATTTTAATTAAAAGAACTCAAAGAGAAGGGCCTAGTATTGGCAGAGAGCCAGACAGAAGTAATATAGTTCTCAATGAATCTTTTTCTATTATCATTATCAGAAAAAAATGCAAAAAATTATATTCCATTTAATACTATAAGCCAACTAAATGATGAGGTGTTTTTACATGCAGTCACAGTTGATTTCACAATGTTATGAATGTTGTTAACATCATTGTTTTTGCTATTTTAATCACATTCATCATTATTTTACCATTTGAATTATGCAATGAGGTAAATGACAGGCAAAAAGGTGAAACAATTTCCCCATTGTCACTCAGTTAGTATGCCATGGAGCAAGAATCATAAGCATTTCTCACTTAAAAGTCCATACTCTAAAGAAGGTGCAGCAAAAACTGTTTTTTGGTCTTTAATGGCAAAATATTATTTTAAATGTACCCAAAAGTGAATAAACGTACCTGCAGTTTAACAAATAACGATAATAACTATCATTCGAGTTAAGAAACACCAGTCGTCAGCATCACAGCACTCTCCCCACGCGCTCACCTGCCAGCAGCTTCACGCTTTTCTGGAGAAGCCAACCCCTCCAACGTGTTTCCTTCACGATTTATGGGATTACCATTTCTTACATTTCTTCTTTATACTTTAACCACCAGTAAACAACATACTATATAGACCTATATTATCTATAAATAATATGATATACATTGATCTAAACAATATAGTATAGATTTTCCTATTTTGAATTTAATATAAGTGGAATCTTAATATATTTGTTCGTATGTATTCCTTCTATTGTCCAAGCTAATGTAAATCAGATGTGGGTTTTTTTTTGTTATAGGTAGATTTAATCATCTTATTGCAATGCCTGGATTATTGCAATGTTCTCAAGACTGCATCCTTAATATAATATTTAATATGATTCTTTTTTTTTATAAATTTATTTTTGTTACAAATGTTTCTCCTTTTTTCCCCATTGACTCCCTCCTCCCTATCTCCTCCTACCCTGTCCCCAGCTTTGTTGTCTATGTCCATCGGTTATGCATACATGCATATAAGTTCTGTGGTTTATCCCTTCCCTCCCCCCACTTCTGAGGATTGTCAGTCTGTGCCCTACTTCTATGACTCTGGGTCTATTTTGTTCATCAGTTTGTTTAGTTCATTATATTCCACAAATAAGTGAGATCATGTGATATCTGTCTTTCTCTGCTTGGCTTGTTTCACTTAGGATAATACTCTCCCGGTTCCTCCACGTCGTCTCAAAGGATAAGAGATATTTCTTTCTTACAGCTGCATAGTACTCCATTGTGTACATGTACCACAGCTTTTTTATCCATTCGTCTACTGATGGACACTTGGGCTGTTTCCAGATCTTAGCTATTGTAAATAGTGCTGCTATGAACATAGGAGTACATATTTTCTTTCTGATTGGTGTTTCAGGCTTCTTAGGGTATATTCCTAGAAGTGGGATCACTGGGTCAAATGGAAGTTCCATTTTTAATTGTTTGAAGTAACACCATAGTGTTTTCCATAGTGGCTGCACCAGTCTGCATTCCCACCAGCAGTGTACTAGGGTCCCCTTTTCTCCTCACCCTCGCCAGCACTTGTTGTTTGATGATTTGTTGATGGCGGCCATTCTGACAGGTGTGAAGTGATATTTCATTGTTGTTTCAATTTGCATCTCTCTGATGATTAGTGACGTTGAGCACTTTTTCATATGTCTCTTGGCTATTTGTATGTCCTGTTTGGAGAGGTGTCTCTTTAGGTCCTCTGCCCATTTTTTTATTGGGTTCCTTGTCTTCCTTTTTTTGAGTTGTGTGAGTACTCTATATATTTTGGAAATTAACCCCTTATCTGATGTATCATTGGCAATGATGCTCTCCCATACAGTGGGTTGCCTTTCCATTGTGATGGTTGTTTCTTTTGCTGTGCAGAAGCTTTTGAGTGTGATGTAGTCCCATGTGTTCATTTTTTCCTTTGTTTCTGTTGCTTTAGGTGATGTATCAGTGAAAATTCTGCAGCATATGATGTCTGAAATTTTGTTGCCTGTATTTTCTTCTAGGATTTTTATGGATTCATGAGTCACATTTAAGTCTTTTATCCATTTTGAGTTTATTCGTGTGTATGGTGTAAGTTGGTGGTCTAGCTTCATTCTTTTTGCATGTAGCTGTCCAATTTTCCAACACTATTTATTAAAGAGGCTGTCTTGACTCCACTGTATGCTCTTGCCACCTTTGTCAAATATTAATTGAGCATATTTTCTTGGGTCAATTTCTGGGTTCTCTATTCTGTTCCATTGATCTATGTGTCTGTTCTTGTGCCAGAACTAGGCTGTTTTGATTACAGTGGTTTGTAGTATAACCTGATGTCTGGTAATGTGATCCCTCCTACTTTGTTCTTCTTTTTCAAGATTGCTGTGGCTATTCGGGGCCTTTTTTGGTTCCATATGAACTTTTGGAGTATTTGTTCTAGTTCTGTGAAGTATATCGTTGGTATTTTGATGGGGATTGCATTGAATCTATATATAGCTTTGGGTAGTATGGACATTTTAATGATGTTAATTCTTCCAATCCATGAACAAGGTATATGCTTCCACTTTTAAATATCTTCCTCTATTTCTTTTTTCAATGACCTGTAGTTTTCTGTGAAGAGATTCTTTACTTCTTTGGTTAAGATTTAATGTGATTCTTACACATATAATGAACATACATAATTCTTCAGTCTTTAACGTACATCGGCCCCAGTTTCTTCAGGTGATTTTTGCAAGGACTGAGTTACTACAAATGAAGTTGTGATGAAAAGTCCTGACATATATCAAGTTCCCAATAAACATTATTTCTTCCTCTAACTTCTCCTTGTCTTCTTCTTCTTCTTCTATTATTATTATTCCATTTCCTTGTTTAAAAATTTTAACGCCCTCTAAAGATTCCCAAAACCCATATCCATCATTTTTTGATATATGACTTCTGCCTTTTTCCCTCTAGTTAAATCTTCCTCCCCTCCCCTCTTCCATCGTATACTTAATTTCCAACACCATGTGCAGTTACAGAAACCCTTTATTGTCCATGCAAACACACCTTTCCCTTTGCACTTGTTGGGCTTCTCCCATAACGGGTCTTCATTCTGTGGCACAGTGTTTAGCCATTAATTTCTCTATTAAATCTCTATTAAATGTGGGAAAAGTGAATCCCACATTCCACTGTGCTAAATTTGTATTTGCTGTAAGATTCTAACATACGACACATTACAATGTGTGGTATTATTGACTTTTACTTCCTGACGAAGCCTCAGCAGAGAAGAACAATGTGTGCTCTGGCACATCTGACCCATTGACTCTCTCTAAATGCAATGTTTGCTGAACTGATAAAAACTCCATAAGAGAAAAAATATGTCTCACAAACACACGTTTACATCATTAAAACAGATAGCTCACAAAGCATCCCTGGCACCTCATCACTTTTCAGTCTAGAGTCAAATGTCTCCTCTGTCCATCCCTGACCACCAATTCAAAGTAATTTTGCCCATCATATTACTCTTTATTTCAGACACAGTTTCCTTCACAATACTTAGACCCCTTTGAGATTATTTTACTAATATATTTGTTTGCATGGTTAGGGATTGATTGTTTTTATTTGTTTTATTTTTTTCTTTCTCCATCATTGAAAGCTACATGCAGAACAGGAAATGTTCTTAATTATATCCCTCATTCCACATTCAGGTCTGGCTCATAGTAGACATTGAATAAACAGTTGTGGAGTTTTAAATGATGTTGATGTACATAGTCAGCACAGACTGAATTATGTGTCAAGGATATCTTAGAAACCAATGCAGCAGGAGAGTGGGGATTTGAGCTATCTGCTCCCCAACTATTATTTTGCTTTATTTCATTCTAGAATCACCCCCACTGAACCCTAACACCACAGAGTGTGTGAGGAAGATCACACTGAAATTTGTTATTATCCCAACTCAGCCAACCTATTGCTGCCCCAAATACATCTCCCTTTTGCCAATTACAGGACTCATCTGTTCTCTTTGCCATTTAGTTAGTGAGCTTTTCTTGGCCAGGCATGCCACCCAGGGCCAGCATAGGCATTAAGCTGACTGCCTGGCCTTCATTAGCTGTGTCTCATCCATTCCCCAGAAAACACCCCCAGGCCATCAAAGGCATCTGTGTGCTGTTTTTATTAGGTCATCTGATTGAGCAGATGCTGATGGCTCTAGAAAAGGAGTGTTTCCCTCTGCCAACCTTAATCAGTTCTGTTTAAGTTGCAGGCTGGGCTCATCAATAGTGCTATTTCTGTGTTTTACCATGCTATTTCACACCACATAGTTATTCTTATATTACAGTGCAGGGCAGTTTCTGAGAGACACCTGATAACTCTTCTTTAACATGTCACCAGTTCAGAGATTCCATAGACATTAGACAGGTGTCCTCAGCCCTGTCTCATACCATGCGTCCTCCCAAGATCATTTCCCAATGGGACTGCTGCACAATGTTACCCTTGACTCACAAATGAGCCTTCTTCCCCAGACGATTCTCCACTGCAAAACAAGTTGGCTTAGGATTTCTGAGAGTAAAAGGTTGCTCTAACCACAGAATCACACAATTCCAGGATTAAAAGGGAAAGGAAGCATTTTTATGGCAATGCCTTTATGAGCTTAAATTTATTCTAATATTTCCCAAATATGGATGTCTGATATCTTCCTGAATGACTCCATTAATCTCCGTCTCTTAAGGTTGGCCTTTTTGAGGGGTGCAGGGAGTTCAGGAGGGAGGTATAAGGGAGAAGGTCCTCAAATGTCAATGTTCTGTTTGTATTAGAGAAACTCTCCCTCCCTTAAACTCCCACCTTACTGCTGTACGGGCATCTAAGAATATCCATGGCATTGTTTTTCAGATAGTGATAAACAGCTACCCTTACCCCAAAGCTTGCTCACCTCTCCTCCTACTCATTTCCTAGTTATTTTTCCTCAGAGATGGTGATCAGACTATTTATAGCTCCATACAGACATGAAAAATACTATTTATGAGTGAGAGAATTCTTCTCAGTGAAATTGTATCGGTGACTAAGGACAAAGTGTAGGTTAAAATAATGATGATTAATTTGAAGAAGCTGTGGAATTCTTTCTTTTTTAAAAATATGTTTTTACTGATTTTTTTTAAGAGAGAAATATTGATCAGCTGCCTCTTGCACATGCCCTGCGGGGGATTGAGCCTGCAACCCGGGCATGTGCCCTGACCAGGAGTCGAACCAGCAACCTTCTGGTGTGTGGGACAATGCTCAACCAACTGAGCCACACAGGGGAGGGCAGATCCTTTCTTTTATTGACAGGAAGTCAGAAGACAAGAGTGCCTTCCCCCACCCTCCACTGCCCAGCCTCCTCTCTAAAGCCCACGCTGATGGTACAAGGAGAAGGGCTTACTTTCATTCCATTTCTCTTCTCCAGAGTTCATCACAAATAAGCAAGAGGTGACCCACATTGAAAGGGAAGCCCAGGGAGCAGCAGGAGGGAAGGAAAAGAGCCAACCCCAAACAACCTCCTATTCCATCCTCACAGAGAGAGTTAGCTGGCTTTTTCTAGAGCATAAACCGTTTCTCAGGATTTAGGCCTTCACAGAGCTGCATTAATTATGTCAGGCCACTCGGTCCTGTACTTGCATTAGCGCTTTGTTAACTGGTATCCTAGTGGCTTAAAAAAGTCATATAAATCCAGTGGAATCTGTGTGCAGTCAGCTCATGGATGGAAAAAAAATTCAATGCAGTGTGGCTCAAAGCCCTGGAGGAAAGATAACAGTTATCTAGGCAGAGATTTCATTGTATTTCTACTACACACCTTGCCTCCTTCAAGCTGTTGCCTGGTTTTCTTGATCTGACATGTGGGAAGGAGGACAAAGCCAAGGTAAAAACCAGGAGGCAAGCTGCAGGCCAGAGGCATTTTGCATCCCTGTGACTTGTACACCAAACCTCAGGAAGACTCTTGGATGGTTCTGAGTCACTGGCTCAATCCCAATACTATTTAGCAAAAGAAAATGCTATTTTTATCAAGATTGTTGGCAGCCCCTCTAGCAAGAGACAGACTCGCTTGATACGACATGGTCTTTCTTCTATTGTTTTAGCCTGCAAATATGACTTTCCACAATCAGGTCAGATCAAGTCATGTTGGTGCTCAATTTCCTGTCTGAACTCTTGTAGGATATGATAAGCAATGGCAGGGAGAAGGAAAAAAATAAGTGAAAGAAGCCACTTAAGTAAAAAAGACTCTTAATGTGTTAAATCCAATACATAAATACAGATAATACTAATATATGAGTCAAACGGGAAAAATGGAGGAAGAAAAGCTAAGTCTTGATATTTAAGTTTGTGACAGAAATTAGTCTCAAATTGGCATAGTATTTCATGATATTTACATTTCCAAGTTTAATAGTGATTATTTTCTCCTGCTGGTGCAGTCTTTTTGGTGTGTTGCAAAAGATAGCTAAATATCTGTTTAAACAAACAGAAAAGATTAATGGTGACAGTTAAGTAAGGATAGGATTTGTTTTTATCTTACTTCATAAACCTCATTTTCTTACATCCATCTACTGACCTAGAACCGTCGATGACTTCCATTCGCTATGGCTGTGATGTCCAATACAGTTGCCACAAGTCAGTGTGGCTAATGAGCCCCAGAAATACAGTTCAGTGAGGCAGGGGAACTGAATGCAGCACCTGAATCTAGATGAGCTGTAAGTATAAAATATGAAATGCTCACTGGATGTCAAAGTCTTAATGAGAAAAATAATATAAATATCACACTAATAATGTCTTATACAGATCATAAGTTGAAATGTTAATATACTGAGCTAAGAAAAATATATAATTAAATTGATTGTACCTGTGTTCTTTGCTTTCTAAATGTGGCTACTGGAAACATTTAAAATTGAATATGGGGCTCGCATTATTTTCTGTTGCACGATGCTGCTAGCACCACCGAGTTTGAACTCTCATCCGAATTTGTACAGACCTCTATGACTAGGTACACGCTTAAGCTACCATTGACTCATTTATTCATAAAACACTTAAATAAACAGCAGCTTTGTTCTAGACCCTGGGACACTTTCTGGAATTCAGAGAAGAAGTGTGGCCTGGAGGTATAGATTTTGGAGATATCAGCTTCTATAATCAAAACCATGGTGATGACTCACAGTGCCCAGGGAAAGTGAACAGTAAATAAGGGAGAGACATTACAATTCAAAGCTCTAGAAGATAATATGATATCAGTGAGAACAAAAGAGGAAGAAGAGTCTCTGGACGAAGATGAGAAGGAAGGGCAAACTCTTGAGAAGGACAACGAAGAGAGAATAAACCAAATCTGAAAGCTAGGATCTTGAAATAACTGGGAAAAAGAATCAATGAGTTTACGGCGGGCAGAGTGCTCTGTGGGCTCAACCAATACTCAGCTTGAAATCCACGATGATAATGTCACTGAGGAGGGAAAAATGGTGTTATTTGGAGAAATCCAATACAATAAGCTTTATAGAGCATATTCTTTGGTTGTACCAATGTGTGAAACACACAGAGACTAACAAGAGTGATCTCTGTTTAAGATGTTTCTAGTTTAGCCAAAAAGATAGATTAGCATTGAAACAACTACAGGTGGTGTTAAGAATGAGATAGCTCTTTGGATAAGAGTGTGATCAGACAAAAGATGGACAATCCCCTAGGAACCTAGATCAAGTGCTTTTGGGTACAAATGATGCAGGTCTTAAAGAATGACCATGATTCAGAAAATTGTGAGGGAATCAAGTGTTCTTCCAATCCATGGGACACATGGACGCAAGTGGATTTGAGTGGTCGGCTGACAACAAACCAAGCAGGGTCTTGAAAGTCCTGATAAGAAACTTGGTCATAACTTGGACAGAGTGTAGGGAATAACCTAACTAAGATGAGAAAAAATGGAACCTAAAAAATATAAAAATAACATTCAGCTAATAAGACTTCCTCCTGGCCACTGCAAGCCTGGCTGCCAGCAGTCCCTATCCAGAGTCTTGAAATTATTAGAGGGGAAATCAGAGTACATGCAAGAATGAATGTTGGCATGGATGTGCAAAATCTGTGTGACTGAATGAATGTCGTTCTCTTAAGGAAAATAAAAGCTCATTAATAGAAAGAGAGATACTTTTATTAGGAACACAGACTGCTATTTGAGAAAATCACTTGGTAAATTTGAGTATGAAACCCCTCCCAGAAGCCTGGTCTCACCGCCATGAAGACTGTTTTACCAACCTGTACAGCGAATATTCGAGGAAAGAAGTAGCCATTTCAGAGCTCCTTATGGGGATGCGGAGGCTGTGATTATTAGGAAGTGTTAAAAGCACTGGCTGGCAGCTTAGATAAACAAGAATTAGAGCCACCATAAATAACCAGGGGGAAGTGTTGTTTGTTAGTATTCTGGGAGGTGTTAAATCCACAGAAAATGGAAGTGTTAACATTGGCTCTTTCAGGCAGTTTAGCAGTAACCTCAGCCCTAAAAATGCCATGCATAGGAAAGAGTCACCAGTATTTACTGAGCTCCTCCCGTGGCATTTCCTCATTTAATCCTATGAAGTAGATTTATTAAACTAATCCTGCAGATCAGGAAACTACTGGTCAGTGCTGTAGACAGAGGAAGAACTTGAACCTAATCCTGAAATGACTCCAAAGTCCTTGTACCAAGAGTAGGTCAATGCCAATTCATTTCTTTTCTCTTTCCCATAAAATGCTAGAGGAAAAGATGGCCAGGTACATTTACAATTAATTAAGTACCATCTATATGCAAGGTATTGGTACTAGTTTCCCTAATATGTATACATAATTTACTTAACCCACATAGTAACTGTAATTGATGTAAACTGTTTACCCCGCCTCACCCTTCTAAGAAATGTTGAGGATCAGAAAGAATTTATTCAGGAATGATCGAGTAAATCAGGACTTTTTTCTGCTTCCTTGCAAGCTTTGTTAAAAAAAAAAAAAATCAGACTAGGACGTAGACTAGCTGTTCTTTAAACACAACTTTTCCACCACTGTGGATCATTTTAAATAGCTGTAATGCTAAGAACCCATCCCCCAGAGATTCTCATTTGATTGGCCTCAGGTGGGGGGGAGGGCACATTGGTATTATTCAAAATCTTCCCTGTTAGTTGTAGGGTGCAGCCAGAATAACTTGATGATGCCGGAGTTCTTCTTTTTCAAAAAGGGAGGATGGTCATAAATCACATTAATAGCAGGAACATACTTTCCTCATTTAGAAGTAGAATGTATTGGCTTCAGAACAAAGGAATAGTCACTCTATCCAGATGGGTCTCTTCTTCAGAATTTCAGGAAGAACCTGACCACAACCATCGGTGGGCAGAGCCTTGACTGGATGAGTGGATGAGAAGCCTCTGAATTATTTCCACCATCCAGAACTTACCTTCTTCAAAGTCTGGGAAGAGCAAACCCTCGATTACCATTTTCTTAAAGCTGGAGATGGCAGGGTTTATGAGAATAAGGAAGAATAATGGATGGCTGGGACTTTTTCTTTCCCAGCTATGAAGCATTGAGTTTTCTTGGGGAAGAGGAGAAAAATGGTCTTAAATAGGAATGGATGGAGGAAATGATGGGAGAGTTTGGGGAGTTAGAGAGCATTAGAGGATGAGAGATAGTCCATATGGATAAACCTCAGAAGTTTTAAAATATGAGATATGTACACTCTCCTCCACCCATTTTGGGTGATACAAGGATGAGTTAAATTCAAGAGCTCCCAGATGTTGCTTTGCCCCTACTGACAAGGGCATGTTTCAAGTGCTTTGAGTAAAAGAACATGTAAGTCTCTATTGGATAATAGTGTATGACTGGTATGCAGGTGAAGTTCACAGAAGTGTTGTGATAGGTCCTGATGAACTTCCTGATCACTGAGTTTGACCCTTTCCCTTTCTTCCCACCTGTGCCCGTCCAGGTGCAGCAGAAGCCCATTTCCCTGGCCCTCCCTGAAGCACACACCAGGACTGCAGCTGCCAGGTAGACTGCAGTATCCCCATCTACCGAGGCTCAGAGAGGTCAAATCATTTGCCCATGTTACCACCTTAAGTAGCTAAGCCAGTATTCAAACCCAAGTCAGCCTGAAGTTTGACATCTGTAAATTCTCTTTTTTCTTCCATCATTTTCTTTCGAGGCAAGATAGACATCAAGCATGGTCAACTACAGTATTTCTCTGTGTTCGTAAAACTGCTTCTTTCTAGGTGCACACAAAAGGGAATATTGGGGTGAGAGAGAGAGTAGATCCTACAAAGGGCAAACAGACCCTACGGTATTATTTTCTACTGAGTTTAAGAGGGAAAAGAAGACACGAGATGCCCTCTTCCTGCCTCCACAGTTCTGTTCTTTGTACTCTCGAGTCGTGGTTCTTAAACTTGTGCAGGCTTAAGAATAATCTAGAGGGCTTGTAAAAATAACTGCCCACTTGCCGCTCTCAGGTACTCGGGCAGGGCCTGAGAAAGTGCATGTCCAGCAGGCTCCCTGGTGGGGCTCCTGTTGTTTGAGAACTGCAGCTCTGGGCTTATTCTTAGGTCTCAAGTTTGGTCAAACTCTACCACCACCTGGGGATGTTAAAATAGCTCAGTTCCTGGCCTCCACTCAGGCCAGCTGAATCCTAATCTCTGAACTATGAGATTGTTGGGTCCTTCCCCACTTTTTCACTCTGTGGAGTTCACAGAAGAATAGCAATGAGAGTCTAGTATTGCTTAGAGTCAGTTATATTAATGATATCCTTTTCTGCTTTAATTTTCCTGGCCTTTAGATCAATTCATGATACCACCAAATGAATACTCCCTTTAATAATGCTCTGAGTTTGGGTGGCATTTTTAGGCCATGGTAGAAAAAGCAGGTCCTGGAATTTAGGAGGCTTGGAAGTAATTCCCAGATCTTCCAATTACATATGTTGTCAACTGAAGATATTGTAATTATTTTATTTAACCCTATAACGATTTCATGTCCGTTTTACATAGTGTGTCTAAGAAGTATCTAAATTTATTATTTTTTAAAAAAACGGCACAGCAATAGTGTTCTTATTAATGTGCTCCATGTTACTAATTTTGTTGTATGACACTTAAACATACTCAATACCCTAATTTACTGTATTTCAGACCCTAGAACTGGGGAATCTGTTGTTTGTGAAAAGTGAAATATAATGATTGTTTTCTTAAAAAGTCAAGGCTTCACTAACTGCAATGTAACAATGATGAAAGCATGCAGTTTGCAAGGCCTCCGGGACTTCATTCCTGGTTCATGGTTTAACAAAAGTGTGGGAAATGAGGAAGAAAGTATTTTAATGTGAATTCCTGACCCATAAACGGCTTTGAGCAAATAAGTCAATATGCCCTGATTCAAAGTCTTTAAAGTCGGAGGAACTAGGGCTTCCAGAAACTCACATAACGGGTCAGACCAGGGGCTCTCCAGGTTTTATGCCAGCCCTGCTTCTAGCCCAGGTCAGACCAGGGGCTCTCCAGGTGCTGTGCCAGCCCTGCTTCTAGCCCAGGTCAGACCAGGGGCTCTCCAGGTGCTGTACCAGCCCTGCTTCTAGCCCAGGTCAGACCAGGGGCTCTCCAGGTGCTGTGCCAGCCCTGCTTCTAGCCCAGGTCAGACCAGGGGCTCTCCAGGTGCTGTACCAGCCCTGCTTCTAGCCCAGGTCAGACCAGGGGCTCTCCAGGTGCTGTGCCAGCCCTGCTTCTAGCCCAGGTCAGACCAGGGGCTCTCCAGGTGCTGTGCCAGCCCTGCTTCTAGCCCAGGTCAGACCAGGGGCTCTCCAGGTGCTGTGCCAGCCCTGCTTCTAGCTACGGTCAGACGCAGCAAGCAGCCCTGCTCTTCTGTAAGGCAAGCAGGTGTTGAAATGAAAGCTTCTACAAGCTGTGGTGTACTTACTGTGGGGAGGGAGTCCTCCAGGATCACACAGGACTTTTTGCAGGTTCAGGGAAGTAACAGATTATGCGTGCCACGCTGGGGTGCTGGGGCCAAGCCAGTGGCCTGACCTGGTTTGTGCAGAGCAGGGGTTGCCTTCAATACCCAGCTGGGTACTGGGGTTGCACAGCAGCCCTGGAAAGTTCTCTTCAAGCAGCTCTAACTGAAGGAAAATGCTACTATTGCAGATTGAGTGTCACAAAATTGGCTTAAAATGATTGGTGAGGGCAGCCTAGATCAGGGGCTCCCTGAGGAGCAGAAGGGAGATGCTGATGAGAACTTGTCATGTGCTTTACATGCCTGATCTCACTTAATCCTCACAGCAACCTACTGTATAATCATACACAGTTCAAATGTACTATTATATTTTATATGATTATTTTTTACAGGAGAACTCAGACGCTTCTCAAGGGAGGGTCATTTGTGTAGGTTTACAGAGCTAGTAAAGGGGTAGAGTAGGAATTCAAACCCAAGACTATCAGATGGCACAGAGTTTTTCTTACCCACTCTATCAGTGTTCAGCAAACTCTGGTCATCTGAGTACCACCTGATCTATAATTAAATTATGCAATCCCCCACCCCCACTTTTTAACTTAAAAGCAGTTTGCCTCATCTTACACAATAGCAATACTGTTCGTTAAAGTACAGGTGATGATGCTTCACTTATATTTTTTCCCTAAAACACAGTTAAAAAAAAAGATCATAAAGATCATCTGTTACTAGTTTCACTTCTAAATAACTATTATGATATTAAGGGGACCTGAAAGTAATGTCGTGTTTTTACGACATTAATTCAAACAGATAAATTTTTAACAAGTTTTTATTTTTAATCCATGATGTAATCATCCTCGTTATCAACAACATTTTGCCATCTAGTGTGCAAATTTTCAATGCCGGATTGATAACAATCAATTTGTTTTTGAGCAAAATATCTGGAGATGGCATTTTGGACATCATCCAAATTTTCAAATTTTTTCCCACTTAGAAAATGTTGCAGCAATTGGAATAAATGGAAATCCGATGGCGCAATATCGGGCGAGTATGGTGGGTGAGGCAATACCTCCCATCCCAATTCATTAATTTTTTCCAGGTCTTGCGCAGTGCGGTCTTGCATTATCATGTTGCAGAATAACGCCTTTTCTGGTGACAATCGCTGAGCACTTTTCAATTAAAGATTGATTTACTCGATCCAATTGTTCACAGTAAAGGTCTGCATTCACAGTTTGTCCAGGTTTCAGCATTTCAAAATGAACAACCCCGCGAATACTCTACCAAACACACAAAAGTGCCTTTTTGGGGTGTAAACCTGGCTTAGCTGTACTTTGTGGCGATTCCTTTGGAGAGAGCCACTGCCTTTTGCATTTTGGATTATCATAGAGGACCCATTTTTCATCTCCAGTGATCAAGCGATCAAAAAATGCTTCTGTATTGTGCTGCTGAAGCAATAAGTTGCATGTGGTGGACCGGTTAGCTTTGTTTTCTTCGGACAGATTATGTGGGACCCAAACACCTGCTCTGCTTACTGTACCAATCTGCTGCAAATGTTGTTGGATGGTCGACCAAGGTTGGTTAAGAGTGTTTGACAGTTCCTCGATTGTCTGACACAGATTTGCTTCCACTTCCACCCTTAACATGTCATTGCCTAAAGTTGTTGGTCTTCCTGATCGATACGAGTCAGAAAGATCAAAATTACCGGATTTGAACTTAGAAAACCACCTTTGGCATTTACGAACGTCTAATGCACTTGGATAAACATCACAAATGTTTTTGGTAGCAAGTGTTGCGTTACTACCCTTGTGAAACTCAAAAAGCCTACAATGCTGGATATGTACCTCTTCTGGTATTTGGCTGGCCGTTTCACTATAAATTGAAAAAAAAATTAAGATTTAATTATTTATGAGTAAACAAGTCACTCTAACCTTAAAATGTCTTTGGCACGATTTTGAAATACACAATGAGCTGATAAATGACAACCAAATATCGAAACGCGCAGAAACGACATTACTTTCCGGTCCCCCTAATACATAAGGGAAACATATCAACACAGCATGGAGCTTCTCAAGGAACCTCCAGTTAGTTCTTCATCACTGTTATTGGTGCATCTCCCTTCTCTTCTTCTCCCTTCTTTCCTTCCCTCCTCTCTCCCCATAGTCCTCAGGGTTCCAGCTGAGTCTGGTTTGGCCTTACTACTCTTCCTGCCATCTCTATATGCTGGTCTCAGCTTATTTCCCCCAAGTGTGGTTACAAACTAGGTCACCGCATGCCTAGATATCTGCTTCATAGACTCCAGTTTCCCTGGAATGTCTTTAAAGAAATAAAATGGAGATGTGGGGAGAAAAAAGTCATACAGGAGAATGATGACAATAGAGAGAATTATAGAGCCCTTACCATGTCCTAGGCTTTGGTGTAAGTGCTTATCACGTTGTAACTCTTTTAAATCTCACTACAGCTTTATGCAATAATAATAGCATTATCTGATTCTATAGACGAGGAAATGGGAACCGGGAGAGACGGCCTTCTCCCTCAGGTCCACAGCTGAGAAGCTGTAAAGCCAGGACTTGGAGCCAGCCACTCAGCAGCTCAAACTGTTAACATTTTCCTCTGAATCTGGTGCTTTTAAAAAAGTTCTCCTTGGTGAATTCCTCTCTGCAGTTTTTTGTCAGTTCTACACATTTTCCTTAAAACCTCTCCAAAATGTCCCAGAAAGAATTCTAGCCTTATTGTTAAACTTCTTGCTTTTACTTCTGAACAAACTCAGTAAGTGTCCCAACATATGTCAAACTTTCTCATTCCGAAACCCTACCAAGGTCTCTAGTCTTATAAAAGAAGATTCACTTCCAAACATAGCATAGAGGAAGTTTTTTATTTGTAGAACTTAAAATAGGATCTTTCTATTTAAAATATAGAAGCCAAGAACTAAGAACATATGGATACCATAGCATTTCATATCATGATTGATTCATGATCCAAGACAGGTAGAATCTCTGGAATATAAATCAGAGATCCTAACTCATTACATTGGAGAAAATCAACTGTGCAAGGAAGAGGTCAAATTTTAACTAATTATATATTTTTTATATTTTATTTTTCAAATACAGTTTATATTCAATATTATTTTGTATTAGTTTCAGGTATACAGCATAGTGGTTAGAAAATCATATACTTTACAAAATGTTCCCCCTGATATTTCCAGCACCCATCTGTCATCATGCATAAGTATTAGAATATTATTGACTATATTTTCTATGCTGTACTTTACATCCCCGTGATTACTTTTTAACTACCAATTTCTACTTCTTAAACCTGCCACCATTTTCACCCAGTCCCACAACTCCCCTCCCCTTTGTCAGCCGTCACTCAGTACTCCCTGTGTCTATGAGTCTGTTTCCATTTTATTTGTTTATTTTGTTCTTTAGGTTCCACATATAAGTGAAATCACATGGTATTTTTTTTCTCTGACTTACTTATTTCACTTATCATAATACCCTCTAGGTCCATCCATGCTGTCACAAGTGGTAAGATTTCATTCTTTTTTATGGCCAAATACTATTCCATTGTGTATATGTACCACTGCTTTTTTATCTACTTGTCTATTGATGAGCACCTGGGTTGCGTCCATAGCTTGGCTATTGTAAATAATGATACAATGAACAGAGGGGTGCATATATTCTTTTGAATTAGTGTTTAGGTTTCTTTGAGTGTATACTTAGAAGTAGAATTATTGGGTCATAATGAAGTTCCATTTTTATTTTTTTGAGGACCGTCCATACTGCTTTCCACAGTGACTGTGCCAGTCTGCATTCTCACCAGCAGTGCGCAAGGGTTCACTTTTCTCCACATCCTCGCCAGCACTTGTTCTGTATGGATTTAATTTTTTTATTTAAACCTTACCCGAGGACATGCTTAGAGAGAGAGGAAGGAAGAGAGAGAGAGAGAGAAGAGAAACATCAATGTGAGAGAGAAACATCAATTGGTTGCCTTCTGTAAGTGCCCAGACCAGGAATCAAACCCAAACCCAGGTAAGTGGCCTGACTGGGAATCGAACTGGCAACTTTTTGGTGCACAGGACAACACTCAGCCAACTGAGCCACTCTAGCCAGGCTGTTTGTGGATTTATTGATGAGACTAATTACACTTTTAAAATAAATGAAAATAATAAAAAAATATTTTGTTTTTATCTTCTGAGAGAAAGGCTGGTAAACTGGGATAAACATAGCTTTTTGATTAGGAAGGATTTGCATTAAAACCTTGCCACTAATGAGCTATGGGACGTAACATTGCTCCACCTCAGTGGAGTTGATGGTCTCAGAAGGATTTGGGAAGAAATAACTGCATAGGAGGTCCATTTAGCACTTTGGGACGCAGAAGGAATTCAATGCTACCTCACCTCCTATCTTCCCTCTTTGCCCTTAACTACCACAGCCAGGTCCTCTGGAGTCCACGCCGCTAAAGCCCATTCAAGGATCAAGTCCAAGTCTACCAAGTCCTTGGAGCATCCCACTTTCCTTCAGACAGATGTTCTTTCTTCTTATTTGAAAATATCTATAGCCATTTCTTTTTGTCAGATCTTTATTCTATGAATCCTAGATCCAGAAACTTCAATATCAATTATACCACAGTTTATCAAAATGATCCAGTCTTTTATTAAGAAGTTAGGAACTATTAAAAATATTAAATTTATAAACCCAGCAACGCTGTGTGTTGCCTCTTTACACCTGCACTCCCTGGGGTTTCCATTCCCTTACAGTGTCCCTCTGTCCATCTTCCCTCTGTCCGATCCCCTGGTCTGTGTTATGTGGTTCAGTTCAACTTTGTTTCCCCCCACTCTCTAAACAAACTACTTTCTTTTCCTCATTCTGCTACTCTTTCTCATTCATTCCTCAGAAATTCATCTGGCAGACCCAGAGGAAGAGCTAAAGGCAATTGTGAAGGCAATGGCCATATTCTCTTAAGTAGATCTGACGACATGTTGAGGAGTGAGAAAAAAAAATTTACACATTAACGAGCTTGTTAAACTGTGTATTTCAGTTACTTGTACCTTCGCCTTATGCTAATCTGTCCTGCATTCTCGGAGCTCTTGGGGTCCTTATCTTAACCATACCTCTGTAGGTGATAACATTTGACCTAGAGAGACTAATTATTTGTTCCCCAATCCTTCACTCTCATTGTAGAGGCCTCCACTACCTTCTCAGGTGACCATCACAACCTCAGCCACATGGGGGGAGGTCACAGGACCCTGTCCCAGTCCATTGCTGATTGGATCAGAGGCACACCTTCTGCCCACTGGGACCAATCCTGTCCTTTCTTTTACAGTCTGGGGCAGCCATATTTAGCCATGTGTTTTCAGAAGTAAAAAATAAAAGGCAGCGTCAATTGATTATGGAAAGAGATAAGAGAAAAAGAGAATATCAGAGATAAGAGATTACTGTGACTTCAGAAGAACACAGCATCCTTCAATCCAATAACATTTAGCTCCTTGGTTTCAAGCTCAGGGGAAACCCGAATACTTTCCTGTTTAAACTACTCTGTAAGGATTATGCCCCTTATTCCAGGCAACTTCTGAAAGAAACGGCACTAGACAGAGAGATGACAAACCTGTAGATTTGGCTCACATAAATTTTCATCCCCCGAATAATCATGTTAGAAAAATATACCATTTTATAAAGGCTGCTTTGATATATTGGCAGTAGGCTTCGTGAAATATTTAGACTCATATGTTAGCAATTCTCAAACTAAAAGTAAATTGGACTCCTCAGCAATTCAATAACCAGAGTTTGATATCTCCATCCAGAAAATGACAAAATTGGATAAACGGGCCGGATTTGAGAAGCGAGGACATATTTTTGAATGTGTGATTTGGATGCAGACCAAACGAGGTATAGCTTCCAACTCTGTCACCTAGTATCTGAGACTTTGGGCAAGTTGTTGCATGGCACTAAGTCATAGATTCTTCTTCTGAAAAACACAACGGTGCTGACCTCTGAGATGTATTATGAAGGAGAAGAGGGAAAAAAGGAGAAGGAAAAAAAAAGAGAGAGCACAAAGCCCTGGCCGGTTTGGCTCAGCGGTTGGAGCGTCGGCCTGCGGTCCAGAGAGACCCGGGTTCGGTTCCCGCTAATGGCACGTACCTCGGTTGCAGTTTGTCCCCGGCCCCTGGTTGGGCCCTGCGGGAGGCAGCCACTCAATGTGTCCCTTTCACATCGATGTTTCTCTCTCTCTCTCTCTTCCTCTCTCTCCCTCCCACTCTATCTGAACAAAAAATGGAAAAATGTCCTCGGGTGAGGATAAAAAAAAAAAAAAAAAAAGAGCACAAAGGAAAAGGTTGAGGAGGAATAAAATAAAATTAGAGAAGTTCCATTTGAATTGTTTATACATCAGCTCACACTGAAGCCCTTACAGAGGAATGTGTGTCCATAAAGGCATTTAATCCATGCAACTTGAATGACCTTCCCCATTCATTCTTTCCACATAATTCTTTTTAAGTATTATTATTTATTTTTATTTTTATTTTTTTAATTCTCACCCAGGATCTAATTTTATTGGTTTGGGGGGCGGGGGGAGAGACATCAATGTGAGAGAGAAATATCGATTGGTTGCCTCCTATATGCACCCAGATCAGGGATCAAACCCCAAATCTAGCTATGTACCATGAACGGGAATCAAACACACAATCTTTTGGGACAATACTCCAACCAACCAAGTCACCCAGCCAGGGCCTAAGTATTATTTTTATTTCTTCACTAGTTATTTATTTATTTATTTTCCTGTAGTGGTATAGAAATATCATTCATACCCGTGACTGGCCAAGCCTCACTAAATCTATTTAAATGTTTTGGATACTCTGGGTTTTATTTCAAGCACAGAAAATAAATATCCAAGTCATTGATATGCCCTAGAGAGATCGCATCAATTCAGCCATTCAACAAATTTATTAAACACCTATTAATTGGTTCGTAATTTCATCTCCTATCTAATATATTCCCTCTAGCATTTCTAGGTGATAGAAGTCTCTAGAAACTTCAAATTTTGTTTTATTCCATACATGATTATGTGTTTCATAAAACAGAAATATCAAAGCCACATTAGAATTGGAAGATCTCTGGGAAAGATTATGTATTAATATAACATTATAAGAATTCAGACCGGGTGCCTCATGATTCTGTGTAACTTATCTTCAGCACTGTTGTTACATTGTAATATCACACCAACTCCTCCCAGTTTATTTATTCCTATTCCTTATATTAAGGGAGAAAATGTTTAGTTTTTATTTATATAAAAATTTGAATTGTTCTGAATTTCCAATATAATTCTCAGTTCATACTCTAATTCTGAAATTCATTAACATGATCTTACATCAGATATTAAATCAGAGATGATATGAATCTAGGTCTCCAAAAGCCATATTTGGCCATATGTTGGCAGAACTAGAGAAAATTGACTATGGAAAGAGGTGTGTGTGTGGGCGGGGGGGGGGGGTGTCGAAAGGGAGAGATTTAAATAAGAAAAAAATAATGTAATCTACACCATACACTCATTATAGTTAAAAATCCTTTTAACCCTACTGTTTCCAGTTTTACTCTTTTTTAATCAATTTTTATTAATTTATTTTTGTTACAGATGTTTCTCCTTTTCCCCCCCTAGACACCCTCCTTCCCATCCCACCCCACTACCCCACCTCCAGCATTGTTGTCTATGTACATTGGTTATGCATACATGCATATAACTTCTTTGGTTCATCTCATCCATCCCCCTCCACCCTCCTACTCTGAGGTTTGTCAGTTTGAACCATACTCTTTTCTATGTCTCTGGGTCTATATGGTTCATCAGCTCACCTTGTTAATTATATTCCACAAATAAGTGAGATCACCTGGTATTTGTCTTTCTCTAATTGGCTTGTTTCGCTTAGTAAAATCCTCTCCAGGTCCCTCCATGTCCTCTCAAACGATAAGAGATCTTTCTTTCTTAGAGCTTCAGATTACTCAATTGTGTATATGTACCACAGCTTTTTTATCCACTCATCTATTCATGGACACTTGGGCTGTTTCCAGATCTTAGCAATTGTAAATAGTGCTGCTATGAACATAGGGGTACATATGTTCTTTCTGATTGGTGTTTCAGGCTTCTTAGGATATATTCTTAGAAGTGGGATCACTGGGTCAAATGGCAGATCAATATTAAATTTTTTGAGGTAACACCATACTGTCTCCCATAGTGGCTGCACCAGTCTGCATTCCCACCAGCAGTGTACTAGAGTCCCCTTTTCTGCACACTCTCGCCAGCTCTTGTTGTTTGATGATTTGTTGATGGCAACCATTCTGCCAGGTGTGAGGTGATACCTCATTGTTGTTTTAATTTGCATCTCTCTGATGATTAGTGACTGAGCATTTCTTCATATGTCTCTTGGCCGTTTGTATGTCCTGTTTGGAAAGGTGTCTATTTAGTTCCTCTGCCCATTTTTTAATTGGGTTCTTTGTCTTCCTTTTGTTGAGATGTATGAGCACTCTATATATTTTGGAAATTAGTCCCTTATCTGATATATCATAGGCAATTATGCTCTCCCATACAGTGGGTTGCCTTTCCACGTTGATGGTTGTTTCTTTTGCTGTGCAGAAGCTTTTGAGTTTGATGTAGTCCCATGTGTTCATTTTTTCCTTTGTTTCTGTTGCCTTAGGTGATATATCAGTGAAAATTTTGCTGCATATGATGTCTGAAATTTTGTTGCCTAGATTTTCTTCTAGAATTTTTATGGATTCATGAGTCACATTTAAGTCTTTTATCCATTTTGAGTTTACTCTTGTGTATGGTGTAAGTTGATGGTCTAGTTACATTTTTTTTGCATGTAGCTGTCCAATTTTCCCAACACCATTTATTAAAGAGGCTGTCTTTACTTCATTGAATGCTCTTGACAACTTTGTCAAACATTAATCGAGCATAATGTCTTGGGTCAATTTCCGGGTTCTCTGTTCTGTTCCATTGATCTATATGCCTGTTTTTGTGCCAGTATCAGGCTGTTTTGGTTACAGTGGCTTTGTAATATAACTTGATAATCTGGTATTGTGATCCCACCTACTTTGTCCTTCTTTTTCAAGATTGCTGTGGCTATTCGGGGTCTTTTTTGTTTCCCTATGATCTTTTGAAGTATTTGTTCTAGTTCTGTGAAATATGTTGTTGGTATTTTGATGGGGATTGCATTGAATCTATAGATTGCTTTGGGTAGTATGAACATTTTAATGATGTTAATTCTTCCAGTCATGTGCTTCTACTTTTTTATATCTTCTTCTATTTCTTTTTTCAATGTCCTGTAGTTTTCTGCAAATAGGTCCTTTACTTCTTTGGTTAAGTTTATTCCTAGGTATCTTAATTTTTTTTGCCACATGTTAAATGGGATTTTTTTTTTAGTTTCTCTTTCTGTGAGTTCATTATTGGTGTATAAGAATGCCGTCGATTTCTTGATGTTAGTTTTGTATCCTCCTACCTTGCCAAATTCGTTTATTAAATCTAGCAGATTTTTGATGGAGTCTTTAGGGTTTTCTATGTACAATATCATGTCATGTGCAAATAATGACAGTTTCACTTCCTCCTTTGCAATTTGGATCCCTTTCATTTTTTTCTCCATGCCTGATTGTTGTGGCAAAGACTTCCAGTACTATGTTAAATAAGAGTGGCGAAAGTGGGCATCCCTGTCTTGTTCCTGTTCTTAAGGGAAAGGCTTTTAGTTTTTGCCCATTGAGTATGATGTTGGCTGTAGGTTTTTCATGCATGGCCTTTATTATGTTGAGATATGATCCCTCTAATTCCCATATTGCTGAGCGTTTTTATCAGAAATGGGTGCTGGATTTTGTTGAATACTTTTTCAGCGTCTATTGATATGATCATATGGTTTTTATCTTTCATTTTGTTTATGTGGTGTATCACATTTATTGATTTGAGAATATTATACCAGCCTTGCATCCCTGGGATGAATCTCATTCAGTCATGGTGAATAATTTTTTTAATGTATTGCTGTTTCTGATTTGCTAGTATTTTGTTGAGGATTTTGGCATTTATGTTCATCAGGGATACTGGCCTGTAGTTTTCTTTCTTTGTAGTGTCTTTACCTGGTTTTGGAATTAGAATTATGCTGGCCTCATAAAACAAGTTTGGAAGTCTTCCTTCTTCTTGAATTTTTTGGCATAGTTTGAGGAGAATGGGTGTTGTTTCTTCTTTGAATGTTCAGTAAAACTCCCCCATAAAGCTGTCCTGGACTGGGCTTTTGTTTGCTGGGAGAGTCTTGATTACATCTTCAATTTCCTTAGTTGTTATTGTTCTTTTCAAGTTTTCTAACTCTTTCCAGTTCAATTTTGGATACTATGTGTTTCTAGAAAATTGTCCATTTTGCTTAGATTGTCCAATTTATTGGCATATAATTGTTCATAGTATTTGTTAATGATCCTTTGTATTTCTGTAGTGTCAGCTGTTACTTCTCCTCTTTCATTTCTGATTTTGTATATTTGGGTTCTCTCTCTTTGTTCTTGGTGAGTCTAATTAAGGGTCCATCAATCTTGTTTATCTTTTCAAAGAACCGCTCTTTGTTTCATTGATATTTTTAATTTTTTTTTTTGTCTCTATGTCGTTTTTAGTTTCTTCCTTCATCTCCTTGGTAACCCATTCATTGTTTAATAACATGCTATTTAGCCTCCATGTGTTCAAATGTCTTTGCATGTTCTTGTTGTAATTGATTTCTAGTTTCATGCCATTGTGATCAGAGAAGATGCTTGATATGATTTCAGTCTTCCTGAACTTGTAGAGATTTAGTTTGTGTCCTAACATGTGGTCTGTCTTTGAAAATGTCCCATGTGCACTTGAGAAGAATGTGAATTCTGCAGTTTTGGGTTGTAATTATCTGTAGATATCTATTAAATCCACTTGATCTAGTGCATCACTTAAAGTCTCTATTTCTTTGTTGATTTTTTTTGTCTAGAGGATCTATCCAGTGACGTCAGTGGGGTGTTGAAGTCCCCTGCTATGATTGTTTTGCTGTCGATTTCTCCTTTGAAGTTCTCCAGAAGACTTTTAATATATTTTGGTGCTCCTATATTGGGTGCATATATGTTTACCAAGGTTATATCTTCCTGTTGGATATATCCTTTCAATATTATGTAGTGGCTTTTTTTGTCTCTAGTTATGGCCTTCATATTGAAATCTATTTTATCAGATATGAGTATTGCTACCCCAGCTTTTTTTCCTTTCCGTTTGCTTGGATGCTTGGAAGATTTTTTTTTTTTTTTTTTTGGTCTGGGAAGCTCTTTATTTCACCTTCTATTTTGAATGATAGCCTTGCTGGATAGAGTAGTCTTGGATTCAGATCCTTGTTTTTCATGACCTTGATTACTTCATGCCATTCCCTTCTGGCCTATAGTGTTTCTGTTGAGAAGTCAGCTGATAGTTTTATGGGGGTTCCTTGTAAGTAACCTGTTGCTTATCTCTTGCTGTCTTTAGGATTCTCTGTCTTTAATTTTTGGCATTTTATTATGTGTCTTGGTGTGGGTTCTTCTTTGGGCTCTCTGTGGTTCTTGAACTTGAATGCCTTCTTCCTTCACCGAGTTAGGGAAGTTTTCTGTCACTATTTCTTCAAATATATTCTCTAACCCTTGCTCATTTTCTTTTTATTCTGGAACTGCTATGATGCAAATGTTGTTATGTTTCCAGTTGTCCCACAGTTCTCTTAAGCCGTCTTCCTGTTTTTTAATTGTTTTTTCCTTTTGGTTTTCTGACTGGTTGATTTTTTTCTACCCTGTCTTCTAACTCACTGATCTGGTCCTCAGCTTCCTCTATTCTGCTGGTTATTCCTTCCAATGTGTTCTTTATTTCTGCTATGTTATTCTTCATTTCCACCTTGTTAGTTTTCAATATTTCTATATCTTTACTCATGGTGTTGAGTTCCTTACTTATGCTGTTGAGCTTCCTCAAAATCATGGCTCTGAACTCTACCTCTGATAACTTGCTTAACTGCATTTCATTTATCTCATCTTCAGTAGAGTTCTCTTGTTTTTTCATTTGGGATTTCTTTCTTTGTTTCACCATTTTGGCTATCTCAATGGGCTTTGGAGCCTGCCAAATTTTCCCTGTGGGTGTTGGTGTTCTGCTGTTTGTGGCTCCCTCTACTGGGTTTGGATGAGTGTGGGAGGACCCACATTAGACACCACTGTCAAGTCTTAACTTTCCTGGGTAGATTTGAAAGCTCAGGAAAGGTTCAGTTATCCTCTAGCTTTTTGCCTGTAGTCTATTAGTTTCAGTTACTTGATGAGCCTTGGGTTGTAGCTCTCAGCTGAATGAAAAACTCCCTCATGTGTTCAGGGTAAGAGGATTTTCAGAGGGTTTGGCAGATACTGGTTGTTAAAGAGCCTCAATTTGCATTCCTCTGGCCCAGCTGGGTGTGGTTAAATCTCCAAGGGAGGGGCTGCTGCTTCTCCCCAGGGCTCCAGGAAGGGGCTCCCTGAGCAAGATGGCCACCGTCCTGTGTGGCCACTGTGCAGCTGTGACTCAGCAAAAACTCTCAGCACCCTCCAAATCCCGGGTGTCCCCACATAGTTCCAGTTCAGTCTGCCCTCCCTCTCCCAGAGCCCAAGGTGAGTGGCTGTAGCTAATTTAATACTCTGTCCTGGCCCTCTGCACTGTGGAGCTGGCTTGTGATTTTAACCCTGAGGGAGCTGCTCACAGCTAAAACAGCTGCTGTCTGTGGGCTCCCAGCCCTCCCTCTTGCACCTCTGCAGACCTACCAGGCTCAATTCAGTGTCCTTTTTTCCTTTCCCTGGATATATGGGTCCTCTCCAGTTGCTTTTCTGTTGCTTTTTACTGACAATTTGTCCTTATTTTTGTTGTAATTGCAGTTTGGTCCTGGGAGATGGTCTGTGTAGCTTCCATTCACTTTGCCGCCATTTTGGAATTCTCCTTCCAATTTTGCTTTTTTAAATACATAAAATGGAACTATTAACACCTATATCATAGTATTTACCTTGGATGGTACATGTGTATACAATACAAGAAGATAAAAAGTTATGCATTATTAAAATAAAAAATGTTAATATTAAGTTTCAGTTTATTCTCATTAGTGACATTACTGTAACAGTTTGTTGTTAATGATAGATTGTTCATTTATCTGGTTTCATTTTGACATTAAATCCATGTTATCACAGTGAGTTTAAAACACAAAACTATTAAGAGTCAAGTGACCTTTAAAATGTTCCAGGGGATTTCTATTGCCTTCATCTTCCTTCCCCTTCTCCTCATTATCATAATAGGAGTATGACAATAATTGTTATAGTGTGACTTCTAAAGGAAATCATCTATGCAGAAAAGAGAGAGTTGTTTGGTAATGGGAAAGGTAGAACTTTGCCTCATCTACGCTTGCACAGTGTTGCAAAGTCCCCTATCACTTTAGACGCTGTGTTTGAAAAGCGTGATATTGATTGCTGCACTGCAGAAGCTAGCCTAGCAGGCTGAATTCTCAGGAGAATTGTCGATGACAGTGGCACAGGATAGATGACTGACAGCCAGCACCCAGTCATTTTTTTCTGACAAAGCTATTCACTTGTCATTAATTCTCCATCTCTTCTCCCATTAGCGGCTGCCAATTTCCAAATGAATGCCCTACTGTCAATCAGCTAACAGTTATTTTTAATTAAGGCCACTCACAGATTTCCCTCACGTAACTTGCACGGAAAGAAGGGGAATCCTTTTATTCCTAATCGAATTTCACGTGTAAATTGCCTTAATCAGACTTGTCTGGCAGTCCTGTAACATGCCACAGGAAGGAAGCACTTTTTCCTGTTCAGTCATGCATGGACTCTACACCTTACCTCTCAGATGCATAGCCAAAATTATCTGTTTTGTGTCTCATTAAATCTGCAGTGTGTTTCTGTAGCTGGATACTGACTGCCCCAACCCTTGAACTCTGCTGCCCATGAACAGATGGCACTAGCTTCACTGGGCTCAAACTCTGAAATGGACTTTCAGGAATCACTTCTACGGAATTATTGGGAGGTGAACAATTATTCTCTGACAACTAAGAAACTGTCATTTTATGACTTGAAAAGTATCAGGACAATTGTTGAGGTTCATATCCAAGGTTCACTTGGATACAGGAGTCGAAATAATGTCAATATGTACATCATAAAATAAGTTAAGCCCATTTGATTGATCTCCTTTTTAAAAAATTGTCACCCAAGGACACGTTCATTGATTTTTTTAGAGAGAGGCGAAGGGAGAATGAGAGAGAGAGAGAGAAACATCTATATGGGAGAGAAACATCGATAGGTGTCCTCCTGTACATGCCCTGACTAGAGATCAAACCCACAACCTGGGTATGTGCCCTGACCAGGAATTGAGCCCATGACCTTTGGGTGTACTAGACGACACTCCAACCAACTGAGCCACCTGACCAGAGCAAGCCCCTTTGATTTAGAGAACTGCTTTTCTTTTTATTTTCTAAAAAATACTCTTACAAATATGTGAAGGCTATCCATAAAAATGGAGGGTAATTGCCCTTTATAATAATAATAATTATTATTATTATTGTATTACGGAGTACTCAGAACCTTGTGCAAAGTTGGCATTACAAAATTGATATCATCTGGACCATACACGCATGATTAGAAATTATTTCCATATCTGGTTCTGAGCTTGAACTCTAAAACATACCTTAGGATAGGTATATCCACCTGGAGAATGATGAAGCATGGGAAGGCTTTTCAGTCTCTCAATCATAAAATACAACCTGAAAATTCATGGCTCTGAGAAGTTTTATACAATGACAAGGAAAAACTCTGCCAGGCATTCATCGACACCGACCAAAGAGCACCAGAGTGCCCTCCTTCAGGTGTGTGTCGCCCAGTAGATGAGCTCTACCTGTGCATGAGTTTTATTTGTTCTGCTTTTTCCCAAAAGCTAAATCCTGACCATGGCACTCTGTGCTAGAAATCTTGCAATCACGCCTATCACTCAGCCTGTGAAAGTTCGTATTTGCTGGTAGTCTAAAAGGCCTTCATTGAACATCCCTTCCCCTCTCTTTCCCCTTTTAATTTTGACTGACATCTGAGTTGCATGGCCCTCTTCCATGTTCTTTATGTGTATTATGTCATTTAATTCTCACAACATATGTGTTTGCAGATGCATAAACTGGGACTTGAAAAGATGCTAGACTTTGCCTAATGTCATAACTGTCACAGCTAGAACTGGACCCCAGAAATTCTGCTTCCACAGCCTGTGCCCTTGGGGGTTCAGCTGCATAGTTACCCTAAGGGTCAATGGAATGGGTTACGATAAACGTGCTAACATAAGTCATCACTGTATCAATGATTTAGCACCTTGTACCATTCTGCCTTTAAGGCTTGCACATGACCCCAATAGTTTATTCATGATATGATTTTGTCATGGTTCCTGCCTCTTTCCCTCATACTCTCCAAAAAGCAGAAAGTATACTTTATGCATATCTAGTGCTTAGTGAAGGACACATAGTATATACATGGAATGAACAATAATGTTTTTTTCTGTAAATTAAGACATTATTCATTGAAATGATGAAAATGCAAAATCATAGTGAAGGAGAAGGAATTCAACATGAAGTATACTGTAATAGATAATTTTATAGAAGACAGCAAACATTTTCTGTGCACCAGCCACTTTCACATGGTGTCTTGTAATTGATCTTCAAATCATATGCAATATTACTCTCTCTCTTTTTGTTTTTGTCAAATAAACCTATTTAGTTCCTCTATGACTTTCACCATCTAGATTTCCATTTCTAGCTACACATAAAGAGAAATACACCTGAAAGTATCGATACTGAAATCTGTGTTTGTTTTTCGACGATGAAGTTAGTGGAGCTTCCATTTTCTGCTCTATTTATTGCTCTACTTCTTGAATTGCATGATCAAACTAAAGGTTAAAAAAAATCCTCATGACATGAATTGAATACTGGATATGGAGACTTTAAAGAGCTTTTGTATATACACCAGCCTGGAGTTTAAAAGTTAAGTCTGCACCAGAGAAAGAAATTTCATAGACACCAAGGAGGTAGACGATATCAACTATCAAGACAGTAAAATAGAGAATAAAGAGAAATGACTAAGATATCTTTCCCTTCTAATACCTTTAAGCCACTGAAAGGTTTATTTCATTTATACATATTTAATCACCCTCCTCTTCCAAAATACTTGGATATTGCCAATGTGGCCCTTAATTTGAGAAGCTGCAAATTACTTCAACATATTTTCATAAATTTCTGCTGTGTCCAACAACAGTCATTTTACATAATGTATCATATGTCATCTATACAACAATCCAATGAGGTAAATTCTGTATTATCCCCATTTTACAGGTGAGCACTGTGAAACTCAGAGTGATCAATGTAACTTCTTAGAGTAAATAATAATGGGCCAAGTGAAAATTCTGAGTGAGACATAGTTTCTAGATCATTTAAACTTTAAAGATTAAGACAAACATTGCAACTATAATGTTTATATAAATGATAAATGTTATTATTTATAACATTTGTTATCAAATCATAAATGTTAAATTTAAAATAAATTATTCCAATAAAGTTAAGTGTCATATGGGCAGCTTTTATTTTATTTTTTGACTGTACTCTTTTCTTATTTCCCTTCACCTTTTCTTTCCCCTTATCCAACACTGTCAAATATTGATGTTGCTAACAGAACATTTAGAACATACTTTTGGTATTTTTATAGAATTAAGTTGAAGTTAGGGTGAGGCGGATGACTGGATAAAGAAGATGTCTTACATATATACAATGGAATACTACTCATGTGTAAGAAAGAATAAAATACTGTCACTTGCAACAATGTGGATGGATCTTGAGAATATCAGACTAAGCGAAACAAATCAGACAAAGTCAACACCCATATGATTTCACTCCTCTGCGGGACATAAAACTGAAAGCAACAAATGAACAAATAAGAAAAACAAACAAAAACTCATAGGCACAGACAACAGTATGGTGGTTGTACAGGGAGGAGTCTTCGGGGGTAGCAAAGGGTAAAGAGGTTCAAATATATGGTGACAGAAGCAGATTTGACTTTGGATGGTGGGCACAAAATGCAATATACAGATGATACATCATAGAATTGTATACTTGAAACCTATATAATTTTATTAATCAATGTTACCCAATAAATGTAATTTAAGAAAAACAGTCACGAAAATTATGACACTTCTCACACTGACAGATGAGGTGTATCTCACCGCCGTTTGAATGTGAGCGGGCCTGTGTCTGCAGGGACAAGTGGAGCACAGCAGAGGTGAGGCTGTAGCGGCTCCACGCCCAGATATGAAGACGACAGGCAGCTTCTGGCTTGTGCTCTTGGAGCTGCAAGGCACTATGTGAGAAGTCTACTACCCTGAGGCTTCATTGTTGTAAGAAAGCCCAAGTAAGCCACATGGAAAAGTGGTATGGGGGAGGGGGGCAAGGGGAGGGAGAGAGAGAGAGAGAAAGTTTCCACAAGGCACTCCATTCCAGCTTCCATAAGACCCCAGACCATCATGGAACAGAGCCAAGTGGCCCCTGCTGTGATCTGACCCACCAAATCTTGAGATCTATTTACACTAAACTGATGGCTTGTGTAGCTTGTTTTACCAGGATACACAACCAGAACACAGAGTCAATTTCTTCACACTTGTAGGGTGAGAAGAATTGAGGGATTGTCAGCAGGTCTTTCTCCCTCCTCTCTTCCTATCTCTTTCCCACACTGCACCATTTGACCTAGCAATGCAAGGCCATTTATTCCAAGATGCACTACTGTCAGTACCAGGAGATTCTAGCTGTGAATTGGGGTCACGGTCATTACACTGTGGGCAGGATGAAGGGGAGCATGGCACTAAAATTCGAAACTGAAAGGAAAGTGAATTGTCTGTACCAATACCTCCTTTCAATCATTCAGCAAACCATCCTCATGTCCCTGAGTCTGTCCTTATCAGTGACGCGCACTGCTGTCATCGCACATCAAACCGTCTTTCACTGGGACTTCCGTCGTTCTGAATCTGCAGAGAGAGAAGCTCTCAAGAATCTCACATTCTACTTGGTATCTTTTTAATTCTGTTGCAGACTTTATCCTCATGTGAGACTCTCAGAGATTTTATTTGCAAAAGAACTCCTGTATGATCCATTTTCCATCAACTTGACATGTTTCCAAGCAAATAAGTCAAGTCCATGCAGATGTTTGCCGCTGCCTTGTATTCTTACTCCTGCCAGTTGTTGCTTTCTATTTCACACTGTCTTCCTGTTTCTATCTCATATTAGGTTATGTCTTGCATAGGACCAAACATTCAAGAAAATTCAATAGCCGTCTAGTCCAACCTCTTTCTTTAACAGATATGTTAATGAGTTCTTAAGATTATAAGTGACTCTTTTAAGGTCACAGAATTAATTAATGCCACTGACTGTGAAGCAGGATTTCTTAATCTCGGCACTATTGACATTTTGGGCTGGATTACTCTTTGTTTGGGAGGTGGGTATCATCCTGTACCTTGTAGAATATTTAGCAGCATCTCTAGCCTCTACCCACTAGATGCCAGTAGTACCCGCCTTGTGATAAATAAAAGTGTCTGTTGACTTTGTCAAATATCTCCTGGTAAGTAAAATCACCCTGATTGAGAATCACTGCTCTAGAGAGTCTAATAGGGGAATTTTTCTTGTCTTTTTTTTTTTCTTGCTGTAATCAACTTGGAACTAGTATGTGCCCAGCAGGAACTAGTTAGAATATGCTTTCCTTTCCACAGAGTGTGGTAGATTAAAAATTAGCTCTAAACTGTGTGTATGGTTTTTCAGCAAATATAATGTACCTTTGAATGATGTTGACTAAATGATAAGGTTCAGTCACTCAGAGACCAAAGTTTCCTCTCCTGTGTCTGGTTGCAGCCCTGTTGCTATAACCGCCTACTGAATAATCAATGACGTCTGATTGGAAGTCCTGCTTTTCAAACAGACAGAGACTGTCAACCGCTGTTCTCGTCACAGCCCTTTGAACATAAAGACATGTGCTTGTTGATTTCAAATACATTCTTCTCAATTTAACTAGTTCTATCTAATGACAGCTTGATGTGTACGTAAGGTTGTAATTTCTCTGTTGTAGAGATGTCTGTGTCATTTCACTTAAATTCATCAGAATCATGAAAGTGGTCCCTGAAAGACATGTTTGTCCACTGACAACTCATGCACCCATTCATTCCAGAGCTCATGTTGTACCAAATATCCTGCTACGTGTTTAGATGGTTAGAAGATGTAATGATGAAGGAGAAATTTCTGGAATCACAACAGTCATGGCCATGAGGGGGACAAAGCAGCTATAATTACAGTCCGATGCAATGAACTAACTGCTATGAGAGATGTAGCCTCTAAGTACTCAATCTAATATACGAAAAGGGATCTGAAGTATGATGAGAAGTACGATGGGCCTTCTAAACCTAACACAAATCACATGCGAAGGTTCAGAGGTGTTAAAGCATTCTTTTTAACTTAATGGCTAGAATATATTTAATATAAAAGAAATTTAATAAACAAAGTAATACAATAACAAATTGTAGAATAGAGAAGTATTAGGGAAAAACTCAAGAAAAATATTCTGGTTCCAGATAGATAAGGGTTTTCTACATCAATAAGAACTTAAACTTCATCATGGGGCCATGAGAAATCACTAGCAGTTTAAGTAGTGATGTGACATAATAGATTTGGGATTAATAAAAGTCATTCTGAGATTGTCAAACGAAATACCAGATAAAAAGTAGTATAATAGATGACAGAAACCTGAAGAGAGGAAGAGCAGGTTTGGAGAGACAACTAAGAGAAAAAGGGTGATAGGGTAGGGAGGTGGGGAGCATGTAGGAGAAGAACATCTAAGGATAAACTGAGGGACTTGGCATGATAAATATACATGAAAGTGAAGAAGAAAAGGGGGCAGAGAATGCAGGACAAGGAGGAGGGTTGAAAAGGAAAATAAAGAACTTCATTTTGGTTGCGGTCACTTTGGAAACACTGTGAGCTACCTGGCTGGAGGTGCTCAATGAACCTAAAGTCTAATTGGACCTAAAAATTGGACCTAAAGTCTAAAACTCATGGGAGAGATGTAGGGTAGAGACAAAGATGTGGGCATCAATAGTAGATAGACAGAGATTAAAAAAAAAAAAAAAAAAAAAGATAGCCCAGAAGAAATAGAGAGCCATGGACTAGTGCCTGAAAACTCAGCCACTGCCCACGTAAAGGAAGCTTCCTTTCCCAAAGAAGACATGGAATTCCCACCTTATGTTGTGTTCTCGCCGCCTGGAAACTCCTCTTCCCTTGTCAAAAAGCTGATTCTTTTTTCCAGCTTAGAGTTTTAAATATTATCCCATATATAACAGGTCTCTCTTGTTATTCTGTCACAAAACCTTCTTTGATTCCCCCAGTGAATGTTTCACAATAAGTAATTATATCATGAATTATTTCTTTATTTGATCATTGCCTATCTCTTCTAACAGATTGCAAGCTCCTTGAGAGCATGAACCACAGCTGTTTCATGTATTAATACATCACCATTGTGATACACTGTGACTAAGTAGAGTAGTCACTGAAATATTTGGTGAGTGAAGAAGTGAATGGGGGTATATGGGTCATGAAAAAGGCTTAACACAATTTTAAACTTGTAAGAAGGAGTGGTATTTATATTTCGATACCAAGAGCTGTCCTGAGTTTGAGGCTGCCAAATTAGATTTCTGCACCCAAAAACTGACACTCTTTAATTTCCTCTCCTTTTCTCAGGAAGACTTACATACTATTCCAGGAACCCATAAACATAGCCTGGAAGCTTAGAAAAAAGACATTTGTTTTAATCTTACAGTTGTGCCATAAATCTGTCTCTTCGATGAGAGAAAGGTCCCACACACCAAGCATTATGAACAAAAATGTGTTCCTGGAAGAGGAGCTTTTAATTTTAGTGAAAGTATGCAGTCACAATCATGTAGACACTACACTCAATTTCTCAATGACACTATATGTGAGAAAAGTCAAACATTATAGAATAAAATTGGTCATCCTCATCTTTCTAAAATACATTAGAGTGTTAGATGAAGAAAAAATTTATTTCTGCCCTAGGCCATAGTCAGGAGAATCTACTTACTAGATGTTTGCCCAAGACTTTCTGAGCTATGAAACTCCATGATATGCAAACCCCTGAGCCTATGGACCCATCTCTTACCACAAGGGAAATTCTGATGCATGATACTCAGTTCATTCTTGTCTGGCTTCTATATATCAACTACCTACCAAAGTGTTTGAAAGGAAAGCCTTGTCTAAATCATCATCTCTTCTTTATAATTTCCCTTTGACATGAGATAAATTTATACCCATTTTATATCAAAGAAAACTGTGGCACAGAGAAGTTAACAGACACTAAGAACAAGGTTGCACATCCAAGATTCCAATGTATTCTTCTTGAGCCTGAATAACACTTTTGTTTTAATTCACTGGAACACTATCCAGTTTTGGGTTCATACAGAAGACGGGGTGTGAGTTGAAATTTTCCTAGCAAGAATGTAATCCAGTAAAGACATCATCTTGATTACTCCAAGTTCACCAGAAAAGGTGAAAAAAAGTTTAGCGTAAATGTTTTCTTTGTTTATTCATATTTTAATTAGTCTATTAGCATGTGGAGGTAATGCACTTTAAGGAGACCTTGGCAGGAAAAGCACACTTTAAACAATGAGAAACCAGGAAAAACACTGAGCGTAGCTATTATTTTTGGCAGGAGTCTTTTCTTACTTTTTTTTTTTCTTTTTGTTTCTTCTCTCTGGTAACAAAAGGGGGGAAAAGTTTAAATGGGAGAAGATTGCACAGAGTGGCGGATTAACATATTTAATTTACATATTATCAGTGTGCTAAAGACTGTGGAGGTGCAGTAGTATAAAAAATTCTTGATCAAAAAGCAGCTCAAATTAGTAACCTCTTTGGTTGTGCACACTTCAAGTTCATTGTGTGGCTAAGTTAAAAAAGAACACGAATTTCTAAGCAGAGGCAGCGTAAAGTATGCATAGAGATACAAGGATTTAGGAAGAAGTCCTGCATTTGGTCCACTCCCCACATGTAATGGAGACATCATTGATGCAATACCTTTACCCTCTTGTCCCATCAAAAAATGTCCACACAGAAACATAACACCAGACTGTAAATTTTAACAAAGTCAGTGATGTTGTTAAGTTGCGTGTTTTTTAAAGTAGAATCCTCAAAATCTCCCCCTGTAAAAAGCACAGCAAGCTGCATAATCGCTCTCCGCCCGGACGCCACTGACGCTCCCTAGCAGCTTTCGCTCAGGAAGAGCTTCTGCAGAAAGACCACAGTGCATTCTTCTCTACCCAGCATGTCTAGCCTAATGTCTGCATTGGAGCAATGTTCCAAGAGTCTTCATTTCTAAGTCTGCAGCAACTCAAGAGCTAACTACTCTCTTTCCAAACTCCGCTGTCCTCCAGCCAGAAGCCCTTCACTTGAGGGAGGAGGAGAGTAAGGATCAAGGACCCAGAATCATTATCAGTGAGGTATAATAAAAACCACATGAGATCCAGAGTAGCTAACTGGTTCTAAGACTGTCAGACGGGGGATACAGGGAATGCCAGTGCTATACTTCTGGGTATTCTCTATTCCTTCATGCTCTTTATCTTGGAGAATCTGGAGTGACAATCACACAGGTAAATTCGTAAAGAATGGATATGTTGAACTTTGTATTATATTTCTTCCTCTTGGAGCTCAAACCTGCATGTGTCCAAAGAAATTGCTCTAGGTGGTTAGCCTGTTGTCCTGGTCCATACCTGCTTAGGACTGGGTGAATCCATTTATTTAATTTTGGGTTCCAGTAATAGTAAGCCCATCTAGCCAACAGATCTAATGCCACATCCTCTGATCCTGTCCCTTCTTAGTAATAACCAATGAGATATTTTGGTCTATATATGTATGCTTCGCTCTATTTTCAGGTGGTTCAAAACCCACATTTGGAAATGGGTGCTATCTATATTGTAGACACACAAAAGAGAGTTTGTTATCTGTGACGCCTTGGGTTACCTACTGAGAATTTGAATTTCAGTTTCCTCATCTGTTAAACAGACATAATGATGGTCTCTGCTTAATAGTTTTATGATGGAGTTGAGATGAGATGCAGACACGTAAAGCATCATATGGAGTATCTATGAAGGGCTGTACAAACATTACCAGTCCCCAGAAAAATTATTTTTTCAGCCAGGAAAAATCCAGAGCCGGGCCTGTCTGTCTTTTCCAGGCAGAAATGTCCACAATAATTGTTTTTATAGATGATTATATTCATGACCTGTCCTTTCTTAAAACCATTAAATAGCTCTACTAAATGAAATAAACAAAATTCAATGTCCCTGGCATAGCATAGGAAACTTTCAATGATCTGGCCGTTCCTTTCATCTCCCCATACCAGCGTTTTCCCTGATTATGTGTGCTCCAGGGCTTAGCTCCCGTGCAGCCTTCTGTCTGCAGTTATTTCTTCCTTCCTTTTCTACCAGGTAACTTCACCTAACTCATCTTTCAAGGCCAAACTCACATGCCTCCCTGCTAAGAACTTTTATTAATAGCACTTATCTCTGTTTTCAGAACTCTTTATTCTTATCTTTCCAACGCACTCCTCACGTGTGTGACATCATTAATTATGCATGTTTTATTTTCCCCTGATTAAGCTATGACCCCTGGAGGAGGAGAACCATACATTTATCACTTCTCTCTCTACAGATTCTGAAAGTTACTAGGTCCTAAATAAATATATAAAAAATGAAAACAAAGCAGTCATAAAAAAGTATAATTTGGGTTTACAAAGTGTGAAAGAACTTTTTAAAATCTCATTATTTAAAAAAGATAAAAAATCTCATTTAAAATACAGATCATCAAACTCCTTGTTTTGCCTTAGCCTCCTTATGTCTCTTTGCATTTATGAAGTTGTTAATTAGTTTCTTCTCCCTCTAGCTTTTAACTAGTTATTGGGTACTTGTATTTATAAACTAAATGATGTTGACTCTTATGTGATCAAATTATGTACGTGTAACTGATAGTTGAATAAGTTGTATGGTATTTAGAACAGCTTTCTGAAATTGGGGAATGATATTTAGGAGAATTCTAATCAGGAAAAAACTCCTTTTTGCACAGACACTGTTGGGTGAAAGTAACTAATTTTATAGAGAGAATGCATTCATCAGCACAAACACTTTCACAGACACTAACAATCAAATGATAGCTAACACTTATTTAACAATTATATGTCAAATAGTTTTTAAAGCATTCACAAATATTAAATCATTCTATCCTCAGGACAAGACTGCTTGATGTTTTTCTTTTCCCCGATTGAGAGCTGAGGAAAATGAGGCTGCAGACATAGGAGGTAACCCTGCTTCTGTCCAAACCCAGATCTTCGATTCCAGGTCCCTCACTCCTACCTTCAACAAGGTCACTATTATAGAAACAAAGAAAAACCACAGGATTCCAAAATAATCATGCATTTTACTTGTGGTTTTCAAATGCCATAAAAGAGCACAAGGTCTGAAGTAATAATTTTTTTCTTCTATTTTCCTCACATATCACAGCTACTCTCCACCTTTCTCTCCAACCCCATGCATTTGTTTCCCTGCTTGGTACTTTCCATCCCTGACCAGTGTGGCTCTTCTCCTACTCCCCACTCTCCTTATCCCCCAGTTCCCATGGCCAGTGACTAAAGGAACAACTGAACAAGACAGAATCCTCCTCATCTCAAATATTATTTTCTCAAAATGTTTTACCCGACTAGCAAAGCTAAAGTATCTCCTCACATCTTCTGTCCCATGATCTCCCTTAAACCTTTCAGTCTGTGCATTTACTTTATTAAATTACTACTTAAATGAATATTGCCTGTGTCCCCTCATTCCTCCCAGCATATAAACTCCTCGAGACCTAACCTATCATCTTGATCACTACTCAATCCATTTGCTTATTTCTTAACACACACAAAAAACAAATACTAACCACTAGTCTGACTTATTAGAGTATATAGACATTTTAAGATTTTAGTATACGCATTTTAGGATTTTAGTATAAATATAAAATTATTAATATAATATTGTTTTTTTTGTATAATACTATATGTTAATATATGTAATACTACATATACACACATACACCTAATATGTATATCTAAACTTATGTATACCGTTTATTAACTCACTAACAACTAGGCAACAGAATAGATACATCCCAACACAGTAAATCTCAAAGCAATATATATGTGAGGTGCAGTTGAAAATCCAGACAAGATGCAGTTAAATGATTGCTATCATATTTTGGTTCCTTCTTTATGACCAGGGTAAAGAACATCTCTAGTTGTCATAGACAAAGATAACACCTGACACTAATGACATTAATATATGCATCATTCACTATGTATCAGACATTGAGTTTAATACTCTATGTATATCACTTTTTGTCTTTTTTTTATTCATCACAATATTGTGAGGGAGACACTTTTATGTCTCAATTATATATAGGGAAACTGAGGCTCAGAGAGGTTAATTGCAATGCTTTAGGTCAAGGAGCCTGGATTCCAAACTGAATTTGATTGATTCCAAAGTCTACTGTCTTAACTATGATCCCGTAACTTATCAGATATCACAAAGCATCCAGTGCAAAATTGGTTGGCTCTAATAGTTAACTATGCACATATATCCACCACTCCTCAACCCCAGTCCTGTACAGAATGAAGAATTAAAATATAATACATTTATCTCATTTAAATTGTCATTGTAGGTGTTTGTTTATTTTTTCCAAATCTGTCACTGCACATACTGAATGCTCTTCCCAGTCTCAGTCGTCTATGTCAAGAATCATTTTCATATAAACTAATAGTATGTAGGAGACATATTGTTTACAATTGTTTGCATCTGCCAGAAATGAGAGTTGCTCTTGTTCTACAGTATAATCCTGGGGTTGGAGTGCTAACATTACTTGGCAGCTGCATCCCCAGTTGTGAGGCAATGGATTCTAAAAGAAATTTAACATGAGAACAATGCACCCCTGGCAACAGTAGTCAAGACAGCATATTGTGTTTATTCCTGCAAACTTAAAGCTTTAGATGGGAGTCTCCTCTTTTCACCAGCACTTTGCTGTCATTTAAACTGACTTACAGTACACAAATCTATTTGAAAAGTTGGAAGGGTAATAATTAGAGAAGAAATGTTACCCTTTTAACCATCCATTTTCTGCACAGGATTTTACTGTTTATATATACTTATTTGTAGTAACTGCTTCTAGAATAACAGTGAACTAGAGATGATACAAGTAACAATAGATATTATTTATTATGTATAAGCTCTCTAAGCAATCAGATGATATCTGCATTGTACTTTCCTGTATTCCAAATAGGTAGCACCTTCTAGTGCACATTGCAGGCTTAAAATATTGTCAAATGATTGCTAGGCAATTTGTTTTATCATTTTTCTATCTATCTGTCTTGAAAGTAAGTAGTATTATCACCCTCTTACTGATTAAAAAACACTATCTCGGGGAGATATGTCTAAATTCATATGTAATTTGACAATACAAAATATTTTCTTTTCCATCCTTTTTCAAAGTTATGCTCAGATTTGGGGACCATTTCAAAGGCACTTTCACATGTTATTTTTCAATGACTGAATGGTTTGAACATGATAAAACAGTGAGAAGTCCTCCATAAACTATGGAATCACAAAAGCTGAACCTGAGTCCCAGTTTTATATATTAGATGTATGGGTCCTTTTTAGTTTTCTCATCTTGAAATAAGATGGTAAGGCATTACACAAAGTTACTGAGAGAAGCAAAAAACCTAAGCAATATCAAATTACCTGACACCAAACAGACTCTACATATTTGTTAATATGTTGTATCTATTGGGGATGTCCCCATATGAACTAGTTACAAAGATCTCCTGATCAATGACAGTTGGAAAGTGTGTCTTGAGTTCTCAATGATGGCCAAATAAGCAGCAATGTGTTAATTTTTGACCAGGTTAAAGACAGGTGGTTGGATAATATATCCCTCTAGTTCCACTCATATCAGGAATGTGACGCAGAATTGTAAGTAAACCAGGAAAAAAGAAATTGAGCTGGCTTATTACATCTACCACTAATTATTAATTGGTCTTTACAAGTTATGAGATTTCTTAACCTCAAATTTCTCTTCTATAACTTTAGCCTACGAATACATAGGATTAAATGAAAAAAATCAATATAAGTCACCCAGGGTAAGTAAATCACAACAGAAGCTTGATGCAGGTTAGCTTATATTTTCACACTTAGATGTATTGAATAAAAACAAAACCAAGAAACTAAGTTTTCCTAAAATTTTGGTAAAGTGGAACAGAGATGGATATTGGGTTCTGCTTTTCTTCTCTGTCTTTATATTCTTTTTTTTAATTTTCTCACTGAACATCTACTGAATTTTCTAAAAACCTGCATGTTAAGATTTTATTAGTATTATTATTTTTATATTGTTACAAAGTTTATAAACCATTATTTGCATATTTTCTCTTTTTTTTTTCCTTTACTGATTTTAGAGAGAGAGGAAGGGAGAGGGAGAGAGAGATAGAAACATCGATGAGAGAGAACATTGATTGACCGCCTCCTGCATGCCCCCCACTGGGTATTGAGCCCACAACCTGGGCATGTGCCCTGACTAGGAATCGAACTGGTGACCTCTTGATGCATGGGTCGATGCTCAACCACTGTCCTTGTACTTGAACAGACACACATATCCTACTATTTTATTTACTTTTTATATTTTAGGTTTTAATTTTATTTTTAATAATTTCTTAAATAGCATTAAATGAACTCTTGTTTGAATTATTATAAATAAAAAGTATTCATTTATTTACTTATATGTAAATAAGTACATTGTAAGAAATTTGCATGGAGCAATATTGTCTGGTTACTTCCTCTAATGCCCTATTCAAAAGGAAGATATTATTACTATAATTGCTATCCTGCTTTAGAACACAAAGCAAGGTCAATGTGTACAGGAAGAAATTGTTTAATAGCTTATAATCAAAAGAAAAGGTCTTAATGTTAAGTATTTGATTTAGGAAAGTACTTAGGAAAGCTTCCTTATAATGATAGGTTAACACATTAATTTTATACTTGCGAAGAAATGGACATAAAAAATATTATATAATCTCCAGTAACCACAAATTTAAAGAAAATAGTAATGAATGCTAAGCTTTCAAATTAACTCATTGTTCTTTTGGCAATTCAGTGTGTGAATTTGACAGAGCAAAAAGATATAGGCCCATTCTATAAAGTAAAGAAAAGTAGATAAGCTAAAATTTGTGTTAGTTAGGCCCCATTAATATCTATCTATTGGAAACACACCTGTGAAAATTTAGAGCTGTAATTAGAAAAACCACATAGATGCTTCTTGGTTGCTGTAGTAGATGTTGTCATTCTAGTTTCTCCTGTATAAATAATACCAGATGCATCTAAGTCAGACTGGCTTTTTAAAGGGGAATAAATAAACCGAACAAATATTTACTGCCTTTCTCTTATTATTTTACTTGAGTGCAAGAAATGAAAAACATAGCAAACATAACAACCTTTTATTTTCAGACAAAGTAGTTTTCACTAAAAAAGATTTAAAGTACTCACTCATAGAAAAATAACACAACAGAATTGAAACTTGGCTTATCCAGTGGTTTCCAATCTGTGCCTCTCTGAACCTGAGATACCCAAAAAGGCAGTTATGGCTCTGGAGACTATTTTACAGTTTATTTTAATTTTAATTTAAAAAATCATTATTTGTATCACCAAGAGGCAAAACTAAAAATTCACATTTTTCTTCCCTTAAAGTATATCAGTAACTACACTGAGTTATTCATACTGATCAAAAGCTTTGACACATATATGACTATATACATGCATATTTTTATTTTACATATGTATTTATATATTATATATGTATACATATATAGACATATAAAATATATTGTACACACAGACAAAGATAATGCATTCAAAACATCAACTAATTTATTCTGAGTCTGCTGATAGGAGTTCAGGATATAGAGTTGAATAAAATACAAGCAGTCCTGGCTCTCAGACTGAGGGATACAAAGAAGTAAATCGCTACACTAAAAGGCACATAGGTGGATGGAGAGATAAATAAGTGATCAATTAAATGATTGAGACATATAGAGTGCTATGAGTACACAGACATGATGCTTCTAACCAAGTCCTAACTTTATGAAAGAAGAAATCTCCAAGTTAAAAAACAGTAATATAAGTAGAAATTAGATGGGCAAAGCTGAATAGAGTATTTTCCAAGAAAAGATAATAGCATTCCTGCAGAAAAGGGGGGAAAAAAGAGTAGTAAAATCTATCTTAATAAAAACTTTATATTGGTTAATTGATACATTTCAATATGCATGAGGATTAATGAGTACATGGAGAAGGTCCTTGGTGGTAGAGACTTGGGCAACATTGACATTGTCATGGTATAATAGATCCCCAATGGGGCTTCATGTTATAATCATGAGAACCTACTCTAAAAATGCTGACTGTCTGGCTCTACTCCTGGATATTTGATTCAGTGATACACACACACACACACACACACACACACACACACGTCTCCAACCCACTCATTGGACAGTTGAAACCAAGTATACTAGAGGAAACAAATAGGCTTGTTCAGTATCTCTCAGAGAATTGCAGAGCAAGGTTTGAAATACAGATCCCCCCAATGAAGACCAGTGTACTTCCGACAACAGAGTAACATGGGGACTATTGTGGCACTGGAGCTGGTACAACCCAATGCCAAGGCCATCAACCCAAAGTGGAATAATCAGCTGATCATAAGATGAACTGTCAACCTAACAACACATCTCTTACTCCACAGCATCTCAGTCATCATCCCACCCAATCCTCTGCTCAATATATTTATATATTTAAATCCTCACCTGAGGAAATTTTTCCAGTTATTTTCAGACAGAGTGGGAAAGGGAGAGAGAGAGAGGGAGAGAGAAACATCGATGTGAGAGAGGTACATCACTGGTTGCCTCCCACACGACCCCAACCAGGGCCGGGGACCGAAGAGCAACTGAGGTACATGCCCTTGACTGGAATCAACCTCGAGACTCTATGGTCTGCAGGCCGACACTCTAAATGCAGAGCCAAACCGTCCAGGGCCCTTCTGCTCAATATTTAACCCCAGAAGCTTAATGGCTCCTCCAGTGCAAGGGCCAATTAGACTCATGTCATCCAGGATGTGAAATTTTTTTATTGACTTTATTGGGTGATATTGGTTAATAAAAGTATATAGGTTTCACATGTACAATTCTATAATACATCATTTGTATACTGCATTGTGTGTTCCTCTAGGAAAAATAATTAAAACAATTTCCTCTGAATTCTAGTAGTGTGTGTGTGTATGATAAATGTGTTTGTGCATATACATACACACTATTTTTTCTCTCTATGGTAGAAGGTCAGAACATTCTAATAAGCTAGTCAAAGAGAGAAGCAACAACTAAAGTAGGAATGCCTATATATAATGACTTAAAAAGCTCAGTCTTGGAGTTCCCAGGAAGCACAATGTGGATCATGACTGAAGAGAAGGTTAAGAATGACAGAAGTGAGACCCACTACAGTCATCAGCAATATGCAATAGAGCACAATGCTTGGGATTCTACTCTGGCCAATGTGAATGTCCAAAGGAGTCTCACATGCTGAATGGGGCCCAAAAAGAAGGGACTGCACGCAGTGCTGATGGAAGGCTGTCTTATAACCCAGGGTTGGTTATGTGATCTTAGACCCCTATATCACCCAGACCTATAAGTAATGATCCATCCCAGGAAAAGGAGAGGTCAGGGGAAGGCTGGGCCTGGTGTGAGAACCTTTGCTAAATTGTTAAGTTTCAACAAAAAGCTGTATCCTGCAGAGAGCTGCAGACCTTCTCCACAAACAGAATCAGGGGATCTTAGCACATTTATAGAACAAATATATAGAGTTGTGGCAAGCTGAACATGTGGATTGATAGGGCTTCCCTAGGGTGCATGAGATGACTGGCTGACCAGAGACAGGGACTTGAGGGTAGGGCAGCTGTATGTATATGGAGTTCAGATTAGGCCTACTTAAAAAGACTATTTTAGACATCTCATTTTCTATGATTTTGTTGCACTGTGGGGGTACCAGAAATCTAAGGCTCATTAGTTTCAATTATTTAAGGGGATTGCTCTTAATTGAAGGGGCATCTAAAAACATCCAGATTACAGCAGGGTGTCACACTGAGGAGTATGAAATGTGTTTAATTTAGCACTGTTCTCAGAACATGTTGGACATTCAATAATATTCTCAATGAACGTATTAATCAATAATTAATTGTAGTATTTGAGAATATTCTTAGTTACCATTGAGTATATATTTGTTTCCTGTTTACTACCCAATAGGATGGGATTCATCGTTTTCTTTGTATGGCCTTCTTACCATGACTTTAATTCTAGGAGTTGTTCTAATTTGATCCGATTATAAATTGTCTCTCTCTCTCTCTCTCTCTGTCTTACACTGAATACAAGCAAGGCTAGTAAGATGTTTTTGTCTGTGATTCTCCATTTTCTGTCTCCATTCATGTATATTCACCCAGTACAAACTCCTCAAATCTCCTAATCTTAGGTTATGTCCTTCTATCCAACACTGAGATTTCTTTGTTTTATTATTTCCTTCTAGGTACCTCCAGCTCTGCTACCTACTAATTTCCAAAGCTCTTCACTCTTTCTCTTATTCAACAATACTTTCAGCACCCAAGTTTTCATGTAGAGATCCAGGTTACTTTTAATCCATTAGGTCTTATTCTAAACATCCTAAACCAATGGGAATTTGATAATTATTTATAAAAGTCTTAATGCATTTTACTCTTTCCAAAAGTCTAAGAAGATACCACCTTTGCTGAAAATGAGAACAAAGATGCTTGCCAGCATTTTCAGGGACCAATTGAGCACAATAATATCAGTTCAGCACTGATCAATGTTCACATTAACTGACCTAAAATTTGGATTGAATTTTATTCCCATGGATTAATTTTTAAAAATGGGAGGATAAATGTAATGAGGTCACTCACTCTTACCCCCACCTAAAACACTTCAAAGGCTACCCATTGCTTTGGGGATAGTCTCCGTTTATATGGCCAACAACACCCTGCAAAATCTTGCTCCTATCATTCTCTCCAACTTAGTTTATATTTTGCCCCTGCATCTCTCTCTCTCTCTCCCTCTCTCACTCTTGCTCTCTCTCATCTATACATATATGTGTGTGCACATATTATTGGTGTTATTATATATACAATCCCTCTAGATCTTGGAAACAATGGCCTTCCTTTAAACTTGGCATGATTCTTGACCCACAGAGCCTTTTCTTTGGCTTTTCTCTACCCCACCCTCTTAAAAAGTATCTCTCTGCACACCCCCCAACCCGAGCAAAATTCAAGCAGGAATTCCTTAGGTAAGCCAGCCTTGACCAGGTCAAATTTGTTTAACACAAATTCACTGAGTGCTCACTATGTGCCAGGCACTGTCTTAGACATTGGCCTGATAGAGCAAACAAGTTGTCCTGTGATATAGTCTCATTATTCCTTGTAACTCTCCTGAATAACTTATCCCTGGCGTAATGTAACTTCTATTAGTGTAATACTTTCATACTTACCATCCCACCTATCATTATTCTCACTGAAGCCACCAAGCATAAGTGCCTTTGTGCACTTTTTGAATTGAAGCTTATAACACTTTGACATAGTATTTGTGAGTAAATAAATAAAATTAGGACCTAATACCATAAGGGTACAAGAATAAAAAGTACTTTTGTTTTTGACAACTTAAGAAGTACTGTATCCTGATTCAAGTTTACCTATTTACCAATCACCCTTTTTTAAGTTGAAATGGGAGGTGAGACAAAGTACAAAATAAATGCACAGATTACACACCTAGTGCGAAAAAGGGAAGTCATCACAGTTTAGTCATGTGTAGAGACCAAATTTGATCAACAAGGTCCATTTAACCAGACCTCATGGGCTGCAAAGTACACTTTGGGCATAAAGACATCCAACTTTGTTGTCTGCTTGAGCTAATTCACCAGCAGAAACCCTTCTCTCTACTCAGCCAACATCTGAACTCTGAATATAGTAACCAAACAGTTACTGGTTGTTAATGACATTATAAAGGAAGAAGGGATTGTCATTGTGTTTCCACAGCTGAATATCCTATGATTATCTGGTGATTCCTTGTAGAAGTGGACAAAATTTTATTTTATTGTATTGTATGAATAGAAAGAAAAAAGGATGGTTTCTGGCACAAAGTAGAAAGCCAATAATTACTTGAAAAGGGAGGTGAGTGAGGCACAGGACACAGATGAGAGAGCTGAACTCTAGTCTCTACTGTGTTACCATAGTTTTAAGGATGTCTCTCAACTTATTTCTTCACCTCACTTACTGAAAGAGTCCACATATTAATTACTTTTATTGCTCTAAGTTTTATAATTCTATGTAACCTTGATGCTTTTATTTTGAAAACTTTCAGAAAATTTGCCCTACTAAAATAAGACTCACCATTAAAAAAAATTGAGGTCTTCCATGGGTCTGATTTTACACAATTATCATACATTTTTATTTTGGTGTTTAAATTTTTATTGGTCTCTTCTTTCATAGAGTATTTCAATGTTAAAGAATTGAGTATTTATATGTATATTATGGTTTCCCTTTGCAAAACAGACAGCAAGAAAGTTTAGAAATTTTGAAATAAAGAAGTCACTTGCAGTACCATTAAGTTTATTTCATTTCCCATTCTCATTACTATCACTGTCAAAATAATAGGTTCAATTTGTGTTATGTTCTCATTACAACCTTGAATGAGGCATCAGAATTTTAATGCCTCATATTTTCAAAGAATTAGAGAGCATGCTGTATTACATTGACCTTTTCAATATTCCATATAAATGGATTACTAGAAACCAACTTTGAGAAAACATGTTTATACCTCTCCTGTCTTTCCCACATGGCAAATTCTTTCCCTCTTTAATTGGGAAAGGAGCAAGAGAAACTGTCCAATCAAACACAAGGCCTAAAAAGGTCATAGAGTGTGTGTGTGTGTAAATACATATATACATGTGTATAGGTATATATAATACTTAATATACATAATCTTTTTATAATTTAAATATAATGGCACCTTTAGTAATTATATCCTGTAGTTACAACCTACTCAAAAGATAAAATTCAATAGTGTCAACTTAGGAAAAGTTTCTTCTTCTAATTTATGAAATACAGACTGAGGCTGGGATTCAGATTTGTGGTAGATTAATTATAATGTTTTCACTATAATATTCTCTGATATTCCATGTTTGTGATTAAAAAACAAACAAACACTATTTGAGTCTACTGAAATGGGTATCATAAAAAATAAAAGAGTATTATGTAACACCTACTGAGAACATATTAAGTGCCAGTCAATAGTCTAAGCAATGCACTTGGATTAAAATATTCTCATCTCATTACAGCCCAAGATGTCATCAATATCCATGCTATACAGGGTGGGGCAAAAGCAAGTTTACAGTTGTGAGTACTCAAAACACAGTTTATTCTTGTATTATTATTTATTAATGATTGCATTATTTTCCATACAAACAACTATAAGCTACTTTTGCCCCACCCTATATAGGTAAGAAATTAAAACACAGAGAGACCATCCACTGTTCAAGACCACATAGCAAAAGTAATAAAACCAGAAATAGGCCAGCTGGTGTGGCTCAGGGGATTAAGCGTCATCCCATGGACTGAGAAGTCCCTGTTCCATTCCCGATCTGGGCACATGCCTGGGTTGTGGGCGCGATCCCCAGTGAGGGATGTGTGGGAGGCAGCCGATCAATGTTTCTCTCTTACATCGATGTTTCTATTTCTCTCTTCCTTCCTCTCTCTCTAAAAAAATCAATAAAAACATATTTAAAAAAAACAGAAATAACTTTAAAAATAAAAAAAATCATATCATATATTTAGTATCATATCATTATTAAAATCATATTATAAGGCTTAATTCATTTTCTTGAAAAATATACTTCAAGTTGTTATAATTGTATCATACTGTTAACAATTTTGCTTTAATTTTCTAATCTATAGTTTTAGCATACTACTATGATACAATTTTATCATGCAGCATTTTGCAGTAAGAGAGATGGAGAGAAATTGGAGGGGTAGCCTTTAACCTCTTTATCAGTAGGTAAATCATGAAATCCATAAGGTGAGTCAGCAATGTTTGTCACAGATCCTGTGTCATGTCCCACTGCAAGCAAATTTATAGCTCAGGATTGTTTATTATTATTAATCATTATTGTTATTATATCTCCATCTATTTTATATAGATGTTACCATAAGTTGTACTAAAGCAAAACAATAAAAAAAAAATTAGCACCATTTAAAAAAAATTTTTATCTATTGACTTAAGGGAAGGAGGGAGGGATGGAGAGAGGGAGAGAGAGATATATCAATTTATTGTTTCACTTATTTATGCATTTATTTGTTGATTCCTGTGTGTGTCCTGACCTGGGATCGAACCCACGGCCTTGGTGGATCAGGGACGTCACTCTAACCAACTGAGCTACCTGGTCAGGCCTACTACCTTTTTAAAGACTAAATACTTACAATAATCCAATTAGATGGAATTTATACAGTTACTTACAAAATAGAAGAAGTGGAGTGAGTGCTGGAGGGCTCAGTTTATATGTTAAACTATTTTAAGAGCTTCTTTAGTTCTATAATTAAGATTACTGACATATTTCTATTGGTAAAATTCATTCAACTCACAAACTCGTATATTTTAAACAATTATTTAGTACTGCCGTGATGGGAGGCTCTCTAATGTAAACTTCAAGCTAAATCAGACTTCCTTTTCCACTCTAGCTAACACACACGTGCCTGCTCCAGACTCCTAAGACAGATTTCTAAATTTTGATATAGAATTTAAAGACTCTAATTTCCTGTATCTTCTTTGTGGGTTTTGAGGGCTTAATTGCTCTGTTATGGCTGTACTTATCAGAAACCATTGAAAAGTGTTAATTACTTTGTACTTCAGTTAGTTATGAATGCATGCAAAATTGAACTTTTTCCCTAGAAGCAAATAAAGTCCACATTTATTATGTTACATAAGGGCTACAGAATTATTTAAAATAATTATGCCAAAGGCAGTCATATTCTGAGTTTCAAACATTTGTGTGGTGCATAAAATTAATCTTGGAAAATTCTGTAAAACCATATAGTCATTTTAATGAGAACAAATCATTGGTGGGGAATAAAAAGTATGTGTGTACATATGTGTGTACACGTGTATGTTGCTTGGCAAACATAAAAGTTTGGAAAAATTAAGCGAATAACAGAAATCAGCAGCACAGAAATGCCTTTTTAAAAGATCACCTGTTCCAACTACTTTCCTGGTCCTTGGATGCCAGTACCACATCCTAGTTCTTGAGTTCAGTATAAAATGTTTGTTAAAATCTTTGTGAGAAGATGTCTACTGACCACAAACTCACTATTATTTGAGGTGGCTTCATCCTATACTTAATTTGTTTAATTAAAATGTTTAGTTGAAATGTGCCACATAGTTGGTATGTTCACTGCATTTCAGTAATTCAAGAAATAGTCTTGAGCATTAGCTATATAACTAGCACTATTTTGTGTGCTGAATCAGAGCAGAGAATAGAAAGGAGTAAGATCTTGAATTACTTCTCTCAGTCAATATTTGTTAAGAACCATATGACCCAACACATAGTTTGACTTTGTGCTAACCTCAGCATGCAGAAGTGCTAACTATCGTGTTGACATTGTGATTGTGGTGACGATGGTGGTGGTAGTGGTAATGTGGGAGGTACTGGTTTCCTAAAAGAAAAATGGTCAGGTCCACATCCTGCCCACAAAGCAGTCACTTCAATATTTGAGGAAAGTCAGTCTGCTTGAGGCATCTCAACTCCAAATGTATCCCTTCTGGTTCCTTAAATGGCTCTGAACATGATTTATCTACTTTCCTTGTCACTTCTTTTCAGTCTCCTCTGAAAAAACTCCCATGTCTTAATTCATGTTCCCCAATTCAGCATGCATATATTTCAAAAAAAGAGAAGAGCAAATAAAATAAAATGTGAATTGAAAATGATATAAAAAGGAAAAAATTCACAGAATGGTATTTTTAGGCAATGTAAAGACTTAATGGTCTCACTGCAATGTAAAAATAATCCTAAATAACTACATGGGATGTACAGCACGATGACTGTAGTTAACAACATTGTATTGTACAACTGAAAACCTCTAAGAGAGATCTTAAAAGTCTTCATTACAAGGTGGAACTGGAGTCATACGAGGTGATGGATGCTAACTGCACTTATCGTGGACGTCATGTTGCAATGTACACACACATTAAATCATTGTTGTACACCTTGGACTAATATAGTGGTATAGGTCAATTATATCTCAATAAAACTGGAAAAAATTAGCAACAGTTTTTAATTTTAAAATTCTAAAGGAAAATAGGGAGAAAAATACACAACCTAAATCTAATAAAGATGGATTACCAGATACTATAGCAACTATTTTCCTAAATAGAAAACCGCTAAAACCAAATCAATTCAAACCAGAAATTGGGATACTCTATATACCATCCTAATTATTTAACATTACTTTGACATTTTTAGTAACTGCAATAATAAAATAAAAATAAGATAATTAGCATACTCATTAGAAAAAGATGTCAAACTACCCCTATTTGGTGATGATTATGATTGCATCTATAACAACCAGAGTTTAACACGGAAATGCGGTAAGTATTAGGTTATCATACAAATACACAGCCATCAACAGATTTTCCTCTCCTCCAGAAGAACATATGCAAAATGAAAACTTAAAAATCCATTCCCAATAGCAATGTTTTTTTAATGTAGGAATATATTTAATAGAAGAAAGGCACAAGATCTATATGAAAATTTAAAAAGCTACAAAAAATGGAAGGCTCCTTAAACAGAAAGAATTAATATCATGACAAATTGTCCCAAAATTAATACATAAATTGAACACAGTTCTTATTGAAATTACAAGATCAAGATGGTGAAGAAGAACTGGAATAAATTAATCTTAATTTTACATGAAAAGTAGACTCAAAAATACCCAAGGAAACTATGAAAACAAAGGTAGACATATCAGATAATCAGCATATGTTATAAAGATATTGCAATAAAATGTGGGGAAAATAAAGAACTACATTAAGATAGGTATCCTGGCTACATACAAGGCATAGCTGTGTATTAAATTGCCATTTTCCATATTTTGTGTTCTCTCTCTGTCTCTCTCTCCCTCTCTTTCTCTCTCTCTCTCTCTCCTCTTCCCTGCTACCTATCTCAACTTTAATTCAAAATTTCTCATGTCTAGTTTCAGTGATATATATTGTAATTCTTATGTCCAGTCATGCACCATGCCTATTTTCCATGAAAATTATGAAATCCTAACTCTGACAGACAAGGGACAGGGAATTTTTCTCTTTATAAAGAAATAACCTCTTTTAGATGTTATTCTTCTAGGTGTTTAAATGCCAATGTCAGTCAATCAAAATATAATTGACTCTAATTTGGACTCCCTCAACTGTTTATATTTTTATAAAAGTACCCAATGTTAAGAAGAAGTGAAGCATTCATCTATGACTTTAAACACTAAAAATCTGATCTTCCTAAGAAAATACAATCTCTGATTCTGGATTCGAAAAACATATATACTTTTTTTCTAAAGCATTACTCACTAAACCAGAGATAGTTTCATGTCTTAAGTCAATAGATGGGTCCCTTGTACCATTTTTGGACTATGAAAGTGATTTTTCTAAGAAAGGATATCAAATGATAAATACACTTGGTTATGTGAAGAGGTCTCGGCTGCAAGCTTCCTGCGAGTAGAGACTGCATTACTCATCTTTCATGTCACGAGCATCATCAGGACCGGGCCTAGAAGAGAGCACGATATAAAAAAGTTTGAGAAACAAATACCTTTTTATTGGAGAGAAGGCAGTTCCTGCCAATGTAAACTCTAAAATGAGTCTTTTTCTTTTAACTTGAAGCAAAGATTTTCCACGTTTGTTATACTAAACACACACATGTGCACACGAGGCAAGAGTTCATGTCTGTACAGCTTGGTTTTCACTCTATATAAACGAACACCGATTCAGAGGCGGGGTGGAAAGCTTTGAGATTGTATATAATGTGCAACATCTGTTATTTGAAAATCTACATATACTCAAACAGGCACTATCCGTTAAAACTGCTATCAAATTGGACACCTTCTATTCTCATTTAGATTTTTTATTTCTAAAGTATAACTCGATAGTGGGAGAGCCATATCGGGTTGTACCACACTGACAGGAAACCGAAGAGGAACTGCCCAGAGAGAAGTGGCTTGTACACATTTGGTATGACTCAGACCTGAAAAGATACACATGGTGCCACAACATTCCATTTCATTCATCTTTCCTCATAAGATAATTCTTTCTTTTATCCTTTCTTACAGATTCCAGCATAAATGGTTTGTTTTAGACCCAGAGGTAACACTATGCTCTGTGGAAATAGATGTATTAGAAGTGGAAGATGTGAAAAGGTTCTTATTCACAATGATTAAAGTATTGGCGAATAAGACCTATGAGAAAAAGCTGAAGAAATGAATGTAAGCAGTGAATGTTTCCAGATAGCGGAGCAGCTGGACATGCTGGTCTATCGCAAAGAATGAGGACAGCGATCCCTGTTCCCCATCCTTCCTGTTGAGTAAGCACCAGAGGCACTTAGACCGCCGGAGGTGGGAGGGGGACTGGTCTGCTCTAGTTTAAGTAGAAAAGAGAATTGTTAATATTTAGAGTCTAATGCCAATTCTAGCATTGCTAGACACACAGGTGGTTCAGGTATATCTATTTGGAAGAGATTAATGAATTCACCCTTTCATCCTTTTATAACAGACAAGATGATCTATTGTGATCTTGGACAAGAGCTTGACTGATTCTAATCATGAGTGGTTTGGGTTTTTGAGCTCATAAAAAGAGAAAACTACAATGCAAATATTTCTCAGCACTTCCTTAGAATAAAAATCAGTAGAGATTGTCTAGAGGGCGCAGACTACCTAGAAACTTGGTTCAAATGTTTCTCCAATTTTCTTAAATCTTGGTTTCATGGAACTTGGAAAGGGGAGTTGATCACTTCTGAACACATAGCTGTAAATATTCCTTTGCATAAGCACATTAATGATTAAATATTAGGTTACCCTTTTGTGACATTTTCTGAGCTTTAATTTTTATTTAATTGAAAGTATGTTAGAATTGCTGTAACATTTAGAAGCATGACTCTGGGAAGGCCACATGCTCTGTCTCCTTAAGCATATATTTACCCAGCAAGGCTCACATTTTGAGACAACTATGCCAGCTGTTAACAAGATTTTATGCTTTAATATTGACACATGAAATTATAACTTATGCTTTATCGTTTGATGACATAGATGATTAGCAAAACAGAAAATAAATCAATTGTGTTCTTTCCATTAGAAATGTGTACCACAGCATACAATTTAACCAGATATTTCTGCTTCTGATACCGTATTATCTTCCATTCTTGGAATTACAGAAATAATTCCTAATACTTTACTCATAACTGGTCATGATATATTAAAAATGACACTCAATAGCTATAATTCAGTTCCACCAACATTTATGTATTTGCATAACATTAGGGGCATGTTCTAAGTACTTTAGTCCTTTCGCAAATACCTGAGGTATCAATATTCCCACCTGACACTGGAGAAAGCCATGCTTGTAAAAATCACCAGCTGAACTATAGCAGATCTAGGACTGATGCTGGATTCTCTGTTTCCAAGTCCACTGCTTTCCCACTGCACACACTCATGTATCTTTTAATAATAAGAGGTGTCTTAGTCTGTTTGAGCTGTTATAACAAAAATATCCTAGACTGTGTGGTTTATAAACAACAAAGGTTCATTTCTCACAGTTTTGGAGGCCAGGAATTCCAAGACAAGCTGCAGGCAGACTGGGTGTCTGGTCAGGGTCTGCTTTCTGGTTCATAGGCAGCCACTGCCTCACATAACCTCTCAGGGCAAGGGGATGAGGATGCTCTCTGGGACCTCTTTTATAAGGGCACTAACCTCATTCATAAGGACTTCACCATCATGACTTAATGGCCTCCCAAAGACCCACCTCCTGCAAATACCAGTACATTGGGAATTATGTTTCAAGATACAAATTTAGGGGTGGTGCAAACATTCAGTATCTAGAAATGGTTTTGTGTGTGTGTGTGTGTGTGTGTGTGTGTGTGTGTGTGTTTCCCGGCTACTCTAATAAACCTGCACATGTGTTTAAGAACAACATGTACAAACACCTTATAGCTCAATATTTGTATTTAATGGCCCAATATATTCAATATGGCTTTCTTGGTAGTTCTGTTGTGGTGAGTTTAGCTACTAAAAGTAATGCTTCAGACAAACATTGAATATTAGACGACATTCATGTTATAATTCTGTTCCAGATGTAACAGAAGACTCCCTCTGTAGTCCACATTAGACTACTTAGAATTCCAGGCTTTGTGAAATGTGAGCAGAGAGAGCGCCTAAGTTCAATCCAAGGCAGAAGCTCAACAGAAGGACCTGCAGTCTTCAGGGATTTCTCCCTGGAAGTGCTTCCGTGAAGTGTCTCTCTGAAACATCCACCCGCACTCAGCATGATTTTCCCCTTCACCTATCATTTTAAGTATTTCTTTTTACTTTGTATTTTATTTTGTCATCTAATATACTCTACATTCTAATGTAATATTATTTTTAGGCATACTCTTTTTTTATTTTATGCCATTCTAGCCATTATAATACATACTCCATAATTTTTAATTCTTTATGTATTCTGCTCCAACTCCAGAATCTACAACAGTGCTAGGTCCTGGTAAACATGCACGAGCCACCTGTTGATCTGTTGCATGAAAGGAGGAGAGAAAATTAGTCTTGCCTTGAGAAGTACTGCAGCCCTACGACTATTAAATTGCTTACTCTGCATCCGAACTATCGCCATGAATGTTTGCAGCGCCGTGGCCAGTTCTCATCTCAAACCTTTGAGCCACAGGTCAGAATTGCTTTTCTGTCATCTCTCATCCTCAAATAGGAGGAAGAAACTGTCAAAGGCAGTTCAAAAGGAGGGGGGAAATAGCCTGGTAAGGTTATGAATAAAATTTTCCTCATTCATGTGATCTCTTTTTATTAAAAAGTTCTCCCAAGCTTGGACTCTGAGCCAGGCTTAATGACAGTTATTTGCTTTTAGCTTAGAGAAGGAATTGACCCTTCTCATTCCAAGGTGGCATGCACCACGGACAGCAGGTGTTGAAGTGTGAGGCCTCTTTCATAGATTCGGTCCCTTTGTCCTCAAATGAATTGCTTTAATTAAAATAACTTAGTGACCTTTGTCTTGCTCTCTTTGGGCTACAAGAATTTTCTCCAAGCCTCAGATTTGTCCTTGGATAGTTAAAAAATATTGCACTGAGAGACTCCTTTTATTTACTTTAGAAATATGACTTGTAAGTATCTGTTATTTTTATTATGACAATATTTTAGTTGATATCTTTGATTGATAAATAAAAGGGTGGGCAAAAGTCGGTTTATAGTTGTATGTGAAACAGAGTTTATTCTTGTATTATTTATTAATTATTGTATTATTTATTTGTGTTATTATTGTTATTATTTCATATTCTTACTTATGATTCATCTTTTAGGAATAATGACTGGTAATTTAGCTTACTTATGCCCACCCCTATATTTGCACCACAAACACATTAATATTCTTCAAGCAGGACAACAGAAACATTCTTTGACATTTGTTTCTTTGGGGCCTAACACAGTGCTTAAGACTTAGAAGTACTCAAAAAAAACTTAGTGAATGAAAGAAGCAATAAATTATACTATATATTATTTACAAGAAGTTTGAGAATGATTTGAAATCATTACAATGTAGTAAAACTGCTTTAAAAACAGACCATTTAAAATAAAATTGTCTTTCCCAGCCAGTGAAGCTCCAGGTTCGATTACCAGTCAGGGCACAGGCCTGGGTTGCGGACTCAACCACCAGTAGGGGGCGTGTGGGAGGCAGCAGACTGATGTTTCTCTCTCACATTGATGTTTCTATCTCTCCCTTCCTCTCTCTCTAAAAAATCAATAAAAATATGTTAAAAATAAATAAATAAAATAAAATTCTCTTGTTATAAGAGATACCATGGTTGCTCAGAATAAGAATAAGATGGCTAGATTTGGGGAGGATTTATTATTCATATGTTTGGTGTACAATGGAACAGACTAAGTCTCTCTCTTTAGCAATTATATGTTTTTATGGGAGAAGTATACATTAATCTGAAAACCACATATATTAGAAAATATTTATATTTATGCTATGCTATATGAAGGAAATAAAAAGTGTTTTATAACAGGGGAACCCAACTTAAACTGAAAGTGGGGGGGGGGAGCCTCCCCAGGAAAGAAACATTTAATGTGAAGAAGAAAAATCAGCTATGTTCCAGGCAGAGGAAAGAGCAGGTATGAAACACCTGGGAGATGGCCCATTTGGTCAAGGGCATGTACCTCAGTTGTGGTTTGTCCCCAGCTCTGGTCAGGGTCATGTGGGAGGAAGTCAATCAATGTGTCTCTCTCACATCAATGTTTCTCTCTCTCTCTCCTCCTCCTCCTCCTATTCCTTCTCCTCCTCCTCCTCCTCCTCCTCCTCCTCCTCCTCCTCCTCCTCCTCTTCCTTCTCCTCCTCCTCCCACTCTATCTGAAGATAAATAGAAAAACATATATATATCCTTGTGTGAGTATTTTAAAAAAATTAGCAGAAAAGTGGGAAAACATAGACCAGATAATATGAGTTAGTGAGGTCATGTGAAAGATTCTGAATTTAGTTCTAAAATCATTGGCAAATCAACTGATATTGTTTTTATTTTAAGATGACTCTATTTTCTGTATGCAATATTGTAGTTAAAGTGAGGCTACTGAATAATAAGGATACTTCAAGGGTCCACATGACGGTAATGTGAGATTTGGGGGTCTAAAGACTAGCTGGGGGATCTGAAGTACCTAGAAAACCTTGGCTCATATGCTGAGACTTTACTAAAGATGATAGCCTTAAGGAAATCAAGTTTGCTATCCTGCTTTGAATACGTTAAGCCTGGCATTACTGTAAGAAATCCAAGGGCGGACACCAACTAGACATTTTTATATTTACACACTCACACATATGTACCCACACACGGGTCTGCAGGTGATATGAGGGATCCATATTAGAGAAAAAATTTTTAAATCAACAGCTTCGAAGTAATATTTATAGCAAAGAAGACTGATCAGTTGCAGGCAGAAGGGTAGAAGGAAATCCCTGAATGTGTAATAGCATAGAAACAAAAGACAGAAAGTTTCAATAAAAAGGTAACTGTGTGAAATGATTGGGGCTAGGGAGGATGGCCACCATCAATTTATCTTCATTTTATAAGTGAGGAACATGGGGTTCAGGAAGATTAAATAATTATATGAGGTTAGTCAAAATTTCAAGTCAGCTTTTTTTTACTTTAAATTCTCATCCTACTACATCATGGTATCATGATAATTTGCATATTAATAAAAGGTAATTGAACTTGTTTGCTTGCTTAGACAGAAGAGAATAATTAGAGCCTGGCCTCTGCAAGACGAGTAGGCAGGAACAGATGCATTATGATTGGAAGGCGGCGTTAGGGTCTCACCTGCCCTAAACTGGCCACCTTCTCTTGACTGATCGGAAAGTCTCATGGCAGTTCTATAGACTTGACTCTAGAATGTCTTCTGCATTTGTCATTCAGGTGCGTGTGGAGCATGGAAACAGAGTCACACTGGAAGAGTACAAGAGTGGAATAATCAAGAATCATGGCACAAAAGTTCTCCACAGAAAAATAACCTTCCAGTTGGGACCTCCTTTGACCATTCTACATAGGAAAGGCACTTCTCTGCATCATTCTTTCATATTACCCTGCCATGTTCTCCTATTTAAAATGTTTATATATTTGTTTTTTGTTCTATTACTCACTAGCTCACCAAGAGGCCAGAAGAAGGTCAGAACTTTGTCCTGTAATTCATTCCTTTTTTGAGAGCATCTCAAAGAAAGCCTATGTATACTTTTCACTCAATAAATAATTGTTGAATGCATGATTAAATGGATTATTGAAATAAACAAACTTCAGAAGTAACCCAAGAGTTGTTCACCTGTATGAACCTCACAGGGTTGGAATGATAACATAACTATAAGAGCTATCATTTGTCAGATGAATGTAGTCTGTGTATATCAGCCTGATGCTTGGAAAAAGGAAGTATAAGGCTGGAAAGTGGGGAATACTGTCATTGTTTATTGAAAGATATCCAAAGGAGATATACCCAGTGGATGCATGGAATGTGGGTGTCTCAGAAAACAGAAGTCTGGGTGGTAAAAATAATTAATAGTTGAAAAAAAAATCATCAGCATTGAAATAATGCATCTCCTTTTCATTTCTTTCTCATAAATATGCTCTCATTTAACTTCATAGGAAGTATTATTCTACAAAAGCTCTATTCTTTCCCCTGTTCCCCTACTTTACCTTTCTACTGCAAATGAAAAGGAATGAGAATATTTCAGAATAATTTATGTATATTATTGTACAGCCCAGGTAGCAAAACTTAAATAGGCAGTAATCAGTAACATACATATGGGTACACTTCAGGCTGATTTTTCCCAATACGTGATCGTTTATTTAACCTAATGAAGACACATTTTACAATTTCTCAGTTTTACAAGTTTACTGTCCAATTTGTGTGTCCAGATTGAAGGACTGAAAATGGGATTGGCTGTTCAGTCTTACTCAAGGAATTAAAAATAATCTCTAATATAAGGGATGCCTTTCATTTTCTGTCCTGTAGTTGAAATACTCCAACAAAATAAAACATTTTTAGATATAGTTAAATTTTGTAAAATATTATTCAGGCTTTCACTGAAGAAAATAAGTTAAGCACACATTACTTAGTATGAAAAAAACATGGTTTGCATATATTCAAAGAAAAATTTCTCTCTAAATAAGATAGATATATAGATACACACACACACACACACACACACACATGCATATATTTATTATATATACATACACACACAAACTTTGGGCCATATATGTTGTGGGAGGCTGCCCTATTCACAGTAGAATGTTAACTATCATGCCTGGCCTTTACTCACTAGATACCAGTTAGTTGTACACCTTCCCCAATTATGATAACCAAAAATATCTCTAGACATTGTCAAATGTCCCCTGAGAGATAAAATTACCCCAGGTTGTGATGATCTCTGGCCCCTCTCACAACTAACTAAATCAGATTCACTAGGGAGAAGGTTCTGAGAATCTGAATTTTTCACAAGCATGCTTGATGATACTAAGGAAATTATAAATGTGATCTGCAAATGCACCACGAGATACCACCAAATAAAACTCAAGGCAGAACGATGACAGGGATTCTGTGAGGTTACCATGTATTTTTGTGATCTAAGGATGTACAGAGTGAAAAATATTGACAACTGAAAGTTGTGTTTTATTGGATTTGCAATAGATAATTGATATTGTACTCCATGAGAATTGGATTGCTAGTTAAAATGCCAGTAGTCTGTCTGTCATATCACTAATTATTTCTGCAGTTCTGATCAAATATTAGTGACTTACACAGAGTTAGTGAGCAGTAAATGTTTGCTATCTCTCTTTTACTTTCCCATCCTTTTTTAAGCACTCTCATTTCAAAAAAATAAAGGAAATAGAGAGACCTACCTTGTCTATTTCACAAGAAAATCAATTAAAGGGAGCTTGTAATAATGCTTCAATAAAAATGAATGTTGCTTATGTGAATGGGCCACTATTATTATACATAATTATGAGTGTTGTTGGTTTTTTTTCTTTTCAAATGACAAATTCATGTTTTTCCTCTTTCCTTATGTGCTATGTTCATACACAGTCCAGCTGTGACATATGGTCAATTCTTGATTATCTGTGAATGGATTAGCTGTCTTGAAGATGATCCACGTGCCCTGGGGGCTTACCCATTATCTCGCTGAACAGCTGCCAACACATCTGTTCTCTCCCACTCACAATGGGATTCCGAGACAGGCTTCCCCCTTCTACCAGCCAGCTCATACAACTCCGCTCATTTGTGTCTCCCTTGAAATAACCCAGCCTGATGGGAGTCTCCAGACTACAGAAAAGAAATGGAAAGAATGTTTCCAAATCCCTCTCCTTTTCATGTAGAGGTCCCTGGAAACTGGCCTCGCTCCCATTACGTAAGATTTCTGTTTGATGGACTGTGTTAGCGCCACCAGCATACGCATGGCTGCCTCCTGGAGTAGGAGGAAGAGCTAGATTGAGAAACAGAAGAGGGAAGACAGTCAGAGGGATTTCGGAAATATGGCTAAAAGAAAAAAATTGTACCTTATAGAATCCACTGTGGTAACTTGAAAAATATCTCTGAATTCTCTGATGCCCCTCCCATCAAAAAAGTGGAACAGATAAGCCTTCCCTTTGATTCTGCTTGACCTTAGCGAAGAATCAATTAGGTGAGTATGTGACTTCCCAGCGTAGGTCATGAAGGTGGTTAACATGGAATCAGTCTAACTGCTCTGAGCCCACCACTGTGAGGAAGACCAGACAGGTCCATGCTGGGACAATACATGGAGACTACCTGAGATGACCTGAAGAGACAGAGATGACATCCCCATCTGCTCCAACTACTTACTCTTCTGCCTCCGGTCCCATCCAAGGACAGCTTCAAGTGACCCCCCAGCTGTAACACCAACCTGACTTTTTCAAAATTCAGGATATTATGAAAGGTCACAGGATTGCTGTGATAAACCGTTGGGTTTTGGGGGTAATTTGTGCAGCAATAGGAGGCTGATACACCCCTAATACCTCAACTTACAACTTCTCATTGTCGTTGTGTAAGAATCAGACTCTTCTCCTGTAGGAAAACGTGTGTCAAGGCCCAGGAGTACATGCACCTCTCATTTATTTAACAAGCGTGCTACCTCAGACACTTTTCTAGGCAAGGGTGTTTTGTAGTTTTACATGTGCAGTGCTACACTCTTGGAATTTACAGAGCACAGGAGAGATACACATGCGAGGTGCAAATAATAAATAAATAAAAAGATACAAAGAGTAAAATGTACTAATGCCAAGGAAATAAAACACATAATAAGGTCACATTCCAGAGCTATGTGACTTAGTCTGGGTGGGGGGCAAGGAGAGTGGTGACTCAACATTGTTCCCTAGCTTTCCACAGTAATATCCTGATCTCGGGCATACACGCCCCTTCCAAGCTCAGCAACGTGACAGACGGGAAATGTGGCTATGCACAAAATCCACTAAGTAAACTGAAAAATCGTCAAGTCTCCATGTGCTCTGAGATCTCACATTTTTAAACAAAAGTTCAACCAGTTAAGAAATGAAAATAAGCTAACAATAAAAAGAGAACAGGTCCTTTTTCAGATCAGATTTGGACCCCAGGCTCCAAAGATATGATTATTGCTTTGCCTCAGGATAGGGATGAAAACAGTCTTTGACTTATTGGCACTTTTCTCCCTTCTGTGCTCGTGTTCCTTCTCATTAGTGCCTGACAGTACGAGCTTATTTTACTTGGTAAATCATAAATGCAGTGGAACTCGACTACACTAAAAACTGTGAGGGAAGGCAAAACAAGACAAGGACAAAATTAATAGACAGGGCTTTGCCCTTTAGAAATTTATATTATGGCCCAGCCGGTGTGGCTGAGTGGCTTGAGCGTTGTCCCATGGACTGAGAGGTCCCGGTTCGATTCCAGTCAGGGCACGTGCCTGGGGTTGCTGGCTCGATCCCCAGTAGGGGGCGTGCAGGGGGCAGCCAATTGGTGTTTCTCTTTCATCGATGTTTCTATCTCTCTCTCTTTCTCTCTCTCTAAAAATATCAATAAAAACATTTTAAAAAAGAGAAATTTACATTATGGAAATATACAGATTATTGCCCAAAATATCTGTTTAGTATGCTGTAAGAGTTTATTAAACACCCACTTAAGGACTTATTATTACTAGATGCTAGGTGCTAAAAAAGATAGCAAATAAATATCAAATATCAGATAAATATCAGATAAGGTCACTGGTATCAGCCTAAATTTTTTTCTTTCTTATTGAAAGGATTAACCTAACTTATCACATCATTTCATTCCAGGTTGAATTCTCATCACAAGCAAGCCATGTTTCAGCTGAATTTGAACTTTTGCTCATATATAACTTATCTTGTGATTTTAGAAATTATATTTTTACCATTCCTATTAACAATGGTGTGTGTGTGTGTGTGTGTGTGTGTGTGTGTGTTAATCCTCACCCTAGCATATTTTTCCATTAATTTTTAGATAGAGTGGAAGAGAGGGAAGGGGAGAGAGAGAGAAACATCAATGTGAGAGAGACACATCGATTGGTTGCCTCCCACACGACACCGACTGGGGCCCAGGATCAAACCTATAACTCAGGTACATGCCCTTGACCGGGAATCAAACGTACAATGCTTCAGTCTGCAGGCCAACACTCTAACTCTGAGCCAAACTGGCCAGGGCCCTATTAATGATATTAATGATGATTTGCATCTATAAACTTTGGTAACCTTTATAGGACTTACTAAGTGACATTTTAGATAATAGTTAATGGCATACACAGATTTTTTTAAAAAAGGTATGAATATTTGTAAAAAAAAAAATTATAAATTAACATTTTCTGTGTTATTAAAGTAAAAATACTGAAATTAAATATAGGCCCAAACTTAATCATTAAACCAAACAGTAACTTTGTTTCATAAAAAAAAAAAAAAAAGAGAGAGAGAGAAGCCCTGGCTGGTTTGGCTTAGTGGTTAGAGTGTTGGCCCACAGACCGAAGAGGCACAGGTTCAATTCTGGTCAAGGGCACATACCTGGGCTGCAGGTTTGATCCCCGGCCCCGGTTGGGGTTGTGCGGGAGGCAACCAATTGATGTGTCTTCCTCATATCAGTGTTTCTCTCTCTGTCTCCCTCTTTCCCTTCCACTCTCTCTAAAAATCAGTGGAAAAATATCCTCGGGTGAGGATTAACAACAACAAAAAAGAATGCATTGAAACTAAACCCATGATTTACCTATTTGATCATGTGTGAATTTTAAATCTTTTTGTGCCTACATGTAAAGTGGAACTGGAAGAAATGTCCTTTGCCTCATGTTTAAGGAGTAAACTAAAATTACTCAGCATAGTGCATTGTATATATTAAACACTCAATAAAATATTACTATAAAATTATAGTGGGTTTATTTTATTTGACTATCGAGACACTCTTTCAGATAGGTAAACGTTTTATTATCTCCATTTCATAGAAGATGAAAGTTGAGACACATTATTTGCCTGTGGCCAATGGTAAATTAAATAATCAACATTCAACTCTCAGTGTTCTGACTCCATACCCAGATATAATTTTATAATTCCTGAGATTTATTTTTTGTCTGAAGATTTCACATCTGTCTCCCTTAGTGCTATAAGTAAAAATAATTTATAAATAATTTATTCTTCCTCTCATTCCAGACATTAATGAAACAAAGCCTATCAGCTTTAGTTCCAAAATATATTCTGATCTATCCACTACTCCCATCGATACTGCTGGACATCACCTAGTCCAAGATATTATCATGTCACAACTGGAAATGAGCAAGAATTGACTCACCAGTCTCATGTTGGTGTCTTCCCCATCTCCCCAAGTACAGAACAATACAAATTCCTTATTTTGGCCTAGAGAGGCTAACACAATATTTCTCTGCCTACTACTCCTTTTCATCTCTCAATACCCTTTGCCCATCGGCCTTCTTTCTAGTGCTGGTTTAATGGTTTTCCCTGACTATCCAGAATGTCCTGTCCTTACATCCCAGCTCTTCCCATGATTGGATCCTATCTAGAATTCAGGAATAAACTTAAAATCATCTCTAGTGTGCGATTACTCTCTTCCCTGACCACACAATCCAAATTAATCTCCCCCAAAATAACATGCTTCTGTTTTACTTTCTGAATAAAACATATGACTCTATGATAAATTTGATTGTGTCTTTTTCTCCATTTTCCTCCCCTGGAATGTAAGCTCTAGAAAACTCATCTGCCATATTCATTACTGAATGCCCACCCTGTAGAATAATATGAGGCAGAGATTAGGCCTCTCATCAGTATTTGTTGAAATAATAAATTAAGTATACTCCCTAAAAATTTCCTGAGCCTAAGAATATACTGAAGACTATACATGTCCTGCAAAGTTGGAACTTCCAAGAAACAAGATCTCCACTTGAGTGACTCTCACAGTCGAGATAGGTCAATGGAGGCAAAAAGGTATTAGCATGCTAATGTTATTCAATATTATTGTGTGCAATAACAGTAGTAATAATAACAATGCATTGAATGCTTAGAAATTATCCAATGTGGTTTAAGACAAATTTATATATATTCTTTTTTTTTATTAATTTATTTTTGTTACAGATGTTTCTCCTTTTTTTTCTCCATTGACACCCTCCTCCCCGTCCCCCCACCCTGTCCCCAGCTTTGTTGTCCATGTCCAACAGTTATGCATACATGTGCATAAGTTCTGTGGTTTATCTCTTCCCACCCCCACCCCCTCTCCTGAGGGGTGTCAGTTTATACCCTATTTCCACGTCTCTGGGTCTACCCTGTTCCTCAGACTGCTATGTTCATTATATTCCACAAATAAGTGAGATCATGTGATATTTGTCTTTCTCTGCTTGGCTTGTTTCGCTTAGGATAATACTCTCCAGGTCCCTCCACATCGTCTCAAAGGATAAGAGATCTTTCTTTTTTACAGCTGCATAGTACTCCACTGTGTATATGTACCACGGCTTTTTTATCCATTCATCCACTGATGGGCACTTGGGCTGTTTCCAGATCTTAGCTATTGTAAATAGTGCTGCTATGAACATAGGAGTACATGTATTTTTTCTGATTGGTGTTTCAGACTTCTTAGGGTATATTCCTAGAAGTGGGATCACTGGGTCAAATGGCAATTCAATTTTTAATTTTTTGAGGTAACACCATAGTGTTTTCAATAGTGGCTGCACCAGTCTGCATTCCCACCAGCAGTGTACTAGAGTCCCCTTTTCTCCACACCCTCGCCAACACTTGTTGTTTGATGATTTGTTGATGGCGGCCATTCTGACAGGTGTGAGGTGATACCTCATTGTTGTTTTAATTTGCATCTCTCTGATGATTAATGATGTTGAGCATTTCTTCATATGTCTCTTAGCCATTTGTATGTCCTTTTTGGAGAGGTGTCTATTTAGTTCCTTTGCCCATTTTTTAATTGGGTTCTTTGTCTTCCTTTTGTTGAGTTTTATGAGCTCTCTGTATATTTTGGAGATTAACCCCTTATCTGATGTGTCATTGGCAATTATGCTCTCCCATAGAGTGGGTTCCCTATCTGTTTTGATGGTTGTTTCTTTTGCTGTGCAGAAGCTTTTGAGTTTGATGTAGTCCCATGTGTTCATTTTTCCCTTTGTTTCTGTTGCCTTAGGTGATGTATCAGTGAAGATTCTACTGCATATGATGTCCGAAATTTTGTTGCCTACATTTTCTTCTAGGATTTTTATGGATTCACGAGTCACATTTAAGTCTTTTATCCATTTTGAGTTTATTCTTGTGTGTGGTGTAAGTTGATGGTCTAGTTTCATTTTTTTGCATGTAGCTGTCCAATTTTGCATGTTAAAGAGGCTATCTTTACTCCATTGTATGCTCTTGCCACCTTTGTCAAATATTAATTGAGCATAATGTCTTGGGTCAATTTCCGGATTCTCTGTTCTGTTCCACTGGTCTATATGCCTGTTCTTGTGCCAGTACCAGGCTGTTTTGATTACAGTGGCTTTGTAGTATAAGCTGATATCCGGTATTGTGATCCCACCTACTTTGTCCTTCTTTTTCAAGATTGCTGTGGCTATTCGGGGTCTTTTTTGGTTCCATATGAACTTTTGAAATATTTGTTCTAGTTCTGTGAAATATGTCACTGGTATTTTGATGGGGATTGCATTGAATCTATAGATTGCTTTGGGTAATATGGACATTTTAATGATGTTAATTCTTCCAATCCATGAACAAGGTATGTGCTTCCACTTTTTTATATCTTCCTCTATTTCTTTTTTCAATGTCCTGTAGTTTTCTGCAAATAGGTCCTTTACTTCTTTGGTTAAGTTTATTCCTAGGTATCTTAATTTTTTTGCCGCGATGGTAAATGGGATTGTTTTTTTAGTTTCTCTTTCTGTGAGTTCATCATTGGTGTATAAGAATGCCGTCGATTTCTTGACATTAATTTTGTATCCTGCTACTTTGCCAAATTCATTTATTAAGTCTAGTAGATTTTTGATGGAGTCTTTAGGGTTTTCTATATATAATATCATATCGTCTGCGAATAATGACAGTTTCACTTCTTCCTTTCCAATTTGGATTCCTTTTATTTTTTCTTCACGTCTGATTGCTGTGGATAAGACTTCCAGTACTATGTTAAATAAGAGTGGCGAAAGTGGGCATCCCTGTCTTGTTCCTGTTCTTAAGGGAAATGTTTTTAGTTTTTGCCCATTGAGTATGATGTTGGCTGTAGGTGTTTTATATATGGCCTTTATTATATCAAGATATGATCCCTCTACTCCCAAATTGCTGAGCGTTTTTATCAGAAATGGGTGCTGGATTTTGTCGAATGCTTTTTCAGCATCTATTGATATGATCATGTGGTTTTTATCTTTCATTTTGTTTATGTGGTGTATCACATTTATTGATTTGCGAATGTTGAACCAGCCTTGCATCCCTGGGATGAATCCCACTTGGTCATGGTGAATAATTTTTTTGATGTATTGCTGGATCCGATTTGCTAGTATTTTGTTTAGGATTTTGGCATCTATGTTCATCAGGGATATTGGCCTGTAGTTTTCTTTCTTGGTAGTGTCTTTTTCTGGTTTTGGAATTAAGATTATGCTGGCCTCATAAAACGAGTTTAGAAGTCTTCCTTCTTCTTGAATTTTTTGAAATAGTTTGAGGAGAATGGGTGTTAGTTCTTCTTTGAATGTTCGGTAAAACTCCCCCGTGTAGCCATCTGGGCCTGGGCTTTTGTTTGCTGGGAGAGTCTTGATTACATCTTCAATTTCCTCAGCTGTTATTGGTCTGTTCAAGTTTTCTATCTCTTCCCGGTCCAGTTTTGGGAGATTATGTGTTTCTAGAAATTTGTCCATTTCACTTAGATTGTCGAATTTGTTGCCATATAAATGTTCATAGTATTTGCTAACGATCCTTTGTATTTCTGTGGTGTCAGTTGTTACTTCTCCTCTTTCATTTCTGATTTCGTGTATTTGGGTTCTCTCTCTTTGTTTCTTGGTGAGTCTAGCTAAGGGTCCATCAATCTTGTTTATCTTTTCAAAAAACCAGCTCTTTGTTTCATTGATCCTTTGAATTGTTTCTCTGGTCTCTATGTCATTTATTTCTGCTCTGATCTTTACTATTTCCTTCCTTCTATTTGCTCTGGGGTTTTCTTTTTGTTTGCTTTCTAGTTCTTTAAGTTGTGAGGTTAGATAGTCTATTAGAAATTTTTGTTGTTTCTTGAGGTAGGCCTGTAGTGCTATGAACTTCCCTCTCAGTACAGCTTTCGCTGCATCCCATAGATTTTGTGTTGTTGTGTGTTCATTTTCGTTGGTTTCCAGGAAGTTTTTAATTTCTTCCTTGATCTCCTCGGTAACCCATTCATTGTTTAATAACATGCTATTTAGCCTCCATGTATTCAAATGTCTTTGCATGTTCTTTTTGCAATTGATTTCTAGTTTCATGCCATTGTGATCTGAGAAGATGCTTGATATGATTTCAATCTTCTTGAACTTGTAGAGACTTCGTTTGTGTCCTAACATGTGGTCTATCTTTGAGAATGTCCCATGTGCACTTGAGAAGAATGTGAATTCTATAGTTTTGGGGTGTAATTCTCTGTAAATATCTATTAAATCCATTTGGTCTAGTGCTTCGTTTAAAGTCTCTGTGTCCTTGTTAATTTTTTGTGTAGAGGATCTATCCAGTGATGTCAGCGGGGTGTTGAAGTCCCCTGTTATGATTGTATTGCGGTCGATTTCTCCTTTGAAGTCCTCCAGAAGATTTTTAATATATTTTGGTGCTCCTATATTCAGTGCATATATGTTTACCAAGGTTATATCTTCCTGTTGGATAGATCCTTTCAATATTATGTAGTGACCTTCTTTGTCTCTAGTAATGGCTTTCGTTTTGAAATCTATTTTATCAGATATGAGTATTGCTACCCCAGCTTTTTTTTCCTTTCCATTTGCTTGGAAGATTTTTTTCCATCCCTTCACTTTCAGCCTATGTGAGTCTTTTGTTGTGAGGTGGGTCTCTTGTAAACAGCATATATATGGGTTATGCTTTCTTATCCAATCCGCTACTCTGTGTCTTTTTATCGGAGCATTCAATCCATTTACATTTAAGGTGATTATTGATATGTACTTATTTATTGCCATTTTTGTTCAGTGTGGTTCTACTTTCCTTCCTATTTCTTCTACTGATTACAGCAGTCCTTTTAACATTTCTTGCAGTGCTGGTTTGGTGCTAATGTATTCCCTTAGCCTTTTTTTGTCTGAGAAGCTCTTTATTTGACCTTCTATTTTGAATGACAGCCTTGCTGGGTAGAGTAGTCTTGGATTCAGATCCTTGTTTTTCATGACCTTGATTACTTCATGCCATTCCCTTCTGGCCTGTAGTGTTTCTGTTGAGAAGTCATCTGATAGCCTGATGGGGGTTCCTTTGTAGGTAACCTGTTGCTTTTCTCTTGCTGCCTTGAGGATTCTCTCTTTGTTTTTAATTTTTGGCATTTTAATTACTATGTGTCTTGGTGTGGGCCTGTTTGGGTCTTCTTACTTGGGACTCTCTGTGCTTCTTGAACTTGAATACCTTCTTTCTTCACCAAATTAGGGAAGTTCTCTGTCATTATTTCTTCAAATATATTCTCTAACCCTTGCTCATTTTCTTCTACTTCAGGGACTCCAATGATGCGAATATTATTATGTTTCCAGTTGTCCCACAGTTCTCTTAAGCTGTCTTCCTGTTTTTTCATTGTTTTTTCCTTTTGGTTTTCTGATTGGTTGATTTTTTTCTACCCTGTCTTCTAATTCCCTGATCCGGTCCTCAGCTTCCTCTACTCTGCTGTTTAGTCCTTCCAATGTGTTCTCCATTTCTGCTATGTCATTCTTCATTTCTTCTTGCTGCTTCTTCATTTCTTCTTGCTGCTTCTTCATTTCCACTTGGTTGGTTTTCAGTGTTTCTATGTCTTTGCTCATGGTGTGGATGTCTTTACTCAAGGTGTTGATGTCCTTACTCATGCTGTTGAGCTTCCTCAAGATCATGGCTCTGAATTCTAGCTCTGTTAACTTGCTTAACTCCGTTTCTTTTATCTCATCTTTGGTAGAGGTCTCTTGTTCTTTCATTTGGGCTCTGTTTCTTTGTTTCCCCATTTTGGCTCTCAGTGGTTTTTGGAGCCTGCCAAATTTTCCTGTGGATGTTGGTGTTCTGTTGTTTGTGGCTCCCTCTACTGGGTTTGGATGAGCGTGGGAGGACCCACGTTAAACAGCACCCTGGAGTCTTACTTTCCAGGGTATATTTGCAAGCCCAGCAAAGGTTAAGTTATCCTCTAGCTTTTTGCCTAGAGGCTATTAGTTGTGGTTGCTTGAAGAGCCTTGGGTTTTCAGTTGAATGAAAACCTCCATCCGGTGTTCAGTGTGAGAGGATTTCCAGGGGGTAGGGCAGATGCTAGTAGTTAATGAGCCTCTGTTTGCATTTCAATGGCCCACTAGGGTGTGAATGGATCTCCGAGGGAGGGGCTGCCGCCTCTCCCCAGAGCCCTGGGATGGAGTAAGATGACCAGGCCACAGTCTTGCGTGGCCGCAACTCAGCAAAAGCTCTGAGCGCCCTCCAAATCCCAGGTGTCCCCACACAGTTCCAGCCAGTCCGCCCTCCCTCTGCCGGAGCCCAGGTGAGTGGCTGCGGCTATTTTAGCGCTCTGCCTCGGCTCTGTGCGTTGGAGCTGGCACGGGCTTTAACCCTGAGGGCGGGCGCCGCTCCCGGCTAAGGCCGCTGCTGTCCGTGGGCTCCCAGCACGCCTCTCGCGCCTCCGCAATCCTACCAGGATCGATTCAGTGTCCCTGGTTGTATGGTCCTCGCGAGCTGCTTTTCTGTTGCTTTTTCCCGACGATTTGTCTTTATTTTAGTTGTAATTCCAGTTTGGTCCTGGGAGATGGTTTGTGTAGCTTCCATTCACTCTGCCGCCATTTTCCGCTCTTTTATATATATTCTATCAATTAATCCTACAACAAAGCTTAAAGCATATATCACTGTGCCCCTTCTACAGACAAAACACTGAGGCTTAGATGACCTGTGTATGAAAGCCACCCTCCCACCAAGTGATAAAGACAATAATTTAGTCCATCTTTATCAGGCTCCAAAGACACTTTATTTATAAAATTGTTTGTGAAGCAACCTCCTTCTCCATGCCTGCTTGTTATTTTCAGTGACAAATAATCTTGCTAATTCCATGAAAAGGATGAAAAACGGTTGCACTATCCATCGACAACGTATCTGCTTTTGAAAATTAGTAGAAAGGATTCTCCTTGTATCAAAACACATCACCTCTGTCCTTGTTATCCTTATAGGTTTAAAGTCCAGCACAGTCACAGAAAGATGTAGGTTTTGTTTTGCTTCAAGGCCGTGTCTTAGAGAATACAAAGATGAACTAAAAGGAAACTCCCAACCCTGCGATCACTTTTCACGTGGAAACTCTGATGGGGACAGAGGGGCATGAGTGTGGGGGCTGGTGCGGGGCTTGTGTCAGCGTTTCCCACTGAGCAGGACGAGTGAAAGGGGTCTTAGGAGCTTGTACACCCATAGTGGGGTCAGAACACTGGGTTTATTACTATTTTCCTTTCACTGCAAGGCCCTCTCTTATGGTTTCATTTCATTTTCAGTTCTTTGTATTTTAAACATTGAGTGAAATGCAAATGTGACATTTAAACTTTCAAAGGTATGTTGAAAATGAACAGCTATGTGTAGGGAGTACTTGCTATGAACGGGTGGGGTAGTGAGGGGAGAGAAAGGTTATTACAACCAAAGGAAACTTAACTGATGGAAAAAAAAGAAAAAAAGACTAAGTTTCTCACATAAATGGGAACACAGAATGACTATAGAAGGGTATTGACTATGAATTTATTCCCTTCTCAAGTTGTTTGAAAAAATCATATGCTGGGAAAATCTAAGAATTTTATCCTAGGCAGGGAAATATAGCTGGTCATTTTTCTGGGTTAATTGATGAGATGGAGAAGTCGGGGGGATCTTATTCCTTTTTTACAAATAATATTTTAATTTTCTGATACTAATTCAAGACTTTTTGAAAATGCTGCATTTGAGGGAGGGCTGGGGAGGAAGTCTGATACAGTGACAATTATTAGTAGAAAATACATGCATACATTTATATTTACAGAAAATATCTGTTAACATCCTAAGGTAATAGAAGAGCGATGTATAACCCCAAACAGCAGGCAGATGGTTGCATAATATAGTTGGACCAGAGGACACGTGGCAGCGAAGTAGCTGCCATGATAGATACAATCTCCTGTGCAGGAGGTGAGTCCAGGAAAGGACAGAGATTTACCCAATAACTACTGTGGAAGATGTTTCACAGTGAACAGAGGTCAGGTAAATGAGAAGGGCAGGGCTGTCCAGGGAGGAGACATTTCCATAGATGGAAGTCCAAGGCAACAACCAACACTGCTTGCTAGCTTATACTTAATTGAGAGGTAAAAAGCCAGTATCAGCCTATGAGCCTTAATGGTCTGCTTAAATTCTAGCGTAGGCTCTCTTGTTTACCTCCTGCCCTGCCTTCTCCTTCCACTCCCAGTCCTTAATTAAAGTGAAGAATGTGCTGGCCGAGTACATTAAGTCAAGAGTAACTGGGGTGGTAGGAAGAGGCAGCTAGGTTGATGCTAAGAACATACGTTTTCAATAAGTCGACTTCTTTTTGAGAATTTCTGCTTTTTTGTTCTTGATACCTAAGCAGCTCTGAGACGCAAGAACTCATGGCAAAGGCACAACTGAGAATATTACTGGAGGTGGTAAACACACAGTGCAATGTACAGATGATGTGTTATAGAACTGTGCACCTGAAACCTGTATAATTTTATTAACCAGTGTCACCCCAATAAATTCAATAAAAAGGAAAAATAATAATAATACTGTAATAACTATGTATGGTGTCAGATGGGTACTAGACTTATCAGGCAAGTGCCTACCACATGCCTATCCTAATGACTTTATTTCTCAGATCAGAGAACTGGTTTCATTTACTTGCTGTGAGTCACTCCTCAGTTTCCTTTTCTGTAACATTACATTCATCATTGCTCTTTATACTTCATAGGATTGTTAAGAGGATGAGAAATAGGAGTTGTAAATATAAATTACCCAAATTGGCATTTTTATTCTTTTTTTTTTTTTAGAGAGAGAGAGAGGAAGGGAGAAGGTGAGAAACATCTATCGGCTGCCTCCTGCACGTCCCCTACTGGGGATCGAGCCTGCAACCAGACATGTGCCCTGACCAGGAATCAAACTGGGACCTCTCAGTCCATGGGATGATGCTCAATCCACTGAGCCACACTGACTGGGCAGCATTTTTATTCTTGCAGGTCAAAGTGTCAGGTGTTCTGAAGCTACCTAGGCTATGTTGAGGGCCCCTCTGTGTTAGAGCAGTACCCTGATGCCCAGTAGAATTTCACTGTACTTTTTTGCTTTGGTATGATTTTAGGTTTCCACTGAACCCTTCTTCTCTTTAGCCACTGATTCTATGGTCAGTCCCCCTCCATCTTCCATCCTGAATGTCAGAAAAATAAGGTATAATCATCTACCCCAATTATAAGCAATCACCACTGATGAACTATTCGCTCTTACCCTCATACAATAGTTTCTCTACTCTTCTGGGCGCAGAATCTTTGCCTCCACACTCTGATGCTGTATCTGTCTCAGATCCCTTCACCTCAACAATTTTATAGACTTCCTCCAGTCTCTTGATTATTTTTCCTGTCTATCTTCCCTGGCTCCTAGTGCCTTGGTTTGCTTGGTGATAACTGATACAGTCCAGCCACAGACTCTGCAGAAGTTCATCCAGGAAAAGTCAACCTCCATCCACTCAAAAATATAGGAGACAGTATGTTTTATTGTATTCCTTGCATTCTGTGTTTATTCACTTGGGATTTCTTACACAGTAGTTGAATGAGCATAGGACGTTAATTAATATCTTCGAGTCTTAGTTTTCTCATGTCTAAAATGTGAGCAATAATACCTATAACAGAGTTATTGTGCAAATTGCATTAGAGAATGCACTAGTTATGAGAGCATCTGACTTAATGCAAATAAGCAATTCACCTTGATGATGAATTGCTTATTATGAGTTGCCATGATGATGATGATGATGATGATGATGTCACTCTTCTTTATTTTAACCTAGCTGATTTTTGGTTCATGACTCAGTCTTTAACTTGGCTCCCCAAGTGCTTGACCTCAATCATTTTAGGCCTATTGAGAAAATGCTGAAGTGCTCTGCCTCTGAGATAGTGACTAGACTGGTGATAGAAATGGTCCCTATCCAGATGTTTCCTTCCACGTGGAAGGGGCTGTAGCAATTTCACATTTCTGACCTCTTTCCACTCCTCATTCACTGCTTTGCATGAGTGGAGAAATTACTTATTCTGATTGATGCATTTTGAAGAAGAAATTGGGCAGACATAGCCCAATCACGTTTGCCACATAACTCCTGAAAGTTATTTCAGTTCTTATATCCTTTTTTCTTCCGTGTCCTACTAAATTTTGCACACGTAGGCCCTTGCATGGGGAAGTGTGCAATTTTGCATTACTTCTTGTGACTAGGTAAGTCTGACGCCTTTTGAGTTTTAATATTAGCAAGTCCACTTTCTGACAATATAAAATATCAACTTCATGATATAAAATTAATATTTTGGCTCTGTATTGGCTTTGATAAGGCTTCCTGAACCAAATACCACACTGGGTGCCTTAAACAACAGAAATTGACTTTCTCACAGTCCTGGAGACTAGAAATCCAAGATCAAGGTATGAGAAGGTTAACGTTGTTTTTTTTTCCTGAGGTTTTCCTCCCTTGGTTAGAGATGGCCATCTTCTCTCTGTGCCCTCACATGGCCTTCTTTCTGTGTGTGTGTGTGTGTGTGTGTGTGTGTGTGTGAGTGTGTACTCCTGCTGTCTCTTCCTCTTAAAAAATACCACTCATATTGAGTTAGGGCTCTTCCCTTGTGACTTAATTTAACCTTAAATACCTCCTTAAAATCTGTATCTCCAAATACAGTCACATTCCAGTGTGCTGAAGGTTAAGGCTTCAACATATGCCTTTTGTTGGGACCCAGTTCCGTCTATAACAGAGCACCAGCTGGCCTTCCTGTCAGTTCTTTCCACATCTTATGCTTGGGTAGGAGAGCATGGCGAGTCATTTTGGAGAGCTCAGTAGCCTTATAGCAGTATTTTTCAACCTTATTTTCATTACTCCCTAAAAGGAACTTTCTGTGGCCCTAAAGAAGGCCGTAAGTCCTTCTGCTATCTAAGATGTTCTGGTGCTAAGATGCAGGTTTTGCCCTCGGGGGTGGGGTTACATGCAGTGGAGAATAAACAGAGTGAGATCGACGTGCACGCAGAGTAGTTGGTAGGCCTCATCCCAGAGGCCTCAGCCTCTCCCAAGGCAGTGCCGTGAGGCCTCAGCTCTGGGGGCTCAGAGTGGGACTGTCCACACTCACAGAGCACAAAAGTCCCTTTCATGGGCAGAACCCTAAACTAAAAAAGTAAAGGCATGTTTCTATCTCTTAGTCCAAAATATATCACCCTATTTTAAGGGTATATTTGGGGTTGATTGTCTAACTTAAAATATAGACTAGATGGCATATACTATAAAATTTTACTTAATAAGGTCAGGGCGAATAATACACTTCAAAGTGACATGTAATTATTCTTCAGGATAGCTGAGACTAAGGCATGAGAAACTCACGTGACTCTTTACTAGGAGCGATAGCCCATGTAAATGAGAATATCATGAGCAGAGAAAACAATAAAAGCTTTTAAATATGAGCCCCAGATCAAAAGACAGGAATTCCTAATTGTTGATGCTGACTCACTGTTGGGGTGCTTCTTCATATGGACAACTCTTATAGAGCTCTTCTGGGTAAGTGCTACACAGAGACATTTATTCAGTAAAAGTTAATAATATTCCTGATAATAACAGAGAAGTATAACAACAAATACAACAGAAGATCAACCACAGCAAATCTTTGAGAGCATTTCTATGCCAGACATGGGGCCAAGCATAATCTCATTTAATGCTCACAATGCTGAGATTCAGGAATTCCAGTGAGGTTTAAGCAGGTAAGTAACTTATTCAGTGTCATATCTAGGTCTATCTGACTAGAGAGTCTGAGTATTTCACTACAACCATTCTGTCTGCCACCTGTTCCTAACTCTTGGATAGATAATAAAACGAATCTTCATGATGCCAACACTACTCTTTCTACATCTTGTTATACTACAAGAAGAATCTCTCTGATCTGTCTTCTATGTACATCCTAATCTGAGAGGAGAAAAAGAGTACCATTTAGAGGGGAATGGTGGCCTGAGGCAGAGCTGCAGCAGTGCAAACTGTATCATCTATAAAATCCATTGTGCCTTCAGAACGCCCACCCTCTGAAGTAGGTATCATCGGTAATGAGTCCTATCTTATCAATGAGGACACCAAGGACCAGAGACTGTAGTGATTTACCCAAGGTCATATACCAAGAGAACTGATAACTTCTCTGTAAGTTTGCTATGAGATCCACTACTTCACACTGTTCCTACCAAGGGAGATACTTTCCTTCTTCCCTTCCCCTCCCTCATTCCCCACCCACTGTATTTCCCCTCCTGCCCCTGACCTCACTCACTCCCTACTTCTTTGTCACTGTGGTTTTGAAGTTTGTAAGTCATTTGGAGGAGATCAACTTCTCTTGCTTTGAGACACTTTTGTGCTAGACAAATCTGTAGTACATAAGGCACAGAAAGGATTTACATCTTTGACTATCTTCCAGCAGATATTACTTATCTTAAACTGCCAGCAGGGTCTCGTCTGTGTGATGTGTGTGACAGTGAAGAATGGCTTTCTGCTGCACTGCCCGGCTTGCATGGGTAAAAGAAAGCAGCGTCATGGCTTGATGGAATGAATATTCAGGAATGTCTCTGGGAAATCTTGGCAAGGGGGTTGAGGTAGGAGACCTAATCTTAAGGGGCATGAAAATGACTCCCAATTCACTGAACTCTTGCAAAGATTTTGTGGAGATTTGGCAAGGAAGCAAAAATAAAAGGTACATGAGAGATAGATTATCCAACCTTCCTTAAGACCCCTGCTGTAGGCCAAGTATTTCCCAGTAAAGCTGTCCTAAAATTTCATATCATGTGAGAAAAGGTTGCTTATAACTTGGTCCTTTATAACTTGGAATCAATTTCAATTGTGTGTTGTAAACAAAAACTGTGATGGGTTGTCATTATAGATGGTGGCTATCTCAGTAGCGCCTTGCATACCTCAGTCAGAAATGGTACTTCATATTAATCATAGGCCTGTAGCAGGTATACATATCTACTGCTTATTTATTTATTTTTTGTTTCCACAGCATGGCACAATCTGAGTTTTAGAGGAACGGTCTGCATTTTATAGTATATCTGAGGTACCTTAAAATCTAATTTTTAAATTTATCATCACAGTCCTTAGCACAGAGTACAAAACATCAATTAATGGACCTACTTTCAGAAAAATTCACAGAGACTACCTAGAAATACTCAGGTTTAATAATTAAAATTGCTAAATGTGCAAGAGATCTGGTTGATTTAATATAAGTGGTTGAATTGAAGTCAAAATATATTTTTCTTCACAATTTTGATAATATGTTTAAAATAAGATTCTCTCATCTGATGGCCACATTTGCCTCTCAGCAAAAGGATATGTTTTTAACTTGTGCAACAATGTCCATTATATCTATACCAATTTAATATCATTGGATCATGTGCAAAAGAGATTATATTGAACTTTTTGTTTTAATAGAATGACTGACCTCTGAATCTAGTCTTATTTAAACTTAAAACTTCTTCAGAATGAGATATAAGGTAGAATTAAACTCAAGGATTCAATCTTGGTAATGAACATCAGTTCAAAATTCTACTTTGACATATATGAAAATGTGTTAAAAAATAAAACATTTGATAGGCACAAACATATTTTTTCAACATAAGCATAGTATCAAGCACTAACATAATAGCAACTATTTTGAGGGTTTCAGTCACAGCACATATGCACTTTTTCCTTTTCTACTTTCATATCAAATGTGAGCAGCATGAGATCCACTTTAGAATAATGCAAGGGAATGTGGGTATATCACTCATTGCAACATACATGTATTCTTAAATGTTCAACAAAACACATGTCACATATTATTTTCCATTCTAAGTGCACATGGGAAGTTCATGCATGAGGTTTTATCCTGAGGTGAACCCCTCACGTATGGCAACAATGGATGGGAGAGTTCCAGACCTCACATTGGTAATGCCTGACATACCGTGCAAGGGACGGAGTGTTTCCGTGAAAAAGCAGATAAAGTTATTTCCAGCAGCACTATAGGACTCTTTTCCATATTAAGTATCTATCCATCCACAAACCAGTGGAGAAGTGCCATTCTAGACGAGCTGCAGGGCTGAGGGTAGGGCTGGTCCCTTAAAAGAAAAGCTAGGTGGGATTGGTGAAAGAAGAGGGAATAGATAAATGGCGGAGCAGCCAAACTTTCCCTTCATGGCTACCATATCTGAACTCTAGTGGTCTGGCCAGGCTAGCTGCATTTTTCACCAGTCTGCCAGGTGATTCTTACTGGCATTAAACATTAAGACTCATTCCCTGTGTACAGTCTCTGCACCTCTATAAGCATCTTGAAGATTGCCTGGAAAAGAGAGGAAACTAACCAATATTTGATGACCTGAAGGAGTGATTAATATTGCAAGGCACTGGAAATGGAGGAGGGGAGTAACCACATGACTCTCTACTCATAGAAATTTCCAGTGTATTTATGTCCAGATGCTCATGTGTTTTAAAGGCCCTTATGGAAGAGGTGGTTTGAGCAGGGAGAACCAAGAACCAGGCACTCCTTTCTGCAGAGGAATACCATTTTCAGCTGGTTTACAATGAGTTTCCATACTGGAATGTATCTCTGGATATGCTCTTGAACATCCTCCAGGAAAGACAACACAGAATCTACTGAGAGCATTATTCTCTCGTTAAGCTAAATTCCATCATGTGGGTTCTTGTTTTTTTCCCTGAAATGTTCTCTCCTACCCCCCATCCTTCTCTATACACCATTTGTTTAGTGCTTGAAATATTCCTGGAACAGCACAGGCCCTGGGATTGTAAACTGGATTAGGCAGGGTCCGCCTTCTCAGTCCCCTGCAGTGGCCAGTATCATGAAGACTAACAGATAAGTCAACAGGCTACCATGGTGCTACAGAGGAAGGCTACTCAATTGTTCCTGGAAATTGAGAACTATTTCACAGAGAAGAAAGAGATTTAAAGGAAAAGTAAGAATTTACAAAGCATAAAAGTAAAGAAAATGATACAGTGATGAAACAGTATGTGTTGAGGCAAAGATATATGGAAATGCTGATATTTATAGTGAAGAGCATGTTGCTCAAACATTCAGTCAGAGGAAGGCAAGTGATATGGGGATGCCTAGATAGGAGAGAGGGTGGAGATAAAAAGGAATGCATAATAGACCCAGATAAGAACTATAAATATTCATTGGACACTTTTAGGCAGGGGTGACATCAGATATGTAATTTTCAGGAATGTATGCTAATATCATATGACAGATTAAAGAGGTTAACACAGAGGGAAAGGCGGAAGACTAAATGTATTAATTGCTCAACAATTCAAGCAGATTTGGTGAGACCTAAGAGGAAGTACAATAGGAGGGCTGTCCTGAGAGTTTGCATCTGTGAGATAAAATGTTTAGGGCTTTGTAGCTGATTGGTGGATTGGTGGAAGAGGGCTGAGGACATGGGGATGGCTCCGCATCAAATGTAAGTGATCTAGGAGAACGTATAGCCAAGAAAACATGTTTAATCTTTTAACCTGTATGGACTGTCCATGTTAGAAATAATTAATGGCACAGATTCACAGGCCACTGAATGTCCTGCAGATGAGGCTCCCTTACCAAATTATAATTTTGAAGAATATCTGGAAAGCTACCACTTTTCTCTTTGACAATGACCGTTCTCTGAAGCATATCCTAGAAGTTCTTCTACCTTATACACAGGTTTCTCAGGAGCCTTTTTCTGAATTAATTGCCCATGTCATCTCAGTAATCCAAGAAGTTTACATTTAGTGGCCGTAACCATGTACTTGCTAGAGAGACATCTTCTGGACAGCTGTACATCAGAGGCCGAGTAGACAACTGGGGCTCACTCAGCTTTTATACTAAGGAAATGCTACAAGTAGTACTACCTTTTGATTGATGATTCTTTGATTACTGATTATGTAAATTGGGAAAAGTCTAATCTCATCAGCTTCAGACTGACTCTTTGAAGGTATTTTGGTTTCCAGGTCTGATGTTTTCTGACCTGGCAATGCACATTGCATTTCACCCTCACTTTCTTAGCACTATAATTTCATAGTCAGGTAGAGGCTTGTGAGAGCAACATTTTCAATCCCTGCACTTTAGAGATAAGGGATAATAAACCTCAGAGATAAACTGATTTTCCCAAGGTCACACAAAAGAGGATTTTAAATAAATAAACAGCATAATTGTACAGTTAAGAGTCAGGTCTATGAATTTGCCTTGTGAGATCTGTGAAAAAAATTAGGGAGCTATAATTAATTGGAGAGTTTGAATCTGAGATATTAAGCTTCAGCCATGGGGTATAGACCCACTGGAAATGTTCAGAAAAGATGGGTTTTTAAAGACCAGGAAAGGAATCTTTATCAAACTGATTTTTCTGAAGAAAGGCATCAAGTAGATCTATGACATAAGGCTGAAAAATTGATTCTGGATGACCAGTTCATTCAGTGTACAGATTCCAGGTGTGAGTTCCCTGTGAGAAAGTGATGTAAATGACACAATGGACCAACGGAAGAATCCATACATAGGAAGGATGGCTCAAAAGAAAATTCAAGGCCTGGGCCAGGTGGCTCAGTTGGTTGGAGTATCATCCTGTACACCAAACAGTCACGGGTTTGATTCCCAGTCAGAGCACATACTCAGGTTACGAGTTTGATCACCAGCTGGGGTGAGTACAGAGGCAACCCACTGATGTTTCTCTCTCACATTAATGTTTCTTTCTCCCTCCCTCTCTAAAATCAATGTAAACGTAAAACATATCCTTGTATGAGGATTAAAAAGTAATAATATAAAAAAATTTTAAAATTTCAAGGCTGGAAAAATGCTGGATCTCTCAGACATGCCTCTGTTTTTGGAGTGATCCTATTGAGGTCCTGAATGTTGTGGCTTACAAGGGCAGGCAGACTGGTGAAACCCTACTGTAGTCCTAACAGTTGCTGCTTAATACTAGTTTACTGAGAACGTCTCCAAATATTATCTTGCTTCTAAGTAATGGGGTAGGGGATGGAGAATGAAGAAACATATGACTTAGGTGTACATTGATGTCTTTGTTCCCCCCTCTTTTTTCCCAGCTCCCCAAATAATAGTATCATTGAATGTCTGTTATCTACATCAAAAACAATTCTCCAAAGAAGGGCATTTCAAAATACCTGGACACAAATTGTCAGGGTCATTAAAATACCCTGCAACCCTGTTACCCTGTCAACAAATTGTGTGTCACGTGAGTGTGTGTGTTATGTGTGTGTCATGAGTGGTATGTGTGGGTGTGTGTCATGCATGCCATGTGTCACATATGTCATGTGTGTTGTGGGAGTTGTATATGGGTGTGCATTTGTGTGGCATGTGTATACTGTGCCATGTGCTCCATGGGTTGTGTGTGTCGTGTGATGTGTCATGTGTGTTATGTCATGTGTGAGTATGCTGTGTGTGTTATAGATGTGTTATGTGGGTGTGTCATGTGTGAATGTGTCATGTGTGCATTATTAACATGTTCTCTGACTATAGCTCAGAAGATAGACACATAAAGATAGTGATAAAGTGGCTGGTTTCTTCAGCTTCCATGGTTGTGGAACATAAGAACATTTTGAGGCTTGAAAGTATTGAATAAATGAGTTTCCAGGTTGCTATCCCCTGGAAACTAATTGAAATCATGTGTTTTCTGCACTCAAAGATTAGCTCTGACAGTGCTTCTGAGAATGAAAGCGGGAAGCAGCACTCTACGGCCGCGGTGTTCCACAGCTCAGCTATGGACTCCAGAGTGACCGCTAATGACTGCATGTGTATGAATAACAAATCTTATAAAGAGACAAAGTTCCAAACAGCTTTCAGCTTGGCTGCCTCGAATTACACAGAGTAACTAGGGTGTTCCCCATTTCATTTTGGCGTTGGGGCTTCAGATGGGATTGCAGGTCTGCCTCTATAAGCAACACGAACACTTTACACTCACCCAGGGGTTCTCCCACACTCTGTGAGCTTGCCAATTTCCCCTTTGTGTGTGTTAACAAGCCAGAAAAGCTTGACATACAAAAGCTTAAATGTGAAATCATGGCCCTGTGGTGAAATCTGCCAATTTCAGCAACACCTACATCGGCTGTTTTCAAGGGAAAGGGTGAACATCATTCCCCCTCCCAACCCAAACATACACTCATCCCCAAGCACAATGCTTCCCTCAGTGTGCACCAAGATTTACCTAGAAGTGGCTCAATATTTAGTGCTATTTTATCAAAGTCATTTTTAGGCAGTTTCACTAACTTTTAAGAACAAAATTATTACCTGACCAGTGTAGCTCAGTGGTTGAGCATCGACCCATGCACCCAGAGGTCACCGGTTCAATTCCTGGTCAGGGCACATGCCCAGGTGTGGGCCTGATCCCCAGTGGGGGGCATGCGGAGGTGGCCAATGGATGTTCTCTCTCATCAATGTTTCTATCTCTCTCTCACTCTCCCTTCCTCTCTCTCTAAAATCAATAAAAGAAAAAAAATATTTAACAACGAAATTATCATACTTTTAAAACAGTGGCTGCATATAACATACAAACATACACACATAGAAAAGCAGAACACTGCAGGACATGTGAAAATGTCCTGTGGCTTTTGTCCATTTCTTTAGAATTTTTCACTAAGAATTTTAAGTCTTCACAGTGAAACTCTTACTGAGCCCCAGCAATGAGTGCGGCCCAGCTAGACCCTTCACTTTCATTTCCACTTGAGGGCTCCTCTCTAGGCCTCAGTTTTCCTATCTAGAAAGCAACATTAAAGACTTAGATATTTCTGAGGTCATTTATTCTTAGCTCTAAAACTTTATTGTGGAATTCCATTAAGTAACCTGAGCTCAAAGATAAGTTTTAGAAGTCATCTTCATCAATCCAAAATCATTCAGCAGCTTTCAAAAAATTCCATTGAGAGGTTATCATCAACTTACCCAATGCTATTTTTCTACCAGTTCTCAGTAAATTCTCCCATTTATGATAAGCCAGCCTCCTCTTAAAGAATATACTCTGCTGGCTCTAATCTCTGCATCCTCTAGGACCTTCACTGTTTGATCAGAGAGACATGAGTTCAGATTGTGTCTCAACCACCTGCTGGCTCTGTGCTCTTAGTAAATTACCATCTTAAACCTGTTTTCCTGTTTACAAAAGAAGTTGTGTATATGCTTGTTGCTCAAAGTATGATCATCAGTGCAGCAGCATTGACATCACATTAAGAGCTTGTAAAAACCCTGGCTTGTGTGGCTCAGTTGGTTGAGCATCATCCCATGCACCCAGAGATTGCTGGTTCGATTCCCAGTCAGGGAACATATCTCGATTGCAGGTTCGATCTCCAGTAAGAGGCATGTAGGAGGCAGCCAAGAGATGTTTTTTCTTTCTGACCAACGTTTCTCTCTCTCCGTCTCCCTTCCTCTCTCTCTAAAATCAATAAAAACATATATTTTTTTAAAAGAGCTTGTAAGAAATACAGAATCTCTAGCTCAACTCCAGACCTTCAAATCAGAATCTACATTTTACCAAGATTCCCTACTAATTCCCATGCACATTAAAATTGCAAAAGCACTGATAGTGATATGCCTCTAACAATAAGTGAAATAACTTACCATGGTTCCTAACAAAGAGTAAACACTTATTAAATACCATCATGCCTGTTAACTCAGGAAATATTAACTGGTCATAATTCAAAAAATCTAGGTGGAGAGGGAGTTGAATATTGTGGATAATGATAGCAATGGCTTACAGCATAATTTACGGCTGTCTGAAAAAAGAAAGCAGAAACAACAAAAGCAAGTGACAATGAATAACTGGTTTTTAAATAAAGAGTCCTTACATGGAGTTGAAAGGGTTACCATGTGCTAATATTTTAGAGAACACTGAAATCTTATGACAATGCGTGTTCATTAAAGTAGGAAATTACACAACAAAGTCTTCCTGTGAATATATGATATCTTTCTCCCACAAAATTTAGCATTCTGAAATGAAATTCAAAGTAAATGCTGTTCCTTCTAAATATTTTTTCATGGTTCATTAAATACAACAGATGAAGACCAGACTTTTAGCACACATCTTCTGATATCCTCCCCTGCATTTTCCTATATGCCTCCTACACTCCCCCAAGGCATCATTGGGGTCCATGCTTCTATCGCTTCACACAGAATATGTGTATCCCCTAAATGCTCCCTACCCCCCCCCATCAATTGCAAAAATCCTATCTCTTCTTTTTCAAGTCCCTTCTGGCATGGCACCCCCCTCTGTGAAGAAATCCATGTTTCCAAAGAAGGCTTAATTCTTCTGTGACTCTAATAGAGCATAAGGTATACCCTCTCTTCAGATGCTGGTTACCCTATGCTGGAACCCTCTGCTCATCTGTCAGTTTCATCCAGCAAACTGTGCATCCAGTGGGAAGGGGGGTGGTGTTCATTTCCATCATTTCCTCCGCTTACATTCCTAGATTATTGTTTGACATTAGCAGTGGATCTCAAACTTAAGCGTTCATCAGAAGCCCCCGGAGGCTTGTCAAAGCACAGGTTGTTGGCGCCCAAACACAGAGTTTCTGACTTAGAAGGTCTGGTGTAGGCTTGCTCAGATGCATTTCTTACAAGGTCCAGGTAATGCTGATGCAGTTGTTTGAGGTCATGTTGAGAGCTACTGACTTACAATAGGAACTCAGCAAACCTGTGAATTGATATGAACATGCTTATGATCCCTGCACCTAATGTCAGATAGATCTGAGATCCAACCTCTGGTCTTGCACGTACTAATTCTATACATATTATTTGAATGTTGTTGTTCTTCAGAGTGATAGTTTTCTAGCACTGCTTAATAAAATTGCCACAGACTTGGTGACTTAAAACACATTTATAACAATTTGGCAGTTCCTCCTAAAAATGGTAAGCAAAGAATTCCCATATAATTCAGTGATTCCAATCACAGTTACATACTCAGAAATGAAAACAGACACTCAAGTAAATACATGCACCCACATATTCATAGTACACTATTCACAATAGCCAAAAGATGAAAACAACTTAAATGGATATTGATGAATGAATGGATAAACAAAATACTATATATCCATATAATACAGTATTATTTGCTGATAGAAAGGAATAAAGTACTTATCCATGCTGCAACATAGATGGACCCTAAAAACATTATACAAAGCAAAAGAAGCCAGACACAAAGGTCACACAGAGCATGTTTCTGTTCATATGAAATATTCATAATAGGCAAATATATAGACAAGATTAGTGGTTGATAAGGGACAAAAGAAGTGAAATGACTATTTACTGGGTTTCCTTTTGGGGGTAAGGACAATGTTTGGAAATAGAAAGTTTTAGTGGTTACACAAAATGGTGAATGAACTCAACGCCACTGAAGTGTATGCATTAAAATGGTTAACTTTGTTATGTCAAATTTACCTCAATTAAAAATGATTTAATAATTCACACATTTATTTTTTCAGTTTCCTTGAGTTGGGAGTTTGGTATATTTTAGCTGGGTCCTCTACTCAGTCTTGCAAGCCTGCAATTCAGGTGTTGGTGGGGCTGCGTTCTGCTCAGAGGCTAGACTGGGAAAGGAACCGTTTTCCTTTTCTTTTTTAATCCTCACCTAAGGATATTTTTCCATTGATTTTTAGAGCAAATGGAATGGAGGGAGGCAGGGATGAGGAGGGGAGGGGGAGGGAGAGAGAGACATCAATTGGTTGCCTCCTGCCATCTCGGGGCCTGCTGGGATCAGTGCAATGCAATGAACCTACAAGCACACGCTGCTTGGAATGAGAGGGAGCTTTGCAAGGGAGCAAATGCTCCAGAGCTTTGGACGCAGTCCTATTTATTTGCAGATCGGTAACAAGCCCCTATTTACATGCAAATGAAGCACTCAAAGCACATGGGCAGGCCAGGTTTTCGGAGAATGCATTAACACAAGGTTGAGAGTGGATTAACCCAAGGTTAAGAGTGCATTAAACACAAGGTCACAAAACATCCATCTTCCAACCCTCCAACCCCACATCTCCCCCCTTTTTGTTTTCTTGAAATTGTGGGATTGCCACTGCTGTGGTGGTCAGGAGTGTCATCACTCGTTTTTCAGTGTTCTGCACAGAGGACACCATTCACCAGAGTCCTTGGAGAACCATATCGAGTTCCCGGGCAGAAAGGGTGCACAGAGTCTAAGATGGGCACAGGCAGGGCGTCACAGATGAGTTTATGGACAGCTTCCTGGGCAGACTACAGGACCTGCAAGAACTGTAAGACGGCGAGGGAAAACAGAGTGGTCCAGTTTTTACTGGTTTCTAAAGTAAATTTGGGTAAGGTTTCCTTTAAGGTCCTGTCTTCCTGCAATAAGTATGTCCCTTTCTTTTATCCTTGCTTATTTTTTTATTTCCTCTGAATAATCTTTAACTTGCATAGACCCTCTGCAACTTTCCTAGTCCTTTCTCTGACATAAACCTGAGAGCTTGCTCAATCTATTGGCTGTCTGCACATGGCTGTTTTCCTTCTCCTCCTTACTCAGACCCACACATACTTGTTTCTCTCTGCCTTCTCCCTTTCCCTGTGACTTTACTGGACATTATCTGTCTCTCAGGAGATTAGTAAGCTTGGTGTAACCTAAGTGGGTAGTCCAGTGCAGCTGGTTGACTAAAGTCTGACCTAAAGCCTCTGGGACCAACAACCTCCCATCAGGCAGAGTCCATCATCCATTGATTCTTGGGTGGCTTGCTGCCTCCCAAGCTTTCTGGTCTGTAGCAAATTTTCCTTGCCCCATTGGAGAGCCTGGATTAGGGCTATGAGTTCAGGCCACTGGGCTGAAGTTCCCCTACTTAATGACTGAGACCAAATGACATGGTCCAGAGTTATTACTGCTGCCGCAGCATACTTGATTTCTTCCTAGACATAGCTGCTCCTGTCCATGAACAATACCTCTTCTGATGATGGCTATGGAACATCCTTGAGGTCTGGGTGGGCCGCCTGCACTACCTCCAGGCAGTCCTGTAGAGGTTTCCCTGGGTCATCATGCAGGAGGCAGGCTGGCAGGACTGATGGCCAACGTCTTGTAGAACCTGAGGTGGAGCCGTCCTGGAGTGGCAGTGGCCAGAAACTGAGCAGTCACTGGAGAAGATCACGTCGGAGTAGGGGGTATGGGCACTCCGGCATGACCAGAAACGAATGAGTCACAGTATTTCTCCCAAGGTCCATAGCCCTCTTTGAAGTCCAGGGGCAGGTTAGGGGCCCATAGGCCCAGTCAAGACTGAGTCTGCTGCACCAGCATCTGTCAGGAAACTAACTAGCTTGTCCCCTTTGTCTTGCTATTCTAGGCTCCCGATGGCTCAGTTGGAAGGAGCCCTGGCCCTGTCAATTTTCTAAGTTAAAAACTTTCCTTTGATCCTCTGCACCTGACTTTGCCCTAGTCTTTTCTATCCCTAATCGGGACATAGGCCTGGCCATCCTGACCCTTCCTAAGGTGATTGTTTTCTGTGAGCCTTGTCTACCTTAAGGCTGCTACTACCACCTTTGCTAATTCAGCTGATTGGGCCAATAGGCCTAACAGGAGAACATGGTGAAAAGTGTCCAAGGAAGCCCTCCTCTAGGCAGTATTTGGGTCCCACCATGGGCAAAGGGATGGGAAAAAATTAAATGGATCTACATTAAACTAAAAAGTTTTGCACAGTAAAGAAAATCATCAATAAAACGGAAAGACAGCCTACTGAAAGGGGTTGTCAATTGGTATATCTGATAAGGGTTAATATCCAAAATATATAAAAATATTCATACTAAACACCAATAAACCCAAACAATCCAATTAAAAAATGAGTAGAGGACCTGAATAAACACTTCTCCAAAGAGAATACAGATGGCCAAAAGTCATATGAAAAGATGCTCAATGTCACTAATCATCAGAGAATTGCAAATTAAAAACACATAAGATATCACCTCACACCTATTAGAATGGCTATCATCAATAAATCAACAAACAATAGGTTTTGGCAAGGATGTGGAGAAAAGGGAACCCTCGTGTACTGTTTGTGGGAATGCAGATTGGTGCAGCCACTTTGGAAAACAGTATGGAGTTTCCTCAAAAAATTAAAAATGGAACTGCTTTATGATCCAGCAATTCCACTTCTGAGTATGTATTTGGAGAAACCGAAAACACTAACTCAAAAGGATATATGCACCCCTATGTTAACTGCACTGCTATTCACAATAGCCAAGAAATGGAAGCAACCCAGTGAGGTCCTCTGGGCACTAGGGCTGCTGTCCATGATTAGACTAACCGTAACCAAGTTCAGGGAGACACAGTAGGGAGGCAGACGAGGACAAAAACAAGGGAAGACACACAAGACAGAAACTTTCCCTTTGTCCGCCTGGCCGCTCCCCGCGCGGGTGAGGACTGGCACAGGCTCAGCACGGTCACTCACACACAGTTACACTCACACAGTCACACTCACACATCGTTTGAATATTCTTCCAGAAATTTCCTATCCTGAGCGGCGCCTATGCCACTTGGGAGGTGATCAGTGTCCCCTTCTGCCGCAGTGGCGGGTCTGAATGAGCAGAATTTGCCAGCTTTGAACCCCACCTAACGTCTTAGGGGGATTCCCAGGAGAGGAGAGGCTGCGCCACGTCCGGCCCTCTCCTCTCATCCAGATAGACTGGTCACCCAGAACTCACCTCCGGAGGCTTTGCCAGGTCTCCTTTAATCATTTTTGGGACGTCTTGGCATCTCCCGGCCACTCGTCGGAAACCCAAGTAGGATCTTCAGAGCCCTGAAACTCAGGGGGCGCCCCCCCTCAGATCTATAGGGGTCCGGCGGCCGGATCAGGAGAGGCTGCCCATCCTAGGCATCCAGCCCTTGGTGTAGCAAAGCACCAGGGATCTCGCTGGGTCCTCAAAATGTTGTATCTGCTGCTGCAGGACTCAATAATACGGGCAGCAGCATAAAATACCTACCCCAGACTGGGTGGAGATTTTTAGATAAATAAGCCAAAAAATATTCTCTGGGGGAAGAGAAGCCCCCATTCTAGTTAGCATTTCCTCAGAACGTTGTTGCAACTGCTTAAGGCTTCCCCAGGTAACCCTAGGAAGGGTTTGAGAGGGGCCCTGGGACCGAGTCCGGGACCGAGTGCGAGTTTTACAATCAGTGTCCAAGGGCAGCTGTGTCATTTGAGGAGTCAGGTTGAAGGACAGGTCCTTCCTGTTCATGGTAAGGTTTTATCCACCGAGCGGCCAGCCACTTGGGACCTGTAGGAGACAAAACACAAGCATCCCCCCCCCTCCCCCCGCCCCAAGCCAGTAACTCTGCAGGACCTTGCCATTCGGGTCCTTGCTGTGGATCTCTGTACCGGACTAAAGGCTTGGGCCCTGTGGCAGAAGCCTTTTGTTGAAAATGTGGCTCCGCAACTGTAGTGCCAAAGCGATCTCGATTTAAAAAATTTAAGGTATAGATTGCTAGAGAAAGCTGATTTACAGGGGGTTTACCCATACTCCCCCCCTTTTTGTTTTTAAATTAATAATTTTAAAGTAGCATGAGCACGTTCAACAATAGCTTGTCCTGCAGGATTATAGGGGATGCCAGTTTTAAGGCTAATGCTCCATTGTTGGAGAAATAATGCTTTGAGCCAATGCTTTGAGATGTATAGGCTGGCCCACTATCTGTTTTAATTTCCAGTGGCACCCCCATATGTGCAAAACAGGACAGCCAGTGACACTTAATGTCTTTGGCTTTTTCCCCAGTAGCGATGGTTTTGTGTAGAAAATTGGAATGAGTATCAACAGTAACATGTACCCACTGAACTCGACCAAATGATGGAATATGTGTTACATCTGTTTGCCACAAGGCATTAGGGGATAAACCCCGAGGATTGACTCCTGCTGATGTTGGAGTCCCTCCGGAAAGTTGGCAATCTGGGCAAGCCTTAATATCTTGAGCTTGCCAGAGGGTCAAATGAAAGGTTTCCATGAGTGCTCGAGCATTCTGGTGAGAAAAGGCATGCGAACACTGCGCTCGCTGAGATGCAAGAGTTGTTGCTACGATGGAGCAATCACAGGCCAATTTGCAGGAATCATTGTAGGATTGGGGAGCCCAGGTTTTTATGCTCCCATGGGTTTTATAATAATAGCATTGATTGCTCTCAAATCATGAAGTAATCTCCATTTACCACCTTTTTTAGGAATTACAAAAATAGGAGTGTTCCAGGTACTGACTGAAGGTTCTATATGACCTGCTTCTAATTGCTCTTTCACTAATCTGTTCGCATGTAACAATTTTTTCCCCTTTTAAGGGCAACTGACCAACCCATACTGACTCTGTTGTTTTCCAGGCCAATGAAAGGAGGGGAATTTTACCAGTGAACCCTAGCCAAAAGGCTGGGTTTGAATAACCATTCCCCATTGAGAGAGAGGATCCCTTCCCCACAAATTTAAGGGAGACTCCATGACATAAGGTTGAATCCATCCTTTTTGTCTATCTGGACCTGTACAGGAAAGGGAGTGAGTACTTTGTTGAGGAGCTTGAGTTCCTCCCACTCCTGTAACTAATAGGGGTACCAGGGCTTTAGGCCATTCCTTAGGCCATTCCCGTGTTATAATAGAAATGTCTGCCCCTGTGTCCACTAATCCGGAAAATAGTTGCCCTTGTATATGAATGGAGAGCAAAGGCTTTTTGGTGTTACTAGCCGCAGTCCAGAGAACATCACGCTGACCAGTGCTCCCAAACCCTGCATTCCCTCTTATTGTGGAGTTGGCTCCAGGAACCCAGTAGGGTAACAAAAAGAGTTGAGCTATTTTGGGTCCCGGTGTTAATACATGAGAAAGCCCACAGCCTTAAGCTTTACTTTAATCTCTCCTTCAAAATCTGAGTCAATTACCCCTGGAATCACCTGTATTCCTTTCATTGTTAAACTAGATCTTCCAATCACTAAACCTACTTTCCCCTCCGGCAAGGGGCCATACACACCTGTAGGAACTAAACAAACACCTTCAGACTCCTTAAGGGTTAATTCTGTGGTGGTGATAAGATCCAGGCTGGCACTTCCTGCTGTGGAGGCTGGGAGGTCTCCAACCCTCCGTTTGAACTTCCACGTGGCGAATTAGGCCTGTGTTCACACTGTTTTTACTAGCGCCATCCAATCCCAGGAAGTCATCAGTTAACTACCAGCTATTATTGCCTCCAACATTCCTATAGTAAAGGAACTTTGCAAACCATTCTCCCTTATGCTTTGCCTGAATTCTTTAAAGACCTGATAGGGCAAACATTCGTGCACAGGTTGTTGACCTGGCCGTATTATAGCTGGAAAGCCTTAAGGTCGCCCACTTTCCTGGCCTCTATAAGACAGCCCTCCATTGCTGGGTGTGGTGAGGCTAAGAATTTCTCCACAAAAGGTGGAGGAGGGGGAGGAAAACTTTCCTCCTTTGTGGACCATGTGGGAGGGGTCGGCTCCGGAGTTTCCTCTGAAGGGGAGGCCAGAGCCGCCCCACCGCTGGGACCGACTTCCTTAGTTAGCAGCTGCAAAGCTGTAAATCCTGACCCCATGCTGTCTTACTGGAAACCTCTCAGACACTAGATATGCAGGCAGCTATCCCAAGCCGGGTGCCACTGGCTCAAGAAAACTCTTTCTCCAGTGAAGTTTACTGTGGATCCGGATCGCTACTTCCCTTTAGCATACCATTACGTTGCTGGTCTCATCAAATCTCACCGCTATGTACCTGAATCAGTTCGGGGTGTCACCACTTGCTGGTCGTGTTGAATCTTGCTGCTTCGTACTCAAATCACATCGGGGTCACCACTTGCCGTCTCGGGGCCTGCTGGGATCAGTGCAATGCAATGAACCTACAAGCACATGCTGCTTGGAGTGAGAGGGAGCTTTGCAAGGGAGCAAATGCTCCAGAGCTTTGGATGTGGTCCTATTTATTTGCAGATTGGTAACAAGCCCATATTTACATGCGAATGAAGCACTCAAAGCACCTGGGTGGGCCAGGTTTTCGGAGAATGCATTAACACAAGGTTGAGGATGGATTAACACAAGGTTAAGAGTGCATTAAACACAAGGTCACAAAACGCCCATCTTCCAACCCCCGAACTCCACAGCCTCCCACACGTGCCCTGATTGGGGCCAGGGATTGAACCTGCAACCCAGGTACATGCCCTTGACCAGAAATCGAACCTGAGACCCTTTGGTTCATGGGCCGATGCTCTAAGCACTGAGCCACACCGGCTGGGGCAAAATCCATTTTCAATCTCCCTTAAGTTGTTGGCAGACTTCATTTCCTTGCGCTCTGGGAAATGGCACCTTGCTTCTTTAGGCCAAGCAGAGTCTCTCTGACTTCTCTGACCCAATCTTAGTACTGGAGTGTACTGTGTATACTTGTGAGGTTCTGCACCATGACTCAAGAACTCTCATTTGTGCTCTACCCAGAGCACTTGTGTTCGTCCTTCGGTATTGACATGCTCCGAGCAGGCCATGCTCCCAAGACCAGTCACTACTTCTGCTTAAGTACTACACATCACACTCAATTATAATTATTCATTTAGAGTCTGCCTAAAATGCTAAGTTCTTATAAAGAAGATAACATTTCTTCTTACATTGAACAGATGGCACTTTTTATAGGATTCATTTGATTAGATCAGACCACCCAGGATGATTTCTCTTTTGATTAACTCAAAATAAAAAGTTTTGGGAACTTAATTACATCTGAAAATTTTCCTTCATCTTTGGCAAGTCACAGGTTCTGTCTGTACTCAAGGAGATAAGCTTATACACTTCTGTGACTGATTGGAGTCCCCTTAGAGTATGCATGCTTGCCACAGACTGAATGCTTGTGTGGAGCCCTCATGAATGAGAGTAGTGTCCTTGTATTAACAAGATCCCAGAATGCTCCCCTGCCCTTCTACCATGTGAGAACACAACAAGAAGACTGTCATCCATGCCCAGGGAGTACACCCTCACCACATTCCAATCCTCCAGAACTGTAAGATATAAATGTCTGTTGTCTATAAGCCTCTCCCCTAGTCTATGGTTTTCTCTTATAGAAACCTGCAGGGACTCAGACAATGCAGCACTAGCTTTCCAATTTGTTAAGTGAGAAAGTAATAATACTCTTAGATATATCATAGGCATTCAATGAGACAAAGCCAGCACAATGCTGGTATACAGTGAAGACTCAATAAATATTAGAACCAGTAACACTGATTCACCACATTTATCATATAACAGTTATCATTAGTTAAATGTCCTAAGGCTCATTTATTACACCTCCAATAATAAAGTAATTGAGACCAGGAAGGAAAACTAATCATGATTATTAGATTTTGCAGCTGAAGAACAAAGACCAACAATACCTGGCACATGCTTCAATGCATACCTTGAAGGAAAAAATAACTTCTTAATTCCCCATAAGGAAGTGACAGGTGGGCTGATAAGGAGATGTGCCGGTGTTTTCTAAGCATGTCCACAGTCACAGTACACCTTGGAGGGAGCTTCAGTGGAGCGATTTTTTCACCTGAATAATGGTGGCAATCAAATCAATGTACCCTTAGATGCAGCTTCCTGATGGCTGCCTCCTTCTGAGGACCTAGACAAGCACTCCCAGATTACCATTCCAGAGTCTTGTGCTATTATTCAGAAAATGTTGCTTCTGAATAATTGCAGGATCTCTTCACTGCCACTCTAGGCATATTCTGGGTCTTCATGTAACAGTGTTGGGAGCAAAACTAGTAGGCATTGAGAAGGTTGGTCAGACCCATTTCTAAGCAGAAGGGAGTGGTGTGGTGAGGTTGGATATGCATGGTCTCTAGGAACAAACCTGGACTCCGTATTTGTTTGTTTTATCACCACCAAGCTGTGTTGTTGGACAATTATACCAACTAACTAAACCAAGGCTTCTTCATCTATTAGATAAAAATAATCAGTTATTTTTTATTTATTGTTGATCTATTACAGATGTCTACCATTTCCCTCTTTAACAACCTGCACCCAGCTCCTGCCCCCACCCCAACCCCGCCTCTGGCCATCACCACACTGTTGTCTGTGTCTATGGGTTATGCATATATATGTTCTTTAGATAATCTCTTCACCTTCTTTCATCCAGTCCACTCCACCCTCTATGACAGCAGTTCTCAACCTGTGGGTTGCAACCCCTTTGGGGGTCAAACGACCCTTTCACAGGGGTCACCTAAGACATAACAGTAGCAAAATTACAGCTATGAAGTAGCAATAAAAATAATTTTATGGTTGGGGGTCACCACAACATGAGGAACTGTATTAAAGGATTGCGGCATTAGGAAGGTTGAGAACCACTGAACTAGAGGAATCCAAATCATAAATGTTAACTTAAAAATAAATTATTCCAATAAAGTTAAGTGTCATATGGGCAGCTTTTATTTTATTTTTGACTGTTCTCTTTTTTTATTTCCCTTCACCTTTTCTCTCCCCTTATCCAACCCTGTCAAATATTGATGCTGCTAACAGAACATACTTTTGGTATTTTTATAGAATTAACTTGAAGTTAGGGTTAGGGTTAATTCCACTTGGTACACCTTCGACACTCTACATCATTACTTAAGCTCCTCCTATGTAGTCCACCCAGAAATATTTTATTCATTCTTTAATACTGATCTTTACTATGTAGATTGTGTCTCATTTGTCTGCTCCCAGGGCAACAAATTATGACCTCTCTTTAAGCATTATATGTCATAGTGAATATATTTGTGTAGAATCTGTCTTCCCATCAAAAATCCTAAGTTTTGGTAAACATGATTACCTTTCTTCTTCAAATGCTAATGGCTAACACAGAGCATGACTAGTGGTAGGTGCTTAATTAATATATATTGTAAAATGAGTGATGGAATAAATGAATGAATGAAAAAATAAATTAATGATCCCTAATATTGTTTGGCAAAGTTATCTTTGCCACATAAACATATCTACTAAATAAGAAATGTAATTCCATTTGCACATAGCAGATCCCTTTAAAATTATTTGAGTGGTGGCCTGTAAGAACATGATTCTCTGTCCTCAATTTTCTCTTTTAGAACTCCACTTTGACAGATAAATTTATTATATAAATATTCTCACAAAATTCTCTTCACAGCTTTGTTTCCAATCAACCCAAATAAATTCAACAATAAAACAAAAATAAAGAATGTAGAAAAAAAAGAACTAAAGTAGTATTTCCTGTTATTTTTCAAATAGATAGATACATATAGATATAATTTAATTATTTACTTTATTTTCAATAATTAACTTTTGTTACATACTTTCCATTATTTTAAAGTAAACAAATTCTTAATGCTGTTTCCACTCTCCCCCAGAACTTTCTAAATAGATAATCATTTTATGACATTCATAATGTCATTTCCAAAGCTGTGATCATACCTGATAGACAGAAAATAAGGAAGCAACCAGTGGGACTAAAAAACAAACAAACAAAAAAACAACAACAGTGGGTCTTGTGTGAAAAATCTTGGGGGAAAAAACGGGGTAAATGTCTTTGGTTCATTGATTGGAATCCAGACTATTGGATGGCAGTTCAAATGAGTGGACTCTGATGTTGATAGGGAATTAGGTAGATCATGGAGGACAAAGAAGGGAAAAGGAAGGAGTAAATATGCAAAGACAAGTCTCCAAGAAATAAAATTGACAAATATCATTTTGTAAGCACTATATATGAAACAGCCTTCTAGTTTTTACATATTTAACACACACAAATGAAAGTCCAAATAGCATCACTCCATCTACCACTGCCCCAAAATTTATATCCCATGAGAACTATTAACTAAAGCAAACTTGGCATGTTTTTTTTTTCTATTACTTTATTTCACTTGCTTTTACTGCCCCTTCTGCTTTGACTGATATTCTCTGTCTTCATTGCTTTATTCTTCCCTCAGCCATGTTTCTTCATACTTATAACCTGAACTCAAATACCAAGCCTTCCAGAAAATCTTGCCTGTCTAATTGCTGCCTGTGCCCAGTGCCTTACTGTAAATCTCAATGCTTCCCTAATAACCTGTGGGTCTGTTTTGTTCCATTTACTTGTCTATGTCCATCTTTCTAGTCACTGACAAACAAACAAAAGGTGAATGGATAGTCTAATTTTACCCTTCATAGAAAACCTATAAAATAGGAGCTCTCCTCCAGATCTTACACACAATAAACTGTTAAGTCCTCAGAATATCAGCATCAGCTGCAGGATTCCAAGCCACATCTGTCACACTGATGCCCATGCTCTTACCACTCAGCAACATTGTAATAGTTTAATTAAAATATAACCTCACAAATAGGAAAATATGTGTTACCTGGGAAGGATAGTTACACCAGAAAATAATATGGACCTTACCAAAAAAAAAAAAAAAAAAAAAATCAGGATAATGTCTGCATTCTTCACCAGAAAAGGCAAAAAAATAAATAAATAAATAAAATAAATGGAAACTAAACATTCCTGATTAATCTGAGAAGTGAAAATACATTCTATGCAATAAAATCTGTGTCATTCATATTTGCCAGGAAGATATGTCAGAAAGAAAAGCACAATCTGTCCTAAGTGTTATAAAGTCTCTCTCATGCTCCTATTAATAGAGCTCTTCTATGTAAGAAAAAGAGCAATGGTCTTGGATCCAGGCACAATGGATTCATTTGTCAGACCTGATGAGCATAGCAAAACTGCACTGCTTTACAGTGTGACCTTAGACATGTTACTTAGACCCTCTAGACTTAGTTTTCACATCTGAAAGTGGGCTCTCATGATATCAAGGTCATAGAGCTATTTTAAGTTAGAGAATTAATATAAAACACACATCACAATATCTGCCACATACAAAATACTCAGTAACAGTTAATGAGAACAATCATGGCCTATCTTCACTCCCTGAGCTATAAAGTCCTCAGGTGAATATGTTTTGCATAATCAAAGGAGTGTAAGGAAGATCCTAAATGACGATGAATTCATATTAAGGCATAATATGCATATACAGGATGATGAAGTTCTTAATGTTCATCATTCAGGATGACAGTACCTTCTGCTTTCGTTAAGAAAGCCAGTGGGCCAGGGGACCAGGATGGCTTCATTTCTATCTTGGCCTATCAACACTTTCTTAATGAAAAGGGAGATGCAGGCACAAAGGATAAAATCAAAGGGGAATCATGCCACTATTTATCATCATTATTAGATAGGCTTGTTCTCCAAACTCTAACATGATGCTCTTTGTAAGTGAGCAGCTGGCCTAATTTCAACCCTAAAAAGAAAGAAATTCTCCCTCCTCCTACATCCAAATCATACTAGCAAATGGCTGCTTAAAATTTCAGAGAGCATCCTCATATATTTCAATATAAGAGAAGAGGGAAAGAAAAGCCAGCTCCTTGATGTTTCATCCATTTGGTTTACCTTATTAATTGATCTTCCTAACACATTGTCCAAAGATTGGATTCTCTGGGAAGCCAGTGCTGAGACAGACAGCAGTGTAAAGGGTTTACTGGGGAGTCATCTGTGATAGGAAATGGGAGGAAGTATGAGTTGGGGGTTGGGGAGGCTGTGGACTGAAAGGCAGACCTGACAAAGTCCCTGGCAACCCAATGAGGAAGTCTGGATTGAAGATTATCAGAGAAATCCTATATTAAGTTGGAATGGTCAGACTTTATACCACTGCCTTGCTCCATAATTGGACAGAGGCCACGTGAGGGAGTGTGATGTAAGCTAGAATTGCTGAAAAAGACCCTGAACACACTATCAAGTGAAGTCTCTCAGATGCCACACTCCATGCAGATGGACGACAAGTCTTTTCTTGAAGAGGAATCTGAGTGATCCATCTAAGTATCTTCAATACAAACAATACCCAGTGTACCACTCAGATAATGCAGTCAGATATTGGGCATTAACCCTGAAAATGGATACCTGCTCTTCTGGTAGAAAAACTAGCCAACTGGGGAACATAAATTTTACTTCTTCTCTTAACTTCTTCAAATGATGACCATGATGATGAGTGATCAGTCAACTTCAAATAACTTACTTGTTTTAAACTCTGTGCTTCTGCCAGAGGCCCTTTCTATATTATTTTTTATTTTTCAATTATGGTTTACATTCAATATTATTTTATTTTTAGTTTCAGGTATATAACTAGTGGTTAGACAATCATGTACTTTATAAAATATTCCCCCTGATATTTCCAGTACCCAATCGAAACATTATATGCACCCCTATGTTCCTAAATAATTTTAAAGTACTATTAGGATAGAATACATTTAAAAAATTAAATTGTTTTATATTGAGAAGATGAAAATTAATAAGAAAAGAAGCAAAAAGATTACAGTATTATTTGCACTGATACAATTTTTGAGATTGTTCTCAGGGTGGATATTTTCTCCAGGGGTTAGTAAGTATGAGAGAATGAATGAAAAGCTGTAAGTACACTAGATAACTTGGAATAAGAAATTCAAATTCAGTGAATACAAACTATTCCAATTAAGTTGTACATTTAATCATCTACACACTTTCTTGAAATAAAATATTAAGCCTCTTTTCTCTAAAAAAAAAAAAAAAAGGGCAATATTTTCTCAGAAACCCACTGAAGCCTGAATTGAAATATGAGGAGACCACTCAGTCATAAATTCTGCCAGACAGAGAGACAAATAGTCCCACATAGTTTAATTTAATCAACTAAACCCATTGGAGAAATGTGGAGTTGGGATACTAAGTCAAGTTGGAGATTACACATATCAGCAAAGTTAATGGTCTTTTTATTTTGAGACTGCCATGGGGACAGGATTACATTTGAGCTTGTAGCTGGATTAATTAAGTAACAAAAAATGAATTTAGCTTATTCCATATTACCCAAGTGCACACTGGAATGACCAATTCAATGATCAACTTTTTATTGAGCATCTATTATATAATCAAGTAGAATGCCTGACCTGGGGATCAGTGAGAGGTATCAATAAATTAAAAGAATTAAATGCTAAGATATGATTCACATGATCCACTGATTAGTGAGTTAGTGCTGATTCACTCCTGTTGTCTATAAGCTTTCCAATAAAATACCCATGAAACAAAGAGTGACTCAAATGTACAACAATAATGAGAAGTACGCAAATCGTTCAAGTACCTCTGAGGGAATTACCATGAGTTACAGTGTGGAGAGACTCAACTGAGAAGAAACCAGAGGATGGAGAGATCTGTGGTCCACCAACCAGAAAGTCCATCATAATCTGTTTCCCCTAGCCAACACATACACACACACTGCTCCTTTCCTTCTGTTTCATTCTAGAAATTATGAAGCTAAACTCTAGGAGTAAACAGGGAGTCAAGATTGGGTGCTACATTATAAAATATTCAGTAAAATAGCTTTTGCAGATAGAGAGGGGGAAACAGGTAATGGAAAAGATGTGGAGATTGTGTTTCCTCATACACTCACTTAGGTAGTAAAAAAGAACCATGGATAGTTTCAAATTAGAAAAAAAAAGAAAAAACAAACAAACACATACACAAGAAAAATAGAAAGAAAAATCCCCTCTATTCATTCAGGAGTTCTATCAGTCAGAGTTATCAATAGGCTCACACAGCTCCTACCACCCAAACATCCCTGTTAGGAAGGACCAGAGCTCCCTGGCCGGTTTGGCTCAGCGGTTAGAGCGTCGGCCTGTGGACCAGAGAGGAAGGACCAGAGCAAATTCTTGCTGAAGCCCAACAAAGCACCTGACTCTCCCTAGAAAATCTGCATGAGACACTCTATAGCCAAACATCTGAAAAGTACATTTTAAAGACCCAGATGTTTACAAGTGAAGCATAAAATGGAGAAATACAACCTTAACTCAAACAGTGAATGAACAATTATTTTATACACACACACCATGTTACACTTATGAAAAGATATTTAGCTTGAAAGACAATATTTTATAATAACAAAAAGTTTGAACTTTATTAGAAATTAGGTGATTGCAAACAAAGACATTTTTCATCTACCACATATTTCAGTTTTATCTCTGGGAAGCCATTCTTCTCACAGAACAGGACTTTGGGATCTTCAAGGATGAGTATATATCAGTTAAAGAGACAAAGGTATGAAAATACATACATGCCAAGAACAAGAAACAGCATCGGAAAAGAGGCTGAATCCTGAACAAACAAAAACACACATGTCATAGTGCCTGGAGTTAGGGCTGTGTGGTGATGGTGCTAAGAAAGGAAGCCTGGCCGGTGTGGCTCAGTTGGTGGGGTGTTGTCCCATGCACCAAAAGGTCACCAGTTCAATTCCGGTCAGGGCATATGCCCCGGATGTGGGCTCCATCCCCAGTAGTTGGCATGCAGGAGGCAGTTGATCGATATTTCTCTCTCTCTCTCCCTCTCCCTGCCTCTCTCTCTAAAATCAATAGAAACATTTTTTTTTTAATGCCTTCAAAAAAAGAAAAAGAGAAATGAAGGGGGCCAGGAAACCGGAGAGTGGGAGCCAATTCAGCACCTTAGGATTCAAGCTGCAGAGTTCAGATCTTATCTTGCAAGCCACAGGGAACCACTGGAGTTCATTGCCTTCTTGGAGTTCTAGTCACAGAGGTTTCATTTGAATATTGCCAGAGTTGCCTATACACAGGACTGTAAGTCAGGGAGACTGTGGTCCAGAAAGGTGATGAGATGAACTCAGCACCATGCAATGAGTTACCGATTTTATTGCCAAGGGAAAATCCAACCACACAGTGCTATAATATACATAATCATTCTTAAAGAGAACTATTTTTGCCTACAAAAGCATCTGAAAGAGTGTAAAAGTCTGTGTTTTTCATATTTTATGCAAATATATTTTCCTGTTTTTTCTCAATCTGTTCCCATCTGTCCTTTTAAAAAATACTCTGCAAAAAAAACAAAAAACAAAAAACATTGTTTTATATAAAAACTAAAAATTGGAACAAGCACCTGGTCATTTGTATCAATTATTGAGTACTTTGGATGTTTTCCATGAACAACACTCAGACGGATTGTTCTCTAAAGGTTTTGCAGTTACATTGTTAATCAACACTGAGTCCCTTACACATGCTTACTGTGAAAAGACGAGGATTAAAGATGTGAATAGGGCTAGAGTCTTACCTAGAGAAGCTGTAACCAAGTGGCATGGACTTGACATTGATAAACGTGAGATTTAAATGGGTCCCTGTGACCCACTGACAGTGAGAACATGGGCAATGATAGATGTTCAGCTTTCTCAACCAAACAGCTCTGCAAAGGCAGACTCCTCAGCTCCTTCCTGGGTGTTTATAATATGTATATAATAAAAACTACACAATATAGAAGAGTGGGTTATAATTAGACCTTTCCCATTGGAAAGATGTAAACATTGCATGGCACATTATGGGTAACATGACTTTCCCAGTGCCTGGAAGAAGGTAGGCGGTCGATAAATGTTTATTCCCATTTCTTACCATTACTCTGCCACTCCCTAGTCCCTTACACTGTAAGCTCATTGTAAGCAGGACGTTCAACTTTATATGTGCTCATCACTTAGCATCTCATCACTATACATTGGAAATTCTCAATAACTGCTTCTCAATATGCCAGCTCACTGTGCCCCAATTCTCTTTGTAAAGTCACACTGGAAAACATTCTCCTGGGCTTGAACTGAGGATGCCACGTGATAGCTGTTAGGCATGTGAAACTCACACAGCAAACATTCAACAAATGTTAACCATTATACTCTCATATAGGGAGAATGTATGCCAGAATGAAGAACAAGCCCTTAGGAGCTAGACTTTCAAATACTAGCTGCATGCCTCTGGCCAAGCCATTTTAACGCTCTGTGCCTCCATTTCTCACCTGAATGGGGGAGCTGATAATAGTACCAATATAACATAATTGTTGGGCTATCAAATTAGTTGACATAAGCACTTAGAACAATGTCTGATGTATAGTAAGCACTATTTATTATCTGTTATTATAATAATTCTCCCTTCTGAGATGAATAAATGAGACATCAAAAAAACACAACCCATTCTTGTCATGTCTACTGTTTCAGACCTTACAGTGGAAGGGGAGAGGAGTATTTCTTATTTCTTCAGGGCTGGCTGCTCCCATCACTAGCTATTACTCTGTTAGAATGATCTCTGGTGCCTTCTGCTACCCTGGGCTTTTGCAACCATTCAGATCTCACTCTGCCTTCTCTTCCTCTCTTCCTTGTCAGCCTTTGGATTCTAGGCTGAAGCCAACACCAGTCACTTTAGCAAACTCTAGTGCTGCGGTGGGCTGTTCTCTGAACTCCTTCCAGTGGGCTCGTGGCATTTATCTGTGCAAAGAGGAGACTACCCAAAGAATTTTCAGCACTTGCGGGCTTCCAAGCATTGCCCTTGTGTCTTTGTGCATCTCTGTTTTGAACTCTGATGTCAGAAAGTTGCCATTGTCTGAATTGGAAGTAAAATGTTACCTTTGGTGTGGCTTGTTTCTTTAAGGGTAAAGTATTTTAAATCTTGGTGCAGGGTATCTTGTCTCTGTGGTACCGAAGTAGGTTCAATCCTGTGGGTTTTTAATTTCTTCATAAGATATCTCAGTCATTTCACTGCGTTTGAGATATGTTTTAGGGTCTCTCATCAGAGACTTTTTAGGTCTAGGCTTCACTACTTTTTGGCTATGGACTGGTTATTTTAGGACTTATTAATTCATAAATTCAACAAACATTTATTCAATGCCAAATAAGGGATGGGTACTTTGTTTTTGTGCATCACTGCATCCCTAGTACTTACCCATGATAATACCCATGCTTTCAAACAGAAAGCTACCTGTTAGTGGAACCAGATAAACACGAATCAACACGGTGACAAATAAGTATGTAAGTATAAATTGAGATATGTTAATAGACAAAAGGAAAAGCAGAGAATAAGCCTGCCTAAATATGAGGATGGTAGAGAAGACACTTTGTAGTGGTTACATTTGAGCAGAAATGCGAAAGCTGAGTATGAATTCACAATGGGAGAAAGAGTTCCAGGGAGAGGAGATAGAGGTACAAATGTGCAAAGACACAGCTGCAAGAAGTATGGTTTGTTTCAGGATCTAAAAGGTCATAAAAGAGGACCACAAATGCATCTATGGAATTGAGCATCATAGAGGTCAAGGTTGAAGCAAAGAACACCTGCCTTGCCTTCTCTAATCTAGACTAATAAAATGACTCTTTAATTCCTGTTAAATTACTAGTTCCTGCTGTGAATGTTTTAAGCAATAAAGCCTTGGTAGGAGAAGACAGTTGTTGCTGAAGACCATCCAAATCCTCCAACATCATTTTCTTCTGTGCCTCCACTCTCCCCACCTACCATGCCCACTCTATAATAAACTGCTGCTAATTCAGTATTCCTAAAACATGTTATTATATTTCCTAGACCAATTGATTCTGTGTATATTGTTTTAGTTATGCAAAAGCATTTCCAGTACGGCCCCAAACAACCTTCATTATTCTCTCGTGGTGGGTGCAAGGGAATTTTGCCTGAAGTAGCTGCCTTCTTCTCCCAAAAATATTCTATTTGCTAGCAATCCATGGATCTTAACCACTTGATACATTCTTCATTGTCATTTCAGTCCCCATGATACCATGGTCCAATTTAACCTCTATCCCCCCAGGGAATAATTGCGAAGAGTCATTGGCCATTCCTCTAAATTGCTTAAATATTTCATTTTATATTCGTATTATTTTGTCCCCATTAAATATAAGTTCTTCAAATACAAAGGTCATGTATTACATTTTATATTGGCCACAGTACCCAGTCTCACGTTTTTCTGTTTGGAAATGACTAAGATAGCTAAAGATGGGGAAGATGGGAAAGTTGAAAAGATTCCTAAAAGACATAAAAATTGAGAATGTATCATGAATCATTTAAGACTCTCTATACAGTGTGTTATCAGAAACTTAGTCCCTAAACTCAGTTACTAAACCTCACATACTAAAAAATCATAATTTTTGGTTTACTATTAGAAACTCCACGGAACTTTATCCCCATAATGTTTTCATGTCTATTCAGAAAATCTCTTTGACTTTATATTGATGCACAGAGAACTGTCAGTACACTGGATCTCTAGCCTACAATATTTGGTCAGCATCAGATAAATGGACACTTGATTCCTTCCTCCTGAATTTCACCAGATACAAGACCTTTATGCTTTTATTATATTTCCTACAACAAGACAATTAAACACATTTCTCTGAAATAGACTTGAGTATATATTATTTGCTAAAAGTTACACTTGCATTGCCTAATACATATTTACATCTAGTCTGCCTTAAAATTTTTAATTTGTAAAAAACACCAAATATAGGGTATACAAAAATCATCAATAAGACATATCTAGGTAGGTGAGCATTTTCAAGATCCAATATCATTTTATCCCAGGACACTTGCCCTCAGCAGGAGTTCGGTGCATGTTTGCTGATGGATGTATTATCATATGACAACACCAGAGCTGATGGAAAACTAGTTCATTCCAAAGACAGCAGGAGACAATAGCAGGGGGTGGGGTGGAAGAACCATGACTTCACTGTCGATATACTACACTTTAAGGTGATTTTCTCGCTCACTGAATTGCTTGTTTCTTCAAATGATTTCACTAATCTCTTAAGTGGGATGGCACAGACCATACACTAAAACAGCATTGAGAAACTTAATATTGGTAGAAAATGCATAAGTAAACCCACTGCCTTACCCCACCCCCTCAACTCCCACAGTAAAGACAGCAATTATATTAGCTCTTTTTCCCATGTTTTCCCCCTGAGAAACAGACTTGGGATATGTTTTCTCTAGCTATAACATGGTATTGGACATTTGTGTCTAGGAAAGAGAAAAATTTGGTGAACATTATACACTAAAATTGTATTGAAATATTTATTTAAAAGCCAAACCTTTAGCAAATGTAGAAACTAGCCCGTGATCCCAGTTACTGATATGCTCCTGCTCATGTATTTCACTAACATTTAATGAGTTTCTAGTCTATATTAGGCTCTCTGCCTGACTTTGAGACTTTACTTATTTTATAATCCTCACTGAGCATATTTTTCCATTTATCTTCAGATAGAGTGGGAGGGAGGGGGAGACAGAGAGAGAGAGAAACATCGATATGAGAGAGACACATTGACTGGTTGCCTCCTGCATGACCCTGACCAGAGCCAGAGAGACGAACCATAACTGAGGTACGTGCCCTTGACCAGAATCGAACCCACGACTCTTCGGTCCATGGGCTGACACTCTAACCACTGTAAACCAGTCAGGATTTGACTCTGAGATTTTAAAGATGAATAACCTACAGACCTCACCCTCAAGATGCTCATAATCTAGGTGGGGAGATAAATTATGCAAACACATACACTATAACATATGCTTTTGTAATAAACATTATCTGTATAAAAAATAAGTGGTTCATGAACCCAAAGAAGCAAGCAGCAGTACACTGGGATGGCCAACCATAGATACCAAGGTCCAATCTAAATGATGGAAGGAGATTGCTAGGTAAAGCCTTTTGCAAATATTCATATTTAAAGTCTTTAGTGTCCTAATCCCCTAGGTTCAATGTACAATTATCTAAAGTATTTTTGAAATAATTTTAGACTGATGAAAGAGTTTTAAAAAGTGCAGAGTTTCTACATAGTCTTCATCCAGCTCCCCCCAGTATAAACACTTTACATAGTCATGGTATAATTATCAAAATCAGAAGGTTAGCATTGGTACATTAAATTAATATATGGAGTTGACTAGAATTTTGCTATAGGACACATGATTCAAGTTGAGCTTCTCAGTCAAATTCCTCCTATTGGCTACAGCTATTAGTTTATACCCTGTTGAATGCCTTGTAACAGGCCGCTAAGACTCACACGAGGTGTTTTAATGGAATCCTCTGGAAAATGGAAGATTATTTTGCACTCAAGCTTCTAGGTAGCGGATGGGAATCTTGGAAGTACTAGGGGAGGGGTGTTTCAACTTCAGAGGCGGCCAGAGAACTATAGAATTTCTTAATGATATCACCATGTTATAGCTGTACCCCTAAATGTTGAGTTATAGGACTAAACACATTGCCTTTTTATTTAGACCACTTTGAGTTTGATTTTGACAAATGCTAAATAAAAACTACAGATATAGCCTGGCTGGTGTGGCTCAGTGGTTGAGCATCGACCCATGCACCAAGGGGTCGCCGGTTCAATTCCCGTTCAGGGCACATGCCCAGGTTGTGAGCCAAATCCCCAGTGGGAGGCATGCAGGAGGCGGCCAATTGATGTTCTCTCTCATCAATATTTCTGTCTCTCTCTCCCTCTCCCTTCTTCTCTCTCTAAAATCAATAAAGAAAAAAAATAAAAAACTACATATATATAAAATATATACTATATATCATTGATAAGCATGCACAAGCAACTTCCTTCAGATAAGAATACTTATGTGTATATGTAATTACATAATTTCCCTTGGAAACAAAGCTATGAGTAAATTACAGGAAATGAATCTGTGCTGTGTATATGCTAACTAACCTGTCATAACCTAAGTTTTCTCATATGAGGAAAATCAAATCTATCTTATTGATTAATGAGACAGTGTGTCTCAAGCACCCAGCCCAGTGGTATAGATTATGGACTAGAGACTGTGCCAGGTCATTAATAAATAAAAATACTCCTTTCTTTCACAGAATTCAAGGGACATTTGCAAGGTTTGTTACCAAAGATCATTCACTGAGAAGATCCAAGAGAGGCAAAAGAAGTTATATTCTGACTCCTTATGAAATCAGGAATTGCCCTACTCACTCTCTCCTTTGGTGGAGACAGTTACTTGTGGCATGCTGGGGGGACTGAAACTCTCCGTTTAGATTCAGAATTTAGACAAGAATTCTGATATAAAAACTGCCACAATTATTTTCCTGTTCTCATCTTTGAAAGTCGCAGCCAGGCTGGGAGCACGCTTGCCAAGTTTTCAGCCCGGAGGAAAATTGTGTGACAGAGTTATAAATACATTGATGGATCCAGCTGGAACTGTCTCTTGTAATTTAATATGCAAAGAAATAGTCTGAGTCCCAGATAGACACAAGCAGCTCCTTTCAGATAAGAGCACTCCAAGTTTGACTCTACAGAAGACTTTCAAGAGCTTTCTTCCAGAGAAGAGCAAGAAATGATCATAGGGCAAGTGGGGTCAAACTTTGTCCTTCAAACCAGCCATCAATTGCCTGTCCTGGTCTTTGTTCCAAACATCAACAAAAGGGCTATGCCACTTGAATTCTTCCTTAGTAGACTTAAAATCAAAGGATGATCTATAAAATGTTTGCCAGTGTTGAAAAGAAGATAGACTTTAATTTCTGAGAAAAGCACATTTTCTATATCCCTTTAAGTTAAATAATGTGTATGTGTACCTACTATAAATGCGATAACACTCTAAATAGTGTGGAGGCAAAGGGAGGCTTAGAACTATGATTGCAGTTGAATCCTGCACTCAATATAATGTTGAAATCATAATTTAATCCATATGCATTTGAAATAGCTCTTAAAACATAACGATACCTTGAATTATTTTAAGTTTTTAATATGATAATTGTATTATGTCAATAGTGGCATTAATAAATTTAATTGATAATTAATGCTTTTATTTGTGTTTACTTAATAAAGAAGTCATACCATTTGGTAGCATATGGACTGTTTTCGTTAACTATTGCTATATACTAAATCACCCCAAAACTTAGTGGCTAATAAATAGCAAGTTATTATCTATATTATTTATGTGGGGTACATGAGAAATTCTCCACTGGATTCATTCTTGATTTGCATTTATCTGGAGGGTTGGCTGTTCTAGAAGGTTCTAGATCTTCTTTTGCATGTTTGGTCTTGGTGCTGCTGCCGAGGCACCTCCATTGTCCTGTGTGTGGCCTGCTGCCCTCCCCTCCAGCTGGCTCGACAAGCTTCCTCACACGCCACTCTCAGGGCAGTGATCTCAGGGCTCAGCCTGAAATTATTCCCTCCCACCACTTTCTGTCAAAGCCAGTCCATAGGCTGACCCAGATAGAAAATGGTGAGAGCAAGAGGTAAGCAGGAGAAAGCTGGAGCTCAAGGGGTTGAGCAATAATCTGAGTAGTAAATGGCAGAGTGAGACTTCGAACACATGGGTACCCCTGGGGCCAGTGGTTTTCCATTTGTCCACAGCAGCGCACTGTGTTTTCAGTGTGTTAAGCACTTTCACCTACCTGTGGTGTTTTCACTTCTAACATTCCGCTCTGCCGCCCAGTTCCATCCTCAGAGGTAGCTGTGCGTTTCTCAGGTCTTAGCCCTAGCTGGACAATCCTAACTTTTCCCCCAACAGTCTAAGCATAGTAGCAGCTTCCTCTGTTCCCTGGTTGCTAACATAATATTTTCTTTGGCTTTTTGCTTATCTATCACCAACATAACCAATTTCTTTTTCTGTTCGTTCTTTCTTTTTTCTTTTCTTTTCTTTTCTTTTCTTTTTTCTTTTCTTTTCTTTTTGCCTTAGTACACATAGAGGTATTTATTTTCCTATTTGTATCCTAGACTGCCAGTGATTCTGTGATGGATTTCATGAAGGGAGTGAAGAACAGAGGACTCACCATTTCAGATTTGCACAACTGGGTGGTTGTAGGTTCCTCTTCTTAGGATTCGGAACCCTTCCATGAGTGTGAAGTTACATGATCTCATCCTTGAAGACTTGGTTTCACTATCAACCCTCAAAACTCTTTGCCTTGAACTCCTTATGTGAAACAGATCTTCCAGCTTGGTCCCATGGTTTGTTTTGCTTTGTTTTTTATATAATTTAGCACTAATTAAACTATTTTTATTTTTTACATTTTGCATTAAAATGTAAGCTCCACGTGACAATGCCATGCCCCTCTCTTTATTATATCCCAAGTGCATCATACATACTAAGTGATAAATTAGTGTTTGTGGAACATATGATAGAGAATAAAGGAAGGAAGGTAAGGAGAGAGGAAAGGAAGGAGGCAGGGAGCAAGACAAGAACTTTGCACTACCTTCAACTCCTTTATCTCCACCATCAACATACAAACCCTATGGAGACAAGGCTCCCTGGCATCAAGACAACCATGAGCCGAGTCCTTCTCCCTCCTGATAATATCATTGATGTTGAAGACTCTCCTGCATTTCTGGTTGCTCCTGCCCTGGGTATTACAATTCTTTTCTCCAACCTTCAGGAGCCACCTTTACCCATTATTATAAGCCTCTGATGCCAATATGTTTCTATGGATGAAATTTCCATGGGTCTATTGTTGGACCACATAGATTCTTGTTTTGTATTCCTGATTAAACAGCTTTAAAAGCCCAACCCTGGTGTTCTTCTCGATACAGACAACCCTAATTAGAGGGCAGACTCCATCCTAAACAATGCACCTCCACCCAACTGCAATCAACCAGTTCTTCATCAGGCTTGTTCTTAGGTGTAACACTTGAAAGCAGTGGTACAGAAAAAGGAGCACTGACTTGGGAATTAAATCGCAGGTTTATCTCTGCAAGTCTCCAGTTTGTTACTCCAATGAATCTCTTCCCCTCTTTGAGCATACCTTTTCACATTTAAAAGCAAAAGACAATTATCCAATGATTATCACTATATCTGAAATCCCAAATACATTAAATAAACATTTATTGAAGAAAATAATGACAGCCTATCTCTGTTGCTATGAGATTTATGTGATTTTACACAGGTACAAAAATAATAACCCACTGCCTGCTCCACTGAGGTACTCGTAAAACCTCCAAATTGTAGTTACTATTAGATTACTAGACCACAAACCATGCTTATTCTCCCAGTCGTTAGGACCCTTCACGCCTGTGGGAACCCCAGAAGACTGCCTCACCCTGTCTTCACTTGGCCGAGTGATAATCACAGTCTAACAATTTCTTCCCAGGTCTCTGTCCACATAATTGCCCCCACAGGACCCTCATCTCCACATTTCTGAACTTCATTTCATTCCCCACCACAAAGCACCTAATTTCCTTCTAAATTCTTATATTTTCAGGCTGAGTTACATTGTAGACATGGAGGCATCACCCTCTGACCATGTCCACTTGATTTTTTCACAGAAATATCTAAATACGTTATTCCACCCCCTCATCTTCACACCCTGTGTCGTAGCTCTAGTCCACATGCATTACTCCACAGTTCTTTTCTGTTTAAATAGTCTGCTCATCAGATCACGTAAGGATCCCCATTTCACTGTGTATGTCACTATCGGAGTGACTTTCCTTTTAAAACATCATATAAATAGAAGAAAAATGAAAAACTTATGTAGTCATTACCTCTATCAGTTTTCTTATCTGGGTCCTCAAAGGAAAAAAAGATGACCCTTCTAAACCATAATATATTATACTCCTGTAATCTAAACCCTCCCTATGCCTCTTTGAGTGTGAATACACACACACACATTACACACACACTACACATACTACACACACACTACACACACAGACCCTCCTCCATCATCACCATTCCACACCAGCATGATACATTTGTTAAAATAAGTGACCCCACATTAACATATCATTGTCAACCAAAGTTCATGGTTTACATTATAATTCATTCTTTGTGTAGTACATATGAGTTTGATAAATACATATTAATATGGACATGTATCCACCTTATAGTACCAAAAGAATAGTTTCACTGCCCTAAAAATCCCCTGCACTCCAGCTATTCATCACTCCCTGCCCCCAAGTCACTGATCATCTTGCTGTCTCCACAGCTCCGCCTTTTCCAGAATTCTATGTAATTGGAATTACGCAGCCTTCTCAGACTGGCTTCTTTTGCTTGATAATATAATTTAAGGTTTCCTCCATGTCTTTTTATGGCTTAATAGCTCATTTCTTTTTGGTTTTGTCTTTTATTATGATAACTCTTTAGGGAGAAATTTATGCTATACAATAAGGATACCATAATTTCAATTCCATTGAACCTGATAATAAAGGACTTTGAAAGTACTGATCTACTGAACTCACAGTAGGCATACAAAATCCTCAAAATTAAAAATATTTTCTTTTTGTAAAAATGCACAACTGAGAAGACTTTAGAACAGGGAACAAAAATAAAACTTAGTAGAGGATGAAAAATACAATACACCACCAAACACATGTACTCAGCAATCACTCCGACAGTATCACTGTCCTTGGCATTTTGCTTTCCCACCAACAGCCTCTAAGAATAAACAATAAGAAGGAACAGCTTGTTCATCTCTTCATATGCTGTCCCAAACATATGTTATCCAAACTTTCCCTTTTGAAAAAATATCATTAAAAGCATTAAAGATAAACCAGGCCTTTGTGGGTTTAATTATTTAGTACATTGTGTTTTGATTATTTATTAATGTTCTGTATGTGACAAATATTTCCAGAGAATTAGGGAGGTTATAACAAAAAGATAAACTGACTCTATCAATATTCTGGAATGAGCCTAGTTTTTGCACAACTGGGCAAAGCACACCCATCTTCTCTGAGGAGACCCCAAGACTGGCTTTGTAACCGTGGGAAAACTATATGACATCTTTAAGCATTCAGTTCCTTATCAGCAAAATAGACATAGCAATAATATCTTTTACATTAGATTCTTAAACAGATTCATGTAAAGAGGTATCACAATGCCTGGCATGTAAAATGAAGTGCTCAATAAATACTTTCCATTATTGAATATTATTTTCAGTTATAGACACAAGGTAATGTATAATTATACACACAAGGTAATGTATATCTTTATACTGATGGGAGGGGTTAGGGAATGCCCTGGGAAGGTCATGCTTTTGAACTGAGTCTTTTTTAAAAATATTTTTTATTGAGTCCTGGCCAGTTTTGCTCAGTAGTTAGAGCATCGACCGGGGGACGGAAGGGTCGCAAGTTCTATTCCCAGTCAAGGCACGTACCTGGGTTGCAAGTTTGATCACTGGTCCTGGTCAGGTCATGTGGGAGGCAACCAATTGATGTGTTTCTCTCACATAGATGTTTCTCTCTCTCTCTCTCCCGTTCTCTCTGTTCCACTCTATCAAAAATCAATGAAAAATATCCTTGGGTGAGGATTAACCAAAACAAAAACAAAAACAAAACAATATATTTTTTATTGATTTTTAGAGAGAGGAAGGGAGAGGGAGAGAGAAACATCAATGTAAAGAACAAAACATTGATCTGCTGCTCCCAGCACGCCCCTGCCTGGGACTGAGCCTGAAACTTGGGGCATGTGCTCTGACGGGGAATCGAACCAGCAACCTTTAAGTGCACAGGACGATGTACAACCAACTGAACCACACCGGCCAGGGCTGAACAGAGTCTTAAAAGATGAGCTCTGAGTGGACAAAGCACTCCAAGAAGTAGGAACAGCATCAGCACAAAACTGTATTCAAATCCTACCTCCTCCTCCTGTCACTGACTTACTGTTGGACACCACACAAAACACTGCTCTACACTGTTAGTGGACTGGGCAAATTCTAAGAAATAATTAGAACATAGAAGATGCTGCTGGAATTTCCTACCAGTATGTAAAAATCTAACCATCCTACACAAGGTATTAATCACATACATACATACATACATACATACATACATTTTTAGTCTTAATTGTAAAACATATCCTCAAGAAGTCCTCTCAAGTGTGATCTTTTTATAAGCTCTTATGAGATAACAGGAAGAATAAGAATCTCTGCCCCCTGGCCTAAGCTTTTGTTATTTTTTAATTTAGAAGGAAGAAGTCTCTAAAACTAGGATAATTTATCAGCAACAATAGTGTCTGTTGTGGTTCTTTTTGTTGTTAATGGTCTGGTGTCTGTCAGTTTCCCCGGAGTGACTAAGAAAAGACCGATGCTCCAGAGATAAAAGGAAATACATAAATAGCTTTTGTGGAATGTTTGCTTTTTTATAAGCACGACACAGAGTACTTGATATGAATTATCTTATTTAAGTCTCACAACAGGCCTGTGAAGACAATAGTACAAAAGTAAAGTATATAATGAAGACACTGAGGTACAATGAATTGGTCAGTCACATGAAGGGTGCAGTGTGAATTGTGTTCTAAAATTCACAATCATTCAACTGTAAATTCATATCCTAATCCAGTCTGCTATGATGCCGTTATAATCTTCGTAAGCAGCTTGCTTTTTAACCCACCAATGCCAATTAACCAGAGTCTTATTTTGGCAGATGATCTGCACAGGAGATTTCAAGTCAGAATAAATAAGGTCTGCATTGGGTTCTGTTACTAAAAAGACTGAATAATTCAAGAGAATACTTTTATTTGTATTAACCTCAACCCCCTTGTGAGGAAATGGGAACATTAAATGGATCAACCACATAGAATTATTGTGCTTCCTATGATCCCACCAGCTTGGAAAATATTTAACATGTTTCCAGTGCATCATAAATAGTCATGTTAACTATTTGTATCAGCATCATCAATGTCATTATCCTCAGCATCACTTTGTAATTATTTGCTACTTTATTCACCTCCAGTGACTCCTGTGATCAAGAAAAGATCATCAACATAAAAACAGTGACAGCAGGTATAAAAAAAGCCAGTACTCAGAAAGAAAACTCAAATGCACATTCATAGATTATTTTTATTAAAAGGAATGAAATTCTGTTTTCTGATTGAGCCAAGGAGAATGTTTAGCAGATAAGATAGCAAAAGGAGTCAGAGAGAGAGAGAAAAAAAATAGTAAGAAACAGATCACTTCAGAGAAAATGATGCACCATCTACAACTCCACTTTCTTGTACAATTAGCTCTTATTTACTTTTTAATGTTTTACTTTTTTTCAGATGTTTTAAATGTTTAAAAATAATCCAAACTATGTATCAAGTTAATTGCAACAATTAAAATCAGTCTTTAAGATGGTTACTGACCCACTTTGATTTGGTTAATATGAGGGACCCACACACTGCAGATTCTGTTTCTTATGCTTTGATTGTTGGTTCCAGGTTAATGGAACTTTTTACAAGCTCTTATGAGATAACAGGAAGAATAAGAATCTCTGCTACCTGGCCTAAGCCTTTGTTATTTTTTAATTTAGAAGGAAGAAGCCTCTAAAACCATGATGATTTATCAACAACAATTGTGTCTGTTGTGGCTCTTTTTGTTGTTGATGGTCTAGTTTCCTGTTTTGTTTTGTTTGTTTTTTTTCTTTTCACATCTTTATGTTGCAGTTCAACTTGTAAATTTCCTTGTCTTTTTTTCAGTGATAGTAATTGCAACAACTCATGCAATGCTAAGGATATAGTTATTTTCCTTGTCTCTTAATATCCCTATAAGAACATAAAAATAAACCCACCCACCCTACACAAAAAGCCCCAAATTCTTGACATTTACATGATTTTTATGTTTTTTTTGCTTCTTATCTTCAAGTAGGTGCCAAATTTTGGTTCATTCTTTATAACATCTATGGAGAATTACTCCTCCTTTGCTTTTCTCTCCTTCCTTCAGCAGGGTATACCTGAGTACATTTTGAAACAGAATCTTGGTAACTGATTCCCAGAAATAACCTGACTCATGTTCATATTAAAGAATAAATGTACAAAATTGATGACAATTACTGGTTAATCTTCATTCTTTTCAAGTGTGGTCCCTTAGTCCATGAAGTTGACCAGGCTAATCAAATCTGGGTGCTTGATTTAAACATTCTGTGGGTCATTTCTTTTTTTACTTTATGAAAAAGTATTATTTTTATTTTTTTTATCCTCACCCAAGGACATTTTTGCATTTATCTTCAGATAGAGCGGGAGGGAGGGAGGGAGGAAGAGAGAGAGAGAGAAACATCGACTGGCCGCCACCCACACGACCCCAACTGGGGCTGGGGACAAACTGCAACTGAGGTCCGTGCCCTTAGCGGGGACCGAATCCGGGACTCTCGGGTCCACGTGGCGACATTCTAACTGCTGAGTCAAACTGGCCAGGGCAAGTATTATTTTATTTTAAATTTCCATCCTACACTGCTGATTATTTTGAAACTTTTTTTTTACTTTTCAATAACAGTTGACATACAATATTATATTAGTTTCAGGTGTACACCAGTGATTAGACATTATGTAACTTAACTAAGTGATTATTCTGATAAAGGGGAAGGGACGAAGAAGCACAGACTGGTAGTCACAGAACAGTCATGGGGACGTGAAGTGCAGCATAGGGAATATAGTCAATAATATTCTAATAACTATGTATGATGTCAGATGGGTATGAGATTTATCACCATGATCATTTGATGCTTTATTTTTAACTCTGCTTTTCTGTAGTTCAAATGGGAAGGAGAGTGACTTGTAAATTTTAAGGACCCATATTCCCTTGATTACTTACTTTACTCAGAAAATGTGAGAGCAGAGATTAACAAGACCTTTATAAACAACAATTTTATTTGGTTTGGTACACATTGGACTGTTTCCCTGGGATATTTTTTTTTAAAGGATTTTAGTTAGCCATAAAACAGCTTGTTTAGAATCGTTCTTGTGTCAAAAGAGGGAAATGAACAATTCTTAAGTAGAAAGGGATTTTCGCTAACTCAGCTCCCTAGAAGAATCAATACCGTATGGTAACTGTTTCCCCCCTGTAGAAATAGTGTGGTTTAAAACATAAAGATTCTATTCTTCCTTGGGAAAAAGCAATGTTTAAATTTTCCACCTGACATGTTATAGTGTTATATTTCATGTCAGGTTGTTTCAGCCATGGCAAATGATAGGAAGCCTCGGTGATACCGAGATACAAACTCCGCAGCTCACATTGAGTTATCTTAGTGAGACAGATCAGCTTGAAAACATACATGGGAAAGACGTACAATTCTGAAAACCAGAGATAATGCCCAAGGGGTCTAGAGATACTGACGTTCATCATTTACTTCTGATGCAAGGACAAGGTAACAAAGCAAGATAGTAACACTATTTATCCACCTTAATAAAAGTAAAACAACAGAAATATATTTTTTTAACTCATGGGTAGATAAACATAAAAATAGCCAAATAGAACCAGTTTGGTATAAATAAATAATTCTAAAAATGACAAGGAAGAGGGCTCATGTTTATTTCATACCTATTGTGTGCCAGATTTTTTCCAATACTTAATTTGATTTAATAATCCCAATTTTCTTTATCCAGGTAATATTATTTTAATCTTTATTTGCTTTTCAAAATAAAAAAAGAAAGAAAGAAAAGATCATTTGAAATGTAAATTGAAGCTCACTATGTTTAACTAAGTTGTCCACTATCATTTCTTCAAGTTGTTAAAGAACACAGAATTTCTTCTAACGTTTCTTTGCCTGGCTTTGATTCAAGAACCAGATAATGTCAGTTTTTCTGTTGTCACAAAACTATCCTATTTCAGGCCTTCATTACCTCTGGCTTAAAGTTTTATAGAGATTTTTTAACTGATTTTCTCAAATGCAGTTCCCCTTTAAAGCTTTCCATACATGGCAGCCAAGTTTTTATTATCTTTAAGTACCGTACCAATCATTCATTCCTTTCCACAACAAACTTCATTGGAATCATTTCCAGTTTTAAATGGCTTCTGAGCAACCAAGAGTTGCTGGCTCAGCCTTTCCGAATTTCCTACTGAAATAATTAGAAACCCATAAAATCCCCCAATCTCTTTTCCAAGGCAACCCAAATCTCTGACACAGGGTTCTGGAAACTAAATAGCTATAGATGCAGCCTTGGTCTAAAAGGCCTCGCAGCATCCATGAATGAAGGTCAGGCCAGAAGACCAAAGAGTTTCTCTCATAAACATCAATGCCAAAGTGATTTAAACAGAGGAAAAACCAGATACAAAGAAAAGGGCCTTCAGCCAGTCCCTAAAATGGAGGGCACGTTTCATGGCAGGGTTGAGGAGGCAGCTAAAAACACAGCAAGATTCAGATGAGAAAGAGTCCCTGAAATAGCCATATAAAAATGGCTCCATTAAAGAAGTTCATAGCTATGATATATAATCAAAACTATATTGAACATTAGTCTTACTTATTGCCAGGAAATGTCAGGACTGGAATGAACAAGAACTGGAACAGAACTGAGAAACTGGCAGTTCACATTTGCCATGCAAGAAAGCACAGACATCCACCAGTCAGATATGTTAGGGAATCCCTTCACCTCTTTATTGCTGTTTCTTAGCTTGTTTCAGAAATGATATATTTATTAACTCTGCAGTCACTCTTCTACCAGTGTATATGATTTTCAGCTGAGACTGCCTGAGGGCTCTTCCTTTCTCATCCGCATCAAGATCTCAATTGCTACTTTTACTCCTGATCTAGAACATTTGGAAAACAGCTGGCTAGAAAGTAGCAGCTACAGGGAAAGACTGTAGGTACAGGGTGTCAGAAAGGCTCCTGGTAAGCCTGTGTGTAGGAGATTGTTGTTGTCAGGTATTCATTCCATCTGCCAGCTTGTCTACAAAGCCGGCACTCAGGGTAAGGCTGTCTTTCTTCAGTCTAGCAGGTCTAAGGTAGATTGAAACAGGCACTGAACTGGGAAGTGGGCTCATTTCTACTGACAACAACCTACTTCCCCTGTGGAACTCCATGGGCATTCCACATAATGGGATGGCTGGCAAACTCCAACTATGAGGCCTCTCCTTATTCAGGTGATCAATGTGAAATGAAAGTAAAATAAATCTCTCCATCTATGTATCTTTAGATCCTTTAGAGCAATGGAAAGGTAGAGCATTCTGACACCAAAGGATACCTGCTACCAGTCTTACAATTTACATACAGTTCAGAACATTTGTGTTCTTATACACTAGTTAACAGGACGAATCAGTTAGAAAATAAGTACACAAAAGTACATGTAGTATGACACTAACTATTGGTATCAAAATGTGTGTTGGGGCTTATGCATTCATAATTAACTGAAGGAAACTCATGAACTATATTAATTACAATCTCTGAGTAGTGGACTTCGGATGACTCATGTTCTCTTACATACTTTTGTATGGTTTCAAATTTCCTATAGTTGCCACATATTTTCTTTGTAATAAATATTATATTTAAAATAAATAAATAGAACAGCATGCAGCACGCTTCTCATGAGCTGTTTAATCTGTTCTGCTTCAGTCTACGGCCATACCACCCTGAACGCGCCCGATCTCGTCTAATCTGTTCTGCTTCTAATTAGCATTCAAGGACTTCCATATTTTTATTCTAATTGTTACTTCAGTCTTATCTTCATTACTCTATTACAAACATACAAAACTGACTTTCTCAGTTTAAAAAAAGAGAGAAAGCCTCTAGCCAGGGCACTATAAACACACAGAAAGAAGAAAATACATAGTAACAATTTTATGTTGCTTTTATAGTCAGACCATTGATATTCAATATTTAACTCAAAAGGCTCTATTTCTCTGTATATGACTTAACATGCCCATCTCATTATCACAAGGTTTTCTTTTGTTTAAATGTTGCACGTTAAGGGAAAAGATCATCTCAGAGTCATTTAGTGATCTATCTTCATCCATATCTGTATATAATTTCCTTTTTCCACCATATATTCCAAACCATGTGATGCATTGACCAGAATACATGCTTACATCACCCATGGCTCCTTCACACCTGAGCACCACTTGTTCTCTCCACCTGACATCACTTTCACAAAGCAGTAGCTCAAGGCCAAAATCAAACGTCCCATCAGTTAAAGATCACCTCCCTCTGCTGGCCTCTTGGGCACTTCCCCAGTGTAACTCTTTTCCCCCACTGCATTACTATGTAACAGTCAACTTTGGGAGGGGAAAAGGCTGCCTTTTTGTGTGTTCTTTGGTTGGCGCATAGCTGGTCATACAGAATCAATAAATATGCCTTTAAAAAGGGGACAATCAAGGTTTCACAATAGAAACTCAGGCCTTTGAGAATGTACCAGGGAGCACAGAGGAAGTGTGTGACTACAGGCAAGGGCTTTAGGAAACCAAAGAAAGAGCAGGGAAAGGGCACCAAAACCACGTTTACCTTCACAATTACAGCTTAGGCTCAATCTAAGAGAAGGTGAATAGTAGAGACAGGTCCCTGAAGTTGCAATCGATCCCTAACACAGTAACTGGAAATTACTCCATTCACTGCAAATAATAAGAAAGAATTGCCAGAGCTAAAGCAAAGCTAAGTTACTTCCTTTTCCTGAAAATAAAGTAACCAAGATTTATAATCGGAACAAAAACAGAATGAGAGGAAAGAGCATTGCCTTTTCCATGCCCTAATGCATTCTTCTCTTTGGCATAAAAGGAGGAATAAATAGGGGCTCGTTGAAAACAGAGTACATGTGATTTCTTTCAAATACAGTCGTCCCTCGCCACTTCGCGCTTCGAATGTCGCGGCTTCACTCTATCGCAGTTTTTTCAAATACGTACTATACTATATTTGAAAAAAAAACACGATAGAGTGAAGCCACGACAGTCGAAGCACGAAGTGGCGAGGGATGACTTGTATAAATAAAGAATCCTACTTCGCAGAAATTCATTTATCGCGGTAGAGTCTGGAACTGATTAACCACCATAAATGAGGGCCGACTGTAGACACATATGTGTACATAATGCATACACATATATTATATGTACACTGCCCCATATGTATAGTATACTTCTACAACAACTCAGTAATAGTACTTGGGATTTTAGAGATCAAAGAAGCCTGGGATGTCCTCAGGTCTGACCCTGCACCTACCCGGCAGGCTCAGGCACACCAGGGCATGTGTGCATTCAGCCACTGCTGTGTTACTATGGGTATTCAGAATTACGTCTTTTTTTACTGGACGACAAGTTTCTTGAAGGAAGCCCTATGTTCATTTTATCTCTATATCCCAAATCCCTACCTTGGGAAATAGTGAAAACCAAAAACTGTTAGAATGAGTGAATATATTATTGAGCCACTCTACTATTGAAATTTTATTTCACTTATATTGTAGTGAAATGTTCCTGTCTCCCTCTTCTGCCCAGTTTTCGTCTGAAAGCACAAGGCAAGAGGCTGCTCCCTCTTTAAATACTCAATTGCAGATGCCAAGACTTCCGTTCTGCTTCTAACAGTTCTTGGGGTTCCTTTGCACTACATTTTCATGTCTTTGAACTACTTCTCAATATTGGTTAAACTTGGTCAACACCTGCTGATCACTGATGGACACTGGAAGCAATAGAACCTAGTTTATTGGACTTGAGTTACTTGCCTCTATCCAGATTGGTTCATGACTTGAGGATGGAGTCTGCCTTTAAAAATACAGATTTATTGATTCTAACTCTAGAGATTATTTGTTCCATTAAGAATGCAGTGTAATTTACAATAGCCAAGCTATGAAGGAACCCAACTGCCCATCAAAAGATGAGTGGATAAAAAAGCTGTAGTACACTTGCACAATGAAATATTACTCAGCCATATAAAAGAATGAAATCTTACCATTTGCAACAGCATGGATGAACCTAGAGGATTGTATGCTCACTGAAATAAGCCAGTCAGAGAAAGACAAATACCATACGATTTCACCTATATGTGGAATCGAAAGAACAAAATAAATGAACAAACAAAATTGACACAGACTCATAGACTCAGAGAGGGAACTGGGGTTGCCAGGAGAAATGGGGGTTAGGGGACTGGGTGAAAAAGGTGAAGAGACTAAGAGACACAAATTGGTAGTTACAAAATAGTCATGGAGAAGTAATAAAGCATAGGAAATATAGTCAGTAACACTGTGATAGCTAAGTATGGTACCAGTTGGGATACTGGAAATATTGAGGGGAACTTTGTGTAAAGTGTATGATTGTGTAAACACTAAGCTGTACAACTGTAACCAATATAAAATAAAATTGAAAGAAAAAAAAAAACAGAACCCATTTCAAGTAGTGAAATTTCAGAAGTTTCCCAGATGATTCTAATATGACAATAGTTTAGTTAACTTTATGAAGCTAGGGAAGGCAGATATTTACAACAGAACAGAGTTTGCACAAGAAAATGGCAGTGGTGGTTGCCCCCTCCCTCCCTTCCTCTCTCTCTAAAAAGTCAATAAAAACATATTTTCAAAAAATTCTATTAAATTTTTAAAATTAAAATACTGAGGTTGTGGTTGCACACAGACCCAGAGCTACCACTTAATTACTGCATAACTAGTGATTTCCCCTTAACCTTTCAAGCTTCAGTTACCTGGACTATAAAGTAAGCATGGTGATACTGTTACAGTGTCAGTTAATTAGACGTTGACAAAAAGGAAGGGAGCAGACAGGATTCACTAGGAAAGGACAATTTCAAGGCCACTCCTGGGCATCCAAGTAGGCAGGAAAGACACTTTTCAGTCACCCCAGGGGACAACCGGCACTATTCCACCAGATAAACGGGGGAGGGGAAACAGCATGGAGTGTCCTTTTTCTACTAAGTGCATGCAGAGTAGAAGCCAAATGATGAAGCAGAACTCTGAGGCAAACACGAGCCAGAATGGTGACCATACAAAGCGGAGGGGCCCTGACCGAGTAGCTCAGATGGCTGGAGCTTTGTCCAGATGAACTAAGGGTGCAGGTTCAATCTTGGGTCAGGGCACATACAAAAAGCGACCAAAGAATGCATAAATGAGTGGAACAACAAATCAATATTTCTCTCTCTCACACAAATCAATCAATAATTTTTTAAATGGGGGTGGAGGGTGGGAAGGGGAGTAGTCTGTGAAAATCTAGGGAAAAGATCAGATAGGACAAGGACACAAAAACCCAGAAAATCCAAGAAAGAGATTGGATAAGGGGGTGGGAGGGCACCAGTACAGGCTCAGAAAAATGTAAGAAAGAGATTGAGTAGTTTGAAAGAAAGCCTGCTTCTTCCCAAAACCCAAGGAAATACATGGTACTGAAGTTGAACAAGGCCCATCTCCATGTCAGCCACACAGGCTGGAGCGTGGTACCGACTGCAGCCCAGGCACCATCGAGTTTTGGTGGTGGACATGCAGATGGGGAAATGAGGCACAGAGAAGTTAAGTAACTTGCCCAAGGTCACACAGCTAAGAATGTCAATGCCAGCCAGGAGCAGAGATTGAAGTGGACTACTGGACGCTGGGCGTGATGGCACCGCAGCTGTGGGCCCTGCACCTCCTGGGCCTGGTGGGCACAAGCGTGGGACAGGTGGCCCTGAAGCTGGACTTCTTTCACAATGAGACAAAGCTGAACTCAGTGGTTGTGAATAAGGTGTCGGGCGTGGTGTACCTGGGGGCAGTGAACACGTTCTACATGCCGAGTGCCGGGGAAGTGCCTCGTGGAGGGCATCCGTGTCCTGCGTGCCTCCTTGGAGCACGCCCAGGCCCTTCTCTCAGGCACACACTTCTTGCTTTCTTTCCTCCTAAAACCTAAGGGTTCCCACGATGCTTGCAACCACAGGACCAGCGAGCAGCCGCAGAGGACTCTCCCTCTGCCTCTGTCCAGGCAGCCGGGGCCACAGCCGGCCGCCCTCTGCCTCTCCCAGGGCACGCTCTTCCCACGCCAGTTAACCTTGCCACCATTGCTTAAAATTCTCCTACGTGTGTCCCTGACATTCCTTTCCTGCGACACCCTAGAAGAATCTCTGGTAAAAATACTTTCTCTTGGGGTTCTTGTGATGACAAAATAACATTAGTGCTTGAATGACACACCCAGGAGCTATTTCCCCTCCCACACTTAAAGAAATTAAGGATGATATTATCATACACAACTGAAGATACAGTACATTGATTTGTTTAAACAGACATGCAAACTCACTAAATCAGTGACTATGTAACAGGCCGAGTCTACACTTGCCATTCTTTTATTGCCAGAATGTTGGGTGGAAGGATAGACGAATGTATGGATTAGTCACAATCAAAGCAAAGAGAAAATATATAGATACTTAAAATGCTTATGAGTTTAAGTAGTTGGTAATTCTCAATGTTTTTATCCCTATTTTTTACCTTTTACAGACACTATATTTCACAGAATAAGAAATCTTTACAAAACATAAGAGAACTGTTTTTAGTTTTGAGAAAACTATAATTCAAATGAGAAGAAAAACATACTCTATGGCAATGAACTAATTTGAACATTATCCTGAACAGTTTCCTCTTGAAGTTTCACCCATGACCTTCCCAGTGTACACTGTATGCCATAAAAGCATGAGGGGGATTCAGTCTCATAAAAACAAACAAACAAAAAAACCATTTTCCTCCTAGGATACACTTAATTAAGACTTGGAGTTTATACATCTCTTCCTTGATGCCTATCACTAAATGCTCTTCTCAGAGAAAAGAGGTCTCAGGTCAAAATCAAAATCCACAGAGTGAACAATGAAAATGGTAACCATTTCTTACTATAACCATTAAATTTATATAGGGAGTAATTAGTGACAGAGAAAAAATAACACTCTGTAACCATCGCTTTATGTAATCTTAGAGAAGTCATTTGAAAAAGTTTTCTTATTTTTGTTTTTAACGTTTGCCCTGTATCATAAAGTAACTGGCATTACAGGTATTCCTACTCTGATACAGGTTATGTCTCTGAAAACATATATGTCCATAACAATATATTTTTAAATATATATTGAATGTATGCTATTATAATTTGGAAATGCACAAAGGAATGGTTTCAATCATACATAACATTCAGCCAGAAATTGCCAAAATGCATACTTGTTCTGTCATCTCAGGTCTATTCTTAAGAAACCCGATGGTCTTAAGTAGAGTGAGGTTTTTCTTTTGATGAGTAAAAGTGAAGGGGCTAGTTTATTTGGGGGATTATAATTATTAATTTATCTAATTAACTTATTTTATAATAAATAAGTTAAATATAATAAATAAGTTAATAAGTTAATAAATAACTTATAATAAATAAGTTAAAAATAAGTATTAACTTATTTTTATCCCTGACATGTGTTTCAATAATACAAATGATTTATTAGCTCTAAGTCAATAGTTAGGAAACCTAAACATCACTGAGCAAATGCAGCTTTAGATGCTGCCGATCATGTGACATGTCTAAAACTAGAATAAAATGATTCTTTACAGTAAAAAAGAATCATACATCCTGTTAGTTGATTTAAAACACTAAAAAATTATTTAAATATGTGCAAACATTACTTTTACTTTTTAGAATAATTTTAGTTGATTTCTAGAGTGAGAGGAAGGGAGAAGGAGAGAGAAAGAGAGAAACATCCATGTAAGAGTGGAACATCCACAGGCCGCCTCCTGCTCACCCCTCCCAGGGCTCGAGTCCACGCCCCAGCATGTGCCTTGACCGGGAATCAAACTGGCAACCTTTTGGTGCATGGGGACAATGACCAACCTGAGCCACACCGGCCAGGGCCAAACTTTATCTTACATGTAAAATCCTTATATTCACTATAAAGCTTTACAACAGAAACAGAATCATGGATTAAAACAAATACATTATCAAAGAAAATGAGTTAATGTAATGTGAAAGATGAGGGTGTGCATGGTGTGTGAGCCAGTGGTTTCGACTGAGAGCAGGGTAGAGGAGTTTCCTCGGAATGCTGCCTGTACATGGTGTGATGAACCAGGTTCCCTGCCATCTTCCTACATTCGAACCACAGAGAAATCTTCGTTCCTTATAACGCAACGACGTTAGTTTGTCTTCACTTAACGCAAACATACAATTTTATGTATTAGATCTCACTTTTCAAATGACTAGGAAAAAAACCTAAACAATTCCCAAACATAACATTAGAAATTAAAAACTAAATATAGAGGATTGGGGGAGAAAGAGGGCGGGCGGGAGAGAGGACACCTGGTAAAAATTATTTCATAATGTGGTTCCCAGTATGTCCTTATTTAGGATTGTTGTATGCCAATATCTTCTGAAAAATCTCACTATTGAATACCCATTTGAGTTTGTGCAATCCAGCATTTTGAAAACTTTTGTTTTTAAATCATAAGCTATTTTCATTATATATCTAACCATACAGTTTGAGAAAAGCTACATTAGGCTGTCAATTAATTTTTAAAAGAATTTTTATATAATTGTTTATATTAAAATGCATTATTTAAAATCTCTTGTTCAGCTAATTATAGTGAACACCAAGGATGAAAAATATTTAGTGCATGAAATTAAGTAAATACAGCCAGTGGAAAATAATAATATATACTTTTCCTCTCTTTTTTTGTCTTCTATTTAGGAAATAGCCTGTTGTAATAAGCAAACAGTGTCTTATTAGCTTCATACTTTACCATTTAAACATATAATTTTATCTGAAAACAATTTTTAAAAAATTTTGTCAAATTTGATACCATCAAATAGGAAGTTTTGTAGAATTTATTTAAGTGTATTGGCAATTGAGACTAGGGTATGGAATTATATATCCAACAATAAAGTTCTGTTTTAGTAAGTGTTGTTTTAGTGTTGTATATGAAAAATAATCAAGCTAAGACATGAAGAAAAAATGACAGATATAAAGAAATAGAGTATTTGACAATTGCTATACCATTAGTGAGGGGAGAAAAGATACCCATGACAAATGATTAGAAAAGATGATGTGTAAAGTGTGAAATACATATCCACGGCATTAGAAAGAGTATGGATGTTCAACAATGTAAAGAACGGTTTTGTTGGATGCCAGCCACAAGCCAAACTATATGAAAAAAAAAGGTCTGCTTTGCTTTGAATATCCTACCCACCGGCCAGACCTCTACTAAATACTCTACTTAGGTCCCCTTAGATATTGAGGACTTCATCTCTTAAACAAAAGTTGTTTCTAAACTTTACCTCACTAGACCAGTTCTCATATATTTCTTGAGACTTTTCTCAATTTGGATGAGACTGTAAGTGGGAAATTGAATGAGAAGATTTTCTCACTTGTACCACTATCCCTTCCATTTTAATTCTCAAAGTGACAATATTTCCTCCACATTAGAGTCTCCTCCCTAAAAATGGATACTAAATGTAAATAGTCTTCCACACCACTTGTCTTAACTACCTTAACTAGTTAGTTTATCTATTGCTCTATTCACTTAAAATGTATTTGGGGAAATTTGTCCATCCAGATTCTGTGTTGAATTTGCAGATCAGAACACAGTATAAAACAGCAGAAATCACTGATTATGAAATTTTACAGCAAATGTTTTAATAAAGATTAAGACTTAAATAACTGATGCACACAGAAGAAGTAGCAAACATTATGTGTAAAGGAATAACAGGAGAAAATGCCTTCCTGGAAGTGATAAGGAATTAATAGGAAGTAACTTGGTCGAATTACAAAAAAAGAAATTGAGGTCTATTTGTATTTTTCTAGAGGAGAGGGGAAGTATTTCGGTATGACACTAAATTGATACAGTCCTTATAAAAGCAGACAGATAGATATTACATGTCATAGTCTATACCATTCTAATGCAATTGTGTTAAAATAAAGTCATCAGAAGGTTTTCGATTTAAGTGTTATTACTTCAAAGTGTATCAACTTTATCTATTATACATGTCACAATGTTATTTGGTAAAATTGTATTTCCTCTTCTCTCTTATTCCATTACACCCCTAAAATACTCTAGGTACTCTTACTTGGAAAATGCTCAAATAGTGCATTCTGACACACATAAAGCTCTCTTTTCTTCTAACTAGGTCTCCTTTTTTATTGTAGTAAGAACATTTAACATGAGATGTACCCTCTTAACAAACTTTTAAGTACAAAATACAATATTATTAACCATAGGTACAATGTTGTATATGAAAGGGTTAATAATGTTTTAACAAAACTAAACTCCATTCTGACCCTCAGTTACTGCACATACGCACCCTGGCAGTTTCTTTTCTGTAAACATAAGGGCCTTGAGACACCCAAAGAAAACTGTACAGATAAGGGGTTGAGGATGGCCTTGAGAAACTCAGAGGAACCATGAGAAAAAAGAGATTAATAGTTACCCTGCTCCTCTCCCCCCCTTCTCTGTATCAGCCCCCTTAACGGTGCCAAAAGCGGCACCAAGAGAATGTAGTTTTTTTTTCTGTAGTTTGTGCCTATATAAGCAAAGAACAAAGGAAGCTCGGGGCTGAGGATTTGGGGAAGCTGTACCCCCCCCAGCCCGCCGGTGTAACAGCCCACCGGTGTAATAAAATGCTCCTTTCTCTACACTGGCCTTACGTTGAGGATGTGATCTCCTGCCGGCTCAGACCTTTTATTTGGTGCCGAAACCCGGGAGGTCTGTGAGGATCCTACATTGGGGGCAACCGCGGGCCCCTGGAGTCCTCCGGGCCTCCTGTCGGACCGGGATCGATCACATCCTCAGCCAGATACCGGACCTCCAACCTTTCCTGCCGATCCAGCATCAACACCGGACACTAATTTATGGGTGAGTGTTTATTTGCCTACCGGTCTGATTCTCCGGGCTGTCTCGTTATCCTCCGTCCGGGACAAGAGAGCCAGGCTCTCAGTCACTACTGTGTGATCGTCCCTCCGAAAATCCAGCGCTGGTCAGGACATGCTCCTCGGGAACCAGTTTCCCTCAGCTCACCATATATCTGGGGAACGCCTGGTATAGGTGAGTTGCACGTCTCTCTACTCTAGGGGAGAAGCGGGGACGCCTTCTTCTTCCTCTAGTGTATCCGTCCGTCGGACCGCTAGGCCGCAACATCTCACACCGCAACATGAGACAACACCCCTAGGATGTCCCCTAAAAAGTCTACAGACCCTAGGGCACGCTCAGGACCTACGTCCCAAGCGACTCATTTTTACTGCAACACTGCGTGACCTCAGTACAATGGGTCACAATAACCTAAAATGACACTTTTGACATTCTACCAACATAGACAATTTCTGTCAAAGGCAAGGAAATGGTCTGAGGTTCCTTACATCCAGGCCCCTTTGCACTCACAACACAACACTCTGTATGCGACTCTTACTCTCCCTCCCAAATCTTCCTGCTGCACTCTAATCCTCCCAAACCTCTCTCTGAAGACAGCGCGCTAACTTCTCCTGTTTTATCCTTTGACTCAGCTGATCTCGCTCCACCACCTCCTTTCTCAGCCCCTCCGGCAGGGTCTCCTCCTCCGGCCCCTTCTGTGGGCCCCCACCCTACCCTGAGCCTCCTACTTTGGTTTCGACTCCTCTACCTCTGCAAATGACTCCCTCACACATGATTGGGATCCATCTCTTGTCCCTATCCGTCCCCTACCTCAGCCCCCGGTTTAGAATGCCTCTGGAGGGAAGCAGCGGGAACTGGAGGGACTGTCATTTTAAACCTGAGATTTAACTCTCAGTCAACCCTGGACAAAAACTTGAAAATGGCCCTCAAACCCCTCAACAGAAACTTCTAAATCTAACCTTTAAGTTCAATAATAGTGATGAAGAGGCTAAACAGCAAAAAATAACAAAATTCCAAATGCTTGCCTCTGCCATCAGAGCCCCCACCAATAAAAGGGGTCAGCAAACCCCCTTCAGGGGACAGAAGAAGGACACCCACCAGGATCAGCAAAGCGAACCCCCAGGTCCCTGCTTTAAATGCAATCAGATTGGCCACTGGGTGAGGCAGTGCCCCAACCCCCGACCACCGCCTAAGCCATGTCCTCAATGTGGAGGGCCCCACTGGAAGTCGGACTGCGGACAGACTGCGCAGAGTCGGTCCTCATCCCTTCCTCTGGCTGGCGGATCGGGCAATCCAGGCCTTGATCTGATTGGCCTCGCGGCTGAAGACTGAAGGTGCCCAGGAACGGACGCCCTGACCGTCATCTCGAACCCCGAACCTCGGGTAACTCTGGTGGTAGCAGGTAAGCCAATTTCATTTTTAATTAATACCGGGACAACCTACTCTGCCCTCCCTGAGTACAGGGGACCTCTTCAACACTCTGGGGTTTCAGTTGTGGACATTGACGGCCAAATATTACAACCCAGGGCAACCCAGACACTCACTTGTTCTTTAGGCCTTTATATCTTTCTCCACTCTTTTTTCTTACATTACCAGCCTGCCCCACTCCCTTATTAGGGTGGGACATTCTATCTAAACTCCATGCTACTTTAACCTTACTCCTTCTCTTCCCACCAACCACTCTCATTCTTTAGTTTGTCTCTTCCAAGAATCTGCTTCCTCTCCTAACAAAAGCCCCCGGCGCCCCTCCTTCCCTTGTGGGCCACCGCTGAAACACCACTACTCATATGGGTTTTTTCAATGACCCAGTGAAGCCGGGGAGGGGGAGCGAGCCTTGAGGGGCTCTTGCTTCTGGAGCCAAGCGCTCAGCTGCCCCAGCTGGGCGTGGCCTGCTCCTGGAAAAGTGCTAGATAGGAAATTTGACTGGGGCGGTACACCTGTCAATCAATAACACAGGTATCCTAAGGCATCTCAGGGAGGACAGAAACCTCCTGTGGAGAGGGAAAACTGAGAAACGTGCAGACTGCAAATAGATGGAGCAAGCTCTCAGGTTCATGTCAGGGGAGGGACTAGGAAAGTCGTAGAGGGTCTGTGTAAGTTGAAGAAGGATTGTGTAAGTCGTAGAGGGTCTGTGTAAGTTGAAGAAGGATTGTGTAAGTCGTAGAGGGTCTGTGTAAGTTGAAGAAAGTTTGTGGAGAAGGGAAAAAATAAAAAGAAAAAGATTATGCAGAGGAAGTAAAAAAATAAGAAGGAAAAAAAAAAAGGGACACTGAGAGGGAGAGCTTGCCCCTGGTAATGGAATAACAGTCTAGGATATAATAAAAAGGTAACAGGTTTAGGCTACTCCTGACCCTTAGATCAGACAACAGCCTCGCGTTTATAACAAAGATATCACAGGATATCTCTAAGGGGTTAAATATAAATTAAAAGCTCAATTGTGCCTATCGTCCACAGAGTTCTGGGCAGATGGAGCACATAAGTGGGACCTTGAGGGAAACCTTAACCAGGTTTGCTTTGGAAACTGGTGAGGGCTGGACCACTCTGCTCCCCCTCGCCCTCTTACAGTTCTTGCAGGCCCTGCAGTCCACCCAGAAAGCTGTCCATAAACACGCCTGCGACGCCCTGCCTGTGCCCATCTCGGACCCTATGCACTCTTTCCAGCCCGGGAACTGGATGTGGGTAAAGAAGTTCACCACCCATTGTCATCCTGCCTACACCAACAACGTCTGTCAAGGTCAACGGCATCCCGATCTGGCAGCACCGTTCCCAGCTGAGAGGAAAAAACAAAATGGACAATTCAGGCCTCTCCAGATAAGACTCTTGCGTTTATGGGGACTTTGATCTTTCTAGTTATGACTGTTCAAGAGAATCCTTATAGACCTGGGCCCCAATGAAACTGGGAACTTAGAAATGAAATATTGGAAAAAATCTTAAAAAATGTTACTACAAAAAAAATAGAAAAATCTGTCTTCAACATTAATCTATGTGACCCCTTAGGGGGGACCTTCAGGGTCACAAAGGTCCCTGATGTCTGGGTCACATATGGAGGGATTAGCCCCCAACTAGAAGACACCCCAGCATGGAGCTGTAGAACATCTGCTACAGAATGGGGATTGCAAGGGATAGGCTTTTTAGGAGTCCACGACAACCCCATACCTGCAGGAAGTAGACAAAGAGAAACTTCGCCCCTTTTCCCTTCTTTTTTTTTTTTTATCATTATAAGGTGGGAATGAAAGGGTTAATAATGTTTTAACAAAACTAAACTCCATTCTGACCCTCAGTTACTGCACGTACGCACCCTGGCAGTTTCTTTTCTGTAAACATAAGGGCCTTGAGACACCCAAAGAAAACTGTACAGATAAGGGGTTGAGGATGGCCTTGAGAAACTCAGAGGAACCATGAGAAAAAAGAGATTAATAGTTACCCTGCTCCTCCCCCCCCCCCTTCTCTGTATCAGCCCCCTTAACGGTGCCAAAAGCGGCACCAAGAGAATGTAGTTTTTTTTTCTGTAGTTTGTGCCTATATAAGCAAAGAACAAAGGAATCTCGGGGCTGAGGATTTGGGGAAGCTGTACCCCCCCAGCCCGCCGGTGTAACAGCCCACCGGTGTAATAAAATGCTCCTTTCTCTACACTGGCCTTACGTTGAGGATGTGATCTCCTGCCGGCTCAGACCTTTTAGTATATCAGATCTCCAGAGCTTACTCATAACCAAAACTGAACAACTCTCCATTTCTCCCTTCCCCATTGCCCCTGACAATTGCCATTCTACTCTTTGCATTTCTGAATTTGACTATTTTAGATACATCGTATAAGTGGAATCATACAATATTTGTCTTCTGTAACTGGTTTATTTCACTTAACATAATATTCTCAAGGTCCATCCATGATGTTGCATATTGTAGGATCTCCTTCTGTTTTAAGGCTGACTAACATGTCATTGTATGTATATGCCACATTTCCTTTTATCCAGTCATCTGTAAATGAATATTTAGATGGTTTCCACTTCTTGTCTATTGTAAATAATCCCTCAATGAACATGGGCGCCCAAAGACACTATATAAATTATCAACAGGTATATGAAAAGATTCTCAATATCACCTATGAAATGTAAATAGAAACTACAATGAGATACTACCTCACACCTCTTAGAATAGCTACTGTAAAAAAAAAAAAAAAAAAAAAAGGCACCAGAACTGTTGAGGATGTGAAGAAACTGGAAACCTTTGTATACTCTTGGCAGGAATACAAAATGATGTAATTGCCATGGAAAACGGTTTGGACTTCCTAAAAAGACTAAAAACTACTATATGATCCGGAAATCCCACTGCAGGATATGTTATCTGAAACAACTGAAAACAGGAGTTCAAATACATAGGTTCCCTTCTCTCTGAGGACTTTATCATGCATTGATTTCATCGTTGTTTAGAGATTCTGCACACACAGATGAGCAGAGAATTGGCTCCTCTCCTTCCAATTTCTTTCTCTCTGTAAATTTCCTACTTCTTAGAGGGTGGGAAGCCGGAAATCGAATGTGCAGGAAAAGGAAAAAACTGTGCTGTTCACAATCGTACAGGACACAAATCAGATTCCACTTCTCTCCCAATTTACTGCATTGTAGGTGGCATATATTCTGTTTCCCTGCAGGGATTTCACACTCAGACCTGTACCAGAGGTCAGATGAATTAGGAGGAGATTCATTCATCAAGCTATTAAATAGGAGGAAGTATTTTACCAACAACTTAAGCACATTCAATTCACTCGTGTTTCCTGGTCTCATAAGGCTACTTTTAGAGCTTTTGTACTAACTCTCGTTCTTAAATCTCCTTTCATGTAATGTAAGTTTTCCAGATGGTACATAAAAACTCAAAGAACAAACAAGTTCAGAAATCAAGGCAAGGTTTCCCACTGCTAACCTGTCAGAATAAGAGGTTGTTTTTTTTTTCTTGTTAAAATCTCTAAAGGCTCAATAGACTTATTATAACTGTCAGACTTCCGTTAGACAAATTGGCCATAATGTAAATAAATAGTCTCTCACCTTTGAAATGCTAACACTCAGCAGAAACATAAACCTCAAAAGCCACAAAAGGAAAAGCTGTCCTGAATTAAGGATGAGGTCTTCAACATTAAAAGAAAATGTTTAAATATAGAATTCTTCCTCACTGAGCATGCAGATGAAGTGAGGATTAAGACGGTGAATTCAAAGTCCTTAGGAGCACCTGATTCAGTTGTTTTTATATGTTATCCCTCAGAGTTCTTGGGATTCTAGAGAAAGCCCAAGGTCCCACCTAGTCATTCCAAGTTGCCAAAGATATTAACCCTTGGAATTTGATGAGAAATTGGAATTCCCAGAAATTCTCAGGAATTTCTGAAAGCATAAATAATTCTGTATTTTCATAGCACTTTTAAAATATGTTTTAAAAGAATAATGAACAGCTAAAAATAAACAGTGAAATTTTTAGGACAGGATTACATCAAGTATTTCAGGAGGATTTTTGTAAAACAATTGATATAAAATATATAACTGAATATTACTATAAACAAATATGTTATGACAAGATTATATATTTCAATAGGATGCAAAATAAAGTCTGCCTAATAAGGAGATATTTAATAATAGAAATATTAAAGAGGGAAATATTACCACTAATGAATGCCAATTAAAACAATTTAAAATTAAAATATAATAGCAAGGATATTTAATATTTAAAAGTTGGTATCCTTAAAAAATAAAAGCTAAAAACTCACAAAGCTTAATTGTTGTATCATAGACTTAATCCTTTTTTCACAACAAATTTCCAAATAGAAAAAAATTTTTTATTTTGCATTGATGTTGGCTGCATGTTATGAATTCATTCAAAATTATCTGCAACTTGCTATATGATACATGATGATATATATGAAGTTTCATATAAGCTCATTTTTTAATAATAAAAATATTTGACTACTTGTCCCGATTTTTATTTTGCCATTGAAATCTATATTTCTTTTTCCACTTCAGATTTTAGATCATTTTCTAATTCCATGTTGAAGTATTCCACAAAAACATTCATATATTATCTATGCATTTCTTCTTTCAAAGGTCAATAGTATACAGTGAACAGCCAAACAATGGAAAACCCCAGTGAACATTATTAAATAGTATTTCATTAATATAACATGCAGAACTCCTTGCAAAATTAATAGCTCTTCACATACTTATGCAGTGAAATTTTCAATGTAAACATTCACCTCCAAAAATTATGTCTTGGAACACCACTCAAAGAATTTGTCTCAAGTGCACCAAACTTATTAATATTTAATATTTTTGCAAGAATGACACCTTTGGCAGCAGCAGATAGCACCATGAATATTTACTTATCAAATGGCAAGAGCCATCAGGAAGATTATCAGCTGATTATTGTTTATTTTCTATATACTTCTATCCTGGTTCCCAGAGATATCTACTTTATTCTTTAATTATACACATCAGTGCTTCTTCTCTTGTTTCTACTTGGTATTAGTTGATTCCCTGAATCCAGTAAATCTCCATGTTAATTGCAAAGTTTTTATATTCCAAGTGTATTTGTTATTTTTTTTCTTTTTATCTCCAAATAAACAGCCCCTCACAAACCAGTGGATTAATAACAAAAGATAAAATATTTGTGTGATCAAAGTCCCATAAAAATAGCAATTAAAAAATGATGCCAGAAAAAGAGAAATAACCCTATTTTTAATAATAAATATTATTTATATTATAAATATATTTATTATACATATACATTGAAATATATTTATATATGTATATATTCATACATGCACACACACACATATACACCTAAGGAGATCAGTGAAATTTAAACAGGATAAGTCTCCCAAAAAAGTCATTGCTTGAAATATATTCAAACTGCTGAAAACAAAAGACAATGAAAAAAATTATAGAAAAACAGGGCACTATTAGGGAGCAATAGTTCCGTAGACCAACAATTTCTCATCAAAACCTTGGAGATAAAAAACAAGTGGCACAATACTTTTATAGAGCTAAAAGGGGGGAAAAAGGCAACCCAGAATTCTATATCCAGCCAAATTATACTTCAGTAAAGAAGCTGAAACAAGACATTCTCAGAGGAAGTAAAACTGACAGAATCTGTTGATAGCTAGCTTGCTTTAAAATAATCACCAAGTGGTACCTGCCCGGTGTGGCTCAGTGGTTGAGCACTGTCCCATGCACCAAGAGGTCACTGGTTCCACTCCTGGTCAGGGCCCATGCCCAGGCTGTGGGCCAAATCCCCAGTGGGGAGCACGCAGGAGGCAGCCAATCAATGTTCTCTCTCATTGATGTTTCTATCTCTCTCTCTCCCTCTCCCTTCCTCTCTCTCTAAAATCAATAAAGAAAAAAAAATCACCAAATGGGAGGAGGTAGTCAAGTGTCTAAGGCTAAAGTAATCACTAAAAGAAGTTCTTCTGACAGAAAGAAATGGTATCAGAAGAAAACTTGAAACATTGGGAATAGAGTAAAAACAATAAATAAGTTAATATCTTGATAAAATATGAAAGACTACTGTGAGATCTTTAAAGTGCTTGGTAATTGAAAGCAAAAAATTATAATATTGCCTTATGAGGTTTTCAATGTATATAACTTAAATTTATAAGGAACTATAAAATAAAGAAGGTAAAGGAATTATGTGATGGTGAAGTTTCTATATCCCATGGGAAGTGATAAAATGTTGATACTAATTTTAGTGTAAAAACATTAAGAATCTATATTGTGATATCTGGAGTAATCCATAAAAATTACAGTCAAATATAAAATAGATAAATTAAATAGAAATGCTGAAAGTATTTTCAAAACTATGTCAAAAAAAAAAAAATAGGAAAGTAGAAACAAACAAAAAAACACCAAGGGGCAAAACAAAACAAGTAATGCATTTATACCATTAATCCAAACATACCAATAATTATATTAAATGTAAAGTATCTAAATATACCAATTAGAAATTGAGATTATGAAAATGTATTAAAAAATATATGACCCAACCATATGTTGCCTTCAAGAAATGCACTTCAAATATAATGATATAAGTAAGCTAAAGGTAAATAAATGTCTGGGGAAAGGCATACCACATGAAAATTAATCAAAATAAATGTGGAGTGGTCATATCACACAAAGTAGATTTCCACTCAGAGAAAATGATTAGCGATAAAGAGAGGCATTATAAAACAATAAAAAGGTGAATTCACTGAGAAAATGTAACAATCTTAAATATGTATATATATTACTACAGAGCTTTTGAATGTACAAGGCAAAACCGACAGAAATGAAAGAGGAAATAGATAATTTCACAATACTTGAAGACTTCAACACTCTTAGTAAAAATCAAGATTAACATGAACTGATACTCACCAAATAAGCAAGGATATAGAAAAACTGAACACACCATTATTCAACCAGATCTCACTGGCATTTATAAAGCATTCCACTGAACAACAGCGGAATATGCATTCAAGTGTACATGGTAAATACAGCAAGACAGATCATATCTGGGATCATAAAACAAACCCTAACACATTTAAAAAATCAGAACCCATATAAATTGTGTCCTCTGGTTACAATGAAATTAAACTCGAAACCAGCACCACTTACCTTGTTGGAGCCTTTGTATCAACTCTTGCTTTTAAAACTCCATTTATGTAAAGCAGGTTTTCCATGTAATACATTAAAACTCAAAAATCCTTAATAATATATCACCAAGTAACTGTCAACATAATATATAAAGGATAATAAACCATGTGTGCTTTGTCATGAAAATGCAAGGCTTGTTTAATATTTGAAAACAAATAAACATATTCCACTAGAGTCACAGTGTAAAGAAGAAAATTAACTGCAATATACAGAACATGTATCATAGAAATGTATGCTTGAATCCTACGTAACCTTACTAACCAATACCACCCAAATAACTTTAAACTTAAAAAAACTGAAAACAGAGTTACATGATCATATCAATTCATGACAAAAATGCATTTGACAAAATGCAACATCCACTGCTAACAAAAATTCTCTGTAAATTAGAGATAGATGAGAATGTACTCAACTAATACACGGCATCTACCATCAAAACAAAACAAACAAAAACCTACACCCAACTTCATACTTAATGGTGAAAAGCTAAATGCTTTTCCTCTAAATTTAGGAACAAGGCAAGTGCATCAGCTCATGCTAATCCTATTAAGCGCACCAGTCCTATTAAACAGGAAACTCTAGTCAGTGCAAGATCATAAGGTAATAAAATAAATGGCATACAGACTTGAAATCAAGAAATCAATAAAACTGTCCATATTTGAAGATGGCAGGATCCTCTAAGTAGAAAATCCCAAGGCTCCTAAAAACAAAGAAAAACAAAATAAATAAATTAATTTTAAAAATCTCCTATAAATAATAACTGAATTTATCAAGGTTGTAGAATGCAAGGTAAACATAGAAAATTTTATTATATTCTATGTACTAGAAATGAAACACTCAGTTATATCCAAGATTATATATATATATATATATATATAAAATGTATATTCATATTCACATATAGGGGCTGTCTTTTGAAAACTGCCACACAATGATGAATGAATAAAAGATCTTTAAAAATGGAGATGCATACTGTGTTTATATATTTGAAGACTCAACCAGATAAATACATATTTCTCCCCACTATTTTTACAGATTTCATTTGTAGCTATAGAAAACCTTGTTCTAACATTCATTTGGAAAGTGGGTAAGACTGACAGGACCAGATGGTGGAATAAGAGACCACAGCCTCAGTCCCCTTAGAAAGAACCACAATAGGACAGCTATCTGCAAGTGAAGATAGCTCTGGTGGAGATCAGGAGTCCACTTACAAAGATTCAGCAACACAGTGGAGCAAAAACCCTGATAATAAAAATAAAAAAAGTTACTAAATTTTCCATTAACCGTGCTGCTGGTGTATTTTCCAGGGAAAGACTGGGCCTCCAGATAACCACCTTCAGAAGCTGCTGAGGGCCTTTTTCGGGATAGGGCTCAACCCAGTGGAGGTAGCCAGTTAGGAACGTAAAGTAACCCAGAGCTCATTATTACAGCAAAATCCCTGCCTCTGGGCGGAGTTTAAACACCATTTTCTGAACATGCAATGTATGAAGAAGTATGACACACCCCCACCCCCTGACACGCTAAACATGCTGTGACCAAAATTTCCTCCATGATGTGTATTAATTTGACAGGATTAAAGCACGGAGGCTCCTGGTTCAGGGAGTCATACGGCTTTGGAAATTATTCCCATCATACTCATTATTTGCTTCAAATAAATCTTGCTTTGTGGGGTAACTTCCCTTGGTGCGTTACCTGGTTCTTTGTTCACAAGAAGCGCACCCCAGCTCGGTGTGGTTCTCCCCAATACCGCGCGAAAAGTGCGCCTGCACTGTCCCGCTCCCCACGGGCTCTGCTGGGCGCCCACGGAGAGGAGAGGCCGGCGGCGAGGCCGCGCTGGGAAAGGAGAGCGGCCGGGGAGCCGGGTCCCCAGCCTCCGGGCTGCGTGGGAGCCTGCTGCGGTTTCACGCCACCCAGAGGCCGCGTGGCTGAGACTCTGGAGAGATCTAGAAGCAGGAAGAAAGCCAAGGCCACCGACGCCAGCCGTGCGGCAGGAGTGGCTGCTGAGACCACAGCTCGGGTTCCAGCAGCCCTGAGGACTTCAACAGCCCTTCCCGACTGTGCGGACACCCACAGCTCTCCTCTCTGGGGAGGCCACTGTGGACCCCAAGGAGCTGCCCCCACACAACACCAGCAGTTCTCCCCGAGGACACCCGTGGTCAGCACGGAACCTGCGGCTTTTGCCGACAGCTCACGGTGCGTGCCCTTCCACGCGGCTGCCCGCGCCCCGACCTGCTCCTTTCCTCCTCCTCGGCTTCAGGGCCGAATCCGAAAGGATTATTCCGCGAGCTGCCCACTGCCACGTGCACGCCTCAACCAGCGCCCGCAGCCTTGCAAGCCCTGTCCACAGCCAGACCCACGGCTGCTCGAGGCCCGGACCGCGGATGCCATCAGTACGCCCACCAACGCGCGTGCTCTCTGCTAGCACCTGCAGCCTCGCGTCCGGCGCCAAAGGCCCGCCCCACGAATGTTCAAACACCCAGGTTTGGCAGAATTCTTTCACCAGCCATGACCACCACTGCGCATGCTCGCTTCTAGCACTGGCAGTCTCGCAAGTCACGCGTCAACAGCCTGACCCACAGCTGCTCAAGTACCTCAATGTGGCGGGGTCCCTTCAGCCGCCTGGCGACCATGCACATGTCCACGGCGAGTACCTGCCACTTCGGGAGTTGGCGCCAACAGTCAAAGCCCGCGCGGCTGCTCCCGCTCCTGGATCCAGCCTCTGCTCCTTGATGGTTTGCAAACTGGTCTTCCCCACGGAGGACAGGGGAGACTGGAGAAAGCCACAGACCACTCCAGATGGGTAGGTGGCGGTTTTCATAAACACGGGATTATATACGAGGCTTGACTCGGGCAGCCATGACACAAGCAGTTCTCTGCTCCAGCCTGAGGAATCTTACAAGTGTGTTTACATAGAGGCCTTAACAGGCTTCAGTCAGGTACTCAGTGCAGGTGGCCCCAATAGCATGACTCTCCCAAGGCTGTGTCTTCAAAGTGGCTCGGGTGCTGGAATGCTGGGTAGCATGCACATTCCAAGGACAGGGGAGGGGGGAGGAGCCTCTGATTTCCCCGGTCCAGCTCACAGGTCAACAGTAGTCATATCCTCTCAAACCTCCTCCAACACTATCCCTCCTGAGTGGCTCTTACAATCCTATATGCCCCCCTCTTCTGCATTATGCCGTCAGTAGTAAGCTGGGGTTTCACTAGCTTGGAGGTGGCTTATTTAGTGCCTACCTGCACCCAAGTGGTGTGATGTCCCACTGCAAATTCCAGTAACTACACATTGAAATAGAGTAAAAGAATATTTTATATTGCTATCTAGTTCATGTACAGACACTAGCATATACTAGGTACCCAGCAAGGTGTTAAGTACTGGAAATTAAACACACACTAGATATGATATCTGCCCTCTTTTTGTCTTTCATGGGAAAAAGAGCCCTGCACTCTCTTTTAATATGAGTATAGTACACTGTAGGTTGGGTTAGGCAAAATTATCCACAGAATTCTGTAGAAACACAGAAAAGAGGCCCCAAATATAGGTTCAAAATGTTTGAGTCCTGGGGGATGAGTAGGAGTGAGTTAACTGGTGCATCCCAGGAAAGAGCTACTACTTAAGAAACAGAGGAAACATACTTAGATTTTTGAAAGTGTGGTACATTCAAGGGTCTGCCAGGAATGCTGTGTGGGAGGACACTGGGAGAAGTGCAGAGAGACCTGACAGATGTCTGGAGCAACTTGATAACTGAACTTGTGTTCCGTGTCAGGGGGACTAAATCTGATGCTTTGAGTCTGTCTTTGATTTGTTCTGAAACCCAATAAAATTTTTCTTTAGAAATTCAGTAAGCAAAACCAGATTAAAACTTCAGTTTTCTAGTTGTGTGTGTGTGTATGATGGAGGGGCAGGAGATTGGCAAAACTAAATATCTATTCCCAGCCATTTTTCTGGCTAGTACTCCCTGAGGATTCTCCCAAGGGAAAAATGGAAAAACATTGCAGTAACAAAGGGACTTCCAGGACAAGCATGGTAAGGTCATATTTACAATCTGGAGAGAAAAATATACATAACTCCTATCAATAATCACAGAAAGGGAAATCTCAGAAGAATAAAAATTAAAAGCACCTTCTTTGATGAAAGTGGTCACCAGTGTATATGATTGTCATACTTTGGGGGCAGGTGGCTATAACAAAATGAGACACCTTTCATTTTTAGGTTAACTATGAAATGTTTAAAGGAAATTTTCCCTCTGTTTTGGTCATAGCATGGTGATGGAAAAGAAAACTGACCTAAAGTCATTGTCAGGCATGTACTTTTTCAGAACACGCTGACCAAAACAAGTTGTTTAATGACTAAAAAACTTCATATTTTTCATTAGAAGGGCAAATCAGCTATTTCAAACATCCCTAGATCAGAGGTTCTCTGCATTCTGCAGGAATATTCACGTACAGCAAGTTCCCCAAACATACTGCATATTAGATTTTGATGACTTTTGTGTCTAAACTGTCACCTGGGTGAGAGTTCAGTCTGGTCTTACACATTCAAACATTAGTTACACCTCTTACAGCACTGAATAGAAGAAGAGATTTGGGGAAATATGTATAGATTTAAATGTTACAAGTAAGGGAAATGAGACATAGAGAGCTTATAAGTCTTGTCTCCAGTCACATGGTCCTTTACAGGCCTCTTGAGAACCAAACTAGGTTACTTTAATTAAAACAATAGTCAAATTATTCACAAATATTCTTGCTTCCCCCCCCAATATAGCTCCTGTCTAGAATCCCAACTGGACATTCTATGTCTTTCATGGGGATGATTTCTACCACAGGAAAGATCACTTTTAACAAGTAATAAATAGTGAATGCAGGTGTTCAATTCAATTGGATGCATTGGAAACACACTCGGAGATAGTAAGGTGTGTATGAGGGATGGCAAGGCAACTGAAACCATTGATGCTCCCAAATTATCATTTTGCAAAAGGTTTCAAGATCTGATTACAGTAGGCCCTCGTTTATCGCGCCTAATCAGTTCCAGACTCTACCGCGATAAATGAATTTCTGCAAAGTAGGATTCTTTATTTATAAATCAAATATTTTCACAGAGCATAGAAAACCTGTTTACGACCTTCTAAATACATTTTTTAACATTATTAGAGCCTTCTAGACATGAAATAACACCCTTTAGACACCATTACACTTGTATTACCCAATATATTAGACAAAATAAGAGAAAATAAGACATATTAGACATTACAAATATCATATTATTATTATTGTAATTTTAATTACACACACACAGTTCTTGCACACAACCACTAACCTATGAAAATAGTGCAGCTTGTTCGATGATGAAGCGATGAAGATGAAGAGATGTACTGCACAGCAAGGAAGAGCAAGGTTACTGCTCCTCTGAAGGCACGACCTCAGTAGGAGACTCTTCAGGTGGTGCAGTATCTTCAGCAGGTGCGTCGTCGTCTTCTTCCGCTGAAGGAGCACTAGGAGTAGGCAGTGGGTGTCTGGGTGCACAGCTGAAGAACATCGTGATAGGTGGTTGCTTTTCATATGCGTGAGGAGGCTTTTGTAGGGTTCTATCGCTCCATCAAGTGCATTCCGGAACCGCAATGCACGCTTCATTGGTGGGTCCTATTGGCCAATCATGTCCTGTACTACCTTAATAGTTCTCAGGACTTGCGAGAGACGCTCAAGTGTAAGGCCAACTTCCTCCTCCTGACCCCCAGGAACCTCTGGCTGCTCTTCCTCCTCCTCACTCGCAGACTTAGTCATCTCCACCAGATCCTCGTCAGTTAAGGGATCCAAATGTGTCTCCAGCAGCTCATCCACGTGTTCTGGATGATACTCGCCCTCCTCAAGGATCTTCTGGAATGTGTTGTTCACGTAGTCCTCTGCTGCAGGCTGGTCAGCAGAGGCAGCTTCTCCATGGAGAACAACACTCTTCAGATGATACCTCATCTGGGACTTCTCAAACTAACCCTTGCTCGCCATGAAATCCACGAACGTTGCAGAAGAGGGTCCTGGTTGAGGTCCATCCGCCGTAAAGCGCTGATAGAGCTGCCTCACCTTCTCCCGATGACCAGCGAATCCAACGGAATGTTTTTCTTGCGGCTGTTGCTGATCCAAACAGCTGGGGCAGACTCCGTTTTCACTATGAACTTATTACGACTTGTCACAACATGCTTTGCTTCCTTGTTGAAAGAGACAGTAGCTGTTGCACGGATGTTCTTTCAATCTTTATGGATGGAGCGAACGGTAGATTCATTCAAGTCGTAATGGTGGGCAACCCCCACGATTTTCTTGCCATCTTTGATCATATCCAAGAGTTTCACCTTCTCCTGGATGGTAAGCATCTTCCTCCAGCTTAGTTTCATCATCAGGAGGCTTAGAAAAAGAAGCACGTTTAAGAGCCATCGTGGGGGTTAGATAAAAGTTCTCGGAAATCGCAAACACTTAAAGAGCAAAGATGCTGCCACTGCGTAGCGATGTAGAAGCGTGTGTGACAGAAAGGAACTTGCATGAGGCTGAGCCAATCAGTGGCCAGGATAGGAAGAGCATAGGATAGCCAATCAGTGAACAGCACGCTCTGATTGGCTTGGTTTCACCACACCCGATTTTTTGGGGAAAAGTTATTGCCCACACACAAGCAGCGGTCGAGCTGTTGCACCTGGCATTGAAGGATTCCTGGGGTGCTCGAATACATAGGCCTACAGTCCATACGTACAGTAATTTTAATTGTAATTGTAATACAGGGGTGTATAATTGACTCAGACAACCGAGGGCGTGCTGTGTCATTTTTACTGTCTCGATCAACTTTTTAATGAATATATTTGAAAAAAACGCAATAGAGTGAAGCCGCGAACGTCGAAGCGCGAAGTGGCGAGGGACGACTGTACTTACTGAGTAGGGAGGGGCCACTGTGGAGCTACAAGCAGATAAAGAGGGTAATACACCTGGGGCTTAAAAAACAAAACAGGAAAAAAGGCTCTAGATTAAAGAACTAAGTTATGACTAATATAGTACTTCTTTTTGTTTGACACAAAATCATGTTGCTGTATATTTATTTTATAAAGGAAGCTTTTTTTCTTCAGAAATTCTTATGTTAGAATTTGTTTCATGCCAACTCTGATCATTTGGGGCTAGTTGCCTGCATCACTGTGCTAAGAAGGATTCAGAGGCTCTATCCAGGCTCAGGGGGAAATAAAATGTAATTAAATGGTAATGTATGTTATGGCCAAAGTAAAGGGAATGGTGGCAGGGCAAACCCTATATTAGATGTAGCTGTTTTCTATGTACATTCAGTGTAGTACAACAAAGATGTTTATGTGTTGGTCATGAGATGGGCATTTCAGATTTCTGTTGAAAAGTTTACCCCTTTGCTCTCTATTCTATTTTCACTCTAGCTACATGTCCTAGAAATTTAGATCTCTTAAAAATATAGCTTGAAAACCAGTCTTCTAGCTAAAATGCCCCCTTTTTATTGATAGAGGAACTATTTTCTGATAGTTGAGCTGCAACAGCTATTTTCATGAAGAATGTTCTCAAAACTAGGGTGACTGCATTACTTGTAACAGATTATTTTGCAACAGCAATGGATGCAAGGTGAAGAATTCTCACCTCAGTGGTTTTAAGAACATAACTTCTGACTAATGAAATACTTTACAATTTATAATTGGTTTAGATGTCCCTAGTTCATCTTAGGTGAATAATATTTAAATATTTTAGGTAATTTTCCTTTAACGGGCCTTTAAACTTAATGTGTCTGCCTTGCTTCAGGACAACATCTTTTAATTGCTCTAAATTATCAGTGATGTCTGTAGTGTTTTCACTGAACATGGATTGAGTTCAATGAACTTTCTCATACTTTTGCATGAAAGCAGTCTTTTTCAACTTGCCAAATGGGATCACACAACCACTTGGAGCTGAGGAATGGCCTTCCTTGAGAGGTTGGGGTAGGAGACACAATCAAGGTTGTTTACTTCCTCATGTTTCCTTTGGGAAGTTTCAGTTGTGCTTGACCAGATAAGACCATTGGCTAAGAATGTGGGTTAGAGAGTTAAAACAGATTATTCCACCAGTTGAGCCCTTGGAATTCCCCAGGATTAAATTTGAACTGTACAGCAATGACCAAAGAGAATGCGTTTAAAGCCTCTTCAAATACCCCTCTCAAAATTAAACCAGTGACCTTTTCCATTTTCATCTGCCTGTGCCTATGACAGAAGTGATAGATTCACAGTGTCTGTACCCATGGACATATTAAAAGATACATACACTAACTCAAAATTAAACATATACAAATTAAACTAAAAAATAAGATACCATTTTTTCACTTATTTATAAAGGACTCAGTCCTCTTTGGTGAAGGTGTTATAAACACCATAAATGATTCAGATGGACTCAGCAGCTCCACTTACAGAAATGAACTATATATCTACTGTAATGTGAAGAAATATGTATTAATAATCTCATACAGATTATTAATTTCTATATTTTTGTAAAGGCAAGAGACTGTTTATTGGGTTGCTAGGTCTGCCATAACAAACTACCACAAATTGAGTAACTTAAATAATGTAAGTTTATTTTCTCACAGCTCTGAAGGCTAGAAGTCCAAGATCGCGATATCCACAGGTCTGGGTTCTCCCGAGGCTCCTCTCTTTAAGCTGCACCTGGTTGCCTTCTCACTGTGTCCTTCTATGGTCTTGCCTCTTCTTGTGTCCCTGGTGTCTTCTTGCGTGTCCAAACTTCCTCTTCTTATAAGAACACCAGTCAGACTGGATTAGGGCCCACCCTAATGACCTCATTTTTACCCAATTGCCACTTTAAAGTCCCTGTCTGCAAATACAGTAACATTCTAAGGTACTGGGGGTTTGAACTTCAACATATGAATTTTGGGAGGATACAGTTCCACCCATAACAGACTATAAGTAACCCAAATAGTCATCAATAGGGTACTACTTAAATAAATCATGGTGCATCTATACAATAAGTACTATACACCCATAATAAATAAATCTATATATGCTGACTTGAAACACTTCCCAAGATGCATTAAATAAGAAAAGTAAAGTATTGAAAAGTAAAATATAACATATTAAAAAGACAGAGTCTGACATACATGCATATGTACACACACACACACAACTTATCACAGGAGATATAAAGACTGATGGTGTATTACTTGTAGAAAGCATGAATTTTATGGCTTAGGCGTGGCGAGGGAGACTATTTTGTACTGTTTATTATTTTTTAAAGTGTATTCATTCTTTATAGAGGAGAGAGAAAGAAAAATAACATTTAAGAGAAGGAATGACTCGAAGATGTGTAGCCTGTGCAGAAATAGATGGTGATGCCTTTACCTAAGAAAATTAATGCAGAAATTAAAAAATAAAATAAATAAATGTGTGGAAGTCAGCAGCCATGACACTCAAGCTCTTCTTTGTAGAGACCTTTGCAGTGACATTGTTATAGTGTCATCCTTCTGGTATTTCAAGTAATTAGATCTTCTTCAGTAAGGTCATGCCCATGCTATATTGAACTCCATAGTATCGTCAGTCCTATTACATTGAGCCACAGTGTGTTACTCCACTTGTGAGACCATATTCCACTAGACTACACTACAAACACATTAAAGTATGAGTGGAAGATTAAATTGACCCTCATTCCACTACAGAATATGTCATCTGTCTCCATTATAATGCAGTGTGGCTTTCTTTAGGGGCTTGGAAAACTTTTTGGTATTGCTAATAACTTTCTGCTGTCTCTTTGATGTCGGTATTTAATTTAATTATCAGGGTCAAATGAACTTGGCAGCTGAGTGATAGCTAACTACTCTGTGGAACTGGAACAGTCACCAACAAATTGATTCTCCAGATGTGGAGACAACAGCCACACCAGTGCCGGCTGTGGGAGGAGAGGAAAGGGTGTTGGGATGCTGAGAACAGTTTGATTTGGTTTAGCATTTAGAAAAATATCCCTCAAACTATTTTCTGTATTTAACTGATTGTCTAATCAGTCACCAATTTAGTAATTTAGCTGCACCCTTGTGCCCATTCTGACCCCCTGCCAGCACCCTCATTTAGGTTGTTTCCAAATGATCTTTTCCTTTCTAGACTCGTCCATTGAAATCCTGCCGCTAGATATAAATATATAACAAATAAACCAATTAGGTCATTCTTTTGATCAAAATTACTCCGAGGCTTCCTGTTAGCTAAAGGGAAGATACCTCAACTCTTCTGACAGCTACAACAGAGGCTTCATACTCTGGTTCACATTTTTCTCTTCATTACCATCTATGCCCCTAAATGTCTTCCTTTATATATTGTATTCCAGCAATATTGAAATATTATCAGTGTCCTGCATGGGCCAAATATGTGTCTAGTCTGGAAAGATCCTAAAGGAATTGTGTTTCTTATATATGTATATATTTTTTTTATCCTCACCTGAGGACATTTTTTCAATTTTTGTTCAGATAGAGTGGGAGGGAGAGAGAAACATCGACGTGAAAGGGACACATCAAGTGGCTGCCACCCGCACGGCCAGGGACAAACTGCAACTGAGGTACATGCCCTTAGCGGGAACCGAACCCGGTTCTCTCTGTACCGCAGGCCAACGATCTAACCGCTGAGCCAAACCGGCCAGGGCAGGAATTGTGTTTCAATCTAAGTATCTAACAACCTCCCTCCCATACAAACTAGGTGTTTATTCATTTATATTTTTCCTTAAAGTTTTGCTGCTAAAATATTACAATCCCCAAATACCTATAACTTAAATAAGAAAATATCTGTAACATTTTACCAAAAGGATACCTTTCATGGAAGGAACCCTGTCTACAGCGGCAGAGTAGGTCAGGTTTGGTTAGATCATTACACTGTGTGGAGAGCACTACATCAGGTCAACATAAGTGACTCCATTTTGAATAAGAAATGCCATCGTAAGAGTGAAAATAAACCAGTATAGTACCATGTGCGGTGACGCCCTGCCAAGTGTCCTGTGATTATCAGTGAAGTGGTAAACAAGTCGTAAACATGGTTACTTGAAATGTTGCAGACTGTGCAACAAATGACTTGCAAAAACCACCAAGAACTATATAAAAATGAGGAGTTGAAGAGAGCTTCGAAGTCTGCCATACCTGTGTGTCTGATGAGGTGGCCGTTGAGCTTCCAGGGCCTCAGCGGACTGCGGGCACTCCAGCCGTCCACAGTCCCTACACAGAAACTGTCTGAGAACTCCCTTGCAAGACAAGGAGCTGGGCCAGCAAAAAAAAAGTGAGGAGATCACTGAAGCATAGCGACCCTGATAGTTTACTGGTTAGGGTTTGATTAATGATTTCTGTAGATATAGTAAGTTGTTTTGTTCTTGTTTTATTTATTTATTTATTTATTTATTGTACGTGCCGCTAGTGGGAACCGAACCCAGGACTCTCTAGTCTGAAGGCCGACGCTACAACCGCTGAGCTAAACCAGCCAGGGCTTGTTCACATTTTTCACTAAAAAGGACACTGGCTCCCAATTATTGGCAATCCAGATGTAGGATACTATAGTGATTCAGTGACTGTCAAGCATGGGTGGAGTGGAGAAGTCAACTATTGGCTGGAGGCAGCAGGATTTCCTGCATGCAGTTTGCTCCATTGTTTGGCATTGCAAGAGGCCATGGAAATAAGAAAGGGGAAAAGATCACGAGAAGTTAAATTTTATGAATATATAATATTTCTGTTCTCTAGAGTTGGCTGAAAGGCTCCCAACTTCTATTGGACTAAAAAGAGTTTTCCTTGATACAAAGCTAGAATGGGAGACTTCCGGTCAAGATGGCGGCGTAGGTAAACGCGGTATCGCGTCCTCCCACAACCACATCAAAGTTACAACTAAACTACAGAACAACCATCATTCAAAACCGCCTGAAATCAAGCTGAATGGAAGTCGGACAACTATGAAATTAAAGAAGAAGCCACATCGAGACTGGTAGGAGGGGCAGAGGCGCGAGGGGCTGGTCGCACACCCGCGTGTGGCGGATAAAAATTAGGAGGACACCTCAGCTGGGAAAGTCCTCCCTGAGGACTGAGGGGTCCCCGTCCCACACCCGGTGCCCAGCTCAGGGTTTCAGTGCCAGGAAGAGAAGTCCTCATAACTTCTGGCTGGAAAAAAACCAGTGGGAACTGAGGCTGAGGCGGCTGGAGCCCCCTCCCCCCGGCAGCTCTTCTTAAAGGGCCCGCGCACAGACTTACTTGGACTCGCTCCCTCCAGGCTCCAGAGTGCGGGAGGGAGCCTGAAAGGCACCAGAGTCATATGGGGAAGAACTGAGCTGTTTGGCAGTGGAGCAAGGGCTGGAGAGGCAGCTTTCTCCTGGACAGACGTGCTATCAGAGGCTTTTGTTCCTTTGGTGAGCCCTTTCCTGGGACGGCAGGCGCCACCATATCTGGGACTCCAGCTACCTGGCTCACACTGTTGGCCCCGCCCTGGTGATTCCCTGAGGCCCCGCCCCACCCAGCTTTCAGGCCCACCCAAGCTGTTGCCAGTTGCTTTACCATAGGATTGGCCTGTCTTGGATCCTGCTTCAACTTTTCCTAAATTCTTTCATATAAGCAGCATCTGGGCTCAGCTAGCCCCATACCTCTCGCTAAGTAATACATAGAAACAAACACAGGGAAGCAGCCAAAATGAGGAGACAAAGAAACAGGTCCCAAATGAAAGAACAGAACAAAACTCCAGGAAAAGAACTAAGTGAAATGGAGTTAAGCAACCTAACAGATGCTGAGTTCAAAATACTGCTTATAAGGATGCTCAATGGACTTAGTCCTCAGTGGACTTAGTGAGGACCTCAAGAGCATAAAAAAGGACCAGTCTGAAATGAAGGATGCACTAACTGAAATAAAGAATAGTTTACACAGATACAATAGTAGAGTAGGTAAAGCCAAGAAGCAAACCATCGATTTGGAATATAAGGAAGCAAAAAACACCCAATCAGAACAGCAAAAAGAAAAAAGAATCCAAAGAAATGAGGACAGTGTAAGGAGCCTCTGGGACAACTTCAAGCATGCCAACATTCGCATCTTGGGGGTACCAGAAGGAGAAGAGAGAGAACAAGAAATCGAAAACCTATTTGAAACAATAATGGCAGAAAACTTTCCTAACTTGGCGAAGGAAACAGACATGCAAGTCCAGGAAGCACAGAGAATCCCAAACAAGATGAACCCCAAGATGCCCACACCAAGACACATCATCATCAAAATGCAAAAGGTTCAAGACAAAGAGAGAATCTTAAAAGCAGCAAGAGAAAAGAAGTTAGTTACCTACAAGGGAGTTCCCATCAGACTGACAGCTGATTTCTCAAAAGAAACTTTGCAGGCCAGAAGGGAGTGGCAAGAAATAGTCAGAGTGATGAAAAGCAAGAACCTACAACCAAGATTACTCTATCCTGCAAAGCTGTCATTTAGAATCGATGGCCATATAAAGAGTTTCCCAGACAAAGAAAAGCTAAAGGAGTTCATCACCACCAAACCATTCTTATATGAAATGTTGAAGGGTCTTCTTGAAGAAAAAGATAAAAAAATATGAACAAACAAAATGGCAATAAATACATAGCTATCAACAATTGAATCTACAAACAAAATGAACAAGCAGAACAAAGACATTCTCATAGATACAGAGAACTTTTTTGGGAACCAGATGGGTGGGGGCTGGGGGGATGGGTGAAAAAGGTGAAGGGATTAAGAAGTACAAATTGCTTGTTAGACTGACAAACCTCAAAGGGAAGGGGGGTTGGGGGGTGGAAAGAAATAAACCAAAGAACTTATTTGTATATATGCATCACCAATGGACACAGACAACAGTGTGGGGAAAGGCAGGAGGGGGGCAGGAATGGGGAGGAGGGGGGCAAGGGGGGGAAAATGAGGAACATTTGTAATACATTCAACAATAAAGATAAGTTATATATATAAAAAAAAGCTAGAATGAACATGTCATAGAGATATGTAAAGTGACAGATATCATTTGTGAGACAGAGATTTGAAATAGGACTTTATAGAATACCAAATGGGCTTAAGAGCTCCCACTTTCTTGTTGATTATCTGTAAGTAATCTTACCTGTGTGGACTTGCCACTCCTGTTTGGATCCCTATCACATTTCAATAAGTCATTGAGGATCAGTTGAATTACTTATTTTTTATAAAGTTTCCATTCACTTCCTACAAAAAACATTGTTTTGTCTTCTGCTATTTCTCCACTGCCTCAAGAGAGCAGTCATCCTAATATCTCATCTTTATATTTGGAGGGCTTAGCATAGTTTCCTGGCATATTGTAGCTACTCAATGCACACAATAAATGAATTCTCGAATTCATCACTAAATGCACAAGTTAACGAATTAATTAATAAAGAAAGGTGAAAGCAGATTTTCCTATTTTAGTGCTATGAGGAAGAGAAGAAAAAGTGACTGGCAGAAATATAGCTATTTGGTAAGTATGTAAGGGGTATTTGGGGTAAAAGAGATCTCCATAATTAATTTTTAATTGCTCAGAAATAAAGAGCTGTGCTCTCAAAATAAATAAAGTAAACAGAAGAGATGCAGAGAGAGACTCACGAGTCCCATCTCTCATCGTTAATCTCTGGGCAGTTCTGAACAGAGCTTTCTGAGCTGCCTCAGGTTGTGTGCTGGGTCACGACTGGCTATACACAAGGGTGATACATGCACAAGTCATAGAGCGTATAGGATCTTTATGCTGGAGAGGCAGTTGTCAAGGTTTAGATCTAATTAAGAAAAGGAGGAAAGAATTGAAATAAAGTCAAGGTTTACTCATGTAAGTCTTTCTTGGATGCTGCCACCAGCCAAGCAGACTCTTGAACTGGAATCATAAAACCAGCATGAGATGGAGAGAAGGGACCAGGGAATGAGAGCTTGAGAAGAAAGCTTAGAGCCAAACAACTTATTTCTGGCATGTAGAATTTTGCTAACTTCTTATGCAAAGCACTCGCTAAGTGCCTCCGTACTCTATAGGGCATCCCATAGAAGCTGCTGGGTTTAAACATAATAGATTTGTTATCACTTTTACTTTCAAAATAAAGTAGAGTAGATGGAGTCAATGGCAGAAGACCTTTAATATTGACTGTGCCACTGACTGAATTTCCTCCTTGGAAAAAGTAATTTCATCCCACTGACACCAATTAATTTCATCTGAAAAAAAATGGTGTGTGTGATTGAACTAGATCATAACAATGATTAATGATGGTAATACTAGGTAGTATTTGGTGTTTCCTAGGTGACAAGGATTGAACTAAGGGTTTTACATTCATTTCCTAAGGTAATCCTTCGCATAACCCTGTGAATCCGGTGTGTTTTAGTGTGCCCGTTTCACAGACAGAGAAACTGAAGTCACAGGAGTGTGGACATTTTACACTTATGAGCAATCTTTCTTCAGGACCCACTCTGTGTTTCTTAAAACAATCTTGTTCAATTATTCTGATTCTTTATCCACACAAATATCATCTTTTTTCATTCTCTGTGTCTTAATTTTTAACTTGTTTTTCTTTTTAAAATATTGTCTCTGTACCTTTCCATTTGTGTATAAGTTGTTACTACCATTGAAAAATTCCCATTTGAGAGGATCGATGACAAAGTTATCACATCCTTTTTTGGTGTGTTCATAAATTTTGCTAACAGCTATTTTTAGCTAAACTAAAAAATGTATCAATAATCATATTAAATTATATAATCAAAAATAAAAATACAAGCATCTTAACATAGGTATATTTTTGCCAGTATAATGCACAGATGTTTTTAAAGGCTTCAGACATTTTCAAGGATTATATATTATGAAAAAGAAAATAATTTCCCATCAAGGGAGTGATGATAATTAAGATTATGGTATTTAACACCAAGGTGAACAAGCAGCAGAAATTAGAGTCTTGATCAAAGGCCCCCCAAATTATTCTTATCCAGAACTACTTCTATTTCAGAAACTTCAACTATTACTTTCCAGTAATTGATTAAAAATAAAACTACTTCAAGCAGGTGAAGCTGGTTCATTCTGAACTTCTGAACCAAACTCTGGCATTCAGAAGACACTGAACAAGATGGTGAGAGTGCTTGGAAACAAAGTCATCTGAGGAATTGTCAGAGGAATAAGTTTTAACTTTCCGGGAAATATACAGCTGTTGACGTGGACTCTAGAAAAACACCACAGACAGCAAATTTCATTAAAAAAAAAAAAAAAAATTGGATCAGAGCAGGGATTTTCAAGCTTGGCAGTTTTGACATTTGAGATGAGAGGATTTTTCTTGCTGTGGGTGCTGTCCTGCACATTTCAGGATGTTTAGCCCAAACCTACCTCTGTCCACTAGATGCCAATAGCACCCACCACCTCCAGTTCAGAAAACTCATTACCAAATGTCCCTACAGGGAAAGTCTCTGGAAGTGCCTGCCAATATAGAGATTCTATGATTTGGTGAGTCTTCTCTATTTTCAAACAAAGCAACATGTATCAAGATGTCAAATGTGATACAATGTGGGGGATTTGTTTCAGATTGATAATGGGCTTCCTATACCATTCTCTCTTCTTTTGTGTGTGTTTTTTAAATTTCATAATAAAAACTGGCACTCATTTTAATCCATTTATAAAACTAAGTCTTGACAACTGCAAAATTATTGATTCAAAACAGAGCGTACTTTGAGTAATCCTTAACAAAGTAACACCAGTATAATTAGCAATAAAAGATGAGATGTGGGTAAAATGTTTCCAAGTGCTAATTTTCTTATTTGCATAAAAGGGAGTCAATCCATACTGCCTTAAACATATATGGAAACTAATGACTAAACTTTTACTGGGTTTAATAATGTATTTTCTTACTTTCTTAGGGATATTTTGATACTAAATATTCCCTAATGTTAAAAAAATCTTAAGTTTAACAATAAGTTTTAGCCTTTTTTCCCCTGATTTTCTCAAGTTCAAGTAGAACAAATAAAATGCATTTAATTAAATATCAATAAGAAAAGAAATAGTTTGTTTACAAACATCTATCTAGTCATCTTTGCATGTCCAAACATTCACCTAATTTCTACCTTCCTTTTTGTCTTTCTAATCCTCCATCCATCATTTATCTTTTCATCCATCCATTCATCTTTCTGGTTGTATGTAGGAACAGAGGTCTATAGAATAACTAACTTGTACTGCTATCACTGTTATCTTCAAATTTAAACACTAGTAATTTCTGAGTTAGTGTTTAGTGCTGTCTGTTGCTTTCTTCTTTCTGCTTTGTGAATTACTTGAAATGTTAAATGAACATAACTGATTTTAATGATATCAAAATGATTATGCTTTCAATGGGAAAACACGTCAGACAGAAGAAAACTATAGTTTATATTAGGGGGACTAGAAAGTAATGTCGTTTCTGCACATTTCAATATTCGGTTGTTATCAGCTCATTGTGTATTTCAAAATCGTGCCAAAGACATTTTAAGGTTAGAGTGACTTGTTTACTCATAAATAATTAAATCTTAATTTTTTTTTGCAATTTATAGTGAAATGGCCAGCCAAATATCAGAAGAGGTACATATCCAGCATTGTAGGCTTTTTGAGTTTCACAAGGGTAGTAACGCAACAGTTGCTACCAAAAACATTTGCGATGTTTATCCAAGTGCATTAGACGTTCGTAAATGCCAAAGGTGGTTTTCTAAGTTCAAATCCGGTAATTTTGATCTTTCTGACTTGTATCGATCAGGAAGACCAACAACTTTAGACAATGACATGTTAAGGGTGGAAGTGGAAGCAAATCTGTGTCAGACAATCGAGGAACTGTCAAACACTCTTAACCAACCTTGGTCGACCATCCAAGAACATTTGCAGCAGATTGGTACAGTAAGCAGAGCAGGTGTTTGGGTCCCGCATAATCTGTCCGAAGAAAACAAAGCTAACCGGTCCACCACAGGCAATTTACTGCTTCAGCGGCACAATACAGAAGCGTTTTTTGATCGCTTGATCACTGGAGATGAAAAATGGGTCTATGATAATCCAAAATGCAAAAGGCAGTGGCTTTCTCCGAATGAATCGCCACGAAGTATAGCTAAGCCAGGTTTACACCTCAAAAAGGCACTTTTGTGTGTTTGGTGGAGTATTCCCGGGGTCATTCATTTTGAAGTGCTGAAACCTGGACAAACTGAATGCAGACATTTACTGTGAACAATTGGATCGAGTAAATCAATCTTTAATTGAAAAGTGCCCAGCGATTGTCACCAGAAAAGGCGTTATTCTGCAACACGATAATGCAAGACCGCACTGCGCAAGACCAACCCTGGAAAAAATTAATGAATTAGGGTGGGAGGTATTGCCTCACCCACCATACTCGCCCAATATTGCGCCATCGGATTTCCATTTATTCCGATCGCTACAACATTTTCTAAGTGGCAAAAAATTTGAAAATTTGGATGATGTCCAAAATGCCATCTCCAGATATTTTGCTCAAAAACCAATTGATTTTTATTGATCCGGCAATGAAAATTTGCACACTAGTTGGCAAAAGGTTGTTGATAACGAGGGTGATTACATCATGGATTAAAAATAAAAACTTGTTAAAAATTTATCTGTTTGAATTAATGTCGTAAAAACACGACATTACTTTCAGGTTCCCCTAATACAAGCTGTTGAGAATCTGGAACACAAGCGTTATTATTTATTTATTTATTTATTTGGTCAAATATGGGAAAATAGTATTTCTTGAAATGAAAGATACAAGTTCCCAAGTAGAATTAAAATATTTAAAGAAAACAGAAATTCTAAACATTTTGTGGATCTCCCACAACATCCAACAGTCCTGGATTTTGCATAACACCAAATAGAAATATATGAAAAAGCAAATTTATATACAATTTCTATTCTCTCTCTGCTTGTGGCCCTAAATCCCATACTGCATGTAACATTAAAAGCCAGAAACAGCCTTGGCTCATGTGGCTCAGTTGGTTGGGCATTGTCTCATGCACTGAAGGATGCCGATTTGATTCCCAGCCAGGGTACATGCCCAGGTTGTGACTTAATCCCTGGCAGGGGTGTGCAGGAGGCAGCCAATCAATGGTCCACTCTCACATTTCTCTCTCTCTCCTTCCCTCTCCTTACCTCTCTCTCTCTCTCTCTCTCTAAAAATCAATTTTAAAAACTTAAAAAAAAAAAAGCCAGAAACACACTTGGATACCCTCATCTCCTTAGAGCTCCCATTCCATACACCTTGACTTTGCAACTTGAAACACTCATCTTATGTTTTCCCATTTAGGTTTGTTTTTCTGGATACATCCTATTTCCTGATTTTGAATAAGTTTAGAGAGTTAAAGATAGCAAATAATTTAAGATTATTGAACTGTCAGACCCTGACTTTCCCAGTCTGGCCTTTTAAATATAGTAGGTTGGTGTCAATCAATCCCGTGAGGGTGGACATTTTGCATGTAGGAAGTACAAATCACTGAGTAAGAGAAAGTAGGGATAGAGAAATGGATATGTGTTTATGCATTTATTATGCATGTTCTATTTCACAGTATTCATTTAAGGCAGCCTCTATGCCTAGCAAATAGGCAAAGAAAAAAGAAACATTAATTTTAGAAATCCCCTCTTTTTAGAGATTATCTTTGTGTCTACTATTGTCCTGTGTCAATTAAGTTCTGGATGTGTTGGGGAGTCCTCTAAGAATCTCTTTATTCAATCACTTACACAAAAGAGGATTTTTTTAAATGGGAGTTTACAATGATACTTAATTTGTATTCTGTTTTCAAATGGCCTCGGCATCTAAGATCTATTTAACAGAGTGACCTTAAGTTCCGTGACATCTGACAGCTCCCTTCCTTCATTTCAGAGTGGAACCAAGTTTACCCTTATTCCTAGTTCCTTTGGATGTTTCAGTTGGCTTTTATTGGGTGGAAATGAAGTATTCCAACACTCCTGCTTCCATCTTTTACACAGATTTGGGTGTGAACAAAATAGGTAAATAAATATGTGATTTAGGATTTATAGAAAGACATAGAGAAGTTAGATCAACATGTTACAAGCAAACCCTTCTTAAAAATGTGTGTTCTATCCAAAGGGAGAATTGTTTTAGTTAAAGCTTGATTGGCATATCATAGATAGGGAAACATTGTTGTATCAGGGTTCCTCCTTTTATGGAAACTACCTTTTCAGAGCAATTTGGTTTTTAAAATGCGATACCTAGAGCATAGGCTAGAAAAAAAAACACAAAGAAACAAAAACTTCCCTATATGAGAAAAAAGTAGGATTCAGTGCCTGCAATAGCCCGGAGAAAAAGTAGAGGAGGAAAATTTGAAAGGAGACAAAATAAATGAGTACGTTGGAAGTCTGAAGCCGATAAGCATAGATGACCAGTGAAACGATTTTCAAGAACAGTTGGTCTCAAAATATTTGAAGCAGAAATGTCTAATATTTTGTTTTTTGTTTTTTTACATTTTTAGCTTGTGTTACAACCAGATTCTAATGTCCCCAAACCTTCAATAAAAGGTTCCTACACAGAGAGCCCAATGGCAAAGTATTTGGAGTAAGGAGTAGAGCTGCTTTCCTGAGGTTTAATGCAGTGTTCAAGTGAGACAGCATGTACAGAAAAATAAGGAGTTCTCTAATGCAGTTGAAGAAAGAAATTGGAGGCAGGATTTTGGAGGAAAAAGTCAATCGAATCCATAAATGGTCAGAGGGAAAGACTTGAATCTTCCTCTGAACGTCAGGTGGCAGCTCAATCCTATTTTAGTTGAATATTGAAAAACTGTTTGACCTAACTGCTATCTGAATTATATGCTGAGCATCATTATAGACATTTAAAAGCAAATGAGAGAAAAGCTGGATGAACAAACTGTACCAGAACCATCACTGGATGAGATTTAGAAAACATGGATTTTAATTAAGGCTCTGCCACCAGTTGCCTCGATGATGCTGAGAAGTTATTTATCTCCTGTAAAATGGTGTGTCTAGATGTTCTTTCAAGACTTTTGAATTTCTGAAGGCATTCTAAAACATGTCAGTTGTATTTAATTCTTAAAATGACACAATCTGTCATTCACAGGTTACTCCTCCCTTTCAACATTATCTTTGAATAGCTTTTCTATTTTATTTATAGTATAATATTCATGATAACAGAGTTGTCATGAAACATACATTGTGAAGAAATAATTTTCTTCTCCCCCCCCCCCAATAGCAATGGGTCAGGCTAGGAGAGTGATCCCTAAATGAATAAATGTGGCAAAACAGCACTTAATTCTGTATGATGCATTATGTCGCAGACATCATATGTGGGGGTGAGTGAGTTTGTTTGAACAATGGCCAGCCTCTGAGTCAGGGAGCTGAGCAGCTTGCCTCTAGTTAAAAACCTCTTCTCAGTAGGACACTTGTCTGGATGTTATTTGTTCCTCCTCTGCAGCTATACCTCCCTATTAATGTGGAGCTTTCTGTAGGCTAGCTCAGCAAATTCTGCTCATTTAAAAAACATCAATCTCCTGGTTGGATTTACCTTTCCTTCAAAGACTATAATTTGATTGTTTTCATGCTGTGACTTGATAGATGGCACATTTAGAGGGGTACTGTGATTCTGAGTACAAGTGGAAGACTGTAATGGTCCTGTCTTTGTCTGATATGAGAAAACTATTAATTATCTTGCTCTCTTTTCTATTGTTTTCTCTACTTTTCCCCCTGATTGATGAGAAGCTTAAACATGGCAAACAGATGCAACATCTGTATCTAGGCAAGGTCTGCAGGGCTCCAATGTTTGTCAAGAGGCAGTATTGTGTGTTGGTTAAGGCAAGGAACAAAGAATTTGGTATCAAATAAATATGGGTTATACGTGGTTCTGCTACCAGTTGTGTGACCCTGGGCAGACCACTTAGCTTCTTTAAACCCAGTTTCTGTAGCAGCAAATCAGACACAGTTATGGCACTCATTTCACAGGATAATTTTGCAGATCAGATTAGATAATATGTGTACAGTGTTCAGAACAGTGCCTGCCACAGGATGACCTTCAATTAATACTTGTTGCCATTATTTTTTCTGACTTTATGTAGATGCCACCATTCTGTAGAGGTGAATTATGGGAGGTCATCAAAACTTTGGATATACAGACATCCTTCAACGTGTACTACTTTAGACACCTTATTTCTTGTCCCCTAGTCAGCCAGCTGTCCTGAGCTGAGTCAGGAACTTATTTCTACAGTCAGTTACATGCCTGATGTTAAATACTAGGTTGTTTGATTGTCCAACTTGACAGGTTTTAAATAAAAGTGTTCATTTACATGCCCAAATTCTACTACATATCATTTATTATAAAATGCAGCTCTCTCCAAATATATCTCTTCTAATTATCCAAATCCAACCAATATTCACTGTGTCAGTCATTATCTGAATGTCTTCTCCTTAACTAAATAAAATAGTTCATATGCCTATACACTGTTATTAAAATGTCTCAGTTCCTTTCACAAGTTAATTAGTCCTCTCAGGTACTATTTCTCTATTGCATAAATTATTATTTTTGTTAATTATATTTATTGCATTTTAATGCAACTATACCTTATACAAAGTTGCCTAAGCTCGATGTTCTTTAAGATCACGAGCAATGCTCTGTTATCTTTGAATCACCTATGCTAGTGTCTGGCTTCTCATAGCTGCTAAATAAATGATAGCTTAATATATGTGCCACAGTTGAAATGAATCTAGCTATAAAAATCTTGAAGGAGACTTCCGGTCAAGATGGCGGCGTAGGTAAACGCGGTATCGCGTCCTCCCTCAACCACATCAAAGTTACAACTAAACTACAGAACAACCATCATTCAAAACCACCTGAAATCAAGCTGAATGGAAGTCCGACAACTACGAAATTAAAGAAGAAGCCACATCGAGACTGGTAGGAGGGGCGGAGGCGCGAGGGGCTGGTCCCACACCCGCGTGTGGCGGATAAATATTAGGAGGACACCTCGGCTGGGAAGGTCCTCCCTGAGGACTGAGGGGTCCCCGTCCCACACCAGGTGCCCAGCTCAGGGTTCCAGTGCCAGGAAGAGAATCCCCATAACTTCTGGCTGGAAAAACCAGCGGGAACTGAGGCTGAGGCGGCTGGAGCCCCCGGCAGCTCCTCTTAAAGGGCCCGCGCACGGACTTACTCGGACTCGCTTCCTCCAGGCTCCAGCGTGGGGGAGGCAGCCTGAAAGGCACCAGAGTCATATGGGGAAGAACTGAGCTGTTTGGCATTGGCGCAAGGGCTGGAGAGGCAGCTTTCTCCTGGACAGACGTGCTATCAGAGGCTTTTGTTTCTTTGGTGAGCCCTTCCCTGGGGCGGTAGACGCCGCCATTTCTGGGACTCCAGCTACCTGGCTCACACTGTTGGCCCCGCCCTGGTGATTCCCGGAGGCCCCGCCCCACCCAACTTCCAGGCCCACCCAAGCTGTTGCCAGTTGCTTTACCATAGGATTGGCCTGTCTTGGATCCTGCTTCAGCTTTTCCTAAATTCTTTCAAACAAGCAGCATCTGGTCTCAGCTAGCCCCACACCTCTCGCTAAGTAATACATAGAAACAAACACAGGGAGGCAGCCAAAATGAGGAGACAAAGAAACAGGTCCCAAATGAAAGAACAGAACAAAACTCCAGGAAAAGAACTAAGTGAAATGGAGTTAAGTAACCTAACAGATGCAGAGTTCAAAATACTGCTTATAAGGATGCTCAATGGACTTAGTGAGAACCTCAGTGAACTTAGTGAGGGCCTCAAGAGCATAAAAAGGGACCAGTCAGAAATGATGGATACACAGTTAGAAATGAAGGAGGCACTAACTGAAATAAAGAATAGTTTAGGACTTCCGGTCAAGATGGCGGCCTAAGTGGACGCGGAACCGCGTCCTCCCACAACCACATCAAAGTTACAACTAAATCACAGAATAACTATCACTTAAAGACCGCATGAAATCAAGCTGAATGGAAGCCCTGCAACTATGAAATTAAAGAAGCAGCAGAATGGAGACGGCATACTGCCCTCCAGGACCCTCCTTGTTGCCTGAAAGGAAACGAGATCCTGCAGCCAGGGGCGCCGGCGGAAGCTGAGCGACCCCCCCACCACGGAGGAACCCAGGAGTGAGGGAGCCGGGTGACCCCCCCCCGCCACGGGGGAACCCAGGCGGAGCGGGGGAGCCGGGCGACCCCCCCCTGCCACGGGGGAACCCAGGCGGAGCGGGGGTGCTGGGCGACCCGCCCACCGCAGGGGAGCCCAGGCGGAGCAGGGGAGCCAGAAGACGCCCTCACCGCGGGGGAGCCCAGGCGGAGCGGGGGAGCCAGAAGACGCCCTCACCGCGGGGGAGCCCAGGCGGAGCGAGGGAGCCGGGTGACCCCCCCCCCGCCACGGGGGAACCCAGGCAGAGCGGGGGAGCCGGGCGACCCCCCCCCGCCACGGGGGAACCCAGGCGGAGCGGGGGTGCCGGGAGACGCCCCCACCGCGGGGGAGCCCAGGCAGAGCGGGGGAGCCGGGAGACCCCCCCACCAACGGAGGAAGCCGGCAACACACAGGAGAACTGAGCAAACTGAACAACGAAATTGACCCAGAGACATGGAGGGTGGAGTACGGGCCTCAGAGGAGGGGGGGCAGGAAGAGATAAATCACAGAGCCTATGTGCATGGGTGCATAACCAATGGACATGGACAACAGGGATGGGGAGGAGGAGAAGGGGAGGGGGAGGAGGGTGTCAATGGAGGAAAAAAAAGGAAAAACATCTGTAACAAAAACAAATTAATAATAAAATAAATTATAAAAAAAAGAAATTAAAAAATCTTGAAGGACCTCAAGTCTTAGGGTTTTAATCCAATATAATACTTTCTTCTAGGGCCTTTATGTTTTTCATAATATAAATAATGAAAGATACTGTGAATGCATTTTTCTTGAAGAGGAAATCAACATGAATATGTGTAATTAATCATGTCCAAAAAAGTCCACGGATGTGATTCACTGTGGTTGGTAAAGATACTCCCACCATAGAAAGTAAAATAAAATTATTGAACCACAGAATACTTGAGCAGGAAGGTACCTTTAACTTTGCCTCTCCAATATCTTTCATGTTAATAGTATCAGGATCAAGCACTATTGGGTTAGAGTAAATTGTATGAGGCCCAAGAATTTACATTTAAACTTTCTCTCAGTGATTCCTTAGGCAAAATAAGTTAGAGAACTACTTATCTTATTCAACATACTCATGCCACAAATGAAGACATGAATGAGACCCAGGAATGAGATGTTTACCTTCCCATATCTCTTTATTCCTGTGTTCTTTGGTAGAGCTCAGCCAATGAGAATTATAAAAACGTTCCATCTTGTCATGTCAATTGTTGTGCTTTTTTTTTTGAGACAATTTCTTTTTAAATAGTCATTTGTATGTTGTAATGTGTGTTCACCACCCCAAGTCTCCTTCCATCACTATTTATCCCCCCTTTATGCTCTTCTACCTCCCCCACTCCCTTTCCCTCTGGTAATCACCATACTGTTGTCTGTGTCTATGAATTTGTTTTTATCTTTCCTTTGCTTAATCCCTTTACCTTTTTCACCCAGCCCCCGCAACACCTCTCCCTTCTGACAGCTGTTTTCTGTATCTATGAGTTACAGCAATTGTTTAATGTGAGCTGATTTGTCAGAACACATGGTCTGTATCCCAAATATCAGGAAAGACTCCCCACTGAATCCTTCCTAGGATGTCCAGCAAACAACAGAATTCAGCATCACATAATTAATAGACCTTGTTTAGCCTTAAAATCAATGTCTTTAAGGGAAAGACACACACACACACACACATACACTTTAAAGTCTTGAACTAAAACATAACATTTTGTCATTGGATTACATCCTCTCTTTATCACTCAGACCAATTTGCTCATAAATCTTTCAATAATTGGCTCTCCTTATGTCCTAACTCTGTGAAACCCAGCTCTCAGCAGAGATGCTTTATACAGTGTGACCTCCCCGAGGATATTTCTCTGAGTTTTGTTCTTACATTTTCTTTAAAACTTTTCAGCCTAAAAATAATTAGAAGGCTTGATGGCTAGTCAGAAAACAAGGACTTGAAATTATCTTTAAAGGAACAGCTCTTTTGATTGCAAGGCTTAAAGAGTTCACCATAAACTGATGAGTACCAGAGACACATTTAGAATCCAGACTTCTCCTCAGGCCTGTCTCTAGGAAACCTAACCCTGAGTGCACAGAAGACACTGCCTTCCCTCAAGATGCTATTTTTTTATTTTTAGGTAGAGTCAGTTTTCAAAAACACATGTGTGATTTACCATCTTTTCCCTTCCTTCCCTCCCTCCCTCCATTCCTTCATTCATTCCTCTTTCTTTCTGAAACTTTCTTATTCTTTTTCTTTGCTTTCAGAGCTCCCTATAACTTTAAGAATGAAGTTTAAACTTCTATTTTTTTAAATTTATTTTTGTTACAGAAGTTTCTCCTTTTTCCCCCATTGACACCCTCCTCCTGTTTCTGCTTGCCCCTCACCCCCCAGCATTGTTGTCCATGTCCATTGGTTATGCTTATACGCTTTGGTTTATCTCTCCCCCCCCCCACCCTCTCCTCTGTGGTTTGTCAGTCTGAACCCTACTTCAATGTCTCTGGGTCTATTTTGTTCATCAGCTTATTTTATTCAATATATTCCACGAATAAGTGAGATCATGTGATACTTGTCTTTCTCTGATGGCTTATTTCACTCAGGATAATACTTTCCAGGTCCCTCATGTCATCTCAAGGATATTTTTAAAAAACATTTTATTGAGGTGAAATTTATAAAATACAAAGTTAACTATTTTAAAGTAAACAATTTAGTTGCATTTTCTACCTCCATAACGTTGTGCAAATACCACCTCTATCTAGTTCCAAATGAGCCTGTCACCTCAAAAGGAAATGCCACGCTCATTAAAGAATTATTCACCATTTCTCCCCTTACTCCAGCCCCTTGGAAAACACCAATCTGTTTTCTGGATACTATTATGGATGTTTCACATAAGTGGAACCACACTATATAGGACCCTTTGTGCCTAGCTTCCTTTACTTAGAGTAGTATTTTGGAAGTGTAGCATGCATCAGTATTTCCTTCCTTTCTAGCTGAATAATAATCCACTGCATGTACACGCCACAATCTATCTACTCATCTGCTAGCAGGCATTTTCGTTGTTCTCACCTTAGGACTACAGTGACTAGTACTCTATGAACATGTGTATACACCTGTTTGAGTGCCTGTTTTCAATACTTTAGAGTATATACCCAGGACTGGAATTGCTGGATTTTATGCTACTTTTATGTTTATATTTTTTGAGGAACCACTAAACTGTGTTCCACAGAAGACAAACCGTTTTATATTCCCACCAACAAAGAACAAGTGCTCTAATTACTCCACATTCTCCCTCACGCTTGTTATTGTTTTTCCTATGATAGCTAGCCTAGTGTGTGTGAAAGGGTACCTCATTTTTGTTTTAATTTGCATTTGTCTAAAGACTAATGATGTTGAGCATCTTTTCATTAAATGTCTCACTTTTATTACAAAGCTTTTTAGGACCTCCTCCTGCCCATGTTTTTAATTCACCTCTCATCTCTCCCCTAGATTCTGAATAATATTTTCTATCCCTATCTATTTGCAGTTCCCTCAATGGGCCATGCTATTTTATACCTCTGTGTGTGTAATTTCCTCTGCCTGGAATATATTTGCTTATTTTTTCCTGGGACACTTATTAAAGACTCATCTCATATATCAATTCATGTTACCTGTCCTTCAGGTTTGTACCGGTTTTCTCTCCTGTGAATCATGATATCTCTCTTTACTTAATTATATCATGTTTTTATGGTGTTCTATATTGTTTTAATGTGTTTCTCCACTTTTTTCTTTCTCTATTAGGTTTTAAACTTCTAAAGGGAAGAGTCATCATCTTGACCTTATGGAACCATACTTCCTAAATTTGGTGATGACACTGTCATCTTTCACCCTCCAAGTGTTTTATGTAACCCTTGGAGAATGTCCAAAATTTGAACATGGCCTGCAGTGCTCTGACTGTTCTACCCCAAGTCCATTACCCTTTCCTACCTCAGTCTGATTCCCATTTTCCTTCCTTCCTTCTTTCTCTTCCCTCCCTCCCTCCCTCCTTTCCTCCTCTCTTATAACTTTCCATTCTTCCCCTTCCTCTTCTCCTCTCATCTTTCATCACTCAGCCTCTCATCACTCACTCTTGTTCTCCCACTCAGAGGTCTCTCTCTCTCTCTTTCTCCCCCTCCACCCAGAAATATTCTTCATTTCTTTCAGATTTCTTCAAGCCCCGTGCTCCTCTATTGGTCCACCACTGTGTTTCCTAAACAAGAATGCCCCCCACACCCAGCACCTACACTGTTAACTGTTTAGCATCCGTCACATGTCAACGTGTTCTACCTCGGGGACACCGCTCCTGAAACTCTAGACTAAATTAATTTTCTTTTAATAATCTATCTCATAGTTCTGCCTCAATTACATTTATTTTTAAGATCTTCTCTTGAAAAAACTCTGAAAGTTAGGCTGCAGCCAGATGACAAAGAGCTGCATGGTTTTCTCCCCAGCAGGCCAGGCGGTTGTGGAATCCAGGCACAGCGCTGAGACAAAACAACAATCAAACAATATAACACACCTCCAAACATGCTCTGCACAGGTAGGCGGTGTGGCAAAACCCCAGGTAATATTGTCATTATCTCCTGACTCTGTTCATCTGACTCCTCTTCACGCATGCACAGTGAAGGTAATGCTCCCCAATGGCAATATTGAGGGTGCACCACCAATTCAACAATAAGGTTAAAATTCTAACTTCTATTCATTTGACCTCTATTAAACCTATCACCTACTATTGATGGAGCTTCTAGAGCAAAATGAGAAGGAACATGTAGTCACTGAAGATAGAGTTAATGGTTGATTACATCACTGATACTACTCAAACAGCTTCTGAAAAACAGTTTTGTCTAAGAAGTCATTCATTTAGCTTATAGGATTCTTAGAAGTACTTGCAGAAACTATAAAGCAAACAACAAGAGAAAGCCTTGTACCCAGGGTCTGGGAAGCAATAATCCGAAAACAGACGAAGAAGACCAAAGGAGTACATTCAGGTCACCACCCCTCCCTCCCTCTGTGCGCTGCCCAAGGTCCACAGCAGCAGCAATGAGGAATGAGGTCAGAGTTGCTTTCAAGTACATAACTGTATCAGATTGTTCTTCCATAGACCTGGTGGTCTTCCAAGAATCATTCCCCTGAACTGGCTATTCCTGCCCCAGCTGCATTAGAAAGTGATAAAAAGCAAAACATGTGCTTTTGTCCCTGATGCAATTAATTCAGGTTTATTATTTTTCCAGCTTATTGGTTTGCCCCCAAAACAAACAGCACTATCCTCTCAGTGACAGTGGCTGTAGAAAATTACAGGAACTCGTATAGGCCAAACCCTTCTCCCAGTACATGCTAAGACTGCCTAAACAAGAAAGCAGTTATGCATGTTCACTGTGAGGACATCAAACCTCACAGTAAGCATGGATGACAGAAATCACTCTACTTTCACCTGTCATTAAAGTGAGCTTCAGAGAGGTTATGTAATAGGACAAAGTTTACGCAACTTGTGTTGAATTTCTAAATCCAAGAATGCCATAGTGGAGGGTCCAAATGAAGTCTTGATAAATTTCATTGCTTGAACGAATTCTAACGTTATTATTCTGAAAAGAATTGTGGATATTTAAAGTGATGGTAAGACTTTAAAAAGAAAAAAGTAATTGACAGGAGTCTAAGTATTATATACTTATTTCTGGTCCACTGATACTTACATCTCCAATGTGAAGGAAGTCACCAATACTTAACTAACATTATATTCTACAGACAAAAACAACTAAAATAAACTTAAACCATGAATATCACTTTAAAATCCAATCATGTATTATTTGGGGAGGTACTGTTAAGTATCTGTCTTTGGAGTAAAGTTTAGACAATCCTCACTTTCCCGTATCACTTGGCTCTTTAATGTTTAGGAAAATGTTTCTGAGGTTAAATTTCATTCCATAAAGATAACTCCTCAACAATTCACCAAAACACCAGTCAGTTTCTTTTGTATGCAGCTATGTAATGCTCACTTAAAAAAACAAAAATAACTTCCTGACAATGTGTTTGGACCCATTATAATGCAAATAGATGCAAAACCCGGTGGTTGTAGATGCTTTTTTATTGGATGAAAACAATGCAAACTGCACACTATGTCTAAATGTTTAATATAAACATTTATACTGAATATATTTGCAGATCAACAGCTGCTCACACAAAAGCAGTGAGTCTAATGGATTTCATAGTTGAAGCCCCCAATCAGAATGGAGTTCACATTCACCACTCATAGGTTACTCAACTGTGCTTGTGTACCAGCCTTTGTGACAAAGTGATTATCAACTTTTAATCATGTTCCAAGAAGCAATCAAAACAAAGTTACTTAGCTCATGTTTCCAGACCAAATGAAGTGCAGGGCAATTAATTTTATTCCCCAAACAAAATCGAGTTAGTACTATTGATATGAAACAATGTTGTTCTAGCATAATGCAATTATGTTATGTATGCCCATTTCAGTTGAACATATGCAAAGACATTTCCAACTGCATCTAATCTTTCTATTCCTGTTCTATGTACAAGTCAAAACATTGTAATTAAAAGCACTGGCAAACCTTTGGGGATCATGGATTGAACATCTCCCTTTATGAGCAATCAAGAACTTCATGAACCAAACTGATTTATAACAGCAGAAATTTGAATCTTACATGAGGAGGCTGGTGTGTGCCAGTCTGTCACTTAGTATAGGTGTAAATAGCATATGTATCCCAATTTAACTATATTGTCCTTTATTCTTCATTGTGCACGTAATAGCCTTTGGGAAGTGGTAGAAATTGAGTTTATTTGTAAAATATAAGTGCCAACTGTTAATGCCAGTAATAAGAGTCAAGAGAAAATAAAGATATCTTTATAAGTAATGGTAATCTACCAAGAAATAGTAGCACTTCCTCCCCATTCCCCACTACCACCACAAAAAGAGATGGAATTATAAACTGCTGTGGTACTGTGGTATTTTTTTTTCCTTTATTGATTTTACTGAGAGGAAATGAGGGAGAGAAAGATAGAAACATCGATGAGAGAGAACATCAATTGGCCGCCTCCTGCCTGCCCCCCACTGGGGATCCAGCCCACAACCTGGGCATGTGTCCTGACCGGGAATCGAACCAGTGACCTCTTGGTGCATGGGTCAATGCTCAACCACTGAGCCAAACCGGCTGGAAACTGCTGTGGTATTAAATTGGTTATTCCTAAAGGTAATCGCATGTATTCCTCATAAATGGCAAAGTTGCAGTAAATGTGATTAAATAAAGATACAATTATTTCATGTCACAGAAAATTTCCTTTGAGGATGATTTTTAGATCTGGCTGTTATGGCTTAGTCAAAGGAGGAGGAGCTTAAGTTAGACTCTTACAGAAGGTACAATGCATTAACTCTTTTGTGTCCTCTGAGTACCTTTTAGGTATAAGACAATATGTTGGAAGTAATCGATCTTATTCACTTGGGTTTCACCTACATTCCATCTTATTTGGAATGCAGAAAACAGTACATTTAGTTCTTTTACCCTCAAATAATTATTTTATCTATTTTTCTTTATTTGATCTAAGAAAAATTTCCTCCTTAGAATAAATACTAAAGAAAACAGTTATTCTTAGTAATAAACATATACAGCTTTAAAATGTCTTCCTTTTCATCCTAGAAAATAAGGAATTCCAAAGCTACCTTTATGCTGAAATTCTTTCTTTCACGGTCTTGTATAATTTTGACAAGGTAGTCTTATACAAACCTCTGTAACTGCTACATTTTCATGTTCAATTGCCAAGTTCACTTCCAATCGACCTTTTATCATTTTGACCATATAGCTCTCTTAGGTTATTATATTTTTATCACAAAATTTCCCAGCTCACAAATTTTAATGACCCCTAATATTGACTCTCAGGGATTCAAACTATTTGCTGTTATTTGCCTCATTTTAAATAAAAATCAACTTCTTTGAATTATTTAGGCTCAAATGTCACCAAATGTAAGATGAGGAAGGGTCTGAAATCGATCTATTATTGCCTCCTTGCTGCTTGTTGCATCACGAGTATCATAGGCAACCTTCCCAATGAACCTGGAAAGTACAGGAGGAAAATGAGACATAACCAACTTACCTGTAAGTGGCAAAATTTGAAGTTGAACTAGTTCCTTAGACTCCAAAAGTGGTGTGTATATGTGTATGTGTCTGTGTGTTTGTATGTGTGTGTGTGTATATATATATATATATATATAAAACAACAGAAATTTGAGATATATATATATAAAAAGGTCTGGAGATTCGTGAATAAGGTGAATTGTTGCTGGGGATAAAGGACCTGGATGTTTGATCCTCCCATCCCCATACAATGAAGACTGTGTGGACTGCTGATGTTTGATAATCAATGCTAGCCCAGGCCTACACATGCACAAAACTTTGAATATCATTTTCAGGCTAAATAGAGCCCAGTTCTACTATAACTCTTTGAGCATAGGCCTCAGATTCCTGGCTAACTCTTGACTGCCAATACTTAGGAGCTCTGCCCCAAAAAGCCTGGCCTCCACCCAATATGCACACGCTACTGAGAGCAATTAATATTGCTTTCGGAGGTTACTGTATATTGCTATTCTAAATAAACATCTGCCGCTGATTTCTTATACTTTTATGTCTACTCAGATCCTTGTCTAGATAAGACAACAAGAAAGAAAGCAATGTCATCATAGTACATATACATAGATACTATTTATTCATTATTTCATTCTCTCACAAATATCTGAGATGATACAATGTGGTGGGAATTTTTCAAGAGCCTGGAGCTATGAAGGTGAGACATACTCCCTGAACCCAACTAATCCATCACCATAATTGAGATCAATAATTTTGAAGCTATTCTCCTTCGAGTATTAGGGGTTCAACAAAAAAACCTCAACATTTATCCATTGCTTATTCATTTATAAGTATTGTACAATGTAAATACACATCAAATGGAAATAAAAAGATAAATGAACAGCAATAGCTGCTTTAGCGGCATCAGTGATGGGCAGAGAGCACGTGCTGCACAGCAGCTCAGGATCCACCGCCCCCCAGCCTGAGCTCCCTGCTCCCGGCTGCTGTGAGCGCCACCTCTGTGCCCCCCGGTTCCAGTCCCACACCTAGGACAACATCGCCGCTGCCCGGCCCTGCCTGCCACCTGCACCGTGCAGCCCCTGTGCGCGCTCAGATGGCGCTTTTCTCCCAGGACTGCCATAAAAATAAAATTTTAAAAACAAGTGATGTGCCCTGGCTGGTTTGGCTCAGCAGTTGGAGCGTTGGCCTGTGGACCAGAGAGTCCCGGTTCGGTTCCCGCTAGGGGCACATACAAAAAAAACAAACAAAAACAAGTGATGCAATAGTGTGGAACATGGCAGCAGGCAAGTTCAGTGCAAAGGTGAGTGTGTGAGAAGGTGAGTGAGTGCGAGAGAGAGTGTGAGTGGGTGTGAGTGTGGATGAGCAACTTGCACAGCAGTGCATAAACTTAGGGTAGATGGTTCCGCGGCTGTGAATGCAGGAGCAGCCGGCTACCTCTGTATGCTGCTTGTCAGGGTGCTTCTCCCCACTTGAGGCTGCGAGGCCCCACCATTTTGGAAGATCTATTGGGTCCTTCCTGGGAGCAGGCAATGGGGAGCTGCTAGGGTCCAGCATCCTGTGGCCATAAGGGCACCTTGCACTATTGGAGCAGCGCCCTCTGCACTAATGCCAGCCTGTGCACTGTAGCCACGCCACAGAGGCACCTGCACCCAGCTGCAGTGGCGGGCTTGGGAGTGGAGACCTGCATCTAGCAGCAGCCGCAGCACTAGCACCTCGGGACCACAAACCCCGCAGCACACCATCCAGACCTGCACAACCCAGCAGTGCCTACAACGACAAAGGAACAAGAGCCACCAACAGTCAATCCTCCCAGACCCACAGCAGGTTAGAGGCACCAGCCTGATAGCCACACACAAGAAAAGAGCTGATGACTCCACAGACCCGGCAGCAGCCAAGAGCCACCTGCCCTACCACTGCCGATGCTGCCAAAAGCGACCAGCACCCCTGGATGACTGGACTGGATCTGAGATCTCACCCCAGCATGACCTGAAGTCCCTGGAGGCACCAACCTTCCAGTACCACCTATTGCACCTGGAATGACCAGACTACAACATGGTGAGACAAAGAAACAACTCCCAAAGAAAGAAAAGGAGGAATCACCAGGAAAGGAACTACATGAAATGGAGGCAGATTGTCAGATAAAGAGTTCAAAGTAATGCTAGTAAGGGTGCTCAAACAACTTAGTGAGAATTACAAGCAATTTAATGAGACCTATAAAGACCTTAGTGGGAGCTTGAAAAATGAAATAGAAGCTATTAATAAGAATCAAGTGGAAATGAAGAATGACATAACTGAAATAAAGAACACCTTGGAAGAATTCAGTAGTAGATTAGAAGAAGCTGAGGATGGAATCAGAAAGATAGAAGACACATTAGAAAAAGACCACCCAATTTGAGCAGCAAATGGAAAAAAAAATTAAAAGCAGGAAGTGAGTTTAAGGGAGCTTTGGGATAACATGAAATGTAACAGTAGTTACATCCTAGGGGTACCAGAAGGAAAAGAATTGGAGAAAGGAATAGAGATCCTGTTTGAAGAAATAATGACAGAACACTTCCCTAACCTTGTGAAGGAAAAAGTCACACAAGTACAGGAAACACAGAGAGTCCCACTCAGGATGAACCCCAAAAGACCCACACCTAGACACATCATAATTAAAATGGCAAACATTAAAGACAAAGAAAGAATCTTAAAGGCAGCAAGAGAAAGAGACAGAAAGTTATCTATAAGGAGCTCCCATTAGACTGTCAGCTGATTTCTCAGTAGAAACACTGCAGGCCAGAAGGGAGTGGCATGACATATACAAAGTAATAAAAAGTAAGGGACTGAATCCAAGACTACTGTATCCAGCAAGGCTATTATTCAAAATTGAAGGTGAAATAAAGAGCACAGACAAAAAAAGACTGAAGGAGTTTATTACCACCAAACCAACATTGCAAGAAATGCTAAAGGGACTGTTATGAGAAGAAGAAGAAAGAGAGAGAGAGGAACACAGGGATAAAGAATAAAGATGACAACAAAAAAGTACCTGTCCATAATAACCTTAAATGTAAATGGATTAAACACTCTAATTGAAAGATATAGGCAGCTGATTGGATAAGAAAACATGACCCATATATGCTGTCTACAAGAGACTCACCTCAGAACAAAAGATTCACATAGGATGGAAATAAAGAGCTTGGAAAAAATATTTTCCCATACAAATGGAAATAAAAACAAAAGCTGGGGTAGCAATACTCATATGTGATAAAATAGACTTCAAAATGAAGGCCATAACAAGAGACAAAGAAGGGCACTATAAAATATTAAAGGAATCTATCCAACAGGAGGATATAACCCTGGTAAACATATATGCACCCAATGTAGGAGCACCAAAATATATTAAAAAACTGCTGGAGGAGTTTAAGGGAGGGATTGACAGCAATGCAATCAGAGTAGGGGACTTTAACATCCCACTGACATCACTGGATAGATCTCCTAGACTAAGAATCAACAAGGAAACAGAGACTCTAAATGACACACTAGATCAGATGGATTTAATTGATAGTTATAGAAAATTTCACCCCAAAGCTGCAGAATATGCAGTTTTCAAGTGCACATGGGACATTCTCAAAGATAGACCATGTTAGGTCACAAACTAAGTCTTTACAAGTTCAAGAAGATGGAAACCATATCATCTATCTTTTGGATCACAATGGTATGAAACTAGAAATCAATTACAATAAAAACATTCAAAGTCATTCAAACACATGTAGGCTAAATAGCATGTTATTAAACAATGAATGGGTTACCAAGGAGATCAAAGAAGAAAAAAAAAAAAAACTTCCTGGAAAAAATGAAAATGACCATACAACACAAAATCTATGGGGCACAGCCTAAGCAGTCCTGAGAAGGAAGTTCATAGCATTACAGGCCTACCTTAAGAAACAAGAGAAATTTTTCATAAACTATCTAACCCTACAACTTAAAAAATTAGAAAGAGAACAAAAAGAAAAACCCAGGGTTAGTAGAAGGGAGGAAATAATAAAGCTCAGAGTGAAAATAAATGACATAGAGACTAAAAAATAAAAACAATGCAAAAGATCAATAAAACCAAGAGCCGGTTCTTTGAAAATATAAACAGTATTGATCAACCTTCAGCCAGACTCACCAAGAAACAAAGAGAGAGGACCCAAATAAATGCAATCAGAAATAAAAGAGGTAAAGTAACAACTGACACTGCAGAAAAACAAAGGATGGTAAGAAAATACTATGAATAATTATATGCCAGCAAATTGGGCAACCTAGGCAAAATGGCCCAATTCCTAGAAACATACAAGCTTCCCAAATTCAACAGGGAAGAGTCAGAGAACCTGAACAGTCCAATAACAACTAAGGAAAGTGTAGCAGGAATCAATAAACTCCCACTATACAAAAACCCTGGTCTGGATGGCTTCACAGGGTAGTTTTACCAAACATTCAAAGAAGAACTAACACCTATTCACCTCAAGCTATTCCAAAAAATTCAAGAGAAAAGAAGACCTCCAAGTTTATTTTACGAGGCCAGAATAATCCTAATTACAAAACCAGATAAAGACACTATAAAGAAAGAAAATTACAGGTCAATATTCCTGATGAATATAGATGCCAAAATCCTCAGCAAAATATAGCAAATCAGATCCAGCAATATATTAAAATAATTATTCATCACAATCAAGTGGGATTTATCCCAGGGATGCAAGACTGGTACAATATTTGCAAATCAATAAATGTGATACACCACATAAACAAAATGAAAAATAAAAATCATATTATCATATCAGTAGATGATGAAAAAGCATTTGACAAAATCCAGCACCTATGTTTGATAAAAACTCTCAGCAGAGTGGGAATAGAAAGATCATACCTCAACATAATAAAGGCCATATATGACAAACATACAGCTAACATCATACTCAATGGGAAAAAAAACTAAAAGCATTTCCCTTAAGAACAGGAACAAGACAGGGATGTCCACTTTCACCACTCTTATTCAATGCAGTACTGGAAGTCTTAGCCATAGAGATAAGACAAGAAGAAGTAGATGGTTTTATAAGCCTACTAATGTGATAAACTATGCCAAATCAAAGAAAAAAAAAGAGATAAGACAAGAAGAAAACATAAAAGGCATCCAAATTGTAAAGGAGGAAGTAAAACTGTTGTTATTCATAGATGACATGATATTGTACATAGAAAACCCTAAAGACTCCACCAAAAATCTACTAGATTTAATAAATGAATTCGGCAAAGTTGTAGGATACAAAATTAATATCCACAAATTCATGTCATTTTTATATACCAATAATTAAGACTCAGAAAGAGAAACTAAAAATAAATCCCACTTACCATTGCAACAAAAAAATTAAGATACTGAGGAATAAACTTAACTGAGGGGGTAAAAGACCTGTTCTTAGAAAACTACAGGACATTGAAAAAAGAAATAGAGGAAGACATAAAATAATGGAAGCATATACTATGTTCATGGAGTGGAAGAATTAACATCATGAAAATGTCCATACTACCCAAAGCAATATACAGATTCAATGCAATCCCTATTAAAATACCAATGGCATACTTCACAGAGCTAGAACAAAACCCCCAAAAGTTTATATAGAACCAAAAAAGACCCCAAATAGTCACAGCAATCTTGAAAAAGAAGAACAAAGTTGAAGAGATCACAATACCAATATCAGGTTATACTACAAAGCTATTATAATCAAAGCAGCCTGGTACTGGCACAAGAAAAAAGCTTATAGATCAATGGAACAGAAGAGAAAACACAGAAATTGACCCAAGACAGTATGCTCAATTAATATTTGACAAAGTTGGCAAGAGCATACAATGGAGTAAAGACAGTCTCTTCAATAAATGGTTCTGGGAAAATTGGATGGGTACATGCAAAAAATTAAACTAGACTACGAACTTACACCATACACAAGAATAAACTCAAAATGGTTAAAAGACTTAAATGTCACCCTAGAAACCATAACAATCCTAGAAGAAAATATAGGCAGCAAAATAGCAGACATCACACAAAGCAGAATTTTTACAGGTACATCGCCTAGGGCAAGAGAAACAAAGAAAACATTAATAAATGGGACTACTTCAAACTAAAAAGCTTTTGCACAGCAAAAGAAACCAGCATCAAAATGAAAAGGGGACCCACTGTATGATAGAACATATTTGCCAATGATATATCAGATAAAGGATTAATTTCCAAAATATATAAAGCACTCATACAACTCAACAAAAAGAAGACATCCCAATAAAAAAATGGAAAGATGACCTGATTAGACACTTCTCCACAGAAGACATACCGATGGCCAAGAGACATTAAAGAATGATCACCATCACTAATCATAACAAAGATGCAAATTAAAATGACTATGAGGTATCACCTCACACCTGCTAGAATGTCTACCATCAACAAATCATCAAACGAGTGCTGGTGAGGATGTGGAGAAAAGGGGACTCTAGTACACTGTTGGTGGGAATGCAGACTGGTACAGCCACAATGGAGAACAATATGGTGTTTCCTCAAAAAATTAAAAATTGAACTGCCATTTGACCCAGTGATCCCACTTCTAGGAATATAGCCTAAGAATCCTGAAAAAAAAAATTGGAAATAATATATGCACCCCTAAGCTCATAACAGCACTATTTACAATAGCTAAGATCTGGAAACAGCCCAAATGTCCATCAGTAGATGAGTGGATAAAAAAGCTGTGGTACATACACACAATGGAACACTATGCAGCTGTAAGAAAGAAAGATCTCTTACCCTTGAGATGACATGGAGGAACCTGAAGAGTATCATGCTAAGCGAAATAAGCCAGTCAGAGAAAGACAAGTATCATATGGTCTCACTTATTTGTGGAATATAATGAAGAAGATAAGCTGATGAACAAAATAGAGCCAGAGACATGGAAGTAGGTACAGACTGACAAACCTCAGAGGGAGTGAGGGGGTGAGGGCTGGAAGAGATAAACCAAAGAACAGATGTGCATATATGCATAACCAATGGATATAGACAACAGAGTGGGGAGGAGGGCGTCAATGCGGGAAAAAAGGAGAGACATTTGTAATACTTTCAACAATAAAGATAAATTTTTAAAAAGATAAATTAAGCTACATCTATGGGATGGTAAATTATGTAATCATGAGTAATGCTCATACACTTTTCATAACAGGGATTTTTATGCATTTTGTCAATATTATAAAAATAGAAAATTATATAGGTATACATATGTTATATTATTATATATAAATATATGCATAAGAGGAAATTATACATAAGATAAATTATATTAAATTATTAACAACGGTTCTCTGGGATAGATTGTGAATAAATCACTTGTGGCTATTTTTCAAATTGTGAAAATAATTATATGTTTACCTTTTGAAAAAACAATACCAATTATAGCAGTAAACTATATTCTGCCTTCCTGGTAGTGTACATCACCTCTCACTATTCTTAACAAGCTTCACCCACATCACTATGCATATTTTTGTCCATCTTAATGAGGTATTATTGACATATCATATTTCATATATTTAAGGTATACAACACAATTTGATATACAAATGTATTGTGAGGGTTGATGCAATCCAAGTGAAACTGTGACTTTTTTTTTTTTTTGTGGTCCAAAGGCATCTCTCGTCCTCTCCCTTGCATTCTGGGACTTTCACAAAGGCATTCTTGTGTATGGATAATTGCTAGTTGCTCTTTCAGTAAAGGGGACTATAGCCAGCGACCTCCTATCCCACCATCCTGTTGACATCCTACTCAATATGTATATTTTGGTTGGACACGTACCCAGGCAGACATTATCATTGTGATGGAAATACACAAAAGTATTTGTGGCCAAAACACAGGAAACACAGCCTTAGCAGTAACAGCATAGATAAGTATCATTTTATGGAAATTTGCAAATCTCGTTCTTTTCAAGCAACTAAGTACCCTTCAAATAAGAGACAAGCAACATTTAAGCTAGTTCTTTAAAAACAGAACAGAAACAATGAGGAAATGACTGAAGCTCACCAACCTGTTAAGAAAAGTGAAGGAAGGCACTTTCTGCCACTGTGAACTTGGCAGGGCTCATCAGCTCAGGACACGCCTGACAGCAGACTGAACACAAGCGGAGCCGGCCACGCTGGCAGACTACACACTCGCTCTACTGCAGTTACGAAGACTGAGTTATTGGGAGCAGCAGGCCATTCTCTTCCTTCTTGTTTTTGGCCTTAATCATTTAACAGTGAATGGATGTGATTTTAAGGATTTCTTTAAGATGGAGGAAGAATTGACCTTCTATTCAGTAATAAAAGAAATGAATATGGACCAAATAAGAGACTAAGTTGAAGGAAGCTTAAAGATAACTGACAGACCAGCAAAGGTGGAGTTTCTCGCCCTTGTGATTTGGCTAGAAATTTCTTGAGACTTGACCAAAGCACCTGCTGTCTCTTATTTCTTCAAGCTCTGCTCTCACTGTCTAAACCCGGTGATGGAAAGAGCAGGTTTCCAATGGACCACAAATAGATAGCAGCCATTTGAAAGTACTGTAAGGAGAAGAAAGGCATGTTAGTGACAAAGTATTCCAGATGTCTTCAGAGTTTTATACTTGTAAGACATTACTCTAGGTAAAGTATACAAACTTATTATTTCCCATTCTTAAGAAAAATGGCATCCAGGGAGATGACCTGAGTATCGAGAACATGTCACCCGTAGGTCTTATAGATAAGATATAAAACCAGTTGCTTCTGACGCTAAGTTGAATAGACTTTCAACCATATCATGCTGCCAGAGACAGGTTTAAATGTGTGCTGGAAGGGAGAACTAAAATGAATGCCAGGTTTGGAGGAAAAGAATGTTATGTTTTAGATGTACTGCTTTTCAGATGGATATCTAACTGGAGATGTCAAGGATGCAGTAGGTTCTACGGCTCTGTAAGCTGCTCCCTGCACTTTTACTTATCTATGCTGTTACTGCTAATGCTGTCTTTCCTGTGTTTTGGCCAAATTCAGCTCTATTATTTCTAAACTAAGTTAATTTATGTCAACACTTTTCTTTCTTTATTTTTACAAGATACAACTAATAACTACTAGTTTTCTTTTACCTCCTTTGCAGAATTATGGCTTATAATAGGTAACTGCTTTGGTCCTTTTGAGCCTTATTTCATTACTTTATGATTGAATCTGCAGATACCAGTTCAGTTCAGCTTAAATCAGTGTATTTAGTAAAATGTGTATATCCACGAGGAAAGATGCAAAGAGATAATCTATGAAAATTTATGTAGGAAAACCTCCCTTGCTGTTGTTAAGACACTTGAATAAAGTCCAAAGCCATGAATTTAGAAACAGCAAAAACAATTACGTATATAAATAAAGAATTCTATTTCGCGGAAATTCATTAATCACAGTAGAGTCTGGAACTGATTCACCGCAATAAACAAGGGCCGACTGTATTTAAGAACATAATTTACTTAACAACTACAACAACACCTGATTTAAAAAAAGTGTGAAGGATTTGAATACAAATTTATCTAAAGAAGAAAAATGAATGGCCAATAGGCATATGAAAATCTACTCAAGGTAACTAATCATTAGAGAAATGCAAATTAGAACCACAATGAGATATACTTTATACCACTAGTATGGCTATTATTAACACACACACACACACACACACACACACACACACACTTACACACACAAAATAGAAAATAATGTGTCAACAAGGATGTGAAAATTTTGGAATCTTTGTACATTACCGGTAGAAATGTAAAATGGGGCAAGAGCTGCAGAATAGTATGGCAGTTTCTTTAAAAAATTAAATATAAAATTACTATATGTTCCAGCAATTCCATTTCTGGGTATATACCCAAAAGAATGGAAAGCAGCCCCTGAACAGATATTTGTTCACCCATGTTCATAGCAGCATTATTTACATTAGTCAAAAGATGGAAACAACCCAAATATCTATCAAAGGAAGAATGGATAAGCAAAATGTGATACATACATATAATGAAACATTATGCAGCTATGAAAAGTAATGAAATTCTGATACATGCTACATGATGAACCTTGACAACATAGTGCTAATTGAAATAAACCAGTCACAAGAAGGACAAATACTGCATGATTCTACCCCATGAGCTATCTAGAGAAGCCAATTTCATAGAGACAGAAAGTGGAGTGGTGCTTGTCAGAGGCAGGGGAGAGAGGAATAAATTATTATTTAATGGTTATAGAGTTTCAGTTTTGCAAGATAAAAAGTTCTGGAGATGAGTGGTGATAATGGCTGCACAGTAATGTGAGTATACTTAAGTCCACCAAATTGTACACTTAAAATCATTACAATGATACATTTTATGTTATGTTATTTTTCCAAGAATAAATTTAAAAAATAATTGTATAGTATTTTCTTTACTTATGGATTAAATTAAAAAGCAAAAATCTCAGTTTGGCATAGCACAAGTGTATGGTATCAACACTCATAATACAATTAGCAATAGCCAATGATATCAATATATTAGGAGGTTACATTATCCGGCAAAAAATGTTGATGTTTTATTACACACACACACACACACACACACACACACACACACACACGCCCCCAAAGCAATATTATGCAACAATGTCAACTTTCAAGCACAGATGGGGAGTTATAAACCCAGAGATCTTCTTCCTTTTCCCACTAACAAAAGCTCAACTATTAGATGATGAGATTAGAACTCACTAAGACTTGGGTGCAGAAAAAAAAAGAATAAAATAAAAGTCAATTTGTGAACAATATTGTTGTGTGTGTAATTTATATAAATATTTCAGAGGATATTTAGAAAAACCCCTTGGTAATGAGTTTCAATACATCAAAGCAGAAATAAACACATATGTTCACAGTGTCTCGAAGAATAATACCAATAAATTATTACAAAATGAGAAAAAGATTGATTGGACTGATACTTTTTGTTTAATTCCATTTATTACATGAAGTTGCTTGAAACTTCTTTAAAGTCTGTTTAATATTAGCTTGTTAAATATTGTCATAAATGTTTTAGAGTTTGGTTATTGCTTTCTTCAGATCCATAACCTTGCTTTAATAACCCACATATATTCACATCCACTTAGCAGACACATTACATTGTGTCATTAAGTTACACAATGAGTATAATTGCTTTACTTCCTACTGATTCTCTCCTCAGTCTAAGTCATCAGAAAAGAACATATTCTCAGGGTTTTGCAGTCTGAAAGCCCACGGGCACCAGAAGGGATCAAGCCAGTTGAGAGTCACCATATCTCTCCCAACATCTTAATTATTTATTCTGTACCTCTAGGCAGGTCAGAGTTTTTCTGGAGATGCTGTCAATCTGACTTGAATCAGAAAAAAACCCTTAGTGCTCACCCCTCAGTTATAGGAGGACAAATGCCCAATAGCTACTGAGAACTCCAAGGAGCTTTATACTCCTTTAGGGTATAAATGGGATTTCCCGATGCAAATTTGCATATAAAAAGTCAACTCACTTTAAAAAAACAGTCATTTTTCATTAGATACTTCAAACCCTTTCCACTTACCCTATTGCTCTATTTCCTGATTCTTGCAGATGTCTGGCTATGCCTATTTTCACATATTCTTAGCATGTCCTCAAGAGACCCAAGGTAAGAGATATTATGAAACTCTAATGATCTAGTCTTCAGTTGCAGTCAGAGATTAGATGTACAGTTGTCCCTCGCCACTTTGTGCTTTGACTTTTGCAGCTTCACTCTATTGTGGTTTTTTCAAACATACTCATTAAAAAGTTGATCGAGACAGTGAAAATGATACAGCGCGCGCTTGGTTGTCTGAGTCAATTATACACCCCTGTATTACATTTACAATTAAAATTACTGTACTTATGGACCGTAGGCCTATGTATTCGAGCACCCCAGGAATCCTTCAACGCCAGGTACAACCGCTCGACCGCTGCTTGTGTGTGGGCAATAACTTTTTTCCAAAAAATCCGGTGTGGTGAAACCAAGCCAATCAGAGCGTGCTGTTCACTGATTGGCTATCCTGTCCTCTTCCTATCCTGGCCGCTGATTGGCTCAGCCTCATGCAAGTTCGTTTCTCTCATACACACTTCTACATCACTACGCATCGGAAGCATCTTTGCTCTTGTAAGTGTTTGTGGTTTCTGGGAACTTTTATCTAAGCCCCACAATGGCTCCTAAACGTGCTGCTTCTTCTAAGCCTTCTGACGATGAAACTAAGCGCCGGAGGAAAATGCTTACCATCCAGGAGAAGGTGAAACTCTTGGATATGATCAAAGATGGCAAGAAAATCGTGGAGGTTGCCCACCATTACGACTTGAATGAGTCTGCCGTTCGCTCCATCCGTAAAGATGAAAGAACATCCATGCAACGGCTACTGTCTCTTTCAACAAGGAAGCAAAGCGCCTCATGACAAGTCGTAATAAGTTCATAGTGAAAATGGAGTCTGCCCCAGCTGTTTGGATCAGCAACAGCTGCAAGAAAAACATTCGGTTGGATTCGCTGGTCATCGGGAGAAGGCGAGGCAGCTCTATCAGCGCTTTACGGCGGATGGACCTCAACCAGGACCCTCTTCTGCAACGTTCATGGATTTCATGGCGAGCAAGGGTTGGTTCGAGAAGTCCCAGAAGAGGTATCATCTGAAGAGTGTCATTCTCCACAGAGAAGCTGCCTCTGCTGACCAGCCTGCAGCAGAGGACTACGTGAACAACACGTTCCAGAAGACCCTTGAGGAGGGCGAGTGTCATCCAGAACACGTGGATGAGCTGCTGGAGACACATTCGGATCCCTTAACTGACGAGCATCTGGTGGAGATGACTAAGTCTGTGAGTGAGGAGGAGGAAGAGCAGCCAGAGGTTCCTGGGGGTCAGGAGGAGGAAGTTGGCCTTACACTTGAGCGTCTCTCACAAGTCGTGAGAATTATTAAAGTAGTACAGGACATGATTGGCGAATGGGACCCACAAATGATGTGTGCATTGCAGTTCCGGAATGCACTTGATGGAGCGATAGAACCCTACAAAAGCCTCCTCACGCATATGAAAAGACAGTGCCAGCAACTGCCTGTCACGATGTTCTTCAGCCGCGCACCAGACACCCACTGCCTACTCCTAGTGCTCCTTCAGTGGGAGAAGACGACGACGCACCTGCTGAAGATACTGCACCACCTGCAGACTCTCCTGCTGAGGTTGTGCCTTCAGAGGAGCAGTAACCTTGCTCTTCTCTGCTGTGCAGTACAGCTCTTCATCTTCATCGCTTCATCATCAAACAAGCTGCACTATTTTCATAGGTTAGTGGTTGTGTGTAAGAACTGTGTGTGTGTAATTAAAATTACAATAATAATAATATGATATTTGTAATGTCTAATATGTCTTATTTTCTCTTATTTTTCCAATATATTGGGTAATACGAGTGTAATGGTGACTAAAGGGTGTTATTTCATGTCTAGAGGGCTCTAATAATGTTTAAAAACGTATTTAGAAGGTGGTAAACAGGTTTTCTATGCTCTAACTACAAAAATATTTGATTTATAAATAAAGAATCCTACTTTGCGGAAATTCATTTATCACGGTAGGGTCTGGAACTGATTAAACGCGATAAACGAGGGTTGACTGCAATGAGCTAACATTTTCCTTGCTCGTGTAATTCTGTGAAGAACTCCAGTAGACCTCCCCCTTGTTCACAGGATACCTTTAAAGGGCATGAGACATTCTCCTGAGTCTGATGGCATAACAACTCCTGTAGCTGCCAAGTCCTGGATAGGCCAAACACAGTGTTCGCAATGCTAAATGCCTCATGCAGCCTCTCTTGCCACCTTTGCTGTCACATGCTGGAAAATGGCTCTCTGGGATTCTTGCCCCTCTCCTCCAACAAAATCTCGTCCTTTCTAATCATTTTTAAGACCCAAGTAACTTGTTTTCCCTCCTGGAGGCCTTGTGTTAGCCTCCTGCTACCCTGCTTTTTGAACTAATTCTTTTTGTTTCCACCATTCCACTCAGTGAAAACCCACCTTGGGCCCCTTACTACATGTGCTTTTAGTTTTGTTGTTGTGGTTTTGTTTTTCCGGTCTGTTTCCTGGACTGATCAATGGGACTCTTGAAAGGAAGGGCAGTTCCAGATCTTTAAATACATTGATGCAAATTCCTGTCTGTTACACAGTAAGTGGTGGAGAATGAACACACTGATGCAAAGCTGAGCTGTCTAGTACAAAGCCAGAAAGAGGAATCCATGGATGCAGAGTTTTCACTGTTTAGGAACAAACCAAGCAGGAACTTCTGAATTTTAAATAATTATTGCATCAATGAGCCAACAGAACAAAGCTTTATTTATTCCGGATGGTTCTGTAGAGTATGCATGGCTTTTTGATGGAGTTGCTATGTCTAGGTCCTGATAGAATCTGAATGACTGACCTTCATAGGTAACACGTGTTGCTTAGGTTCCAATTTGTATGTATTATCAATACCTGACATTCATTGAAAGTCTATCATAGCCTAAGAATTGGAATATATTCCCCTTCATGTATGCAGTATTTAATTGTTAATATACCAATTTTCTGTCTGCTGTCTTAGGTTGATTTTCATAACCTCCAAAGCTGTCAGGAGCAAAGAACATCAAGTTCATCTTCCAGATGAAGAGAATGAGTTACAGAAAGGATCAGAGACTTGCCTTAGACTTACAAAAACAGATGAAACATAAGCTTTGCCCTCTAAGAACTCCATCTCCAGTGGAAATCACAGATAAACACACTGAAAATAAAAATTCATTTTGATGAATGTTGGCAAAGTGCTAAGGGTATTGTGGAGAATAGATGAGAAACACCTAACCCATTATAGAGAATTCAGAAAGAGTTCCTAGTGGTCATAATGATCTGCTGAGTGGGCTCTTAGAGACCATTAGAAGTTAGCGAGGGGAACATCTGGATTAAAGACAAGACTGAGGGAGCAATGCTTCAATTGTTTAAAGCAAGAAAAAATGTTTTATTCAAGAAGCTTCCTTTGAGTCAGTGGATTTAACACCTAAGGTGAGATTGCGGGAGGTACAGTAAGAGAAATACCTAAGGACAAGATCATTGGCATCTTTGTCATATTCTAGATGTTCTTTGATGCTCTGGTCTGTTCAGTGTATTTCTTTTGAAGTGTACCATATAGGATAATGGTCAATGGCATTGGTTCTTAGAGACATGGGTTTGAGTCCCAGCTTTCCTGCTCTTTATATGTGACTTTGGAGAAATTAATTTGTCTCTCTGAGCCTGTGATCAGTAATACGACACTTCAGTGTTGAGAATACTAAATTCATAAATGCAGATAAAGCACATGTTTCGTAGTTCAAGGTGGTTACTATTTCCACTCTGTTAGTGTTATCCACTCACTATTGCTATAACTACCATTGTTACTGCTGCTGCCACCACGACTCCTACTATCGCTAATATTTTACTATCCACGGAAAAAAATGTAAAGTTGTTGCTTGAAAATGTGCCTTATTATATGTCCTCAGCATAAGAACTCAGTTTGGGATGTTCTCAGTAGTTCCTGCCACCAGTATTACCTTGTCCCAGGCATTGAAGTTCTGGGACCCCATACTTTGGAGTGGCTTCCTTGACATTTTCTAAGTGCTTCCCAGGGAAGGCAGAGCAGCAGTAATTACTGGGTGGGAGACCTGAGCACAGAACACACCCTGTGTGGGATTTGGCCTCTATTCATTCCCTCCCTTCAGGGCATTCTCCAGCTCTCCAACCATGTTCTCCCCAACCCTTTCAAGTGGGGGTCATCAGAAGTCCTGACAATACCTAGGACTTATATCTATGGAGATGTGCTAGAGCCCCATGACCAGGTACATTCTAAAGGACAGCCTGGTGAGCAGATCACTCTAGTCAGGGCAGAATTTCATAGGATGACACAAGATTTGCCTACCAGAGCCTGGATGGTTTAAATTATTTATATAGACAGGGGCCCCACAAAAAGTGCTTTCTCAGTAGCCTAAATATTTTGGGGTAGTCCTGCATAGTACAAACTGTACGTCTTGCCACTTTCCTACACACTGACCAGGTAACCCATTCTTCATTTACTTGTCCACCTTATTCATTGTCTTTGTCTTGCACTATGAACTTGACTCCTCTCAAGGACATATCCACTTTTCACTCCAGAAAAACTATTGATGTCTCACTGTGTGTTCCAGAAAAACTATTGATGTCTCACGTGTCCCCAGTATGACATGGTCTTGCAGTTCTAACTTTGTCATGTGGGTCTTTTGGGTGATGCCTTCCCCTTGTACGTGGGTCCCATATAGCTCTGTCTTTGGCACTTCATCTCTAAGGCATTTAACTATCATTGTTATCATCCATCCCTTCTGGTGCCTAGAGCTTGATGGAGACCAACTCACACACTTGTGAATAAAATATTTCTCCTGCTCTTGAGGAGATCAATGGAGATACAGGAAATAGTCTCCCCTGACGGTCCCCCAGAAACACCTTGACAATAAACATGGTCATAGTCCATGGCTTGTGCATCTTGTTTCAAGGGGTAATCATTTGCGGTCTGGATTTGTTTGTATTATCTGAGAGGCATGATATCAGTTTCTGTGGGGATTGACTAGCACTGAATTTAAAATACAGTAACTGGTGTCAGATAAACAGGAATAAAACATCGAGCCAAATAATTTCATACTATATGAGACATCTGCAGCAGGAGAAGGAAGCCTCTGACTCAGATGATCTGTTTCCAGAAAACAGAAGAGGCTCATGGAAGATTTTAATAATAAAAACTGGGACCATCATCGGTTTCATGGCCGCTAAAGACTCTTGAGGAGTTCCTAAGTGGTGGAAATGCTGCCACCAAACATCTCCATTTCTTTCCCTAATTATTGTGTTCATTATTTCTACCAAAGTCTGCAAACCTGGCTCTCATTTTTGAGATGATTAAACTCTTTTCCTCTATTATAACCAGTGTTCTAACAAATCAAACAACAGGAATCTAGATACAGATTTGAAACAAATTTCTATGTTATTCACATCCATTCAATTTTTATTTAAGTTCTACTGTGGGTTGAGCGTTAAGTTAAAATGTTTAAAAACAGGAAAAAAATAAGAACATATGACATGGTCATTGATCTTGTCTTAATGGCAGAGATTTATTCAACTAAGGTAATGTGTGTGTGTGTGTGTGTGTGTGTGTGTGTGTGTGTGTGTGTATACACACATGCATATACATATATAGATATACATGTCTTTTGCCGTGGCCTGTGTGGCTCAGTTTGTTGGGCAATCTCCCATGCACCAAGGGTTGCTGGCTTGATTCCTGGTCAAGGGCACATGCCAGGGTTGCAGGCTCGATCCTCGGTAGGGGGTGTGCAGGAGGCAGCCAATTGATGTTATGCTCTCTCTCCCTCTCCCTCCCTAAAAATCAATAAACTATTCTTTAAAAATAAATAAATAAATAAAACACTGTCTTTTACATGTCATACTTTAATATAGTATACAATTATATTAAGTATATAATATGTTTGCATATTTTATCCTCCTAATAATAGTGAAGGCCTCTCTGAAGAATACACGATAGTAGACACTAACTAAATTGAACACAGCTGATTAGAGAGTTGTTAATGTTATTTTCACTATGTAGATAAAGATCTTGACACTGCTAAATATTAACTAACATGTTCAAACTCATGAAGGGATTGTGATAAAATAAGATATAAGTTGAATCCGGTTTTTGATAATTCCCAACCCTTTGTTTTTCCTGTGTGTTTTTATTTTTTATTTCTCCTGTTGCAACTGTACATCTTGGAACTTGGCCCTACACCCACAACATCTGGTATATTTCTTCTTCTAACTGCCTATGTTCCCCGGGCACCTCGGAGTGAGTGCCCCATTGCTTATGATGGATTTCCCTACATATCCCACCAGATTAGAACCATGAGTATGGCCATGTCACCATAAACTTGGGTTTGCCACTCTTCTTTACAACTTAACTATACAGATGCTTATCAGAGGGTCAGATCTATCACCAGGTTCATTCTTCACACTTAGGTCCTATTCTTTCCCTGACTAATACCCCTTCTCCCTATGCTGATGACAAGAACCTCAAGTTCTTGTCCAAATATAACCTAATTTATACAAGATTTTTCTCTCTGCTTGAACTCAGGGATCTGTGGTTTAGCTTCATTAATCAATAATGTTCGCTTCACTAATATATGTGACCCAAAATTTATGATGGAGTTTTCTTCAAAATAATATTTCAAAGCATCTTAAATCTTTATTAACAACCCCAAGTGTGGGACTTGGTGAAAGAAAGAGGGAGAAAGAGAGAAAGAGAAAGTTCTACTATCCTTGACCTCTCTATATAAGGGAATCAGTCATTCATTATTGGATTTATTTATTAAACAGAGATTCATAAGGTACCTACCGTGTACCATGTATCAGTAAGCAGCCCCGTCCCTTTTTTCCTTCCAATGGCCTTATTGCCATTTGTACTTCAATTTCTTTATACGTTTATATCTCCCTTGCAGACTTCATGAGGGAAGGGACCAAAAATCTCTATTCACAACACCTAAATGATATCTGGGACATAGCAGTCAATAAATATTTCATAAATGAATAAATGATTTAATTAATCAGAGTGTTACAGTGGATGAAAAGAGAGCAGCTCCCCTTTCCCCCCACCAAGGATGCTCCCAGCGCTGTACTCCTTATAGGGTCCAAAGTTCTCTCCAAACACTTGGATTTGAAATCTCATGGCAGGACTTCTACCTATGCCATGCAGCTCCCAGTTCTTGCATGAGATGCTACATTAGTCATTACCCCATACTCAGATGTGGCATTTTGTCTGCTCTGGGTCTAGATCCATTAAAGTTTTCCAGCCTATACTAACAATTTAAGGCTGAAAAAATCCATTATACTGCTGAAAATATAAGCTTCAGAATGATGTAAAAACTTGATTTTGTAGATGATTTGTTCATTTAACCTCTGCTAAGAACAAAGATATGATTTATTGATTTTGATTTTCTAATAAAAAATTATGTCACCTTTTAATAAGCAACTTATTACCAGATACTGGGGTCTTGGGTCCCGTAAACAAGGATTATGGTTAAAGCATATTGAAAGGAGAATTTCAATATAAAAATCAATAAAAATATGTAAAAAGCAAAATGAACCTAGAGCAAAAGCAATTTCTTCTCGTGGCTTTACAATAACATTAATAAAAAATCCTCAACCCATTGCCTGATCCTGAATAGAGAAATAGAATAATAGTATTGGAAAAATTAACAAAGTAAGTATAATCATAAATAACTAAAAACAGTAATAATGGTAGCTACCATATATTAAGTACTCATTGCATTGCAGATGCTGGGGTCGAAATTCAGATTACTGCAGAGAACAAGCTATACTTTGCATTGAATGCACTCCAGGCAGGAGACATGGTTCTTTTACATAAATTTTCATATTTAATGTTCACAGCAATCCTTGGAGCTCTGTGTTTTAATGCCTATATTTTAGAATAAGGAAATTGAGGCTCAGGGATGTGAATTCACTTGTGCTAGATCATAGTTAATATACAATCAGGTTTAGATATTTGACCTCTAACTTTGTTGATCTAAACTGTACTGCCCCTGCCCCTCCTAAACACAGGAACACACTAAAATAAATTCAACTATTCTGTCAATTGGTGGAAATTTAATTATTTTGGAGGTGAACTGTAGGTCTTTTTCTCATTTTTTAATGGATCATCCCCAATGTCACTCATGGCTAAGGCTTGGGCTAGTTTTAATAAGTGCTGGCATTTAAATTCTTGAACATGAGGAGAAAAAATGGCGGAGGAGTGAATGGAAGCTACATAGTCTGTCTCCCAGGACCAAAATGGAATTACAACTAAAATGAAGACAAATCATCAGGAAAAGCCAACTGAAGAGCAGCTGGACAGAACCACTACAACCAGGGACGCCAAATCGAGCCTGGTAGGAACTGCAGAGGTGCGTGGGCATGGGTTGGGAGTCAGCGGAGCAGCGGAGAGCTGTATTAGCAGTGTGAACTTCCTGCTGAGAAAGTGGAGTTTTTTAAAAGAAAAAAAAAGCACCAAACCAGCTACAGCCACTCACCTTGGGCTCAGACAGAGGGAAGGCGGACTGGACTGGAACTGAGTGAAAAGAGGGCTCCTGGCTCCAGAAGGGTGGACACAGGGAGTTCATTGCTGGGTCGCTCCCTCAAGGGACAGTGGCCATCTTACTCAAAGAGCCCCTTCCTAGAGCTCTGGGGAGAAGCAAGGGACCCTCCCACAGGAATTCAACACTACCAGGCCAGGTGAGAGAAATGCAAATTGAGGTTCATTAACATTTCAATTGAATAAACTAGCAAGAGCCACCTGCGGCTCATGGAGCAACTTAGACTAATAGCCTCCAAGCAAATAGCTAGAGGATAACTGACCCTTTCCTTAGCTTGAATATCTACCCAGGAAAGTAAGACTTGACAGTGGTATTTAACATGAGTCCTCCCATACTTATCCAAACCCAGTAGAGGGAGCCACAACCAGCGGAACACCAACACTCACAGGGAAAATTTGGCAGGCTCCAAAACCCACTGAGACAGCCAAAATGGTGAAACAAAGAAACAAATCCCAAATGAAAGAACAAGATAATTCTGCAGGAGAAGAAATAAATGACATAGAATTAGGCAAGATATCAGAGGGAGAGTTCAGAGCAATAATCATGAGGAAGCTCAACAGCATGAGTAAAGAGCTCAATAGCATGAGGAAAAATAGAGAAACATTGAAAACCAACCAATTGGAAATGAAGAATGACATAGCAGAAAGAAAGAACACATTGGAAGGAATGACCAGCAGAGTAGATGAAGCCGAGAACTGGATCAGTGAATTAGAAGACAGGGTAGACAAAAATCATTCAATCAGAGAACCAAAAAGAAAAAAACAATTAAAAAACAGGAAGACAGCCCTGGCCATTTGGCTCAGCAGTGGAGCATTGGCCAGCAGATCAATGAGTCTCAGGTTCAATTCCAGTCAAGGGCATGTACCTCGGTTAGGGTTCATCCCTGGCCCTGGTCAGGGTCATGCAGGAGGCAACCAGTCAATGTGTCCCACTCACATCGATGTTTCTCTCTCTCTCTCTCTCTCCCTTTCTCTCCCTCCCACTCTATCTGAACATAAATGGAAAAAATATCCTCAGGTGAGGATAAAAAATAAAATTAAATTAAAAAACAGGAAGACAGCTTAAGAGAACTGTAGGACAACATGAAGCATAACAACATACATATCATAGGTGTGCAAGAAGAAGAAGGAAATGAGCAAGGGTTAGAGAATATATTTGAAGAAATATTGACAGAAAACTTCCTTAGCTTGGTGAAGGAAAAAGGCATACAAGTCCAAGAAGCACAGAGAGCCCCAAGTAAGAAGAACCCAAAGAGGCCCACACCAAGACACATAATAATTAAAATGCCAAATATTAAAGACAAAGAGAGAATCCTAAAGGCAGTTAGAGATAAGCAACTGGTTACCTACAAAGGAACCCCCATAAGGCTATCAGCTGACTTCTCAACAGAAACACTATAGGCCAGAAGGGAATGGCATGAAGTCATCAATGTAATGAAAAACAAGGATGTGAACCCAAGACTACTCTATGCAGCAAGGCTATCATTCAAAATAGAAGGTGAAATAAAGAGCTTTCCAGACCAAAAAAAGGCTAAGGGAATATATTGGCACCAAACCAATATTGCAAGAAATGTTAAAAAGACTGCTGTAATTAGTAGAAGAATTAGGAAGAAAAATATAACCATAATAAACAAAAATGGCAATAAATTAGTACATATCAATAATAACCTTAAATGTAAATGGATTAAATGCTCTGACAAAAGTCACAGAGTAGCTGAATGGATAAGAAATCATGACTCACACATATGTTGTTTTCAGGAGACCCACCTCACAACAAAAGACTCACATAGGTTGAAAGTGAAGGGATGGAAAAAAATCTTCCAAGCAAACGGAAAGGAAAAAAAGCTGGGGTAGCAATACTCATATCCAATAAATTAGACTTCAAAATGAACGCCATAACTAGAAACAAAGAAGGCCACTACATAATATTGAAAGGATCTATCCAACAGGAGGATATAACCTTGGTAAACATATATGCACTCAACATAAGAGCACCAAGATACATTTAAAAACTTTTGGAGAACTACAAAGGAGAAATCAAGAGCAATACAATCATACCAGGGGACTTCAACATCACTAGATAGATCATCTATACAAAAAATTAACAAGGAAACAGAGTCTCTAAATGATGCACTAGATCAAATGGTTTTAATAAATATCTACAGAGAATTACACCCCAAAACTACAGAATTCACATTCTTCTCAAGTGCACATGGGACATTCTTAAAGACAGACCACATGTTAGGACACAAACTAAGTCTCTACAAGTTCAAGAAGATTGAAATCATATCAAGCATCTTCTCAGATCACAATGGCATGAAACTAGAAATCAATTACAACAAAAACATGCAAAAACATTCTAACACATGGAGGCTAAATAGCATGTTATTAAACAATGAATGGGTTATCAAGGAGTCGAGGAAGAAATTAAAAATTTCCTGGAAACCAATGAAAATGAACACACAACAACACAAAATCTATGGGACGCAGCGAAAACAGTCCTGAGAGGGGAGTTCATAGCACTACAGGCATACATCAAGAAACAAGAAAAATTTCTAATTGACTATCTAACCTCACAACTTAAAGAACTAGAAAGCAAACAAAGAGAAAAACCTGGAGCAAGTAGAAGGAAAGAAATAGTTAAAGTCAGAGCAGAAATAAATGACATAGAAACTACAAAAACAATTCAAAAGGTCAATGAAATAAAGAGCTAGTTCTTTGAAAAGATAAGCAAGATTGATGGACCCTTAGCTAGACTTACTAAGAAACGAAGAGAGAGAACTCAAATAAACAAAATCAGAAATGAAAGAGAAGTAACAACTGACATCACAGAAACACAAAGGATCATAAAACAATATTATGAATAATTATACGCCAACAAATTGAACAATCTAGGAGAAATGAAACAATTTATAGAAACACACAATCTCAAAACTGAATCAGGAAGAGATAGAAAACTTGAACAGACCAATAACAATTAAGGAAATTGAAGATGTAATAAAAAAAAAAAACTTCCAGCAAACAAAAGCCCAGGCCTGGATGGCCTCATGGGGGAGTTGTGCCGAACATTCAAAGAAGATCTAGCACTCATTCTCCTCAAACTATTCCAAAAAATCAAAGAAGAAGGAAGACTTCCAAACTTGTTTTATGAGGCCAGCATAATCCTAATTCCAAATCCAGAAAAAGACACTACAAAGAAAGAAAACTACAGGCCAATATCCTTTATGAACATAGATGCCAAAATCCCTAACAAAATATTAGCAAATCGGATCCAGCAATACATCAAAAAAATTATTCACCATGACCAAGTTGGATTCATCCCAGGGATGCAAATCTGGTACAGTATTCACAAATCAATAAATGTGATACACCACATAAACAAAATGAAAGATAAAAACCATATGATCATATCAATAGATGCAGAAAAAGCATTTGACAAAATCCAGCACCCATTTCTGATAAAAACGCTCAGCAATGTGGGAATAGAGGGATCATATCTTGACATAATAAAGGCCATACATGAAAGACCTACAGCCAACATCATACTCAATGGGCAAAAACTAAAAGCATTTCCTTTAAGAACAGGAAAAAGAAAGGGATGCCCACTTTCACCACTTTTATTTAACATAGTACTGGAAGTCTTAGCCACAGCAATCAGACAAGAAGGAAAAAAAAGGGGGGATCCAAATTGGAAAGGATGAAGTAAAGCGATCATTATTTGCAGATGACATGATATTGTACCTAGAAAACCCTAAAGACTCCATCAAAAACCTACTAGAGCTAATAAATGAATTTGACAAAGTAGCAGGATACAAAATTAACATCAAGAAATGGATGGTATTCTTATACACCAACAATGAACTCACAGAAAGAGAAACTAAAAAAACAATCCCATTTACCATGGTGACAAAAAAACTAAGATACCTAGGAATAAACTTAACCAAAGAAGGGAAGGACCTGTTCTCAGATAACTATAAGACATTGAAAAAAGATATAAAAGAAGATATAAAAAAGTGGAAGCATAACCTTGTTCATGGATCAGAAGAATCAACACCATTAAAATGTTCATTCTACCCAAAGAAATCTATAGATTCAATGCAATCCCCATTAAAATACCAAAGACATATTTCATGGAACTAGATCAGATACTCCAAAAAGTTTATATGGAACCAAAAAAGACCCAAAATAGCCACAGCAAACTTGAAAAAGAAGAACAAAGTAGGAGGGATCACAATACTGGATATCAGGTTATAATACAAAGCCTGTAATCAAAAAAGCCTGGTACTGGCACAAGAACAGGCATATAGATCAATGAAACAGGACAGAGAACCCAGAAATTGACCCAAGACATTATGTTCAATTAATATTTGACAAAGTTGGCAAGAGCATACAGTGGAGTAAAGACAGCCTCTTTAATAAATGGTGTTGGGAAAATTGGACAGCTACATGCAAAAAAATGAAGTTAGACCACCAACTTACACCATACACAAGAATAAACTCAAAATGGATAAAACACTTAAATATGACTCATGAATCCATAAAAATACTAGAAGAAAATGTAAGCAACAAAATTTCAGACATCACACACAGCAGAATTTTCACTGATACAACAACTAAGGTAACAGAAACAAAGGAAAAAATGAACTAAAAAGCTTCTGCATAGCAAAAGAAACAACCATCAAAATGCAAAGAGAACCCACTATATGGAGAGCATAATTGCCAATAATACATCAGATAAGGGGTTAATCTCTAAAATAGAGTACTCATACAACTCAAAAAAAGGAAGACAAAGAACTCAATTTAAAAATGGGCAGAGGACCTTAATAGACACTTCTGCAAACAGGACATATAAATGGCCAAGAGACATATGAAAAAATGCTCAACATCACTAATCATCAGAGAGATGCAAATTAGAACAACTATGAGGTATCACCTCACACCTGCTGGAATGGCTGCCATCAACAAATCATCACACTACAAGTGCTGGTAAGGGTGTGGAGAAAATGGGACTCTAGGACACTGTTGTTGGGAATGCAGACTGGTGTAGCCACTGTGGAAAACAATATGGTGTTTCCTCAAAAAATTAAAAATTGAACTGCCATTTGATCCAGTGATCCCACTCCTAAGAATATATCCTAAGAAGCCTGAAACACCAATCAGAAAAAAATATACATACCTCTATGTTCATAGCAGCACTATTTACAATTGCTAAGATCTGGAAACAGCCCAAGTGTCCATCAATAGATGAGTGGATAAAAAAGCTGTGGTACATGTACACAATGGAACATTATGCAGCTGTTAGAAAGAAAGATCTCATAAGAGGACATGGAGGGACCTGGAGAGTGTTATGCTAAGTGAAATAAGCCAATCAGGGAAAGACAATTATCACATGATCTCACTTATTTGTGGAATACAATGAACCAAACAAACTGATGAACAGAATGGAACCAGAGATATGGATATGGGGTAGAGACTGACAAACCTCAGAGGAGAGGGGTGGGGGGAGGGAATAATTACACCACAGAACTTATATGCATGTATGTGTAATCAATGGACATAGACAGTTATGCTGGGGGGGTGGTGATCGGGAGGAGGGTGTCAATGGGGGAAAAAGGAGAACCATCTGTAACAAAAATAAATTAATTAATATAAAAATAAATAAATAAATTCCTGCACATGATAGCAGGTACTATATGACGGAAAGCCAGAGCTTACTTTCTCTGAGCAATGTTTAATCAAAAGTGACCCGTAGTTTAGTAACATGTTACCATATATTATTTCATTTGTGGAATCTAATGAACAAAATAAAATAACAAACAAAATAGAAACAGACTGATAGATACAGAGAACAGACTGAGAGCTGTCAGAGGAGAGGGACTTGGGGGCTGGATGAGAAAGGTGAAGGGATTAAGCAAACACACACACACACAAACTCATAGACACAGACAACAGTATGGTGATTACCAGAGGGAATGGGGATGGGAGGTTGCAGGGAGGTAACAGGAGGTAGAAGAAGGTAAAGGGGGGAATCAATGATGATGGAAGGAGACTTGATTTGGGGTGCTGAACACACAATATAATATACAGATGATGTATATTATATCCTTTCTTCCTTCCTATAGAATTGTACACCTGAAACCTATATAATTTTATTAACTAAGGTCACCCCAATAAATTTAATCAAAAGAAAAGTGACCCATAATTTCAAGCTCCAGTACCTATCACTACTTTATTTACTAGACCTTGTTTAGTTTAGACTCTCCTCACTTGGGTTTAAAATATGGCAGGTGATTCGTAGAGGGGAGCTCTCCTACCCCCTCTCCTCTGGCTGCCCTTTGTAAAAGCTCAAGAAAGCAACTTCTGTCTTTTGCTTTCTAAGCTCCCATGTCAGATGAGTCAAAAAATATTAGACCTTCTAGTGAGGGTTTTCCTAGATGCAGTACAAAGTTAGTGGTGTGTGTGCGCACATACATGCGTGTATCTGTATATGTGTTCTGGGGAAGGAACAAGAGGGCATTTTGTTCCATTAGTAGCCAAATGCAACCTTTTTTCAGCCTATATCTAAGCCACTCTTCTGTTCACTTCAGTATTCCAATAGAACTTCCCAACATATTTGTACAGGGAGATATTTTAACCATTTCTCTGCAATAGAAAGGAATATTGTCCATTAAATCAATCATGTGTGCCCTGGCCGGTTTGGCTCAGCGGTTAGAGCGTCGGCCTGCGGTCCAAAGAGACCTGGGTTCGGTTCCCGCTAAGGGCATATACTTCGGTTGCAGTTTGTCCCCGGCCCTGGTTGGTCGTGCGGGTGGCAGCCACTCGATGTGTCACTTTCACATCGATGTTTTCCTCTCTCTCCCTCCCACTCTATCTGAACAAAAATGAAAAAATGTCCTCGGGTGAGGATAAAAATAAAAAAAAATAATAATAAATCAATCACGTCTATTATGAAACAAAAGGTATAGATTATGTCCTTTCCTCACTCCCATGACAATTATATAAATTTATGTTTTATAAAGAAAAAAATAGAAAATAGAAAAATAAATTAACCCTAAAACCATAAAATGGTGCCCACAGATTACATTCCTACCTCTTAGGCTTTGCCTTCCTTCCTTCCTTCCTTCCTTCCTTCCTTCCTTCCTTCCTTCCTTCCTTCCTTCCTTCCTTCCTTCCTTCCTTCCTTCCTTCCTTCCCTCCCTCCCTCCCTCCCTCCTTCCTTCCTTCCCTCCCTCCCTCCTTCCTTTTTATTTATATACGTAATATTTTTAATGTCATAAGTCTGCTTTTATTCAAAGGATTAAGAGAGTGATTTTCACCATAGAACAGGAAATGAAACAACCAGAGAACTGGCCATGATGAGAATAGCAATCCAGAATGCCACATAAGAGATGGACGGCTATGTTTTGAAAAGGAGGGGCTGACGAGAGCTGAAAAGCAAGAGGAAAGAAGTGCAAGGACTGTGGAGCATGACTGGGGAAAGGGCCAGGTAATCGGTTGACACCATCCATACTGATGCTGGCTTTTCTTCTCCCCTAATTGTGTCCCTGTATGTTAAATGTTTGAGCGATTTATTGGGTGTGTACAATCAGGAACAAGAGGCCCATTTGACTGCTGTGGTGAAGTTACTGGCAGGAAATTGGGACCTTGTGCTGCTTCTAAGGACAGTGGATTTAGAAAGCCATGACATTTGGATTCTGTTTTTATAGATGTGATTTCAGATGAATTCCTAAGTCTTAGATTGTTACCTGTAAGATATCTTGTGAAAGAAGTAAAAACATAGAAAAAGTGATTAGATTGAGGGGAATGGAACACTTTCCAAAAAACAAAAACAAAAAAAGGGAAGGGATGGTAAACCTTATAGATTTATCAAACTCTTTGACAGTCATTTGTGGCAAGGGAAAATACCTTTAATTCCTTATATATAACTCATCTGGGCATTTAGAAATACTGAATTAATTTAAATCCCTGCTTTGTGATTCTTCAGCTCAGCCTGTAAATATGGGAAAGCTAGACAGCCACTTTTTGGTTCATTTAATTTGTCAGGCCCTGGTACCTTCCTGTGGAATCTTTAGGCAGCCAAGTGTAGTAAAATAAGTAGTGTGATGCTATTAAATAGGCTTAAAATGTTGAATTAAATCACTCTTCTGAATAGTAGTCTTCCCTTAAGATTGGCACAGGTTCTTCTGCCAGAAAATAAGATTTGGAAGTTAGAATGTTTTCGCCTGTTGCATTCTTGTTTGCTCCCAGAACAATTTCATTGATTCCGAATATATGTCCCTTCTACACCATTTTTTATGGCTACACCTTTTCTTATGGCCACCGCTGCACTTAACCTATGTCTAGCGCTCTCTCCAGTCTATCTTTCTTACTGTTGAGTAAATAAATATTTGCGTGTGCGTGTACTCTCTCTCTCTCTCTCTCTCTCTCACACACACACACACACATACACACACACACATACACACACACACATACACACACACACACACACATATAATGGTACTTAAGAACAATATCAATTATGTGATATTTAATATTAAATGAGAAATAATGTAAAAGGTGAAGGAATTGCCAAAACTCAGCATTAGCCAATCTGAGCTAAATTGTGCAGAACACCTTAACTGTTGCTTTTTCAGTTGCCTCATACCTTCCATAGTTCTTTGATAGAAATTTCATCCCACTGAGAAGTAACATTGAAATAACTTGGACCCTTCCAAGCTCAATGATAAACTCACTGGTGTTGGTGGGTTAAAACCTTAGATTATGCAAGATGCTCAAGGGACTTGGAGAATAGTGAAGAAAAACGATAGGACCATAAGAGACAGTAACATGCAACAAGCTTTATTAAGTGGTGCTTGGATATGATTACATCATGTGACTATGCATAGGCTTATGGTGAGGAGACCAGAATGGGAGGAGAGTAAGTGAACTTCTGAGGGAGTTGGGAGTTGACATGAGAGACAGACCTCATATGTCTAGGTGATGTTGCTCAGCAGCAAAGCAGGAATTCTGTGTCAAAGAGCTCTGAAGGGTTCTGAAGGAGTTGTTTGGACTCATAACCACAAGACAACCTTATCAATGGCCAACAATTCTGGGTGGGGTATGCAAAGCAAGAATGTCTAAATGGCTACAACTTTGTTTATTTGGGTTATTTTTTTTTCAGTTTTTTTTTTTAACTGAATTTATTGGGGTAACATCAGTTAATAAAATTATACAGGTTTTAAGTGTACAATTCTATGATACATCATCTGTATATTGTATTGTGTGTTCACCACCCCAAGTCAAATCTCCTTCCTTTCGCATCTATCTGACCCTGTATACCCTTTACTACCCCCCCACACCCTTTCCCTCTGGTAACTACCATACTATTATCTGTATCTATGAGTTTTTGTTTGTCTTGCTTGTTCATTTATTGCTTTCAGTTTTATACCCATATGTGAGTGTTCATTTATTGCTTTCAGTTTTATACCCATATGTGAGTGAAATAATATGGCCCTTGACTTTTTGTCTGACTTACTTCAGGTTATTTGTTAAACATTGAGTGTGTAAAAATTTGAGTTTGAGCAAATGGGTCTAAATCTGCACTTAAGAAGTAAACAACCTAGGGACCATACATAGAGGCCATCTTTGGTTTATTTATGGAACAGATTCATAAACGGCTCAGAATAGCAAGGCTTAGTTCCTAAACAAGGAACATCAAAAAGATCTTCTGTTTCTTTAGTTATGTGAATTTTAAGGGGAAAAGAGGGGGGATATAATATGGAGAAGTCTGAGACTGACATATTAATGCTTATTGAATCTTGGTGAAATGATCCTTTTCTGAATAATGTTTGGGCACTAGGACATATGACTCTCGTGCTATTATCAATAATGGGCAAGTTAACATTCCCTAAAATTTTCTAAAGTAAAATAATCATGTAAATAAATCTTATTTACCTACGATCCCAAAAGGCTATAGCTGCTTAAAATATCTAGAAAGCAGTAACACACAATAAATAATAAATGACCTTGATAACTTGACCTCATGATCCCTTTCAGTTAAATTTCCCATCGCTGGACACCAAGCTTGCTTAACAGTCTCACAAAATAATCCAGATGCATTTATCTTCCATCCTTGTTTTGTCTTGTTTTGTTTGGGTTTTAAATAGTCTTCAAGCTAACAATATACCAAATGCTGTCTTGGGATGCCCTTGAGTAAACTCTTTTCTTCATAAACTTTTACTAATGTATCAGGGTAAACTTATTAGTTACCTCCTCTGTAAAGTTTTCTCTGAATGTCCCAGACAAAATAAATAAATGTATCTTCTATAGTCCCAAAACATTTTGCTTATAATATTTTATAGAACTTCCCTTCTTAGTATTATAATGAGTTCATTGTTTTGTTTTGTTATGTGTTCTGTACTGTAAACTCCCCTTATCTTATTCCTTCGAAGGTATGCCTCTCATAATTTACAGTCTCTGTCATCTAGCATAGGGTCTGATACATTGAGGTGCTAGAGGTTTGCTAGATTAATAAAGTAAGTATATTGTTTTTTAGTAACATTGTAAATGTTCATTTACCTGCTGTAATGAAATATAACTGCAGTAAGTTGCACTAAAGAGGTTTATATTATTAAGTAAATATAATAATAATTATTATTTTATAAAAAGAATGTGTTCAAATTAGCAAGACAAGTTAAAATAAATTCTTATAAGTGCCATGAATGAATTTCAAATTATATAAAAAATGTGAGACTATTTCAAAATGTTCTGTGACTCACCTTTGATTCTCCGGGGAAGGTAGAATTAATTGCACAGAAAGTTTTGTCACACAGTTTAGTGGGGGAGCTTTTTTTTTTTTTTTTTTTTATTTTTGGATGGAAGCAATAATTCTCCATGTCATGAAAAACTAATGTCATTGGATTTTGCCTTTAAAAGAAATCTGACAATTGTCAGAGTAATGGAAAATGTTACTCGGGGCTAACATGCTATATCTGCTATAGTGTGTTACGGACCTAAGAACACTACCTTCACCTGCACACACTACTTGTAGATTTTCTTTTAATTTATATCATCTGTTGGTCTGCATTCTGTGCATCCTTGTGGAAGGCAGAAGCAGAACACCTGCCTTCACAGACGTTGCAAAAATCAAACAGATGTCCAGATGTAAACTGATGAAAAGAGTATTGACTAAATTTAGGGTCAATTAAAAAATTGAATGCGATCATAAAATTTTCATGCACATATATGATAATCAGGAAATGACTTATTAAACATCTGCAGACTCAATTACTTTTTAGGTTAGGTACAATTATCTAGCTTTTTTTTTTATTAAATAACATTTTTTTAACCAAATTTCTAGCTCATACATCTCCTCTCTTGATGCCTAACATAGAGCTTAAGTTTGGAGGAGAACCTCACTTGCTAATGTATTTATTATTAAATAAATAGTTTTTTAATAGTTCATGTAATATGAATGATTACAGGTCTGCTTGGAGAAATAGATGATACAGTGTGTGCAGTTCATCTCTCCTGAACAGTCCTTACCAATCAATTCTAATATACACATTCACATTAAAACTAATTGTGTGTGTATATGTGTGTGTGTGTATTTGAATTTTTTTTAGAAAACTCAAAACTTTGTAGGTGAAGCTATAAATTAATCCCACTCCCCAGAAGTCATCTAATATATCATTTATCACAATTTGAAATTATTGTGTTTATGTTTCTTGCTTTATCTTCCATAGATACCATGGATATTGATCTCTAAGAGGGGCAGAACTTGTCCATCTTTATCACTTCTGTATTTCCGATATTTTGAGAAAAATGCCTGAATACTCGTAGGCACTCAATGAATGTATGTTTAATGTATGGAGACAATATCATAAAGCCCAAGAGTAGGAACAAAAATGAAATGTGTCTGATTTACAGACATTAGTTCTTTTTCTCTAGAAAAAAAACTGTCTAAAGTAAATATTTTGTGATGCACATATGCAATTTTAAATTTTTAATGGGTGCTCGCTTCAGCAACACACATACTAAAATTGGAATGATACAGAGAAGATTAGCATGGCCCCTGTGCAAGGACGACACGCAAATTCATGAAGTGTTCCATATTTTTTAACTACAAGCAACTTAATAAGAATTATGAAGAGCTCACGTGAAACTACTTCAGCTTAAAAAAGGAGGTAGAAGCTATTCATAAAAATCAAGAGCAAATAAAGAATGACATAGCTGTTATGAAAAATACCTTAGAAGGGTTCAATAGTAGATTAGAAGAAGCTGAAGACCGAATCAACAACTTAGAAGACAAGGTAGAGAAAGACACCCAAATAGAGCAGCAAATGGAAAAAAATTTTTTAAAGCAGGAGGAAAGTTTAAGGGAGCTGTGGAACAATACAAAACGTAACAACATTCACATTACAGGGATACCGGAAGAAGAATCGCAGAAAGGAATAGAGAACCTGTTTGAAGAAATAATGACAGAAAACTTCCCTAAACTGGTGAAGGAAAAAGTCACACAAGTCCAGGAAACACAGAGAGTCCCAAGCAAGAAGAACCCCAGAAGACCCACAGCTAGACACATCATAATAAAAATGGCAAACATTACAGACAAAGAAAGAATCTTAAAGGAAGCAAGAGAGAGACAGAAAGTTACCTACAAGGGAGCTCCCATTAAACTGTCAGCTGATTTCTCAACAGAAATGATGCAGGCCAGAAGGGAGTGGCATGAAGTGTACAAAGTAATGCAAGAAAGGGGTCTGAATCCAAGACTACTCTATCCAGCAAGGCTATCAATCAAAATTGAAGGAGAAATAAAGAGCTTCACAAATAAAATAAAAAAAAAATAAAAAAAAAGCTAAAGGAATTTACCACCACCAAACCAGCATTGCAAGAAATACTGAAGGGACTGTTGTAAGAAGAAGAAGAAACGAGAGAGAGAGAGAGAGAGAGAGAGAGAGAGAGAGAGAGAGAGAGAGAGAGAGAGAGAGGAACACAGGCATAAAATTAACATTGCAGCCAATAACTATCTATCAATAATTACCTTAAATGTAAATGGCTTAAATGCTCCAGTCAAAGGACATAGGGTAGCTGATTGGATAAGAAAACATGACCCATATATACGCTGTCTACAAGAGACCCACCTCACAACAAAAGACTCACACAGGATGAAAGTGAAGGGATGGAAAAACATTTTCCAAGCAAATGGAAATGGAAAAAAAGCTGGTGTAGCAATACTCATATCTGACAAAATAGACTTCAAAACCAGGGTCATAATAAGAGACAGAGAAGGTCACTACATAACATTAAAAGGATCAATCAAACAAGAGGACATAACCCTGATAAACATATATGCACCAAATACGGGAGCACCAAATATATTTAAAAACTTCTGGAGGATTTCAAGGGAGAGATCAATAACAACACGATCATAGTGGGTGACCTTAACATGCCACCGACACCACTGGATAGATCTTCTAGAAAAAATATTAACAAGGACATAGAGTCCTTACAAGACAAACTAGATCAGTTGGACTTCATTGATATTTACAGAATATTTCACCTCAAAGCTGCAGAATATACATTCTTCACAGGTGCACATGGGTCATTCTCAAAAATAGATCACATGTTAGGACACAAAGCAAGCCTCTATAAATTCAAGAGGACTGAAATCATATTAAGTGTCTTCTCAGATCACAGTGGCATGAAACTAGAACTCAGTTACAATAAAAACATTCAAACACTTGGAGGCTAAATAGCATGTTATTAAACAACAAATGGGTTACTAATGAGATCAAGGAAGAAATTAAAAAATTCCTGGAAACCAATGAAAATGAACACACAACAACATAAAATCTATGGGACACAGCAAAAGCAGTCCTCAGAGGCAAGTTCATAGCACTACAGGCTTACCTTAAGAAACAAGAAAAATTCCTAATTGACTTTCTAACCCTACAACTTTAAGAACTAGAAAGTAAACAAAAAGAAAACCACAGAGCAAGTATAAGGAAGGAAATAGTAAAGGTCAGAGAAGAAATAAACTACGTAGAGTCTAAAAAGACAATTCAAAAGATCAATGAAACAAAAAGCTGGTTCTTTGAAAAGATAAACAAGATCGATGGACCTTTAGCCAGACTCACCAAGAAACAAAAAGAGAGAAACCAAATAAAGAAAATCAGAAATGAAAGAGGAGAAGTAACAACTAATACCACAGAAATACAAAGGATCATCAAAACATACTATGAACAATTATATGCCAACAAATTGGACAGTCTAGGAGAAATGGACAAATTTTTAGAAACACACAGCCTCTCAAAACTGAACCAGGAAGAGATAGAAAACTTGAACAGACCAATAACAACAAAGGAAATTGAAGATGTAATTAAGAAACTCCCAGCAAACAAAAGCCCAGGCCCAAATGGCTTCACGGGGGAGTTTTACCAAACATTCAAAGAAGATCTAAAACCCATCCTCCTCAAACTATTCCAAAAAATCCAAGAAGATAGAACACTTCCAAACTCATTTTATGAGGCCAGCATAATCCTAATTCCAAAACTGGATAAAGACACTACAAAGAAAGAAAATTATGGGCCAATATCCCTGATGAACATAGATGCCAAAATCCTTAACAAAATATTAGCAAATCGGATTCAGCAATACATTAAAAAAAATTATTCATCATGACCAAGTGGGTTTCATCCCAGGCATGCAAGGATGGTACAATATTCACAAATCAATAAATGTGATACACCACATAAACAAAATGAAAGATAAAAACCATATGATCATATTAATAGATGCTGAGAAAGCATTTGACAAAATCCAGCACCCATTTCTGATAAAAATGCTCAGCAATGTGGAAATAGAAGGATCATATCTCAACATAATAAAGGCCATATATGAAAAACCTACAGCCAGCATCATACTCAATGGGCAAAAACTAAAAGCATTTCCCTTAAGAACGGGAACAAGAAAGGGATGTCCACTTTCACCACTCTATTTAACATAGTACTGGAAGCCTTAGCCACAGCAATTAGACATGAAGAAAAAATAAAGGGGAACCAAATTGGAAAGGAGGAAGTGAAACTGTCATTATTTGCAGATGACATGATATTGTACATAGAAAACCCTAAAGACTCCATCAAAAATCTACTAGACTTAATAAATAAATTTGGCAATGTAGCAGGATACAAAATTAACATCAAGAAATCGACAGCATTCTTATGATGAACTCACAGAAAGAGAAACTAAAAAAACAATTCCATTTACCATCACAGCAAAAAATTTAAGATACCTAGGAATAAACTTAACCAAAGAAGTAAAGGACCTCTTCAGAGAAAACTACAGGTCATTTAAAAAAGAAATAGAGGAAGATATAAAAAAGTGGAAGCATATACCTTGTTCATGGATTGGAAGAATTAACATCATTAAAATGTCCATACTACCCAAAGCACTCTATAGATTCAATGCAATCCTCATCAAAATGCCAACAACATATTTCACAGAACTAGAACAAAATCTCCAAAAGTTTATATGGAACCAAAAAAGACCTGGAATAGCCACAGCAATCTTGAAAAAGAAGAACAAAGTAGGAGGGATCACATTACTAGATATCAGGTTATAATACAAAGCCACTGTAATCAAAACAGCCTGGCACTGGCACAAGAACAGGCAGATAGATCAATGGAACAAGCTAGAGAACCCAGAAATTGACCCAAGACATTATGCTCAATTAATATTCGACAAAGTTGGCAAGAGCATACAGTGGAGTCAAGACAGTCTCTTCCTTAAATGGTGTTGGGAAAATTGGACAGCTACTTGCAAAAAAATGAAACTAGACCACCAACTTATACCATACACAAGAATAAACTCAAAATGGATGAAAGACTTAAATGTAACTCGTGAATCTATAAACATTCTAGAAGCAAATGCAGGCAACAAAATTTCAGACATCATACACAGCAGACACCTAAGGCAAGAGAAACAAAGGAAAAAATGAACACAAGAGACTACATCAAACTCAAAAGTTTCTGCACAGCAAAAACTATCATCAAAGCAACCATCAAAACTGAAAGGGATTCCAATATATGGGAGACCACAATCACCAATGATGCATCAGATAAGGGGTTAATTTCCAAAATATATAGAGAGCTCATACAACTCAGCAAAAGGAAGACAAAGACCCCAATTAAAAAATGGGCAGAGGACCTAAATAGACACCTCTCCAAACAGGACAATCAAATGGCCAAGAGACATATGAAAAAATGCTCAACGTCACTAATCATCAGAGAGATGCAAATTAGAACAACTATGAGGTATCACCTCACGCCTGTTGGAATGGCCGCCATCAACAAATCATCAAACGACAAGTGTCGGTGAGCATGTGGAGAAAAGGGGACTCTAGTAGACTGCTGGTGGGAATGCAGACTGGTGCAGCCATTGTGGAAAACACTATGGTGTTACCTCTAAAAGTTAAAAATGGAACTTCCATTTGACCCAGTGATCCCACTTCTAGGAATATACCTTAAGAAACCTGAAACATCAATCAGAAAGAATGTATGTACCCCTATGTTCATAGCAGCATTATTTACAATGGCTAAGATCTGGAAACAACCCAAGTGTCCATCAGTAGATGAGTGGATAAAAAAAGCTGTGGTACATGTACACAATGGAATACTATGCAACTGTAAGAAAGAAAGATCTCTTATCCTTTGAGACGACATGGAAGGACGTGGAGAGTATTATGCTAAGCGAAACAAGCCAAGCAGAGAAAGACAAATATCACATGATCTCACCTATCTGTGGAATATAATGAACTAAGCAAACTGATGAACAAAATTGACCCAGAGACATAGAGGTGGGGTACAGACTGACAAGCCTCCGAGGAGGGGGAGTTGGAGGGAGAAGAGATAAACCACAGAATGTATATGCATGTATGCATGACCAATGGACATAGACAACAAAGCTGGGTATGGGGTTGGGGGGATGGGGAGGAGAGTGTCAATGGGGAAAAAAGGAGAAACATCTGTAACAAAAACAAATTAATTTAAAAAAAAAATCTCAATTCTGAGAGCATCTAATGTTTTCACAATAAAATACAAAGCGAAATAAAAAAATAATAATAAAAACAAAATCCACTACATTTTAAATAAATAAAAAAAATTTTTTAATGGCCCCATCAAAAAATTAAAAATATGCCCTGGCCGGTTTGGCTCAGTGGTTAGAGCGCCAGCCTGCGGTCCAGAGAGACCCAGGTTCGGTTCCCACTAAGGGCTTATGCCTCAGTTGCAGTTTGTCCCCGGCCCTGGTTAGGTCGTGCGGGAGGCAGCCACTCAATGTGTCCCTTTCATGTTGATGTTTCTCTCTCTCTCTCTCTTCCTCTCTCTTCCTCCCACTCTATCTGAACAAAAAATGGAGAAATATCCTCAGGTGAGGATAAAAAAAAAAAATTAAAAATATTACAGGTGCACTTAATTTTAATAATATATTTTTTAACCCAATATATCTAAAATATTAACATTTTAATAGGCAATCAATATAAAATGATTGTTTAGACATTATATATTTTTGTGCTACATTATTGGAATCTGGTATATGTTTTGTACTCACAGCACATCTCTGTTTGGACTAGCCACATTCCAGGTGCTCTATACCATATGTGGCTAGTGGCTATGGTACGGGACGGTGTGGACCAGAATATAGGATTTGTGTGGGCGTGTGATAAAAAATAAGACCAAATGGTAGGGCTGCTGGTTACAATTTGGAAAGTCTGGAATGGCAGAATGAGATATTTGAAACAGCAGATAAATGATATTTTCAACACAGGGAATGAGGTGATTGGCACTGTGTTTAAGGAAAAGCAATATAATGCATGGTGAAAAAGGGAGATTGTAAGAAAAAAAGTAAAAACAGTAAATATTTGAATTAAGGCAGTGACAGACTGAGACAGATGGGACAGGTAAGTCAGCCTAGGTAAATATTCTCAAGTAGACGTTTGTGAAGTATAACTTCGCAAAATCTTTATAATTATATCCATTTTGTACCAATAAATATTTCCAGGTTTTATTTAGAGTGACTTGCTGTGATAATAACAGTTAAGAATTATGAATCTTTTCACTCATAAAAGAAATCTTCTTGCACCTTTAAATTACACTCAACTGACAGCCAACCTGCTGAAAAGCAAATTGATGGATGAAATATGAACATAACATTTAAAAAACTGTACCTCATTATATCAAACTTAGTGGAGGCTCAAAATGGAAGTGTCTTTTGAAGCCATACTTTCATGTTCAACAGAAGACAGGAGACACTCTGTGTAAACAGTGATTGCCACCCAAACACTTTCTCCATCATCTCTGCTCATGCAAAGCCACCTCGCTCATAACACCTGCCTCAGACTGTTTCCTGCGTGATATGTAACATTTCTCCTGGCCTACAATGTACCAGATATTGCATTAGCACATTGTCTCAGAGATCCCAACTGCCCTACATCTCACAGCTTCCTCCTTAAAAGTCTTACAGGATCTTTAAGTCTGCCTTTCATTCTATTCCTTTTTACAAAGAAAAGAAATCAGTTAATATAAGCAAAAGGCTTAATATGAACCAGCCTAAGTGTAGACTACCTAATTTATGGGGTTTCATTTATTCTTTGCAACAACATTATAAAGTAAACACTATTGGTATTCACATTTTCCAAAGAATGAACTGAGGCTTAAAGATGTTAATTGGCTTCCCAACGTGAGAATAAATAAAGTAGAGAAGGGATAGGAACACCATTGATCTGGCATTTGTGAAGCAATCGTACCCAATATTCTTTACCACGATAACATTTATACCCCCATTACTATTCTAACCTAATATTATCATCTTAAGGGCAAGAAAGAGGTTGTCGGTAAAGTCAAATCCTTCTGAGAAATTAAAGAAAATGAGGAACAATGGCATTTGTTTAATTGCATCTCTTGAAGAGATCAATTTATTAACTTCTGAAGCAGCTTTTTATATAAGGAATGGGGAGGGAGATGGGCCATCATTGTAGGACAGATGGTGTGATTGAATACGAAGTAGTGCAATCCCATTTAGAACTTCTAAAACCCCTTATCTCTGTTCAGTATATAATTTGACTTCTCTGGGAAGTCACGTGAAATTACTATACAGTTTGAGCCTGTTCTACAGTTGGTCAGACTCTCATAGTCAAATGTGACTTTAGGAATAGTTACTTTAGCCCTGGCCGGTTTAGCTCAGCAGTTAGAGCGTCGGCCTGTGGTCCAGAGAGACCCAGGTTTGGTTCCTGCTAGGGGCACGTACCTCGGTTACAATTTGTCCCCGGCCCTGGTTGGTCGTGTGGGAGGTAGCCACTTGATGTGTCCCTTTCACGTCGATGTTTTTTTCTCTCTCTCTTCCTCTCTCTCCCTCCCACTCTATCTGAACAAAAAATGGAAAAATGTCCTCGGGTGAGGATTAAATAAATAAATAAATAAATAAATAAATAAATAAATAAATAAATAAATAAATAAAATAAGAAATGGTTACTTTAGCCTTCCTACCATAAACTTTCCATTTTCTCTGGGGGTTTGGAGAAAAGCATGATAGTGTTTGCTATCTTGGATTTAAATGCTGGTCACTCCATATTTTAATTGTTAAATGGATGTAAAAATATTTTAATTGTAAAAATGGATATATGCAGATTTTAGTGCTGCTATGAGATTAGAATAAAGACATGATACATATATGTATTTATATATAGAAAGAGTTGTGTACTGTATTACATATTTTATATAATGTGGAGTATTTTCCAGGGTGGTATACATTTTCTTTTTTCCTTTTCCTAGAGAATCTCTATTAAGGTCCATCTACTCATAAAACAACTCTTCAGTTATCTAGCATTGTAGATGTCAATACCCAACTCTTGGAGTTTCTAAAAATAATTTGAAAATTTTTCTTATAGGAAAGAAACAGCTACTCAATAATGTCTATCCATTGATACAAGTAAGATATCCCCTTGCAATACACAGAGGGTCTCAGTAGCACCAAAGATGTTTTAAAAGTTGAATATTTTATGATCCTCCTTTTACCCCCAAGTCAAAATATTTTCTGTCCCAAACTATTCAGCATAATTTCTACTATTAGTTCAGGAGATGTTCTCATTTTTTAAAAATGTGTATTTATTGATTTTAGAGAGAGAGGAAGGGAAAGGAGGAGAGGGAAACATTGATGAGAGAGAGAAACATTGATTGGCTACCTCTTGCATGTCCCCCACAGGGGATAGGCCCACAATCTAGGCATGTGCCCTCACCCAAAATCAAACTAGCAGCCTCTCAGTGCATGGGACGATGCTCAGTCGGTGGGACGATGCTCAGTCCACTGAGCCACACCAGCCAGGGCTCTTTTTTTTTTTTTCCAGATTTTTTTAATTGATTTTTTAAAATTTATTTTTAGAGAGACAGGAAGGGAGGAGAGAGAGAAACATCTATGTGAGAGTAAAATATCGATCAGCTGCCTCCTACACACGCCGTACAGGGGATCGAACCTGCAACCCGGGTATATGCCCTGACTGGGAATCCCAGCAGCCTCTCAGTGCATGGGGTGATGGGCAACCCACTGAGCCACACCGGCCAGGGCTGCTCTCACTTTCAAATTCATTTTTCTTCTAACCATTTTTATTAGACATTTATTATCAATTCATCATAGAATTGAATAATTGAGCTGACCCATTCTTAGTAGTTTGGGACTATTATCTTTTTCACTGAAGATACTGGACTTCAATTAAAGAAAATATTAGAAAAAAAAAATAAAGTGCAGTGTGTAATGGCCAGCTAAAGAATTGGTTTTGCCTAGATCAAAAGGCAATTGTGAACTTTGTGGTATACATAACTCATTGAGTATGAGCTAGCTCTTTGAATAATGTTAGATATTAAATATTCACCCCCAGTTGATATAAATTGATGCACTTACATAAATGAGGAAGTATTTCTGTAACAAGGAGAATATAATCAATTATCTACTCACATATCTGAGTATTTATACATTAATTACTTTATTTTTTAGAGCCACCACCCAGACCCATAGGGACCTTGTATCAGTGCTTCATCACTGACTTACCAAGTCTCCCTGAGCCCCCTTACTCCAGCTGTATGAGGTGCCGATTATCATATCCACCTCACTGGCTAATTATAAGATGCATTAGGAGTCTGTGAACAACTTCTTAGGACTGTGACTTGCTATATAATCATTAATAATATCTGTTATTATTTCATAGATTTCTGAATTATGTAATAATACACTTGGTATACAGAGGGCTAGAAGATATAGCAGAAGACGTATGGGGTGCAGTGTCAGAAAGGGTAGGCATATGAACAGAGTAGATCTGTTGATGCCAAGTCTGTCACTTAAATTATGCATTCTAATTTCTTCTAGGAGTCTAAATAAGATTGACATTTAGAAAAGTCACAGCAACTTGACACATTGATTTAGGTCAACTGTAAGTAAGTTTTGTATTGGCAGAGGCATTTTAGCCATTAGCAGTAATTTGACTATGTGATAAGTGAGGATTTATTCATAAGAAACTCAGATAGGGATCAAATAGAAGTTGATATGTGCAGCAAAGACAGGGAAATTAGCAAATGTAGACATCACTCCTCTTATTCTTCCATAGCCAAAGCTAATAAAAGTGTTTTTATATAAGTGTATCAGCACTATTATCTTATGTGAATGATGACACTTGTGAAATTTAAAAGCATTAATCATAGTTTTATTAGCAAGAGAGTCACATAGAAATCAATTAGCATTTGCACAACAAGACATTATGAATTAACACATCATACCTGCCTTACAGTCAATTTATTTCTCGTCCCTAAAATGATTTCAATATTCAGTGAAAGCAACCACAATTTTTAAAAGAGGTTTTGGGGCTTGTGTCTGGAAGCAAGTCAAGGTCATGATTATGAGATAATGTTACCAGTGGGGAGAAGTCCGCATCCCTACCTGTTTATTGTTGGAGTGGATTTCTTGCAATATCCCAAGAAAAAGAATTTTCTGAGACTTGCATGTGAGGATAAATATTGTTAAAAGCTGTATTTCTGTGGAATTACACTCCTGAGGTTCCAAGGTCACATTTCCCCTTGTCCTGCCAAGGTAGAAGTGTAGCTGCAGCTGCAGCAGAGCTAGAATCAGAACCACTGTCCAGAATTTCCTTTCCATATTTTCACACTCCATTCCAGCATCAGGCTAGCTTAGCTTGTGTTCCCAGTTGCAATCCATCAGTCCATTGTATGTGGGGTCCGCAGGGCCACAAGGCTATGAAGGAAACAAGGGCAAATGCAGGGAAGCAAGGAGCCAAGAGCAACAAGAGCCACGTGTAACTACAGAGAGTGAATTCCTTTGTCTAGAAGAGTATGTATTTCCCAATTTTTGCACACTTGCAGTGGCTCCACTCATTCTGGCCAATCCATGGTTCGCCAGGCTTGACTGACAGGCAAGTACCTTCCCTAGTCACCCCAACTTTACTGCACATACATCTATCTCCCCTTTGTTGGACCTCTTCCCTCACATCTTGCAGGGAATGGGTAGGTGGTACCTCCTACCTATTACCTCCTACCTCCTACCTCTTACCTCCTACCTCCTACCTCTTACCTCCTACCTCCTACCTCCTACCTCCTACCTCCTACCTCCTACCTCCTACCTCCTACCTCCTACCTCCTACCTCCTACCTCCTACCTCTTACCTCCTACCTCCTACCTCTTACCTCCTACCTCCTACCTCCTACCTCCTACCTCCTACCTCCTACCTCCTACCTCCTACCTCCTACCTCCTACCTCCTACCTCCTACCTCCTACCTCTTACCTCCTACCTCCTACCTCTTACCTCCTACCTCCTACCTCCTACCTCCTACCTCCTACCTCCTACCTCCTACCTCCTACCTCCTACTTCTTACCTCCTACCTCTACCCATAGACAATGGCTATTTGCTGCCAGGGCAATTTCTGTTTGTCAAAGAAATTGGAGACATTTCCTAAGTTAAGAAAGAATTGAGCAAAGTGGGGGATTACAAAGTTATAAAGTGCAAGTTGTCTTGTTAAAGCATAAAATGATTGCAGCAAATGCCACTCTAGGGGAACAGTGCTTTGCCACTGATTTTTGCTAATAAAAACATCTGACTGACCTCAAGGAGAATGTTGCTTCATGATTACTGTGGCAGTGCCATTATTCAAAATCTCAGTCTGATTTTAACACTAAGGATGCAATTTTAATGTCCACTGATGCTGAGTTCCCTTGGGCAATGAACAACTCTTAAATGATTCAGGAGTATCAATTAGAAGGATCCCTCAAAGTTGAGTTGTCAAGATATGAACCTTTATTTTTGTAAACTTGAACAAGTGATTAAATGTTTCTGAGCTATTCAGGATTTTGGAGTGCTTTCCTGCTGACCCAAATAGAGTTCCTAGTGACTATTTAATCAACAAATATCTATTGCTTAATTCATTGACTTATTAATTCAGGAAATATTTGAGTAGTGATTTCCATTAGATTAATAAATGCATGTCAATTCTACAAAAGTTTTACTACTGACCATAAGCTTTAGTTTAACAGATAAGCCATAAAATGTCCTTCTACATACTACCATATAGCTCTTTATGCTAACCCTATATTAGAATATATACCCTAGAGCTCAAATAGAAAGACATTTTGCCCTTTGCCAAGATTGCAGATTTATAGTCCATTAGAATAGTGAGACTCTCCCTAATAATTCATAATTTTCACCCTTTTTAATAACATATGTTCATGTTACAGATTCTATGGTGTTTGTTAGCACTTTAATAAAAATAGTCACACTTTTTATTGAAAGTGTCTTATGTTACCTCTCTGACATACTGGCATCCATTAATTTCCCAGCACTTCCTCTGATCCACTCAATGCAAAGTGCTGTGCAGAGTGCTGGGGAGCATCGTGATGTATCTAACATGAGCTCTCATTTGCTTTCATTCATCAAACAAGTACTGAGCACCTAGTATGTTTTATTCTGGTCCTGGAGATGTAAAGGCAAATGACACAAGATCGGTATATTTAATATCTCAGAATTTGTAAAGAGGAACTAAGATGTTAAGGCAGCTGCCACTAATACAAGGAAAAGTTTGTAGGGGAAGGTAGGAATTCATTCAGAGAATAAAGGTGATTCTTTCAAAATAAAAATAAATTGCTCCTACACATCCCTTACACATTTTAGTTGAAAGTATCCAGCCTAAGTAATTGAAATTTTATGTAACAGATAAAAGTCACAGTATTCATCTGGTCTTTCTGTGTAAGAAACTATCCTGGGTAGTCTAATAATAATATATTCTGAACTGAATATGTTTAGTGTCAGCCTATACAGTAGGAGAGAGAGGTGTATTCACTGTCAATTTAGAACACACATACACATAGCTTCTTTGCTCACTACTACAGTAGGTCAACCTCAGAATAGGTCTAGGTTTTTGAGTTATTTTTTTTCCCATTTTATCAGGGCTCAAACAAATTGCATTAGGGTCCTAAAGGAAAGGGAAGTTTTAATAGATGATGTGTTTTTTTCATTTGCTGGGCATTGAGGAAATTTGCAAACTTAGCCCCAGTGCATCCCAAATGTATCTGCAGATTCTAGGCTCTTATATATTTATTTTTGAATGTTTTGAATAATAATTGCTAACAGTTTTTGAACATGCACCATGTGCAGAGCTTTCTTAAGTATTTCTGAGACTCCATCTCATTTAACTGTGACAGTCATCATAGGAGGCATTTCTCTCAGATGAGAGAGCTGATCCATAGAAAGATTAAGCAGCCTCCGCGCACCAGAACCCAGCTTAATTTCGGTCTGAGACATTCCTTCCCTGGTAGATGAGCCACAAGATTATAAATTTTGAAGGAGGTGCAAGCCTAAGTTCTTAACTAACAGAAGCTGTTGTGCATGTGAAAATTGACCCAACTTCTTTGTAGCCAAATCAGCATATTTCACAGTCACTTCTTTTTTGCTTTCTCTGCAGAATTCCACACATTCCACACATGGCCCTGCTTAATGGTAAGCTACACATGGAAGCCTGGTTTAATTGCAACCGAAGTGGCACTTTCCCCCCTCAGTGTTATTGCTATTTCAGAAAGAAGAGACTTTCTGTGAACCGGAACACACAGTTTAAATCACCGTATTGTACGTGGATGCTGTGTAGTTCCTAGGAAACTGACCGTGCACATCTTCATCTTTGACTTGGTACTGGGATAATGCATGAGATAGACTCTGGGACAGTTGAACTAGTAACAGAATGATACTCAAAGCAAAATATGCCCAATCAATTCTTCCTTAATTGAATTATATCATATAATACTGTATATTCTATTACAACGTTCTAGTTAAAGTCTAAAGTACAACTATCATATATGTTATTTTAGAGTAACTTTATGATAAAGTTAGCATGCCATAGTTCATATGTCTAAGAAATGTGCTTGGTAGAAAAATGGTTACATCTGTGGAATCCTTTCATTTGTAATTGTTAAAAATTGGTTCCAGGTAATTTCACATTAGCACTCAATACTCTGAAATTGGGAAACAGTATTAAACCATTGTGTGGAATCTTAATTGAGAAGCTGATTACTTAAATGCTTTTAAATGTAATAATCTATTTAAGAAAACACAATGACAGGTATTCCTCTGAAATCATTTTTAAAATGGTTGAAAATATGTAAAAATTTTGCAGATGACAAATATAAGAATGTGGCTTGCATGCGACTATCTCTAACACTACAAATTGAAACTGTGTGGGTCCAAATAAATTAATTAATATTTGAACTTCATGTACCCCTTTTCTACTTTAAAAATATCATTTCTAAACTATTAGCCGAAGCCAAAAAAGAAGGTAGTCCAGTGAACTGAGAGGAGTTATCTACTTATTTAACTGCATACATATATAATCTCATATATGAAAAACCTATTTCTGAGAATAGTATATAACCATCTTTATCATTTTTATTATGCTGCAGGTACTCATAGCTGGTTGAGATATTGAAGAGGTTTTTACTTTAGTAAATGTATTCCTCGTTTTTGCCAAGAAAAAGGTTAATGTTGCTAAAAATATAATTATTCATAGAGTAGGTAGGAAGCCAAATAAGTTATCATCTAGTAGAATAAATTTTCCTCCTCAAATGTGGCACTCTCTGTTTACTCCCTAAACTTGGGGAAGGAAAGAGGGATTGTAAATGTTGAGTAGATACTAAGCTCAAGCACATGGTAGTATATATCATTGTATTTAAAAAAAAATCTACAGAGTTTAAAGGAAAAATAAATTAGTAAACTTTTGAGGTGACATTGGTGAATAAGATCATATAGGTTTTCAAGAGTACATTTCTATGACACATGATCTGTATGCTGCATTGTGTGCCCACCACCCACAGTCACATCGTCTTCCATCATCATGTATTTGGCCCCCTTTACCCTGTACTACCCCCCTTCCCTCTGGTAACCACCATACTGTTGTCTGTGTCTATGAGTTCAGTTTTATATCCCACATATGGGTGAAATCATGTGGTCTTAGCTTTTTCTGACTGACTTATTTGGCTTAGCATAATATCCTCGCGGTCCATCCATGTGGGTGCAAATGGCAGTATTTCATCTTTTCTTATAGCTGAGTAGTATTCCATTGTGTATGTGTACCACATCTTTATCCAGTCCTCTATCAAGGACATCTTGGTTGTCTCCATGTCTTGGCCACCGTGAATAATGCCGCAATGAACATAGAGGTGCATATATCTTTACGAATAAATGTTTTCAAGTTGTTTGGGTAAATACTCAGAAGAAGGATTGCTGAATCCTATGGTAACTATATTTTTAATTTTTTGAGGAACTGCCATACTGTTTTCCATAGCGGATGTACCAGATTACATTCCCACCAGCCCTGAGTGAGGGTTCCTTTTCCTGGATGGTGCTCTCTCTTCCTGGAAACCTCCCAGGCAGAACAATATATTCTATCATCCCTCTCTTGCTACATCACTGTAGTCTCAGATATTTTCCAAAGAAGTGTACTCTCTTAGTTTATCTTATCCTCTTTTCTTATCAGTTTAGTCTTGTTTCTGCATTAGTTCTGGCTCCCACTGGTTTACTTCATAGAGGAGCAGAAACTAGCATCAACATATGGGATTGCCTTATATAACCAGATGATGATTAGGTTTTATACTAATTATTGATTATTGACAATGGTCATTTAACCATGGTAGCCCACTGGGTTATAGATTTTGAATTTCCCTTTTTTAATGTTCATTTATCAGAGTATGTACACATACTTGAACTGTCTAATATAAACTGTGATAAATATATCATTCTAGTTTTCAACAAATTTTGGGGGGAAGGAGAGCATTGCTATAAAATGATGAGTTAACCGTACCCTTTAGTTCTTGGTACATCATTGTCATTGGTCTGTGCAAGACCCCTATCTGGTTTGTTCAATTTCCTTCTCTGCTCATTTCCTTCCTCTTCTACTGACAGTAATTCTAAATGTTTGGTGTGTATACTTTTTCAATGTATATTTGTTAAACTTGTTTGTGTGCATGTATTTTAATTTACATAAATAGTATTTTACTACAGATCTTACTTTTTAAAAAATGTCTTCTTACTGCATACAGTACCGTGGTTGTAATATCTATCATGCTGCCTCGTGAACCTCTAGTATATTTCTCCCAGCAAACATTGTTAGTGATAGCCATCCAAGTGCTTATTAATCCTGATGCACACCACAGTCTCTTATGGAAATAGTTACCTGTTTGTTTTTGTTTTGCCGGAAGCCACCCTGGAAAATTCTTGTTGGAAGTCTAGAGTACCAGCAAGGCTTAAGCCTTAGTAATATTTGGTTCAGTAAAGATTGAGAATCAACAGTAGACTAATTATGCATAATTCCTTATATCTCGATCTGTACCCTTTGTGTTGCAATCCCTCAACAATTCAACTTAACTTGCTCTTTAAAACATTATTAGCATCCACCCTGGCTGGTTTGGCTCAGCAGTTAGAGCATCAGCCCGTGGACCAAAGAGTCTTGGGTTCCATTCTGGCCAAGGACACATACCTCGATTGCAGTTCTTCCCTCGCCCTGGTTGGGGTCGTGCGGGAGGCAACCAATAGGTGGGTCTCTCTCACATCAGTCTCTCTCTCTCTCTCTCTCTCTCTCTCTCTCTCTCTCTCTTTCTCTCTCTACCTCTCTCTCCCACTCTATCTGAAAATAAATGGGAAGATATCCTCGGGTGAAGATTAAATATATATATTATTAGCATCCAACCAATGCTAATTATTCTCTTAATAATAGACTTTCTTGAACCCTCTGCAGGATCTGATATTAATTACTACTTTTTCTCATTTAAAACATTATCTTATATGGCTTCAGGTGCAAGTTGCTTTATGGAATGTTATCTCATGAAGAAGGGTGAGGGATAGAGACTGATCAATGGAAAGAAAAAAGTCAGTCAAGGGTGCATTACTGAGCAATTGTGCCATCATGAGAAGTGGAACTGAGTCCTGTTGTTGACCCATCCATGGACCCATGTAGTGTGTCCCACAAAATGTTTCTTCAAATGGTCACAATATAAGGCATTTATCCAGTAATTCCTATAGTTTATTGGTTATGAGTTGCCCCTAGAGATGTTAAGTGAGCTCCTCCCCTCTCCTCCCACAGTGGTGTCCGATGGCCTGTGCCACCAGTGCAGTCACTGGACATTGAGACAGCCTAAGAATAGCCACAGGGTGTCTTGAGATGGAGTGCTGGGAGTTTGCAGAATGTTGTCCACCACAGCTGTGCTGAAATTAGATGGGCCAAGGACTGTGTTGTGACTCTCAGTAAGTGTCTTCTTCAGACACCTTTCTCCTCTTCCTATCCTCCTGTTCTTTATTCTTTCTTTTCTTCCTGCCTGAGCATAAACATATGATCCTGGTACTGTGTAAAGATCAAATAATGAGAAAGATTCAATCATTTGTTATTAATAAGCTCATGGTTTAATGGAATAGGCAGATCATTTTAATCCAAACTGGTGGTGAAGGAAATATGCAAACAGGACAGTTGAGAATATTGTCCCTAAATCACCTTTACAAAGTTATAGACTGCTTCTTGAAAGGTCTATGCCTCAGATGCTTACAAGAACACCTATGACAGGAAAACAAGCCATGTGATCGTCATGCACGACTTCTCTGTCTTTCATATACCTCAAAAAATAACATCCCATCCTTGCCCTTTTCTATTTACACATTTCTTCATTGTCATTCCTTACAAATTACCTTTTTTATTTGAGTGATTATTTGATTAGTTGGCTCCCACAATAGACTGGAGGCCACTAGAACAGAGATCATATCTGTTTTCACTTATCTTTGAATCTCAAGCCCTAACATAGTACCTGACATACAAATGAAGAAACAAGCCCGGCCAGTGTGGCTCAGTGGTTGAGCATCGAACCATGTACCAAGAGGTCGCCGGTTGGATTCCCGGTCAGGGCACATGCCCAGGTTGTGGGCCAAATCCCCAGTGGGGGGCATGCAGGAGGCGGCCAATCGATGTTCTCTCTCATCGATGTTTCTATCTCTCTCCCTCTCCCTTCCTGTCTCTCTAAAATCAATACAGAAAAAAAAATGAAGAAACAAGAAACAAAAGATAAAATGAAAGCACCAACAATCTGATGTTTTAGTCTTCTCTTGTATGGCCTTGGGGAGGTTACTTGTCTCTCATGAGCCTCCATTTTCACCGTAGATCATTAGACTTAATTATTTAAAACAGGTCCTCTAACTTAGTGTTCTATGACTCCAAATACTGTGAAGGCAGCTTTGATATATTTAGATTTTGATAAGTTGATGGTAGCCATAGTGATAGTAATTCTTTGTTGAGGCGTTTGCTTTGGAAAAGAAGTGACCATTTTATGAGTACCTGCAACTATAAGTCGCCTCTCCATAGTTTCATCCCTTCTTCCCCTACCTTCCATATATACTACAATTCTACATAATCTCACTCTACAAAGGCAAGCTTTTCTTATTTGATGGTCAAGCAGCATAAATATAAGCACGCTTTCATTCAGAAAAATCTTCTCTCTCCTATGGTTCCAAACGTCCACCAAGTGGACTTGTAGTCAGAGTCTATTGAGAGCCAGGATATTTTTTGTTCTTTGTAAAAACAAAAAAACAAAAAACTACATTTCAAAAAAAGAAAAGAAAAGAAAGAAAGAAACCACGAGAGATTGCTGTGTCAGCATAAACCAGCCGATTCCAGAGTTGGAACGTGTGCCTGGCAGTCCCTCACCACCTGGCGGAGCCGTGGAGCCGCGGGGGTGGCGCTGGAGCCGCACGTCGTCCGGGAAAGCTAGCCGGGACAGCAGAGACCTTCTCATAAATTTACCGCAAAACATGGTAGTCATGTACTGTCATGGGATTTTAAAAATATATATTTTTATTGGTTTTTAGAGAGGAAGGAAGAGAGAGGGAGAGAGAGAGGGAAACTTTGATATGGGAGCAAAACATCTATCAGCTGCCTCCTACGTGCTCCCTACTGGGGATCAAGTCTGCAACCAGGTCACGTACCCTGACCAGGAATGGAACCTGTGACCTCTCGGTGCACAGGATGATGATGCCCAACCAACTGAGCCACACTGGCCAGGGCAATCATGGGGTGTTTTTAAAAGCAGAATGAGTCCTCAGTAGTGGAAAGTCACAAGATGGTGGTCTGAAGAGTAGTATTTCCTGAACGTAGGCCTCTGGCTCGCTTATTCCGATGGGAGGGCACACGTGTGCAGTGAATGTGCCGTGTCTTTACTTTATAGGTCGAAGGGTGCACACATCTGTACTGGGCATGCATTCCCAACTACGGAGGACAGAATGGGCTCTGACAAAAACTATCTAGTAAGCTAAACATTTTCTTCAAACTTTCTCGGTTGTCAGCAGAACACAATGTCCCACGCTGAAAATTATGTCAGCCTTTCCCCCCCAGAAATCACTCCATAAAAATTTAACTCTGTGCCATTTCAAATTCATCTGAGGAAAAGGAAGATAAAGTACCCTTAAATCAAAGAGATTTATGTATTCCAATAAAGCTGCTGGATTTTGTTTTGATAGCAATAACGCAAGAGACAACAAATTAAATGCTCTTGAGGAATGATTACGGCTACAGGAGTCACTCCGTTTCTATCAGGCTTGCAGAGCTGTGTGACTTGTCTCTCACAGTTGTACACATTGCTGCCATAGTGATAAGTGGCTTATGAGAAATGGTGTTGAATTGGGAGGAAAGTATAATTTACTTTTAATTTGATTTCATTTAGTAAACCTGACATCGCTGCCTGAGTTATGGTTATTTATTATTTACTAGCCATGATACAAAGTAACCTGCCTCCAGGGACATCAATTATGCCCCTCAAGAAGATTGCTGTCATTGGAAGGAGCGGCACATACTCCGCCTGGTGTCAGTGATGAGTACATTTGAAATTGCCTCTGACCTCTGAGGGATTTTCTGCTTCTTTTCACTCTCTGTTGCCAGAGGGTCCATCTCTGCACTTGGCATTCAGTAAAGAGTCACAGAGGTAGAATGGACTGATCAAGCGATCCGGAGGCCAGTCAAGATAAATTAGATGCTTAATTTATACACCAGGCATTGCAGACAGACTAATTACACAAAGACAGCTTGATAAAGTAATGTAAGACTCTGTTCATATCAGGCAGAGCCTGCTTGCATGGCACTGTTGCTGATACATGTGCTCCTGGCTTTGAGATTTTGCACACACAGTTGTGCCATGAGAACTAGGAAACACATTCTGCAAAGATGCTAAAACTGAATGCTATTTGGTCACCTTTTCTAATGTTTGATGCCCACTCTTCTTTTTAGCATCTACTGAGATAGATATAAAAATAGTTAAACAGGAAATTCAATGATATCATTGAGGAAGATGCTGAAAATGAAGCAAAACCAATATTTATAGAATCAAACACTAAAAATGGGGGAGAATAGGCCTTTTGCAAAATAATGCTGGACCTAAAAGCTTTGTCTTACCTCTTAAGAATTTAGGGACTATACTAGAGCTCCGAGAAACAGAATACAAAATGAGAGTTATAACACAGTGATAGAGAATGAGAAGCTTTATGGGGGCTCCTGATGTTTCACTGGGAAAGCAGGAGTGAAGGATACTCTTTGTGTTTGCATACAGCGCTTAATAGGGGCAGCCAATAGTTCCTGTTCTTGGAATAGCTTTAAGCACTATAATTGAAATGTAAGATTAAATCAACTGCCTAAGGGAAGACTGAGAATTGACTGCAGTTAGTAGAAATACTAATTTAAAGAAAAGACCATACTAAAATCAAGGGTTTGACAAAAGGGACAATTTGTGGAGAGAACTGTATCAGATTATTAAAAGAGAAGTTTGAAGATCAAAATAGAGCCAGAACAGAATGAGATCTTATAGTTACAGATAGATAATGTTTTTGAAAGTTCTGCCATATGGGAAGTTAGTATCAGAATCACACTGGGTTTTAGTGTTAACATGGTACATGAAAGAAAAGTCTTGATTTATTTCTAGAAAAGAATATTTGAAATGAGCAAACAAAAAGTGTCTCAATGGTCATTGTAGTCAATGTCATAAGACACAGAATTTCTTGGTGAGATAAGCATGGCCTATAGCAAATAGCAAAGGAAACCTGAATAAACTTCCTCAGATTGTTCTGTATGATCCCTGCTAGTACTGTGGCTACACACAGGTGCATGGTACCTGGAGTCTGGTGCCTGAGTCATTGCATACATTCTCTTGCTCTTTTTCTTAGATTTCAAGAGACACTTTCATACCTACCTGAAACTCTTAGTGTTAGAACCATATTCCAGTTTTTTAACTTTGATTTGAAAGCTGCCTTGTGGACTCACAGAAGTCTTGATATTAAAAGCTCTCAAATAGCTTTCTCTAAAATTTTAGAAGAAGGTCCTCATTAAGAAATTCCAATATCTCTATGTTCATAGCAGTGCTATTTACAATAGCTAAGATCTGAAAACAGCCCAAGTGCCCATCAGTAGATGAGGATAAAACAGCTGTGGTACATGACCAAGTGGGATTCTTCCCAGGGATGCAAGGATGGTACAATATTCGCAAATCAATAAATGTGATACACCACATAAACAAAATGAAAGATAGAAACCATATGATCATATCAATAGATGCAGAAAAAGCATCTGACAAAATCCAGCGCCCATTTCTGATAAAAATGCACAGCAATGTGGGAATAGAGGGATCATATCTTGACATAATAAAGGCTGTATATGAAAAACCTACAGCCAACATCATGCTCAATGGGCAAAAACTGAAAGCATTACCCCTAAGAACAGGAACAAGACAGGGATGCCCACTTTCGCCACTCTTATTTAACATAGTACTGCAAGTCTTAGCCACAGCAATTAGACATGAAGAAAAAATAAAAGGGATCCAAATTGGAAAGGAGGAAGTGAAACTGTCATTATTTGCAGATGATATGATATTATACATAGAAAACCCTAAAGACTCCATCAAAAATCTACTAGATTTAATAAACGAATTTGGCAAGGTAGCAGGATACAAAATTAACATCAAGAAATAAATGGCATTCTTATACACCAATAATGAGCTAACAGAAAGAGAAACTAAAAAAGCAATCCTATTTACCATTGTGGCAAAAAAAATTAAGATACTTAGGAATAAACTATTTGCAGAAAACTACAGGACATTGAAAAAAGATTTAGAGGAAGATATAAAAAAGTGGAAGCATATACCTTGTTCATGGATTGGAAGAATTAACATTTTTTAAAATATCCATATTACCCAAAGCAATCTATAGATTCAATGCAATCCCCATTAAAATACCAAAGACATATTTCACAGAACTGGAACAAATACTTCAAAAGTTCATAAGGAACCAAAAAAGACCCAAAATAGCCACAGCAATCTTGAAAAGAAGAACAAAGTAGGAGGGATCATAGTACTGGATATCAAGTTATACTACAAAGTCATTGTAATCAAAACAACCTGGTACTGGCACAAGAACAGGCATATAGAACAATGGAACAGAACAGAGAATCCAGAAATAGACCCAAGACATTATACTCAATTAATATTTGACAAAGGTGGCAAGAGCATACAGTGGAGTAAATACAGCCTCTTTAATAAATGGTGTTGGGAAAATTGGACAGTTACAAGCAAAAAAATGAAGCTAGATCACCAACTTACACCATACACAAGAATAAACTCAAAATGGATAAAATACTTAAATGTGACTCGTGAATCCATAAGAAAATGTAAGCAACAAAATTTCAGACATCACACACAGCAGAATTTTCACTGATACAACACTAAGGTAACAGAAACAAAGGAAAAAATGAACTCAAAAGCTTCTGCACAGCAAAAGAAACAACCATCAAAATGGAAAGGGAACCCACTATATGGGAGAGCATAATTGCCAACAATACATCAGATAAGGGGTTAATTTCTAAAATATATAGAGTGCTCATACAACTCAACAAAAGGAAGACAAAGAACCCAATTTAAAAAATGGGCAGAGGACCTAAATAGACACCTCTCCAAACAGGACATACAAATGGCCAAGAGACATATGAAAAAATGCTCAACATCACTAATCATCAGAGAGATGCAAATTAAAACAACAATGAGGTATCACCTCACACGTGGCAGAATGGCTGTTAAAAGGTCTGAGCCGGCGGGAGATCACATCCTCAATGCAAGGACAGCGTAGAGAAAAAGGAGCACTTTATTACACTGGCGGGCTGGGGAGCTCTCCCCAAATCCCAGCAGCGAGCCTTCTTTCTTGTCCGCTTTTAAAGGCACAAACTACAGGAAAAAAAACTATATTCTCTTGCCGCTGCTTTTGGCACTGTTAAGGAGGGCTGATACAGAGAAGGGGGAGAGAGGAGCTTGTTAGAGGTCAGGGCAACCATTAATCTCTTTCTTCTCATGGTTCCTCTGAGTTTCCCAAGGCCTTCATTACCCCTTATCTTTATAGTTTTCTTTGGGTGTCTCAAGGCCCTTATGTTTACAAAAAAGAAACTACCAGGGTGTGTACGTGCGGTAACTGAGGGTCAGAATGGAGTTTAATTTTGTTAAAACTCTTTTAGCTGCCATCAACAAATCATCAAACAACAAGTGTTGGCGAGGGTGTGGAGAAAAGGGGACTCTAGTACACTGCTGGTGGGAATGCAGACTGGTGCAGCCACTATGGAAAACAATATGGCGTTTCCTCAAAAAATTGAAAATTGAACTGCCATTTGACCCAGTGATCCTACTTCTAGGAATATATCCTAAGAAGCCTGAAACACCAGTCGGAAAGAATATATGTACCCCTGTGTTCATAGCAGCACTATATATAATCGCTAAGATCTGGAAACAGCCCAAGTGTCCATCAATAGATGAGTGGATAAAAAAGCTGTGGTACATATACACAATGGAACATTATGCAGCTGTAAGAAAGAAAGATCTCTTGCCCTTTGAGACAACATGGAGGGACCTGGAGAGTATTATGCTAAGCGAAATAAGCCAATCAGAGAAAGACAAATATCACATGATCTCACCTATTTGTGGAATATAATGAACAAAAAATGCTGATGAACAAAACAGACCTGAAGACATAGACTAAGAGTATGTTTCAGACTGACAAACCTCAGAGGAGAGAGGTGGGGGAGGGATGAGATAAACCAAAGAACTTATATGCATGTATGCATAACCAATAGACATAGACAACAATGGTTGGTGGGGGGCAGGATAGGGAGGAGGGTGTCTGTGAGGAAAAAGGAGAAACATCTGTAACAAAAATAAATTAATAAACTTAAAAAAAAAAAAAAGCTCTGGTACATTTACATTTGCCCAACGGAATACTATGCAACTGTAAGGAAGAAAGGTCTCTTACCCTTTGAGACAACATGGAGGGACCTGGAGAGTATTATGTTGAGCAAAATAAGCCAGTCAGAGAAAGATAAGTACCATGTGATCTCACTTATCTATGGAATATAGTGAACAAAATAAATTTTTAACCAAAATAGATCCAGGGTCATGGAAGTAGGGAACAGATTAACAAACCTCAGAGGGAAGGGAGGTAGGAGGGGTGGGAAGAGATAAACCAAAGAACTTATATGCATATATACACAACCAGTGGACACAGACATTAGGTTGGGGAAAGCAGGAGGTGGGTGGGAATGAGGAGAAGGGGGTCAATAGAGAGAAAAAAGGGACACCTGTAATACTTTCAACAATAAAAAATTATTTAAAAGTGGGTAAAAATCTAAAAAAAGCACACAAACACACAAAAAAACAAAGACTACAGTGCAAATAAAACCTATTTTAAATGATTTTTTAAAAATTCCAGTATCTCAAAGGGGGTGCATTAATTTCTTGGACATATAAATTAGGCTCTGAAAACTTCCTGCTCATCCCATGATTTATTTTTTCTAAGATACTGTTATATTTGATGTCTCCTTATTACTATGTAGACTGATAAAGGAAGAAATTATGGCCACAGAAATGTGCTTTTATGTTCCTGGACTCTATGACACTTGGTATACTAACAGAATTTTCTTGGCAACGTGCCTTAGTTATATGTTCAGCTCTCTCTCTTTCCTCTATGATTTGCCCTATAACAGCATGGACACACTTTAACAACAGCAACAAAATCCCCCATTTAAATTCCTTCTGAGTCATAGACTACTGATTACAAGTGCATGCTGGGAACAGTGAAGCATCCTCCATAAAAGTAAAAGGTCTGCAGGTTTTGGAGTCAGACTTCTTTGGTTCAAACCCCAGTACTGTATTTTGCCATAATATTATTTTAAGCATGTTATTTTAAAGCATCAGATTTTCATTTTGTGAAATTACTTGGTTACTTAGAAAAATGGCAATAATAATCCTTGTATCATTGGACTATAAGGGAAATTAAATGACAATGCATGCAAAACAGCAGCATGCTTGATGCAGAACTAGAATTCAAGAAAATGTATAGCTATTATATACTTCTCTAAAAGACCAGGTCCCTCCTCCCCCAGGAATATGTTGTTAGTATTTAAAGTGAAATAGAGAGTAGATTTCCTAAAATCTCAAATGTACAGTGTTCTTGGTAACACAAAAATCTTCCCATTTCTGTTTACCAGATAGAGATGCAATCTATGAGATATTTTCCCTTGCAATTGACAAAATCCTCAGTAATATCATCTTCTGTCTTTATGTCCAAGACATCCTCTCCATTTATGTATGACTCAGGTAAGACACCTAAATTTCCTGGCCCTTGATATTCCATCTGGTGGGAAGATTGGTCCTCCAATATAATTCTATGACTTTCAGTTATCAAACTAAAAAAAGCCTCAGGGTTTTGTTTTGTTTTGTTTTTATCTGAAAATGTAACATTAACATAATGTTTTATCAGTTACTAAAGTATCTTCAGCTTTAATGTATTTCCAAGTTGAATTTCTAGCCTAATGACACAGAAAGGACTAATTCCTCCGGCACAAGAAAACAATCAGTAGATTAAATATTCTTCTGCCTGTATTCCAAACCTAAAATTGCTGTTGGAAGTAAGAATTGAAGGGAATGTTTGATTACAATCTTTAGTAAATGTATACATTCATTCAAAGCTAATTTGAGTGCCTATTGTGTGCCAAATACTATGGTAACTGCTAAAGAAAAAGACTATATATAAACTTTATAGTTTATAAAGTGTTTTTGATTGAGATTATCTGATTTAACACTTACAATAATCAATAAGAATGGTGGATGTTCCCCCATTTTAAGATTAAAAAGCTGATTATAGAACAGGCCAAGAGATTTTCACATCATTCTATAATTAAGTAGTGTATAGAAATAGGATGTAGTCTGTAAAATTTATGTTATTTCCAATAAAACTACACTCATTTTAGGCTTTTTGTTTGTTTTACTACATAGGGAAAACCTAGTTCAATACATGCTTTTCTCAAAACCAAAGCCTTAAGATAAGATCATCTGCTACTGCCTGTGTCAGCCTTAGGTTCACTGTATTTCCGAACGGTGAGTTCCCACATAGGAAATCAATGCATTACGCAGAGTTGGAGGTCCTGGGAAAAATCACTTGGTTTCTTTTAGCTAATATATAATGATTTTAGATTGTCTTACTAATGAAGCACAGAATGCAATGTTTCTCTCTAAATGTTGCTATTTCAAGGCTCAAGCTGAAAATTCAGCAGAAATATAGATTTAGACAAACACAGCTATCCATGGATCTGCTCAGTCAAATGGCCTCTGTGAATGCTTGTGCATTCTTTCTCCTGGCAAACCCGAGGCTTTGAGAGGTAGGGAAAACTGTCAAGATCACATATTAATAAATGATGGGTCTGGGGCTCAAGTCCATGTCTTCCTGACTTCTTAACCATCAGTCCTCTCCGGTACGGTCTGAGTCTCCTGATGGACTATTATCTCATTACAGATTTGGGGGAACTCTTTTTATCTCTGCAGCCTCAGCGCCAGGTGCATTGTGGGCGCTCAGTAGGTGGATGTTGAATTGTCTGCGTGGATGAATTTTTTGCCCCATAAGTGCTCTATTTCATAGGGCTGGAGGTTTTCAAAGGGATGAGCCAGTGACAGTGGACATGTCAAGCTCCACTAGATTGGCTTAATTTTTTTAATCTTCACCTTAGGATATGTTTCCATTAATTTTATAGAGGTAGGAAGTAGAAGAGAGAGAGAGAGAAAACAAACAAACAAACAAAAACATTGATGTGAGAGAGACACATTGGTTGCCTCCTGCACTCTCCCCAACCAGGGATGGAACCCACAACCTATGCATCAAACTCACAGCTCTCAGGTGCACAGGCTCATGCTCCAACCAACAGCCATGCCAGCCAGGGCTCCACTGGATTGACTAAAAGCCTGTTAACAGCAGCCAAACCCAGCGAGAGGTTGTTCCGTGCTTGCAACATTCCCAGTGAACTCACAGCATCTGATGTGGCCTATTTCATTTTCTGGTGTGCCTGCACCCAAATTCACACACACGTCTAAATGTGTTGTTTTTAATATTATGAACTGAAATATGTCCTTTAAAATTCCTATGTTTTTCCTATATCTTGTGTTGAAAGAAACATACAATCATGTTTATAATCATATAATTATTTTATATATATATATATATAAAAAACCTATATTACAATTTTCTCCAGTTATAGCTATTTATATCTTTCTTCCACCCCCATGAGCACAACTAACAGGAAGACCAAGGGCATCTCCTGTACTACATCTCCTGTTAAATTTCAATTTCAATGAAGGAAAAAAAAGATAAGAAGAGAAGAGAATTACCTTAAGGGCATGTTAAATATTGAAATAATGGACTCTTTGGTATGTAAAGATAATTGCTAATTAAAATTGATGAATCTTTAAAAGTTCAATTGCCTAGGATTTTTCTCAGCTGAAAGATATTACAATAAAGTTTCTGTATTTAAATTTATTGCAATTTAATATTATTTAATATAAAAATTACCTATTAAAACCCAAAAGATTTCATCAATAAAGATACTATGCCTATTATATATAATATATTATATGTATATGTATTATTCTATCATATTCAAGTATATATTTTATTTATTATGCTCAAATACATATATATTAAATCTCTCCTCTCTTCAAAAAGATCTCTCACTAGAAAATTAGGCAGTAATTCTATAAGAGCTGTGATATTTTTCTCTTTTGTTCACTGTTATATCTTCAATGCCTGGCACATAGTTAAGTGATAACATATATTTGTTGAAGTAATTAACAATGGAACTAACCTTAAAGATCTGTAATGACAATGATAGCATTATGCTAGGTATTAACTTGGCACTGGTGATTCAAAGATGACTTTGACCTGTTCTCTGTTTTTAAGGACCTAACAGTGTATTGATATTTGTAAAATTTCATAGTGCAGGCATAGCTTTCAGTTATTCCCATGTCCCAAATGTGGAAGCCAAGGCTCAGTGAAACAGAAGTTAGCTCAAGTTCGCATAGCTAATCAGTGGCAGAGCCAGGACTCAGAACTGGAACCCAGGATTTCTACCAGAAATTTATTTCAAAAATTGTTCTACATGCCAATGATTAAACTGCACATATTTCAAGCCAGGAACCTAAACAAATAAATCAAAAGTAGCTAGTGGCATGATTCTCAGTAAAAGACTAAGCAGGTACTTGAGAGGGTCCCAAGGACGCCAAACCTATCACATAACTACGAGCATCAGAAGAGCTCTTGGGAAATGATTTAACTCCGAGTCTACAGAACTCCTGAGGTCATGGGTGGGAGTCATGAACGAACCACTGAGCCAGGGTTTTAAACTCTGCAATCCCCTAGTGTTGAAGCCTCAAAGAGGGGGTCACAAGGTTTTATTGATCTCTACGATAAACAGAAATGATGAATTTCAACATTGCACATTGAGTTATTTACTTTTGACACATGGTAATTACAACAGTATGGTCTCATGTCCTCAAGGAAAAATATAATGATTAAATACCAAGATTCAAACAACTGGCACTAGCCCATACTTCTGTAAGTAAATATGTTAGTCTTTAAATCATGTGTTTGTACTTCTAGAAGAATATTTTATGGAAACAATCTAAAATAAGGACAGAAATGTTTGGGGAAATGGCTTAATTTTATGATTATTTTTAAATAATGGAAATAAGAAAATATTCATCATATAATGGTCTTTTCATTCTATGAGAAGTCTGTGTGTGTATTCATTTTGTGACTACTTAACAACTACCTAAAAGAATTAATTGCTATAAGTGCAAAGCATTTCTTCATAGTCATAATTTACTTATGACTATGATTTAATCAAATAAGATTCTGCTTTCTCAATGCACTGTTTCTCAAATGGTAGTTCCCTAGGATCCAAAGGATATATTTTTAGTGATTTGGGAACATTATTTTTTCCCCGTTGGCATAGACCATGTGCATTACTCAAATATGAGAAACACTTTTTATTATAAAGTATAAAGTGAACAATGTATGTGTGTTATAACACAGAAAAAAATACTTTTAAAGGAAATGAAAATATGGACTGCTATTCTCTTTTCAAAATCTTCTTTATTTTAATGACTATATTTCCTTTATTACCCCCAACAAGCATAAAACGGTAAAGGTTATATATTAAAGCCATATGAAGCTTACTGGTCATTGCCTGAATGATGCTGGTTAAGTATGTCTCATTTAGTTTTACTATCATTCTTTTACATTTTAACTGAAAATATCATATACAAGCTCTTGTAGCTAACAGACCATTTTTCAATTTACTAGTTGGTCCAGATCTGTTGAGAACATTTTAACACAGAGCATATGCTCTGTAAAATTGTAATAACATTACTTATCTTATTAATTCTGGTTTATTTTTACACAGAATAAGATATATCCTATAGTTTCAATGAAAGCATATTATAAAATGTAAATTATTAACTATTACTATTAGGATTAATAATAATTTTAATTATAGCATGAGTAATGACTGAGCCTGATTCTCCATGGGGAAAAAGGATAAAAAGGAGGAGGTTTTTGTGAATCACTTACTTTTTTAGGATTTTTTACTTGTAGTATTAGTATTATTATCTCTATTTTCAAATAAGAAAGTGAACACAAAGAGGTTAGAAATTTGATCAAGGTTGTACAGATTGCACATTAATGACACTGCCAAACTTTGAATTTGGGGCTTCTGTCTTCAAATCCACCTTTTCAATCATTACTGTGTTCTTCTGCCTCTCAAATCCCTTTGAATCCGAGGCTAAGAGTCTCATATTGCTCCATGCAGACTCATTATCCCCAGGCTCTGCACATCGTAACTCTTCCTTCTTCCATAGTCTGCTTCCACCCAAAACAGCTTCTCCATGCTGTAACTGGAGACCCAGGCTCACCTGACATTTTTCTTTTCCCTCCTTGACTCCATTAAAAATGGGATTCCTGCCCTGGCCAGTTTGGCTCAGAGGTTGGAGCATCGGCCCTCCAACTGAAGAGTCATGGGTTCGATTCTGGTCAAGGGCAAGTATCTCAGTTGTGGTTTGGTCCCCGGCCCTGGTTGGGGTCGTGAGGGAGGCAACCAATCAATGTGTCTCTCTCACATCGATGTTTCTCTCTCTCTCTCCCTCCCACTCTGTCTGAAAATAAATGAAAAAATGTCCTTGGGTGAGGATTTAAAAAAATTAAAAAATAAAAATAAATAAAAATGAGATTCCTGTGACTTCTGCTCCAGGTTCCCTACTATGGTCCAAATATATAAGATGTTGAAAAACATACAGTTAGGATTCAGACATTCTTCAGAGATAGTTTTATTATCTGCTATTCTTTAAATTATCTATTTAAAATAAGCTCTTATATATGTTTGTAAAATATAATTTGAAACTTGTGAGAGCAGGTCCTCAGTTCTGAATGACTAATCTAGAGGGGGGGAAAAACCCAACACCCTATATCTCTATTCTTATTTCTCTATTTCTGTGTTTACATACCTGTATGTCTATATTTTGCTTCAAAACTCATAGAGTTCAAAAGCAATGCTGGCTTCCAGTGAATGTTCCTTTAACTACATGAGTAAAGTTTTATTGCTTCTGGCTCAGTTCTTCTTTAAATAGTCCAGCAGGACCATTTCCTCTGGTGTTATGGGCTACAGTGCACAGCAGAGAGCAACTAAGGCTTTGTTGGCACACATCTGAGTGCCTTTCCACAGAGGCTACCGAAGAAAATAAAAAACTGGGAGCCAAATATGTATCCTTTTTACATCTTCAAAGGCAGACTTTTCAATGCCTGCATATGGGAAGAAATTTTTTTTTTTTTCACTAAGGATAAGAATCTGGCACAATCCCAATTAAAGAGAGGGGAAAAATAGTAATTCCAAGATGTCATTTCTTTATCAGGAGAAACTTTATCCTACTGTGTCCTATACTTTATAGGGTGGCAGCATTTATTGTTATGTCAATTCTGTGCCAATTGGAGCATCTCCTGCACAAAGTAATTGCATTTTCAGTGGGGAACTATAGAGGGTGTGGGCTTTGTTGACAGGGAGACCTTGATTTGTATCTGTTTTCTGCCTTTTAGCTGCTATCTTAGATAGAGGTCTATTGGAAGCAGACATTAAGACAAGGATTTGAGGAAAGGAGATCCAGGATGTACCAACAGGGATGTGATCAAGAGAAACTGGGAAGGATAAGGAGTCAACAAAGGATGTTATTACTCAGCAGGTTATGGTTGACTGCAGCTGAGTCTCAGTTCCTTTGGGAAACTGTAAGCGACAGTGTAGAACATACCTCAGCGTTGTCCCTCCAGAGGGAAAGAAACTGGATTCTTTTTTTCAACTTTCATCAGTCATTGTCTGAATCATACTCCTGAGACCCTTAATTCCTTGGGCACTTCTGGTCTACTCAAAGAACAGGTAAGAAAAATCCCTCAGGTGGGGAGTTATCATATGACCCCATCAGCACATACGGGAACCATGAGATGAAGTGGATATGGGTGGGGCTCCTAGAGTGCCTGCTTTACTAAACAGGTGACTCAACTTCTCTTACCTTCATCAGTGAAATGGGCACAATAATTAGTATTTCACCACATCTTTGAAGGTTAGATGGAAAGCATGAGTAAAATGTCTTCGTAGTACCCAACACCAATGGCACACACAGAAGTATATTTCGCTTTTAAGAGATAGTTGATAATGCTAAATATGATGTTAATGTTAATATAAATATAATGTTAACATGATAATGTTAAAGATAGTTGATACTTAAATATGTTTAGGACACTCCTAAAAAAGTTTGAAAGCAGTCAGTTCTTGGCCACATGATGAAAACTCATGCAAAATAATGTTTGAAGTGCTTTTATCTAGGAAAAAAGTGCTTTATTTGCATTTGGGTTTGGGGTAGAGGTAAATTATGAGTCCACTTATTAAGTAGTAAAGTGTATTAACTCCTGGAAAGGAAAGGTCAGATAGGAGGGAGGTAGTGAATTAATTACAAAGCATCTTGCTAAGTAATTGTAGGTACCCGAGAGACGGCTAAGAGAATTACCATGGTGCTACATGCTGATTGTGGCCATGTCTACACTGAGCAAGTAGATCAACTTACTGAACCAAGAGGAGAAATAAAGGATGCAAGGAAGAGGAGGGAGCCAGAAACAATGAAATCTTCAGTTACTTTCTTGGCATATGAACATCTACTACATCCATTTGTCTAGAACAGTTATTTGTGTATTACTTTAGATACTCTCTGTGAGTACAATATCTATGTTTGACTTTAAATTATCAATATGTGAAAATAAAACTCTACCTTGGATTCCATAGTTATGTACCTTTTCTTGTACAGCAAAAACAACAAAATACCCAATACAAAACAAACCCCAATGCAAAATAAAAACTTTAAGACCAGTAAAATATAGTATTTTATTTGACATAATTAGGTAAATTAGATGCTCTTTTATTCCTGTTTCAGATTCAAAGCTTAATTCAAGGCTCATCTGTGGTTTGAAATTTAATAGCATGCAATTTGTGGAAAACAGAGACCTGAGTTCTAATTATGACTGTGTCCTTTAATAGACATGAGACAATAGCATAACCTCTGAAAGCCTCCATTTCCATTTCTTCTATAATATAACCAATTATCGCAGAAAGAGTACTGCTGGAGATGTTTGGAGGAAAAATCAAGAATGAACGGTTCTAAGTGCATCTGCAGGTGACAGTAACGGAAGCAGTAGGTTATACGAGGATAAGAATAAGAATCTGGAGCCAAAGTCTTTGAATCTGAGCCTTAGTTCTGCCACCTACTATCATTATGACTTTGGGAAAACCATTTAACTCCTATGTGCTTTAGTTTTCTCATCTTAAAAATGATATTATTGAGGGAAGTATATTTTTCTTTAACACAAGTCAAGCAATTAGTACAGTGCATGGAATGTGGCAAAGGTTAATTAAGTATTAACCTTTATTATTATGTACTAAATTTTGGAAGAAGGGCTTTATGAACACTCATTAATCCTATCAGTACTATGAATTAAGCCTAAGATCATCTTCACTTCATAAATGGGTAAATATTTCAAGACATTATTTTTACTTGCCTAACTTTATACAGATAATATATAGCTGAGACAGATATTCTTCTATAGGACTCCAATACAAACTCCTACCTATATTGGTCTCTGAAAAACTAGTCAAAGCAAGCAGTACAGTAAGGATAATGTCTGTTAGAAATTCGGACTTGGACAGCTAAAGGCTGTTGGCACTAAAAAAGGGGAGGCTTATCCTCCTATAACTGTATGGAAACAGGAAGTGGGGCTTGCTGATCCAGTCAGAAGGTTCTCTTATGTTTGATGTGTTTGGCAATGTAATCGTCGTTAGAGCTACATTTTATTGGATATTAAAGAGAGTTAGAAAAAGTGCCCTTTTTTAGACAGAGGATATTTCCTTCCCCTCTGTAAGATTGAGGTACATACTTAAAAGCACGTAAACCAATTTTTTTTTTTTCCCTCACAGAAAAAGATAATTTGGCCTAAGTTTTTGAGTCCAAGGGAGGACCCAGGAGATGGGATCTGACAAGCCTACGTCTGAGTTCTCAACAATCCACCTGGAAGTTCAGAAATGCAAGTGGCTAATTCCAGCTGGAAATGGGAAGTTAGATATATGATCACGGAAGATCAGCTTTACCTTGAGGCTGCAAAAAGTCATGTAAAAGCTATCATTCTTCTATAATGAGTGTTTTATTGATAGTAGATTTAAAACTCCTTTGCTCAATTACTTTTTATTTTACTTCCTTCAAAACTCTTTATTCTCTAGGTAGTCATCCACTCAGTTCCCTGTTCCAGAAACAAGTCATTAAACATGTCCAGCAGCAAACAGTAAATATACTCAAATTGGCCCATCTTACAGGAAGCGCATAATCAGCAAGCAAGATGGGTTCATGGGACCTCTAGAATCTTGAGCAAGGGCTTTCCTCAGCTGTAGCAATTAACATGTTTGAAAACTAGAATTAATAATCAAATCAAATTCAACTTCAATTACCATTACAAATGTTTGTATTTATTTTTTGCAGAACAATTGACACCTAATTAACATGTTAAGAGCTGCTTGTATTTAGGTATTAATCAGATATCTTTAAAACATCTTATCAGAATTATTTGTTTAGCATAAGCCAGGCATATGAATAAATCATAATCAACTTATATCATCACATGATTCACCTCTTAAATAATTGCTAGAACTATAACCATAGATTTACTTGTTCAGTCATTTATTCATTTAATAACATGATGTAGCAGAAACCAATTATTCCCTAAAATATACTAAGATCATTCTGCCAAATGATCTCTGCCCCTGTTTATATCGTCAAAATGCAACAAGTCAAAGATTTGGGGGGATGCCCTAGTAAATATATTTAAAAGAGTGAATTATCTCCTGGTGAGATCTGTTGTTAAAAATGTGAACTTTAACTCTCTGTAAATAGTGTTAACTCATGGAAAATTCAGACTTTGGTATTAAACAGACCTAAGATGAGAAACATCGCTCAGCCCTGCCCTAGCGAACATGGGCAAATTGTGTGACATCTGAACCTCATACATCTCATCCGTAAAGCAGGAATTATGGAGTGATAATGAGTATTTCATGAGATAAATACAAAAAGAAACTTAACACCATTTATGACATGGAGTGAGCACTTGGGAGGTGAAATTTTTCTTCTTCTTCTTCTTTTTTTTAATGCAGAAACACAATAATCCTTGAAAATGAGATTGCATTTGTAGAAAACCCACATCAGTCTCAAAAAATGGTTCCACGGCCCAATCTTTGTCCAGTACCTGCTAGAAGGAAACAATAAGATGGAGTTATCCCTAAGTCCACTTGGAATTGGTCAGTTACGTGGCTCTCAGGAGCAATTTTGCTGACTCTGCAGAAGCTTTTTGGTCCTGTTTATATGTGGCTTAGAGAAGTTACTTGGGTTTCAGTAGCTCTGTCCTGCTTTCCGTGTCCCAGGGGTACAGTGTGTTTTCCCTGACTCAGAACCAGTGCTTGGAAAGAAGTAAAAATAGTCTGTAAGGCAGTTTTTCTATCAACAAGCCAACTCCCATAAGTAATGAAATTATCCCTTGTTCCCTCTCTGATGTCAACTGCCATACAAAAATCAGGAGCAAGCAAGTGCTAATGCTAGTATTTCTGTGTGCCCTGGATCGGTGGAACAGCCTCTTTGCTTGCTAAGGAGAGAAACAGAGAAATCTAAGAGGTCATATTTATATCAGACATGACTATAGTGCAATATAGTACAGACATTACATTTTATTATATATATATATATATATATATATATATATATATATAGAGAGAGAGAGAGAGAGAGAGAGAGAGAGAGAGAGAGAACGATAGAGAGATCTGTCTACCTAAGTTACCACTCATGACTGGAATCTTAGTATGTCATTTTCAATGCCTTCTTTTTTTGATTTAGTTATTATTATTATTATTATTATTATTATTATTATATTTTCATGTTTGGTGTTTGTTTCTGTGTTCAGCAATAGCTCCTAAGATGTCTCCCAATAATGCCTACCTCCATCAAGATTACTTTGAATATTCTGGATCTTTTGTGCTTCCTTATGAATTTCAGTATTTGTCTTCTGTTTTTATACAAAAATAGTCATTGAGGTTGGGGTTTTGTTTTGGGAATTGAAATCAGGATCTCAAAGAGATATCTGCATTGACATTTATTGCAGCATTATTTACAATAGTCAAAATATGGAAACAACCCAAATGTTTATTGACAAATGAATGGATAAAGGAAATGTCCTATATACATATAATGGAATATTATTCAGCCTTAAAAAAGAAGAAGATTCTACCATTTGTTACAACAGAGATGGACCTGGAAGACATTATAATCAGTGAAATAGTCACAGAAGGACAAATGCTGCATGCTTTCACGTAAATGAAGTGTATAATACAGTCAAACTTACAGAAGCAGAAAATATAATAGTGGTGGCCAGAAAATGGAAGAAGGGGGAATGAGGAGTTTTTGTTCAATGGGCATAAAACCTCAGTTTTGCAAAGTGAATCAGTTGTAGAGATCTGGTGTACAACATTTTACCTGTAGTTAACAATGCGATGCTGTGCACTGAAAAACTTGTTAAGAGGGTGGATGTTGTATTGAGTGTCCCTGCCACAAAAACAAAACAAAGGGACACAAGGAATCTTTTGGAGGTAAAGGATATGTTGATTACCTTGGTTGTGGTGATGGTCAAGGTTGTCCAAACTCATACATTATATATGTGCAGTTTTTCATATAACAGTTATATCTCAATAGAGCTGTAAAAAGTATTAGGAATGGAAGAAAGGATATCACTACAGCCCCCAGAGATATTACAGTATTTTAAGGGACTACAACAAAAAATGATACATATATATTTAACAATTTGCATGAAATGGACCATTTCCTGAAATACCACAAACCATCCAAATTCCTAAGGACAAAAAATAACTTGAATTATTTTGGGTCTGCCTTCAGTCCCAGCTGAGATATCAGAGGTGGAACAAAGGATAATCTCATTACATATTTTGAATTTTGTCTTTTACTTCAATCTGCCTGCTACTCTTTAGTCTTCAGAGTTATCAAACAGCTGTATATTTATTCTGTCCTGGTTTTACAGTTATATTTAGTGAGGTAAATAAAAATACATATTATTCTAAAACTTAATATCTCAAAATTTAAGTATTTACTAATACTGTTGTATGTTGTGCTTTGTGTTAAAAGAGAGAGACTTCTATTATGTCACTACACACAAAACAACTTGGAATATTTCTCTATATACATCTAGTCTTCAAAAGAATATACTTTCTACTTCTTGGGAAAGTATAATAAGCAAATCCAGGATGTACACTTGTATGACACAATTTAAAGGTCGCATGACTATTCTCACAATATAGGAGTGCATTTTATTGTCTGGTAAATACCATGATAGGTTTTACTTGCCTATTTCCTTGTTTGAGCTAACCAGAAAACATAGAATTTAAAATGGAAAAAGAATTGTTACATGAACTCTGATGAATGTTTGTTATTTTGAGATTTATAATAGAGGATTCTTGACTCAAAAGAGGTCTGGCTCACCCACTAAACTGCAGTTACTGTCTGGATTAAGACACGAAGCTTTAACTCAACAATGATATTCACCAGATGCTTTGGGGTATAAAAAAATAACAGTCATCAAAGTTAATATGAACCTATTTTTATAGAAAACTGCACTTCATAAATAACATTTCCATCATCTTACAAGTTCTGAACTGAAGTTTCTTCATTCTAAAATTTGTCAAAGCCCCCCTCTCTCTCTCCTATGTCTTTTTCTTCCTTTCCCACAAATTAAATATTCTACTTGTAAAACTTCTGTGCAGGTCAGTACAATTATTTAAGGATAGTGGGCCCTGGCCGGTTTTGCTCAGCGGTTAGAGCGTCAGCCTGAGGACCAGAGAGTCCCGGGTTCAGTTCCCACTAAGGGCACGTACCTTGGTTGCAGTTTGTCCTCGGCCCCAGTTGGGGTCAGGTGGGCCACTCAATGTGTCTCTCTTACATCAATGTTTCTCTCTCTCTCTCTCCCTCCCACTCTATCTGAAGATAAATGCAAAAATGTCCTCAGGTGAAGATAAAAAAAAAGAGGCTAGTGGACCAACAATCATGTCATAGAAGCCCAATATATCAAGCAATAAGATATATTTCTAATCTCTTTTTTTGGTTACAAGACCATATGGACATAAAATTCAAACAACTCTTATGGCATTCTCAATTTATACTAGAACTTGACTTGTGACGTCAATCTGCATCAGGTAAATAAATAAATAAATAAATAAATAAATAAATTTATTTGTTTATTTTCCAAGACAAGGATTAAAATCAAGATAAAGTTCAGGGTAAAGTGAGGTTCAGAGGATGACGTTTTCGACATTTATCTGACAAAGTCAAACAACATGCTTTTGCTACACTTCCTTTGGTTTGGTTATTTTATCCCTTGCTATCACTGAATTTTGATATATACAGAAATTTACATATAGGAAGTAATGTCTGACTTGAATCTTGGAGATGATATTTGGGTTGAGGGTATTTTCTGCTGTGGAAAATATGTGCAAAGACAATTGGTCGTTTATCAAAAACTGTGGGGGTCTGGAGGTGGAGATATTTTTGCATTCTTAGTTTATTTTTTAAAATATTTTTTCTTCATTGATTTTAGAGAGAGAAGAAGGGAGAAGGAGAGAGAGATAGAAACATCAATGAGAGAGAACATCCATTGGCCGCCTCCTTGCGTGACCCCCACTGGGGATTGGGCCCTGACCAGGAATTGAACTGGCGACCTCTTGGTGCATGGGTCAATGCTCAACCACTGAGCCACACACTGAGCATTCTTATTTTAGAAAGTGGAACAAATTTATTGGATAGAGAGATGCAAGAGTTAACTTGATTATGACAATAGTCCAGAAAAAGGAAATGATCCAAAAATGACTAATCTAAAGTAGCCATCAGTTAAATTCAAAAGAACTTTAGGTTTTTTAAATTAACCTTTAAGATAAGTTTTAAATATTTTATTTATGTTTAAAAATAATGCACAATAAAAGTTTAAATGCAGGAATTATAAAAACTGAATTTTTTCTACGTTTATATTCATTGTGGAGATTTTTAAAGGCAAATTTTTATATAAAAAATAGCAGAAAAGCTATACTGGAGCAAGTGGCTTTAACCTGCTGAGGTTCTGTTACTGCGTATCTCTAGTAGGGGTAGTAATATCTACCCATCTGGGCTCTGGGAATGAGGTCAGGGTTGCTTAGTTGGAATTAGAGCTTATATATTTCTGGAATTTGCTTTTCAGAGCAGGAAAAGGAAAAAAATATATTATTTGAATCAGGGTCTTAGAGACCTTCAAGAAAGATCCATGAAAATTAAGATGGGGACAAATCCCAAGGGCAGAAGTGGGAAAAATGAATGAAACCAGGCTGATGGATCAGCCAATGCTGTAGAAACAACAGCAATAAGATAACAGGCATTGCTCTGGAAACTGTTCCTGTTGTTTGCTGGTTTGTTTCTCTAGAATGGCACGAGCCAATGCTTGCCCTTCATTTTTACCAACAAGCTACTAGGGACATGTATAATTTAGGTTAGTTTAAAGGTGCCTATTTTAGGGGGTACACACTAATTGTTCATCGTGTCAGCATAAAGACAAAATAAATCATTGATTACAAGTTTGAATCAGCAAAGGCAAGTTAATTTCAATTATTGTTATTCTTATTATATTAAGAGAAAAGAAACTACTTTTGCAAATATTTTGTAAGGGCCATTTTTGAAAGCCCTTAAACAACCAAGTGTTATTTTTTTTTTAAAAAAAAGACAAATATATTTTACTTCATTTATACTCATTTCTGGTATGTTTCTCAGAATTTTTTTTTTATTGTAGTCATTCAATTGACCACTTCTATAGGACCTTTCTATACCATTTAAAGGTCCCATATATAGTTTCTTTGGCAACACCTATGAGACTTTAAAAAAAAATTAGTGATCATTTCACAGTATATACAAATATTTTTAACTTAGTTTTTATTGTTGACACTATTACAGATGTTCCCATTTGTGCCCCCTTCTCCTCCCGACCCCCTTTGCCCACCTCCACCCAGCCCCCATTGCCCCTTCCTTCTGGCCATCACCACACCATTGTCTGTATCTGTGCGTCATGCATTTATGTCTTTGGCTAATCCCCACACCTACAAGATTTTATTAGATTCATTAGCTTTGCTGAAGAGTGTGGCTGGGGAAAAGCAACTATAACAGCTGTAATGTGGAATTTGGTTATCATTTCAGTTTTCTCTAAAATCCTTTTTAAGACCTTAAATTTCAAACTTGCAGAAAGGAGGCCCACAGTTAATATAAAAATGTGCTTTTGCTTTCTACCTACGTGGCAGGGCCCAGGAATACAGTGAACAGAGGCTCATGATGCTATGACAGGTCTGCCCCATGCATTCAGCTTGCTAACCAAAATGTGAAGTGCTTCTTCCACTTGAAAAGTGCTCTGTAATTTGAGCAGTTTCATTTTTACTGAAGGGTTGTTATGATTTTGATGCCAAACTTAATCAGTAGCAAAAACTATGTTTGAACATGGGTTTTCTGGCCCTATTTTATTGCTTTCCCTCCCCCACCCCCGAATTAACTTATTTCCGTGGTACAAGTACTTAGTCACTGAAATCAATAAAGATGACCATCCTATTCAGCCATTTCCCAGGAAACAGTTGCCACTTGTTTTTACTTCTTCTGCTCCCACCTCGGAAGCCAAAAAACCTGATAATCTCTCCTCCAGATTTCAGTAGCTAGAACATGGCCACATGATGGCAAATTCGTGTTTTTGCCGAGGATTTGGAGTCTTGCATGAGGAGTGCAAGGTGCAGGATCCTTCAGAACTCATTCTGAAGAGGGGGCAGGAGCACCCACCAGGAGCCCAGAGGCAGGTGTAGGAGCAGGGGTGGACTGCAGTGCCCGAGGGCCGGGCTTCTTCCGTGTTCTTGCTTCCTTATGAAGGAGCTGACATCCTTTTGTTAAATTTACTTTCCTCTTGAGTTAGCTGGTTGTCTTTTGTTGTTCACAAATAAAACCTTGATACACATATTATCTCCAAAAGATGAGGCAAAATAGCAGTGTATGCTGCTAAATCTTTCCATCCAAGACAACATTTTCAGTGCTTTGGTGGCAGAAACATGATTGATATACAGTTCTTGTCACTGACTTTCAGAATATTGTTTCAATCCAAAATTTTGAGTTTTACACACATGCCTCTAGTTGAGATTAATATACCCATTATTTATTGATTTTAACACAGAATAGGCCAAAATTTTAATATCCCTGGTGAAATGACATAAATAAGTGGATGCTAAATGATCAGTGTTTATTTAAAAATATTTGATATAAACTTATTCTCAGTAATGCGAAGTATACAAGCATATTGTCATTTGATAGAAGACACTAGTGATATGAATTGTGTCATTATTTTAAAGGAATGATTGACATCACCAACAGGATTGTAAGCATCCAACTTTTCTGCAGTTCTTTTTCTTTCATTACATAAATAAGCAGTACTTTCTATGCCAATGTTGTTAAAATGATTAACTAATGGGTATTTTAATCTCAGTCAGTGTGTATATAAATGTACATAAAACTCAAGAGCTTTGGGATCAAATAAAAACATTATTGTGTATTTGAACAAAAATGACTTAATGTAGCCAATTCTCTGGGTGCTAACCCAATTTAGCATTTATTAGAATTGTGTTGTTATGGTAAGCTCTACATGTATGTCATGGGAAGAAACTTCCCAGAGTATTGGGTAAGTGGGTATTTCTGCCCAGGATTGAAATCTTGGATGAGTGGTATAAAGACCCAAGGAAAGCTCAGAATCCAGGGTAAAGGTTAACATTAGCACATGGTATGAATTGAGAGAAAACATAGATTCCTGTCTGAGGTGTGGGTCCGCCCCACTTCTGCACATTGCACATATGTGCACTATATTGCTAGTAAAATCTTAGGAGGCTATCACTTATCCTCCCTGATCTCCATTTCCTCACCAGGAGCGTGGGAATGAAATTGCCACTTCTAATGAAGATGCTATTTGTGAGTGTTCAATTAGGCACTGACTGTGGAATGTTTAACAGGTAGTAGAAGCTTTGCAGTTGTGGCTGTTTCCAGTACCGGTGCTCTTTTCATTCTCGTCTTCTTTTCTTTCTTCTGTTACTAATTTATTTACTTCCTCTGTAATTTATTATTACAAGAAAATAACCAGAATTTAGAGAAGCTAAAATATGGTGAGTATTTAAGCAGAGAGATGGACTATAGTTTTATTTAAGTAAATGCCATTATACCTACCAGGAAGAATTAAAATGGATCATAACTCAACTGTCACCATTAAATATTCCAATGAACACAAGGGACTTCAGATGAGAAAAATTTCTAGAGCTGTCATTGGCCAGAACAGTCTGGATTGATGAATGTATTAATGATTGTTTCTACCAGAGAACATCAGTCCTGACAGAAGACTATGTGAATAGGAACAATTGAGAGTAAAAATTTGGGTTGGATATTATAGTGCTCTTGCAACTGTTTTCTCTTGGGTAGCATAGCCTCCAGGAATGAATTAAAAATGCAGCATTTTTAAAGAGGAAGAACTGCTGTCATGCTAATGAGTACTAAGTAACAGAATCAGGGAGAATTTCAATCTTCTTTTTTAGTAAAATGAAGTGAAAAGGGGGAAAGCCAGAAAGAGGCATGTTGGGTATGCTAGGTTTCAACATTTATGACACAAAATGCTCAATTGATGGAGTAGCTCAATTAGCTACCTCTTGAACTATTTCTGGAAGGATTTAAAATACACAGAATATGATGGTCTCCACTAGGGGGTGAAAGACACTTGATATATAATTGACTCTAAAAGGCAAATATAATGAAGTCCTATCAGGCAAAGGGAGGGCAGGTGCATCATAATGTTTTGTTTGGATGACTGTTTTCCTTTCCGTCTACCTAAAACACTTCTTCCATCTTCTTCCTTGTACTTTCTCACTGAATAGATCATTGATGGAACCTAAGTCCACTTCTCATTTAGAACAAATGAATACAACGGGAGGAATTCTTACTATGTCTACAGAGAGCCCTAGACGCTCCCTGTTCCAAGTCCTGGGGGCATGCTGGCTGTGTCCTCTCCAGTACTAGCCAAGCACAGGGAGACCTACCAAAGCAGCAGGCTCTCTCTATGCTTCATCAACCTCCACCAAATCCTAAAGGGCCGGCTTCACAGTTCTGAGCCCAGAGTTTCCATCCATAGCGATGCTGGCAAGTAGGACTCATGAGTCCACAAATATTTGGAATATTTTCACAGCATGCAGTAACACCAGTGGAAGAAACAAGAGGCAAGGACATGTCCCTTTCCCACATAAGATTTTATTTTCTTCCCATGCAGGCTTCTCTAAGTCTTCAGTGTGGTACTTCTCTTGTGTTTACATAAATACCAAAACTGCCTCTTTTTCTTTTTCAATTCATCATGTTTTAGTCTGCAGAGATCTTGTTTGTTTCTTTGTATGCCTGTAAAATAGAATATGTCCTACGCATGTCCATAAAAAAAAATACTCTTATAATGCACATTTCTCAGGAACCAAATAATTTATCCTTTGCATAATAAAGTAAATTTATCTACTGAACGGTATTATCAATCATGCCCTATTTCTAAGTTTTCCATCTTGTTAAAAATTTTTATTTCTCTACGTTCTTCTCTGTTGATCAGCATATCGTAATTCTTCATTAAGTATAAGGGTTTCTTCAGACATCACTTTTTTGAATTCTTATATTAAGCCTATATACATGATGTTACAAATCTTTCAGTCTTATAGAATAGTAACACACACACACACACACACACACACACACACACACACACACACCAGGGGACATTATAAGAGATAAGAGTGGGTTAAGAAGTGGATGATAGCCCTAGCCATTTTTGCTCAGTGGTTAGAATGCCGGCCTGTGGACCAAAGGGTCTTGGGTTTGAATCCCGGTCAAGGACACCTGTACCTGGGTTGCAGATTTGATCTCCATCCTGACTGAGGCTGTGTGGGAGGCAACTGATCAATGTGTCTCTCTCACATCAGTGTCTCTCTCTCTCTCTCTCTCTCTCTCTCTCTCTCTCTCTCCCCCTCCCTCCTTTGCACTCTATCTAAAAAAAAAAAAAAAAATCAATGGAAAAATATCCTTAGGCGAGGATTAGCAACAACAAAAAAAGTGAATGATAACTATAAAGCTCAGAAGTTATTTGTAAGTCCAAAGTTCTAGTTCTCATTTTTACAAGTGAGGAAACAGAGAATAAGGGAGGTTAAATAATTAAGTCATTCAAGAGCTGGCTCTTAGTAAAAGACAATACTGAGATTTGAACTTATATTGGTCTGATTCTAAAATTGGTATTCTTTCCACTGCATCCTCAACAATATTTATAGATGTGCTTGAATGGTATCCAAGGAAACAATGCAACGTCTACTTAATCATATTAAACATTTTTTCTTTTTATTTCTTAAGCTACTTAGTTATTTTCTTAGCAGTTTTCTTCCATGCATTAAGGATACAGGCTGATTTCAAATTCAGTGCTCCCTAATCTAACGTGTAACCTGGGAAAAATGAATTGCTAGTGAATTTCAAATTAGTTATTCAATACTAGTAAAATAAATCCCCCTCATTTTTCTAAAACAGGCTAATAATCAGAATTGCAGATGGTCTGTATCCTGTTATTAATGTAAGGGACCTAATCACATACTAAAAATAAAGTACATCAATAAATCTCCTTGGGAAATCAGAAAGAAATTGAGCCTGTCCATTGCTGTCAGCCTGACCTTCAAGATATGATAGGCTGCCAAATTACTTAAGATTTCCAAAAACTCAGAGAAGTAAAGAAAGCAATTTGAAAGAAGAAACTCCCTCCCTTCTTCCATAATTTAGAATCTGGCTTGTATAATGCTTAAAGTCTAGGGGTTATTTCACACACCTACAGTGATAGCTGAAAATCATTAACCTACTTAAAAATCTCCAACCAAATATATATATATATTTCTATCTCTAGATTTATTCTTCTATCTTTGTAAGTAAACCTCCAGAGTAGACGTCAACGAAAGACAGCATACACGTGTCCCATTGCTTCTTGTTAATCTGAACATGTGCATATATGTGGATAGCAGGATTTAGGCTGTTGAATCTTGTTTTTCAATTAAAGATTTTGTATTCTTTCTTGAAACTGCAGTGAAATGATCTCTTGTACAGGGAGTGCACGGGGCACAGTATGAGAACAAACACATGATACTCAATCCTACTGCACTTGCTACTGCTCATTTAATCTTCGTTATTACCAAATAGGTTAGGAACTATCACTGCCTCTACTTCACAAGTGAGGAAACTGAAGCAAAGAAAAGTTTTGTAACTTGGAAATTTAGGTAGATAGCAAATAATGGAGGTAGGATTTGAACCCAGGCAATTTGGCTTCAAAGTGTGCTTTTCATTCCTACAATATGCTACTAAATTACATTGCATTCTTGAGTAAAAGTTCTTTCTTCTTTTTTTGTATGATGCTATAAGAGTATCAAGGCAGACTCATGAATTTCTCAGTGAAATGTCATTCATGAGAACTGGATTTTAAGTAGATCATCTTGACTCTAAATCCTGACTCACCATTGACTAGATCTGGAGTAGTCATCACTTTAAACTTCTGTGTTTTTATTTAAAATGTTGATACTAGTACCACCCATAGGTTTATGTTGAATATTAAGAGTAAATAAATATATAAAGCACCTATAATGACCTGGAACAGACAACATACTAAAAAACTATAATTTGTTTCCATAAATATTGGTTTCCCAGGTGTTATACTTGATAAAATAAGCTATTTTGACTCTTCCAAGAGAATAATATACATCTTGAGTCACAGTCCACATTAGCTGTGAAAAATAAAGCAGTCATCTTCCTTTAATTTAGTCTAGTATACAGGAAAAACTTTGTGGGGACAGGAAGGAGATGAGACAGGGGCTTATTTGGCTTAAATTCCATGAACTCTACAACAGAACCATCATCAAAGAACAGAATGTGGGAAGGTTGAGCAGTATCAGGAAAACATTTTTTAGTAGTATATTCTAAGAGGAAACAATGTGGATTTATTCTTTGTACTAGGAAAAAGCCAAGTAAATCTGGAAAAGATATTCTGAGAGCATCACGAAATCCATGAATATCTCCCAAACATTCTTGCTAAGATTCCAATCTCTCCTCAAATGGTGGCTCATTCGTTATAGCACAGAAAAAATTGGCCATTTGAGTATTCACTTGTGTGGAAGAAGTGTGCAAATGTCATTGCAAGAACAGACTCTTTAAGTTTTTCCCATGACACAAGTAAGTATCCTAAAGTGCCCTTTTCATTGCATGTATTTTTTTTTTTTAAACGAAGTGGGGTAATGTGACAGGCATGGAGCCCAATTTGCATTCATACCCACTAGTTAATTGTATGACATTGGACGGTTTCTCTAAGCTTTAATTTTTATATGTGCCTTTAGTTTAATGAAAAAATAATGATACCTCTTTTAAGGAATGCTGGGCTGGACAGCAGCATGCTTGGGACTCCACTAGTAGGACCCAGTAGTAAAGAAAACAGAAGAATCCAGGTATTACTGAGTATCCATGATGCACAAAGCACCATGCTGTGCAAAGAAGATAGAATAATTATACTCCTGCCAAAAGGTCGCTGACAATTTGAATGAATGAAAGAGTTCGAATAGTGTTTGTTAAGACAGTAGGATTATGGGAAAAATATTGTGGACTGGCTTAAAGAGAAATCAGTAGAGAGTTTAGAGGTTCACTCACATTTCTTGAGGTACTTGTTAATAGTCGAGACGAGATCTGGTCTGCTTGAATACACAGTGAGTTCTGAGGACCAGTGTACAGGTGGGAAGTGAAAAGACATCAGCTAGTAGGTGGGCTTCATAAAAAAGGTTAGAATTGGGACAATATATCTTCATGTTGAATCATTCATGTTCTGTGAATATTGCCCACATAGGTTTTTATGTATCTACCTCTATTTTTCCAGACAAGTTTTGTTGATGACAAACTATAATGTGTTATTCATATGGTAAGGCTCTGTTTCCTTTCAAAAGCCATTAAATAAACCATAATGCAAAAAAAAAAAAAAAAAAAAAGAAAAGAAAGAAATTACTACTGGAGCTTCCACAGTTCTCCTAAGATACCCTTTCTTTCTTAGGAATTCCTACGAACTAATTCATCATAATGAAGTGTGAATCAAATGTTAAAATGTAACTCAAACATACACTCAACTCTACTTTCCCCCATTTTCCCCATTTCTTCAATGAAATTATACAATCTTATAACAGGCTGATTATTATTATTAGTTTAAATAGTATTCATAGAAATACTAGCCATTTCTAGAACCACAATTATTTCATATTTCTTTTCTTCATCCTTATTTTGTTTTCTTTATTTTGTATAGTAGGTGTGATTATGAAGTTGACCTTCACTTGTGGTGGACCCATTCTGTTATTTGAACAAAATTTACTAATATGAAAACAAGATTTGGATTTTATTTTCTTGACTTATTATAAAGATACAGTAATAGGTAGACAGATACATACAGAGATAGATTGATGGGTGGTTGGATGGATGGATGGATGGATGAATGGATGGGCTCAGACCTTATCACTTTTTCTGTAATTCTGAACATATTAGGTCTTCTTTGGATCTCAGTCCCTTCATCTGTAAAATGGAAATAGATATACACATCTGATAGGGTTATCAGGAAGATTATAAAAATTAATATATGTAAATCAGCATGATAGAAAATAGCACATCACTGGGTGGTTGAGAAATAGTCATCTGTCTTCTTTGATCAGTTCTTGAAATCAGTATTGTCATTGAGTATCTGTATAGGAATACAGTTTCAAAATAAATAAACATTTAGAAATACTTTCTATCACAGAAATTTATGATGTTTCTTTTTCTCATCAAGTGTCTTAAATCATGAATTGCCTTTTGTTTAGCCTTTATTGAATGTCCTAGCATTTTTAAATATCAAATTCCAGGTCCTACAATACAATTCTCAGATTTCAGGATCCTCCCAAACATCTTTAGATCTACTCTAAGCTTGTGGTGAAAAGGAACCAGTATCCCCATGACCATTGGTAGAGATCATGTTAAAAGATGTATTCTAGGCCCTTAGGATGAACACATCATGTTGACTAATGCTAATAATAGAACAACAGGAAAATAATAATATGTTTAGGAAGTGAAACGTACATTCATATACATAACATCATGTTATTTACATTAAAAAAAAAAACCCTGGAAGGCAGATGGTATCAGTATTATTTTATAGATACAGAAACCAAGGCTATGAAACCAGAGCTATTTAGTGACATAGTTAAAATTCAAATTCAGGTTTTCTGACTCCAGATCTGTTAGAAAATTTCTTAACTTCATGTCAGCTTGACTTTTATAAACTTTCAGAACTGTCAAGATCCTTTTAGAGATTGACAAACTTTACTTTTTTTTTTAAATGTAAGAAAATTTTAGTCTCAAGAGCAAAAGTTCTTGCTTAGATTATATAAAACTAATAGAACATAGAACATGTTTCTTCCCAGTAACTTTTTTGTTTTCTACAGAGTTAATCTCAAACCCTTTATAAGAAACACTTAGATAATTACTCTGAACAAAATGTTATTGTAATCAATGACATGCAGTCTTGGTTGGGTTTGGCTGTCCAAATTAGTGTAGCACTGGCCCATCTTTAAAAAAAAAATCTTGCTTTAATAAGGAGAAGTAGATTATGGCTCTCAAATATACCAAGTAAAATATTGCCTGCAGTATTTTTCCTCCAATGACTGTCTTCTTTCACTTGGCATAATTTCTTAAAGGTTCATCCATGTTGTAACATATGACAGAGTTTCCTTTTCCTTAAGGCTGAATAATATTCATTGTAATATATACCAAGTATTTTTATACATTACTCTGTTGATGGACATTCAGTTTGCTTTCATCTCTCGGCTCTATGCCTATGCTGCCATGAACACAGATGTGCAAAGGTCTCTTTGATCCCACTTTCATAAGGTGTCTAAAGTAGGCAAATTCTTAGGAGCAGACAACAAAACAAAGAGGCAGCTGACTGAATGGCAGATGATATTTGCAAACAATAGCTCTGACGATGGTTTAATATCTAAAATATATAAAGAACACATACGACCCAACACCAAACAAATAAACAACCCAATTAAAAAAACGGGGCGAGTACCTGAACAGACACCCTTTACAAGAAGACATACAAACAGCCAACAGATAAAAGATGTTCAACCTCACTAGGGAAATTAGGGAAATGCAATCAAAACTACAGTGAGGGCCTGCCTGGTGTGGCTCAGTGGTTGAGCATTGACCTGTGCACCAAGAGGTCGTCAGTTCTATTCCCGGTCAGGGCACATGCCCAGGCTGTGGGCCTGATCCCCCAGTTGGGGGCATGCAGGAGGCAGTCAATCGATGTTCCCTCTCATCAATGTTTCTATCTCTCTCTCCCTCTCCCTTCCTCTCTCTTTAAAAATTAATAAAGAAAAAAATTTAAAAAAAAACTATGATGAGATACTACTTCATACTTGTTAAAATGGCTATTATCAACCAGACAAGTAGTAACAGATATTAAAGAGGTTGTGGAGAAAAGGGAACCCTCATTCACTGCTGTTGGAAATATAAACTGGTATAACCACTGTGGAAAACAGTCTGGCAATTCCTCAAAAAATTGAGACTAGAGCTACCATATGACCCAGCAATTCCTCTCCTGGGTATATACCTTAAGAACTTGAAAACATGTACTCGCAAAGATGTATATACCCTTATGTTCATTGCAGCATTATACACAGTGGTCAAGGCATGGAAACAACCAAGATGTCCTTGACAGAGGATTGAATAAAGATGTACATATAAACAATGGAATACTACTCAGCCATAAAAAAAGATGAAACACTGCCATTTGTGACAACACAGATAACCTTGAGAATATTATGCTAAGTGAAATAAGTCAGGCAGAAGAAACTAAGAACCATATGATTTTACTAATTTATGGTATTTAAAACTGAAACTCATGGACACAAATAGCAGTGTGCTGGTTGCCAGAGGGAAGGGGATGGGGGATGGGGGTAAAGGGGGCCTAGTATATGGTGACAGATGATGACTTGACTTTGGATGGTGGGCACACAGTTCAATATACAGATCTTGTAACATAGAAATCCACACCTGAAACTTATATGATCCTATACATTAATGTCACCCCAATAAATTTAATTTAAAAAAAATCTTAGAAGCAAGAAGTAGAATGGTGGCTGCCAGGGGCTTGGGGGAGGGGACGAGGGATTTGCTGTTCCATGCGCATGTCTTTTTCAGGCGTGCAGGATGAAAACGTCCTAGAGATTTGCTCTACAACATCTGCATATAGTTAACAATAGTGTACTGTAACTTAAAAAATTTGTTTTAAAAATGGAAAAAGAGAATCTCCTGGCCAACAGTTGGAAAAGCTCTCTACAAGGCTAAAATGCTGTTTTGTTTTAGCAGTACAATTTAGGGCGGATACAGGGAGTTGTACATAGATCATGTCACTGAACTACTTTCAAAGCTTAAATCATATCTTTAATACTAGACCTGAATGAACATTTATCTCTCCTTCAACCTCTGTGCATTTTTTATGTCCATCTCTGTCCCTCCTGTCTCTCACTGTGGAGGTCACAGTCTGTAAGTCTCCCTCATGCAGTGGGAACTGTCATTCCAGTCATTCTGGGGTAAGTTCAGGAATACACTTAATAAATTTAATCATCGTTTTTCTGTTCTCTACTGAAGCTTGTCTTTCTAGACATATGTTAAATAAGTTTTCAGTCACTGCCAGAAATCCAAAGGAAGTAAAATCCACTTGTTATTTTATCTGAAGGGTGGTTAAAGAAGTTTTAATGTCATCTGCAGGAACAACAGCTGAATCCGGGATGTTACATAACAGTTCTAGCATAACATTTATTGGGTAACAAATCAGATGTAGGCTGAGTATAATAAAAATAAGTGAATTTATGTTGCATCCTCATGTTGAATTCAGTCTTTGGTTTGGATATAGCAAAATCTGTTCTATTTTCACGTGAGTAGCCAACATCCTTCACCTGTGTTTATAGTTTTTTCTTACTAGATATGTGCCGAATTTGCTATGAAAGTATTTCTTATACATACTGAGTATCCATGTACTGTAAAACTGTACACACAGAGGTTATAAATCTAAGTCAGAACGATTCCACATATAGCAACCAAGTCAGAAGATGTCTAATATTGGCTTTCTGGGCTAGTAATTTCATGTCTCTGGTTTAATTTCCTATTTGTAACTGGAGGGAGCTTGAATAGACTGTTTTTAAGGCCTGTACTAAATCTATTTTTTTTCTGATAAATTACATTTTACATTTTAATTTCACCCCACATGCAAGCACTTCGCTAGATATTCCACGCACATTATGTTACCGTGAGCAGCCTCGAGGGAAAGGCAGCGTTGCCGTGCTCCAGGGCAGAACGGGCTTCTGCACAATGCAGTAGCTGGTCCCTCACAAGGTGACGAAACACACCCAGTCAGGCCTGCCTGTCTTCAAACGCAATTGTTCCCACAAAGTCAAATTTCCACTCAACATATGCCAAGAGTTGTAAAATTCCTTGATTTTGTTTTTACCCTATCGTATCATGGAATAGAAAGTATTTCATAGGCTTTAAGAAAATATAAAACATATATTTGCATCTTGACCTCAAACTTAAACTCGGAGACCCCAGGGAGAGGTTCCTGGGCGAGATCCTTGTGAAAATGTCCCCTTACATTCCTGGAGGAAGTGCACACTTCTGTTCTGGGTTAAATTCTGACCATCAGCATGAGGGCTATTTTCAGTTTCTTGTCTTTTTAAAAATCCCTTTCCAGCCAGAAAGCCAACCTAGAAATGCCCCAACTAATGATATGAGCCAGAGAACGCAACAGAAACCAAATATTATATTCCCTGGCACTGGGTTACCTTTCCCTGTCTCACTTTTTTACTGCAGTGAAAAATGATTCGTATAAGGGGAACTGAAATAGTGAAAACAGAAAGAAACCATGAGAAAGACTGCTTAACAATTTCCAGTTGTGGCTGGGTATCGGGGAGATTGAAAACAGGCTCAGAATGCTTACTTTTCAGCCATGTCCTAGAACTCGTTTTGGTTTCCGTACAAGATAATCATTTCCTTGAAGGAGAGCTACAAGGAGACTGTGAGATCACATTTCTTTTCCTTGATCGGGAGCAGACGCATTGTGCAGGGATCAGTCAGTCCCTGAAGAAGTACCTGAAAGAAACTGATTATAAAAAACATGAAGTATACTGGCTCCCTCTTTACCCACCTCCTTGTTGCAGCTGCCCTCTGCTGCAGGGTCAACACAGAAAGGCATTTCAGGTCTATGGGAGCTGTATTCAGTAACAAAAGAACAAGATTGAGTTTTGATAATTCAGGAAAATGAAACTGGGAGAAGGTTAAGCTTGTCATTTCTGGAAGCAGAAACATACACACAAAAGTCCTGGGATGGCTCTTTCTTTGTACTCCTAATAGTGAAAGCACTTTGCTTTCACTGAGTCAGACTTCATTACTTTTATTATTATTATTATTATTATTCTTTGCCCTAATCTCAGGATGAGAGAGAGAGAAAAAAAGTGCTCCTTTATTTAGCATCGTGGGGATTCCTATTGTGAGTTTGAATCATTATTGTACTGACAAAATGCCAACCCCACCACTTAGAGTAAGAACATGCTATCGATGTCTTTCCCTCTCATGCCACAACCATCTCCGTCTCCACCACAAGTCATCAGTGAAGCTGTAAGAGTGTATCGATTTGTTCAATTCAGTTCTTGCAATAGCTATATGATTTTCCTTTAAAAATATTCTCCCCCAAAGAGCAAACTCTCAGACTCACTGTGTTATTCATGACTTAGAAAAAAAAAATTCATAGCATCTAAAAGTGTGTTGCCAAAAAAACCCACAAAACATTATGAAGTAAAAGATCAATGTGAGCAAACGGAGTAGAGTGAATTAGGAACCTTTACCAAAATTACTTACTGTGAACCTGTCCCGTTCCAGCTGTTGCCAAGATTCTAGAAACATTGTGCCCTTGCTGCTGGGAAGGGGCTGTTGCTGGTGCCGAGTTGGTAACACCGAAGGGCAAAGTTAGGTATGCAGTCATTCTGGTTTGGCAGTTAAACACTTTGGATTAAGGAAAATAGCTTGTAGAGAAGAACTTAATTAGAAACACTTACACAAAGGATCGGGGGTGAGGGTGTTTAACTATATTTTCTGTGAGAAGTATAAGCATTAGATGATGGTAATAATGGAAAAAAAATGGTAAAATTGAATAAAAGTTCTTAGAAGTTTGACTAAACACACCATGGTACATCCATACAAGGGAATACTATTCAGCAATAAAAAGGAACAAACTACAGATAAATGTAACAAGCTGGATGGATTTTAAGGGCATCATGCCTCAAATGAAAGATGGCTATTTTAAAAGGCTGCATGCTGTATGATTTAATTTGTATACCATTACTAAAATGAGTGGTGAGAAAGTAAGATAATTGGCATGTATACTTTGTGCCAGGCCCAGTATTTGGCTCCGTCTCAAATCCTGCCTATCCCAGTATACCAAACAGTACAAGACCCATTTCCAACAAGCTCTTCCAATGTCTAATTGTGTTAACATCTTAGACGAAGAAACACATCTCCTCTTTTCAATGTTGCTTATTCAGACATTTTTTTTCACACAGCAGAGTAATCATTCTTAAAAGCAATCTGAATATAACTCCCTGCTACTTAAAACCATTCAACAACCTTCAAAACACTTGATAAAGTACAAGCAGTTAAGCTAAGCTTACAAAGCCAAGTATGATTTGGTACTTGCTTCCTCTTAGAATTCATCACTTTTCTCTCCTACCTGTCAGAGTTTACCTTCTTTTTACTCTCAGATTTTATGTCCTTCTTGCTATCATTCCAAATAGAGATACTCCACGCGCATAGAAGTATTGTCTTCTCCCAGACCTTTTCAGGGACCACGTGCACTTCACACTTGCAGCTCCGTCTATCTGAAAAAGCCCCTCAAAGATTTCACTGCTTACCTCTGCACCCACCTTCTCTCCCTGCATAGTTTATAGTAATCCTTTAGGTCTCACCTTAAGCACAGCTCCAAGGTCTCCTTAGTGTTCTTCATTTCCCTCAGCCTCTCTTTCTTAAACTTACCTGACTTTTCGGCATCAGTAGAGAAGTGATCTTCACCTATTTTATTCCTAGAACCTGGAACAATCATTGGTCTACAATAGGGCTCCTCAAATTGTATTTTGAATTAAATATGATCAGTTCACATACACACACACACACACACACACACACACACACACATGATAACAAGGGATTTTATTGATTCCGGGTTTGGGAGTCAAAAACAACTTCCTGACAGGCCCCATGTCCACAGGTAGAAGTGATTTTCCACTTAAAAGCTTACCTGACATTCATTCAACATTTACTCTCACCTGCTGCGTGATTATATGAAGCTTGCCCCAAGGACCAAAAATCAAAGCTATAAAAGTAGGAGCTGATGTCCATTTTGTTTTACTTAAATTCCTCCATATTGAATGTCCAGGTACTCAAAGCTAAGTGGAAAACAATTATAGTATCGAGTCAAAAAGATGCAGAGAAGGGCATGCCAGGAGATGAATCATCTGTCCTCTACCCACGAGAAACTTTCCCCAGCGTGGTGTGCAGCATGTGGCTTTACTGTCTCCAGCCAGCAAGACCTGCTATCAGTATTGCACACGATGTCTTCCGTGTAGTTAGAGTAGCTGTCTGCTTTTGAACAGTACTTTATTTTACTTTTGTGTTCCTTTAACCATCGATTCTCTGTCATTCAATATTTATGGCCGTTCAATATATTACCCCAGGTTATTCTGTGAGAAAAGGGATGCGAGAATGATTGTGTCAGAAAAAAACAAGTCTGGTTCTGGCAGTGCTGATAACTGACTGGGTGACCTTGGAAGTCTATTTCTCTTTCCTTGGTCTTGGGTCTTGGTTATTTTATTTATATAAATCTAAACAATCTAGATCAGGATGATTAAAGATGTGATTGTAAATAAACATAATCTTTCTTGCCTAAAGAAAGTGTCCAACAAAATTGGAAGACTTCTTTTTTTCTACTTGGAATAAAATGTAAAACATCTATGGACCTTTGATGACATTTGTATTTGTATTTTTTTTAATCTAGGGACAAAGTGCTCTTTCTTTTCTCTATTCTAATATGATGCATTGGCGTCAATGCTTGAAGAATCATTAGTTACTTGTCCATGGAATCGCATGCATTTCCCATATTTCTCCATTTCTTCACCCTGGCAATTTGTTGGCCAGATGTTTCTCTCTGATGTTCCTATCATGGAAAATATAACACAATATTCAAAGAACAATTTTTTCCCCAGTGCAGAAAACTTTTGCATGCTACTTTATTTCAGACATAAACTTTACAAAGGTTGAGAGACTCTGGAACACAGCGGAAAAAATCCTGAGTGGACTCAGAGAAGACAAGCAAGTTTTACATTATGTGGATACATGGAATCAAAGTTCTCAGCTTCTTTTTCCAAAGAGAACATTGTCTTTTTTTTTTTTTTAAGAGTCTGGCTTTGTCTTTCACAGTCTATGTAAAGTTGATTTGGGCCTCAGTTTCCACAACTGTACAATGAGGATACTGGAGTCAAAGAAAGGTGATTAAGCCTGTTTCTGTAAGTTTGAATTTTTATACAGAATAAAATATTTATGTTGTGTGGAAAAAGCCAGTCAAGAAAGAGCACATCCTGCATAATTTAAATTTTATAAAGTGCAAAAACAGGCAAAATCAGTGTATGGTGACAGACATCAGAGGAGTGGTGGCCCCTAGAGAGGGTGTTCAGTGGGATGAGCAGGAGGAAGCCTCCAGGGTGCTGCGGGTGGCTTTGATCTAGTCAGAAGACACACAGGTCATATCCATATGTCGGCTTTGTTCACTCAGATACATGCATATTTAAAATCACTTTAGAATAAACCATACACAGTATATAGAATGACTTGTAAGTTGTAAGTATATGTGTAGAAGGGTATTTGATTAATTAGAAATAAGCAAACATATTGAAGGTGTTTGTCCTAGGATGTTGTCTCAGTTTATACGATATTTTGCCTTTATGTCTTACACATTTTATCATTTTCCAATATGAATGTATTTTAATAAACAAAGGCAAATATTTTTTTATTCATCATTGTACTTCAGTACATACGGAGTCTGATACAGAGTCTGTACTCAATAAAGATGAATATAAAGATGTACTCAATAAAGATGAATAAAACAGACAGCAATGGAGCTATTATTCTGAGTCAAAATTTTTGAATAAATATAGAAATTACAGCTCACTCCATATATTTGTCTTAGAGAAAACAAAATCCCCATAATGATGTCATACAGATAGCAAGTAAAGTGACAGTATCTCTCTTCTATAAATTTAAAGGTTGGAGGGAGCAGCATATTAGATTTAAGATTTCTTGATTCAGAGAAGGGAGTGGGATTTGGAATAGAGTCAAAGGGGGAATATGAATGGTTGATTAAAGGACTGGAGAATAATTTCTGGGCTATCAGGAACTTATGCCAACATGGAAGCTGACTGGGTTAAGAGCATGACGAAGCAAAGTTTGCAGAGGAGATGCCATAAAGGCAGGAGGGAAACACTGACGGAGGCCCATTCCTGGAATACGGGTTGGGAAAGGTTGCTGGTTGAGTGGGTAGGGGAACCATATAAACAGTGCCAAACAAGTAGGAACTATGTCTGTTTACTTTTACCTCAATTCATCTATATTGAAAAACTGATATTTTTTGAGTGTCTGCTACATGTCAAGCTCTATGCTAGGTATATGCATGTTTTCTTTTTTCCTTAATCCCTTCACCTTCTTTCATCCAGCCCCCCAACCTCCTCCCCTCTGACAGCTGTCAGTTTGTTCCATGTATCCATGCCTCTGTTTCTATTTTGTCTGTCAGTTTATTTTGTTCATTAAATGACATATATATATATATATATATATATATATATATATATATATGAGATCATAAGGCATTTGTCTTTCTCTGACTGACTTATTTCACTTAGCATAATAGTCTTCAGGTCCATTCATGTTTTTGCAAAAGGTAAGATTTCCTTCTTTATTATGTCCATGTAGTGTTCCATTGGGTACATGTATTATAGCTTTTTTATCCACTCATCTACTAATGGGCACTTGGGCTGTTTCCAGATCTTGGCTAGTGTAAAGAATGCTATAATGAACAAGAAATATGGAATGCTTTACGTATTTGCATGTCATCCTTGTGCAGGGGCCATGCCAATCTCCTCTGTATCATTCCCGTTTTAGTGTATGTGCTGCTGAAGCCAGCACGAAGCATGCGTTTTTAAAAAGCACTGACATTTCTCCCTCCACTCCCTCCTGGCTTTTCTGCAATGTCCTCAAAGGGCTGAGATTAAGAATCCTCCCACAGCTCATCTCTTCCTAGAACTTTCAGAGCAGCACTTCTGATTAAACTAACAGATTAGACCCAGTGGCATAAGGCACAGCTTCTCCCCTTTGAGAAAGAACAAATAAGAATGAAGTGTTAGATTGCAATGCTAATTATATATTCTGTTTAAGTGTCAACCATCTGTTGCAGTTGTTTAAAAAGCAGGCATAAGTCAACTGTTGGGGTGAGATGTTTACGGTTGTGAGCACGCAGGGCGTTGGTGACACCAGTGGAGACATGCTGTGCTAGCACGCGTCTGGAGGCCGCAGTGGGAAGCCCACCTTCCTGGGTGAGGCAGTGGCAGCTCCAGGTAGCTGATGAGTAAGTACTAGTCAGACTTGAGGCTGGCAAGGATTCTTATAGGGTTAACACTCAGTTTTCAGAAGGGTTAACTGAGATGCAGTGAGGAAAAGCACTGCCTATTCTGTACATACGATTTCAGAACTTACAAGTTTCTGCGGAAACCATGTGTTTGCACATAGGACCCTCCCTCCAGTGTATTAAGTCCCTGAAGAAAAGGATAAGACATTGTTGTCTCTAAATTAAATGTATAGAATAGTACCCAACACATCACAATGTCTAGAATATGTTGTAGCAATACAGTTAGTTGTAAGATGGGTGGAGGTCTTTCTGATGTGGCCAAAAAGCACAGAAAATGTGGCACATTCCCCTAGCTCTAGAGTCATCATGCCTTTCTTTCTGTTATCAATTTGTTCATTGAATAGGCTTAATGTACTGTCAAACGGTGGTTTCTGGTAATTGTTTAATGAAAGCAAATGGCATTAGACTGAAAGTTAGTTTTATTTTATATTATGGAGTCAATTAAAACTCAGCTATAAGGAGTTCTGCCCAAACAAAGAATGACATAGTTCATTCTATTTCTGAGTAAATGAAGACGTCCTTTTGTTAGAAGTGATATTTGACCTTTTGAGTTTTTAAATAATTCTAATCTCCAGGACAGTCAAGGAGAGGCTGTTCTGGGCTTCATGAGCAGGGCTGCCCCCAGCCCAGGTTCACTGACATCTATGACTATGGTGTGGAGGTGGGAATTATTCTCTGATATCCCTGATTTGGGGACATCCACCAGGGATGGTGATTTCTCTATCAGCCTATCACGTTGCATAGCGTTTGTTCTCTTTCATTGATTTGAAGTCCACTTTTTTGTAATTCTAGAATTTGTTTCTCATTTGTTATCACAAGCAACCCATCCCTGGAACACCTCCTTCTCTTTTTGTTGATCTTCTAATGCTGATAAGAACCTTGATCTTCTCTTTTCTATTCAAAATTGCAAAATCCCTTTGCTTGTTCCTCATAAGACTTCTTAGTCAGACCATGGGATTGTTTCCTGTGGAAACATTTCAGTTGTCGGCAACCCTATTAAAATGAAACGCTCAGGTTCAGCCAGTGGAATTTGTGAAGAATATTTAATGGTGCTAATAGCACTCCTTTATCTAAGTTCCTGACTAATTGAATGTACACTCAAGCAGCTTAGGATAAATAATGATTTCAGATTAATTACTGTGTCAGGCAACTGGACACAATTTTCATGCAGGACTTCACCTGGATACTGACTTTCGCAGCCATCCCCATGCCTTTTCAGAGATAAGCAAGAAACAGAATGAAATGGGCCTTATGTTTCAACCCAAGGTCTACCTAATGAAGCCCAGTAAAAGTTACTTTTGATAAGCCTCTGGAATTAGATTGGTAATTTTCTTACCGAGAGGAGAGGCCACTGCAGTTCATGGAAGGGCAGCAATCCTGCTCAGGTGTTTCCACAACATTGTCCCCTTTGGGGGGCTGGGGTTGAAGATCCCTCAGTGTGACTTCAAAAAACTAAAAATAGACACCCTCTTACAGCCCAGCAGAAAAATAAATGAAAACAAATTATTGCAAGAAAAGTTATTGATTTTTCTCACATTATGCTTAGCTTTACCATCAGAGCTGCTCTGTTAAAAATATGGCTGTAAATACCTCACCCTCACTACTATTTTTATTCTGTGTCCTTACTATTCCTCTGACATGAGCACCACATCCAGCCCAGGATATCTCCTCATACAGATGCTTACCTAGAGGATGCGCAGGAAGTCGCCACCCCTTTATCATCCAGAAGAATGAAACTGTCAACGTGTCTTATTTAGTTATTATGCATTTGGTTTGCTTTGTCTTACATCCCCCAAAGACTTAAGGTGAGCAGTCACAGAAAAGCATACAATAAAAGAATAAAAAAATAGAACAAGAGTAAGACAATTGATGTGGGGAAGTCTAGTTGAGAATAGAAATTCAATATTGTGGTGAGAAATGAAACCAAGTGTTCTGGTCATAAGGAATTGCATCATGGCCACTTTCCTCTTATTTGTCCTCAGTTTTTCTTGAAAGCCAAACAAAGTAAATCATATTTTATGTTTTCATCATAGAAAGGAGTAAGTTCATCATTTTCTCTTAGGTGTTTTCATCTCTAGATGTAGTTTATAATTAGTATAGATTATTTTCAGTGTCCTAGTTTCATTTGGGGCGGGCTCTCTTCAAGAGTTAAGATGTATTGTTACAGTGAATGTGAAAAATAATAATTTGTGCTCCAGGAAAATGCATAATATAACAAATACAAGATACAGGAAGTGAATGGACATGATAGAATCCACATAGCTCAAATTCTCCCAATCTTCCTGAGAGCTTTTGTGGTCATAAAAGTATTGCAGCCCGGCCAGTGTGGCTCAGGGAATTGAGTGTTGTCCCATGGACTGAGAGGTCCCGGTTCAATTACTGGTCAGGGCACATGCCTGGGTTGTAGGCTCGATCCCCAGTAGGGGGCGTGCAGGAGACAGCTGATAGATGTTTCTCTCTCACATTGATGTTTCTATCTCTTTCTCCCTTCCTCTCTCTCTAAAAAATCAATAAAAACATATTTTTTAAAATGTATTGCAGCACAAAAGGCAGGACTCAAAATATTGTCATTACAAAGTCCAGATAGATCCCTCTAGAAAATCCCAGTCAGTCCAGATGAGCATGCCACTCTAATTGCCCGTTCTAGACAGACGTGGTCCTCACATACCGGATTAGTCCTATTACAGACTAGAAATTCAAGGAGTTCTAGGTGAAGAGTATGTGCACGGAGGAATAGGTTGGGAGACTAAGAGGTATTGAAAGACACAAGCTATATAGAAAACGAGTGGATGAAAGGAAGGAGAAATGTCAAGTTGTTAAGCATGCTTTCAAGGAGTTGGCAGCAAACAAAGTGAAGAGATGAGGCAGAAGCAACTAGGATTCAGGCGTAAAAGAAAATAGTTGTTTTGTGGGTTTTGTTATTACAGTGAAAGAGGCAAATAAGTATTAGGTTCAGAGGAAGCAAAAATGAAGAGAGTGTGTATGGATAAATAGAGAAAAATGAGATGTCTGACACACAAGATGATAAAGAAAACGGGGAGTTAATGATTGGTTGGGTGGGTTAACTGTGGATCTGTCTGGAGCACATCTATGTTTCTGGGAAAGATAGGATGTTGTTAAGGATAGGGAATCCTCCCCCCCCATCTGCGGCCCTGCCAGCCTCCAGGGTCTTGATGATTACTGAACCATCTCTGGCATGGAAAAATCCATGAAGTCAGTTAAATGGTGAAGCCCCATGTTCTAAATAGCAACTTCCCAGAGCAGGGCTTGAATCATGGCAGGAAACATCCATTTCTGTAATAAGATGATTTTTATAGATAGGAAAAATACTTGAGGCCATAAAATTTAGCTAGAGAGATTTCAGGATAGATATCTACTGTAAAAGAACGATTAGTCACAGAGACTTAAACAGAATCCCAGTCCTCAGGAGTGGGCCAGACCTGTTAGAGAAGAGTCTCCACCCCTTGAAAACATTCACCATTTAGCTGTCTGCTGTTGGAGGAACAGTGCCAAAGACATTTTCCTGATGGGTGCCCACCCAGGGTAGGACACAGAGCTGACCAGGGAAATTTAGAAAAAAAAAAAAAAAAAAGCAACATCAGGCCTTCAAATCTAACTTGTAAAAAAATGCCACACTGGGTCTTTCTTTATGAATTCCAAATTTCATAACTGAAAAAAAATTTAATCTTTCAAACACAAGGAGTATTTACCCTTTAATATGCACTATAGCTGAGCCAGATGCTTCAACATTCTATCTATGAAATGTAAAGCTACGTATTAGTTTGAAATAGTTTAGCTTGTATTCATATTAAACAATCATACTTTTAAACAGAAACACCATAATACAATTTTTTACATGCCTATGGCCTTTAATAGAGAAAAGTAGAATTCTATCTCTGCCATTGGCTGATTCTGTGACAATGGGAACATTCCATAAGGTTTCTAAGTGACACTCTTATCACTTGTAAGGTGTGGACACTAGTGATAGCAATGTCACAGGGGCTTTTTCTGAGGTTAAATGATATATATGTGTGGAAAGGGCCTGGGCATATACCTGCAAAATAGAATATGCTCTTCTTGCCCTAGCCAGTGTTGCTCAGTGGTTAGAACATCAGCCCACACAGTGAAGGGTCATGGGTTCAATTCCCAGGCAAGGACACGTACCTGAGTTGCAAGTTCGATCCCCAGCTCAGTCAGGGTGTGTGTGGAAGGCAACCCATCGACATGTCTCTCTCACATTGATGTTTCTCTCACTCTCTCTCTTTCTCTATCCCTCCCTCCCTTCCTTCCACTCTCTCTCAAAAAAAAAAAAATGGAAAAAATATCCTTGGGTGAGGATAAACAAACAAAAAAGAATAGGCTCTTCAAGGTGCAGTGGGGTGAATCCCATGCTTCCAAAATTCTCTGGGGATGATGACTAAGATATTGATTGGAAAAAAGAAAAAAATGCCAAAACATCTCAGCTTTCTTAAAGAGATCTTAAGGGAAAAAATACCTATATATAGTTAGTATCATCTTTAAAAATAACAGAATTGTAGTATTGATTAAAAGAAAAAAAAATCATCCAGAGATGAAGATTTCTTACTGCTAGAACTTGACTCTATTGGCATTTGAATACTTCAGACAACCAGGAGCGGGAGCCTTGAGACCAACCATTGCCCAGATATTTCAGAGGGAGGTAACAGGTGCAAGGCCAGGAAGGCAAGGGGTCACAGTTGAATTGGACTGGCTGGCATTGTATCCGGGAGCCTTATGGCAAAGGTCAAGGCTAACGATGAGCTGCAGGAACTAGGGTTCAGAACAAGGAATGTAGTGCCTAAGACATATGGCAAAGCAAAATAGATCATCCAGTGGGGGGAGTGGTCATAAGAATTGTTCTAAGGCACAGACCACGTGTTTGGTCAGAGTATAAGAAAAAGCCAGATCCCAGTTACACAGACTGGGGAGGGGGGTGGGGAGACTGGTAACATGGGGGGAGATGCTATCACCTTGGGCCTGAAAGAAGAAAAGGCAGTTACCAAAACCCAGAAGAAGCAAATTTGAGAAGTCTATACAACAAGGGCTGTGCCCTTCCATAGACAGGTACTATCAGCCTTTCACAACCCAACAGGAAGTGAACCCTCTTCTGCTATCCTACAGAGTTCCTGATGGTGACTTTCAGTGGCCAAATTCAAGTGGTACCAGCGGGCAAGAGAGCTAACTGATGAGGTTCAGGTGTATCAGCCTCCCTGGTACAGAGCAAGTAAAGGCGTAGGTACAGGTCAGGAGGAATAAACAGAAGATGCTATCACACATGCCCAAGTGATGAGCAGGAGGGGTGAACCCAGGCAATGAGACTTCGCAGCCCATTTTCAACCATTATGCCATGGAGCCTCTATATAAGAATAGGTAGGATCACAGAATGACCCTCCAGGTGGAGAATGTATCCTACAAGCAAATTATTTCACCTTTTGATGGCGCCACAGTCAGGGGTAGGTGATTTGGTCTGCAATACTCAGATAGCTCTTGTTATTCTTATGCTTGCAATTAAATGCTTCAAGGCTCCAGTGCATTCTTAGACTAAATGCTTTCCCCTTACTGATGCCATCACACTTATCTTACTTCTACCTTATCACACTACACTGTTTACCTGTCTCTCTGAGTAGACTGCTGTAGATAGAGATAATGCATTACACATCTCAGTAATCACATGATCTTGTTCAGCACAGAGTAAATACTCAGTAAAATTTAGTCAAATGCATGAATGAATTATTTCTAAGTTTTGTGTCCTAAACAGTGACCATATTATTCAGTTTTATATAAGACACTCAGAGAAATGGAAACCCAAACCCAAAATGTCAGAAGCCACTGGAATTGTAGCAGCATTATATACCACAACTGTCACTCTTTCTCATGATCTGGATAAGACATAGCACAAGGAAGCAGATGGTTTGGGAAGGCATAAAATAAACATGAGTAACACAAAACCTGCCATTCAATAACGCTAATCACACCACAGATTTTGGACAGTGGCACTTCTCCACTTGCTAATAAAACTATTGTGAAACATATGTTCTGGGAAAAGTGAAAATAGATAAAGGAAAGTTCGCAAAATTTCAACCCTGCCTCTTGCTTTACAGCACTCGTCCTTTTGGAATGCTTTCCTGCAAATTCCGTGAATATCCACGAACAGTCTGCATTTCAGAAGGCTCTGCTAAGTATTCAAAACCCCTGTCACTTTCTGTAAAAACCAGCCTGTGTTTTCCCTGAAACCCAATCATTTCACTTGCAAAAGTCTTTCATATTCTAAAGCTGAGATGATTTGCATGGGTCCAGGGTTATTTTGTACAAAAGTGGCACCTTTGCAACACAAATATTTGGAAGCCACTACATATAAACATTGCTTTTTGGCTTTCTAAAGGATCATTTTGGCTTTAAAAAATTTTTATAGTTTTGTATGTTTAGAACTAAAATCTTCAAACAGGCGTATTAAAAGACTCACTGGAATTTTTGACCCTTGTGCAGATAGTCCTATGATATGTATTTAAAATAAAACAACATGCCCTGGCTGCTTTGGCTCAGTGGTTAGAGCGTCGGCCCCCAGACCAAAGAGTTATGGGTTCAATTCTGGTCAAGGGCACGTACCTCGGTTGTGGTTTGGTTCCCTGCCCTGGCAGGAGAAAACCAAGTAATGTCTCTCTCTCCCTCCCTCCCTCACACTCTATCTGAAGATAAAAGGAAAAATATCCTTGGGTGAGGATTTTAAAAATAAATAAATAAATAAATAAATAAATAAATAAATAAATAAATAAATAAAAATAACATGACCCATTTGTATAGCAGAGAACAAGGCACCAGGTCAGGCTCACTAATCCATCGGAAGACATCACTATATAATTTTATTCTTAATAAACTTTCCATGTTGGTCAAGTCCTCATCTTTTACTTCAATCAAAACACTGGATTTCAAATATATTTCATTTTAACTGTTCATATGCCTAAAGACTGGCAAAATTAATTAACATATTGGGATTTAACTCACAAATATTTGACTCTTAGAAAAGCATATTTGATAATATGCTTTTAGTATTGTAATCAAATTCTCCTGAATTTAGCCTACAAAAACTTAGCACTATAAAAGTCTCTGGGTGAGATATCAGAAGCAACTCATCCATCCATTTATCTGGTACTTTCTGTAATCCAGGCATTGTGCTTGGTCCTGGCAATAAGACGAAGAACATCAGACTTGCCCTTTTGGCTCTCTGAGCGCCAGTGTCAAGTGAAAGAGACAGGCCGTTGGAGAAGTCACTGTGACCCAGGAGATAGGCGCTGCGGTGAAGACATGAAAGGAGTATCACGGAGAAGGAACAGGGAATGGAGGGATGAGCTGAGAGAGACTCAGAGTGACCAATCCATTAAACTGGGATGCACCAGTGGGAGCTTACTCAGTGACTCCAACTGCAGGGACCTAAAGGTAAAGGAAATCATGCTAAACAGTATGCAAAACACAGGGAAAACCCCTGCACTTGGAGACAACACCAGATTTCATACTCTATGAGGGATGGCTGGTGCCTAGCATGGTATTTAGCCTATTATTTATTGTGCATGGAAAACCAAGTGAAGCAGTAAATGGATGACCAAGCCACAGCTCTTGCCCTGCGACAGTAAAGGTGGTAGTGAGTGTTGAAACTAAAGATTTCATCAGGTCAGGAGTCTGTGGGAGTATATAATAGGATTTAGGCTCTATCTTGCAGGATATAGAGAATTATTAAGGCTAAATATTCAAATCAAGCTAAACTTTAGTCCATTCTTTCAATAAATATTTATTGAACGTCTACTATGTTCAATGTTCATATAAAGAAGAAGTAAACTATGAATCCCATCCTCATGAAGCATTTATTCTAATGGGCATCCTGAAGATAAACCAGTATAAAACAAAATAAATGTTACAACTACACATTTAATCAGGACTGCACAGCAGGGGACTCAGCAGACCATACTTACCAGCTGAACCCCACCAGTGCCCTGTTTTACTTACTATCTAGTTTTTTACAGGAAAAAAAAAAAAAGTACCAACCCCTGCTTATAGTAAATGAAACAAATGAGAACAGAGTAAAAGGAATGGAGAGTAGTCCATCCCAGATAGAATCCCAAGAATGCTCTTCTTAAGTAGGTGGCATTTAAGGAGGTATAAAGGATAAGAAGAAGCCACCCACATGAAGATGAGGGCACAGGGGTCTCCTGAAAGAGTCAATAGCAGAAGAGAAGGCCAGAGGCTGGAAAGTCCTTAGGATATTGGAAGTCCTCAGAGATGACAGTGCAATTGGAAGCAATGAGCAAGAGGAAGAGAAGCTGTTATGAGATGGTATTGGAGATAAAAGCAGGTTGACCTGTCAATCTGTCCATCCATCTATTTATCAAGATAAGCCTTGGGCAGATGAAACAATTCTGTTTAAAGACACCCCAGCCAGGCCTTAGCCTATCAGTAAATACCTCTTAGATTTTGACTAGGCATGTTGTTAACAGAAACAACCAGTACACTGATGGAAGAGATAGGCTCTTCTCCAACCATTTCAATAAAGTTGGCATGAAGAAGGTTATTTGTGAGGCAAAGCCAATTAAGTCTGCATTTACGCTGATTTTGCAGCAATTCCAGAGTGAATTTTTTTTTTCCTTTTGAATGGTAGAGCTGGCAAAATGCTAACAAATTCAATGTACCATGCACCACGTGAAGCCCAGAGAGTATTTCTAGAAAATGATGATGGTTTTCTAAACTAGTCAAAAAGGGGAGGGTTATTTTAGCCCTAATGCACTCTCCTATATCAAGTTGTTTGCTTGAATTATTTATGTGTGTATTGCAATTTTTAAACTGGAGCATCAGAGGCATTTATGCCAGTGAGAAGTTAAGTACCTTGTAGGTCATTCAAGGAGAATGTTAACTAGGGCAAGCAGCAATGGCTAGATAAATGTGTCCAATCCACCTCACAAGTCACAGGGGCTTGGCTGTCAGACAGACCTGGTTAGAAAGATGAATTTGGTGACTTTTTAACTGTGCACACTGAGACACTTACAACCCCCAATTTGAGCCTCATTTTCACATGTAACCTGATAATCCACCTCCTGATTTAGTGCATTATTGTAAGATTTAGCGGTGCGCCTGAAGAATGGAATACAATAAATTTAATATAAATTATTTTTAATTTAAAAAGAGTGAGATACATAACAAATATGTAATGAAACATAACTATTGAGGTTATTATTATTTTACTCCAGAAAGTCTCAATGAGCCTAAGAATGCACTAACTCAACACTAGTATTTCCACTGTGCACAAAATACCTTGCCTATTCTAGTAGTGAAGACACAAATCACATGCAATTTAAAACCCACAGGGAAAGTACACCAGTGTTTCATGAATATCCTAGAATGTTTGTTAAAATATTGTTTTCCAAGCCCTGGCCTGTTTGGCTTAGCGGTTAGAGCATCGGCCTGCAGTCCAGAGAGACCTGGGTTCTGTTCCTGCTAAGGGCATGTACCTCAGTTGCGGTTTGTCCCCAGCCCTGGTTGGGTCGTGCGGGAGGCGGTCACTCAATGTGTCCCTTTTGCGTCGATGTTTCTCTCTCTCTCTCTCTCTCTCTCTCTCTCTCTCTCTTCTCTCTCCTTCCCACTCTATCTGAACAAAAAAAATGGAGGAATGTCCTTGAGTGAGGATTAAATATATATATATATATATATATATATATATATATATATATATATATAGTTTCCCAAGCCCCAACCCAAAACCCACTGAATCAGAAACTCCATGGGCTAAAAGCTAGGTGTTTAACAAATAACCAAATGATGATACTAATCATTTAGAAAGCTTGAATTATCAGCCATGCAGACAGACACATATAACACACAGTAGAATGGATCCTTGTCTTGAGAAGAAGTATAGATTAAAATGCATTAGGAAACTCAAGAGAGGAGAAAGCTTCTTTAATGAAGTTCTTATTTTGTGATTTTGAGAAGAGGTTTGGGGAAAACAGACAGATGTATATACCATTATAAATAAAATAAGTGAGCCCTGGCTGGGTGGCTCAGTTGGTTGGAGCCTCGTTCCCTACACCAAAAAGATTATGGGTTCGATTCCTGGTCAGGGCACATTACTAGGTTGCAGATTTGATCTCTAGTCAGGGCACGTGCGGAAGACAGCCTATCAATATTTCTCTCTCACATCGATGTCTCTCTCTTTCTCTCTCCCCCTTCCTCTCTCTCAAAAAATCAATAAATATATCCTTGAGTAAGGATTTTAAAAATGTTTAAAAAATAAAAATAAAATAAGTGAGGGTAAATGATAAAAAAAAATCTGAACCAAGATATGGGTGTTGAATCTGTATAAGAAAGTACTATGTTCAGGCAAATTTCTTCTCGGGTGTGCAGTTGGAAAATCAAATTCCTCCATCTGCTAAAACATCCTGAAATTTGAGCCATGTGTATTCTGTGAGGAAGCAGAATTTGTTTAGTTCAAGCCTAAGTCGTGCAATCGAGTGGGTAACCACAGCACTGTCCTAGCACGGTGCACAGCAGGCTGCCCCACTCCCAGGAGGGAGCACTCCCTACAGGGGCGGGAGGAGGGAGTCAGCAAGTCAGGTCCCCACAGGGGAGAGGGCTGAGGTCAACACAGCCAAGAGGAAAAGAACACCCAGCTCATTTGAACAACCAGAACTTCAGGTTTAAAGACAAATACACAGAAGAGAGGTGATCTGGAAGCTTATTCTGTTGAGAAAAATCAGGTAAAATAGCAATGGGACTAGCGGATAGCAAACCTGTAGTATAAAGTACAATGATGATGCAATGATAGTGTTGCACTTATTGTATGTATTCCTACTGAACCTCTGGTGCAACATCACTAATCACCTGCCTCCTGGATGGGTCCTCACGTTGTCCTCGTTTACAAAGGAACACAGCTCTGAAGCAGTTAAGCACCTTGCATCAGATCACAGGCTTACAAGGGGTCAAGCCAAGATTTGAACGCATGCTATCTGACCTCTGAGACTGGGTTCTTTATCTCAATGTAAACTTGCACTCTATGGCGTAGGAATGTTGCAATGAGGAATCTGACTCGATTTTGTGATGTTTGTGTAAAATTCAAACCATCCAAGTCCCTGCGCTCCTGGAACTCTCAGTGAGGGATACTCCAGCCTCCCTCACAATAGTGGAAACCAAAACCAGTCTCTTTTCCATTCCTCTCAGGTCACTCTGGACCTGTTTGAGGGTCCTGAGCTAATCTTCTCAGAAATCTCAATTATGTAATTATAAATCTGTTTATACCTTCTTGATGTGTGCGTGTGTGTGATGTCATCAATCTTGACCTCCAAACTAAATTTTGAATGGGGGTCCATCTGCCTCTGCAGGAGAGCATAACCCATATATTGTTTAACATATTGTCAACTTGTGTCTTCCCATATGTATAATTTCATATCCCACACAGTCACCCCATCCGCTTTCCCTATTATACTCAGGGAAATTCTTCCGATAACAATAGCAAATATTGATAACAACAGGTCTTCCTTCCAGAGCAACGGAAATTATTCCTAAGTAAACACAGTCCCATTTCCACCTGAAATCTGTGGCTGCTTTGGCATTAAAAAAAAACTCTTATTGAATTTATTGGTATGATATTTAATAAAATTATATAGGTTTCAGGTATACAGTTCTATAATACCCTCCCTGTATATTGTACTGTGTGTTCACCACCCTAAGTCAAGTCTCCTTCCATCATCATTTATCCCCCCTTTACCCTCTTCTACCTCCCCCACACCTCTTTCCTTCTGGTAACCATCATACTATTATCTATGCCTTTTCGTCATTTCTTTTTCTTAATCCATTCATCTTTTTTACCCAGCCCCCACAAAACTCCTCCCCTCTGACAGCTTTCAGTCTGTTCTCTGTATGTATAAGTCTGCTTCTGTCTTGTTTGTTAGTTTATTTTGTTCATTAGATTCCACATATGGTGAAATCATGTGGTACCTGTCTTCCTCTGACTGGCTTTTTCACTTAGCATAATAATCTCCAGGTCCATCCATGCTGCCACAAAGGGTAAGAAATCCTTTTTATTTATGGCTGAGTAGTATTCTATTGTGTATATGTACCACAGCTTTTTTATCTACTCATCTACTGATGGACACTTGGGCTGTTTCCAGATCTTGGCTGTTGTAAACAGTGCTGCTGTGAACATAGGGGTACATATGCATTTGAATGAGTGTTTCAGGTTTCTTCAGATAAATTCCCAGAAATGAAATAGCTGGGTTATAAGGCAGTTCCATTTTTTATTTTTTTGCGGTAACTCCATAATGCTTTACACAGTGTCTGCACCAATCTGCATTCTCACCACAGTGCATGAGGGTTCTTTTTTCTCCACATCCTCACCAGCACTTGTTTGTGGATTATTGATGATAGCCATTCTGACAGGTCCTTTGCCCATTTTTTAACTGGATTGTTTGTTATTTTGGTGTTTAGTTGAATAAGTTCTTTATAAATTGTGAATATTAACCCCTTATCAGATGTATCATTGGCAAATGTATTCTCCCATTCAGTGTGTTGTCTTTTCATTTTGTTAATGGTTTCTTCACTGTGCAAAACTTTTTAGTTTGATGTAGTCCCATTTGTTTATTTTTTTCTTTTGTTTCCCTTGGCCGAGGAGATATATCAGAAAAACATATTGCTATGCGAAATGTCTGAGATTTAGCTACCTATGTTTTCTTTTAGGATTTTTATATTTTTGAGTCTAACGTTTAAGTCCTCAATCCATTTTGAGTTTTCCTGTTTATGGTGTAAGAAAGTGGTCTAGTTTTATTTTATTTTTTTGCACATATCTATCCAATTTTCCCACCACCATTTATTGAACAGACTATTTTTACCCCATTATATAGTCTTTCCTCCTTTGTCAAATATTAATTGACCATAAAGACATGTGTTTATTTCCGGGCTCTCTATTTTGTTCCATTTATCTATATGTCTGTTTTTATGCCAGTACCATGCTGTTTTGATTACTATAACCTTGTTGTATAGTTTTATATCAGGTAGCATGATTCCTTCAACCTTGTTTTTCTTTCTTAAGATTTCTGTGACTATTCAGGGTTTTTGTGGTTTCATATAAATATTTGGAATATTTGTTTTTGTTTTGTGAAATATGCCATTAATATCTTGATAGGAATTGTGTTGAATCTATAGATTTATTTGGGAAGTATGGACATTTTAATGATGTTAATTATTCTTATCCATGAACACAGTTTACTATGACTGCTTTGGCATTTTTTTCATAGTATTTTTTCCCTGAGACAGCCATAGTTGGTTAGTGTTCAGAAAAGAGATAAAATATTTTACCACCCTAGACTTACAGGGTTGTTTTAAGATAGGCAGGGAGTTGGGGACCTTCTTCAACCATGGTTTGGGCATATATGATGCCCAAGATACAGTGGTTGTTGGAAATACTAAGGGAAGGGTAAGGAAATCTGTGTCCCAAAAGCCAGTGAAAGAGGCAAGAAAATAAATAATGTCAGGAATATACCTGAGATAAAATAGTGACTTCAGGGGGCTTTACTTTATAAAGTTGAGTTCTGTACTTCTCTAGTAAAAATATTTTCTCATGATCTGATTTTTAAAATGAATAATCAATTGAGCAAAGACAAAACTTATTTTCCCCAACAATAACTGAGCAGTGCCCATTAGGAGAACCCTTGTAGGTTACCCTCACATTCTTGAGAAAATACCATGACATTAATCTCAGGGTGTGACACAGCTGGTAGAATATCCTTTGGAAATGTTTTGCCTTTCAGCTGCAAAAGTTCTTCTAACTAAGTGGATGTTAGGAGAATCTCCTAGGCACCCCTGGCTATGTCTATAGCTCATTATCTCCTCATTACAGGGAACCTGAAGGGGATGAGGAAAGTGCATTTGGAAAGATGCGTTCATGTTTTATTGATTGCCAACAGAGCTCAAGCCTCTGAATGCTCACACTTTGGGATATTTAGTTAGGAAAATAAGCACAGTAGGCTCGTGTTTACATGCCCTCTCCCTTCTGGTGGAACTGACTCCAGCAAAAACACTGAGCACCTTCCCCAGTTAGGTTCTCATGGGCCAGCTCCACACGTGAGCTGAAGTGAGGCATTCAGTAAACATATGACTTGTTTATTGTCTCAGAGAATTTAAAACATTTTCCACTAATTGAATCTCTTCTTTTGATGAATGAGTAAATGGAGACCCAGAGAAGTAAATTGGCTTATCCATGGTTACACAGCCAGTGAGTGACAGAGCTGAGGTTGGACCTCAGGGTTCCTGATGTCTTCATCACACCTTTTTAATTATTCTAACAAGCCTGTATATATGTGCCCCCCCCCATTTCTGGAGGAAGAAAATAACAAAGCAGTAGTTTTAAACTCTCCCGTATTGTTAATAAAGCACATAGTCCAGAGTCCATCTAAGTATACTTAATAATGACATTTGTGGACAACCCAGATTTTTTTGTTTTTGTTTTTTGTTAACCCTCACCTTAGGATATTTTTCCATTGATTTTTGGATAGAGTGATAGGGAAGGAGAGAGAGAGAAAAACATCGATGTGAGAGAGACACATCAATGGGTTGCCCCCCACATGACCCTAACTGGGGCAGGGGATCAAACCTGCATCCCAGGTACATGCCCTTGACCCTTTGGTCCATGGGCTGACACTTTAACCTCTGAGCCAAACTGATGAGGGCAACAACTCAGATTTTATTAAGACTTGACAAAGTAAGGAGGCAATTTTTCTGAGGATGTGTCAGGTAATAAATTAGTGAAGGAACTTAGGGTATTTCATTCTGACATAAAGATAAGGTTGGTGGGAGTATGAGAGTTGTCTAGAGAAGAAAGGAATTCATTGATTCTTAAAAGTAAAGGCATGTAGAACCAATGAGAAAATGGTTGTGAGCATGGACTTTGAAATCAGAATGACTAGTGTAAATTTGGGCAAAATATTAAACTTTTTGAGTTTTAATTTCCATGCCTGCAAAATAGAGATACTAATACTTACTGTATAGGATTGTGAAAATTATATTAAACCATATTAATCATGATGTTTTTACAGGAGAATTATTATGTCAGGCAGTGTTTTAAGCATTTCACATGTGTTAATGTATATTTCTCCTCACACAGCCTTATAAAACAAGGGCTGTTATCTCTATAACAGAAAAACTGAGGCAAAGAAGGAAGAGCACTCTAATAATAATATCAAAGTTTTTTGCTAGGGCAAAATGGCTTTAGAACCCATGATGATTACTACTATGCTAGATCTTTATAGCATATTTCCCCTTTACTGAGTACAAGTCACTGCTAAAAAAAAAAAAAAAAAAAAAAAAAAAAAAAAAAAAAAAAAAAGTAGCTTCTATTAGTACTATTATTTTTTCTATAAAATTAATGATGATGATTATAGTGAAGAAGAAGAAAAAGGGAGAAGAGGAGGAGGAGGAGGAAGAAGAAGGAGAAGCAAAGGAATAGATGATAGTAATTAAGGGACTTCCTGAGGTCACCAGTGGGTTGTTTCAGCAAGGAAAGGCTAGACTTTGATGAGTAACAACAGTCCTCAAAATCTCAACAGATTAATATTTTAAAAGTATATTTCTTGCCCACGTTTTATGTCCACTATGTGTCGGTAGAGGGATGTGGGGAAAGTCTACTTATCATAGTCACTCGAGGACCCAGAATCATGGGGGCACAGTCTCCACATGTCCTTCTGTGATCAGGGCAACAAGGGGCAGATGTGTCATACCCAGTACTGCCCAATATTGATACAAATCACTTCTATTCACATTGAAAGTCCAGGATAAGCCACCAGTCACACCGAATTTCAGAGTGTGTAGGGAAATGCCATCATACCATGTGTCCAGAAGAAAAAGAAATTGAACATTTATAAATAGTCTTGCCCAGCCGGTGTGGGTGGCTCAGTGGTTGAGTGTCGACCCATGCACCAATAGGTCGCTGGTTCGATTCCCAGTCAGGACTCATGCCCAAGATGTGGGCCCAATCCCCAGTGGGGGCATACAGGAGGCAGCCAATTGATGTTCTCTCTCATCGATGTTTCTATCTCTCTCTCTCCCCCTCTCTTCCTCTTTCTCTAAAAAGCAGTAAAGGAAAAAAAATAAAAAGATAAAATAAAATAAATAAGTAGTCTTAATGACTTCTCCAATTAATAAGCAAGAACCAGAATCAAAACTGGGAAGCCTGAGTAAATATTAGTTTTTAAGGAAGAATTTTATAATCATCTGTATTTGTTTTCTGTGACTTCATCACAAATTACCACAAACTTTCTGGATTAAAGCAATATATATATATAATGTGATATTCTTAGGTCAGAAGTCCAGGTGGTCTCAACTGAGTTGTCTGATTAACGTCTCACAAGGTCATTAATGTCAAGAAGTCTGCCCAGCTGGGCTCTTAGCCTATCCCTGCTATTAGCAGCCACCTACCTTCCTTTTCACACAGCCTCTTCTACCTTCAACCAAGGACAATGCATCATGTCCAGCTCAATCTTTGAATTTCTCGCCCTCATCCAGATAAAACTCTTTATAAGCACCTATGCAATTAGATCAGGCCCACTCATATACTTTTCCTGACCGAGGTCCACTGTGCCGTACGATATAGCTCTGTCATAGAAGTGATGGCTCACCATAGTCCCAAGTGCTGGGGCTCAAATGGGACATCTCTGGCGAGCCATGTCAGAAAACCCGCCTGCCTCGCCATCATCACTGACCAATGATATCAAGGACTGCCCTTCAAAGCAGGTGTTCTCTGCACTTCAAGAACGATATCCCCGACTACTTCACTTCAGTTCCAGAGAAGACACTGTGGCTGCCGGAGCCTAAATCAGATGATTTCTGTGGACTCCTTTTTCACAGAGCAGAAATTAATAGAAGCAACTGTATTCGTTTTCTACTGCTGCTGTAACAAATTACCACTAACACAGTGGTTTGAACAACCCAAATTTAATATTTTATAGTTCTAGATGTAAGAAATCTGACACAGGTCTCACTGGGCTAAAATCAAGGTATCGCTGTGGATGTGGTGTTTTGAGAGGCTTTAGGAAAACTGTTGTTTACCTTTTACAGATTTCAGAGGTTAACCCCATTTCTTGGCTCATGGCCCCTTTCCTGTCTCTAAAGCCGACAGTGGCAGGTGGAGTCCTAGCATTCGATCTTCTTCATTTTTTTCCCCCTAGGGAGAGGGGAAAGGGAGAGAGAGAAAGAAACATCCATTTGTTTTTATATTTATTTATGCAAACATTGGTTGATTTTTGATGTGCTCTGACTGGGGATCGAACCTGAAACCTTAGTGTATCAGGACGACGCTCCAACCAACTGAGCTACCTGCCACACCACATCTTCTCCTCCGTCTGTAGCTGCAACTCTCTTTAACCAAATGTTGTTTTTAAAAGTGTTTTTTTTTAAATGACTCATGTAATCAGATTTGACCAACCCAGATAGATCAGAGTAATCTCCTCATAATCTCCCCATCTCAAGATCCATACCCTTAATCACAGCTACAAAACCCCTTTGTAAGGTAACGTATTCAAGGATTTAGGGAGTGTGGCATAGAAAACTTTGGGAGTCATTTTTCTTCCTATCATACTAACTAAAAAAAGTGTAAATCTATTCTAAGGATTTATGCCTTTCTTGGGTAAACTACGAATTTCCAGAAGAGGTTGGAATCATAAACCGGAAGGACAGCTACAGTCCCTCCCCATGTTTCCGATGCTCCTGCTGAAACCAGATTACTTTTCTTTCACAGCAGAACAACCCTGCTCTTCATCCAGTCCACATAACAGAAAATAGCTGTCCAACGTCTCCCGACAATTCTAGCCACCAGCTTGATTTGCATTGTATAATTAATTATGTATGATATATATACACACGTATATATTATATATAATTATATAATAACATGTATATATTACTTTAATATATGTAATTATATATAGTAATATGTATTGTTATATATAACTAGTATAGATATTAGTATATAATTACATATATTACAATAATATATACATATGCACATATACATATAGTATATATTATATTTTAGTATATATAATTATTATATAACTCCCCAGTTACTCCAAATGAAGAAGATATCATTGTTTAATGCTTCCTTATGGCCAATAAAGTGGACGAAATAGAATATAAAATGTTGTTCTTATATCATGCATGTGTCTCTAGCGGTGATGCCTTAAACTCTTTGTGTATGTGTGTGTGTATGTGTGTGTGTGTGTGATGTGCAACCTTGGTAGGTGCACCATTGCCCTATGAGGGAACAAATACTGTCTCTAAAGCCTTCATAATCTAAATTCAATATCAATGCAGGATATCTGGCTTCTCCAACTGCGATTTTATTACCTTTGTGTACAGGTGACATCCCGGACCTGCTGGTTGCTCTACATTACATTTCTTGATACTCTGTTCCAGTTCAGCTTTCCCCTAAGCAATCCTTCTCAGTTAGTAGCTGAGTGATTCAGAGTACTCAGCATACAACGTCAATGCTTGTTTCTGAATTCATCCCACTTATATTTCAGGCACTAGTAACAACTTAAAGTGATTTAAGGAAAGGGAAAAGAAATAGGGTCCTGGAAATGACACTGCTGGGAGACTATTGCTACATGATCACATTCTTGCCTAGGATTTCCAGGTGTCTGTGAACAGGAGTACTTTTGAGGAAAAAGATTGAGAAATATACTTTTAAGTGCCTAGTATTTTCAAATTGTTGTATTATTTTCATTTAGGCTGTGGTTTGTATTTTAGGATACCTTCTAGCTCTCAATTTGTAGTATGTCAAATGTTTATGACTCAGCCACGGTGACTTGTGAACATTGCTGACGGAGCAACAAGGGGACCTCAGACCCTGTGGTGGACGTGGACCCATCGGGATGACGTGAAGTTTACGAATGGCGCCTGCACATCAGGGCGCAGGCTGGTCAGCAGTGCTAAGCAGCACCTTTTCACAGCTGTGTACCCTGTGCTTTCCGTTTTCTTTTAACTACCTTGTATCTCAGAATGTAATTATTCAAAGATAACTGCTTTCTTGTGATTTCAAGTAAAAAGCTCATTATACAAAATTAAAACAACACAGGAAAAAAATACAAAGAAGGAAGTAAGAATTTATATGCATTTCCCTGTCCCCAAGCCAAATAATTATTATTGTTACAATGAGGTGTATGCCATTCCTCAAAAACAACAGTATTTTAGGATGAAAATACTTGGCAGCTGCGTCTACATACACTAAAACTTTTAGGAAGTAGTGCTGAGGATCTTTTAAAGAAAAGGGGAGTGCTTTCTTTCCTAGAGGGCAGTTGGATTTTCCTTGAAATGTGTAGTGGTTGGACTCCGTGTAGTGCACAGACTCACAGGAATGTACTTTTACTTGAGTGTCTTTAAGGATGTACCACATCGTTTTCTGAAGGTTTTAAGTTTTGCCAAATCTGAGTGTGTGTGTTTGTGCATAATACATACTCATAATTTGAAGTGATTATACAAAGTGAGATAAAAAGTAGATGTACAGTTGTTCATATGGAAAATAATACAAAAATTAAAACTAAATAATAATACAAAAAGTAAACTGTTTCATGTGCTCACCACTGTAAACCTCCTTTGCCCACCCGGTATTGTGTCACCAGGGAAAGGAGAGCCTCTTACTGCCACATGGAGAAGTGAGCGCCGTGATCATGTTGCTAACTTACTTTCGGAAAATGACATCTCTTAACAAATGATGACGTTATTAAAAGTCCATCCTCCATTTTTAAAGTAGTTGCTTACATTGCTGCTTCATTTCTGTCATGCACAGACCCTAAAATGACCCCTAATTATGCTCACCTTTTGGTATTCACACCAGGCGGGGTTGTATATCCTCTTCCCCTTGAGAGTGGGCAGGATCTGTGACTTGTTCCTTATCCACAGAATATGGCCAAGGTGATGGAATGCTACTGCCTTGATTACATTACATTATATGGCAAAAGTTATGGGATGTCACCCCAGAGTTACATTAATGGGACAGTACTTCATGCAGACCTGCACGAGACTGTCTCACTCTCCTGATGATATTGAAGGGTAAGCTGCCATAATGTAAACTGCCTCTAGAGAGAACCACGTAGCAGACAGCTTCAGGAAGACTTTAGGATCTGAGAGTGACCCACAAGAAACAACAGCCAGCACCCGACCACCTCAGTCCCCACGCATGAGAAGATTAATTCAGCCAACAACCTAAGGGGATTGTTCCCCAGTTAAGGGATTGGTCCCCAGTTAAGTTTCCAGATGAGAACCTGGGTCTTGACTGTAACTTGACTGCAGCCTTACTGAGGAACCAGCCAACTCATGCTCAGATTCTTAACCCACAGAAACTGTGGGATAATAAATGTGTGCTATTTGAAACTACAATACATGTAGTAATTTGTTAAACAGCAATAGATAACTGATATAGTTTCTTAAACCAAGTGCATATCTGGACACACATGGACAAAGATGGCATGCATCTGCCAGGTGATGCAACATTGCCAGTACAGACAGTTAGAAGTTATCACTTAATATATTTTTCTTTGGAAAAAATAATAAATCTGAAAAAACTTTAAATGGATATAAAAGCATGATTTCATGGGAAGCCTGAACTATAATGCCTATTGCCATCAGTAAATGTTGTGTGTGTGTGTGTGTGTGTGTGTGTGTGTGTGTGTGTATGCATGTATGTAAGACAATATTTCAGTCATGCTCATGGTCCCCAGAGCAGGTAAACACAAGACACAGGAATCTCTTTATAGATAGACTTACCTAGACCGTAAGTCTTCCTGTGTCTTTCTTAATTATTTTATATTTATTATCTCTCATGGTTCGTAGATATGGTAAGGATGGTTCCCATTTTATAGATGAGGGAGCTGTAAAGACACTCCGTAGGCAATGGACCAGTCACCTTCAGAACAACCCTGTGTGGGATGGTCTGTTGGTGAGTAAGCAGTGCTTTATCCAGTCACTCTCAGGACCTGGCAGAATAGGAAGCTATGATGTTTAATTTTGTGTCCAACTTGACTGGGCCACGAATGCCAGCCATTTGGTCAAACATTATTTTGGCTGTGTCTCTGAGGGTGTTTCTGGGTAAGTGTAACATTCAATAGACTGAGTAAAGTAGGTACTGTTCCCTTATATAGGTGAACCTTATCCAGACAGTGGGGGGCTGAATAGAACAGAAAAGCTGACCATCCTACCAGTAAAAAGAATTCTTCCTGCCTGCCTGCTTTGAGCTGGACACTGGCTCTTTTCTGCCTTCTGATTTGAACTGAAACTACACCATCGGCTCTTCTGGGTCTCCAGCGAGCTTACTGCAGAGCCAGAGACTCCTCAGCCGCCAGAATCATGGGAGCCGCTTCTTTATAAAGAAATAGGTCTAGAGCTAGATATCTCCATCCCAGTCATTCCATTTCTCTGAATCCTGACCAATAGGGAAGTCAAGCACTGACCTGTCTAATCTCAAAGTGAGTATTTTTCTATCACTGTCTTGCTTCCCTATGAATAAAAGTATGACTTGTTTTTTGTGATAATACTTGGGAAGTCATAAAAATCCTTTATTGTACACCATAAAATGCACTTCTGCATGTGCCATCTCAATTGTTTTAATACTTTTATTCTTTTTAGAAAGTTCCTCTTTTTAAGCCTTCAGACACTAAAATGTAAAAGAAGTAGGAGAATAGCTCTGCTGCGTGGATCAGGGCAGTCATGGGGAGGGCACTGATCACCCTCAGTTCTTGCCCGAAATTCCAGAACCCCACAGACCACATCTTGAAAAACAGGGAATATTTCAACCAGTCTTCCTCATGCCACTGGGGATATGGAAGACAGCAATCATTACCTTCATTTATATAGAAAGAAGACAGGGTTTAAGCCAGGCTCTCATGGCAAGAACATGTCCCCGGTAAGACCTAAACAGAGGTGTGAGAATTCTGGCTCCATCACCTCCTCAGTGGTCAGTTCTACGGAAGTGGGACCCTCCCAGTTAGATGCAAGTCACTTCTGAGCATCGCCAGAATATTTAACATCTCAGATAGCCTAAGAAAACCATGCCCATTCCCTTGACACTGTCTATCCAAACACAACAAGTGATGAAGAAATAGTTCTTATTTCACATTGGCAGCAAGGCAAATATGTGAAAGCCAATGTAAGTCTAATGCTTAACAGAAATGTTGTGCTGTGTGACCTCAGGCAACTCACTCTTCCTCTCCTGCTCAGTTACTGTATCTGAAAACAGAGAGGATGATGCTGTCTCATGGAATTGTTGTGACGATGGAAGTAACATATGCAGCAGTACTGGTGATGTGTTCAAGGGCCAATTGTATTAGTTAGTGATAGACATGTGAATTTTTGTAAGGTGAATATTATTTTAATTTTCAGATCTTGAATTGTATGTATAGAAAACATCTTTAGAAAATCAGTGACAGATTGCCTCAGTGAAGAGCAGCACTTTTTCTATAATATACAGAAATAGGATTTCAGTTTATTTTCAATAAGACCAAGTTCTATGAGCATATTGTCAAATTACCTCTATCAGACCAATGAGAAATGTCTCATGCTTAATAAAATGAGATCATTGGGTTTTGCCTGTATATTAAATTACTGTTTGCCCACAAACTACAGTTTCAAAGCTGATGCTGCCCTGCAGGTGAATGGAGCTGTCTGTGGGGTTACAGATAAATCCTATGCCCCTCTTCTATAAGCCTCCCTGTACTGTGTGTGGCTCATTAATTTCCAGATCATAATGAAGACCAGGGGCTTACTATGCAGAAAGCGGGTCAGGTAGAAAGCTCAGAGATAAGAATGCAGGGTCTCCGTGTGGTTTTGGTGATGCCTCATCTCCTCATGTAGTAGCATGCAGTGAGGAGTAGGAAGGAACATCTGTGTGACCCTTGGGGTATTCTTGGCCTCCTAACCTACAGATTCTCATAATGGGATCTGAAGATTGATAGGTCACTGTCAGACTCCATGTACTTTCAGAAAAATGTACTAACAAATGAGGCTCCCCACTGAGTTCTCAGTTAACTCATTTACTATCTTAAACACCTGGGCGGAGCCCCTACAGAGAACTGGTGTGTTCTGTGTACTGGATCACAGCTCACATGATTAGAGAATGTCAGTTCCTTACCTAAGTATTTAAGGTCTTTCAGAACTGGCTTCTGGATAGAAGCTATCATGCTAAAGTGGAAATGAATCTACAAATCAAGTTATCTAGGTTTTATTTCTTCTGCCACCTAACTCTGTGTGTTCCTATTGCTAAGTTATTTAGCTGTTCTGGGAGCCAGAAAGCCGTAGAGTCAGCTTGAATTAGGTGTGTTAGTACCAGAGCCCATATTTTTAAAATTTTGTGTTCTTTATTGATTTTAGAGAGAGAGAGAGGAAGGGAGAAAGAGAGAGAAACATCGATGAGAGAGAACATCAACTGGCCACCTCCTGCATGCCCCCCACTGGGGATCAGGCCCACAACCTGGGCATGTGTCCTGACCGGGAATGGAACCAGCGACCTCTTGGTGCATGGGTCGATGCTCAACCACTGAGCCCACCAGCTGGGCCCAGAGCCCATATTTTTAAGCCCACCCTTTCATCTCCCACTGTAGTGAATGCTTATCAAGTTGTTCTGAACAGGTTTCAATATTCTGAACAAGAATCACTGGTTTCCACAGAACACAATCTTCTCTTTTACTAACTCTGTGATCTTCGGCAAATTACTCAATTTTTCTGAGCCTCTGTTTCCTCATCTGTAAAATATAAATAAGAGATAATAATAGCAATTAAGTCCTAAGTTTGTTTCAAGGACTAAATGGATTATTATTTATAAAGGGCTTAGAAAAGTACTTCAATAAATATTGTTTTTTATTATTATTATTATTATTCACTGTTATTATTACCTAGTGCTACCTGGTGACTTTAAGCAGAAAACAAGAGCAGAGCTAGTACCAGTCAACAGACATGAGTATCAATCACATTTAAATGAACAGTTTAATAAAAGCAAAGATCCTGTGTCCATTATGCTACATTAAAAATACTGCTATTAATGGTAGTAACAAAAGAGAGATTTGGGCTGAGACCAGAGTTATAACTTTTCAATGCTAGAATCATCTAGGAGCTTTAAAAAATATCCGTGCCCCACCCCCATTCAAGACCAATTAAAATATGGTTATCTTACATTTTTAATGCAATCCAACACCAGTTGATTTGGAGTTAGAAATAGACCAGTTCATGAAGTTGTTCTTAATTCCAAGAAGTTATTATGTAGGGAGGGGGATGGGACTAGAAAATGTTCTGGCCAGAGACTACATCTTTTCACCTCCGAGCTGACTTCTGCTTTCCACTTCCGTGCTTTCCTCCTGGATCAGAATAAAGAAAATTCCAGTCTCCTCCATTTTCTAAAGTTAACATAAACCTTCTTCCCCTGACTTAGGTGTTTATCCTGTGTAAAGGATGATCATTTCCCACCTGATCCTAAATTTCTCTTTTGATTGGTTGGGTATATATTCAAGAAGTATATTCTGAACTATTTAAAATCTTGGTTATTAAGATCACCCTGACATTGTCAGATAAAAAAAAGAAGAAAGAGCCCAGCCAGTGTAGATCAGTGGTTGAGTGTCGACCCATGCACCAAGAGGTCACCGGTTTGATTCCCAGTCAGGGCACATGCCCAGGTTGTAGGCCAAATCCCCAGTGAGGGGCATGCAGGAGGTGGTCAATTAATGTTCTCTCATCGATGTCTCTCTCTCTCCCTCTCACTTCCTCTCTCTAAAATCAATAAAGAAAAAAAGTTTTTAAAAAAAAGAAGAGGAAAGCAAAAATTCATTTAATATAGCTTTATTTTTTTCAGTTTCAGGCATGATTTTCCATATTTTTTCATAGGAGTGAGGACCAGGAATGTGAGTGAGCTCAAAGATGGAGACTGGCTTAACTCTCCAGTCACTGAGCCATGCTGTATCCCCTCTCTGAGCAGAACCTGCTAATAAGAGTGACCTTTTTGGCCCTGATCGGCTTGGCTCAGCAGTTAGAGACTCAGCCTGTGGACCAAAGGGTCGCAGATTCGATTCCTGGTAAAGGGCATGTACCTCGGTTGCAGGTCAGATCCCCACCCTGGTCGGAGTTGTGCGGGAGGCAACCAATTGATGTTGTCTCTCTCACATGGATGTTTCTCTCTCTCTCCTTCCCTCCCTCCCTTCCACTCTAAAAATCAATGGAAAAATATCCTCGGGTGAGGATTAACAACAACAAAAAATAGAGTGACATTTTTTGGGTGATTTGAGCATTTCCTTGAAGAGAGTTCCCCATGTCCCCCTGGTAGATGAGCGGGGCTAGTAAACTTGGTTGTCAGTAAACAGGAGAACCATGTCCAGAGTGAAGTGTTAACACAGTCTCAGCCCGTCGAGGCTGGTCTGTACACGGAGCCCTGGTCAGTCCTCAACTGCTTGTGTCCTCAAGGCTTGTGTTCACTTAAGTCGTCTATTTCCCTTGGGCTTCTCTATCAGAAAGCATACAAGAAGAGAGGAACATGAGATGAAGGCTGTGGAAGTTTGGGAGGAAGACAGGAAAAGAAACTTCCAGATGCATGCCTGTGGGATAAATGCCAAAAAAGGAGGGAGGCACAGCTCCGTTGGAGCACCCCGGAACAACCCTAACTGGCTCTCACTCGGGACTTGTGTGAGAAGACCATCTCGCGCTGAGCCTCACAGGGCTTGTCCCCATGACAAGGAAAGATCTCGCACCGCCTGGACAGAGGCCCGGAGAGGGAAGGAAACCAAGTGTGTCTGCAGGGCTGCGATAGCCGGGCGTGACCTGAATGAGTCAGAGACTGGCTGAGATCTCATCGGGCCGTTTGTGACAGAGTCAAGAGCTTGCCTTTCATCCTGAAAGCTATATGTAAATACTTCGGGTCTTTAAGCAGGAGAATGCCGTGGCTTGGTTTTCATTTTAGGCGGGGAAGGACGGCACTTCTGAGTACTACATTTAAAAGTCTCACGGGGATGTCAGACAGAAGTGATCTCGTGGTTGGAATCCCACGTCATATCACATGAGGAAGGGCTGGAAGAACTGAGGCGGGTTTTAGGCTGGAGGGTGCAGGAGCGATGGTGGATGCCTGCTGCCCTTGGAAGAGGGAAGAGGATGCTTATTTGTGAGGTCCGGGCACCAACAGATCTTAGTTGTTGGAGACGTATTTCAGTTCAACATTAAAAAAAAGTACCTCAGGGTGTTTGGAGCTGTCTCAAGATGGGAAGGTTTGGCAATTGTTTCTGACTGATCACGAGTTGGAGATATAAGTGCAAGTATCCAATGGCTATCTGGCTAGGTATATTTAAGTCTTTTGCAAAGACTCTTTGCCCTTGTGGATCGCTTTGTTCACCATACTCAGCCACTAGAACGTGTGCTGATGAAACAAACCAGTGGAAGGTCACTAGTGGAACAACCTTCCTCAAGGGCTGAGATGGAAGTTCAGATAATGAGAATTCTTTGTACTCACTGTAGACACATTCGCTCAATTAGAAGCAAAGAACAAAGTACATGTCCTTAAAAATCTGTGGCCTTCACCTTGTAACCAAAGGACATGATTGAAAGAGTTCTTGATTGGATCCTCCTGGCAAGGGACCTCGTATCATGTTTTCCACCTACTTTCATGATTCACAGGGCACAGACGCATTTCTACAATTGCATGGCCGAACATCTTTCTCTCATTTTCCTTTCCAGAAACCTGGAGTTAAAATGTAGCTCCTGAAATGCTACATTTTAATGAAAAGGATATTTTGAACTACAACCAAAATAATAGTTGTATGTGTGTGTGTTTGTGTGTATATAACTATATATATATGTAAAATGTATACCTTCCATAAATCTTATGATTTATGATATTTTAGAGAAGCAATATACAAATCAAATGAGTATTTATGGTGACACTCAGAAAAATGAGAAAGGGGATGGACTTCAAATAGCTCTTCCTTTAGTTTAATATCCATTTCAGTGACAAACATGGGTCAGTCTGATGCCCAGCTGAACTATGATACAGAACCATTTTACTTGACATTTCACTTGACATTTTGAATTAATTTGCTTTTGCAGCCATGGAACCAGTATAAAATTACACGTTGCCGATTGAAAACTTTTAGTGCACTGTACTTGGGATCTATTAAAAACTTGCCAGTATTTAAACATTTTAACCTTAAAAAATGGCAATTTCGGTGGCTCGCTGGAAGAGAGATCTCAGTTCCAGTCTTTGCTGTAACACAGGAGACTTGAGAATTAAATCCATTATTCTACTCCTAGAACGTAAATTGTTCTTATCCAGTTAAATATAAACAGCAGTAGAAACTGTCAGAGGTGCTGTGTGGTTTAAATGAGACACTGGGTGGGAACACACTTTGAAAAAGTCGAAGTGGTTTGGAGTGCATTCTGAAAAAGGTTGTAGGGTTTATAACCAATCACTCCCGATTGCTTAAGTGATTTCCTGGTTAGAATACACAGAGGTTTACATGTTTTTATTTCCTTCTGGATGCGACCTGACTTTTCTTTCATTTAGTCTATTCTCAAAGCTATTCCCCTCATTCCTTGGATTTACTGTACGGATTTCTTCTGAATTGGTAGGATATTTAGACATTTCATTAACAATACATACTCCGGCTTCCTGGTTTGTTCATCCAGTAAAACACTCAACAGAAGACGTGCCTGAGGTTAGGGAACCGACTTTCATTCCCTTACAGATTCTAAGCGCTGTAAGCACTTGTTTGGTTTAGGAGTCAAACAGCTGTGCTGGCAACGCTTTTGCTATCGTTCAAGCGCTTTGTCCTTTACATCCAGGTGATGGTTACACTCGCTGGTCAGACACAGACGGCTCACACGCTATGGTCCCACCTCCGAGAGGTCTTTGGAGCTTCAGTTTCTTTCCCTTTCAAATCTGTTGTCCAACTTACCAGCAAAATTTAACTTTTGTTAAAAAAATTATTTTTTTTAATTTTTAGAGAGAGAGGAAGGAAGAGGGAGAGAGAGATAGAAACATCCACAAGAGAGAAACATCCATTCGCTGCCTCCTGCACGCCCCCTGCTGGAAATCCAGCCTGCAACCCCGGCAAGTGCCCTGACTGGGAATCGAACTGGTGACTTCCTGGTCCATGGAACGACGCTCAGCCACTGAGCCACACCAGCTGGGCAGAACAACTTCTTATCACGAGGAGTATTGCACGGTTCCTCCGTGCTCCAAGGATTAAACTCTCACCTTACAATTCATTATACGGGGTCATCTTAAAATATAAGTGGGGACAATACGTCTCGTTTCTCTTCTCCCTTCTCCTGAATCCAACTCACTAAATTCTTTAGTATTCTCCAAATCCTCTACCACAAGGTTCTCTTCTCGCTGACCATTCACAGCCTGGTCCTCTCCCTGGAAAGACTTTTTCACCTTTGACGAGCACAGTCATCCTTAGAAGACCGCTCAAATGCCATTTCTCCTGAGTTCTCTCCTCCTTCTTGAGGCAGGCAGTTCATCACTTACTCCTCTCTGTCTCCCCTAGGACTGCGCTCAGGCTTTCTGTTGTGATTATACTTTTACTTCCCTGTCTTTCTTTCTTCAGTCTGTGACCTCCTATACAGCAGGGATTCCTACTTACCCGTCTTTGCTTCCCCAGGGCCTAGATACTCATTCAACTTTTTTTTTTTTAATTTTAAAGATAAATGAATGGTAAGTTTCCCCTTTCTTTATGGATACTGCTAGTGCTGCCTAAATAATCCAAAATGAAGATTTCTGGTTACTCAGTAAATGTTTCAAATATCTGAAGGTCCCAGAGAAGAAAATGACTTTTCGAAGGAAAGGGAATTTCAGATGTATGATGTCCTGTACTCTGGCTCAGTGTGAAGGTGTACGCATGGGCTTGCTTCTAAAAGAGCTGAGAACAGCTCTGGCCAGTTTGGGTCGGTGGTTAGAGCGTCGGCCCAAGGACCTAAGGGTCTCAGGTTTGATTCCCAGTCAAGGGCACATACCTCAGTTGCAGGTTTGACTCCTTGTCGTTGTTGGGGTCAACCAGGAGACAACCACTCGATGTGTCTCTCTTCCATCAACGTTTCTTTCTCTCTCTCTGTTTCTTTCTCCCCCACCCCTTCCTTCCCAACTTGTCTAAAAATCAATGGAAAATTATCCTCAGGTGAGGATTAACAACAAATAAAAATAAATTTAAAATAAATAAATAAAAAGCTGTTAATAAATAGAGAACACGGGCTGCTCTGTATCTGAGAGATACCTGTTTGGGTATCTGAGAACAGCCTGGGGCATTTGAGCTGACCACTGGCTTACTGAGATGCTGTAGTTGGTCGGTGTTGTTCAGTTAATAACCGCCCCGGCGTATTCAGGCCACAGAGGGTGGCTGTCTACCTGTGTTCTCCCTCAGCAAGAGCACATCTGCATCAGGTGGGCCATTGCATAGTGTTTTATTTTAAGGGGTTATTTTGAGCTACAACTGGCCCATAAGTGAGAGACCAGAAGTTAAGGGGCAGATATGAATGACATCATTAATGTAATGGTTAAACAGGTTGAAATAATTAGATGAGAGTGAGGAATAAGAGTTTCCATCCATTCATACTGGGACCCACACACCGACAAACTGACACGCGAATGAGAAGGGGACCAGGTCCTGTTTTGTCCGAGGGGAGCGGCACTCGTCCAGGCAGGGGGTTGCTGCGGCACAGCAGCTGGTCGAGTCCATCAGCAAACAAGCAAGTGGAACTGCCCGAGGAATCAGTTTCTTGGCCCTCTCTGAAGGAGATGAAAAATAACATTCGGAGGATTTATGAAAAGGATTGGACTAAACCAGTGTTTTCAAACATTATTATGAATCACCTAAGATCATGGTTACATGCAGATTCTTATTCAGGAAATCTGCAGTGGGTCCCGAAAGTCTTCATTTCTAACATGTTCTTGGGTGATTTTGATAATGCTTGTCCAGTGGTCCACCCTCTCAATGGTAATCACTGGATAATATAAAAAAGTGAAAGTATATCATAATCACTAGGAGCATATATTCCAGAATCAGAAACGCAGCCATGATTTTGAATTTCAGTCTGACATGCATTTGGGGAACTTGCTTCTTCTGCCTGGGCCTCACTCTCCTCATCTGTAAAGTGGGGGTGCTATGGCTTCTTCATACCGTCTCTGTCCAGACAAAATGAGAAGGTGTAGGTAGAACATGGACGCAGTGTAGCGCATGGTGAGTCCTATATAATGTTAATGATTACATTTTAGCTTTACCATTATTGTGCCTTCCATTGGAGGATTGTATTATTCTGATTTATTTCCAAATGTATCAGAATAGTAAAAAGCCCAAAACTGCAATGTGAAAATCAACGAAGGTACATTTTATAGTTCTGATAATGTAACTGTTTAATGAAACTCCAGTCATCCTCAGACCAATGCAAACTTGTCCTTCTGTTCATCCTTCAAGATTCAACTGAAATGCCACTCTTCTCTGCCTTCTCAATCCCAATGGAGAGGATTATCACTCGAATTTTCGGTCCCTCTGCTATACTTACTGCAGGCATCTCTTAAATCATCCACCATGAAGTTATAAAAATAACTGCTTGACCATAATGGGAATCCCTTGAATTCAGAGACTAAATCTTATCCATAGTGTATTCCCAACATCTATATGTAGTATGTATCATGGTTTATAATAGATACTTTAACACAATCAATGAGTGGAAAACACAGAGGAATAGTCAAATTGACTCATGAATTGAGAAAGTCAGTCCTTGGTGCTCACATTTTCTTTCAAAACCTTCCTGCCCTGGTTTTCATTTCTCTATTTCATTGAGGTGGAGTTTTTTCCCTAAATACTATGATGAGCATCTCTATTAAGATGTTTTCGACAAAAATATTTGATACTTGTCTTCTCTTGGAAGACTTTGTATTTTAACCAAGGTCTAAGGGACCTGTGTGGATACATACGAAGATGTATATCACTGTGCGAGGACAAACTGGGACAGACGGATGGGGTGGATAATTTAGGGGAAGTTCAGGGCACTTCAGTGCTCTCCAAATGATGGCTGTTCAGCTCAGTTTGCTTATGAGGTCAGCTCTACATCAGTTCAAGAGTAAAAATTAAGATAGAAGAAACAAGTTGTGGCTTTGCTCTTGTCTAATGGGAGGACACTTCCCTTTTCGGCAGCAACTCCAGACATGCTTCATCCACTCAGTGGAGTGATTCTCGCACAGTGAGCATCCTTTGAGAAAATCTAAATGGCGGGGAGGTTAGATCCTACAGTTTCGGAGGGATTTTAGAGGTCCTCTTCCCGTCCTTCTGTTTCTGGAGACAACTTCGGGCAGTCGGTACCACGTTTATGTCATCCTTGTTGACTGAAAAATTTTGCTTCACAACTGTTTTTGTGCAAAACCTCATTAAAAAAAATTTTTTTTCTGTATTGATTTCAGAGAGAGAGGAAGGGAGAGGGAGAGAGAGAGAAACATCGATGAGAGAGAACATCAACTGGCCGCTTCCTGCATGCCCCCACTGGGGATTTGGCCCACAACCTGGGCATGTGCCCTGAGCAGGAATCAAACCAGCGACCTCTTGGTGCATGGGTCAATGCTCCATCACTAAGCCACACCAGCCAGGCTTGTGCAAAACCTCTTAAACAGTACAAAAGAAAATAAGAAGAGCCTTGGTACCACCTTGCCCTTCTGTTAACGGCAGCTATTAGAACTGCACACAGTCTGGGAAGATCAGTCTCACCAGAAAAACTAACGACTGTAGGAATCTTTTTTTTTGCTTTTGTAATATTGATGATGGTGATAACACTAATTATAGCAGTTGCTATTTATTAGGCACTTACCAGCACTGTGCTAACTTTTTAAGTGCATTCTCATTTTGGTTCACTTTTCATCTTTACCAAACATGTGAAAGCAGGTGTGTTGTTGTATTTTGGATAACCGAAGGTTGTCTTGGAGCGGTGAATCCACATCAGACCTCCACACCACAAGGCTGCATGGCTCCTGCCACAGAAGTTCTGGGAGAGTCATTTCCAAAATGGCAGCATCTTTGTGCAATGTCCTTGAGGTCAGAGAAAGACACATGTAAATGATAAACTTCCCAGTTAGGTTGATTGTCTCTTTGAATTGTAAATATTGACAGCAACAGTGTTTTTTCTTACCTCTTAGGCAAATGCCTTAGAGGTGGCTCAGCAGATATATCCTTGCATGTCCCTCTCTGAAGCTGCTCATAGAGGTTTATTCTCAGTGGCGGCCACTAAATTCTTTAAGTAGCCTGCCTGCCCGTCGTTACAGCTCTCCCATGTTCGGTAGGCTGCGACTGTGGGACACGGGCGGCTGGATAGAACATTAGCCCTAGTGTGAGGCAGTCGGGGTCAGAAGAGCCTGGCCCTGGGACCTGCAGTGACCATCCTTGGTGTGGCTTTTCTGAATACTGCTCTTTAGCTCCCCCTTTTCCTTGAGTGCAGAGGCCTCGAACTTGTGGGTGCCTTTGTTTTGTTTTTTATGTTCAGTCCAGCTGAGCCCACTGAGAGGGTCTGGCAGGCCCATTGCCCAAGTTTGAAGCTGAAATTGGATGGCCTGACTTCCTATTCAAGTGGCACTTTTACCCCCTTTATTTCTTCTTTTAGAAAAATCAATAAATAGTTTATGATGCCTTTCAAAGAGATTGAATGAGGAGAAATCGGGTTTAGCCATATTAGTGTGGCAACTAAATATCCTGGGTTTTCAGATCCAGTTTGAAATATCCTATCTTGTCCCCAAATTGTGTATTAGGTAATATTTTCTGACTTTTGACTAAGGGGATATGCTTTCCTCTGCTAGAATAATACAAAGGGAGGCCTTTTTTTTTTATCCTCACCCGAGGACATTTTTCCATTTTTTTGTTCAGATAGAGTGGGAGGGAGAGAGAGGAAGAGAGAGAAAAAGAGAAACATCGACGTGAAAGGGACACACTGAGTGGCTGCCTCCCGCACAACCCCAACTGAGCCAGGGACAAACTGCAACCAAGGTACATGCCCTTAGCGGGAACCAAACCCAGGTCTCTCTGAACCGCAGGCCGACACTCTAACCACTGAGCCAAACCGGCCAGGGCCACAGGGAGGCCTTTTTGAACATCAATTTTGGCCAGGCACTTAGCATTGAAGAGATGAGTGTGTGTATCTGTGTCTGTATATGCTCATGTATGTATATATGCATGTATGTATGTATGCATACATATATATCTCTCTATCTCTACTTATACCTATATAAAGCCAAGTTTGTCCTTATCACGTTCCCATTACAAATTGGGAAAATGGATGCTTCTAGCTTTCTCAAGGTCTACTGCTTCTCAGTAGCTGAAATGAGATTCCAAACTTGCAGTCTAGCTTTGCAGCCTACAGCCTAAAGTCATTATTATCACTTTCCCTCCATCCTCAAACTTATTTTTAAATACAAATTTTCTTTCTTTACGTAGGCATATTCCCACTGAGAATATACCCCAGGTTCCAGGTCCTCTGACCACAGAGGCCAGGTGAAGGGGTAACTTACCTTATCCACAGCCTTCTATTTGCCCAGTCTCCTGACCTTCCAGTCCTTTCCTAATCCCTTCAATTCTTGCTCCTGGGAGATGTGAAATCAAACAAAAGACACCTGAGTATCTGTCTAAAGAGCCGTGATTGATTGCCATGCAGTAATTACTTGGAAGGTTGAGGAGTGGGTGCGAGAATGGAGATGATCACAGATCAGGTTAAAAGAGATTTGTTTCTCTTTTTGCTGCTCCCCTGTCATTTGCAAGGGTCTGCTAGTTTCCTTTCAGCCTGTTTGTGATTGAGAACCTGCTGACACTTGGTGGTGCCTACATTTCCACAGGTAATTTAGCTGTGGATCCAGAGGAAAATCACCTGCATTTATAACAACAGGCTGTCCATAAATAACCTTTTAAAAAACCTGTAACAATTGTTAGGACAAATGTAAGGTGAAATTTTCTAGTGAGAACATAATTGATGAAATAATATTTTGTTTTATATTTCCTACGTGTTTCAATATCAGGTTTTCACTTACCTTGCAGCTTCTCTTAAACACATACAGGGAAACCATCCGATGATGTATTTAATAACAAAAAAGGTAAACAAAGCATTTAGGTAATTTATTTAGGTAAATTCAGGGATTGTCATTGCAACCTTTACATATGTCACAGAGGGAAGAGTTAAAATTAAATTGTTCTCATGAAAATAACCTACACATGTTCACAAGATTCAAAATTGTAAGAGTGACCTCTAGTGACTATGTAACTGCTTAAATCTTTACTAAACCTCAAAATAGTGTGAAGTGTTAACATGTGGAGAAAAAAGAGGGCACACTTTCTTTATCATAAAGAAACAATTATTTGTTTTGAATTCAGTAGTTATACTTTCAAAATAATATAATGATATGGCAAAGAATTGATGTCTTCCCTGTAAAATATATATATATATAAATATGCATATATATATATGCATTTTTCTATTCATCCTTCAGTTCAAATCAACGAGCCTGTATCGTGAACCTACTGGACGCAGTCCTGTGAAGTTCCTGGATGGAGAGATAAAGGTCTCCTTAGGTTTCTCATGGTGCTCACAAACTCATGAGGAAAAAGACAAGCAAACCACACCACTGCAGGGCATTGGGGGCAGGGGCATTAGTGTGACAGCAGACAGAAACGGCAATGCCTCCAGGATAGAACCGCTACGTAATGGCTCCAGGGCCAGCTCTGAGGAGGGCGGGCCAGAGTAAGATCTCACCAATGGGGAGAAAGAGGGAGCAGCTCTACCTGGGCACAGACACGTGAAGGCCACATGGATCTGTGTAAGAACCACAACTATTTCAGCAGGAGTAGAGCATATAGAGCTACCAAGATATGCAAAATGGCTCGAGACATAGGGCTGTGTGCCGTTCTGACGCATTCTGATGAAGGCGTGGAAATAGACTTAAGCAAGGAAGTAATGTCAATAGGTTTGCATTTTGGAAGAATGATCTGGCTTCAGATCAGGACTTAGTCTTGAGAAGATCAAGACGAGTTACAAAAAGACCAGCATCTTCAATATGGGAAATGTTATGAATCTTATCTCTTGAGCTAGATCACAGATATCTGGACAGATGATTTATTCTTTGTTCAAATTTGTATTACTAGTGGACATAGTATGTACAAATGCATAATACATTTCAATTAGCATTAATGTTAGTGTTGTGTAAAAGTATGATAGCATATATATATACATACACGCAAGTACACATATATATGTAAAACATGTCTGTAAATTACAAACACACTAACACAAATACTATAATGCTATTTAATAATGAAAAGATACATATTTTGGAGATATCTCCAAAATGTTTATATATATATAAACATTCACTCAGATACACTAACTATATGAACCATAACATGACATTTTATTTTAGAATCAAACCGTTTAAATATTCATCTCATGGATATTTTTTAATGAACTGGAATGTAGCTGAAGAAAGTGTTGTATTCCTAGATTTTCCAGATACCAGGTCAGAAATTCAAGTATGGAACTACAACCCTTGTGTTGATGATTGAATCTTTACCTTTCTGATACATGAAACACTTAGTTCACCTTCTCGTGTCCTGTCTTAGTCTGCACAGTCTACCATAACAAAACACCTAAGACTGGGTAGCTTACACCACAGAAAAGTATTTTCTCAGGCTTCTGGAGGCTGGAAGTCCATATGAATGTATTGGCAGGCTTGGTTTCTGCTGAGGCCTCTCTCTGGTGTGCAGATATCCACCTTCTCACTGTGTACTCACGTGTTTTCTTCTCTGTGCATAAGCCTCCCTGGTGTCTCTTCTTCTCCTTGTAAAGACACCAGTCCTATCTGATTCGGGCTCCACCCTTATGCGTACTATTAACTTCCAAATACAGTCCCCTCAGGGACTAGGGCTTCAACATGTGAATTGGGGTGGGGAGACACAATTCAGTCCATAACACTGCTATAGTTTTCCTGATTGGAAATAAAATAGCAAGAAAATGCTTCTTCCAAACTCATACTTTGTGGAAATACTTGATCACAAGCCCAAATATATTTTTAGGTAACAGGGAAAGCAATTGTATTAGAAACTGTAGTGGAGGCTGTGGCATGCTGCCCAGATGCCCTCTTCTGAACTGAGACACTCATTCCTCCAGCTGCTGGGAGCATTAGCTGCTGACAGTGTAAAGCTGAGTCCCCCTCCAAAACTCCCCAAAGCCAAATGCAATTGCTTTGCCCAAAGTCGTATCCCTTGCTTGGTAGCACTTCCCATCCAAAGACAAGTCAATACAGGGTTCTAACATCCCTAATATTCAACATAGATGGGAACACTAAAGAGACATCCAAAGTCCAGACCGCCCCATATTGATGACTTAATCCTTCGTTGCGACTGCATTGATTTATCCCAAGTGAAAGAGTCAATTTTCACCTGCTCCTTCGCAACATCTATTACTTCCTGCCATCTATTGCAGTTATTTGGCTTCTATTGCTATATTATTTACCAAATAGAAAAATGAGAAGAGGGAAACTGTGTCTATCCCCATTATAAGTCAAGAAGGTGTGGAGGGGGTGGGCAAGATGTGGGTGGAAACTTTTTAAAACATGAACATTTGGGTGCACCTTGGGATTTGGAGCTCTCTCTATGTTGATCAGGAAACAGGTTTTATTGTGATATTCCCTGCTGTGTCTAAGAACAGGTTCACTTCATGTTCTAGTTAACTTCTAATGGCTTTAGACTTGTATCCCTCCTCTTGTCTTACATTTCAAATAGTGGAATTTGAAGCCACAGAATAGAAGGGTAGAAGTGGTCATGAACTCTCCCAAATAATCTGTTCTCAGAGCTAGTAAACCCTGCCTACCTCTCTTCTGACAATCTCAGAGATGAAGGGTACTGTAATTTTATAGCAGGAGCTTGTGTCTGCCTGATCCCATGCCTTAAATCTCACAGGCCCATCTCTGTGTGAAGTGGCAGGAAAGAGACCAATACAAACTTGACATGAGGAGTGCCACATCCTCTCAGTGTCCCCTGTATTGCTCACGCCCTCACCCAATTCTGATCCATTTTCATGTCTGATACTTCTTTCTCATTCTCAGAACGGGCCTGCCATGACGTTTTGGCAGTAGAATTCAGCTCCTGTGTCTTAAATGCTCAACTTTCTGTAGGACATAGTTAGAACTCTGACTTTCTATGCTTTTTATATTTGAGACAATGAGTTGTTTTCAACAAATATGAACAATGGCTGTGGATCAGTTCGCTCCCATCTTAATTTGGGTTTCCAAAAACAGGTACTGGGATGGAGATCTGTACGCAGGACTTCTATTGGTGTGTTCTCTTCAATATTTTCCTAAATTATGGGGAGGTGGCTTTCATGCTCCTGCATTAAAAAGTCATTTGAGCCCTGGCCGGTTTGGCTTAGCTGTTAGAGCGTCGGCCTGCAGACCAAGTAGTCGTGGGTTCGTATCTCGGTTGCGGTTTGTCCCCGGCCCTGGTCAGGTCGTGTGGGAGGCAACCAGTCGATGTGTCTCTCTCACATCAATGTTTCTCTCTCTTTCCCTCCCACTCTATCTGAACAAAAATAGAAAAACATCCTCGGGTGAGGATTAAAAAAAAAAGTCATTTGATGCAGGCTACCCTCTGGGAAGAGGATGTGATCTTGACAAGACAACTGTCTTCATCTCAGGCGATTCTCCAAGATGCTTGACAGCTGAAGGCTGTCGGCTGACAGTAGCACCAGTAACTGAGGGAAAAGTCCCTTTGTCTTAAAGGAGATCTGGACAGTGTTCCACGTGGGCCAGTATAGTTGGTAATGTCCCGGGTCCTGCTCATAGGGGGAAAAGTCTTAATAGCTTATTATATTCAGATAAATCATAAGGAACTATTCAGTCTAGTGACCTCAAAGATACGATAGTGCTCTCAGAGTGTGATCCTGGAAGCACCACCACTATGGGGAACATTTAAAATGTCCCCTCTCAGAAATACTGAATAAGACTCTTTGAGTCTTATCCTTGACATGATATCCTATTAATCAGCACCTTCCCCAAACCAGGTGAAACAGGTTCTCCTAAATGTTATGGAAGAGGCTGCCATGTAAGGGGAGTGAGTCCTCTCCCTGTCCTAAGTCAAATCCATCTTTACTCATAGTTTTGTGTATGTGTTCTTAATAAATGATAATAATTCATTCTGATAATGTGACACACACTAATTTAAAAGCATGTGGCCCTGGCCGGTTTGGCTCAGTGGTTAGAGCATCGGCCTGCGGTCCAGAGAGACCCGGGTTCGGTTCCCACTAAGGGCAAATGCTCAGTTGCAGTTTGTCCCCGGCCCTGGTTGGTCGTGCGGGTGGCAGCCACTCGATGTGTCCCTTTCACGTCGATGTTTCTCTATTTCTCTCTTCCTCTCTCTCCCTCCCACTCTATCTGAACAAAAAATGAAAATGTCCTCAGGTGAGGACATTTGGAGATCTGTAAATGTCCTCAGGTGAGGATTAAATAATAATAATAATAATAATGTCCTCAGGTGAGGATTAAATAATAATAACAATAATAATAATAATAATAAATATATTAAAAAAGCATGTGGTATTTTAAATCTAATTTTAATGAGCAATTTTTATATTTTGAAGATTTAGAGTATTTTGTTGTTGTTGCTAAACTAGATTTTGAATGAGTATTGAAAAATCTTTGAAAGCAGAGTAAATCCATTGGAGTATAAGGTATTTAGCAATTTAAGCATCTGTGAGCAGCCTCAGATATCCAAAGTCATTTGAAAGGCTTTAGACAAATGGGAATTTGATTGAATGGTAGACAAGAGTGAATAGCCAGCTAGTGATAACCTAGGATCTACCTCACAGAATGGTTTGGTGCCTGGGGACTGTGAGAGGTGATGTAAATGTTGTCCTTCAAGATAGGCTATGATCTTTTTAATCCCCACAATGAATCATCTTTACGATCATGAACAGCTTTGCTCTACAGCTCCCATGACTTCACACACCAACTTAGTGCTGATGACTCCGGTGTTATAGATCCATTCCTAACGTCTTTGCTAAGCTCCAGATTTATTGATTCAAATATGTATTTGCAATCTCCAGCTAGATGTTACATAAACACCTGAACGTGAATATGACCAAAAGCAAACCTTTTATTACCTGTCCCCAAGGCCCAAACCTATTTCCTTGCTGGTCTCCCCCATTTCAGTAAATAATGCTACGATATTAAAATTATTCAAGCTAGAAAGTTGGAAATCAGCTTTGATGCATTGCTACTTCAAATCTTCTTATACCTAAAATAGGGTAATTGCCTTCAACTTATCTCTGACTCTTCTCTCCCTGCCACCCCCTTATGTTCTCCACACAGCAGCTAGTGCCCTTTTTAAAAACCACCAAGGACTTTCCATCATATTATAAACATTTTACAACATAGCAATGCCTACATAGCCTCCACGTCCCTACTTGGTAGAATTCATCTTTATCTTCCAAAATTTTTTTTGTTCTTTCATTTGTTCATTCAAGGCACACTGGCATTCTTATTAATTCCAGAAAAATAAAAAGAAACAAACAAAAAGTGAATTCTTGTCCTGGGGACTCTTTTTTTTTTTGCTTTCTGTCTTTTTTTTTCCTGGAAAGTTCTACCTCTCTACCTCCAAAAGGGAGGCTTGTTATTATTCATACAACTGTCCAAATGTTACTTTACAGGAAGCAATTCCCTGACCACCCAATCTAACTTAGTCTAGTAACTCATCCTCTTCACTGTTCTCAACACATCACCTTATCCCTTCATTATATTTACCACTGTACTATTTATTATTGTTCATTAATTTATTAGTATTATTCTTCTCCCATTATAATGCAAACTCCACAGAGCAAGTATTTTGCTTAACTTATTAGCCACTGTGTTTTCAGCTTTAAAAATAGCATTTTGCCTATTGTAGATGCTCAACAAATATTTTTGAGTCAATGAATAAATACCAATCATGACAATAACAATTGATAACATTTATTAAGCACTTAATATGTACCAGTTATGAGTAATTTAAGTGCACTATTTGACCCCATTTTTACATAACTTTATGAGATATCACTATGCTAAAGAGAAAATTACAAGGTTAAGAAATTATAGTTTTATCTTGTATTATTTAATATAACTGTGTGTAATTCTATTTATTTATAATATAATTAAGGATATAGAGGGTCACTAATTATTTTTTGAAATTTTACATTATTTTATGGAATACACTAGAGTTGTAATTGTTCATTGGAATATTTATATAAAATTCATACATATTCATTGGATATGACAAGACTGTACTTACTTGAAACAAATTGATCAGTACCTGGAAATAGAAAATCTGTTAGTCACTCACAGATCTTTTGCTAATGGGGCTTAAGACATTTTAACCAGAGTAGTTTTCTTCTCTTAATATAAAGCACTGTGAAAATGTTCTCAAACTGTTGTGAAAAACAATTAAAGAAAAATAATTCATAGAACTTCATGAAACCATACAGTTGGAAAACAAATTAAACTATATTATGGTGGTTTATTGATGGTAAGTATATCATCCAGTACTTAGTTACTAAGTTTAATATGTTTCTAGAACCTGGAATTATTAGAACTAATCAAAACAATCACATTAGATTTTAAATATTAAGGAAATAGAGTTACAATTCTCTAAGTTATCAAAACAAACCTGCTTAAAATGTATATTTAGAGGTTTAGTAAAGGAGATACACATTTTTCATGACTGTTCAGTCGGGGAATCATGTGGTGCTCCATCTCGGCCATGTGCTACAACATGACTAGTGCCTCTGAGTTAGACTAAGCGAGCCAGAGTTTCAAAGACAGGCTTTCTGATGAACTCTCCGAGTGTTAACCAACTATATTCGCTGTCATGCTCTCATTGCAGATCTGTTGAGTAGAAAGTGTGGGGTCACTCATTTGAGCAAATGGCCTGGAAATTTTAAGAATGCTGTGGAATAACTAAACTTAAAAACTGAGCCTCTTTGGGAGGATTGAGATCAATAAATTTGCAATCCCACTAGAATATTGGATTCGTGTCAGGAAGGGAAATAACCAGGTTTGATCTGGATGACGCCTTCATTTTAGTTTTTTTCTTTATGATATTTAAAATTGATGAAGTGAACATTAGTAACAAGAAAGACTGGGCCCCTACCAAATTCCACATTCTTTCAAACATTCTGTTGGATGGAGATCATGATCCACAATCTGTAAAAGAGAAAATAGAGACTCGGATAATTAAGTAAATGTCCAAAAGGGATACAAAACTGAGGTTCAAATCCAGGTCTTCATACTTCAGGTCCGGTGTTCATTACAAACACTGGACCTCAGTCAATGGCACTTCTTTCCTTATTCTTTTTTTTCCCCCTTTTCTTATTATTTGTCCAACTTTTCCCACTTCTGTTTATATAAATTCAATGCAACAGTACTTAGTGATCACCACACCAAAGACATAAGACTACACCATTGGATCTGATTCATAAATTTGTGTTGAGAATTAATTGCAAGATTTTTTTGTAAAACGCTAAGGACATTGACTGGGTTATAGTAATGTTCAGCAAATCTTTTAATTTTTTTCTTCTATTCCTTCTCCTATATTATTATTATTGTTGTTGCTATTATTCAGATACTATTCTTGACTTTACAGAATTTAAATCTAGTGAAAATAATAAATAGAAATAGAAATAGAATTATTATAGGAAAGAATTTGGATAGGTGTAAGAGGTGCTATGCATTTAGGTAATGATTCTGAGAGTATTTTTCTTAAGAGACAACTTAGACTTTGACTATGACTTAGCTGAGTAGAGAACAAGGAGGTCTCGGCATTGAAATTTTCTCAAACAGAGACACTAAAGAAACTCTCAGGACCCCAAATCAAATTGCCCCTGCAGATGTGAACTTGACCCTGAAAAGATGATGGTAGAAGATTCCTTTCCAGGAGATGGGGACCCTCCCTCCTCCATGCAGGCCATCAAAGCTCCCGAGGCGGATGAAGCTGCCAACAGGATCCCAATCCGTGCAGTGTCAGACTTCCCTGTAAGAGAGGACCAAAGAGAGGAAACACTGTGGAGTACATGGATTCCTCGCTCTTAAGATACTCTTTGGATAGGTCTAAACCGTTCTGCCCCTGACTCAAAAGGGAATCTTGTTGTATGACTTTATAGAAGCAACGGCTTCATTAATACGTGTTCTGGACACTGCCTCTCTGGAACTGTCAGCCATGAAATCGTCTCATCTCACTCCTTCCCGTCTCTGCACAACCATGGTGACTTGCAATGATTTTTTTCCTCCTAGTCACAGATTAGTTCAGCTAGGATGAATCTGATTTTCACTTAAGTCTGTGCTGATTTCCTCCTGTGAGCTGCTGCTGCGGCTGCTGGGTCTCTGCCAAGGACACTTCTCACCTGGAATCCTGTTTAGAGTTTCAGGCAGAAAGTTGGCAGCTCAGATGTTTGTAGTCATAGTAACTCCAGGGGAAGATTAGAGAAGCGCACACGTGAGGATGTCTGGCTGTATGAATGTGAGGCTGTCTTTCTCAATTCATCCTCTATCCATTCATTCACTGATTCATCTCCAAAACATTCATTGAGAATCTCCTACGTGTCCTACATTGTGTTTGGTGCTAGAAATGCAGAGTTAAAAATTATTTAGGTGCTGCCTTTGAAGAGATCATTCATTATTTGATCACTGAGGAAATGTTATTGAGATTTCTGTATACCAATCCCTCAATAGGTATGTCCTTGCAATGCAGGGGGGAGATGAATAGGACTTGGCGCCTGTCCATGAAGTATGTGTTGTCTAGAAATCAATAAAAAGTTAGCACCCACTATCCATATGCCTTCGTGCTGGGCGCCATATAGATTTTTTTTTTTCTAATCTATTGCTAGAGACAGAAATAAAAGCAAACAATTCAGTATGAGAGAAATGCCACATAAGTCTACAGCGGTGGTTCTCAACCAGGGACTCTTTTACCCTACCAAGCAAAATATTCAGCAATGCCTGGAGACATGTTTAGCTGTCATATCTAAATAGTGCTACAAGCATCTATTGGGTAGAGAACAGGAATGCTGCTAAACATCCTACAATCCACAGGACAGCTCCCTGCAGCAAAGAGTCCTCCAGCCCCAAATGTCAAAAGCGCCCTGGTTGAGAAGCTCTGTGTGAATATAGATGGACACATACATACAGCTGTGAGTATGAAGGAAGGTTTGATTCACAGTCTCGGAGGCAAGAAAAGTCTGTCCAAAGGAGAGGGTACATTTCAATTTGGTGATTGTGGATTTCATCCCAAATCAGTATGAGTGCTCATGACCCCGAAACACTGTGCAATAAATACTGCACAACAGAAAGTCATTTTCTGTTTATCTTCACCAAAAATTACTGGGGAATATTCTCCCATGTAATTTTGTTAGATATTCCCAATAACCTTGTGAGGAATATGGGGTAGATATATTTCCTGCAGAACTTAAAATTTATTGTGTCTTGTTCAGTTATATTCCTACTCCCCTAAGTCACTACTGTTAGTAAGTGGCATTACTCATCAAGTCTAATAGCTTCCTGAAATGAACCAGAATATTCCAGCAGCAAACAGAGAAGAGAGCTATCAGGAAGTTTTCACAAATAAAATAATAATGTTCTATTGAACAGAAAGTTGCATTTTGGGGAATTAATTGTCAGGTACTTTGTGCACTTTATTTTCCTATCTCACTAGAGTCCTTTCACAATTCAAGGGCACCCTGGTTTAAAAATATGGCAAACCCCAACATTTTGAATAGTGAGAACAATTAATTAATTCATCAGATCCTTCAGAAGGACGTTGATTCTACAAATCCCCCTAAAAATTGGTCAGGAATAACACAGAATTGTGCAGAGATAGCATTTGCCAAGAGAGAATGTGGTTGAGCTTTATTAGACATTTCTCAGATGGATGTCGCCGCTGTAGGTAACCGCCAGCATCAATCCTGTCGTTAACTCTTCAGGTACCTTCCACCGACTAGAGGTTTGCGTCAGGTTCTGAATCACTGGACCACTTGACCATTTGTATCCTTTTCCTGTCCAAACAAATCACCAACTCCTGCTTACTCTGCTTTCTAAGCCTTTCTCTCATCTGTCCTTGTATCTCTGCTGTCCAGTGCAGACTGGGCTGTGGCCACGGACGATCACCTTTTTAATGTTTTCTGTACCCATGAAGCATGTAAACTATTATTTACTTAATATATTCACCTAGAATCACAAACTTAAATGCTTTCATTTAAAAAGAAACCTTAGGTGTCAATCATGAATGGAAAACAAGCTCAGGATAGAATGAAGATGACCTTAACGTGATTACAAATTTGGGGTGGGGGGTGTTTAATTCTAGTTAGGAACCATTGCCGGGAGGTCAGCTCTGACTTCTGAGAAGTGGGGGAGGTTAGCAAACTTTGGAGAGGTGCGAACAGCCATCACCAAACTGAGACTTTCTACCTTATGTAATCTGGAGGACGGCAATAGCACTGACAAGGGAAACTCATTACGTAAATGGTGTTATTTTTAACTTCTTCTGCACCCTGTAACTTGTGCCATGCCTCAGCAGTGGTATGGATGCCTCCTTTTGGGAAATGCTGATTCAGGGCTTGTCATCTTAGCCTGGACCCTGGCAAGGCATTTAAAGTGGTCTCTCTGCCCATGCTCCTCCGAAATGCCTGTCACACTAGGGTCCACCTGTCGTTTCTTTTCCACGAAGGATGGAATTTATTTATTTATTTTTATTTACCTTCATAACGTTATATCTAGTTCAGTGGTCTCATTGCATGGTGTGTGTCTATAATAAAATGTGTTGCACAGAACTAGAATTTTTTAAATTTCTGAAATGTGGGAGGAAGATTGAAAGACGTGAGTGTAGTCCCCCCCACCCTTGAGCTATCATAACTTTTACAATATAAAACGTATAATATTTATAAATTAGAACAGTGAAATAAAGTATTCTAAGTAGTTGCATATATTAACACATACAACATATCAGAAAACTGGGGTACAGTGAGGTTAAGTGTCTTGCCCAACATTTCATACCTGGTCAGTGGCCAGACCAGAATATTACTGGGTTTGAACATGGTCCATCTTCTGAATCAATGTTTTCAGCCATCTTTTGAGTAGCTCAGAGTTGAATCCATCACATTAGAATCTATGCTTTGGTCAGGCACATATTTACTGGGTTTTACTCTTTCTCAGACTTTAGATGGCATGAGACACAGATACAGCATACCAATTTTGTGCAAAATAGACATAAATGCAAATACTCAGGTTTCTGTCAGTTCGGTTAGAAGTGGACCTGCTATTACTAGTTAAAACATTTTTAAAAATATATAAGAGAAGGGCAAGAAGAAAAGAGTAGCTTTGCTAAATTGTATATGAATATCTGGCTTTTTATATTATGAAGTAGAGCTCTTTTTATATGTTGGACATTAATTCTATAAAATGCCTTTGGGATCTGAAACAAGCTTTGTGTGAATTCTATAAAATGGTCTTTTGTGGCTTGTGCTAGATATGAAAAAAAAAAGATTACATGTTTTCAGCTCATCTTGGAGGAGTTTATAATATCAACAGCTCCTCTTTCTCATTTTCAGTGGACAGGAAATCCTGTTTTCCTCTGAAGACACAGTGTGTCGCAACTGCTAGACTAACCATTCGGAAATAAAGGTGAGCTCCAGGGAGAGCACTGAGCTTCCACAGGCCAATTTGTACACCCCATCTTGAGCATGTTTTTTCTGACAGACAACAAAAGATGCCATTCTCCAAAAAGAAGAGCTAATTTATTTGAGTTGTTTGCTGTAGGCTTGTTTGATGTTGCTTTGGCTCTTGATCTTTGTTTGAGTGAAAGAGAAAAAAAGAGAGAGAGCAAAATAAATTTTTTTTAAAGTATTAAATTGGTAAAGTCCTGACTCTAACTTTGAAATAGAGAATGCCTTAACCCAGCCAGAAATGCAAGTCTACCTTGGTGTGCCTTTCTCTGGCTTCCATAGGTCTTTGTGTGGGATTTACTCCAGCTCTCCCTGCTGGCTCAGACCCTCATGGTCTCTGAGACAGTGCTGGCAAAGGCAGGAAGGTATTAGATGCTTTCAACCCACTCCCACCCCCTTTGTGAATCTTCAGAGCATTAAGACTAAGTTCTACCTCATATGTAGGATCTGGGGACCCAGATTTGCTTACTAAACTCTGGATCATCCGAATTGACATTTGAGAGTCCCTAAACTCTCTTCCTTATTCCACAGACTTAGCCTAGTTAGTAGCACTCTCCTAAATTATCCTTCCTTCCTTCCTTCCTTCCTTCCTTCCTTCCTTCCTTCCTTCCTTCTCTTTCCTTTCCCTTCCCTTTCCCTTCCCTTCCCTTCCCTTCCCTTCCCTTCCCTTCCCTTCCCTTCCCTTCCCTTCCCTTCCCTTCCCTTCCCTTCCCTTCCCTCCTTTCTCCCTCCCCTCTCTCTCTCACTAGGGTATTTATTTAACAAACAATTTTGACAGCTAGTCTACCATTCTCCATGGAGATCATAGAGAACCTTCAGAGATAGAATTGAGATGCAGTCTCCCAATAAAAATGTTCTAATTTATGGAGAATCCATATGGAATTTACTTTTTTGGATAACTATTGGGATTTCTCCAGGAACACAGGGTATCCAGGGTCTCTCCAGGGAGAATTGGAAAAGCCATAAAGAATCCAGACAGTCCTAACTCTTTATTCTTCCCTTCTCTGCTCATCTCTAAATCTGTACCATGTTCTCATTTGCACAAATTTCTTTTCTCTGCTGCTTCATGTATATAGCACATTTTTGCTGTGTTAAATTGCCTCTATTAGACATGTAAAGCCAAGTTCACTGACGGGCCTTCAGTCATAATTCCAAAAAGTCCCATTGGGCCAGCTTGCTTGAGGAGGAAAGTCTGTGTTTAAGTGATTTCTTGCAAAGCTTCTATCTCCCTCTGCCATAGTCACTTGCTCTGTCTGGGTGGGAGACTCTCTCTGCTTTTGCATTTCTGTCATGAAGCTCCTCTTCTTCCTCTCCCTCTCCTTCTCCCTCATCCTCTTCCTGTCCCTCTCCCTCCTCCTCTTCCTCCTCCTCCCTCCTCCTCCTCCCCACCCCTTCTCCCCCTTCTCCTCCCCCCTCCTTCTCCCCCTCCTCCCCTTCCTTCGCACCCTCATCCTCATCCTCCTTCTTTTTCTCATCATCATCTCCCTGATTATCTGATAGAATCATTTCATGAGTCTTCCTGGTACTTGCTTTCTGTCCCTGAGTGCTAATGGACTACTTTAGTGCTGACATATTCTAGATTCTCAATAAAATATAGTGAAGATGAAGATGATACTAACATCAGAAAAAATAGAATTCTTCCAGGTTAATATTTGATTAATTGAACAGGTGTCCACTCAGGCCATATTCACTACAACCAAATGTAGATAGATAGGTAGGTAGGTAGGTAGGTAGATAGATAGATAGATAGATAGATAGATAGATAGATAGATAGATAGATAGTTTTAGAATAATGAATGATATATAAATGCTAAATAAATAGTAGCTAATATCATGGTTTATTCTTTCACACAAAGTAGCTAGAGGTGTGAAAAGAAATGTCCATGTGTGCACGTGTGTGTGTGCATGTGTGTGTGCATTTTGCCAATATTCTTTCATTGTTTGTTTTTCGCCTGAGCCATTTCCCACCATCCCAAATGCCCATTCTGGAGCACACCTTGGTGTTTATAAGTTGGTGCTCTGGCAGCACAGAGAGTATCTTATAATTTTTTTTCAAAACTGTTTAATACTGTTAATTGGTGCTGCTGAAGAAGATGGTGATAGAGGATGGTGTTTAAGGAAAATACATTTGATTACAAGAAGTAAGCAAATGAAAGAGAGCACTAAGTGCTTAGATCTGCCTGCTCACAATTGCCCATGCACAGTGTCTACTCTTCCCCCGCTGCTCCAGGTGCTGCTGTCTCCTGCGGCATCTGTGCCTACGAACGTCCGTCATGGTGTGTGAAGCTGAGATTATGTTACTACCTTTTTGTTACTACCCCTACTTATGTATCCATAACACTAGATTTGCAGCCTTGGAAGAGAAGCTGGACAATTTTCTTTTGACTGGACGTTTGGAGTTTGTGTATTGGCCTCTGTGAATCGGGAAGTTCGCTGTGTGTGTGCAGTGCTGTGCTGGGCATGAGAGATACGGTGTGAAGAAAGCAGCTGTCCAGGATGCTTTAGTGTACAAGATAGGGGTGAAAAAATATCATACCAAATATTACAAATATTAATTGAGCTTTTAAAAGTATGCTGCCTGGACAGTGTGGCTCAGTGGATTGAGCATCGTCCCATGGACGGAGAGATTCCCAGTTCGATTCCTGGTCAAGGCACATGCCCAGGTTGCAAGATCGACCCCCTTTAGAGGGAGTGCGGGAAGCTGCTGATCAATATTTCTCTCTCACATCAGTGTTTCTATCTCTCTCTCCTTTCCTCTCTAAAAAAATCTACAAAAGGCATAAATAAATAAATAAATAAATAAATAAATAAATAAATAATAAATAAATAAATAAATAAAATTATGCCAAGTGCTATGAAGTGGAAGCTCAGGAGTGGTTACCATAACATACACAAGGATTTACTAACTTAACTTGTTGAGTCAAAGAAAGTGTTTCTACAGAAATGGTATTTAAGCTGGGATCTTACAAATGAGCCCAAGTTACCAGTTAAAGAAAGAAGAGGGAACCAGTTTGAGGGGGGTGGGAAATGTCGACGAGGTTAAGGTTCCCTCATTCCTGCATCCAGTCACTCTGCAAACATGTGAGTGCCCACTTGATGAGTACTATCAGCTGCTGGAAACTTAGGAGTGAACAAGTTGGGAAACTCTCACTTCTTTTGGTACTTAAACTCTAGTGAGGAAGAGAGTAGACAGGTAAATAGATGAGGAACCGAAGTCATTTGGGGCACTGAGCTGTGTGATGAGGGAAATGTATGTTAGGGTATGTGACAGGGAATGTCAGGAGGGGAGGAAGAAAGAGGAATTGAAATGAGACAGGCAGGTCTGGGAAAAGCCTCTCCGCAGAGATGAGTTTGAGCTCAGAGGTGGGTGAGAATACAGTCAGCATGTTAAACTGCAAGAGGTGTACTGTGGTCAGAGTGGGGAGCACCAAGGTCATAGAGGTACAAGACTAGCCTGGAGATGTGGGTGAGACCAGTGAATTTTGACTGTTATCCTAAAGGCAAAAGCAGCTATTACAAGAAATTAAACAAGGACATCACATGATCACATTTGCATTTCAGCACGTAAATAAAAGAGATTTTCTTGTGGAGCAAAAATGAATGTTAAAATCACTCCTGAACTGCTCAAGGGAGTGTAAATACTAGACACTGACCATCCCTGCCACTCAAGATGAACACACTCAACCAGGCCAGTCATTAATGCCACCCTTGGATGCAGTACCCAACAGAAATGCATGCATGTGCAAAGGAGATGTGCAAGAAATATACAGCAACAGGATTCGTACTATCTCCAAATGCTCAATAGTGGAGAGGATAATTAATTATGGTATAATCATATAATGAAATATTTTGCAGCAATGAGAAGAAACAAATTACTACTGCATACAATATTGAGGAATCTGACCAACAGAACATTTAACAAAAGAAGCCAGATGTAAAAGAACACATACTGTATGATTCCATTTCTATAAATTTTGAATCCATATCTGTAGCATTTAAACTCAGGATACTAGTTGTCTTTAGGGAGGAGAATGGAAGTAGTTTTGATTTTAATTTTTTTTTTTATCCTCACCCGAGGACATTTTTGCATTTATCTTCAGATAGAGTGGGAGGGAGAGAGAGAGAGTATTTCCACATGAAGAGAGAAAGAAACATCGAAGTGTGAGAAATACATCAACTGATTTCCACCTGCACGACTCCAACCAGGGCAGGGGACAAACTGCAACCGAGGTATGTGCCCTTAGCAGGAACCGAACCCAGGACTCTTCTGTCTGCGGGCCGACGCTCTAACCGCTGAGCCAAACTGGCCAGGGCTGGAAGTACTTTTGAAGAGGTAGCTTCTGAGTACTGGTGATTTTTCGTTTCTTGATTGGGGCAGAAGTGTTAGTGTGTAAGTTCACATTGTAATAATTCATTGAGTTGTACAATTTCTATTTGTGCATTTTCATTATATGGTTTATAATTCAATTTAAAAGTTTAATAAAACAAAGAATGAAAGATCATGAGAATGATGACAGGAGTCCAGGGGAGGATTGGTTGTAACCCAGACCAGAAGGTGTAAGAATAAATAAGTAGATTAAGATGGTATTATGTAGAAATAGAAAATTGTAGTGATTGATCAGTAAGGAGTCAAGAGGAGTCAGATAATTTTCAGAAATTTGGTTTAAACTTATTTTTCCTCTCTTTCATATAAACTTCTGAAAGGTGTGTCTATAATTTTTCCTATTATCCCCAAGGCACCTAGTACTGCAATTAGCATGGACTGAATGTCCAGTAAATGTTGAATTAATAAATAAACACCACACTTCCCGATGAGGGCGGAGGCTCTCACTTGGCATGGGAGGATAAAGAGGAGGAGGAAAGCAGGACGTTAAGCTGTGGTGCTCTCAATGTTATCTCAACAGAAGAAGAAATGAATGTAGAGTTGTTTGGAACAGCCATCAGTGCCTTTCTTAGGTCTCATGGACACAGCAGTGAGTCCTGACACAGCATGAGAGACCATCTATTGACAATAGGCACTGATCCTAAGCCTTTTATAGTTTTCTGTGGAGAGCCAAGATGAATTAAAAATAGCATCATATTATTCTAACTGATGAGAACAGTTGCATAAAGGTTTCTTAAGAGCATCAAATAATACTCTTCCTGTGACTTCAGTTTAGTTTGCTGGTCTGAATAAATTTCAGTGACCAGCCAAGAAAGTGATTTGTATATCTGAAGCTGCTGTGTCTCACTATCCTAGACAATGTGGATATTTCTGGAGAAGGAGAGATAGGGAAGCCAGGGCTTAATCTCTGGTTTATAAATGGTCACCAAGAACTAATAGAGATGGGATTGCAATGTGGAGTGCATTCAGGATCAGGAGCACTGCCTGCATCTGAGCTGTTCCACATCTCCTTCTTTTCTGCTTGTGTAAAATTTCCAACAGTCAAGTCTCAAAACATGTCATTTTTTCTTTATAGTAAGTGAACATTTTTGTACAATGTTAGATGCTTAACCATTTTCTTAAAATGTGAGTACTTAGAAGAATCAACTGTTTATTTGAAAACAAAAGAATCTGAGGTTTGCAATTATGAACAAACATTTCCCAGCCTGGAGCATTAGCAAGGCCATGGGATTTTGAGTGAGACCCACTATACTTTATATCTCTGCACTTTCCCTTGCCACAGACATGTGACCCCAGCAAAGGCATTTAGCTGTAAGGGCCTTGTTTTCTTAACTGTAAAATGGTGACACTAGCACATACCAATAGCTTTACTAGTACCCCAATATTGAAATAATGCATATTGAATCCCTAAAGTTATTCCTAGCATTACATATCTACTAGCTTCCTTTGTCCCTCCTGGTACTGGGTTATGATTCACATATATGGGCTGTTGTGTTTTCTTCTACATCAAAAGGTTCTAACTTGTTTTACTTTGGAAATATTATATTTAATTCTAAAATTTTGTTTCCGGTTATCATTTTCTCATCATCATCAATCAAGGCTCAACTACAACAAGAAGGTGTACATAGCCCACTCATTGGGGCACACCTGGAGAACCCAGCTTGGGTGATTGGTGAGGCTATACCACTGGACCCTGCAGAATACCTACTACAATAGGCCACTCTACCAATCTGGGAAACATAGTAGCTCTACATCATACATAGAAACAAACACAGGGTGGCTGCCAAAATGAGAAGACAGAGAAACATGTCCCAAATGAAAGAACAGAATCAAACTCCAGAAAAAGAGCTAAACAAAATGGAGACAAGCAATCTACTAGATGCAGAGTTCAAAACACTGGTTATAAAGATTCTCAGTGGCCCTGGCCAGTTTTGCCCAGTGGTTAGAGCATTGGCCCATGGATCAATGAGTCACAGGTTCGATTCTGGTCAAGGGCACATACCTTTGTTGTGGTTTGTCCCCAACCCTGGCTGGGTCATGCAGGAGGCAACCAGTCGATGTGGCTCTATCAAATCGATGTTTCTCTCTGTCTCTCTCTCCCTGCCTCCCTCCCACTCTATCAGGTGATAAATAGAAAAGTGTCCTCAGGTAAGGGGAAAAAAAAAAAAAAGATGCTCAGTGAACTTAGGGGAAGAGTAGATGAATTTGGTGAGAACTTCAACAGCATAACAAAGGACATGAAAACCATAAAAATGAACCAGTCGGAAATGAAGACTACATCGGCTGAAATGAAGAACACATTGCAGGGGATCAACAGTAGGGTGAGTGAAGCAGAGAATCAAAGCAGAGATTTGGAGTATAAGGAAGCAGAAAACATCCAACCAGAAAAGAAAAAAAAAAAAAAATTCCACAAAAATGAGGACATGAAGATAGTATATAAGGAGCCTCCAGGACAACTTCAAGCATACCAACCTTTGCATCATGGGGGCTCCAGAAGGAGAAGAGAGAGAACAAGAAATTGAAAACCTATGTAAAAAAAATAATGATGGAAAATTTTCCTAACTTGGTGAAGGAAGTAGACATATAAGTCCAGAAAGCACAGAGAGTCCTAACCAAGATGAACCCAAGGAGGCCCGCACCAAGATACATCATAATTAAAATTCCAAAGATTATAGAAAAAGAGAGAATCTTCTTTTAAATATGTTTTATTGATTTTTTAGAGAGCGAGGAAAGGAGAGAGAGATAGAAACATTGATGTAAAAGAGGTAGATACATTGATTGGCTGCCTCCTACACGCCCCCTACTGGGGATCGAGCCTGCAACTGGGCATGTGCCCTGACCAGGAATCAAACTGCAACCTCTCACTCCATGGGACGACACTCAATCCACTGAGTCACACTGGCTGGGCAAGATAATCTTAAAAGCAGCGAGAGAAAAGCAGTTAGTTACCTACAAGGGAGCTCCCATAAGACTGATTGTTCAACAGAAACATTGCAGGCCTGTATGGATTGGCAAGAAATATTCAAAGTGATGAAAAGCAAGGACCTTTACTTTACTTGGCAAAGCTATCATTTAGAATAGAAGGACACATTAAGAGCTTACTAGACAAGAAAAAGCTAAAGGAGTTCATCACCACCAAACCACTATTACATAAAATGTTAAAGGGTCTTCTTTGAGAAGAAGGGCAAAAAAGATTAAAAAAATATATGAACAATAAGATGACAATAAATATACTTCTATCAACAAGTGAATCTGAAAAACAACAACAAAATAAACAAACAAGCAGAATAGAAAGAGATTCATAAATACAGGGAACATTTTGACAGTTTCCAGGTGGGAGGAGGGTTAGGGAGATGGGTGAAAAATGTTCAGGAATAAGAAGTACAAATTGGTAGTTACAGCATAGTCATGAGGATGTTAATTACAGCATAGGGAATATAGTCAGTAATATTGTAATAGCTAAGTTTGGTGTCAGGTAGATACTAGATTTATCAGGATGCTTACTTAGTAAGTTATATAATGTCTAATTACTGGATTGTACAACTGAAACTAATATAGTATTGTCTTTCAACTATAATTAAAATATATATAAAATACATAAATAATTAAATAAATATTTGACTATTTAAAAAAATCAGTATTATCAATGCATACCAGTGGCTGTTTGTATTCCCACTCTTCTTCCTCAATCTACTACTCCGGTACCTACATTTGTAGGAACTGTGTGTAAACTAAGGGCAGAGTCTGGGTTTGTGCCTGAGGTGCCCTCATGAATGCATGCTTGGGTTCTTAGGGCTGGTCCTTAGTGTCATTTTTCTTGCCTGCTCAAACTTCAACTGTACATTCTTGAGGATTCTTATCCGATAAGTGAGGCCTTGTTGATAATTTTTGAAAATTCCTCATTAAGTCACACTTATATGCATGAGGGATGGAAGGCCCTTGTGAAAGTGTGTAGAAGTGAACCCTGAAGATAAGAATATGGTTTATTTGGGGGGATGGACACTATGCTATGCTCATTTGAAGGAGACATCAAGATTAAGAATAAATACACATACTTACTCCAATAAAAGGGAAAATAGCTAAAACCAGTTTTACCAATTGGGAAATGAGTAACAACAGGTTGTTCAATAGAGGAGTTTGATTGGTGCACTAGATACAAAGATGTTAGAACAGCTAAAAGGCCAAAAGTGGGGTAATGAGTCAGTTGAGATAGTAGCAATAAGTAGGAGCTGCTACCATCCCAGGAACAAACAGGATAAATGTTAGATTTGAGGGCCCAGGATATGGTTCCACCTAATGGGAGCTTGCATTCTCAGTGTAGAGGCTTCCTGTCTGAGAGGATATTCAATAATGGAAAATAAGTCCCCACCCTCAGCAATGCCTCCATTCGAAGCATAGAAAGGAAAGAAATAGAAATACCTCTTCCTCTATCCAATCTTCCCACTTTCTGCCAGGGCATCCCATTGCCTAAATAGAACCAGAAGTTGGCTTAGTGAATGTAGTTTGCAAGGATCTGAGTAGAGCAAGTAAAGAGGAAGAGGCAGATCTGAGAGCAAAAAAGGCGAATAATCAGCACACTGGTGAAAGCTAATTGGTTGTAATCAAGGGGTAACATTTAGCAAATTCCTGTGGGAAATACGTTAAATGACTCAGCATGTCAGGGAAGTGAGATGGAAGAATGGAAACCAGGGTTGTTTCAGTGATTCCACACAAATGGAGGGGGAAAATTGTGCCTTGGATTTCCATATTGTGCACAAGTTATTTGTCATCCCTTTGGTGTGGTCAGAGCTTAATCCAGGAGGACAAAAGCTATATTTATGACCTTAGTTCTAGTAAATGATTGGTGCTAGTGCCTCCCTGTCTGCAGATGCACCAAGAGATTAGTGTCTGTTGGTCCACAGCCTCTTTCTTTCAGATTCCCAATCTCCAGACTGTACGTAGAGCGACAAGCCTGGCAGAACCCACTAAAAGCAATTAGTTCATTTAGGACACATTGAAATATGTGGAATAAACAATTTTGTGTCTTCTATGGGGCCTATTACACTTGAGCTTGAGAAGTACTTATTAATAATTTTTGGTTAATATCTACTTGAAGCACTATAAATTAGCATTTCAAAATAAGGCTGAGTTCAAAGGACAGAGGGTTGGCAGGCAGATGATGAAACAAGCTGAATCTCAACATTCCTCTAGAAATCTGAGGTTTATAGAGGATTGGTTTTGGCATCTCCACTGGAAACTTGCATTTAGAGAGAAGTCTAATACTAAACCAGTTCTGACTTTGCCCAGGATGTGGGTATGAGACAGTAAATCAGTATGATATTGTTGGAAAGAAATCTTCCTGGGCTAGAGTCAGAAGACACAGGTTAGATGCCAAACTTGCCTTTATTAGCAATGTGACCTTGAGTGTGCCACTTAACATTGCTGAGGTTTGGAAGGTAGGGCAGTGGGGAGGGGGTTGATATGTGTGTGGTGGTGGGAGGTGGGAAGGGTAGATTTCTTTAGAGAAAAAAAAGTCGTCTCCTACAACAGTAGACATGAATCCTTTCTGCTGTGCCCATGTCCTTGAAGACATGCAAGGGACACCGAAGTGTGCATAGAAATGTGGCATGTGCTGCAACTAGTTATCACATCTGCTTGATCACATCAGCCATGGTCCCTAATCTCACCTTGATTTTTCTTTTTTTCAGGCATAACTTTACACTGCTAAGAAAATCTTACAATGTAGTGTTTAAGTTAATAATCTCAGGAGTTAGGTAAATATAGACACAAATCCAAGTCCACAGCTGTGTGGCCTTAGGTAACTTACAAAACAGGGTTAGGCCTCTGTTTCCATACCTGTAAAATAGGAAAAATGATCGCTTCTCTGTCAATGCTGCATGCCCTGAATGATGGGGAAATGCATTACAGCTCTTAGTACAGCACCTGACATGAAGCCTCCATCAATTCCGGATGTTATTGCAATTGTGAATTATTAATATTTTAATCAATGTAGTTATTTCTATCAAGCTTATAGTCTTTAGCCATCTAGTCCTCTCCTGTGGGATATTTTCACTGGACTGTGTTTCTGGCTACTTGATTCTTATACATGAAATATGAGAAGTCCTTGGGAGCCTCCCTTGAGCTCAGTCCCAATTCAGGTCCTAACTACTTCCAACTCTTTTCCAGGTGTACTAGGCTGGGTTTCTGAAGGAAAAAAGTTCTCATGTAAATGGTTCATGGGAATGTAATTTATCCTGGGATAATTTTCAGAAAAACATAGGAGGGAAGTGGGGAATGGGAAGAAAAGAGGTCATACAAGAGTGTGGTTTCAAACGAAGTTCTGGGAGGGACATGTTGGCTCAGTCCTACAGATGAGCTCTAAGCATGGGTTACACTCACGTGTGCAAGTAAACTGGCTCCCTGGGAAAACTGGCATTATCCCAGATAGCAAGGTAACTGGTGGTGTCTGTCACTTACTGGTTAGCATGCCCCAGGTGCCTGCAGTTCTCCCTGTGCTCTGGCAAGGCACCTGCTGGCAGCCTGAGGACTAGCTTCCTACCAAGAATCATAAATCTAGCTTTACTGGTGAAAGCAAACTTGGAATTTACATACAATAGTAGATCCTAAGTCAAGAAAGTTCACTATGGGAGGTGATGAATGTGTTCATCTTCAACATTCCACAACATATATGTATATCAAATAATCACCTTGTATACTTTAAATATATACAATTATAGTTTTCAATTATTCCTCAATAAAGTTTTAAAAAGTAGGGGAGGATAAAGAGCTCATCAGCAGCACCTTTTTCCTTTTTTTTGGTTAATCCTTACCCAAGGATATTTTTCCATTGATTTTTATAAAGAGAGAGAGAGTGGAAAGGAGGGAGGAGGAGAGAGAGGAGCGAGAGAGAGAAACATTGATGTGTGAGAGAGACATTGATCAGATGCCTTCTGCATGACCCCATTCGGGGCTGGGGATCAAACCTGCAACCCAGGTATGTGCCCTTGACCTGAATCAAACCCTTGACCCTTCAGTCCGAGGGCCCACGCTTTAACTGCTTGGTCAAAGCAGCCAGGGTCATCGGCAGCATCTTCCACAGCAGTAGTACTAACATTAAAGCGTTTCCCTGAACATAGTACTTTGCCCTTCATGCTTTCAGCTTCATCTCATTTAGCTGGGTGAGATTATTTTCTGTTGACAGATGGTGGAGATGAGTCTTATTTAACATATGTGCATATGTACACACACGAAGACATAAATATTTTGAAATTTATGTTTAACAATCCATGATATTTGGTCTTTCTATGAAAGCAGGCCATTTAATGAAATTTGTACAAATTTATTTGTGCTACAGTGCTTTTAAAAAAGCAAAATAAAAGGCTTTATTTAATAAATATATTTTTATTTAAAAGTTTTAAGTCTCTGCTGAGTCATGACAGCTCAGTTGTCAGAAGTTTGCAAGGATGGACTGCATCAAAAAATCCCAAAGGAGTTAAAATGCTTATTTCTCCTTTCGGGGACAGGTCATGCTTTTCTAACTTAGCACATGATAGTTGCTGTAACATGGCTTCTTAGAACCTCTTCTCAGTGACATCACAGCCAGTGTAGATGTGCAATCATACATGTACACAGCTGAGGAGCGGATACCTGGATTCCTGCCAGGTGTTTCTCTCCCTGGATACTGCCGAGCAGTTGAGTCTCTCACAGCAAGTTCTGGATCAAAACTGGATGTAGATATAATGGGCCTCAGAGTTACCATTTATCAGTTGCTAGAATTAGGACAGAGTTGAGAAACACCTAAATTCCTGATGCCCATCGAATCTCAAGTGTAAATAAAGCAAACTGTAGTAACCAGGGTTGTATAAAGCTTCTTTAGCCATCAACCCATCTCCTTCTCTCATAGGAAAAGAGAACGGACAGTGGGATCTTGCTCCCTGATTCCTGGACCCCCAGCCTCCCTTTCTTTTCATCTGAGTTAAGACATTTTGGTTGCCTGGATACAGCTGAGCTTGTGAAAAAATGTCACTGAGCTGCTGTCATGATGGCCACTTTATTACCATGATTCATAAATGGATTATCTGTGAAAATGGTTCTGCTTTTAGTCATGCCCCCTGCAGGAAGAGACCTGTTCTCATTGGTTTGTTTCAGTGACACACCCAGCTACTGTGATATTTCACAACTGTGGCAGAAGCTTTACTGTAAATGGTATGTGTCCTACAGAATTATTTAACTTCTAATATCATTAACCTCAACATGTGTATTCTGCCCACCTCTTCTATCTTAGTTTAGATTTCTGCTTTTGGGGCATCAGACTCCTCTTAGCTTCTTGTCCCATTTTCCTCTAGTTCTGTTTCAAGAACGAAGCAGTCAACTATACATTGGGAACCAAGCTTCGATGTTTCATAGGAAATGGATGTCATGTGGAGAATGGGCAAAGAAGCACAATTTCATCACTTTTGTGCTTCAACAAGAAGAAGGTGATGTTTTGCCAGTACACTTGCAATCTATCGTATTATTGCCATTAGCTTACTGAGTCTCTACCCCATGCCTGTATCATCACCTGTGTTGAGCCTAGTCCTCAGAACTATCTTTCAAGGGAGGGCTAGTTGGTTGTGACATAGTTAAGTGACAGGAGTGAGATTCTGATCAGGTTTTCTAGGATCCAAGCCTTTATTTTCATCCTTGTAAAGTTTGCTAAGGTTTGTTCCATAGAGCTCTAGGCCTGTATAACCTCCATACCTCTACCTCCACACCTCCTTCCCCAAAAATGGAAAATCGATTTCTAGGAAAGAATCATGAGGAATCACTGTATACAGCAATGTGCTGAAAGTTCTGGCAGGCTCTGCTTTCTGTCGGTCGTGCTGTTTAACTGGTCTTTCCCACAGCTTGGTGAACCATTCCGTTAGCAAGTGCCTGGTTAACACGGGCAGCAAAAACCCTGCACGTGACGCGTGGGGCAAGCGCCACTAGATGATGCTGGCTGGGTTTATGGATTTTTAATCTTCCTTTAAAATGTATTTATATTTTCAGGAGCTTAAAATAATTTTATAATATCAGTAAAATTTATAAATTCTACAATTTCTTTCTTTCTGCTTTTTGAATACCTTTTTCTCTTCTCCAGCCCATCCTGCCGCTCCTCCTCCCTATGACTCCCACCCATCATCATATCATCATTTTTTCCCCACCATCATGACCTGTGGCTGAGGCATATGAGTACCACTTTTCCTCACACCATCCTAACTGCTTCATGAAGATGAGAGAGATGCATATGTTTCCCAAGATCACAGAGCTGGAAGGTGGCTGAACAGAGAGTCAAACCCCTGAATTGCTTTTGAATCCTGGCCATAGAATCACAAGAGACTGGGCCTAGGCATTATTTAATCCTACTTCATCCTTTGTTGTTGAGAAATTGAGTCTTTGAGGATTTAAGAGACAAATTCAAGCATCAGAGCAAAACAGCTGTAGAATAAAGAAGAGCACCCAGGCCTCTGATCATCAGGCCAAATCTATTTCCAGGATGAACTTAGCGACACTCCTGGCAACATATCAAATAGATTTTCTCCCACTTCCTCCTCGTTTTAGGAGTTCAAATATGTGAATCAGGTCATCTAGCATGTGATATGCTCTGCACTGTAATGCGTTTTGTAACTAAATGGAAACTCCACTTTTAATTAACTAACAGTTATTAGCATATCAGTTACTCTAACTCATTACAAACAAATTGGACCAAAAATCTGACTATATGAGCATGAAATAAGCACTATTAAATTTCTATTTAGATAGAGATTCAACTATACTGCTAGTTCAATTATCAAAGAGCAGAAGTATCCCTTACTCAGATTTAGCTCAGAATCAGTATTAAAACTGCCTATAGCTTTTGTTTCCTGTATTTTTCTCATTTCTGGGCAATTGTCTGATAACCTGAATGATAATGAAATAAAGTCAAGTCAACCTTAGGTTCTACTGTAAGATTTTGTCAGACATGACAACTATTTTAATGTATCGTACATTTTAAACATTTGCAAGATTTAAATTTTCCTTTAGGAACAAAAAGAGAGACTATAGTGATACTTTTTTTAAGGAAAAATAGGTACACACAGAACTGACCTAAATTGAAATGTGTTTATTTTAATTTATTAATACCAATTTTTTAAGAGGCAATGAAGTATACTTCTTACAAACAGTAATGCTCTAGCATCACAAGATTGTTTGTGGATTATTAATTCTGTCAACTGCTGAAGGGCAATCAAAGGGACAGAAAACATCTAGGCCACTCAGATGATGACCAATTAAAAAATTAAAGAAAATCTCACCTAGGCCGGTTTGGCTCAGCAGTTAGAACATCGGCCTGTGGACCAAAGAGTCATGGGTTCAATTCCAGTCAAGGGCATGTACCTCGGTTGCGGTTTAGCCCTGGTTGGGGTTGTGCAGGAGGCAACCAATCAATGTGTCTCTTTCACATCAATGTTTCTCTCTCTCCCTCCCTTCCTCCCACTCTGTCTGAAAAATCAATGAAAAAATTTCCTCAGGTGAGGATTAAAAAAATAAAAATAAAGAAAATCTAGAATTGAAATTGTAGCATGTTGAACACTAATAAGAGACATATTTACTACGTAGCAGGATGCAATAAAGGAAAGATGATACATATGTTTCAAAGTGGAGAGATCTGAGTTTAAAACCGATTTCTCCACTGGGACGTCATCCTTTGGTAAGGTTATTAATTTCTGTGAGCCTTTAAATATCTTCATCTGGCATTTACCAAGAGATTGCAACTTCTCCCTTATAGTTTCATCCCGTAAATTCAAGATAGTTGAATTAAAGTCTCTAATACTAGGTTTACATAGTAGGAGCTCAAGAAATGGGGTAATGATACATTATCTTGTGATTGATGTTTGCATAAAAATGGTATTAAAAGGCCAGGTTTGGTGTGCAGTGGGTTAGGGAATGGAACAGAAGGCCAATGAGTTAAAAGCTGAAGGTCTTTGGTTATGTGTGCTTCTTAGAATTTGACCAGACAGTTGATACCTAAAGAAATACAAACGTATATACTTGACTCCTGTGCTGTGATCTTATTGGTGCTAATCAAATTGGAAATGCTGCATTATATTTTAAGCTACTACAATTACTTGTGAATAAATCTATGATTGATGAAAGCATGCCTGTTACAGATAATGGTCATGGAATAAATTGAGCTAAAAATGAATGTCCCCCTCCTCAGCAGAATATCATCTTTGACAAAAAGCAAAAACAGGAGAATCTATGGAAATATCATGAGATGTTTTTGGCCGTGTGATCTTGGCCAATCTACTCATGTTCTGATTTCCAGATTGCTTACATGTCAAAGGATACTAATAAAAATCATCATAAATGCACTACATATATGCACATAGACAGCCACTCTTGGGACAATACTAACTGCCATTAGAGAGTTCTTAGAGACTCGGTTGAGAGTTTTGTCTATTTATGTTCTCAAAAGAACATTTGAGCTGAATATCAGGTCAAACATTCCCTACCTTCTGTTTGTCAAGATGACAATAGTCATATACTGAGCAAGCAGAGATCTTAAAATTACTAAAATAAAAGAAAAATAAAATAGACTAAAGGTCATGACTATTGTTAGCATCAGGAAATATGACTGGTCCAACACAGTGTAGGATAGTAAGTCTGTTTACATATAGCCTGATGATTGGCTCAGAAATTAACTGCCCTCTTGAATCTCAGACATGATTATGGTATAATTGATTCCTGGCATTAAACACACATCAGTCAATTCTCATAGAGAATATTATGAGCTTGTACTTTAAGTCAATAATTTGATTAATTGGGTTTCCAATATAAATTAAAAATTGAATACTTCTAGATGTAACTTCAGTGTTTTCAAAGTTGGTTTTGATAATGTAGAGTAATCCTCATGTTTACATTTAATTTCTCTTTCCATATTTACATTATTTTATAGCTTTAATAATTAAGATTTTTCAGTATTTTGCTTTGTTTTCAACTTTTTTTGTGTTTTTTATTTTTTATTTATTGATTTTAGAGAGCGAGGAAGGGAAAGGGAGAGATAGAAACATCGATGAGAGAAAACATCGATTGGCTGCCTCCTGCATGCCCCTCACTGGGGATTGGGCCCACAACCTGGGCATGTGCCCTGACTGGGAATCGAACCAGTGACCTCTTGGTGCATGGGTTGACGCTCAACCACTGAGCCACACCAGCCAGTCTCAATTATTATTTTTTTTGGTATCGATACTCTCTTAAATTAGTAGAAAGTAACCCCTGTTTTAGAAAGGAAGTGGGGGGGTGGGCATTTACTGAGAACCCATAATGTGCCAGGCATGGAACAAGACACATGAGTGACAGTGATGGTTTTTCTAAGTCGTCACAGCCACCCTGTGAAATAGGCATCTTTTTGCTCATTTACCAGGTGAGTAAGCTGAGGTCCAGAGAGTCTGTCTTGGACCAATAAATGGTGGCAGAGCTGAGCTTTGAACATGAGCTCAGTGATCGCAAACCCCACTGTTTCCACACTTGTGTCAGAGATCATAACTTCTGTTCTATTTAACTCGTCAGTCCTACGGAATGTCTAGTTCTGTTTTTTCCAGGGCCTCAATACATGCCAGTTAATGGTGACAAAACAAGACTGGGTCAATGGAATTGCCGTTAAAACTTGGCTTTGTTTTATTGGTGAAATTCATGAGAAACCAGAGTAAAATTTTTTTAAAAAATCAATGCATGGGCTGCTCTCTGAATGAAAACTCACGTGGAGACTTAGCAGTCACAGGTGTTCTTTCATAGGTATGGTGCAGTGGTGGTTCCCCTGCAGGGCCTTTGCGCTCATTTCTTCCATCAATAACACCAAGCCATCATCATCAGCATCAGTTAACAATGCCAATTCCTTCCTCATGATTAAGGTCCCTCCGCTCAAGGTTGCTGGACATGCCCTTCTGATTCAGAGAATCCAGTAAACCGAAGTAACCTTGCAGTACTTCTTGGAAACTGTCTCTTATATCTTAATGCTCTGCAGGTTTCTGTTGTTGGAAAACTGACTTTCATGTTAAAGTGAAAGAGTTAGTGTTTACCGACAAAACCATCAACACGGTGAATGCCCCTGCTTGTGATTTATTTTGAAAAATAAGGCATTTTTTAGAAAGTGCTGCAAACAGCACACAAACTGATACTTCTTCAATTATAAATACACACACACACACACACACATACACATACAGAGAGAGAGAGATGCATGTTTCATTACTAACACCACTTAAAATGTTGCAGGTTCAACCATGTTGAAATTCTTTTAGACAGTGCAACTGTTTTAAAACTGATTAAAATTGTAATATGAGTGCATGGAAAATGTATCTTTGCACATAGAACTTCTGTTCATGGAGTAAGCCTGAATTCTCAAAAAGTCAGTATAATTACACAGAAGGTATATATGAATGTACGGGACTATGACTGTGCATGAACTTTGAAGATTGTTCTAAACAACACCTGCACAGATCTTTGTGCTGCAACACAGAGAGGAGAATTATCTCGTACAATGAAATGGGAAGACAGGGACGCAGTGATCATCAAAAGTGGCACCGCACAGCTCCCCTCTAAGGATCTGGGCATGTTTGCCATATGTGTTCAGAAAAGTTTAGTAACGTCTAAATCTAACTGGACCCACTTCATGCCCAGTGACCTGAGCATTAAAGTCCTAAAATGTTCTTTCTCTTCTGTCTTTTTGCAGTTTTAAGTAGTCTAGCAGTCTAGAAGGAATTATTCTGTAGTGGCTGGGAGCTCTGCGGAGCTCAGATTCTAAAGTCAGACCAAACTTTCTTACATACTTGACCTACTTGCCAGTATTTTAAAACCCTGGCTTTTAACACTGTCTCCTTTCCAGCAAAAAAAAAAAAAAAAACCCTGCCCCAAATGTTCACCCTGCCAAATAACTATCGGTTAAATTCCAAACTTGTTCTACTTTTCTATTTTAGTCTTTGTTTTGTTTTATAGTAGAGGTGAATAATGATATAGACCTCACAGAATTAATGGGAAATTAAATATCAATGTAAAGCCCTTAACATAAAGGCTGGCATTTGGAAGGGACACTTTAATGGTTAAGTGGTACCAGTGGAAGAAGGAGTAGCACACTGGTAGCAATAGCACTGTTAACTTATTGGTGCACAACCCTGTTCTTTGTGTTCATGAAGAGCCCTGGTCCTGTTGGAGTTCCCAGCAGAAGGGAGCGATGGCGCGTAGACGGGCCTGGAGCCCATCGTGAGCCAGCACAGTGTTTCACTGCAGCCCGAGAGCTCTGCGCCCGGAAAGGCCTCGTGGGAAGGAATAGGTGCTGACACCTTGTTCAAGGCCAGTGTCCCCCGTTAATGGACACTTCTGCTAGACTGGACTCATGTTTCTCATAGACAAACTGACATTTAAAAAATGTTTTCAGAGACCAGTTTGAATTATTATTTTAAGAAACAAGATGCATGACAGTATTATTTCCCTAAATCAATCTATGCACGTATAAGGCAAAAGGTAAAACAAGATACTTACCAAGTACAGAAAAGACAGACTAAGCAATGAAAAGTTTAAAGGACACGAGCCAGCAAATTCGATGGTACCCAGAGAAGGGCAGCTGAAGTTGTGGGGGACTGAAACACCTGTGCTGTTGGGTGAATAGCTAATTGGTGAGGAAAAGTAGAGCAGAGAAAACAGAGTTGGCTACAGGTATGTGTAACCTCAGTAAGCCAGTCACAGTTGGTATTAATCTGGCAGGCAGATGAAGGAGCAATAGAAGTTAAATGAGTCTATTACAAGAAAGAAGGCTTTAATAGACGTATCCGAAGGTGTAATGTCACACTTCAGAAGGCAGGAATCCTCCATTAGTAGAGTCAGAAGTTAAATATTTATTGTTCACAATAAGGGGGGTGGGGTGGGGATCACATATAGCAGAGCAAGGGGAGAAGCACAGTTTCAACGCCAAGATGACCTTGAATGCAAGCCTCATGGGTTTGGCTCTGACAGCACTCGTCAAGGCCACCAGACAATCATAGTGAGTCCCTGTGATATCATTTTCCAGTGAGGTCAACTGAAACTGCGTTTTCAAGCCCTAATTATAATCTTAGACTCAGACTTTTGTTGTTTATTTGTTTTTAATTATCTTTACTGTTGAGAGTATTACAGATGTCATCCTCCCCCCCCCATTGACCTCCTCCTTCCTGCTCCCATCCCCCACCCAGGCTTTTCCCACACTATTGTCTGTGTCCATTGGTTATGCATATATGCATATAAATTCTTTGGTTAATCTCTTCCAACCCCACCCCCCTTCCCTCTGAGATTCTTTAGTCTGTTCCCTGCTTCCATGTCTCTGGATCAACTCTGAAGCTCGAAGGAACCTTAGAAATAATCTAGGCCGGGTTCTCCCAAGAGGTCTTGCCAACATGACTGTCTGGGTCAGAAAGTTGAAAACAAGCCTGAAACTGTATCTCGTCTCTGCAGAGAGCCTGCCTGCTCCGTTCATCACGTCTGCTGTGGGCGTGGGCTGAGGAGAGCGACGAGCGAGTGCTTGTGTGCACGCAGCATGGTGTGCCAGCTGCACGGCTTCCTTCCCCCAGACTCCTAAGTCGTGAGAGAAGGCATCGGGTTTTATCAGTGATGTAGATGCATAGATTGGCTCGATGCGACATTTACTCCTGCCTTTTGTTAGCACTTTCTTCGGGGTATGTACCCTATCTATATATACAGAAGCTGACACAATGCTAATTATATGTATGAATGACTGTAAAAATGTCTTTCACCTGGCACTTAACCACGTGTGGGGCACTGTTCTAAGTACTTTCTATATTTAACTAATTTGATCTTCACAATTTGTTTATGAGGTTTCCATTTCCCATGTTTCTATTTTGAAAATTCCCATTTCACAGAGGGCAAAACAAGACCCTACAAGGTCACATGCCTTGCCTGCGGCCCTGTGATAAGCAGCAGAGCTAGGATTTGAACCCAGGCATCCCAGACCCAGAGTCCAAGCTCTTTGCTACTCTGCTGCTTTGCCTTTTTCCGGTGCTTTTTCAGCTCACCAATAATTAATGACAGAGCCTCTTTACAATACCTTAAGGATGTCTCTGGATGTAGGAGGGTGATTTTCCTGGATTTTTAGGGTTGTACTCCCCTACAACACCTTAACTCTCAGAGAAAGAGGTGCACACAGAACAGTCAGACGAGGCCACTGATCACTGACAAAGTAGCTTTAAGAAACAGATGGAATTGCCAGCTTCTTCAAGCCGATCAAGACTGCATTCATAAGGAAACAGGAGAAATGAGGCCAAACCCATCTTAAAATTCACTTGGACTTGACGAAGGGAGACACTGGTGGGATAGAGTGTGCCTTCTCCCTTTCGCAGGCACTCACTCACTCCCCTGAAGGGAACGCCTCTTTCCGACCTGCTGTGCTGCGAAGATGATTTTTTTAAGTCCTTAAAAGAAATTAGCAAAATAAGCAGTTTACAATAAAGCATTTTCTTTATAAAAGACACATGGCTTAACCACAGCATTCCTCAAAATTGTATGCAACATACTAATTAAAAAAAAAAAAAAAAACACCAAAAAACAACTCAGGTTTTTGTTAAGTACAGGCTTTTAATGAAAGAAGCACAGTCATAAGACTAACTGCAGCTGTTTAGGAAAAAAATAAAAGGTTGAAATAATAGGGTGGACGGGAAAAGAACGAGAAAACTAAATCTGCTGCCAACAAGACGGTGGACCTTCGCCAGCAGAACCAGAGGGAGGAGGGTGCTCAGCCCGCGGTTTCCCCTGGTTTGAGGACAGTGTGCGCACGGTGACCTAAGAACACATGATCCTTAATTTTACCGGCACCAGCTGGCAAGTCAACATCAAGCAACCTAAGCCTGGAAAAATAAATAAATAATTCTCCTTATTCAAAGAACAATGGCTCCAAGAGCATGAAAAATCAAGGACATTGTATTATACTAAGAATCACAGAACTTTTAAAAACTGTTACGAACAGATGCCAAAAGGGCCTGGAAAATGCAATGAGGACACAAATGCCATCAGAAGGAAGGGGGGTGAGACGATATTTATGAAAGATACAGGAAGAGTTAAAAAGATAATACAAGGGCTGAGGGTGTACTTGTGAGAACCACCTGGGCTCACACATGTAACCAGGGAAAATCCCCTTTGTTTCCCACTGTTGCAACTTTCTCGGAGCCCTCTGCATACTGGATACTTTCTTTCCCCTGCTTCTCACCCTTTCCCATTTTGTTTCTTCAGAGTATTTGCCAATATCAGCAACTTCTTGTTAATATCTATAATTACTTGGCAATCATCTTTCTCCCCACTAGAAAGTAAGCTTAGTGAGAGCTGGAAGCTTGTCCCTCTTATTAAGTACACATTTCCAGCACAGAGAATAAAGCCTGGGATGTACTATGTTTGGGGTGACATGTTTTAAATGAATGGATGTCCCTCAGAGGAATAGTCTCCTTTATAAGGAGATATAGAGCTCTTCATTATAAAAAGAACAGAGTTATGGGGCAAAAGCTCAGCAATCTTGAAGAAACTGGAGGTAGTGAGTGGGGTGTCTTCTGGATGAGGCAGATCCCAGGTGTCATGAGGAAGAAGACACAGATGGGACTCATGGTGGGCCGATCTGCTGCTCTCCCTCTCCTTCCATTTAGTTATCTGTTTAACCTATACTGAGCCGCTACTTCACCCCACATATTAGACATTTGGTGGACAATAAACAGTGTCCAATCATTCTACTCAAAGGATTGTGGTCTACAGAGACAGGCACATGAGTGATAGGGCAGCTGCAGAGGGAGAATTCAGATGATGTTGGGTGGGGATGAATACTGGGAGCACCCTGAGCTACATTATTAATGCTTCTCAAAAATGTCATTATCAGGAAGGGACTTAGAACATGGACCATGGACTAAGGACCATTTATGAATGGAAGAATCAGTTATCTGAATTATGGGGAATCTGGGAATAGGGTTGTATAAAACAATCAGGCTATTTGGGGGGAGGGATTGGAGTTAGTGTAGGGGAGTTGGAAACCTTTTTAAAGTAAAGCTGTGCTGTCCAATAAGGCAGCCATTATTTATAAGTAGCAATTTTATATTACATTTTAATTAATTTAATTTTAAATAAATGAAAACTTTTTCTCATTTCAAATACTCAATAGCCACATTTGGCTTGTGGTTACCATACTGGAAAGCACAGATATAGACCATTCTCATCACCACAGAAACTTCTGCTGGATGGTGGTGGTCTAGAAAGTATTACCTGTCCTCTGTTTTCCTTTCCTTGCCTACATCAGGGTTGAAAGACCAGTTTTCCATGGCTCGTGGTGCTCAAAATTCTCTGACATCTTTCATTGATCACTTCATTTATTTCGGTTTTAAGAGGCTCTTGAATACCTTTACTGTTCTATAATTTGGGGATCCCAAAATGAGTATTGCTAATCTGTCAGCTGCCCTCATGGAGAATACATCTTGCTGAAGAAACAGAAAATAAACAAATAAACATATCTATAAGCAGTATATTTTAGGTAATGATAACTGTCTAAAGAAATGTTAGTGGGTTCAGATTAGTTCAGGTGTAGCCATCCCATGTCCTGATCCCTTCTCACTAGAGCTGACATCAGCAACACCAAAAACCCTTTGAATTATAGTCTGCTTCCAAAATATACGGCATTTATCCCAAAGGCCTGGATGCTGAACTTCCTTAAAGACCATATTTTCCACTCCAAATAATAGGGCAAATAATCTTTTTAAGTCCTTTATTTTTATTTTCTGGATTTGTGAAGATATTGATAGAAAAGAGTATGACAAAGGAGTAGGGTTTTATTGAAAAATATGTATGTTTAAATAATTCAGGAGATTATCATAGAGCTCGGGAACAGACCACAGCGTAGGCTATGGCTCCTCTCATTGAGCTTGATTTTAAGTGACCGGGAAGGAGGGAAGGACCTGTGTGTCTATTACTTCCTGATGCTGAGCATCTCACCCTCTACAGAGTATATGGTGGATTTTCTTTTTATTTCAGCATTTTGAATAATAAACTCCAGTACCTATAAATTATTTTCTCCCACTCACTTGTAAGAAGAAATCTTTGTGTTCCTAGAGGTGGGGATCACTGAAGTCTTTTAACAGCACTTTAGAGATGTTTTGGAAAACGGCAGTGATCACTTTCACAACCAACTCAGCAGTGTAATGTATCAGTTTTGTATATAAAAGGCTGGTATATGTCTGTGGGTGGAACCATTAAATGACGTCCCTCCAAAGCTGCATTTAAATAGTGGCACAGTGTGCTGCAGTCAGAGATAAGAATTTACTCTCTCACTTGCTACCTGTGTGGCCGCGGGAACACTGAGCCCCACTCTTTATATGTAAAGTATGTAATGCAAATAATAAATAATATAAAAATATATGCAACATAAAAATAATAATTGTCTCTCACAACTACCATGAGTAGGACTGTCAGATTTTACCAAAAAACAACAACAACAACAACAAAAAATAGAACATACTGTTAAACTTGAATTTCATATAAATGTTGAAAACATGTGCAATATTTGGGACACTTACACTATAAAAATGTATCATTTATCCGGAATTCACATTTAACGGAGTGTCCTGTATTTTAACTGATAAACCTAGTCCTGAGAGTTATTTGAGAGAACCCTCAAAGTAATATGTCAGGTTTTTTTTTTCTTTTTCCTTAGATACTAGTACATACAGATGGTCCCCAACTTACAATGGTTCAACTTACGATTTTTCAACTTGATGATGGTGGGAAAGTGATGTACAGTACAAATCCTACTTCAGCTGTTGCAGTTTGATCTGGGGACATGTGGTAGGAGACTCTTGTGCTGTACGGCAGTGTGGCAGTGAGCACAGCTCCCAGTCCGCCACGCGGTCACAGGGTAAATGACTGATCGCTACAGTGTGCTATGTTGCCAACATTTTTTGGATTCTGTTTTCGATAAATTATATGAGCTGTTCAACACTTTACTATAAGATAGCCTTTGTGTTAGCCGATCTTGCCCAACTGCAGGCTCATGCAAGTGTTCCGAGCACACTGGAAGTAGGTCAGGCTAAACAATGATGTTTCATAGGTTAGGTGTATTATACACATTGTTGACATACAGTATTTTCAACTTACCACAAGTTTATCAGGACGTGACCCCAATAAACTTGTAAATCACAGAGCATCTGTCCTGGCAAAATAGTATTTATGGCTGTAGTTTCTGTAGCAAAACATTCTGGGTGCAGGTCCTCACTCTGTTTCTTCTCAGCAGGGTGAACACAGACAATTTATTCAATGTTGTAACGTTTCAATTTCCTTACCTTTAAATGGGAATAATAATAGTACTGACCTCATATGGTTGTGTAAATTAAATATAAGATAATATAAATGCATAGAATCTGCCTTTTACATGAGCTATTATTAGTATATCTAATATCCTCTCCAGTTTTCAGATCAGAGTATATACATAATAAATATGTTGAATGGAGAAAGAAAAAAAATAAGAGAGGGAGAGAGTGAGGGAGGGAGGAAGAGAAAGCCCACAGAGGAGGGGAGGGAGAATGAGAGACAAAAGCATCACCTAGAGCACCAAAACGTGCTGGAGGAAAACAGAGACTCAGTTGTGAAGAATAACCACAATTTCTACTCACAAGCAGGTAAGCTTGGCTCTAAAAGTGATTGGCGAGTTGCCCCCCCCCCCCAAAGGAAACTAATAACAGAGGTGATTTTAAAAAAAGAAAGAAAGAAAGAAGAGAAAAAAAAAATAGCTGCCAGGATCTTACCCAAATAAATACATTTGGAAAAGAATCCATCTCTCTGCTTATGTGCAAATAATGAAAAGATGTGCAGAGATGACACATTTCAAGAATAAATTTGAAGAGAATTGTTTCATACAATTTCACAAAGAGACCTTAGGGAAGGAGAGCCTATGCAGTAATTAAACCACTTGTCGCCCTCCCACACTGGCAGATCTATGGAGATGTCACTTCAGGGAACGTGAGGACGGCTCTCCCATGGGAGCACTTCGCTTTGGGGAGTCTGAGGCTTTACATAAAGAGGTCATTTGCTCCATAGATTCAAAGAGCGATTACAGCAGTGACAAGTTATCTTATTGTAAGAAATGTGGCCACCTTTCATTTACTCACACCTCAAGCCAAGCTGGATTCTTTCTGTGGATATAAGTATATTTCAAATGTTTCAGAATAATGACTTCAGATACTTTTTGTCAAAATGAAAAGAAGGGAATGGAGACTGGTGCTATTTTTATGTTCCTTAAATCCTGCCATCAGTCCTGCTTCTTATTGACATTGTCTGGAGAGCAAAAGGAGGGACCTGGCGGGTTAGTGAGTGCACCCCGGAGAAGTTCTGCAGGGTCTCCACTGGAGAGCGTGAACCAGAGTTCAGCCCACAAAACTATGTCCCGTCATGGAGGATGGATCATAGAAGTAAATGATAAGAGGATATGGCATGGAAGAGGGATTGTAAACCAGGAAAGGAAAGAGAGGGACAGCAGCCAACACAGATGGCTGGGGGAAGATCCAGTTTTCTTTCCGAGGAGGAAGTGTGTGGTTGTGAGCCTGGGGGCATTGTTGGAGACAGATATTTTATTTTCACTTGTCTTTCCTCATCTATTTTGCATAATAAGGAAATATTGGACAGGACTGGTCATGCCAGGGGGATTGGAACATCAGGCCTCGGAGTCTAACAGACCCAGGATCATTGCAAACTCTCACTTTTTAGCACCTTGAGAAATGTACTTAGTCTCTGCTTTCATGTCTTCATTTTGTAAAAGGAGGATTAAAAATATCAGTAACCTTAAAGAGTTATTTTGAAAGTAAATAAATAACATTTTGTAAGTGCTTGCCACAGAATATGACACAAAATAAACCCTTAAATGGTGTGAGCTGCTATGACCATCAGCATTTAATGTCTGCCAGTTTGCATAGCACCCTTCACTCCTGTACCTACGCAGGTGCCATTATACAAATGCACTTTTGAAAAAAAATTTACTACAGATGATGAGCTACACATTCAAGAACTTAAAATTTTTTGTGAAACACCCTTCACAACATTAGAAAAAGTTCATCAAAACAATGAAATGCACATTATAGGATTTTCATTAGTATAGATTTTTATTCAAAATTATAACGTAAATGGAAAGCCAAATAAATGTTTACAAAGCCCAGTGAGAGTAGTACGTGATAAATGAAGAAAAATAACAACTAAAAAGCACACCAAAAAAAAAGCCCTGAATAATTGGAGAATGGTTCACACAGGAAGACTTTAATCCACCACAATCAGAAGGTCCTGTGTTTTCTGATTTGTACAATGGATGTGTCCAGATGTATGTACTCGAGCTTACCCAGTCAGGTGGTGCCCACTTTGCAAAACGGCTAGTTCATGTTAGATAGGAAGTCAGGGGCCAAGGAACAATACAAAGGATATGAATCCTTGAGAAGATTACAAATTAGAGAGCGAACCTTGCAGTCCAGCTGTTACCAACTGACTTTATGTGAACATGACCTGCGAAGTCAGGAGCCACTGCCTGCATGTCTGACCCTCCTCGGCACCGCTGGGCCCTGGAGGCTCAGCACGTGAGCCTGGTTGCTTTGCAGGGGCAGTCACATGTGGGCTTCTTCGCTGCACTTTTACTCCCAAAGGCCTAATGGAATACATAGTCAGGTAATTGATAGTATTTGGTAAGCCCTGGAAAATATCTGTGGAAAGAAGATAATCTCTCATCAACATTATGAATGGCATTGATCACACAAGTGTCAAAGACATACAATCTGTCTTAATGAATATTTCTAAGATAAAGGGATGGTGGTAGATACCTTTTTAAAATGCCAGAAAATGCTAAGAGTGTAGGTTTCCATCCTTTGACCAAGAAGTTAAACCTGGATAATTTGTAACCTACAGAAGATTTCTGCCCGTGGAGAAGGGGAATTAGATGCATCACAGTATTTCCCTAAGTTGGCATTACCTTGGGTCACTCAATTTGATTTGGTGTACAACCTTGTATAAAACTTGTCCAAATCCATTGTAATAAAATTAAATCAGTTAGTGATTAGAATTGAAGTTGAATGCACAAAAAAGCATTGTGGAATATAATGAAAAAAAAAAAAAAAAAAAGCTGATGAACAAAATAGACCAAGACATAGAAAGGAGTACAGTTCAGACTGATGAACCTCAGTGGTGGGGGGGAAGGGGGGAGGGATGAGATAAACCATAAAACTTATATGCATGTATGCATAACCAATGGACATAGACAACAATGCTTGGCTGGGGGGAGGGGTGGGGGCAGGATAGGAAGGACCGTGTCTAGGGGGAAAAAGGAGAAACGTCTGTAACAAAAATAAATTAATTAATAAAAAAATTAAATAAAAAAAAGAACAAAAGAACAACTACATTATAACATTCCCGGCAGTCAAGCAATGAAAACAATGAACTTATTTTGCTTTTTTTGCTGTCAAGGACAAAAGTGAAAAGGTGATCCATTTGTATGAGGGAGCTGCTGATATTTATAGCCTCGGCCACTTTTAGATTGCCTTCATTACAATTTTATCCTCAATTATCCCCTTTTAGATTATGTTTAAAAATTTAAGGTACTGTCTCACTATTTTAAAAGAGGCAGAACATGTTCCTATATTAATAATGAAAAATATGACAGATGGGAGAATTTTCTTCTATTCAGAATGACCTGCATTTTTTCCCCTACCATAAACATAAACAATTCGCAATTTAATCATAGCATGTTGTTTTTTTTTTATGAGCTAAGTAAATGTTTATTATTCTTTTGTGATTGATAAATGCAATAGTGACAACCCAAAAAGACCGAAAGGAGCAGAATCCCCACCATTCCCATGGGGTTTTGATGTTAACAAACAGAAGCTGTTACTGTGCTGTCACAGTGAGATCTCAGGGTTAGCTTGTTACTGCTGCAGAGCCCGTCCTGTCCTGACTAATCCACAAGGAAACAGATCACAGGCCCCCTCTCTGGCGTGGTGCCGGAGAGGCCTGAGCAGAGGGAGCCAGTAGGTGGATTGCAATACAGGGACAGCGATTAGCGCCCAGCTCTCGTGAAGAAGCACTGGCGGGCCTTCTTGAAGCCGATGCGCTGGTAGAGGGCAGGTTCTGCAGCACAGTGGTGGGGAGGACAACCTCACTGTAGCCCCGGTCCCGTGCAGACAGGGCCCTGTTGTGCCAAGGCTACACTTAAGAGATGCAGCTGCAAGGGTCCTTCGGCAGGGTGGGCTCCTCAACAGGCAGAGCTCCCACCGTGCCCACCACCTGCCCCTCACACTCAGCCACCCAAAAGCAGGTGCCACGCTCACTGAAGTAGGAGTCGGTGAGGTCACACATGTCTGTGTGCAAACTGTTGACCACATACAGGCTCCAGGGGTATTTGGCAAGGAACCTCAGGGCAGCAAGGAGGGTGAGGCCAGCCACGAGAGCCAAGAGCCAGGACCCAGAGACCAGGAATGGGGCTAGGGGCCCCTCAAGCAAGAGCACAGTGTTCTTGGGAGTTTCAGGATGTGGCCGAAGGCGGTGGGGACGTGCTCGGCCACGACCTGGAAGAACAAGCCCAGGAGCCGTTGGTGGTATTTGCAGATGTGATAAGGAGCCATGGAAGATGTGTGTGTCTGAGTTCCTGCATCCCTTCCTGGCAGCCCTGGGGAAGAGATAGGAAGCCATGTGAGAACCCCCATCTCTCCCACTTCCCAGATACCAGAGAGACCCTGGGCAAGGGCTTGTCTTTCTCCTGCTGCCCGAAGAAATAGGCCACAGCCACTGGGAGAACGTGTAGGATCAGGAAGACCTACATTTGATCCTGGCTCCATTTCTTTCAGGCTGTGTGACCTTGGGCATGTCACTTAACCTATCTGAGCCTCTATTTCTTCATCTGTACAACATGGTCAAATCAAAACCTGCCTTCTGAGATTGTTCTGAGAATTTGATAAAACAACATACACAAAACTCTGGTATATAAAGTACCCTCCCCTCCACCCTCTTCCCCCTTTCCCTGGCTCTCCTCTCAGCCTGGTACACTGGGTGACACTGTGCAGCAGCCAGAGCACGTGCCCCCTACCCTTTGGTCCCTCCTCCAGGGTCCGTACTTTGCAGGAAGTCTGTGTTCCCAAGCACAGGTTTCAGCAGAGGCTCCTTCCCCCTTGATTGCAAGTGTTTAGGCCACTGAGGCAGCATAAGAGCCAAACACCCAAACTGGCCCTGCCTTGAGAGCCAGAGGAGGACCCGGGGCCCCAGGACACACTGAGCAGTCCTTCCACCATGTCCTCTCACCTGCTACCACAAAAGCCTAGAATGTCCAGGGTGGCCTCAGCCTGGCTTCTTCCCTCAGCCTCTGACCGACATCCAGGAAGACTAGGCACAGCCCGCTCTGCCTCTGGGGACCAGGCCCTGGAGGACACCTCATTGGCTGGTCCCTGGACATTTGTTTGTTTTTTGCTTGTCTGTTTTTATTGAATTTACTAGAGTGACATTGGTTCACAAAACCACACAGTTTTCAAGTGTACAACTCCACAAAATGTCATCTGTACATGGCATCGTGCACACATTGCCCCAAGCAAAGCCCTTCTGTCCCCATCGATCTCCCCTTTGTCCACCTCTGCCTCCCCCACCCCCTCCCCTCTGGTTATCACCATGCTGTTGTCTGTGTCTGTGTGACATATGTATACGGTTTCTGGTTTATCCCTTTGCCTTCTTTCATCCAGCCCCTCAGTGCCCTTCCCCTCCCACAGCGGTCAGTCTGCTCCAGGTGCCCACGCCTCTGGTTCTATCTTGCTGTCAGTTTATTTTGTTCCTTAGATTCCACAGATAAGTGAGATCATGTGGTATTTGTCTTTCTCTAATTGGCCCCAACCTCATGAGACCGGCAGGACAGAAATGACAATTGGTTCAGGACTTGTGCCGGCCTCCAGAGAAATCCCGGACTAGGCAGCTCCGTGTGTGAGTACCCTGCACACCAGGCTCGCACAGCCTCTCCGATTCTCAACAAGCACTGGATTTCTCTTGCAGAAACATGTTCTCGTTTTGGCCACCAAATGACCGACCGCATGTACAGGGTTTAAATCAAAGATATGTATAGGGTATTACATATGTACCAAAGGGACAGTTAACTTGAATACAAGGTAAAAATCAGCAACCGGGTCTACAACCCAGTGCTGAGATCAGAAGCAAGCTGCCAGGACCATCTCTTTCTGAAGGCCGATCCCAGTTTCACAAGACCAGCACGAGTGTGTACATGTGCCAGGACAAACTCGGATCCACTCAGGCAGCAAATGCTGCTCGTCGGCCCGCACTGCGTTTAGAAGCATTTGCAGGGGACGGTGGGCCCGGCCGGCTGCGCTCCTGCTTGCGCTCCGCCTCTGCTGGACGCTGAACAGCGAGGCCGCGATGGAGCCGCCAGCCCGCACCCAGTACTGGCACTCCAGTGGTGGCCAGCTCCTGCTTGAAGTCCAGGGTGACACAGCAGAGCTTTTCCTTGATGTCACCCACAGCTTCCCACTCTGGCCACGCTCTGGAGGATCTTCATGGAGTAGCGGGTCAGGTTCCGGCCAGCCGAGTCCAGACGCAGGACGGTGTGGAGCAGGGTGCAGCCCTCGCAGATGGGCACAGTGGGGGTGACCCCGTCTCCAGAGTCCAGTACCACGCCCGTCGTGCAGCCAGAAGTGTACAGGGACAGCATGGCCCGCACGGCCACGTACATGGCTGGAGTGTTGAAGGTCTCAAACATGATCTGAGTCATCTTCTCCCAGCTGGCCTTGGGGTCAGGGCGCCTCGGTCAACGGCTCTAGGTGCTCCGCAGGGACCGCACACACCTCGTTGTAGAAGAGTGGTGCCAGATCCTCTCTGTCACCCAGTTGGCGAGGACGCCGTGCTCGATGGAGTGCCAGATCCTCTCTGTCACCCAGTTGGCGAGGACGCCGTGCTCGATGGGTGGGCACTTTGGGGTCAGGGTGCTGCTCTTGCTGTGGGCCTCACACCCGTGTAGCTGTCCTTCTGCCCCCGGCCCACCATGACGCCCCGGTGTCGGGGTGCCCAACGATGGAAGGGAACACGACCCAGGGCCTCATTCCCAGCGAAGTCGGCTTTGCAAATGCCAGCGCCCTTGTCAGTGACGAGCACAGGACCTCTTCCATGGCGGCCCGCGAGGGCAGCTGTCGCGGGGCCCGGAGGGCGAGCGGAGCAGCGGGGCAGGCCTGGGAGCCAGCTGCAGAGAGAGCGGCACTGTGTGCTTAGGAAACGGCGACTTCCTAAATCCCAGCCTGCATCTGCTCTATTAGTCTTTATTTTTTACTGAAAATATTTAGCACTTCAATTCCCCAATATAAAAACTGTGAATCTGAAATCTTTATTATTAAATAATTATCAAAAGCCCATTTGGAAAAAAATTATATATAAAAGTATGTCTAAAGGATAAAATTTTATTTTATTCTATTTATTTAGATATTTATAAGTTCATCATTCTAATAATGTATTCATTTGTCAAAACTATATTAGAGACATTAAAATCTCTAAGAAATGTATTTCTATCAATTTACTTTATTTTTTAAAAGTTTTCATTTTAGCCCTGGCCGGTTTGGCTCAGCGGTTAGAGCATCCGCCTGGGGTCCAGAGAGACCTGGGTTCGGTTCCCGCTAAGGGCATGTACTTCGGTTGCAGTTTGTCCCCGGCCCTGGTTGGTCGTGCGGATGGCAGCCACTCGATGTGTCCCTTTCACGTCGATGTTTCTCTCTCTCTCTCTTCCTCTCTCTCCCTCCCATTCTATCTGAACAAAAAATGAAAAAAAATGTCCTCGGGTGATGATAAAAAAAAAAAAAAAATTAAAAATAAATAAATAAATAAAAGTTTTCATTTTAAAATCTACTTGGATCCTATTTAATAATTGCAAATAAAATTTTATATATGTTATATTGTCATTGGGTATCTATAAATTTTACAAAATAATGTTTTTATTTTATCATTTGTCCTTTTTTTTTTGGCAAAAATACTTTTGCATAATTTTTCTCTTACTGCAACTGCCTAAAAAATGTCCTGTAACTTTTTAATGCCCTGTATATTGTTATTGTTTCTCTTACAAGCAACTTTGAATTAAATCATTTTTACCAGATCTCAGGGTCTTGGATTTTAGGAGAAGATTTTCACTAATTTATATTTACTTAAACATGTTATAACTAATATACCACTATCCTTTCTGTTTTCATTGCTCATGCTATATTTTATCTTTGACTATATTACTTGTTTTCATTAAGTGAGTATGTTTTGTTGTATGTCCTGCTTGGTTGCTGTTTACCTCTTTATAAGTTTGAAGATACTTTATACATCTTGGTTTTATTATTACTGGTGATTATCTTTAAATTTTTTGTAAAAATTAGCATCTAATTTTATTTATTTTTCAAAATTAATATTTGATTTATAGATTTGGCATCCTCCCCTGCACATCTTAGTCTTCGTCAACTCTGCTCTCTACACCAGGGATGAATATCTGTTCTTTTCCACACTTTTTTGCTTACATGATGATGATAAGCTCACTTACCTTACAGGGTTTTTGAAAGAATAAAATGGTATGTGACATGTTAATTGCTTAATACACAAAGTGGCACACCCAAAGCTCTTAATGATTATTACAATCTTAAATCATCATCATACTTAACATCATCACATTTTTTTCTTCTTCTTATACCCTTAAATCTAGTTTAGCTTTTAAAAATATTATCAGGGCCTGGCCGGTGTGGCTCAGTGGATTGAGTGTTGTCCCATATACTGAGAGGTTTTGATTCCTGGTCAGGGCATGTGCCCGGGGTTGCGGGCTCAATCCCAGGTAGGCGATGTGCAGGAGGCAGCCAATCGATGTATCTCTCTCACATTGATGTTTCTATCTCTCTCTCCCTTTCTCTCACTGTAAAAAATCAATAAAACATTTTTTTAAAAAAATTTTTAATAAAATATTATCAGAGTTGAAAATCAGGTTCATGCTTTTGTTTTATTTGTAAACTTGAAAACCTTCTTTTTCAATATTTTCTTTTCCCTATATTTTTTTGAGAATATCTTTTTTGCTGCATCCACACAAATAAAACTCATGTAATGTTACTTTTTTGAGAGCAGGAGTATAATTAAATTTATCTTAAATCAAGCTTATTATTTCTCTGTCTCAAATATTAGACATTTATAGCTTTATACCATCATATGCCTGTGTCAGTCAAATATTCAGCTTTCTTCTAATATATATAAAGGTTTTTTTGTTTTGTTGTGTTTTGGTTTTTTATCCTCACCCAAGGACATTTTTGCATTTATCTTCAGATAGAGTGGGAGGGAGAAAGGGAGAAAGAGAGAGAGAGAAACATCAATGTGAGAGAGACACATCGACTGGTTGCTACCCACACGACCCCACCTGGGGCTGGGGACAAACTGCAACTGAGGTACGTGCCCTTAGCAGGAACCAAACCTAGGACTCTCTGGTCCCCAGGCTGACGCTCTACCCACTGAGCCAAACCAGCCAGGGCAAATATATATAGAGTTTTAAATGTTTTTCTATTTATCTCTTATTAAATCTGGACATTATTTAAAAAGTGAGTAAACATAAAATTTTATGTTATTTTCTCAAAATTTACTTTAAAGAAAATTGATCACTTAAAGCAAAAAGCATAATAATATCACTTAGGGTTTACAACGATATGAAACTGTTGCACAGAGGAAACGTGAGAGTCGAGTGGGTAACTGAAACACATCGTGGCCAGAGTATTGCATCTGTGCAGTGCAGAGCGGAAGGGGGCAGGTGTCGAGGTGAAGTGTAGAGCATAGGAGATATAATCATCTCTAATGAGTTAAAAACACCTTACTGTTATACCTAGCAAAGAAGCCAATAGAGGAAATACAACAGGATAGAAAAACATTTTTTGGTCAACCCAAACAAGTCATTAAAGGGGCAACAGAACAAAATCAGAAGAAACAAATGAAAACATCGAGTTGGCTTATGCTCAGACCTATCATGGGCATGACAAAAAGCAAGTGGACTAAATGCCTTAAAAAAAGAGACAGTTGGTCAGAATAGCATAGAAAAGGCAATATCCAACAGTTAGTGGTATACATGAGATACATTTTATATTTAAAGACCCAGATATATTTCAAGTAAAATGATGGAAAAACATACCATGCAAACAGTAAGGATAAAAATAGAAACCTCATGACTATGTTAATAAAAGACAAAGCAGTCTTTATGGCAGAGTAATAAAGAGAGACAAAGGAAAAGTACACAATAATACAGGAATCAATTCACCAGGAAGACATGACAATTGTTTATTTTTTTCTTTATTTTTTCTGTCTCCATTTATCCCCCTACACCTTCTTCCACCTCCACACACCCCTACCCCCACGCAATCACCACACTGTTATCCATGTCCATGAGTAAGACATGACAATTCTAAACAGAGTTTTACCTGATAAAGCTAATAAAAGGTAATAAAAATTCACTAAGCAAACTGTCAGAACTAAAGGGAGAAATGGGAGAAATTCTCAATGACATTTGGATATTTTAACACTCTTGTTTCAGTAATGAATGAAACTAGTTGACTACCCCCCCCATAAAAAAGTCAATGAAGTATATGGAAGAGCTAAACAACATCACCAATCTACTTGACCTAAGTGGCATATATAGAGCATCCCAATTAAAATTCACAGAATACATATGTTTTTCAAGGGCCATTTAATACTCTTCAAGATAGACCATATTCTTGCACATAAAATAATCTAAATAATTTCAAAAGTTTGAAATCTTAGAATTCTCTGTGAAAATTTAAATTAGAAATCAGTAACATTTAAGTACCTTCAAAATCTGTGGCTATTTATAAATCAAATACAAATTTCTAAGTGATTCATAAGCCAAACAAGGAAATGCAATGGACTTTTTAAAGTATTTTGAACAACATGAAAATGAAAAGGCAAGCATATCAAAATCTGTGAGGTATAGCTGCAACAGAGCTTAGAGGGGAAAGTATAGCTTTATATGACTATTAGAAAAGAAGAAATGCTTAAAGCAATTACATATCCTTTAACCTTAAGAAGCCAAAAGAAAATAAGCCCCCGAATCATTTTAATGGAGAGCAAAACTAATAATAGCTATTAGGAATGCCAAAGGCTGAAATTTTGAAAAGATCAATATAATTAAGTAATACCTAGTAAGACAAACAGAGACAGAACTGATCACCAATATCAGGAATGAAAGTGAAGAAATCAGTCCTTATTCCACAGACATGAAATGGTAGTACAGAAATACTACGAACTCTATACATTTATAAATGTGACAAGGTAGATGGAAGAAGAAGTTCCTTAAAAAACAAGTTACCAAAACTGATGGCAAAAGAAATGAAAATCTGAATGTCCTAAATGTATTAACTAATTCAAATTTCTATTAACAAAATTGCCCATGAAGAAATCTGAATGAATGTAAATTTAGCAAACAAGGAAGAAGCAGTACCAATTTCAGTCATACTTTTTCAGAAAGTAAAAGAGAAATGGAGCCCGGCTGGTGTGGCTCAGTCCTCCTGGTCCTGGTTCAGTTCCCGGCCAGGGCACGTGCCTGGATTGCAGGCTTGATCCCCAGTACGGGGCGTGCAGGAGGCAGCCGATATGTTTTTCTCTCTCTCACCTTCTCCCTTCCTCTCTCTCTAAAATCAATAAAAAACATATTTAAAAAATTTTTTCAAACTGAAAAGTGTAAGATTAGACTCTAATTCTAGAGTGCTAATAAAATAATATGTAAAAATAAATAAATAAATAAAAATAAAAGAGGAATGGACACTTTCCAACTCGTTTTATGAGGCCAGTATTACATCACATACGAAGTATGACAGTGACAAGACAAAAAGAAAATTCATATCCCTCAGGAATCTAGATTAAAAAAAAAATACTGAGCAAAATATTAGCAACTCAAACATTTTTTCTGAAAAGGATAGATACGCATGCCATGACGATGAGTGAGGTTTGCATCAAAAATGCAGAATTGGTCCAACATGTGAAAATAAATCAATAAAACATACTATATTCCCAGATTAAGAAAGAGAAATATGATCATTTTAATAGGAAAAAAGAAAGCTTTTAATAAAGTTCAGTACCTATACACCATCAAAATGAAAATGATCAACAAATTAGGAATAGAACGAAACTTTCTCAATCTGACACATACACACACACACAAAAAAAAAACATTAAAAATGAACCTATACCTATTACCAATCTTAATGGTAAAAACAAACAAACAAACAACTTAATCATTTTCCCCTATGACCAGAAATAAAGTAAGAATCCCGCCTCTTATCATTTCTATTCAGTAATGCTCTGATGCGATAGCTGTGCAGTATGGAATCATCATCATCATTATCTTGGAAGATATACAAGTGGTTAATAAGAAAAAAGGTACTTAATGCCATTAATTATCCAATAAATGCAAATTAAAATAAAAATAAGATACAATTTTACACCTATAAAAAGGCCAGAATGAAAGGAGACAGGGAATACCAGTTCTAGACAATGATATGTCACAATTGAAATGTCCTGTACTGTGGAGAGAGTATAAAACAATGCAACTAGTTTTGCAAACATTTTTGGCAGGTTCTCATAAAGAAACATACATTTAGGATAGTAGTTTCTTTCCTAGTATTCCAAGAGGAATACAAGCATATATCCATAAAAAGACATGTACACAAATGTTCATAGCAGATGTATTTATGAGTCCAAAATAATAAAATATCCATCAGAGGTAAATGGATAAACAAACTGTGGTATCTTCATTGAATGAATATTACTCAGCAATAATAAGGAGCAAACTACAGATATTATGTTGAGCAAAAGAAACTGCAGTGATTGGATAAATCTCACAGATAGTTTTAATTGTGTAATAACAAAACCGTTTTTGAAACACCTGTTAATGCCGAAAAACAGGAACTTAGTTTGGATATATACCTCATCATATTTTTACTTTAGTGAGTATAAATATTCTTAATTTACTTATTTAGGGATGCCTGCGGATTTTTTCAAGGATAATGAAGCGATTCTAACAAAACAAATAAAATTCCACTGTGATAATTCTCCATAACACTGCTACTAATAGCAGTTAACACGTATTAAACACTTGTTACGTATCTCATCATAGTCCAGATACTGATTTCAAATTAAACTGATCCTATGAATTATCTTGTTTTCTCACTCTCCCTCATTCTAAGAAAGGGTCACATAGGAAAAACGAATCTCAGCTATGATTTGATTATTGAGACAGGCTTTGTACTGTAAGAAAGACTTTAGAGGAACTCTGAAAATTTGGGGAAGTTACTTAAATTCCAAGTATCTATATTTATGAATTAAAGGTGATAAATTCTATCCCATAGAGTTATTTCAAAGACAATTTGAGATAAATTCTGGATGGCATTTATTGTAGCCCTTAGCAATATAGGTAGAAGCTCAAACATGACATCTTCTCCCATTTCTCCATTATGAAGAGTCCATATTTTACTTGATGGTTCATAGTTATCTTTATGATATAAAAATAAGGGGGGGGGGGGAAGCCCTTAAATCCAGAGATAGTATAAAAAGAGCTATTTTATTCCCAATTTCCTGTAGAGACACTTTATTCAAATACCCCCTCCCCCTTCTTATATTTTGGGAAATGAAGGAATCAACACAGCCAAGACTCATTTTATTCTCCCAGTAGGGGCAGACCTCATCTATAGCTTTATGATATGTGAAAGGGGACTGTTTACACAACCACTTGCCAACTAACACTTCCCACATTTGTGGACTGTTAGATGAGTAATTCTCTTTTACCCTCACTGGGATGGAAAGACCATAATAGAATAAAATGTTGGTATATATTTCAAAAGATGAGTCAGAGGGTTTTTAAGTGAAGTGAGAATAGAACACTCAGGAGGGCTCATTCCCCCATGCTAATGGGAGCGTTTTTGTCATTTTCTTCCTGCCAGACCACATTGGGTCCTAGGTGTCACTGACACCAATATAATCATTATAACATAAAGAACATAAAGGGGATTCCAATTAAGCAAATCTGTAGTACTGAGATACAACTTCTGATACATTTATTACAGTATTTCAAAAGAATAAGCCAAGATGATTACAGGCTCTAAAGGTATCATTTTGTAGGATACATGTCAATCTGGAGATCATTTCAACGTGTTTTCTATTAAATACAGGCATGTATCAGTGAAGAAATCATAAGTACTATGTGATTATTGTGTATAGCTATCTTCATTTAACTGTTATAAAATCCTATACTTTTCCCATCATCTCTTTTGCCCCCTCGATTAACTCCTAGTAGTTAGGGATAATATTTTGTAGAGTATTTCAAGTATGTATTCATTAATAGCTTTTATTTTCCTTGGCTGGGTAGCGTATCCTAAGACCCCAATAAAGTATGTGGAATATACTATCTCAAAACAGTGATTGAAATTGCTGCATATTCTTCGGATATTGAGTGATGGCACATTGGCACCGTTGTTTCAGTTCAATACTAATCTGATTTTTTCCCCATTGCCCTAATGAGAGTTGAATGGACTGTAAGCTATATATTATTTTTTTAAGTGTCCAGTCTTTGTCTCCTTGGGAACCAGACAGAATCAAACAAAATGATGATAAAATGTTTCCTAGACAAGCAGATCTAGATATATATCTATATATATCTATCAATATCTATCTATGTATTTACCTATCTATAGATATCGATAAATATATATCTATAGATATATATGTTAAGTGTTGAACTTATCTGTGCTTTCTTGTTGGCCAAACTTCTTAAAAGAATCAAAGGAATGTAATGTTATAGATATAGAGAGACAAAAGGCATCGCCTAGGACAGATTTTACAATTTCTCTCTCATAACAGTATTTTTTTGACGAAAATAAAATTTAACATTTATGGAACAGAATTTTAGGCTTATATAACATTACAAGCAAAAGGGTAAATTGTTGCCAGTTGGTGAAATGCACATGTTTTGCTCTCTTAAAAAAACATTGCTAAAATAAAAACAGCTACTAGTTAATGAGTACTTGATCATTTCCAAACACAATTCTGAGCACAGTTCAAACATTCTCTGTATATGTGTGTGTGCATATATTTTCCCCCTAATATATTTCTCAAAATCACCCAATCACCCAGCTACTGGACAACAGAGAACGGATCAGAACCTATACACCAGGGCTGTGTGACCCAAGAGCCTAGCCCCTCAGGTACTTGTTTATCACCTTTAACAGCGGCATCAGGGCTTCGGTCTTCGAGTCAGAGGACCCCTCTCCATATTCAGTTCAATCCCAAGTACAGGTGTGGGATCTTCATCTGACCAACCCCTTCAATATTCACAAATCTCCTTCAGGGCTGTAATTATCCATGGTGTGCAAGATTTGCAGATAGAGGCTGAGTGCCTGCTGGTGGCCCCAAGCTCGGATAGGTGGTATGACGGTTCCATTCACGAGAAATCCAGACTTTTGCTCGGCTCTGGCTCTTTAGCAGTCTAATAGTGCCCCTTAAAGTATTCTGTTGCATTTTCCAAAGCCTATGTATGAAGCAGCCACACTGGAACAGGTGCACTTTCATGTATGTAATCATATATTCCATGGTTTCCTGAATTCTTCCATTCAGTTCTCTGTTTCCATCTTTTGGGTTCCATTAGGACAGTTCAGACTCCTACAAAGGAAATGCAGGGTGAGGCAGAAGTAGGTTTTCAGTTGTTCGTATGGAAAAGAATACAATAACTCATAAGTAACGCAAGCATAAACTCTGTGTTTTGCTCACTCACCAGTAGACCTGCTTTGGCCCTGCCCTGCATGTCACTCGTGTCTCCTCAGGACGGCTCTGCTCTCCACTCCCCCACATTCCTCCCCCCTCCCTCTCACATAACCTTCTACATGCTTGTGGTGCTTCTCTATGCAGTAGTTTATACATTTGGATACTTTTTCTTTTATCCATCCTGCCATTGATTCAACGAAACCTACACATACATTGCCTGTTAACATTCAAGGAGTGTGGGTGTTGATCTGTGTGCATGCTGTCTCCCCAACTGTGGCACAGAGTTGCTACTTTGAATCACAGGATCTCCTTTGCTTCCTACTCTGGGGGTGGAGATTGACTTACCTTTCCATCTTGAGTGCCTGCAGAGTGCCTTGCTCTTGCTCTGAAAGAACATTTGTTAATTTCTGAACTAGCCTTGGAAGGTGTTTTGAGATTTTCTAATGCATCTCAGACTCAGAGTCATTCCTTCTTCATAGCTTCTCACTCTGCATCTCTCCTCCCCTGCCTTTGTGTAGGGATGGCTGGCTGGCTCTTGCCTTGGTTGTTTTGGCTCATGGTTTGGTTTGTAGATGAGAGAATAAACCGTTCTTTTAGCTCCTACACACTCTCTGGGGGTCTCCCTTAGTAGTTAATACCATTCTTTCAGTTAAAAATGTAGACACAGAAATGAATGACCCTATTAGCTTGTAATTGTCATCTCCTGGGGTTGCTTTTGGGGCTTAAGGGGATTTTTTTTTCTTCATCTAAGAGAGGTCTAAATTGATCCTATTGCCCAATATGAACCATATGCTTTAGTAAATATCTGTGCTAATGATTAATAAAGCATCCTGTCAGTAACTGTAAGGTGAGTGGCACATTCACAGACAAGTATCTCATCTATGTTGCTTGCCTGCAGTAACTTCCTCTTGGAAGGAATTTTCAGAATAAGGCTTTAAAGGAAAATAAGGTCTCCAAAGATAGCCAAGCATCAGAAAATAATGCAATAAAAAGTTGTATTCTCTTAGGTGTAAAACATGTTTGAAGTGGGCACATTTTATGTATTCCTCTAATCTTCTTATTCCCTCTTCTGTCTGACAGGCATAAATTCAAAGGTGTCCTTGTCTCTTACCATTCGTGAATGTGCCCAATTATGTGTACTTTAGGAATTACCGAATGTGACCTTTACCTGGTTTCCAGCTAATGTATACAAATAAATCTAAGCTAAATTTAATAGTGGTTTCACGTGCCAAGACCTGTGCTGATAAATAAGACAAGGTAACGTGTTAAGCATTTTAAGGCAGGCCAAAATACTTGTATGGGAGTTCAAAGGAACTACTGCCTTGTATTTAGAATAAATAGGATTTTTTTTTAGTTGACTAGACACAGGTTTCAATCCATCAACTAATTACTAAGTGGTGGATGACTCTGAGCGATGTAATTGCCTTTCCTTGTCTATGTTTCCTGAACTATTTAGTGAGAGACAATGTCGTGTAAAGAATTGTTCTGGGGACTGAACGAGTGGCCTTTGTAGAGAAGCTAGCAGAGCGCTTGTCTTGTGGGAGGTGATTTGATGCCCTCGGAAGACTTCCTGTAAGGGAGCTGGACATTTGAATTTGATTTTGAAGTACGAATGGGATTTCAAAGTGTAGACAATGGTGATAGTGCAGTTTGCAGAGTGGGCATATTTGATATTAAGGGTTTTCATTACTACCCTCATTTATTAAACACGATATGTTGTTATATGGAATTACAGACAAGACAGCAAATGCACAAGAATATTGTAGCCCTGGCCAGTTTGGCTCAGCAGTAGAGCGGCGGCCCGCGGACCAGTGAGTCATGGGTTCGATTCCAGCCAAGGGCACGGACCTCGGTTGCGGTCCCTCGTGTGGGAGGAACAAGTTGATGTGGTCCCTCTTATGTCAATGTTTCTCTTTCTCTCCCTTTCTCTCCCTCTCTCTCTACCTGAAGATAAATAGAAAAATATCCTCAGGTGAGGATTAAAAAAAAGAAGAAGAATACTGCAGTGTGATGCCTTAAATTTGACTTTTCTGTGTTTTCTCTCTCTCTTCTCTCAACTGACAGCAGGAAGAAAAGAAGGAAGGTAGAGACACAATCTGAGCCCAGTTCTCCTTAAACCTTTGTATACGTGTAAGAGGTGAATCATTAGTCATTACTCTAATTATCTTGGTGAGTGAGCATCATGAACCATTGCCTTTTTGTGAGCTCGGTGACCATTTTATCACTTTATTAAAAACACAATAATCATCCTCTGTTTTCTCCTGCCTCTGACCCAGTGCCTAGGTTTGTATCTGACTTCATTAACCATCACTCTCTAGACTTTTGCTGAATGAGGACATTTGGGCTTGGATTGAACTCTTCTTCTATCCCTAAGTTCATAAGTGCAAGCCAGTTATGCTATTGTATTAAGACGTTGAATGCTGTTAATTTCTGACATACATGGAAAATAGGGCATTTGTATGCAGCCAGTGTGTGGTCAAACTTATCCTGTCTCCAAATGAGGCTTGTGTGGCCAAAGTCCCTTCAGAATGAAGAGCATTGATTTCTTTTATCCTCTTACAAAACCAACAACAAATATATAAGCTCTCCTTCCTCAGCGAAATGTTTATATGCAAGAGATACTGCCTGTGTTTCTCAACCCATACACCCCAGCCCCTTAGCTGCATATTTAAATATTTTACACACTCCATTTTTCTACTAATTGACCTTCTGACTAAAGTAATTTGTGACCAGTAAAATAGTCACCAAAATTAACGTGTCAATTTAATATGTTTTAAAAGTCTAATCAGAGCAGTTATTTTCAGCAGAAAGCTATCAGATTCGTTTTAGGAAGCTGGCAAAATGATGCTACTAAAAGCTGACGAGATAGGAAACACAAAGAAACTACAGCGCAATCTCATTCGTGAAAACACATATATTAATATAAAGAAAATACATGAAAACCCTCCCCCCAACAAAGAATACTTTAGAATTTCTAAATGTGTCCATAAATATCCATCTAATTATAAGTATAAGAAGAAGAAAAAGGCCCACGGCCATCTCAGTTGGGGAATGCATTTCTCATATACGTTCTTTTTCTATGTAAAAGGATATATATAACGTAACTCCTTAACAGTAAAACAATATTGACCTTTGGAAGGTCAAGAATAAAAAACAAATTTGTACTAGTATAATTTTTAACACCATTCTGGAAATTTTGAATAATATAGTTTGAAAATGAACAAGTAAAACAAACTAATTTTAAAAGACATAGTATTAGTATTTATAAAAGATTATATGGGGTTTTTTGTTGTTATATTTGTAAAATAGGAAAAAAAATCAATATAAACACAACGCATTCAGTTTTGGTATTCTCACCACAAGAGAGCTTGAGGTTAGCACTGGGCCAATTCACCGTGTACTGGAACCTGGGGGCCAATCGCTCGCATCACTCTGTGTTCCAGATTCCAAATCAATTAAAACAGAAACGCAAGGCCACAGAGACACCAAAATGGAAGTACTGGCTTATGCCTGAACACATGTGGAAGTTCCTCCTTGAATTCAACTCTCCTTGCGAAAGTAGCCGCCACCCACAGACAGCGGCCGCCAGCCACAGCTCAGCATCGCTGTAGACGGCCTGCAGGAGGGGACAGCTCTGATCTTAGACCAGGGGGAAGGCAGGGCCTGCGGCAGCCAAGGACGGAAACCTCTCATGAGCTCTCAACAAACAATTTTCCATCATCTTGTAGGAAGAAGAGAAATTGAGAAAGCGAGAGAATAGAGGAGGGCAGAGAAGCTGAAAGTGTTATCCTAACACCTCTCCCTCTTGGGAGATGTAACATAGAAAATGGAGTTGGGTCAAAATGGTCTCCCACAAATCCCCCTGTCTCCCACAGAACTCCAGTTTCTGTGTGGCCACTGTCTAAGGAAAGTTTGCAGTTTTAGTAAATTCTCTCTACTAAGAAATAGTTGCCCTGGCTGGTTTGGCTTAGCGGTTAGAGCATCAGCCCGCGGGCCAGAGACACCCGGGTTCGGCTCCCCGCTAAGGGCACATACTTCAGTTGCAGTTTGTCCCTGGCCCCGGTTGGGATCGTGTGGGTGGCAACCAGTCGATGTGTCTCTCTGACATTGATGTTTCTCTCTCTCTTCCCCCCTCTCCCTCCCTCTCTATCTGAAGATAAATGCAAAAATGTCCTCGGGTGAAGATTAAAAAAGAAATAGTCAACTGTGTCTTTACCCAAGATCGGTGTTGCGAAGTATGAGTTTTTGAGTCCAACAAACCTTGTAGAATGAATTGAAATGGCCACAAATTACCTGACATGTTTCTAGTTAAGAGGTGGGAGTCTATATCGCCTGTCCTTTTATTCTGGACTGGGCCTATGACTCCCTCTTGACCGACAGAATATGGCAAAAAGAAGCTTGTGTGTCCTCTGAGGCTACATGATGAATCTCTTGGAATTTTCAATCTGGGAGAAGCCAGCCGCATATACAAAGTCTGAGCATTCTGAGACGGCTATGCTGGGGAGACCAAGCTACCCATGTGGGAAGGCCGCATGCAGGAAAGCAGGAGATGCACAGACGTCCCTGGCTGTGACAATCACTCTTGCCCACACATCACACATGTAAATGAAAAAGCAATGTTGGACATGTCCAACCTGGTAGAGACTATGTGAAAGGAAATGAAGAACTCAGCAGATAGCCAGGACAGAAGCCCTCAACCTACGGTCCCAGTGAAACTGTCCTGGACATCTCGGCTTTTCAAGCCACCCCAGGCGAGGCCTCAGCAGTGATGAAAAAGGAATATGTTGTTCCTACAGTACCTGCCTCCATTCCTAACCCATGAAATTGTGAGCATACTAAAATAGAAGCATGACCCAGGGCAATTACTAAAACTTCTGATTTTTTTATTTTCTCATCTGTAAAGTGAGAAGAAAATACTAGTATCTTCCACATAACACTGTTGTACACATCGAGTGAAGCCATTCACACAGAGCCCTGAACAAAATACCTGATGTGAGCATGCAGCACATTTTTAACTATTATATTTCAATAAGCTGTGCCTCTAAGAACGTGAAGAGTCATGAAAAGAAATAGCACCACACCAGTAGGATTCTTAAATGAAAGTTGTGCAGACACCAGAAATTGTCCTGCTGTGGAATTTCCAGGCATTTCCAGGTTGAAGCACCAGGCGATGTTTCCACTATGCACCCAGCAGTTAGTGATCGCATTCTGTTCCCAATGCTCACCTGCCTCCCCAGCAGGGGCAGCGGTGTCATTTCATGGGGAAACCGCAACCCTGGTTTATTCTGATGAAAGGAAGGAAGAAAGAAGGGAAAAGGGGAGGGAAGGAAGGAGAGAGGGAAAGTGGAAAAAAAGGGATTCTACCAGTGAGAGTCAAATTCAGTTTGAACATTCATTTGGATTGTGCATTTAGAACTTTAAAAATAAAGTCCATTTTATTCAGTAATTCTCCTCTAGGAACTTGCCCAAAATAAAATAGGAAAATCTCTATATAAAACGATATTTGTTATAGTTAATGTGTTAAAAAAAAAAAAGATCAGAAATTGCTTGAAATATTTGACATAAATAATTTATGTTTAACCTATTCTATGGAGTATTGTGATTTCATTAACCAGTATATTTGTTGAGACTGAGACATAAAGATTAAAAAATTGAAAATTTAGTATGCCTAATACTAAAAATAAATAGTGAAGTTTATACATAATCATTGGAAAGGAATCACAATAGCACCAGCAGTTTTCAAATATTTGTGAAATTATTGGTAATTTGTTTCATCTTTTTCCTTCCTGTATTTCTCAAATATCTACCATGAACATATATACTTATGTTACTTTATAAAAGTACAAATAAAAACTAAACTAACTCTCTCTCTCTCTGTCTCTCTGTCTGCTTTCACCCAAGTAATAGAAACTTGGAGAATCATAAAATAACTTATATAAACATGATAAAACAAAATCCCTGGTGAAATTTGTTTTTTTTTCTCTATAAAACTCATCTCTCATATTTTAGAACCTTTCTGACAGCTTCAATGAAGATGTTAAAAAATGAAAAGATTTAATATACAAAATAAAATAATAGAGAACTTTTCTCCTTTTTGCATTGAGGTGTGTCTTGGGAGAAGTCTTCAGAGAAATTTAGTCTAGCTGCGGATTAATCTTCATTTTTACCTCCAGATAAATAACTACATATTGCTGTCAATCCTATAATGGAATGAAAAAGTAAGACCACTTTGAACATATTCTTGCATACTCTGTTATTCATTTGCAAGGCATAGTAATATTTGTAAGTTATTGTTTATCCAGTAAACTCTTTTTTTTTTAACGAGGATTTTACTATTCTTTTTTTTTTTATTAATTTATTTTTGTTACAGATGTTTCTCCTTTTTTCCCCATTGACACCCTCCTCCCCAACCCCCTACCCCGTCCCCAGCTTTGTTGTCCATGTCCATCAGTTATGCATACATGCATATAAGTTCTGTGGTTTATCTCTTCCCTCCCCCCCACCCCCTCTTCTGAGGGTTGTCAGTCTTTACCCTACTTCCACATCTCTGGGTCTACCCTGTTCCTCAGACTGTTATGTTTATTATATACCACAAAAAGTGAGATCATGAGATATTTGTCTTTCTCTGCTTGGCTTGTTTCACTTAGGATAATACTCTCCAGGTCCCTCCACGTCGTCTCAAAGGATAAGAGATCTTTCTTTCTAACAGCTGCATAGTACTCTATTGTGTATATGTACCACAGCTTTTTTATCCATTCATCCACTGATGGACACTTGGGCTGTTTCCAGATCTTAACTATTGTAAACAGTGCTGCTATGAACATGGGGGTACATATATTCTTTCTGATTGGTGCTTCAGGCTTCTTAGGGTATATTCCTAGAAGTGGGATCACTGGGTCAAATGGCAATTCAATTTTTAATTTTTTGAGGTAACACCATAGTGTTTTCCACAGTGGCTGCACCAGTCTGCATTCCCACCAGCAGTATACTAGAGTCCTCTTTTCTCCATACTCTCGCCAACACTTGTTGTTTGATGATTTGTTGATGGCGGCCATTCTGACAGGTGTGAGGTGATACCTCATTGTTGTTTTAATTTGCATCTCTCTGATGATTGGTGATGTTGAGCATTTCTTCAAATGTCTCTTAGCCATTTGTATGTCCTGTTTGGAGAGGTGTCTATTTAGTTCCTCTGCCCATTTTTTAATTGGGTTCTTTGTCTTCCTTTTGTTGAGATGTATGAGCACTCTATATATTTTGGAGATTAACCCCTTATCTGATGTATCATTGGCAATTATGCTCTCCCATAGAGTGGGTTCTCTTTCCATTTTGATGGTTGTTTCTTTTGTTGTGCAGAAGCTTTTGAGTTTGATGTAGTCCCATGTGTTCATTTTTTCCTTTGTTTCTGTTGCCTTAGGTGATGTTATCAGTGAAGATTCTGCTGCGTATGATGTCCGAAATTTTGTTGCCTACATTTTCTTCTAGGATTTTTATGGATTCACGAGTCCCATTTAAGTCTTTTATCCATTTTGAGTTTATTTTTGTGTATGGTGTAAGTTGATGGTCTAGTTTCATTTTTTTGCATGTAGCTGTCCAATTTTCCCAACACCATTTATTAAAGAGGCTGTCTTTGCTCCATTGTATGCTCTTGCCACCTTTGTCAAATATTAATTGAGCATAATGTCTTGGGTCAATTTCCGGATTCTCTGTGCTGTTCCACTGGTCTATATGCCTGTTCTTGTGCCAGTACCAGGCTGTTTTGATTACAGTAGCTTTGCAGTATAATCTGATATCCGGTGTTGTGATTCCGCCTACTCTGTCCTTCTATTTCAAGATTGCTGTGGCTATTCGGGGTCTTTTTTGGTTCCATATGAACTTTTGAAGTATTTGTTCTAGTTCTGTGAAATATGTCGTTGGTATTTTGATGGGGATTGCATTGAATCTATAGATGGCTTTGGGTGGTATGGACATTTTAATGTTAATTCTTCCAATCCATGAACAAGGTATGTGCTTCCACTTTTTTATATCTTCCTCTATTTCTTTTTTCAATGTCCTGTAGTTTTCTGCAAATAGCTCCTTTACTTCTTTGGTTCAGTGTATTCCTAGGTATCTTAATTTTTTTTTTGTGATGGTAAATGGGATTTTTTTTTTTTTTTTTTAGTTTCTCTTTCTGTGAGTTCATCATTGGTGTATAAGAATGCTGTCGATTTCTTGATGATAATTTTGTATCCTGCTACTTTGCCAAATTCATTTATTAAGTCTAGTAGATTTTTGATGGAGTCTTCAAGGTTTTCTATGTATAATATCATGTCATCTTCGAATAATGACAATTTTACTTCCCCCTTTCCAATTTGGATCCCTTTTATTTTTTCTTCACGTCTGATTGCTGTGGATAAGACTTCCAGTACTATGTTAAATAAGAGTGGCGAAAGTGGGCATCCCTGTTTTGTTCCTGTTCTTAAGGGAAATGTTTTTAGTTTTTGCCCACGGAGTATAATGTTGACTGTAGGTCTTTCATTTATGGCCTTTATTATATCAAGATATGATCCCTCTATTCCCAAATTGTTGAGCGTTTTTATCAGAAATGGGTGCTGGATTTTGTTAAATGCTTTTTCAGCGTCTATTGATATGATCATGTGGTTTTTATCTTTCATTTTGTTTATGTGGTGTATCACATTTATTGATTTGCGAATATTGAACCAGCCTTGCATCCCTGGGATGAATCCCACTTGGTCATGGTGAATAATTTTTTTGATGTATTGCTGGATCTGATTTGCTAGTATTTTGTTTAGGATTTTGGCATCTATGTTCATCAGGGATATTGGCCTGTAGTTTTCTTTCTTTGTAGTGTCTTTTTCTGGTTTTGGAATTAGGATTATGCTGGCCTCATAAAAAGAGTTTGGAAGTCTTCCTTCTTCTTGAATTTTTTGAAATAGTTTGAGGAGAATGAGTGTTAGTTCTTCTTTGAATGTTCGGTAAAACTCCCCCGTGAAGCCATCCGGGCTTGGGCTTTTTTTTTGCTGGGAGAGTCTTGATTACATCTTCAATGTCCTTCGTTGTTATTGGTCTGTTCAAGTTTTCTATCTCTTCCCGGTCCAGTTTTGGGAGACTATGTGTTTCTAGAAATTTGTCCATTTCGCATAGATTGTCAAATTTGTTGCCATATAAATGTTCATAATATTTGTTAACGATCCTTTGTATTTCTGTGGTGTCAGTTATTACTTCTCCTCTTTCGTATCTGATTTTGTGTATTTGGGATCTCTCTCTTTGTTTCTTGGTGAGTCTAGCTAAGGGTCCATCAATCTTGTTTATCTTTTCAAAAAACCAGCTCTTTGTTTCATTGATTCTTTGAATTGTTTTTCTGGTCTCTATGTCATTTATTTCTGCTCTGATCTTTACTATTTCCTTCCTTTTACTTGCTCTGAGGTTTTCTTTTTGTTTGCTTTCTAGTTCTTTAAGTTGTGAGGTTAGATAGTCTATCAGAAATTTTTCTTGTTTCCTGAGATAGGCCTGGAGTGCTATGAACTTCCCTCTCAGAACTGCTTTCGCTGCATCCCATAGATTTTGTGTTGTTGTGTGTTCATTTTCATTGATTTCCAGGAAGTTTTTAATTTCTTCCTTGATCTCCTTGGTAACCCATTCATTGCTTAATAACATGCTATTTAGCCTCCATGTGTTCAAATTTCTTTGCATGTTCTTGTTGCAATTAATTTCTAGTTTCATTCCATTGTGATCTGAGAAGATGCTTGATATGATTTCAATCTTCTTGAACTTGTAGAGACTTACTTTGTGTCCTAACATGTGGTCTATCTTTGAGAATGTCCCATGTGCGCTTGAGAAGAATGTGAATTCTGTAGTTTTGGGGTGTAATTCTCTGTAAATATCTATTAAATCCATTTGATCTAGTGCTTCATTTAGAGTCTCTGTTTTCTTGTTCATTTTTTGCCTAGAGGATCTACCCAGTGATGTCAGCCGGGTGTTGAAGTCCCCCGCTATAACTGTATTGCTGTCGATTTCTCCTTTGAAGTCCTCCAGAATATTTTTAATATATTTTGGTGCTCCTATATTGGGTTCATATATGTTTACCCAGGTTATATCTTCCTGTTGGATAGATCCTTTCAATATTATGTAGTGACCTTCTTTGTCTCTAGTTATGGCCTTCATTTTGAATTCTATTTTATCAGATATGAGTATTGCTACCCCAGCTTTTTTTTCCTTTCCGTTTGCTTGGAAGATTTTTTTTTCCATCCCTTCACTTTCAACCTATGTGAGTCTTTTGTTGTGAGGTGGGTCTCTTGTAAACAACATATGTATGGGTCATGCTTTCTTATCCAATCCGCTACTCTGTGTCTTTTTATCGGAGCATTCAATCCATTTACATTTAAGGTGATTATAGATATGTACTTATTTATTGCCATTTTTTTTTAGTGTGGTTCTATTTTCCTTCCTATTTCTTCTACTAATTACAGCAGTCCTTTTAACATTTCTTGCAGTGCTGGTTTGGTGCTAATGTATTCCCTTAGCCTTTTTTTGTCTGAGAAGCTCTTTATTTGACCTTCTATTTTGAATGATAGTCTTGCTGGGTAAAGTAGTCTTGGATTCAGATCCTTGTTTTTCATGACCTTCATTACTTCATGCCATTCCCTTCTGGCCTGTAGTATTTCTGTTGAGAAGTCAGATGATAGCCTGATGGGGGTTCCTTTGTAGGTAACCTGTTGCTTATCTCTTGCTGCCTTTAGGATTCTCTCTTTGTCTTTAATTTTTGGCATTTTAATTACTATGTGTCTTGGTGTGGGCCTGTTTGGATTCTTCTTGATTGGGGCTGTCTGTGCTTCTTAAACTTGAATGCCTTCTTTCTTCACCAAATTAGGGAAGTTTTCTGTCACTATTTCTTCAAATATATTCTCTAACCTTTGCTCATTTTCTTCTTCTTCAGGGACTCCTATGATGTGAATATTATTACATTTCCAGTTGTCCCACAGTTCTCTTAAGCTGTCTTCCTGTTTTTTCATTGTTTTTTCCTTTTGGTTTTCTGATTGGTTGATTTTTTTTACCCTGTCTTCTAATTCACTGATCCGCTCCTCAGCTTCCTCTACTCCACTGTTTAGTCCTTCCAATGTGTTCTTCATTTCTGCTATGTCATTCTTCATTTCTTCTTGGTGCTTCTTCATTTCCAATTGGTTGATTTTCAATGTTTCTATGTCTTTGCTCATGGTGCTAATGTCCTTACTCATGCTGTTGAGCTTCCTCAAGATCATGGCTCTGAATTCTAGCTCTGTTAACTTGCTTAACTCCATTTCATTTATCTCATCTTTGGTAGAGGTCTCTTGTTCTTTCATTTGGGATCTGTTTCTTTGTTTCACCATTTTGACTATCTCAGTGGGTTTTGGAGCCTGCCAAATTTTCCCTGTAGATATTGGTGTTCTGCTGTTTGTGGCTCTCTCTACTGGGTTTGGATGAGTGTGAGAGGACCCATGTTAAACAGCACTGTCGAGTCTTACTTTCCTGGGTAGATTTGCAAGCCCAGAAAAGGTTAAATTAACCTCTAGCTTTTTGCCTAGAGGCTTTTAGTCCTGGTTACTTGAAGAGCCTTGGGTTCTCAGTTGAATGAAAACCTCCCTCAGGTGTTCAGCTGAGAGGATTTCCTGAGGGTGGGGCAGATGCTGGTAGTTAATGAGCCTCAATTTACATTTCAATGGCCCACCTGTCTGGGGTTGAATCTCCGAGGGAGGGGCCACTGCCTCTCCCCAGAGCCCTGGGAAGGAGTAAGATGGCCACCGTCCTGCGTGGTCACAACTCAGCAAAAGCTCTGAGAGCCCTCCAAATTCCGAGTGTCCCCACACAGTTCCAGTCCAGTCTGCCCTCCTTCTGCTGGAACCCAAGGTGAGTGGCTGTGGCTATTTTAGCGCTCTGTCCCGGCCCTCTGTGCTGTGGAGCCGGCTTGGGCTTTAACCCTGAGGGCGCTGCTCACAGCTAAGACCGCTGCTGTCCATGGGCTCCCAGCCCCCCTCTCGCGCCTTTGCAATCCTACCAGGATCAATTCAGTGTCCCTGGTTGTATGGTCCTTGCAAGCTGCTTTTCTGTTGCTTTTTCCTGACGATTTGTCTTTATTTTAGTTGTAATTCCAGTTTGGTCCTGGGAGATGGTCTGTGTAGCTTCCATTCACTCCATTGCCATTTTATCCAGTAAACTCTTAACATAGCCCAGTCATTGGGCAGAATCAGGGCTTGAAGTTATCCCTATTGCTTAAATCAGATGCCTACAATATTCTAGGAAATGTATAGACTTGCCTTCATTGTTTTGTTGCCGTGGTCCTTCTTTGTCAAGAATCCTCACTTTTCTGAATGTACCTTTCAGAAAGCATAAATGAATATGGGTAGAGAACTTGCTTGCCTGTCCAGGATTTTGACTGTCCATACAGGACATAAATTTTAGTAGACATAGAGTTGCTGCCAGATTTTGGCAACATAATTTTGAGCATAGTTTTTTTTTGTTTGTTTGTTTGTTTTTTCCCATTAAGTTTACACATCCTTGATAGGAGGAATACAAAGATAATCTTTAATGGCCATGTCTTTTCTTTGTATGGGTTGTGCTACAGATAGCAAGCTTGGCTTGTTCATGGTATCTTGTTTTTAATCGCTTATTGCTTTTGAAGGTATGATGGTTACCCCATCCTTTACAGGGCTGAATGGACTTTTCTTCTGTCACTGTTTAAAGGAGATGGAGCAGTTAGCGTAGTGCTCATCCCCAAATGAAATCATACCTATTCTGGCACGACCAGGTACTCAGGGGCATGGACGGAGTCTGGTACCATATGGTCTTCCTGCTGCTCCTGTGCAGGACAGAGTTCCCTTCCGAGACTTCCTGCCCCACGATCTCTAGGACGGAGGAAGGTATCATAGCTCTAGGATGCAAAAGGGCCGGGGCACTGGCTCTAAAGCTACAAATGACTAGTAGTCCATTGGGACTGAAGCCAGGAAATCTGGTTCCAGTCCTTGTTCCTGGGATACTGTGTTTTGAGTTTTGGCAACAAGCTACTTAGCCCTTCTGGGCCTCAGTTTCACCGTCTGTAAAATGGGAATAACATCTCCAAGCAGGCAGGGTAGTTGTGGGTATAAAATGAGATCCCAGCTTCAAGTCACTTGGTGCCCTGGGATCCCCTCCGTGATTGTGGGGAGATCTAATTGGGTTTGATATTAGTGTATCTGCAGTTACAGGGGATTAGAACAGGTTTGTAAAAACCAGAGCCTCTTACATGGGCATTAAACAGAAGGTTTGGTTTAGAAATCTGTGCTTAACAGGGCAAAATTCAAGGTTTGCAAACCAGCATGAACACTGCCTCACTGCCTTGCCTTTCCCATCCCACGCGCAGCCCATCACCACCACCTTAAGGGCTTTAATTGCTGTGGTGGAGAGCAGAGTGGCTCCACTCCCACTGATGAGAGGGAGACTCGGTGATCCAATGAAGGCTTATTAAGGCGTGTTTCTAGTCGCTGGCTCTCACACCCAGCAACGCCGGAGGAGAGCACTGCCCCAGGCAGCATGCGCGCGTTGACGTCTGTGCCTGCACAGGGCGAAGTCTGAAGGAAACACTGAAGGGAAATGGGTTTTCAGGCGGAAGAACGAGCATTCAGTGTGACCGGGGCACCATTTCTCTCCCTGGATGGAGGAACAGGCCACCAATTCCTTCCGAGCTGCCGATGACCCTCACCTCTGATGCGGGATAAGAAAGCAATGGCCCTCCTCCGCCGCGGACTGGACCCTCATTTCGAAACCAGGCTGCTGTGCTGATCAGTTCTGCTAAGTGATTCTCAAGAGGCCCATTTGTTTAGCACTACGTGTAATTTTAAAGGAAAGGACGCGTCCGCAGCAGGGAGGAGAGTCAAATGAGGTCACTCGTGAAATAACGGGAGAAATTCGCGGTGCCTCTGCCTTGTTTCCCTCCACTCCCTCCGCACTGGCCCGTGGCCCTGGAAACCACGCGGCCGAGCTGAACCTGCCTGGGCTCATCCCCACGCAGCCGGCTCCCCCGCCCCTGGAAACCACGCGGCCCAGCGGAACCTGCCTGGGCTCATCCCCACGCAGCCGGCTCCCCTGCCCCTGGAAACCACGCGGCCGAGCTGAACCTGCTGGCTCATCCCCACGCAGCCGGCTCCCCCGCCCCTGGAAACCACGCGGCCGAGCTGAACCTGCTGGCTCATCCCCACGCAGCCGGCTCCCCCGCCCCTGGAAACCACGCGGCCCAGCCGCACCTGCTGGCTCATCCCCACGCAGCCGGTGTCCCTGCCCCAGGAATGCATCCCCGGCTCCGCCAGCCTCACCGCGGTGAACCCTCACTGCTCAGGCAGGTCCCATCGCAAAGCTCATCACTGTAAGCTGGTTAGGGCATGAACGCCTTCCTTGGATGTTCACAAGTTTCTTACCTGATATGCTTCTGCTTTGTGCTCAGGGCAGATGAATGGGCACCTTTGCAGACACGGGGGTAGGCGAGGCAGACAGTTTTGGAGTACAACCCAAGAAGATGACAGAGCGTTGCCTTTTTACCTACCTACAGGTTACTTTCAAACAAATTAGTTTACGGCCTGAGAAGGTGCCAGTGTTTAAACCATGTCAGTTGAATCTGATTTCACTTAAAAAACAGCAATGTAGTTAAGTGTTAGAGTCTTAACTTCGATACTACTAATATTTCTGTGTGTGAGGAAAAAAAAAAAAAAAAGGCCCAAAGAACTATAAATAATGAACCTCAGCAATCTCTTCTCTGCGGTACCAGGATGTTGAAAAGTACCCTTCTCATGGCATGCTCACTTTATACTGGAAGGCACTCCTTGAGGCTTTCTTTCCTTCAATTGAGTGAAAACTTCTGACTAAAGATCCTGACTTATTATCCATCTTTGTTTTCCCAGGTTCTAGCAGAAGTGTGGTATATGGTAAGCACTCAAAAGTTTGAAATGAATGAATATATACTGAACAGTGTTCGAGGTTTCAAAATAATGAGCAGATTAATTAAACAGAAAACTGCCCAGCCGGTGTGGCTCGGTGGTTGAGCATCGACCCATGTACCAAGAGGTCTCCAGTTCGATTCCCCGTCAGGGCACATGCTCAGGTTGTGGGCCTGATCCCCAGTGTGGGGCATGCAGGAGGTGGCCAATCCATGTTCTCTTTCATCAGTGTTTCTATCTCTCTCTCCCTCTCCCTTCCTCTCTAAAATCAATAAAGGAAAAAAATTAAAAAAAAAAATTAAACAGAAAACTGAATTCATTGACCCCATATTTTTCTTCATATGTTACAGCTTTATACTTCTCTGTGTGAAACCCTTAAGTTCTGATTCCCTGCCTGTACTTTCCTGTTCCTGGTTGTCAGCTTCCGGAGTGTTTCTCTGTCGAAGTTTGGATAGCTCTCACTGAGGCCAGCATTTCTGAGCCACTTAAAGGGTTTAAGAAATGAAAGTTGGAGAGGGATTCTTTTTGATTGTTTTATTTTTCTCAGGGAATATTAACCAGAAGTTATATAGGGATTCACAGTTTAGTTTTTATTCATTTCTTTCTTTGTGGCATTCGATCTAATTTAACATTTGCTGGGCCATGCAGCTTTCATAAATACAGTGACAGAGGTTTGAGAATAGAAACCCCCAGGGGCCCTGCCCAGGTGGCTCAGTTGGTTGGAGCGTCATCTAGTCAGGGCACAGACCTAGGTTGCAGGTTCCATCCTTGGCCACATGTGTGCTGGAGGCAACTGATTGATGTTTCTCTCTCACATTGATGTCTGTGTGTGTGTGTGTGTGTGTGTGTGTCTCTCTCTCTCTCTCTCTGTCTCCCTCTCCATCTCTCCCTTCCTCTCTCTAAAATCGGTGAAGCATGGCACAGACTAATGAATGTCAGAGAGAAAGGAGCTTGGCGGGGCAGGAAGAGATTAACCAAAGGATTTATATGCATATATGCATAACCCATGCACACAGACAATAGGCCTAGGGGGTGGGTGGGAACAGGTTGGAGGGGGTCAATGGGGGAAAAAGGGGGGACATCTGTAATAGTTTTAACAATACAGATAGATTTTTAAAAATAAAAATAAACACATCCTCAGGTGAGGATTAAAAAAAAAAAAAAAGAAATACCCCCAAGATGAGGACTAAGAATTCTGTGTGTATCCTGTGTGGAGTTTACTTTATCTATGTGGAAGGCAAAACAGAGACTAGAAAACAGATCAGTAAATAAACTCTCATGAGTAAGAGGCAAATCCAGCATCTATGACTTTGCAAGGTGAACATAATCTCTCTGGCCCCCTTTCTTCACCTGAATAAATGGAAGTAATACTTTCTTTGGGAAGGTTATATAAAAATTAAATGTTATAATGCCAATGTATCCATTCACTCCTTTATTCCCCAGTGTTAGCATTTATAATGTTCCAGACAAAAGGAAAGTAATGGTGAGAAAAAAAAAAAAAAACCCAGCCCAGACCCATTCTTTATTTTTTTTAATGAATTTACTGGGGTGACATTGGTTAATAAAATTATATAGGTTTCAGGTGTACAGTTCTATCACACATCATCTGTATATTGTACTGTGTGTTCACCACCCCACGTCAAGTCTCCTTCCATCACCGTTTATCCCCCTTTGCCCTCTTCTACCTCCCCCACCCTTCCCCCTCTGGTAATCACCATGCTGTTGTCCAGGTTTTTTTTGTGGTTTTTTTTTCTTAATTGCTTCACGTTTTTCACCCAGTCCCTCAACCCCCCTCCTCTCCGACAGCTGTCAGTCTGTTCTCTCTATGATTCTGTTTCTCTTTTGTTTATTAATTCATTTTGTACGTTAGGTTCCACATTAAGTGAAATCATATGGTACTTGTCTTTCTCTGACTGGCTTTTTCACTTAGCATAATGCTCTCCAGGCCCATCCATGTTGCCACAAAGGATAAGAGTTCCTTCTTTTTTACCACTGAGTACTATTCTGTTGTGTAAGTGTACCACAGCTTTTTTATCCACTCATCTACTGATGGGCATTCTTGTGTAGCTTTGGTCTAGTTTGAAAAAACTAAAAAAACTAAAATCAATCAAATACTGTACATGTATAACCCAAGACAGGCTCGGAGAGAAGAGCTGGACTCTATGGAACATCAGCTGTTCCCTTAGAACATTCTCCAAGTAGGCTGACCTGGATGACACGCCATAGCAGACTGCCTTGCCTTCAACCAAATTAAAATTGAATAATAAAAAGGAGCTTTCCAGATGCAGAAGGAGTGGGGAAAATGTGTCACACAGAAACCAGCAGGTGTACGGCCCCAGATGTTAGCACGTGGCGGAGGTGGAGGAAATGAGCGGGCAGCGTGTCGGAGGGTATTGATGCAGAGGGGGACTGCTGAGGCCTGAGACAGAAGAGCAGGGGCCAGTCTTACACACCCTGTAGACCGTGTTAAATATCTGATAGTCTTCTAATCAAGATTTTGTAACAAACGCTAATTCCCTTTCAAATGCACTGGCATTTTGTTTCCCAGTTTTAAACAGAAACAGAGACATGTTTCCTGACTCATGTCCAACTTGTTTGCTTCAGCCCAACTGGATAACCTACAGCCTGACCTTTCCATTCTGAGCATTAGTCTCTAGGATACTATTGGTGTAGTCACACAAGGTGGCTTGCTGTAGTTCTTTTAGAATCCCAGGATTCCTGGAAATGTCCACCATCCTCTACCAAGTGTCCTTGTGTCTGGCTGGAATGTGCTGAGCACAGAGCATCATCCTATCATTCAGATCTCCTGGGCTCAGAGGCTCTTCTCCTGCCATTTAGTCTATTCTTTTCTGCTCCTATTTCTCTCTCTCTCTCCCTCTCCCTCTCTTTCACACACACACACACACACACACACATTGCACTGAGAGACCACCAGTAGCTCTATTTTAGCATTGCTCCATCTTGGGGAGAGAAGTCCCATGGGAACCCCAAAACAAGCAAGATACATGGAAAGGATAAAAACATAAAGAAGAATTAAGGGGGGGGGGGGTAAAAAAAGAGAGAGAATTAAACATTGAAAGTAGAACATCAGAGTAATTGTTGGTTCACAGTCCCAAATCCAGCTAGCCACCAAGTCTAGAGGATTCTATAATTATCATGTTTAAATGACCCTCCTCTCTGTCCCCACTGCCATAATCTGAGGCCATTCCTTTCACAATGATATCGGTGCTAAAACCTTGTCCCATGTCTCAGTCAGGCTAACCCATATTCCATATGATGTCAGGCCAATTGTTCTTCAGTGCAGATCTAGGGCTGGCCATTGCCCTAACACCCGTTGATACCTTACTTATACAAGGTATGGCACAGAGCACAAGGTCTTATGTTGGTAGGTCAGTGCAATGGGATGCTCGGTTTACATTCTGTGGCATGGATGAGCCAGGCATTCCCAGTGCAATGGTGACTCTGACCTCTTCTCCTTCTTTGTGTCATACTCTGTGGGTTGTGGCACCACCGTGGAGAATTTCTGCTCTACTATGGGATCAACTGTGCTAGGAATTGTGCTAAATACTTTATGTGCAATACTTTATTTGGTCCTAATGACCATGCTTTGAGGTATATGGTGTGATTATCTTTATACATATAGAGGTTCAGGGTATTATTAAACCTCCCAGCCAGTAAGTGGCGCAGTTTGAATTTAGACACACACAGGCTATGAGAAATGCAGTCTTAACCACTGTTCGGTACTTCCATGTCCTAATTGTTTCCTTCTTTTCTTACAGACAAAGGTTAATGAGCTAAAATCAAACTGGGGCTTTAAGTTGTATAATCAGATCTAATCATACAAATTCACAAAAACTATCCCCAGATTTTTGTTTTTTTCTAAATGCAATAGACTTTGGCTTGAATTAAGGTAGCTATCACTAGATCCTTGACAGCTTAGTGTTATACTAAAATTGCACTTAAAGTACCCCTGCTAGAACAGGATCTAAATTTTAGCCATGACGTAACGGGTCAGGTTTTCAATGCCTCCTGATTGGTTTGCATCTTTCCGAAAGTAATGTTCCAGCCACATCTCCCTGTCCGCCACACCAATCTCACCAACCCTTTGAGATTTTTCTAAAAGCCTAACACACTGTCTTCTAGAAGCATTATCATATCATCTCAGTAACATGAACGGAATAAAAATGGACACATTACAGTCTTGGTCCCTCCGACAGTGATTGGAAATAGATCGAAAGAGCGGAGGCACTAACTGAACTAGCCATTCCATCATCAGCTTGTCTCAGGGTAGTAATAAACTTCTTGGTCGGCTAAATTTATGGAGTAGAAGTGGGAGCACAGCCTCCCAGTGGTACCCATGGCTTTGATTAGGTCAGGAACATTGGTTTGGAGGTCTGCACGTGGACCATTATAAGCGCCGTGTGAACTCTCACCAATGTGCTGTCATTAGCGACTGCTTCAGCACCAGCTCCTTAGCTGGAAAGATAAATCGCATTGCCTATGGAAGGGGTTTTGCATGAGACTGCATGAGAGTGTTTCCTATGCAGAAGTGTAAGATGAGGTTTAATCCCCAAATACTCCCTATATGTATGCATACCACTAGCTTAGCCAGCAACTCCGAACCATGAAATAGCTAGAGTGGTGCAGCCATGAGTCACCTCGTTTGACTCAAGGTGTGACTTCTTCCTTTGCAAGGGCAATGGAAAAAATCCTCTTGTATGATTTATGCAATCAATAAGCATCAGGTGCCCAAGCCCCACTCTATGTTTACAGTGGATATCATAATATCGCTGACTTTATATTAAATTCAGAGGGCAAGTTGCATTGGTTCTTGAAGGATCATGCTTGCTCTGGCACTAGCCCTTTGCAGGTGCAATTTTATCTGCCTTGATTACTGTTGCCCTTTTCATTGCCTAGTGAACTTGTACCCTTCCTTCACATTGCTGTTCAGAGCACTTCTTCAGGGGGGCCTTCTCAGGCCCTACTGACTAAATCTCTCTCTGCCACCACCCCTGCTTATGAACACTCGTGTCCATGTCGTAAGTATGCCCAGTGACTCTTGGATTCATGTTTGCCTCTCCCACTAAACTGAAGCTCCTTGAAGTTCAGGGCCCCTGCTAGATCCTCAGTACCAAGGACAGTATTTAGCACACAGTAGGAGAGCAATACATATTGCAACCAAGAGTATAATGAGAAAAATACTAAAAACACTTAATTATATACTATCTTTTGAAAAAATGTCTGAAGAGAATTATTCATCTTAAATTCTAAAACTATTCATTTATTCATTCATTTTTTCAATGAGTATTTCTTAACAGTCCACTATTTTTTAGGTTTTTTATAAGACCTAGATAGCAGTAAACAGAGCAGACATAAATATATTTTTATAGAAATAATATTTTTAATAACTCTCTATTCCCCTCTCATTCTCTTTTCTCTATGGCAGAAATAGAAATACATATTTATTCAATAAAATAGAATGGTATAAATGCTTACCCTCTACTTATGCATCCATGTTTGGTGGCAATCTTTATTTTTGTTCTCTCTACAAGTACAGGAAATTAATTCATGGAAAGGGATGTTTATAATTGCTCAAAAATCCAGAAACAATTTTCTATGGAAGGAACTCTTGGCTTTATAATTGGTCAGCAGGATACATGGCTTCTACATGTATTTCTACAAAAACAGAAGAAAACCAAAAATGCACCTCTTTTGTAAATGAGCAATGATGTGTTTTGAATGGCTGTATTTTTAAATGTTAGATAGGGATTTCCTCCCTCATGGCATCAGAGCCTTTGGAAACCAGTGCCAGACAGTGGTTCTATTATAAGGAAAGTGAGCACGTGCTAGTGAAAAATGAGGTATTTGGACAGTCAATGTATATGTATTTCTTGTGTATGTTGTGTTAGTATATAATAAAGGACGATCTGGAGCGACAGTTGGGTGTCAGAGTAAAAACTTGGAATTCTCACAGGAATATGTTGAATAAAGGCCAAACATAATAAAGTACATCTGGCTTGCTTTTGAGAGAGATCTAAAAAATTAATTTTTTCTGCAAATAGACCCAATTTGTATTGAATTCTTCTATATAAGCAAGTTAAGATTGACCGTAGGTAGCTTTCACTCACCTGATTTTTATGGGCCACTTGCTTGGTTAGGGGAAATAGAGAAACAGCCCAGCACACCTCTAATAATAAGAGTTTACGAAGTTTGCACACCTTTCAACAAGAGCCAGACACACCAGCGGCAGCAGGACTGTAGGGTGACTACATTCTGGCCTGGAGCATTCACTCCCGAAGAGAAGTCACTGTACCCAAGAGCTTGAATCTGAAGCGTTGTATGCCGTTCAACCGCAAATCACACCTGCTCAGACTGTTACCTCTGGTCCACAGGTGGAGCCTGGTGCTGTGGCTGGAATACACTAGATCAGAGGTTCTCCAGTGTGGTCCCTGGACCAGCAGCATTAGCATCACATGAGAACTTGTTAGATATTCGAATTATCAGGCCCCACTCCAAACCTACTGAATCAAAAATCTTAGGGGTAGAGTCCAACAGTCTGTGTTTTAAACGGCCCTCCTGAGAAGACGATCTTAGATTCAGATAAACCCAGTGCAGTCCTGGCTCTGTGTTGTGATCCTTTATGATAGTGAAAAATTAGGTATTTGAGTATTCGATGTATATACGTATTTGCTTCCTCTTTTTTTCCACTTTTAAAATAGAGGTAGACTAAACCACCTCTAAAGTTTGTTAGGGATGCAGGTAACAGAAAGGACGCAGACAGAAGTGGTTTTAACAGGTCAATTTCCCCTTATAACCTTATGGCTCTGCGTTAACAACAATGAAAGCTCATTTTTACTGAGCTTTCAGTAGGTGCCAAACTCTGTGCTAAGTGCTTTACCTTTATCTCTGCTTGTCCTCACAAAAATACCATGAAATAATACTGTCCTGTTGTATAAATGAATTACAGAGATTTAGAGAGGTTTTGTGAATTGCATAACTGAAATTAATACATATATTAAAATTACTCAAGAGCCCAGCTAAGACTGTACTATTAGAAGTAATTCTTCTCTAGATACAAAACCTCTATAATCTTGAATAAAATGAGGTAATATGACCAACCTCATAGAAAACCAGTGAGTCAAATGGCCAGAGATGGACATCTGATACACGGTAGCTACCCAGATACCAAATTATTCTCTTATTCCCACTCTTGTTGCATGACAGTTCACGATATCCTATGATTATATATATATACACAAAATAAAAGGATGATTAAGGATGTCATGGAGCCCTGGCTGGGAGGCTGAGTTGGAGCATCATCCCCTACACCAAAAGGTTGTGGGTTCGATTCCCAGTTAAGGGGTTTACTCCCCAGTCAGGGCGTGTATGGGAGACAATTGATCAATGCTTTTCTCTCACATCGATCTCTCTCTCTCTCTCTGTCTCTCAATAAAACATAGGCTCGGGTGGGGATTAAAAATATAAAAGGATGTCATTGAAGCAAAATTTTAGAAATGTCACCTCTCTCTGCTTATTTTATTTTTAATGTTTTTTGAAACATTTATTTTCCTACACTTTACAAACTCACCACTTCACGGTCCTGCATCCGCACCTGCTGCCTTCTCCTTCCAGACGGGCAGTCGGGGTCAGCCATCCTCTCCTCAGTAAACTGCCCTGGTTCACTCTGTTCTGAAGTTGGAGACACTCTTCAGCGCTTCCGTGGAACCTGAGTCCCCTCTTTATCTGGTTGTGTTTCTTTCTCTGCTGTAAAACTAATGGGTTTCAAGAGAACAGGTACTGTCCCATTCTTCTTCTTAAGTCTTAAAATGACCAGAGTGTATTGTATGTAGTAGTCATGCAAACATTGTTATAATAACGAATCCATAGTCACATTTAATCTGCACCAACTCTGTGTGATAGATTAACATAGATGACATATTCTGATTAGAAAACAATACATGCTCACTACAGAAAATTTGGAAAATACCAAATAGTATGAAGTATAAAATAAAATCAACTTATACTCTTACCAAGTAGAGATCATTACTGTTAATATTTTGGTGCATTTTTTCTAACCATCAGCATTGAAAGGAGAAAGAGGACAAGACTGCAGAGATGTACGATACATTCCTCAAGCTTGTTTTCCTTCACTCTCCCTTATGCAGTACAGGGTCCAACAACAACCTTCTCTTGTTTCCTCCTTTCGAAAATGCTCATCATCTCCTTACAAAGCACGCACCCCTCCATCTCATAGAGCTCCCACTTCTGCCATTTCCTCATCAGTAACTCAATTTCTGTTCCCTTTGTGACTGTGTCTCTGACACCCTCAGGTTGAGTTATTTACTACTTTTCTGTGCTTGCCCACTCCCTGGCATGTACATGCATCCCTTGTTGCACTGCAGTCCTTTTATTTTAAGTATGTGTTCATTGGATATTCTGCCCATTTGACATTGAGCATCTCCCCTTTGCCTCTTGTCCCACTCTGTTCCTTCTGTCACCTTATTGTCCCTTCCCATCCTCATTCTTCACTTGTGGTTTGACCTTCACTATACACTCAATACATTATTATAAAATAAATGAGCCGTGCAGGAGCTTTCAGGCTTGTACCTGGTACGGAAGAGCAAAGAGAGGCTTCAGTTATGTCAGTTGCCCAACGACACGTGATACACTGCTTTTATGTTCTGGAAGGAGAGAAGAAATCAATAGTCTGCAGTATCTTTCAAATAAATTAAGCACGCATTAGCCAGTTTCACATGTAGAGTATGTATTTGCGATATTGATGCTCCAAAATGAAATGGATTATTACCCATCACCAGAATGTCTTAACACCAGTGAGTTAATGCTTCTATCAGCCATGAGCGGCAGCTGAAAATTCCCTGAAAATTGGCTTCCTTTCAAGGGCAGCTGTTGCAGGCACCAAGTCACCTCCTATCTACATATGATTTACATAAAGCCTGAAGGGGTTCTCCGTTGCTGGCCAGGTGTGATAGTTTTGTTGAGGCCCACAAAGAGGCAGAAGAAGAAGGAGCCCTTGTCAGATAGAAGTTCTGTTCAAATTGTTCACCTCTCCCTCCTCCCTCCTCCGGACTTGGCATTGCTGAACAGGCATTGTACCATCTTCTCCTTGAGGAAGACAGGAAAATAAAAGCACTCACTGTGTAGATAAAAAGCATGAGCTCCCCGTAGTCATTCCAGCATTGCACAATAGAGCTCGCCACAAACACAAAAGCAGTGCGATCCATCCACAAAGAACATCGTCCAGATGCTGCCTTCTGTGCTTTGGGCTTGTTTTCCTGTTTATTTGGGGGGATGAAACAATACAGCAATAAAGAAAAACAAAAGGTACATGGTTTTACTCACCTGGTAATAACCAATAGATAATTGCAAATGAATTTCCCCAAGCAAGTGGAGGGAGATTGTCCCCTGGGTGAGGACAGAGACGGTGCACTCTGACAGTCCGCTGTTAGACTTGGGGCGCACATCGCGTTTCCTGATCTGACAGGGTATTATTTTAACCCATTAGCAGAACAGAAACTCCTTGAAACGATTTGCATCGTCAGTCCGGGTCAATTGCCAAATCCGTCAACAGTGTTTACTGAGTGCCTACTGCATACACAGGTGGGAACAACCAGGAGCATTTTACCAACATCCGTCACTCGGTGCGACTGTAGTTGTCCACACAGGCGGTCCAGGAGTGTCCTCTCAGACTATGCTTCAGAGGGGTCTTCCTAGAGCCAGCAACATTGCCTGCTCAGCCCCACAGGCAAAGGGAAATAAAACAAAGGACCAAAAGGCCAATACAGTATCATTGTGGTTAGTTCCTCTAACTGACACCTATGAGCTAGGAATGGTTGCCAATGAATTTCAGATTTAGATTGGCAAGCCCCCTGTTTCTCAATCTAATATTCCCAGTGGCACAGGTGCTGCTGGTGGTGGACCCCAGTGTGAGAAATGCTGTTCTGTGTCATTTCCCACAAAATGTTACCATGCTCATTGGATTTCGTTTTCTTTCATTAAATTGGAACATCATAAAGGGCAATAAAACTTAAGTATAATATTTGCCTAGTTAGCTCATTCATTCCTCGATATAACATCTCAGGACCCAGTGAATCTATATGGTTTAATTAGAGTTAGCAAGGCAGAATGGCCAGTGTTGCATTCATTTGCTCACATGGCCATTTATTTTTTTATTCAACACATACTCTTATATTTGTCATAGTCACATACTATTCTAGGAGCTAGGGATATAAGGATGAGAAAAACTTAAACAGTTCCTTTAGGGGACAAAAATCTAATGGGGAAAACAAGTAAATATAAAACTACCAGATATGGTTACATACTGATAGCAGCACAAGGAAGCTCTACTTTCAACCGAGTTGGGGAGGGGTCTCAGGAACTGCTTCTAGAGTCGCTGATGTCTGTGCTACACTGGAACATGTGGCAGCCCATGAGTCCAATAGGGCCAGCGCTTGGCTCCTAGAGTGATAATAACATGATGGGAGATGGAGCAGTTTTTTAATAAGGGCCCTGCTACAATGATAATAAGGTTAAGGGGATCAGCACTCTGCATTGTTTATTTTTTTAATTGAAATATATTTGACATATCACACTGTAAAATTGAAGGTATGCACCTTGTTGATTTGATACATTTTATATTATATGATTGCCACTGTAGCAATAGTTAGCATTGCTGTAACATCAGATAACTTTCTGTATCTATGTGTGTGGCAAGAATAGTCTCTTAGAGAGTTTGATGATTACAATACAATATCGAGCTTTCTGTGTTAGAATCCTGGTCTGGTCACTTGACGCCTACATGGTCTTCGACATGTCACTCAAATTCCTTAAGCCCGCTTTTTTGTTTATTTATTTTTGTTTTCATTTGTAATGTTTAGATAATAACAATGCATTGGGGATCAAATTCAAGATAATGCATTTAAAGGCCCCAGTACATTTACCACTCTGCAAATAGACAGTACTCTCTAAATAGGAGTGAAAATGGTCATGAATATCAAATGAACTAAACACATGGAAAGGACCAGAAAGGCAAGGTTTGTTCATTGGTAACAGAAATATAAAATGAATATCCGTGACAGCCTTGCTGACCCTACACAGAGAACATCTATATATTTTGTTTATAAACTAAAGATTCTACACAACCCTTTGAGTATCATTGAACATTCTGTCTGAAAATTTTGTCCAGCTCTTTCAAGGTAAGTGGAAGTAACCTGAGGGCCCAGGGACACGAGTGGCTGGGCCGGCCATTTTCACTAGGCCATGGGCTTCTTGAAGGCCTGCCGCATGTTCACTGACCCTGTCACCCTACTTTATAACACAAGCCTGAGGCACAGAACGAACAATCCAAGTTTCCTTTTCTGTTCTTTTAAATTTTATGAGCTACATTGTCAAAAATGCAATCAGCCTGCACTGTAGATCTGAGAGAAAGATAAAACTTTTGAAATGTAAGGAGATAACGTGTATGAAAATACTTTGTTCATTACACACACTTTTAATCTTTAATGTGGTTCTAAAGATGCTTACATAAAAAAAGCCTTCTATTACTTTATTTAAACTCCTGGCTTATAGTTAAGTCTCAATAACAGGGTAAATGCAGTTGGCTTTGCCTTGTTTTGCTGTTATGCTTTATCTTACCATTCCTGACATGGAACCTATTAGGTTCATGAGGTCAGTTCTAGGCAGCGGGCCTCCCCGTGTGCAAGGAAATGCATGCTATGATGGTCAAAATGCAACTACAGCTTCGTGCTCTCTCCTAACTGTTTTGTTTCTATTCTATGCTGCTTCATCTTTTCAGCCTTGAGAGCCCTTTCATCTGACCTTTGTCAGTAAGAGACGCTCTATAAATGGGCACTATTTCTAAATTAAACAATAATGTTTACTCATTTCAGAGTAAGTTTAGGCATTTTTCTCAACATTTTTTTTCTTTATTGATTTTTAGAGAGAGAGGAAGGGAGAGGGAGAGAGAGATAGAAACATCAACGAGAGAGAACATTAATTGGCTGCCTCCTGCATGCCCCCACTGAGGATCTGGCCCATAGCCCAGGCATGTGCCCTGACCAGGAATCTAGCCAGTGACCTCCTGGTGCATGGGTCAATGCTCAGCCACTGAGCCATTAGTGTTTCTTTGACACTAGAGAACCCTTTTTGCTTTACAATGCATGTTACAGTGGCATTTGGTCATTTTATAAGACTTTGGTCTACCTGTAATTCAGTTGATATGAAAAGCATAAGATTCAGACAAGAATGTGCCTTATATTCCCAGTGTACAGCTTCTCAGTTATTGTATTCTTGAGTGAAATACCTAATGTCATCCAGCTTCACCATTAACTGGCACTCGTTTGGATTCCACAATAAGCCTGAACTTTTTGATATTTCACTCGATGACAATGGAAACCCTAGTCCAAGGTTGCTCAATATCAAGATTCTGGGGCTCTAGGATTCTGTGAAATACATTTTACATACCTTGGAGTTTATCATCATTTGCTATGTGGTAGAATTTTTATTAGTAGGTACATAGAGTGAAAGGATGAAATAGGTCAAAGAAAGGAAAGCTTCATGAGTGAGAAGTAGAAGGATTTTAAAATAGCACTTGATAATTGTATTGTTTGTGTAAATGGGAAAGTAAGAGCTTATGTCTTAATACATTCAATCCAAATGATCTGATGCTGTCCCTTGCTGCTGCAGAGTGAGTGACAGAGTCTCCTTTTCATGGGTAAGCATAACAGTCATTAATTTTAATGAGAGTGGCGTTGCTGATGTTTGTAATAAATGTGGAGATTATTGGAGTGAGCATGCGGAAACTCACAGTGGCTTGAGCTGAAGGATACAAGCATCATCTTCCAGGTCAATGATATGCACTAATCAGGAGGTCTCTGTGTACCAGGATGGACAGACAGTGATTACCAAGGAGTTATTAAGTCACTAAGTGAAGCCCTAATTTACAAATGAGCGATATTGGTGCTATGGAGCAGGTCAACGCTCATGGTCTCCAATATTTCAAAGACTTCATTATTCCCTTAAGGAGAGGCATTCTTCATTTTATACATCAGGCAGAAAGGAAGAATTATTTATACTGTTGAATAATAGAGCATAAAAATATTTTCCCCTGATCGGGAAAAGCCTTTTGGCTTCCCCTTACACAGTGACACTCACATTCCTGTGTACACTCCAGCTACTTTGATTCTAAACATTGCGGGTGAGGCCCAGGAACAAGCCCTTTATCAAGCACTGCTGAGGGTTTGGATGCACATTTCCAAGTGCCAGATTGCTTTAAAATGCACAGCTGATATATATTGCTCCCCATCCACCCTCAGTCCCTCCCCACCCATAATCCTTCAGGATGAAGATTCCCAAAGGAACCCTGATCTTAGAAGTTATGAAGGTCTACAGATCAAGATATGTTTAGTTTGGCCTATATGTTTTACCTATTATCTATCTATCTATCTATCTATCTATCTATCTATCTATCTATCATCTAGATATAGATATAGGTATAGATATTTTAATATGTTGTCAACTTTTAAAGAAGAGATTTCACAAAAAACAGGTTGAAAGTTATCTTAAAATATTATCCCAACATGGCTGGTCCAGGTTACTGACAGCTCTTTTCAAATAGAACACACCCTATTTATTTGCTTCTGCTCAACAACACTAATCTGTCTCTCTAGCTTCTGCCTGATGGGAGTCCTCAGATATCAGAGATTTTTGGACCCCTCTACATAATATTCACCCCTGCCCGGCTGGTGTGGCTCAGTGGATTGAGCATCAGCCCATGGACCGAGAGGTCCCAGTTCAATTCCTGGTTGGGGCACATGCTCGCGTTTCGGGCTCAGTCCCCAGTAGGGGCCATGCAGGAGGTAGCTGATCAATGTTTCTCTCTCACATTGTTGTTTCTATCTCTCTCTCCCTTCCTCTCTCTCTAAAAAAAATCAATAAAAACATATTTTTAAAAAATGTCCTGTCCCATAAAATAGTTCCTTGAATGCTAGCATAGAAGTTTGGTCTCTAGCCAAAACATATATTTTCTCCCCAGACACATTTTGTTGTTGTTGTCAAATTTTTCATTCTTTTGTGGTTTTGTACAGGTTTTGCATTGAATGCCCAGTCTCCATAACTCTATCTAGGGTAAACTTATCTTTCTTTGAAAACTCAGCTCAGAGATGATACAATTTAAAGTCGTGTAAATTGTTTCTTCTTCAGCTTTCTATCATCATTGCTTATGAGTATTTACGTTCCTTTCTTAAAGATCTATATTGTTTAGTTACTTTAAAATGCTAATTCTGAACTTTACAGAGCTGGGACCTAAATTAATTGCCTGTATATCCCTCGGTTGTAACCTCAAGCCAGGCATGTGGTAGTTGCACATAAAGAGTGAATATGAATTCATGGATGAATCAACATTATAAACATGCTTCTTGGTAGCTGGAGCTTCTATGACTTATCTTTATTATTATATATTATTATTATTTAATATTTCCATATGTGATGCAGAAGTCATTTTTAGTCAATGGTGAAAAAACAAAGGTTAAGGTAAGGAGGCAACTTTGTCTAGCATGTTCGATATTCACATTCATCCAGACATGGAAACAAAATTATTACCAGCTATATGAAGAAACTGTAGCCATTTATATTATTCACCATGTGAGGGACAAAGTGACAAGGATCTAGAATCTAGGAGAATGACTGGCAAAAAGTAGGTTCTCAGCAGATATTTGTTCCATGATTCAGTGAGTGGATGCATAAATAAACAACTCTAAATATGATTGTGATAATAGACCTCCAGAAATGTATGTTAGTGGGAACATATTTAGGGCTACCACAGCCAAATGTGTCAGTTAGAAAATGGTGTTCTCCTTTGGTTTGGATAAATCATAAAATGCAACTTATTTTTTTTTTTTATCTTCACCCGAGGACATTTTTGCATTTATCTTCAGACAGAGCAGGAGGGAGAGAGGGAGGAAGAGAAAGAGAGAGAGAAACATCGATGTGAGAGAGACACGTTGAGTGGCTGCCACCCACATGACCCCAACCAGGGCCGGGGACAAACTGCAACCGAGGTACGTGCCCTTAGCGGGAACTGAACCCGGGACTCTCCAGTCCGCGGGCCGATGTTCTAACCGCTGAGTCAAACCGGCCAGGGCACAAAATGCAATTTATACAGGCATATAAATTGTAAAACATGCTTGATCTTGTAGAACTAATTAGATCCGTCCCGCACCAAGGAGTATTGACTAATAACAGGGATGCACTTGTCGTAGGATCCTGTGCAGGGCACAACCTCCTCAACTGTATGCAGTAGCCTGTGTGATGCTGACTGATGCTAATATTCTGTGGTGAGCACAGGCCACAGGGTGTGTCCCAGAGGGCAAACGGAGATCAGATGAGGGGCTTCCTACGGAGGCCAAGGAGTCAGTGAAGGTGCAGAGGCAGAGCTGACATCTGAAAGTGGCCTAGAGGATGGGGAGAGGGAGGCAGTCCCAGCACACAGGGCAGGGCATTCTAGACACAGAGGCTTAGCATGTGCTCACACGCAAGGGCTGTTCAGGGGACTCTTGCCAAATGAGTGTGTGACGACATACAGGTCCAGTGACTTATAAATGCATGTGATAGAAAGTGAAAGAAAGCACACAACCAAGAGTTAGGTAAAATCAAATCACAATAGCACCCTATGATTTCCTCCTCTCAAACAGTTGTAGATACCGGGAACTAGTCTAAGCCCTTTATCCACATCAGATATTGCACACAATCTCAGTACTTTCTATGGATCATAATGTCTAGAAGCATGTGACTTAAGTGCTACTGTTATCTTTATTTTGCAAAGGGACAAATGTAGCACATTTTTGAGTTTTGTCCATTCCTGGTCAGAGGCTCAGAGTGGCTAAGTGACATGATGAAGTTCACACTACTAAGTGGTAGGATTAGGATATTTCTGGCCAGATCCCTAATAAATGGGACTAGCTAATGTTTCCAAGAGATAAAATCACTGAAAGGCCTATAAATGAGCTCACTGAATGAAGGCCTTCCCTGGTCCAATCAGCTGTAGCCGAGGGGGAGAACTCTTTGGTACAAAACACGGGTGTTACATGAGCACCCATCATCAGAGTCAGTGGGGAGACATGTCATACAGGCCCACTGCAGGTCACAGTAAGGACAAGAAATCAGGAACGAGGTCAGTTTGGTTTTTATTAAGCTCTGCTGATAATTCTGAGAGTCAGCTGTATTTGAAAAGCATAATTTTAGGGGGTAAGGGGGCGGGGAGGGAAGAGATAAACCAAAGAACTTATATGCATATATGCATAACCAATGGACATGGGGGGCGGGCAGGATCAGGAGGAGGGTGTCAATGGGGGAAAAAGGAGAAACATCTGTAACAAATTAATTTTAAAAAATAAAATAAAGAAAGAAATTGAAAAAAAAGAAAAGCAAGCCCTGGCCAGTTTGGCTCAGCGGTTAGAACATCGGCCCGTGGTCCAGAGAGTCCCTGGTTCGGTTCCCGCTAAGGGCACCTACCTCGGTTGCAGTTTGTCCCCGGCCCTGGTTGGGGTCATGTGGGTGGCAGCCACTCGATGTGTCTCTCTCACATTGATGTTTCTCTCTCCCTCTCTTCCTCCCTTTCTCCCTCTCGCTCTATGAGTGCAAAAAGTGTCCTCAGGTGAGGATAAAAAAAGCATAATTTTACAATACTATCATCCTGTACTACTAAAATGCCCTCTACTTGTATTTAAATTTGTAAATCAATTAAATTTACTTCAATTTGGTGAAGTAACTTTTGCATTTCATAAGAGTGGCTCATAATTCAAGTACAGTAGCTTGTGTTTAGGCAACTAATAACTGGAAATTGCAGTTATTTGGGAACTGTAATATAGATAGATAGATAGACAGACAGACAGACAGATAGCTACAGACAGACATGCATGCATACATACACACACATAGATGTTAGATAGAGACATTTAAGGTCTTCTACATAGTAGAAGGAGAGGTTGTATTTTTTTTTTTTTTAAGTATTTCCAGGGAGCAGAAATGTGAATAATAATATATTTTGATTATAACAAAAACCCTTTATAAAGAAGGCATTGTGTCCTGGCCGGTTTGGTTCAGCGGTTAGTGTCGGGCCCACGGACCAACGAGTCGCGGTTTGATTCCGGCCAAGGGCATGGACCTCGGTTGTGATTCGTCCCTGGCCCTGGTCAAGGTCATGTGGGAGGCAATCAATCGAAGTGTCTCTCTCACATTGATGTCTCTCTCTCTCTCTCTCTCTTCCTCTCTTTCCCTCCCACTCTATCTGAACAAAAATGGAGGAAAGTCCTCAGGTGAGAAAAAAAAAAAAGAAGGCATTGCTATTTTTGTTTTAGGGATGAAGACATAAAAGATATCAGAGTTTATGACAGTCCCTAAGACACAGCAAAGGTAACGACGGCTCTCAAAACGTGTGTCAATTCGCTGCCCATCCACCCCTTCATGCAGAAGAAGGAGGAGGAAGGGGGAGGGGGACAGATGAGGGAGGGGAGAAGAATCCTCTAACCTTTTCCTCCATTTGGACCCAAGCAGCAGTTGTAGAGGGAACATTCACAAATAGTCCAAGCTTCAAAGGATGGGCAAACTTTGGTTCTTTGGCACAACTGAGACCTGAGTGGATGGTACACGACTAGATGTCCTGAACACCTTAACCAAACTGTTCGATTTCAGTTGGTTGCATTGATATGCTGATCCTGAATTTAGTGAAATCTTTAGAATTCTTATTTTTTCACTCAACCAAAACATTGAAACAAGACTTGGTTCCGGCTACAACACAAGATACTACGAGATGGAGGGCCTATGGTCCCTGCTTTTGAATAGAAAACAGACTAATTGAAGACTCCACACACATATGAGTAAGTGAGCCATCACAGCCCGGCGAGAACAGAATTGTAGCGGAGAGAGGTGGACCTCGTCTTGTTTCACCCAACAGGGAAGGTTCTGAGCTGAATTTCAAAAATTAGGTCAAGCCAAGTAACTCAAAGCGAAGCTGAAAGTCCATCCATGTATCATAGAAGTCAACGCAAGGGAGAGAGAGGTGGGTGCATGTGAGGAACCTGGAAAGGGATATCTACTTGTTGCCTTCCTACAGGGTCATAGAAAGTTACATAGATTTTTATACGCATTCAGTGAATACTTCATACTTACCACACACCGGCAATGCCTGCGGCACTGGCCCGTGCTGGTCTCAGAGGAGCAAAGGGCAAAGTTCAAACAACCAGGAGCAGCACCTGTGATCAGTGACTGAGGGAGCCCTGTTCCCACGCAGCACCTGAGGAAGGCATTGTAATCAGGACCTAGAACCACGGCAGCTCTCGGAGAGGCCACCAGACGCAGTAGCCGTGGCTGTCCTCTCTCAGCTGCCAGGAGTGCCATGGACGATGACAGGAAGAAACACCTGGGATTCTGGGGAACCACAAAATGTCGAATGGAGCAGCCCAGGGATTGCCCCAGCAGGAGAAAGCTATGGCATGGAAGAGGCTTCATGGACCCAGATTTTGGCTTCTAACAAGTGTTGTGATGTGCCCCTGGGACAAAAAGTGTCTTTCATTTCATTGTCACTGCACTGCTGCTAGGAAGGAGAGTCCCTGAGGACAATGCTGGCATAGAGCAGGGGAAATCTGTGGGTAAGGAAATGAGATAAGCTTTCATTTATTCTAGCATTTCCAGACCCACATCTAGGAGAATATCCCCAAATCTCGAGTTCTGGCTTCATGGTCTAAAGGATCAGAAGGTTTCAGTCAAGAACTATGGACAAAGGTAGTGACCTGAGGGAAATTGTGTGGTTTCATAAAATGTGTGTACTTGGGAGGCAGATGGACAGACACAAGTTCACCTTGTGGGTGTGTCTCTTACTGTGCCTCAGTTTCCTTCTATAAAATGAGAATTACTGCCTCTCACATAGTGCTGATGTGAGGATGTAATGATAAACACTAGGGAAGAGCTTGGTAGAGTGTATGGCACATAGTAGGTGTTTCACGAATGTTAAATCTTCTCCTGCTACTCTCCCATATTCTCCTTTCTTCCTTATTTTCCTCTTCTCCTTTTATTCCACCTTCATCTCCAAAATCCATTGGAAATAGTTCATTAGAAAGACGCTATTATGGAAAAGGAGAAAGGAATAAGGTACACAGAGTTCAGGGAGATTTCAGGAAGGTGGCAGGGGGTGGAGATAAGGGAGTGACAGAGAGTAGGAAACAGATTAGTCTAAGTTTTGTTCCCTGCCATTGTTCCCTATGCAAAACTTATTTTTCTTCCTTCCATAAATATTTATTGAGATACTTCTATGTTCAGTGCCTATGATAAAGCCTTAATTTACAATGATGAAGTTGTCACTGTTTGACCTTGTGGACTAGTTGGGAAGACAGCTAAAAACAATCGGCCATTCAGTACACTAAAGAAGAACGCAGGCGTTACACTGTGACATATTCGACGAGAACACAAGAGAAAGCACACGAGCAATTCCCGGACTACCAAAGAAGGAAGTGGCAACTCGGAAGGAATCGGAGAACTAGTGGCTTTGGCCAGATACATGAGCAGGTGTCAGGGGATGGATGCCATGGGGGGTGATTGGTTATGAGTAAATGTGAGTGGCTTCATAGCACAGAAGAAGCTTGGAGTGGCTGGAGGGTCCAGAGGAACACAGGGAATTGGAAGAGGCTGAGAGCCGAGCATTGGCCACCCCAGGAAGGGCTTATGAGGCAGCTGTAGGAGCTCGGGAATTACACCACCAGCTATGGGGTAGGCACGGAAGGTTTCAGACAGAGAAATGACAGGGTCAGGGCATGTCTTCAATTAGAGAGATCACTCTTTGCCGCTCTGTGAAGAGGGGAGAACTATGCAGGCAATGTTGGAGATCATCCAGATGAAAGTTTAGAGTGGTCTACACTTGGGAAGAGGTGGTAGCTGAGGGGTAGTGAAGAGTGTGGATTCCAGAGAAATTCAGGGGAAAGAGTTGCTTGTATTCAAAATGTATTGAATATAGAAATTGAAGAGAAGGAAGAATAACAGATGACGCAAAATATAGTAATGTGTTCAAAGACAAATTTAGGGAGAAAAGAATCAAGGTATTACCTTTCACTGGGGAGGCAGGAATAAGAATGATTGTTAAAATTAGAGTATTAAAGTAGTGAGTCATTTTTCAGCATATGTGGTCTAATGATGGAAGAGATCTTTATAAAATAATAATTGTTCCAGAATTCTAGAATTTTGTGAAAAGAAATTTTGAAACTTATAAGGCTCAGGATTTTCCCCTTTCTCATTGCCTATTGTTTTTCTGTCAGAAGGCTGGAACATACCAAACTTTTATTTGTCTTCACCAAATTGGTGGTGATGTCATTGTTTCCAATAGTCTTTGAAAATATCTAGAAATTTCTCCAAATTGGAGCTCTAGGTAATTAATTTGGCAGGCTCTTGAATTTAATTCAGTGGAGCTCGGAGTGAATACCAGTGTCTAAAACAATTTGCAATGCGAGGAGCTTTGCCCTTACTTTAAAACCGCAGATATAGTTTTGTTTCTTATTTACTTGCAAACACTATCAAATTTTCTCTGAAAAGGAGAATTTGGGGTACTTGAAAATGCTTTGTTCAGGTCTTTTACTGTATTTATTTAAGTGTGGCTGAAGAATACTTCTCTTGATTTCAGGCACAAATAATTCTGATCTTGCACTCTCCATGGCCCATAAAACTTCCAAACACAAAATAAAGGAAATGGTCATTCATCAACTACCTAGGGAAAGGGGAAGAAATCGTCAAATTACTTCTCCGGTCTACATTAACGCTGACTGTCCAAACCATGGACTTTTAACTATGTTGCTATTCTTGCATTCAGAGGTCATTTTTGTATAATGACCTCTGACTATTTGAAGAATAAATCTTAACCCATGGACTTTGTAGAGGATAGAGGCAAGAAAAATTAAAGCAAATAGCATTTGCTAAAATAGTACATGCTTTTCTCTGATAACGGTTAGACTACTCCATTTCCCAGAATAAGTCCCCTGAGTTCTGCCCTAGATTTTCGAAAAGTATGTCCAACAAAGAACTTCTTATGGCCCCTACTGTGTACAATACAGCAGAGGGATACAGGGTTAAATGATAGGGTCTTTCTAGGTGTTTTTTTTTTTTTTTTTTTTTTAAATGCTAAAGGTAATGTGATGAGATGCTAGGGCAGTCCTTTTTGCAATTTAATAATTGAAATACTAAATCTGAAGGAGCGATATAAGGAAAGGATCGTATGCATTAAAATGCCCAACAAAATGCTTATCACCTAATGTCAATAATATCAATATATGATCATGTTAATAATAAAAATTACTATAATTACATATGTTGGAAACTTAATTGTGATGATTTAATTTGTGTTAACGTTACTGGGCCACTGATGCCCACAGATTTAGTCAAAGATTATTCTGGGTGTGACTACGAGCTTGTTTTTAGATGACATTAGCATTTGAATCAGTGCACTGAGTCAAGTAGATTGCACTCTTTAGTATGGATGGGCCTCATCCAACCCGTTGAAGGTCTGGAGAGGACAAAAAAGACTGACTTTCACAGGAGTAAGAGGGAAATCCTCCTGTCTGCCTTCCTTTGAGCTTGGACAACAGGCTTTTCCTACCTTGGAACTCAGCCTAAAGCATTCCCTCGTCCTTGGTCTCAAGTCTGGGGGTCTTCAGACTGGAACTTATGGCATTGGCAGGCCTGGGGCTCAGCCCTTTGGGCTCAGACTGAAACTATGCACCATCAGCTCTCCTGAGTCTCCAGCCTGCTGACTGCAAATCTGGGGACCTGTCGGGCTCCCTAACCACAGGATCCAATTTCTCAACAAACCTCTTTCTTTATAGCCATATGCATCTTAGCAGTTCCGTGTCTCTGAAGAACCCCGACTGAAACATTACTATAGGCACTTGGCCAAACACTTTGTAAACAGTTATTTCATTTATTTTTTAAATTAGCAGTCGGGTATGTAATATTTTCCAAATTTATAGACGAGAAATCTGAAATTTAGAGTTTAAATTTAGAGCGACCATAGCACCTAACATTTACTGTTTGCCATTACCTCTACTTATTACCACTACCTACAAGCAGAGTCACCTTGGGCAATTTCCATAATTTCTCTCAGCCTACAGTGTTCATCTGTAAAATAAGGATAATAATAGTACCCAGGTACAAAGTTGACTTGATGATTTAATTAATTAATGCATGTAAAAATAACTGTTCTGTTACATAGGAGGTATTCAATAAATTGTAATATAAATTATAATTAATTAATAAGTTAATAGAATGAAACAGCATCTCTGAGAAGTAATTTGTCTAAAATATCTGATGTCATCATTCCAATGACTTTCTTGGATGCATATTATCCTATTTTATTTTAAACCAAATTATTAAAAGTCAGTGACTAAGTGGAGGAACTGGGATTCAAACCCAGATCTGTCTGAGCACAGAGCCCAAGGGCTAAACCCTTCAGCTCCCTGGCTTCACGAGCCTCACATGTCATTCTCCTTGGCTCTAAGTCCAAGGACACGAGAAGAATTATTGAAAACCAGGGTGATGGAGCCCTGTTGACCTCTTTCCACAGCATCATTAGTGATTTGGTGACACCTGACTTGCAAGCCATGGGACAATAAAATGAAGAAACACATTTTTGTGTTGACTCCTTCCTAACCGAATGCTTCTGAAGCTGACCCATGGTTCAAGATCAGCTTCATGAAAGGAGTTCTGAGACAACTTCTATTGTTTAGAATAGGTGTCATGCCAGAGGGCACATTTCTGCATGGATTCCCCCATGGCTAGAGTCTGTAGCCCTCCTTTGCTTTTCAGGCTCTTGCAGAATGTGAGCTTTTTTTTTTTTTTTTTTTTTTTTTTTTATTGTTATAAGTGTGCCACTTTCTCCCAGGCATGGGGGAAAAAACATGATTTCAATTGTTGGCTTTGTAAGCTATAATCATGTAATTGGAAACAGCTGTGCACACAAGCAATATAATTCAAAGCAGTTTAATTAATACATCTTCATTGACAAATTCCACTCATAATACTGATATTACTCTAAGTCTATAATCAAAATGGGAATTTCTGAACACTGCCTGTTTCTAGATTATCTGCTCAACTTTTACTTTCTTGAACATGAAAAGATATTTTGAAGATGACTTCATCTGATCTCTCAAGTCCATTCTTGACTTCTTGCTGCAATCTCCTTCTCTACTCAAGGCTACAGGGCAAGAAAAGCAAGCTTTGGAGTTTGGTTTAATTGGGTAGTGGATGCTGTTGCATACACTAGCTCTTCCCCTCAAGTCTCAGGGATTCATTCTCCCAGCTGCTGTGTTGGTACCTCCCCTGAAATTGCCCTCAGTTGAAGAAAGCTGCCTTATAAAAGGTAGGTTGTGTCCAATGACTACTCAGTGGTATGGGGTAAGAAAGCTCTTCCTGTTTACCATAAGGTGGGCCAAGTCTGAAGGATAATACCAGCTGTGAGTGGCTGAAACCTTTGTTGCAACCGTATCACAGCTCAAGAGCTCCCTCTTCCCAGATCTACTCTTCACTTCCATAGATGTACATTCAGATGACACTTCCTAATAAACTTCTTGCTGAAAGATGACATCGCAACATGTATTTTTGGATGGGGGGACCCCAACCTAAAATAAGTTTTGGACTTATTTTTACTTTATATTATCTCCCTTGCCCTCAATTTTTGATATATTTTTATTTGTTTGACTCCCCATTGTTGGCCCATTCTTTATTTACTGTTTGTTTAATGAGCCTGAATTAAGTTCTGCCTTTGATTCTCTTGAATTCATGTTGACCCAACCTAATAAATGTTCTTGTTTGAAGTAGAAAGCTCTTATTCTGACTCCACCCTGTTAGTTTGTGTGAAACCTGGACGACCTTTTTCTTTAATGAAGCTGCTTGTTTCCACCTACATTTCAACATGCACACACACACATACACAAACACGTGTGTGTGCGCATGCATGTCTTATGGGACAGGGGTTCAAATATGACCCATTAAATAAGTCTTATTGCCTGAAACTTTGAACAAAATTAATTTTAAAAGATAAGATGTTAGTTATTAGATAATAATACAGTGATGAAACAGCAGTTAATTTTTATTAAGCACTTACTGTACTCTAGGCTAACTACCTCACCTGTATTAATTGATTTACTTCTCATACCTATCCAAAGAAGTATGTTCCAGTACTTTCTCCATTTTACATATAAAGGATATCTAGAAAGATGTCCTTAATTGCCATCATTCCCCAGAAGAAAAAGACTATTCAGGATATTTTAACATTTTTTAAAAATAGAGATAACTTAGGCATGGTAGCAACAGATTTCTTTTGTAAGACATTTGTTTCAAAATGCTGTTGAACTATTTTAAATTCTATAAAGAAACATGATTAACATATACTTCTCTGCAAAAAGTTCACAATTCTGAAAACATATGCTTCTGAATGAACACTTGTCAAGTGAGCCTTCGTGTTTTTGATCTTTTATAATGCAAACTTTTCCATGGGTGACAACACATCTGTATCATGAACGTTGTCATTAGCTAATGCTACCATTCAAATTCAATTATGATTTTCAGTCATCTATCCAAGTTAGAATGTTTTTTTGAATACTTGAGAGAGTACTATCCTGAAATCCTTGATAATATAAGTTCTCAATTATAATAGTCTCACATGAAGAAAACATTATTTTACTGTAAAAGAAAATAACTTTTGCATATTCTTTTTTATTTAATGTAACCACTAATATTAATCTTTATATTCCCACCCTTAATAGAGTACTATGAACATACTGGCTTTAGGTTAGATTTATAAGGAAGTTGAGAAAATTTAACAAAAATAAAATTTTCATCAATACTTAATAATCAAAGAAAAAGAGGTATAAAATTGAATGCAAGTCGGAATTCCTCATGCGAATATTTTAACCATGGCAGTTTTTCAGCTCAAGAAAATTTTACTCACCCTCAGAGATAACAGTTCAGTATTGCCTTGAGTGGTTCTGATTCCAATGTAATCGGCATCCTACCACCGACAGGAGTGGCAGAAAGTCACATCTCAATTGTCTTCTGATGATGACAAAATTAGCTAATATCGCTGCATTCTGTGTTATGTCAGTGCTTTTAAAGTTATGTCTAATCTCCACTTTGATGGTGCAAAGCTAAGGCAATCACATGTTGAGAGTTTCTTGATACTGTTCTGATTTCACATATTCTTCCCCTTTGTTTCCACTTAGTGAGACCACGTTTCGGTTTTTGATTGTGTACACGTCAGCAGTTATGCAGAGTCCATCCCTAGCCTCCATTTTCAAGCAGAATTAAAAAGGAAATTAAGCCCTTCCTGGAGTTTCTCAGTGGTTAGAGCGTCGGCCCACAGAACGAAGGGTCTCAGGTTTGATTCCCGATTGGGGCACATGTGAGAGGCAACCATTAATGTGTCTCTCTCACATCAATGTTTCTCTCTCTCTCCCCCCTCCTTCCCTTTCACTCTATCTAAAAAATCAATGGAAAAAATATCCTCCAGTGAGGATTAAAAATAATAATAATAATAATAAAGGAAATTAAGAAAAGGAAAAGGATTTCTTGAAAATACATATGAAGAAATTGCCTAAGAATCAAGCCTATTGATGTGCTCGTGTTACAATCCACCTGAAGCAAATTATGATCATGGGCTTGTATGTGAAATAACACTGTGCATCACCATGGACAGAGGTGGGGGACCACTTACAAGGCTAAGACGTGTACACTGAACAGCACGTGACAAAGCCTGATTTCCACACTGCAGTACGTAGTATTCCTTTACCAAAGGCTCCGAAATGGTTGGAAGGAGCTACAAGACAAATTTGAAGCTGCTGCTCAGTTGCAGCCAGGTGTGCATAGACTAAGAGAAATGTTTGATACAAGTGATGCTTCTAATTGAAAAAAAATTTAAGATTATCCTATTACACAGTTTCTGAAATAAATGTGTCCACCATTAGACATAAATGTGAATGAAGTTATTATTTATGTCTAGATTTGCATTTTGTAACGTATGGATTTTGAGAGCATCAAATGTAACAATTGATGGATCAAAGTTAGATGCTTAAATACCATCTACATTTCTTCTATTCTACATATTTATGGGTTGAATTGTGTCCCCTCCAAAAATGGTGTATATTGAAGTTCTAAGCCCCATGACTTCAGAATGTGACCTTATTTGAAGATAAGGTCTTTATAGAGATGTAGTAATCAAGTGGGCCCATAATCCAGTATGACTAGTGTCCTTATAAAGAGGGGCAATTGGGCACAGAAACACATATGTAGAGAGAATGCCATGTGAACATGAAAACAGCCATCTACAAGCTAAGTGGCGAGGCCTGGAATAGATCCTTCCCTCACATAGCCCTCTGGAGGAACCCGCACTGCCAACACCTTGATGCTAGACGTCTGGCCTCCAGAACTCTGGGATCATGCATTTCTGTTTTCAAGCCACCCACACCTCGTTAAGGCGGCCCTAGAAAATGAACACAGATTTGGGTACTGGGAAGTGGGGTGCTGCTGTGAAAAATAACTGAAAATATGGAAGTGGCTTTTGGATTGGGTAATTGGTGGGAGGTCATTTGAGGTGCTTGATAGAAAAGGCTTAGGTTGCCTGGAAGAGGCTGATAATAGAAGTATGGACAGTGAAGGCAGTTCTGGCGAGAGCTCGGAGAGGAGAGGTGTGGGGAAATCTTCTGTCACCTTAGCGAATATGTATCTTTTCGTGAACTAAATGCCAAAGTGCTTCTGGTAAGATCTCATACACAAAGGAAACTGGAGGAAAGGTGATACAGTGGCAGAGAACTTGGTTGATTTTTGTTCTAATGTTTTCTAGAATGTAGAACTTGTAAGCAACAATCGTGGATACTTTTTCTGAGGATATTTTTAGGCCAAGTGTTGAAAGCATGGCCTGGTTTGTCCTTGCTGCTTCTAGCAAAATATGAGAGGACAGCTGAATGAAAGAGAACATTGGTAAGCAAAAGGGAATCAGATCTTGAAGGTTTGAAAAATTCTCAGCCTATCCAGATAGTATATTCTGAAAATAGGGCCAAGGGTGTGGCTGGACAAGGGTTTGCTAAAGAGATTAGGCAAGTGACTCATTGATCCAAAGAGGACATACAGATGGCCAATAAACATATGAAAAGACGCTCAACATTACTAATCATCAGAGAAATGGAAATTAAAACCACAATGAGATATCACTTCACAACTGCCAGAATGGCTACTATCAACAAATTAATAAATAAGTGCTGGTAAGAATGTGGAGAAAGGGGAACCCTTGTGCACTGTTGGTGAGAATGTAGATTGGTGCAGCTACTATGGAAACAATATGGAGTTGCCTCAAAGAAAAAAATGGAACTGTCTTATGATCCAGTGATTCCACATCTGGGTACATATCCAAAGAAATCCAATACACTAATTCAAAGGAATATATGCACCCCTATGTTCAGCCAAGCTGTGGAAGTAACCCAATGACCCATCAATAGACAAGTAGAAAAAAAAAAGGTGATGGACTATTACTCAACCAAAAAAGAACGAAATCTTACCATTTGTGACAGCATGGATGACCTAGTGGGTATTATGCTAAGTGAAATAAGTCAGTCAGAGAAAGACAAGTACTATATTATTTCACTTATATGTGGAATCTAAAGAATATAAACAAATAAACAAAATAGAAACAGACTCATAGATATAGAGAACAGACTGATGACTGCCAGAGGGGAGGGGGTTTGGATGACTGGGTGGAAAAGGTGAAGGGATTGAGAAATACAGATTCATAGTTGCAAAGTACTTATGGGGATGTGAAGTACAGCATAGGAAACAGAGTCAATAATGTTCTAATAACTATGTGTGGTGCCAGATGGGTACTGGAAATATCAAGGGGAACACTTTGTAAAGTATAATTCTGTAACCACAATGCTGTAAACCTGAAACAAATACAAAATAATATTGAATGCAAACTTTAGTTTAAAAAATTATTAAAAAATAAATCTAAAATGGTTTAAACTTAAAAAAAAAAAAAAAAAAAGACAGTGCAAAGGCCCTGAATAGGGACCATCTAGGCATATGCAAGAGAAAGAGGAGGGTTGCCCTGGCCAGCTGGCTCAGTTGGTTGGAGCACCGTCCCATATACCCAAAGGCTGCAGGTTTGATTCCAAGTAAGGGAACATACCTGGGCTGCGGGTTGGATCCCTGGTCGGGGCACCTGCGGGAGGCAATCGATAGATGTTCTCTCTCACATCAGGGTTTCTCTGTCCCTGTCTCTGTCTCTCCCCTCACCATTCCTCTCTCTCTAAGATCAATAAACATATCCTCAGGTGGGGATAAAAATTTTTTTTTTTAAAAGAAGAGAAATATCCAGTTTGACTGAAACATAATGTGTAAGAGGGAAATCTGAAACAAATAAGATTGTAGAAATAGACAAAATGTCATAGTCTAGAGAACCAGTAACTCGTGCTCTGACAGCCTCCTAATCACACCGACTTGATCCAAAATGAGTCTGTGTCTCCCTCACGTTTCCACGCTGATGTGAGCTGAGTAACTCTTGTGGGTGGCTCTCTTCAGTGGTCCCCACTGTTCCCGCAGGTCCTCCTCAGATGACCAGTGGGGTGAAAGAAAACGTGGAGGAACATGCAAGGTCCTTTAGAGGTGAGTTCTGAAACCAGTTATGTTTCTTCCACCTGCGTTCCACTGGCGGGAACCCAGTTATATGGCACCAGCCTAACAAAAAGAAAGGCTAGGAAATGTAATCTTCCTATGTACGCTGCAAAAATGGATTGGATGCTGAACTCCTGATTACTTCTTCCACCCAAATTGATCCTGAGAGCAAGGGTCAACCAAACTATGGCCTGCAGGTCAAATTCAGCTCAAAACCCTTGTTGTTCACAAAATGTTGGTTTTTATTGTTTTCACAGTTTTAAAGTGTTCTGAAAACAATTAGCAAATAAAAAATAATGGAGATGATGATGATGACAGTTAAGAAGACAATAAAGATGAAGAGGATGAAGGAGGAGGAGGAGTGTGAAAAAGAGGAGGATATATATTCAATAGCTGCATGGTCCACAAAGCCTACCTAACATATTTACTATCTAGTCCTTTTCAGAAAAGGTTTATAGATTCCTGCTCTGATTTGTCTTCCCACAGTCCATCTGTGGGAGAACAAAACAGAAAAGTAACTGTTGGAATTACATTCTTATTTCTCTATAATCATTGACATGAGACTATGTGTTCTTACCTCATATTAACTATATTAATATCAGACAAACTTTCAGACAAATATATAATAGAAAATATTATAACAAATGATTTGATCAACACAATCAATAAACTTAATATTAGGAACATATGCATTATTCTCAAGCTCTCAAGTTGCCTTGGAACATTAACAAAAATGTATTTTCCCCCAATTATCTATTCCTGCATATTAAATCTCTCCAACTTCAATGTCTTAAAACAACAGCCATTTATTATTATCTCTCATGCTTCTAGAGGTTCTCATAGGTTCTCTCAAGTAGCTGCAGTCACATGGGGCTAGGGCTGGAATTGTGTGAAGACTTACCCAGCACTTGAGCTGGGAAGACTTGAAGGCTGAGAGTCGAACAACAGAGGCTCCCTAGGCATCTCTGTCTCCATGCAACGTTACTCAGTTGTGTTTCCAGCATGGAGGCTCAAAGCAGCTGGACTCCTCACCTGGTAGCTCAAAGTCCAAAGAGAGAGAGAGAGAGAGAGAGAGAGAGTGAGTCAGGAGCTCTATTGACTTTTTATGATCTATCTCCAAAGCATTCAAAACTGCCTGCATAATGTACACCTAGGAGAGGACAGTCAAGAAATGTGTACACCAGTCTTAAAATAACCACAGCATTCTAGGCCATAAAGACCGAAATAAATAAGAAAATAATTATGTATTGGAAAAAGAAAATAATATCTTAAAGGTATCTATTTTACAAAATGAATCCCACAAATTCAATGAAATTCTAATCAAAATATCATTATGGTTTTATGATCTTACTTGATAAGATGATTCTAAAATATAAATAAAGACATAAAGTTAAAATAATAGGAGGATTCTCCTAAAGAAGACATGGGACTGGTCAGCATGTAGTAAGACTTCGCTACACCTTGGTAACATTTTGGGTTATTTTGTAATGATTTCTAATGATTTTGCAAGAGATGGCATTGCAGGGTGGGGGGTGGGGGTTATTAAGGAGCCATCTGATGATTCTGGCCGTTTTGTGGAGGAGGCAAAAACAGAGACCAAAAACCATGTGGAAATTCTAGCAACAGAGGAGGGTGACTGCAGAGGTGGCGGTGAGAACCAGCAAATTCGACATATGACTCACAAGTGGAGCTGACAAGATTCCCTGATGAATTGTGTATGAAATATGAGGTATAGAGAGAGGAGGCAAGAATACATGGTCAGTTTGGGTCCTGAGCAACTTGGATAAATGATGATGTCATTTTTTGAAACAGAGGAGGCTTGGAGGGGGATAGATCTTGGGGAAGGACAAATAGTTCTGTTTGGGCCACAATGCGATCCCTAGCAGTTGGATATCTGAGTGTGGAACTTAGGGGAGAAGTAGGGCATAAAGCTTTAAATTTGAGAGTCAACAGGACATAGATACTGAACAACATACAACTGGATGAGATTTTCCAGAGGAAGCAGCAATAGAGAAGGGTAGGGCTGATGTCAGAGCCCAAGCAGGCCCCCAATTTGAAAGTCTGGTGGCCATTATCAGCCTTTTCCAGGAGGGACCTGCCTTTGCATTTCCTGCCTTGTTTACCATGTAGGTAGGAGGGGTTGCCAATGGCATTAACTGAAATCTAGGACACTCCCGGCCCTGTTTAAAAGCTGGCTGCCTGAGTGCTGTGCCGGCAGGAGGTGTGATTCTGGCTCCTTTTTGAACAGCCTTTCCCCCCACCCCTCTCCCCATAAAGCATAGGTATATGGCAGGGTTTGTCCCTAGCAAACTCGAGACAAGGAAAAGAAGGTAAGTAACCTGACTATTAAAAATCCAATACTTAAAATCTAACAGCCAACATTGTCTAATTTCCACTGAGTTTGCATCAAAAGAGTTTTACCATGAGGAGGGTCCAATCGATCAAGTATTGATAGAAGTGAGTATGATTCATCTTTTTTTTAAATTTTTCTTTCTTTATTGATTTTAGAGAAAGGAAGGGAGAAGGAGAGAGAGATAGAAACATCGATGAGAAAGAACATCAATTGGCCGCCTCCTGCATGCCCCCCACTGGGGATGGGGCTCACAACCCCGGCATGTGTCCTGTCTGGGAATTGAAGCAGCGACCTCTTGGTGCATGGGTCGACACTCAACCACTGAGCCACACCGGCTGGGTTGATTCATCTTTTGATTGCTTCAAATTTCTCTTAAAAATTAAATCTTCATCCAACTTTAACTTTATCCCTTGGAGAATGATGATCAGAAAAGCCAAGATCCATTTTTAATTTAATTTACAATTTTGTATACTTAACACAGTTTTAAATGGGATAATTTGTGCTCTCAATTAGCTGTGTCTAAAATATTATTCTGTCACCAAAATAATTCCTAGAATATTTTACTTTAGTTTATTATACTTTTTTTGTTGCTGTTAATCCTCACTAGAAGATATTTTTCTATTGATTTTTAGACAGAGTGGAAAGCAGGGAGAGAGAGAGAGAAAAAAAAACACACATCAATGTGAGAGGGACACATCGATTGGTTGCCTCCCACACAACCCCAACCAAGGTCAGAGTTTGAACCTGCAACCCAGGTATGTGCCCTTGATCAGAATCGAACCCACAACCCTTCAGTTCACAGGCCGATGCTCTAACCACTGAGAAAACCAGCCAGGGCAGTTTAACATACTTTTTAAAGGATCCAAATCACAGAACATTACATATGTAAACTTCTTAGTAAATAAATTAACATAATTAAAATAAAATATTTATACATTTTAATTACATTATCTAATTTCCTGTAAACATGTTTTGGGAGAGAATTATGTTCACAGTTTTCTGCGATCCCCTGACTTCTGTCCAGCTTTTCTCCCAGGCATCTCATATATAACAAGATCGGAGCCCAAATTATCATAAGACTATAGCAAAGCTACTTTTTAAACATTTCTATGAGAATTCTTTAAGTTGCTCAGCAATCCTGATACAGATTTTCATCTGGTTTTCACTGTCTCGTCTGGAGTTGTGTATGTAAAGTAGCCTTTGCTCTGTGCTCTTGAATCAGTCTCTTATTTCTGAGAGCATCAGGCTCTGTACACTTGTAAATGATTTACCTGTGGAAGTATCAGTGTCTGCTCTTTCAGTTGTCGCCGTTGCACAGGAGGACTTCAGAATGGTGGGCAGAGACCCTCCTCCAGCATGTACATACACCCACTGTAAGGTTGCGTTGTTATTCTAGAGTAGGAGCAGGTCCAGCACACTGAATGTCGGATCCTTGGTTCCACCACTCAACCAGAGAGCTCCCACAGACCCTGGTCCCAGGATGTCCTTGTACCTGATGTTCAGTTTCCTATCATGCCTCTCTCCTCCTCACTCAGTCTTTTATCATCATCCAGGACGCAACTGTACAAGAATCTATCGTAGGATGTTTAGAGTTCTTCTTAGTTATCAAACTACACTCGCATCAGTAAGTAATGTCTTGTAAGAGGAAGGGCAAGCCAGTATCCAGGTGTCCCTAATGGAGCTGTACTTTCACATTTATGGTGAGCCAGAAAGCCCATTTCCTGGGGGGAAAAATAGAGGTCATAAAGTGTATGTTTGATGCTTATTTAGTTCTTAAAAAAATGGTCTTGTAGGTTGGGGAAATTGGTTCAATGCTTTGGGTAAATAAATGCTATGGATAATGAATAGTTTGGGGCCAGTACACAGAAATTAGTATGACATGAGATTGTTGAGACAGTTTCCTATTGCTGGAAATGGTTGTCAAGGTTCTATAATAATTTGCAACTAAGGTTAAGTACAGTTATTCTTACTATCTGCAACCTAAAACCTCCAGTCTGATCAAGTAGCTTAACCTGGAGGTTTGTTCTTCATGACACAGGCTCTGTACTTAGTAAGAATACCACCAGTGGTCCATAGGTACGTGTGTAGCAGTAAGCTGTGGCCATCGTCGGCTTCATGTTTATTGTGAACACATACTGGCTAAATAAATAAGTGACTGATTTTAACACATATATAAATGAGTTTGCATACATATCTAATTAGTATGGTTGAGTAGACCAAAGATTTTCCCAGTTTATCACAGTCACAGCTACAAAAAATAAAGTCATTTAATTGGTTTCTTTATTTTTCTTTTAAAAATTGGCTTATGAAAACTAAATTAAAGGAAGTGAAAAGAGATAATCATTTTATTTATTAAGGGTAGGAAGTATTGAGGAATTTCGTGATATACTCTAAAGAGAGATGCTGATATAAATAAATCCATTAGTTGTGTGTTTATTATTTTTATTATAAAACTTAATAGTGTTTTAAAATTATTATTTTTCTGACTGTGGGTGGAATATGTTCAGAGATTTCAGGATATAGCCTAAGAAGTAGCATCAGCATGAATATAACCACTATTTTTATTTTTACTTTTTTAAATAAAAATTTTAATGTTCTAAAACAAAGTGTATTTAGTGCAAAGTTATTCAACAGAAAAAATAGAAAGCGGATGTGAAAGGAGCTGAATCTCCCAGGGAGACACTGTACATAAATGAGTGCATTGTACAGAAATGTTCAGTCACTTCTTTGCGCTGGTCTGTCCCTCTGACGTCCTTCGGTCTGTCTCTTTGTGTAAGTCTTATCTACCTAACTGCCTTTCGCTCTCACTGCCCCCCTCTCTTCCTTCTTTAAATGTGTGTATGTTTGTGTGTGCATGCATAAATATAATTATATCATATCTATTTTGCAACTTGCATTTTCCATTTAACAGTAATTCATGGACATATTTAAAATATTATTTATATAGCCCTGTTCAGTTTGGCTCAGCAGTTAGAGCATCGGCCCACAGACTGAAGAGTCAAAGGTTTGATTTCAGTCAAGGGCACATACCTCGGTTGCAGTTCAGTTTCCTGCCCTGGTCAGGGTCATGTGGGAGGCAACCAGTTGATGTGTCTCTCTCACAATGATGTTTCTCTCTCTCTCTCTCTCTTCCTCTACCCCTTCCACTCTATCTGAAGATAAATGGAAAAATATCCTCAAGCGAGGATAAAAAAATATATATATATGTATATATACATATATATTATTTATATATAAATCATCATCAGAAATCGAACATATGTAAACACTTAAAAATATACTTACTATAGCCCTGGCTGGGTGGCTCAGTTGGTTGGAGCATCATCCCATGCACCAAAATGTTGGGGATTCGATCCCGTCAGGGCACATACCTAGGTTGCTGGTTTGATTCCCTGTTGGGGCACATATGGGATGCAACCAATTAATGTTTCTCTCACATCAATGTTTCTCTTTCTCTCTGTCTCTCTCTTCGTCCCTCTCTCTCTCCCTTCCTCACTGTCTAAAAATCAATGAAAACATATCCTCAGGTGAGGATGAAAAAGAAAATTAAATATATTTATATATATATATATATATATATATATATATATATATATATATATATATATATATTCACACACTTACTGTAACATACACACCTATAGAAAGTGGTAGGGAATATATGAACACCTGAATGTCAACACAGCTTTATCAAATGCAAATATTTTCCATTGTTCTTTCAGACATTGTAAGTAATCAAATAAAAATATGAGTTCATAGTTTCCAAACATCACAACCTGATATGCATAGCATTGCATCTCATTGTAGTTTTTGTTGTTTTTTTTTTGGTGTCCTCACCCGAGGACATTTTTGCATTTGTCTTCAGATAGAGGGGGAGGGAGGGAGAGAGAGAAACATCTACGTGAGAGAGACACATCGACTGGTTGCCACCCACAAGACCCCAACCAGGGCCAGGGACAAACTGCAACCAAGGTATGTGCCCTTAGCGGGAGCCGAACCCAGGACTCTCCGGTCCGCGGGCTGATGCTCTAACGGCTGAGCCAAACAGGCGAGGGCCTCATTGTAGTTTTAATAAGCATTTGTCACTAGTGAAATCAACATATGCTATTATTTAGTTTTCATCGTCCATGGATTGTCTCTTTATACAGTGGAAGTTAAATAACCATCAGTCCCAAATACATTAAATTCATCCTTAATTAAAATGTATGTAGGATCTTGGGCCAAAGACTTCAAAAGAGAAAGAGGAGTGTTGGGCTGCTGACATGACTGCTTGAGAATTTAAAATACTGGATAGTCTGTAAAAAACGTGTTATGCAGATGAGAAGAAGAATGAAGAGTGTTTAGAGTTAAAGGCACACAGTCAAGGAAAAGAACATAGTCATTAGGCAGGCTGAGTTAGGTCTTCCCTTCTCAGATTTACACCTGATCTTATAAAACATTGTCACATTGTCTTAGCTGTTTTCCTTTTTATTTCTCTCTCAACTTTGTTGTGACCCGCTGACTTCCAAAAACAGAACAAAACAAAAAAATATATATAGTAGTTTATCATTTTATAGGTCCTAAACTCAAGACAGTTGTGGTCATTGTATTTGCCCATTCATGTTTATTATGGGTAGTTGATTTTACTTGCCAAACTGTATTTACCCATATTTAACCCAATGATTACATTCTACCAGTCTGTTATAATTAACTCATTGATTATAAAAGGCTGGTCATTTTACTTTGACAGTACAATACTAATTTTCTTTTTCAGTTCCATTCATTGTAAATATTCTTGTCCCATGTGTGACTTATCTTTTTACTTTGATCATAGAATCTTTCCTTCAATGGAAGACTTTTATTTTAATTTAATGAAGCTTAATGTATCATATCTGTTTACATTTTGTTTGGTGTTTTAATGAGTATGTGCGTGTGTGTGTGTGTGTGTGTGTGTGTGTGTAAGAAATTTCTTCTATACCATTTGGTCATACAAATGATCTCATATATACGTCTAATGACTTTTTAAGGATTTGATTTTTAAATTTAGATGTTGCATTTACTATGAAATGGTATTGGGTGGTGGATAGGGTAAGAATCCCATCTTATTTTTTTATTCTGTGTGGATAGTCATTTTCTCACTGTGTGGTCTACTGAATAATCCATCTTTCCCCACAGAGTTGGAATACCAACATGCTAGATATTGATTTCTCATACATCTGTGGTCCTTCTCTAGACTCTACTACTGTAGACTTTTGTATTCTACCTTTGTGCTATTTTTTTAATCTTTGCACAAAAATGATACTATGACTTCATAATAAATTTTGACACAATATTGGGCAAGAACCCACAACACACAACACCCATTATTCTGAAAAATGTATCTCAGGCCCTGGTCAGGTGGCTCAGTTTGTTGAAGCATCATCCCACATACCAAAAGTTGTGGGTTCAACCCCTGGTCAGGGCACTGGCAAGAAACAACCAATGTTTCTGTCTCACATCAATGTTTCTCTCTCTCTCTCCTTCCTTCTCTCTCTGTAAAATCAATAAACATATCCTCAGGGAAGGATTTAAAAAAATTGTATCAATATGATTAGACATTTGCTGTTCTGTGTACACTTTAGTTACAACCTGTCATCTTCAGGAAAAACTCTGTTAAGATTTTTCAATTATGTTCAATTATTAGATTTATTTGGGGGAGGATTTTCATTACAAAAATGAATTGTCCCATTAATGAACTTCCTGTGTATCCATTTACTTAGTTGTTTAATGACTTTAAATCATATTTTGTAATTTTCTTAATAAAATCTTGCCCAAGTTTATATTTAACAATATTTTAAAATTTTGTGTTACCAAAGAAAACTTTATTTTCTAATTGATTAGCTGTTACAATATAGTAACACAAATGGTTTTTAAAAATTGATATTATATACAATGACTCTGATTTAATTTGTACTAATATTTTTATGCACATTCTCTTGATCTCCACTTAGAAATGATAGAATCTGCAAATAATGGATTTTTATAATTTCTTTCCCTTATCTTCTTCCTTTTAATTTTCTTTATAATATGTCATGGCTTTTTGTTGGATCTTCTGTACAAAGTTCAATAAAAAATATTGTTCTTACTTATGAATATATTTCTAAAGTTCTACCATTCATGTGAACTTTGTTGTAGGTTTTTGTATTTTAATAAGTGAAAGAAATACACATCTCTTCCCAGTTTGGTAAGATTTAATATGAATGATGTTGGATTTTATTGAAAACCTTTTTTTAATCTCTTGAAATAATCTATTATTTCTATGTTGTTTGTTTTTTTCCTCCACTTGTTCTTCATCTTAGAAATTCCCTAATTTAATCTTCATTGTTTTGATTTCTTTGCATTTTAACTTTATCTTTGAATGTACAGTTTCATTACAATGCTTAAAAAAATTTTTTTTCTTTATTGATTTTAGAGAGAAAAGGAGAGGGAGAAAGAGATAGAGACATCGATGAGAGAGAACATCAACTAGCCACTTCCTGCATGTCTCGCATTGGGGATTGGGCCCACAACCTGGGCATGTGCCCCGACCGGGAATCGAACTGGCGACCTCTTGGAGCATGGGTTGACGCTCAACCACTGAGCCACACTGGCTAGGCTATTATGATGCTTTTGGATGTGCACCACATTGTACTACCCCCTTCTACTCTGAATGTAGTTTTACTTCAATTATGTATGTTTCCTTCATTTCTGAAATGAACAATCAACTTTTCAAATCTCACATCTTTTTTTATTTTTTTTGCAATTTTTATTAACTTATTTTTGTTACAGATGTTTCTCCTTTTTCCCCCTAGACACTCTCCTTCTGATCCCCCCACCCAGCATTGTTGTCTATGTCCATTGGTTACACATACATGCATATAAGTTCTTTGGTTTATCTCATCCATTCCCCCCTGCCTCCTCTGAGGTTTGTCAGGCTGAACCGTGCTCCTTTCTGTGTCTTTGGATCTATTTTGTTCATCAGCTTATTCTGTTCATTATATTCCACAGATAAGTGAGATCAGGTGGTACTTGTCTTTTCATTTCCTCTCTTCTCTTCTAGAACAGTAGAATTCTTTAGGAAGATTTCAGTCTCTTTTCCATGTGCCCCTAATTTCAGTACTGAGTCCTGGGCTACTTCTACCTTCTTTTCAGTTCATTGATTCCATCCTCACTGCACGCTGTGTTGACATTGCTTCTGTCTTTTCTTTCATTGATTCGCTGCAGCATTTAGAGGCTTTCACAGGGCTCTGTTTCATATCCTCCTATGCTGTTCCTTTGCAATTCCCAGTTCTGTTTTTTAGGTCAATGTGTTACCTCTTCCTTTATTTCTCTGAAGATCTAGAATTTCATTGATTTTAAATTATTTTATATTGTACTATAACTTTGAATTGTTTGAGGGATTTGTCTGCTGACTTAATATTTGTAACTTTACATTGGTATACTTTGCTTTTTTCTTCTTTTTGCAGGATTATTTTGACTGAGACTCAATTCCCCCCTCCCCCCTCACCCCCACCCTAGGAGTTTGTCTAGGCCTCCCCTGCCCCGGCCCCAGTCCTTTAAGGCAGTCCTGCTATCTAGGTCACCGTCCTGGAGTCCCCACCCTTCTCTAACAATGGGATGTGATATTCTGCACTCTTGCCTGTGGTGAGTTGACTCAGCTCTCTGCTGGGAAGCCGCCTGGGCTTCCTCCAACCTCTCGTTCTTTTCTATGTTACATGAGCCAAAGCAGCAGCAAATCTCAGACTTTTTCAGAATCTGTTCAGGGTCAGAGATGTGCCATTTCAGCCTCTGGTCTCAAGCCATAAGTCCGTCTCCAAACCGGCCATGTGCAAGTCGCTGTACTCCCTGTTGCTTGGCAGTAGCAGCAATCCACCTGAAGGCTCCTGAACCAGGAGCCCCGCAGGCCAGGCCTCCCGCTCTGCTCACCTTCCTGTCCCGTCCTCCTCTGCCCCGTGCGGACGGTCGCTTCGGTTTCACGCTGCATGCTTTTCATACTTCTCTGTTTTCCACATCGTTGCTGTGGTGTGTTTAGTGCAAAGTGGAGTTGGAGAAGTGCAAAATTTGAATTTATGATCTTTCCTGACTAAATATATATAAATATTCTTTGAATATATTGCCATGTCATTGATTCCATTTTTTTCTATTTTTATTCCATTATTGTTTTGTTCACAAGTTTGAAGGAGCACTTTCTACACTATAAATACTAAAACTTCCTTTGTCATGTGTGTTTTATTTTTTACATCTCATTTTATATAAAGACATATAGCTTACTTTTTAAAAATTATTTCAGCCCAGCTGGTGTGGCTCAGTGGTTGAGTGTCAACCCATGCACCAAGAGCTCACCGGTTCCATTCCCGGTCAGGGCACATGCCCGGGTTGTGGCCCAAATCCCCAGTGGGGGCATACAGGAGGCGGCCAGTCAATGTTCTCTCTCATAGATATTTCTATCTCTTTGTCCCTCTCCCTTCCTCTCTCTCTAAAATCAATAAAGAAAAAAAATTTTTCAAAAAATGATTTTGATGTTGTCAGATTTAACTTTTACCTCTATGGCTTCTTGGTTTCATGATATGCATAGAAAAACATCATTAGCAGAGAAAGACAGATAACAAAATCATCTAAGCCTGTTTCCCATTTGTTTGTTTGTTCATTCGTTTAAATAGACAATGCCTCTGAAATTTATTTTGATGAAGTGATGTAGGGCTTTCACTCTCCCCACAAAGACTTATGGATGGGTACATTGACATTACTTAATAATCCACATTTTCCCCTCTTAATTAAATTGCCATTTTCTCACATGCTAATTTTATAAAAACATTGGTTATATTTCAGGCTTTATTACCTTCCACAGACCTCTTTATGTCATTACCATGCAGTTATAATTGGTGCATTATGCTACATTTAATTTTTTTAATCTTCACCTGAGGATATGTATTATTATTGATTTTAGAGAGAGAGGAAGGGAGAGGGAGAGAGAGAGAGAAACATTGATGTGAGAGGCAAACATCAATTGATTGCCTCCTGTACACACCTTGACCTGGCACCAAACAGAAACCTCAGTATGTGCCCTGACAGTGAATAGAACCTGAGACCTTCTGGTGCATGGGGTGTCGCTCCAACCAACTGAGCCACACCGGCCAGGGAGGTCATTACACAGCTAAATATTTAGAAGAGCTATTACCCTTTTGTTTATTCTCCTCATACTTTTATTTTCCAACTAGTTCCACAGACTTGGTCTTTTTGATTAATATATTTTAATCAAATAAAATAATTTTATTTTATATTTTTAACAAGTTATTATTTATGATAAGAAAGCTACTGATTATTTTTTATTGATTGATTTGAGAGAAACAGAAGAAGGGAGGGAGAGAATGAGAGAGAGAGAGAGAAACATAGATTTGTTGTTCCACTTATTTATGTATTTATTGGTTGATTCTTGTATGTGCCCTGACCTGGGATTGAACTTGCAACCTTGGTGTATCAGGCCGATGCTCTCACCAACTGAGCTACCTGGCCAGGGTAAAAGCCATTGATTTTTATGATGCATTTTATAGTCAAGAACATCAAGTTATTTTCTGATTATTTAGATAATTTTTTAAATTTTCTACATATGGTTTCCCCACAATCAATCAAAATTATTTTAAACCTGTCTGCTATATTCTAAAGTGTACCACTCTTGCCCTGGCCATTGTGGCTGTGATTAGATCATCAGTCCATGCACCAAAGGGTCACAGGTTCAATTCCCAGTCAAGGGCATGCACCTGGGTTGCAGGTTTGATTCCCCAGCCCCAGTAGGGTGTGTACAGTAGGAACCAATCAATATGTCTTTCTCACATCAGTGTTTATCTCCCTCTCTCTCTCTCTTTGCCCCCTCTCCCTCCCTTCTACTCTCTCTAAAAAAAAATGTACCACTCTTATTTTATTCTCTTTCCTAATTTTATTGTCTAGTATTTTCAAAATAGTACTAAATCATAGTGGTTATCATGAACAGTCATAACTTTATTTCAACTTTTATAGAAATGTTTCAACCTATTGTAGTTAAGAATGAAGCAGGCTGTTGGCCTTTGAAATTTATTAAATGTCATGTTAATGCCTGTTCAGATAACTGTATTAAAAATGTACGGATATCACATCATTCTTACAGTTTTAATTGAACCTCAATTGGTAATGGTACATTGATCTATTACTAAATTACCAGATTCAGTATTCTAGCAGGTTATTTTTTGTTTGGTATTCAAAAATGATGTTGGCCTGTAGTTTCTTTCTTTTGTGTTATTTTTGGCACCAGTTGGTGTTTTGGAGAATCTAGCTGTTAAATACTGTTTGTGCTGCCCTATTTAGGCATCGACTTTAGTTTTGGAAATGGATTGATTCAGCACAGAATGGTATGTAGTTGAGGCCCAATGATTATTTTACAGTTATTCATGCACCAATTCCCAATAACTGTAAGCTATGAGGAAACAGGAAGTTGCTGCACAGGAAAACTTCATTTACTCAATTATTCATTCACAAATAGTTATTAGGGGGACCAGAAAATAATGCCGTTAAAGTAATGACATGTTAAGGGCAGAAGTGGAAGCAAATTCGTGTCAGACAGTCAAGGAACTGTCAGACAGTCGAGGAACTATCAAACACTCTTAACCAACCTTGGTTGACCATCCAAGAACATTTGCAGCAGATTGGTAAAGTAAGCAGAGCAGGTGTTTGGGTCCCACATAATCTGTCTGAAGAAAACAAAGCTAACCGGTCCACCACATGCAACAAATTGCTTTAGCGGCACAATACAGAAGCCTTTTTTGATCGCTTGATCACTGGAGATGAAAAATGGGTCCTCTATGATAATCCAAAATGCAAAAGGCAGTGGCTCTCTCCAAATGAATCTCCACGAAGTACAGCTAAGCCAGGTTTACACCCCAAAAAGGCAGTTTTGTGGAGTATTTGTGGGGTCGCTCATTTTGAAGTGCTGAAACCTGGACAAACTGTGAATGCAGACCTTTACTATGAACAATTGGATCGAATAAATCAGTCTTAAATTGAAAAGTGCCCAGCGATTGTCACCAGAAAAGGCGTTATTCTGCAACACGATAATGCAAGACCGCATTGTGCAAAATGAACCCTGGAAAAAATTAATGAATTGGGGTGGGAGGTATTGCCTCACCCACCATACTTGCCCGATATTGCGCCATCGGATTTCCATTTATTCCGATCGCTACATTTTCTAAGAGGCAAAAAATTTGAAAATTTGGATGATGTCCAAAATGCCATCTCCAGATATTTTGCTCAAAAACCAATTGATTTTTATCGATCTGGCATTGAAAATTTGCACACTAGATGGTAAAAGGTTGTTGATAACGAGGGTGATTACATCACTGATTAAAAATAAAAACTTGTTAAAAATTTATCTGTTTGAAGTTAATGTAAAAAAACGACATTACTTTCCGGTCCCCCTAATATTAAGGCTCTTCCATGTGCCAGTCGCTGCTCCAGGATCTGGGAATAGAGTCAGGTAGTCTCTTCCGACAGGCAAAGTTCCTGCTTTCATGAAGCTTACATTCTAGTCAGGGACAAAGACAGTACACAAGTGAACGAATGTCACTATTTTGAAGTGATTGTATTTAGATAGGAACTGTTAAAATAGCAAACATGCCAGGTAAAGTGAGCAAAGGCGAGGAATGAGGACACATCTGTCTGGGTTTCCAAGAGGCCTCCAGAGATGATATTGAGCTAATACATGCATGGCACAGAACCGAATTACTCTAATGATATTTTTATCAATATAAAAAGGACAACAAGAGCACTTAAATTATCTCTCCTTCCAGGTATTTGGCATACACAATAATAAATTTTAAGTTCCTTTGGTGACAAATGTAGGACAAAGAAGAAAAACACTCCTTTCACATATAGGGCACAAATACACAAATGTTTCTGGTATTTATGCCAAAATCTGCGGGCAAAGAGTAGCATTATTCAGAGCAATTTCCTTGGGGAGGTTTCCACATATTTCGAGGATGCAGCTATGAGTCAATATATTAGGGACTCGCTGCTGGCTATTACTCCCACCGACAGTTTATGAGACACAAGAAATTCTGTCTCACTGTTTTGTATTCATCTGGGTTGGGACCCCGCTTGATGACAAACTCAATTCACCAGCCTTGGCTCTGAAGGAGTCATTTTAAATGTTCACATAAGGAAGTGGGGTTGTGCCCGAGCAAGAGTAGTTTACATAACTGTCCAGGCACCATGGTGCAACAGAGGATACTCTTTGCTTTTTCCAGTGCAGTTACCAAAAGAATAATTTTCAAATGCTTTTAGGACTATTCCAGTGAAGTCCCTTCCCTAAAAATATAATAATAATAATAATAATAATAATAATAATAAGAAGAAGAAGAAGAAGAAAAAGAAAAAGAATAGATTTTAGTCTCTTCAAGAGAAGAGCCTGTGTTTTCTTACTCATGTTTAAACCCCTTGTATCTAGAGATACCTGGTGTACTCTTTGATTCTCAATATCTGTTCAATGAATGAAATATTTTTTAATTTAATGTTTAATGACAACCAAAAAGCAATTTGTTGAGAAGTTATGGCACCCTGCAGAGTAAACTATGTTTAGTTTACTGCACAGTAAGCTAATGAATAAATGTTTATTCAAATCGCAAATAAAGCAAGATAGGACCACATAGAGGGAGTCATGGTTGTTAACTACATGCATTCTGTAACTAGAATGATATTGGTGCCTTCCTTTGCTCAGGGTGCATTGCAATGGAGTCAGCCAGTATTTTAAAAATCTGCCAGGCTCTGTTCTAGGGGTTGTGGATTACAGCAAGGAACACACAAGAATACTTGCCCTCAAGTAACTTCCTCATATTATGTTTTCTTTCTTGTTCACTCTCTGTGTCCACTTATTCTTTCATTTAATTTTTTCCGAACCTCATTCTGTTTCTCTGCCCAATGTTATTACTTCTATCTTCAAAAATAGATGGGATGCTTCCAGGAGTCTGAGTTGAAGCGAACTAAGTACATTAGTAATTGCAGAGACCTCATTTTCTTTGCCAGCTACTGCTCAGAGCTCTGTCTTTGAGAGTAATTCAACAGAGAATACAGTACGGACAGCTGTCTTCCTATGCTCCAGTCCTTATAGTCCTCTGTGCTACTGAAGATTCTGTGCATACAGGGAATGCTATTAAGTGGACAATCGATGCAAATCCTCCAAGTGAAATGAGATTTGCATACACCATCTGTCCAAAAGTTCTGATGGGAGAGATTCTGGTAACCTTCCTGCTTGAGTAGGGTGAAGGAAAGGGAAAATAGAGCTGAGAATTATCTTCTGAACGAAGGTCGCATGGAAGCCACGACTCCATCAGTTCACGACTTTCCCTCATTTGTGGTGTTCTGGGTCTTGTGATATTTCTAATTTCTTCTTGTTTACTACACATGGGATTCAGAAATACTAAATCCTATATCTGATCATAAATTTTTGAGTGATGAGGGTATTTATATAGTAGTTTAGCTGTCCTAAAACTAACTTCCCCAAAATACTTTATTATCTTGAGTAATATAGCATCATCCATTATCCAAACCTTCTATTTATTTATGTTCTTTTTTTTTAACAAACATTGGAGTGCCTATTATGCACTGGGCATCGAGTTGATAGTTTAAAGATCCCTATGGGATTGATTATTCATTAATTTGTTTTGAGATTATTGGCAGGAATGATCCAAATTTGTACGTATACCTTTATGTACCTCCTAATCAAATGGTATCTCTCTGCTGTACCGCATTTATTCACATGTTGTAATTTTCCATTTCTTTTATTTCTTATTAATCCATTTCTTTTGTTTGCTGTGAACTTGAAATGTTTTAAATTTTATTTGCACATTTATACTGGGCACTTGCACATGTAGTCATTTTCTTTCAAATGATCACTCAACATTATATAAAACTACAATTCAAGACACATTCACACAGATATTTGGGAAATTCATCTGCTTTGAGTCTCTTGAAAAAGTTTTCAGCATTGCAACTGTGGCTTCCTTAGTTTTATTAGCTAGAAGTAACTTCATATAGTGAATAGAACAGTAGGCTGAGAGAAAGGTGTGTGATAATTTGATTGTCAGCCATCTAGGAGTCATTCATTAGTTTGTAAGCATCTTGAGGGAAGAGAAACTACCTTATGAAAAGGTATTTATCCCAAGGACACTTACAGTGCTCATGGACATTGGTTGACTTGAGTTAAATTGTAGAATATGGCTATAAATTTCACTGGGTGCATCTCGCTCATTAGCTATAAAATTAGAGAGTTGTCCTTGATGACCAGACGTGTTTATTTCATTGCCCTCCTGCCCACACTTGTTCCTAGTCTCCTAAACCCAGACCTTAAGTTAAAGTGGCTCTGAGAATAATTAGAAGTGGTCAATTCATTTGCTTCTTAAGCTAATATATAACATGTAATTATGTGTAGGAAATTTAATAAACACAATCCCTTTGATTCATGCTTGAGTTTTCAGTATTTTATTTCTTCCCATTTTGAGTTTCCTTGCCCATGCTCTTTCCTCAATGTTTTTGAGAAATCATGAGAACAAAAACAACCCAAATTTGAGGGACTTGGAGGTAAAATTGCTTTCATACCCAGATTCCTAAGCCCAGTGCAGGTATAAGTCATTTCAGAATTGGAGCACACAGATGTACTTTGATTTCCTGATTTGTTTCCCTTTGGTGACATTGTAAGTGTTATTTATGTGATAAATTGTACTCAGGGAAAGTCCTTGGGTATGCAAACTATCTTCCCAATACAACCTTATGTCTTCCCATTGCCTAAAATGCTCACAAAAAGAGGCCTGACTTCAGGACCCAAACACTAAATGTCTTGTACTCAAATGCAAACTGGAATTTTTTTAAATGCAAAAAAATAATAACAATAACTAAAGTTTTTTCCCACTAAGAAATTTTTCGAATATAAAGAAAGCTCAACCTCAGCATATTAACAAACTCATAACCACTTGGATTGACTTCATAGTCAGGTTAATTGCCCTCCAGAATGCACGTCTGATTGTGAGAGATGCAGATTAAGCTTTTGTATTGTTCTGACTTTTGTACCTAGGGAGTATTCTGTCTGGATGAAAGAATCTTCAGTTTGATTTAAAAGTTTTTGGAAGTGTTCTGAAGCACTGGAATCGTTAGGTTTATGTGTACGCTGTTCAATATGCAGGCAGGAAACAGCATGAAATGATTGCTTAATACTCTAATGTCTGTAAATTACAGTCTTTATAAAGCCGCTTCATTGAACTGGTAGATTTTTTTTCATCATTTTATTAGACAAATTGGCTTACATTGAAAATGTATAGTATATTAAGCACACAGAGCTAAAATACTCAACTAGAGTTTATACAATGATTATGAATATCCCAATATCTAATTTAAGCTGTTATCATTACAAATAAATCACTGAAATACCCAAACAACTCTTGTTTATTAGTCAAATTGTTATTTTTCTGTGCACTTGCCACATTATTTATTCATTTAATAACCGGAAATCCTAAGCCCATGCATGTTTTTATGAACAATCATAAAATGTTGCTTTTGTGGAAACACAGAGCCAGAAATGTATTTCAAGGTTACTGCCTCTCAACAGCTAGTAGATCTTAATTACTAGTTGTGTGAAACAATGTCTTAGATATGCAAGTTTTGTTTTCTAAATTACCCTATATGTATTCAGTGATTCAGACTTTCAGCCAAGTGTTCTTATAGAAAGATGTAAATTAGTTTTTATGAGCATTACGGGAGAAGAAACTGATCAATCTTTGCAGAAGCTCTCTGTGATGAGTAAAGCCTGGGTGTGAGGTGACTGTGCTATGGCAATTTGTGTTTATTGCATACAAATTAGTCCATCAACTACACATTTATCTATTTATTTTTAATCCTCACCCAAAGGTATGTTTTTTTTTTTTCATTGATTTTTTTAGGAGGAAGGGAGAGAGAGAGAGAGAAACATCTATGTAAGAGAAACATTGATCTGTTGCCTCCTGTATGCTCCCTGACTGGGGATCAAACCTGCAACCTGGGCATGCGCCCTGACCAGGAATCAAACGCGCCACCCTTCAGTGTATGGGATGATGTTCCAACCAACTGAACCGTACCAGCCAAGACTATAATTTATGTTCACTCATCAATTAGGGACTGATTATCTGATAGCCAAGCACTGTTGTTGTCACATATATAATCACGTTCAAATCTCAAAACAACCCTGTGAGAAAGATGCTACTATTTCCAACTAGGAACACACTTTATTATTAAAAGGAGCATCTGCGTAGAGGTCATATACACATAATTTCTTTTTTTTTAAATTTTTTTCTTTATTGATTTTAGAGAGAGAGGTGAGAGAGATAGAAACATCGATTCGCCGCCTCCTGCATGCCCCCCACTGGGGACTGGGCCCACAACCTGGGCATGTGCCCTGACCGGGAATCAAACCGGTGACCTCTTGGTGCATGGGTTGATGCTCAACCACTGAGTCACACCGGCCAGACTATACACACAATTTCAACCCAGTTTTATCACTGATACTCCATATAACTTTGGAAATGGTAGTCAGCCTCACTGGGTTGCAGATTCTTGTGTGTGAAGGAATGAGAACGTTACTGTTCAGGGTGTTATGAGGTTAATTTTAAATAAAGTGGTCTAACAAACGTAGAGCACTTTGGAAAATGTGTCACTAAGAAGAGGTTCTCAATAAATGCTGGATTCCTCTCCTTCTCCCCACCCAGAGCAAAGATTCTACACCAGATGTGACAGGACCCTAATCACACAACCCGCGAGTGGCAAATCTACAACTATGACCTCTCGTGCCAAGTTCAGTGCTTTGCTCACTGAAATCAAAGTCCTGACTAATTTAAGATCACTTCACCTTTTATTTCAACATGTTACATCTACCTATCTTGTATCTCTTCTATCCTTTATTGAGACGATTGCGATGCCAGTGGATTGGTAACTTTTAGTGCAAATGCACTTTTTCGGAGCTAGGGGAAAGCTCTATGTACCTACCTTTGTATTCAATCAGTATGAAATAGTGTCAACATAAAATAATCCCCCTTGTTAATTGTGTACCATGTTTTGCACTATTGATGCCAATATTTATGCCTTCAAATCAATGAGATTATTAATATCATAGAGTTTACATTCTCATTGGGAAAATAGTTTATAATCAAATAATAATACACACAAAAGCAGTAATACAAAGTTGCATAGGATAAGTTTCGCAGGTGGAAATATAGTGAACTATGAATACAAATATATTAGGGGCTTGATCTGCACAGAGGATCAAGTAAGACTTCTTTTGGAAGAGAATTTTGAAGTGATTTCTGAAAGACAAATAAAAATTAAGTAGACAAACAGGTTGGGTACCAGGGGGACAATGAGGCAGAGGTCAAGCAGATCTAAAGGCCAGGAGACAAGGTGAAGTGTAGGCTGTTGGGAAAAAAATAAAAAGAGAACTAAGAGGGCTCATGTGGTTACAGTTGAGAGGGCAGGAGTGGACGGATGTGTGATGGAACTAGACACGAGCAGGACCGTCTCAGAGTCTGTGGGCCAGGATAAGCAGCTGTCTTTATCCTAAAAGTATTTCACAGGCAGCAGATTAAGAATTTTACCAAAAGGGTAGCTTAACCACATTTTGCTTGTTTGTTTGTTTTTTTACATTTTTTCTGGGTTCGAGAAGATGAAAGCAAGGAAGCCAGATTGGAGGTTGGTAAGGTAGCCGAGGCACTAAAATATGGTAGCTTGGACCTGAAGGGAAAAGTGTTTGCTCACAGAGAGAAGTAGACAGGTCTGAGAGATGTTTAGGATGTATTAAGGAAAATTAAGAAAGTAGTGCATTTTGGTTACCATCTTCATCTAATTAACTTCCAATTGCATCTGTTGGAAATAATAGTAAATTGCTCAATTAACTCATACACTTAAAATCATTAAAATATTCACCATAACTACGTATATTAGTGAAAATGTACAAATAACTTAAATATTAAAAAATGCAGGTATGTGCACATAATAACATAGCATGGTAATATTGAAATATTAATGGAACACTATAGTGACATGGAAAATGTGCAAATTACTTTCTGAAGAAAATAAATGATTTATAAAAAAGATACTTGAAATGTGATCCATCCCCCATTTGTTAGCCTCCCCCTCCACACACCCACCTGTATCGAGGGAAAAGAAAACTAGAAGCTCACGCCAACATTGTGATGGAAGTTCACTGGGTGGGTGGGTGGGGAAGATGCGACAGAGATGATTTTTGCATTGTGATTTTTTCCCCCGTCTTTGTATCTTTGACATTTTAGATATTGAGACATTGAGTTAAATTACCTTTGTAAAGTAAGTAAATATATAATATAATAAATTTTTAGTCAATTATTTAGAAGCCTGTGCAGCTAAGAAAAAGAATAAAGGACATTTGGAATCTCCCTGCATAAGTTATGTTGGTCTAACAGTTATCTTTAAATAGCACTGGCTAATATCCCACTTTCGACAGCTAGGAGTTCATAAGATTATGTTTTCTAAGGTTCAACTGTTTGATGATGAGAATCAATGGATTAATGTGGGGTGCTCATGGACAGATTTAGTTCTCACAGAGTCCAAAAGAGCAAATCAGAAACAAAATGTGAACGTCAACATTTTTCTTTCTTCATTAATTATTGATACTACACAAAATGATGCCAATACCTACAGTTCATTTGGAAAACATTTAATATACCTGAATAAGAATATACAGTTGTTTCCTGTATAATTAGATGTGTAATTATTGAACAATTTTCAGGCACCATTGGCTTACACTTTGGAGCACCTACATTTTCATGGTTGAAAATATAAGTCTATCAGTGCCCTAAAATCATACCATTCATCTTCATTACTGTCAGCATTGTTCCATTATGTTGATGCATGAAGGTGCCATGCCCCTGGCTGGTGTGGAAACCTCCATGCATGAATATCAGACCCCAGAATTTCAGTCGTCAGTGCCTAACAGAATTCTTACCCTTGAACTGATTTAACATCTGTTTTACAAAACTGAAAAAGAAGATATGAGAAGCCATTTTCCAATTCTTCTGAACAGCCCTAAATACACAAGCTTGAAATAAAGTAATAATAATTCATTATGTGTGTACTATACAGTGTTTTTGTACTTTTTAAAGTATTTCTTCACTCATTTATTTAACATAATTTTCAAAAGTTATATGCAACAATGATGGCCATGTTGGATGATGTGGTGTGGAATTATGCTTTTGCAAGTTTTTCTCAATTTACGTCAGTGGGAAAGACATTGGTCACCCTTATTCCATAGATGTAGAAACAGAGATCTCGAAGAATGTTCTGACCTGCCAAGGACACATACAGACATCAGTAATCCTGCTTCTTCATGTTCTATGTCTTTGTTTTCACCTCATGTCTCAACTACATACTGACTTAATGTGCTACAGTCCTCTAGTATTTGATAACCTTGCTCATCAGAGAGCAGTGAAAACATGAGCTGAGACGTTATGATTCAGGAGGAATGGAGTCCTATTCTATCATAAAACTCCAAGTTCTTTACTTGATGGTCACAGAAAAACAACCTCTGTTTTTTTTTTTTTAGAAGAATGAAGAAGAAACATAGTGGTAATTAGGCAAAAAATATAGAAGTTTCAAAGGATAAATTCAGTTGGTGATGTAATAACGGTACCTCACAGGGAAGCTTAGGATATATGGTGTTGGCGGAAGGTAACAGATAACTCAGAGTGAGAAGGTGAAAGCCACTCTGTTACTGTGTTTATTACAGAGTTACAGGGAAGTTGGTTCTTATTCTTGTGTCCACCCAGTCCATTATAGAGCGCACACTCATCATCACCCACCATGTCTAATACAGCTCTGGCTGCTTGGCAGGGATGTCCAGATGGCTGATGAATTCACACAAGAGTAAGAGCAAGCAAGGGAGAATGGATGGAGGGAAGAAAAATGATGATTCAAATAACGTTTTGTCAGCTTGGGAAATGAATGGAGACTAGTAGGTCCTAAAGTAACCCTTCCAATTCATCTCTGCTTGTCATCTGAGTGTACTCCTTCGCTTCTCACATTTATCACGATGTCTGTCCCAGCTGCTAGAAGTGGAAGTGGACATTTCTTGCTGACCAATGATCCCTCAAAGGAAAGAGTACCCCGAAAACAGCATTAGAATCTGGAAGAGCGGGCCCTACCTCAAACCAAGATAAGGGGAACCACTGTTGAAAGTTGGCTATGGGAACATGAAGTGATAAGAAAAAGAGAAAATTGCTTTACTGCATTTGAAAATCTACCACAGGACTGAAAATATATTTCAGTGTGAAAAAAAAAGTGGACAAAGTTCCTATCTAGGATTGGTACTAGAAAATGTAAAGGCTCTTCTGTTGGGAAATGACTAGTTCAGAATTTGGCCCAGCCCAGCCCAGCCCTTTGTGCTCTAGGTATTTTTGTTTCAACTAACTCTTACGTAAGACTCCTAGATTCCCCATTTATCAGTCATGCATTATGCTTGTAGCATATAAAAGCAGGCACTCTGTGAAGATGTCTCAAGCAATGATTTCCTTTAGCACCTCCCTCCCTTCCTCCCTCCCTCCCTTCCTCCCTCTCTCCCTCCTTCTCTCCCTCCCTTCCTCCCTCCCTCTCTCCCTCCTTCTCTCTCCCTCTTTCTCACTCTCTTGTGAATTATTGAAATGATTTGTGTAAATTATGAGATCAGTGCTTTCAAACAGCAAGTGCTCAATACCTATAATTCATTAAAAATATATTTAATATGTGAATATTACATGTTTGGCTCCTGAAAATAAAAATTCAACTAAATATATTCTCTATCGAGGGAGGTAAAGTTTAAGACTATGTTTATACTTGATCACTAAAGATTTTTCTAGATATAAACTTCTATGGTTCTATGCAGTTTTAAAAGTAGGGAGAAATGTGAGGCATATCTCTTAAAACTTGGCATGTATTTGTTTCCAGGTAAGAAAATCGGCATCCGATCAATCTGACAATGTGATAAACCACTGAGAACTGATACTTGACTGATTAAATCCTCTTGTCACTCCGCAGAATAGAACAAGAAATCTCAAATTATTTCAATATGAATATAATACCATTTACAATTTGCCACTAATATCCCATTATAGTCTTATGTCCAATGCTTCTCTCCTGAGTGTCTGATTCTGAGTCCCACTGAGAGTAGCACCCTTCCCTGAATACATATCATTTACTTAATGATGTTGTCATTCCTCTTTCCCATTTAGAAAAATCTAAAGAACCAGTACTGTGCCAAAACATTTCCAATCCTATTATGCTATCTCATACTTCCCCAACAAAGTGATACTCTCTGATCCCTCACAATATTTGTACCCATTAAAATTCAGAACTCCTTATTTAAAAATGTGCAGAAAATACATTTTATTTCTCTTATAGGCCAGTAAGATCTTTGATGATCATAATGATTCTTACATACTTCCATGGCACTTAAAACATGCTGAATACAATTCTAAATTCTATCTCTCTCTCTTCACATACATTTGGAGAATTTATATATATCTATTTTACAAATGATTATGTAATTATACACATATATATGGCTAATCATGTATAATGTAATATGATAATCATAGATGGGTAACCATATATAGATATATACAGATGTAGATAGATAAATAGACATAATATAAAGTAACTACCTTAAGTAAAATTACCCCTATTTTACAAATGAGTAACTAAGGCTAAATTATTTAATATACATTTTGATGAACAAATATGTTAAGTAATCTTTCCTTAGTCACAATGGGAGAGTAAAAGGCCAAGCCAGAATGTGAGCTTCGACTCGTGCCTCCTGGGTTTTGGAGCTACGGTGCTCTGCCTCTCCCAGGTGCTGTGTTCTATTTATTGTTGAATCATCAGTGTCTACCACTGTCTGACCTGGAGTAAAATAATCAATACATATGTGTTGAATGAATATTATTATTTTCTATCCCATAGGTCCAATTTCATGTGGCCAAATCTTAATAAAATGGTTTGCTTGTAAATTGGTTTAATATGGACTTCCACTGGAAGTAAATTACTTAGAGGTAGTTTATATTTAATTGGTTTCGGTGCTCTTTCCAGATAAAGCCAAGGAAGGCATTTATGCTCCAACAGTCTCCAGTAAAAACGAATATTTCAGTATTAAAATACTATTTTCATGCTCTATGGTAATAATTTACTTTCCACAATTTATTCCTGTTTGTATAGCAAATTTTCTTCCAAAGTGTGCCTTTTGTGAATTCAAAGACGGCTTTTATTTCTATTGCAAAAGCTTGTTCTAAGTCCCATGCTATCGCACATTGTCTTGCCTTCCCACACCCATCATCTTTAATTAAGTGGATGTCTGTCCTATCCCTCTGAAGCCTGCAGGCAGGATGGATGGAGAGGCCTGGTGTCTCTGAGGCCACACTAGATCTCTGTCATAATCTTCCTCCACCTACGTATGCACAGTACCTCGTCTACTTTCTGGGTATCTAGATGTCACGTTTAAACTACAGGTTTCTTGGCATCTTTTTTCACCTTCGTATGACTCATTGGCTGTGTACAAGGGACAATTCGAGTCTGCCTGGAATGTTACTCTTGCCCAGACAGTGCTCAAGAAACTGCAACTCCCAGAGAACACCATGTGCAGGGAATTCCTGCCTCAGAAATTCCTTTCCCTTCACATTGCAGAAAGCAACAGGGATAGATGCCCACAATGGGCTTGTTTGTCATAAAGAGCAAATTCTACAAAGTGGGCCATGGTTTTCTTCCTTGAAATCAGAACTTCGTGTCTCCCCCTGGGCCTACTGTTGTCTCTTAGGGCTCCATTAAGTAACGTGGTGATGAGAAATTAGTGACTAGTGATATTCCTAACTTCCAGCGCTAAAGCTTTTGTTCACCTGTAATGCATGGATGTTTCCGTGGAAAGTGACCAAAAATGCCTTAGTCCTCATCCATTCTCCTTTGTTCTAATCTGAAAAATCAAGCTGTCTTATGTTTTGGGCTGTCCTTTCTTTATGGTCGTATGATAATTTCACGAAGTTCTCTTCTTGTGTGTGTTCTCCTAAAAAAAGTGACAAACAATTCTCTGGTTCCCAGTACAACATCACAAAAGTGTGTCCACTTTCGGAGTATCACATTCTTATCCCTGATGGTTTTGTTTGTTGAAGTTTGTCTTTGTGCTCATTCCTGGTGAATGAGAAGAGATGTGCCTGGACAAATAGTTTTTACCCATGGACCCAGGACGCACACTCCTCTTCGGCTGGATTTTGGAAACTGGGGAGAAAACGTCTGCACTACTTTTTGGCTGGCACCCTGAACTTATAGAGCACAAATGATGACAGACCAAAAGGATAAATATTTGAAGTGTTGTCCACATCCATTGCAGTCTGTAATGTTTTATTTGTGAGGACTGCAAATTCTTTAGGCGATAAGAAACCTCTAGTCTCGCCAAAGTCCCTTTATTTCTCTCCTAAAGTTTCTTGGGTATTAAAAAACCTGATAACATGCAGAGAGGACTTCCTCCCACCCCCTTAATCTGCATGGTCCTTACATTGGTAGAAAACCATCTCAGGTTTAGAAATAGGTTGCTCTCAATTTTTGTATATATGGTTAAGTACTAGAGTTTTTTGGATATTTTTTCTTAGAATATTTTCAAGTATTGTTTTGAGAAGGCTGAAGAGGCATTTTCAGGATCTTCTAGCAAGATTCAACCTTAAACTGGTAGTCCCCAGAAACACATTTTCTAATATTTCTTTTAAATTATATAATATTTTGGTAATGTCATTCAAGAGACTATTTGGTCTCTCAGTCACTCTCATTATCTTTCTTTTAACCAACAGTCCATACTATCTACTCATCTCACCCAGAAATTAAAAGAGAACTGATGATAAAAAGAAATTGTGGGCTTGGCCAGTGTGGCTCGGCAGTTAGAGTGTAGGCCCACCAACCGAAGGGTCATGGGTTTGATTCCCGGTCAAGGGCACACACCTGGGTTGCAGGTTCCATCCCTGACCCCAGTCAAGATTGTGTGGGGAACAACCAATCAATGTGTCTCTCACACTGATGTTTCTCCTTCTCTCTGTCTCCCTCCCTCCCTTCCACTCTATCTAAAAATTAGTAGAAAATTATCCTCGGGTGAAGATTAACAAAAAAAAGAAATTGTGAAGTTGTTGAATTGTTTTGGTTTGACTAACAAGGCTTATATGTAATAGCTGGTAAGTCCCAGCTTTAGCTGGCTAATTTTGGAAATCAATAAAGTAACTTTATTAAATCAGGTCTTTAAATTTCAGCATAAAATAAGCCTCTATACATTATAAAAAATTAGAAATCTTGTTACTATGCAGTATTATCTTAAACAAGAATGTTTTAGATAATACCAAGCTTTCGAATTGAGAAAGTAATAAATTGACTCAGGTTCCAAGTGATAAGAGCCAAAACATGAGGAAATGCACCTGGATATGTCTGGAGTACCCTTCACACACAAACAAAAGCTCATAGACAGACGAGCGTGCACTCACAAGCTCTTCCTAGCATCTATTGTTTAATACCGGTATTTTTTAAATTACTTAAAAAATACTTCTATAGTGCAAGCCCTGAGAGTTTCTCTTGTGTTACTGTTCATGGTGCAAGTGCCTGGCTCATGCTTCGATTGTTGAGGCATCCACTTCGAAGAGCACATCTTAAATAAACACGCTGCCAGCCGCAAGACTAGATTGAGGGCCAGACTGCCTCCCCAAACTGATGTTCCTCTTTTTAGAGATCTTGGTTGATTTCAGTAACTGACCATTTGAACTTCTTGGTTTTTGTTTTCTCTCTGAGCTTTAAATTATGTTTTAAATTTACCCATAAAGAGTGAGTGCAGGAGACCCTTATACTTGACCCCAAAGAAGGCATTACCCAGGCCCATTCTTTCTCTCTCTCTCTCTCTCTCTCTCTCTCTCTCTCTCTCTCTCTCTCTCTCTCTCCTCCCCCCTCTCCCCCTCCCAACCTTTCTGTGTGGTCCCAGGGGTGCTATGTAATCTCCAGGTCTTGTGAGTTATAAACTTTTATTTCTGTCAAAGTTTTCTGATGGTTATTATTGAAGGGCATCTTCCAATCATAATAAAAACCACAAGGGCCAGTCCAGCCACAATGTTGCTTATTGATAGACCTAGACCAATGCAAAACAACTTCCTCTTCCAGTTAAGAGTGGCTGCCAATGAAAGAACACTTTTCAAGGGCAACAGTAACCAGATGAGTGTCGACGGACAGTGTAGGCATATCTGAGTATTCCAATGTAAAAACTAACTACTAGACCTTTTGATTCTAGGAGTGCGGAGATGTATTTTTCCTCTCTCTCCCATTAATATCCAAAACCCTGGATATTATTGTCAACGTAAGAAACATTCAAACCTGTGAAGAATTTTTGTGAGTTTATTTGAGCCCAAACTGTCAACAATTTCCGGGAAGCAAAACCTCAATGGATTGAGATAATGCTGCAGAGAATGGCAGGTGTGCACCGTACTTTATACATTACAGTCAAAAGAGGAGACATGAGTGGGTTACATGAAATCCACTGGTGATAGATTAGGGAGGTGAGAGAAAGCAAAGTGGGGAAACCTCTGGGATTGGATGAAAAGTAAAATGATAGACACATACATCTTTTACGCCGGTGGGTACAGGTTAGTTAACAGTCGACAATGAACTCGGTAACAATGAGGGGATTTGTGGTCTCCACAGAGTGGTACCTGTAATTTGAGGGGTCCGGAAAAAGGAAAATTACTTTGACATTCCAAAGATATGTTATCATAGATGCAAAAAGACAATAGACAGGCTCAGTTAAGGTAAAGTTTGACCTTTGTCAGGGAAGATACCAGCCTAGGACATGACTACCTGCCATAAACTGCTTTTAGTTAAGAAGTTTCATTGCAGACCATCCTCTGCGGTTACTTTAGGTCTCTGAGTTTGCAAGGCTGTCACACAGGCCTCCCTGAACTTGTCAGGTTGCATGTGTTTCCTTTTTGTCCACATTATGTGTAAAACAAATATTAAAAAGCTTCATTTTGAAAGGTGGAAAGAAGAAGGTAAGCAGACTAGAGATTTTAGGACTTGAGAAATGACATGGTGGTGTGCTCCCTGGTTTATTTTCCATTGCATATCCCAGATACGGAGCTAAAGATGCTAGTCACCTGGAAATGCCAATGCACAGAACAAAAAAGAAAGAAAGAAACAAAACAAAACTATTTCTTCTCGACAATGGACCAGGAAAAGGACAACCTAGCAAGACAGAAAACATTTAGATAATTGCTCATTACACTCTCCTCCCCCCCCCACGGGTTCCACCTTTACCCACCAGTGAAGTAGAATGCCTAGACTTCCACTCTCACCAGACTGAAAGGTGCCTAAACCCTTAGGCTGGGATGATGACAGAGAAGGCTGAGAATATTCCCAATATCTTCATCCCTGTCCAGCAGTAAGGACACTGCCCCCACATGGTGCCCGTGGAGCCTGTGGGGAGCCTAGGCTGCCACAGCCACCTGGCGGTAATGGAGCACCCATATCTCTTTGTTGGGGTGACATTAGATGAGACACTGTTCAGGGGTAATGAGGCCACCTCCCTCCCCTGCTCCAGGTCATCTGGTCCAGAAAGGAGAGGACAATAGTACAGCACTAAAAATACACATACAGACATATTGTAACCCAGCAATTTCATATACATTTTCTTTATAATTTAATATAATGAATGCAAACTTTATTATTTAATCTATTGTTTATTATTTATTATTTAATAATAGTCCATCATGCCAAAGAAACAGGATTTGCTTAGTGATGCGTGTGTGTGTGTGTGTGTGTGTGTGTGTGTGTAGCAGGGATTTGAAACTGGGTTTCCTGGTTCCACGTTCAGAAAAAAAAAAAAAAAAAGAAGCAATATAGTTCCTCTTGAAATGATCCTAAATGGTATATTCTGACTGAAACATGGTGGAATAATTTCTTATTTTTAATTATAGGACTTTAGTCAGAGTTGTAGTTAAGACACTTTAATTTTCAATCAGTCACCACAAACTAGAAAATATTAATTTGATTGAAATTTCCAGCAAATCTTCCACTTCTTTTGTAGCAGATAGCAAGGATTCTTCCAGTTAAACCCCAGCCTTTCTCAGATAAACACGTTCACACAAATTTCCCATTAATAAGGAGGCTTATATATTGGCTCATATACAGGACTTATGTTTAGAATATCTAGGGGACCATTATCTACTATTACACAATATTTTTGCCATACCGTGGACCAAAAAAAAAAAAAAAAATCCAATTTCCAAATCCAAGATGTAAGCAATATCAGCCATGCCAATTATATTGTCAATTTATTTGTCAAATTTCCAGAGAAGTATCAGATCATTTAGAGTAAAACTTTTTATTCAGCCTTACTGTGTTTTTAAAAAAGGATATATACCCACCGAAGCTGACAAATTTGAATTATGTCACATTAAAAACAAACACTCAAATGTTCTATATGCCTAAGATTATTCATTGAAAATGTTTAAGCCCAAGGACCACTTTACCTGAGAACATTTAAAGTGAACAAAGTAGGAAAAATATAGAGTTACCTATGGTCCCTCTGAAATTATTTAAGATTGAAAACACTGAAAATTTCAAAAGAGATATGCTCACACAATTTACGAGCATGCATTTTGGGGAATGTGCAAGCTAGATTGCAATTATGGAAATGAAAGAACAAAATACCAGTTTCCAGGGGACATAAAGCAAGACAAATTGCAAAGAAAATATGAATAACCAAGTCAGGCAGAACTGGGAGAGAAGCAAGAGCTACTAGTTAATAATGACTTTTGGTACTGTATTCCCAGAGGATTATTTCATTTTTGCACAGGTCACAGCTGCATATAATGGGCACCATTTGTATTTGGTTATCCACAAAATTAAGTAAAAAGTTCCATAACAAAATTCTCAAGTGATTTTGAAATTTCAAAGTGTTAAATTTATTCATCTTTATACTTATTTGTTGTTACATATACTTTAGCTCACAAAAGCTATCATGAATTAATTCTCATTAAAACTCATTATCCATGCAAATTCTGTATAAGTGGCAAAGAGGAAGAGTTATGTAATGATTTGGAAGGAAGGGGAAATATTTATATGAGAAATTTAGACTAAGCCCTGGCCAGTTTGGCTCAGCAGTTAGAGCGCTGGCCTGCAGACAGAAGAGTTTCAGGTTCGATTCCGGTCAAAGGCATGTACCTGGATTGCTGTTCGATCCCCGGCCTTGGTTGGGGTCATGTGGGAGGCAGCCAATCGATGTGTCTCTCTTGCATCAATGTTTCTCTCTCTCTGTCTTTCCCCATCCAACTCCATCTGAAGATAAATAGAAAAGTGTCCTCAGGTGAGGATAAAAAAAAAAAAAAAAGAAATTTAGACTAAGACTAGATATTTTACTTGAACACAGAATAGGATTTTGAGTTTTAAAAGCCAAAGTAACATAGGTACCATGGTTGATATATAGCTTCTGAAACTACTAGTAATCTAATATGTAATTTGTTTTCAAGAACCTGGGACCCTAAAGAAATATGAGATTCAAAACATTGATATTCTTATGAAATTAGAAATGCATGCAAATTTATTATACAATGGGAGACTCCTTGAAATTTGCTATTGGATTTCCAGTAGGGATTAGATACTAAAATCTGCAGAGATAACATTGAAAAGATGAGTCATTGCTGGTGGGAATGCAGACTGGTGCAGCCACTATGGAAACAGTATGGAATTTCCTCAAAAAATTAAAAATGGCACTGTCATTTGACCCAGTGATCCCACTTCCAGGAATATATCCTAAGAATCCTGAAACACCAATCACAAAGAATATGTGCACCCCTATGTTCAAAGCAGCACTATTTACAATTGCTAAGATTTCGAAATAGCCCAAGTGTCCATCAGTAGATGAGTACATAAAAAAACTGTGGTACATATACACAATGGAATACTATGCAGCTGTAAAAAAGTAGGATCTCTTACCCTTTGAGATGGCATGGAGGGACCTGGACAATATTATGCTAAGCTAAATAAGCCAATCAGAGAAAGACAAGTATCACATGATCTCACTTATACAAAATAAACTGATGAACAAAAAGATCCAGAGACATGGATGCATGAAAGAGACCGAGAAATTTCAGAGGGAAGGGGGTGGCGGGGACAGGAAGAGATGAACCAAAGAACTTATATGCATATATGCATAACCCATGTATACACACAATAATACAGTGAAGGCCTGGGAAGGGGGTGAAAGCAAGGTAGAGGGGACAATGGGGGGAAAATGGGGGCACATCTGTAATACTTTCAACAATAAAGATAAATTTAAAAGAAATTTTTAAAAAGGTACATTAAAGTATCCCATAATAAAAAGAGATAGAATTCCATAAGAACTTTTCAAAAAGAAAAAGAAAAAAGACAACATTAGATGAAGAGATTAGTCTTAGCTTTGTTTTGTTATATTGTAACTTAACATTGTTGAGATAAGTTTAACAGGAAATACATTCACACAGAGTTAGTTTGGAGATATTAGGTCAGAAGATTCATGTCTGAGGATATTTTAAACCTTCCTGGCCTATATTATAGCTTTCTATCACTTTCCATTTTCTCACTGGCATGTTCTCAAATAAGGAGGAAAGATCAGTAGCTGAGATACACTGAGAACAGTGGCTTTTTTTTTTTTATGAATTTAGAGGAAAGCTCATGTTTTTATTGTCAATATCCTTTAATTTACCATAAATTGTCAACTGTTATACAATGTGCATTGTCAATGCAATGGAAAGATCTGGACTCAGAGTGAATATGGTGGAAAGGTACAAACCAACAAAATGCTGAGAGTCCAGCCCTGGTCTGTTTGGCTCAGCGGTTAGCGTGTCGGCCTACTGACCAAATGGTCTCCAGTTCAATTCCTGGTAAAGGGCAAGTACCTGGGTTGCAGGTTCGATCCCCAGCCCGGGTCCTGTGGGAGGCAACCAGTTGATGTGTCTCTCTCACATCGATGCTTCTGTCTCTCTCCACGCCCCCCCTTCCTTTCTTTCTCTCTCCCTTCCACTCTCTCTAAAATTCAGTGGAAAAATATCCTCCAGTGTATATTAACAAAAAATGTACTGAGACTCTATAAAACAGACTTGATCTCTAACTTCAAAATTGGGGTGAGAGAACAGTGGAGCATGAATAGTGAAAGTCAATGAAATAGGCAAATTATTAATACGTAGGACAATAGAATCAGGAAACACTGGATGCTGAGGGCTGGCCATGAAGGAGTGACTTGGACTGGACTAACCTTACCAGTGGAATTGATTATACTGTACACAATTCAGTGTTAAAGCAAACCCACCTGAACACACTAGAGAATAACCACTGCAGGCAGGACTTGCACGGTTCCAGTCCTTGAGAAAGACAAACACAGGAACACGAGCCTGGCACTTGCCTACCTTTTCCCTGGAGCTTTCTGCCAGCTTGCAGCAAGGGAGAAACGGAGCCCAAGGGGGAAGCCTAGCCTTGCCGACTGAACGGAGATGGAGTCCTGTACTGTGGAATGAACTGGGATTAAAGGACAAAGTCATTGAGAGGAGAGAACTGGAAAGAAGTGAGCCCAAAAAGTCTGTGTATCCTATTTCCTTGACGAATTGGCCAAATCCGAAGGCGCTAAAGCACAAGGCCGGACCAAGACACCCAGAATAAAACAGCATCGGGGAGACGGGAGGCTGGGCAGAAATTTCCAGTCATGTGCTGCTGAGAAGATGGAGGCTGGAGTCCAAGCCTGCAAAGGAGAGGAGCAGACACAGCAACCCTCAGAGTAAGAGAAACTGAGATAGACCAGCCTCGGTGTAACAACCAGGACAGCATCAAGATCCACGGTCTATGGGGGCATCTGTCGGCAGGCCAGAAAAGGATTGTGTAGATAATACTTCAAAGAGTCTCTACACTTACTAATTCATAATATATGCATTCCATAAAAAAACACAAGGTACTTAAAAAAAAACTGGGTCAAATGATTGAGCACAGATGATTCGTATGTTGTGATTTTAAAATAAATATAATTAGTAAGTTCAAGATACCAGAGGAAAATATGATTCCATAGAATCTCCTCTCTCCTTCTCTCTCAATATATAATATATGTTCAGAAGATCATTTGTTGACCTTTTGTTCAAAGGACAACGTTCAGAGGATCACTGGTTTGCTGTGTGATGAGACACGGGTAGGAGAGGACAGTGGGAGCGGAGCGGACTGCGGAGCAGCTGCTGCGGACCTATGCATGCGAAGGTGGGGCTGGTGCCCGGTGCTGCTGGTGCCCGGTGGTGGCTGGTGTCTGGTGGGGCTGGTGTCCGGTGGTGGCTGGTGCCCGGTGGTGGCTGGTGCCCGGTGGGGCTGGTGCCCGGTGGTGGCTGGTGCCCGGTGCTGCTGGTGCCCGGTGGTGGCTGGTGCCCGGTGGTGGCTGGTGCCCGGTGGGGCTGGTGCCCGGTGGTGGCTGGTGCCCGGTGGTGGCAGAGAAGTTGGCAAAAGTGTTTGGTTCTGGTTACTCTTCGAAGCCAGAGCCAACAGGATTTCCTGCTCGGCAGTCTATGGGGCACGAGAGAAAAAGGTGAGTCCAGGAGGAATTCAATTCTGTTGGCATTGTGTCTGAAAGGAGCTGCAGTGAAGAAACTGCAGGTGAGGCGAGCGCGGAGAGGGAAATCAAAAGTTGTCTTTTGGGCATGTTATAATAAAAAATATTAAGTGAAATGGATGGTAAACTCAACCCATTTATCATTTATTTCAACATAAAAAGATGGAATACATTGATTGCTCTCATTTTGCCTTTCCTAACCATTTCCCCCAAGCAATATAGAAAGTGAACTTAATAGAATCAGTGATATTTACTACTTTTTGAGCATAAATCTTGTTCAATTTCGAGTGAGTAGTGTGGTCCCTTACAATCACTTTTTTCCTGCAACCTGTTCAAATATTTGGCAGGGAATGGCCTTATCAGGTCATCACGAAGCCCTCGCTATTGCTGAGCTAATAATACATTTTTGGAGAACTCCATTTAAACGTTGCAGATGAAAATCTATGCCTACTCTCTCTGTCACTCCCAAACACGTTGACGATGAGCCACAGGGGAAGCCCATATGTTAGGAAAGCATGCTTCATTTAGTTATTGCAGCATGATGGCTGAAGGGTGCTATAGATGGAGTTGCTCAGAAAAGATTACATCTCTTAGCTTCTGGCAAAGAAAAAAAAAAGTATAAAAAGGCTGTGCTAAGGGCTAAGAGCTTTATTGAAATTCTACAGAAACTGTGAGCCTCTGACTTGTTATCAGGTACCAGCATTTGGGCATCCTGACACTCTATAATTGAAATTTATTGCTCGACCTTTAGTCTATAAAAATGGTCTGCTGTCATTAGCACTGACTGCTTGCTGTATTCTCCTGTCACTCCTTAGGCCAGCTTAAAGCATCTCAGGTGAAATAGCCTATCTCATGTCGGCCTCGGAGTTTGCCACGATTAAAGTGGAAAGCTAAAGCAATGTTTAGCAATGTGGTAAAGACTAATGCAGCAGGATTGCTGGAGAAGTCGGAGCCTTTCTTTCAAAGTTAATGCTCTCACATGGCACCATCTCTATTACCCTCTTCCTGACAGAATGAGAATTATTACTCCTTTTAATTGCATTTTAATTTAACCTCTTAATGCCATAGTGTACCTTACACTTTAAGAAGTATTTGAATGTTAGTTCAGCAATAAGACAAGTTAATGTAAGAATTACAAGGCAGTATTTCACAATTATGATGTGAAGAATTGAGGCGATTATGTGAATAATTCAGTAAAAAAAAAAAAGCCATGCTGCCATACTTTTTAAAAATACTTAGGTAAGAGAGGAAACCTTTGATTTGGGAGATTTAACCCTTAGTTTATTCTGGAATGACTGTATGTATCAGTTGGTGTTAAAGTAAGAGGCAGAAGGTCATAAAAAGTTTGTTATCCCATGTACTCATAAGGGGATTCACCTCATTAACCAAAGAAATAGGAGAGCCTGGCTGTTCACAGTGAAAACTATTGAGCTGTCCTGAATTACCTACGCACACAGAGCTAATGAGAGTCTACCTTCCCGAGGTCCTAAGGAGCTAAATAAAAACCCCACTGAAAACCATCTGCATCTCTCTCTACCACTGTATGGTCTCAATTTTCCTTCAGGTGACATGGAAAAAAACAGGTTTTTGTTTTAATGTTTTTAATTGCCACCACCAGGAAATACTTTTTAAAACACTGAAGACAGTAAGGGTAATGGCAATGGTTTTCTCAGATGGATACTATGTTCTGTTCCAGGTCACTCGTAAACTTGACATTTAATAACTGCCGAATGTTTTCTCCTGTCCCTCTTTTCCCTCTTTCTTTTAAGAGTCCAGTAGTTTTGTGTGTGAGTGTGTGTGTGTGTGTGTGTTTTAATTTTAATCACAAAACCTTTTAATGTTGTCAAACAGCATTGGCTTAAGTATTAGAATACCCGGATTCATGTCCTGACTTCATTACTAATGGGCACGGTGATTCTAATGTGAGTCCCTTTCCATATCTAGCACTGAAATCTTGAACTGAAGTGAGTAGTTTCTAGTTGGTAATGTCACTAGTGTTATTTGCTTTGTTGAGCTCTGATTCTCAGGATCTCTGGAAATTTTCTTGCCCTTGACCAGTGAAATACTGCTTTGAATCACCAGTCCCATTACTGAGGGTCCCTTGAATTGGGGACCTGCAGTTCTGAAAAAATGCCTCAGTGGAGCCATATGATGGTCCTATAGTACCCTGACAAGATTTCCCATGGTGCCACCCCTGAAATTGCCATCCTAGAGCCAATAACACCCATGGAGATAAAGGCCACCGTGGGTGAGCAAGCTTTATAATTAAAATGTGATATAGTCATTGGGTTTTTCTTTTAAGAAAAAGGGGAAGAGGTGGCCGTGCTCTGTGGAAGTGCTCAGGAAGGCTCCAGGAGACACCGGAGGGGCTGTGCCTCACGAGCGGTGCGCGGCACACCGCAGAGTACGCACCACGGGGCAGTGAATCACCCTTCTTCACCTTAGCGAGGCTGGTGCCTAGAACACCTGTACCAGAGTGAGTGCTAATGATTATCTGGAGAAAAGAAAAAGAAACTTAAAGAAAGGACCAAAAAAAAAATCTTAGAACTGAAGGTAATAGGATAAGGTAAGAAGAGAAGGAAAGGATTCAGCTCAAACCATCACACATTCTTTTTTGGCAATTATTATGGACTGAAAGTTTGTGTCCTTCCAAAATTTAAATATTAAAGTCCTATATTCCAGTGTGACGGTATTTGGAAATGGGGCCAATAAGGAAGTCATTAAGGTTAAATGAAGTCATAAGCCTGGGGCCCTGATCTGATAAGATTAGTGCCCTTCTAAGAAGAGACACCAGAGAGCTATCTCTCTCTCACCTCCCAACCCCTCCAAATACACCCTAGGAAAACGCTGTGTGAACACACAGCAAAAAGTCAGCCATTTGCAACCCAAGGGGAGTCCTCACCTGGAACCAAATTGGCTGGTACCTTGGTCATGAACTTCTAGCCTCCAGAACTGAGAAAAAAAAAGAAATTATTTTGCTTAAGGCACCCAGGATGTGGTCTTTTGTTATGGCAGCCTGAGCATTAATACACTGATCTGTCCAAAAACTAGAAGCTTTTAACGTTGCTGGACTAAAGCAAAGATATTCTTTTTCTGTCTGTCCTCTTATTAAAGTCATTCTTCTAACTCCTGTTTAAGGTATCCGTCTCTGCAAAAGCGTTCTCCGACTCTTCATCCCAACCAGTCTCATCTCTCTGATTTCCTGTTGCCACTGGTCTTTGGCAGTGGTTTTATCTTTACCTCATCAGAGAACGTTTTTCTCCACAATTCTGACACCTGCACTAGAATCTAGAACAATTAAATCAGAAACGGTGACGATGGGAACCAGACACCACGTTCTAAATTTCCTGTTTGTAGTTTACTTCAGGTATGTTTTCGGTAATTTAGATGATCCTATAGATTTTTATGGGAATAAGATCCCTAACTGTGCTATGCCTGTATCTCTATGTCATGAGATAAAAATCTGAATACCTAATTCAAGACTATATTGATTTTTTTGTTTTTTCACAATTAAAGTCTTATCTGGTAAAGGCAATGCACTGTTTTTTTAAACATGTTTTTATTGCTTTTAGAGAGAGAGGAAGGGAGAGGGAAAGAGAGAGAAAGATTGATTCTTGGCTCCTGTACACACCCTAACCAGGGATCAAATCTGCAACCTGGGTATGTGCCCTGACTGGGAATCAAACCAGTGACCTTTCAGTGAATGGGATGGGACAGCATTCAACCAACTGAGCCACACAGGCTAGGGCAATGCAATGTGTTCTTGATCAATATGTTGTAAGGAAAATAGATGATATTTATATCCTAGGGGGAAAAGGCCATCAGACACAAACAATGCTCTTTGAACTCTCTCTATGAACTAACTAAAGTAGGATACATTTAAATGATATGAAGTAAAGCTGTGTTCCCCCCATAAAATTCTTATAGTAGTGTTGAGGTCAAGAAAGTCTCTAAAATTGTCTTTCATCAATTAATCAAACTGCCCCCAAAGGCACGAATCAGGCAGGCAGATTTTATAATTTATACTTCTTTTATTTGCTCTTTTATCATGGTAACTATAATTGATCTCTGATGCAAGAAACACATTCCTTTTGTAAATGCGAACAAACTATTTTTAGCCAAAAATAAAAATAAAAACTTAGTATGAGCCTCTTGCCTGGGAAAGACTGCCGAGATACATGTAAGAGAGAAGCAGATAACTCCACAGAGTAATTCCACAGCTCCACAGAGAACTCAGAGAGTATATTTTAAAAGGATGGCTGCTGGCCACAGAGACACACCAAGGGGAACAAAGTGGCGCTGGTCGGCACTAGCAGAGAAAAGGTGCCATTTTGTAAACAGTGTCAATAGTGGTGGCTGTGGTGGTCGGGGTCGAAGGCAAATAGCAGTCATTAATCTTAACTAAAGCCCGTCAGGCCAAGCACCCTACTTACTCACACATCAACAAAAGTGAGACTTCCTGAATACAGATACAAGTATACACATAGATTCCAAAGTAATTAACTGAGTGATTCAGTGCACAGTGCATTCATAAAAGAAACACAGGCCACCATGGAAAAGGAACAACTAGACTACAAGAAAACATTCTTAAAATTAAAAATGATTTGATCTCCCCCACCATAAAGGGGCAAAGGGGTTCCCAGGGAAGAATTTAATAAAAGAATGACTAGACCCAAATAAAATGGATAAGAGACAAAAAAGAGGTTTTGAGATTTTGAATTTTAATATCTACATACTGGAAGCTCAAATGCAAAATAATAATAATAATGGTAATAATAATAATGTGAGGGGGTAAACAAAGAATAATAAAGATAAATAAAGAATATTGAAATGAAATTGAAAATTAAAATAAAAACTGATCTTTATATTAAGCAATTAATAGAGCTAGGATGGAAACTCGGACCTCTGCTGCAGAGAGGGTGTGTGTCTAGTTTCTCACACTGTCTACGGAGGGGCCGCTCCCCACGGCATGACTAACTAACCCCCTAATGTGGGCTTTTTTTTTTCCAAAGTGCTACTTTTGTTCCCAATTTTCTGTGTCAAGCTACAAACAATTTGTCATCTCTGCAGTCACACTTTTGGCTCCTGTCAGCTCTGCTAAAGAGCCGTATCATCAGAGCGGTTTCTACTTCCTAAGCAACTTGTGGGTCTCATGCTCCCATGCGAGGAACTTGTCACAGCGTCCGTTTTCTCACGTGTTTAATTCAAAGCAATTCCAGTTCTGTTTTCATTTCATTCTTTCTGTTGGAAAGGCCCATACCATGGGAGCATTGGTGTCCAAGCTCCCACCATTACATTGTCCCTCTGGTTTGACAAAATATCTTTCAGCAAAAGCAATTACCCTTCTTCTTCAATTCTACAACACATTTCTTTTTTATTATATGTCAGAGAGGCACTGTAACTGCTACTTGAATCACTATGTCTTTGGGGTTGTAAATGGAGATTTTCTGCACTTTCTTCCCACTGCTCTCCAGTGTCAAAGGAATAAGAGAGAACAGTGGAACGAAAGCCTGCTACACCTAGAAAGGTGATAGGCTGGATCTCTGACACTCTCTTCCCCCAAGCCCCCACCCACAGCCTTTCACTGTGTACCTTTAGATACATTACTCAGTTCATCTGAATCCCAGACTTCTCTTCACTGGAGGCGATAAAGAAAAAAGGGAGAGAGATTTTTTTAAAAAACTAAAAACACTATGAAATCTATCTTTGAAGGAAAACTTCCTATAAATGATTTACTAAACTAAATTCTCTGCTTTAGAAATGATTAAATTGTACACATGGGTGTTATCTCTTTGCTGTAATTGCTAGTTCATTTAAGCAACCTACTTTCTAATTGTCAAAATTCTTTAAACCGGAAGCCATTCGGATGAATATTCCAAACTAGTTTATAAATGACAAACATAGTAATGGGATAGTGGTATTAACTCTCCTAAATAAAAACTGTAGCTGCTAAACTCTTCTTGAGATTATAAACAAATTTTCTGGGAATACATTGAAACCCTGCAAATATATTCATTATAAGAAATAGTGTTGTATGGACTATAATACACACAGGGAACTTATATATACATACATATATATGCAAGATTATGATCACTCGGAGGCCTTTGGCAGAACGATTAGCATAGAAACTACATTTTCATTGTAATCATCAGTGCACTAAAAATTAATAATAAAGGGGAATAAAGAGATTTTTTTAAATCACTTTTCAGAGAGGAAAGGAAATAGCAGCATACTTTAATGCGACCTCCCCCACCATAAAGGGGCAAAGGGGTTGATGACCTGTAGTATTCTGAGCTAGAATATTATTCATTGTGAAATCATATTGAACTCTCTGGACTCAATTTCTTCATCTATTAAATTGGTGGGTGTTGGGGAAAAATTACAATCAAATCTAGCTTTAGAAAAATTAAAATTGAAAACTATGATTGGAAAGCAACAGAGATTCCCCAAATCCTGAGTGATATTAGTAAGCCAAATAACATATTATTTTTAGTTTTTATTTCAAGGAAAATAATCAAATAAACTTCCAAGTTGAAAAAAGTATATTCCAAAGTGCCAAACTTAAGGGTAGCTTTTGATTTTACCAAATAGTGTTCAATTTCCAATGAGAAAGGAGTGTGGTCAAAAGGACTGGTATTCCTGGCTTACCTAACGATCAAATGTAAGGGCATCATGAAAACAATCTAAATCAAATGTTCTTCAAAATCTCTTTAAACATCCAGAAGTTATTAAAATTTTCCACAACAATGTGCATGTAAAATCTCCTGCTTGTTACAGGGAGTAGTGAAGAATCAGTGTAGTGGGTATATTAACTGACCAGTTAACGCAACATTAAAAAAGATATCTCAGCTCGAACATGACTGGGTTAAAGACAACAGATGTTTACTGATGCTGCTTACCTGTCATCTACTTTTTATTATTTCATTTCACTCTCATAGTAATCCTAGGCTTATCTTTGTTTTACAGGTAAGGACATTGGAGATCAGAGATAGTAAATCATGTTCTCGGGCCTGCAACTTGTGGGTAAATGAATGAAATCATATTCTAGGAGACAGCTCCATCTGGCACACAATATCGAATTTATTTCTCTACACCCTGCTTTTTAAAGGGAAGAGCTAAAACGTGGCTTGACTGTCTTTCACTTTTTTACCATTCTCTCAGCCATTTGGGATTTCAAAGAGGTGATGCTTTCCTAGATCTTTTTAACTCCTTGGGGGTGGGACTCTGATGTGGGCCATGTATTCAATGCCTCACCATCATAAACTTCAGATTGCAATTTTCTGTAGCTTTTATCTTTCTTTATCCAGTTTTTCAGGCAGATGCCAGTTGCATAAGCAGTATCTACAGCCATTGCTCAGCACATTCTTCCTCGGTTTTACAGCCGCAAGTACTTTCCATGTGTCTTACTTATGGTCAATTTTGCAGGAACCATAATGTTGAACTCAGTCCAGAAGAATGTTCATCCACCCCCCTTATACTTCTGTGCTTGAAGGAAACTCACAGCAGTGATGTATTGCGCGTATGTTGGAGTTTCTTCTGGCAGGAAGGATTCAGAGAACTTTATTGGAAATAGAAAGCTTCACTGAGCTTTCTCCCTGAGAGGCTAGCAACATCCTTTTCCTGAGACAATTGGATGCACCCCACTCATAACCCTTCACATAATGTTAGAAAAAAGAGGTTTAAACAAACAATATATATATTGACTATATATATATATATATATATATATATATATATATATATATATATATATAATAGTCAATAAGTATTAGACCTATTTATTGTTGGTTGAGACTGATAGCCCCAGTCCCTTGAGATAGCTCGTGAATCTTTAGCACATAACATAATTCACCATAGATATGTCTCTAAAGAAGGAACTAGTGAATAGTGAGTGTTGTATTGTGTTCCGTTGTTCCCCTAAACTACTCATCTTCTCCCAAGGTGTATGTCAATACATTATTGAACCCACTTTTGAATTAGGAGTTGAACCCAGTCTTATAACATACTTTATCATACTCTTAACGTCTCAGCAGCAACTTTTATAGTTCCACATCCTTTTGTTTCTGCTTTTCCCTTGTATTTTGGCCTTTTCTTTGTCCTTATCTCTAGCATTAAGGCCCCCCTGAATCTATTGACCATGCCTCTTTCTTCCTGTTTACTCATTCTTATTAGAGAAGCTTCCCTGAAAGTGTGTGTGTGTGTGTGTGTGTGTGTGTGTGTGTGTGTGTGTGTTTGTGTGTTTTCTCAGTGGCAGGTAAGGGAGGTACAAAAATTATACAAAATTATTTTCCAGAGATTTTCCTCTCTTTTTTTTTCTCTATTACAAAAGTTGATTGACAATCCTATCTCCATAGACACAGCCATAACTGAAAACAGGGAATATTATAAGAAGGGTTATTTGCAACATCATACTATACAGACAGATTTTAAAAGTCACTCTGTGCTCTTAGGGAGAAAAGAGCATAGGGCAACGTGTCTTGATGGCGTCTAATTCATGTGTTCTTCAGTGTTCTTTCACCATCTGCCGTGAAGTTTTATGGATACAGTTTTTATATATCAGTGAAAGATTCATGAGAGACAAGTCTGCATTGATAGAATGATACTTGGTTGCTGCCTGTTACCTGAGGAATTTGGAGGTTGTTCAGGAAATCCATGGTGCTGTGCTGGCCAATACGGTATTGCCCAGTAAAGTTCAGGAATTTAGTCAAATTCAAGTTTCAGATAACAAAAATAAATATTCTCAGTCTAAGTGTATACTATCTATATTTGCGTAGGTATACAAAAATGTCATTTGTTGTTTATCTGAAATTAAAAGGTAGCTGTGCACTCTGTATGTTTATTTGCTAAATCTTGCAACTAATAACACTTTACTTGTTCTAATCTTTTCCTCTTAATAATATAATCTTGGAACTGAAGCAATTGAGACAATTAAAAAATAATTTTAAGCTCCCATTATTTTATATCTAAATAATTCACAACATCCTCCCTTTTTGAACATGTGTGTTTTGTCTGTAGGTCATTTCATACGGTTTTTTGGTTGTTGGTAACAAACAAATCAAAATAATTTCTTGTAAGAATAGATACATTTAATGTAAAGAAACTGAAGTTACTTACAAAATCAAAAGTATGGCTATAAATGCAACATGCAGGAAGAAGGGTTACCAGGACAGTATTGGGACCCTCCAAGTTCTACAGTCCTTGCTCAGTTGCTCAGCTCCAACGGCAGTCAGTCCTGTGAGTTTCTATTCTAGTTCCAAGTTCTGAGAGTACATAACTGGACCACTTTGAGTCACAGTTCTGTCCCCGTGCACAGTGCACTGGATCTGTATGACAGAGAAGAAAGTCAGGGAAGTATGGTAGGCAAACAAGTTCAGAAGTTACTATAACATAGATTAAATGTAAGGAAAACCCCACCTGGTGCCATTCTTCTCATCTGAAGGGAGCTAGTAGAAATGCATTTAACACTGTTGATGGAAAATGCAAATTAATGGCAACATCCCAATGGTTGCCTCATTCTCAGCATATTTTGAAAGGTTTAATATTTAATGCCTAAGAATAAACTAGGGCGCTTCATACACTTCACAATTAGATTTGGATAAGCAGTAGAGAAACATTTCAGTGAAAATATGAATCTTTTATATCACCCTTATCAAGTAAAGATGATCTGAAGATTAAGAAGGGTAAAACATAAATACAATACACTATAGTCATTAAAAATACAGGATTAAATTAGGAAGCTTTATTTTACCTTTGTTTTTGTTGGTGTTTCTGCTCTAACATCAGAGCAGAGCATTTTATCTATGGAGCTTAGCTTACCCCAGAAACAGGAGAAGCCTTTAAGCAATGGACCAACAGATTATGTATTAAAAGTAGCATGATTATGATTACAGGACAGCTGTCGACAGGTCTGGATTTGAATTCTGTTTCTGTATCTTATATTCTATGAAACTTTGGCTAGTGTCTTTATCTCTCAGATCTTCAGTTTCTTAATCTGCAATCAGAGTATACTAAAACAGAACTGGTGATTGTCAGCATTAAAGAAGATGGTGTTTGTGGAAGATTCTAGCACAGGACCTCCCAAAGAGTAAAACCAAACAAACAAGCAAAAACTATTAGTTAGGACTTCCGGTCAGGATGGCAGCGTAGGTAAAGGCGGTATCACCTCCTCCCACAACCACATCAAAATTACAACTAAACTACAGCACAGCCATCATGCAGAACCGCCTGACATCAAGCTGCATGGAAGTCCTGCAACTATGGAATTAAAGCAGCAGCCACATGGAGACTGGTAGGAGGGCGGAGGCACAGACGGGCTCGTCCCACACCCACCTGTGGCAGATAAAAATCAGGAGGACACCCCTGAGGAGTGAGGGGTCCCCGTCCCACACCAGGTGCCCAGCTCAGGGTCCCAGTCCCAGGAAGAGAATCCCCATCACTTCTGGCTGTAAAACCAGCGGGAACTGAGTCTGAGGGAGGCTGAGGCTGCTGGAGCCCCAGGCAGTTCCTCTTAAAGGGCCCACACACAGACTTACTCGGACTCGCTCCTTCTGAGCTCAGAGGGGAGGCAGCCTGAAGGCCACCAGAGAACAGGGAAGAACTGAGCTGTTTGGCCTCCAGACAAGGGCTGGAGGGGCAGTTTTGTCCTGGACAGACATGCTGGCAGAGGCTGATGTTCCTTTGGTGAGCCCTTCCCCCACAGGGCAGGCAGATAGCCACCATATCTGGGACTCCAGCAACCTGGCTCATATTGTTTGCTCCCCCCTGGTGATTCCCTGAGGCGCCGCCCCACCCAACTTTCAGGCCCACCCAAGCTGTTTCCAAAGACTTTACCATAGGATTGACCTGTCTTGAATCCTGCTTCAGAGTTTCCTAAAATCTCTCAAACAAGTGGCATCTGGTCTCAGCGAGCACCATACCTCTCGTTAAGTGGCCCCAGGCCTGGCACTAGAAACAACCAGCCTTGGTTCACAGCTTGGCTTTGCCTGGACACCTCAAAGCCCAGCACAAGAAGCAGCCATCTGCAGATCACATTGTAGCTTATGCCTGGTGGCCCTGGATAGAACACAGGCAGTGGCTGACCTTGCCCCAGAGCCAGGACACCCAGTGGACAGCTTCAGACCACATTGAAACACCACCACCCAACCACGTCCACAAGTGACACACTCAGTGAGTGGACTCAGTGGGTACCAGAGCCCTGATGAAGTAAGCCTTGCTCTGTGTGGTGGGCCCCTACACAGCTGATCCTCCACGGTAGTCAGAGGCCAGTGGTCAGTGGGCACAGCCAGTCCTTGCAGCTGAGCAGCCTGAGTAAATCCCTCCCATTGAAGTGCCAGTAGCAATCAAGACTCAAATACAACAAAAGGGTATACAGTCCATACTAGTGGTGCACCTCGAGGGCCCAGATGGGGTGATCAGGGAGACTGTGCCACTGGATCCTACAAGACACCTACAACAATAGGCCACCCTGTGAAGCCTAGGAGACATAGAAACTCTACCTAATACATAGAAACAATCACAGGGAAGGAGCCAAAATGAGGAGACAAAGAAACATGTCCCAAATGAAAGAAAAGAACAAAACTCCAGGAAAAGAATGAAACAAAATGGAGATAAGCAATCAATCAGATGCAGAATTCAGAAAACAGGTTATAAGGTTGCTCAAGGAACTTGGTGAGACATTCAAGGGATTTAGTAAGACCTTCAAGGAACTTAAGGAGACCTCCAAGGAACTTAGTGAGAACATCAACAACATAAAAAAGGACCAGTCAGAAATGAAGGAGGCACTAACTGAAATAAAGAATAATTTACAGGGAATCAATAGTAGAGTAGGTAAAGCCAAAAAGCAAACCATCGATTTGGAATATAAGGAAGCAGAAAACACCCAACCAGAACAGCAAAAAGAAAAAAGAATCCAAAAAAATGAGGATAGTGTAAGGAGCTTCTGGGACAACTTCAAGCATGCCAACATTCGCATCATAGGGGTGCCTGAAGGAGAAGAGAGAGAGCAAGAAACTGAAAACCTATTTGAAACAATAATGACAGAAAACTTCCCTAACTTGGTTAAGGAAACAGACAAACAAGTCCAGGAAGCACAGAGAGTCCCAAACAAGTTGAACCCAAAGAGGTCCACACCAAGACACATCATCATCAAAATACCAAAGGTTCAAGACAAGGAGAGAATCTTAAAAGCAACAAGAGAAAAGCAGTCAGTTACCTACAAAGGAGCTCCCATAAGACTGTCAGCTGATTTCTCAAAAGAAACTTTGCAGGCCAGAAAGAAGTGGCAAGAGATATTCAAGGTAATGAAAAGCAATGACCTACAACCAAGATTACTCTATCCTGCAAAGCTATCATTTAGAATCGATGGACATATCAAGAGTTTCCCAGAGAAGAAAAAGCTAAAGGAATTCATCACCACCAAACCAGTATTATATGAAATGTTGAAGGGTCTTCCTGAAGGCGAAGAAGAACAAAAATATAAACAAACAAGAAAATGGCAATTAATACATATCTATCAACAATTGAATCTACAAACAAAATGAGCAAGCAGAACAGAAACAGTCTCATAGATACAGAGAACTTTTTGTTGCTTGCCAGATGGGTAGGGGCTGGAGGGATGGCTGAAAAAGATGAAGGAATTAAGAAGTGCAAATTGGTTGTTAGACTGATGATCCTCAAAGGGAAGGGGGGAGGGAGGGCAGGATGAGATAAACCAAAGAATTTCTATGCATATATACATAACAAATGGACACCAACAATAGTGTGGGAAAGGCAGGAGCAGGGCGGGATTGGGGAGGAGGGGGACAATGGGGAAAAAAGGGAGAAACAGTCAACAATAATGGTGAGTTCAAAAAAATTAAACAAAACAAAACTATTAGTGGTTCTACTCCTGGTAATGTCTGAATGGCTCCAATCAAACCAACCTTTACTCACATAACAGTAAACTCTGGACAGAATGAATAATGCCAGCTCAAGGCACTGACAAACAAAAGCAGGCAGATAATGAAGAAGAATTGGCACTTTGAAAAAGAGAATAGCACTTTTTGCATTTTCGTAGCTTTTAATACTGAGAGCATACCTATGTCTGAAACTTTCTGGATGGTCAAAGTTGAGTAGCAAAACTAAAGACAAATATTTGGATGACCCCTAAAGTAAGTTTTAAAGAATTGAACTAAAATTTTAACTGCTCCCCTCTTGCAGGAAAGTTAAGTTTAAGTTAACCCAAGTTAATTGTCTACCATAAAACAATACTCTTTATAGCCCTCTACAAAATATTGTTTTACAATATCTCAGATGTGATCCCAAGTTACTCAGAACACAGATTAATAGGAAAACAAAAATACTTTTCAAGAGAAAACTATCAATGGAGACTGAACCTGAGATGATCCAGACATTAGAATTTACAGATAAGGATTTTATAGGAACTGTTATAACTAAGCTCAAGAATGTAAAGGAAAGAATATCTATAATGAATGAAAAGAGAGGAGGTCTTTGCAGAGAAATATACAGGGTGGGGCAAAAGTAGGTTTATAATTGTGAGCAAGAGAAACACAGAGTTTATTTCATTATTATTGTACTATTTTCCATATGAACACTGTAAACCTACTTTTGCCTCACTCTGTAAATGATAAAATATAACTAAACAAATATTGTGGAACTATGTCCACCCTACATTGTGGTCATCAAGTAAATCTTCTTTAGGAAAGATCCCATATACTCAAATGCCAATAGAAGCCAGGCTGGGAACATAAATGAATTACACACTCAAGGTGCAACACACTACGTATTGATAGGGCTTATAGTAAACTATAAAACACTGCCTCTTGCTGTTTGATTTCAGACAATTGTTGCTTTAAGTAAGGATTGCTAAACACATTCTGTAAAGGGGTAGATAGTATTACAGGCTTTGTGGGCGCTATAGTCTCTGTTACAACTACTCACTCAACTCTGTTATTATACTGTAAAAGCAGTAATAAATAATACCTAAGTGAATGGTTGTGACTATGTCCCAATAACACTTTATATGCAGAACATAGGATGGGTCAGATTTGGCCCATGGGATGTGTTTTGCAGAATCTTGTCTTAGAGAAATTTGGAAGAAGGGTTGCTTGACAGTATCTATTTCAAGAAAAACTAGACAATTGGATCTGGACTCTTGCCCTAGAGCTAAAATGCATCAAGTACCAAAAGATAAATAATTGTTTTCCAGTTAACAAAAGGAGACTTGAGTATCAATCTGTGCAAAGGTACAGTGTTGTGAGAGATGGGAATACATGGACAGTGCAAGTAATTTGGTTTAGTTGCAGAACAGAAATGGTGAGAGGTAAAGAAAACCAGATGGAGTTTAATGCAATCAATAAATAACACCATTTTGTTCTCCCCTGAATGAGACAACAACTAAGATGGGCAAAAAATACATTCAGATGGATTCCTGCATATTCCTGCAATAAATGCTAGATTGGAGGACTTAATTTATAAACGCAAACATATTTGAGCATTTTAATTTCTTCCATTTTTACCACCTGGACACCCTTCTACACACGCACGCGCACACACACACACATATTAATCTAGAATTTGGATTATTTTTAATATAGAGGAGAAACCCTAGGATCTCTGTCTGCCAGCTGTCCGTTATCAGGGAGGGCAAGAGCATAGCTTAAACCAAATTCCCTGCCTTGGAGATTTGGACTGATTATCTCCACCCAATAGAAAAATGTGAACCAGTGATCATACTTACTGACAGGGTGATTCTCTGTCTCCTTAGAAAAGACTAACAGGTGAAACAAGGATAGGAATGTTTAGGGAAAATCTTTCTTTTGTACTAGGAGAGGAGAGGAGCATCCCTCACTCCCAAGTGCACATGGATACAGATATGAAATCCCTTAAGTATACTGAAGAACTTCTTCCTTGCTATGCTCAACATAAAAATAATCCTGAGGTAGAAAATCAGTTATGAGTCTGTCTCTGTTTTGCTTGGTAGTTCAGTTTGTTCATTAAATTCCACACATGAGTGAAATCTTATGGTACTTGTCTTTCTCTAACTGGCTTATTTCACTTAGCATAATGTTTCTCCAGGTCCATAAATAAAGAGTAGGCAGACAGCTGGGGGGAGGGAGTGTTGGGAGAAGGGGGAGTGGAGGGATTAAGCCAAAAGAAAAAAGAGAGAGAGAGAACTTGTGGACATGGGCAATAGTGTGATGATGGTGGGGGAGGGGGGAGGGGGGAGGGGGAGGTGAAAGAGGGCATAGAGAGGATAAATGGTGATGGAAAAAATTAAACTAAAAAAAGAAAATCAGTTATGTTTAAATGATTTATATTAACTTTTTATTGCATGGACCTCATGACTTTGTTTAAATATACTAATGCAATCCACATTACTAAATATTTGTTCAAGCTGTGTAATGATTAGAAAATGCCATACAAAAATTCCACCCTATCTAAAACGATTTAAAAGCAAGCAAAATCATCATAAAATATCTAAAAGTTACTCTCCTCTTAGATGTCCATTTAAGTCCCCAAGGGAAGCTTTTCATTTAATGCTTCACATTAAAAACTAGTCTTCAGTCGTGCCTTTGCCTCTGAGCCACTGCAAATAAATTTTTAAAAAGTGTGCCATGCATCTTAATCAAATATTGTCCGTTACCGAATGGACCCAGCCCCCCATTTTTGTTGGTCCTTTGGATTCCAGAAGTATTTTCGACATATTTTCCCAACAGCATGTGATTGAAATTCTGGAGCACTGCAGTTAATCATATCATAAATGATTTTTTTTTTACTAGATTAAAAATTCCTTCTGCCCTTCAACAAATTCTGGTGACGAGTTTCCCTCAAACTGCCAAGCTTTCCAAATCCATACTTCCATGTCATCAGATACAAGAATGCAACAGAGAAATCATGTCTCTGTCTTTTGCAATCGGCCGCAGAGGTGTAGATTATGGAATGGTACTCTGTCTGCCGTACAGGAAATGTGATCATAAGTGTACTAGTGCTTGTACATTTACTTGTTCATTTATTCATTCATTAAACAGTTTTTTCAGTGCTGAACACATACCAGAAGATAAGAGTGTCACTGGTAATATAGACGTGCAAACAAATAACAATGTAACACATACTAGCATCAAAATATTACCTAGAAAAATAATGATTTTCTAATTATAATGATATTTTCTGGGTAACAAAATGTTGCTTACAAATGTTACCTAGAAAATATTATTTTCTACTGTTACCTAGGAGTAATGACATCTACTATTTATGCATTAATTTACCAAATATTTACAATGTACCTAGAATGTGTGAGGCATGCTCCTGAACTCTACAGATGAAACAATGAGGAAGACAAAGGATTTTTGCCTTTACTTTCCCTATAATTTGTCATTGGTTCTAATTTTTTATTTTTAATGGCACACTGAACAGCAAGATGTTTTTAAATGCTAACACAAATACACGTGTATTTTATTTATGAAGAATATATGTATATATAAATAATTGCACTATAAAACATACTCCAAATGCAATAAATGATACGATGAAATAGCCTTTGAAATATTAAATATTATAAAAGTTTTGGTCTCTAAAATATTAATATAATTTGATAAATATATTTATATAGGTAACTTTGTAATACCACTTTCACAGTTAATACCATTTTGGTAAAAACAAATGTGTTCATATATATGTAATTATTTTTAAATATTTTATTTATCAAGCAATAGTTGATTTTCAAATCTATTGAAATTTTATTTTATTTTATTTATTTTTTTATCCTCACCCGAGGACATTTTTGCATTTATCTTCAGTTAGAGTGGGAGGGAGAGAGGGAGGAAGACACAGAGAGAAACATCGATGTGAGAGAGACACACCGACTGGCTGCCACCCACACGACCCCAACTGGGGCCGGGGACAAACTGCAACCGAGGTATGTGCCCTGAGCGGGAACCGAACCCAGGACTCTCTGGTCCGCAGGCCGACGCTCTAACCACTGAGCCAAACTGGCCAGGGCTATTGAATTTTTAAAATATTTTTTAAAATAAAACTATTTTTCCTAGGTTTATTCCTTTTTTCTATATTGTATACATGTAAGCTTTTAGCATAATAACACCTATTTACACAAACAAAATCTCATAATTATAGGAGCACTTTAAAATATTTGGTTTTAATTCCTTTTTCCCAGCCTGAATTTCTTTCTAAAAGCATTGGATTTCTCACTTATCTTTTAAAATATCATCTTTATTTGAAGAGACCTTGAAATCCTCCAAGAAGGTCGCAAGGGCGGCCGGTTTGGCCGCAGCGCTTCCGCAGCCTCGGGCAGGGCTGTAACATCCGCTCTCCAGGGAAAGGGGGGATGGCCACGTGGTCCAGAACAGAGGAAGGACGGAGTCTTTGAGGAAATCTGTGAAATTGGAAAAGGAGAGATACTGGGACAAAGAGCTGTCCAAGGAGAAAGGATTGTCTGACATGGGAAAGCAGTTTCCAGAAATAACAAGCTTCAGGATAAAGCTTTGAACTGAGCACTGACACACATGGGAGGGGGACAGCGCCGTCCTGGAACCTGAGATTCCCACACAGCAGAACGTGTCCCCTCAGAGAAGTCAGGGAGCTGGTGTTCTCTATGCTGAAATGATGGAGCAGGTCCTCGGGCTGTACTCCAACAAAAAAGGTGATCTCTCCCCCCAGAAACAGACATAAGCATCAGTTCCTCCAGGACATCTTCACTGTGCACAGCTTAGTGAATTGTCCCACTCTTTGCTCCCATGGAATCCATATCTCTGCCCTCACTGCCTTACATTGCAACCATCTGTTTATTTTCCTTTACCAGATCAATGAAGAGTTACCTGAGGACTAAGTCTCTGCATAGCTCTAACCAAAGCTCCATTTTCTTAAGAAAGATGGAACTCACCCGGCCAGTGTGGCTCACTGGTTGAGCGTCGACCCATGTACCAAGAGGTCGCCGGTTCGATTCCCGGTCAGGACACATGCCCAGGTCGTGGGCCCGATCCCCAGTAGGGGTCATGCAGGAGGCAGCCAATCCATGTTCTCTCTCATTGATGTTTCTATCTATCTCTCCTTCGCCCTTCCTCTTTCTCTAAAATCAATAAAAGAAAAAATATTTTTAAAAAAAGAAAGAAGGAACTCTAAAAATGTTTATGGAATAGATGATTAAGTATAGTTTCATTGATCATTTGGATTTTGAATAGTTGAATATAGAATATTCTTCTTACAGATAATCATATTTGAGAGTACTTCATCAGTGATGAAGTGACCCCCTCTTAACAACAAACCCACTCAAACAAGCTTATGGAAAACCCACAGCAGACAAGCCCAGGTTGAGGTTGTGACTTGGTGTAGGGGTTCTTCTGACATCATCATATCCAGTTTCTATTTCCCATTTACTGTTTTTCAAATTGGCTTAATTCTCCTTTCTTTGTGGAAAGATGGCTAGAGAAGCATCAATCTTACATCCTCGGGGTGAAATCTGGTGAAGAAAGACTCTCTTCAGGAAGAGCCAGCAAATCCAGCTGACGATGGCATGTCACGGTTCGCCCTGAGCCGTCGCTGTGGCAGCTCTATTTGCATCAATAGGACAATGAAGAGGGAACAAGCATAGTGTCCCCTTAGGCACAGAGAGACAGCAACAGTTCCAAATCCCACACACCATCAGAGCCCTCAAGTTTTTGTAATTTTAAAAATTCTTTCAACTCTCTGCAGTTGTGGGTGTTTTCCACTAATGATATTTTACTGCCAAATTTGCCATATGTTTATCTTCTCAAACAACCACTGTTAAGGAAAGGAGAGCTAAGGAGGGCAGCAGGAGCCCTGGAAACCACGTGCACTGAGCGGGATTCTTGACTGCCACGCGGCTGACACTGACATATGTTGTAAGGTTCCTTTCTCAAAGGTGGCATTGTTTTGACAACTTTTAAAGTTAGAGTGATTTTTATGACTCCAATGGCTATTATTTCTGGAACCCACTATATGTGTACCTATCCATATCTTTTGACAAACAACAACAACAACAACAACAAAAAACCCCACTTTTTATCTGATTATCTCAAACTTCATATACTTACACATTGACACCCCTTTATTAACTCCAATCTTACAATACATTCCAAGCTTTAATAATTATGTAATGTAACCAGTGCTAACATAGATATGAGTATCCCTTTTCAAGTACTTTAATTTCCTATCTCCCTTCTGGGTTACACACAAGCCAGGCAGTGACCCCTCAAAGTGCTGAAAGAGCTCTGCTGTTTGCCTTTAGCTCACATAGCTTTCTTCATGTAGTCATTGTGTACACCTCAGGGTTTCTATATTTGCAATATGTAGAGACGACACATCACCATGGCAGGGAAAGCATTGTATCTGGTGTCCTATAGACTTGGGTTCTAATTCCCTCTCTGTGACTTAACCTTCTCTGAACCCCAAATTTCAAAACATGAGAAGAGAATAATGATATCTATTGAAACAGTCAGAATAGGATGAATTTTACTTCAATAACAACTCCCGAATTTTCAGTGGCTTAGAAAGCAGGTGTGATTCACTTGTTCCTACTATGTGTCCATCATAGTTTGGCTGGGAATCTGCTCCATGTTGTCTTCATTCTGAGAGCCAGGCTGGTGGAACAGCCTCCATCTAGACTTACTGAAGGGAGATAGAACAGGACCAATAACGTGTTTGCTCTTAAAGCTTCAACCCAGAAGCAGCGGGTGGCTTTTATGCTCCTATTTCCTTGGCCAAAGCAAAGTACAGAACTGAACCTGTCGTTAGGAGGGAAATGTTCTAAGTGTGCCCTTGGGAGAACTAAAAGCATTGGGTGAACAGCAGTACTGGTCAGCTATCTCTCATAAAGGTATTTTGAAATATACATTTAATTTTAACTAAGAGGACTGCCAAATAGTGGACCCTCTGGTGTATGAAGCCTTAGAACATATTTTTCTGAAGACTAATTTCCTGCTCTTTGAGATGAGATGAATGATTTTTAGTTTGCTAGTATCAGAAATCATCATTTTTTGCATGTTCTGCTTCCAAAATAAATGTCAAATATTTTCTTTCCATCCTCACGTCACGACCACCTGCTGGAGGAGATTTCACAATGGCATACTAATCGGGCACCCCGTATGCTCTTATCCGCTCCCATGAATCTATCCTCCACACAGTAGGCCGGGGAACCATTTCTCAATTGCAAATCTGATTACATCATTTTCTTGCTTGAAAGCCATTAATGTCTTCCAATATTTTTTTTATCCTCATCTGAGGATATATATATTTTTTATTAATTTTAGAGAAAGAAAAAGGGAGAGAGAAAAAAAATCAATGTGAGAGAGAAACATCAATTTGTTGCCTCCCGTAGGTGCCCCCACTGGGGATCAAACCTGAAACCTAGATATGTGCCCTGACTGGGAATCGAACCCACAATCTTTTGGTATGTGGGCCAATGCTCCAACCAACTGAGCCATCCAGCCAGGGCATGCCTTCCAGTGTCTTTGAGAATAAAGTTTAAGATTGTTAATTTGGGTTATATGGCTCTGAATAATCTGGCGCTACTCTCCCCAGTGGTACCACTTCAAGTCCCTCTACTATCTCTCACTAAAATGCCAATCTTGCTGGCCTTCCCTTTATTTCTCAAACCAAACAAACTTCTTTCTGTTTCTGGGCATCGTATGTTTCCTTCCTGCTGTGGAAGCGGCTTTAACCAGACTTCACCTAGATTACTCCTTACTATCATTTTTAAGGTTCATCTCAAAGAGCAGGAATGTATAAGCACATCAGTGTTTGACTGGGTGCTGGACTTCTGTTCTGTAGGCGTGTGCAGCTGTACACACTGCGATGGCATCTCTGCACCGCTGTCTGTTCATTCCCTGCCACTGCCCTTGCCCCTGTTTTATGGGCACCTCTTTCTAGTCCATTTTGAATCCTCAGTTGTTAATAGTGTCCAGCATTTATTAAGTGTTCAGTAATTATTGTCTAAATGAATGGCAATAAATGAAGAAAAATGAAAGAGCAAATATAATGGTATATTTTCAAGGTCTTTTTTAATGTAAAAGAAAATGTGGAAATGCAAGGAAGAACTATAGTTATACAAATGATACTTTTAGGATAAAACAGGTTGTGTTTTATATAAGACATTTTAATTCATTTTTTCCTAAAAGTGTTTGCATCTTTCTAAAGATAAAAGGAAGATAACTAGAGAGTGTGGCTTTACATTTTCCTCATAAATTAAGGTGTTAAAACATTTTCTGTAGAAGAAGGAACGGAAGTCTCATTTTCTTGAGAATGTCCTAAATGTGAGAAAGAGATTTTGGAATTTTATTTTTCCTTTCCTAGACAACAGATATATAGTTGAAAGGGCTTTTTTTGCCCTGAGACCCAACTCAACATTTATAGTGTGAGTGGTGTTTTCACAGACAACCCTGCCCCTGCCCACACACACACACACACACACACACACACACACACCACCAAGTAATATGCAGGACACCACGGGCGTCTTACAGTTTAATTCAAATCATAACACTGCTATCCAGAGACAGGGTCCGACTCCATAACTTATGTGTCAGTCGTACAGGGTCAGACTCTATAAGTTACGTGTTTAGTCCTACAAGATTACCCCACACACTTCAACCACCTGTATTTCTGACCCACTGGCTGTAAACCAGAGGTTCCCATGATACACAGTTCAGTTAATTTGCTCGGTTTCACCAGATCAGTTTAGTACCATGGACTGGCCCTGCCCCAGCATGTCCAGAACCTCCGACTCTTGACTCACACAGGAAATAATTCAAGAGGAGTCTGCGTGAGAGTGAAAGTAGGTTTTATTCAGGCAGAAAAAAAAGGGGCTAGGCCGCACCTCTGTGAAAGAAGGGAAAGTGCACATCCCCCTGAACTTGCTAGTGAGTTTGCTAATGAGTTGTGCATGTGGTCAGTCAGTTCCGGGGTTTCGTGTGTTTCCAGGGGTGGGTTGTTTCTGAACTTTGTGGTGCCAAATATTTCTTCTATGTTTCTCAACATAAAATCATGTTTAATACCATGATAATTTTGCATTTTGCCTTTTTGGGTTACCAGTCCACAAAAACTGTTTGTCATTTTCCTAACTGCACATTACCATAGTGAATGGTTACATTACTTTCTCTTTTAAAGACCAATAGTAACTTATTTAAGGAGCCCTCTACTCAGGCATTTTAGTAATTTCTATTTTATTTTTGACGATTATAATGAATCATGCAAAGTAAAATTTAATGTGCATATTAATTATTTTGTAATTATTTCTAGTGTCCTGTCCCAGAATTTAATTCACTGGGTCAAGATATTTTGGATCTTGAAAGCCAAATTGCTTGCCAATAAGGTAGGCTATTTTAAATAGAACATCTTCGCCAATTAGATGTTAATTTTTTAAAGTTTGCCAATTGAATAGATGTTAAATTGAACTTGATTATTGTTAAAACTTTTATTGTTTAGATTAATTAGTGCTTTATGGAATATAATTTATCTTCCTCTTAAATTTTTGGACAATGATGAATCTCAGAAAAATCCCAATTTCTCCTTTTCCTAGAATTGCTGATCTGACATTTAATGTTTTCCCCTGGTGGACTGTCTAGCACAGTTCATTTCAACTCACTATTTTACATCTGAGACCAATCCTCTCCCACTCCAAATAAATGAAAAAATATCTAGTGAGGATAAATCCCTAGATTATTTGTCTCTGGATTGTTTTTATCATTTCTTCAATTGGCACATTTGCTGATACTCGCACAGCAATAGTCATGGTAGATAGAAGACCCGCTGACAGGTAGAATCTACTGCAGTTGTAGGCTCCACCCCTAAATTGCTGCATTATATTTGGTAACTAATAACCTCTTTGGGTCTGCCTGGTCCTCAGTTTATTCATCTTAGAAATTCATCTTAGATCGTTGAGTCTATTTAGTTTTAATGCTTTTTTCTTCTCTGAAAATCTATATTTGCAGATTTTTCTTTTTGATTCTGATTCATTTTTTCATTGTTTAATACCTATAAGACAAGGATAAATCTCTCCATAGATATCAAAAGCCAACACCCAGGGCTGAGGAGAGAAGCTTAGTGCTGTATATAGGTGTCTCATTATGTGATCATTTACATGACTGAAGAAAGATGTGGCATTTGTGTGTGTTGCCCCATGGGATGAATTTAAATTTGAACTTAATTCTTGAGTAGTCACTTAAAATGCATTTTATCAAATTATATCATGACGCAAGATTGAAACGACAATCAATTTCTAAATAGATCATTTCCAGTCACATATTAAGCAATGTGATAGAAAAAAATAGAAACTGTTAAACATCTCAGGATAGGTAATAGACTTTAAAGCGAAGAGAAGTTAATTTGAGCAATCTCTGTACCATGGAGATTTTATATTCATACTACTTTAAAAGCTTCAAACTGATCTTAGAGAAAAGTCCTTTAATTTCACGTGGTATATAATTTAACTAAGGAAAAGAATAAAATTATAAATAGAGTCACAAATGAAAAACAGACACAAACCCTGGATTTTTCTACGTTCCTTAAAATGATACTATCAATGTAAGAGTTTTTGAAGACATAAGAAACAAAAATGCAATTATCACAAAAAAGTGTGTCAACAGGCACATTGGTGTGTAATATAAACCAAGAGTGAATCAGAAAAAGTTATAAATGCTGAATTAAAGGAGGTTTAAATATAATACTTAAAAAAGTCATGGGCAATTTATGAATTAATCTATTCGTGGTCATTAACAAGGACAAAAGCTAATGATCAACATACTATTCTTTCTATTTTTTTTAAATGAAAACTCTGACTTTATTGATGTTACATATTTTTAAAATAAGTTCATATGATTCTGTCTCAAGTATTATAACCACATATTTAAAAAAATATTTTGATTATTCAAGTATCTCTATTTTGTATTTTTTTAAACTATAGCACACTTTTAAAGTATTTAAAATTTTGCATTTTGTTTCCTGTGAAAACACTATTTCTTTATTCTCTGGAAATATAAAGAGATTAAAATATTTGGAATGAATTGGGAGAGGTAACCATTCACAATATTGTGTGGAAGTGATGATCAATAAAACCAGGGGAAAAGAAAACCCATAAAGGCGTGTTAAAGAAAGATTAGTTACTACCAAGTGAACTTTCCTATAGAAGACCAATGGTAAATGGTTTTTTATAAAAGAACATCATTGAATTATTTAATGACTTGGGAAAGAAAAACAGGAAGTGCTTGGTGAATCCTAGAGTCATTATGCTTTCTAGCCTGCTTCATCTTTCTCTAAAACATAGGAGAAACTGTTAAACGTGATTCTAAAACCATCACCCACTTATTATGCTACAGTTCTTCCAGATTCTCTGATCTTTTGACACCACGCCCCATGCTCTCACCATGGCTGCCTCAGCCCTTGCTTGGTCTTCTGCCCACCATACTTACACATTTCTACTCAATGAATTTCTGGGTAATAGCTCACTCCTCTCCTCACTTGGCTCTTAGTGTGGGGGCGTCCCTCCAAGTTCCTCTGAGAAGATTGTGCAACAGTAATTAGAGGAGTAAATATGCTAAATATAATCCTGGCAGAGGGGGACTCTGTGGAGAAGTCAAGCAGGCCAGGTGTGACTGAAGGGAAGCAGATGCTGCACGAGTGGCTGCTGGCTTTGCTTCCCCAGAAGAATGTTAATTCTGCTCCAACCTTTCTGTACACCTAGACAGTGACATTCACGGTGCTTTGGAACATTTAATTGGAGCAATTCCATTAAAGTGAGAATGGTTCAGAAGAATCACAGAGAGAAGTTAGTTTAAATGGGAGAAGGGAAATCATGCCGGTGCAACTCAATTACCTGAAAACATGTATTCAAGACTAATGTGATCTTGAGTTTTTCCACAAACATGGCTATTAAGAAATTCACATTAAATGTAACTACTCCTAAATGATAAAATTGGGATTAATATTTTAAAATGTAAAATTACAAATCAATGCACAAAAGGTGTGAAAAAGTTAAGATTAGATCAAATATCTTATTGGATTTAAATATGTCCAGAGAGAAGCACCTCATCTGTCCATCCTTCCTGACCTCCTCGGGTCAGGATTTGGTTGTCTTCATCTTTTTAAATCCCTGGAGTGGGTACCTATGATATTATAAGCCCAGAGCTCCCCTTTTTCTAGGAACAGCCACATTCTTATCATGTTGGTACAAGTAGACCCAATCCCTGGCTCAAACATCAGCAAATAATTCAAGTTGAACCAATCAGATACTTTCCTGGATATTTAAAATCAATGAAAACACCAACTCAGTGAACCCAAACTATTTTGAACTGCTGATCTGCAAGCTTGGGGTCTTTGTTTGCTGTGTCCTGACATGTGGAAGGAGAAAATAAAGCTTCAGTACATTGAGTGATGGATCACACAGAGAATTCAGTAAGGTAGAGGTGGGAAGAGAGCTGATGGCATCTTTATCCCAGGATCCAGGGTTTCCTGAAATTAAACTGTGATCATGCCTTTAGGCTCTCTGAAACACTTGAAGGTCTTTATAGCAAACTTTAAATATTTATTTTAAAAATATTCTGCATTTTTTTGAAATTCTAATCTGCATTGATGTTGAACAAACCAAAAGCATAGAGGTGTATAAAGTAATTTCCAATTCTATCTCATTGCATTTCAATCATGTGGTCTAAATAAATACATCTCTTCAAGGAGTTGACAGTCTCTTATCTGAACCCCAAAGAATGCTATTTAATATATACCTGCACAAAGTATATACTCATTTAATATTTGAAAAGCATATAATGAACCCCCTGGCATTGGGCAAAGAGACACCTGATTGGTGGTGTTGGTCTTATATCAATCAGGGGCAAAGCAGATATACAGTCCTTAGTTCATCCTAGCTTGATGCCTGTATTGGTGGCCAGAGCTGGTTCATGCCTGAGGCACATAAAAAAAAAAAAAAAAAAGAAAAGCATATAATGAATGAATAAAAATAAGCGAAGGATTAATGTGATAAAACTTATGCCACATGTTCTGAGTTTTAAACGTGAGAACGAGTACAATTTTAAGAAATGGGTGTAGTAAGAAGAGTATTTCAGCTGAAAGACACTCCATCAGTCAAGACAAGGGAGAAGAAAGGCCACAGCAAAAGGCATTGTAAAGGGAGAATGAGATTCGGATAAAAACATGATAGGATACAAGCCTATGTAAATTTTGGGGGCTTATGTTCAGGATAAAAGGGGAAACAAGTGATGTTTTAGGGGCTTGGGGATGATGCGATCAGAGCTGTGTTTTAGGACTATGCTGGAATCTGTGTCTAACATGGTAACTTGAAGAAAGAGTTAAAGACGCCACACTAGTTAAGATGCTCTTTGAATAGTTCATTTATAACCTGTTCAGGCTCTGAGCTAGCAACAAGAAGTTAGATGAACAAATCTCTTTAGAAGAAGCAATCAGAGAAATTGTAACAGAAGGTGGAGAGAAGGGGAGAGTGTAGATTAGTGGGGGATTCCTGAGTCTTGTGAATGAGTTATCAGTCCATTGCAAAAATCTCAGAAGCTAAAGAAATAACATTTTTGAAGAAATGTACGTAAGTTGTAAGGTCTGTTTTAAGCACATTGAATTTGAGATGTCATAGTGGGGGTGACTAATAAATAGCAGGAACCCATAAGTGATGTTGATAAAAGGTTGTTGAAATATATAGCATGATAACAAAAATTCTAGTATTGGTTTTATTAGACAGCCACTAATCATTTGATTAGTTTTTCAAGATAGCATAAACCCGGCACCTTTCTACAGGATATGTTCCCGAACTTCAGAAATGCATATACATTTCACTTAGGTTTATTTTTACTGAAATGACATCAAATCCAGAATTTTCCTCACTGCAAAAAGTCATTTACCTCTGAAATAATAAAGAACTTTCATTTTTATTCCATAGGAGTTAAGTTTATGCCTCTGGAGAGAGATATTTTTAGAAGGGCTCTCTATAATCATTTCTTGGATGAATTAACAAAAGACTAGAACACTAGGAGAAGAGACACAGAGGTATGGTGTGACCCTGAATCTAATACACAGCTGACCTTCAGGAAATGCTTACTGTGAGATACATCCTCCCCTCAATCTCAGTCTTAGGCTCACCTAGGGCCACACCAAGACAAATAAGTGCACTGTCAGGTTCTCATCTGACATCTGGGTAGGGAAACACACATACACACAAGCACATACACTCACAATTACTCATTTTCTATTTATAGCACTGTACTTCTTACAGTATGTTCATATTAATTCACCTTCATCAACCTCCTCTCCTCAAATGCCCTTTGCCCAAGAATATTAACGAGTTAGGCTTCATTACAAATAAGGATTACAAAACAGAAGATGAAGAAGGGAGCTCAGATCTTAGCCATATCGCTCTTTTATGTAGGTCCCTTCCTCTAAGCCACTGTCTCCCCTATATATTACCTTCCAGGGTTTAGCCATCCTTGTTCCTGGCCCCTTGGATAGAAATTCTTCATCTCCTCCCATCCCTCTTAACTGTCCCTGTTTCTATTGTCAAACTTGCCTGCTTCCACCCACAATTTTAAAAGTGTTCAAGTGTTCATTACCCAGAAGATAATGATTTTGCAATTAGCAAAGGAAAAAACCTCTAGTTGCCAGGGTCAACCCTTCTTAAAAGAGAGTGGGAATTAAAACTGACAAATAACTATTTCTTTTTACTAATCTTCAAAATATTTCAAAGGATTTGTTTTATGTAGTGAAAGAGGTAAAACAATTCATTTTTCACCAGTTTTGTTGGAGTTGTGTATACCTGAATCAACTGACACCATATTTCAGATTTGTTCCAGCGATGTTTTATTTGTCCTAGTAGTCCATCTCTCAGTACACTCTAGGTTCAGTTAACAGACAGCACAGAACTGCAGAATGTGTGATTGAGAAACCAGTGGTGTTGAATAAAGAAAATATCCTAATTCTTGAGTTTTGTTTTGTGTTTTTTTTTAAGTGGGAGGGAGAGACGGAGGAAGAGAGAGAGAGAGAAACATCGACGTGAGAGAGACACATCGAGTGGTCGCCACCCGCACGACCCCAACCGGGGGTGGGGACACACTGCAACCGAGGTTCAGGCCCCCAGCGGAAACCGAACCCGGGACTCCCCGGTCCATGGGCCGATGCTCTAACCGCTGAGCCAAACCGGCCAGGGCACGTGTGTTTATTTTAATGTACTCATCTTCCATATCATGACTACGCCAACAACTTTATAAAGTAGAACAGATTTTAACAAATAAGTAGAGACATACCTCTACCAATTGAGGAACTCTTTCACAAATTAGGAAAAATATCTATTCCAAACTGTCAAAGCACAGTGTGATCTTAAAAATTGTATCACACAAAAGCAGTAGGTAGAGTCTTAGGGAACATGTGCTCCCAGCACTGACATCCTCTCTTTCTTTCTCCCTCCCTCTTTTCTTCCTTCATTTCTTTCTTTCTAAGTTCTCATAAGGGAATATGTAGAAAATGCAGAAATAAGTGCTTACATATATTAGTTAGACTGATAGAGGAAACATGAGATTATTATTGTGAGAATATATGAGTTTTAAGTTATTTTTAAACCGATGATATAATCATCCTTATAAATGGGGTACTTCGTATCTGCTGAGGAAGGAAATGAGGGCTTTTTATGAGGTACTAGATTCATTCTTTCTTTCAACTTTCATCTATTAATGATCTACTATATGCCAGTTATTGACTTGCCATTGGAGAATAGATTATCTTACAATCTAGTCAGAGTAAAATGAGAAGCATAAATTACTAATGAGACAGCCTAATGGGTACGGGAATGGGACGTCCCGACGTAGGCACCGGAATCATGCCTAAAATGTGTGGGGCCTGGAGCAAGAGTACACATGGGGCCCATGTACCTTATTCTCAAATATTTAAAAGTAATAAATCTAGATATCAATTGTTTAATAAACATTGAACTTTGACAAACATAGAGTCATAACAAAAGCAGAATAAATACATGCTGACCTGCTCATTCTCGCTCTCTCAAGCTTCTCTTCTAATCCACTGGAAAATCCACAGGACAAAATTCTACTGTTTTTATTCCTTTTTTCCGCTGGAGTTGGAGGGAAGGCTCATTTTCCCCCTGTCCAAGGTTAGCTCCTGACCACCTAACAGCTATGTCTCCCCAGTTCCTGTGGGCTTTCTTCTCCCTGACCCAGCCAGGGGCCCATGGCCTACATCGTTTAGGAGCCTGAAGCATAGAAGCCAGGTTCAGATTTTAAATTCTCGTATCTTAGTGGTACAGGGAAAGCAGATCCTTGGCCCCACCTCACCTCTCTGCTGGTCCCCCACACTGTATGTATAACCAAGAACATACTCACAAACTCCAGCCACAAATCCCTACTCAGACTGCAAGGATTTTCAGCCAGGAGGTATACTTGAAGAAACAGCCAGAATAGATCCCATTTTGGAGACCCATTTGGCCTTGTAACTCTGAGGTCTTGGGAGACTGGTCTAAAAGGAGACAGAGAGAGGTTCCAGGTGGGAATGTCCCCTCAGCCATCAGACTCTTTCATAAGAAGAGGACTTAACAACAGAATGAAGGCCTATGTGGGTCCAAGGCTGTGCAGTCAAATACAAAACCACTAGTAGCAGGTGACTGTTCACATGGGTTCTAATTAAATAAAAGTTCAGTTCTTCCATCTCACCCACCACATTTCAAGTCCTCAATAGCTACAAGTGGCCCGAGACTGCCATACCGGACAATGAGATGTGGAACACCTGCCCACTGCAGAAAGTCCCACTGCAGAAAGTCCCACTGCAGAAAGTCCCACTGCAGCGCTGGGGCAGGCAGGTCTCCAGCAGCTGGGTTTGACAGAGAGGCTGCTGAAACGTGTCCTCAGATAACTTAGATTCCCGTTTCCATAGATTGTTGATTTAGATCAAGTTACCACACCAAAGGGAATTGAAAAAGGATGGCAAAAGCATCTTAAGATGACGGAGTAATTTTATAATTCATCAACTTGGCCTTTATAGAAAACTTTTCGTTCTCTAACATATCCTCTGAAGTGATCATTTAGTAGGTGATTGTGAAACAGCTAATGAAGCAGATGAACTTAAACAATGAACAGGGAAGGTCTCAGGTGGTCAGAATCACGTTGGCTTGGGAGACTTAATAAAAAACACAAGCTGGCAAGTGAGTAGAGCAGAGGTCAGGGGAAAATAAAAAATTCTCATTCTTCCCCCACCATGACTTTAGAGTTAAAAGTAATCTTACATCTTTGGAAATATGGACATGTAAAAATACTTAATGTATTTATTTTAGTAGTATTGAAGTCTAATTGATTTAAATGCAATGTTGTCCTAGCCAGTATGGCTCAATTGGTTGGATGTCGTCCCATGCACCAAAAAGTTGCCGGTTTGATTCCCAATCAGGTCACATGCCCAGGTTTCAGGCTCAATCCCCGGCAGGGGGTGTGCAGGAGGCAGCCAATTGATGTTTCGTTCTCACATCAATGTTTCTCTCTCCCTCTCCCTTCCTCTCTCTCTAAAAATCAATTTAAAAATACAATGTCATTGTATAAGAAAACACTTGGAATATGTCTTTTAAGGAAGAAAATTAATATTGAGTATGACTGATGCAAGAAATACGGTGGAGCCAGAGGGCCATTGCTGTACACTCTAATACATAACTCTGCTCCTTGAAATTATTCAGCCACTTTCCACCGTGGTAGAGTGAATATTAAAGCCCAACAGCTAAGACTGAGAGTAACTTCTAAGTAGTCAGAGTCTCTGTCATCATAGCTGGCCTTTTTCTTCTCCAGTTATCTCGGACCTCTTTCAGGACCACAGACTGTGAAACTCTTTTGTTGTCTGTGATTGTTAATTTTATGTGTCAACTTGGCTAAGTGTATGGTGCCTAGCCGTTTGCTCAAACACTAGTCTAGACTTTGCTGTGAAGACATTTTTAAATTCATTAACTTTTACAATCAGTTCAGCTTCTTTATGTAAAGCAGATTACCCTCCATAATGTGGGTTATTCAATCAGTTGAGGACCTTAAGAGTAATGCCAGAGGTTGCCCAATTAGGAAGGAATTCTTTCTAAGACTGCAACAGAGAAACTCTGCCTGACTGTCCAGCCAGTGCCCTACCAGTTCAGATTCAAGACAACGACATCAACTCTGACCAGAATCAATCAATCAGTATTGACTAACACAATATCTTTGCACATGCTGTTCTATCCTCTAATAATATTCTCACAACTAAAACTCTTCCACACAGTCTCCATTTGTCCAGCTCCTATTTATCTTCAGGTCTTTCTTTCAAAGTCCTTTCCTCTGGAAGCATCCTGTGACTGTCAATATTGCAGAAGGTGACTTTCCTAAGTGTTCTCAGAGTGTCCCCAGAGTTCACTATCTTAACCCTTAGATATGACAATGTAATTGCTATAGGTTTCAAGAAGGCAGAAATTTCTTTTGTGCTTTTCACCTACTACCAGTACCTTGAGCAGAGTAGATCCTCAGTAAATGTATGATAAAAAAAAAAAAATGAGTCAATGAATGAGTGAATGAGTGAAGGAATGAATCAATGGCAGGATAAGCAATATAGACAAAAATATCACATGGGAAACAAAGCTTTTGCCAGAATATTAGTGGGCTGAACTTGTGGAAGGAGATAAAAGATATGACCACAAATAACAACTGTGAGATGGGGAAATCCTATTGTGGAAGACAGAAATTCTTATTGTCCTCGCCAGAAGCCGACTGTCCCCTTGCTACGCGTGCAATCTCACTGGTTCTGGCTGCTCCCAGTGCCCTTACTGATAAGGATTTTTAAATACTGCCTCTGACCCCCTGCAAGAAACAGATTCTTTAGGAAGGCCTGAACCCCACATTCTCTTTGTCTCCAATGGTAGCCCCTGAATGCTATTTTTCATGTGTTAACTTAGGCTTTAAATTGCCAGTAACTTTTCTTTTTTAATCAATTTTCCACCAGGAAAGCTTGCCCTTAATTCCATAATCATTACCATCCATTATGGTCCTATACATATGAGTTTACCTAGACAAATCAAAGCACTCAGAATGTAAGTTGTTTTCAGGTAAATTGAAGGGGAAAATGTCTGTTTATCAGGCAATCTTTATCAGTGTGAAATGGACTGAAAGTGGATGTTATTTAGCATGAAATCATGTAGAATGACCCTGAGAGATTTTAAAAAGTAATCAAGAACATTCCATCTGTGCCCACTGATTCATAATAATTTGTGAGTTCACCATTCCAAACAAGAAAACAAATTCTGAATTTATAATATATTTCCATGGCTCATACAGTTCTGCCTAAGAGATTTGTGACCACTAAGTAACTCAAAATGGGTAAAACCAGGCAGATAATGTTTTGTTTTGTTTGTTAATACTCACCAGAGGATATTTTTTCCATTGCTTTTAGAGAGAGTGGGAGGGAGGGAAGGAGTTGAATCCACACCCCTTTGGTCCGAGGGCCAACGTTCTAACCACTGAGCCACATCAGCCAGGACGATATGGTTTTGATGTGGACCTTCCTCCCAGCACTGCCTCTGTTTCCTCCCCGTCTGTCTGCCCACAGGTTCACCACTCTGCTTGGCACTGACCATACTGACCGTGTTTTATAATATTATGTCCAATGTTTTATTATGTTTAGAATAGGCAGGTTCATATCACATCTTCTTTGTATAATATGATGCGGAACTTCTGGAAGAAAATATGTACAATAAAATATTTTTGAAGGGTGAAAAAAAGGCAATTTATAAAAAGACATATGGAGTGGCCCATGTGTGTGCGGTATGTGTGTGTGTGTGTGTGTGTGTGTGTGTATTTTGGCAAAGCAGGAAAAGATATTAACCTCCTCCCCCAAAAAAAGAGGCGGAGGGCAGGGCCGGAGGGAGGGTGAGTGCGTGAGAGAGTGAGCTGGTGTGTGAGAGACTGTGAGTGGACGTGAAGGTGGACGCCCAAACTCGTGCAGTGCAGAGACGCGGAGCAGCAGTTTCCTGTGCTGTGGACAGGGATCAGCCAGCTACCGCGGTAGGCGGCCCTTCAGGGCGCTTCTCCCTGCACCGCAGGGAGGTCCCATCATTTTGGAAGATCCTCGGTCTTCCCTGGGAGGAGGCAGTGGGAGTGGCTGGGGCCCAGCAACCTGAGCCCACCAGTGCACCAGGCACCATCCAACCAGTGGACACCCTGTGTCAACACAGACCAGTGCACAGTAGCGGAGTTGTCAAGGTGCCTGTTGCGGAAACTGCAAACAGCTGAGAGCCCAGCACCATCCCCCACAGTACCAGCCCGATCAGAGTCGAGATACACCCCCAGCAACAGAGGCTGCGGAGCAGACATCCATCCCCAGGCAACAGAAGCATAGATCAGCACCTGAGACCCATCCCCAAAAACTGCAGCAAAGGCTGAGCAGGAGCTGAGCCCCACTGGGCAGCAGCACTCCCCAGCCACCAGCGGCAGGACCTGGGGCTCCACAGAGGCCTGTGTGACCCAGTGGCCCACAAGATAGGCATGGAGCCGGGTCTCCAAAGGGACTGTGTGATCCAACTGCTCGCGGGATAAGCAGGAAATGGGGGCTCCAACGGGTCCTGTACAACCCAGCTGCCCACAAGATTGGCAGGGAGCCAGGGCTCCAGTGAGGCCTGTGCGACACAGCTGCCCATGGTACGGGCAGGGAGTGTGGCTCCAACAGTGCCTGAGCTATACAGCTACAGGTGGCACCAGTGACCATCTGGGAGCACAGCTCCAGAGGGGCCCACGTGATCCAGCAGCAGCACCTACCAGGACACACTAATACTAGCCCCCAGTAGTCAGTCATTTAGGATCCACAGCGGGTAAGAGGCGACACGCAACAAAACAGTCTGGGAGGCACAGTAGCCTTATTTGATATATGGTGAGCTGCCTACACATCCAAATATCCCTCACAAGGTCTAGAGCTACCAGATGGCTAAAATGGGGAGACAAAGAAATAACATCCAAAAGAAAGAAAAAGAGGAATCACCAGAAAAGGAACTACAGGAAATGGAAGAAAGCAATTTGTCAGATAAAGAATTCAAAGCAATGATTTTAGGGGTGCTCAAACAATTTGGTGAGAACTACAAGCAACTTAATAAGAATTATGAAGAACTCACTGGGAACTACTTCAGCTTAAAAAAAGAGGTAGAAGCTATGCATAAAAATCAAGAGCAAATAAAGAATGACATAGCTGTTATGAAAAATACCTTAGAAGGTTTCAGTAGTAGATTAGAAGAAGCTGAAGACCAAATTAGCCACTTAGAAGACAAGGTAGAGAAAAACACCCAGATAGAGCAGCAAATGGAAAAAAAATTTAAAAAGCAGGAGGAAAGTTTAAGGGAGCTGTGGGACAATACAACATGTAACAACATTCGCATTATAGGGATACCGGAAGGAGAAGAATCAGAGAAAGGAATAGAGAATCTGTTTGAAGAAATAATGACAGAAAACTTCCCTAAACTGATGAAGGAAAAAGTCACACAAGTCCAGGAAACACAGAGAGTCCCAAGCAAGATGAACCCCAGAAGACCCACAGCTAGACACATCATAATAAAAATGGCAAACATTAAAGACAAAGAAAGAATCTTAAAGGAAGCAAAAGAGAGACAGAAAGTTACCTACAAGGGAGTTCCCATTAGACTGTCAGCTGATTTCTCAACAGATGCGCTACAGGCCAGAAGGGAGTGGCATGAAGTGTACAAAGGAATGCAAGGCAAGGGTCTGAATCCAAGACTACTCTGTCCAGTAAGGCTATCATTCAAAATTGAAGGAGAAATAAAGAGCTTCACAGATAAAAAAAAAAAAAAAAAAAAAGCTAAAGAAATTTATCACTAGCAAACCAGCACTGCAAGAAATGCTGAAGGAACTGTTGTAAGAAGAAGAAGAAACAAAGAGAGAGAGAGAGGAACACAGGCATAAAATTAAAATGGCAACTAATAACTATCTATCAATAATTACCTTAAATGTAAATGGCTTATATGCTCCAATCAAAAGACATAGGGTAGCTGATTAGATAAGAAAACACGACCCAGCTGTGGTACATATACACAATGGAGTACTATGCAGCTGTAAGAAAGAAAGATCTCTTATCCTTTGTGACGACATGGGAGGATCTGGAAACTATTATCCTAAGTGAAACAAGCCAAGCAGAGAGAGACAAATATCATATGATCTCACTTATTTCTGGAATATAATAAACATAACAGTCTGAGGAACAGGGTAGTCCCAGAGATGTGGAAGTAGGGTACAGACTGACAATTGCCAGAAGAGGGAGTGGGGGAGGGGAGCGATGAACCACAGAACTTGTACACATGTACTCATAACCAATGGACATGGACAACAAAACTGGGGACGGGGCAGGGAGGGAGTGGGAAGAGGGAGTAAATGGGGAAAAAAGGAGAAACATCTGTAACAAAAATAAATTAATAAAAAAATAAAATAAAATAAAATAAAACAAAATAAAATAAAAAAGAAAACACGACCCATATATATGCTGTCTACAAGAAACCCACCTCACAACAAAAGACTCACACAGGATGAAAGTGAAGGGATGGAAAAAAAATTTTTCAAGCAAATGGAAATGAAAAAAAGCTGGTGTAGCAATACTCATATCTGACAAGATAGACTTCAAAACGAGGGCCATAATAAGAGACAGAGAAGGTCACTACATAATATTAAAAGGATCAATTCAACAAGAGGATATAACCCTGGTAAACATATATGAACCAAATACGGGAGCACCAAAATATATTTAAAAACTTCTGGAGGACTTCAAGGGAGAGATCAATAGCAACATGATCATAGTGGGTGACTTTAACACGCCACTGACACCACTGGTAAGATCTTCTAGACAAAAAATTAACAAGAACATAGAGTCCTTACAAGTCCAACTAGATCAGTTGGACTTCATTGATATTTACAGATCTTTTCACCCCAAAGCTGCAGAAAATACATTCTTCTCAAGTGCACATGGGTCATTCTCAAAGATAGACCACATGTTAGGACACAAAGCAAGTCCCTACAAATTCAAGAAAATTGAAATCATATCAATCATCTTATCAGTTCACAGTGGCATGAAACTAGAACTCAATTACAATAAAAACACACAAAAACATTCAAACACTTGGAGGCTAAATAACATGTAATTAAACAACAAATGGGTTACTAACGAGATCAAGGAAGAAATTAAAAACTTCCTGGAAACCAATGAAAATGAGCACACAACACAAAATCTGTGGGACACAGCGAAAGCAGTCCTGAGAGGGAAGTTCATAGCACTGCAAGCCTACCTCAAGAAACAAGAAAAATTCCTAATTGACTTTCTAACCCTACAACTTAAAGAACTAGAAAGTAAACAAAAAGAAAAACCCAGAGCTAGTAGGAGGAAGAAAATAGTAAAAGGTCAGAGCAGAAATAAACGACATAGAGACTAAAAAAACAATTCAAAAGATCAATGAAACAAAAAGCTGGTTCTTTGAAAAGATAAACAAGATTGATGGACCTTTAGCCAGGCTCACCAAGAAACAGAGAGGACCCAAATTAACAAAATCAGAAATGAAAGAAGAGAAGTAACAACTGACACCACATAAATACAAAAGATCATCAAAACATACTATGAACAATTATATGCCAACAAATTGGACAATCTAAGAGAAATGGACAATTTTCTAAAAACACACAGCCTCCCAAAACTGAACCAGGAAGAGATAGAAATCTTGAACAGACCACTAACAACAAAGGAAATTGAAGATGTAATTAAGAAACTCCCAGCAAACAAAAGCCCAGGCCCAGATGCCTTCATGGGGGAGTTTTACCAAACATTCAAAGAAGCTCTAATACCCATTCTCCTCAAACTATTCCAAAAAATCCAAGAAGACAGAACACTTCTAAACTCATTTTATGAGGCCAGCATAATCCTATTTCCAAAACCAGATAAAGACACTACAAAGAAAGGAAACTATAGGCCAATATCCCTGATGAACACAGATGTCAAAATCCTTAACAAAATATTAGCAAATCGGATCTAGCAATACATCAAAAAAATTATTCATCATGACCAAGTGGGTTTCATCCCAGGCATGCAAGGATGGTACAATATTCGCAAATCAATAAATGTGATACACCACATAAACAAAATGAAAGATAAAAACCATATGATCATATCAATAGATGCTGAAAAAGCATTCAATAAAATCCAGCACCCATTTCTGATAAAAACGCTCAGCAATGTGGGAATAGAGAGATCATATGTCAACATAATAAAGGCCATTTATGAAAAACCTAGAGCCAACATCATACTCAATGGGCAAAAACTAAAAACATTTCCCTTAAGAACAGGAACAAGACAGGGATGCCCACTTTCACCACTCTTATTTAACATAGTGCTGGAAGTCTTAGCCACAGCAATTAGACATGAAGAAAAAATAAAAGGATGCAAATTGGAAAGGAGGAAGTGAAACTGTCATTGTTTGCAGATGACATGATATTGTACATAGAAAACCCTAAAGACTTCATCAAAAATCTACTAGACTTAATAAATGAATTTGGCAATGTAGCAGGATACAAAATTAACGTCAAGAAATCGACAGCATTCTTATGATGAAATCACAGAAAGAGAAACTAAAAAACAATTCCGTTTACCATCGCAGCAAAAAATTTAAGATACCTAGGAATAAACTTAACCAAAGAAGTAAAGGACCTCTTCACAGAAAACTACAGGTCATTTAAAAAAGAAATAGAGGAAGATATAAAAAAGTGGAAGCATATACCTTGTTTGTGGATTGGAAGAATTAACATCATTAAAATATCCATACTACCCAAAGCACTCTATAGATTCATTGCAATCCTCATCTAAATGCCAACAACATATTTCACAGAACTAGAACAAAATCTCCAAAAGTTTATATGGAACCAAAAAAGACCTGGAATAGCCACAGCAATCTTGAAAAAGAAGAACAAAGTAGGAGGGATCACATTACTAGATATCAGGTTATAATACAAAGCCACTGTAATCAAAACAGCCTGGCACTGGCACAAGAACAGGCAGATAGATCAATGGAACAAACTAGAGAACCCAGAAATTGACCCAAGACAATATGCTCAATTAATATTCGACAAAGTTGGCAAAAGCATACAGTGGAGTCAAGACAGTCTCTTCATTAAATTGTGTTGGGAAAATTGGACAGCTACTTGCAAAAAAATGAAACAAGACCACCAACTTATACCATACATGAGAATAAACTCAAAATGGATGAAAGACTTAAATGTAACTTGTGAATCTATAAAAATTCTATAAGAAAATGGAGGCAACAAAATTTCAGACATTATACACAGCAGAATTTTCACTGATACAACACGTAAGGCAAGAGAAACAAAGGAAAAAATGAACACGTGGGACTACATCAAACTAAAAAGCTTCTGCACAGCAAAAGAAACAACCATTGGGAGACGCCCCCACCGCGGGGGAGCCCAGGCGGAGCGGGGGAGCCGGACGACCCCACCGCCACGGGGAACCCAGGTGGGGCGGGGGAGCCGGGCGACACCCCCACCAACGGAGGAAGCCAGCAACACACAGGAGAACTGAGCAAACTGAGCAACGAAATTGACCCAGAGACATGGAGGGTGGAGTGTGGGATGACGGGCCTCAGAGGAGGGGGGGAGGTGGGGGAAAGAGATAAATCACTGAGCCTATGTGCATGGGTGCATAACCAATGGACATGGACAACAGGGATGGGGAGGAGGAGAAGGGGAGGGGGAGGAGGGTATCAATGGGGGAAAAAAAGGAAGAACATCTGTAACAAAAACAAATTAATAATAAAATAAATTATTTTAAAAAAAAAAAAGAAAGAAACAACCATCACAATGGAAAGGGATCCCACTATATGGGAGACTATAGTCGCCAATGATGCATCAGATAAGGGGTTAATTTCCAAAATATATAGAGAGCTCATACAACTCAGCAAAAGGAAGACAAAGATCCCAATTAAAAAATGGGCAGAGGACCTAAATAGATGCCTCTCCAAACAGGACATACAAATGGCCAAGAGACATATGAAAAAATGCTCAATGTCACTAATCATCAGAGAGATGCAAATTAAAATGACTATGAGGTATCACCTCACACCTGTCAGAATGGCCGCCATCAACAAATCATCAAACAACAAGTATTGGCTAGGGTGTGGAAAAAAAGGGGACTCTAGTACACTGCTGGTGGGAGTGCAGACTGGTGCAGCCACTGTGGAAAACACTATGGTGTTACCTCAAAAAGTTAAAAATTGAACTGCCATTTGACCCAGTGATCCCACTTCTAGGTATATACCCTAACAAACCTGAAACACCAATCAGAAAGAATATATGTACCCCTATGTTCATAGCAGCACTATTTACAATAGCTAAGATCTGGAAACAACCCAAGTGTCCATCAGTAGATGAGTGGATAAAAAAGCTGTGGTACATGTACACAATGGAATACTACGCAGCTGTAAGAAAGAAAGATCTCTTATCCTTTGAGATGGCTTGGAGGGACCTGGAGAGTATATGCTAAGCGAAACAAGGCAAGCAGAGAAAGACAAATATCACATGATCTCACTTATTTGTGGAATATAATGAATTAAACAAACTGATGAACAAAATTGACGCAGAGACATAGAGGTGGGGTACAGACTGACAAGCCTCAGAGGAGCGGCGGTTGGGGGAGAAGAGATAAAACACAGAACTTACATGCCTGTATGCATGACCAATGGACATGGACAGCAGGGCTGAGGATGGGGCGGGGGAGATGGGGAGGAGGGTGTCAATGGGGGAAAAAGGAGAAACATCTGTAACAAAAACAAATCAATAAAAAATATATAAAAAATATTTTTAAAAAACTAAAAAAAAGATATTAAATCCAGTCTTATAAAAATTTCTGGAATATATATTTACGGGGGATGTATAATTTCTACAATAAAAATGTATTACTTATATGAGGAGAAAAAATAGGCATGAAAAAATATAAATATATATCTGTATTTTGGTTTTGGTCAGTATTTCAAGCTACAATTGCAATAATGCTTTTGAAAGGAGAAATTTTAATCTGTTGAGGTTTTTCTTACTGGTACAAATTAGAAAAAGAAAAAAATTATGGTCTAAGAACAGAGAGAAAGTTACATGATATACCTTGGTGGGAGTATAATTTTTACATTCAGACTTGGGCCAAGGTTAAAGGACCATTTATTTCTGTCTGCTGTGTAGGACGCAGCTGAAGTCTGACGTGAGGGGAATGATGAATGGGCCTCAGGGCCCAGGTGAATTCTGCAGGGTTCCATCCGGAGGGATCCTGGTGTGGCCAGAGTTAAGGACTGGGTGGTGCTTCCTTCACTTGGTTAGGATGAACGGAATCCCACGCTGTCAGGCCATCCTGTGTACTAGGGACTCAGCAGTCAAACCCGGAAGGCAAAGCAAGGCCTGCCTCGTGGAATTTGTCTTTGGTAGAGAGATGCTCATGAGAATGCGTGGAGGACTCCACACCAGCAGGGGACCCAAGGGCTCTGCAGTGCAGGTAGAGGTGGCGTCCCAGGACCTGTGTCCTCCTGGGAAGGCGGAGCTGAAGCCTGGCTCTGGAGTGCCGGCCGGGTCTGGCTCCCTACATACCAGGAGTGGTGAGGGGCACCCAAGTGTGGCGGGCTCCAGGGAGCAGCAGTCGGGCTTCTTTGACTGTTTGAGCGTCATGATGGCACGGTGAGGGCGGGGGCAAGACACACCTCGCTTTGCTGTGTGAGCTCCTGCTGGCTTTCAATATCCTTGGTAAAATAAACAGAAACTTAGCCCAGTATTAAACGTCTGGGTGCACACTACATGGAGAAAACAAACAAGCACCCTCCGCTGGGTGCTGGGACTCCCTGCACCCTCACAAAACTCCCTCCCCACCTCAGAGGAGGCAGCTCGGCTAGATGTGGAATTTCTTTCTTTACTCACCCGTGTAATGGAAAACCTTATCCACAATGCAGATTTAAAGCCTTAGTAGATACTTATGAATTTTCAAAGAAAGTTTAAATAATGCTTCATTTCTTTTTAATCTGCAAAAGCATATAATAATGCTCACCTCATAGAAACATGATAAGGATTAGAATGAGAAAATGTAGGTTTATTATTAGTGTCATTATTTTCAATATTCTTAAGGATATTCCAATTTCTTAAAAACATATATACACTTAAAAATATAACTAACTTGTTAATTCTTCTGTGTATCTCAATATTGGGTTTTAAATAGGTCAAAATGACATTCCCAAGGAAATATCCAGGAGACTTCAGCTCTTTTTGTACCATCCCACAAGGGAGCCACCCACGTGCTCGTGCTTACATACCTTTTGTTGCACATCTCTGCATTCAAAACCTAGGATCAAAAACCCACATTCTGCAGCCCATTACTTCAATGATGTATAAAGTGATTTAGTGATTTTGATTAAGAGATCCAAATGGACCCCAGCAAGATGTGTTGACATTCACATTCCAGCCAGATTTTCAAGTTTCCAATAAATGCAAAATATTTTATGGTGCATTTCAAGTCTGCAAATAGACTCAGAACTCATTCCTGTAAAAAGTATTATTGAAATGTATTTGAAAGTCCCTAATGACAATAATATAATCTAACTTACCATGAATAAAATCTAGGCTCCTTTAATAAAAATGGAAGTACTGTGGACAATTGCTCTAGCAATGATCCCAACAAGAAAGATATTTAATTATGTTAACAAAGGATATTCATTTCCCCTTGTCTCCCCTGTTTTTCAAACAGTTTCACCACTTTGTTCACAAAAGCCATTCGTTTCCTCTCGCCCTGCCTTGAAAATCATTATTATTAACTGCTATAGCACAGCTTGGTGGGATTCACTCAACTATTCATATGCTCTGATTTCTTCATAGCCTAGAGAACTGACCTTTATTGAATTTAAATTTTAGCTAAAACGTTTGATGCTTTCCATGTCTCAAAGATGAATTCACTAAGTGAGCAAGTCAGAGCGGCAGTTTCTCTTGAAGTTTTCTACTTTTCAAAGTCATCCCAGAAGATAAACCATGGTCTGGGAGAGATCTGACCCTCATTCTGAGTCTTCACGTGTTCTTGACTCAAACACATCAGACCCCTGTGTATCCACCCAGTGTCTTCCGTCAGCGCCTGGCAGCCAGCGTGTGCGAGTGAGGAATTGTGATGCTGAAAAGTGGGCTATTTTACTGAGATGGATAGCATCCTACATTTACAAAGTCCTGTGTATTTATTATTTACTTAGGTTTTGTAATCATGGTCATTTTCAAACATCAGATGAATGTATAAGAGCCAGCGTTTTCTTTTAGAGAAAGTGCAGCAGATTTGGTTCTGAGATCCCACTCCACCGACTCGGCAGAAGGAGAAAAGGCTTCTAGGGTGGGAGATACAGCAGAGGGGTGCTTGCATGAATACCAAACCATACCGCATGCATGGAATCCAGGCACCAGCAAGAACATTCACCCTCCCGCCTCACCAGCACATGTGCAGACTGGATGGATCTCTAGGCAGAACATTGTAAAGGCCAGGTTAAAGGTTGCATTTTCAGTGAGGTTTAAGTTTCCATTGGGAACTCAAAGACTAAGAAAGCAAAGAGCTAATAAGTGGCAAAGGTAAGACTGCATCTAAGAAAACCATTTCTGGGCCTGGTACTAGAATTGCTGACACCGATGAAATCAACGGGGAGGACTGCGGAAGCATTCCCTTTTGAACAGGAGCATTAATGCTTAAGCTCTGCAGAAGACATGAGCACCCCTTCTCTTGGAGAGCAACTATGCATTATCTTATTAAAGACGGAAAGAAGCCCTTCAGCCCATACATCTCCTTAACTTTATTTAAGCAGAAATTCCTAAGCTAATTATCCAGAGAACACTATTTTCCAGGAATACCTATTAGCATTCTATGAAATGCATTCCTTCTGCTATTTATGTTGCAGAAATAAAATTAAAGAGATGGGCTGGATGATGCATAAGGACATACCCAGCCCTAAATTTCAGGACCTCTGCTCCCTAGGAGTGCATATTCCTCCATTCCTTTCTGCTGCTAACCAGCTTCAGAGGCAAGGGCAGAGCTCCTCTATTTAAGACCTCAGTCTCTTTCTTCTGCTTTTAAGCAAATGCATTCTTCTTTTGTAGCTCCTCCTCGAACTGTGAGCCCACTCCTGAGGCAGCACCCTCATCAGAGCTGAGCCTTTCATTAGTCGGAAGACCACAAACGTCACCTGTCAGAGTTCTCTTAACATCAGTTCTTTGATAATTCCCTCAAAAAATCTCTTCTTCCACCTTGGTATCCTCATTTTTTAATAGAGCCTATGGGTTTGAATATTATAATAAAAAGTACAGAGAGCTGAAGATGTAATAATCTTACAGGGGAAAGAGTCAGGGAAATGATCTGACTCTGGAATAACCTATCCGAATCCTGTTTCGGATTACAGGCTCGTCCTTGCTTTTCCTTCCCTAACCTCTGACCTCACCCCACATGGTGGTCCAGCTTTAATCATCTCTATTCACCCCTTCCCAGCACTGCAACCACAGAACACCCAGCCACCAGCAGCACCATAGCTCATACACCTCAGGTTATAGAGACAGAGGACAAGGTGAGGCGGGCCTTAGTGTATAATAAGAAAGCCTGGACCCTGTTAGGACTCACTAAACATTCCCAAGTTTTCTAAGCATCTTGTCTTATTTTCTAACCATCAATGTGATCAAAACTGATGTGTGTCATTTGCAAGCTATGGCAGTAAATGTCATGCACAAATCTCCAGTGTCTCTCTATTCCTTTGCTGCAGTGACAAGGTACAGCTACAAAATGGAGGGGCCTCTGTCAGCCTTGGTCCCTAAAAGACCGCATGCAGCAAAGCCCTTCTTCACCTGTGCAGGACAGGTAGGATGAGGGAGAAGCATTCATTGAGTGAACCCGTCATGGCCGAAGTTGTTTGTTATCACAGCCCAGCCTGCTGGTACGTCCCTCAGTAACCACTGGTTAAGAATTATTGCCAGCCCCATGGTGAGCAGGAACAGGAGACAGATCTCTGGATACACTAAGTGCCGAAGAAAAGGGGACTGGTTTTTAGATTGAGAGAGAAAGCAGTTCTCAGTGCCCATTTGTAAATATGCCTTTAGCTATTCTCAATAGACCCATTAACGTGCACAGAATCTGATGTTAAGGAATCCAGAAGATTGTGTTATAGATTCCCCACCTGAGGCTCCGCCTGAACATTAGAGTCAACATTTTAATGCCCTGAGTGGCTCAAATGAGGAAAGCAACACCCCCTTCTCTTAAATAATTCAGTCACAGCAAGCCTTATTTCTGTTGTGCTGTCTTTATACAGAATGACACAACTGCATAGAAATCAAGTCCTAAATACACATGTTCTGATTTATCAATAGGAAAGTGTGCTCAAGCCATCTTGACCCTCTTTATGATTTTACTTGTTATAGCCAAGTTCTAATACACTCTTCCCCCCAAAATTAAAAAGACCGCAAATATATTTTTATCTATGTTGTAACTAATAGTGATATGAAAAATAAATTATGACTTTTATTCCAGCTTCCACTAATTAAGCACTTTATGTAAATTTATTCTATATGAAAATGTAAAAAAAATATTTTTAATAACACAGAGAACATTAGCTTAGGATAGCCATGCTATTACTAGGACTCGGCTCTTAAAGGGGAAAAACACCTTGCCCCCGTTTTGACAAGAGCAAATAGAGTGCAGGTAAATGAAAGGGGGAGAACAGACATATAAATAACAATCTTCAGACTTCCGTTCACGAAGATTGTTTTGTCATTGCAATTGCACAATGAAATATGAAAGTTCAATTTCCTCTTCATTTCCTTTTAATAAAACTTCTGTTCATTTCATGTCTGAGAGAAGATTGAATCTAAATTACTTTGACTTCTCTTGGCCTAACTTTGGTGAATGCTAGCAGACATGAGCACGAAGGCCTTTCTGAGAATTAGCCATAGAAATGAAGAGGCCCCGCCTCCACCCCGATCTGCCTGGACCCCCTGCCCTGTGGAGCTCCTGCCACCGAGCAGGGTGGCTGCGCGTTATGCTGTGATCCTTGCTCCCTTTCTTAACCAGGCCGTTTGCGGAGAGAGGCGGTCTGCAAAGGGCCCCTTGTTGGATTTTTTCATCCATTCCGTAGCACACGTATTTCCTAGTGATAGGAGAAAATGGGGTCCTCTTTGGTGAAGTGGCATTTGAATTCACATATCATGTCAAAAATATTTCTGCTGAACACCCAGATAATGGGTTGAATTGTATACCCCAAAATTCATAGATGGAAGTCCTCACCCCCCAGTGCCTCAGAACATGACCTTATATAGAAATAAGATCTTGCCAAAGCACTTAGTTAAGTGGAGATGAGTTCATCCCGGAGTAGGGTAGGCCACTAATCCAATATGATTGCTGTCCTTATAAGAAGGGCACATTTGGACACAGAGACCCACACAGTAAGAAAATGTCACGTAAAATCGGAGTTATGTTGCCATAAGTCAGGAAATACCAGAAGGTAGGAGGCAGTCCTTGAACAGAACCTTCCCTAGCAGCTGCAGAGAGCAGGGCCCTGCTGCCACCTTGGTCTCAGACGTCTGCCTCTAGCACAGTAAGACAATAAATGTGTTGTTCCAGTTTGTGGGTTTTGTTACAGAAGCCCTAGCAAAGACAACCCAGAATACCACAAACAAGTCATCAGCTTTCAATGGCACCTTACTGCCTAAGACAAAACAAAAACTATTTTTGGCATGGCTTTGAGAAAGTTCTTGTCACCTGGCCTCTGTGTACTTGTTCAGCCTAACACTTCTTCTGCATCGTTTAACCTTTAAAATATCAATTCTTAGTCTCCTGAAAGTGCCTCCTTCTTCCACCTCCGGCCTTTGAATATGGAATTCCCTCTAAAAATGTTGGACAACGTATGGTTTAACCTTCACACAATTCTTACTATATTCCAGCAGTGGTATATCCAAGGGGGCAGCTAATGATGGGCTGTGTTGTCTAATTTAATTAAGGATGATGATGAAAACATGAAGGGTATGTTCCATAAGACAGAATGTTGTAAATGAACTGGAAGTCTCAATAAGATCAAAGAACTTTTGGATTAGGGATAACATAATAGTGAGATAGAAAGTGTTTAGAGGAGAGAGCTTTACTTGAAATCAAGATTTTGCAAATGGTACAGTTATTATTAATGTCTCAGATATGGCCATCAGAAGGTATCCCTGAAGTGGGAAATAGTAGGCTAATATAAGCATGAATTCAGGGACTCATGAGACCAGAGGGTTGAATAGATAGTTTATGTAGATGTTGCATTTTCTAACAATAATAGCAAACAGCGGTGAATAGTATACAGGGATCTAATGCTTAAAATCTTTAATAGATGAAGAGACATGACTGGAGAGCTAGTAAAGGGACAGTGAGTAGAGTGATCTGATTTTCTGCATTTCAAAGAAACTCAGGTTATAAGGAAGGAGGGAAAGTAAATCGTGTGAATCGGCAATAAAAAACAAGGAGTCCATCCTACTTACAGACCCGATGGGAATCATGGGGTGGACCAAAAAAAAAAAAAACAGTTTCAAGCTCTCCAAATACCACATAAAGACAGAACAACTAGATTACAAAACCAAAATTAATAGATAACATTTACAACAAAACTAGATGACAAAGTGTTACCACAGACCCTAAAATTCAAATAAGTGAGCAAAAGTAGCCATGGTCACAGACCTGCATGACACCTGTTTTGGGAGGAGTATGGAGGAACTGAGAAGGCAATGTTGATCAAAAATAGGCAAGAGCCTGAAACTGGGAGGCACTTGGACTTTTCTAATGGTAGGGCTCCCACCTAGGAAAGTTTAAAGGAGGAGGGGCAGTCTGTGCCCTGGGAATTTTTGAAACTGACTTCCCAGGCTCCCTTGTTGGACAGAGCCACACACTCATTTTTTTTATTCTATTCTATCTACACCCCAACCTCTCACACACTGTCAGCTTTTTGACCTTGCAAAAGACTACCCAGAACCTTGGAACCCAACCTTCTCACTATATGCCTTTTTCTCCCCCTCCCAGATCTATTTAACTTCCACATTTTCTGTGATTTGATTGATTTGGGAGAGAAAGATTGGGGCACTGGGTAATGGAATTAAAGTCATGCTCCCAAGTTTAATTACATGTTGCTTGCTAAAAGGAAAACAGACCAAACCAGTGAACACTAAGGAAAGAACAAGTCACTATCAAACGATGCATATCAGATGGGAATCAATTCAGAGCTCATTGCTGGTGTGAACATTATCAATAAGATTTATCCGTAGGGGCCAGCAGAGTGCTGATCCACAGAGGGAATGTCCAGGGTGAAAACAGCTCCTCCTCAAGATCACACATTCTGACTTCTGGGAGGCTCTCAGCACATAAGATCTTGCCCTGGATGACAGGGATCTTTTAAAGCTGACCTTGATAATGCTCCGTACTTGTAAGCATGTAGACATCTATGTATGTATGTATGTACGTATGTATGTGTGTATCTATTATATATTGGCAGCCTAGAAGGATGAAAAGGGCACAGACTATGACAATACAGATTAAGATTTAAGACCTGACTTTATCACTTCCTGCCTTTGGACAACTTACTTATTATCATGAGCCACTGTTTCCTTAAGTTAAAATGGCACCAATAACATCTATGGATTGCCACAAAAATAAAATTAGAGAATTCAGATAAAGTGCCTTCCTATGATTTGTCAATCCATAAATATTTGTTATTAGTACTATTACATAAGCTGTTATATTATATGCATTTGTCACGACTGCATTTTTCATATCTTATTTTACTCTCATGTTCTGACTTGCATGCAGGTCCTCATGGAGAGAATTGGAGAAAAGATTAAGATCAAAGATATTTCAGAGCCCACAAGAAGGGAGTCCCCTGTAGCTTTGGCCCTTGCCCTACCATCCCTGGCTTGGGGGACTTGATGCCTGCCTGAGACATTTGCTGTACTAATTAGTACTGAAAGGGTCCCTGGGGGCTTGAAAGGAGGCTTCTTCCCCTGAATCCACGTTTCCTGCGCGGCTGGCTTCCAGGAGTTTAGGCCTCTGGCCAAAGGAGGCAGAGAGGGTGCAGCACATGCTTTTCTCAGGATGAAGTGAAGAGATGAAAAGAAGAGAGAAAAGGAATGTCAAAGGACTTCCTAATGAGATCTCTCCTTGTTGTGAGCCCTCTGGGCTGAGGAATTAGTGTGCAGATCATCTGCTAATGAGCATGGCCACTGCTATAGAATAACCTTTACATGATCAAAGAATGTGGAGTAATTCTGCCCTGTGCTTTCCTTAACTGGGTGTGCTGAGAAACAAGACGATCCATTTCAAAAGGCAACTCCTGAAAAAGGCAACGGTACTAAATACAAAATTGAATAAACAACTCTAAGACATATATTGCTAATAACCACCATGGGACCCCACCCTTTGTGCATGCCAGTGGGTTTAAAGAGAGAGTTCTTCCTCAGAAATCCGCGATGGGCCTGTGTCCGGTCTAAACTGCTTCCTTCTTTGTGCCACCCTCGGCAGTTGAACACCAAGGAGTGTCTTCCCTGATTCATGGGAGTTCAGTGAACACTTCGTGATACTCCCTCCACCTTCCTTCTTTTTCCCCCTGATTCTTTCCTCCTTTTTAATTATGTGCAGCCTATAGCACCAAACACGAGGTGGGGGTGTGATTTTTTTTTTTTTTTTTTTACTTTTAGCAAGTACAATATAGGAAGAAGCAAAATGTACTGAGATCTCTAAATGGCTGTCCTCAAACTGACTAATCTCTTATCAGAATTGGATGTCAAAAGCATCTTATTTCTAATTCATTTATATAAAACACACACACACACACGCACACACACACACACCTATACTTTGACCTTTTCTGCTCAACCTCTTTGGAGAAAAGGAAACATTTTTCTTGGTCTCCCCAGTGCTTGCCGGTTTATCAGCAAACCATGCACATTCAATCACACTCGCTAATGAACTGCCGCTGTCAATTCAGTTCTCAGGAAAACACAAGTGAGGCAACATAGTCATGATTCCTGAGTCCTGGTCCCGAAACCCCAGGGCGTCTCCAATTATTTCCAGGAGGGGGTTGAGGATGTCATGAAATTCTCTGACAAAACTAATTTCAATCCACTTCAATTTGCAAAATTGCAGGCCATGTAGCACTTTGATTAACAAGGACATTTCAGAAAATCAAGTGTGTCACAGTGGGGTACGGAAAATGGAAAAACAAACAAACAAACAATTTTGGTGTAGAAATTCATAACCAATTACATTTCTCCTTCTTTTGTCCACATAGCAGGCGGCGACTCCTATTGCGATCCCCATACTCAGGTAGATGCTAAGGTGCTAAGGAGAAGAAACTAAGGGAATCTAATATTTATTGAGAATTTGCAATGTGCAGAGCATTATAATAGAAATTTTTGCATATTACATTTCAGATCATGCCTACAACATCCTTATGAGGTAGAACCAATAGGAAAGGAACTGAGAGCCCAGAGATTAAATACTTAGCCCGACTTCCCAAGCTGATAAAGCACGGAGCTGGAAGCTGAGCTTATCTCTCTCTAATTTCGAGCCTATATTTTTCTCATTAATATGTTTTCGTAAATAGGGTATGACAACCCACAAAGAGGGTATGATCTGACTGGAAAGAAAAACCACTTGAGAATTCAAGGACAGTTAAATAGATATTAAACAACATAGGAGTGTTGGATTATATGGTAAAGACATAATATATGGCGAGATACCAATGTGGGCTAGGGGAAATAGAAGGTTTCATGAACTAACATGCTTAAGACCCTGAAGAACGAATGAATTTGGAAAACACTGAGAAAGGCAGAAATGGAATTTTAAGTAGAGGAATAAGTTGGACAATTTAGTTGGACGTGAGAAAGTCCCCCTTGGTTGGCAGAGAGATTTGATTGCTCAGAGTGGCCAATGTGGGTAGAGCAGTAGTGAGAAATCCTTGACTTATCTAATTGTTTTTTTGTTTGTTTGTTTTTAAAATTTTTTTCCTTTATTGATTTGAGAGAGAGAGAGGAAGAGAGAGGGAGAGAGATAGAAACATCGATGAGAGAGAACATCGATCGGCCACCTCCGGCATGCCCCCCACTGGGGATCGGGCCCACAACCTGGGCATGTGTCCTGACCTGGAATCGAACAGGCGACCTCTTGGTGCGTGGGTCGATGCTCAGCCACTGAACCACACCAGCCAGACTAATTGTTGTTTTTAATGGATGTTAGCTACCCACTCTGCATACAGGAGGAGACCAGTGACGAACTCTGCACTGGTTGGAAGTTAATTGTCCAGGGACTCCTAGCATCATCACCTACTTGTGACTGAACATGCCACTGAATTTCACTTAATCCAAAATGTCCTTGTACCTTGAAATTAAACCATAACACAATATTTGCATGACTGCTAAAATTATAATTTAGAGCCCTGATCTCTTGACAGATTTCCAGACTTTTGAATTTAAGTATCTGTTTGACAGCTACACTTGGATACCTAATCAGAACATTCTAACTTAATCTGCCCAAGCACAACTCTTGATTTCACCCCTTCACTGAACAAAACACACAGTATACAACTTAATCTTTTGGTTTTTCTTGCAGTGCTGCCATGGCCTCATCATTTTGGTTTTCTTTCCATCCTTGACAACTTCTGTGCAATCAGTTCTCCAAAACACAGCTAAAGTGTACTTTTAAAAATGAGAGTCCCTATCTTTAAAATATGTAAAATATGGAAGCTATAGGTGGAGAAAGTCTTTTGGCAGGAACGCAAAGTGATGTCCCTTAGAAAGGATGTGGTACATTCAAGGAAAAAATATCCAGTAGGGAATTTACTGACTCAACGTGTTGGGAAGGCCATCAAACTTCAGGTACTGATTTTGGCAAGTGTGGTAGATAAGAATTTTGTTGAAAAATATTTAGCCCCCTTCCAGTATTCTGTGTAGGGAATGGACTTCTCTGCCCCTTCATTCTGAGCCCAGTTATTTGACATTTTTAAACAATATGAGACAGGATGCAAGCAGTTTTGGAATGTGCTTGGAGGGTAGAGCGTGGCCTCTCATGCTTCTGCTGTGAGAAGCTTAGCTGCTGTCTGTTGGAAGATAAGAGACACATGAGCAAAACTGGATCCGACCCATAGCCTGAAGGCAGCCCCGCCGAGTCCAGGCTAGGCCGACTGAATCCCAGATCATGTGAAGTTATGTGAGCAAAAGTAAGTAATTAATGTTTTAAGACAATACTTTCTGAGTGGTTTGTTAAGCAGCATTGTGGTAATTTCTGATTGACACAATTGTCAGGAAAGTTAAGGACTTGAAACTGTTAAAAGAATTGATCTTGCTTAATGAATGAGCATAGACCATAGAATGAGCAGGTAATTAATAATTGGCCACTGAAAGATTTCTTCATTTAAAATATTTATTGTCTTCACTTCAACATAACTCTTCTCTTCGATAATATTATTTTAATTTACCCACTGATTCACTTATTCATTCATTCATTCATTCATTCATTCATTCATTCATTTGTACGTATTGAGCCCTGGCTGGTTCAACTCAGCGGTTACAGATATGGCCCGCAGACCAAAGAGTCACGGGTTCAGTTCCAGTCAAGGGGCACGTACTTTGGTTTGGGTTTGGTCCCGGCCCTGGTCCCTGGTCGGGGTTGTGCAGGAGGCAACCAATCGATGTGTTTCTCTCACGTTGATGTCTCTCTCTCTCTCTCTCTCTCTCTCTCTCTCTCTCTTTCTACCTCTCCCTCCCACTCTGTCTGAAAATAAATGGAAATATATCCATGGGTGAGGATTTAAAAAAAAACAAAAACGTATTGAATGATACAGGCATTTATGTGTCAAGGTTATAGCAGAAAACAGATAAAATGTGCATTGCAACCTTGGTATCCAGACTTTCTAATATACTTTTCTGCAAACTCTTCCAAGATGTACAATGTCCTCAGCTGTCTACCATACTCCAGGCATATATTTCAAAATGTCAATATAACCTCTTGGATGTCCCAAAGGTCTCTTGAATTCAACATATCCAAATATTAGTTTATTAATTTTCTCACCTTTTAACCAAGAATCTACTCCTCTTCATGTCTTTCCCACATGTAAATCTGTCATCAGTTCACTGAAGCCAGGAAATCTGGAATGTTAATTTCTTCCTTCTTCTGCTATTCCATTCCCAGTCAACATTCTCCCACCATCAAGTCTATCTCCTAAATGTCTCTTTGGGCAATTCTCTCCTTTCTATCGCATGTCGTCACTACTGAAAGGAAAGTCTCTTATTCCATTAGAATAGGCATTTTTTTTGTGAGAAATAAGTGATGAAAAAATATGTAAGGAGCTTATACAGTTTCTAATACAAGCATATCATTAGTTTTTCTCTGGCTAGAAAGTTCATATTCATCTGCTAGACACCAGCAGAAATGCCATCTCTCTGTTGAGAATGAGCATAACAAGGTTTATGAGATGGTAAGTTGACAGGCCTAAGGAAAAGTAGAAATACTTCTCCTAGCAGTTTATCCCATGAGCTATGAAAAAGGGAGGAAAGGGGAGACTCAAACAGATTCCTTGCACATAGAACCAATTTTCATTTCAAAAATTTAATGAATAACCCAGAAATTAGAGCATTAAATTTATTTTTTCTTAATTCCCACCAAATATTTTACAAAGAATCTCCTGACAGACTAGTTTATTTAAAGAAGGAAACACCAGACCTTCAGAACCTCAATTTGCCTTATTAAAATAAATGAATTTTGGCTTTGTTTGTGCTTAATCTTGGCTGGAAATTTACATTACCCAATCAGGAGTTAATAAGCCCCACAGGGGAAATCAAATGTCGAATAAAAATTCCACAGGAAATCCACCAATAAATCAGGGCAGGCGAGGCTGTATATATGGAGATTTCTAGGCCTTCTAAAGTCTATTAAAAACCTTTAAATCCTTTTTTAGACAAAATATAAAAGAGGGTTGGGAGCTCTGTCATTCCTTAGAGGACCTTCAATATCTACATACTAATATTTAATCATCGAAAATGTCTATATATCCAAAATTAAATCATTTAGGCTTGGTATATATACCACATTAATTTTATATAAATTCGTACTCTGACATAAAGTAGTTTACATAAGAGGGAAATAAAATCCTCTGGAGTTGAGCACAGAACATTCCTTTCCTCACGATCCTTTATCAAATGAGGGTTGTGATGATGGTTTAATGTGGCGTTTGGAAAGCAGATCTTGATGGCATCATTCCCACCTCACTGCCACAATACCTATGAAGTCACTAACAGAGGTGAGAAATCACACCTCTGAAAATTAGACCTGACTGTCAATTTTACTACCACAATTTCAGAGGAATTCCTATGCACCCCAAGTCTGAAGGCAAGAAATGAAAAAGCAATGGACTTAGAATTAAAAGGCTGTAAGTAGGATGATCCCTAACTGTTTCTCCCTTTCTGTGGTCCTTATTTCACAAGTTCATGTTCTGTAATACGCTGACCATTGAACAAGCTGCTACCCACCTCACCCCTAACATTAAATGCCAGCTTGTCATCAATTGATTGTATGCTTGGGGTGGAGGGGTTTCCCAAATGCTGCTACTTTTAATAACCCTCCCCCAGAGAAAATTTCCTTTTCAAAGAAAGTGCGAGACTTCAAGAAGACCGTTGGGCAGGAAGTAAAAGAAAATGGCAGACAATTGCACTCCTGGAGATAGGAACACGGCATAAGTGAACGGTGTGTCAGGGTCTTGGTGATAAAGAGCTCTTGTAGTGGCTCATCCAGCTACAGATTTTCATCCTGTCCAACCATTCACAGTAGCAGAAAACCAAGGGCTGGAGACAGTAGCAATCACTTCTTGTACAGCAAAGTCGAACCCCACAATAGGGAGAGTTCCGTGGACTTTGAAAGAAATATTGACCAGCATTCCGATGGACTGCGAAGCCAAAATAAATCCACATACTCTGTTTATTGTCAAATACCCAAAACAAATGCAAAACAAACAAACAAAAAACACTCTGGGCCATATGCACATGTATCAAGAAAACAGACCCTTTGGCTCACTGAGCAGCACCATGGCGGTCGGCAAGAACAAGCGCCTTGCGGAAGGCAGCAGAAAGGGAGCCAAGAAGAAAGTGGTTGATCCAGTCTCTAAGAAAAATCAGTGTGATGTGAAAGCCCCAGCTGTGCTCAATGTAAGAAATATTGGAAAAACACTAGTCACGAGAACTCAAGGACCCAAATTGCATCTGGTGGTCTCAAGAGTTGTGTTTTAGAAGTGAGCCCAGCTGATCTGCAGAATGATAAAGTTGCATTTAGAAAATTCATGCTAATTACTAAGGATGATCAAAGCTAACACTGCCTGATTAATTTCCATGGCATGGAACTTATCTGTGACAAAATATGCTGCATAGTAAAAAAATGGCAGAACATGATAGAAGCTCATGTTGGTGTCGATACTACCAATGGTATCAGCTTCATCTATTTTGTATTGGTTTCACTTTTTAAAAAAGCAACAATCAGATTCAGAAGACCTCTTATGCTCGGCATCAAATGGGTCCACCAAATCTGGAAGAAGATGATGGAAATCATGACCCAAGAGGTGCAAATGACTTGAAAGAAGTGGTTAGTAAATTAATTCCAGATGGCATTGGAAAAAAACATAGAAAAGACTTGCCAACCTCTTTTTCTGCTCCACGATGTCTTTGTAAGAAATGTCAAAATGCTGAAGAAGCCCAGGTTTGAACTGGGAGAGCTCATGGAGCCTCATGATGAAGGTCACAGCTCTGGAAGTACTGCTGGGATGAGAGAGGTTCTAGAGTTGAATGAGTTGATGAATATGAGCCCCTAGTCCAAGAATCTGTTTAAAATTCAGACATTTAATGGTAACAAATTTTAAAAATCCTATTTGTGTTTTCAAAAAAAAAGAATATTATCCTAAAGAGCCAATGAGAGGATGAATAGACCTTCCCTTCCTAAAATAACTGACTGAAGCAAATATTATGTATATTACAGTGAGACCAGCAATAGACAGGAATAGACTTAGCCTCCCTCATGTGGTTTTAAAATATGACACTTTTTATCCTCTGGGCCATTTTTACAAATGACTTAGAGCATATTAAATTATTCTATTTTTTATGGCAGTGAATGAAAAATGAGGTTATCTTTATTTTCCACATAAGTTCTCTGTACTGAGAAGGTTGGAACAAAAGCGACCTCTCTTCTTTTTCTAAAATTCTTAAGTTACTGCACAGGGGTGTAATTCCCATTTCTTTTCATTGAAAATGATACTTTAATTTTATTTTCAAAGTTCTCAAGTTGGAAACTAAACTACAAAAGCTTCACTTGGCTGTTACCTAAGTCTCCTGTTTCAGGCTGGTCTGTTAACTTCTCTCAGTCTCCATTTCCACCCCTTTAGAAGGAAGTGATGGGACTTAGTCTGTGCTTTTAAACCGTAGTCTGTGGAGCCGAGGAGCTACTAGGGTTGGATTTGGGAGGGAGGTAGTTGCACAGGTCTCCAATCCTCATTATTGTTCCAACCAGGGCACTTTTGTACTCATCTGTTTTACACCGTGATCTTCTGCATGAGAATGTATCCAGGTTTAGTGAGAGATCTCCAGAGAAAAAGAAACAATAGGAGATTTATTAAACAGATGTATTATAAGGAACTGGATCACATAATTATAGAGGCTGAGCAGTACCACCATCTGCTGCCTACAAATGAGACTCAGGAAAGCCAGTGGTGTAATTCAGTCCAAGTCTGACAGCCTGAGATCCAGGAGCACTAAGGACAGGGAAGATGAGGTGAATGTTCCTGTTCAATCAAGGCTGAAGTCTTCCTTCCTCCAAATCTGTGTTCTATTCAGGCCTTCAAGGGATTGGATGATGAACTCCCAAATTAGAGAGGGAGGTCATCAAGTCAAATGCAAGTGTTATCCAGGACAAAATGGCCATGCCATTGAATTTATTTTATTTTATTTTTTGTAAAATGTATTGATTCTGAGTCAACTCTTAGAGTTTGTTTGTTTGGGGTGGATTTTTCATATTCACAGTAAAAAAAAAAAAAAAAAGTAGAAATAGTTTACTCTAACATATCTAACCTGTCAGTGTCAAAGATATGATCAAAACAAAATTTATAATATTAGAGCATTGGTGATGATAAAATAAGTTCTTGTTCCTTTTTCCTGATATCAAATACACTAAATTGAGTGTGCTGAAAAAGAAGTGTACTGAAATGAGATGTTTAAAAAGGTGTTTCTGATACTAGTTATACAGGAAACCTTTGCATTAAATTTGACAGAATAAAAAATGGAAAATCCACTTTTATTTTTGTGACTTACAAAAATATTGAAATAATGCGATTAATGGGGAAAATCAAGTGTTGAACAATTTTGTCATCAAGGGTTTTATTCAAACCAATGGAAATCAAGGACTTCAGTCTTTTCAGTTTTTTTTATCATAAATTCTACTTTAATGTCTGGATATAGCTGATTAGGAAATGTAGAGTCTAATTCAAAAGAAATACAGCAGCAGCAAGGGTCTACAGAAAGATCTCCTTGAGAGATGTATTAGCTAAAGCTCTATCTAGACCACTCATAAATTTTTGGAGGGAAATTGATTTTGTTTTCTCTTCACTGCAGCAGTAAATAATTTCATAGCTTAGAAACAATTCCTGTGCAAACTTTTCAGTATATACCTAAAAAGAATAAAATTTGTCTCTTGCAGAAGTATGCTATCACACAGCTGTAACACAATACCTTAATTAAAATAAAAGCCTTAAAAAAACCATTTAAACCATTTAGCCCCTTTAAACCATTTTGAATGATATATACATTATAAAGAATTTTATTCTGAAAGGAGTAATATAACTAAAATAGAAAGCAAAATAATAGAATACACAATAACTGTGAACAAATTGCATCTGTCCATCCATTCATCCGTCCGTCCATCCATCCATCTATCCATCCATCCATCCATCCATCCATCCATCCATCCATCCATCCAGTTATCCAACATATATTGTTGCCACATCTACTCTGTGTCCAGCCCTGTGCTGATGGCTGAAGACACACTTTATAAAGAAGCTCATAAAATCCTAAGTGAGTGGGGTCTCACCCACAGTATAATACATGATAAATAAGCGATGCCTAGTAATACACGTGTGCTGAAGTGTGGATGACTAGAGAAGGCCGAGCTGGCAAGCAGACTGTGTTAAGTTGCTAAAATGAGAAGCAAAATAGTATTGAATATGTAAAGAAGTGTGGGCTTTGGTTTAAGACAGATCTACATGATAAAAATCCCCATTGACCACTGGCTAGTTGTGTGACTTTGGCCAAATTCTTAACATCTCACAACTTTAGAATGTCTGCTGTGAAAATAGGAAGAAAGCTCCACTGAAAACTTTTGTGAGAATAAAACAATACAGAAATAATTATGAATGCCGTCAGGCATGCAGACAGTGTGTGACAGATAGTGCTTGTTCGCCCTTCCTTGTGATAAATTTACCAGCGGAAGAGGAGGCATGGGTGGGTGGAAATGCAATAAGCTGTGAGTGGAGGGCCACAGTGTTCCTGGGGACCAGCTGGTGCCCCTGTACTGGGAGTATGCTTTCTAGGGGGCCACGGCCGATGTAGGGGGTGGGTTGCACGTCCGAGAAGGGAGGTAACGTCTGAATTTTGAGGAACGTTGTTGTGCCATGTTAACTTTTTATATTATATTCATTAACCTACTTTAAATATAATAATGAAATTGCATAAATACCATGAAAAGAATGCAAAATTACTATTATATGCCAAACCGCTTCTGACTACCAATATTAAAAATAAAAATGGTTTCTTGAATCAGACCGTATGTTAAAATTAATTCCAAGTAGATTAAATTATAATGTAAAATTCAGAAAGATATATTTTAAATAAGAAAGCAAATACAGTTAACTAATAAATCATGGAGAGGCAGAACTTTTCTACTTACTAAGCAATAAAATGACATGAGAAAGGATTAAGAAATCTGACTCCAGAAAATTGAAAAATTTTCAGATACTGAAAAAATAAAAATTAATTCAAAAACAAACTGAATCAATAAAATTTACAGATCTACATGTATTAATACATCACTAAGGAACTGTTTTGTTTAACCTTTCTGCATATGTTCAGTAAACATGGCATCCTTCTTCACATTTATATTAAATGTAAAAGGAAGATCATTAATGCCATCCCCACTAATCCCAGATCATGAGGAACCATAAGAGCAAATGTTCGTTTTTCAGACTGAATGATGCGAATGTTTCTGTCAAAAAAACCCGTGAGGAAATAATCAGTGACTTTATCTGATAATATTTGGTAGGGTAGAGTAAGATGTTATATATTTATCAAAATATATTGCCACACCTTCAGGATTCTAATTAAAAGTAAGTTTTCTACTTACTTTCTTCCCCGCTTAATTTTGAAGCTTATCATTGGCACTTAGGCTAAAAATAAAAAGAGCTATATTGGAATTAACAATCCAGAATCAACTACCATTTATTGAGTGTTATGCACCTAAAACTGTCCTGGCTATTTTGACTTGTATTATATTGTTTACTCCTCACAGAAGCCTATAACACAGGTATTTTGATTGGAATGAAAATGAGGAAACTAAATGTTAGAGGGATGAAGCTCAATGTGTTGCCTTAAGTAATATAGCTAAGAAGAATTAGTTCCCAGGTTCTTATCCAAACTCTCAACTCTAACTTCCACTTACATCCCACAGGATTGCTTCGGGAGGTTTAATGTATTGGTGTATTTTGTGGGACTTGTTGGTAGTGCTGCTGCTTACAGGAGAAGGTGTGATCTACAGTTATTTGTAATCTTTAATGTACAAAGATTACAAAACAACATAAGAGGAGATAAAACCAAAGGGCCCCTTTCTTCAAAGAGAACAATGACCCTGAAAGCTGGGCTCTTACTAGGCACTGCCTTTACTTTCTGTCTCAGAACAGGTAACTCCATCTCTGTGGAAATCTGTGTCTCGCTTGTGTGATTTAAATAATTAGTGTTACCAGGGGTTGAGAGTCTTAATCTTTGTTGCAACCGAGAATAATCTGGAGGGTCTTTAAAACAAAGCTGGAGTCTAGCCCTATCTCGGAGAATCAGAATTCAGTGCTTTGGGATGTGGCTAGGGATCCACAGTTCCTTCTCCAAAGTCCTCGGGGTGATCCAACGTGAGAGTTGAAAACCACCGCTCTCGATGCTTGGCTATTTTGACAGCAAGAATTTGGGTTTGTAAGCTATATTTCATGTTTGTTTGTTTTTTAATTACTTCTAATTAGATTGCACAGTTTAACCAATAAAACAAATTTCTTTCTTTTTTTTTTTTTTTTTTTGTTGTTGTTGAAATCATATGCGGTCAGTGTGGTTAGTTAGCTCATGCTGGTAAGGCACTCTGATTGAAAGGCATGTCTCCGATTAACGATTATAGGAAAACAAATGAGCTGTTAATAAATGCAGTTTATTTGGTAAGCAAAGTCAGATCATGAAGTTAATAGAATAAAAACTGTAATTTGATAATGAAAAACTTGGAAACCACCTCACACAAAATTATCATTTATATCCCAATTACTAGATCTAAGCAGGGCCAGAATATTTTGGGGGGTATGGAGGGTATAGGATTTCCAGAAAATATTAAACAAAAATAAGGCAAATTTAGGAAAAGTCTGAATTTGTAATAATAGAGTTGTTGAATTGAAAAATTCTGAGAAACTCTAGAGCAGGTTTTCAATATCCCTCCACTCCTGGATGTTGGTAGGTATTCATGTGAAAATTCTGAGTGATAATAAGATAAATGTTTCTCAGCTCTAGGACTTGTCAGAGACTTTAAGATGATAGTATACATTTTCAATCTCTAAATAAATGACAACGTTCCCCAGATATGTTGCACATGGGACTTGCCTTACCACACTGGGGGACAAGTAACTGTAGCTCCCACATCCCCCTGTAAGCAGTAGCAGTCTCAACAAGTCCCACAAAATATACCAAGCACCTGTCATATGGCAAGGCTGGGTTTGGAGTATCTCAGGACCTGAATTCAGCTTTGATGAGCTTTAATGCAACTTCAACTTCTAGATTTCACAGCAGAAAGGACTGTTAAACAATTGCAGCTTACTCAGGACAGGAAGGCTCGGGCTGAGGGCGTGGGATGGGGTGAATATATCCATCAAGATCAACAGAGGTGTGATAGGAAGGAAGGGAGGGAGGGAAGGAAAGAAAACACTCGCGTTTCCTTGTGGAAATGTGGAAGGTAAAATCACTGTGATGGGTGCAATGGCTGGGTGCCAGTCATTTACAGTTTTTAAAAGTTTTCTTGACACCATTTTAAAGCACGCCTCAAGATCACTGTGGTTTGAGGTGAATATTACCTCCTCTTCCTCGCTATGGTCTTTTGTAGAAAGCAATGTCGGGAGTAAAGATGAAGAGGACAGCTCATTTGAAAATTAAGAGATAAAAGAAATGGCCAACGAGAGAGCTAATCACCCTCTTCCAAATTCACGCTGCAGAATCCTGTGAGAACGCTGCCACCAGAGGGACTAAAGATGAAATCTGCCTTAAAAGTTGTTGTAAAACAGGAGACAGCCCTGGCCACTGTGGCTCATTTGGTGAGCGTCATCCCAAACACCAAAAGGTGCTGGGTTTGATTCTGAGTCAGGGCACATACCTAAGTTGTACCAATTGATGTTTCTCTTTCACATCAATGTTTCTCTCTCTCTCTCTCCCTTCCTCTCTATGAAATCAATTTTCTAAAAAACTAAACTAGTATGTGCATAAATACGTACAGTGCACCAACTTCACCCTTATAGCTTTACTTGACTGTTGTTTGGTAAGTAAACTTAGATAGGTTAATAGAAAAATAATAAAAACAGTACTTTCATAATGAAAATCTTAGAAACTATACCTCTCACAAAATCATCATTCCTGTCCCAGTGGAAGCCTCGAGCTGTCTGTGTGGAGACCAGCGCTGTGACCTCTGCTCCTGGGCCCGAGGACAGGCAGCGGGAAGGCACAGGCTCAGTCACACCAAGCAGCACTGCCTCCAAATCCTGGGCATTGTCCTCCATGTCCCACTATGCTCTGTGGGCTTTCCCTCTCCTTTCCTCTCAGGGTTCGGGAACCCTTTTTCTGCCAAGGGCCATTTGGATATTTATAACATCATTCGAGGGCCATACAAAATTATCAGCTTAAAAATTAGCTTGCTGTATTTGGTCAGGGTAATTTGGTAAGGTGTGTGATGTTAGCTGGTATGGATTTCTCAGGGCTTATATTGTCCATGGGCTGGACGTTCCCCACCCCTGCAGAGGGCATGTCCCGTGCAGCATTTACCTAGCTCTCTCTCATGTTGCTTCAGCTCTTCCCAAAATGCCTTGCATCTCCATAATTTGGGCACCCCTTAAAGTGTTCCATGAAAAAAGATCTATGATCAAATCCATTTAAGGATGCTTCATCATTTATTAATTATTTTGAAAATAACAATGTATAGTAGCATATTGAAAGCTCTGAGAAGTCCTGCAGAAGTTCTGCAGGTCTAAGAAGTAAGGAACGCTGTTTGCCTAAGTCCACTCAAGCACTTTCCGAACTCTGTGACTACAGGGAGCTTCTCTAATTTCCCTGTTGCCATCCTTCAAACTCCACAGAACCAAGTTTCTATTTGATATTTTCTCTATACATCCAATCATCTTTTACCTACTCCCTAAATAAAACATAGATATTGAAAATAGTTTTATAGAAGTGCAATTTGGTATTTTCTGAATCCGTCCATTGGTCAGGGTATAGTAGATTGTCTCCAGAGAAAGCTCAGACACTGCAGAAAGTCGTAGGCCGTCCCGTCCAGGGACTGAGTTTACCCTGGCCTGTGTCACTAACAGAAGTGCAGGCATAGCTCTGTGCCAGGTCTAGGACTAGCTCTTTAAGAGCTGTGTTCAGTGTCAACTTTTGCTTTCATATAAAACAACATGGATCCAAGCTGCTGAGTAAGAACAGACCGGGAAGACCACAAGAGGCCACATGGAGAAAAACTGAGGCTTTCCAGACAACAGCCAGAACCAAGATCCCGGACCTTGGAGGAACATCTAGAATGTTCCAGCCCTGTAAGCTCGCAGCTGAATGAACCACATGAGTACCCTCAGCCAAGACCACATGGAGAAGGGCCAGGCAGCCGAACAGCCTCATAGGAACGATGGGCTGCTTTGCTTTCAGCCGCTCCATTCGCTGCTGTGTGTTACGGAGCAACCGCTAGACAACCAGAGCGCCCCCACCAGGGAAGAGGCCGGGGCAGCCCTGTCCTTACGGTCCGCACAGGACACTGACGGCTGGCGGGCCTCGGGGTTAAAAACTGCAGTCACCAGAGGACACGCCTCTGTCCGAAGCTGGCACACGCAGCACTTGGTGTATGCTCACTCCTCTGCCATCGCCAAACAACGTCCGTCCGGTCCGCAGGCCCGTCCTCGGCGCCTTCCCTCGCCTTCCCAGGCAGTCCCACCCCTATCAGATCCTTCTGTTACTTTTCTGTGAGCTATTTGCCAATAAAGACCCCAGAGTGGGAACTACTCAGCCCATTGGAGACATAGACATATCGGACGCGATTTTGTTGTCTTTCTGTTAAGTCTGAATTGCCAAACTGTTTTAGCAAGATAGATGTCCAGACTGACAGTGGTGTTTGAAATAATTTGTTTTAATAGCTGTCTTGGATGAGGAATGCCAAAATTATGAATGTACAAAAATAGTTTCCAGGAAACAAATCTCTTTATGAACCTAAAAAAAAAAATCTCCATTTTAAGAAGGTCCCCACTGGGATGGGCACAATCGCAGGAGAAACCTTGCGCTGCTGGTGGGAGTGCAGACTGGTGCAGCCACTGTGGAAAACAGTATGGAGTTTTCCCAAAAAGTTAAAAATGGAACCTCCTTTTGACCCAGTGATCCCACTTCTGAGAATATATCCTCAGAATCCCAAAACACGAATCAGAAAGAATATGTGCACCCCCATGTTCATAGCGGTGTTATTTACAACAGCCAAGATTTGGAAGCAACCCAAGTGTCCATCAGTAGATTAGTGGATAAAACAGCGATGGTACATTTATACAATGGAATACTACTCGGCCATAAAAAAGAAGAAAGGTTTACCCTTTGTGACAGCAAAGATGGACCTGGAGAACATTATGTTAAGTGAAATAAGCCAGTCAGAGAAAGACAAGTACCATATGATTTCACTCATATGTGGAATCTAATGAACAAACTAAAGTGACCAACAGAATGAACCAGAGGAATGGATTCATGGAACAGACTGACAGATGTCAGAGGGAAGGGGGATTGTCAGGGGAGGGGGTCTGGATGAAAGAAGATGAAGAGATTAACCAAAGAACACATATGCATAGCCTATGGACACAGTGTAGTGATGGCTGGAGGGAGGGGGTCGGGGGCTGGAGGGAGGTGGGGAAAAGGGGGAAAAATGGGAGAACATCTGTGATAGTGTCAACAATAAATAAACAAAAATAATAAATTTCATTTTTTTTAGATTTGTTCTTTCCTTCCCATTCTAACCCAAATGTTCCAAATCAACAAATCTTCCATCTAAACTAGTGGTGTGTAACCTCTTTATAGTCTCCTCTTTTGCCCTTTAACATATGCCCAGGGGCTTGTAAAGATAAATTTTGTTGCGATACGGAATTATAGACACTAAGAGCCGCAAGGAACCATAAAGTCTACCGACATCACACCAAATCGGTGGCAGAAATGACATTATGCGAACCCTGCTCTACTGCAGAAAATGTTAAATCAAATGTTAAAATCAACTAAACCGGAGTCTCCCTGTCCCTCTCTTCCACCCCTAACTGGGCCCAGATGCATATGTAAATAATCCCAATTAGAAATGCATTTATCACATAAAAACTCAACAAAGGAATGCCAACAGGAAATAACTCTCCAATAAATCTTGTGAAATGTCTGCTATTCACCATCTTGGAAGTTATAAGCATATGGAAATGAACATAATGTTTGCAATTAAAGGGCTTGCTTGACTTCAGGTACAGTAAAATCCTGTCTGAACCTTTCAAACGTATTCCGAGACTATGCATAAGGTTCTTTAAAAATTGGAGTATGCTTTATTATATAGAGATCTATTATTTATTTCTTAAAAATTGCATCTTCCGTTAATATGCTTTGTATGCATACATTATGGAAATGACATCTGAAATTCTTCCATGTATTGCAAAAAGAACTAGGTAATAATATTTTGTTGATGATCATGAAAATGACTTTGCAGTAGCTATTACGAACGGTTAAACTTGGAATATTAATGCCTCCCACTCATGATTATTTTAATGAGGTAATCCATAAATTCTCCATCAAGCTATAATTCCCTTTATAGTACTTATTCATAAGGGTGTGTTTCTGCAAAATATTTTTAGAAATTAAATAATTTTCTTCTCCATTGCTTCCAAATAGAGATTGCTCTTTTTAAAAAAAGTCAGCAAGACGAAGTCAGAAAATTTAACCTCTCAGGGTCTCAATTTGCACACTTGAGTTTCTTCTACAGAAGACAGCAAATGTTTTCTTTAAAGGGAAGATAGTAAATATTGTTGGTTGTTTAGGCTGGATAGTCTCCGTGGCAACTACTGCGATCTGCTTGGTGGAGCTGCGCAGGCGCAGCACCGTGTGCATGAAAGGATGAGTGAGACCCACTAGCGCTGCAGCGGCCGGACTCGTTCCAGGGCCTTAGTTTACTGCTTCCTCCTCCATGACATCCAATGCGGATGCTTTTGCAAGATCCCTTAGGACCCTCTAGTGACTGGGATCTCACTATAGCCTAGAAAGCATTTTTTTCTTTTATTTGAGGATGAATCTGATCTTTACAAAGTAATCTTAATTTATTGAAATATGTATTCAAACTTTTAAAATTACTTAAAATAAAAAGGTCTTACTTTTCACAGGATCCTTCTTGAAATGCCTCGATTTTACTTTCATGCCCTCTTGTTCATTTTTTCCTCTAGGTTCCAGGTCCTCAGTTTTTCATAAAAGCGTATTAGTTTCCTTCAGCATTCTTGCCACTTCCTTCTGAGCACCATTTGGTTGTCACAGTTTACTCAGTGTGGTACCCAGCATGAAAACCAACGCTCCGGCGGGAGATGGCCACTGTCACAGGGTAGGAACTTCGTCTTCCTCACTTTAGATGTTATTTTTCTCTCAGCGACATTCACAGAGCTATTGTCAGATCAACCATGAGCTAACCATCCATTATACTTAACAGGGAATAATTAGAAGTGAGAGATTTGGCAGGTAAGAAGAGAAATGCCGTGTAGAATGAATAGCGTAACAGAAAGAAATGTGGTTTAGTAGGGCAGTCTTCGGAAAGAAGACATGAAACCCTAGCGCATTGAGGCCGAGGAGCAGCTCCTGAGGCCGTGGGGGAAGGAGCTGAGGCTCAGAGGGGCTTATGGACCCTCGTCTGTCCACCAGCAGGTTGTTTTCATGGGTGATCTAAAGCCCTCTCCTGGGCATTAGCTTCTGAGCTGCCCATGAAAAGGATTGAGAAGTAGCTGGAATATGCATAGGATTTCCCCTCCAGCGAACCCTGGCTGGGAGGTTAAATCAAGATCACTCAAAGAGTGATTGTTTACTTTTGTGAGCTCTAGCACTGGGGTTATAGTCATTCGTCTCTAGGGCTAAGGCCCATCCATGAGGTTGGGGACAACAAATACTTAGAATCATATTTTTTTCCTGCAAGTGCTGCTTCCGCCATCCTGACTCTGGGCTCTCTGGCTCCCTGCAAGCACCGCTCTCAATGCAGATGCACAGCCTCCTGGCTTCCTCGCCGATGTGGAGCCCTAGGACTTGCCCAGGGGAATCCTGACAATGAGAGTCCAGGGTTGACTGAGGTCTTGGCCCAGACGAAGTAGGGGGCAACGAACGGAGCAGAAGCTAACTGTAGAGTCTCCCACCTCCTTCAGATTGGCTCTGCAAGGTCAGAGGCTGTAGGAAAAGATTGCATGACAACCTGCAAGAGATGTGTCTCTCCTTTCTGACAGCTTCTGTGATGTTAGACCACTGTGCTTGCTTGTTTCACGTCAGGGGTGCCCAACCTTCCCCACACCCTGCCTTTGGCTCTCCAAATGTGTCCTCACACCTCTTCCCAAAAACCACTTGAGGGGTTAATTATAATTTTTAGATATATCATGAATAAGCAATGAAGGGTCTTTTGCTATATTTTATTTTTATTTCTTGTCTATTGTTTATTTTATTTTGTGCTAAGTCAGTCCCCCTTCTGTTAGAACTTTTGTCTATGACTTCGGGGAGAATGAGGAACCTTGCTGAAAGAGACCCATGCATCATTGCTCACATTTAAGTGGTTCCAGGTCTTTGTTCGGATGTGCGAAGTGATGATGGTTCTGCCTGGCGCCGAGGTCTGCAGCACTGTCTTTGCAAGTTGTGGGAAAAGATGACATTTCTGCATGTTGGACAGTCTCAAATTTCAATGCCGTTCTCTTCTGTTGCAACAATGGGCTCTTCCCTCATCCTTTCTTTCACAAAATATTCTTGAGCTCCTACTATGTGCCAGGCACTGTTCTAGGTGCTAATACTTGGGACACAACAGTGTAGGAGCTTACACTTAATGTGCGGCTTCTGTCCCATCATTATTGGCCAAAGGTTCAGCACTTACCCCGCCCCCCACACCCTGGTCTCTTCAGTGTGGATGCTTCCACGGAAAGGAGATGTCCAGTGTTGCAAATACACTGTCACTTCACATGCTGAGGTCGTGTCTTCTGTTTTCATAACTATACTTGCCTTTAAAAAAAAATGACAATGAAGTCATTACCTTGTCCAAGTCCTTTGAGCCACATAGAGTTTCCGAATGAAAGGATGGAACTTCACTCCAGCCATTGTGTTCATCCTGGTTTTGACTCATGTGTATTTAGTATCTTCAAGCATTTGAGTTTATCTGCTACACACCACGTCTAAGTCAACCAATCTCTTGCTTCACTTACAAGGAAACAGATTTTCATTTTGCACATTTGAAAAAAAAATAGTAATTATCTATAAGGAAGTCACCTCACTTCTTCAAGGAGGAGAAAAGCAGTTTTCTGTCAATTTCTTAATGAAAGAAATGGATGGAATCAATGATAACTGAGAACACAACCTCCCTTGAAGCTGACTGAGTTCATGGCAGTAAGCAACGTGTTCTCTGATTATGATGAATGGATTTTGCAGCCTTTTCATGTATGTGCTATGTACAGTCTGTGATGAAGCTGTGAGGTGCTCCTTTCTCAGGGAACAATTCTGGAATTCTCCCAAGCTTAGCAGGGGCATGTTCGGTGCTGATCAGTCCACATGCGGCGCTGTGTTCCTATGCTTCTAACAGAAGTCTCTGATAAGCTCGAACACCTCTTGTCTTTTGTTGCAATGCAATGGTCATACAGCTTTTATCTGTGATCACTTTCTCTTTTATAAACTACACGGACACTGACAGCTGAATGCAGTTATCTGCTGCCGTTGACTCATCAGGTTACATACGCACCCACTTGTTTTTTGGTTTTTTTTTTGAATTTTGTTTTCTTTTGTTACAGATGTTTCTCCTTTTTCCCCCATTGACACCCTCCTCCTCCCGCTCCCCGCCCCATCCCCAGCTTTGTTGTCCATGTCCATTGGTTATGCGTACATGTGTATAAGTTCTGGGGTTTATCTCCCCCCGCCCCTTTCTGGCGATTGTCAGTCTGTACCCTACCTCCATGTCTCTGGGACTACCCTGTTCCTCAGACTGTTATGTTCATTATATTCCACAAGTAAGTGAGATCATATGATATTTGTCTTTCTCTGCTTGGCTTGTTTCGCTTAGGATAATAGTTTCCAGGTCCTCCCATGTCATCGCAAAGGATAAGAGATCTTTCTTTCTTACAGCTGCATAGTACTCCATTGTGTATATGTACCACAGCTTTTTTATCCACTCATCTACTGACGGACACTTGGGCTGCTTCCAGATCTTAGCTATTGTAAATAGTGCTGCTATGAACGTGGGGGTACATATATTCTTCCTGATTGGTGTTTCAGGCTTCTTAGGGTATATTCCTAGGAGTGAGATCACTGGGTCAAATGGTATAATTGCCAATGATACATCAGATAATGGGTTAATTTCCAAAATATATAGAGTGCTCATACAACTCAACAAAAGGAAGACAAAGAACAGAATTAAAAAATGGGCAGAGAACCTAAATAGACACCTCTCCAAACAGGACATACAAATGGCCAAGAGACATACGAAGAAATGCTCAACATCACTAATCATCAGAGAGATGCAAATTAAAACAACAATGGGGTATCACCTCACACCTGTCAGAATGGCCGCCATCAACAAAGCATCAAACAACAAGTGTTGGCGAGGGTGTGGAGAAAAGGGGACTCTAATACACCGCTGGTGGGAATGCAGACTGGTGCAGCCACTATGGAAAACACTATGGTGTTACCTCAAAAAATTCAAAATTGAATTACCATTTGACCCAGTGATCACATCCACTTTTAAGGGCCTGAATCTTGCTATCTTCTGTAACCTGTGACAAGAGATCCTGGCTCCTTTTATTAATTTTAAACAAGAGGTTCCACTTGAGAACGAAACGCTGAAGATTTTTTCTGTTTGTTTTTGATGTGGAAGTTACAAACACTATGTTGCAATTTACCAGTTTAATGTTTTAAATATTGTAAAACCCTCTTTCATATCACCCTACATCTAAGTAGGGGTGATATTATATATAATATAATATAATATAATATATGATATGATATGATATGATATGATATAATATATTATATATGACATACTTTTATTTTCTTTTTTAATTACAGTCTACATTAAAACCCATTCTGCATTAGTTTCAGATGTATAGCATCATGTCCAGAAAAGCATGTGCTTTACAGAGGTCCCCCCAATGCTTTAAGCACCCACCTGGCCCCATACACATTACCATATTATTGATTATATTTACTATGCTATAATCCACATCTCTGTGACTATTCTTTAACTATCAACGTGTACTTCTTAATCCCCTCACCGTTTTCACCCAGCCCCCCAACCCCCTCTCCTCTGACACTGTCAGTCTGTTCTCTGAATCTGTGAGTTTGTTTCTATTTTGATTGTTTGTTTGTTTTGTTCTTCAGATATCAGTGAAATCATATGATATTTATTTTTTTCTGTCTCACTTATTTCATTTGTCTTAATACCCTCTAAGTCCAATCATGCTGTCACAAAGGCAAGATTCCAATCTTTTTTATGGCTGAGTAGTATTCATTGTACTACTGTGTAAATGTACCACAGTTTTTTTTTTTTTTTAATCCACTCATCTATTGATGAGCACTTGGGTTGCTTCCATATCTTCTTGGCTATTGTAAATAACACTACAATGAACATAGGGGTGTATGTATTCTTTCAAATTAGTGTTTACGGTTTCTTCGGATATATTCCCAGAAGTGGAATCTCTGGGTCATAAGGCAATTTCGTTTTTAATATTTTTGAGGAACCTCCACACTGTTTTCCATAGTGGCTGCACCAGTCTGCATTCCCACGAGTAGTGCATGAGTCTTCCCTTTGCTCCACATCCTCACCAACACTTGCTGTTTGTTGACTTATTGATGACAGCCATTCTGACAGGTGAAGTGATCTCATTGTGGTTTTGATTTGCATTTCTGTGATGATTAGTGATGTTGAGCAACTTTCCATATGTCTATTGGCCATCTGTATGTCTTTCTTGGAGAAGTGTCTATTTAGGTCTTCTGTCTACTTATTACTTGAGTGGTTTGTTTTTCTGGTGTCAAATTGTCTGAGATTATAATATAATAATATATAATATAACATATTGCATAATATGTTTTTTTATACACACATACACATACACACACACACACACACACACTCTTTGGTACTAATGCAAATGTTTATGCATGTAAGAAAGGAACCCAACATAAACTGGAATAAGCAAAACAGTAACTATTAACTCATGATTAAGAAATCCAGATGTGATTACGATTTCAAAATACACTGGATCCAGGGGCTCACTCCATGTATTTGAAATAATTCTTCATCGTTTTACTCTGTTTGCTTCTGTGTTGTTTTTGTCCTAAAAGAAGTTACTTTTACATATTGACCACTTCCCTGCTCCTCAGCAGCTAGACATATATCCTCTGATCTCTACGTTAAATAAAAAAATTTATCTTCCTCTGAAATAAAATGGAAAAAAGGTTTTTCAGCAATGTCAACTCAGATTGGCATTGTCTGGGCAACTTCACTATCCCTGAATCAAGCTTTGAAGCCTGAGAGATGTCAGACTCTAGTTGGCAAAACCTGGTTACATACTCAAATTCTGGCACTAAAAACAGAGCCCTGCTTCACCATATCCAGGCAGACTAACGGCAGTGTCCCCAGGATCTAAGTATTTTTACCAGTAGAAAGAGAGTTGAGTGCAAAGCAGGTAGAAACAATAAATATTCTGTGTAATACTAACCGTATGCTTCCCAAGGACTTCCCTAGTGACCAAGACCCAAATGTCTTCAAAGTTCTGCTGTCATCACATCAGGAGCTGGTAGTCTTCAGTGTGTCAACGTCATATCCAACTTCATTTCCAGGTAACATTTCAGTTCAGGCAGCATTTATGGTTTGAGATTGACGTTTAAAAATGATGTTCTGCACAGTGTACATTGCAGTCACTGAGTTCTGTGCATTTTATATCACCTAAATATGTCAACTATAAACAAACACAGTCCCTACATTTGTACTTCTTTAACATGACGCAGACAAAAATCCCCAGGTATTAGCAGAAATGGCACGGGGTATTGTCGTGGGAGTGCGCTCTTTCCAACACATGTGGTTGAGTTCTAACAGAATTCGAAGGAAGACTTTGTACAGCCAAATCATCCTATTGATACACATCAAAAAAATCACAGAAATGCAGAAGATCAGATTTAACTCTGACTATATAATTTAACTCCGGCAACTTCCCTCTCCCCAGCTCATTATAGAGCCTTCGTTGGGCCTCACCAGTGCACTAAAAATGCCCAGCACATATTTATGAGTTGCATGTCTCATGTTTGGTGTTTCAGCCTACTTTATATTTTTAATGATTTGACTTTTAAACAAATCACGTGTCTTACATTCCAAGAAAAAGCAGGGTCCACCCTTAGTTACCAAGCATTTTTGCACAGGCTGAGATGCAAGTATATTGATACCCCATGGTTATATGAGCAGGAAGCTATGGGCTGAGTAGTTACGGAGACTGCTTTCCTCCATTCCATTTCTACTAAAACCAGATGTTTCTTACCTACTTGCACGTCAACTGCTGGACGACCACAGATCCAAAACATGCCTTGCATTTTACTCTTCCATGGAATCAAAGACTCTCTTCATTGAATGGGACCTTTAAAATCACGTGATTCTGTACTTAACTTACCTTTATAATATTCCCAATAAGTAATTCATCTCTGAGTCTCTGCTTTATAAAAGGCAAGGTATTTGGAGTGGTCTGAATCATGGATGTTGGGGGTAACACCCAGGGTTTTCAATCCCAGGTCCCTCACAGGAGTGGTTAATATTGGTAATTTACTTCCTCCTCTAAGATCCAATTTCATTCTATGAAAATAATGATGGAAATAATTGTACCTACTCCCTGAGATTCTGGCAGAAAATTTATGAGGCAATGCCTATATAATGAGTTTAACACAGGACCAGATAAGTGTGGTAAGAGCTCAATAAATGATAATATCTAAATCTATCTATGCATCGTATTAACTCTATATGCAATATGGTTTTATTGAAATACATAAGTAATATAGATTCAAAAAAGAAAGTTTGGATAATATGAAATTAAAGAACAAAAAATCATGCAGAATCTGTTTGATGAATGCCAAAATTTGTTAAATTTGGTGCTTTTTCTTCTAAGCTTTTTTTCCTCTGAATATTCTACTTTGCATAGTTGAGATTATATATATATATATGCACTTTTGAAACATATTTTAAATATTATAACTGAAGTCATTCTCCATGTTATTAAAAATGCTACACCAACATCATTTTTAATCATTGATTAACTTTCCATCATATAGCCTTACTCCAATTTATCTAACAATGCCCCAGTTTTTGAACATTGAGGAAAAACATATTTTTCAAGCCATATTTGCATAAAAACGTGAGAAATATCCACACTGACACAGGGTTTGTTGGAAAGTAAAGAGGGTAATACATGCCTAACATAAGCAGGAGAAAAAAGATAAAGGATAAGATACTGAGAATGATTTTCTTTCTTCTAATTCTTCATTATACTGATACTAATGCTAATACTGTTAGCAGTAATAATTCTTACTGAGTGCCAGAAATGCTGCATTATTTGATCCAGTTGTCTCAAAAGACTCCTGAGTTAGCTTTTAATATGCTGTTTCATAGAGAGAAAATGAAACATAAGAGACAAACATGTTGTAAAGTTCATGGCACTAGTGGCTGAGTTAAGATTTTAATCTAAATCTCAAATGTCCTAGTTTCTTCACAAGTCCAGGTGGCTAGCCTAGTCTTGGTCGGCCTGAGAGTCTCACCCTGGTGACAGGTATGATTCTCTTGACAGCAATAGCAGAGCTGAGATTCTTCTTTAGAACACAGTGCAGATGCTACCAGAATAAGGAAACCTTCCATTAAGAAGGACATGCTGCTCAGGAATTGAAAACAAGCTACACCTATATGCTATTCTGGTTGATGCCTTAACACCTTAAATTCCACGGGACATGATGAGTACAAGCCAATTATGGCAATCCTAGGCCCTTTGCCAATGATTCATTTAGGAATGGTCATGGGACCCAATTCTGGCAATAAGCTTTGAGGGAATTTTTGCAAGAAAGTGGAGGGAAGGGTGGAATTTATGTAAATTTTTTAGACTGAAGATAACCAATGAATAATGACCCTTTTGCTAGCTCTGCAGTGTTTGGTCTGAATGTGTCACCTGGAGCTGCCACAGTTCCCTTGTTAATGGACTAAGGATGAAGTTAGCATGAAGGACATCAATGTGGAGACATGACACAGACTTCTGTCAGTAAAGATCTGCCATATTAACCTTCCTCTAGACTTGCCATTATGAAAGATAATGAGTGTCCTCATTGCTTAAGCCTGTGTTAAGTCAGGTCATCTGTTCCTTGCTGCTGAAAGCATCCTATCTGACTTCAAGAGGATCTATGGGGACCTAAAACCTTCCACTCGAACTATCAATATGTTACACTTGCTAAAGACATAATGATTTTGACCATACTTTTACATCTACAAAATAAGCTGATGTACAAAATAGACCTAGAGACAAAGAAGTAGGGATCAGACTGACAAACCTCAGAGTGAGGGGGCAGGGGGAAGAGATAAACCAAAGAACTTATATGCATGTATGCATAACCAATGGACATAGACAACAATACTGTGAAGGGGCGGGGAGGAGAGTGTCAATGGGGGAAAAAGGAGAAACATCTGTAACAAAAATAAATTAATTAAAATGAAAAAAAAACCTCATAACTCACTTCTCATAGTTTGGGGCAAATAGATATTATTCCATTTAAATAATGGGACATCTGAAACTGAAAAATTAAGCAGCTTGACAAAAAGTAGTTTAAATAAGTATTGGTGTCAGAATTTGAATGAAGAGACTATGGCACCAGGATGCACAATTTTCATGATCTATATAAACTCACCTTTGGATTCTGCTTTGAGGCAAGTCCATTATTTCGTGGTCATATTCCACTTGATCTTTGACACAATCTTACCACTTGAAATGCAGTTTTGTATTCACTCTTGAGTATACTGTAGTCTAAGTGGGCAAGCAAGCTTTACAAGGTCGTGCAGCTAGGTGAGCCATAGACTCACAGTCCTCCCTAAAGAGATCGGCTGGAGCACACCAGTGGGCTCACCATGCGGCTTCCCTTGTTTCACTCTCTCCCATGTAAAGTCAGTGCTATGTGGCTAGTTCTGGGCAGTGGGCTGTGAGCAGAATCAGCATGTGTTATTCCAAGTCCAAGGTAGTTAGGAAAAGATGTGAGTCTTTTATGCTCTCTTATCTCTTTATTTGATGAAAATTAAAAGCACCAAGATGTCAAAGTTGCTAAGAAAATAGTAGTCAATATACGGCCTGGATCCAAATTGATGTGGATGAGAGTTACAAAGCCCCAACCTGCATTGGTCTGAACGTGAGCATGGAGTTAAACTGGATAGGTGAAGCCACGGACATTTGGGGAGTGTGTGGGTTACTCCAGCACGCATAGTCAGTCTAATGCAGCTGCAGTAAAGTTGCCAATGGCCAGTTGGCTTACCCATTACCTAAGAAGAGGTTTGGTTTAACTTTTGAGTGCCTAGTAAACAATTTCAAAATATCACACCTTTCTAGGTTTTTAGCTTTTGCTTTCAAATCCTCTGATACAAAGTTCTGGTGATTTTTAAAGCTCTTTATTTCCTTTGTTTTACATGGGTGAATAGTTGCTTTATTTATTATGCAGTTGGTGGTAGTTATGGAGAATTTTTCTTCACTGTGCTTGAGATTTATAGAGCTAGGCTGCCCTTTTATTAGGCAATATATTCAGTTTGGCATTCTTAGGTGCCTAGAGAATTTGGCATAGATGTACTTTTATCATAAAAATATCCTCATAATGATTATTATTAGCATACCCTGTTGTTTATGAAGACTCGGTGCAAGAAAAAAATACACATGTAATTTCGAGAGACTAAGTCTTTTGGTCTTTGAGTAGAACAAATAATGGCATAAATATTTCTGAGGTTTGCTGAATACACTCGCCAAGAAATACGTGAGCTACTAAAATCACAAATAGGGCATCGCTTGAAGCAGAGGTTCCCGGTGCACTGTGGATGTAACACGCCTGAATCTGGCTCCAGGGCACAGCTGCGATTTATTTGAATTTTGAAACCACCAAATCCCTCCTGACTGACTACTGCTCCCGGGACAACGCCAGGCTCCGTCTCGCACGCCCGACATGGCAAAGCCCAGAGAAACACTGACCGTTACCTACTTAAGCTCCTTAACCTACAGGCAAGAGACAGAGAGGTCAAGAGAGCGGGAAACAGTTTTCAGAAGGTCACGAAGCAGTTAGGGCCCAGCCAAATGTGTTCACTGTGTCTTCTTCCACACTTCAGAGTAAGGGAGGCCTGGGCCACCACATCTCCTCCGACGTGTTTCTGCAGCGACAGTCGTCTTGCTCTGCATCTAGAACTTAACAAAACACAAATATAGACTTGAAGCTGGGCGTGGACGCAAGCGTTGACTACTACTGTCCCATTTGTTGAACGCCTGCTGAGTGCCAGAAGCTAAGCTACAGTTTTTAGTTCATGCAAAAATCCCACGAGTTAGGTGCCATCGTCTTCAGGAGGTTTGGAAAAGTTCAGCGGTTTATTACCAAGTCAGCGTCTTCCCATCGAGTGCTCCGACGTCAGACGCTCTCGGGAACCAGTGAAGCACCATTTTCTCCATTTTATATAAAGACAGATGCGGCAAAGGAATGTTGAACAAATTATTGAAAATTTGTTCATTTTAACTGAAATCACAGTAAGTCAGTGAACAAGCTGGAACCAACTACTATAACGAAACTCGGGATGATCAGGAATTATTTTTCTCCTAGCTAAATTATTGTTCTCTGTGTTGGAGTTAATGTCATGTGAAGTAAGAATAGAAGGAGTATAGTCTGAAAAACATTTTTTTCTCTTTCCAAACTTTTGTTTTCCATAGAAAGTGGAGTCTACATAGCATCTGCATTTCACACCTTAAAATATATCTGAGAGTATGATTTCAGTTTTTAGAAGGAAAGAGAAGAAGGAATTTGGCACGTAACAGCACCCGCTGATGCTGTGTTGTCGTCTGTGGGGACATGACTGTAGACACCAGAGCCAGCAAGGCCCTGACACAGGGACACATTCGGGAAGATACCCTGCCCTGCACCCTTGGGCCCGGCAATACAGCTCATAACATTCTATCGGCACACCTGTCCCCAAGAAAACGCTCCATTTGACAATTTATTTCAGACTTTGCCTACTTCTGGAATGAGAGTAGCTGCCCAGTGAAACTGAATTTAGATCATTAAGTGTCTTGAAAACCAGTTACCCCACTAACTTCTTTTGCATATGGAAAAACTGTGGTCCACAGAGGGCAGTGGCTTGTCTAAGGTCTTGAAGTTAGATTAGTAACAAAGTCTAAACCATAAGGAAGGTTATTACGAATCTCACATCGTGATCAGCAAAATGCCGAGAAGCCTAGACATATAATCTGTAAACAAAGTCATGGTGAGCTGGAGGCAGACAAAGCTGGAGAAAAGAGTTTGCGGTGACTCTAAGCCAAAGGCAGAGCTGAGAAAGTAAAGTTGGCAAAGAAGAAATCATCTATATTCATTTAGCCGGCATTTATCAGTCAATTCATCCATGTAAAAGCATGACCCTGGTGCTGAGGGCAATGAGGGATGAACAACTGCATTGACCGTGTCGTCAAGGCGCTCACATTCTACTATGGGAGAGCGGACCTTAGTCACAAAGATTGCAAGAGATACATTTGAAAAAGCAGTGTAGATAAATGGTATTGGGAGTGGAGAACAAACAGATTTCATATATGATCAATCATCTTTAGCCTACTTAACTTGAAGAAATCTGTTCATAATTTGGAGAGTCTCACATTGTTAGAGCTAATACAATGTCTCCACCTTAGGAATCTTTGTGAAAAAGTACAGAACAACTGATTAAAATAAAAAAGAAATAATAGATGTTAGGTCTTCTCTTCCTCAGCTCCCTCCTTCCACACAGCTACCTCAGACTGCCCTTGAATGTCATTTTTTTTCTTTCAAGCCTACCTTAGGTGTTAATGGCTTCATTTCTCATTTATTTGTATCTATTGTCTGCTGACCACTAAGGATGCCATTGACATATACATTCTATCAACCACCAGCCAGCATAACAGACACATGACATAATTAACTCTACTTTCAGAAGGAAAGATGCAATAGAGATGCTAATGTCCTTTTCCAAAAGCCACACGGCTAGAAAGAAACTGGAGCTTGGATTCCAATCCTGGAACCAAATCTCTAACTATAAAGAGGGAAAATATCAATTTGAGTATAATAAAATAAAAAATGTATATTCATATGACATCATTAAAACTATGTATACACCTATTTAAATGATAAATATAAATATATCCAAACTAAATATCTATATTTCATCTCTATATCATTTACCTAGATGAGATAAATAGTGAGAAGGGGAGGGAGGGAAGGAGGGGAGAAGGGGGAAAGAGAGAGACAGAGAGAAGATAAATGAAATTTTCCTCTTAAATTATATATTTTTTTCTCCCCATACTGGGTATGGGCAATAAAAGGGTACTATTCTCACAAAGTTCTGCTATATTTTTTTCTGTATTAGGCAACTCAATTTCCCTTCTTTGGGCTTCAGGAAAGCAAACACTAAAGAGGCATGTAATGAATAAAATTAAATATGCAGATGTCAGCCTCAGAATGTTCTGGTGGAAAATTCCAGGTTCAATAAATCGTTAGTTTGTGGACAAATTACCTCATTTCTCTTTAACCTAGTTTTATCATCTTTAAAATGGGGAAACAGTGGTAAATATACCTAGGCATACAAACATTAAAGGTGATCATGTAATTAGAATGCTGAAAACAGTGCTTAACATCAGTCAAAAATTCAAAAATTTGGATCTTTTGATTCTTTGCAGAAAGAAACATGTCCAGGCGTATAGAATGAGAATGTTACTAGTTTCCTTTGGTGATGGATTTAAGAAAGGACAGGGTACCTAAGGGTGTTGTAGAGCTAAAAGCCTCAACTATCACCAGTGAGAGAAGAAAACAAGGAATTTAAAATGTTTCAGGAATAATAATATCCAGTTGTCTATGTGCTGGCTACACAAATAAACACAAACAGGTGAATGAGAGAAAAAAAAAAGTAAAAAGCAACTGGTTTAAATTTTGTCTCTGATTCGGTTTAGCTGGAAACCTGACACTAACTCCTACTTATCCAGTGAGTCTCCCTTGCAATGCTCCTTTCCAGAGAAGACTTGCTGACCTCCTTGAATAGATTCTTCATCTTGATACGTGGACTTCTAAGACCCCATAGTTCTCTTTCATAGAGTTGGTTTTCTAGGACTCCATACTGTCAGTACTATCATCTTAGTTATGTGATCATTTCTAATAACTTCTTACTTCCTGCCTCCACCACTCAAAGGTAAGACCTCTGGGGGCAGGAATGTCACTCATGTTTACCACCCGCCCTCACTTTGCCTGTGATGGTACCTACCACAACTAACAGATAAAATAATAGGAGAATAAATATGAGCATGCAAAGAAGAGAAACAAAAGAAAGGAGGGAAGAGACAGAAATGTGAGAGAAAGAACTGATGCTGGCATTTGATTAAAATCTTTTGAAGTCAAGTTTGGAGCTTTTCTCTTTCATAGTCTGGACTCCTTTCTACCCTCCTCCTTTCCTCCATCTATTTCATTTCATTGAAAAACATAATTCAGATTAGTATATGGCTGGAAGCTGGACTTACCTCTCAGGTCTGAGAGAAGCTTTTCTTACTAGTTGACTTGATACTTCCACAAACACTTGTAAACACAGACAGCGGAGAGGTTGGCCTTGAACTGTATTTACCGGCTCACTTTTAGGAGAGTCCTAAAGAGGCCCAGCGGGCCATGAAGGCGATTAGCTTGCCAATAGTCGTTGTCAGTCACCTTGAAGAGTTAGATCTACAACACTGCTTCAAGCATGGGAGTGGGTGCCTTTAACCACTAGGCCTCCTTGCCTCTAGTCTGCTTTAGTCATGGGTCATCTTGACTCTCCCCTGGGTTAAGGGGTCAGTCTTCTAATTCTTGGTTTCTGGGCCAGGTACATCTTTACAGACTGTTGAAAATAAAGTTACCTCCAGCAGTGAGGCATGCTCAAGTGACCCCTTTACACCCAACATTTTCTCGTGGTCATGTGATTGACATGGGTCAGTCGACCGTTCTGGTTCTGCCATCCCCTCTGGTTATCAGGGGCCCAGCTCCTTCTAGACACTCATGTTAGTACCTGGGACACTTCCAGAAAGAGCCTCAGAGACAAAAGTCATCATCCCTCCTGTGCATTTAAAAATAATGATTGAATGAAAGCCCAGAGAAGGGAAGTGACTTGACTAAGGTTTTATCTTATGAGACATTATAACAGAATTCGATCTAGACTCGGGTATCCTTGACCTAAGTCCTAAGTACCATGTGGGAAGATAACTCCTTTTGTTTCTTTTTAATGCAGTGTAGATACAGAGACAAGCCCAGGGCTATTTCCATGGCCAAATTGCCAGGCCCTCATTAGACATTCCACAAACCCTCTTCCATTAAGTCAGCACAGAAGGGAAGAGGCTTCTTCTCCATTCTTCCGCTTTTCAGCATCACATTTAAGCGTAGACTCTGAATATCCCCTACCCCAACACACAGGTACATGTGTCTTAATTTAGACAAGACTTGAGATCTACTGAATAACCTACTAAATACAGGCAAACACAGCATGGAGACTGTTTAAATCTTATTAGTGATCACTAAGGGGTGACCCAAGGGCAATGACTCTGCTCTCCTAGTGAAACTCCCCTCTCCAAGCACCTTGGAAAAATAAACAGAAAGAAAAACAAGATCCACATTTTTCATTTTTGTTAACTTTGCAACATGTGGTAACCAAGTAGGTGACTGATAGGAAACGGTTATAATTAAGCCCTTTTCTCCTGGTGACTTGCCGGAGCTGGGAGTCTGCTGGGAGCGATAAGCAAGTTCTGTTCTACTGAATATTTTGATGTTGTCTTTTGAAATTTACAGCTATAGTGTATAAAACTTTTTTTTTTTTAAGTTTAGGTTGTGGGAGACTGAAAACCTTATAAACAATTATATGTGAATTGGAAATTCAATATTAAATGTTGAACAAAGGGTATATTTTCTAATTCCAATGAAGCTGTATTTTTCTAACGGGCGCCCGTGATTCAAAGATATTTAAATTGGAAGAAAAAAGCCTCTAGTCTTCCAGTTAGTTATAAGACCCTGGTGTACAGAGGTACTTTATAACAGCATGGGAGTTTATAATCCCCCAGTACAAGGATAAGAAATTTGCGATGAGAGAAGTCTTTAATCTTACACTTACATAACTGCACTTTTTTTTTTAGATTTAAATTGTACAAATCAAAAAAAAAATGTAGATCGCTTTGTTCTTTTCTAAAGGGTACTCATAGATAAATGATGACTGGTTAGAGCCTATTGAACGTTTGAAACATTTGTAGAATGTAATTTGTTCATTCCACATACATCAAAAAAGTAACTGGTGTTAAATTACAGCATGAAGAAATTAAAAGGCAAAAGTGAGCAGTTGGGTTTAAATGGATACTCTGAGATTTGTAGAGAATGTCAAAAGAGTTCAAGTGTTCATAATGTGAAAGTAAACATTTGGGCATACTGTAAGAAGGCTTTATCCCAATGTAAGATAATAGAGTTCTTCATGAGAGAAGTTATAAAGAGAAGACTTTTAGTCTAGCTCATTTACTTTCCATATGTTTTATTAATAAACTATCATGCCAGAAAAGTAATGTTCTTGTATGCCCTCTTCTTCATTTAACTTGATCTAGTTTCCCTATAAAGTTAATTCCTGAGTAAATCAAACCAATCATAATTTTCCTTTCTCTTACGGATTTTTTTTCATTTATCAGAAAACCTACTAGATCAACAAGATATATATTTGTGGAGACTTGAGGGTGGGAGGCTACAGAGGGGTACTTGGTCCTAGGATCTAGAAATACCCAAAAACTATAGTCATCTGGGAAGATACAGACATAAAGTAGGCAAAGGCAGGAAAATGTTACTTTGCACATGGCTGGCACTGGCCTTAAATTTAGCAGGCTGGGCTGGGTTATGAGAATTCTTTTGCTATGGTTTGAAATTTTAAATGGTATATTTCTTTACAACTAAATTTGCATCTTGGAACTGACCACTTTGATTAGTCTAAAATAAAAACATTAAACTACAACAAGAACAAAAAGAGTATAAACAAAATCAAAGAAAACAAAAGCATAAAGCCAAAGAATAGGATCAAAGAGAGATGTTTAACCCTTAAATGAATAATGAATGCACCCCAATTCTATCCACATATTTACCTAATATCACATAGCTACCTAATAAATGTCCAGAAGAGTAAATAGCTAGGTCAGTACACTTCTTCCTTTAAACTGAAGCAGAAGGAAAACAGAATGCACCCATGGCTTTAAGGGCAAAGTTTTAAAAACAGAACACCAAAGGTTCTAATCAGATAGACCAAAAAAAAGTGACCTGAACTACAATAAAAATAAAAATACACATTCATAAAAAATCTCTATTGTTCAAAAGTGATTAAAGAAGACAATTTAGGTCATGCAAATAAACTGTATTAAATTATTCATGAAGTGGTCAGTCTCTTTTCAGAGAACTGCAAAATGGGGCAGAAGGCAATAAACTTTTATAGGAAAAATAGTAAAGAGCAAAGAAGAGAAATAGAAAATATCTGATTGGCTAGGGCCACGTAGTCAACCTTGTCTGGGGTGATGAAGCCCAGAACTGGCTTGGTGCTTGGAGATCGGCTGACCGAATCAAACGTGTTGTCTGGTCAAGCAGAGCATTGCAGGGAATGAAAGGTATCGAAGTTTCAGTGTGCTGATACGGCACCACGGGTAGGAGCAGCTCCGTTTGGAGCCTAGAAATGTGTTTCAACACTGTCTATCTGGATAAGAGAGGGGAAGGGAGGAATAAATATATGTAGTAAAACATTAATATTTGAGGAATCTGAGTTAAGGGTCACCAGTAAGATTTTTTTCCTTCAGTGCTTTGAAGTGCATATATCTAACAAAGGACTCATTTATAATACATAAAGAATGCCTACAAATCAATAAGAACAAAGCAAAGAATATTTTTAAACTGGCAAAACATACAAACAGATGTTCAAATTCACTAGTAATTATGGAAACAAAAATTAAAACAACAATGTAATACCACAACATGCCCAAATCAATAGGAAGGAAGGAAGGAAGGAAGGAAGGAAGGAAGGAAGGAAGGAAGGAAGGAAGGAAGGGAGGGAGGGAGGGAGGGAGGGAGGGAGGGAGGGAGGGAGGGAGGGAGGGAGGAAGGAAGGAAGGAAGATGAAAAAATGAGGAGGCGGGGCTAGGCAATTTCAAGTATTGACAAGGATTTGGAGTAACCAGGATTTCTGGTGGAAATGTAATATGGTACAACCAATTGCTTGATATTTTCTCAGGCTGAACTTCTCACAGCCAGCAGCTCTCCAACAACTCAAAGGTATGTACTCATAAGAGCACTCACATGGTCACCAAAAGACATGTACAAAATGTGTATTTTAAAAAATGTTCACAGCAACACAATTTTAATAGTAAAAAGTTGAAAACGATCTAAATGCCCATCTGTAATACAGTAGATAATTGGTCAAGGTATATCCACACAACAGATTACAATATAAAAATGAGAACGAAGGCACCCCAGCTATACAACACGTGATGAATGACCGTTATAAAGATTAAGCAAAAGCAGTTCAACACCAAAGAGTACATACAGTACAATGCCATTTATATGAATTTCAAAAGTGAGCAAAACTAATCTGGTATTTGAAGTCCTGATAAGGGTTCATCTTGAGGGTGGGCAGGGAAAGTATTGATTGGAATGGGGTAAAGGAGAGACCTTGGGAAGAAGAGATGCTGAGACTCAACTGTGATCATTTTATAAAAATTGATCTTTATGATTTGTGCAATTTTATACATATATTTTATATTTCATTGAAATTTACCTAAAAAATAATAGAATTAAAGATTATTAAGGAGGACCTTTTCACCCAGAAGAGTATTGAGTATTTCTTGAGTTCAGGTATTACATGGATCATTATATATGTGTGTGTGTGTGTGTGTGTGTGTGTGTGTGTGTATCTAAATAAAGTTCCAAGGGCTCAGTTTGTCCAGAGAAAATGGTGTGAATAATATTTAATTTAAGGAAATAAAATCCTAGTTTAATAAACCTGTTTTTTTTTTATCCTCACCTGAGGACATTTTTTCATTTTTTGTTCAGATAGAGTGGGAGAGAGAGAGAGGAAGAGAGAGAGAGAGAAACATCGATGTGAAAGGGACACATCGAGTGGCTGCCACCCACACGACCAACCAGGGCCGGGGACAAACTGCAACCGAGGTACATGCCCCTAGCGGGAACCGAACCCAGGTCTCTCTGAACCGCAGGCCGACGCTCTAACCGCTGAGCCAAACCGGTCAGGGCAATAAACCTGTTTTTAATTGTTGTAATCACAACCAATAAGAAATTTTATCATCCTAAGTTATAAATGTAGGTTTAATTTTTTTTTAATCTTATGAATCTTCTGGTCTCCAGTTTTAGAAACACTAAATGTAGCAGTCAGGGCAGACTAGGATATACTGTGGAAAACTGAAAATCTCAGGCAGTTCAAATAACACGTTTCATTTATCCTTTAAAACTCATGTGCATCATGGGTCATCAGATGACTCTGCCCTACATCATCCTACTCTAGGACCTCGGTCACTGGAGGAACCGCCAGTGCTGTCGGTCACAGGGGCAGAGGGAAAGGGACAGTGAGAAATCATTCACCACTTTTTAGTGTTTTCCCCTGAAAAAGTGATACAAATCAGCACCTCTCACATCTCGTTCCCCTAACAAGCCAACTGGCTCTACCTAACACCAGTGAGGGAGGGACTTGCAATACCCTACGCCTCATAGAAACAGCACAAGCTTTTCAATTAGTTCTCACATCACATCAATTAGTCCTCACTTCTATAAGCCTAATCAGGGTGCTTTAACAGCAGTGTGATTAAGTGACACTGGGGACACATCCCAGCCACATGTGGGTCAAATGCAATCACCTTCTATTAATGTCTCAGTGCTTGGCAGAAGGCTTGACCTACAGCCTATGCTCCCTGAGTGTTTGTGGAATGAATAAAGACAGCTGAATGTATAATAAATCTGTGCAAAGGATGTATCAGAAAAAGATACAAAAAAGGGAGGTAAACTTTGAAGAAGGCTGAGAAACATCTGTCAGAGAGGGAGAAAAAGAGAAAATCAGTAAGGAGGGTCAAAGGGATACTGTAAATAATGACAAGGAAGTAGAACAAAGCATGATGGACAAATTTGAATGTCTATCTTGGCCAAGTACATGTTATAAATGAACAAAACGACCCAGCAATGAGATGATAGGAAGGGGTAGGGATTGTGGCACACAGGACAATTCCCTCCTCCTCTATACAGTTCACACATTACTTAGGTCTAGCTAATTATTGCCATACAGGAATATGAACTCACTATTTCTAGACCTATTCCTTTTTTTTTTCAGAGTTGCCAAAGTTTTAGCTTTTTAACTAAAATATCCCAATTTTTAAGCACCAAATAAGTCAACAAAACACTTCTTTTCATCAGATTTAGACTATGGGATATTGAAGTGTCACTATCTCTTGTAACAAGTGAAATTTAGAGAATGCTGATTGCTTGTAGTAACGACATTGGAGCTGAAGGCTGAAACTTGGTTGTGGAGGATTTCATATGAAGAGCTTTAAATATGTTCCTCCTGTGTTTACAGAAATGTAAATAAAACATTGACACAACTTGAAAATACATAAAAGCTGATATATATTTTTATTATTTTTAATACTTAATTTATTGATATTTTTTATTGCAGATGTCCCTCCTTTTCCCCCCTTTGCCATCCTCCTCCCTGCTCCACTCCCCAACCTTCAACACACTGTTGTCTCTGTCCATTGGTTATGCATCTATGCATATATGTTCTTTGATTCATCTCTTCCCAACGCCCCCCCCCCCAGCCCCCTTCCCTCTGAGGTTTGCCACTCTGTTGCCTACTTCCATGTCTCTGGACCTATTTTGTTCATCAGCTTGTTTTGTTCATTATATTTAACAATTAAGTAAAATCACGTGATATTTGTCTTTCTTTGATTGGTTTATTTTGCTTAGCATAATACTCTCCAGGTCCCTCCAGGTCAGTCTCAAAAGATAAGAGATCTTTCTTCCTTACAGCTGTAAATGTACCACACCTTTTTTATCCATTCATCTACTGATGGACACTTGGGCTGTTTCCAGATCTTAGCTATTGTAACGAGCACTGCTATGAACATAGGGGTGCATATATTCTTTTGGATTGGTGTTTCAGACTAACAAATAAGGGGTTAATTTTCAAACTATATAAAGTACTCATAAAAATCAACAAAAGGAAGACAAACAATCCAATTAAAAATGGGCAGAGGACCTGAATAGACACTTCTCCAAACAGGACATACAAATGGCCAAGAGACATATGAAAAATTGCTCAACGTCACTAATCATCAGAGAGATGCAAATTAAAATGACTATGAGGTATCACCTCACACCTGCCAGAATGGCTGCCATCAACAAATCATCAAACAACAAGTGCTGGTGAGGGTGTGGAGAAAAGGGGACTATAATACACTGCTGGTGGGAATGCAGACTGGTGCAGCCACTATGGAAAACAATATGGAGTTTGCTCAAACAATAAAAAACTGAACTGCCATTTGACTCAGTGATCCCACTTCTGGGAATATGTCGTAAGAAGCCTGAAAAAGTGATATTAATGGTTCTAAAATTTACCCTGGTTTCAAAAGTTTCCCAGCAGTCATTGTTTCCTATCTATAAGAAAAAGAAACATATTGTTTTCTCAGTTGGTGTTGTTGATTTTGTGGGATAATAGTTCAAGGGTATCAACAATAAAAATAGAATGTTTACCACAAGTATTTTGTTGTTAAAATATTCAAAATCATTTGGCTTTCATCATGATCAAACATTTATTGAGCAAATATAATGTAACATGTTTCAGCCTAAGTTAAGCAGATAGAGCAAGGTCAAAATGTTCCCATAACGTAAACATTTCAGAGCCAACTGAAAAATAAAAGAATGCCTCTCATTAAGTATTTAATTTAATTTTTTTTTCTGTGCTTGGGGCTAATAGTGCCTGAGCACATAGTTCTTAATTTCATTAGTAGGCATTTATGAGTCCCAGCGGCGGGTGGATGGAAGAAATATAAACTTTAGGGTATTTCTTTCTTATTAAGATAAAATGCAAAACAATTCATTGTAATTTTCAGGGTCAAAATAGAGCAGTCTTTTGTGGCTGCTTCTGGGGAGCATTTGTCAGTGTCCCCATTCCACAAAAGAAAGCATTAGTCCAAATATCTAGAATAAAAATTCATCCAGTAGACATGCTTTAATTTGAGCACATACTCAAAATTTTCTGTGATATTAACTCCTGGAATCTAAAGAGAGCTCAAAAGTGACCACTTATGCCTAAATTTTTAATTCATTCCTTTTGGTTCCATATTCTCATCCATCTCCACTAACAACTGCAGGTGTCGATAATGCCAGGATAAAGTTGGCGAGGAGAGAAACTTTCTAGTCTTCTTTACAGGATTCATATTGTCTTTACAAATTTCACACTCCTGTCCAATCTCACACATGTAGGGCTTCATTTTATGAAAAGTACATGACTGAATGGAGCATGCAACCCTCATGTCTCATTCCCAACTTATAATGCCCTCACAGCCTTCAAGGCACTTAGTCAAGCAGAGGCAATTCCATCAGCAGTGGGAATCTGTGCAAATTCTACCGTGGCTTATGCAGGTAATCTCACCCAGAGAAACAAGGACAGAGTAGGGATAGTGACCAAAAATGACATGGTAGTATCTTGAGGTGATAAGCATTTACCTAATCCAACAGTCTACCTACCTCCAAATGTGCTACACACACTCGAGTTGTTCAGTGAGCATGGACAGACGTACCCCATAGATAAGAAGATAAAGAGAGAATAGACCACTATTCCTTTTAAAATCCTGCCTATCTTATTCTTGCATAGAGTAGAGAAATCAGAAGAATGTTCTTGATATTTGTTTTATTTTGTCCCCAGTTCATATGGGCTCTGGTATCAGATTGAGGGAGATGTAAATCCAGCTTAATTGACCTAACGGTACCTTAATTCCATCAGCAGTAAAAGGGGTTAGAATACTACCTGTACTGTAGTACTTTTGTGTCAAAAGAGATATTATCTATTCAATGCATCACATAATACTTGTACAAAATAAGAACTCAATTATTATTATTGCTGCTTTAATTGTTGTTGTTGGGGGGCCGGGCGGCAGTATTATTTTTTTCTCTCCACAGTAGGGACTGGTTCATTATAACTGTGAATTAACTGACACTTGAAAATGTCCTTGAATATTTTCTCTCTTTTTCTTCAGTAAGTGTACGCTTGTTTATTTCAGCCTTCAGATATTCACCCAACTAAAGGAGGTCATTCCAAGTTTTTCTGGTTTCTATAGGTTTTAGGACACTGATTCAGTAGAGTACAAATTCACACACACACACACATACATACACACTCACACTCACACTCACACTCACAGGTGCAGACCCATGGATCTTTTTCCCCAGTCATTTATGCATTCATTCCACAAATGCTTATTTGCATATGATGACTCTGTACTATATCTCAAGGTTGCCTTGGCTGCAGTCTACAGAATTTGTAAGGAAGACAATTTTTTTTAATGTATTTTAGATGCATATTGTGTGTGAAGGGGGGTGGTATTCAGGGGATATAAATGCTCTAAGATTGTTTATTTTTCAGCTGGTGGAACCGCTGCAAAGCAAAGTTAAATAAGTGGTGTGAAAGCTTTGGAACATTTGCCCTGGGGGCAGAACCACAGGCTTCCAGTGAGAGCCCTCTGCAAACAACCACCTTCCACAAACATCACTCTTTCTAAACATGCCAAAACCCTGTCTGCAGGTCACTAGTCTTGCTTTTTAACCTCTAGCTTGGGCCAGGTTTAGCCCAGTTTAGCTGTGTCACTTAATGATGGGCCCTGCTCCTTCCTTGGACTTCACTCTTGACACACTGATTGGCATGTGGTCTTCTTTCTGAGATTTTGACTGACAACCCATTCCTGAGTCTGGCTTCAGATGCTTTCCTAAAAAGCATGAAAGCTCACCCCAGCCCCACTTATCTTCACTGACTGTTTTTGTTGTTGTCATTGTTTTCACCTAATTAATTCTACGTCAGGGACCACTTTGCAGTTATCTGTCTCTAGATATGTGTGTTTAAAAATCCTCCACTGGACAGCTAGAAGCTTGGTGCCTGCTTCTTCTCTGCTCCTCCTCCCCTGCATAAATTTCCCTAAAACATATTGGGTTTCTAATTAAAGGAATCATATTGCTCCATAATTATTGGCCTACTGGATGTACTAGCATCCTCTGGAGCTCATGCCCAGAAGGTTTATAGCTGAGTTCAGTTAGTATCTGTTGAGTTAATTGATCAAATTCCACCAATGTTCATTTTCCATAACCAACTTTTATTCAGGGCTGGTGCACTTTAAAAATATGAAGTGATTATCATTTAACAGCTATTGTGCAAACCATTTACAAAGAATTGTTCTCAGTTTTCTTTACCAAAGCACAACTCCCCAGTATGATTCCCTCCCATCATCTCTCTGAACACAAGCCCTGGTATTGACTACCTTACTCACACACAGCAAGCCAGCAGGGCAGTGCAAAGTACATGCGATACGTAGGCAAACAGATCTGGGTTCAAATTCCAGTTTACTTCCTTATTAGTTGCAGGAACCAAGGCAAGTCTCGTAACTTCTGGGAGTTTCACATCACTCATCCACAAATTAGGGATATTGTCTGCATTCCAGGGTTTCACTGAATAGTAAATTATATCACAGATATATACATAGACATATGTGTGTCACTAAGTTATATTGTGTATGTGTGGAATTTGATCCCCAGTAAATACCTAATGAGCAAAATAGTTATTGTCATTATTCCTTACTGTAGAAAAAGAAAAGGAGAGATTTCCTTGGACCAGAAGTCAACATGATTTAGGTTTAAGGAAGATTTGTTAAAAAAAATACAAAACGATCAATAGATAGATAGATAGATAAAGATAGATAGAATTAACTTTTAAAATTCTTGAGACTAAATGTATACAAGTTCAACCCATAAAGTAGCCCACCCACTCTAGGAATCAGCCCTAGAGCTTGACTCCCTCCTTCTGTTTATATAGAGTCTACTAACTTCAGCCCTTGAAATTCCAGTCCCTGAAGCTTTTGGTCAGATCTTGTTTGTTGCTATAATGTGGCTGCCAATTGTCTGCCCCCAGCCAGCTCTGTGGGTTATACCATCAGGCCCCACTTAAGTCCACCTCCAGCCTCACCAAGGCACTGATGTGCTCTATCACTCCCCCTCAGCCAGGGAGCTCAAATAGCCTCTGGCTTCAATTGCTCGTTTGAAAATCAAAATTGAGAGAGAGAGAGAGAAAACAGAAATGAAGACGGTTCTCTCATCCATCCAGTGGTATCAAACACCTTCTCCAAGGGAAATGTCATCTCAATTAGGCTCACCTGATTACATCACCTGGTCACCCCTGAGAGTTTGCACATGCTGGTGGGTAGCCCAGCCCAGCTTCTGCCAAGCATCTGCTGTCTCCTGCTTGATGTCCTTCTATGCCCCAGAATCCCTTCCTGTCTGAAGTGAGAGTCCAGTTCACTGCCTTTCAGGGAGATGGCAAGCGAAGCTTTCTGACAAGAGCTTACTAGGGGAGCTCTGGTGAGACCGTGCCGTTCGGACGACCTCAGTGACTGGTGGATTGGGTTGCAAGTTAACCGCTTTCTGCACATATTACTGAGCATCTGTACACTTCAAATTGAGTACCATTCATGGGGAATATTATGTAAAGCTCTCCCCGTGTGCTGACATCCAAAGCCACCTTAGCACCTTGTTGCCCTACCCCTCCCTACAGCCCCTGTTTCCTTATACAGTGCTGTGTGCTGGCCATACCAAATTTCCTTGGCATCTCCCCCAACGCAATGCCACTTCCATAAATAAACTCTCAGCGTATCACTATTCCCCAAGTTCCCAAAGGCCTTGCCTCCCTTCATTCTTGCACTTTATACTCTGTGAAAATCATTCTAAAATAAGATTTCCTTCAAAAGGCTTTTCTGAATTTTGTACCCCACACAATCCTAAAATTAAAAGACACAACAAAATGAAGCATGAAGACCCGATCTGTTCATTTCCTGTGACACAACACATTGATATAGATTGTACCCTGGGATGGTGTTGATGTCGATGATAATAATGATGATAATTTAGGTGCATGTCTTCTTTTCAACATTAGAAAGTGAAGTTCTTACAGAATACCTTAATGTTTCTTCCTCTTGAGCATGTTGAATACACATAATGAGTGCTCGTTAACTTTGGTTGCATTGGATTGAGTGGTGTATAGAGAAAACTCAAACACTGTGTTCTTGGCGTATTTGGTGCTTGAAACTTCTGAGCTGTTTTCACTGCAATGACTTTCCTTTAGACCTTTTCTCCATCTTTCAAAAATAGATTGTATCTTTGGAAACTACCAGGCTAAGGGTAATTGAAGGCTTGCAAATGCAAACGATATAGGCTTTACATTTTAAACAATTACTTTACATCAATTTTCTTGTACTATTTTATGGCTGGGATCTCTTCTCTAAGCCAAAGCAAAGAGCATATTAAGCTGAGATTATTCATAGGTATTTTGAATCCCATTTGGCATACAGAATTCTGATTATTTCTATTCTATCTGACACACTCTTTCTTTAAAAAGGGTAAAATAAATGTAGCAAGAAGCACTCTTATAAGAAGGAAAAAAAAAGATAGTGGATATCTAATGATAATAATTGTGGCTGTTAAAATGTCCATTGTGCTACATCATTTGGAACTTCCTTGAATTTTGATTCCTAGAAAATTAAAGGACATGGGAACAAGGAAGGTGAGTTATAATTCCTCCGTGCATCAGAGAATCTCATTTCCACATGCAGGTGGAATGAGCCGGAAGCCAGCCATGATGCACCAGGGAGGCAGAGAAGGGAGAGTGATCCACGAAGCTGCACGATGTCCATGGTGGGCAGAATGGGTACCTGTAAGTCTTCTCCAGCCTGTAAAACAGGACAGTGGTTTGTTTTGTCTTTAATCACAGGGCTTCATCAAATATATTAAAATTGCTTTCTGGGGCCTTATGCTCTAATAACTTGAAGTGAATGTGTGTCAAGGCAGGCACATAAGAGAGGCATTTTGTTATTTTTGAAATAGACATTCAGAGATTTCGGTTTGTTTGGTGATGAGGGATGTCTGCTTGTTTTGAAGCCTTTGGGAAGAAATGCTTATTCTCACTGTACGTGCTTCATAGTAGAAGCACCCCTCCCCTTGCACCATCTTGGCCTCCACTGAGCATGTGCCCAGCAGAGGAATTTCTCCTGCGATTTATATCCACCCCGACACCCCCGTGATTACCAGTAATGATCCTTCCCGCCCCTTTCCTACCAGCTTTGGGGATTATGTCCCAATTGCAGAGGATGCAGGTCCCCTGGGGAGTGTGTGAAGCTGTAGCTTCCCAATGAAGCAGGCTTATTGTTGGATTCAGCTCCCTAGTTTATTATGTTTGTTAACATCTGATTCCTTTGCTCCCTTCCTTTGTTAATATCTAGCTGCTTATACTAACATTATCAATAACAGACCAAGACTGGAAACTACCCAAATGCCCAGCAGTAGGATGAGCAAATAAGTCGTGATCTATTCACAACAATGAAATATTACACAGCAACAAGAATGGATAATCCTCAGCTGAACAGAACAGTGTGAATGAATCTCAAACGTAACACCAGTGAAAGCAGCCAGGAAAACAAGCATATACTCTGTGGTTTCATTGACATAAATATAAAAATAGGCAAAACTAATATATGCTACTGTAAGTACAAGCAGAAGTTACCCTTGAGGGAGGCAGAGCCGAGAGGAAGTCTGAGGGAGACTCTGGTAATATTTTCTTTCTGCCTTTGGATTGGTGTTGTTATGAGTATAAGTATACTTGTTTTATGACATTCAGTGAACTGCATATTTAAGTGCATTCTTGAATATGTATACAATACTTGAATTATTTTTCAAAGTGTCCCACAGTGGACGATCAAGTTCGTGACCACTCTAGCCTGAAGGAATGGCCTCAGGTCACTGTGTGTGGGTCCCAAAGCCAATCCATGGGAGCACTCCCTCTTGGCTTCTGGAGGGGCTCAGAGACAACTGAGGTGACACCTGAGAACTGTCTGGTGAGTCTCTCAAACCCCTGGCAATTAAATCAGTAACTTTTAAAGTTCCCCAGGTAATGCCAATGTGCCCAGGCCTGGAAATAACTACCTTCTCTACCTCTCAGGCCGTATGAACCCGCTGGCTCAGCACTGGTGTTATGATGGTGCTGACTGGGATTACTTGGACACCCTCCGTTCCCATGTGACCTTCACTCATCTTTAGCTATGTCAATAAGCATGCACTATTTACTAGGTCCTATGTGCTTGGTACTAGGTGCTGGGCCAGGGTTATAAATACAGACTGTAAGCCTCTGGGAGCAAAGATGATATCTTTTTAGTTCTGTGCTATGATCTCAATGCATTGGCACATGTAATGGGCCTCAAAAGAGCTCTGGAGAACTTTTAAAGAAAGCAAGAGTGGAGGAAGTATTTGACATGAAGGGAACGACATCATGCAGGAGTGAAGCCAAAGGCTGTCATCAAAATGAAATGACCACCCGGCCAGTGTGGCTCAGTGGACTGAGTGTCATCCCATGGACTGGGAGGTCCCAGTTAGATTCCTGGTCAGGGCACATGCCCGGGCTGTGGGCTCAATCTCCAGTAGGGGGCGTGCAAGAGGCAGTTGATAGATGTTTCTCACATGGATATTTCTATCTCTGTCTCCCTTAAAAAAAAAATCAATAAAAAACAACAACAACAACAACAACAAAATAACCATCTTCTAATCTCAGGGCATTAGAAGGCTCAACAGTTCCAGAAATGGAAACTGTAACTCCAAAAATAATAATAACTGTATTGTACACAACTAGATTTTGCCTTTATTTCTCTCTCATTATGTTATCCTCTGTTCTTAGTGCAGTGCCTGACATCCTAAAGTTGGTCAGTAAATATTTGTTGAATAAATGAATAATTGAATAAGTGAAAGGAAATTTTCTCTCAGGAAAGGAAGGATAAATAAACATTTATGGAATACCAGCTGTGCTCTGTCACGTTGCAATGGTAGGCATGATTATCCTCATCTCAAAGCTTAAACAAAATACGAGGCCCAGGAAGTAAGGAAAGTCCCAAGGTCACAGGTCTCCTTGGCAGAGCCCAGATCCAAACCCTGATTGTTGCAGTTTGATACCCCTGCTGTGGGCATCGTGCTCCATGAATCAGGGGGGCAGTGATGAGCTGGGGACATAATCCACCCAGGCCCATCTGGCCACTGCTCTCCTTGGAGGCGAGTGCCTTCCCACATCTCCTCCACTACCAAGCCCGGCTTTCCTCTCATTTCTCATATTTATAATTCAGCATCAAATTATCTTATTAACAACATGCTGATTAAGATGTGATAGAAGTGTCACTATGGAGTCAGAGTTGTTTCCATGGAAACTAAATGGCAAACCCCTCTTCCCAGCCTAGAGTTTTATTTGAGTCTCCTGAGAGGAAGGGGAGTGGAATATAGAATTTTGAGAAGAGCCAGTTTTGGTTGAAAAGTAAATCATAAATTGCCAGAAGAAAAGTGAGAAAACTATTGGCAGTTGCTAGATCTTCCTCCCTCTCTCTTTTCCTTCCCCTTCTTTATTTTCCTCCCCCTCTTCCTCTCCCTTCCCACCCCCTGGGCTCCCCTCTCATAAGCATTCCTTCTCTGACCAGGCATCAGGAGCATATTATTGAAACCAGAGCCCTCGGAAGTCGCTGTCATCTGGCTAGAGAAGCAATGAGCTCCAGAATTTTTATGACAATTTTCACTTCTCACTGGTTACAAATCTAAATAAGTCTTTACTTAGAAATGTGGAGTCAACCCATTGTCTGGATTACTTTGTGCTGTATTTTCTTCTTTGCTATACTCCTATATTAGTCTAGGTTCTCCAGAGGAACAAAACCAGTAGGATAGGGAGATGATAGGTATAGATACATGATAGATAGATAGATAGATAGATAGATAGATAGATAGATAGATAGATAGATAGATAGATGATAGATAGATAGACAGATATAGATATATGATTTATATATAAATAATAGGATTTATATATTTATCTATCTATTGAGAGATATTGATTTACTCTAAGGAATTGGTTCATGCAGTAATGGAGGCTAAGAAGTCCCGAGACCTAGAGCAGTCAAGCTGGAGACCCAGGACAGCTGATGGTGTAGCTCAAGTTCCAGTCCAAGTTTGAGTTCAAAGGTAGGGGAAGGATGGAGTCCCAGCTTAAAGACAGTGAGGCAGAGAGAAAGAATTCTTGTTTATTTAGCCTATTATTCTAGCCAGACTTTCAAGGGATTGAATGAGGCCCATCCATAGTGGAGTGCAATCTGCTTTACTCAGTCTGCTGATTCAAATGTTAATCTCACCCAGAAATACCCTCACAGACACACTCAGGAATAATATTTGACCAAATATCTGGGCATTCCATGATCCAGTCAAGTTGACACATAAAACTAACCATCACAACCTCCATTTTAGCAATTTAACCATTGTTCTATTTAAAAGATTTATCACTTGTCTTCTGAGAATGTGTTCATTGGCTTCAGATTTTCTGTTCTATCACTCTCTCAATCTCAGAGCCCAGACTGAGTCCCAACCCCCCAATTCTAGACTGTCACTGAGACACGCCTGCAGACCACTCTCATTCCCCTTGGATCTGACCAATTGCAGGCCCCAAAGTCAGGATAGTTCCCCTCCCTTGGTACTTTTAAAAACAGTAATTTCTAAATTGTGTTCAGAACGTGATAGGTCACATGGCAAGTAGACAAGAATATGATAGGTAAATAGTTGTTGAAAAGATGGCTACATGCGAGAGAATCTGCAAAAACCCCATGTCCAAATTGTTGAGAAACACCAGAAGTCATATTCTTCTCTTGTATTTTTATCATTTATTTTATGTTTATAATCGATATTCCTGGGTAAGGACTCAGAAAAACATTTGTTCATTTCCTCAGGGAGTATCTATTGAGTGTCCTGCGTGTGTAAGACACTATTCTAAGCCCAAGAAATATAGTTATATATGAAATAGTCCCTGCTCTCATGGAGCTTGTACAGGGATGGGCAAAAGTGGGTTAACAATAATAATAATAAGTAGTAATACAATAATTAATAAATAAATAATAACACAAGAATAAACTCTGTTTCTCATACTCACTGTAAACCTACTTTTGCCCCACCCTGTCTTTTAATTGGGGGCAAACAGACAGTAAATAAATAAGTGCTATAAAGATAAATAAAACAGGCAAGGAGCTGAAGCATTGGGTAACATGCTGTTCCATAAAGGGCAGTCAGAGAAAGCATCTCTGAAAAACTCATGTTTAAACAAAAGCCTATATGAAGACAGGGGACAATATGTGGATGTTAGAAGGAGCAATGCAGCAATCTTGAAGTGAGAGCATGGTTTGTAGGTTTAAAAAGGAACAATGGCTGTGTGTCGAGAGCCAGGTGGGAAGACAGGTGGGACAGGAGACTAGAGAGGTAGCAAGAGGCCAGAGTATCTACTGTTTTAGATGCCAGCGTAGGGACTCTCAGAATTTAATGTGTGTGAGACAAGACGCTGGTGGAGGGCTCTGAGAAGTGGTTTTAGAAGGATGACTCAGTGTGGCTTACACATTGCACAGAGGCATGAGATGAGTTGCCATGAGTTATCTGGGAGTTACCATGGCCCTCCAGATGTGACATGGCTGGGCTTTGGGCTAAATGTGCAATAGTGGAGGTGAGGAGAAGTGGAGATTCTGAAAGAACTTCATTCTCCAGTGAGAAATATGTTAAGTTCCATACAATCCAGAGGCTCTCAAGTTTATTTGACCATTGGCCACTTTCCCAGTTAGCTCTCTGCTCAATTATTATTATTATTATTTTGAGTTATCAGTTCAGTTGGAAATAATTAAGTTAGTGCATTATCATACAGTTTATCCTATGTCTAATATATTTCTGTTTCAGATTGTCTTTTTGTGTTTCCTGTGTGTATGCAAGTACCATGGGGTGGTAACATATGAATCTGCCACTTACAGCTTATTTGGATTTATTTATCTCTTTTTCATATGTGAAAATTGGTGAGAGTGTGCTCCTCCTAACATGGGCAATCTTGAAGCCTCCTTCTGAGTGCTGCATGACTACTTCTGTCCAGTGTGTACCTCTGCCTATGTTCAACTGTCAGATTCGGATTCATCCTTCAATGTCACTTCCTCTGTGAAGCCCTCCCTGAACACATATAAACACAGGTATTCTCTCCTGGGTAATTTCAGAGAAGCCTGAGCATCTCTCTCCTGTAGCATTGCTCCCTTCCTCTGGTAGGTTCTGGATGTGTGGACAGACTTCACTCGCTGTGGGTTTCTGGAGGCAGGGGTGGTGCGTAGCCCTCCCTGCATCTGCAGAACCTCTCACTGTGCATGGCCCAAAGCAGTTAGGAACAAATGCCTGATGAGTGACTGCAACGCTTTTCATATTTATGTAGGAAATATTAATGTATTGGTTTGCTTAACAAATATTTATTTAGTTCTTACTAGTGTCACAGGATCTGACACTATGTACATACATGCATAGTAGTCTCCTGGAAGAGATAATCATGTCAATAGAGTTTTACTAGACAGAACGCAACTATAAAATGTGTAGAGTTGATTGAGCATAGAAGGGATTTAGGCAGTAGTAATTTATCAGTGGAAATTCTAGCCAGAGAAAAATCCAGAAGGCAGGGAATGCCATGCATTTTCTGAAGACAGGTAGTTCAGAATGTTTGGAAGTGCTAGAGGGGGTGAGGGTAATAAATAAATGCAGAGGGTTTGCACTCTTTCTAATGGGTATAATGGGTGCAGATTGATGGAGCATAAAAAAAAGTGTTTTGTCAAATGCTTGAATTTCATTTATGTGAGCTTTCTCCCTCAGTTTTTTCTACAGTTGCCATTGAGTCTGAAGTCATTTTCTTCAACAAGCACATGAAAAGTAACAGAAGGTAACTATATGGGGGAAAGGGATCAGGGCATTCATCAGAAAACCCTGAGACCCATGCAGTTAGGGAGCATGAGCTCTGTCTCATAATGATAATATAAACAAAGGGATGGATGAATAGTGTGGTGATGTCGTTCACTTAGTAGACGGATTGGGCTGAATTAATGCTGGGAAATGTTATTTACGTGCCCAAATTTCTCTTAGTTGGTTTACCTGACATTCTTGTGTTATTGTGAAGAAAAAGTTGATACTGGATGCAAGTGGCAAAAAGGGCAGCTACAATGTGTATGAGGATAAATCACAATTATCTTTTTTTAAAAATTTTTTTTCCTTTATTGATTTTGGAGAGAGAGGAAGGGAAAGGGAGAGAGAGTAGAGACATCGATGAGAGAGAACATCAATTGGCCACCTCCTGCATGCCCCCCACTGGGGATTGGGCTCACAACCTGGGCATGTGCCCTGACCGGGAATCGAACCGGTGACCTCTTGGTGCATGGGTCGACGCTCAACCACTGAGCCACACCAGCCGGACAACAATTATCTTTATCATAATTATCATCACATTTTTTTGCTCAATTAAGCATATTTCACTTTTTTTTCTCATCAGACCTAAAATTCAATACAACAATAGCAATGAGCCTATGCATTTAGGGAATACATTAAATGTAATAAAAATGATTGATATTCAAGTTGATATCTCATAGTAATAACTAATCTTCTGTCTTACAAGAAATGCCTTTTGTGAATGGTATTTTCAGGTTATATTTCTCTCTTTTAAGCAATCCTATGAAGAAAAACTCTGCTTTATGTGGCCAATAAATTTTGAGGACACAATATGTCCTATTGTTAATGTATGCCTGAAACCTTCATTAAATAGTAGAGCATCAGAAAAAAGGTTAACACCCATGTGAACTCTGTGCTCTCTCTTTCTATAGGCTATACAGAACATCGACTGCTCTTTTGGCCTTAACATCTAGGAAGCCCAGAACTAGATTTACCACTAAAGTCACAATATTAATTTTTTAAGGATATTTTTTCCTCCCATTTCAATGCTATTTTTCTTTATGCTTGCTATTTTATCATATGCCACTTCAAATCAGCCTTGGAAATGGATGGAATATAAATGAATATATTAGCAAGCAACAGCATAAATAAATGGGAGACGAGAGAGAAAGATATGGAAATTGTAAGATCCGAAAGGGTAATTCTTCCTGTGTAAATTACAATCAACAAATATAGCTGGTGCCCCAGAAGTAATGCATTGTCCTAAAACAATGATTTGAAAATAGAAACAGGGATATTTGACAATTATTAAGAGGTGAGAGGAATGAGTGATGCATTAGTAATTTATGTGAACAAACACTAGAAATCATTAAGGTGCCATAATTTACTAGTATCACTGGCTACATCGAAAAGAAAAGTTAGCAATGCTGCATTTTGACCAAGTGGGGCAGCGGACACTGCTCTACATGGTTAGATGAACTGATAAAATCGGTGCAACCATTTTGCAAGGCGTTTTAGCAATTTCTGTCAACATTTCAAATGCAAACATTTTTGACCCAGCCGCATTTAGAAATCTGTACACTACTTTCATTTACTTAAGTGAAAAAAGTATGCATACAAAAAATGTTTATTGAAGTATGTATTGTAATAGTAAAGTTCTACAAAAAATACTTTAAGGTTATTTATCAATAGTGGGCCAAATAAATGATGGCAATATGTATAATGGAATTATATTCAGCCAGTAAAAAAAATGAGGCAGCTCTTTGTGTATAAATAGGGGGAATTATTTCTAGTGTATGATTTAAAATGTTGGAGAATATATGTTTACTTTATTTGTATTTACTTATAATAAACCATTGTTTGTAGCTAGATATATAAATGATCATAGAGAGACAGACCAATGGACTAATCTATGCAAGATACTCTTACTAGTGATGCTCTAGTATAAGGCATTCATAGAGTGACTTTCAGTATTTAACTGATTTTCATTCTGAAGCATTTTAATATTTCCCATAAGTATCTATAATTGTTATAATAATAATAATAATAACAAAAACCAGTTTTAGGAAAAAGCTTATACAAATTAAATGTACTCTTAAGAAAATGAAAGGATCTACATCATATCACTCTCTCAACAAAGTCCAAAGCAGAGAGTCGATTCATTGTGATATTGACCAACACACAGATTTACATGTGTTAATAAAAATAAAGATAAAGGTATGTTTACCCTGGTCCAGCCAGTAGGCAAAATAGCATAAAGGAGAAAACATTTTTTTAAAAAGACCAACTATATTTTCTTTTATTTTCTGTTGTTCAAAGTGAACCTAGCCTTGTCAATAAAGGACAGATGCTTGCAATGATGCCAAAAATGCCTAGAACTATGTATTTTGTCTGAACAAAAGAACACAGAGGGGATCTGGGGTCAATTTCACTGTCTTCCCTGTTGAAGTCTCTTTTTCTTTTGCATTTTCTCTCTAAATCTCTCTCTCTCTCTCTCTCCCTCCCTCCCTCATGTTCCTCCTTCTCCTGTAACCCCCCACCAGTGCCAATTTATATTTTAAAACTCTTGCAGTTTTACAACTGTACAGGGCTTGATATATTTAATGCTTTTTTTATAGATGAAAACATAAATAAAATCTATAGGAAAAAGAAACAACTTAGCCAGTTCTTACAAGTAATTGATAGTTTGTAAAAGTCTACCAAGTGCCTACTGACAACTTATATATGTATTAAGATAGGAATATGTGTGTGTGTGTGTGTGTGTGTGTGTGTGTGTGTGTATAGCTATACATTCCACTGATTGAAACATGTGTCTATTTTCCAGTACCTGGGAATTAGGAAAGGGTGCATTACCCATCTCTGTCCTTTCTTCAGTCTCAACTTTAGGAAGGATTAGAATTCCTATAATGCAGTTGTTCCAAGAAAGATGCCTACCTCAAATTAATTGGCATTATTCCACAGACCAAAGGCTTTGCAAATAGACAAACATGACATTCAAACCTAACTTTTCACTTATGTACTCCTGGAGACTCAGTTTTCTCAGCACTAAAATGAGGATAGTGACATTCAACATGTGGATTTATTGAGTTAATTAATGAAATAGATGTATATTAAAGGCTCAGTTTGTGCACTCACCCTGAGACTCTTAACCTGAAAACTATAACTCTCCTTGGAGGAGCTTCAGGGGTCCTTAAATGAACGTCAGGCATGTATAGACCCTTTGATATTGTGAGTGTTTTCCTGCATGTAAATATCCTTTTCTTTGGCAAAATGTCCCTAAATTTTATTAGATCTCAAAGTTGTCTGTGTTCCCTATTAAAGAAAACTAACTTAAATATAAACTGTAATTGCTGGTGTTAATAATGATAATTATAACCACAACAACATTACTAATAGTTCACTACAAACAAATAATATTATTATGATCATTAGTACTCAATTCCTTGAAGATGAGCCAAAATTGGTGGGTGAATCACATTTGAATTATTGGGTGCTTTGCTTTTACCAGGTAAGTGTTCCAGTTTCTCTTATTACACGAGCCCTCGAGATCCTATTTCACTCCTGTCCACTAAAAGAAACTCATTTTCCCCAGAAAGGCAGGCTAATGAGGTCTGCTTAATTTATCGCTGAGTCCATTTATGTGATCTCTTCGTTAACAGGGATGTCTGTTTAATTCAATAGAATCCTACACGTGGTCCATGCAGCCGACACTCTGACCCCCATCCATTCCACATCCATTTATTACCCTAATGCCTCTGACATACACAAACAAACCATGTTTTACAAACTGCTTAGAGATTTGATTAAGTCGCATCATGCATTTTGTTGTAACGAGAAGGGTGATTTAAAATCATTAGGCCTAAAATGAAGGCCTCGGTGTGCTTTGAAGTCAAGGGGAACAATTTGTCAGCTGGGTGATCTTTTGCTGCTAATGCTAGTTAACTGATCAATCTAATGTCAAAGGGGCAGAGACAAGTGGGAGACATTTTACTATGTGGAAAATTGTACATGAAGATAAATCCAACATTCTGCTTCATTTCATCTGCAGCTATTTCTGCAGTAATTGCTTTGGAAGGCTCAAGGTGCTCTTTGCACATAGAAATGTTGGAAGCCTTCAGATCATATGCATAGACCTGGTGCTTCTTGCATAGACCCTTTCTTTGCTCCATTTTGGGTAGGGAGGGCCCTAATCTTGCACTTTTAAGTGCATGCTTGGCAATGAACAAAGGTTGGAATTCTTGACTCACTGTTTACTGCATAATCAATTCACAGATTTCTGAAATTTCCTGACATATTTGCAAAGCAGATTTATTCCTTCATGAATTTATTTGATTTTTGCTATGAACGTAATGATGAGACTAGATCAAGAGTAAAAGCTTCCCCATCAGTAGATTTGGTTGTACCCACTGTTCCAGTAATCTACTGCTGCATAAAAACTACTCCCAACCCAGCCAGTGTGGCTCAGCGGTTGAGCACCAACCCATGCACCAAGAGGTCGCTGGTTCGATTCCTGGTCAGGGCACATGCCCAGGCTGTGGGCCAAATCCCCAGTGGAGGGCATGCAGGAGGCGGCCAATCGATGTTCTCTCTCATCAATGTTTCTATCTCTCTCTCCCTCTCCCTTCCTCTCTCTCTAAAATCAATAAAGAAAAAAGAAAAAGCTACTTATAGACTAATTGGCTTAAAATGGCAGCTATACAGTTATATTTCATATCTTTGTGAATCAGGAATTGAAACGAGGTAACAATGGCAAAGGTCTCTTACTGTGTCTGGTGCTTTGGGTGGGATGGGGGAGGGGTGACAAGAAGGCTGGGCTCAAGTGGGACTGTCAACCAAAGCATCTCTAGCAGGTAGCATTAGACAGTCAAACTTCTTACTTGGCAGCTCAGGACTCTCAGAGTTGCGAATGGCCCTGTTGGCATCGGCTAGAGTTCTTATAACCTAGTGTCTGCAAGCCCCAGAACATCACTTGCTGCTGGTGAAGAAAACGGCTAAGGTCATCTCAAACTCAAGGTGAGAGAAAGTAGGCTTCACCTCATAAAGGGAGGAAGAACTAGGTATCTGTACTTGTCTTTAATCTACCACACCAGCACATGGTGATTCTTTACAAGCTCCATTAACAAAATGCGTTTCTGCCATCAGCTCAAGTGTCTATGACACGTACTAGAATGTCCAGCAAAACGGGTGGTGGGGAAGGAAGGTGATTGACTTGCTAGCTGTTCTTCTGGTGGCCTGCAGTGGGAATGTGCATTTGCTTAGCGCTCACCAATCACTCATGCTGCTTTAGAAAAATCAACAAGTAATTTTCTGACCTAAAAAAGAGATTAGAAACTTTTGGGGGAATTTTATTCATAGTACCCCCCTCCTTGACATCTCCTCCTCCATTTGTAGACTAAGAGATTGCTTTGGAAAGTGACTATTTTTTCCCCACATATCTGTAAACAGAAAATGATTTTGGTGATTTTTACTAATTTTGAAGGCAAACTTTTGTTCAAAGTGTTAGTCTCACTTTGATTTTAGATTTCAAGCCATGTGTCTGTCTATCATTTTAGGACCCGGGGCTATATTTTATAGAGCACTGGACATAGAACAGGTATTCCACAACTAAACTTTTAATCTATCAATATTTTATTAAGCAACTCTTAGGCATGCTGTGTAAATGAGAACAAATGAAACACAGTCTCAATAATCTTTTGTGTATTTTTGTAGTTTACTGATAAATATAAAAAGTGTGTATGTTATATATATACTGCAAAGCAAAAGGTAATAATTTATTTTTGTTTTTAGAGGAATTTGAGTGATTTTACTTGGAAAAGCATTTCTACAGTTGGCTAGCAAGGCAACTTCGGAGAGTTACTAGAGCTTCCATTTTTCCTGTCTCTGAAGTGAGAGTAACAACTGGTAGAACCGTTAAAGGCCAAAAGTGATGCGAAGCTTTCCTTCTCCACCAATCTTTCAGGCCCTTAAAAATCGCCTGCATTCTTATAAAAAGGGACTGTGGTCTTATAAAAGGAGGGCCTGTGATTCTGCATTTTAACAAGCTCTTGGGTGAAGCAGATTCCTCCCACCAGCCCAGGGACCACGGTCTGAATGACAGGGCTGCACTCCGAAATGTTGGTTCCTGGTCTCCGCTCCTTCCATCTTCCCAGGAGAAATTTCTGGAGACAGAAATGGATTTTTGTATTTGTTTCCAATCTCCAGTGTGATGGATCTCAGTTGTGCTCCTCATTTAAAACGTTGTGGCTCCTGCACTTTGTTTAACTCTGTTTGACAATCAGTGATTTGTGATTCTCCTCTTTCCTGAGCATGTTTATAAGATGATGACCTTGGGATTGGAGAGTCTGCTGCCCAGACACAGGGAGCAGACTTTCTATGAAAGAACTGTGAATGGCTTTCTTTCTTTTCTTTCTTTCTTTCTTTCTTTCTTTCTTTCTTTCTTTCTTTCTTTCTTTCTTTCTTTCTTTCTTTCTTTCTTTCTTTCTTTCTTTCTTTCTCTCTCTCTCTCTCTCTCTCTCTCTCTCTCTCTCTCTCTTTCTTTCTTTCTTTCTTTCTTTCTTTCTTTCCTTTGTCCTTATAAGCTAATACAGTCAACATCCCCATTTGCCATTTTAATGTTTCTTAGGAAGTTTTGTCTCAGAATTCCCTGTGATGTGTATGCTCATTCGTCTTCTAGGTGAATCAGAGATTCCCTCCTATAACACCACAAGGTTTCTCAATAGACCCTCTTGGCTCCTCACTGAGTCTTTTGAATGACTTCATTATGACAAAGTTGACTTGGAGCCAGAGAAGGCAGAATTCCAGAGCTGGGCTTTCTTTCCAGTTATATGTTGTTTTTTTCTCAGAAGTCTAATGCCGGTTTAATGAAGTTTTATAGCTATTAATACTCCACCACTCTAGCTGCTCTAAGAAATATGTAACTAAACAATAACTTAAAATAGGTAAATTCATGATTAAGTTGCACTAAAAACTAATGCCTCTTGGTCATAGTTTATAATTTCCAAATACACACCATTGGGAATGATTGGTAACGTCAGCCTTGTAACTCTTTCAAGAAGAAAGGCTATGAACTTAAATCACTACATTAAGCTGACAGTGAGACTCATATTTTCTGAGTTAAAGATATATTTTTATGGTGACACAGTGGACTCTGTTTATCACTCATCATAAACCATAGAAAACCATTTCTGTTTTAAATTAGGTGCTTAGGCTTTTGTTCTGCAATCTTTTTATTTCTCCTTTTTGCTTTTGTTGGTCCATTTTCAATAGCTCCCAATTGTCTTCCATTTCCTGAAAATGGCTCACATTTTATATCTCAGTTTCTGTGTACGTATTTCATCCTAGTTGAGGTCACCTTAATTTACACCTTAAATTACATTTCCAAAGACAACTTCAGTGTTGCTGATATTCAATAATCCTGCTAAAGAGTCTAATTTTAAAATAAGGAACAGTCTTATCCTAAATGCCAGGCATAAGAAACAATGAATTTTGCACATCTCTTTAGTACTATTGAATTACATTTCTCACCTTCTTTTGAGCTACTTAGTCAATTACACTTCATTTTACTGCCTAGTCTGGTTTTAGAGGGTGTCCTTTCTTAGAGACCACAAGTAAGTCACTGTTTCCAAGACTAGGCAACAGCGCCAAGTCATGTGCAAATTAAACAACTCTGTAATTGGGGGCCTAATGGATTGAAAGCCACCTCAATTATATTTATTAAAATGGCAGATCTTGTGAAAATATGTTTCTTCTGTCCTTTCTCTCTCGGTCTCTCCCCCACCTCCTTCTTTTGTCCTGCTCACCAAGACCCATGTCTTTGTTATCTGATTTTGCACAATTGGATCAGGGACACACCTGTGGCAACTGCCATAGCCCCACTGACTGCAGAGAGGGAGGGAAAGTGATGAGCACAGAAGTCTCCTTGATGAAAACACTTTACCTTTAATATGAATGGAATTATTAAAATACACTTGGCAATCTATAAATGGCCAAAAAAAAAAAAAAAAGAGCAAATAAAGATAGGCTGTTACATCATACTCAAAATGATTTTTTTCATAATTTCTAGGGCAATTACAAGAAAGCTTTGGCTCCACATCTTCACATGTAAATGAACAAGGAAAGTGGGCCTACTCTTCAGAGCCACGGGAGGTAAAAATCTGCCTAATTTGCTTCAGAGTGCTCTTGAAAGGTGACTGACTCTTTTTTTTCTTCATTTCCTCACTCAGCTCCGTCCACCTTTCTGTCACTCTTATCTATTTACAGGCCTGTCCTGTCATCTTGACCAGAACAGTTTAATAAGGTCCCTATTAGCTACACATGGCAACTGAGTATTAGAACTATGGCTAGCCCAAACTGAGATGTGGATAATGGATTCCAAAGACTTAGTACCAAAAAACCAGGATGCAAACTATATTAATGACTCCTATGTTGATATGATACTATTTTTGGATATATCGGGTTATTTAAAATATGTTACAATTAATATCATCTGTTTCTTTTTACCTTCCTGGATATTTTTTAATTACATATGTGGCTCTCATTTAAAGCTTGTTATTTCTATTGACACTGCTATTCTAGACCATGAGACCCTCACCAGCAGGAATTGGGTCTTATTCCTTCTTGTGTAATGAATGAGTAGATCAGGAGGCACTTATGGTTGATTATCAAATGAATCAATAGATATATTGATCAATTAATATATTTTTTTACTCCAATTTGTATTCCACTCCCAAATATAGTTAAAATGCTTCAGATTCCATAATTATGTGAAAAACATTTTCTATGTCCTAGTTCAGAGTTTCCCAACTTCTGGCCTGAACAATTAGGGGCTGTCAGGTGGGACATGGAGCTGTGTGGGCCCCCTGGTCTATTGTTTCCCATTGCAAGCAAACTTATCCATTTAATTCAAAGTATTTTGCAAACATGCTCATGTACTCTAGTTATCAAAATATAAAAATGACTGAAAAATGCTGTCTATATTTTATGTAATGGAGTTGAACTTCTATATTTAAAAGAAACACCTCAAAAATTAATTTAGCTATGAATTCTGTACTAGAATCTCCTTCCTTCCTTCCTTCCTTCCTTCCTTCCTTCCTTCCTTCCTTCCTTCCTTCCTTCCTTCCTTCCTTCCTTCCTTCCTTCCTTCCTTTCTTCCTTTCTTTCTTTCTTTCTTTCTTTCTTTCTTTCTTTCTTTCTTTCTTTCTTTCTTTCTTTCTTTCTTTCTTCCATTAGAATTTATGGGTGTGAGTCTGAGAGTTAATCTCACTTTAGAGTGTTATAGTTTGAGGATTATTTCAAACTGGTATGAAGTTTCCAGTCAAGCCTCTCTGAGTATGGTAGGTATAAATACTGTTATCTCTGGAACATATCATTGCTCTGGTTTGGTTAAATACATCCTAGGCAACGAAGATCCAACTTACCGGCACTATGGTACAGCACAGTGTTAGAACTCTGGACACAACCCTTATGCCAACCTGGCAGAGTGAGTATTATTAGCCTTATTTTGCAGTAGCTAAGTTTTGCCCAAATTTACATTTTGGGGCATTGAGTCTCAACCTCTTTGTGTCTAATGCCTCTACCATATTTCATAAGGTTGCTTCTTAGGGGAAAACAAGTAAACGAAAGGACAATTACTTTTATAATGTATTGAGATTAAATTATACTACAGTCCCACTGTTGACTGTCTTCCCTTTTCATTTTAGTGTCTTATGTTGGAGATTTTGTAAGAGAGAAAACAGTTGCTCACATCCAGAGTCCATTCCCAAATTCTAAACAGAAAATGCTCTGGTTGTAAAGAGACAGCAGGGGGGAAAGAACGCAGAGATGACCAAATCGGAGGCAGACAGGACGAGCCCTGACACACGGGCCCTAGGCCCAGAGAGCACTTGCCTCCTCGGGGGTGAGGAGGCGGCAGGACACAGGGCCTGAAACAACCACACTGTTCCTTCAGGCAGGGGCTTGTCTCCAGCGCTGGGTGTGATACTGGACTTATTGTAAGAAATATATATTTGATCTTCATCTCCATTTCCTACCCAGGGCTCCTAAAACTCTTGGCATTTCCTAATCTATGAATGCAATAAGAGATGTCATTTATTATAATGAGGTGACTTCTGGACGCCACCTAAAAATGGGGCCTGGTGGCCAGGAAAGCCAACCCTCTGACTAGATGGTTGGAACTTTCAGTCATGTAGGGCTGAGCCCTCACCCTGTGGGATCAGACTCTTTCTTCAGATACATAGTGTCAGACTTGTGTTGAATTGTAGGATACCCAGTTGAGCTCTGAGAATTGCTTGTTGTTGGGGGGAAACCCCACATATTGGAATTGGTGTCAGAATCATCCTGGGATATGACAGGGGACTGATAGGACTAGAGATGAGACATCACTGACAAGTGTACTTCCTTTATCCCACAAAAGCTTCAGTGCATCCCAGTCACCTTTGCACTAACTGCGAAGTCCATCTGAGGCCAATCTGCCGATCTGGGAGGAGGGAGTGGGGATCACAGCGGAAGCCAGGTGGTTCTAGTGGCTACTCTCCACCTGGTAGGCTCAGAGCTCGGGCAGCTGTCCCCCGTGTTGACATTCTAGCACAGCGTTGCCAAATGCTTGCTCTGTCTCTGAAAGAACAATGTTTCCTGTTTGCAAGCAAAGGTATAGAGGGAGGATGGGCTTTTCTGCTCTCAGGAAATGGTCCTTTTCAAGTCAGCTACATCTCTCTGTGTCCTCTGGCCTACCCCCAGTGCTTTGCACTGTTTATCAACCTTAATCAACATGAGTGACAGAAAACCTGATAATAGCCAAGGGCTGGTACAGCTGGTGGGGGTGACCTCTTTTAAAATGTCAGAGCTGAGTGAGCTGTATTTACATTTCTTTGGGCTCTAGCTTTTAAAAGATTTCAGCTTCCACATAGGAGGGATGAAAGTTGAAGTTATTTTAGTATCCACCAAAACCGCACCTTGGGATAGCATTGCAAACTCTCCGCACTGCGGCAAGTGACAGCTCCTGGGGCGGGACCAGCAGCATCTGTAAGCAGCTGCTACAAGCTTCACGCGCCTTGGACCTTGGAAACATTTGCATCCATTCAGCAACAAACAAGGACACAAGGGCATGTTTTAATTAGGTCAAAGATGCCACCTGCCTGTGCTGTGATGTGAACCACAGGTCAGATTCTAGGTCAGCTGAACTGGGTTGGACCCCGTTATTTTTCTTGGTTATCTTGAGGAAGCCCCTCATCTCTCTGAGGATATTTCACGGTGGATAGTGAGAGCTGAATGATAGAATGGATGAACGAATGTCAGCCACAGCACCTAGCACAAGACTTGACACATAATAAGTACCTTAGTGACCCTAACTTTCTCCAACTCCCTCATTTTCCCCTTACCTTAATTGGGACCCTCTCACCCGAAGAAAGAAAAATTATCCTGGAAAAAGCTAGTTCACTTCAGCATGTTCAGGCCAAAGTCTGATTAAGTAATGTGCTCTGTTTGGCTACTGTGATTAATACTTTGCCTCTCAAAGTGAGGGGCTTGGCCCAGCTGCCTTGGAGCTCATTAGAAAAAGCAGAATCTTGGGCCTAACTCCAGACCTGCTTCACCAGAATCAGCACTTCAACAGACCCCGTGTGATTCCTACATCTACTGATGTTTAGGAAGCACTGGTTAATGGAAAAAGCACTAATTTAGGAGTTAAGAGGTTGGACTTCTAGTTTATTTGTCTTACAAACAAGTAAGGACTCTAAATTTTATGGTGTGGTCTCCTCTTCTCTATAAGGAGTGTTTGTTTTCCTCTGTTGCTGGAAAGCTCAGATATGATCTGAAAGAACAGAAGCAAATTCTGGCCTTAAATGTGTACTACACATGATATGCATATGATACTTCAGGGATGTAGTGAATTCAGATAAAACTGCAAAAACTAAACCAAACACACACACACACACACACACACACATGCACGCACACACATGCACACGTAAACCCACGCACACTCTTAATTGTCAACCACTGTGTCATCCAAGCCAGGTGAGAAAGCTGCAAACCTCACTCCCTCGGACAGTTCCTGTAATCTTTACCACTTTGCAAATGTGTTTCTCCTATTTTCCTGCCCAAGAGAAAGGTGTTTGCAGCTCTGTGGAGCTGCCCTTTACTGTGGCTGCAGGGCAGAGAGGCAGAAGCAAGGGCGCCGAGTCCAGTCGGTGCATCAGACACTGGGCTGAATCTGCAGTTGAGTCATGTAGTGGGGGCCTGTCTGCACACCCCTCTGTCTGGGGAAGGGTGTACTGTAGAGGACACTTCTGAAAATGGGTTCCCAGAGGACAGACTTTTATCATCTTAGGATTTGAGATGTGCTGCTTTGCTTCTCATCTTCCCTTATTCAATTCATTTTCCTTCTTCATTCTTTCAAGAGTTTTCATTTTATATTTCCTTCTGTGGTCAAAATAACTGCACTCCTCTAATTTAAAGATGTTTCATCATTAAAAATTGTATTTAACAGCCAACCATCCTCAGGGAAGACTTAATTTCCACTTTCTGCTGCAGTCAGCATGGTTGAGGTTCAATCTTTCCATAAATGTGGAATCTATTTAAAGTGATTTCCATAAACTTGGAGTCATTTGATACCTTTTCATGGTCTTGCTAACCAACTAACTACCTATTTTTAAGAGCCAATAAAATTGACCTGATTTTGGCTAAAAGAGAGAAACACACTTTATATTCTGCAGAACCAAGAAATTATAGAAACAGAGTTTATTGGGTGAAAGCAGTAGATTACGAAGTGCAAATATTTAGGAGTGTCAGATTGTCGATGTTGGGTTTTGAACTTGAGGGAGAGGGTGCGAGCAGAGGCCCCCCAGGCAAACTTCACAGCTGCTTTTAAACCAAAATCTTTTTTTTCCCGAAGGAAAACAGATTATTATTACTAATGTTACTTTGCTGTTTGTTAAAGTAACATGTACTCAATAGAGAAAACACCTAAAAGCTATAAAGAACGAAAAAATCCCTCTTTAATTAGAAACAACATTCTTAACTCTAACATGTTTCTCTCCTATATCTGAAACTTGAATACATTAGACCCCTCTGCTAGTTACAAATTTTACTTTTTTGAGAAAAACAAACGCATTGGTGGAAAGTGCAGTGTCACGCTAATAATATTGTCCTTCCTGAGTTACCAAGGTCACTTAGACCATTTAAGTGGGCAGCCAGACTTGTTTCAACTCTCACGAGGAAAGAGTCCTAGTGTTTCCTCACCCTGTTGACTCCACTGCTGTGGTTGGCCCTCCTCACAAAATACTGTGGGCTAAGTGACCAAGAGGATGCTGTGACAGAAAGCACTGGGGACTGACTTCAGGTGAGGTGGTCAGAGAAGTGTGTCTGACAGGTAGTAAGTGATAACTAAACCTGAACAATGACTCAGAGTCTGCCCCTAAGTGGAGACTCTTGACATCCACACCAGAACCTTCCTCTTCAACACTTGCAGGTTTCAACCAAGCAAAGGCAGCCGAACCTACCTCGCACCCCCTGAGAACCGTGCCATGGTGGGTGTGGCTCAGAAGTCAGGTCCTGCCTTCCAGAAGAGTGGGTCTCATCCCTGACTGCCAGAGACCTTTAAAACACTGGCATCTGGTCTCACCCCCTAGCCAGTCATATCAGAAAGCCTGGGGGTGGAAGGGACAGGCAGCAGCATTTTCCAAAGTTCTCCAGATAAAGCTAAAAGGCACGAGAACTGAGAACTGCCAGTGGAGCCCTTAAGAAAGTGAACAGACCTGTGAGGAAGGAGTTCTCTATGGAAGAGTAGTTATGTCTGTGGGATTCTGTGAGGAGAAAATAAAAAACAATTTCCGTGTCCAATTTCAGTATTGTAAAGAAGATGAAATTAAGGACATGGTAGAGTAAATGAACTTGGACAAGGTCCTCCAAAATTAAGACCATCTGGATACTTTATTTGTACTCTTTTCTCTCACACATCATCATCATCATCATCATCATCATCATCATCATTATCATCATCATCATCATCATCATCATCATCATTATCATCATCATCATCATCATCATCATCATCATCATCAAGTCAGAGCTAAAGACAGGCGTTTCCACTTTTAATTGCCAAGAAGTATATAAGAGTGGAGTTTGGCTTTTTGGGAATCCTCATCTCATGAGGATTTTGCCGCAACATGCTTCTGTTATGCAAATAACATTTGGACAACACTAAAATAAGTAGGAGGGGAAAAGCCCACAATATTATCCCCCTAATTTCCTCACTTTGGCATGTGCACAATTTTTTCTTTCCATGTTGCATTTTAGCCCTTCTCTATATCCATGAACATTTTGCATAGTCATATTCATAATGTGGGTATAATTTTCATTTTTTTTGCCTAGAATATGTTATGAATATTTTCAGCCTGGCCATGTACTTTGTTATGGCAGCCATAGGAAACTAATAAACATGTTAAAGGGTTTGCACTTTATCAGGAGTTCAGCAAGAAACCACCGACATGCTTAAAATAAGACAGAACACAGTCACATTGTAAAGATTACTCTGGACGGAAAGCTAGTATGGCAGTGGAAAGATGACAGTACTGAGAGCAGAGAGATTTACTTCATTTATTCGTTCATTCATTGATTCTTTCATTCTTTCTCCAAATAATTATCACATGCTAATTAACTATGCACAGGGCACTGTACGTAGTTCTAAGAATGGAGAGCAAAGCGGATTCTGCACTCATGAAACGTGGAATTTAGGGAAGAGATCGACAAAGAAAAGAGCAAATGAATGACCACAAATTGTGTGCATAGCCAAGAAGAAAAGGAATGGTGAAGTGTAGGAGTGGGGTGGGTGTGGGAAGCAGTTGTTTGCTGCAGGCGTGCTGTTGGAGAAGTCCTTGCAAAGGCAAGGACAGGTATGACAAGATCTCGAGGTGAGGAGAACCAGTCTGGGAAGGAAAGAGAGAAAGGCGTTTCTGGCAGAAGGAGCAGCACGCTCAGAGGAGGTCTTTGGAAAGAGATTAGAGTGGCCAGGCCGCTGTGAGGGCGGGGATGTGCACAAAATACGGCGAAAGACCAGTGAGGGCTGCAGCTCTGGGCCATAATTAAGAGTGTGGAACTTATTCTAGATATGGGAAGAAGCTAGTGGAGCCCATTACTCAGAGGAATAGCAGTGTAGTTTGTATTTATAAGGACCCCACTATCTTTAGGGTACACAATAAGGAATAGTCAAAGTAGGGTGGTCAGAAAGGATGGTGTTCGAAACAAGAGTTGACGTGGCTTCAGCTAAGGTGACAGAAGTAGAAATGGAGAGAGTTGGTCAGACCCATGCTTTATTTTGGAAGCAGAATTAACAGTACCTTAAGAATGTAAGCCATAGGTCAGGTGAAATAGGGTCATGGTTGATGGGTCTCGTCAAATGGCTTTTCAGTTACATGGAAACCATCATATTTCAAGTATAGATATTTCACAGTAGTGTTCTCCTTGTTTTTATTAATATACATAAATTATGCATTTAATGGCTTTATTATACATTTCTTTGTGTATCTGAACAGAATATATCTGTTAAAACTAAACGTATTTTCTCTTATGTGAATTTTACCATTCCTTACTTTTTAAAAAATCTTTATTGTTGAAAGTATTACAGATGTTCCCCTTTTCCCCCCATTGACTCCCTCCTCCCCACTCCACCCCCTCCTGCCTTCCCCACACTGTTGTCTGTGTCCATTGGTTATGCATACATGCATCTAAGTTCTTTGGTTTATCTCTTCCCACCCCTCACCCTCCTTCCCTCTGAGGTTTGTCTTTATTTCTATTCCTACTAGGGATTTGATTTTTTCCTTCATCAAGTTGTATAAGCTAAACCCTTATCAGATATAAAAGTCATATTATGTCAGTTGTATTTGGTGTCAATGTTTTTTATAGCTTTGTATTTTTAGTTTTCATCATATTTAGTATTTGTACATTATTGCATTCATCTCTTCTTTCTTTCTGATTTTCCCTATGGTTTAAAGCTTAGGGAGTTGTTATGCTTCATAAGGTCTAACTAGTTCTTTATTTTATTATATCCATGTACACACATGTACATATACATAACAAATCCAATTATTGCTTATTTTAACATATGCTGTAAGCTGTGAGTATAAATTAATTTTTATTCTTCAATAGCTAGCCAGTTTTCCCTGGATCATTTGTTAAATGATAATACTCTTCTTCATTATTCTAAAATCCTACTCCACCATATATTAAGTTTCATATATGTTATCAGATAGTATTCTTTGACTTCTATTCTTTTCTTTTGATCTGGCTTCTTGTATTTGTTGAAGGGGGAGGGATAGCACTAATTTTTATTGCTCTCAGCAAACACTTTCTGCTGGAGATTTTTATCAAAATAACATTTGATAGACATTCTTATTGCATCTTCCAGGAGAACAAGCTGCTTGTATTTCAGGTTATTACCTAGTTAAATGTATATGTACTTGAAAATTATATGCATGCATCTATTTCATTTATTTTATATTAAGAATTGCAGATTGTAAACTCTGTGGGGACCCACCTGGATTACTCCCACAGACTCGCCAGCACTCAGCACAGAATGTGGCACCTACTAAGCGCTCAACAAAGTTTTATGAATGAAAAAATAAATCAATACATTTTCATGGACCACATCTATATCTCAAAATTAAACTGAAAAAGCAGTCTTTGTACTGTTCTGTTTTCTCATTCAGAAACATGGATCATTTCCCTTTTATGCAAGGCTTCTTCTAAATATTTTATTCACAAGTACAGATCACAAATATTTGTGTTATGTTTACTGTAAAAGTACTTCATCATTAGTACTGAAAATGAGATTTAACTTTTTTGGTTTTTATCATCTAACAAATTACTGTTCTTTACAGAAAAACAATTGACTTTATTTATATTTTGTTCAGCCAAAATAATAAACATTTACTGATTCGAGTGACATTTTACTAAAACTTAAGGTAGCTTTTATTATAAGGTATACCATTGATTTTTATAACAACTTAAAATATAATCATATTAAAGTGAGACATGAGAGTAAGACTCATTTCAATTTCAGATTTTTTAAATGAGACTATTTGTTTATTAATGTCTTTCAGTGGTTTTTATTTAATTATTTGGATTATGCACAAATAATCTGTAAGACACGACATTTGTCACACATGGCATTGTCTTTTTTGCTCTATTTTTGTGTTATATTTTATGATACCAAAATTTCAGAAAGTATGTTAATAAATATATTGTTTTTCCTTCTTAAGAGTGAAAAAAATGCTGCTTTTTCGTTTATTGCTTATTTAGAGCCCCCAACGGTGGGGACTTCTCGTCGGTGCTCAGGGAACTGCCGCCTTCGACAGGCAGGCCCTCAGCACAGCTGTGCGGCTAGAGCTCAGTCAGCACACCCCGATAGCTCTGTGCAGAGTCAATGAACATACAGTCCATGTCAAAAGCTGTCTTCAGGAAAGATGTACAAATGCTTCAGATATATCTGCAACATTTCCATAAATGCTCAGAAGACCCTTCCTAAGAATTAAAATGAAAAAGTGTGTGCATCCAGCTGGTGTGGCTCAGTGGTTGACCGTCGACCCATGCACCAAGAGGTCGCTGATTCGATTCCAGTCAGGGCACATGCCCAGGTGTTGTGGCCCAATCCCCAGTGGGGGGCATGCAGGAGGTGGCCAATCGAGGTTCTCTCTCAACAATGTTTCTCTCTCTCTCTACCTCTTCCTTCCTCTCCCTCTAAAATCAAAAAAGAAAAAAAATGTTTTTTAAAGTGTGTGAGCCCTGGACAGATGGCTCAGTTGGTTGGAGTGTTGTCCTGTACACCAAAATGTGTTGGGTTCGATCCCCAGTCAAGGCACATACCTAGGTTATGAGTTTGATCCCCGGTCAGGGAACATGCTGGAGGCAACCGATCGATGTTTCTCACATCAATGTTTTTCTCTCTCTCCCCCCTTTCCTCTCTCTCTAAAAATCAATAAAAACATATCTTCCGGTGAGGATTGAAAAGTCAAAGTATGCGGAACCTGGTGCCACACAGACACCCAGGGCAGCGGCTCCTACCCCGCCCCGCCACAGCCAGCCTCGCTGCAGAGCTCGCCCACGGTCACAGAGGAGACGAGTCTGATCATCAGGAATAGCAACTCAAAACTCTGAACTCGGGGATTCCAAAATGGCAGCGGAGTGAATGGAAGCTACACAGACCATCTCCCAGGACCAAACTGGAATTACAACTAAAATAAAGACAAATCGTTGGGAAAAAGCAACAGAAAAGCAGCTCACGAGGACCATACAACCAGAGACACTGACTCGATCCTGGTAGGACTGCAGAGGCACGAGAGGGGGGCTGGGAGCCCACGGACAGCAGCGGCCTTAGCCATGAGCAGCGCCTGCCCTCGGGTTAAAGCCCGAGCCGGCTCCACAGCGCAGAGCCGGGATAGAGCGCTAAAATAGCCACAGCCACTCACCTGGGCTCCGGCAGAGGGAGGGCAGACTGGACTGGAACTGTGTGGGGACACCTGGGATTTGGAGGGCGCTCAGAGCTTTTGCTGAGTTGCGGCCATGCAGGACTGTGGCCTGGTCGTCTTACTCCATCCCACGGCTCTGGGGAGAGGCGGCAGCCCCTCCCTCAGAGATCCAGCCACACCCTAGTGGGCCATTGAAATGCAAACTGAGGCTCATTAACTACTAGCATCTGCCCTACCCCCTGGAAATCCTCTCATGCTGAACACCTGAGGGAGGTTTCATTCAACTGAAAACCCAAAGCTCTTCAAGCAACCACAACTAATAGCCTCTAGGCAAAAAGCTGGAGGATAACATAACCTTTGCTGGGCTTGCAAATATACCCTGGAAAGTAAGACTCCAGGGTGCTGTTTAACGTGGGTCCTCCCATGCTCATCCAAACCCAGTAGAGGGAGCCACAAACAACAGAACACCAACATCCACAGGAAAATTTGGCAGGCTCCAAAAACCACTGAGATAGCCAAAATGGTGAAACAAAGAAACAGAGCCCAAATGAAAGAACAAGAGACCTCTACCGAAGATGAGATAAATGAAACGGAGTTAAGCAAGTTAACAGAGCTAGAATTCAGAGCCATGATCTTGAGGAAGCTCAACAGCATGAGTAAGGACATCAACACCTTGAGTAAAGACATCCACACCATGAGCAAAGACATAGAAACACTGAAAACCAACCAAGCGGAAATGAAGAAGCAGCAAGAAGAAATGAAGAAGCAGCAAGAAGAAATGAAGAAGCAGCAAGAAGAAATGAAAAATGACATAGCAGAAATGAAGAACACATTGGAAGGACTAAACAGCAGAGTAGAGGAAGCTGAGGACCGGATCCGTGAATTAGAAGACAGGGTAGAAAAAATCAACCAATCAGAAAACCAAAAGGAAAAAAACAATGAAAAAACAGGAAGACAGCTTAAGAGAACTGTGGGACAACTGGAAACGTGATAATATTCGCATCATTGGAGTCCCTGAAGAAGAAGAAAATGAGCAAGGGTTAGAGAATATATTTGAAGAAATAGTGACAGAAAACTTCCCTAATTTGGTGAAGAAAGAAGGTATTCAAGTTCAAGAAGCACAGAGAGTCCCAAGTAAGAAGAACCCAAACAGGCCCACACCAAGACACATAATAATTAAAATGCCAAAAATTAAAGACAAAGAGAGAATCCTAAAGGCAGCAAGAGAAAAGAAACAGGTTACCTACAAAGGAACCCCCATCAGGCTATCAGCTGACTTCTCCACAGAAACACTACAGGCCAGAAGAGAATGGCATGAAGTAATCAAGGTCATGAAAAACAAGGATCTGAATCCAAGACTACTCTACCCAGCAAGGCTATCATTCAAAATAGAAGGTCAAATAAAGAGCTTCTCAGACAAAAAAAAAGGCTAAGGGAATACATTAGCACCAAACCAGCACTGCAAGAAATGTTAAAAGGACTGCTGTAATTAGTAGAAGAAATAGGAAGGAAAGTAGAACCACACTGAACAAAAATGGCAATAAATAAGTACATATCAATAATCACCTTAAATGTAAATGGATTGAATGCTCTGACAAAAAGACACAGAGTAGCGGATTGGATAAGAAAGCATAACCCATATATATGCTGTTTACAAGAGACCCACCTCACAACAAAAGACTCACATAGGCTGAAAGTGAAGGGATGGAAAAAAATCTTCCAAGCAAATGGAAAGGAAAAAAAAGCTGGGGTAGCAATACTCATATCTGATAAAATAGATTTCAAAATGAAAGCCATTACTAGAGACAAAGAAGGTCACTACATAATATTGAAAGGATCTATCCAACAGGAAGATATAACCTTGGTAAACATATATGCACCGAATATAGGAGCACCAAAATATATTAAAAATCTTCTGGAGGACTTCAAAGGAGAAATTGACAGCAATACAATCATAGCAGGGGACTTCAACACCCTGCTGACATCACTGGATAGATCCTCTAGACAAAAAATTAACAAGGACACAGAGACTCTAAACGAAGCACTAGACCAAATGGATTTAATAGATATTTACAGAGAATTACACCCCAAAACTATAGAATTCACATTCTTCTCAAGTGCACATGGGACATTCTCAAAGATAGACCACATGTTAGGACACAAACGAAGTCTCTACAAGTTCAAGAAGATTGAAATCATATCAAGCATCTTCTCAGATCACAATGGCATGAAACTAGAAATCAATTGGAACAAGAACGTGCAAAGACATTTGAATACATGGAGGCTAAATAGCATGTTACTAAACAATGAATGGGTTACCGAGGAGATCAAGGAAGAAATTAAAAACTTCCTGGAAACCAATGAAAATGAACACACAACAACACAAAATCTATGGGATGCAGCGAAAGCTGTACTGAGAGGGAAGTTCATAGCACTACAGGCCTACCTCAAGAAACAAGAAAAATTTCTAATAGACTATCTAACCTCACAACTTAAAGAACTAGAAAGAAAACAAAAAGAAAACCCCAGAGCAAGTAGAAGGAAGGAAATAGTAAAGATCAGAGCAGAAATAAACGACATAGAGACCAGAGAAACAATTCAAAGGATCAATGAAACAAAGAGCTGGTTTTTTGAAAAGATAAACAAGATTGATGGACCCTTAGCTAGACTCACCAAGAAACAAAGAGAGAGAACTCAAATACACAAAATCAGAAATGAAAGAGGAGAAGTAACAACTGACACAACAGAAATACAAAGGATCATTAGCAAATACTATGAACATTTATATGGCAACAAATTCGACAATCTAAGTGAAATGGACAAATTTCTAGAAACACATAGTCTCCCAAAACTGGACCGGGAAGAGATAGAAAACTTGAACAGACCAATAACAGCTAAGGAAATTGAAGATGTAATCAAGACTCTTCCAGCAAACAAAAGCCCAGGACCGGATGGCTTCACGGGGGAGTTTTACCAAACATTCAAAGAAGAACTAACACCCATTCTCCTCAAACTATTTCAAAAAATTCAAGAAGAAGGAAGACTTCCAAACTCGTTTTATGAGGCCAGCATAATCCTAATTCCAAAACCAGAAAAAGACACTACAAAGAAAGAAAACTACAGGCCAATATCCCTGATGAACGTAGATGCCAAAATCCTAAACAAAATACTAGCAAATCTGATCCAGCAATACATCAAAAAAAGTATTCACCATGACCAAGTGGGATTCATCCCAGGGATGCAAGGCTGGTTCAATATTCACAAATCAATAAATGTGATACACCACATAAACAAAATGAAAGATAAAAACCACATGATCATATCAATAGATGCTGAAAAAGCATTCGACAAAATCCAGCACCCATTTCTGATAAAAACGCTCAGCAATTTGGGAGTAGAGGGATCATATCTTGATATAATAAAGGCAATATATGAAAGACCTACAGCCAACATCATACTCAATGGGCAAAAACTAAAAACATTTCCCTTAAGAAGAGGAACAAGACAGGGATGCCCACTTTCGCCACTCTTATTTAACATAGTACTGGAAGTCTTATCCACAGCAATCAGACGTGAAGAAAAAATAAAAGGAATCCAAATTGGAAAGGAGGAAGTGAAACTGTCATTATTCGCAGACGATATGATATTATATATAGAAAACCCTAAAGACTCCATCAAAAATCTACTAGACTTAATAAATGAATTTGGCAAAGTAGCAGGATACAAAATTAACGTCAGGAAATCAATGGCATTCTTATACACCAATGACGAACTCACGGAAAGAGAAACTAAAAAAACAATACCATTTACCATCATGGCAAAAAAATTAAGATACCTAGGAATAAACTTAACCAAAGAAGTAAAGGACCTATTTGCAGAAAACTACAGGACATTGAAAAAAGAAATAGAGGAAGATATAAAAAAGTGGAAGCACATACCTTGTTCATGGATTGGAAGAATTAACATCATTAAAATGTCCATATTACCCAAAGCAATCTATAGATTCAATGCAATCCCCATCAAAATACCAGTGATATATTTCACAGAACTAGAACAAATATTTCAAAAGTTCATATGGAACCAAAAAAGACCCCGAATAGCCACAGCAATCTTGAAAAAGAAGGACAAAGTAGGTGGGATCACAATACCGGATATCAGCTTATACTACAAAGCCACTGTAATCAAAACAGCCTGGTACTGGCACAAGAACAGGCATATAGACCAGTGGAACAGAACAGAGAATCTGGAAATTGACCCAAGACATTATGCTCAATTAATATTTGACAAAGTATGGGAAGAGCATTGTATGGGAAGAGCATACAATGGAGTAAAGATAGCCTCTTTAATAAATGGTGTTGGGAAAATTGGACAGCTACATGCAAAAAAATGAAACTAGACCATCAACTTACACCACACACAAGAATAAACTCAAAATGGATAAAAGACTTAAATGTGACTCGTGAATCCATAAAAATCCTAGAAGAAAATGTAGGCAACAAAATTTCGGACATCATACGCAGTAGAATCTTCACTGATACATCACCTAAGGCAACAGAAACAAAGGGAAAAATGAACACATGGGACTACATCAAACTCAAAAGCTTCTGCACAGCAAAAGAAACAACTATCAAAACAGATAGGGAACCCACTCTATGGGAGAGCATAATTGCCAAGATACATCAGATAAGGGGTTAATTTCCAAAATATACAGAGTGCTCATACAACTCAACAAAAGGAAGACAAAGAACCCAATTAAAAAATGGGCAGAGGAACTAAATAGACACCTCTCCAAAAAGGACATACAAATGGCTAAGAGACATATGAAGAAATGCTCAACATCATTAATCATCAGAGAGATGCAAATAAAAACAACAATGAGGTATCACCTCACACCTGTCAGAATGGCCGCCATCAACAAATCATCAAACAACAAGTGTTGGCGAGGGTGTGGAGAAAAGGGAACTCTAGTACACTGCTGGTGGGAATGCAGACTGGTGCAGCCACTGTGGAAAACACTATGGTGTTACCTCAAAAAATTAAAAATTGAATTGCCATTTGACCCAGTGATCCCACTTCTAGGAATATACCCTAAGAAGCCTGAAACACCAATCAGAAAAAATACATGTACCCCCATGTTCACAGCAGCACTATTTACAATAGCTAAGATCTGGAAACAGCCCAAGTGTCCATCAGTGGATGAATGGATAAAAAAGCTGTGGTACATATACACAATGGAGTACTATGCAGCTGTAAGAAAGAAAGATCTCTTATCCTTTGAGACGACGTGGAGGGACCTTGAGAGTATTATCCTAAGCGAAACAAGCCAAGCAGAGACAGACAAATATCACATGATCTCACTTATTTGTGGAATATAATGAACATAACAGTCTGAGGAACAGGGTAGACCCAGAGATGTGGAAGTAGGGTATAAACTGACACCCCTCAGAAGAGGGGGTGGGGGGGGAGGGAAGAGATAAACCACAGAACTTATGCACATGTATGCATAAGTGATGGACATGGACAACAAAGCTGGGGACAGGGTGGGGGGATGGGGAGGGGGGTGTCAATGGGGAAAAAAGGAGAAACATCTGTAACAAAAATAAATTAATAAAAAAAAATCTGAAAAAAAATAAAAAGCATGGGCTGTTCTTCTCTGAAATGCTAAAAAAAAAACAAACAAAAAAAAACTCTGAACTCATCTCTCAGTGTTTTTTGCTTTCAAATCATGTTCTTTTGGGAGTATATGGAAGAATCCTTTCTCCTAAGAGAATATCACTGACTGACATTTGGAAATATAATAGAATTGTACATCTGAAACCTTGATAATCTTATTAACCAATGTTGCCCCAGTAAATTCAATACATTTTTTAAAAATATAATTTCCAGTTATGAACATCCTTTACACTGCCTCCATTTCAACGCGAGAGAGAAAGACCAGTGGATAGGGAGTCATCAGTAAAGTTACAAGAAGCAGAGGAAGCGAAAGAGTTTACTTTTGACAAACAGCATGGGCCAGCTGGGCTGCTGTTGACAAGAAGTGCCAGCTGCGGGTGCGGACCACACGCCAGCGCTGGTGCTCACCCCGCAGAAGACAGGTCTAACTTCCCGTCTTTCAGATGTGGGAAGAGGGCACACCTTTGTGAAGTAACCTGCCCAAGATGACAGAGAAAGTAAAAGGCAAAGACAGAATTCATAGGCTGGTCCCTGGGTTCTGCAAGTCACATTTTAAGTCATTATGGTGCTTGCAATGGACTCAGAGTCCCCTGAAAGTTGTCAGGCTGCAGGGCCGATGAGAACCTACGGGACATCCCCAGACCCACACCCCTTCCTGGGACACGGGCCTCGTGCGAGGGAGTGTCGGCAGAGTGGCAGGCTCTGGTCTGTCTTCTCTCAGTGGTGGCGCAGCAGAGAAGGGCGCGGCGACGTGTCGTCCGTTGGGGCAGAGCTCTCCTGTCAGTGGCAGCAGACAGTTGCCCACGTCCTGGCACACTAAGTGTGCACTGGCGGTTTTCAGAAGACTTGCGGACTTGCGCATGATTCCATCGTCTTTTGTCTGTCAGATCATCTTCAGAGAGGGAGTGGGCATGCCATCGCCAGTGAACTCAGGGACCACCAAGTTGACGTAGGAACACAGTAACTAGAAGGGATGGCCACACCCACATCTCAGGCCTGGGGCAGGAATGATGCAGGCGTGTTCACAAAGACCCTGGCTAAGGGCCAGGCACGGCGTAGGAACTCTGCGAACGATCTTTCCTTCTCTGTGAAAGCAGGCACTGATGACTCTAGGCATTAGCAGAGAATGGAAATGAAATCGACAGTGCTGTTGAACACTGTGTTTAATTTTTTTAAAAAATCTTGTTAGGAAATGAGCGCAAAACATTTCCATGTTTGCAGTGGAGCAGAAAACAAGGCAATTATGGGTACTGAGAATGGACTGTAACCACCAGTCGGAGATGACAAATTGCAGCACAGGTCTCCTGACAGGAGGAGGAGAGGAGGCTTGGTTAGTGCTCAGGCAGATCCGAAGGGAGGGGAGAGCAGGATAACCGCCCTGTGGTTACTTCAGCAGGACAATTCCATCTGGGGAGAGGAAGGAGAGGTCACATACAGTTTCCTGAAACAGACTGTGGGCAAGTTCATGGGTCATCTGAGGGAACATTTTATCATCAACACTGCTATTATCATTGTTGCATCAGCATGAATGGTCAATTTATTTTTTTCCCCAAATATATAAAACTACTCCAGTAACAATTAGCAAGTACTTACTGTGTGTTAGACACTACTAATATGTCTATTTAATCTCCACTGGAACCAAGTACAGTAAATACTCTTCACAAGCTGCAGATAAATAAGATGAGTCTCAGAAATGAGCGCTCCTCTTCAAGGGCTTGGAGCTGAATGTGGAAGGTAGGAGATGCCTCGATACGTTGAGGCATATGTTATTTTGTATGCTTTGTTTCTTGTGGTCGTCAAAATAAAACATAATGTCATCGGCATCACATCCACTTTACACATTAGGAAATTGGCTTTCACAGAGTTTGAGAAACGTGCCCCAAATCACAGTCATAAATGTCAGAGGAATCAAATCCTTGTGTGTCTGATCCTGCCAAGGCACCGCACGAGAAGCCAGGCCAGTGCTCCATAATCACAGAGAGATATGCTTAGTTTAAGACTGTCAGTCCCAGGAAAAAAATCAATGATCAAAACCATGTCTAATGGCCCAGTCCTTTTCTTTCAACAAAGCCTGCATTTATTCATTTATGGTCATTAGTCGTACATAAGCATGGCCAACCTGCCAGGTAAACGGCTAATTGTTTTGGCTGTATTATAAGCAAATAAACTCTCCTGTCTGCAAAATGACAGATGAGACCTGGTCAGCAGAGAAGCAATTGTTCCAGGGTCGCACGCTCCCCGGAGTCTAATGAACAATGGCTCACTGAATGAGCAGAGATTGCATTAGTGGGGTTTCTTTAGAGACAGAGAGCAATCGGTGGTGTTAATACTTCTGCAGTAAAGAACTCTGGCGCTGTGGGTTGAGCCCCTGAGAAGCCCAAAGGAATGGCCATGTCTTCAGCACATTGTCAAATACACACCAGCATTCCTTGGGCACAGCCCACCATCACACCCCTCCAGGGCTGTGTGACTCGCAGAACTTTCACCCTGAACCTGGTGGCTTAGCAAGGGTACCACCACCTGGACAAGCCAAGCGCGTTCTTCGCGAGCACATAGCACATGCCTCCACTTGGTGAGCGTCCGGAGCACTCGGGCCACGTAGGAGCTCCGAAGCACGAGACAGTGTGACTGCTGGCCGGAAGGAGCCAGTCTCTCCCGCTTACTTAGCTCAGAGCTTTTGGACAAATAGTGTGTCCTTTCCACCTAAGCCATCTCATCTATAAAATGGGGGCAACAACTTTGCACTTTCTCTCTTTGCAAGTACTAACGAAAATAATGAAAAACACCAAGCTGGAATAACAAACTGATGACTGCCTGCGTGTGTGTGTGTGTGTGTCTGTGTCTGACTCTGACATTCAGAGAAAACAAATCAAGTTGAGTGGTCCAACAAAATCATGCCCCCCTCAGGACCGTGATTTTGGACTTGGTAATTTCCCTGAAATTTTTACAAGAGAAGGAACTGGGCAATCAGGATCAACCAAAGAGCAGAGTGAATACAGTTAAACAGCTTTGAACAGATTCGGCTTATGCTCTTGTAAGTAGCTTATTCACTCCAGTTTTAGGAAAACAGGAAGTAATAAGATTAAGGATCCAAAGCTCAAATGAAAACATAATGTCAAACCTAGTCCAAGTAGGATTTGGGTTCAGGAAAGAGATTGAAATACTCCATAAAATTAAAGGAAGATGAATAGGCTTACACTAAGCCTCATGCACCCTCTCTCCCAGTAGTTTGTAAATTCCTAATGGAGCCCTACATGGAAAATAATAAATGTATTACACGGGCTATAATAATAAAAAGAAATAAACAAATCGCTTCTAGTTATTTAGCATCAATTATGTGCCAGGCACTGCTCTAAGTGCTTTGTGTGTATTTCTTAACTATCACTGAATCCTTCAAACTCCTCAGTAGTATCAACAGAATAGATACTAATAGCAACTCACTTAAAGATAAGGAAACTAAGAGATTGTGTAACCTAACCTGGGCTAACTCCCTGGTTTGAAATCCTGCATCTTGCACTTGTTTTCCGACCTCCGCCCGTCAATTCGTCTGGCCTGCATTGCCAGCTTGGTGAAGTACACGTGCAGCGGTTCACTGACAGCCTCACCCAGGGCAGCTCCGGAGTAAACGCTGTTAGTTCATCTGAATCTGAAATTGGATTTGGCGAGAAAGAAAAGGGGATATTCAGATTCTTTGGTTTATTATGTCTTTTATATCTAACTAAATCTAAATACGTTTTTCTTGTGTTTCTTGAGACATTTTACATTATGCTTTACGATAGCTTTATTTTACTAGCAATCACTTAATACATAGATATATATCTACTACAGTAGGTACTTTAAATGTGGGAAAGTATTTCTCCTTATTGGATTATATGAGACTACTGGATAGAATTCAATATTGAGTCACTTACAGAAGAAAGTATTGAAAGTACTGTATATTTAATTGTATGTTCACCATCGGAAACCCAAGGGAGATATTTATAGATGTGTGCATGTGATTTGAATAGTAGTAACCATCATTCTGAAACGTAGATAGTATTCATGATGTTTGCATTAAAAGAAGGAATAATATAAAACCATCAAAGCCTGGCCAGTATGGCTCACTGGTTGAGTGTTGACCCATGCACCAAGAGGTCGCAGGTTCGATTCCCGGTCAGGGCACATGCCCAGGTTGTGGGCCTGATCCCCAGTAGGGGGGCATGCAGGAGGTGGCCAATCAATGTTCTCTCTCATTGATGTCTCTCTCTCTCTCTCTCTCTCTCTCTAATATCAATAAAGAAAAAATATTTTAAAAAACCCACAAACATCTGAGACAAGGTGGCCACTGAGACAGGACCCAGAGAGGGACATTGGTGAAGTCAGTGTAAGTACAATGTCAGCTTCTCGCCCTAAATTTGGCAAAAGCCCATCGTAGCAGTGCACGCAAGTATAATCAGACTCAGGGGGACTGTCTCTCATTAACCAAGCCCCTAAAACACTGACAAATAAAAACATTCGATTGTATTAACTAAAAGTGAGAAGTATAACAGCCAAGAGGTCTTGAATGTAAGTTTGGGGTCAGTAAATTCTCTGATTATGGTAATTCTTCCAAATAATAAGCAACAGGTATGTAAATTTATTTATTCATTCACCCAACACTGAGCTATGTACTCAGGATACAATGTTAGCAAAAGTAGATATCGTCCTTGGTCCTTGTCCTTCTGAGATTTACGGACTAGTGGAAAAGACACATGTACTTTTAAAAGTACACAGATATTTGTGAAATTGCACACGTGCCAATGGGCAGGAAGGGGTGCGTGACCTAATGTGCTGTATGTATTACACGCAAGCAGTGCAAGGGCAGTTAGTTGAATTTTCAATTGCAAAAGCCAGTGTGTACCCATGCCTCCATTTCATAGAGATGGCCTCCTCGCACCCGGAGGACAAAGAACATTTCCATTCTGCATATATTAAGCACGCATTTCTATACTTTCTGCGCTGACAATCCCTCATCTCTTGTCACCTTCCTCACTGAGATGTGAATGAAACCCTCTAGGCTAGAGTTGAGTCAGTGTGTCTTTTTACAGCGTTTTCTACAGATAGCTGAACTCATTCATCAGGGGTGGTTTTAGCAAGCTGGGGATGCCATGCTCCTTTGGCTAAGGTTTGTCAGTGGTATACATCTGTGTGTGATGCAGAATGTAATCTTGAGGTGCAGAATCCTGGTTCTTCGGTTCCTGGAATTGTGCAGTGAGCAGGCTGGACACAAAGGGCCAAGGACCATTTCACAGAAACTTCCCAGCAGGTGCTCACAGGTTGATTCCAAGAACAGTGTGCAGCACATTACCTGAATCATCAAGGGCAGCAGGAAAAAACAACCCCACTGGGAAAAGGCAGGTAGCTAAAATTCAGTGGGCTTCTTAGAAGACAGCCTGATTCCTCACTTCCTTTTCTAAACTGCTGCCAGTGTGGTCTGGTCTGAAAAGTAGGTAGAGTGGAATCAAGAATGACTGGGGCTGAGGGACATGGATTTATTTTTGTGGCAATGGAAGTGTTTGCAAAAGTTAATCATAACTTTGCAAGGGGAGGAGGGTGCATGATATATCGTTTAGACCACACTCTGTGGCTATTCCTATACAGCCAACCAAAACCTTCAGTTGGTTTCCATTGTGTTAAAAGTATTTCAGACCTCAAAATTAAAGGGACTCATCAGTTGCAGGATTTGGGGAAATCAGTTTGTAATTTGGAGCCTGCTTGGCCATGTGGCATGTGCAATAGAGAGCAAGAAAAGTTATGTCTTCTTTTTGAAAGATCTAGATATTTGAAAACTATCCTTTGCTGCACTTCACCAACCATGCCGTTCTAATTAAGTTTCCAATGTCTGTTCTTAACAGGACTAGTTCTTACTGTATGGAAGAAATTATGCCCAGCAATTCCAGCCTATAATAGTCTGCAAAAATAACTCCTTAATTGACTGTTGAGAGTAATGATAACAAGATTTAAAACACAATGTTAGCACCAGAGAATTTAATGCCGAAGACCAATCTGAGGGTTGAGCTGTCAGTGAAGCAGCCCATCGAATTTTTCTAAACTAATTCAAATGAAAATGCTAAGATTAAAAGTGATAATACAGTGCCAATGAGATAAGAATTTCTGCAAAATTAGATTACAGCCTTTTTGTGGCCATAAAAACCGTATTATCCTTGACACCACTACATCAGTCACTGAAAGAAAATTATCTTTACAAGTTCAACCAGTGCTTCTTGTTTGAACCTGAAGAGTTTGGTGTGTTTTCCTGCTATTTGAGAAATAGACGTGGTGCTATTTTTACATATTTCTGTCTGAAAAGGGTGGGATGCTTCACAACGAGCATTGTTACAAAGAAATCACATCATTTACCCATAGTATCACCAAAGATACCATTTCATTTAGAAGAAAAAAAAAGTCTGCAAAGTATTGAATTGTGAGATGCAATAATTTTTTACAACTTGTCTTTTAGCCAGTTATTGACATACAGTCACAACTTGTTAAAACATAAGTCTGTTTTTGTTTTTGTGCAACATAGGTAATCATTTCCTGATTCTTCTGTTCATTTCTCAGCAGTTGCAGACCTCTTTAATGAGTAGTTTTCATTTAGGATACTGTTCACCCTGTTCAGTGAGTTTATTTTATTGAGAACCCCGGTATTCCTGGCCTGATCCTTGAGTAGGACAACAGAGAACAAGCCTTTGTACAAAGACTTTAAATTTGCCAACACCTTGATCTTGAACTTGCAGCCACCTATTCTGCATGATTCAGTTATGATAACCCTCGCTGAGTAATACAGGTTATAAGGTCTGTGTCTAGATTCATGCTTTTGCTTGCGCATACCTAGTTGTTTCAGCACCACTGGTCGAAAGGACTGTCTTCATTGCATTACCTTTACTCTCTTGTCAAAGATCACTTGACTAGATTCATGTGGGTCTATTTCTGAGCTCCCTCTTCTGTGCCACTGACCGATATCCTTTTGCCAAAACCACACTGTCTTGATTTCTGTGGCTTTCTAGTATGTCTTAAAATTAAATAATGTCAGTCCTTCCTCAGTACCATGTTGGCTATTTTGGGTCTTTTACCTCTCTCTTTAGAATCAGTTTAATAATAACTTGGTGGGACTTTGGTTGAGATCACATTGGATCTATAGGTCAAGCTGGAAAGAACTGACATCTTGACAACATTGAATCTTCTTCATGTCCATGGAATATCTCTTCATCTATTTAGCGTTCCTTTGACTTCTTTCATCAGAGTTTCATAGTTTTCCTCATATAAATATTAAACATATTTTGTTAAATTTATACATAAGCATTTCATTTGGTAGGGTGCTAATATAAACGGTACAGTGTTTTTATTTCAGATTTTACTTCTTTATTGCTGGTACATAGGAAAGCAATAGACTTTTGTATGTTAACTTTAACCTGGTAGCCTACAATCTTCTTCTTTATTTTTTAAGATTTATCTTTATTGTTGAAAGTATTGTGGTACATTTGTACAGTCTTTTAATTGCTTATTAGTTGTAACTTATGTTGTTGTTGTTGTTATTGCTGTTGATTCTTTTGGATTTTCTACATAGACAATTATGCCACTGGTAAACAAAGACAGTTTTATTTATTCCTCCTCAATCTGTATACCTTTTTTTAAAAAAAAATTACATTAGTGAAGACTTCCAGTAAGGAGTTGAAAATATGTTCCGAGAGAGGACATACTCGCCTGGTCTAACCATATTAGAAAAGCTCCCAGTTTCTCCCCACGTTTTAACTTTGTACAATGATTTTACATATGATAATCATACTCATCCATGGAAAATATTGCAAATTGAATTTATTGCTTGTGTTTCATGGGCCTATTTTCAGCCATAAAGCACTACATTTTTCTACCTGTTACACATTTAGAAAGAAACACTTCTGTGCTGGTAGGGTTTTTTCACTAATCCCTTTAAACTTATGCCAGAAGTGGTGAATGGCACATTTTTCTTTATCACTTAGCTTCATAAATTCTTGGCTTTAAAAATTGTTTTATATTTTATTTAAACTCTTCTGTCCTACTCATTGTTCAACAAGAAGAATAAAACAAGAAGGAAAGCTTACCCTTTGCGACAGCGTGGATGGATCTGAAGAGCGTGATGTTAAGTGAAATCAGCCAGTCAGAGAAAGACAAATACCACATGATGCCACTTATATATGGAATCTAATGAACAAAATAAATAAGCAAAATAGAAACAGACTCAGAGATACAGAGAACAGACTGACAACTGTCAGAGGGGAGGGGGCTTAGGGGGTGAGTGAAAAAAGTGATGAGATTAAGGGAAAAAAGCCTCATAAACACAGACAACAGTGTGGAGATTACCAAAGGGGTGTGGAGGGAGGTAGAATGGGGTAAAGGGGGGATAAATAGTAATGATAGGAGACTTGACTTTGGGTGGTGAACACACAATACAATATACAGATGATGCATTATAGAATTGTACACCTGAAAACTATATAATCTTATTAACCAATGTCACCCGAATAAATTCAATAAAAATGTTATGAATAAATAAATAAAAGAATAATAAAACATAAAACCTGACAATACCCATCCTGCTTAACTCTGCATTTCTTAAAATGTAAAGCAACATTATATTAAATTGTAAATTAAAATGTAAGGCAACTAAAACCACTCTGATTTAATGTATCCTTCATGTAGACGAATGAGTTATTTGGCTGAAAACTAACACAATTTTAGTGCTGTACACTTAGAAAAGAGTACTGAGTTTAGGCAAAAACAACAACAAGAAAAGAGAGAGTGAGATGTAGAAAGTATTTTGATTTAAATTCCAAGGTAGCAAAAATAATCTAAAATTTAATAAATTGCTGGTGAGTTCCACATATTAGGTTCCGTATTTAGTCTCATTTTGTTGCATGTAAGTCACAGTTTGGATGCTGCATTTTGCGTTTCTCATAGCCATAAGGAGATTGAGCATGTAGCCTATCTGTGAAACTAACAGGTGTGACAGGTGTTACAACATGTTTACCTTTCTAAAGTACAATTAACGATAGTCCTAGAGAGCAGCTTGGTTGCATTACTGAAAGTTACCACAAAGATGTCATACTAATGATAATACAACTCAGGTAAAGATATCAAATTAGAAATCTAGAAATATCTTTCATGACGCTCATTTGATTGGTTATGTGAGAGAGAAATTGTGCATAAGCTGCAAAATGTGAGCATGGTCTCCAATTTTCGTTTTAGAAAAAAAATTACAAGAAAATTAGTATATTTTATTTTATTTTTCAACCCTTTTTTAAGTGGTTTGAAGCCTTCTTAATCTTGAATAGAATGGTATTTATTTCTGATTTGTGCATGTATCAAGGAAACACAGGAAAGTAGCTCCACAGTAGTTAAAATATTGAAGATATTATCTGCTTTGAATATTTCCTTGTATTCATTAAACTTGACTAGATAGTGTAACCTTGAACACTGCCTGAATTTGATTGCTTAGAATTTCAAATCTGATCTGTAAAATCACTGCCAGTGTGTGACTGGGTTTACTATGTAATTTTTCTTTTCAAATATGCCATTATTGTAGACTTCCACCTAAACCCCAAGAATGCTGTTATTAACTTGCTTTTAAGTTGTTCAATAAAGCAACATTTCGAATGTGCATAAAAACACTGCATTTTTATTAAACAGCCCTAGAGGAAGGAAAGGTTGCTTTAGCAGTCATGTCAGCAGTATGGTTCTGTGGATGTATGCAGTTAGCATTGGCTTGCCAGCCTCCTCCGGTACTGGCACCATGTCCAGGGGTGCTTATTAATAGATTTTTCTTTTTCTACATTTTATCCCATATCATAAAACTCTGGTAAGAACATGTCCTATATTTTTCAGGGTTGGTAATTCTCTCTTTCTCTTTCTCTTGTCTCTTCATTCCATTTCTTCCTTAACCTTTAACCCACCACCCTTGTTTTCTAAGGATAAGCCACATTCAGAGAGAGAGAGAGAGATGAGAGATAGATAGATAGATAGATAGATAGATAGATAGATAGATAGATAGATAAGATAGATGGAACCATAAACAGACCTAAACTAGGGCAATATTAATAGTGACACAGAAAGGAGAACAGAATTGAAAGCATTTTTAAATTTTAAATTAATGGAATTGAGTGACTGATTGTTATGGAGTTGAGCAAATGTGAGAAGTCAGTGATTTGTAATACAGAAGATTTAGCAGGTTCAAAGGAAATATGGTTAAATGTAGCTGTTTTATTTAAGGATTAGTATATGCCATTTACTGTGCTAAATTCTTTTTTATATGCTCTTCCATTTAATCCTCAAAACTTTTTAGAGATAAGGAAACTGAGATGCAGGGAGGTTAAGAAATTTGCTAAAGGTTAAATCTATAACAAGTGCTGAGTGGGGATTCATGGCCAGACATTCTGATGGCAGAGACCACTCTGTTAATGAACGTCACCTTTGGGCATGCTGAGATGGAGCTGCCATACCCATCCAGATGGAGATGTCCAGCAGTATGCTGACTATGGGATTCTGATGGGTGTTGGCATTTGCTAGAGTTACCCAAGGGGGTGGGGAGGGGTGGGGGACAACAGTATGCTTCAAGCAGTGCTCCACAGACAGAATGGTAGAAAATACCAACATTTACAGATAGGGGTGAGGAGAGAGGATGCCACAAGGTGACAGAGAAATAACATTCACAGAAGGGGAATAGGAGTCAAGGGATGCAGACTAACCCACGTCAAGGGTGGTAGATAACTTCAAGAAATAGATAATGACCCACATCAATGCATACTGCAGCGCAAAGCAGAGATATCAGCTATAAGAAAGGAACATCAGTCCATTAGGTAGAGACTCTCAGAAAACCATTTCCAACCTTCACCAAGAGCAGTTCCAGTAGGGAGGCAATGAAAGATAATATTGCGATAGATGCAGTGAAGAATTGTAGGGTTTTCGTGGACTAAGACTGTAAGGGTGCCTAGCAGATGCTTTTACACCATAATATAGTGAAGTCGCCATAAGCTTTTACACCATAATCATAGGGCATTATTATGTTGATACATATTCTTTTTTGCAGTGGAACCTGGCCTCGAGGATCATACAGAAATTCCATGCAGAGATGCCTCTAGAAATAACCTGGACCGTGACCTCTAAATTTCTAGCAGTGGGGGCAGACTTTAATGGAATCATATATTGAAGATTTTTTTATATATATAAGCCTCAGAATATTCAAGAGATATATTTAAGTTCACCAAAAGACCTTCCTTTGGTAAAGCAAAAATACCGCAATCTTTTAAAGTCTGCACTTTTTCTAAAACTGAAAACTTCACACATTTTACATTTCATTTGCTAACTTTCACAGCAGGCCTTCCGAAACCCAACTTCCTACTGAAGTGTGTTTCCAAGCAATTTAATTTGAAAATTGAGAGCTGTCTTGACCTTTTCATGGGTTTTAACTCTGTATCCTGAAGACTTCAGAGACAACACTCGACAGGTGACCAAACATTCCAGAATAATAGGATTCCTATTTTTAGATAGAATTTTCTATAACTAAAAAACAGATTATTTAATCAGTTCTCTTTTCAAAGGCCTTCTTGGGGAAGCAGTTTTTACTTTTGAGTTTGCATGACATTTACCACTCCGCGTGTTCCATTAAGTATCCTTGTGTGGCCTTTTACATCGAGCAGTCTGTGGCTCTGCCGCAGCGAACTCCAGGTGTTCCCGGGCTCAAGGCTCTGAACAAGAATCACACAACTCTATAGGAAGATAGCACTTTAAGACACTCTGTGCCACAGGGAAACATAGCTCTTCTCAGAGTTTTGTTGAGGCACTAGTCAGAGTAAAATAAGTTTTATCAAACAGTAAAGATTTAAGCTGGGAAACCATTTGTCACTTTCTCTCATTTTAGTTATGCAAGTTTCCTCTACTCATTTTTTTTAAGAGTCTTGTTTTATAGGTGGTTCAAAAATATGGAACTTCATCACCACCTCCATTTTACAGCTGAGGAACACTGAGGCCTGAAGATGTGAAATGACTTGCCCAGGGTCTCATCATCAATTAATGACAGATGTGTTAATAAAAGTTCTTGGGACTGCAAATTAAAGAAACCCACTTTAACTTACTCAAGAAAGAAAAAGATGATGACTCACTGGAAGGATACTAGGGTAACCCACAGAATCAAAAGAAAAGCTTAGCAACCAAAATTCAGGTGAGAAGAAACCATTGTAGCAGCAAGAACAGCAGGTCTTATCTTCAGAACTTGGCCATAAGGAGACTCTGCTTCCACAGCATCATGGGGTCAACTCTGTGCTTGTTTCTAATTCCCATAGGGAAAAATCTGATTGGCTGAGCTTGACTTGATTGGCAGGTGGATCTACCACTTCATGTAAAGACTGTGGTTTGGGATTAGCAGAGCCTGGCCTATTACCAAACTCTTTTTAAGTCTCACTTAACTGTGGCTTACATTTGGCATAGTGTCCACATTACCTGGTCCTACCTACATTGTCTTTGCTGACCTTAGCATCTCCCGGGAAGCTTTTAAAAATATATCAGTTCACCTGGCCAGAGTGGCTCAGTGGATTGAGTCCCATGGACTCACATGCCCTGGTTGCAGGCTCAGTCCCCAGTAGGGCACGTGCAGAAGGCAGCGGATGGATGTTTCTTTCTCACATGATGTTTCTATCTCACTCTCCCTTCCTCTCTCTCTAAAAATCAATAAAAACATATTAAGTAAGTAAATAAATACCACTTCTTAGGTTCAGTAATGGAAGAATTAGGAAAGATCACCAAGAGCAAAGATGTGTCATTAGAGACCAAGGCTAAGATCATTCATAACCTTTTATTCCCAATTACTATGGGAAGAAGGCTGATAGAAAAGAAATTTTGAGTCATTAGAAATATGGCATTAAAGGGGAGCTCTGCGCATTCCCTGGACTGCCAGAAGGATGAACACGTGAGTCCTAGAGCTAATCAAGCCTGAAACTTTGCTGTATGCACAAATGACAAAACTGAAGCTGACCTACTTCAGGCACATCATGAGAAGGCAGGGTTCTTTGGAAAAGACAATAATGCTGAGAAAAATAGAAGTCAGCTGAAAAAGGAAGATAGGAGATGGATTGACTCCATAACAGAAGTTATAGGCATGAGTCTACAGGAGCTGAGCAGGACTGTTGAGGACAGGACATTGTGGGCATCCATCACTCATTCATGGGGTCCCCAGGAACCAGATCCAACTCAATGGCATGTAACACTCACACTTAGGCCCTACCCCCGACACTGATTTACTTACTCTGGGTAGAGCTGGGCCCTGTTTATTTGTTTGAGATGATGTTGGCTCCAGCAGAAGTTAGGGGAAGGAAGAGAGTAATGATTGAAAGAGGACATTTCTTAATGGACAAAGAACTGAGAGAATACCCAGCTCCCGTTATTCCTATATTTCAGTGCAGGTCGGATTAACCAAGGGAACCTGTTCTAAATCCAGATGGCAAAGCCCCACGCCAAACCCACGGAATGAGTGAATATGTAGGAGGGATTCCCTGGAACCTGCATTTTCAATGCTCTTCAGGTTGTCCTCATATAGACACACCTGTACTGGACCTGTAATTTGGAGGACCAGATCCTTGACTGATCGTTCTAGGCCAGTGGTTCTTAAATTTGAGCATGTATCAGAATACCCTGGAGGGCTTATTAAAATACAGATTGCTGCCCCCCCCCCATCCCCTGTAGGGGTTTCTGATTCAGTAGGTCTGAGTTGGAACCTGAGATTTGCATTTCTAGTAAGTACCCCAGTGATGCTGGTGCTGCTAGTCCAGGAACCACATTTTGAGAATCATACCCTTAAGAGAGTAACACATTCTCTCATGAAACCAGATTGTAAAAGGCTTTTAAAGTTAAATTCATTCAAAGACTAGGGGAAAGCAATGACAGAAAGCTACTTCAGAGTCAGAGGAAGAAGCAAGGTCGGTGAAGAGGGAAATGGCTCACGAATGCTAAAAATACAGGCCTACTGCACAGTGTGAGGCATTGCTTAGCCCCATCTTCTGACCTGGCATGTTTCAGCTTGACCTAACGTGGCTGGTGTTGCTGAGGGTTGGCACATCTCTTTGGAAATGAGTCGTAGTGCACAAGCCTACATCTTTCTAAGAGATAACCAATGCTTTGGGGCATTCATCATAACATCTCTTTCCAAATATCTATCAAAAATGTCTCTCACTATCTCAGTGGACATGCATTAAATTTTCCTACATCACTAAATAATTAATATAGATGATCATAAATCATTCATTAATTATTCATTTATTGAAATGTTGCAAATGTTGATTGTGCTTTTTGCTTGGCACTGGGGAAACAAACATAAAAAAGAAAGATTTGATTTTTAAGGATTTATCACCTGTCTAAATATATACTTAGGCAGTATCACATATATTTACATACCAGCACAATGAAGTCTACATAGAAGAGTGGGCAATAATACAGAGAGACATCAGGGGTGGGGGCAGGTCAGAGACACTCTCATGTGCTTGAAGACTTAAAGCTTTGTACATTGATGTGTCAGGTGAGGGGAATAGTCCCAGGAGAGGAAGCAGAAGCAGAAATAAAGTCATAGAATAAAGAGAAACATATGGTCCAGCAGCAAAGACTGCTGCTTACCTCTGAGGAGACAGAAGAGGAGGAAGAGATAGGCAGGAGCATGTCTTGGAGGCTCTCATGGGCCATGGAGAGGTGATAGGCATATCCTAAAGGATCATTTGTAGGGATTTTTATCAGCCACACACTAATGTCAGAATCAACTGGTGAGCTATAACAATTTCAATACCTAAGCCCTACTTTAAATCAATGGAATTGGAATTTCTAGAGATGAGCCCTGGTCATCAGTATTTTTTTTTTTAACTTTCCTGCTGATTCTAATATTTAGCAATGTGTGAGAATTAACAAATTACAGCCTCTTATTTGCTAGTAGTCAAGATGGTCTGGCGTCTCGTTTCAAGGGTGGATTAAAGTAGAAAAACTGAAAGCAGGGAGGGTAATTAGCAGGTTTTTGCAAGAGTCCTAGAAAGGTGGCAAGTACTGACTTTGGTGGTGTCAGTGGAAATGGAGAATGACCTCTAAGAGGAATGCCAAAGACGTAGGGTTTATAGAGTGAGATTTCGTTTTTCTTTTTTTATCCTCACCCGAGGACATTTTTTCATTTTTTGTTCAGATAGAGTGGGAGGGAGAGAGAGGAAGAGAGAGAAACATCGACGTGAAAGGGACACATCAAGTGGCTGCCTCCCACACGACCCAACCAGGGCCGGGGACAAATTGCAACTGAGGTACGCGCCCTTAGCGGGAACCGAACCCGGGTCTCTCTGGACTGCAGGCCGACGCTCTAACCACTGAGCCAAACCGGCCAGGGCTAGAATGAGATTTCTGACGGAAGCTGCTGGACAAGAGACTAAGAGGAGACCAACAGAATCCCCAAGTCCCAGCCACGGCCATACCTCATTTAGCTTTCTCTTCAATTACATGGTGTTTCCCTGGACAAGTTCTACAAATTAGACACGAACTGAGCAAGACATTGCCTCTTGTGTTCTAGGCCTGGTCACCTCCTTGAGCAACATCATAATACTGAGGGCCTAAGCAATATACTATAGAATTTTTCTTCCACTTTTAAACCAGTTATATTTTGTATGGCAAATAACCAAGCACTTTTGGCAAAGAGAGCATTTACATAAAAATGAAGCTACTGTGATTCCCCCCCCCCTTTCTATTTTAAAGTACATCTACATCTGGAAAAAGGCAGGCAAAGTTCTTACTGAAATTTAATGCATGGTTTAATACCTCCATTTTTCAAAATGTCATCTGCCAAACACCCAGCACAGGCCAACATTGTTTCAAGGGAATGGGGAGTTTGCCAATTCAGAAGACGATGTCTCTAAAGAGAGTTCTAAGTGTCCAAGAGTGAACAAATTTCCCCACTGTAAATTGATATCTGCAAAGGTAAAGGTATAGGAAAAAGCAAGGTGTGCCTCCATTGTCTGGTAATTGTGACTATGACATTGCAAAAATGGTCTGTGATTTTCCCATTTTTTATGGATGATGCTTTTAATGAATTTATTTCCAGGAGTAATGAGTTTGGATAAACACATGGGTTTAATTCTGATGTTGTATTAATGCTGTCAACTTTCACCCTTACAACAGCAAACACATTAGCTACACAGAAGGGATTGTTATCTTTTTGCATTAATGAAAATAACTTTGGCTTATCTAGCATCACACAGCTGGGAAGTCAAGAACCAAACCATAGGGTTCGGATTCCAAGTCCTAAAAACTTTTCCTCACCTGCCCCTTCACCTCTACCAGTAGTCATCAGAAGTCTGTCCTAACCCATTCAGGCTGCTATAACAAAATACCAGACTGCATGGCTTATAAACAATAGAAATGTATTTCCCACACTTGTAGAGGCTGGAAATCTGAGATCAAGGTGACAACAGGGTCGGGTGAGGGTTCTCTTTTGGGTGACAGACTTCTGTCCTATGTTCACATGGTGGAAAGGACAAGGATACTCTCTGAGGTCTCTTTTATAATAACACTAATTTCATGCATGAGGTCTTTACACCCATGCTCTAATCATATCCATAACGCCCCACCTTCGAATACTATCACCGTGGGCATCAGATCTCCTCATGTGAATTGTGGGAGACACAAACATCCAGACCATAGCATAGCCCACTGAGGGAAAGATTCAGCCTTGAAATCAGAGAGATGAGTTTCAAAGAGAACTCCTCCACTTACGTGATCTTGAGTTCTCTATGCCTCAGTTTCCTTACTTTTAAATTTGGATAAAAATAACCACATCACAGGATACTTTTAGAGATGGGATGAGATATCTGATGTTATACCCTCCCATCTCCCATGCCCCCCCAACACACACACTCCCTCACTTACAAAACTGTGAGAGAGCAGGTCTTTTGCTTTGGTTCCTATTGAATCTGCTTTCTCTAGATATGACATTTCAACGATGGAAGAAATAAATTTGTAAAACACTTATCAAATACCTGAAAACCAATATGTGCTATTTACTTCCTCTTCTCTATATTTTTTGTCTTCTACATACTTAATTGTTGAAGTTCTAGGGACCTGATTTTATAGGCTTTGTGTGACAGACACCATGTTCTGAGGCAGCCTCCGCAAAACTCAGCCACGCGGCGTGACTGCTCGTCCACGGGGAACAGCTGGTGTCTGAGGCGGCGCATAAATAATAAATTTAGCATTTGAAAATCTTGCATAGGTCTTCTGATTAACCTAGACAACTTAGAATAATTATGATAAACAGACATTGTCATTAAATATAGCAGCCATTTGATAAGATTAAGCATAATGCAATACATCTTCCTTTCCACCCGATTCAGTATAATAAATTACCCATAGGCTTCTAAATAAGCATTTTATAATTGAGAAAAACAGATCGATTTTTAGGGGTCCTTATTTATATGCAAAGCAGATTTTTTGAGAATGGTAAACTTGATTAAAATCACTCTAAGTGCAAATCACAAATAAATTCTTCTCCCAAGCTATAACTACCCTATTAATGAATAATTTATTGCATACAAGGATAGTAAAATTCTGATGTGCTTATGATCCAGATGGAAGAAAGAGTTAAATAGAGAAAACAACAAACCATATAAAATAGGAAGAAAACTGAATTGTGAAATTTGATAAATATTGCACAAGATAGTGTCCCAGCTGGTACTGATGCTACAGGAAAGCAGAGATTGGGATAGGATATCATAGTCAAGTCAATCTCAGGAGAATTTGCAAAGAAGTAAATTTCCATGGAAGCTGTAGATTTAGAGGGAAAAGTCCTGGCTCCGAAAAAGTGCAAACAATGCATGAGATGTGAAAACAATTTTGCAAATGTATCTTCCTTGAGTCTGTTTGCACCTGTTGAAGATCACAGGTCCATTTTGGTCACTACCCAACAACTAAGAAATGATATCTTGAGTGGATTTTTTGTCCAACTGCATGTCGTTTACACACACACACACACACACACACAGAAAAGAAAAGAAAACATGACTTTTAACCAAAAGGACACATGAATGACAGGATCAACTTATATATCACTAAAAGACAAGCCCCAATTTCTGTCAATCATGACCTTTGCTGGTGCCCCCATTAGACCAATTCTATATGGCTCTCCTGGGTCCCACTTCAGAAGTAAATCCAGGGATGATGTTCTCCCAGGAAGAAGAAGACTTAAAGATTCAAGATCCCTGATTTATGGCCTTCAACCAGCCTCATCATGGGCATACATGTTATATTCACATAAAATTGGCTTTGTTTCCTACTCAGAAATAAGGGATGACTACTAACAGGGGAACTCATTATTGAGTCAGAGCACGATTCTATTTCTTCCCTAAGAAAGGTGAGCATTTGCAAGGGCCTCCAGATTCGCCTCCCAGGCTCATAGGAAGTTGTTTACCTATGGAGATAGCTCCAGATGTTGCTTGAAACTCTTGCACTCTTCACAGTATAATATCTATCCATCCATTCAGCATTGCCTATCTGTCACCAATATGTATGATTTCTAATCCTGCATGCTAAGAGAATTTTTAAAAGTTGTTTCAAATAGTTTGAAATTGTGAAATATTTCAATTGTATACAAAGAACAAAAGTTATAAATGATACCTGTGGTTTATACAATCCATTTTATTTAAATATATTTATTGGGCATGTACAATGGAGGGACTCTGCCCTGGGGATGCCATGATGAGTAAGATGGACACAGTCCACCCTTAAGACAGACAATTAAAGAATCTGGGCCACAATAGCTTCTTATAAATTACATGATAGCCAAAGCCCAGGGCTATGAGACACCGTATGGCACAGTAAAGGAAGGCTTTCTGAAGGGTGAAATAAGACTTAGTCAAGTTAATATATCTTTCTTTCTTGTGGACTCAGCACAATAATCACCATCAAATTTCAGAGTGATGCATTTTATAATGGAACAAAACAAATCAATTTAGAGTCTATATTCATAAGTAAAGCAGGATTTTTGAGACTAATATAGTGGTTTCGGGTTAGGGAGAGTACTCCAGGAGAGAGGAGGCGAGGGGGGCAAAGGTGAGGTCACTGGTCCTCTCATCACAGGTGCTTCAAGTAGATAGCAGTGGAGGAAGTGCTCCGTGGTCAGCCGTGCAAGGAGCCCCACACACAGAAAAGCTACAGTACAGTTACAGGTGTCATCAGCCTCGTGACTGTTGGATCTTTTCAAATGAGAGTATCTTTAAAATATTTGACCTATGGACAAGCCCAGAACATGAGATTTTGATAAGGTGTATTTGCTTAAATTTAAATATTATCTCAGGACACTCATTGTTTTCTGGCTAAGCAGGATTGTTAGACTCAGTGCTACTTTTGGATTGAAAACAACAGAGAAAAGGACGCTATTACTGTATGCCTTTGCATAGTCTCAGGTTTGGGCAGCAAAGGGCAGTTGTGATGGTGTCAACGGGCAGGTGTGGGAGGTAGAAAGAGAGCTGGACCTGAAGTCAGCATACTCAGGCTTGAGTTCTTCCTGGCCATGCATTCTCTGTGGTCCTGCACAGCTACCGTTATGGAAGTTCAGTGTTTCTATATGTAAGAGGGACATAGAAAGACCTTCCTTGTTACAGGGTTTACCAAATAAGCAAGATCTGTAAAATGTATCCATGCTCTAAAGGTAATACAAACATTTGGGATCACTGGGTACAAGTCAGAGTTCTTGGAGGAGCAGGATTTTCCAAGCTAACTCATTGTCCTACAAATTCTCACTGTGGACAACTCCCAACTGAGGCCATTCTACAAAATACCTAACCAGTACTCTTCAAAATGATCAAGGTCATCAAAAACAAGAAAAACCTGACAAACTGTCACAGCCAAGAGGAGCCTACCGTTATGTGATACCCTGGATGGGATCCTGAAACAGAAAAAAAGACATGAGATGAAAACTAAGGATATTTAAGCATGGATTTTAAATAATAATGATATATCAATGTTTGTTCACTCATTTTAGCATATACGCCATTATATAAGATGTTAGTAAAAGGGGAGACTGGTTGTGGAGTATATGGGAACTATACCTTCACAATTTTTCTCTATCCGAAACTGTTCTCAAGTAAAACGTTTCATTAATTTTTTAAGAGCATTATGGAAAATCCATTCACCGATTTAGCCAACAAATAAATATATGTTGAGTGGCTTACATGCCAAACACAGTGTTCTAGGAGCTGGTGATAGAGTTATGAACAAAATAAAGTCCTAGCCCTTTCTCAAAGGATTGTACATCAGTGAGGGAGGAAAATAAATGAAATGTAAATATATTTTAAATTATATCATCTGGGGCTAAGTGCTATGAAAAAAGAGAGCATAAGAGTGATGGAGTGAGAGCTTGACAAGGTGATCAGGGAAGGCCTCTTGGGGGAAGAGCCACTGAGAGACAGGAACAGTGGGTGGAGTGAGGTGGGTAGCCATGCAAGGAATACCTGGGGTGAGAGCATCCTGTACAGAGGGACCAATAAGTGTGAGAGCTCTGAGACCAGAATGGACTAGGAGAGAACGAGGAACAGTGAGGAACCCACCGTCACTGGAAAACTCCAGAGCGGGTCAGAGCGTGAGCACATGAAGTCAGAGGTGACCAGGAACCATATTGTGTGGGGCCTTATAGTCCAGAATACCTTGGATTTTATTCTCACTATGCTGGGAAGCCCCTGGAGGATTTGTGCAGGAGAGAAATATTTTCATTTCCCAGCATTTTACTATAAAAAATGTCAATCATACCAAAAAGTTGAATAAATTTTACAGTGAATACACATGTACCCACCACTTAGATTTGACAACTGTTTTGCTACAGTTGCTTTAGAACATATCTATCTGTCTATTCATCCATCAATCAGCTTAAGTTTCAGACATCAGTATAATTCCTCCCAAACACTTCAGCATAGTATTATTAGCTAAAGTTCAATATTTGTTTATGATTCTTGATATTCAGGATAAAATTCACATATATGGAAATGTACAGACCTTAAGTGTATCGAATGAGCTTTGACAAATGTAGACACCTGTGCAATCAGACCCTTTTAAGATGTGGAATATTACATCACCTCGAAAATACATTTCAAGCCCCTTCCCTGTCCATTCTCATTCCCACCCACTGTTTTTCAGCTTTATTGAGGCATAATTGACAAATAAAATCATAAAGTATTTAAAGTATACAATGTGACGATACGGTGTTTGAATACATTGTGAAAGGGTTCCCAGCACCAAGTTAATTAACACACCCACCACCTCACTTACTTAGCTTTTCTTTTTTGTTGTTGTTGAGAACATTTCTACTCTCTAAGCAAATTTCAAGTATACAACACAGTATAGTCATGATGTCATACATTAGATCCTCAGACCTTATTTATCTTATAACTGAAAAGTTTGTACCCTGTTTACCCCACCCATCAACCTCAAACAACCACTTTTCTTATCTGTTTTTTAAGATTCCGCATATAATAATACCATGTGGTATTTGTCTTTCTCTGACTGGTTTATTTCACTTCGCATAATGACTTCCATGTTCATCTATGTTGTCACAAAGAGCAAAATTTTCTTTGTTGTTAAAGGCTGAATAATATTGCAGTGTGTGTGTGTGTGTGTGTGTGTGTGTGTGTGTGTGTGACATTTTCTTCATCCATTCATTGAAAACGTTGGTTGTTTCTATACCTTGGCTGTTCTGAATAATACTGCTATGAACATGGGAGTGCATATATCTCCAAGATAATGATTTCATTTTCTTTGGATGTATACCCAGAAGTAGGGTTACTGGATCATATGGCAGCTCTATTTTTTATTTCTCGAGTAAACTCTATACTGTTTTTCATAGTTGATGTACCAGTTTCCATTCCCATCAACAGTGTAAAAGCATTCCCTTTTCCCTGCATCCTCACCAACACTAACCTTTTATCTTCTTGATTATAACCATCCCAACAGGTGTGAGGTGACATCTCATTGGGGTTTTGATTTACATGTCCCTGATGACTAGTGATATTGAACACCTATTCATGTACCCGTTTCTTCGGAAAATATTGATTTTGGTCTTTTGCCCATTTTTCAGCTAGGTTATTTGTTTCTTGCTATTGAGCTGTATGAGTACCCCCACCCACTTTTAGAAGCAACCTTGGTATTTATTCAAGAGAAATAAAAACATAGCTGCAAAAAAATTTGTTCAAGAAAATATATAGCAGCTTTATTGACAATACTCCAAATTATCAATCCAGTTATGCATCAACAGGTAAATCAATAAAAAACAGTGGTATATTCATAAAATGGTATGCTTATCACATTAAAAAGCAACGAATTATTAAATCACAGAATAACGTGGGTAAATCTCAAATATATTTTGCTCAGTAAAAGAAACCAGACACAAAACCCTACAATTCCATTGAAATAAAGTTTGTGAGCAGGAAAATTTAACCCATGGTAATAAATAAATGAATAAATTAAAAAACAAACAAAAAAAACAGAATTTGACATGTAAAGGACCCCTTACCTGCTTTGGGTAGAAAAGACTTCATCCGATGAATGAAGCAAGAGATACCTTTCCGCTTTTGAACAACTCTCTTGACTCTGGATTACAGTGCTCACCAATTTTAGAATGAGCAAGTGAAGAGCTAAGTAAAGTGACAGGATCTAAGGCATCCTTCTCTGAGGTGGGGACTCTGGGGTGAGCCTACCTCTCCATCCTTACATGGAAATTTCCCATCTGAAATCCTTGAGGCAACACTTCCACATGCTCGGCCATATTTTTTCTCTCTTTCTCTTCTCAGACCTTTGCTCGGCACCTTGCTCATTGACCTGAAGCGTGCATGCTAATCTCCAGGCAATGCTTTTAGAGGCTCCTTGTCCATCTCTGTCCCAGGCGCCAACTAGGTTGCAACAATTTATATTTCACTACATTTACTGGGATCTCACTACATGCTGAATCCTTAAGCTAGGTGTCAGGAGACAGAAGGAAAGCATACATGATTATTCCTAGAGAAGACCGTACTGGGAGAGGCATAAAAATACTAATGTGATTAGGATCTGGGTGGAAATAGGAACAGAAGCATCTAAACCAGACTGGGTGGAAGCATGGGTCTGGGAATCAGCAAGTACAAAATGCGTTAGTTAATATCAGTTATAAAAATACATGAAACCCATGACAAGCAAGCATGCAAGCCTCTTCTGTTAACAGGTGCAAAGAAACTTAAGTAGAAGTATCCTTTATGCAACTAATATATCTAAGAGAACGATTACATGCTAAGTTCAAGCTTAGTTAGATCTTCCTTTGTTCTTAGGATACGTGAAAGATTTTATTTAAAAAAAAAGTTCATTTTTGTAAACAAAAAAATTACATATAACTTTACCACCCAATCATGTATAACCATGCTTAACATTTAATATGCAATATGTGTTTTATTATGCATATGAGATTATATTCTCTAAGGTACTTGGGTACCTACTTTTGCATATAATTAATATCACCTATAATTTTCTCAGCCAGTTGATAGATGTCTCTTCTTGTCCGTTTAATTCATTACAAAATGTTCCATGGCATAGACGTAACATGATTTGTATAATCAATCCCCTATTGGTGAACATTTAGGTTGTTTCCAGTTCTTCACTTTGATGATACACACTTCTTAATTTTGCTTACAAAGGAGGCTTAGCTAGATGAGTGTTACTTTCAGAATGCCATTTTAACAGTCTTGTCCCATTCCCCACTAATGGAAGGCTATAAATGGCCCTGCTTAGTGAACGGAAAGGGTTTCTAAAAGCTCAGATGCTACCTAGCAGCTGATGCTCGCACTATTCCAGCTCACCGCATGCAGGGGTCATTAATCAAGGCACAGGACTCAACCTGTGAAGAAGGGGGTGGGGGGAAGACACCTGGCTTTGAGGACAGGTAACCAGTTATTGTTAGTACTATGACCTTGGGTAAGTTACGGAGCCTTTCCAAAGCTTAATTGCACAAGTACCAAATGGAAATATTAATCCTATATTCTCGTACTGAGGAAATCATGAAATAAAGACTGTAGGTAAAATTAAATGAATTTTTGAGACTGTTTATTTATTTATGGCTTTGTCCACATTTCCTAATATTCCTGAGGATATCTAATGCATACAGCGAAACTTTTTGCAAAAGTTAAGTTGGTTAGTAAACAAACAAAAATCCTTTAAACTATGTCATAAATCTAATGCTAAGTTAATAGGCTCCATATAGTGTTAAGATTTTTCTAGGGAACTTCAGCCTTCAAAGGCTGTGCTACACCAAGTGAAGTTTTTCTTAGCCTCACGCATCTCCTGATACAGATCAGGCCAGGTACCCAGGGAGGCAGGATTAAATCGAGGTCTCAAAGGAAGGGCCAGACTCTCAAGGTGAACTTTCCTTCAGTCCACATTGTCACCTTTCTGTGGAATTTCTTCCGTCTTCCACCTCCCTCAGTCAGTTGAATGACATTTGCACAGGGCTGGTACACTCAGTTCACTGTTGACACCTAATTATTTTTCCAAGAGAGAGAAATGATCATCCCAGACAGAGAACCCAGCAACTAAAGCCCAAAGTGGTCTGCCTCCAACGTGATATTTGCAAGAGCCGCCACATACATGAGGTCACCCAAGAGTCCAGCTTAACTCCCCTCATGGACATAGGCATGCCCCAGCCAAACACCCGCCCTTGGGTCTTGATTTGATAAGCCACTTAGCAACAAGTTTCTCACTGAACTACATGTGTTCACAACTACTGGCTAGTCTACATTTTTGATCATTCTTTTTCAGTCACCTGCCTGTATGTGCTGAATATATTTTTGAAGCTTCCTGGACACCTGATGAACCTACTTGAAGGCCAGGTGACATATATTTTGGGAAGACGACCACCCTGCACTTTGCAGGCCATGAATTTTTTTATTTGCCATGGCAGGCGTTGCTACCCCCAAAGTTATTATCTATTCCATCTCAGTTCTAACCTGCAAGCAAATCTGTCTGAGGAGCCAATTTATTTCTGATATAACAGCGGCAGGGAAGATGAGTTTGCTTGTTTAAAGAGATGAGCAGCATCAGCAGCGCTATCAATTTTCACATGCAGAAATCCCCTACATGGGATTCTTTGTAGTTATTAAAAAATCATGCATAGCAATGGTCCTATCCTTCATCGAGCGTTTGCTGGGCCTGCACATCCATCACGGCTTGTTTCTCTCTACATGGCCTGTCTTTCAGAATTTGGTAGCCGTTGGGGTTTTTGCCAAGCACTAAGTCATGAGACCAGAAAGGTCATGATGCCATCTGCATTTGTCTCTATGTTTTGCCATGAATGGCCCACATGCTGCCCTTTGAGCGTAACTTAGCCTCTCTGGCTATCAGTTTTATGGCACGGATCCATTCACTCACTGACTTAATTGCATTAGACATATCCACAGGCTTTCCAACCGGGGAGAGGGTGTGGGGTACAGGATAACATTGCCCAATATAGCTAACTATAATACTGGTAAAAAAAATTTTACAAACACACACACACAGGCACCCCCCCCACACACACACACAGTTAAGCACACAACTTGTTGAGTAAGACAGACCTGTATTCTAATCCTGCTTTCTACTTACTTGCTGAAAAAATTTGGGTCAATCACTTAGCTTCTCTGAATCTGCTTTAAGTCTAATCTCTAAAAGGGAATAATAAATCTTGCCTCATAGCAATGTTTTAATAATTAAATAAGATAGCACATATAAATCAGTTAGCACACGTTCCGGCACTTAACAGTTACTCTTAGTTAATAATATTGAATTATTGTTAATTATAAGATATTAATGATAAATATTTAAAATTACTTCCTTTGAAAATAGATGATCTAATACTGGATAAGAGGAGGACACAGACATGCATACAATTAACCATAAAACCAATTGGTAAAAGAGAAAATCTCAATAAAAGGGAAGAAAATGTACTCGGCTGGTGATCTCTGGCTGAGGAGATCAAAGAAGATGAGGCGAGGAAGTATAAACTGAGGCAGACTTTGAAGGATGGAGTATTCAGGCTTTAATTTGCAAGCAAGAGACAGTGAACTTGAACTAAGTTAAGCCCAAAAGGGAATATATTGGCTCATAGAACTGGGAAATCTAGGGTCTAGCTTCAGGAACAATTGGATCCAGATGCTCAAATAAAGTTTTAAGAGCTCTTCCATCTTTGTGTCTGAGTTCTCAATCCTTCTGTATGTCAGGAGAACCGTGGCATACTCAAGCCTAAAACTTGATAACTTAATACCCAAAAGAATAGAGCCCTTCTCGTGCAGGATTCATATAATAAATCTTAGAGAAGATTATTATTGTCCCTGCTCGGGTCAGATGTCCTCACTGGACCAATTGCTATGGCCAGGAAAGATAGAATACTGTGATTGGACAACCTGGGTCATTTTGGATGCTGTGATTGACAGTCTCACCAGGGCCACCTGGAATTATGACAGAATGGCTTTTCAAAGAAGCGTGGTGTTTGTGGAAAAAGAAAAAAGAGGAGGAAGAGAAAAAAAACATAAAATTAGAAAAGCTGAATGATAGAATTCTATTACAAAGGGTACTGTAGGACATGTGGAGATCTAGGATAAGAAGGATGTCCCAGGGAACGTGGCAAGAAAAGCTATTAAGGAAAGAAAATTTTGCATATGGAATAGTTTATCAATAATTTATCAAATAATTTATCAAATGTTCTAGTAGTTATCAAATATTCTATTCTACTAAGCTAGACGTTCTCACATACCTTCCCCTCATTTGATCAAACAACACTTACTTCAGAAACCAACCATAGCAAATACTTAATTTTGCTCAATAAGTGAATAAACGAAGAGAGAAGTGGCTGGAGGAATGTGTACACTTTTCAACTTACATTGTGCTGTTCCCATTTTACAGATAATAAAACTGATTCAGAGAAGTCTGTGGCTTCCTTGAGTCTATAGAGCTAAGAGCTTAGAGAAGTTGGTTTTTACCTGTTGATCCCGGCTTCACACTGAGTTTCTTGTCACCCTCTCACAACTTCCTCTTCTTCAAACTGTTGCTATCTTCCAGGCTGACTCACAGAAACCTGAACCCTTGGACTCAGTGGCCAGATTTTATTTCCAACATATCTCTCTTGTTTCTCTACCTCGTACTTAAGGCTTTGAACTAAATTACATTTGTAACCCAGTAACTCACAGACTCCTAGACACTTTAACGTTGGGGGGATCTTGGAAGCCATCTAGTCCAAAGGACATTGTTCAGTCAGCTGCAGTTAAGTGACCATTCCCATCACAGAATGAAGAGTGGGAGCCGAGTCCTCTCTTCTGTTTTCCAGTGAGTGAGTTACTGCTCTGACTATTTGAGTGATTTTCCCAAACAGGACTCCAGCAAATGCTCAACAGGCTCTCATTTGAGAGTTGGAGTTCAGAGAAAGAATAAAGAAACACCAAGCCTCCCCACCCCCTAGTGCAAATATGGGAACACAGTTCCCCTGGGTACAGTGAAGCTGCCACCCACCAGGATCCAACATATGGAACACCCACATTTAAAAATTACAAGACTGAAGACTGCCATATTGCTTTCACTGCCCCATCCCAGCCACCTCTCCACATCCTCAATCTCCTTATCATTCCATAAAGACAGCCACCTGCTTGGCTTAAGGAAGTGAGCCAGCTGGGCTGAGGGAAGGAGGGGGCATGTGTAGACAGGAAATGGTTCTGTGTGTGGTCTTTCCCATTCTCTTTTGGATTATGCCAAAGACAGAGCCTACCAGCTTCTTCTCCCTTCCCACCCTCAGCACCTCAGCTTTAAGGAAATCTTTACACTTTTGCAGTTGGCTAGGAAGGACATGACCCCACATCTCCAGCTTCAAATAGAATTTAGGATAATTTCATGTTCCCTGTTTGTGGAAGTGTTTATCCAAGTATTGTATGCCCCTCCCCTTTGATCAAAACCCCCTGGGTGCTTTATAAACATTCAAACGCCGAACCCCCTGCCAAACTTAGTGAATTATAATCTTTGAGCATCTTAAAATGTTTTAGAACTCCCTGAGAGATTCTTAAACAAACTAAACCATGAGAGCTTTAGCCTTCCAGTCCCCTGAAATTTCTTCATTTTGGATGAGTCGTCTCCTATAGCAAACAGGTGGGAAGAAACCCCATGGGAAGCAGAGTGAGAATAAGAGGTGTGTCCAGGGGGAAGGGAGTGTGGAACAGTCTGCTCCCTTGGACTGTGGGTCTAAGCCTGGAACCACAGGAGAACTTAAAAGTTGGTTGCGGCACAGCCTATAATTAGGGTAGGAGGCTCTACCCAAATGTAGGAATGAAGCTCTGCTTAGGTGCAGTGGGCATTTACCTGGAATGCATTGTGCACCATGTTTATCTAGGGCAATGATTTTCAGTTTGGAGGTCAAGACTCCTTGACGGGCATGAAATCAGTGTAGTGGATCATGGCCATCTTAAAATAAAAATAAGTCATAATAGAATATTTTATTGTAAATACTTATTTGACAATAGAATATCACATTTGAATTTTTTAAAAACCTAAGAATGCTTTACGCATTGGAAGAGTAAGGATTGTTTTCTGAAACATGTTTTAGAAGCTTAAGTATGTGTGGATGTGCCCTGGGTTGACTTGTCCCATGTAATTCTTACCATGGGCTATAGTTTAAAAAAAAAAAAAGACTGAGAATCATTGAACTAGGGAACCCAGAGTGCCAGATAATTTGCTTAAAGTCTACACATATTTACTCACTAGTACCATTGTACAGATGGGAATACTGAGGCTGAGATACAGTGGTAAAGTCAGGATTAAAAAGTATTGGGACCACAGAACCCAGTTGTCTGAAAACAGAGGAACAGGGAGAAAATAAATATTATCTTATCAGCATAGGTCCATCTAGATCATTATGCATCATTTTGCTATATGTTTAAACAACCTGATCCTATAGCCTTGTACTCCTCATCCTGGCCTTTGCTCCATGGTGTCCAAAATATATCACTGATCAGCAGTTCTCCACTGTAAGAGATCGGCACACTAATTGCTATGCAGTGTTGTGCTTTTAAGGCTGTTTGACAGGAACTTGTGAGGAGTTGATAGAGTCTTGTTTGTTTAGCTTTTCCCGAAGGTCAGAACCATGATACACTGCCCTCGCTGGAGAACTGGCATTAATATGCAGGTCCTCTCTCCAATATCAAAGGCTCCTTGTTAAGGGTTCTTCCTCAGGCCATCAATGGCAGCTTTGTTTACTGCCTTAAGAATCTCTTCAAAAAATTAACCAATACCTACTTAACACATAAGATTCGGTTGGTGGCAAGTGACAGAAAAACTAGACTCAAACTGGTTTAAGCAGAGAGAACTCTATTTCTTTTCAAGTAAATTAAGCATGAGATGGAGAGCTGGCTAGATTCATGACTAGATCTGACTGGGCACCGATGCTGTAACCAGGATGGGCTTTTTGCTCTCCTCATGGTTCAGTTTAGTTTCTGCAGTGTCGAATCCACTCCAGGAAAGTGATCTCCCCTAATGGTTACAAGTAGATCACCATTACATCCCCTGTTAAGGCATGAGAATCTTTGATTATCACTGGGTATCATGGACATTGGTTGAGCGACTGCCCATTTCTGAACCAGTCACAATCACTGTGACTATGATACGTGATATACTGATTTGATGGGACTCTGCATAAAGACATCAGAGTGAATCAAAGGTAGATTCCCACCTTCACCCCAAAGAAGTATTAGGAAGCAGTTACCAAGCTAAATGGATCCTAGGTGGCAAAAATGGAGGCCTTGTGCTAGGAAGTCTGGACTAGGAACCTTTGCCCTCGAAGAGTTTATATTCATGGGTTCAGTCGTTCCAGTGTTACAGTGTGTGTGTGTGTGTGTGTGTGTGTGTGTGTGTGTGTGTGTTCTATGTATGTATGTACAGGTTCAGGTGCTGAGCACCATGAGAGGTCTCTGGAGGAATGGCAAGGTTTCTCAAAAGGGGACTTATAGTCTAACATCAAAGAAAAATTTTGCATACATTATTAGTAACTTAAATTTAACGAGAAAAAAAGATGAAGTGTCATTTATTCTTCTATCTGGAGGAAATTGTGAGAGACCATAAAAAGTTCAAGCCAAGCCTTTCAGCACGTGTAGAATTTGGATGTTATGGGAAGACATTTCTACATGGGTGGCAAGTGGAGTGGGGAGTGGGAGGCTATGACACTTGGTGCCTCCAGAGGGCAGTGTGAGGAAGGAGGAAAACCTGATAAGGAAAGGGCCAGAGTACTGAATGCCAGACCTCAGTGTTTAGGTTTTGGAATCATTATGTAGTAAGTCAGTCTTTTCAAGGAGGGACCTACCAGCGCTGAAGTCACCCTGATAATGACAGTGATGGTTTTGAAGGGAGAACACTGAAAGTACGGGAGATTATTAATCCACAGTAGAGATTCCCTGAGCATGAATTTAACAGCTGTGGCAGACATAAAAGGGGAAATGGTTACAGATAGGACACCAGAGGCAGAGATGACAAGACCTAGCAGTTCCTTAGGCCTGCGCAGCACTGGAAAAAAGGGGTGAACTTTGGGTCCAATCTGTATCTTTTATGATTGCAAAAAGCATGGTCCTCTGAGTGGTATCCTCTCAAGAGGAGGGCCTGGGAGTGAACATCACTTCTTTATGAGCACATGTCCTGGTTGTTTGAAACTGATTTCCATTCAAGGGGGAGGCAAAAGGGGATTTCCAGGCATCATGGAAGGACTTACATATGCAAGTCAATGCTTTGGATTAGAAAGTTCATGGAATTTGGAACTAGTCAGACCTGGGTTGAATCACACTTTTAGGCTCATCATCTAATATCAGTTTCCTTCCTTGAAAATGGGTCTCATAGAACCATCGTCCTGGGATTACGGTGAGGTTTGAGGGAGCAATGCATAAGCAAATTCCACTCAAAGATATCAGCTCGGTGTTATTTGCTTCTTAGAGCAATACCACAATGAGGCATTGACAGTCCCTTCACTTCATATTATATTGAAGACACGGGTGAGAGAGAGTGAGAGTAAAAGAAAATGAGAATGATTCAAATTCTTTGCAGCTAGCAAGTGGCAAAACTAAGGTTCAACCCATGTGAATCCGAGTGAAATTCTAAGCTTTTTCGGTTGCTCTTGGCGTGTTGATTTCTTACATTTTATACTCTAACATTTTACACAATGACCATAAATTACCGCTTAACCAATTAACATACAATATCAGTGCTGTGGTCAATGAATTAAGTATTTTACATATATCTTAGGCCACTCATTTTTTTTTTTTTTACCATTTTATATATAAAGACATTGAAAGCCAGAGTTTAATAAATGTCTCAGAACACACAGGAAATGAGAGACAATCCAAATAGCAGGAGTCAGTGGAATCTTTCTGCAAGCCCTGTGCCTCAGCGCTGTCATCCGCCTGGTATGTCACTGCACATTTGGGTGGCATGTTTACATACAATTTTACATACATGTTTTATATGCAGCTATTCTGAATTTATTCTTTAGACTAGACAATGAGGTGGGCGTGTCACATGATGATCTTGTTTTGTTTTTAAAGATAAGGAAGCTGAAGTTCCATTTTTCAATGCAGGTAACATAGTAAGAGAAATCCTTTATTATATTCTTGTTTAAAACATTTGTTGTTTTTATTGAATTTACTGGGGTGACATTGGTTAATAAAATTATACAGGTTTTGGGTCTACAATTCTAAAACACATCATCTGTACACTGTATTGTGTGTTCACCACCCCAAGTCAAGTCTCCTTCTGTCACCATTTATCCCCCCTTTACCCTCCCCCACCTCCCCCACCCCCTTTCCCTCTGGTATCACCATATGTTGTCTGTGTCTATGAGGTTTTTGCTTTTTGGCTTAATCCCTTCACCTTTTTCATGCAGCCTCCCAAGCCCCCTCCCCTCGGACAGCTGTCAGTCTGTTCTCTATATTTGTGAGCATGGTTCTTTTTGTTTTTGTTTTTTTACATGAAAGAAGCATTAACAATATTAGTATGACTTGATTACCTTGATGGATTGGAATACCAACTCTTTCAGTAGGTGGCAGTTAACATGCAGTTAACAATACAGATGTTTCAGAATTGAAGAAGAAATATACTGATTAATACCTCCCTCAAATCCTGGGATAACGATGAAAGTATTATATGATCCACTTAGAGGCCAGTGCAATAAATTAGATTAAAGAAGGAATGAGAAGCCATCCCTCCAAGCTTAATGAAATATGGGTTTAGTGGAGGAAGTCGGTTTGAGCTGAGCCTCCTCATACAGACATCTGTTACCAAACAATGTTTTTGTTTTATTCTGTCTTCTTTCTATCATTATTAACCTTGACGGTGAATCAACGCTCCTGCTGCTGCCTTTTGGGTTCCAAAGATGTGAAACAACCACCATGAAACAGATGTAATCCCAGGGACTAAACTATGAGACGAGAGGAGAATAAGCTGGGCCAGTGTGGAGACAGGGTATAAAAAAGTTGTCAGTCTCTTAGTGCCATAGGAAAGCATGAAGAAGACACCTGTAACCTGGGGAACAGTGGCAGCAGAGAATGGCCACTGTCCTGTGAGATAGGGTTTTGGAGCCTTCCTGATTGCAGCTTGCTTAAAAATGGCTAAATCTTGCCCTAGCCAGTATGGCTCAGTGGTAAGAGCATCGCCCGCGGACCAAAGAGTCCCAGGTTCGATTTCAGCCAAGGGCACGTACCTCGGTTGCGGTTCCCCAGCCCTGGTTGAGGTTGTGTGGGAGGCAACCAATCGATGTGTCTCTCTCACATCAATGTTTCTCTCTCTCTCTCTCTCTCTCTTCCTCCCTCTCTCCCTCCAGCTCTATCTGAAGATTAATGTAAAAATATCCTCGGGTGAGGATTTAAAAAAGAAAAAGGCTAAATCTTTTCTCTGCACAGAGAGTTCATAACGAAGATTGTAGCTCCATTAGGACTTGAAAGACATTCAGGGGGGTGGTGTTAAAAATCCAATATTTGATCTTGTTACAAATGTGAATAATAAATTCAATTCATAGCATCTCCTATATATTTCCCCTAAAATCTTAACTTTCTTGTTTAAAGGGTAAATATACTCTGTTAACTAGATTAAATTGAATTAAAAACCTTCCTTGATAGTCCATAGCCCTGAATAGTCTGGCCTGAGCCCACTTTCCTGTTCATTTTTTGTCCCTCACCATACTGACCTCCTTACGCTCCTTCCCTTTGCACAAGCTGTTCCCTATGTCTGAGCATTCCTTTCCCCATTGTTAGCCTGGCTTTCTTCTCATCCAGCCACTTACTCAAAGACACCTTCCTTGCCATCTTCTCAAAATCAGCACCTTTCTCCCACCCACCTCACTGCCAATCATTCTTTGTCACACAACCCTGCACACCTTCTACTGCTAGGTATGCTTAACTCATGTGTTTACTTTGTAAACTAGCTAAAATTAATTGAATATATTGTGTGTCAGCCAGTGTCTAGGTATATACAGTTATTAAAAACTTTGATCACCCTGGCCAGTGTGGCTCAGTTGGTTGGAGCGTCGTCCTGTACTCTGAAAGTTTGCAGGTTTGATTCCCCATCAGGGCACATACCCAGGTTGCAGGTTCGATCCCCAGCCAGGGTGCATACAGGAGCAACCAATTGATGTTTCTCTCTCACATTGATGTTTCTCTCTCTCTCTCTTCTCTCAAATCAATAAAAATCATATCCTTGGTGAGGAAAAATAAAACTTTGATCTTCATTACACCAACATGAAGTAGGTGGCACGATTAACGCCCTGCCCCCTCTTTCAGGCTGAGAAACTGAGAGTTACTAAAGTTTGTTTATTTACCCAATAATCAGTAAGTAGAGAGGTCAAGATTTGAACTCAGCAAGTCTTATCCAGAGTCTATGTTCTTAATTGCAATTCTATATGCGACCCAGCCCTGTATATTATTTATCTCTCACAACTGAAAATAAAAAGTTCAGGGATTATTGTACTCTCATGCATTATTTCATTGTATCCTAATTTAAAACATACACACACATATAATGATTCACAAACTTGGCTTTTCCCAATAGCTACTATATATCTACTAACATTTAGCTACATATATATATACACATACATATACACACATACATACATATAAATAAATATATTAATATATAAAACATAACTAATTATGTATTAGGCATTGTTCTGTTCACATTAATATTCATAAATCAGAACTCAAAGTCACAATATAAAAACGACAAAGACTGACAAACCTCAGAGACAAGGGGCATGGGGGTGGTGGGAAGAGATAAACCAAAGAACTTACATGCATATATGCACAACCCATATAACCAATGGACACAGACAGCAGTGTGGTGAAGGTGGGGTGGGGGGATGGGAGCGGGGAGGAGGAAGTCAAAGGAGGGAAAAAGGAGAGACATTTGTAATACTTTTAAAAATAAAGAGAAATTAAATCTAAAAAAATAATTAACTCTAAAACAATTGAATAGCTTATATTTTATAAAGATGTTTTCAGTGTTCACCAAAGAACAATAAACTCTGTACATTAGAAAATAAAATGCTTCTTATAACTAAAAAAAAAAAAGAACAGAATTCACAGAGAAGCTACAAATGACTATAAACTCATAAGCAAATGTTCAGCTTACTCATCAAGGAAATAAGATGCCATTTCCTACCTCTCTAATTATCAAGGATTAAAAAATAAATAATAGCGGCTGTTGGCAGGAGCACAGGGAAGGGATTTTGTCATACATTAGTGATGAGAGGGAAAATGCTTTCAGCCTCAGTGCACGTCCAGCAACATGTATCAAAGGGCTACAAGTTTACCTTGGTCTTTGATCCAAAATATATATATATACTTTTAGTAAATTAACTTTTAAAAATGTAAAGAATCAGACTAAGATTTAGAAACTTTTTCACTGTAGGACAAAGGGTGTGTGTGTGTGTGTGTGTGTGTGTGTGTGTGTGTAAGCAAAAATAAAATGATGAAAAATAAAATGATGACAATATAAATATCCAATTACAGTTAATTAGTGGACAAATATTTTGGGGCACCTGCTACTTGCAGGATGCTGACTGCGGGGCTGGGGATGCGATGGTGAGTGGTAGATGGGATGTGGTCCTTACCCTCTGGGAGTGCTGCCCCTCATGGGAGTGATTAAGTACCTATTGTTAAATCCACAGCGAGAACGTTAATTAACTATGACAATAACATTATAATGAGGACATCCCACAGCATGATTTTGGAGACTATTTACATAATGATGATTGAAAACCTGTGAAAAACAATGTTGGTGAAGTTGGATCGTAAATGAGTCTTATTTTGCATCAGGCGGATAGCGTGTAGTGCAATGGACACGTAAACAAACATATATAGAAAACAGTCACAGAGAGAAAGCATCAGAATGCTAACTCTTACTACTAGGAAATGGAATTAGGGGATTTTTTTCTTATTTTTCACTATAAAACAAACAAATATTTTATTGAGGGAAATAATGCTATTAATACCAAACAGTTCCCGGTGTATAGAGGTCATTAATAACTTTCCACAGAACTTTCCATCCCAAGACTGTTAAGTTCTGGGCCTCTCTGTGGGGAAACAAGGAGAAGTCTATTCCTTCTGCTGCTCATTGGTTGGCAATTCATCTCCCTGAACGTAATAAAAACATAACCTCTCCCTAAAACCACACCAGAGCCTCGCCCGCAGACACAGCGAGGGCATCTCATCTCTCGGCACCCTTGCCCCCAGCACCTCCCACAGCGTCTTGGCTTGAAATGAGTCAGTTTGTTCATGTACAGTGAGCACCTGAAGGGCATGGAAACATACGACTTGTAGCTGGGACTCAGAGTTTACATAATCTGTGAAATTATTAGCTAAGTAGTTAATAATTGAAGACATAAAAGACTCAACCAAGGAAACTCTGGTGATTAATAGACAATAGCACATTAATACAACTGAGCCCCTGAGTGTGGCTTGGTTGGTTGGGCATTGTCCTGTGCACTGAGAGGCCGCTGGTTCAATTCCCAGACAGGGCACATGCCTAGGTTTCGGGCTCAATCCCCAGTAGGGTGCGGCATGTAGGAGGCAGCCGATAGATGATTCATTCTCACATCTATGTTTCTCTCTCCCTCTCCCTTCCTCTGTCTCTAAAAATCAATTTGAAAAGATAGGCAGCTCTGGGTAATGCAGAAGCGTGGCTCTCTTAACTTAGCCACATCTGAGGCACAAGCCTTCCCTGACCTCTAGCTGCATGAACTCAGGCAAGTTGCTGATGCCCTTGGAGTCTTAACTTCCTCCTCTGCAAATGAGCTGTGCAAGGGTGCTGAGACTATTACAAGGTAACAAGGTTGAAAATGTTTTTGTCGCCCAACTGGTGTGGCTCAGTGGATAGAGCGTTGTTCCATGGACTGAGAGGTCCCGGTTCGATTCCCAGCCAGGGCACATGCCTGGGCTGTGGGTTAGATCCCCAGTGGGGGGCATGCAAGAGGCAGCTGATGGATGTTTCTGTCTCACATTGATATCTCTATCTCTCTCTCCTTTCCTCTCTCTCTAAAAAACCAATAAAAGCATATTTATAAAAAGAAGAAGTAAGTGTTTTTGTCCAGCCGACATTTAAAGAATTATAGTGGAGTTGTTTTTTTTAACATTTTTTTCTTTATTGGTTTTAGAGAGAGGGGAAAGGAGAGGGAGAGAGAGATAGAAACATCAATGAGAGGAACATCGATTGGCCGCCTCCTGCATGCCCCCCTGGGGGATCGGGCCCACAACCTGGGCATGTGCCCTGACTGGGAATCGAGCCGGCTACCTCTTGGTGCATGGGCTAATGTTCAACCACTGAGCCACATTGGCCGGGCAGTGTCATGTTGTTTTTAAGTTTATATTCACTGTAGGATGTGGTTTACTGTCTTTTTTCACTACCTGTTTTTGATTTGTAACTTCTAAAGTGACCCATTGGTACTCACTTGGCAATTTTCAAAGTCTGTGGCTCTGAAAAGTTAGTGTTCCAGACTGATTATTATGTTTATTTATTTATTTTATATTAATTTATTTTTGTTACAGATGTTTCTCCTTTTTTCCCCATTGACTCCCTCCTCCCCCTCCCTCCCTGCCCCATCCCCAGTTTTATTGTCCATGTCCATTGGTTATGCATACATTCGTATAAGTTCTGTGGTTTATCGCTCCCCTCCCCCACCCCCTTTTCTGGCAATTGTCAGTCTGTACCCTACTTCCACGTCTCTGGGACTACCCTGTTCCTCAGATTGTTATGTTCATTATATTCCACAAATAAGTGAGATCATATGATATTTGTCTTTCTCTGCTTGGCTTGTTTCGCTTAGGATAATAGTTTCCAAGTCCTCCCATGTCGTCGCAAAGGATAAGAGATCTTTCTTTCTTACAGCTGCATAGTACTCCATTGTGTATATTTACCACAGCTTTTTTATCCACTCATCTACTGACGGACACTTGGGCTGTTTCCAGATCTTAGCTATTGTAAATAGCGCTGCTATGAACATGGGGGTACATATATTCTTTCTGGTTGGTGTTTCAGGTTTCTTAGGGTATATTCCTAGAAGTGGGATCACTGGGTCAAATGGCAATTCAATTTTTAATTTTTTGAGGTAACACCATAGTGTTTTCCATAGTGGTTGGACCAGTCTGCATTCCCATCAGCAGTGTACTAGAGTCCCCTTTTCTCCACACCCTCGCCAACACTTGTTGTTTGCAGACTGATTTTTAAATTACAAAATAGCACACTTACTTTCAGAAAGAAAGGTTAAGTGTGTGTGGATTTTGTTTCTTCATACCACAGGTTTTATTGTCAAACAATATTCTGCTGGAACCAGGCTCCTCCACTTGTAGAGAAGGAAACAGAGGAATAGAAGAATAGAGAGAGTTTGCTTTTAATTACAAACAGTGGCCCAGGCACTTCACACACGGTGACTTCAGCCTTGCAGCGACCCACGTGCACTGTATCGTCCTTCCCCACTTTTTCCGTAAGAGGAAATCTTGAAAGCTTGGAGAGGTTTAGAGCCATTTCCAAGGTTCTGAATGAGTCAGTATTAGACCGGGGATTCAGATTCAGATCTTCCTGAGCACAAGATCAGTGTTGAGAGGGGTGAAGGGACTTGTGATCTATGAATCCTAATGTCCAGTCTTTTGTTGGTCCTGAGCTTCCTGCCTTTACATAACTTTGCAGCAGAGACAAGAGTAGTCTGTGACCGATTGGCTAACAATCCTCTTTGAAGACATCCGTTCCATCTGTAACCCATTGGGAAGGTATGTCATTAATGAAACTCTGGGAACAAACAGGAACTGTGCTTCTGCTCATGGCTCTGCTGCAAGCTGCCTAATGGGGATTTATAGGTGGCTGTGATAAAAGTTCTGCACAGTTAAATCCTGAGATTTCTCTTGAACTTTTAAATAATGGTCACACAAAGCTTTAATGACTGAAGTAATAGGTCAAATACACCTCCATGCTGCAAGTGTGTGTGCGCACATGCGTCTATGTGTAGGGGCGGGAGGCAGGGTGTTACACAAAGCAGGCTGAGAGGAGAGTCTACAAGCTTCAGGTAATGCCTGCTCTGTTAATGGAGACCTGGGGTGGGTACGTTCAAGCCTCCCCCCACTGTCACTGCAGAGCCCTTCGCAGTGCCTAGAGCTCAGTGGTTTGTTTCCCCAGCACCTTCCTCACCTGATTGCTGAGCCAAATACGAAGCCAAGTGGGTTATCTTTAGAGCCCAGCCCACGGGGCACAATCCCAGTTGAAGGCCATCACCCTCTCCTCTTTGGTGACAATGTTCATTAGCAACTATGATACTAACTACAACAATAGTGCCTAATGGGTGTGCAAAAGCTTTATACTTATTAGATCTCAGATTATTTAACCACCCAACGAGGTAGCTAGAAAAGACCTCTTTTTGTAGCTGAGAAAAGAAATGCTTGGAGAATGAGAGTAACTTGCCCAAGATCAGAGAGTTAATGCATAGCAGAGCCAGGGTGTGGACATGGTTGTTTTCTGTAACAACATTTTTAACCGCATGCATTTATTAAGAATTTTAAAAATGAAGGATAGACAGAAACAGCACGAGTCATTAAATGGAGAATCTAGAAGTCCTCATAGGAAGAGAAGGCATGTGAGGTGGCCTGAATCACCAAGGAGGATTTGAGTGATGGTGTGGGTGGTGGGAGTGATGACTTAAGGCAGCATGTGTGTGACACGTGCAGGAGAGCCTACGTGTCAGAGTATTGCTACCCCTCCCCAAACTAGCTTCCCTGGCCTGTGGCTGTCACGGTTATCGACCTGGGCACTCAGACCAAAACCATAGGGGTCATTCTAGATTCCTCCTTCTCCTTCCCAGCCCACAGTTAAACCATCACCACCCGCCAATAACACCCTGGCCAATCCACAGTCAGTTCTGACTTCCAGGGCTGCGCAGCCTCCTGTCTGGTCTCCCTGCCTCCACCTCCACCAAGGTGAGGTTCCTATCAGGTAAATCAGACCGCTTTATTCTCCTCTTTAAAACCCTGCAATATAGCTGATAGTATTTTATAATTTTTTTTCATTTTTAGGCTTAATGACATTAATGGTACACCTAAAGAGTTGTTGTTTTTAGAGTATTTAAAATGGGAATATTGAGAGATGGATTTCATTATGTCTGGGATTTGTTTCAGAGTAATCTGGATTGAAGACAGTGAGTAGGGTTATGGATCGAAACATTGGCCTTGGAAAGCTGGGCGACTGATTACACTAACACGTTAACTTACTGCACCATTTTACCGCTTTAACTTTGAAATTGTCCATTAGAAAACGTTAAAAGAGAAACTCCTGATGGATGCCATTGAACGCAGAATTAAATATGAATCCCAACCCTAGCCTGCAATGACGTGTGTGACCTGGCCCGGACTGCTTCTCGCGTCCCTTTATGTGTGTCTCCTGATTGCTCACTTTGCTTCAGACGCACAGACCTGCCCGACCCTGGCAAACATCAGGCTCTCTCTGTCTCAAAGGGCTTTGATCTTGCGTATTTTTCTGCTTGAGAATTTCTTTCTCTTAACTTTGAGTGGCAGCTCCTTTTCAACATTAGATCTCAACTCAATACAACCTTCATAGATAGGCCTGTTATGATCACTCCAGAAAAGGCATGTACCATACCCCCTTACTTGTCACTGCGTTATTCTGTTTTTATCTTCTATAGCATTTAAAACTAGTTAAGTGTGTTTATCTATTTGTCAATACATATTTTTAATCGATCACAGTGCAATGTAACTCCCTCCAAGACAGGAGCTCTTCTTGTTGGCTGATTATCCAGTATTATAAGACTTCCTGGTTGTTCAAGACATATGGGTTGAATATTTACATATTGCTTACAGTGATGCTCAAACAGAACACTCCCTGGGGATTTTATGTTTGCTGTCATGGTGGCTGAGCATAGCCACTGGCATTTGGGACCCAAGGAGTCCAGAAATGCCAAAAGTCTTGTAATGCACAGGACAATGGCTGATTCCAAATTCCAATACTGTCCCCAATGAAAAAGCCAGGGCTGGAGAATGGCAGTCAGAAAGGTAGTGTCAAGGGACCTTTGCCATTTTCAGGGAGGATTCCAGAATGAAATGCTGGAGGAAAATCAGCCCTGGGCCAGGACAGGCCCTCCTGACAGAAATTTCTCTTCCGAAGTTGTATGCATCTTGTATAGGTGCGTGCCATTGCAAATGACCACAAACAGTGGCTGGAACCAACCCAAATTTACTATCCTACAGTTTTGTAGGTCAGAAGTTCAGGTGGGCTCCGTTGAGTCCTCTGATCAGGGTTTCTCGAGGCCAAAGCAAGATGTCACCTGACCTGGGTTCTTGCTTGGAGGCCCCGGAGAACAACTTGTTTCAAGCTCATCTTTGTGGTTGTAGAGCTGAGGCCCTGTTTCCTTGGTGTTGTCAGAGGGGGGCATCTCTTTGCTGCTCAGTCATGCTCACATTTTTTCTCATGCTTTCCAGGTGACCACCCCTAGCCACACAGGTTTGAGGCCCTCTCGTGCTTGGAATCACTCTGACACAACCCTCTAACACTCAAACCTCTATCTCCAGTTGGAGAAAGTTCTCTACTTTCAAAGAATTATGTAATTAGATTGGGGCCACTTGGATCACCCAGGTTCGCTGTTTTAAAGTCGGTAACCTTAATAGGATCAGCCAAGTCCCTTGTGCTACTTCACACTGATGTCCACAGGTTCCGGAGCTTAGGGCACAGACACCTTTGGTGAGCCCCTCTGCCTGCCACAGGAGTCACTGAACGCTTTCAAAGAGGCCGATTCAATGAGCTCCCCCTGTTTAAGTAAGCATTTCTCTCTCTGTGGCTAGCTCTTAGCAACAGGCCTTCCTCTCCTCTAGGAACTAGGACAGTGAAGCCGGCAGGGGCGGCTGGGAAAGTCACTCTAAGCCAGCAGCTGCGTGTCAAGGCTCATGGCGCTGTGGCCCCAGCTCCAAGCAGATAAAGCGGAGAGGAAGGTTGTGTGCCTGCTTCCCCAATGGCGGGGCTCAGCTGCGCCCCGTTTCAGGAGAATTTACGAGTGGAGCTCATGCCAGGAGCATGCGCACGTCTCTCCCAGGAGCAGATGTCGCTGATCCCCACACAGAAGTCGCCGCGCTCTCCAGCGCTCCCAGACGCTGCCTGTCCAGTGGCCGCAGCTGAGCCCACAGCTGAAGAGATATCCGCTGCTGGCACCTCCTTCGCGGGACGGGTGAAGGACCCGAGGTGGCATGGCAGGGCGTCAAGTACACCGAACAGTGCCAGGCACTGTGCTGAGTACTTTGCAGACGTTCACTCAACTACTCAGTATTATCAGGTGGATGGCGTGATTCCTATGTCCACTTCATACAAGGAGAGACCGAGGCTGGGAGAGGTTGGGCACCTTGTCGTCAGCAGAGGCGGGATTTGAATGGAGGCAAGTAGTGTATGATCCCAACCTCTAGAACCTCTGATCTTAGACCCTGCACTAGCAAAATCTGATAACAAGAGGCCTTTGGCCCTCTTCCCCCGCTCCCCTGGCATCCACCCTCACTTTGCACCAGCCTAGATACGCCCAAATCAGAGCAGTTACCTTCTGATGGGCCACACTTACAGGTCGTGGACCAGAATATTTCCCTCCTGTGGAAGGAATGGCAGGTAAAACTGAGAAGGGAAAAATGAAGCTGACACACACACAAAAGGAGATCTGTGGCCAAGAAAAGCTGGGGAATTGAAGCCAAGTGTAGGAATGAGCCCAGAAGAGGGTGCGAAGTGGGAGAACGTGACGTCTGGCTCAACACGCACCTTAGGAACACGGAGAGCCCGGTGTGGACTGCATGGGAAGGACAGCAGTCGACATGCTGAGAGTGCACTGAGTGCCTAGTACACACCAGGAACTGGATCATACCCATCGCACAGGTGATCTCACTTCATTCTCACATCATCTTTATGAGAAGAAAAGTCATTACCCCTACTTTACAGATGGATTACTTGGCCCTGGATGATGAGAAGTAACCTGTTTCAGGTATCATGGCTGTTAGAAGGCAGTCCTGAGATTTGAACCCAGGCAGCCTGACATGAAAAATGATTTGTTAAATCCCATATCTTGTGTTCCAAGCTGTCACAGGACAATTTCCATTAGTTTTTTGGGGGGAGGCGGTGTTAAGTTGACTCAGGGGAGAAACGGTCCGTCTGAGCACCACACCGAAACGGGCACACATCAGGTAGGCATATGCTTCATGGAAAATGCCCACAGATTAAGAGATGTTCTACTTCGTGCTGATGCACCTGGCATAGGATGCATTTCATAAATGATTACTGAATGAATGAAAAATCAAACTGGAAGAGTAGAGACATTGGAGAGATGAGGCCTACAGTTGGGTTGCCAAATCAGAAAGAGGGAAAGTCATGGTCAGTATATGGAACACAATCCAAAGGGAAAGGTGAGATTGTACCTGAGATAAAATTAAGCTGTTAAGTCAGGTTGAAGGTACTATTAGGTGGAGCCACTGAGGCATGAACTATGGCTGGAACTGCAATCACGCCTCCCATTTGTCTCAGGTGTATACTGAAGGTGCCAGTGTGGTAATATGGAAGCACCCAGCCTGGCCGGACACTGTGACCATCACTGTTCAGGTTGGGTCAGGGCATGCTCAGGGAGATGAAGGGAACAGAATGATCATGTCTTCCCTGGAAACCCAGTGACTAGTGTGGTGTGCATATTATAGACACGTCTGAACAGGGTACATGACAATTACTGCCAACAGAATAGGGATTTTTAAGAAATCCACTATTTTATGAATGGCCAGGGAAGATGGGCTCCCTCTGAATATATGCTGGGCACTGAACCTATACCAACACTGGCAAATGAAATACTGCACATGTATGAAATGTATTACTTGAGAAATAGAAATAATGTACTATCTCTATAGAGTTATGAAATGAAATACTGTCAGAAGCATTTCTGATGAGAACAAAGTAGGTATATGGATATATCTATATCTATCTATCTATCTATCTATCTATCTATCATCTATCTATCTAGTGAATGGGTTAACAGAGCATGAGTATCTCCAAAGGAACATAGTAGGGATGCATTAAAAGTTGGTTTCCTTTTCTCCCTTTTCCTTTTCAAAGTATCTCCTGTTCCAGTTGCTATGGCTATTTTGTAAAACTTAGGGACATAAAACAACCATTCATCATACTCATAGATACATGTGTCCCAGTCTATGACAAGTCATACCTGGGATGGGGCACTTCTGTTCAACAATATCTCGAGGAATATCGAAGGCTGGGGCTGGAGTCATCGAAAGGCTTTGTCACTCACATATCTAGCTGATATATCTGTATCATATACAGTATCTAGTACTAGATCTCAGTACTGGCTGTGGACTGAGACTTCAGAGAGACCATCTGCGGTCAGCCAGAGCACCTGTCTACATGCTGACTCTTCATGTGCCCTGGGCTTCCCCACGGTGTGGTGGCTGGGTTCCACGGCCAAGCATCTTCACAGGAAGACAAGTTGATGCCGCAGCCTATTAGTCAGAGCAGTCCCTTCCCACTCACATTCAAAGGAAAGGGCGCTGGCCTCCAACTCCTGAAGGAGAGTAACAAGACTCTGGAGGAAAACGCAGAACTGCAAATAGTGTTGGGGCCAGTTTTAAAAAATATAATCTGCCGCACCCTCTGATATCCAAACCCCTTGTGTACCATCCATCTGATTTATTATTTTTAAAAAGCTAGATTTTTATATTAACCTTGTATCAGTTTGCCAGCATATCTAAAATTTTGACAAAATTATATTCTGAAAGTATGAAGAAAACTTGGATTGGGAATATGTCTTCATTGTTTCCCATTTCAACATTACCCACATGCCCAACCTTAAAGATGAAAAAACAAAAGGATCGATTTTTTTTTTTAATTTTTTCTTTAGAGAGAAAAGAAGGGAGAGGGAGAGAGAGAGAGAAACATCGATGAGAGAGAACATCGATTGGCCGCCTCTTGCATGTCCCCCACTGGGGATGTGGCCCACAACCTGGGCATATGCCCTGACCGGGAATCGAACCGGTGACCTCTTGATGCACGGGTTGACGCTCAACCACTGAGCCACACCTCTGGGCAAGGATAGATTTTTATTAAGGAATAATAGTAAGTCCTCAGTGAGTCCAAAATGTATTTGCATGATATGCATTTTCTTATTCTCCCATATGTTTAGATATTTACAGCTGTATATTTCTTTCTAATTCAAATGTAACAGTTAGGGGAAATATATAACTAGGCCTCTCTTTGACAAAATTTCCTCATCTATCAAATGGAAAAGAGTGGAATACATAAGCAATTCACAAAGTACACTCTTTGGCATGCTAATTATGATAACATAGAAAGGGTACTGTGATAAAATAATTTAAACAGAGTGTGACAGGATTCCTGTTATAAGATTTCTCAGAGACTTTAATGTTTTCCTCAAATCCTTTTTTGACCATGGGCCTTCTTTTGCAAGATCACCTTAAAGGGCTAGGGGTACCTGGACTGTACATTGAAAAATGCTGAGATGGACCAATCATTCTTAATTTGTGTTTCTTTAGAGCACAGTATTACAGAGAGCAGTAGTCTTTCACTCAAAGGACAGAGAGGAAAAATGGAGATAATTCATCAACATTACATGTCAATCTCCTTATTCATTTCTAGCCATTTTGGCATCAGTTACATCTTCTTCTTCTAAGATATATTTTGAGATGGCATTTTCTCAATCTTGCTTTTTATTAATAATAATTACCATTTATTGAGCCTATATCATGGGCTAGCCCCCCATGTCAAACACTTTGCATTAATGACTTGATTTAATCCATTGAGTGACCCTAAAAAAAAACACACAAAAAAACCGAGAAATGTTACTGTCCCCATTTTTCAGATGATGAAACTGAGGCTCAGAAATATTAAGGAATGTGTCCAAGGTCAGAGGTAAAGGGCAGAGTCAGGATTTTAAATTAGGGCTTGAGCCTGGCCAGTTTGGCTCAATTGGTTGAACATCGACCCATGCACCAGGAGGTCACCAGTTCGATTACCAGTCAGGGCACATGCCTGGGTTGCAGGTTCGATCCCCAGTAGGGGGCATGTGGGAGGCAGCTGATGGATGTTTCTCTCTCATTTATGTTTCTATCCCTCTCTCCCTCTCCCTTCCTCTCCCTCTAAAATCAATAAAAACATATTAAAAATAATAATAATAGAATAAAACCCAGGCTCAAGAAGTCCAATGAACTGGGTTAATACCTGGCAATCTGGCATTTTTATCACACAGTCACCATTACAGAAATAATGAGTGGGTGAGCCTTCACATCCCACAGATTACTCATATTTTTAGTAAATTATCTTATGTTCCAGCTCACCCTGCACACCCATTCCTGACCATTTCCAACCTTCTCAGACGGTGGACCTTTAAACTGGATGATGGTGAAACTGGTCATTGTTTATGCTGCCGCTGCTGGTCATAAGGATGATAATGGTGATAGTTTATTATTTTATAGTCATTTATTTGTTGTTATTATTATTACTTTATCATTGACTGTAGAACCTGACTTTTAATATTGCTTTTCTAGCTTCAATTATGGCTTTTTTTCCTCATCTAAAATTCAGACTCCTTCTCTTGTTATGTGACTTTTAGCAGCTCTGGAATAATACCTCATCTGAGCCACCTCAGCCACAGGACACTTCTTCTTGTGCTGGTCCCCACTGCAGTGCCATTGTTGAGGTCCAACCTAGCACTGGTGCACTGTTTTGGTTCAAAGTCCCCATGGGGCAACTGCAGGGTGTTTCCACAGAGTACTATTAAGGTATACTCTCATGAAAACAAGGTTGAGAGTTGGTGCCAGGTGATCAATTCACCAAGTAGTAATTCACCACCGTCTATGTGGTGAGCACCGTGCTGGTGATACATTGATGAGCCCATCTCTGCCCTGGTGAAACTGGCCGTCTAGTAGGGGAGACCAAAACTAGCGCCATACTCATACACTTCAATTTATAAAAACAAACTGAGATAAGCAGTCCAAAGTAAAAGAACAGGAGTTCGTGAGCCTATAAACCAAACAAGCCTGATTTTCTTCACAGGGTCTGAGAAATCTTATTTGAGAGTGATCCTGTAGCAATATGAAGGACAAGTAGAATAAGTGAGGTGGAAGTGTGAGATATCCCATAAGAAGATAGGGGCAGCATGTGCAAAAGCCCAGTGGTTCACTGGAGCATGGACTTTGAGGAGCAGACGCTGACCATTGTCACTGGAGCACAGGGAACGTGGTCTCACCTGTTCCTCCCTTTGTATTTAGGGCCTTGTAGTCTAAGAAAATGATTTTATTGTAAGAGCAGGGGGATGCCCCTGAAGGTCTCAAACAGAAAACTGAAATTAACTTACTTGCATTTTTAAGAAAATCAATTAGGCTGCAACCACAAGAGAGAACTGGAGGGGCCAGGTTGACCAGCGAGGAGGCCATTACTGTAAGTCCAACAGAGGGCTGCTAACAGCTCGTCTCTAAGGGCCTTTCTGCTCTTATATCAGATGATTTATGCTTATCCAGCAGAAATTATAGACATTATTAGTCTGCATTTATTTAAAGCAAACACTAAGTTTTATTGAATTTTTATACTATTCCACAGGAGACATACCTTATTTGATATTAGGCTGCCTACATTGTCAAATTGTCTCTACAGGTAAGGGACACTTCATTGATTATGACTGTTAAAGAAGCAGCCCAGCTAATCAATCTTTTAAAAAGTCACACTGTCTGGGGTGTGAGGTGTGTGTGTGTGTGTGTGTGTGTGTGTGTGTGTTCTAGTTAATGAAATAGAAATGTCCTTGAGGAAGATGGAGTAGAGGGGAGATGTACATTTTTGGAGGCAATGTTATCTACTCATTCACTGAACAAATATTTATTGAGAATATTTACTGAGCTCTCACTATGTGCTCACCACTGTCCTAGACCCTAGGCTAGAGCGGTATGAAACAAACGTTCTCTCTCTCTCTCTCTCTCTCTCTCTCTCTCTCTCCCTCCCTCCCTCTCCCTCTCTCCCTCCCTCTCATTCTATTTGAAAAAAAAAAAAAACAGGGTTTTGGATACAAACAGAGTTGACTTTTTATTTCAGCCCCATGACTGAAATAAACTTTTTATTTCAGGCCTTGAATGGGTCACCTTTCTGAGATTGATGACCTTTGTCTGTAATTCAAGGAGAGTAATGTCTAAGGACTTTAGGAACAATATCGAAGGATCTTCTAAAGATGGAAATAACATATTTCAATCACCTAACTCAGTATCTGGCACATATTCTCAAGATTAAATTAAATTCCCTAAATGGAGATTGTACCATAGTTTTTGACATTCATGTTGATGTTTGGCAATAATTTTAATGACATTAATGACTATCCTCTTTTGGCTAGGAGATGCCAGTTTTGGATAGTTTATTACTTTAAAAACTCCCACAGCTGGGAAAACCAATTTCAACTTATGATTCCAAGTGATGATGCAAAATGTCTTAAATTATACCGGTATAGTGTTTTTTCCTTCTCTGTGATCTTGAAGACTATAGTTAAAACTATATGCATATGAATATATGTGCAAACATGTATACAAACACAGACACGTGCACATACACACATACACACACACACACACATACACACTCCAGCTGGTGGGTACACCATTGATATTTGCAGTGCTTTACATTTTGAGTGTACTATCAAAGTTCTAAAGTAATTCCTCAAGCCTTGAAATAGTGGTGCTGCTGGCGGTTTAATCCCCACTTTATCCACTGCCTCCGCCCCAGGCTGTAAGAAACACCTCGTTCATGGGTAATTTCCCACTCCTTCCTGCTGCTAACAAAATGGATACTTTCTTTAAACCAGAAAACACACTGTCTGGCATTGCTCACTTCAATTGGCAGCAAGTTCCCAAAGATCAAAGTCGCAGCCTGCGGGTAGACAGCGCCTGTGCTTTTGAAGGCTCAGTGGTCTCTAATTCACAGGCTTGTGCCTACTGAGGTTCGAATACATTTACTTTCTCTAGAGTAGGGTCAGCAAATACCATATATGCTCAAATATAAGTCGATCTTCTGTTTTCCCAGCCCAGAAAAATGTGAAGCATCAACTTAAGTTATTGAACTAATTTAGTTACAGGTTATTTTTTTTTTAATCCTCACCTGAGGATATTTTTCTATTTATCTTCAGATAGAGTGGGAGGGAGGAAGAGAGAGAGGGAGAGAGAGAGAAACATCAACATGAGAGAGACACATCGACTGGCTGCCTCCCGCACAACCCCAATCAGGGCCGGGGATGAACCACAACTGAGGTACGTGCCCCTGACCAGAATCGAACCCGAGACTCTTCTGTCTGCGAGCCAAACTGACCAGGGCTGGTTACAGGTTTTTTAATCATTTACATGGATCAGCCTCTTCCCATCCTTCTTCGAGACCAATGTCTTAGTGTCATTGACAGTTCTTTGAAGCTAGTCATTTTCCTTCCATCAGAGTTCCCTAAATGATAGAGATTTTGAGCCTCTGTATGACGATGTCACTTGGTCCCAGTAACCGCTCATGTAATAAGCTCATCGGCTCTCTGTGCTTGTCCATGTCTCTTATTAGCTGTATCTCTGATCTCCATAATATAACCACTCATTCCATTTCCTTTCAGTCATCTTGACGAGGTGTGTTCGCAACAGTTCTGAGCTTGCAGTTGTGCGGTAAGAGCCCCAGGAATAATTGCTAAATTGTGCTCAATTTGCTTGCCTTCCTTATTTATTTATTTATTTATTTATTTATTTATTTATTTATTTATTTATTTTATTTTATTTTATTTTTAACAGAGTCTGCCAGTGACCTCTTTAAGCAATCCAAACTAATACTGACTGAGATCCTTTCAGGCTAACGTGCAGCACTTTGTTAAACCTGCAGTGATGGAAAAAGTGCTCTGCAATGTGGTGTCTTTCATTAGGACGCAAATCTGACTCTTCCAGTAGGGCCGGGGTGACATTTTTTAGGGGAAAAGAAAACCTTTCTTTCCATGTGAACATCTATGGTTCCATGCAGGGATACCACATGCCCCCTCCCCTCTTGCCTTTTGAAAGGAATCATTTTTGATACTCAGTGGCATTCTTTGGTGTGGAGGTCAGCCTCCAATGCTCACACAGACAACCATTTTATACGCCTTCCTGAGATTTAGTGCACTGTGTAAATGTCTCTGTTTAGCATCCACTAAAGTTAGGCATTGGGATAAGTGCTTTTCATTTGTTTTTCAAATCTCATTCTGTGCTCACAATAGTCTATGAGGCAGGTATTTCAATTCTCTCCATTTTGCAGATGAGAAAAACTGAGGCTTAGAGAAATTAAGTCTCTTGCCAAATATCACACCTTAGCAGTGGCAGAATTGGGCTTTAAACATGTTTGTCTAATTCTAAAATGTTGTACTTTTATTGAGTATAGTATATATGGGCAGTCCTATCATATGCCTATGGAAGAAGTAGTTTTAGACATCTCTTGGAAAGAGAGGGGGGAAAAAAGATTGTTTTGTAGTTAGGAAAAGTATAATGGTCCCTGTTCCTGTATTTCAAAATTTAAAGGACACTCGATCATTTCTTCAAGAACACTCCAAAAAGAGTGAAATTGCAGCTCAAACGCTGAAGGAGTTAACGTATTGGGGCTGTCAGCTAACCGTGTTCTAACTGGGACGAGCTCCTCCCTGAAGGGGAGCAGAGCAGTGCCTTTCTGAGATCACCACTGTGCATGCTGGTGCCACGTGGAGGCCCTTCTGCAATAATGTCCAGCAGACACTTAGAAGACAGAGGTCAGTGGGATGAATTATTGTCCTTGTTACAACAGTCAGTCTCAGGGCTACAACTGGTACTCATTTTGTCCCTCCTTAACTATCCATTCTAAATTTCCCCTCTTCCTCAGCCACTTGATAACTTAAATCTTACTCCTAAGGAATCTGAACTCCTAGTGATCATATCCTTCTCAGATAGAGTCACTGCTCTTGTCCATTCTCAGTTACAAACAGACAAGAGAGAACCAAGAGGCACCCAACTAGGTCAATGAGATCCATCCACAGATACCCTTCCTATCTCCACTGTGTATCAGCAGCCCACTCCCTGCTGCTGATTAGGATGAACGACCTCTGAGAAGACAGATGTTTTTCTAATTGCCTGATGGTCCCTGGTCACAATTAGCCCGAAGTTCCCATGTGACTGCCATAACTCGTAGTACAATATGATGTTTGCTGTCTCCTGGGGAGAATGCACTCTTTTTGGTGACTAGGACCTCTAACCTTGTAGAGCTCTGAGTTTCAGGGATGAGAAGCACAGAATCCCCCAGAGGGTCATTAGATCTCCTTCTGCTTCCATCCCTTGTTCTCATATCTATGCCATCTTCATATAAAGAGAACAGCATAATACAGATGACTTCAATTCAATCGATACGCCACGTTCTGGAGAAGGCAATCCATCATGGCAGGGTATTCGTTTAAAATCATTACTATTGTGGCATGGAGAGTGTTCTTCTGAGCCAGCACATCAGCTAAATCTACCTTTTCAGTGCTCTATTAGGTCACCTGCTGCTGGGAGGTAGATGCTCTCTGTGAGATGTCCAGTAAACCCCAAGGACATGGGGTCACCAGTGCACACCTTCACTGTGAAGTGCCTTTCTTTCTATCACATGCTGTATTATGTAAGGTTTCATGCCTGTGGATCAGGCACTCCATAAACCCTAGGATAATGGTGCTGCATGTATGAGTGAGTCTGTATAGGTAGAAAAAGGAAGATCGTATCCAGGATGTGTATCTGTCTTACAGGAACAAATGAATGAAACCCTCCAGATGGAAAGGGCCCAATGTAGTCAACTTCCCATCAAGTGGCCAATTAACCTCCTTGAGAAATAGCACTATGTCAAGTGCTCAGCATTGGTCTCTGTTGTTGGGAGGTCAGACATTCAGAGTCAGCAGTAGATCGACCTTGGTAAGTAGAAGTCCATGCATTTGGTCCCATGCGTAGCCTCCATCTTATTCATATTTCCATCATGCCAGCATTGGGTGGCCACAGACAAAAGCTGGCTGACAACAACTGGCCAAGTCATGTTATGTCTGTGATTGTTTAGTGACATTTCAATGATAGAAGCACAAGAGTGGGTATTGATATGTGACATGAAGATGTTCACACTTTGTGCTCAGTCCCATATGTCCTTCCATTGCTCATGAATCCATATATCTTCTTACCTTGCACCCCTTCACCTTTCCCACAACATGGATCACCAGGGTCACCATCCAAGCTCTACCCAGAAGATCTGCCCTCCGCCTATCTTTCAAGACTACCACCTCTGCCTAAGTCTATAATGCAGTTGCCCTCCATTTACAGATACCAAGCCAACCCACCCATAAATGAAGATGACGGTGTGTGTGAAGGGAGGGCAGGTGCTGGTGTAACAGTGATGGGTGACCTGAGAGTCTGGAGTGCTATACATACAATTTTCTGATGCCTCTGTTCGTGCTCATGCTTGGTCCCCAATATGCCATTTCTGCATTTCCTTATCAAAAGGAATTGATTCCAGACCAGGCCAACCTTATGAGTAGGAATCATCTCTTAATGGACAGTTCTTAATCCATAATTACTTTGTATTGCGTAGTCAAGCATGCTGTTTCTACCAGAGCTCTAAGCATTCCAGTAGCTGTTTTTCAAAAGGAGTTTAGTTCTCCACTATCGGAATGGCCTTGTTTCGAATTCCTGGGCATGCATTGTGATTCTCCCTCTGAGGCTCGCTATAAATTCCATACTATATCTTTTCCCAACACTTAAGTAGCCAGTATCACAGAGTCTGCCAAATGGCAAGTCACATGTGGAAGACCTGTTTGCACTGTAGCCGGAACCTGCCAGAGCCCTTTCTTGCTCCTCACCCTACTCAAATTTGAAACTCTTCAATTTCACCCAGGATGTTGACCACACCACTCTTCCTAGGTACGAGATTTATTCTCTCCATAATCAGAACAGGTCTATTAGATATTGTGATTCCTTCTCTGTAGTAAAAGATGTAAGATACAGCAATTTGTATTTTATTTTGGAGGGCATATTTGGCACATTCATGACCATTGGATGATTAAAAACTTTACTGAAGTGGCAATAGCTTGTTCTTGAATATTAGTAGGGTTTATCTCCACCCTCCAGCCACCTCTTGCTCATCTTGCCCAATTAATATGATGTTATCCGTGATAGATCAAAGTGATGTTTTCTGGAATACCCAGATAATACAGATATCTTCAGATTATAGTATACTACTGAACAGGACATTTGACTTAGCCCTGGGACAAAATTATAAATGTTTATTACTATGCATTTCATAGGAATGAGAACTGTTTTTCACTCTTTCCCAATTGGGATTGGACAGAATGCATTCACCAAATTAATGGCCACAGGCCTTGAAGTTTTATCTATCTGCTCTAAAATATACCTTATCCAGCATAGCAGTTGCAATTAGGGCTACAACTTAGTTGAGTTGCCTACAGTTCTCCAAGATCCCTACAGTTTCTGCAGGGGCCAGACTAATGGTCAATTAAATGGAGATCTTTAAGAGTGGAAATAATCTCCATGATCCACCTTATCTCTTCCTTGCCTGTTTTGATGTAATATCTTGGCTGGGTCAGGGGCCATCTCAGAGTCTTCCACTTGACTTTCTCCATAACAGCACTTATCTCACAGGCCAAAGCCATAATGAGTGGGTTTCTGAAACTTGCAAGAATTCTCGACTCATTCTACACTAGAGAAGTGGAAAAATGATCTCTGGATGGGTCAACAAATAAGTGGACCCACTCCTACTATAAGCTAGATTTTAGACAAGACTTGATTTATTACTTGATCCCCAAATGACTCACTCTTAAAAGAGGAACTCTGATGACTCTTTGCTCAAAGGCTTCTTTGGAGAGTTTTTAGATCTGGAATTAGTTGGCTGAAAAGCGGCCAGGTCTCCAGAGGGAATGACCCTATAACAAGGTGACGAGTATGCCCTGTAATATCCCCTAAAGAAACATATGAACATTTATTTACTCAAGTAATTGTAGACTGGAGGAATGGGACTGTCCAGACACTTTAAGGACAGATGTACAAACACTCTGAATTGACACTGATACTCAGAGATTCAAAGAATCCCTCCACCATTGCACAGGAAGAGATTCCTGATTCATCTCCGGTCCTCAGCACCTCCTTCCGTTGTGCTGCTTCTACAATATAGGGCCAAAAAAAAAGTTTCTTTCTCACCTGCATTCTCAGAAAAATGTGTTCAGGTTCTCAAACCACAGTACTGAAATTTCTTATGTCTGACTTCTCATCCTAAAAGGAGAGCTTCTTATCCCAGGGAGGTCAGCTTATTCTTTTCACACCCTGAGAAAACTTCTTGAAAGAATCCAAATGTAGGAAACTTGAAAGTCTCCAGAGAAAGCAGAACTGAGGAAGGATTTTGAAATAAAAGGAAAAGTGAAAATGTTTTTAATTTCAGATTAATGTATTTAAATCAACTTTCACCCAAAAGAGCAATGTAATACATATGTTAAACTAGTTGTTTTTTAATAACAGTGTATAGTTTGCTACTCTTCATATAAGACCATGGAGAAATCATTTCACTTCTTAATGAAATTGTTTCCTCATCTATAAAAAGAGGTAGATAGACTCAGTTATGTGAAGTTCCCTCCTTCCTCCAATACCCACACTCTATTTTCCTAAGACATTAAAGAACTTCTTTGAGAAATTTTTGAAAATTTGTGGAATCTCTAAAACAGTGTGATTTTAATGAGTTTTCTTGCACAGTGTACAGCTACACTTTTTATTCTCTTATAGTTACATGTCACAGTGAATTTTGTATTAATTTTGAATCTCTTCACATTTGAAACAACCTCAATGTGAAATCTTAGCTTTTTCAAGATATCCATTAGGATTCAAAGCAAAGTAATTTTCCTGCCCAGATTTCTCCCTTTGTTATCTTGTCTTTCCATTAGAGGCTGCATTCAGTCTGCTATAGAACTGGGGCAGTGCTTATTGGGTTGCCCCCTTGCATGGAGTATTAAATCATTGGCTATCTTTCCAGTGTATTTGCACACAAAGACCTGGTATGAAGGTTAAAAATCCATCTTGATATTATCACTTGCGTAATCAAAGAAGTAATTACAAAAATGCTCTTGGAAAAGAGGCAGCATGATTCAGCCTTAGAAAAGCAATTTATTTGCTTTTTTTTTTAGAGCAGATTTGGCATGTGTCCATGATTAATTTAACATTTACTCAACATAGCAATGAAGGGGGACCTCTTTTTATTATAGACAAGTTATTACAATCAAGTTGAGGAATGATTGCATATTTAAACATGTGATTATATCATAGTTCATATGCTGAATACATGAATTACTAATTAAGACAATGCTAATGCTTAAGGCATAGCAAATACACCCCAGTAATATATTTCTGTTTCAAATTTTTCTGATGAGTCTCTTCCCACTAAATCATAAATGCATAAAATTATTGTACTGGCAGGAAGCAGTGAGAGCATCTACTCCAGAATTTTCCCAAGTGTGCTCTGTGGGAACCCTAGGGTTCCCCCAAAATGACTGAAATGAACCCACAAGAAGGAAAAGGAAGGCGAACTAAATGAAGTCCCTTGGCCTGTTTCAATTTGAGCAACCCCTTTTATAAAGTTTGAAAACGGTGCTACTAAAGCAGTATGTGTTTCTCATGCTACCATGCCAATGGACTTCTGGGTGTACAGTTGACCCTGTGTATCCTTGGGTTCTGTATGTGGGGGTTCGGCCAACCACAGATTGAAAATATTTTTTCAATACTACATTGTTGTTGATGTGTACTATGTAGTTAGACCTGCAATGGTTGCCTATGTACTGAACATGTACAGACATTTTTCCTGTCATTATTCCCTAAACAAGACAGTATAGCAATTACTTACATAACATTTTTTATTTTATTAGGTATTATAAGTAATCTAGAGATGATTTAAAGTATATGGGAGAATTATGTAGGTTATATGCTGATACTGTGACATTTTATATAAGGGACTTGAGCATCCACAGATTTTGGTATCCGCAGTGAGATCATAGCATCAGTCCCCCACGAATACCAAGGGAAGACTGTATTTGGTCAATGGATTATACTGGAAGATTGAGGGGAGGAGGGAAAAGAAAAGCAGAATTTTCTTCCTACTGTTTGGGACATTTTATATGTCGAGTATCATATTTTATAGTTGAGTATCCCTAATAGTTCTAGCTTCTAATTGGGTTCCCCTTTCTCTGTGGAAGGAAGCAGGCCCCTCTCTGATTCTAGCTCCCACCAGATGGGTCCACTTCCTGGGTTCTGTTAATACTACCTCCTTCCCCTTTTGTCCTTTTGTCCATAGGAATGGTAGCTACTTCCCAGTGTTCCTGAAATCCTTTTTGTTGTTTGACTTTTCACCATGTCCTAGTTGGCTTTGCAACTTTCATCACTTGTGGAACCCAATAAACCTGTATTCAATTGGAATTGCCTAGAGTGGTCTCTATTTCTTAATTCGATGAGTTGTTGACTCATAATATTTGAAAAACATATCTGGAGACTAAAGCCCAACATTTTAAGGTCCCATACTAACTCTGTCTCAGAGAATAAACCTAAAATGACAAAAGGGGTCCATTTTCACTATTTTTAAAAGGTTTGAGGCTCGGTCCAGTGGAAAATTGAGAAGCTAGGAGAAGAGGGAAAAGAGAACAGGTCTGTTTCCCACCTGAAGACTAGGAACACAGGTTGAGTCAATCATATCTGTGGGAAGAAAAGGAAGAGCTGTGAACTTCATCTCTGGGCTGAGAACCCTCTGGTATACAAAATCCAGGGTCTCAGCTACCTCATCCGTCAGACAAGTCATCCCCCAAGTGAGTCCTTCCCTTTGAAGGGCTGTTCACAAGGAAAAGAGAGCCCTGCATGCTCACTCACCACACCACCTTCGAAGGAATAGAGTAGCTAGCACCTTCCATCTATTGCAAACTATGGTCCAGAAAATGAATTCCTTCCTGCTGGTAACTAGGGAGCCAGGAAGAAACTGGTGTGGCTGAGTCCAAAGAGGAAACGAACTTCAGTAAGAGGGAGAGATCAATAAGATTCAATGTTCCAGAAACCTCAAGTTAAGATAGCAATTGAAAAATAGTTATTGGATTCACCAACTAGGAGGGCATTGATGAGTTTTAATGAGCAGCTTCAGAGATATAATGGAGGCATTAACCAGACTCCAGTGCCTTGGGAACTGAATAGTGAGGAAGTGATTCCAATGTGACTGGACAGTTTTTTTCAAGTAGTTTAGCAGGGAAGGATATACAAGGGTGAATAAAGCAATGGAAAGAAAAATAGAGAGGATATTTTTTAAATTAAAAAATACTTCCTTATGTTTATATACTGATAAGAAAGAGCCCATAAAGACGAGTCTCCAGTTGCTCCATATTCTTTAGCCGTTACTTGGTGGTATCATCTGTCTTTTTCATTTTACCCACTGTGTTTGGGATACACCAGTACTGCACTGTGGTTGTAACTGTATTTCCCCAATGACTAGGTAAGCACTCTTTCCTATGTTCATTGACTATTTAAATATCTTCTTTTATGAAGTGCTTGTTCAAATCTTTTCACCCATTTTTAAAACTGAGTTGTCTGCCTTCTCTTACTGTAGCTGTCCTTTCTGCAGTTGGAGTCAAGTCCATGGTTGATATGTATATTGTAAATATAGTCTCCAACTGTGTGATGGTCTTTTCACTTTCTCAAGGGTAATGTTTGGAACAGAAATTCTTAATTTTCATGTAGTCTAGTTTATCATTTTTCATTTTTTATGTCTTTCTTAAGAATTATTTGCCTGCCCGGCTGGTGTGGCTCAGTGGATTGAGCATCGTCCCATGGACTGAGAGGTCCCAGTTCGATTCCTGGTCAGGGCACATGCCTGGGCTGCAGGCTGGATCCCCAGTAGGGGGCATGAAGGAGGCAGCCGATCTATTATCTCTCTCACATCGTTGTTTCTATCTCTCTCTCCCTTCATCTCTCTCTAAAAATCAATAGAAACATATTTAAAAAAAATTATTTGCCTACTCCAAGTTTATGAACATATCTCCTGCATATTTTTCCAAAAGCTTTATAGTTTTATCTTTTACATTGAGGTAGGCTATCTGACTGGAATTTATAGTATTATTAAATTTTTTTGTTTCATTGATTTTTAGAGAGAGGGAGAGAAAGAAACATCAAACTGAGAGAGAAACATCAATTAATTGCCTCCTGTATGCACCCCAGCTAGAGATCGAACCTGGGTTTGTGCCCTGACCAGGAATCAAACCAGAGATGCTTCAGTGCTCAACCAACTGAGTTACACCGGTCTGGGCTATATTATTTTTGTATGATGTGCAATCTTTCTCTCTCTCCCTCCACATATAAAATGAAGCCTAAAGAGAGGGCCAAACTTGCACATGGGTGCCCATCTGGTACAGAGAAGGTCGGTTACAGTGTTACTCACTTTGCTACCTACTTTCTTTTATTGGTATGATTATTTTAGTTCTCAGCATTTATTTCTCCAGGCAAAACAGCCTCACCAACTTATGGTTCTGTTATCAATGGAAGTGGAGTTCCCCTGAGGCCCTCATGGGAGGATGGAGTTTCATGGAAAGCTTTATTGATGATGTAATTAAGGGGCTTCTCCTCCAAGGTCCCATCTCTGTCCAGAGCGCCATGAAAGAAGTCCAATCTTGTCTTCAGCAGGGCCAGACTTAAGGCCACTGCCCAGAATTTCTGTTCCATATTAAAGTACAGTCCAGTCCAGCATCTGGTGGGCTTAGCTTGTGTTCCCAGCTGTAGTTCATTGCGTGTGGGGTCCCCTCAGCCATGGGCCACACAGCTGCTTAAGGCCCCATAGCTACGGAGAGAGAACAGGACAGTGCATGGGCAAGTGTGGGTCACGAAGCAAGCGAACAAGAACACAAGAGCCAGAGCAAGCAGGAGAGAAGGGATTCTTTGTTTGGGGGTTTTAACTTTCCAAGATTTTGTGCATTTCTGATGGGGTCCACCCCCAGCCAATGCATGTTCCCCAGGCTAGACTGACAGGCAAGCCCCTCACCCACCTCACCCTGACTTCACTGCGCATGTGCCATCTCCCCTCTGTTGGATCCCTTCCCCCAGTGATCTGCAGGGAGAGAACAGTGGTGCCCTGGGGAGTGTGTAGCTGTAGCTTCCTGGTGACGCTGCCCAGATGACCATGCTGATCATATCTGGCCTCCCCTCTGCTCTCTTCCTATTATTAATATTAACTAGCTAATTATAATGATAACGGTTCCATTTAAGGTCTCATGTCCTGACTCCCTTTCAGATCTAAACCACCTCTAACTTCCCTATTCTTTAAGCTTCTTATTGCATTCAGGGCAAGATCAAGATGTTAAAAAAGGCGGGAGAGTATTATGCTGAGTGAAATAAGCCAGTCAGAGAAAGACAAATATCATATGATCTCACTGATAAGTGGAATCTAATGAAATAAACTGACAAAATAGGTCTGGAGGCATGGCGTCATGGAAGGGAATGACAAATCTCGGAGGGAGGGAGGAAGACAGGAAGAGCTTAACCAAGTAACTCACATACATATATGCATAACCAATGGACATAGACAATTGTGTGGTGAAGGCCTGGAGTGGGGCAGGGGCTGGGAGGAGGGGGGTAATGGGGTGGGGGAATTGGGGGACATCAGTAATACTGTCAACAATAAAATAAAAATCTCGGCCCCCTAACCCATGGATATGTCTGGTATATGTAGTACCCCTTTTCTAACATGACTTTCTGTCATAGTCTCCAAATATCCTGGTTTCATCCAAGTCTTTGTCTTCATTGATTACCAAGAGAAAACAAGTACATTTGCCTTGCCTTCTCACTGTAAAATGGGGGAATAGAAAGAGATGAGCTCTAAGTTTCCTTTCATATCTATTAAAAAAACCTATGATCCCATTATTTTATTTTCAAAATAGCCAGTCTCTCTCTAATTATAGCAATATATGACACATTTTCTCTTTATTCATTCACTGCAAAATAAGAACGCCTAGATATTATTAAAACTTAAGGACATTCTGTGAAAGCAACTCGAAGTATTTAAATTCTTGCAATACATTAAAAAAATCTTATCTCCTTATTGCAGATTGCCAAAGGATTTCCATTTTGAAACCAACTCCCGTCTGACACCTTCATTAACCACGCAGATGTGTTGTTTGATGTGTTCTTCCCTTGTAAAAAAGAAAATCCTAGTTTCCAGCCAGGCAGGAAAGACAGATTGAGAGTGAGGCCAAAGAATGAATTTTATTAATGATCGCTGCCTGGTTTTGTATACATATCTCAGCTCACATCCTGAGAAATTCTTTTTCACTCAATCTATTTCTGTTACAGTCCTGCATTATGTTACCACCTCATTATCTGTCTAAGAGACTGACTCAAAGTGAGGTTTAACATGCTGAGCATTTGGACAGCAAAGAGTAAGAATTTTTTTCCAACAGGAAATTCCTGGGAGGTCTCAGGCCACTTTCTTTTTATCGCTGACAAGTTGGTTTTGATATTTGAGAATGTAGAGATCAATACTGACTTGGCCGTCAAAATGACTTGATAGAAGAAACTCTCTAATATCGTGCCAGGAATAATACCTCATGTCTTCAAGACACATGCTGTAAACTTTGCAACAATTTCCCAGTGTCCCCACAGGGGGGATCCCCTGGAATAACTAAAGAATTTAAGGACAGCATTTGTACCCAGTTCTAGACCAGACCCACTCCTAGCCTTAGACCCGAGTCCAACCTTCATCGAAGGTAGTATTAGGGATCCACGAGACATTTCCACCATTTAAAGTGGCCTGAAGAAGAATGGCATTTTATTGACAATCAGGCTGTCCAAGGCAATTAAAATTCCACATTCCTTTACTATTGGAAAGTTTTAACAAATTATTTTAATTACTCTGGATCTCTTACCCAGATCAGAAACAGATAGTGGAAGATAACTACCAGGGATAAAAAATAAGGAATGAATTGGATATTACTGAACAAACAGCACTCGTTTATAGCTGGTCCTCACTGCCCAGCTGGTGTGCATTGTGGGCCCAGTGGTTGAGCATTGACCCATGCACCAAGAGGTTGCTGGTTCGATTCCTGGTCAGGGCATATGCCCAGGGTATGGGCCCGATCCCCAGTGGGGGGCATGCAGGAGGCGGCCAATGTTCTCTCTCATCAGTGCTTCTCTCTCTCTCTCCCTTCCTCTCTCTCTAAAATCAATAAAGACAAAAAAATTGAAGAATAATAATAAAGCGAATCCTCAGTGTTCTGTCCTGATTGCAGTGGTGGGCGTATGTGTCTATGCTTTTGTCCAAGCACACTGAGCTGCACACCCAAAACAGCAAATTTCATCATACATACACATAAAAACTATTTAAGTGAATCCTTTCAAAAACTAAGTAGGGGTGAAAATCATTCCCTTAGATGGGGACAGAGTGCTTTGTCCTAACGCAAACATGATGGGGGGAGAGAGTGCCTTGACTGGGACTCAAGGAAACAAGGGCGTTGATTGAGACAGGTGCACAGATGTGTTAGAATCATGCCACTGGGGAGATCGCATTGCCCACTTCAGCCTCGGCGAAGTTAAGGGAGATGGACAGAAGGGATGGGAACGTGAAGTGTCACCAACTGATCCTTCAAGCAAAGGGCTTAGGCAGAGATAGCACAAGACGACAGGGACACCAAGAAAGAGCATAGTCAGGTGGAAACGGGAGCCCTCAGCCAAGAGCCTCAAGCTAAACCCATAAAAGGAAGTCATGGCAGATTTTGTTTTATTCCATTTTTCTAATTACCCCTTTAAGTCAAGGAGATTTAGCCCTGAGCTCTGCATTTAAATGGCAGTGTGACCTCGCATCTTCTCTCTGGACTTTAGTTCTTATCACTAAAATGGTAAAAGACTGAGATGGATCATCTTCCTGGTCCCTTCCAGCTGAGAACATCATGTGAATTCAAACTTTAAGTCAGGGTTTCTCTTAATAAGCTTGGTCTCATATATGCATGACACACAAACATGGTTAAGTAAGTATATAAAAGCCTTCTTTGTAATAGAAATAATACCTCTCCAGTTGGGTTTACCCTTCATCTCATTTCATTTCTCCTTGTGAAGCAAGTAGAGATGTAGAAAAACCAGGTAGGTGTTAACAGAGGTCCAGTTGTAATTCGTTCGCACTCTTTCACCCATGACACCGGACTTGGTTAATCTTGGAAGTGGCAGGTAAGGAGTAAGGACTCAGAACTTTAGATAGGTTGGACCAGGCATGATTACACATTGACTAGAATTAGGCAGTGGTGTAGTCTGCTGCACAAACAGAGATTTGTGGACACTCAGAAGCTGGGAAGGAAGGAAGCAGCTGATTGAAAAACTGTCCCCAGAAACTTTGAACCAGCTATTCCATCCAGTCCTCCCAGATGCTTTTTGGGGTGGGTAGCATCTGCACTGCTGTACGACTGAGGAACTGGAAGCTCGGGATCTTGAAGTCACCTCTTTAAGCAAGACTGGCACTGGGTCCCACCACAGTGCTGAGGGTGGGAGCTGTCCTGGGAACGCCCGTAGGCAGGAGGTGAGGCTAGTGGGTTTAAAACAAGAATCACAGCACTCATCTCGAACTTTCCTGTTCCTAAGAATCAGGGGGGAGCAGGTGAACTATGCAGATTCCAAGGCTACTTGGGGTGGTCGGAAAGGAAGGGAGCCCATGGCTCTGCATAGTTATGATACAAGATTTACTTTTGGGATGAGGATGTAGAGGACATTCAGCTATAACTGTGGCTCATGGAAGAAAATGAGAAGGTGGTCATTCGGAGTCACAGGGGATGACACCAGAGATAACTTTGAATAAAACATCTATACTGATTGCTGCATACCTATTAAAATGACAAAATCCAAAATATTGACAACAGCAAATGCTGGAAGAACATGAAGAACAGAAGGCGCTCTCCTCCACTGCTGGTGGGAATGCAGAATGGGACAGCCGCTTTGGAAGACATTTGACAGTTTCTCACAAAACTAACACAGCCTAGTATACAATCTAAAAATCATGCCCCCGGGTATTTTTCCAAATGAGTTGAAGACTTGTGTTAACACAAAAACCTGTGCATGAATGTTTCAACAACTTTATTCATAATCACCAAAACATGGAAGCGACCAAGATGTCCTTTAATAGGTGAATGGATAAGCAAGCTGCGGTACACCCAGACAGTGCAATATTACCAACCACTAGAAGAAATGAGCTATCAAGACACAAAAAAGACATGGAGGAATCTTAAATGCGTATTGCTGAGTAGAAGAAGCCAATCTGAAAAGGCTACAAACAGCATGATTCCAACTATGTGACATTTTGGAAAAGGCAAAACTTGGAAGACAATAAAAAAAATCAGTGGTTGCCAGAAGCTTTGGGGAAGGGGGAGAAGGATGACTGTATGGAGCACAGGGGATTTTTAGATCATAGAGATACTTTGCAGGTAGATACATGTCATTTTATATTTGTCAAAACCCATAGAATATACAACAAAAAAGAGAATAAACCTTAATGTAAACTGTGGACTTTGAGTAATAATATTGTATCAGTATTGGTTCATCAATCATAGCAAATGGACCACAGTGATGCAAGATGTTAACAATAAGGGAGACTGTGTATAAGGGAGAGGGTCTGAGGTGGCACATGAAAACTATCTGTAAACCTAAAAATGTTCTTAAAAAATAAATTCTGTTAATTTAAAAAATGAAAAGTAAGCATTTATTAAGATTATAAAAGAAAAATGTCTCAGTCTTCCTATGACATACCCTGGGCTAAACCCACCCCTCCAGACAAACTCATTCTCTCAGCCAGGCTATCACTTCAGGACATTGTTTTGTCAGAATTTTCTGATTGGCTTTATCATGATACTTATGAGTCCTTTCATATATGGTAACAGTATTCTTTCATTTGTTCAACCTGTATATGCTGAAATTTCTTCTGCACATGTCTCCCCAGTAGGTGTAATGAACACATTTCTTCCACTTTGCTGGACACAGGTTGGTGAGTGTTGTGACTGGAGCACGTTGGAATGGCATCAGGCACCCCGTCTGGGCAGTGACCTCAGCTATGGGAAGGGTTCAACACTAATGCACCCAGGGAATCAAGCACCTCCCACTGTCGGTAGGATTCCTGCATAGGACAGAATCCTGAATCTGGAGACCGACAGACAAAAGAATGGCATGTTAGCTAGTACAATACAACATTCAGAGTGATAGAAATTGTCTGACTCCTTTCCCCTATGCCTCTCAGTACCTCTCTCCTCCATTCCTTTCCATCTTTCATCTGTTTTTATTAGCTTTATTCCCACTCAGATTGTCTGGGCAGAAAAAAGGATCTGGTCACTCCTTGCTTTCAATATTCTTTCAGATTTTTATCTCAGAAAGAGAGCTCCTTCTTTCTCTTTTTCTCTCTTTCCTTTACTGCTTTCCCCTACTTATGTTCCCCCTCTCTCCCTGTCACCTTCTTGCCTCTCAGTCTTTTTCTCTCTGTTTCCTACATTAAATTTTGTGGAAGATAATCTTATAGGTCATCCCTGCGTAGGTCGATGTCCATCCTCCTGGACCAGTGTTTGTGCATAAGGAAAGAAGGGAAGGAGCACGTGGTTGACCAGGCTGGGTCGAGGTCCAGAGGTGCAGACATGCTCATCAGAGCTCCACGACAGGCCGCTGTGTCCGAATCCCACAGCATGAATAGGGTGCTGGAGAGAGAGATTTAGCACCTGTCCACTAACCAATGAGAACGCCCGGTGTCCTTGGTGAGGTAACCTACCTGTGGGGGTTACATCATGGTACCTGGAGAACTTGAAGCTTTAACAATTTGAGTTTCTTTGAGGCACATTTTTATTCCAGAACCATCCAACAGCACTGCTGGGATCGAGGCACAACCTAGGTTTGACCAAGTAAGAATCACATCCATAATTTTTGCATTCATTCATTGTCAGAAATGTAGGACTTTGTCGGGGCTTGTTATCTGGGAGGATGAAGTCTACAGAGGCCATTGTTCATATGTGCTACCATGTTGGGAGGGGATGCCTGAGAATGAAGTCAGTTAGAGCAGATGCAAACCAAAAAACAAGTGTTGATGACATTTGAAGTACCTGTATCTATCTGTGCCTGAAGCCAGTCACACCTCTCTATTCCATAGGTAAATTAACCAATAAAATTTAAACTTGATAAATACATTAATGTGATGAATGCTACTTAAGTAACATATTTACATTTTATCTGGGACTTTCTGGAGGCACCTTCTAATGCATATTAATGGTGGGACTTTCCTACTCACAGTAGACATTCAAGAAGCACTGGTCAATCAAATCATCAGCCATCAGCTGTGAAATACTGCTCTTGGCCTGGGGATATAGATAAATAACAGAGAGTCCTTGAAGAAGCCCAGTGGTGGAGACAGCGTGAAGCCATCAACTACAATGCCACTTGACAAGATAAGATGAAGTTAAGTAGTGGCAAAGGGAGGGAGAAATCAGCTGCTAAGATGGGGAGAAAGAAAGTGTCTTGGAGGAAGATGAAGCAAGAGCTCCCAAGACATGAAATGGGTTAGAGTTTTCCAGAACAGGATCAGCACGGTCCTTAGGCAAGATAACAAATGAGGTATTCGAGGAACAGGGGCTTTTCTGTACTGGAAGAACAAAGCATGGTCCGGGAAGATAGGTTTGAAGTGCATCTGAGAAACGTATTGAGATTCAACGATGAGGAAGTATTCATGCTGCACCAATCGGTTTTACCCTGTGAAAAACAAGAAGCCAACAAAGGTCTTTAAAATTAGGACTGAACTGCTCAGATTTAGATTTTAGAAGATGCCTTCAGCAGTAAAAGGGGACATCTGATATTGAGTGGGACAGAAATAGAACAGAGATGGTGATGTAAGGAGAAGTGTTACCGTCATAGATTTAGGAGAGAGATGATAGGGGAAACCTGAGGCAGTTGGAATTAGATGAGACAAAGAAAGAAAGGGGTAAGGTAAGGAGGAAAGCAGGTAAGAGATAAGATGACAGAATGCTGATGCAAGACTGGGGAGGAAATAATTTTACCTTCTTGACACTCATTAAAAATGCAGATCAATGTGCCAGGAAGTAGAAGGGTTCTGGGTGAACTTGACCCAGATACCTCTATGTGGCCGACACTTCAGTGCCAGGCATTGTAACAGTTCATGGGAAGAATCACCCACATCGCTGAGATCCCGCACCCACCTTAAGCAGAAGTCCTTCCTGAAAGCACGAGTCAGCTATAGTTCTTACAGTGAAGTAACAGGCCCGAGACCACCGGCAGCCAAGCACCACCGAGGTTTTCAAAAGGCAATCAACATCATTCTCAGTCATTACACATCTGATATGTGCAAGATGCTGGATCAGACTGGCCTCTTAAGCATTTTGCAGGTATTACTCATACAGTTCTCGTAATTATCCTATGAGGTCAGCAGTATTATTTTCTCCATTTTCCAAGTGAGAAAAATAAGGCTTAGTATAAATTCATATTCTGTTGTTTTTATTTCCTTCTATTTAAATCATCTTGCACATATGCATTAGATTCATAGAAAAAATATTCTGAATATGTTTCCACACCCTTATATAACATTTGAAACAGGATTATAAGGATTGAATAATATTCCGTCAAATGGATATAACATTATTTATTCTGAAAGCATTTAAGTTGCTCCCATATTTTGTGGTATTATAAATAATGCAATTATAAACATCCTTATTTACGAAAGAATGGATCTCTGGTTATGCAGTTCAGTGAATTCCTAGAAATAGTTTACCAGTATGAACATGTTTTTGTCATAACATCATTTTCCCAATTTTGGAAAGGTTTCCTAAAAATAGTGTTGCAGCTTAGTGATACTGTGGATAAAACATGCTTGGTTAATGAAGGAAGAGCTAGTAATACAGTCAATTACATTTCTTACTAATTTAGCTGGACTTTTCTTCCCATCATCAGCTAATCATAAAGATGCCTTTCACAAGTGAGTCCTGTGTGAGAAACCATCCAAAGCCATTAAATGTTATCACTGATTTAGCACTAAGTTCTTTTTTTCTAATGAGAATCCCTACTTGTTTTAATTTACTCTACTTACTGACAATATATGTTTGAACTGTAAATATTTGATAGATTTGTAGGTAAGGTGGGTAATTTTTAGCAAGAAAATCACACAGCAATGGAAACAGTCTCAAATGTTCTTACAGCATGAGTTCCTTTTAATAGCATTATTGCTATTTCATCATCAATTGAAAACGATATACTTAGAATGAGGTTTATCACAGATGTAAGGGATGCTGATTTGCCTTTAAAATCATGTTCTTAAAAAGTCAAACTTAGAAACAGAAGAGCAAAGCCTTTGCCAGAAGCTGGAAGAGGTTGGGAGATAAGAAGCCAGCAAGGGTATAAACTTTCAGTTATATGGTGAATAAGGTCTGAGGATCTGATGTATAACATGACGACTATAGTTGATAACACTATTGTATAATTGAAATTTGCTAAGGGAGTAGAACTTAAATGTTCTCTCCAAAAGAAAAAAGAAGAGTAAAAACATAAGGTGATGGATGTGTTAATTAATTCGATAGGGAAATCCTTTCACCACCGTGTCTGAGTATATCAAACCATCACGTTGTACACTTTAAATATCTCACAGTCTTATTGTTAATTATACCTTACTAAAGCTGGAAAAATAAAAATAGATATAAAATATTTTGTCAAAAATATCTGTGAATGTAGTGAATATATAATTAAGATCTTTAACAGAAGTAAAATAAAATTAGTAAAAATATATAAATTAAATTGGGATTTTTGGGGGGGTTCAAATTTCAAATGCTTTTAGAGTTAACTGGTGCTTTGTCTCAGTGTCAGAATTTTTTTATTTCTTTTATAACTATTTATTCATCCACCCTGAATTATTTTAATAAGGTTTCAATTTTGAAATTATTTTACATTTACAGAAAAGTTGCAGAGATAGATCAGACTGTTTCTGTTATACATAGTCTTCACCCAGCGCCTCCTCATGTTAATTATGTGCACAACCATGTATCAAAACTAAGAAATTAACATCGATACAATACTATTAACTACACACCATAGACCTTATTTGGATTTCACCAGTTTTTCCACTAGTGTCTTTTTTCTGTCCTATAATCCAATTACTACAGCATCCAAATATCACATTGCGTTTAGTCTATTTTTTGGTTTATCTAATTCTTCATAGATCTGACTGGACTGTTATTATGCTAATTTGAAACGTGGCTGATGGAGGCTTCGTCTCACAGTAGCTGTTCCTCCTCTTGTCCCGTGGTCCACTTCAGTTGGCTTGCCTTATTAGTATTATATTCAATTAATATTCTCTTTTCAGAAATTAAAAAAAAAACACTTCTTTTAAATGGATTAACTTAGTCAACCCCCATTAAATGACTCATAAATCTACTTAACTGAACCACCCTGGTCCCAGGACTTCGCGCAATGGCTGTGCACTAATTGCCAGTCTTCTCAAGTTATGAAACTCTCGCCCTTCCACAGGATACGTCAAACATCATTCAGAACCTGGGGCTCTCTGAAAGATGGACCAGCTTCCTTCAATGGGTAAGTAGCATAAACAATTTTTCTTATATTTTAGATAAATGAACATAAGTTCAATTTAGATACATGAATACAAAAATAGATTCCGGTATTCTTCCCATACCTCCACAGATGTGCTTGCCCCACTGGAAGGCCTCTGCCCCCTTAGGAGACTTCCTGACTTCTGAGGCTTTAACGATGCTGGGAGGAAGTCCCAGTGCACAGGGGCTGGCCTGCTGGAGCCCCCGCCCAGAGCCCCCTCTCTAGTCCTCACCTCTCAGGAGTGCATCTTATAAAACCAGGCTCAGGAGCTCCATGTGTCTGCTCTGAGTCACGAAGAATCACCCTGAAGTACGGCATCTGCAGTGTTAGGGAGAGTGGGACTTGGTTGTGTGGCTTAAACTTTCGGCAGGATCACAGAACATCTGTTATTTCAAGTTGGACTTGATTTTTTTTTTTTTTTTTGAAACTGCCAGACTTTCAGACCATACAATACCAGCTTTCTTCAAATGGAACTCTTTCGTTCCTTTTATGGTAAAGTTTAATTCTGTGAACATATGGAAGGCTGGAGCGTCTGCCAAGTGTTTTAAAAGACAAGGTTATAAATACCCCGGCAGCGAGCTTTGTTCCTTAATGTACGGCTCTGCTACTCGGAGTCAACGTGGAAGATGAATCAGAGCTAGAGCTGGCTTGGACATTACCTTGATATTTCTGGCAAGTATTCATAGCATCTCATTTGACGGAGAGGAAGAGAAGTGGTCGCTCTGAGGTAACATTAACAGAATGCAAAAAAAAAAAAAAAAAAAAAGAATTGTGTAAAAAGCCAAGAGCAGAATGATAGCTTAACTACTGAAACATCTAAAATGTAAACACACCGCCCAATTTTTTTACCAGATAATTAAAGCTTAAAGAGTCATCATATGGCCCGTGGGATTGAAGACTACATTCACGGCCACTTTCCTCTAGGTTGGGCATAGATAACTCTCCGTTTCCTTGGTGATGGATCTCCTTATCCTACCCCACTCAATTCTTCACTAATCCCCAGCTCCCTATTTTCAAGTGTCCCTCTGCCTAAATTTGGGCTCACCTTGCCCGACTCTGTTCGGGACCCACCAGTATCATTTCTTTGATCCTGCTCTTTCTCTAGAAGCAGGAGTTTGCTCAACTGTCCTTGCTGTCCCCAGCCTCTGACACCGCTGGTCCTATTTGTAGCTGGGCTGACAGCTGAAGGGACCATACCATTTCTGAAATGTAAGATGCACCGTGTCATGACTGGGCCTCACTTGTCTTTGAGATGATGCCTTTTGGGTGAATACACCTCAGCATGGTATAAGGAAAGCCCTTTGCATGAACTTTCCAGGTCACTAAGAAAGTGTTTAATAATTCATGTCCTTCTCACAGCAAGTGTACTTAGTATCCTGAATGGCTTGATGTAGCTTCCAAAGAGTCCAGAAACTGCCTGGATGGAGCTCATTTATGAGGCAGGATATGATTAAGGGCAGAGAGCTAAAAAAGGAATCAGGAGAACCTCACTGAGACCACCTTTCCACCTCCTGGATGAGGATTGTTGTCTTTCCTGTTGGCATGCCATCTGAGCCTAAAGGTCTCCAACTCTACATGGGAAGCACAGAAAATCTGACTTGCGTAGAATAAATATGGGACTCTGATGTCATTAGGCATGAGAAAGCTCATAGGAACCTGAAAAGTGTTCTTGTTTGTATGAATGAGCTGGGTTTTGCTGGAATTACAAAGAACCTTCAAATCTCAATGGGTTACGAACACAATCCAATCTCTCACATGTGATATATGTTACCTGTGGGTTTCTTGCCACCCTGTCCAATGTCTGCTTCATTCTAGGATCCAGGGTTCTCCTCCGTCTGGGATATTGTTTTCTGGTAGTGGAGGGGGAAAGCGAACCCCGTGATGGTTCTTGGACCTTCTGCTCAAATGTGCCACGTGTCACATCTGCTATAATCCATTAGCCAAAGCAAGTCATATGAACAAACCTGACCTCAACTGGGTGGGCAAGGATCTCATAGGACAGGGGAATAGGAAAGTTTCTTATAGGGCCAGGCCCTGTGGAGAGGACCAGTGGCTATTTTGAACAAATAATACAAATATAAAACTTGGGTGGAACTAAGATCCAGTCAATCCCTGGGATATATTCTGTGGTTTCTATATAGCTTATTTTTAAAAACAACAACAACAAAGGTCCATCTTCTCCGCCTTACCTGTACTCCTTGAACAGCTATCATGAAGTAGTCTAGATTCTAGAAAGTGACTCATCTGAAACAAAGTAGTCAGGGAGGAAATAAAAGATGAGAGATTTTTATGGAGAAAATAGAGAGAAAAAGACAGGAATGGAAAGGAGAAAAAGATAGAGAATAAAACATCAGACATGACACTTCTGTCACCAGAATTTGTGAAGGAGATGTATTTCATAGCACAAGATTAGAGGCACACTCTTAGAAAGCCAGGATTCACACACCTGATCTACCAACAACTGTGACAGCTTACGTTACACTCTGGGTCTCTCAGGCAAGTGAATCACAAAAGTTTCAATGAGATAATAGATATGAAAGTGTAAATCACAGAATGATCAGACAGAAATATTAAAGCAAAATACTTTGGGGGGGGTTGTTTATTTGTTTTTTTCTCACTCTAACAATAATCATAATAGACTGATGCAGTAACACTCATTCCATCCTTCTCCCTACCCAGACATCAGCCACCAACTCACTCATCCACTTATACAACCTAGATTTCCCTATTTCAATACTTTTACAATTTGTGTGTGTTGTGTGCCATTGAGTTGATGGCTGGGCCACAGAGTGGCTGACTCCTGGTGACCCTATGAGTGAGTGACGTCCACAATGTCCTATCCTTGACAGCCCTGCTCAGCTCCTGCAGACTCATGCCTTTGGCTTCTTATATGGAGTCAATCCGTCTCCTACTGGTTTTTGCTCTTTTTCTGCTGCCTTCTATGTTCCTAGCATTATTGTCTTTTCCAGAGAACCCAGCCTTCTCAGGACGTGCCCGACATAGGACAGCTTCAGCTTTGTCATTTTTGCCTCCAGCAATGTTTCAGGCTTCATTCGCTCTGGGACCCCTCTTCCTGGTGGCCCAGGGTGTCTGTAGAGCTCTCCTCCCACACCATATTTCAAATGAATCCTTTTTCTTCTCTATCAGCCTTCTTCACTGTCCAACTTCACATCCATACGTAGTCATTGGGAATATGAGGATGTGGATGACCTTAACCTTGGTCTCTAATGACACATCTTTGCTCTTGGTGATCTTTCCTAATTCTTCCATTGTTGGGCCTAAGAACGTATTTTTTTAAGCTTCCAAGGTGATGCTGAGGTCAGCACACACAATGTAATGTGGAGCAGGCAATGTGGACTCTGTGCCAGGTTCAGTATGAGCCTTATAAGAGTTTGGCAATAGGCCAGGCTCTGCTAAGCCCATATCATAGTCTTTAGATGCAGGGGTAGAGCCACTTGCCAATCCAGTCACGTTTTCCCCCTCTCTCCTTCTCTCCCCCATCCCAACTCCCTTCCTCTATTACTTTATTCTCTATATCTCTCCTTCTGTTTACCTATCAACCTAACTCTCTCCTCCTTCAGATATGGTTTCTTCCAACAACTGGAAAATGGTTGTTGCCAGCAATAAACACTATTCTCAAATTTATGATACAGAAGGAAAAGAAACCCTTGTAATCCCATGTAGGTTCTTTGTTTTATGAAAGAACCTACTTGAATCAGATATTTGTCATTGGTACCCATCTCTGTGGAGAGGCAAATGACGCAAGACAATGTGCATGCAAGAAGGATTGAGTACGATAGTCCCTTGAGAACCAGATGGCATGGTCAGGCTCAGGTCTTACCAAAACAGGACAGGCATGACAGCTAGCCCCTGAAAGCTTCTGTATGTAGTGGCCATTACTGCAATGTGTTCCCACTGACCAATGAAAATTTCTACACCTAACAGTCCTCAATTACTTTGGATCAGCAGCTGTCCACCTCTTCTGCACTAACCAATTACTAAGAGTTTCCCATTCCAACTCTCAGGATTTGAGGAACCCCAGATTATACTCTGTCTCCACAAAGTTAGGAGGATCCTGGGGTACCATTTGCACTGCTATTTGATCATCATCAGCATGACCCCTACAGAGCATTGCTCCTTAAGACTAATAGAATATCACTTCGGTTGTTTACATTTCCCTCTGCCATGGCCACCATGGGAATTGCAGAAACTTCAATGTTATAATTTTCTATATACATTAAAAAATTAAATGCAAAGTAAGTTAGGTTAGAGTGCAAGTGTTATGGTGAGAATGTTGTTTTTAAAATGCATCAGTGGCTCCTACACAGTGGGACCTTAATAAATGTTTAATAATGGCTATATTAATTTACTTTCTATAATTGTTTCCATCATTAGAATGCACTTCTACCTTCGGGAGGAAAATGACAAACGATGCCTTGTGGTGAGCACATGAGGAGGGTTAAGATGCTGGAACAGTATGCCATTATGATGGTGCAAAGGGCATTGTTTTCTAGCCAGAACAAAATAGCTCAGTGATTTTGCACTTCTGAATTCCTTGCCTAATCACACATACTTTGTATATGTAGAGACTGCAGAATTCAACCGGTGGAATCCGCCACCATGTTATTCCCGTTGTCCCTAGTGTGTGGATTGGAGTGATTAGTGAACAAGTCAGTTCCCATGCATTTGCAGGACGCCTCAGTGAACAAGTAAAGGTGCCAGGTGATGTGGGCAGCGCAGGGATGGAGTTGTGAGAGATCTTGTGTTGCTGGGAAGGAAAGATTTTTGTGGAGTTAACTATAAAGCAGATTATGAATTTTTCTGGTGATTGTTGGGTGGGGGGTATTGGTTGCTTTTATAAAGGCTCACATTCATACAGCATACAGAAACTGTTTTTTGAGGTACACTATCGTTTGATTAATTAAATTAATTAATGCTCCATGCTAAACTTAATCACTTGATGAGGACAACAAATTCTGACACAATGCGTTGGATAATTCATTAAATTCCTCATCTTAAAATATCAAACACATCACTGTACTTTTGTGCTAACCTGCACAGACAAGGAATTGACTTCTTTCTTGCTTGTTCCTATTTTTTTAACAACAATGTAACTGACATTCTGAAAAACAAGTTCTATGAATTAGAAATGGTCAAAGAAACAAGGAAAACTGGAGAGAACTTTCACACCTAATCAAGCATTATTTACTACAACCAATTAAAAAACATTTCCCCAGTAAACATGGATGTGTGCTTTAATTTACCCTGCTGCAGTCCCCAGGGTCACACTCTTGCAGTGTATGTTATTCTCCCCCATTTTCCTGGTAATGAAGCTTTCCGAGATACTTGTACGTGAAACTAAACCTGCATTTCGTATGTTTGAAGTGTTGAAGACTCCTAAATAGCTCTCTGTATCTGATCACACAGATGTCTAGGGAGATATCTGAGGCAAGAATGATGGGCAGCAGCTGGTGTTAGGAGCGTTTCACATCGTTTCAGAATGTTAGCAATGGGCAAACACGAGAGGATTCTAAGCACTGATGTGATCAATGTGTGTTTTAGAAATATCACTCTTGTGATTAGCCAGTAGACAAGATGGATTGGACAAGATGACTTGGCAGGAAGAATGAATGTAGGAAGATCAGAAGGGAGATATTTTGTAAAAGCCCCGACTAGAGTAGAGATGAAGAAGACAGGGTATTTGAAAGTTATCAAAGAGGCAAACACTACTGGACTCACGCGTCAGCTGGGTGAGGGGCTCAAGATTCAAGGGTGCCAAACGGCAACCGGAGAGGCAGAGCCTGGACTCCTCCTGCGTCATCTTGTTCTCCTGTCTCCTGTCAGGAATTCCTAAAGGTTGTGTGATCCCTGAGAAACACGTTCAGTGGAAGTGGGGAGAAGTCCACTCCAACCACGGTGTGCATAGGGAACCTGGCCACCTTGTTCTTAGTGATGGCAAAAGATAGGACCTGACCACAGGCTAAACAACTGAAAAAAGAAAAGAGGTTAGATTCTGCCTTATAGTGGATTATTGACCCACACAGAACTACCAATTCAGAATTTGGGGTATGGAACTTATCTCTGCATTAGACTTAGAGTCAAAAATCCAGAACTTAATTTTGAGCAGTAGTAATACAACCAAAATTCTGTGGGGCGGAACTGTTACAGGGCTTTACATGGGTTTGCATATTTAATCCTTGAATCAATTCTGTGAGGAAGGCACTATTATTAGCATTCCTATTATGTAGAAAACTAACTAATTTCACATAAAAAATTTGCATCAAAAGAACTGCTTGTCAAGGAATAATTCACCCTCATGGACTCGGACTTCGGGTATGACTGAAAGTTAGTTTGCCTACGTCAGAAGACATGACAGTAGAGAGGACAGGAAGTGAGGAGAGGTGGGTGTCAACTTTGTTTCTACTCCCACCTCCCAGTCTGGAAATTCTTGAAGACTCAAGAATTTGGGGCCTTGGATTTCTGATCCAAGAAATTAAGGAATTACACGAAACAGTCTTTAAAACTTTAAGACCATATGGTTTAATGAAACCGGTTGGTCCTTTGTGACCCCCCCCCCATGTCAATATTCATTTCACACTGCCTTAATTATGTGTAGCACTCTGTTCCTCGAACCAAAATTGAGCCTCGGGAGCCTTCTCAACACAGGGCTTCAGTAGTCATTACTAACAAAGTAGAGTTGCCACGTAAGATGAAACCTCCTTTCCATCAAAAGGGTACAATATCTATCTGGTTGAATGTGAAATAAACACCTTTTCATAAAGGTATCTCCCTTATAGAGATCAAAAACTCTAAATATTTCTGCAGATTTTAGGGAGAACACCTGCATTGAACCATGAACAAATGCTCAGAAAAATGGAGTATTGTCAGCAGTTCTCTGTTTAGATATAACTACCCCACACACTTTGTCCTGACACTGTTCAAAGATAAAGACCTGAGAAAATCCTCTGCTGAGAAAAATCTCATTCAGAGGCTGAAGATCTATTTATAGGATAGGGAATTAATAATAATGTTACCTAGGCAGTAGATGTGAGATTAGAAAGGAAGCTGGGATTCAAGGGTGTTAATGGGTCAGCAGACAGACTCCGGGACCCACCAGCTGTCACCTCTGGCCCTGCTGCTTCTCACACAGTCCCCACCCCACGGCGGAAACCCCGAAAAAGCAGCAGCACACCCTCATCAGTCTCTGAGCTCAGAGGAGGTGTGGGGCATGAGAAGAGCTTGGAAACTGATGCCAAATAAATAAGTATTCATAAATTGGTTGTGCTGTTTGTTACTTGTTCTTGGGGACAGCACAGAGGCACTCCCCAAGCCATCAAGTACACTAAATGAGCTGCATTCTGCGAGGCGAGCAGAGCACAAGCCTCGCGGACGCCTCGTGGTGACTTAGAGCTCTGGCTGCCTGGATACCACGACTTGGCCGTAACCTGGGTGACAGAGTCACTCATCCAAGCGGGCAGGCCCAAAACGGTGGGAGGAAGTGAGCTGCCATGGGGACCTAGAAAATGAGAGTCTCAGAGACCCATGTTGGCAGTGTCTAGGTAAAGATGTCTGTAGAAGGAAGAGTCTTATTTGACCTCTGCTCTTTTAAGATTTTCAGGGTCAGAACAGTAATATTAGAACTCAGTGACCTTCTTCAAATGCATTCACACAACATCTTCTAAGGAAATGGAAATGTTCCTAAATCCTTAAATGATTTTTTTTTATCTCTCAAGTCCGAGCTGTACATTTCAAAGTGGGAACTTTGAAACCAAAATGTCTAATCCCGAATAAAAGGCTATGGGCTCACCTCTTGAAGAGTTGCCCTGGCTGGGTTGTTCTAGCAGTAAGAACAGATTCTTTTCATCAATACTCTTGTCTAAAAGCCAACATTTTATGCTGAGGAGGGCAGAAGCACTTTGAATCCCAGGGGAAACTTTTCTGACTTTAATTTTTAATTAAATCGCTTCTTGCCAGCAATAAAATACTTTAGGTAAAGGTCATCCACAAAAAAAAAAAAAAAAAAAAAATCATGATTTTTAAGTGGAGCCAAGAGAATGAGGGTAGGAAATGTTTAAAAATTATTCTCTAATTTTCTACAACACTTTTAGAGAAGGACGCAATATTTCAGTTAAAAGAAATCAACATTTGTCAACTGCCTCTGTGTCCAAAATACTGTGTCACGTATTTAATATATTTAATTATTTGCTAGCATCTCAAGACCTCGCCATGAGGTTTGATCTTAATTTTTTTCCTGATTTTTCTGGTGATGGAAATAAATGCAGGTAATATTAAGTTATGTACCCCTTGTTGTGGACCTAGGAAGGGGAAGACCCAGGATTTAAACCTCAGGTGTAGAAATCAAATGACCACTTTCTCAGGCATAATCCATATCAGGGAAGGAACAAACAGAAACAACTTGAAACACACACAACACAGACACTTAGTAATATGCACACCCAGAATCTGATAGCAATTCAGTTCCCTAAATAATGCCCTATGAAATGTCATAATCAGCCTGACCTCCCTTCTTAAATAGGACACTATAATACATTGAATTAATACGATTCTTATTTTACTGGTGGTTGATATACACCTTTTTTAAAATTTTATGTTTATTGTTGAGAGTATTCAAGATGTCCCACCTTTTTTCCCCCATTGACCCTCTCCTCCCTGCTCCCGCCACCCCCCGCCCCCGCCTTCCCCATACTATTGTCTGTGTCCATTGGTTATGTATATATGCAAATAAGTTATCTGGTTTATCTCTTGCCACCCCCACCTTTCCCTCTGAGATTCCTCAGTTTAATAACCAATTTGTACTTCTTAATTCCTTCACCTTTTTTGCCCATTCCTCAACCCCCCTCCCATCTGGCAACCAACAAAAAGTTTTCTGTATCTATGAGTCTGTTTCTGTTCTGCTTGTTCATTTGGTTTGTAGACTCAATTGTTGATAGATTATGTATTTATTACCATTTTATTGTTCATATTCTTCTTCTTCTTCTTCTCCTCCTCCTCCTCCTCCTCCTCCTCCTCCTCCTCCTCCTCCTCCTCTTCCTTCTCCTCCTCCTTCGTTTTCTTCTTCAAGAAGACCCTTCAACATTTCATATAATACTGGTTTGGTGGTGATGAACTCCTTCAGCTTTTCCTTGTCTGGGAAACTCTTTATATGGCCATTGATTCTAAATGTAGCTTTGCAGGATAGAGTAATCTTGGTTATAGTTCCTTGCTTTTCATCACTTTGAATATTTCTTGCCACTTCCTTCTGGCCTGCAAAGTTTCTTTTGAGAAATTGGTTGACAGTCTTATGGGAGCTCCCTTGTAGTTAACTAGCTGATTTTCTCTTGCTGCTTTTAAGACTCTTTCTTTGTCTTTAAGCTTTTATATTTTCATTATGATGGGTCTTGGTGTGGGCCTCTTTGGGTTCATCTTGTTTGGGACTCTGTGCTTCCTGGACTTGTACGTCTGTTTCCTTCACCAAGTTAGGGACATTTTCTGTCATTTGTTCAAATATGTTTTCAATTTCTTGCTCTCTCTCTTCTCCTTCTGGCACCTCCATGGTACAAATGTTGGTACACTTGAAGTTGTCCCAGAGGCTCCTTCCACTATCTTCATTTTTGGGGGATTCTTTTTTCTTTTTGATGTTCTGATTGGGTGTTTTTTTTTTGCTTTCTCATTTTCCAAATCGATGGTTTGATTCTCAGCTTCACCTACTCTACTATGGATTCCTTATAAATTATTTATTTAAGTTATTGCATCCTTCATTTCAGACTGGTCATTTTTTTATGCTCTTGAGGTCCTCACTAAGTTCCTTGAGCATCCTTATAACCAGTGTTTTGAACTCTGCATCTGTTAGATTGCTTATCTCATTTTGTTTAGTTCTTTTCCTGCAGTTTTATTTTGTTCTTTCATTTGGGACATGTTTCTTTGTCTCCTCATTTTGACTGCCTCCCTGTGTTTGTTTCTGTGTATTAGGTAGAGTTGTTAAGTCTCCTAGGCTTCCTAGGGTGACCTATTATAGTAGGTGTCCTGTAGGATCTAGTGGCACAGCTTCCCTGATCACCTCAGCAAGGGTACTTGAGGTGCACTCCTAGGTGTGGACTGTCCATCCTTCTGTTGTAATTGAATCTTGATTGCCGCTGGCATGTCAAAGGGAGGGATTTATTCAGGCTGATCAGCTGCAAGGACTGGCTGTGCCCACTGACCACCAACCTCTGACCTTCTTGAAGGATCAGCTGTGCAGGTCCCACACACAGAGCAAGACTTACTTCAGCAGGGTTCTGGTACCCACTGAGTCCACCCTTCGAGTGTGTCACTTGTGGAGGTAGTTGGGTGTTGGTGCTTCGATGTGATCTGAAGCTGTCCACTGGGTGTGCTGGCTCTGGAGTCTCGGGGGAGGTACAGGCCAATGTCAGCCACTGCCTGTGTTCTACCTAGGGCCACCAGGTATAAGCTAAAAGTGATCTGCAGATGGCTGCTACTTTTGCTGGGCTTAGAGGTGACCAGGCAAAGTCAAGCTGTGAACTAAGGCTGGCGGCTGCTAGTGCCAGGCCTGAGGCCACTTAGCGAGAGGTATGGGGCTCACTGAGGCCAGATGCTGCTTGTTTGAGAAAGTTTAGGAAAATCCAAAGCATGAGCTCAGACAGGCCATTTATATGGTAAAGCCACTGGAAACAGCTCGGGTAAGCCCAAAAGTTGGGTTAGGCAGAGCCTCAGGGAATCACCAGGGTGGGGCAAAGAGTGTAAGCCAGGTACTAAAGTCCCAGATATGGTGCAAGTCTCCCTGCCCCATGAGAGAAGGGCTCATCAAAGGAACAACAGCCTCTGACAGCACATCTGTCTGGAAGAAAGCTGCCCCTCCAGCTCTTGCCCAGATGCGAAACAACTCAGTTCTTCCTCATATGTCTCTGGTGCCTTTCAAACTGCCTCCCCCATGCTGGATCCTGGAGGGAGTGGGTCCGAGTTAAGTCCGTGCATGGGCCATTGTAGCAGAACTGCTTGATATCAAAATGGCAGCGGAGTAAATGGAAGCTACACAGACCATCTCCCAGGACCAAACTGGAATTACAACTAAAATAAAGACAAATCGTCAGGAAAAAGCACCAGAAAAGCACCTTGCAAGGACCATATAACCAGGGACACTGAATGCATCCTGGTAGGATTGTGGAGGCACGAGAGGGGGGACACAAGCAGGGGAGGCACCAGCAGCTGTCCTAGCTGTGAGCAGCACCCTCGGGGTTAAAGTCCCAAGCCTGCTCCACAGCGCAGAGTGCCAGGACAGAGCACTAAATTAGCCACAGCCACTCACCTTGGGCTCCAGCAGAGGGAGGGCAGACTGGAACTGTGTGGGGACATTCGGGATTTGGAGGACGCTCAGAGCTTTGGCTGAGTTGCAGCCACGCAGGACGGTGGCCATCTTACTCCTTCCCAGGGCTCTGGGGAGAGGCAGCAGACCCTCCCTCGGAGATTCAGCCCCACCCAGGTGGGCCATTGAAATGCAAATTGAGGCTCATTAACAACCAGCACCTGCCCCACCCTCAGGAAATCCTCTTATGCTGAACACCTGAGGGAGTTTTTCATTCAACTGAGAACACAAGGCTCTTCAAGTAACCACGACTAATAGCCTCTAGGCAAAAAACTAGAGGATAACTGAACAATTCCTGGGCTTGCAAATCTACCCAGGAAAGTAAGGCTTGACAGTGGTGTTTAACGTGGGTCCTCCCATGCTCATCCAAACCCAGTAGAGGGAGCCACAAACAGCAGAACACCAACACCCACAGGAAAAATTTGGCAGGCTCCAAAACCCACTGAGATAGCCAAAATGGTGAAACAAAGAAACAGATCCCAAATAAAAGAACAAGAGACCTCTACCAAAGATGAGATAAATGAAATGTAGTTAAGCAAATTATCAGAGGTAGAATTCAGAGCCATGATCTTGAGGAAGCTCAACAGCATGAGTACGGACATCAACACCATGAATAAAGATATAGAAACATTGAAAATCAACCAACTGGAAATGAAAAACCACCAAGAAGAAATGAAGAATGACATAGCAGAAATAAAGAACACACTGGAAGGACTAAACAGTGGAGTAGAGGAAGCTGAGGACCGGATCAGTGAATTAGAAGACAGGGTAGAAAAAAATCAACCAATAAGAAAACCAAGAGGAAAAAACAATGAAAAAACAGGAAGACAGTTTCAGAGAACTGTGGGATAACTGGAAACTGGAAACGTAATAATATTCACATCATAGGAGTCCCCAAAGAAGAGGAAAATAAGCAAGGGTTAGAGAATGTTATACCCTATGCCCTGGAATGTTAACTGCCCTACTGTATGTATGCCCTATGCCCTGGAATGTTAACTACCCGGCTGTTAACTACCCTGTTAACTTTTAAATTTTTCATTGTTATCACTTAAAAGTTGCCCTGCCCCTGAACCGCAGCTGTCAGCCCCGGAGGCCTATTCTGTTTGCTTGACAAACAGGAGACCCCTGGGCAACTGTTAGATATGGATCTTGAGAAATATTAAGCAAACAACTGCTAACGCTGATATCTGCTTCTGTGAATGCTGCTTGCTTGCTCTTCCCGCGTACACAGACTATAAAAGCTGCCATTTTAGAGGCTCGGGGCTGCAGTTCTCCTCTGAGTAGGTTGGCTGCAGTCCCTGCGCAGGTTAATAAAGCTCCTAAAACTTATAATTTTGGTGTCCCAGTGAGGTTGATCTACTGAGTTACAACAGAGAATATATTTGAAGAAATAGTGACAGAAAACTGCCCTAATTTGGTGAAGGAAGAAAGCATTCAAGTTCAAGAAGCACAGAGAGCCCCAAATAAGAAGAACCCAAACAGGCCCACACCAAAACACATACTAATTAAAATGCCAAAAATTAAAGACAAAGAGAGAATCCAAAAGGCAGCAAGAGATAAGCAACAGGTTACCTACAAAGGAACCCTCATAAGGCTATCAGCTGAATTCTCAACAGAAACACTACAGGCCAGAAGGGAATGGCATGAAGTAATCAAGGTCATGAAAAACAAGGATCTGAATCCAAGACCACTCTACACAGCAAGGCTATCATTCAAAATAGAAGGTCAAATAAAGAGCTTCCCAGACAAAAAAAAAAGGCTAAGGGAATACATTAGCACCAAACCAGCACTGCAAGAAATGTTAAAAGGACTGCTGTAATTAGTAGAAGAAATAGAAAAAAATATATAACCACACTAAATAAAAATAGCAATAAATAAGTACATATCAATAATCACCTTAAATGTAAATGGATTGAACGTTCCGATAAAAAGACACAGAGTAGCTGATTGGATAAGAAAACATGACTCATATATATGTTGTTTATAAGAAACCCACCTCACAACAAAAGACTCACATAGGTTGAAAGTGAAGGGATGGCAAAAAAACTTCCAAGCAAATGGAAAGGAAAAAAAAAAGCTAGGGTAGCAATACTCATATCTGATAAAATAGATTTCAAAATGAAGGCCATAACTAGAGACAAAGAAGGTCACTACATAATATTGAAAGGATCTATCCAACAGGAAGATATAACCTTGGTAAACATATACGCACCCAATATAAGAGCACCAAAATATATTGAAAATCTTCTGGAGTACTTCAAAGGAGAAATCAACAGCAATACAATCATACCAGGGGACTTCAGCACCCTGCTGACCTCACTGGATAGATCCTCTAGACAAAAAATGAACAAGGAAACAGAGACTCTAAATGAAGCACTAGATCAAATGGATTTAATAGATATCTACAGAGAATTACACCCCAAAACTACAGAATTCACATTCTTCTCAAGTGCACATGGGACATTCTCAAAGATAGACCACATGTTAGGACACAAAGTAAGTCTCTACAAGTTCAAGAAGATTGAAATTATATCAAGCATCTTCTCAGATCACAATGGAATGAAACTAGAAATCAATTGCAACAAGAACATGCAAAGACATTTGAACACATGGAGGCTAAATAACATGTTATTAAACAATGAATGGGTTACCAAGGAGATCAAGGAAGAAATTAAAAACTTCCTGGAAACCAATGAAAATGAACACACAACAACACAAAATCTATGGATTGCAGCGAAAGCAATTCTGAGAAGGAAGTTCATAGCACTACAGGCTTACCTCAAGAAACAAGAAAAATTTCTAATAGACTATCTAACCTCACAACTTAAAGAACTAGAAAGCAAACAAAAAGAAAACCCCAGAGCAAGTAGAAGGAAGGACATAGTAAAGATCAAAGCAGAAATAAATGACATAGAGACCAAAATAACAATTCAAAGGCTCAATGAAACAAAGAGCTGGATTTTCAAAGAGATAAACAAGATTGATGAATCCTTAGCTAGACTCACCAAGAAACAAAGAGAGAGAACCCAAATACACAAAATCAGAAATGAAAGAGGAGAAGTAATAACTGACACCACAGAAATACAAAGGATCATTAACAAATACTATGAACAATTATATGGCAACAAATTGGACAATGTAAGCGAAATGGACACATTTTTAGAAACTCATAGTCTCCCAAAACTGGACCGGGAAGAGATAGAAAACTTGAACAGACCAATAACAACTAAGGAAATTGAAGATGTAATCAAAACTCTCCCAGCAAACAAAAGCCCAGGCCCAGACGGCTTTACGGGGGAGTTTTACCGAACATTCAAAGAAAAACTAACACTCATTCTCCTCAAACTATTTTTAAAAATTCAAGAAGAAGAAAGACTTCCAAACTTGTTTTATAAGGCCAGCATAGTTCTAATTCCAAAAACAGAAAAAGACACTACAAAGAAGGAAAACTACAGGCCAATATCCCTGATGAACATAGATGCCAAAATCCTTAACAAAATACTAGCAAATCGGATCCAGAAATACATCAAAAAATTATTTACCATGACCAAGTGGGATTCATCCCAGAGAGGCAAGGCTGATACAATATTTGCAAATCAATAAATGTGATACACCACATAAACAAAATGAAAGATAAAAACCACATGATCATATCAATAGACGCTGAAAAAGCATTCGACAAAATCCAGCACCCATTTCTGATAAAAGCGCTCAGCAATGTGGGAATAGAGGGATCATATGTCAACATAATAAAGGCCATATATGAAAGACCTACAGCCAACATCATACTCAATGGGCAAAAACTAAAAACATTTCCTTTAAGAACAGGAACAAAACAAGGATGCCCACTTTCACCATTTTTATTTAACATAGTACTGGAAGTCTTAGCCACAGCAATCAGACATGAAGAAAAAATAAAAGGGATACAAATTGGAAAGGAGGAAGTGAAACTGTCATTATTCGTAGATGACATGATATTATACATAGAAAACCCTAAAGACTCCATCATAAATCTACTAGACTTAATAAATGAATTTGGCAAAGTAGCAGGATACAAAACTACCGTCAAGAAATCAACGGCATTCTTATACACCAATGATGAACTCACAGAAAGAGAAACTAAAAAAAACAATCCCATTTACCATCACAGCAAAAAAATTAAGATACTTAGGAATAAACTTAACCAAAGAAGTAAAGGACTTATTTGCAGAAAACTGCAGGTCATTGAAAAAAGAAATAGAGGAAGATATAAAAAAGTGGAAGCACATACCTTGTTCATGGATTGGAACAATTATCATCATTAAAATGTCCACATTACCCAAAGCAATCTATAGATTCAATACAATCTCCATCAAAATACCAATGACATATTTCACAAAACTAGAACAAATACTTCAAAAGTTCATATGGAACCAAAAAAGACCCCGAATAGCCACAGCAATCTTGAAAAAGAAGGACAATGTAGGTAGGATCACAATACCAGATATCAGTTTATACTTCAAAGCTACTGCAATCAAAACAGCCTGCTACTGGCACAAGAATAGGCATATAGACTAGTGGAACGGAACAGAGAACCTGGAAATTGACCCAAGTCATTATGCTCAATTAATATTTGACAAAGGTGGCAAGAGCATATAATGGAGTAAAGACAGCCTCTTTAATAAATGGTGTTGGGAAAATTGGACAGCTACATGCAAAAAAATAAAACTAGACCATCAACTTACACCATACAGAAGAATAAACTCAAAATGGATAAAAGACTTAAATGTGACTCGTGAATCCATAAAAATCCTAGAAGAAAATGTAGGCAACAAAATTTCGGACATCATACACAGCAGAATCTTCACTGATACATCACCGAAGGCAACAGAAACAAAGGAAAAAATGAACACATGGGACTACATCAAACTATAAAACATCTGCACAGCAAAAGAAACAACCATCAAAATGAAAAGGGAACCCACTGTATGGGAGAGCATAATTACCAATGATACAAGGGATTTATTTCCAAAATATATAGAGTGCTCATACAACTCAACAAAAGGAAGACAAAGAACCCAATTAAAAAATGGGCAGAGGAACTACATAGACACCTGTCCAAAAAGGACATACAAATGGCTAAGAGACATATGAAGAAATGCTCAACATCACTAATCATCAGAGAGATGCAAATTAAAACAACAATGAGGTATCACCTCACACCTGTCAGAATGGCCGCCATCAACAAATCATCAAACAACAAGTGTTGGCGAGGGTGTGGAGAAAAGGGGACTCTAGTACACTGCTGGTGGGAATGTAGACTGGTGCAGCCACTATGGAAAACACTATGGTGCTACCTCAAAAAATTAAAAATTGAATTGCCATTTGACCCAGTGATCTCACTCCTAGGAATATACCCTAAGAAGCCTGAAACACCAATCAGAAAGAATATATGTACCCCCATGGTCATAGCAGCACTATTTACAGTAGCTAAGATCTGGAAACAGCCCAAGTGTCCGTCAGTAGACGAATGGATAAAAAAAACTGTGGTACATATACACAATGAAGTACTATGCAGCTGTAAGAAGGAAAGATCTCTTATCCTTTGAGACGGCATGGAGGGACCTGGAAAGTATTATCCTAAGCGAAACAAGCCAAGCAGAGACAGACAAATATCACATGATCTCACTTATTTGTGGAATATAATGAACATAACAGTCAGAGGAACAGGGTAGACCCAGAGATGTGGAAGTAGGGTACAGACTGACAACCCTCAGGATCGGGGTGGGGGGGAGAAGATAAACCACAGAGGTTATATGCACGTACGCATAACCAATGGACATGGACAGCAAAGATGGGCATGGGGAGTAGGGAGTCAATGGGGACAAAAGGAGAAACATCTGTAACAGAAATAAATTTAAAAAAATTAAAAACAGAGGAACTGCCTGGGTCTCTAGAAGCCTCAGCCTCCCTCAGCCTCAGTTCCTGCTGGTTTTACAGCCAGAAGTGATGGGGACTTCTCTTCCTGGCACTGGAACCCTGAGCTGGGGGGCCTAGTGTGGGACAGGGACCCCTCACTGCTCAGGGAGGACTTTCCTAGCTGAGGTGTTCCTCCTGATTTTTATCTGCCACACGTGGGTGAGGGACCAGCGTGTCCGCACCTCCACCCCTCCTACCAGTCTCTATGTGGCTTCTTCTTTAGTTTCTTAGTTGTAGGACTTCCATTCAGCTCGATTTACAGTGGTTCTGAATGATGGTTGTTCTATAGTTTAGTTGTAATTTTGACGCGGTTGTGGAAGGACGCAATTCCACGTTTACCTACGCCGACATCTTGACCAAAAGTTGATATATACTTTTTTGACAGTAACTTTATGGTTTTTTAGCATGAATGCATATGTGAGTGTATAATGTTTGCTTATAAAACAAGAGGACTTGATATCCTTCTTCTTAAGTGCTCATTTAAATTAGCCATGGCAGGGGGAGCCATAAAATAATGAATTCATGCCTTTATGCATACCTTCTTTTAATGTCAATAGTAGTGTTATCAGTTAACAAGGTAACTTTGGTAAATTCTTTGTTTGGATTTGAAATACAATTAAATCTGACTATTCTTTCAAAATACAAAGACACTTCAAATTACTACGGATGGCATTTTTTAAGTTTCTAATATGTGGCAACCAATCATCATTTATAAGGGAAATTATTTTTCTCTGGGGCTGAACCACATATCATTTTAGAAACACACAAATGAAATTCCAAAGGAAATCAAAATACTTATGGGACTTAGGAGAAAAGTCAACATAATCATGTGGTTGTGGTGGTTTTGGAGCATTCTGTAACCGGGCAAACAATTAACATTTTAATAAGATCATCATTGTCTCAACTCCAAAAGGGTGCTCTGTGTGAATCGCTCTTATAAGCCATTCAGGATCACAATTATCCTTAGGAAATTAAAAAAAAAAAAAAAAAAAGATAGCAATGCTTAAGATTCCTATAAGGCTTCATATTTTTAAGAGTCCCCTCTTTCATTAGTTCTCACAAAAATCCTAGGAGAGGTAATAGTGGTCCCTCTCCGGAGGACCAAACAGAGGAACAGACTTACATGGACCCTCTAGTTGGACTCGATCGTCATGGGAGCACTGTAACTTATACAACACTCTCTTCTTCTGATTCCAAATCTAATGCCACAACTTCTTACCACAGCTGCCCAGGAAAAGCTCCAACAATCTGATCACGTTATCTCATGCTGGACCACAGTAGTGTATTTTGCCTATTCATTTTCTGAGTGAATGTGTAGGTGCCCACTCTGTGACCAGGATAGTGCTGGGCACTGGGAACACTACATCGAGCAAACACTGTCACAGTCTAAAGGGGCAGATGTTTAAGAAGCAAATAAAAACAATTAAGAATAAATAGGAACAATTTCTTGGAGATCTGAAGAATGAGCAGGCATCAAGCAGGCAATGCATATTATGTAGTGTGTACGGATGTACATGTCCTAAGCCAAAGAGGCAGGAAATGCAAGGCTCTGTGATATGAGCTATATGAGCTGAGGATGAAGAAATGGGTGGGGTCAGACCACAACAGGTCCTTTAGGCCATTAGGATTTATCATGTCTCTAAAGTTAGTTGGGGGGGGGAGGGTGCTACTGAAGGGTTATAGCAGCTTGAGCAGAGAAAGGGTAATGGAACTACACGGTAGACGGACAATCTCAAGAAGATGCTACCAAGTTGGGGTCCTCTCAAGGTAGCTAGTGCTATCTGCACCACATTCTCAACTAAAATGTGCATCAAAAATTAAACAATACCACGTCAAAAATCAAGACCCTTTTTAAAATTTACAAGTACCTAGTCTCATGGTACAAAATGTTGGGGTAAAGCCATAGTATTCATTATCAATTCCTAAATATCAAGGATGTAAAAGATTACCTGTGACGTCAGGAGTGCAGATTACCTGAGAAAAACTTGAATGATAGCCCTTCACCTCCCAGGCGAGGAAACCAAGGGTCAAGAAGTGAGTTATCAGAATTCACAGAGCAAGGGAGAGTCAGGAGGGGCGGTTTCTTCGGCTGCCTTAGAATTTTCCATTTCTGGAGAGATGCGAGCAAATTTCCTGGGGGATTAATCTCTTCTCTCCATTCTGCACTGTATGCAACCAAGATGATATGGCACCTTCCGATAACAAAGAGCAGCAGCTCCCCGCCGACCGGCGCTCCGTTTCAGAAGCGGCGGGGAAATCACATGCAGGAGGCCCGTGCACGGTTTGTATTTTCCATATCAGGAAACGACCTTGTTAACTGTCATCTGCCCACTGAAGCATCTCTCTCGGCACTAAATATATTAAATTTATGGATACAAGATACAAATATAGTCACTAGCCATTCATTCAGCCAGCATGGATTAACCACTTGTGTGCACAGCACCATGATTCAATTAAACCCAGTTCACTTTTACAAGTGTTTGGAAAGCAGCAAGAGAAAAGAACACCAGATGCAGTTCCGAATGATGGTTTTAGTGTTTACTGACAGTAATGCTGTGTGAAACGTATAACCTCCATAAGTCTCGGTCTCCTCGTCAGTGAAAGGGCCGTAGAAAGTAACTTTCCCTTGTATGGGAAAGAGTGAATGCACCTAGCGCCTGGCACATATGTGATTAATAAATGTTTCCTAAATCCATGAATGACTTTTTAAAAAGCGCTCTGGATTGTTTTTTTCCTCTTTTGGTGATTCTATTTCTGCACAAATACTTGGGGTATTTCTCTACTTGGGGACCTGCGTAAAACAGAACTCATCTCTTCCTTGGGTGCAAGAAAATGAACTCATTAGTGTAAAATTGCCTCAGGGAATGTAAAGTGGAACGGAAGGGGTGGGCTGTCTTTGCCAGGTGTTGGAACACCAGCCCAAACAGGGAGGAGACAGCATCCTCTTTCAGGCACTGGGAGATTCTGCTAGACTGATTATATTACCACCGAAAATGAAGTGGACTAGAAGCCTTTTTTCCTTCATTCCTGCCACACTGCGGTTTGGCTCCTGAGTGAACTGCTAACTGGTTGCCCAGTGGCACCGACTGTTCTGTGAACCCAGAACTCTGCTCAGCTGCGGAAGATGCCATGTCTAATCGCAGTAGTCTTAACTGCCAGTGAGAACCACAGAATCCATGAACTGCTGGGAGAACCATTTGTGTATCACGTTTCCTTGACCACATGGCTGCTTTCCATGTGTGTCAATTTCTGGTTGGAGCTGGAGATGTGCCTTTCAGTGCCCGCCTTTAAAATGGGGAGATGGCTCATGTCTGATCATGGTGCTTGCTGTTTGATCAAATCTATGATCTCTTCATGTTTTTTAATATGAAGAACTCTGCATCACAGTGCCCGCCCACACAAATAGAAGTGCCCATTGTACTTATAGTATACTAGGCTTTTACAAATCTACAGATTAATATAATGGAAAGATGCGAGGCTCAGAATCAGTATGATTTGTAATCAACCTAAGGCTCTTGCCAGCTCCATGACCTTGAGCAAGTTATGTCGCTTCTCAGCAGGACCAGGACCGGGAGGCACCTCGGGTGTAAATTTACGGAAGCAAGCATGGCGTTGCAATTCTCCTAAATTCTTCCTCAGGTATCTTGCTTGCCTCATCTTCCTGTTGACCCCATCTCTGAACCTCAGAACCTTATGAATCAAGACATTTATAGCACCTACTACACCACACAGCACAGACGCCTGATGGATGATGACTTCTACTAAAGATTTCACAAACAGGGTACAAGGTGCTGTGCCTGGCTCCCTTCCCAGGGGACCTTCAGAAACCAGCCACTGATGCAGGGCAGGGATGCCGAGACCCAGGTTGAACAGCAACACGGGGGCTTCTGGGCAATCCCGGGAACCCAGTCCACCCACAGAGAGCCACGGGATGAAAGCAAAGGAATTCCAAAATAACATGTGGAATACTTTTCCTGCACATTTGAGTTAACTTTAGAAAACAAACCTAGTAAAATGGAAACCAAAAAAACAAAACCAACATCCCACAACAGTCACTGTGATTTCTGAGGTAGTTTTTCTTCTCTTACGCACGCTCTCACGCAGTTTGGATGGCATTCCATGTGGAAGTTTCTCTTTTGTTTCTTAAGATCACACCATGACTGTTACTCCATGTCATTGAATGTTCTTATACTGTGATGTTGAATGGCAGAAAAGTAGGCCATTTCACAGATGTAACATAACTAATCAATTTTATATTGTTGGCTTTTGAATTTGGGTCTGTAACACATACTATTTTGATAATTATCTTGTCCTCACTTACCAGTCCACTTTTGTTTATGTACTAATATTTTTTTAATATTTTGTTTATTGATTTTAGAGAGAGAGGATGGGAGAGGGAGAGAGAGATAGACACATCAATGAGAGAACATCGATTCGTCGCCTCCTGCATGCCCCCACTGGGGATCGGGCCCACAACATGGGCATGTGCCCTGACCGGGGATCGAACCTCTTGGTGCATGGGTTGACGCTCAACCACTGAGCCACACCGGCCAGGCTGTTTATGTAGTAATATTTATAAATAGAATTATGTATGCATCGGATGTCATGAACTGATACCATTAAGGCTTCCGATGCATAGTGCCAAACGTCCTCCCGGGAAAGCTGTGCCAACTGACACAACCCACAGCTGGTGTGACCGTGTATGTGTCCCAGGAGGATGTTTGCGCTGCACAATAGAGGGTGGCTCAGGGAACCTACTGGATATTAAGCTGTTTAGCTGCAGACACATCTTCTCATGCCTGTGATGCCCCCCCCCCCTCCAGTTACCAGCTTATTTTCCTGGTCCCTCTACCTGTTCTATTCTTAAGGCTATATCGCCTGCAACTGACTGACAAGCAGGGCGTTCTTCATAGCTTTGCTTCTCCGTTCTTCTCTCAAAGCAAACTCCAGTATTAAACAGTGCGTGGGCTGCACCGTGCACGAAGCAAGGGGGGAGGCATTACAGAAAGGTGGCCTGTGTGTGAAGGTACAGCTGGATGAAAGGACAACAACTTTCTGGGAATTAAATATGGAAAAACATATAATCTGCCTCTCAAGGAATGAGGAGAAAAGAGGTTGAAAATTTGGATCCAAGTTCTTTATTTAAATTACTATTTATTAAACACATGTATTTTACTTCATTAATTCTTAGTGAACTACTATATCATGAGCAAGTTTTATTCTCATATTAAATGAGAAAATAGGTTCAGCAAAGGTCAGGAATTTCCTCCAAAAATAATGAATTAACAAATGGCCAAGCTTGGATTCAAACCCAGCCTGACCCTATGACCATAATCTTTGCCTCAAAAAGTACCTTGGCACCAGGCAAACTAATTTGGATAGTTGGACTTAGCACATAGATATTTTTAATCCTTCTGATCTTTACATTGTTTTGAAATCACTTTTTTAATCCTAATGTTCTCTGTGAAGTGGTTTCATTGGCCCAACTTCCTCTGGAAATTATAGTGGGGAATTCAGTGTTTACGCTGTTCCAGGGGTTTTTCCAAGACCTTGACTTCTAGGAAGTCCTTTAAACCTCAACCACCCCCGGCAAGGTAAGTACCATTACTATTTTCATTTATAAATAAGGAAGCAGAGGCCCAGAGAGGTTAAGAAACTGGCCTATAGCTTCACAGTGACTGGGTAGCAGAGTTTCTCACCCAGACCTTCATAACAGTGCCTGCTCCAGTGGTATCCCTCACATCACGAGAGCACCTGGGCTGCACTGACAGTGCAGGGCAACAGGTGAAGCCCCACAGACGGGTAGCTGCTGGACCCGGGACTTGAAGGTTATCAGAGAAGAATGAAAAAATCAGCCGCCCCTGTGTCACCTAAAATATATTCAAATTGTTGATCTGGGTTTCACAGGTCTGACCTTTAGACACAGACAGTGCCTTCATGCCTGCGACCTACACCTGGCCCCTAGCTGAGTGGGCACATGCTCAACATTAATTGCCTGAATGATTCCATGTGAAGAAGGGCAGATGAATTTAAGCAGCCAACCATCCAACAAAGAAATTTTTATTAATATTCACAGAACTTAAGTGAAGTAGAGCAAAGATTCAAATTGATGCTGGTTTTAATCTGGTAGTGAATACATTCCTCCTCTTCTTGGGGGTTGCAGGGCTGGATGGAGACCATGTCTTCATGCAGTCAAAGCACAGTGACCCCCCATGCTCTGGTATGGGCGGAGCCAAGCTCCATCTGCAACATGAGCTTCAGATTAAGGCACAGGCTTTACCTCCTGCAAAGACCTGAATGTGCCCACATGCTGCTGTAGCATCTGAGTGGAAAGAAAAAATATATGGGTCACATCAGGGTGGGGGAACCTTTTTTTTGGTCAAGGGCCATTTGAATATTTATAACATCATTCGCAGGCCATACAAAATTATCAACTTAAAAATTAGCCTGCTAGCCCAGGAGGTGTGGCTCAGTGGGTTCAGGGTCATCCCATGGACTGAGAGGTCCCCGTTTGATTCCTGGTCAGGGCACATGCCCGGGTTGTGGGCTCAGTCCCCAGTAGGGGGCGTGCAGGAGGCAACCGATTGATGTTTCTCTCTCATGAATGTTTCTATGTCTCTCTCCCTTCATCTCTCTTTAAAAAATCAATACAGCCCTGGCCAATTTGGCTCAGCAGTTAGAGTGTTGGCCTGCGGACCAGAGAGTCCCAGGTTCGGCTCCCGCTAAGGGCACGTACCTCGGTTGCAGTTTGTCCCCAGCACCAGTTGGGGTCGTGTGGGTGGCAGCCACTCGATGTGTTTCTCTCACGTCGATGTTTCTCTCTTTCTCTTCCCCCTTCTCTCCCTCCCACTCTATCTGAAGATAAGTGCAAAAAAAAAATAATAATAATAAAAACATTTTTTTTTAAATTAGCATGCTATCTTTGGTCAAGCTAATTTGTTGAGGCCTGTGATGTTAGCTGGTACCGATTTCGCGGGCCTTATGCAGCCCGTGGACCAGACGTTCCCTACCCCTGCCAGATGTTTCAATATTTTCAAGTATTTGACACCAACTAGCCAAAGAAAAGCCTAGGTGATAGATTACATTTTCCCTTTTACATCTACACATTTATGTAGGGCATATCAAGTGGTATGCTGCGGGGATCTATGTCTAGTTTGAATGAATAAACTAACCCATGATCAGTTTGCTATTTCATCCAGCAGGATAGAAAATACCCATAAGGCCCAAAAATCTCAGGGCTTCATATTGTAACCCACCTTGCCATGAAAAAGATAGGTATATTATTTGGCGAAAAGAGTAGAGCTTATTTCTAGAACGGATAAGGGACAGTGTTGTTGTTTGATGTGTAGAAGAACTTTGGAAGTATTTGAGAAAAGGAATAGAGCACGCTCGTGGGAAAAATAAGGACTGGGAGTCACACAGATCTTCCAGCTATGTGACCTTGAGAAAATCACTAAACCTCCCTGGGCTTTGACTCGAGTGTCAGAGAGGCTAAAACGTCCTCAGTTGCTATTAAAGACTAGTGAGATGGCATTTGTAAAATCTCTACCAGTACTAACACTAAGCCACTCATATTGACCCCTGATTTTGTAACGTTGTTCTAAGCTCTTTATGTAAATTAGCTCACTTTAGCTACAACATAACCCTATGAGATAAGAACTCTCACTTTACAGATGGGGAAACAGAGTCACAGAGAAGTTAAGTTACTTGGCTTGTAAGTGACAGAGCTGGGATTTAGTCCCAAGCAATATTGACTCTGAAATTAATGTTCTTAACCACCACAATCCTGCCTCTAACATATAACTGATTTACAAATGCCTGCCCTCTCGGGATTATCCAAGTCAGAGAAGATCTCCTAACAAGATCCCCACAGTCAGAATACATAGAAGTGTGACCCCTAACCGTGGCCCAAGAGGTTCCAGACTTGTGATCCAAACATTTGATGTACCTCAAGAAGGATTTACCTGAAAAAGAGGGAAAATACAGTAGGGAAGTAGAGGTTGTGGGCTTTGGAGTCTGACTGTACTTGAGTCTGAAGCCATTTTGCTACCTAGTAGCTGAGTGGCTGGTGCCGAAGCTGAGCTTGCTTATCTGCTGGTCATAGGGAGTAAGATGCACCATAAAAGTAACACAGAGTTCGATAAATATTACTATTTGTGGTGGGGGGGGTCACAGTAGTGATTGCAAAAGTAGTAATAATAGTAGTGTTAATAGTTACAATTTAAATGGTATTCCTAGTACTAGTAGAAAAGTAAGTGTATTCGTTTGCTAGAGCTGCATAACAAAATGCCATGGATGTGTGTCTTTTACAGCAGAAATGCATTTCCTCACAATTCTGGAGACTATAGACGTCTGAGACCAAGGTGCTGGCAGGGTTGGTTTCTCCTGAGACACCTCTTCGGGGCTTGTAGATGGCCGTCTCCTTCCTGTGTCTTCTCATGGTCTTCCTTCGGTGTATGTCTGTGTCCAGACCTGCTCTTCTTACAAGCACACCCATCATATTGCATTAGAGCCCACCCTAATTACTTCATTTTACCTTAATTACCTCTTTAAGGATTGTATGCCCAAATACAGGCACACTCTGAGGCACCGGATGTTAGAACTGCAACATGTAAGTTCTGGGGGACACTAAAGAGTAGGCATTACCCATTACCAATTTCCCATGGATCGGAAATCCTCCAGAATGTTTAACATTATAGAATTTAAGACACTCAACCTCAGAAGTAATAACCCAAGTACTGATTCAAGCAACAACTGGAACTGCGACACTCAACCAAGAGAGCACAGTAGGCCCCCTTGTCTGCAGTTTTGCTCTCCAAAGTTTCAGTTACCTGTGGTCCGTGGTAGTCCAAAAATATTCAATGGAAATTCCAGAAGTGAACAATTGTTGTGTTTTAAATTGCACACTGTTCTGTTCTACGTAGCATGATGAAATATGTTGTACTCCTGTCCCATCCTGACATGAATCTTCCCTTTGTCCAGTGTCCCCACGCTGTATGTGCTCCCTGCCTGAGTCATGCAGTAGCCATCTCAGAGTTATCAGATCAACTGTCACAGTGTCACACTGCAGCGTTCAAGTAGACCTTACTTTACTTAATAGTGACCTCAAAGTTCTAGAGTAGTGATGTTGGCTATTATTACTATATACTGTTAACACTATTCTTTACTATTAGTTTTTGTTAATCTCTTACTGTATCTAATTGATAAATTAAACTTTATCATAGGGAAAAACAAGACATATGCAGATAGATAGATAGATAGATAGATAGATAGATAGATAGATAGATAGATAAAGATAGATAGAGTTCAGTGCTATCAGTGATTTTAGGTATTCACTGGGGGTCTTGGAACTTACCCCCATGGAGAAGGGGGGAATACAGTACCACAGACAGTGTGTTTTAATAATGTTGGGGATGAAAGGATATTGATATTTTAATGGGTGGAGATCACCAAAGCAATGCAAGAACAGTCTTATGCAGATAAAGAAATTATCTTGCATTCTATGTGACTTCTGAAAGCCCACCAGTATTTAAGTAGATTAAAAACTCTTTATGACCATATGTACCTAGATTCAGGTCCATTTTACACATGCATGTGTGGAATTGATCTCACTGCTTAAAAATGCACTGAATTTTTCAGGAATACAACTTCTGTGTGAACAGGGAAAGATAGATGTTTGAAAAATCTTACCAAAGGTTGTTTACCTATCAGGAAATCCTACCGGTTACAGGAATACTGCTCTTGGCATATGTGCTACCTGTATAACACACCTATTTTAGTGAATATTTTTAGCTATGGTGATTTTGTGCACGGATATAGGGGTCTTACAGCTTCATTGTATCTTCTTATAATGTCATGCCAGACATTATAACAACATATGGAAAATAGTCATTAGTATTATAACATTACTATTTAACTTATGGCAAGTAATTATTACTTTATTATAATCTACTTTCTTTAATTTCTTGTCTGTATTACAATTAGGACATTGCATTGATTTTTTTAAAAATTATGTATGTGGAGAGCTTGTATTATCTATGAATTTCATTTCAGGATAATAAAGAGAATGTTATACAGTATTCGTAATAGAAAGAGGCTTAAGAACAATAGTATGTCAAAAAACTACACTCATCGGTGCCCCCAGGATTAGAAAGGCGACAAGTGGCTAATGAATCAAATATTGGACACTAGAAATGGGATCCAACCCATCAAATCCAAATGGAGAAACTGAGTCAAAGACAGGCCAAGTGACTTACCTAGATCACAGAGTCAGAATTAGAACTTTGACATCGTAGAAATGGACACTGTATTAAAACTCTAACTCTGAACAGGGTTTCTCCACACTGGTTTCCGCAATAATCTAAGTACACCTAAGCACAAATAAAGGAGCGCTGGGTTTGGGGGAAGGAACGCAGAGTTAACCTGCAGAGTGTAAGGACCCTAACATGTCTCTTTCATTGGTTTCCTTCCAGGGGCTAGTGGTTTTGTTTGTTCATGGCCCTAAATTAATTTTTCAAGTTTACTCATTCAGTCTAGAGTTCTATGAAGGAAGAAGATAAAACACAGTAATTAGCTCATTGCTGGCAATTATTAAAAGCCTCTAATGGCTGTTCCCAAGGGAAACCCCCTTGTGTAACCTGTACTTAGCTTTGCTTTCAGGTATTTTATAGTAAGTTCCATGATTTTCCCACCAAAAGATGTGTTAGGTCAGACACCATCACTCCTCCCCTTAATTCTACATGAATGGACTGAGTTCCTTAGCTTCATCACAATCCCCATAAATAAAAGCCATTGATTGACATAGCAAATCCTATAAAAATCTGCAATGATTCACCAACACATAGATGATAGAATCCAGATTTTTTAGAATGGCATTTGAACCCTGCCCTCTGACATGATTTCCATATTAGTTCAGCATCATTTTCCTTCTCATCTCCTCCAAACCATAGCCAGTCCAGCGGTACAAAGTGTAGGAGATCCATGCCCCATCATGACCTGCCATCCAAACTGTTCCCAACTCTGGGTTTCTTGTCTCCTTGGTGGATTTACACTCAGTATTAAAGACCCAACTCACGTGAGAAGCATTCCTATTTCATCACTTCTCTCACCTCTTCCCTACGTGATCCAGTGTCTCCCCACCATATCTCTTCGTGCCTTAGAGTGTCATTGGTGAGCCTACTTCTGTGGTTCCCCTTCCAATCACATAGTGGGTTTTCCATAGGAAAATGCGTGTAGTATTTGTCTTGTATTCCCAGAGTCTAGGATCATGCCGGGGACGTGGCCTCTTAGTGATGTTCAGTGACGGGAATAATCAGCACACCGCACAAAGCATTTGACCTCCCTATACTTTCAACAGTGGTGGACGTGTTTTCTCTTTTTGGCTACCTACTCCTTAACTACTTCACAAATGAACTGAAATTTCGCTGTTCATCTGCACATAACTCTAGGCCTGGTTTTACACAGGTGAGTATCTTTTATATGGATTCAGCACTTAGAGTGAGGGGAGAGAATTGATATTGAAGAACTGGGAGCAGTTGGTCCAAGTTGCTCGTGGAATCTTGTAAAAAGTGGAGTTTCCTCAGAAGGGATAGGCTGGTAAGTCCACGCTGGTTGGCATGAAGGTTTCTGAGTCTTGGGCAGCAGCCTTGAGTGGAGGCCTTCTGGGCAGGCCTTCGGAGCTCCACCCACGCTGTGTGCTGGAGGGCCTCCCGCCCCCGCTGCGCCCCGGCCACGGGCCCCACGGGCGCGCTGGGAGGAGACTAGCCCGTCACGCACAGCTCGCAAGAGCAGCAGGTACCACAAAGTCTCCAGGGAGTAACTTCTACATCGGTGAGCAGAACATTGTATTAATAACTATACGAAGATATTCATTCTAGAGTTATTGATATCAGGAAACTAAGGAAGAAATTAAACGGTTAACAATAGGGATTAATTAAATATCTACATGATGAAATTTTGTGAACAGTTACACACTGTACTTTTTTATTGCAATGAGAAAGCCTTTTTATTTATCTATTTATTTTTATTGAGGTATAATTGACATACATTATATCATTTCAGCTCTATAATATAACGATTCAGTATTTGTATATTGTGAAATGATCATCACAATGAGTCTAGTTGACATTGGTCATTATGCGTAGTTACAGAACTTCATCTCATGATGAAAATTTTTCAGATTTACTCTATTAGCAACTTGCAGGTATGTAACAGTATTATTACCTGCAGTCACTCACTGTACGTTACAGCCCATGACTTGTCTATTCTATAACTGAAGTTTGTACCTTTTGATTTGCTTCACCCCTTTCACTCCACCCACCCCCACCTCTGGCAACCAACAAACTGTTTTCCATTTCTATGAGCTTGGTTATTTGGTTGTTGTTTGTTTGTTTATTTTTTAAGATTCTACATACACGTGAGATCATATGGTACTGGTCTTCTTTCTCTGTGTCATGTATTTTATTCAGCACAATGCCTTCAAGGTCCATCCATGTTGTCAAAATGGCAAAATTTTATTTTTTTATGGCTAGATAACATTTAATTATATCATAATTTCTTATCCACTCACACATAGACAGACACTTAAGTTGTTTCCATATCCTGGCTATTGTAAATAATACGATAGCAATGAACCAGGTAGGGCGTATCTATTTTTGAGTTAATGTTTTCATTTTCTTTGGACAAGTACCCAGAATAAATTGCTGAATATATGGTAGTTCTATTGTTTAAACTTCTGAGGACCCTCCATACTGTTTTCCATAGTGGCTGCACCAATTTACATTCCCACCAACGGTGCATAAGGGTTCCCTTTTCTCCACATCCTAGCAAACAATTATCTCTTGTCTTTTTTTTTTAACTTATGAAGTTTTATTTACTTATTTTTTAATCCTCACCTGAGGATATTTTTTTCATTGCTTTTTAGATAGAGTGGGAGAAAGGAAGGGAGGGGGGAGAGAGAGAGAGAGAGAGAGACATCAGTGTGAGAGAGGCATCTCAATTGGTTGCCTCCTGCACGACCCCCACAGGGTACCTGCTCTTGACTAGGAATCGAACCTGAGATCCTTTGGTCCTCGGGCTGACACTCTAACCACTGAGTCAAACCAGCCAGGGCATCTCTTATCTTTTTGATAATAGCCATTCTACCAAGTGTGAAGTGATATCTCATTGTTTTGGTTTTGATTTGTATTTCCCTGATGATTAATAATGTTAAGCATCTTTTCATGTACCAGTTGGCCAGCTGTATGTCTTCTTTGGAAAAATGTTTATTCAGATACTCTGCCCATATTTAAATCAGATTTTTTTTTTTTTTTTTTTGCTATTGAATTGTATCATTTCTTTGTGTATTTGGGATATGAACTTCTTGTCAGATATACGGATTTGTAAATATTTTCTACCATTCAGTAGTTTGCTTTTTCATTTGACAATGGTTTTCTTTGCTGTGCAGAAACTTTTTAGTTAAATGTAGTCCCACTTGTTGATTTTTGCTTTTGGTGTCAAGTCCAAAAAAATAATTGCCAGGACATGTCAAGGAGCTCACTGCCTGTTTCCTTCTTGGACTTTTATGGTTTCAGATCTTACATGCAAGTCTTTAATCCACTCTGAGTTAATTTTTGTGCATGATGATTATATACTGTATTTGTTATTTCAAAATAATATAATATCAACCACAAAAAGGGCAGCTAGCTACATCCTATTACCAAGTTTATGATATAGTAATTACCATCCCTGTTTTACAGTTGCAGAACCTAGACTGAAAACAAAAAACAACAACACATGTAAAGTCTTGCCTAGCATTACATAGCTGGGTGAAACTGGGACTCAAAACCAGAGGTTCCAAATTGAGAAATTTATGTTCTTCCCTCTGCAGTGACCTGGTTACGATAATATTGTTAGGGACATGTTAGTATGCTAGTGCTCAGGCTGCAGTGTTACATGACAAAGGTGATCATAGGTGCATGCTTTGCATTAAGACCATGAAGGGAAAATAGAACGAAGGAGGAGGAGGAGAAGAGAAGAAGAAAAAAGTGAAATTGTGGTTTGATTAAATGCAACTTTTATTTTTCTTTTGTTTTTCTGCTCTTCTTAAAAGTTCTGCAATGCATGCAGTACTTACATAATGCAAATATTAAAATAACATAGAACAAGGAACTATTTCAATTATATTCTAGATATTCACATATGATGACACCCACCTGTCATTTTCACGCAGAATCCTAGGGTACCTGCTGCGTAAAACTAGGCAAGAAGCCCCCTTCTCAGAAAGGGACTTTACTGTAGCCAGTGCCCAGCAGGTCCTGCTGCATTGGTAACACATCTCAGAACTAAATAAAGCAAGTGTGTCAGGGGGGATGGGGTGGGCAGTGTGACGAATCATCCAGACTGGTTGAAGGTAGAAGCAACAAAGAAAAGCCATTAGATTTGGTGATTAGAAGGGCATTGCAGCAAGTGCCAAATCCGTGGGCTCTCAGGTCCAGAGCCAGACCACGGGGTGTGAAATGAGACGGAGAAACGAGGGAAGTGTCAGCAGGTATACACCTCTTTCGATCAGTGGGAGAGGAATGGCTTGTCAGTTGGAGTGTGCCCAAGTCTATACGAAGGTTGCCCATTGTGACTCAACAATCATTTCCAATTTCTCAACCGCAGGTATTCATACGCATTTGACAGGAGGTAGAAATTGGTGTCAGTGGGTTCCAGAGATAGAGCTCAGAATGAGCCATTTTGGATCACCATCTTCATAGTCTGCTAATTTCAAGAACAGAATGAATTTTTTAAAACTATGATTTCATTGATTTTTTTTTTTTTTAGGAATGGAGAGGGAGAGAGAGGGAGAAATACTGCTGATTGGCTGCCTCATGGGGGATTGATTGAGCCCGCAACCCAGGCATGTGCCCTGACCAGGAATTGATCCGGTGACCTCTTGGTACATGGGGCAATGCTCAAACAACCGGGCCAGAGTGAATTTTTTAACCCTTTAATGGCCTCATTTTAAGAAATGGGCTGTGATGGTCACAGAAGATTTGGTATGGATTAACTACTGGTTGAGTCCTTGTGAACTAAACATTCCTGCTCCATGTAGCTTTCCAAGAAAAGACTACCACAGGAAGAGCAATTGCCTGCCCTGGGAGAGAGAGTTAATGAAAGAAGGCACCGGGGAGAAAACAGCACGTTCAGACAAAACCTGGACCTCATTTGCAGTGGCTTCCCCATCCAAACTTGTCTAAACTGGATCCAGGTTTCTCTCCTGAGCCCAGCACGTTTGGCCAATCTGCCTTCCTTTCTTTAAGTGGCCGCCTCCAATTTAACAGACTTATTGGCATTCTCAAGTGAGCCTTCCACAGAACCGAGCCATTGAAGGGTCTGCCCTCATCTCGTTATAAATTAGTTTTGAATATCTTTCAGTATGCACAGCATTCCTCAGCTCCCCAAGTTAGACCTCCTTATTAGACTAGGAGAATTTGCGTTTTAATTAGTTTTACCTCTGCTGTATGAAGCCCATTGAGATTACCACACGTAGTAAAATTTAATTAACTTGACAAAAGATCCTAATTGTTTTCGTGCCACTGGTCCTTTGCAGGGCTAAAAATAATGCCCTCCAAATTAAGCAGCCACCAAAAGGCTTCATTCCGGCTGCCCCATATTAAAAAAAAATCCAAATTATAATTCACAGGAAGTTTTTCTTGGTCAGACACTGAGATTTCAGCGCACTGGCAGAGATGTACAACCCCCTCAGGAAGCGCTATCTGGGGGTGAGGATGCGTGGGGAAAGGGCAGGGAACCACCCCCTTCCTACTCCCGCTCAACTTCGTTCTTGTGGAAAGCTTTGTGGAAATGAGATGAGGAACATATTGATTTGTTCAACTGCTCAAAGACTCAAGCAGACATAATATATCATGTGAATTAATAATGAAGGTTTATAAGTAAAAAAATGCTGAATGAATATTCATTTATTCATTCATTCATTCATTCATTTATCATCCACTTATTCCTTTAATGTGCATTTCTCAGACCCCTTGGGCCAGGCGCCATGTCCTCGCACTGTCATTCCGGTGCCCTGCTTCCCTTCGCGTGGGCTCATTCCAGCCGGCAGCACACGGCCTGCAACACCAGTCTCATTTTCTGCTCACTCCTTTGCGTCGTCTTTGCTGACGTACTAACTGTGTTGGAAGGAAGTGTGGTGACATTGTGTGTCACTGTAAACAAAAACAGGTTTCAACCTGGTCACTGTTTGACTTTGTACGAGAATATCTTCTTCATTGTGTTTCAGTTTTCTCTTCTGGATAAAGAAATGACAGTCGCCTGTCCTTGGTGCAAGGATTGAATGAAAGAGTAACGTAAAAAGGAACGGACAAGGTTTGGTGCGGAGCTGAAAGGTCAGTATCATGAGTGTCACCGCTAAGAGCCGAGTCAGTTCCCTGGACCCCAGTCCTACAGGCCTAAGCGCCTCCCCTCCTTCCAGGGGCCACCACGTGGAGACTGTACAGGCCTTATGACTCTGGCCACCTGACTTGTGCTCTGTTTCTGACCTGAGAGTATCACGGTCATCATCGTTATTATTTATGTAATGAACACAAGACTCCGCCTGTAGCCAAAGCTGTACCATCCATCAAGTTTAGCGTAAAGAAATGTTGGCGAGGACGGGCTGCGACATGTCAGAAGGCCTCGTTTCCCTGCGCTGGAGCCAGGCCGGCCTCCGCGGCGGGAGTCCTCGGCCGTGCCGACACTGACGCTTTCCTGTTCCCACCGTGCTGCCCCACTGCTCGCTTTCAACGCCTCAAAGACGCTGAATTACTGAATTAGTTCAGAAAAGGTTGTTACTTCACAGGTGCGCGGTGGTGAACTGCCTGCAAGGCTTTCCGCCCATTTCTCAAATGGCAGGCTCCCCCTCTGGCCATGCCCTCTGGACCGGCCCCTCCGTGCAGCGCCGCTCTGCTCGGGCTGGCGCTCCAGGATCCTGTGCCCTGAGTGTGGACGGCGACCCAGGTCTGGTTACTCAGGGGGCCCCTTCCTTCTGGCCACAGTGACCGCGCAACGGTGAGCCTGTCACCAGCCTGGACTGCGTTGACTAAGTAAGCTCTCTATTTCCTTCAGGCTCAGAAAGTTAAGTAACGTCTTCCTTGTGCCCGTGAGTAGATGAGTGGATAAAAAGCTGTGGTACGTGTACGCAGCGGAACACTGTGCAGCTGTAAGGAAGAAAGTTCTCTTACCCTTGAGACGACATGGAGGGACCTGGAGAGTATTATCCTAAGTGAAATAAGCCAGTCAGAGAAAAACAGGGATCACAGGATCTCACTTATTTGTGGAATCTAATGAACAGAATAAGCTATGAACAGAATAGACCCAGACGTGGAAGTAGGTGCAGACGGACAAACCTCAGAGGGAAGAGAGGAGGCGGGGCGGGAAGAGATAACCACAGAGCGTCTGTGCATACGTGCACAGCCAGCAGACACGGGCAGCAGTGTGACGAAGGCAGGGGGAGGGGCGGAGCGGGGAGAACAGGTGCCAAAGGGGGGAAAAGGAGGGATATCTGTAATAAAAATATTAATAAAATTAAGTATTTAAAAAGAAAGAAAGTAAAGAAAGTTGAGTCGTGTGAGCCTGGAGCAGAATGACACCGTGCTCAGCGGCGGGACAAATCTCCGACAGTGTGTCCTGACATCATAACGGAGTTGACATGGCTATGCCTAGTGACTTCGCAGCTGTTGTAACGTCACAACAATGCCTTGCTCACCTGTTCCTGGCGATGCTGAGGGAAGCAAGCCCTCCATATAGAAGTACTGGAGCCCTGGCCGGTTTGGCTCAGAGGTCAGAGCATCAGCCCAGGGACAGAGTCTCGGGTTTGATTCTGGTCAAGGGCACGTACCTCAGGTGCGGTTCGGTCCCCTGCCCTGGTCGGGGTCATGCGGGAAGCAACCAGTCGATGTGTCTCTCTTGCATCGACGTTTCTCTCTCTCTCTCCCTCCCTCCCTCCTACTCTATCTGAAGATAAATGAAAAATATCCTCGGGTGAGGATTAAAAAAGAAAAAAAAAGTGTTTTTTTAATGTACCTTTTCTATGTGTAGGTATGTTGAGATCCACTACTACTTACCATTGCCTTACAATTGCCTATAGTATTCAGTTCAGTAACATGCTGTACAGGCTTGTAGCCAAGGAACAATAAGCCACCCCAGGTAGCCTAAGCTGTGGCACGCCATACCCTCGAGGTTTGTGTAAGCACATCCTGTGATGTTCGCACGACGACCTCCCCAACAGCACACTCTCAGAGCGCAGCCATGGTCAGGCGACACGTGACTGTGCCTGCTCCCCCCTTCACCAGCTGCACGGAGGGTGCCTGCCTCCCGGTGGGAAGGCCAAGGGCAGCCTCCTGAGAGGAGCGAAGCTAAGACGTGAAGAAAGGGAGAGAAAGAAGGAAAGGAGATGGGGAGGGGAAGAGAGGGCGATGACCGTATTCTTGGGGTCTCTGGAGACTGGCTCCACCCGCAGACTTTGTCATTCTTTGAGAGAGGAAATGCTTTGTCCCTCCACCCCCAGGTTAGTTCAAGTCAGTTTGAGTCCCATTACTTCTACTTCCTGCTGAAAGACTTTTTTCTCCATTCCTTGGTGCTGCTTTCAACCCCCTTTATCATGCCTTCTTTCAAATTCCTTACCTTTCCACAATAGCATGACCAGCTCCAAAGATCGGCGGCCACCAGGGCAGTTTTATGGGAGCCTAGGTCAAATGCTGAGGGCCCCGAATGGTCCCACCCTTCCCCCGCCTCCGGCCACCACCGTCCAGAGAACATCACACAGGGTGTTGTTCCGGAGGTTTGCTGCATGCTCCCTGAGGGATTCTCACTGGGTCAGCCTTAGAGAATCTGAGCATTTCAGCCCTGAAGCCTTTTCAAATTCAAAATTAGCCAGAAATAAAAGTAGCTTCTTCCAAACCACGGGACTCCACAGGCCAGAGTTCCAGCTCAGAAATGGGCTTCTTCCTCCAGAAGCAGGGAGACCTTCTTGGCAGTTTCCCCTCTACAATATAAGAATGAATTTTGGACCATATTTTAAATGGAATGAAGTCATCTTTGTTATTCAAAGACCATATATTTCTAAGGCCAGCCATTAGCACAGTATTTATGGTCTTTGACAAGCACACATTTTAGCACAGGGAGATGTGTACGCAATGGATGTTCATATCCATATTCACACCCACACCCATAGCTCCCCTCCTTGTCCTAAGTTTCCCAGGGATCAGGTCTGTAACTCTTATGGTATTATAGCAAATTAATGATCCCCAAGCCTTGTGTGGTCTACCCACAGCTACTGTCATTGAACAAACCTTTAATGATCACCTACTAGGTGCTGACACAAGGAACCAGTGCAAGGAAGGTTAGTGAAACAAGTGCACAGTCTGCCCACTATTTCCTAGTCACATTTTGTGCTTATACTTTTTCTTCTCTCTTTGGCTCCTCACAGGCAGGTATTTGTCCAAGTCCTTCCTAAACTTCACAATCTATGAAGTCATATCTGATATCCAATGTGGAAATGGTGTTTTCTCTTTTCTTCTAAATTCTCCTAGCATAGTAGCTATCTCTCCCTTTTGACATATAATATATTTGGTCATTTAGTACTTTCTTTATCTGCATACCATCTCTGCAAATCTGTGTTTCTATCATATACATATATACGTACATGCATACATACATATGCATATAATATACAGAATGTGTGTTTATGTGAATGTGTGTATAACCTACATAGTACTGACTATAAGCACTGTGCTTAGGACCAAGTCTGACACATTAGAGGTGTTTTAAAAAAAATAAGAGAATATTTAATGACTATATAAATGACTGACTCAAATTCATAGATAGAATCCTTCCCACTAAGAATTGCTCACTAGCCCTGGCCGGTTTGGCTCAGTGGTTAGAGCGTCGACCTGCAGTCCAGAGAGACCCGGGTTCGGTTCTCGCTAAGGGCACATACTTTGGTTGCAGTTTGTCCCCGGCCCTGGTTGGTCATGCGGGAAGCAGCCACTCGATGTGTCCCTTTCATGTCGATGTTTCTCTCTCTCTTCCTCTGTCTCCCTCCCACTCTATCTGAACAAAAAATGAAAAAATGTCCTCGGGTGAGGATAAAAAAAAAAAAGAATTGCTCACTAGAGAAAGTTGATTCTCTGAGATGGTTGAATTTTCCAACAAAAATGCTGAGGTCTGTTTGCACTGGACAGAATGAATGAATGGCTTCCCTCTGGCTCAAGCATCTGTTTGAGGGGTAACGTTACAAGTTCCCGTAATGACCACTGAAAAGGAAGGTATTGATCTCTGAAATTGGCAGATGCATGTCCTATAGATGGAATATTCATTCAAGAAAATTACAAAGATGGATAACTCAAAGGTCGTCAAGAGAGATGACAGGTTGTAATTTCAGTATATGGGCTGCCACGAGCTAATGAAAAAGAAAGGGGCCATTTGTCACATCTGGCTGATAAATCTTCCATGTGCCTCTTTATTGAACATAAAGCCATGCAAGCTGTCAGCAGCTGTGGCCAGGGCATCCTAATCTGAGAAATGGGGTAAGATCCACTTTATTTGTCACAAGTACTATCCAAAGGGAAAGAGGTGAAAGTGGCATTTGTTAAAAGCATGACGCGCGAGCCAAGCTTGGCAGAACGCACTTTCACAAATGCTATCAAACCTCATAGTCACAAAAGCCTCACGAGGCAAACAATGTCGTGTCTGCCTTCCAGATGGAAAAACTGAAGTCCCCGGGGACAGGGCTTAGTGAGGTCCTACGGATGTAAGGAGGTATTGGGTTCACAACCAGCAATGAATTAATTCCAGGGCCCATAATCTCACACTAAGCCGAAGGACGTGAAGACACCCGAGGAGAGCAGTTCCTTGTTGCATGGACTGAGCCCCAGGAACAGCGTGTTGATCCCCAGCTGCATCTACCACTCTCCTTCTGGCTGACTTGTTTGTCTCAGCCTTGGTTCCCTCATCTATGAAGTGGAAATAAGATGTGTTTGAAAGGTAGTTAAAACCCTGGAGGATTCCTGGAGCTTCTGCATATCACACTTTCAAATGTCAGAGCATTTTACTTACACTTTCAGATAGCGGAATATTTTTTACTGTAAAAGTAAGGATAATGCCACATATTGGAGCAAGGGCTCTTTTTTTAATTTTGTTATTCATCTATCTAATTCATTTATGATCCAGTCCATTAACTTTAAAACTAGACTGGGAATATAATACTTCCTCCATCTCATGGAGATGGCAGAATTCATTTTGGATTCTTGGTTCCCCCAAAATCCATGCTTAAAGTGTCCCTTACCTCCACTCACTATGAAATACACATGCACACAGCAGATAGCACCCCCCCACCACCACCACCACCACACAATATTTTCTGAGTTGTCCTAGAAGAAAATGGGCAAGTTAGACTCAAATAGAGCTACACTCAAATCTCAATCCTTCCATTAAAGCTGTGTGAGTTAAAGTCTTCAAGTTAATTCACCTTGGGAGGCTCCGTCTCCTGATCGCTCAAATGTGGGCATTATGTAATGCACAAGTTCGTCCCAAGGATGAAAAGGGTTGAGGTATGCACGGCTCCTGCTGTCTAACTCATAGTGAAGACATGGTGAGTGGTTCTTAGGGGGCTCACACTGGTTCATAGGTGTTGGTCTATCCGAGTGAACACAGGAAACACACCTGGACGGTACGTCTTCAGGCTCCATCCAGAAGTTTATGTCTCTCACAGACACTGACTTCATCTCAGTCAACCACTCCTGAGACAGCAGACCAGAGGGATCCTTCATGCTGCGGGCGCACACCAAGTGGTGGGAGGGAGAGGTTCCATTGTGTGCTTTCCTGGGCACTGGGGGCGTTTAGGAGAGAACGGGGGATGGCAGAGGTAGAGAGAAGGATTGTATAAGCATGAAAATTGTATTGCAGATCATCCCAGTCTTTGTGCCAATACTCTTCTTTACTTCGATAGCTCTCTGGCTCTCTTTTCTTTGGTGGGAAGGGCGCATCCTCACTCCGATCAGCTGTCACTAACCAAAGGAATTGAGGAACTTACTTTCCCCATAATGACAGTGGAGATGGAATAATGATAATAATAATAGCGCTGCTCATCTGTTGTTCTTATTGGGAACAGATGCAGATGAGTGTCTTTATGGTCATTGGCTCACACCATTCCTCTATGGAAAATACTGTCTTTATCCCTATTTTACAGAAAGAAAGCTGAGTCTCCTAGAGGCTGCTGCCGCGGCTCAGGCCCCCGCAGTGGCCAGTGCCAGTGGTGGGCCATACTCAGCCGTGTCTCATACCTGTGACACCAGACGCTCCCCCAAACTGTGAATTGAGGACAATAAACTTTAAAAGTGAATGGGTGCTCCAACGAGAATATACAAATGGCCAATAAGCACATGGCAAGATGTTTAGCATCACGAATCCTTAGGAAATGCAAATCAAAAGTTCAATGAGATACCACTTCACACCCATTAGAATGGCTACTAGCAAACAACAATAAAAACAAACAAACAGAAAATAGTGTTGCCAAAGAGATAATTGACCCTTGTGGACTATTAGTAGGAATCTAAAATGGTACAGCCACAGTGTAGGGTTTCTCAAAAAATTAAGCATAGAATTACCATATGATCCAGTCATTTCACTCTGAGAATAGACTCAAAAGAATTGAAAGCAGGGTCTGGAAGAGATGTCTGTACACTCATGTCCACAACAGCATTAATCACAAAGCAACCCAAGTGTCCGTTGACAGATGAATGGATAAGCAAAATGCGGTAGACACATACAATGGAATATTATTCAGCCTTAAAAAGGAAGTAAATTCTGACACCTGCTACAACTTGAGTGAATCTTGAGGACATTATGCTAAGTGAAATAAACCAGTCAAAAAAGGCCTAATACAGTTTGATTCCACTTATATGAGTTTCCTAGAGTAGTCAAGTTTATAGAGACAGAAAGTAGCACCATGGTGCCAAGGTCTGGGGAAAGGGAGGCATGCAGAATTATTGTTTATAGATTTTTAGTTGGGGTAGAAAAAATAGTTCTGGGTGGTGATGGTTGCACAACAATGTGAATGTACTTAATGCCATTGACCTATACACTTAAAATTGTTAAGATGGTAAATTTTATATTGTGTCTTTTACCATAATTTTTTAATGGGGGGGATCCATAATTAAAGGGGCATGCACTAACATTGATGATATTCTCACACTGAGCTTCCATATGCTAGATGCATCTTTTGTGATTATTTTGGAAAATCCTGAGAGGAGACAATATTAGCCAAAATTTAAAATTTGGTGAGGGAAAAAATGCTGCTCAGAGAGGCCAAGCAACCTGCCAAGGACACACAGCTCTTCATAAGGCAGAGTTGGAGGATTTCAGGAGATGCCACATCCTTGTTTGGGGAAAGGTGTCTATGTCCTCAAGAGAAACATCAGTCTTGCAACAATTAGTCTGTATCAGGATCAGCACCACCACAAAGCGTGTTGTGCATAAAAGAGAAACAAAGTCTGCAAGGGAAGGAAGTTGCTAGAGTCAAAAGTAATATGGGGAAGTAGGAGAAACATACCTGTCCATCTGGGAGGGGACTGAGTAAGGCCATGTTAACTAGAGAGCAAGAGACGACACCAGAGCCCAAGCTGAAGGTACAGGGGAAGCTTTTTGTAAGTACTTATTAAGTAAGTAAAAATGAAATTAATCCATTGGCAAACAGATGTTTGCAGTAAAGGGTAGTTCATGGGATGTCAGTGCCCTTCCAGGTATTCCATCATAGGTGGCTTCAGGGAATAAGAGAAGGATCCCCCTTTCAAGTGGAAGCCCATAGGAACCTGGCAGCATTGCATACAGAATCCTAGTTAAAGGAACAGAGCTGCATTCCTCGTGGGTCTGGACCCTTAAAATCTGGGCAAAAGAAACCAATCTTTCTTCCCAGGGGTGTTTGGATGGCACCAGCACATTGGGGCTGTAGAACAATAAAAAGGTGGAAGAGAAGGGAGAACCTGGGAGGTGCACTGGAGGAAGAGGAGAAGAATGAGCTGGGACACTGAGTCCTTGCTTTGTGGCAGGCCTTTGCCAAGCATGTTGCACACATTACATTGTTGATCTGTGCGGTCACCCTGAGGGAGGGTCTGTGGTTTTGTAGGCGAGATCCCTGAAGCATAGAGAGAGTAAGATTTTCCCGAGTGCATGGCTGGGACAAGGGGAACCCAGGCTGTCTGACATAACAGACATACGCCTTGGACCTTGCGTGCATCCTCAGTGCAAACATGCCCTTGTACTCCAGGCCTTGGCTCAAGCAGACTGCACTCATTTTAATTCCTTGGGGATTTGGGAAGTGACCAGAGACAATAACCAACCCCACTCTGTCAGGCTAAGATGGAAGGTGAGTGTGAGAGATAGCCTGAGGGCCTTAGGTGTGCATTTCTGGGCAGGGAGCCTGGAAGGAGGCAGTGCAGCTGGAGGCTCAGGTTGCCATTGCTGGTGATGGAAGAGGAGAAAAGGTCTCTTGATCAGGCGTTGTCCTGCAGCACCTGCCTCCTGGGGCCTTGGCTGCAGACCTCACCCTGGGAGCAGAGCAATGCCGATGAAAGGTCTTCTCCTCTGATCCACTCTGTTATTTCTGGAGCCTCTACTACTTTTGATCTCTGGCCATGTGGGGAAGTCCTGCTCCAATAACAACTGATGAAGGTTATTGCTCGTTTTCCCTTCCCGTCTTTGCCCTCTGTGTGAGCCCTCCTGCATTTTTAAGATACTGAAATATTGTATGTCACAGCATTTTCTTTCAATAATAAATTTACAGCAGCAAAATTGGAACAGCCTCCAAAGCGTATATTTTGAGATGAACCTTGGCTTGATGTATCACAACATTTAAAGCAGGCATTCCGCACACAAAGGACTCATCGGGACCTGAAATGATTAGATACAGATGAAAAAGAACAGTAATGGGAAAGGCAGACCCCTCTCTGACCTTTGCTTGCCACCGTCAATACTAATCTTATTCTTTTTTAATGACACCCAACAGCTCTTGCTTAATGAAAACATCCCCACTAGGAGCTTCTCTCAGGAGAAGAATGTGCCAGGATAATGCAGATGTTCACATCTGGGCACATGCAGAGGTGTACTGGCAAATCTGAAAGGACATGCCTTTCTGATGACTCCTGCTGCTTTTCCAGAAACTGATGTTAGTGATGTTAGTGTTTGTGATTTTGTAGAGGGCAGCATAAATTATAGCAAGCTGGCTTAAAGAATGTGATTCTTTGCTCGGCTGGTGTGGCTCACTGGTTGAGCATTGACCCATGCACCAAGAGGTCGCCAGTTCTATTCCAGGTCAAGGCACATGCCTAGGTTGCGGACCAAATCCCCAGTGGGGGGCATGCAGGAGGCGGCCAATTGATGTTCTCTCTCATCGATGTTTCTGTCTCTCTCTCCCTCTCCCTTTTTTTCTCTCTAAATCAAAAAAGAAAAAAAAAAAAAGTCAAGATACTATTTAAAAAAAAAAAAGAATGTGATTCTTTGTCCCTGAATTAATCGTGTGGGGGGAGCTTCAGAGGCATATTCCTATATTGCCATTTTAGTTTATTTGAATGCATAGTCACACACAGGAAGGGCGTGGACATAGCCGTCACACCTTTGGAGCTCGTACACGGTTCACTGGTTGACACTTCAAGATTGTTGGTCCTGAGCAAATGATGGCTTCTTAATGTGGTGGTGTTGCATTTTAAGGCACCTTTGAAATTTTCTAATAACTTATAAATGATTGGTTTAGTGAATTGCATCTTAATTGAAAAATGTAATGTCTAAAAGCAATTTTTATTAGCCCTTATACAAGTATTTGGCAGCCAAGTGGCTGCAGACACAATAAAAATAAATAAATAGGAATAAGTACACGTGTGACTTGCTGACAGCAGTGTTCTATTTCAGAACCTGGGGTCGAGAGCTGGGGCTCGAGGAGTGGCTGTGGAAAGACTGAAAATGGGGCCTCTTCTATGACTTAAGCTTCAGTCTAGGAAAAGAGTGATTTTTCATCCTAGTCATCATAGCCCTTTGAATTTCCCTTATTCGTTTACCCAGCTGCTGTTTCAGAAATAGTCTTCTGGACAAGGCTTATTTTAGATTCAGAATCGCAGGTTCTTTACAAAGATTTAAAGGAGCATGCTTCACAAAGGATTTCTGAACATCACGGGAGGGTAGGGGAGTTGAAAACTATAAAATAATGCTTCAAACTTCACTTTTAAAAAATTCCGATTTCTTTCAGTTTGGATGGCAATTACAGCAGTGTACAACTGTGTCAGAAATCACAACTCTGCCTTAAAATGTGTGTGTTTGCTAGATGTAAGTTGTACCTCAATTAAAAATAAACAAGTATTAGAGAGAAAAACTTCAGTTTACCCAGAGCCTGGCCTACTTGTCTATTTGAACGTGGTCTCTGCTGAGTAAGAGAGCCACTCATTGCTGGTGAGGGCTCAACTTGGTCACTTTATGTTGAAAAAAGATCATTATCATGTAATACCTTTTATATGCTTGGCATTCATTTTAAAATGAACCAAACAAAAAGGTATCAAATTTTGGGGGAAAAAATTGGAAAACTCTTGCCAAGCCAAATGACATAAAACTGTACAACTGTAAGTCTTGGGGGACACAAAAAGAAAGGAAGAAAAAAAGAGAGAGGGGCAGGGGTCTGAAGCTAAACTGTTTATAATGGTCGAAGGGCCGATGACACTGTTAGCCCACAATGTCAGATCTCTCTCAGAACACCGCTTAGCTTTCCCTTCTTAGTGGCACCAATTTTCTTCCAATTTGCCAGTGTTTCATAAAGTTTTGTCAGTCATAAGCATTTTCCAGAAGATTGAGATGGCAAGATAATGGTTTACTCTAAAAGAGACCAGGCAGGAGGCAAACAGCTGCGGCGTTTAAACCTCCGCGGAGGACTCGATGTAATGAAGGCGCGAGCGCCGCTAAAGAGAAGAAAATGCTGGCAGAACGAAATCCGAGCGTGGGGAGTGCTCTAATTTGTGAATCTATTGAGGATTGTCTCAACACGTTCCTTTTGATCAATAAAAATCCTGGTGCCATTTGCATTTCCTCTCCACGCTGGCACCTGCGAGGTCAGCCCAGTTGGACAGTTCAAGTCCAGGCAAAGCCAGAACACCAGTGGGCTGTTCTGTAAAACTTGATCTCAAGAGCAAAAATGATGTGGGTCTCCAAGATGGTGAATTGAAAAGATAAAAGAAAGTAAAATCTTTCTTAGAGGAATTCTAGTCAGAATTTTCCTGCCCCAGACTGTCTTTTGTTTTCCTTTAAAACCTGGAGAAGGATAGAACAGCAATATTTAAGTCTCTGCATTAGGGAGCTTGGCAAGCCTGAAGTAGACTGGGGAGAAGGGTGTGCGTTTAACAAAGCATTTGCCAAAACAGACTGCCTGCTCTTAACTCTTTGTTTATTCTGAAGCCCTTGAGTTGCTGAGTGTGTTCCTGACAGCATCAAATAAGACATCTCTGAACGTGACCCCTGCTGCCCAGAGCGCTGGGACCTCCTGCCGTCTGCACTGGCGTCCGAGCGAAGTTTATTTTGGGGTGTGGGGTAGACAGGAACGCAGGACTGTGGGTATTATCTGTTGTTTACTTATTTTAAGAAGAAACTTCACAAGCAAAAAATTATACCGGCTGCACACATTTTTGTATGAATGATTTCTCTTGGCTTAACCCGCACAGTATTTCAAACCCTTCTCATTCTTCCCATCATTGGATGGTGTGTGTGTGTGTGTGTGTGTGTGTGTGTACGCTCTCAATAACAATTTTCTTCTTAATTTTGCTATATTCTGCTACAGTGTCCTGCTTCACTTCTGAACTAAGATTCGCATTCCACCGAATTCCACTGCCTTCAGCTGCCCTGGGCAAAAAGCCCTGCCCTTGTTTTGCTCTGATGTTTGCACATCTCTGAAGGGACTTCACCCCGTTTGTTAATCAGGGACTAAACCGCTCGAGGACTGTCGCAGTCTCTTTGGGGATGAAGGGGAGATAGGGCAAAACGTATGGGTAGGGGAGATAGGCTTAGCAGACAATGAGGAAACGGTTCGGTTGGGCAAGACAGTCACAAGCCCTGAAAGCTGATGACCGGGGACCTCCCGGGACCCTCTCAAAGGGAGAACATGGCACCGGTTGCCCCAGAGTGCTGGGGCATTCGAGTGTGTCGGCATAGTAGCAGCAAGCTTTATTCTCTGTGATGGGGAACAGATGGGAGCTCAGAGCTGTGCATCATTTCTCTTGTTTATTCATTTTAAGCAGAAGCTCCAAGTAAAAAGTTATCAGGTGAGCAGAAGTTTCCCACGGACTACAGACTAGTAAATAGAAACTCCTATCTGGCACTTTAATGCTGGGAAACCCAAGGACAGAGGAGCCTAAATGATGAGGCCTCGATTGCACACCACATTGTATATGCACACAGCCATTATTAACACAAGCAAGCAAACAAAACCTTTTTCTTTTGAAAATTTACTCTGTGCCAGTCCCGGTGCTAGAGGGCCTACAGATTAGTAAGGGAGAGAGTCATTAGGTAACTGTGCTCTAGGGATTTGGGTTTGTTTTTGGCCCATGTGGAGAAAGGAGTTTATTTTTATTGTCAAAATTTAAATGTAGCATAATCACTTCTGTGTGCTCATTCATAAGCCATGCAGCCCTCGAACGGCTCCGTCACTCAGCCACCCCTGCAGCACGTTTTTCAGTGTCAAAAGAGGCTTTGCCATGATTTTTTGAATGTTTGCATCATACTTCATTGCATGGATGAACCATTTCCCCTGGTTTTCAGTTCTTTATCTCTTTAAACCACAATATCCCTGTTTATATCAGACTTTAAATATGGTTCTTTGTGATTTCACTGTGTGATTTGGATGCACAATGGACAAATGTTTGAGAGCGTTTTGTAAGCTATGAACACAGTGCAAACTGTAATTTTTCGATTTCATTTCCACTTCAGAAATAGGCTGGTACTTTTTGCTACCCATAAACCATGATCAAATCCTGGCTCTACCAATCAAAAGGGATTTATTTGTTTAGTTTTTATCTTTATGAAAAATCGTCTCATTGTTTTCAAAATAAGGATACCTACATCTCAGGTTTCTCCCAAGGACTGAAGGTGTCATTTCGGGTACAGTGCTTAGTCCTGCCCCTGACCTGTAAACTGCCAGTGCACGTCAGGGGTTCTCACTGCCACCACTGCTCCCATGTGGGCTCTCATCATCTCTGCTATAACTCACTCCTACCGGGATGCCCTGCTCTGTCCAGTCCGCCTCTTCTCACTATTCAGAGCTTGAAATGCTCACAAGCACTTTGCATGCATGAATTCAACTAGTCTTCCCACAACCCTCAGGTGGGTACCATGATCACTGCCACCTCCCAGGTAAGGAGGCTCAGAGACGCTAGGTAAATTTCTGAGATCACTCTGCCCCTAGGTAGTCCTCTAGGGTGGTGCACAGACTAGGAGAAGGGAAAACTCGCAGTTGAGATGGAAGAGATGGGCGAGAGCCATAGAACACGAAGCACCCTTTGCAAAGGAAATACTGTGTGAGTTCAAAGAATCCAGTTCTGGCACAACAGCAAATCATGGGCTTCTAGCAGAGGAATTCATCCAAGAAGGGCTAGTATGTAAGTCAGGTAGATTATAGAATGGCTGAGACTCACGGCCATGTCACCAAGCCTTGAACTGGCCTGACGGCAATGATAATATTAGTTATTATTTATTGAACATATTCTATTCACTGTTAGAGTTAGAGATAGAGGCAAGATTGAGTACAGGGATTGATCAGGATTGCAAAGCTCACTGCCTTCCTGAATTATCCCTACATGAACAGGACCACATTTGTGATTCTAAAATGAAAATGTCCAATGCCATCTCTTTCATTGGAAGTTACAGCAAGAGAAAAAAAGAAAACAAACTCCTGGCTATTGTTGGTATCCAGATTCAAATGGATAGACTTAAAAAAAAAAAAAAGATAAAAATCTTTCAAACAGACCATTTGTTTCCAAACTTCAAGGAACACAAACGCTGATACAGTGCAGTCCTGTGTATGTGAGTAGCTTGATAGCAGTAAGGGAACAACTATCTTATGACAGACAGCAGCATGCGGAGGAAAATTCCTTTTCCACGTAATGACATCTGCTTTGATAATACATTAAAACCCAGTGAGAAATCTCTAAGGAGTGTGGTGTGATGGGTTGGGGTAGAGGAGAGCCCAGCACAAGTATCCGTTTGTATATGAGATCACACACCAAAGTGTTGTTTTCACTAAGACTGAAATGGCTAAGCATGAGCCCATCTGACATCAGGGGGGACCAGACTTCATAATGCATGTGTGTGAGTAGGATGAATGTCTTAAGGGACCCCCAAGATGACGATGCCGATGCAGTTTCCGGGAAGGGTGGTGCTGCCTTATCCAGGAGAGAGCCTGAGTTACAGAAACCTGGTTTTCCCACGTCCTCCACACTCATTATCATCAGAAAACGCCTTCATGTTTGTGCTTAAAATGATTGGTGAGAGCTGGGATGAGAATTTTATAAATTATTCTGATTTCTCTTATGATGGACATGGTTGACAGAAAGCATTCCATTAATCTGAAATTGCTTTTTTAAAAGAAGATTCTAAAAAAAGAAAAAAAAAAAAGAAAGAAAGGATTATCTGAATGCTGTCTGGAATGGTGGGCCCTGTAATCCTGTTATCCTCACCCAACATCGTCTCTGCCCGACACTAAATATTATCATTGCTGAGAAGATTCAAAAGATTCAAAGACAGAAGTGAAAATTTATTTATAAATTCACTCATTCAGCAATTTGTAACAGCTATGCTAAAAGCTGAGCATACAAAGATGATTAAGACCTCGTTCGTGCTCTGAAGAAGTGGAAAGACCCATAAATGGACAGTTATAATGCAATGCGATTACTTCTATAGTGTGTGTGTGTGTGTGTGTGTGTGTGTGTGTCCTTTACTTAAAATGCAAAGGATAAAAGGCAATAAGATCACAGACTCTGGAGTCACTCCGGTTTTGGCTAGAATGAGCCACACCTCAGCAAATCAAGACAAGGTGCTCAATGGACGGATTTGCAGACGGGTGAAAGGAAGGCACATGTCACAAAACAGCTGGCAATTCTGAGAACATTCTTTGCTCTAAAATATGATTCTTTCTGAAAATAAAGTTGCACAGAAACAGCACCTCCTTGAGTGGTAAAGATACAGGGAAGCACGTACACGATCCAAGCAGGCCACCTACTGTGCAGTGCATAGCCGTGACTTTCTCCGCCTTCCTGCCCGGGGTCCCTCAACCTGTCATGCCATTTGACCACATGGTGAAACTAAACCTATAAGAATGGATCTTTGTCCAAAGTGAGCTAAGCTCTTTAGTGTCTTCCAACCCTTCTGACATTCTATATAGAAATCCTTTTCAACCTTGTAGTCGACGTGTAAGTACGTCACCAGCTCACCGTGTCCACCGCTGAGAATTCCTGAGCTCCGACACGGCTCTTCCCGAACCTGTGCGCCCTTTCCACTTCTTCTCTACACGCCGGTTCCAGAGGCTCAGTTCCTGGGAAATGGCTCACCTCCTCGTCAGATTTATAAAAGTCTTAGACAAATGTATAAAACCGATACTTTTGGTTGGAAAAAAAAAATCATGCATGGTTTTCTTTTTATGATAGTTATGATCTTAATAATTAATAATGAATCAGTACTTACCTACCCTGTCTCGAGGATCTGTTGGAATTATTGTAAGATCTGTTGGCACCTATCAGTATTGACCTGTTGGAAGCCATTTTATTAACAAAGTATGGAACTCCAAGCCACAGAGGCCAAGCATTGTGTTGCCTCTCGTGGCTCTAAATCCCAAATGCTCTCCCAGTGACTTGCCTCGTCTGTGGTGGCTCCGCCCATGGCACTGTGTGTTATGTGTGGCTCTCTTGGCATCTGTGCTGCATTGCAGATATAGAGGAATGATCCAGTCTAGCAGAGAGATAGAAAAAAAGAAACGGAGACAGAAACAGACAGTGAGACCAAGAGGTGAAGGAGTTAGGGGCACTGAGGGATCTGAAGGTGCCCTCACTCTCACCCATACACTGAGAAGGCTGTCATTTCATTAGGAAAGTTCTTTTCATGCTTCAAAACTATCCAATCATTGTAAAAGTAAGTGATTTACCTCTCTACTTAGAACTGTACAGCTACTTAAGTTTGCAGGTAACTTTTCTAAACCAGTTTAGAAACCTGAGGAATTAGGCATCTGAACCCCCAGACCCTGCTTTTGGACTTCTTGAGGAATGGAAGCACAAATGTGTTCTACATTATGGAAGAATCTGTCCCTTAATGGGAGCCTAGGTTGAGGTTCCGTGAAGGAATCATCTTCCGTCAGTGTAAGAGATTCAAGCCTGAGACAGATCATGGATCCTACAATAGTACGGCGAGAACAATGGAGTGTGTCAAAGGGCGGAAGGAACTCCTAGATTCTTAGGTTTTGAAGAGCCCTTAAATGTCACATGGTTCCACACCAAAAGCAAGAATCCTTCATTGTTACTAAAATAATTGTTTAACATTTTCGTAAAACCCACCCCCTGGTATACAGGCCCCATTACCTGCTAAGACAAGGCATTTGACTTGGCTAGCAGCAGCGTTTGTTAGAAAGTCCTTGTTTCTATCAATGAATTTTCCTCTCCCAGTTCCAACCTCACCTAGGACGAGTGTGACTCCTCTTTGTCATGACGCACATTCAATAGGAGAAGGTGGGTACCACCCTCCCTCCCCTGAACCCAGAGTATTCTTAGAAGTGAGGTGGCTGGTTCTCAACTCTTTCTGGGAGAAAGGACTCACTGTGGAGTTAGGGGGAGAGAAGTCTGGAAACACTGCAAAGGGTAGTACTTCAACAAATTTGAGAGAGAGATTACAGGTCTTTTGCAATTGCTTGGATGGAGAAGCAACTCAGCTACCTAAAACGATTTGCCAATCCTGGACAGAGTTCCATGGAGGCGATTTTCCTTGGAGGCAAACAGTGACGAGAACTGGGTGATGCTTGAAGGAACCACAGTGCTGATTTGGATACTGTTTCTCCAGCAAGCACATGCACTTAGACTTCTTTCTTCCTGTACCACTCCGGTCTTCCACACATAAATGTTTAATTCTCCATTTTGCCATCAATCAGCTCGCTGCTCTGGGGAGGGTCTGTGGATAAGAGCTGCCCGTGTGGTCTGCCCAGACCTCCAGATGCACTCAAGGCTCCGGAGAGATTCTAAAGAGCTGATGTCAGGATGGGGCCTTGATTAATGATTGCCTGGGACATTCTGACACCCCTGCATGGATGGGAGATAAGAGCCTGGCCACGGCTGCCAGAAAGCGCTGCCTCAGAGGAGTGAGGCCAAGGTCAAGGACATCGGGGAGTCTACTGCAAAACTCGGGACTCAGAGCTTCCTCGGGCACGTGTAGGCCTGCGAAGGCCAGGGAGAGGGCAAAAGATCACTCCACAGTACTCAGAGACCGGCAAGAGACAAGACAGATGGTGTTAAAAGGGAGACCAGAGACAAGAGGAAGACAGGTAGGTAGCCCAGTGGAAGGCGCCCGGGGGCTTGATCTGGAATGCATTTACCAGAGGAAGGGCTGTTTTGTGTCACCAGCCTGTGGGTCTGCTCCCTTGGAAGGGGTGTAATCTATTAAAATGCAGGAACACCTCAAATTACAAGACTTTTTTGATAAATTGCAGCTCTAAGTTTTCTAGAGCTGGAAACAATATTCTCCATGGTCTGTGTCCTCACCCAGGAAGGCCCCTGGTCTCTCACATAAAGCGCACATCTCAAGCCAAAGCAGTGCTGTCGCTGACAAACTCAAGACACAGTCAAATCCCAGAGACGAGGAACACGGATGTGTCTCCTTGATTTCACTCCTGAATGCTCCCCTCCCCCTCAGCGCTCTGCTCTCCATGCTGCCTTGGCCTAGGCCTTTGTCACTCACAGCTGGGACTGACACAGTGGCCTCTGGCTGGCGCCCTAGCATCTGTCGTAACATCGTCATAGCTGGTGTCTACAATCAGTGACCCTCCGAGGCCAGCGGAGTCTGTGGGCAGGGGAAGCGGTAGGGGGTGGGGCAGGAAGGTCAGCCCCCCGTGAGTATTCTTTAAATGCAATCCAGTTTATTTATTTATTTTTTTTATCCTTACCCGAGGACATTTTTGCATTCATCTTCAGATAGAGTGGGAGGGAAGAGACAGAGAGAGAAACATCGAGAAACATCAAAGTGAGAGAGACACATCGACTGGTTGCCACCCACATGACCCCAACCAGGGCCCAGGACAAACTGCAACCGAGGTACATGCCCTTAGCAGGAACCGAACCCGGGCCTCCCTGGTCCACAGGCCAACGCTCTAACCGCTGAGCCAAACCAGCAGGGCTGCAATCCAGTTTAAATAAGGATGTGTATATCTATATATACATGCACCCATAGGGGCATAGAAGCACATGCATATGTTTAGATTTATAGATATACATGTGTGTTGATGTAGATACATAGGGACAGTATCTAGCTCACTATCCAGCTACTGCTCTGGTGCATCCTGTGACTTTAGATGCTTCTCGCCGTCATTCTTAGACACCTATAAAAAGAAAGGTCCCAGTCATAGGATTTCTTAAAGGTCTCTCCTAGCTATAAACTTCTCAGACCTTTTGTCTGTCTGAGATTACATATTTGTCAGAGGGAGAAAGTGTTGGCCTTTAACTTTATTGTCAGAGGACTGGAACAATAAGCACGGTCTCGTCATTCATTCATTCATCATTCGATAAGCACCTATTTACAGAGTAGGTGCCGCGTGAGATGGGAGAGTTACAATGACCAAGACGATTTAGTGTCTCCCTGAGAGGCGCTCAGTTTATTGGAAGAGACAGGCAAGTAGATGGGTCAAATTCAGTACAATGGGCAATTTTGTAGCAGGGGGTAACTCCAGATATTTATTATCCCCCTGCCAAAACAAAACATACCCTCTTGAATATGCCGAATGGGATATGGGAAAGCAGAGACTGATTTTAGGAAGCAGTTTGTTCCAACAAAACAGGCACTTCAAAATAAATTTTAGCAGCTGATCATTTAGACCAACTACGAATGTCTCTTGATCTTGCTTTTGAATAATTCTTGTGTTTTGGCCGAGTGGTCACCATCCTGAGCCCCCCTCACTTCTAGATAGACTTGTGGAGGTGGCAGACTGAGCTGCACGGGGTGTTCTGAGCTTCCTGTTCAGAGCCCAGACCACACTAGGGCTGGTAGAAAAGCCTAAGGAGCAGGTGTTAGATTTTTTACTGGACCATCCAGCCCCCCTGTAGGGAAGGTAAGACCATTTCTAATGCATCCTGTCGGGTGCACCCCCAAGCCCTCCTGTGACCCTGCTGCTTCAGGCTGGAGAACTCCTAGCTTCCCCACCGGGAGGGAAATTGTGTGTGGGGAGGCAGGTGATCGCTCACAGACAGCACCCAAGGGCCGTAAATGGCCGAATTTCCTTCTAACTGATGGCTGAAAAATATTCCATTGTATATCTATACACCACGTCTTTTTTTAAAAAAATCCATTCATCCATTGGCAAACAGGTTGTTTCCGTGTTTTGGCTGTGTGAATAATGCTGTAGCAGACATGGGACAGCAGATACCATTTCAAAATCCTGGTTTTGTTTCCTTTGGATGCACACCCAAAAGTGGGATTGCTAGATCATACAGTAATTCTGCTTTCAATTTGGGGGGGGCCTCTATACCGTTTCCACAGTGTCTGAGCCAGTTTACATTCCCACCAAGGAAGGGTTCCCTTTTCTGCACACCCTCGCCAGCATTTACCTCTTGTCTTCTTGAGGAAAGCCTTTCTGATGGGTGAGGTGACAGGTCATTGGGGTTTTGATTTGCATTTCCCTGATGATTCTTGATGTTGAGCATCTTTTCATATACCTGTTGACCATTTACATATATTCTTTGAAGAAATGTCTGTTCAGTTCCTCTGTTCATTTTTTTTAATTGAGTTGTTTATTTTTTTGTTATTGAATTGTATGAGTTCTTCTGTATTTTGGATATTAACTCTTTATCAGATATATAGTTTACCATCAAATAACTTCCTTAATATTACTTATGTGGTAAGTTCTTCAAAGGACTTGAATATTTTTATGACTCAATGTTTTGTGTATTAATTTCCAAAAGACTTCTGTAGATTTTCATTGTCCCTCATAGCATAACAATTTACCAGTCATCACAAATTTAAAATGTTAAATTACTTCATTTTTCTGTACTTGGTTATATAACAGATAAAATCATTCTTTTTTTCTCATTTCTTATTACAATTTGTTCTTTTTTGCAATTTTTTCTTTACTACTATATTCATTATAAACTGGGATAGGTTTTTATTATAAAAATACACAAATGCTGTAGGTATTTTACAGATCATCACCTTCACTGATGATTTTAAGAATTTTTTCTGAATCTGATTTTTAATTGTTTTGAGAACAATTGAGAAAATTTTTACTTTATGGGTGATAAAACGGTTGGATTTTTCCCTTAAGACTTTTTATCACTTCAAAATTCGCAGTGTTTCCTACTCAAAAGATCTCATAAAGTGTCGATTTTATTTTAACTTTCTGTGCTTTGACTATTTTATGTCTAAGCCCTTTATCCATCAGGAACTTATATTGGTATATAGTTGCAAAATATTTATTGAAATTTTTATTCCCTCAAAAATGAGCGAATTTTACAAACGCCATTTATAAAATGGTCTCTTCCCTCCAGCTACACAATGACAGGTTTTCCCATCTGTCTCACTGGCCTATTTGTCTGCTCTTGTACAAGCTGTATAATAATAGTTTGTGTCCCAAGAGCTAGCATCTCCTGGTTCTTTAAATCATTACTTGACATGTATATGTCAAAGTGTATTTTATAATAATTTTACTTTGTTGCAGGGCATTTCCTTTTGTTGTTCTATTTAGGATTAGAAGAATATATGAATTAACTGGTAGACAAAAGATATAGTAAGCAAATTACTTTTTTGGACATGTAGTGAAATTTTGTAAGACAGCCATCCCTTAGGGATCAAAGGGAAAGGCGATTACCTTGTGTCTCTATTCGGGACTTAGTTTTGACAGTGTTCCCTTAGGACAAGTTTCTTGCCAACCAAAGGTCTGGGTATGAGTGTTATGGAGAAGAATCACGAGATCATTTCTACATTCTGATAGCAACATCACACAAACAGCGATGGCAAACCAATGACTGACATTGGTCTTAGGGTCCACCTGAAAACAAAGGCAGGGGTGCCACGCTGAGCTCGGGCACCCCGGCTCACCTCCTGAACAGGAGGTGCCCACGTAATCATGCAGGGCAGTCACAATAGAGTGCCAGCCTTCTCCCTTGCTCAGTTCAAATATTATTGCCTTTAAATGTCAGCATATCACCACTGTAGGCATGTGTACTTATTAAAACTCCTCTTTCCTGAGACATTTCAGGTGGACACCTTGGAGCGCGATGTATGTTTAAATTTTAATCACATCTCCCAGAACAGTGAGACTGCGGTTCAAGCTGGATAGTCTATGAGGAGAGCGAGCTTTAATGAAGGTCCCACAGGTGTGACCACGTTCGGTTCTCCGGAACTCTCTGTGAGGGAGGGATGCTTCCAAAGTCCCATTTTATAGGTGATGAAATTAAGTTTTAGATTTGGGGATTGAAGTGGGCAGTGAGTCATTGCCTTGCCCATTCTTGCTCACTGACATCTTGATAACATTGCAGAGAAGTCTTTCTGGAGATGTCTGAACATCTCTAAGGAGAAGGAGTTCACGCCTCTTTTCCAGAAGGTGGTTCAGTCCATTCTGGGATGACTCTGGTCTGACCATTTAAAACCAACCAAACAAACAAGAACAGCATTCTATCAGAAGAGATCAGTGTCCTTAGTGTTCTGATTAGAGGCTCTATTTAGGTCTTCTGAAGTCAGGAAGAAAAAAATGATCATTTCTCTGCTAAGATACAACTCCTTGGGATCAAAGGGACCAATCCCTGCCACTGAGTGACAATCTCAGCATTTCAGGAGACAGGAAACTGTCACCTGGTCTGCTACCCTCACGGTTCAGAACTCAAAGTGCTGTGTCTCTTTCTCAGAGGGCCCCTGCTTTCTTGGGGGGAGTATCAAGAAAATCTGGTTATCCTCCAACTGTCAATGTTTTCACTAAAAATTCCCCAGGCCCCAGAGGAAGCCATGTCAAGTCCTAATTCTAAGATCTGCGTGTTCCAGGAACACTCATCGTTCCTCTTTCTAGAAACTGGGGGGAGCCAGAATTTTAAATCATCGTTCTTTCATCTCCTTTGCAGCCTCTCAGGTGACAGCATTTCAGTGTCCTGTTTGATCCATCCTTGAGTCTTTCAGAGAATGGATGGGTGACGTGTCCCTTAGATGGTCTTCCTGAAATCTCATTCTCGTGGCTGTGTTTCAGAGAGGAGTTAGAGACCAGGCCATTCAAGATATGTCCCCTAATGAGGGTCTGCTGTGACAGCATGCGGGGGGGGGGGGGGTTGCGATATCAGGAACGATCGACATCCAATCAGTATGGAATTATTTTCTGAGTCCAGCTGACCGCGCACTTTTCTTTGCAGCTGCAACTTCATTAAACGGGGGAGTGAGTTTCCAACGAGAAAAGGTCAACATTTCCATTCGGGCATTCAGACATCTCCAAGATGGGTTTGAGGCTTTAGTGTTCTATTGATTCACCATCCCCATGCTGAGCACAGAACTTTGCCCAGAATAGATGGGCTGTGTCAATGAAAGCTCACCGGTGGGGCTATTTATTTTCCATTTGACTCACAGAGCTATCAAATATTGAAGTTGAAGGGGACCGAGGTAATTCTGCTTCACTATAAATTTGCAAATGAGACTTTACTTTCACAGCTGATACATTACTGAAAATAAAATTCAGGGAGAGAGGTTTAAAATGACAAAGTTTTCTCCTGCATGTATTTGGTCCGTGTTTACCGAACGCCCACTAAACATAAGAACGTTAAAGTAGGGATCCCCGGAGGAGAGTCTGACTGTCTGAAAGACACTGTTGTGATTGATGACACAGAAGTAGAAAGCACTGTCGGTCGGGGCCGAGGGGTCTTGGATTTGGAACCTAACAGAGATGAGTAGCATTGTTCATGATAGAAAGAATTGTCCATCTGTTGCTAGTTTACCTAAATTATATTAATAATGATAGCAACTTCTCAAAGTCATTTTATACTTTTGGTAACCCTTTATGGCATTTAATAATAATGTTTTTGCATCCTGATAATGTTTTTATTTTAAAAAGGCTATTTTTATATTACACAGGTAAGTTTCTTCACAGATTACACTATAGGATGGATATTGTTTATCCATTTTTTAATGAAACCCATATTTTTAGAACTTTGTTTTTTCTTCCACACTTCCCTTTCTGACCTCCATAAGGTGTGTTTTGGCCTTTTAGTGGATCACATCTGCTACACACGTGTGCATACACACACACACACACACACACACACACACACACACACAGCTTTTCTGATGTCTTGAAAACTATATCCTCCACGTTTTCCTGTATCTTTCCATTACAAGATAACTTGCTTTATTTTTAAATGTATTTAATTAGCAGTGAATGTATCAAATCACCTTTAAATAAAATGATTCAATCACTTATAGTCAAATCATCCTAATTCAAGGGCCGTTTATAAACCTTTTAATAAAATGCCTTCCCTTTACTTAGTAAATATGTCCCGATCTCCAGCATACCTACATCTCCAGCATCTTGGTTAATTGATTTCATAGGTTTTAAGTTTGGCCTTTTTTTTTGGTAAAGAGAGACGGGTCAATTTCTCCCTCTAAGTTTCCTTCTTCTTCTTCTTCTTCTTTGAACTTTTCTTTAAAATGGCCTGATTTTGACTTTGCTGATTCTGAATTAAATACCTATGTTTAATATAAAGTATATATATCATCTCTTTCATTGAAAAAAATGTAGAATATTAGTGAAGGTATGAGGCAGTGTGAGACATGACCAGCCCGCACATGTGAAAGTCAGGCGGCAGGAGGAGGGAGACCTGGGTAACTCACCTTGTTCCCACTGTGCTGCGATGTGACATGCGCCACAGTGGCAGCAGCTCCTTCTACCCTTGATGTTTGGAAGCTGTCCGTGCCTAATGCACCCCGAGCTATTCTAGCCTGGTCCCCAAGGTGCTGCTTCGGGTGTGCTCGGGAGCAGCTCTTCTGGCCTTTGCTGCACCTCATCATTTAGTGGGCTCCGGCTCACTCTCTGCCAGTGACTCTGAGGAAGTCACCAGTGGCCTGGGCAAAGCTGTGTCTTGATGGTGACTCTAGGCATGGCCCCTCCCCAACCCCACACTCCGCTAGCTTCCTGTCCTCCAGTCCTGAGACAAGCCCTTCCCTGAGATCCACACAGGGCTGCGGAGACATGCTAGCAAGGTGTGTGAAGGGTGCGCTGAAAATGTTACTGCAGTGAGAGGAAGTACAGCCTATGTTTCCCCTCTTTGGGCCCCGGGCCACACTGACTGCCACTGTAGAAATCAGGAGATTTTTTTCAGCCTACTTCTTTCCTGTTTAAGATGATGTCTTCCTAAGGTGATTGATATGGGGGGTACCCACAGCCTTTAAGAAACACTCTCCCTACCTCTATCCCCAGTACAAAGGCAGGAGTATGACTGGCTGTGACTCCCATGGGACCTTACCACAGTACACGGACACACACCAGCACATTCCTCAGAGTATGAGTACTCAGCCTCATACCCCACATGCGAAGACCTCATGTTCTCTAGTCCCCGCTCACGGCTCCAGAAAATCTTGATGCCAACATGTCTTCATCATGATCGAAGAGAGAGCCAACTCTGCACAGTACACTGATCTGCAAACTTCATCCTGTCTCCCGGAAGTAGCTACCCCTCATCTTTCTTCCTGCTTCCTTTCCGTCCGTATTCCCACGGACCTTGGACACACAGATTAAACTCGGCAAACAGGGCATGAGTACCTGTGATGAACCTGGACTTGAGAAGGCACCATCGGTGGAACTACCTTTGATAACAGAGGTCAGAGGAAGGACTCTGAAGGAGCAGCCACAAGAAGAGCAGCCCATTTGGACTATGTGGGCAGGTGTCATGGAGGTGGTATCACAGATGTTGGCTCTGGAATAAAGGTGATTATCTGAAAATAAGCACCCACTTATTAATTAAGCATAAACCAGGGATATTCTCTATTTGTAGGTATGATTTTATTTCCTTCATCTCTTGGGTGATACCCAGTAGCTCATTCCATTGATTCCTACCTAGAGACTCTGGCATACTCTCTCTATGTCTTAATATTTATTTATTTATTTATTTATTTTAATTAATTTATTTTTGTTACAGAAGATGTTTCTCCTTTTTCTGCCCATTGACACCCTCCTCTCCTCCCCCCCCACCCCATCCCCAGTTTTGTTGTCTATGTCCATCGGTTATGCATACATGCATATAAGTTCTATAGTTTATCCCTTCCCTCTCCCCCACCCTTCTGAGGATTGTCAGTCTGTACCTTACTTCTATGACTCTGGGTCTATTTTGTTCATCAGTTTGTTTAGTTCATTATATTCCAGAAATAAGTGAGATCATGTGATATTTGTCTTTCTCTGCTTGGCTTGTTTCACTTAGGATAATACTCTCCAGGTCCCTCCATGTCGTCTCAAAGGATAAGAGATCTTTCTTACAGCTGCATAGTATTCCATTGTGTATATGTACCACAGCTTTTTTATCCACTCGTCCACTGATGGACACTTGGGCTGTTTCCAGATCTTAGCAATTGTAAATAGTGCTGCTATGAACATAGGGGTACATATATTCTTTCTGATTGGTGTTTCAGGCTTCTTAGGGTATATTCCTAGAAGTGGGATCACTGGGTCAAATGGCAGTTCAATTTTTAAGTTTTTGAGGAAACACCATATTGTTTTCCATAGTGGCTGCACCAGTCTGCATTCCCACCAGCAGTGTACTAGGGTCCCCTTTTCTCCACACCCTCACCAGCACTTGTTGTTTGATGATTTGTTGATGGCAGCCATTCTGACAGGTGTGAGGTGATACCTCATAGTTGTTTTAATTTGCATCTCTCTGATGATTAGTGACGCTGAGCATTTTTTCATATGTCTCTTGGCCATTTGTATGTCCTGTTTGGAGAGGTGTCTCTTTAGGTCCTCTGCTCATTTTTTAATTGGGTTATTTGTCTTCCTTTTGTTGAGTTGTGTGAGCACTCTATATATTTTGGAGATTAACCCTGTGTCTTAATATTTATCATTCTAAGAATTCTCATACACCACTTGGAAATATGAATAGATGAGGAGGAATTGTAAAGCAACTTGACATTCATGGATCAAGAATTTTAAAATGGTCACGCAGGTTTCTTCTGCACCAGTAAGTCCACTTCCGGAAATCCATTTAAATGAAATCACCTAGGATAGGGGGAAATAGAGACACATAATATATTCATAGAAGTATGTTTATCACACCATAGTTTCCCATTCTATTGACATAGTAAAAAAACAGAATGGATTATGACAGAAATGATTAAATAATAACATCCATGTGACGGACAGTTATGCAGCCATTAAAATGGTGCTTGTAGAAAACTGGTAACATACATAATACATATGATATATTGCTGGGGAAAAGGTGCAAGTGCAGAAAATGCTACGATCATGACCATGACATAGGCTAGAAGCAAAGGGAAGTAGAGCGAGGGACAGGGAAGGGGCAGAAGTGTGGACGGGCAGATTCAGTGTGAATTGATTCTACTCTTGGTATCTACTTTCCTGAGTAGGCTAGGAACTCTTCAAATGGAAAGGCTTTTTTTTTAAATGTATAATGTGTGCAGTGAATTTTAAAGGCAATCACAAAGTTTCTCTTTCTCCTCGCCAGGGCGGTGTTTTGTGCACAGCCAGCCAGATGTCTCCACCTGCCTCCCTTCCTTATTAGGCGGGGTCCTCATAATTTCACATCTGTTCGAGGCTTCTCAGCCCACACACGCAACAGCAGACACGGAGGCCGACTCGCTCCCTCCATGGTTGGGGTTGTTTCCGTCCAGCCCACCCACAGAATACAGAGTCTGGCTATTTTAATAGACAATAAGCATACATTTTCCTGTAACTTGCCTGGTGCTCTTGACCCCTACATGGTGCTAAAAAGAAAATTCCAATTTGTTCAATACAAACTTTGTTCTGATCTGGCTGTCACTCCTCTCTGCCACTCCCTTTGGCACGCCTCCAGCTACCCAGCAACATTTGGCCTCAGGATGTGCATACATGCTGCAGTCTGGGCTGAGCAATGACGGTGCACTCCTTTCACACTGGAGGGCCTCTCTCTGACCTTCTGTGATGAAATGCTTATCGTTGCTTCCACTGTCCGCAGCTCTCAGGTACCCTGCTCTTCCAGCACGAGATCTGGTCCAAGCAGTGAGATGGCCCAGTTGCCTCCTCCACCGTCGGGTCCACTGCTAAAACACACACGCACACGTAAGCTGACGCTCCTGTCTTTCTTGCCACTTTCTCTCTCCCTTTCCTTCCTCTGGAATAACTCCAGCCTGGGTATATAATTAATCAATAAACAGTTATGTATTGAGTGCTTGCCACATGAAAAGAATAGTGCCAGCTCCATGGGAAATTCAGGAGAAAGAAAAACAGATGTCCTTCCTCTCAGAGATTGAGTAGTCGAGCAAGGGAGAAAAGACAGGTTTGGTTAGCACCTAAACCTAAGGCACAGCAGGTAGGTGCTGCAGGGGAAGGTAAGAAGGAAGAGAGGGAGAGATAAAGGGAGGGAGGGAGGAAGTGCAACTAAGATTTATTAAACATTTAGCCTTTCATATGCTGAACACATAGAAATCAGCTGGAGAGAAGTCAAGTCAAGGATCTGAAAGAACTCGGTGAACACTTTCATAGAAAGAACAGAAAGATAAATGAAAACGAAGTCTGTGCGGGGAGAGGTGACTTGGAGCAGAGTTTCAGAAATCCAAACTTGAGAGGTAGAAGTTTGGATGGATGAAACCAAAGTGACCAGGTAAGCAGACTGAGATCACATATGGACAGAGCATCCACTCTCCCTGATCTGATACATTGTGCACTTGGTGTGGGAAGAAGCTAACTCCAGGACTTCTAAAATGATGGAGTAAGGAGCTTGGTGGACCCTTTCCCCAGCAAAACAACAATTTAACTGGTGAAATTATAAAACAAAACAAAACAGAAAGCAATTATTTAAAGTGTCTGGAAATTGTCCCAAGGACATTCTCAAGTGAAGAAATACGTATTCAAGAAAATGTAGGAGTCCGTGGCATATGAGGCAAGGCCGCCACCCCTCCCCCAGCCCATGTTACAGAAGCCCTGCCCTGGGCACTCTGCTCGGACAGGTGTACCCAAGAAGGAGGTTCCCCTCCTCAGCTCACAATGTGGCGTTACCTGGGAGGGGCAGTCTGCCTTCCGTTTTTATCCCTTAGCCCCATGTCACAGAGGCTGTCCCCATCCACCCCTCCCTCACTCCTAGGGGGAAGCTCTACTTTAGGGGGGACAAGCCAAGAATGCTTCCCACCTGCCTCTCATCAATTCCTCCTCATCACCTCCGCTCCAGTCCCCTCATAAGAAGAGGTTCCATGCTGGAAGAGACCATGGGCATCCACCTCCCCACTAATGGAAGCCTGGTGTCACTCGGGGAAAAGTGGGTCACATCCCCAGTTCCTGTGCAATGCCTGGGGGGAAAGGCTGGCCGTAAGCACAAGAGGTTCACACTCTGCTTCCTCGTCTGTGAGTGCTATGGTCTGAGTACATGTGTTCCCCCCAAAATTCGTATATTGAAATCCTAACCCTCAAGGGTGATAGTTTCAGCAGGTGGGGACTCTGGGGCGTGTGTAAGCCAGGAGCGTAGAGTGGGAGTAGTTCTTCAAAGAACAGGCTCGAGAGAGATGCCTGGCCCTCTCACCACTTGAGAACACACTGAGAAGATGTCATGATGCACAGGGACAGGGCGCTCTCCAAACCTGCTGTCACCCTGCCCGCAGGCTTCCAGCCTCCGAACTGTGAGAGATAAATGTGTGTAGCTGGTAAGCTCCCCAGTCTGTGCATTTTGGAATAATAGCCCCGCGAGACTAAAACAATGGTGCTGTGAACACAAAGGAGATCTTGGTGAGGAGCAGGTAGGAGGAGGCTGGTAGCTCCATGACAGAAGCAAACCGACAGCGCAGACAGAGTAAATGGAACCAAGGACGCAGACAGATGAGGAGTCACGGTGGATTCTGGGAGTCAGGAAGGCTGTGCACCTGTGCTCGGCTGAACCCACGCAGGAGCAAGCAGGAAGTGGGGTGAACATACTATCCAGACCACACACAGACCCAGCGACAGCCTGCTCAGGAGAGCTCGGAGAGGGAGCCTCCCAGCTACTAGTCCATGGCTAAGTGTGGGGCAACACCATGAACCCCTGAAACTGATGGGGCCTCCAAGCTGTGCACATCCAGTGGGCCAGGGTGAATCTGTGAGTGGGCTGGGGGCTTAAGCACCTCCTTGGACCAAGTGCGTTATGCTGACCCAGAGGTGAGTCCAAGCAGCCAGGCTAGACATCAAGGACCGGGGGAAAGTCTGAACAGGAGACTGGAGGCTGTGCACAACCCTGCTAACATATAAAAACACCGACTTGTATGTACACTCTAAATACATGAATGGTGCCCTGGCCAGTTTGGCTCAGTGGTTGGAGCATCGGCCTGCGGACCAGAGAGACCCGGGTTCAGTTCCCGCTAGGGGCACATACCAAAAATAAATAAATAAATACATGAATGGTGCATGTGAATTATGTATCAATACAGTTGTTTTTGCAAAGCTGGTTATCATTTGTGCTGGTTGCATTATAAGATAGCTATGTAATTCACGGGGCTAGGGGTGGGGATGGATTGTTTTGGGGGAGAGATGATGAGGAAAAATAAAATCAAGCACAACCCTTTAATGACCCTTTGGTTACCAGCGAAATCTTATTCTGCAATAGCAGGATTGAGACAAAGAAATATTACTGTATTCCACATAAAAAACAATGTTAGGAGGAATATTTTTTCTAATACTAATTTAATTAGGTGTCCTCTGGGTGTATGTGGTGGGAGAGCAGAGGATTCAAAGCTTATGGTGCCAAGGAGTACCGAGGAGGTTCCAGAAAAGAGCCGGTGCTTTGAAGTGAGAGCTTAACAGGGAGCAGACATCTGAGGACATTCCGCGGAAAGGGGTCTGTGCGCCCAAAGACCTTAGCTGCAGTGAAGGGAGCCTGGACTGACCTGAGGACTTCTGATGCGTCAGTGTTCTCACTGCCCAGTGGGAGACGGGGATAGAGGGGGTGGACCAAAACCATGGACGGTCTCAGATATCTTCTTAGAGATTGGGTTGTAGCTCATCCTGTGAGTTTAAAGCAAGGGGCAACCAAATCAGATTTGATTTTATAAAGATTTTCCTTGCAATGTGATGGAGAAAGGATTCATGGGGAGAGTCCAGAGGTAGAGAGAGAGTTGAGGAGGCTGCTTCAACAGTTTCTTCACATAAGAAAATTATTGACAGTTGTATGGAGAAGAGCCAAGAGACATTTCTAAGGCAAAACCAATGTTTTGGTGACCAGTTATATACAGGAGGAAGAAATGGGAGAAAGGCAAGGTATCTCCTAGGTTAAAGGCAAAAGGGTCATCATAGCTGTGACCCAAGCTCCGGCGGCTGATAAAATTTAGAGCAGAACAAGAAAAGGAATTAAAAGCAATAAAACTGGCCTTGGCCAGTTTGGCTCAGCGGTTAGAGCGTCGGCCTGTGGTCCAGAGAGACCCGGGTTCGGTTCCCGCTAAGGGCACGTACCTCGGTTGCAGTTTGTCCCCGGCCCTGGTTGGTCGTGCGGGTGGCAGCCACTCGATGTGTCCCTTTCACGTCGATGTTTCTCTCTCTCTCTCTTCCTCTCTCTCCCTCCCACTCTATCTGAACAAAAAATGAAAAAAAAAAAAATGTCCTTGGGTGAGGATAAAAAAAAAAAAAAGCAATAAAACTGGAATAATCAAATTAACTGCAAGCGAACAGGTTATTTCTTTCTGACATACCTTGAATACAGATCATAGCAACTAAGCTTAAAATAGAACTTGGTCTTCCGCCGTTTTCTTCAGGTATCTAACTACTCCCATCCCTCTCTCTTCGTCACTTCCTGAGTCCGTCCCACCCAGAGCCTCACTCTTTCCACTCTCCCATTCCTCCCCTTGTTTTGTACCTCAACCCCACCCAAAGAACCGGCTTCTTGGCTATGCAGGGTCTTCCTTAGAGGGTGGACAAGGTAAAAAAGAAAAAAAGAAGAAAAAAAACAACTGAGCAAACAAAGACAAAACCTATTTCACGGAGCCAATTGCCGCTCTCATCCGTGTTCACCGCGCGGGCTTGCTTCGTCACGCAGCTGTACCCACTCTGCTGGACTGTTCAGTGCTCCTAAGGCTCTGGAGTCCTGTCTGGTCACACAGGAAGTCCCCAACTCGACCAGAATAATTTAGTTGCAACTAAGATGTGAGAGCACGGGCACCATTGGGAGAACACCCCTTTCGGCCCCAGCGGGGGCGGGCAGGACTGCTTGGGCCAGCCTCGGCCAGTGAGGCCGCCGGTCCCATGACGGAAAGGAGCTCTTCATCGTGGTGCTAACCGAGGCAGTAAACTGTCTGCACCCCACAATGCCAGGGGGACCTTGAGCAGTGAAAGGCCATATCAAGAAAATGTGCTCTCTCACATGCAGACTGACGGGGACCTCCCCAGTCACCAGAGGGCTGGCACCATCTTCACCTGTCCATTTCCCCAGTTTGAGGGTTTAAGTTAATTCCTTGCAGGGAAGTGGTGGCCTAGCTGTTGCTTAGACTTTGAAGCAGATGGAGTTCAGTTTATAGTTTAATCAGGAATCCAAATCAAAGTCACTGGCTTGTTCCTAATGGGATTAATGGGAGTTGAAGACTCTATCCTGGCAGCTAGAAGAGCTGCCTGGCACTGGCAGGAGGCGCACCCTGTGTTAAGTACACATAGGTGTGCCCAGTGGCTGAGTCCCCACCCTGTGGGATCTGGATCTGGACCAGGAGGCCTGCGGGGGGACGGCCCAGGATGGAGAGCTCTCGTTCATGAAGGACAGGAAGTTTTCCGACCCAGCACTGAGTTTCCCTCTTTTTATTGAGGTGTATGTTACACACAGTAACATTCCCACTTTTAAGTGCACAGTTTTGGTAGTCTTTTTTTAAAAAAATTATTTTTAGCATCTACTTTCATGCTTAAAGTGATCTTCGACTGGACCATAACTTATTATAAGTTATTATTTCAAGGTTATTGGTTTTCACCCTGAATGATGTTGGAAATCATGGGAGGTTTTAAGCAGAGGGGTAATATGATCAGTTTATTTTTATTTATTTTTAAATTTTTATTCAATTTATTCACACTAACAAAGCAGTTCACCCATTTATCTCACCACCACCCCCATCCCCGCATCTAGGGACCACCAGTCTGTTCTCTGTATCTATGAGCTTGGTTTTATTTATGTTTTTTAGATTCCACATATTAAGCGAGATCATACAGTATTTGTCCTTCTCTGTCTGACTTATTTCCCTTAGCATAATGCCCGCGAGGTCCATCCCTGTTGTCGCAGATGGCAAGGTTTCTCTTTTAATGGCTGAATATACACATACACAATTAGATATTATTCATTGTGTGTGTGGGTATGTGTATACATATATATTCCACAATATGTGTACCACAACTCCTTCACCCATCATGCATTGATGGACACTTAGGCTGTTTCCATGTGGAAACTCTTGGCTATTGTAAATAATACTGCAGTGTACATGGGGGTGCATATATCTTTTTGAGGTACTATTTTCATTTTCTTGGGATAAATACTCAGAAGTCAATTTTAGAATCATATGTAGTTCTATTTTTCATTTTTGAAGAGCCTCTATACTGTTTTGTATAGTGGCTGCACCAATTTACAATCCTGTCAACAGTGCACAAGAGTTCCCTTTCTCCACATCTTAACACATACTTGTTATTTCTTGTCTTTTTGATAATAGCCATTCTAAAGGTGTGAGGTGGTATCTCACTGTGGTTTTGATTTGCATTTCCTTGGTAATTAGTGATGATGAGCATCTTTCCAAGTACCTGTTGGCCATTTGTATGTCTTTGGAAAAATGTCTATTCAGATCTTCTGCCCATTTTTTTAATCAGATTTTTTTTCTGTTGAGTTGCATGAGTTCTTTGTATATTTTGGATATTAGTCTGTTACAAGATATATGCTTTGCATTGTGTTCTCCAACTCAGTAGGGTTACCTTTTCATTTTGATGGCCTCCTTTGCTGTGCAGAAGCTTTTTAGTTCGATATCATCCCACTTGTTTATTTTTGCTTTTTGTTGCTCTTTCTTTTCTTTCTTTCTTTCTTTCTTTCTTTCTTTCTTTCTTTCTTTCTTTCTTTCTTTCTTTCTTAATCCTCACCTGAGGATATGTTTTTTCTATTTATCTTCATATAGGGAGGGAGGGAGAGAGAAACATCAATGTGAGAAAGACACATCAACTGGTTGCCTCCTGCATGACCCTGACCAGGGCTGGGGACTGAACCACAATCGAGGTATGTGCCCTGGACTGGAACCAAACCCATGACTCTTTGGTCCGTGGGCTGACGCTCTAACTGCTGAGCCAATCTAGCCAGGGCTGTTGCTTTTTCTTTGGTGTCATTTCATTCTGCTAGTTTTGACAAATGTAGACAGTCACATCACCACCACCATAATTAAGATATAGAAGAAAATTCCCCCATCCCCCTGTATAGTCAATGTCTTACCCTTTACCCCAAACTTTAGCAAACATTGGTCTGATTGCTGTCTCCATACTTTGTATATGCAAGAAGGTCATATGACTGGAGACATGCATATGTAGCCTTTTGAGCCCTGCTTCTTTCACTGAACATAAATGCATTTGAAACTCATCCATGCTGTAAAGTGTATCAACAGTTCATTCTTTTTATTGGATGTCCCACAGTTTCTCCATGGGTTTTCATATCTAGAAACCATTTTATAGTTGTGATGTGACCAGGAAGTTTTTATTTTGGTTTCATTGAAATATAGCAGTTTAAATGCTACCTCAGTTCAGTATACGTTTATTTAATTGTTAGGTGGCATTCTATCAGGATCTGTCTGGGTTGTTAGACAGTTGCATTTCTCTTTTGTGATTTGTTCATAGTCTTTACTCATTTATCTGTTAGTACCTTATTGATTTATATGAACCATTTGGATGTTGAAGATAAAACCCCTTTACTTAAAGCATTTGGCATAAATATTTTTCCTTCTTCCTCTTTTGCCTTTACTCTTGCTGTTTCCACTGCTTGAAATGCTCTTAGACCAGATGTACATGTGATTAGCTGCTCATTCCCGCCAGAGCGTCCCTCAAATATCACCTCCTCACTGAGGCCTTTCCTGACCAGACCACACCACTGAAGCACCTTCTCCTCCATCCGACAGTTGCTTCCTACTTCCTCCAGTTCATGTATGTTTTTGTCCTTACCACTTATCACTGCACAACCACATACAACTTTAACTGGAACCACACAGGTATTGACTGATCTGTCACGGCTATGTCTGCCCCCTCCCACCACCAGGATGACCTAGCAGAATACTTCTGCTAAATATTAGTTAGACTTGATTCTCCTTACATCTTCTGTCCTACTCGATTCAATTTTTAAAAGGCTTCCAGATTGTTCTGTGTTTCTAGCCTGAAGGATATTTGCCCTGGAGAAAGCAGACATAGCCTGAAGTAAAATAGCTTTGCAAACGGTTTTATACAAGATTAAACCCGATGAAGAAATAATAGCAGTGAGAGGGGAGACATTTAATGCTCCACCTCCACTCTTAGCTAAGACAAGGAGGTATGATGTCCGTTTGACTGAACTGACCCACGGGTCACCCTTTGGCATGACCCCACAGAATTGGGCATCACTCAGAGGAGATGGGTTACAGAGTGATTAAGGAAGTGAGATCCTAGACATTAGTTATTTTCTCTGTGACGTACATGAGATTAAAGACTGTTTCCCCCTTTTCTGGAAAGTTTCTAAATTCCAGTGCAGCCCTGAGTAGGAAATTCTGGGGCAAATGGCTAAGGTGTAGTTCCTTTAGCTTGGCAGAATGGGCATGCCCCAGGGAGCACAGACTTGGAAGGAAAAAGGATACAGTGGTGGTGTTTTTTGCAGTACTAAGGTTGTGGTCTGAGATATTAATATAAGACCTGGGTGCTTCCAAGTCAGAGAGCTGCTCAGCCCTCCCTGGGCTCAGCCCTCCCTGGGCCGAATGCATCGAAGCAGGAGTTCGGTTGGTATGTGCCCCAGGCAGGGGCTCTGCCTGCTCACCACTGACCCTGGAGCAGCTTTTCATCCAAATGTGGCGGGTTGGACTGGGGACCTTAAAGAGGTACTTTAATGAGATATAAGGTAAGGCAGGCGACCAATGGTGATTTCCAAGCAACTGCATTTGGGGCCAGCTGCTGGCCGGATTGATACTTGCCCTGATCAATAGTAAAGGCCTTCTCACCTATGGCTGCTTGTTTTTCACATCCCAGGTTACTCGGTGGGGAGCCCTGCAGGTTATGGAATGATTCGCCTGGGATGGCTCTGTCAGCGTCAGCCAAATCCTGGAAGACTGGACCTCTGTCCACCTTGCCTTTTCTCTGTGAAGGGGTGGCCTGCAGTGGACAGCAGTCAGTGTGGTTCCGTGTACATGTGAGGTGTGTTTTACTTCATACCTTTCAGAATAGCTCAGAATTTTGGTACACAAATATTATAGACCATCAGCATTGCCTAGGAATTTGTTAAAAATGCGAAATCTCAGGCTCCATTCCAGACCTGCCGAGTCAGTTTTCAGCAAGATCCACAGTTGACCCAACATGCAAATTCAAGTCTGAGCTGCGCTGGTCTGACAGTCACTCCAGGTTTCTCAGCCTTCATCGTGCTTACCTGAGAGCTCCAGGGGCGGGAAGTGCCTGCAGGCACTGGCCTCGGCTGTGAAACGGATCCTCAAAAACTCAATTATCTAGACAAAATTAATGCAAAAATACTTGATGAAGAAAATGTCTACTTTTAAAATAAAGGCAATATGGGCATTACTAATTTTTCCTTTTTCTCCTTGCTATAATACTAATAGATATGCACTATTTTATAAAAATGCATGTTAGATGGCATCCTATTTGGAATCAACAGCAAGACATGATCAAGAACAGCAACAGCAGTAAAGTCAGGGGAAGAGTTTCTTTATTTTTTATTATGGAAAATGTCGAACAAACGTAGAAAGAGGAGCGTGATGAGCCCACATGTATCCATCAGACACCTTTAGCAACCGCTGATCATGGACGCTCGTTTCACCACTACCCTTCCGTTCCCCACCCCATCCCGAACCCCAGTGTGTAGAGGGGAAATTTAGGATGTCATTATATATATATATATATATATATATATATATATATATATATATATATTTCAGTATGTATTGCTAAGAGAAAAAAAAAACTCTTTAAAAGTCTAATCACAGAACTAAAATAATAATGTTAAACTATCATCAAATATCCAATCAATGTTCTACTCTATTTGAGTGTCTCCTATTTCTTTTAAGCATTCTGTTTGTTTGAATGAAATCCCAAGTAAGACTGAATAAGGATCCACGATATTCTGTCTGGTTGATATATTACCTAATTCTTTTCTAATCTCTAGGTTCCTCTTCCATCATTTTCTGTTCTTATTTATTAATTGGAGGAATCAAGTATTTTGTCCTATCAAGTTTCCTGTCAAGTTATATGCTTCAGTACTTAATTACCATCTGGACATACCCAGTAGAACTTAGCACACATGAAAGCAGGGGCTTGGTTTAATTTGTATTGTTGTTTTCCCTGAGCCCTGATGAGTGCCCGGCTTGTAATGAGGTGTTTAGTAAATATTTGCTAATTTAGTGAACAAATGAGTGGCAATTCACCCACATAATGTAATATTGTGCAACAATTCAAGTAAGGTTTAATAAAACTTTTTTGACATTGAATACTACTTCTATATTAAGTGAAATATCCAGAACATTGAACTGTATAAACAATATGAGCCCAATATTCTTTCATTATTTTCAGTATTTCTTTATCCTGGGAAGAGTGTTAAGGTTATTTTTTAAAATCAGTCTTAAAATTTAAGTCTGCAAAGAGGGGAGAAGTTGATTATGTTGGAATATGTATGTAAGATAAATGAGATTAAGGTTTCTATCGCTTTCCTTTCCTTCCTAGAGTAGGCTAATCACCTTTCTGCGGTTGTAGGCCAAGTCTCCAGGGCCACTGAAAAGCTGTTGCCCTGTGAACACTGTGGGGTAAAATTACTGGTATGATAACCACACAAATTATTATCCAGAATGGATCACTTTGTAGAATGAAAGGGAGTACTATTAAAAATTACTCAAGAACCACAAACAAAAAGTGGGGCTGTCTTGGGAAGAACTAAGCCATGTGGTCACCATGGTTATTAATGATACCCATGAGAAGTGGCCTGTCCCCGTTCCCTTCTAATAAACAAACAAATAAATAAATGGCATGGCTATGGGATTTTCAGATCTTCAGGACTTCAATCATCTTGCCAGAAAATGTTTTTTAAAACAATTCCCACATAGCCAGTGGTATCTAGAAGATACTCTTTATTTGGAGTTTTATCCGTAATGCTGAGCAATGGAGAGGAATGACAGCGAATATTCTGGAACAGAGCAGGCTGCCATAAATGCCCGTTTGTTTGGGGAGGGTGGGAGCTGCATGCAGGCTGCTCACCGTTGTTGTCGCTGACTGCAGGTGTTGAATATTCAGCAGAATGACTCGCAACTTGCTCAGTTCCCTTTCCATCAACCAGTCTGGGTTTAATAATCCACCAGAGTTTAAATAAAAATCTGTCATATTAACTAGAAACTCAATTCATGGCAAAGCTCTTGACATCCATGTGGGTCATTAGAATAGGGTTTTAAAGCTTTCTTTTATTTAAATATTGGGATCCTGAGCACAAATAGCCAGCATAGCTCTGTGCAACTCACATAGGGCTGTACTCTTCACCTAGAGGCGTTTCTTTAGCACCAAGGTGCCTGGCTTTTTGGATGCTGAAAAAAAAAAACACTAGAGAAAATATCCGAATAAGGGGTTAACAACTGCTGATCAGTCACTGTCCTTGAGTGTGGGAAATGCCTGTGTTCAAGGAGTGAATGCGGTTACACTGTATCCCCTCTGGTCCTCATGTGGTTTACAACACCCTTGCTATTAATAAAATAGGATTGAACGGAGTTGAATGAAAATTCTCATTCAATTAAAACTATAAGAAGCGTACTGCTGATAATGCTTATTGTTCTTAATTCTTTTATTCATTCAACAGTTATTTATTGAGCCCCATTTGCCGGGCACTGTTCTAGATTCTGGGTGCACACAAGTGAACAATGCAAAGCCTCTGTCCTCATGGGATTTTCATCAGAACAGAGTGTTGATGTAAGAAATGTCCAAACCTGTAGAGAATTTGTATGCACTTATTTGAGCCAAACTGAAGACAGTTGCCAGGAAGCAAAAGTCTCAACCACTGAGGAACTGGTTTGGGAAATGGCAGTTTTACCACTTATTTTATGCATCAGAATAGAAGAGAAGACACAAGGGGGTTATATGAAATCTATTGGTGATAGATTGAGGAGGCAGAGGAAAGCAAAGCAGGAAAATCCCTGAGACTGAATAAAAAGTAAAATGGAGAGACACATGCTTCTTTGACATTGGTGAGTACAGGATAGTTAACAATGAACATTTAAACACATAAAGATGATATGCAGGGTACAAGATAACAATGAGAGGTTCTGTGGTTCGTGTTCTGGTGGGGGATTGTGCCCTGAGGGGTCTGGAAAAAGGGGATCGTCACTGACATTCCAAAGCTTTGTTATTGTAGATTAAAAAATGCAATAGACAGGCTCAGTTAAGGTAAAGACTGACCTTTGTCAAGGAAGATACTGGCCTAGGACATGACTACCCACCATGCCTCACTTTTAGTTGAGAAGTTTTAAATTCGAACCATCCTTTGTGGTTACTTTAGGTCCCTGAGTTTGTAAGCCACCACGCAGGCCTCCCCTGAGCTTGTCAGGTTTAATATGTGGCCTCTTTTTCATCCACAAACAAAAAATAAATACATAGTATCAATTAAAATGACAAGTAGTGGTAGATACAGTAAAAGAAAAAAATTGAGATAAGGGACTCGGTGAGAGGGGTGTTATATGGTGTGGTCAACAAAGGCCTTTCTGGGGCAGCGGCATTAAGCAGAGCAATGGTGGGTGAGAGAGGAAAGTCGTTCTCCTATCCGGGCAGGAAATGGTAATAACACCTGTTAGAGTAGCACTGACTCATCAGTTGTCCTTGAGATCTCTGGAGTTCAAGTTTCCTAGAACTGAGAATTAGGTCACAAGCAGGAGGTCTGTATTTTCTTCCTAGATCCTCTTCTTGGTCCCCTGGTTCTTGAAGCAAGTTAACTTACATTTCAGAACCTCGGTTCTCTCATCCATAAATGGGCTAGTTGGACATCTAAATGTTGCCCAAACTCCCAGGGTACCATTGAATTCAACATCAATCCCTTCTCCCCCCACCCTCTGCCCAGTCAGCATATTTGAGTAACAGATGTACTGTTTATGTAATACATATTTGTCATTAAATAGATTCTTTAAAAAAATCTAAACTGATGTATTTTTTTCTGATTTATATTAGAATTTATTATTTTTCTTTTTAAATTAATTTATTTTTGTTACAGATGTTTCTCCTTTTTCTCTCATTGACACCCTCCTCCCCACTCCCAACAGCGCCCCCTTCACAGCACTGTGGTCTGTGTTCCTTGGCTACGCACACGTGCATATAAGTTCTGGTTTATCTCTTTCCGCCCCCAAAGGTTTATCAGTCTGATCCCTACTTCTATGTCTCTGGGTCTATTTTGTTCATCAGCTTATTTTGTTCATTATATTCCACAAATAAGTGAGATCATGTGATACTTGTCTGTCTCTGACTGGCTTATTTCGCTTAGCATAATACTCTCCAGGTCCCTCCATGTCATCTCAAAAGATAAGAGATCTTTCTTTCTTACAGCTGCATAGTATTCCATTGTGTAAATGTACCACAGCTTTTTTATCCATTCATCTACTGATGGACACTTGAGCTGTTTCCAGATCTTAGCTATTGTAAATAGTGCTGCTACGAACATAGGGGTACATATATTCTTTCTGATTGGTGTTTCAGGCTTCTTAGGATATATTCCTAGAAGTGGGTCAAATGGCAGTTCAATTTTTAACTTTTTGAGGTAACACCATAGTGTTTTCCACAGTGGCTGCACCAGTCTGCATTCCCACCAGCAGTGTACTAGAGTCCCCTTTTCTCCACACCCTCGCCAACACTTTTGTTTAATGATTTTAAACAGATGTATTTTTAAAGATTTCTATACCCAATTCCAATGTGGGGAGAGGAGGAAGATTTCCTTATCAACAAACAATTCTGGGACATCAGCTGGGTGTCCTCAATTCTGACACTTCTGACCTAGAGATGACATCATATTCCACAAGTTAAAGGCTAAGTTCTATGACCCCCACACCCGTTCAATCACAAACCCAGGTTATCACCTGTGCTTCTGACTGACTGAGTGTAATAGATCAGAGGTTCAATGTCCGCCTTCTTAGGTTTGATTTGTATGCTAGAGCAGTTCATAGAACTCAGAAACATGTTATTTGCTAATTACTGGTTTATTATAAAAGGATATGACTCAGGAACAGGCAGATGGAAGAGATGCAGTGAGAGGGCCTGGGGAAAGGCATGGAGGGCCTGTGCCTGTCTGAGGGCAACCACTCACCCCGAAGCTGCGCACGTCCCCCAACCCCGAAGCCAGAGAACCCTGCCCTTTTGGGTTTCATGGAGGCTTCCTTACATAGGTATGATTGATTAAGCCACTGGCTGCTGGTGATTGATTCAACCTCCAGCCCCTTTTCCCCCTGTAGGTCAGCAACCAGCCCCATCCTCAGCTGCAGCCCAGAAGTCATCATATTAACATAGCAAAAGACACTTTTATCACTCTCATCACTTAGCAAATTCCAAGAGTGTTAGGAGCTCTTCCAGAAAGGGGAAGAAGACCAAATATATATTTCTTATTATAATTCACAATATCACAATTTTAAAAGGAAACATTATGTCATTGCTATGAGTGGAAAGCTCTCCTTAATATTGAAAGTAACCGCACAGATAAATACATGGAAAGAAAATCATTACATTAAATTCTGGCCAGACATTTGCTGCTGAAGACTTTAGTTTTGAGGTCTTACTTCCTTTCCCAAAAGGACAGTTTACAGTGATTAGACATACGATCCCAACCTAGGCCTCACTTCACCAACCCCTATTTGTTCAAAATGTATTTATTGAAAATCCACAACAAACCAGGCTCTGGAATACATAGTGAAAAAGAGGAAGGCTTTGTTCCCTATGAGACTTACATTCTAGAGAGTAAATAGATTAACTGCAAATAAACAGAGCAAACATTGAAAAGAGAAAAACATCAGAACGTGATATGTATTCTTTTTTTTTTTTCCTCACTGGAGGACACTTTTTTGCATTTATCTTCAGATAGAGCGGGAGGGAGAGAGGGAGGAAGAGAGAAAGAGAAACATCGACGTGAGAGAGACACATCGACTGGTTGCCACCCACACGGGGCCGGGGACAAACTGCAACCGAGGTACGTGCCCTTAGCGGGAACTGAACCCAGGACTCTCTGGTCCACGGGCCGACGCTCTAACCGCTGAGCCAAACTGGCCAGGGCTTAAATAAAACGTTATTCGTTACACTTGTTAAAGACAGTGGGTGAGGTACGCGTTATTCAAGTGGAACTGCTGCAATGGGCTTTCCTAGCAGGGGACAGACTGGACTCAACTCCAACTTCAGCAAGGACAAGTGGGATTTACATCTTAGCAGCAGGTGGGGTCAGAGGATGCAGACTCAGGAGGAAACATCGGTGGTAAGGGGATTCTTGCTAGACTGACTCAGAGTTCTCGCTGGAGGCGGGCCAGGGTGATGAGGACAGCGCAGTCAGATGCTGAGGGTGGGGAATTCTGGCAAACTGCCTTAGCAGGATTCTTGCTCCACCTGGATTCTACAAAGACAGAGAGGGAAGGCTGACTGAGGCCTACAGGAACAGAAGACCCACAGGAGCCTGGTTAATGTTTGGTCAGAGGAGACAGTCTGTGTCACTCTCTGAAGCCTGACAGAGGGCAGTGTTGCCCACAGCTGCTTCAGATGGGTTGGTCAGGGAATGAGCCACCTGCGGGGGGAGTGGATTCCAGACAGAGGAAGAACTGGGTGCAGATTATCTGCTTAGCAATTGAAAGAGGACAACCTTTTGCCCTTGAAAATGTGTTGTTACTCAATGTCACTTAAAAGCATTCCTTCCAACCACCAGAGATGCAGAAACGCACTTTCCACACTTGAAAAACAATGGACTACTGGATCGAGTCCTCCTAGCCTGGGCCCAGGAGTCTCCATGCTGGTGATGAGATGGGTGGATTGAGGGTCTAGGCTGAGTCCCGCCCGCGCTGCAGTCCTGACACAGGCTGCAGGGTCACCTCCTAGGGCGCTTTGCAGCTGCTGTGCGGCTACTGAAGCAAAGCCTTCCAGGAGGTGAAAAGCCAGAGTTCCTTAAGTTTGCTCTGGATCTGAGGTTATCTTCTGAAGTATTGGCCGATGCTAGGAAGGTCCAGACAGTAGGAAAAAGCCCAAAGAACAGCAAAAACAATAATAAAATCATTCAGTTGTATGGCAAGTTATATATTTAGTTATTTTCTTATTCTAGGTCAATCTTTTCTAGAATTCTTGGAGGTATGCCAGACAGAGGTTACACGTGCCCACTGTGTAGATAAGGAGGACAGCCACAGAGATTAAGCAAACTCTTCAGAGCTAGCGAGCCAGAGGCACTTCGGTCTGCTTAGTGCATCGGGCTCAGTCTGAGCTGAGTGTGGATTAGAACATCCAGGGAGGACCCCAGTCCCCTCAAATCGCAGTCCAAAGCATTATAAAGATACTGTCACCACCTGGGGGTGGGGAGTGAGAGAAGATAACCAGAGGAATTCTCATGCATTTCTGGTAGTTTGGAATGCTATATGACACAGAACATCAAGTGAAGAATTCATTTTTCTTTACCTGTCCATCCCTATATTCCTGCTCCTAGTATTTTCTCAGCACAGATTCTATGTTGGGAATCCACAGAGAAAAAAGGACAAGATGGGTGCCCCAGGGGGCTGATCAGTTTGCTAGGTCAGCACCATTACACGGACCTCTTCACTAATTCACGAGAGAGAAACTTGAAAATTATATTTCCAAGCACTATATTTCTTTCACATTTCAGTTAGTACTTGAAAAAAGAAAAAAGGAGAAAATTATCATAGCATAAAATAATTTCCAATTTCCTGAGTGCTAAATGAAGTAAAAATGTGGTTAAACTCATCAGAAATGTTATAAAAAAAAAGTGTTCTAATGAAAATTATATGTCTTCAAATCTAAATGTTTTCAAAGAATTATGTCTGTAAAAGAAGGAGCACCATTGTTTCAACAAATGAGCAAAAATACATCAAATATGAAAGTCCTTATATTAGAAATGTCAATGTTTGTGCAATTCTTGACAAGCTGTAAAGCAAAATTAATTTTAGACTGCAGTGAAGAATAAACAGCATTTTTTGAGCAAAAGGAGCTGCAGCCCAGGAGACACAGGTTCAGGTAGCAACCTAAACTGTGTTCCACCCAGACAAAGCCTTTTACAGAGAAAATTCCTGTCCAGGTTCCCAATTAGGTCCATTTTATGTAAATGAGGTATCCAAATTGTGTAGTTCTGATTGGTTGGTACAGATGCACAAGAGGATACAATCTCTGTAGTTCTGATTGGGTGGGGCAGGTCTCATTCTGTTAGTAGAAAGATGAAACCTGGGTTTTCCTGCAGTGGTTGACCCATTCCGGTGTAACAAGCCGGGCGCGGTGCTGAAAGCCAAGAGCTCAGTCTGAGAGTCTTCCCAGCACAGAGCCAGTGAGGAGCCCTGTCAGCAAACGGCTCCTGTTATTCGTGAAACCTGGGCCCTCAGTTCACCATGAGGTGTCCATCTCAGCAGATTAATTCCTTCTTGGGGTTCACATCAAGTGAATATTTCTTCTTGGGGGTCACAAAGCTTATCCAGTTTTAAATACCATTTGATATATCGTTTCTGTCTAATTAAATATAATTCATAATCTTGTGAGTTTATTTTCTTCAGTAAGACATTTACAAGTTATCTTACCTGTTGCCTTGCCAGTATTATGCAACATAATGTTGTCCATGTAAGTGAATCACTGATCAGATCATTTGTTTTATTTAAAAAAATTTTTTTTTTGGTGGTAGGAAACTGTCCATCAACACCACTTCCCTGCAACTAAACTAACCTGTGCTACACTGTGTTCTGTTATTGGCTCAGGATAGAGAAATGAGACAGTCACTGATTTTGAGGGGGAAAAGAGGGTCATGAGGTGGCAACTTCTTCCCTTACATTTGTTCTGCAACCTAGGACTGGGAAAAGAATACAGATGCTAACAATATAATTGCTACCTTGTATTAAGTGGTTGCCACTGCCCTCTCCTAGGAACTGTTAGTGCCTCCAGAAACATGATCTCATTCATTCCTCATTACCCCTGGCAACACAGGGATTGTTATTTGCATTGCACGTTTGTGGAAAATGAAGTTCAGAGAGATCGAGATACCTGCCTAAGGTCACACAGCAAGTAGGTATTAGAGCCAGCCTTTATACATAGGAGTTATTGAATGTCACACCCAACAAGAGGTGTATTGCTTTCATTCCGCAGCTGAAGATTTGAGCTCCTCACAGGCTGAACCTTCGGCTAGTGTTGCCTCTGTGAGCCTGTGAGAGATGACCAAGTAATGGTGACCAGTTGATAGAAGTGACAAAGAACTATAAAGCCATGTTTAAATGTATACAAACACCTAGAATGAAGAAGGCCCTATGAAGAAGATGGGTAGCCTCTAATCATAAAAAAAATGATAAAATGAGTAAGCCTGCAAGATGAAAATTCAGTTCTAGCTCTTACTTCCAGGCCACTGGGACCTGACAGACTTCCAGCAATGACTTTTTTTTTTTTTTTTTTAACACAATTTAAATCCCATAAAGAAAATGAAACATCAAGCTTTTTCTCCATGAAACATAATACAAACAGCTATAAAATGCCTAATTGGTTTCTTTTATATTTGATTTTCAACATTCATGTTGTAGAAAGATGCAAACCCCAGCAGAAACAATTCACAGTCCTGTCCCATGTATTGTTTTGGACCCGAAAGGCAGGTTGGGCATTCAGACGTGTGACTGGGCCCTGTCGTTCAGCTCTGTGAGCGGCTGCTCCAAGTAATAACTGAACCCTTGGAGGCTGGGGAATGTCCATCCCAAGTCTCACTGCCAGTGCCTCAGCTTGGTCACTGTCGATGAAGAGTCCTCTGCTGCTGGCTCTTGCATCCACGTTTCAGGAATGAGGCCCTTGACCAAGGTGGGGAAATGGGATCCGGTGCAAGCTTTGGAGAGCCGCTTAGCCTCTCTGGTCTCCAGTTCCCTTTAGTGTAATGGGACTGTAGCATGTACTACTTTGTCTTCTCAAAGGAATGAGGTCAGTGTTTCATATCTAGTACATTCTCTCCCCTGTAGTATGAGCTCAAAGAAGTCTCACTAATTGAATAAAAGTATTAGTGAATTAATTAATATTCCCTTCTTAGTTTTTAGTGCATTTGACACACAAGGATAAGGTTTATGCTTACTAATTATCCTTATTAATAAAACTAAACTAAAGTCAGCATTCCTCTTCAACACCAGAGGGGCTCACTTCACCACGTTTAAAGTTGGGAGTGAGCAGCGAAACCCACAGAAACAGTCAGTCCGAGACTACCTCTACCATCTGCCGGCTCCTGCTCCCCCTGCCCAGTCCTGCTGGGCAGTGAGCTGGCAGCAAGTCCATATTTCGGGTTAGCTGCTTGACGGTTCCTTCCTGCTGTCACGCAAGGCCCCCAACTTACACGTCCTACCCAACCTTAATTCGACTTCCTTCCACCAAACCCATTTCTTTTAAATTCACAATCCCAGGTACCAAGATCACAATCCAATCAATGTCTCAGGTAAGGAAGCTGGAAATCACACTGGCATTCTCTGATCGGTCATCAAATCCTGAAAAATCTGTCACTCATTCAGGAAGCGTTGGTTGTACACCTATTATATGCCAGGCACCTCGCACAGAACTGGGCATACAAGACAACAAGATCCTTACCTCTCTCTCTCTCTCTTTTTTTTTTTTTTTTTTTGCTATTTAATAACTTTATTCGACAATCAGCATTTAGTTCTCATCCACCTGAACTGTTTGTAGATTTTTGAAGGTGGTGACAGGTACATAAGTAACCAACATTTGGAGCTTGTTTGGTGACTCTTCATCCTCATTTCACTCTCTGGAAAGCTGTACCCAAATATGGTATGGGACATTCCTTATTCTTTGGGCCCAGAAGCTTCGTAGAGCCTGGCGTCCGTGCGCACGTCTGGAGTCCCCATCTCCTTCAGGGCAAGTTTCCGGATCTCTGAGTGCCGAGGGGCACGTGTCCTGAAACCCACTCCCCGGACGCGCTCATGGCGTTGGCGTATTCTCTGGTCACGACCTCGCTGATGGCAGAAAGGCCCTCCTTCTCGCCAACTTTCTTTGCAGGAGCCACTCTGCCCAGCCCAAGTGGGAAAGGAAGAGCTTGAGGGATTGTGGGAGAGGGAGCCGGCCCCTGCCTCTTGAAGCTTACACTCTAGTGGGGCCAGCAGACCCACAGACACAGGAGAAGCCAGTAAGCAAAGTGAGTTTAAAGAGTTGTAACTGATACAAAGGAAACCAACAAAGGTGACCTACTTCAGAGGGAAAGGGGGCACGTTTTGTCTGCACAAGGACCTGACAGATGGCCAGTGAGGCTGGAGCACGTCACTGAGAGGAGACTGGAGTAAGGTGACGTGGGAGAGTGTGCAGGGCCCTGCCCATGCAGAGCGATAAAGGAAGAGAACTGGAATGTGCTCAGACTTTGGGAAGCCAGTGAAGAGGCTTCCGCTCTGCAGTCATGTGATCTGAGTCACGTGTCCCTACTGCTCTGGCTTCTTTGGGAGAAGAGGTTGGAGGTAGACAGCAGCTGTGAGCCTGCTTTGGTCTCCAGGTCAGAGACGATGGCGGTCGACCCACTGATGGCAGCGCAGGAGCAGAGCTCTGCCTCTTTTCCATCCTCCATTTACTGAATTATCTAATACTCCTTGTATTGCATTTTGGCTTTCATTAAAATCCTCCCGGCATGCCTCTAGGTTTATATGCTCCTAATCTGTCCTCCATACTGCCTGCCAGGTAGACTTGGCCACTCTTCTGCTCAGAGATCCCAACTCATTCTTCATTGTCCTACAGTTTTTCAAAAGGAGATGAAGGGTGTCACACAGTTACCTCAAGGCAATTTCAAATACTGCTGACCAGGTCCCACCTGCCACACAGAGCAGTATTCTCTGGGCACCAAGCAGTGCAGATAATCTGCTCTCCTGTCCCAGCCATTCCCGGGAACAATGGCCTATCACACATAATTTAGCTAAGCACGAGTTCTGTCCAGCAGCTGCTGCCCTGGGCCTAGCCTCCATTCATGCCAGCGTCTCACCTGCTCCTGTTATACCTTTTCTGCATTTTGTTCCCTCAATCCTGAAGGAGAGGAAATACCCTGTTACCTTGTTTGGGGTGGCGGGTAAGCATACAAGTAAGTGGGTGATTATAAGACAACAGGATAGGTATTTTGGAACAGGTTTGGGAAGATTTAAAGGTGTCAAGGAAGGTAAGATTCATTCTGCACAGGGCTCCAACTAGCGCAGGGCCTGAAAAATAAGATTTTGATAAACAAATGAATGGTGAATGTCAGCAACACCCACCACTCAAGGACAAGAAGAACAGAGCAGTGCTCCTTCTTTTAGCTCAATCGCAGTCATGAAGCAGTGATTGCTTTATACAGAAATAAGAAGGACCACTGAAACTAAGATTGCTTTTAAGGCAGTATGTTTCAAATGAGAAAGGACTCCACTAGTCGGAAAAGACATTTTATTTCCAAGCTTCTAAGAGGGTTCTACAAACAATAGAGGCTTAAAGTAAAAAAAGAGAAGATTAAAAAGGAAAAAAAAAAAGAAAAACAAGTATTTTTTAACTATTTAAAAGTAGATAGCCTTTTTTTAAAAAAACTTAAACATAAAAATGTGAAAACATACTTGTCAAATACATTTATAGAAAAAAAGATCATCCATGGTGTCAGGGTTACTTATAGCTGTAGACTTGTTTAAGTGCTATTCATATTCCTTTTGAGTTATTTCTTCGTTTCAAATTCATTTGGAGAGCTGTGCAAATCTAGCAAAATATTCTTTGGATTACAAAAACTATATAAAAAATGAACAAACCTGCAATCATGGAAGTATTGAGAATGTGCAATCCTTCACTGAAATGAAAGATTCCAAACTGACATTGTCCACAGAATTTATTCCACTGAAGTGTTCAGACAATTTGATTTAAATGTGAAGTAAAATGGAAGTGAGCACTTTCATAGAAACATGTTTCTTTGTACGCATTTTGACGCAGTCATAAAAATAGTATGTAGCAAGATATCAAGAAATGCTTCAAAGAAACTTTCACAATAAAGTAAAAAAAAAAAAAAAAAAGAAAAGAAAAATCACGAAGTCTAAAAATTGTCTATAATCCAAGAGCAAGCACGTGCCCTGTGTATAGGGGGAAGGGGGGAGCAGTTGCAGCATGACTTTGTGTCGTCTTTCCCCGAGTAGCGCTACCTTTTTTACCTTTGGCCCCACTGAGCAGGTGAGATGTCCTTCACAGAAGTCCCCGTCCCTGGCAGCTGGATGGGGCTGCAGGAAACTGGAGGCATATTCAGGCATCAAATGGCGTTGACCCTCAGGACCCACCAAGGTCCCTGTCCTCCTTCTGAGCTATGGCCCAAAGCGCATCTTAAAACAAAGGTTTGTAAATGAATTGCTCTTTCTTTCATCAAAATTTAAAATACCGCCTTATTATAGGAGAAGTTAAAATTAGGAAGAAAAACAAGCAGTTTTAACTGTCATAGACAATTTTGATAGCCTGGCAAGATCAAAGTAAGGGAAAATAGAATAACATTGGAGATCTGATAAGTACTCGTGGCAAATTTATATTTTTGACTCTTCACACCCCCAACCCACAAATGCTCCGTATGGGGCATAAACTACATCTTGAACTTTAGAGTTCTGATAATTTCATTCCCTCAAGGATTAATCTCTCATAACCACCAAATTACTGATATACAAGGCAAATCTATATGATATAACAAGTATTGCAAAATGATAGACTGACCTAGATCTTTCGCATCCTACTTTTTCGAAAGGTGTGTGCGAAGAGAAGCCAGGAAGCTGACACTGAGAATGTACAAAGCTTTACACGATGTTACAGAATCTTATCTGAAAACACATTTGCAAAACATATTTTAAATAAACAATAAAAGCAGCAGACTATAACAGATCATAAATAGGGTTATTAAAAGATCACAACATCTTGAATTAGAAATATAAATGGGTCATTAGAAATACTTAATTTTTCCAATGTTAAGAATCAAACCCAGAATTAAAAAAGAATCTTTTTTTTATTTCAAAGGTTGCTTCTTATATTGAAGCTCATATTAAAGCAACAGTACAATGTTCATAAAATATAAGTGTGATGCCGTAACATTTCTTACATGTCAGAATACTGATATTTGTATGTATACTAAAATAAGAACTTTAAAATTGTACAAATAGATACATTAAAAATGACATAGAAATAGGGCGCCTCTCACTGAAACAAGACCAAACGGTATCTGGCACGTATTAGTTTAAGATGAAAGTAGAAGCAAAAAGATTTACAAGAATCAGCAGTAACAAGATTGATGCTCAAGAGACATAATTGTACATTGTATTGTACATACATTGTATGGGTTTAAGCTGGCTGAATATTATATATTTCAAGTTTAAAAATGCACTACTTATAGAGTGTCCAGAGTTTAAGGCGAAATTACAGCTCAGAACTGTTGTCCTTTCTAGTTTTGTGGAAGCTTCTTTGACAAATTAAAAAAAGAAGAAGAAGGAAGAAGGACTTAGATGTTCATAACACAGAAACGATTTCCCTTCATTGCAAGTTCACCATTAGACTTCTCCTTCACTTAAATATTTTGTATGCTAAGTGGTTTTCCTCCAGCGAAGCCGATAAACAACTCCAATATTTGCCTTTTTGTGAGAAAAGGTACTTCACAGTATTTACCACTTTGATGTCTTTGCAGTTTATTAAATGCATCCTCTCTGTAAAACTTAGCTTGTTGAAATGAACCTTCCCTTGATTTAAAAAAATACCTGTTTACATATCTTCTAGATTCTTCAGAACGCCAGACACAGTTCTTAAGGCCAAATTTGTATCATTATTGTTAAGAGTCGTCATCAAAAGTGTCTTTGGAACCGTATAAGTCCGCTAGTTTCTTAAAACGAGGTCCCCAGTTTTGTAGGTAGTCATAGTCCAAGTCTGAATCTGTGGTGGCAGACTCTAGGGAGCTCAGGGACCCGGCCACCGAGCCCCTGCCTTCGTAACCGTAGATTTGGATGGAGTCATAGGGAGGGGCGGTTGGGTCATTATCTGCCTCTTGTATTCTTGTGCTGATGAAGTCGTCAACATCCACACTGTTGGGCGCTGGCCGGAGCCCAGGTCGAGGCATGTACTGATACTCGGGTTTTATGTCTTTGCGAGGGATAAACCCATTGATACCATCAGGATTCTGGAGGGTGGCGATATCAAAGGCTTCTGTGTCTTCCTCCCCACCCCCTTCATCGTCATAGGTAATGATGTTCTCACGGACATCTTCTTCTTCAAAGACGATGAGTGGTTCTTTCTTTTGCCTCCTCAGGGTCACAAACAACACTACGATGACTACAAGGAAAGAGAAGGAAAGTGAGGATAGATTAAGCCCAGTCTTCCACGATTCTATCCCCAGGGGAATTCTGCACAGAACTGGGAACCAGTCTACGAAATGAGGGCTTTACCTGGAATCCCCACAGGTGTGCAAAACCGCCCTCTACCTGGCTCTTCCTCTGCACAATGCTGCCAGGACAATATTATATACAAACAAAGCAGCAAGTTAGAGCTATTTTGAACTTTTTACAAATGAATCTGACACTGTTTAGAAGTCATCTTCCTAAGAATTAGGAAGACTCTAAATATGTGATCTGCAGCCTCTTAAAAATGGCTGACGCCAGTTTCTCTTTGCAAAGGCAGCTCCCTCTCTGAGGTTACGAATACGCACATTCAGAGACCTCAGGTCCTACCTTTCTATAGGCGGTGAAGCCCAGCTCCTGCCCAGAGCTCTGGGGGTGGCAGCAGCCTCGACCTACTCTATCTTAATGAGAAATGTTGCCATAAGCATGGATCCTCTTCAAACCACCACACACAGGAGGGAAAGCTTATAAAGCCCCCGAGAGACAAGTCTTCTCTTGTTTGATTGAATACAGGAAAACAGCATCAGCTGGAGGACCAGATGAAGCATCTCTGTCCCTTCCCCTCTTTCGGAAGGGATCCCACTAAGCTCAGGCAACCTGGGATGAGTGAGCAGAGATGCTTATGGGGAAAGTTCAGACAAGGCTTAATTCTTTATCTATCGCCCCCTAACAGGGGCTTCTACACTGTTCCATTAGAACACTCTGCAGCACCGGAGGAAATGTTTGTGGCTGAATCTGGCAAGCAGTCTGAGAGCCCCTCTGGGTCACCATCACCCTGGGATGCAGTCAGGAATCTTGCACCTGCCCAGACTGTACCTGGCCCCCACTGCTCACCAAGCAGGATCCTTCCTCTGTGTCTTCTTCTTGACAACACCTTTGCCCAGACCACTCCCTTTCATTTGTTTTGCTTGGCTGACTGTCTTATCCTTCATCACAGAAACCTTTCCTCACATCCTGTCCTCACACCAGATCGAGCTACTAGCACCTGCTCCATGCACCAAGCTGCCCACTCTCCTGCCGTCATCATGATCTTTATCACATGGCTCACACATCTGGCTCCCCAGCCAGACTATGAGTTTCTTAGAGATCTTTTGTGTTTTGCATGCAACAGCCACCTACCCCAACCTCTGTCACCAGCAGGAAAACTCTTTCAGAACATGACTCTGTCACATCCTCTAGGAAGATAGATGTCTCTGACCTTCGCAGTCAATGTCAGGCACTTTCTACTCTTGCGTCCCAACATCTTTGGTTCACAGTCCTATCATGGCACCCACCACGTGCCTCTGTAGTCTGTCTGTTCAGACATATTCTCCTCGACAGATGATGAACTTATTAAGCCCTGAGATCTCGTACAGGTCTTCTCTTCAGCCCCAAGGGCCAAACGCAGGGCCTGGTACCCAGACAATGGCCAGGAACTCTGCGGAACTGAGCTCACTGGCTCTCCCCTGTGCAGCTGAACCCCATTAATTCATTCAGTGGAGAACTAAACACAGAAAAGCATCACCTTGGTGTCAGCCATACTAGGATTTGAGTCTTGATTTTTGTCACTCACAGGTTCTGAGAAGCTGGGAGAACTGTTCTAACCTTCCTGGGCCAGCAGTGGTAGACGCCATTAGCCTCAGTGCCCTTCTCTGATTACAGAGTGAACCACAGACGGGGAAAGGGCAGAAGAGGGGCACCTAACTCAGTCTGCAAGTGCTGAAACAGCTTCTCAGGGGTCCCCATAACCCGAGGTATGAACCCAGATATTACATATGATAATTAGAGAAGTCAAGATCCAGCTTCAGCCGGGTGACCTTTGTCCAGTTCCCTGAGTCCTTCACACAGTCTTTTGCCTCATGATTTTTCTTTCTGCCTCTAATCCTTCTCCCTCCTCCTGTAAGCAAACCATCACTCATATCCTAGGTCTCTGCCCAGATTCCTTTTCTGCAAAACCTTCTCTGGTGTCCCCCCGCGGCACCCCAGGCGACTTCTGCTGTGCAGTCCTGTGATGCCTGGCCACCTGCTCATCAGCCTTCCCCCGCTCTGCTCTAACTGCTTGTTAAGTTGTCCACCCCCCCACACACACTGTTCCATAGAATGCACGAGAGCAAGAACCGCCTCTTTGTCGCAGATTATATCCACAGTGTACGGCATAGTCCTGGTGACCAGCCTGACCTCCAGAAATATGTTTCAAGGATGGGCACGTAGTAAGGCCCCTCCTGCAGGTGACCAGCTGGGAGGACCCCTTACCCAGGAGAATGACGATGCAGGCCAGGATGGCGATCAGCGCCCCCGTGCTCAGGCCGGCGTTCAGGATGTAGGCCTCGGCGTTGCAGGACAGCAGTGCCCCGTTCACATCGCACCCGCAGACCTTGATGGTGAGGGTGTTGGTGCTGCTCATGGGTGGGATTCCACCATCGCTGATCACGATGGGCAGGAGGTACAGATCCTGCTTCTGCCGACTGAAGCCCCCACGCCGGGCATACACCCCCGCGGTGCTGTCTGTTGGAAGAGGGGAGACGAGGTGCTGTCAGAACCCGAGCACACGAATCACAGCCTGGACAAGTTTGCATTCAGCCTGCTGGGTCTGAGGTGCTCTTCTCATGGCCCAAGGTTAGCACACAGCCTCCCCACTTGCTCTTTACTCTGGGTTGTCTCTAGACGCGGTGGTCACTTGGTGTGATGGAATCACAGAGTAACCTCCATGTATTTGGGAACAAAACTCAGAAGTTGGCTCTTTTTTATTTGGTGGGTACAGAATGCCTTCATTGGCATGGTAACCACACCGTTTTCTATGTGGGCATTGTCTTTTCTGGTCAAATACAAGCAAGTGTGAGCTTCAACTGCATAGTATATATAGTACAGGACATAAAAAAATACATAAGTGAGTGTGAATAAAAAACACAAAAATGCCTTCTTTCCCTTCTTTGCACTTTCCAGACTTCATGATAAACCTTTGGCCAGTTTTTGTTTACTTGTTTTTTTCAGAGATTTCCTGTCCACCCTCCAACCTTGCCCAAACTGTGGCCCAATCCCGAGCCCTAAAGGAAAATGTCTTCTGTATCTTTTATACTTTACAAAAGCCAGCAGCAGGTTTGTAGTTTCTCTGAAATTCAAGCACCACCAGGACCCAGTCACCCCTCCTGCTTAAAACGACTCCAGATTTCCCCGCTGCCCACAGCACGGACACCTACACGGTCAGCCACCAGACAGCGCCCGATCCAGGCCTGCTCCTGCCCCGGGCTCACTCCAGCCCTCCCCACACGGCCGAACCAGCCTGGCCTGCCGACACCCCGGTCCCAGCACAGCACTTTCGCAGGCCTGCCTTTGCCCGCTGCTCTCATGCCCCCAGAGCCATGCCTTTGATCAGGGCAGGTGAACTCCTCGGGCCGCAAAATTGAATCCAAAAGCCATTTCTCCAGGAGGGCCTTTCGAGACCTCTCCCATCACCGCCTCTGTGACCCGTAACACTGTCTATTCCTGTAGAAATCAGTACCCCACTGCTCTGTCACTGACGTCACCTAGACCACGAACTTGGGGGAGAACAGGGGATTTCATCAGATTCATCTCAGCCGCTCCAGTGCCAGGCACACGGCAGACAGTCAATCAACATTTGCGGAACGGACGATGTGCCTGTGTTCTGGGAAAGGTCTGCCCCAAACTCCAGATGTTAGCTTTCATGTAGTTCTCAATCTTTTGTAACCTATGCCCCCAAATGTTTCCTCATGATCTTTTCTGCACCTCTCTCCACATCAAAAATATGTTTCCCAGGAACACTGGTGTTATCAAACAGCTGAAGTTTTGAATATGCTCCATCAAATCACACACACACACACACACACACACACACACACACACACACACATCCTCCGTGTGGCCTGCCTCCATTTGTGAGTGAAGCATCAGTAATTTATTGCAATGTGAATCGCCAACACGATGGCCCAATAGCTTGCAGGCTTTAAAAGGATCGACAGTACCATGAATTAGCTCTTGTCATAGGACAAAATACCTTAGAATCTCAAAATTAGATTGATATGTTTTAGGTTAAAGGAAATGTAGTATATTCTCTGTGAGAGAAAACACACATATCAAGGGCAGATTCAGTCTCCTTTAGGGGTGAGCAGATACTTGGAGCAGTGCAGGAGGTGAGCTGTGTGCACACTGGCTGGTGGCAAGCCTCATGATGACAGAGTCCCTGCCCTTCCCTGCCAACCTCTCAATCAAAGCAAGGCAGAAGAGTGAGCCCTCGTTCCTATAGTTTCTCAATTTTGTGTGACTGACATCCACTGCTCTTATCACCAGATAAAAATTATATATACTATGAAAAAAATAAAAAAGTAAAAATAAACAGGTCAAATAAAATGTTAACTGTAAATTCAGTTTCCTGACTATTTTGACCTATTCTAGGCTATACCACTATTCTATGCTTAACAATTATTAAAAAGTAATTTATGTACCTATAATCAATTATTTCAAAATATGTTATTTTTTCCTTCTCCTAATCTCTTTGGAGTTCAGTAAGACCTTTGCAAATTAAGTTCCAATATCCACCCCCATTTTAATGATCTGAAATGTCACTAACAATATCATGAATAAAAATGAACATTAAAAATTTAAGAAGGAAAGCAAATCAGTAAAAGTGCTTGATTAAAGGTAACTCTGATATGGATGACATCCTCATGGACTTAGTGTACCTCTTGGGTGCCACCCTAGTGCTCATGGTGTTGGTTTGGAGATGTGAGCTGAGTGTTTCTGGCATTTTAAACCTGGGGAACCACAATTTAAATCTGTTCTCCAGTGCGCCGTCCATGCAAGACTGTCCCTCCAGATCCCAGCAGGCTGGCTTACACATGAAAGTCAATGAAAATCAAACACTGATGGAAAACGCCGATCTGAGCAGGACACCAGCCGGTGTATTCAAGATGCCGCTCACTCGGAACAGCTGAGCCCTCTCAGACACACTGAAACTATGCCACGACAGTTCATCCAAGCGCCCGCTGACTGGAGCACTTACAGTCTCTGAGGGATAGAGCAGTAGAATCTCAAGAACTCTTTTTTAATCTCTTCTAGTCAAATACTTTTTATATGGATTTTAAGATTAGCTGAAGAAGTAGCAAATAAAGGACTGGGGGTTTCTTCTTGGGTAACATACGCTTTAGAAGGAGTCATGTCCCCATTTATAGCCTCTCTTGCTGTGCTTCCAGAGGGCCCAGGGATCCTACCAGAAAAATCAGCACCCAGTGTTGAGATCTTCCAGGGCCGGAAAGTCGGTGAAGGGTGAATGTGGGGAAACGTGGAACCAGCCTGGCTGGTACCTAGATGCTCCATGGAGCCTGAGTGGAAAAATATTCCCCCTCAAGATCCAAGTGGCCCCAGCACCAATGAGAGGGACATTTCAAAGGACTAGGTGCTGTGGCCTCTGACAGTCCTTCTTGGGGTCCACTCTGACCACTGATCTTTCACTGAAGAGTCACTATGGGCAGACACTTCATGAAAAACAAATCTAGAAAAACAAATGGAAAAATAAATGAACAATGACAACAGAACCCCTGTTCTGAAAATCAATTTTGCATTTTAAGTTTGACTACCGATTCTCTTTCACTTAAATTATTTTAATTAGCCAGCCATTTTCTATCTGTATTTAAGAGGGTCCCCTCACTTGGGACACACATTTCTAAGGTTTCTGGGTGACCCAAGGGAAAAAAGAGATTCTATGATGACACATTTTCAGAGATGTGTCAAAATGGCTCATGGTCAATAAGATGAGGCAGAAAAAGACAAATGTATTGAGTTTTGAATTCCACCAAGAGATTTCCTAGGTCCTTCTCCTTTATAAAGCTTCCAAAGAGCAAACCTCTTAGTACTCAGGGTGAAACAGACCTGGGTTTGAGTCTTGAATCATCTACAAAGTAATCGCCTTGCTTTGGATACATTTAGTAAATGCCTCCAGCTTCTATAGTCTCATCTAAGAAAGTAATAATTTTAGGGTTAAATTTGGTTATATTCACAAAGGTACTGAGCACAGTGCCCGACCATTGGATTGTGCAGTAAATATTAATTCTTTTCTGGAATCTCTCCTTTTTGAGCAGTAGGAAGAAATGCTTATTGGCAACAGGAGGAAAGTGAGTTCCTGGAAATGTCAGCGCAGCTCGGAAAGCAGCTCGGTGCCCACACAGACGGGCTCCTCGCCCAGAGGCAAGGAAGCGGTCGGTGCTCTGCAGCCTGGGCAGCACGTTCCCCAAGGTAAGAAGATGCTCTTCAAGCACCTTGGCTCCTAATCGCGACACCTAATGTTCTCATCTTTGGCTACAGACACACAGCCAGTGCCATTTTTTTCCTCCACTTAGGCAAAAACTTGCAAATGGGGCCATTAATTACTAGTAGATGTCAGGCACAAATTACAGTGTTCTATTAATAGAAAATAAATTCAAGATGTACATTTTTATACCTACAACCTGGACTGCTAATCATATGTTGTTTTTGCCTGTGCAGTTGGTCATCACACAAACACAATGTAAAGGTCCATGATAATGACGGAGAAGCAAACAGAAGGATTCTGATGATTATGGGGCCCAATGGAGGGATACATACAATTGACATTAAAAAGGGAAATTATATTTGAGTAACCTGGGACATTTTGGTGATATAATGCCAAGTTAAAAAAAGAAAAGTAGGACATTAGTGTCATGGTTTTTCTCTCCACCTTGCTTGAGAATTTCCCAATGTTATTAAATTTTCAAAAAAATATCAATTTCTCTATAATCTAATATTCTACTCTGGGTTCTTACATTGCTTGCAATTTTTTCAGCTCATCTATGATGTTGACATAATCCACATGTTCTACCTAATGGTTTCAAATCTCATACTCTTTTCTAACATAAGTGTCTTATGATTACTGGTTCATGGGGTATGACCTTCTGTTAAAATGTCTGGTTCATAGGATGCAACTCTTGATATTAATTGCCAAGTTGGTTTCCATAATCCACAAAGCTTTGTAAGGCAATTATCTTCCATTTTTGTTGATGTCATTGGTTATTAAAAGTCATTATTTATTCAATACATTTAAAAAATAAATAGAAAAATTATGCAAATTATGATGAAGAAGTAGCCCTGGACTGGGTGCCAATCTTGTATTAGCCACACACACGGAGCAGAGCAAAATGGGCGGTATTTGGGCACAGCCCCCGCATGTTAACAACTTGGAAAGAGGAAGCAGTGCTACAAAGGATTATTAGTGCATTCTGCTTCTACCCGTGTCAGGAGACAGGCTTGACCCAGGGTGGGGAAGCTTCCCTAAAGCTCTTAAGAGGGTGTTTCTCATCACCTCTTCTCCTGTGTCCTTCTCTGCTGAGGCTAAAGCTTCCCCATGGCTTGACATGATCTGAGACACTTTAGCCCGTGAAGAAAGGCCCTGGGCGCATCAATCTGGGGCCCTGGTTTTGAAATTGTTAAAGATCTGAAGACTCTAGGCCAAGCCTTGCTCTTACGTTGTTGACTTCTGACCCCTGTCTACCTATTCTACCCTTTCTGCTCAAACCTCAAGAGACAAAGTAGGTCTTTTACCACATAAAAAGTCCCCACACCCTTGAAGATAGTAATGCAGTTACCAGCAGAATAATCAGTGTGTGATCACTTTCCTCTGGGCCCTCTCTACTTTCCCTGGAAAGGTGGCAATAACACTGTCAGGATGCTGGAAATATATACATAAGCACACATGTGAAATAAATGTATTGTGTGTGCCCCAAAAGTCTCAGTAGAATTTTAAGCTTTACTGTCAGAAGTATACGTGCTAAGCAATGACTGAAGACATTGTTGGACAGTTTAATTGTTTAGAATTTTTATACTCAGGGACTGAAAAAAATAGAAATTTCAAGTAATATTTTTAAAGTTTGTATTATTTATGTTTGATGTTACTAATGCTTAAAGATGAACATAATAGCTTGGGTAGATATCTTTATTTTCTTGCCTTTCAGAACACCCGAAGAACTCTATCCACCTGTAGTCACTGCACATAATTGCACATTTCAGTCTATGGTGATCATCTGAATGTCCATCCTCTTTACCAGACAGTCATCTCCTTGAGGGCAGGCACCTTCTCTTGCTCATCCTGGTGCATTTAGCAGTGTTCTGTGTGCTAACAGAATGAATTAGGTGAACGATATTCCTTCCACTACATCTCCGCATCAATCTTGCTTTTCCACACAGTCAGATTTCACTGATTCCTTAGCTTGCACTTAATTTTCAGTTTCCATCTTCTCATTTGGGAACCCAATCTGATCAACACTGCCTATACCTGTAGTGTGGATTGTGCTCTTACTAAATAGCTGCATTTGTTTATCTCATTAATTTTTTCTATGATTTAGGTTGAGTCAGATTCAACTAAGCAGCATTCATTGAGCAGTTAATATGTGCAAACCTTATTCCTTGTTACTTCTGCACACCTAATCCCAAAGAATTCTTGAAACTGTGTGCAGAAAATATACTTACCTTATTTTATAGGAAAGGAAACAGAATCAAAGAGGGAAGCAGTCACTCACAATCACACGGAAAACACAGAACCGGGAGGCAGACTCCTCGAGGTATCACTGTGCTTCTAGTAGCATACAGCTGACCCCAGAATCTGGATACCATAGCATGCCAATTACACTGGTTCTTTTTTGTTTTGTTTTTTTTTTACCAAATTTCCCGCAATATGGTTATAGAACTATTTGGACCCCATCATAGCCTGTAGGAAGACCCAGGCAGACTCATGTCCTTGATAAAGAGCTGCTCTTAGAAACCTAAGAATTGGCTCTGGCCAGTGTGGCTCAATTGGTTGGGTGTCGACCCATGCACCAAGAGGTCACTGGTTCGATTCCCAGTCAGGACACATGCTTGGGTTGCGAGCTTGATCCCCAGTGGGGGTATGCAACAGGCAGCCAATCAATGTTTCTCTCTCACATCCATGTTTCTATCTTTCTCTCTCTCTCCCCCTTCTTCTCTCTCTAAAATCAACAAAAACATATTTCAAAAAAACTTAAAAAAAATTTTTTTAAAAGAAACCTAAGAATTTCATGGCAGAGAGACCCACATTTAACACCTCTTGCCATGGCATTTCCTGAAACACACACACACACTAAAAAACAAACCAACATGCGTGCAAGGGGCAGAAAGGAATCTCCTGCTTTCCCAATATTTTGCAATGAAAGAAATGCTGCAATGAGGTAAATTCTAGAGGAAGCTAGTTCTGACGTACTAATGAAGAAAAGTGTCTGATCCATGACCCCACTGGCTGTGACATCTCCCCACTGGATCGAGTATGGCACCACCAGGGAGGGGGTGATCATGATCTGTCAATTAACACTTTTGATACTGAGGGAGGGCAACATATGAGATACCATAAGCAGCACAGTAGGAGTAACTGCTTATGTGTGTGTGCTTAAGATATCTAAGTGTTGTGCACTGTTTGTGGTATTGATAAACTTTTTCATTGTTATAATTTATCACATCCCTTAGAATCAACTCTCCCTCCACTTTTGTTTGGGATAATTTTCTCCTGATGATAGGGAAGGAGAAAGAAATATACTGCCTAACTATTTCTTGGTTCAAAACCTCTAAAGAATTCAGTGGGATATAAACATTTAGGGTCTTTTAGTAAGTTGAGAAATCCCAGGAGTTAGTTAAGTCAGTGACAGGAGAAAACCTCGAACGAATAACATGTCTGATCCGTCAAGAAGACCTATTTCTGTTTTCGTCTGGATGGGGAGGGGATGGGTTCCCAGATAAACTATGTTCTGTGTTGGACAAACTGCAGCAATGAATTTCAGGCAGGAAAGGAACATAATTATTTACACAGTGAAAATGGCAGGGCATTAAAAGACATCTGCCATTTTGATCTGCCGAAAGCAATTAAAGGGGGAAGTTCCACAGAAATCCGCTTGGGTATTTTAAAATTATGAAAGTAGAAAACCAGGAGCACATTTGAATGTTATTTGGTGTTGCTCATGAAAAAAGAAATGTACTTAGTTTAGACAAAAAAAGAAAAGGGAAAGAGAAAAAAGATTTTTGCCAATTGGTCGAATCGGGGTGAATCTGTCTTCCTGACTCAGCCAAATCTACTTTCCACTCAAACGTTCATTTTGCATTCTGTTTTTTTTTTAGCAGTTCGAACAAAAATTTGAATGTATCACAGATCAGAGCTCATTCGATCTGCAACTGGCCCATCTTAGATAATGTACTTGAAAATAAATACATGGGAAGGTCATCTCTTCCTGGCCCCAAGCCCTAGATATGCACGATAACCTTGTGGGATAATAAGCAATGCATGGCAGGAGGGGGTGGGTGAGGGGCACTGACTCCTTTACAACACTCCAACATCAAAGCACGGGTTGTCTTTTTCAGCCTGAGGCTTACGTCATAACAATCATTTTTTCCATAATAATAACTAATCCCTGAAATTTCTGAAGCACATTACATGTTGTTGTTGTTTTTCCATCCACTCTTTCATTTTAATTCATGCATTTGGTCAACCCACTTTTCTTAATGTTGGGATAATGCTCCCCCAGACTGCATATGCTAGTGCAAATAGGGAAATAACTGCTTAGAATGCAGAGTGATAAGAACAATACTGAAGGGTAGTGCAGCATTCCCAGAGCACAGAGGAGGGGCCTGTACGATGCCCTGGGGATGGGGACCCCGGCCAAGCTTCACCTAAGAGACGTCCTGCACAGTGAGACTTGGAAGAGGAGGAACAGGCACAGCAGTACCTTCCCGGCAGAGCAAGAGCGTGACAGCCTAGCATCTTGGGAGAGTAGAGGTGGTCTGCAGTTTCTAGAGCTTAAGGTTCAAGGTAGCAAGAGAAGGGAGACACAGGCAAAGTTTACAGGGGTGGTGGGAGATGATATAATTCCTGCTCTGAAGGGTCAGTTACATCCACAGGAGATGGAGAGCCAGAGAAGAATTTTAAGAAGAGAGACATCTTCAGGTGTGCCTATTAGTAAAGACCGACTTAAGTGCTGGCAAGACTGGAGGTAGACAGGCCTGTCTGGGGACCACTGCGATAGTCACGATTCCTCTGTGCATACGTCATTCATGGTCATTATCAAAATGCTCTGTGCTTTCACAGTGTAACTAACTTGGCCCCCTAGGCTTTTGGAACTCCCTGGCATCTGGGACTCTTACTCATGGCTAAAGCCCCATTCCTAGGACACTTCCTGGCACACAGTCCATGAGAAGAGCTCATTTGTCCATGATTATGGAGGGATGCGAAGAAGAGATTGTGATAGAAGAACAAGGGAATATCAAGCTTTTGATGGAAGTCACATTGGCACTAACTATAGAAGAATCATCAAAGGCAGAGAAGGTCAAATTAAATAGGGAAGGTATTTCAAGATGTTTAAAGGGTTACACTTTCATTTTGTTGGATTGAAAGTCCTAAGAATATTTTTGTTGTTATTATAATAAGAACTTATTGCTAGCTCCTAAAATTGGCCTCTGCTGCTCAAATCAAACAATGTCTTAATAGCCAAGCGACTCTATGGTCTGATAGGCCTTCAACTTTAGTTGAAATATATTTATTTATTTTGCACTGGGCAGCACATGGCGCTGGGTGCTGGGAAGCTGGGATGTGTCCACTGTGCCGCTGTCTGCGTCCCAGGGCCTTTCTCTCTCAAACTGCAGCTCAACCCATGACTTAGATGTGATATAATAACTGACGATTTTAAAATGAGACCATAGTAGAATTAATTATGTGTCAAATATTCATGTATTAATATTAAGATTGATCCCCTTCTAGAGATAAAAAGTGAAGATAAGCATTTAATCTCCAGCCCTTGCTCCTTCCTCTCTACTTTATCACGTGATCGCTGTTTAAAACAAGAGGTTTGGAAATTTAAAATATTAGGTTCAATATTAGGATGTTTCATTTTAATTACTTTATCAAATCATTAGATCAAAAGAAAATCAAACTATCATATTGTTAGAATCCAAAATTGTGGTAAAAATCGGACATCCATTTTTTTAATTAAATAATGGAAAGGAAATTCCCTAAAACACACACAAACTCACGTGCCCCACAATACAAATCTTAATTTTAAATGGGGAAACTCTAGAACTAATATTCCTGTTAGAGTAATAAGTGAAGGAGAATACCCATTAGTATTGCTATTATTTTATACATATTGTAAAAGTGCACATTTATACAATTAGACAAAAAATAACCAAATATTAGAAAAGGATGAAACAAATGATCATTCAATTTTTATATAGTTGTCTCCCTAGAAAACCCAGAAAAATCAGCTAAGAAGTTGTATCACTTTAGAACAATGAGCTAATTAAAATAGCTGCAGTTTGTATGAAAAATAGTCACTTGGAAAACATAAGCTAAAAATCCACAACAGCATGCAAATGTAGAGTAGATAGCCGTACACTCAGTAAGAAACGTGTAGGACAAAAATGAAGAAAACTGCAAAACATCGCTGATGAAATTAAAAAATGAGTTGATTTAATGGAAAATCAGACCATGCTTCCAGACAGAAAGAATATTTTTAAATTTTTAGTTCTTTAACCCATAAATTTAAGGTAAACTCAATAAATTTCACAAAGGTACTTTTTAGGTACCTTAAAAATTAATTCTGAATTATATCTAGAGGAACAAAGAAACCAAAATTTAAGAAAGAGGAACAAAATAAAAATAATGTGGAGAAAATATATATCAGATTTTAACACACATATGCAACTATTAGAGATAAACAGGGTACTAGCACTAGAGTAAGTAGATGGAATGGGGAAATTGAAAGTCCCCCCAAAATCATAGACGACGATACACATGGTGTCACAAAGCAGTTGGAAATAATCAATTATTTCTTAAATGATATTTAGGGAATGGACAACAATTGAGGGGTGTGTATTTCTTTCACATGAATAAATGCTAGAAACAGGAAGTATGATGTATAAGAAAGATAAAAGATAGGTGAATGTTGATATCAATTTTGGATAAAGAAAGCCTTGTTAAGGAAAATGATATAAAAAGTGCAACACGTATCCTTAAGAACACAGCATAATCAGAATTGAAAGGGCATTGACACATTGAGGAAATAATGAAATAGGCTTGACTGCTAAAATTTTAATAGCATTAAAAGATGAAGAGACTTTACAAATAAACTGTAAACAAATGAATATGTAGACAATTCCAAAAATGGGCAAAGGACATGAAGAGCAGATTTACAAAGCAAAAGAAAAATAAAATTATCAATACTTATTTAAACTCCTGGCTTTGCTAATAATGAATGAAATTGATATTTTAAAATATCATTATATTTCACCTATCAATTTGTCAATGATTTTAAAAAATAATATCTAGAGTTGACTTGAAGGTGAGAAAATGGGACCTCACCTATTTTACTAACAGTTATTATAAATATTTCTAGTATAAATATTTCTGATGGGCAATTTGTCAACAAGTGTCAAAAGCTTTTGAGCTAGTCATTCCACTCCAGGAATTTATCCTAAAAGAATAATTAGATATTTAGCAAAGGTATGTGAAAATATACTTATGAAATAGTAGTCAACTGTTATCAGACATTCTTAAGGTGGAAATTATGGAGCTATTTATTTATTTAGTTTTTTGGTACGTGCCCCTAGCGGGAACCGAACCTGGGACTCTCTGGTCCGCAGGCCGACGCTCCAACCGCTGAGCCAAACTGGCCAGGGAATGGAGCTATTTAGAAGAAAATGTTGATATAATTAAATGAGAAGAAACTGTGTTGGGAGCGGTGTCACTGGAACAGCAACCACCATGGTTTGACACAGTCCCGGGTGAGCTCCATGGTCTGACATAGTCCCTGGAGATACTAGGACCACCACGGTTTGACACAGTCCCGGGTGAGCTCCATGGTTTGACATTGTCCCTGGAGAAGTGGATTCACTGCGTGGCAGGAATCACGAAGAACAGTGACTGAAGATATAAAGTAAATGGGAAAATAAAAATGCAGGATGGCAACTGAAGGAGACTAATCTTTGCTTTCTCTATCTGTTAGCTGTCTGTTAGAAATTATTATAGAAGTAACATATAGATGACTAATGATGTAGATGGTAGAAAAGATTGCAGGAAGAAAAGTAAGAAAATAATGAAGCTTTAGGATAGAAATGTGGAAGCTTAAAAGGATCTTAGATAGGAGGAAAGGTCAGGAGTTTTAAGAGGATGTCTGGATGAAGGGTGAAAATAGTTAGTAATTAACATGTAATATACATAAGAGTTGGGTAAACAACCAAAAGAATGTCTGTACTTTTTTGCCTAAAAGGTTTGGGGGAAACAATGTAACCTGAGGATCTATATACATAATAAAAGACTCTGCTAGTCTGAGGCAGAAGCAGAAGCAGAAGCATTAAGACTAAGCAGAAGAAAGATCAAGTATTTTCTGTCTCCCACGTTGCTCTCTCTCTCTCTCTCTCTCTCTCTCTCTCTCTCTCTCTCTCTCTTTCTCTCTCTTTCTCGCCGACTCCGTCCACACTTTTGGGAACCCCTGGACCTGCCGAGGCTGGACCCCGGCAAAACTGGACATGTACTTTATGACTGCCTTGTTTAAAGGTCAAAATATATGCCAAAACAAGTCTGGAAGGATGTACAAAATAGCAGTGATTATTTCTGGACACTATATTAGCATCAAGTTATTTTATTATTTTAAATTTTATTTCTGTTCATTTGCATACGCTAATTTTCCTGCAAGGAATATGTATTAATTAGGCAGTAAAAGCAAATTATAAAACTCTGCAAATATATTTTACCACAATGATGATGGCTGTGATGAAAACTGAAGTACAGTTTTTTCTTCTCTGTTCACACTTTCCTTGGAAACCTAGATTGATTAATTGAATTTCAGATTCTACCTCTTCTGAAGACCGTTATTATTGACTTCAGGATAAACACAGATTTTGCAAAAAGAATGAACTAGAAAAGACACGAGCTTTATATCCATAACACAGTGTGTCAGGCACACGGGGGAGAACCCCCCACATGCTCACACTTTTCAGTTATTTCATGCGTGGACAGCATGGACCTGAGCGACCTCTGAAGCTTCTGATGTGTCACGTTCCCTCCTTATCTAGAACACGGGGATAAAAGTAGTCAACACGCCTACCTCATAGGGCTGTTGGGACATGAAATGAAACAATGACCATAAGAAGGTTTTATAAAGTAATGAAGAGCCAGGCAGATGAGAGGGGCTAGTTTCAGCATTTTGTTTTCGTGGCTCCTTTCTTACCCGTTACACATTTCTTGTGTTTTTAGAGCTGCCATTAAATCTGATATTTTCAAAGTAAATGCATCTCAAAACCTGGGTGGGCCAGCTCTTCATCTGCCCCCACAGCACCCTTCTCGATGTTACCAGCCCGAGAGGGACTCGAATGCTGCAGTCGTCTGCAGCGCTACTTGCCCTCTGCCTGCACTCGGCTCTGAAGCATGGAGTGAGATCAAATGAACGAAAAGACTTGTGTGCACGAAGATGGCTTCCTCCCTCACATTTCTAAAGAAAGACAAGTACCATATGATCGCCCTCATAGGTGGAATTTAATGAACACAATAAACTAACAAACAAAACAGAAACAGACTCACAGAAACAGACTGACAGCTGTCAGAGGGGAGGCAAGGTGCAAGGCTGGGTGAAAAGGGTGAAGGGATTAAGCAAAGAAAAAGCACCTCGTGGACACAGACGACAGTATGGCAATTACCAGAGCGAAAGGGTGGGGGACGCAGAAGACGGTAAAAGGGGATAAATGGTGCTAGGAGACTTGACCGGGGGTGGTGAACACAATACCATATACGGATGATGCATTATAGAATTGTATACCTGAAACCTATATAATTTTATTAACCAATGTCACCCCAATAAATTCAATAAGAGAAAAAGATGCCCAGTGCTCATGCAGAGTTAGGCAAACACAGTCCTGAGTATTTACGTGGCACAGAGGAAGGAAACACTCAAGGAGAAAGAAACCGGATGCTTTTCCTCAGCATGATATAAACCATTATCGCATGTTTTCTATGGAAAACAGTCGCAGCCGAGAAATCTGGTAACTCAGTAGGCTATTAATAGGATGTGGAAAGTGATTACTCCTTTTGGATTACTTCAAGATGTAATTACTTTTAGGAGCTAGTAGAAGAAACTCTATTAAATGATAATTATAGGACTGTGTTTGCTTTAAGGTTTCGTAATAGCTCTAAACATGGGAGTTTTCATTAACTGTTTGCCATAGTTAATAAAGTCATTTTTCTTAAAAAGTAGCAATTTCCTGCAAAAAAGGTGGCTCCAATCTAGGATGAGACTCTTATAGGAAAGGGGACCACAGACTGTGCAGCGGGTTGGCTCATCTATAATAATATAATCTCCTTAAAAATATAGATGGCATCTCGGAGCATGGTGACAATGTGACATACTTACAACTCCCTAGAGAACAATATGTCTTGGTGTAATGTTTCAGAGGGCTAACAGCAACTAAATACTATTGCACACATAAAAAGAAAGAAGACAAGGCAGACGATGGAGGTGACGTTGGCACACTGAGGAAAGCCTAGAAGACACCTGCTGTGTCCGTGGGTGCCCGGGGATAAACTGGGGATGTGGGAAATACATCCGGCAGTGGTCTCAGATGTAAGCTGTGGATCACGCAGACACACAGATAAATGTTTGACCACAAGTATTTGAGGAAACAGGTAATAAAAGAGGTGTAGCATAAGAGGCGTGCGAGGACACCCTATTATTGATGAAGCTAACTATATGTTGAAAGCTTTTGTTGTATTTTTTTTCACCATAAAACTGACATAAGCCTAGGCTGAAACAGTGTAGCCATCTACCAGCCCAGGGTTGATAGAAAATAATTTGGAAATTAAGAAAATTCCAAAGATGGAGACAGGGATTTGCAGAAACTCAAAAGTGCACACGTATTGTAGAAAGTACTACAACATCACGGTTTGTGCCATCTAGTCCAGTTCAGCCCAGGGAACATTAGTGTCCACTGCATGCCAAGGTCTCCCTGCTGTGGAGACATGTGCCTTTACGGAAGGACATGCCTGTGTTGTGTGTGTGCCACGGAGGCGGTGTGCTCCCAGCTGAGAGTTACCCAACCAGCTCAGTGCGCTGCAGAACTCTCTAAGGGGTTAAGGCGCTCACACCCACGAGCACAGGAACCAAAGCCAACAAGAACAAGAAAAAATCCTAGAATAAATATAAAATCAAAGAGCTCCAAGAAATGTTTCTATTTCGAAATAATAGAAATCATTTACAAACTGACTCAGAGGTTGTTTCGTCGTGTTCCTGTAAAATACACATCTCTCCCTCTGACTTCCTTCACACCCAGGTTTTCCAGAGCATGTCCACTTCAGAAAACACGGCATCGGGACATTCTCCCCGCAGTCTCAGTTAACATGTCCTTGACTTAAAAGGGCCACAATTAGCCCAGCAGATGTGGCTCCGTGGACTGAGCTTCGCCCCATGGACCTAGAGGTCCCGGTTCGATTCCCGGTCAGGGCACATGCCCAGGTTGCTGGCTCAAGGGGGCATACAGGAGGCAGCTGATCAATGTTTCTCTCTCACATCGATGTTTCTACCTCTCTCTCCCTTCCTCTCTCTCTTAAAAATCAATAAAGAACATATTAAAATATAAAAAAATAAATAAAAGGGCAACAATTTGCTCAAGTCAGTGGAAGAAGCAATAATGAAGTAGGTAGGTCAGGTCATATCCCCCCAGTCCAGGTGGCATAAACTCTAGTCTCTGAGTGCTGGGGTTTAAAATCTAGATCTAACTCCTATGTAGCTGATTGGCTTTTTTTTTTCAGCTATAGTTTACATTCAATATTATTTTGTATTAGTTTCAGGTGTACAGCATAGAGGTTAGACAATGATATAGTGTTCCCTGGTATTTCCAGCACCCACCTGACAGCATACACGTGTGATGACAGTACTGTTGACTCTTTCCCTGTGCTGTACTTTACATCCCAGGACTGTTTTGTAATGACCCATTTGTACTTCTCAATCCCTTCACCTTTTGTAGCTGATTGACTCTGAACAAGCTACCTCATAATTCTATGCCTCATTTTCCTCATCTTCAAAATGGGAATGACAATAATAACCCGTAGCTATGGTGTGGAGAGTATTAAATGGACGGGAAGGATGTTGGCATGGTGCTTGAAAAACAGCTGCCAGCATTTATGATAGTGATAACAGTGATAAAGGTGATGAGAAAAGTAATACTACTTATTAGATTAAGGTCCTATACACCTGACCTCAGTCACCGAGAAAGCAATCAACCTATAACCTAGTACATAGCTAGCATATGGCTGATGAAAACATATGCACTCAGGAGGACCACCTTTTATTCCTATGTCAAATGATGGCATTTGTCAGCCTGTTTTTACAGACCTGTATTGTCACAGGTTTGTAGGAACAGCTGCAGACCAAAATGGTCTGGCTGGGAGTCAAGAAACTTACTTATTTATTTATTTTTTTACCCTCACCGGAGGACATTTTTTTTTTTTTGCATTTATCTTCAGCTAGAGTGGGAGGGAGAAAGGGAGGAAGAAAGAGAGAGAGAGAAACACTCGACGTGAGAGAGACACATCGAGTGGCTGCCACCCACATGACCCCAACCAGGGACAGGGACAAATTGCAACCGAGGTATGTGCCCTTAGCAGGAACCGAACCCGGGACTCTCTGGTCCGCAGGCCGACGCTCTAACCACTGAGCCATACCAGCCAGGGCAAGAAACTTATTTTTGGTCCTGGCTCTGCCACCAGCTTTGTCAAGGGACCGCATCCGGTTGGATCTACACTACAAAACAATGTGAAGAGTTTTCCATGGGAATTTGCAGACAGCATTCTATTGTCCCATGTTTCCAGGGGCCACGTGAAGCTTGTTCATGCCCTTCCGGAGAGCACTGCAACCACCCTCAGGTACCCAGCTCTGTACCCAGCCACACTGCATTCGAACTGTGCACTGGGGAGGGAGGCCAGCTGAAAAACCCCACTGCCTTGCCAAGTTGAACTGATCTCTCTTAATGCTCTACTTGATATCAATATTCATAAAGCTACACTTCCCCACCAAGGGTTCATCAACTACTTTAAAAAAAGGTAAGTGAAGCTGTTTGCATATTGACCCTGTAAGCTTCCCGCTGCTTCGTGAGTATCAAAGCCAACAACAACAACAAAAGTGAAATACAATTACACTCACTTACACGTATGCGCCAAATGAGCCCCAGTCTCAAAACAATGGTGGCGTTATTATTTCTTGCTTGCTCTTCAACAGAAAGGCATTATTAAGATCAGGGGAAAATACCTGTACCCTGCAATGTAAAAGCCGTTCATTTCCCATTTCTACCTCTCTGAATGCACAGGAACCTCGGTACGAACCTCTGTTGTCTCTGACTGTGAAGTTTGGATTGTGAATGATTTCAGGGGGTAGACTGAAGATAAATCTTGGTCCATTGGCTGTGTCATCCTTGTCATCTGCACTAATTGTAACAATTGGCTGAAAAAGAAAGGTGGCCCATAAATAAATCATGCTGACATTGGCACATCATTTATTTAAACATTCCTGGCTGGCTAAGGAATGGTTTTCATTACAGAACATTGTTCCAGAGCTACACTGGTGCTCTGACGCTCTCCGGGCAGTGGGAGGCATCTCCAGGAGACGCTCTCCACACCGAACTTGTTTCCAAACACCTTGCGCAGCCAGAGAAGGGGAAAGCATCGTACCTGGTTAGAAAGTGGCTTGGTCTGATCACTCTCACAGATGAAGCCCTCATAAGGGGCGGCAAACTTGGGAGCATTGTCATTGACGTCAAGGACCCTGATGGACACTGGGACTTTGGCTTCTTGATGCCGGTTGTCTGGAAAGAGAGAATGCGGTCAGTGACAGCAGGAACCCACAGTGCTCCGAGGTCACTCTTAGGAACAGTAAGCCCCAGCCACTCGCTCGGCAGTGTAGGGAATGGCACCGTCTGCACAGAAGCCATCTGAAACCTGAAGTGTGCTAGGCCCAGGGGGAGGAGGATGTCCTGGAATAAATCAGTGTTAGACCAAGCCCTGGCCGGTTTGGCTCAGCGGTTAGAGCGTCGGCCCGCGGACCAGAGAGACCCGGGTTCGCTTCCCGCTAAAGGCATGTACCTCCATTGCAGTTTGTCCCCGGCCCCAGTTGGGGTTGTGTGGTTGGGGTTGTGTAGGTGGCAACCAGTTGATGTGTCTCTCTCACATCGATGTTTATCTCTCTCTCTTCCCCCCTCTCTCCCTTCCGCTCTGTCTGAAGATAAATGCAAAAAATGTCCTCGGGTGAGGATAAAAAAAATAAAAAATCAGTATTAGACCAGTAACAAGTCAACCGCTTTTCTGTTTCTGTTGACTCTGATGCTAATGCTCATAATAGAGCCTGGTGCCCCTGAGGGTAGCCGATAGCAGTGGTTCTCGCAGTGGTTCTCAGAGTGGGGTTCCCCAGAGCAGCAGCAGAATATCTGGGAACTTGTTGGGAATGAAAGTGCACAGGCCCCACTGCAGACCTACAGAAGCAGAGGCTCTGAGCGTGGGATCCAGAGCTCCTTGTTACAAAAGCCCTCTGTGATCAAGGGTGAGAACCACTGGTCTACAGGTAAGCAAGAACCCATAAACCCTGGCTCTGGGTTTAAACAAAACTGCGTGGCGGAACACAGTGGGGAACCCTTCAGTGATGGCGGTGGGTGTCGGCTGCTGAGCGCTGTCAGCTCACCTGCCACGTCTGTACCCAGCTCTGCCAGAGAAAACAAAAGCATCTCTATGTATTTACTTATATGACTTCCTAGACAGGTAACCAAATAAATTTTAAAGATTGAAAAACATGTTTATGACTAAAAAAATGTGTTCTCTGTCAGCTGTCTGTTACTCTCCAGAGGACAGAGTCTGAAGGAATAATGTTTGGTGAAGCAGAGTCAAAACCCCTAGGAGAACACTTACGGATTTCGGCTGCAAAAACAGATATGTTGAGCCAGGCGGTTTCCTCTCTATCCAAAGGTTTTGTAGTTTTAATAAAACCATCCTCTGGATTTATAGTGAAAAACCTATCCAGGTCAGTATGACGATCAATTGAATACCTAAGCAGAATGCAAATGAGGTAATTAGAGGAGACATTCCAAGCAGCTTAATATTTGAATATTTTCTCCATGTCATATTTAAAGCGACTTTTTCAATGAGTTGCTTAAGCTAGGTTTTCTTTTTAATCAAATTTACTTTTCAAACTTTGTACATGAATCTTTTATAGAAATCATTTTGCCACATTAGAATTCTTTACTCAGTACAATGAATGAAAGAGCTGTTTAACATATTTGATTGAGAAACATAATAACACGTTGCATATTTCTCCATATTTACTACAATCACCCGCCATCTGAATATTTATGAAATTGCATTTGGGAAGTCGGTCTGCCTTGCTCCCAAACTACTCAGAAAGTCATTAATGTATCAAACCTTTGCCAGAATTTTGCATGTGAGATATTAAATAGTTTCAAGTTTATCTAAACTTATTATCAAGGATCATTTATGTTCTAAACAATGAGTTTTCTCCTTATTTAAAGAAAAGTGCGAACTGTATTTTGAGCGAACTTGCTCAGTTTATTCACTTAGTTTTCAGGGTTCTCAGGTAGCTTGGTCTGAATTCCAGGGTGAGATGTACAGAGCAGACCTGGCCGTTCATGTGTGGAACATTCTCCCCACACTAATGACTCCAGGCTGTGCCTCACAGCATAGCTAAAGGGTTCTAGCTACTTCTGTCCACTAGAAATTTGTTTTTTGTTTTTTCAAACAAAAGACAAAATTATTTCCAAAATATTATTGGAGTGTATTTATGGCAAGGTGAGGCGGGAGATGAGGCAGAGGAAGGGCCGTTATCGAGATAGAGGGAAAGCGACTTTCCCAGGTCTGGCAGAGTTGTAAACACGGAGTCCTGGCTTTTGGAGTCTGCGAGCTCCAGAGCCCTGTCCTGTCCACTCTGCCCCCGAGCTCCACATGGAGAACTCGCAGAGCGTGCGGGGCTTCCCAGCTGGGTGGTTCCCTCTTCCTCGAGGGCTTAGCTATGTTTTCCCAAAGTCTATGGAATACATGCGCCTGGAGGCATTCACGGAGAGTCACACAGCTAAATATTAGAGAGAGCAAAGACCATGGAGGTCACAGGGTTTACTATCTTCAATTTACAAATGTCGGCATTGACAAACGGTCTATTTTCTAGTTTCTGGGGGAGCTTCTCTTAGAAGCTGGATCTTCAACCCCAGACCCTGTCCTTTCCAGGACAGAGAGGCCGTGTGCACCAAGCGGCACTTCTCAGAACTCGAAACCTGAGCTCAACCATGGTCTCACTTGACTGTACAGTTCCCCTTGGGAATGGAATGAGCAGTCCCCTTTCCCAGCGAGGAAACTGCAGATAAACTTCACACATCTCATAAATGTCAGCAGGGCCCAGTAACTGAGCCCTCAGCAGAGCCCTATGTGAACAGGAGGCAAAATAATAGAAGACTTTTTGTCTGGTTACCAGGAAGTTTACCCGTCTAGTTAACATGATGAGACACTCAGAGGAAGGAACAGAATGATCCAAAGCAGTATCCTACAGAAGGGAACTGGTTTTGTGAAGCCCTAGGTGTAAGTTCATGCTCCACTACATACAAGCTGAGTGATATCCGAAAAGACACTTGAGTTCTTTGAACCTCAGCGTATTTATCTTTATAACTAGAATATGAATAGTACCTAACTTTTGGCTTGTTTGTGAGAACTGCACGACATAACAGATGTTTACAGTATACGATCTCGTGCCTCACACGGCCAGCAGTGCAGCCAGTAACAGCTGCTAATCTTTGTGCTCCTGCTGCACTGTGGAGACATCACGGGGGCTTCCCGGTGTCCGTCTACAGACTGACCTCCACCTAGAGCCAGTGAAAACTCACGGAAGGCTTCTGACCAGAGGCATAAGTAAATAGACTCACGTTACCAGGGAGAGAAAGAAGGTAGGGTGGGCAGGACAGCCTGAGTGACACAGAGTAGGGAAGGGATGGGGGACAATTAAGGATCTGATATAGTGTTTAATGGATGAGGTGACAGGGAGTTAGATAGATGTAGCAGTGACAGAGGGAACAGAAGCCGATGTGATGAAGAGAGAACCTAGAGGACTCAGATGATATCCGGTATCTGTGGGAGGCTGGGAGCGTCCTAGAGAGGTCCTAGCCTGAGTGTTGGAGAGAGGGAGACACTGGGAGACGGAGGACAGAGTCAACTGAGCAGGAAGAAGAGGCTGGAATTCAATAGATTCAACTCCATCCCAGGTTTCAGACTCAGAGGAGTCAGTCTTTTCTTTAAGGATCTCACAGTAAGTATAATGAATGAGCCAGTATAGGAAAAATGCAAGTGAGTGAAAATGCACAGCACACCGTAGAATAAGTGCAGAATGAGCATCGGGGAGAAGATCTACCTGGAAGCAGAGAATCCAGAGCACTGACTTGATTCAGTGCTGGACTGGGGCAGATCTCTCTGGGTGAGTCCCCCCAATTATCTTTACCCCCTATCGCCTGGCCACCACTGTTCTATTTCTTCACTAGACTTTTTTTTTAAGATTCCACATATAAGTGATATCATGCTATATTTGTCTTTCTTTGTCTGGCTTATTTCACCGAGCATAATTTTCTCCAAACTCATCCACATTATCACAAATGGCAGGATTTCCTTTTTTAAATTCTGAATAACATTCCATCATACATATGTACCACATTTTGCTTATCCATTCATCTGTCAACGGATGCTTAGGTTGTTTCCATGTCTTGGCTATTGTGAATGATGCTGCAGTGATCACGGGGGTGCAGCTGTGTCTTCCAGCTGTAGTCGTTACAGAAAACAGTAACAGAGGCTCCTCAAAATGCAGATGGCAGCTGACCCATTCTGCACTGGACAGACATGTCCCTAGCCCGTGTAAGTGTGCCGAGGACCACACGCAAACCCCGGTGTCACTGTGATGCGCCGTGGTGAGCGCTGTGAGGCAGAAGGTGACGTCAATGTGCAGATGGGAAATCAGTGCCCTGTGAGCAGCTTGGAAAGAAAGGGGGAGAGCCCTGGTCGGTTTGGTTCAGCGGTTAGAGCGTCTGCCCTCGGACCAAAGAGTCCTGGGTTCGGTTCTGGCCAAGGGCATGTGCCTCGGTTGTGGTTCGTCCCCAGCCCTGGTCGGGCTCATGCGGTGGCAACCAATCGATGTGTCTCTCTCAAATCGATGTTTCTCTCTCTCTCCCTCCCTCTTGCTCTATCTGAAGATAAATGGAAAAATATCCTCTGGTGAAGATTAAAAAAACAAAGTAAGGGGGAGAAAGAACCAGGAGGAAGAACAGGGACAGTCCAAATGCAGGAGACGCCAGTTCCACTTCGGAGAACGGACGTAGCTCCGTCTGGGGCAGCTGAGCGTCGGCTGCAAGGAGGAGTGGGGCAGACGGGACCACAGGACCGCAGCGGTGAGCGGGCCGCCGCGGCAGCTGGGGCGCAGGGGCTCAAACAACAGCCTTAGGACCAGTGAGAGCGTTGAGATTATTTTGGGGTGAGGGGCAGTGGGGAACAATTTGATCATCCGTCATTCTGTTGTTGTTCAACTGAGTATGAGGTGAGTTTGGCCGTGTTTTAAACCGACCACTCTGCCTTCAGGACTGATGACGCAGGTAGGGGAGACTGGAGGCAGGCACCCCATGAGGAGGGGCAGGGAGGAGTCCAGGCAGAACGGGAATCAGGGGAACAGCCATGGAAAGAGTAACATCTGCCAGACCCCAGGCCTGGACGGGTTTCAGGTCACTGTGAGTTTCTTCACCCTGCGACTCAGCCTCATCGCTCACTGACTTAGGCCAGGGAAGGGGTCGGGCTGGCAGGGTCCTAAACCAGTTTTCTCTTGCCTGTCTGGGTCACAAAACAATCTCCTGATAAGCTCCCTAGGCTTGCCTGGCACTCCGCCAGCTCTTCAGAGCGCTCCGCTGCAGGCGGGCGGGCAGAGCTCGCTTTCCTGGCCTCCCGGCCCTGCCACGTGCCAGGCCAGCCCGCCCTCCAGAGCCCGGCACCTCTCCCCTGAAGGACAACGGTCCCCACAAAACACTGGAGCACGCATCGCTCCCATGTCTGCACACCCAGCAGAGGGACTTATTTTCCAGTCAGTATCCATGCTTCCCTCAGTTCCCGGGGGCACACAGGCCCAGCTGAGTTACATCGCTGGGAAATCTGCTCCCGAGAAAAGTCACGCAGCCTAAACGAGCCTCTGCAGAAAGCGGGCAGAAGCTAAGCAGACATCTGTCTTCTAAATCTCAACCTCGTTTACACCACAATGAACCGGATTATCTCGGACCCTGTTGAAACTGGAGGATGTGGTTTCTGCAGGGCTTTCCTAATACCTCTTGCCTCTAAAATTCCCCATCTGGGCTTTCACAGCGAATCTGCCTGTACCTTATCGGGCTGTTGGCAGCATCAGGGTCTTTGGCATGTACTCTCCCAACCACCGTGCCAGCGGCTGCATTTTCCTGGACTTCATGGATGTAACTTGGGGCCAAGAACATGGGGGGCTCGTCGGCATCTTCTACTGCGATCTTGACCGTCACGGTGTCCTTGAAGGGCCCGTTGCTGATGAACTTTGGGTCGATGTGCACATTGGCTGCCTCTATCTTCAAGCTGTATGCTCTCTTGGTTTCAAAATCTACGGGCTGACAAGGAACAGAAGATTGGCAACCAATTCCTTGGAAGAATAATGAAAGAGAAAGGCCTGCTTGTCTTACAGGGCACAGTGTGCAGTTCCTCAAAGTGAGAAAATCAGTGTCTATTCAGAATCCAATTACCTGAGCCATTTGGTCAGAAAATCAGACAAATCAATGGCCGAAACTTGGAATATGCTTCACGAGCAATTCTAAGGGCATGGGACACAGGAGCACGTGACCTAAAATGAACCTCATTCTATACAACAACACTGAGGCTGCCCAAAGCCCCCCAAAATCACCTACGAAGAGAAGGACTTAAAACACTACAGAAACAAATGTAATGGACTATTCTGTAAAGTACTATCTTGGTAAAATACCCACTGAATTTCAGCCAGAGGTATCCTAGACTGCTCCCCTCCATACATACACACCGGCTTCATCATGCTGACAGCCTCATTTTTTAAAGTTTTTAACCACATAGCATTTTCCAAAGTCTGGGACCCTGACCAGCAGGGATTTAAGGAGGTTTATGAGTAATTTTGGTGGGTGTGGTGTGTGGAATCTCATTCACTTACTTATTGACACAATTATTCCTTTTCCAATCCTTCCACTTCTGAACACATCAGGAATAACTCAGTATGATGCTGATTTTTAACGTATCCGTCATGCTTCTTACCTCCTTTGAGAGACGATGCTACAACTCGATAGTCAGATGATAATTGTTTGGATTGTGTTCATTTTTAGGATACCTTCTATTTATATCAAGTCATAGGAAGATAAGAATAATGCTTCCTTGTTATAAGAATGTATACATGTAAAAAATGTCCATTTGAAGAAAAACAATTATAAACGATATAGATTTTACACAGATATGGAAATAAAAAGTGTGTGTGGGGGGGGGTGTAGCATTTGATGGCTGCGGTTACTGGGAAATGGGCAGTGACCCCCTAACTCTGGATGAGCAGTGAAGAAAGTGAAACTGTGGCAGAGACACAGTCCTCATGCCCAGGGAACAGAACTTTCTAATGAGCACTCTGGATAACGCTGAAATGCCAAACGTCTGGAAAGACTTGCCATGCGGTGTCTGCCGGCAGACGCTCACTTGGAACGGGTGTGCAATCACAGGGTTTAGTCCTGACCTAATTCTACAGAACTCCAGAGGAAGGGTGATTCTGGTTTCAGGAAAGGTTAGCCACATTCGACACCCTTGACACGCCTCCATCATCTCCCCACCCTCGTGTTCCCGGAGTCAGGAATGCTCCCTTCCCGACGCCAACCCCGCCCCAGCCGCTGCACCGGTCCGGGACTGTGCACTAGTTTCTTTCCTCATGGGTCACTAAGCAGTGGAAAAGAATGACCTTTATAGGCTGAAGGTTTGAGATTGCTGCAGTTTCTCAAAAATCTCTGAATTATTAGATAAAATAAAAACACTAGAATAGGATAGTTCTGAGACCTGGTAAGTAGAAAATGTCTAATCTCAGGTAGTCTGGATATTCCTAGAGCAGAACCTTTGACCTTGGTTCAGGCATATGCCCAGAGCCACACTCCCAACGCAAAGCCCTGCGGATGTTAAGGCTGGTACAGTCATGCTGCCGTTGGATTGATGCTTTTCGGATCCCACGCAAAATGCCCCAAATCTTTGCGAACATTTGTCTGGAATGCCCTTCCCTACTGTGATGAGGTTTTACTAAGTTTTCTGGTGGTCAGCCCAAGCCTCACTGCCTGGTATGGTCCTCCTCAGCACCCCCAGACAGATCAATGTGGCCCTTTAGCTGCCCTTCCGCAGCCCCTCATCTTTAGCCCCTGGAAGTTGGGGAGCATCCCAGAGGATTCTGAGTCTTGTTGATTGCTGATCCTTGCCTCCGGTGCCCAGGAATGACTGGACAAGTGATTAAGCAGCAATCACTTTGACTAAATGGGAAGCAGGGCAGATGGACATTTCAACCTTGACCTAAAACACACTCCTCACCTCCTTCCAAAAAAGCCTGAAGGTGGTTTCCCATGTGAGCATTTATATCCATGTTGTGAGGAGCTGAAATAAAGCTAGATGAGGTAACTCACTACATAAACCATAAAAATCTCACAACCCCCTCATTTGCTAATCCCACCTCTGAAAATTCCCCCTGAGGGACGAACTCAAGAGAATACCGATATTCAAAAATGCACGATGTTTGTTAGATATAGCGGAGGGTTACATCTAATCAGGGGAAATGTACACAAAACACCAAATCCAACTGTGAGATTTTATTAAGGAAATAATGGTCCACCCATAAGATGGATGTTATGCAGTCATTAAAAATGATTATGTATATTATAGGACAGCATGTAAAATGTTTATGATGTGACATTAAGCTAACAAATCAGATCACCCTATGACTGCAGCTGTGTTAAATGTTACATATCCACATCGACATACATGTGGGCAAGGACTATAAAGGAACAATTAGACATAAAGATGGCTTTATTAAAACAGGGAATATTTAAAATGTTTTCTAATGCTGCTTTCACACTGTTTTACAAGGAGTTTATTTGGTTGAAAGTAAATAACTAAAAAATGGTGCCAGGATATCTCTGTGATAGCTCGGAGTCCCACTTGGTCAAGGGTGTTGCCGTGAACAGATTGAGTTTTACCCCAGAAGTCGACCAAGCCAGCAATGTTTCTCCTTCATTTTGCACTGCTTTTTCCTCAGATCGGCACACAGAGGTTGTCTGAACAGCCCGGGAGCAGTCCTCTCTCACGCACCACTATCCCCTGACACGTACTGGGTCTGACAGACTCAGTACTCAAGAAATATCTGTTGCTCCTAAGTTCTTCAATAAATGAATGGCTTTACCTCCTCAGTATCTCTTGAGTTCTTCACCTTCCCTGCTCTGTCTTCTCCCCATCTTTGTATTTTCTCCCTTGAATTCCAACAACAGTTTTTCAACTGGTCCCACTGTATCCATCTCAAAACCCTTGAGACTGAACTTATTCAAGTTTCTCAAACCGGCCCTGTTTCCACCCATACCTGTTCCAACGAGTCCTTCATGAGCCCGTTTTTCTGCCCTTCCTCTCCTCTATCTGATAAATTCCTACTCGTCTATCAGTCTCCGCTCAAGGACTGTCCATGTAAGAAGTCATCCACGTCCCCATTCACAGGTCTTATCACACTTTATTACAGTTGGTTCTCAGCTGGGGAGTGATTTTGCTCTAACTTACCTCAGGGTTAATCAGGCAACGTCTAGAGCTATTTAGACGTTGGGGTGGGGTGGGGTTGGGTGTGAGCTGACTGGCATCTGGTGAGGAGAGGCCAGGAAAGCTGCTGGACACAGTACCATGCACAGACAGCTCCCTGCAAGAACAGTGATCCGTCCCGAAATGTTACTAGTGCTGAGGCTGAGAAACCCGCTCTGAGTTCGTTGTCGTTCTACAGCGCTGTCCTGTTAAACTGGGGCCTCCCTGGGGCCAGCCTGTCTCTTCAACTTTTGATGCCCGGCCTCTCACAAAGGGCCTGCCTGACAGTTAATACATCCATAACTCTTGGTAGAAAAATGGGTTAATAAATCAAGAAATGAGTGAGAAAACTATACTAAAGAAGATTTTTAAAAGACAAAAATGGCCCGGCCAGTGTGGCTCAGTGGATTGAGTGTCGTCCCATGGACTGAGAGGTCCTGCTTTGATTCCCTGTCAGGGCACATGCCCAGGTTGTGGGCTCGATCCCCAGTAGGGAGTGTGCAGGGGGCAGCCGATCAATGTTTCTATCTCTCCGTTCCTCTAGCTCTAAAAAAATTAATACAAAATATTTTTAAAAACACCCCACACTAAAAATTAGAATAAAGAAATAAAAGACAAAAATGTTTCCATTATCTCTTCATACAGTTTTATATTATTAAATCATACATAATGACTTCCCCAAGGACCCATCATTTTACTCTGATAAATTCACCTCTCAATTTTTTTTTTCCAGTGGACATTTGGAACTTTGTGCTTACTCTGTCTTAAAACTAAACGGCAGTGCTTTATAGACTATTACCCTTTTGCTTGGAATAAACACACTGAATTGGGGGGAAATGTGGAAATTAATCTTATGTAGAGTTCCATGGGGTGATTAAAATGTTTCAGGATTTTAAAGACACAGTGTGTGTTTATGCCCTGAATACACTGAAAACAGGTGACAACCTGAGCATAACCAACTACCCAATTACTGGAACAGCAGAGGATGGGAGGCAGAAATCGCTGATGTCAATGCTCGTGTGTCAGAGTCAAGCAAGAGGGATGGTAATATTAATTAACGCGCTAAGTTGACAGCTCCATGCCACATGCAATTCACAAGGTGACTTTTCTGGAGGAGAAAACAGAGCAGGTGATTACCCAGGCCGTGGCGAGGATTGGGCTTCTGTGGCCACTAACACTGACTTTTCCAAGTATCCAAAGCTCACCCCAATTCCTTATCCTTTCACAACAGAGTCCCCCATCTTCTCTTTGTTCTGTGTGCTATCATACTTCTCCCAAACCCAATAGCGCCTTCGAATGCTGTGGCAAGTCAGCCCCCAGAGCATGTCTCTCCCTGCCCCTTACTGAAAGATTCGTCCCAGGAAATTCCCCCACCCCACCCTCGCTTTCTCCCCTGCTACTGGCCTCTTTATTGATTCTTCAAATTAATTTTTTAGCAGTGTTACAGTCCTATCTTTTCCATCACACTGAGGAGCTTAATATTCATGCTAGAAAAACAAGTTGAAAATGAAATGCTTGATTAAAACCAAGGTAATCCCATCATCCAATTCAGATTTAATGCTCCATATGCTTTGATGATGGAGAGGTGTTGATTTCTCAAGTGGTGAAGTGGGGCGGGGGGGGGAGGGCACTGCTTTAGAATAGACTGTAACTGTTTCTTCACTTAAGTGAATTCTATCTGGCTCTCCTTTATAAGCCCTTTCTGGCCCAGCTGTTCTGAACCGTCTCGAGAGGGAAGCCGTGTTTGCGTTCCGAGCTGTGGCCTGCCAGCTGTGTGACTAGGACAGGCTGCAGCGATTTCATCGGCCTGAGCTCCAGTCTCCCCGAAATTAAACTGAGGTCTTCTTGTCCACAGGAATCATACTGCGGACTTTTTATGATTTTTGTGAAAGGTAAACCACAGAGTGTTTGGAAGAGGCTCAGGCTTCCTCTGGCCAATATTTAGTATTGAGAAAATGTCCGATTTTAAACACAAAGCAAGGGGAATAAACCAATAAACTTCCCACTGTTGTGAATTAATCCCAAGGACACATTGTTAGTGACAGTTTAGCTGACTACGAGGGAAGGACCACTATTGTTTCTTGGGTCGAATTTTGAGAGAAAAACCACAGCAATGCGGTGGAACTTGGATGTCGCAGATCGGAAAAGTTCTGAGCAGCCCGATGCACAGACTCGGTTGGCAGAGCCACAGGGGGCTCCGTACACGCTCAGGGCTGCTTCTCCGAAATCTAGATTTATTGAGCTGTCTTTCCTTCCGTGGCAAAACTGTGCCAAGAACTAACCAGCAATCTCAGGCAGGCATCACAGGTCTCCTTTGCTGGCTCCCCCTCTGGAATATAGTTCTGCTATTTCCCCAGAGCTCAGAGCTCAACTGCAAAATCAGGTCAGCTCCCAGATGCCCGCATTTGCATCGTTGAACCGTCAACTCCCTGTTTCTCGCCACATGGCCTTGGCAGCGCAGGCCACACACTGACTCTGATTCCTCACCTACTCACCTTTCTCAGCTTCACCACGCCCTCCTGTGTTTCATAGTCCGTGGTGATTTCAAACAGCTCCATACCGTCTCCGTCAACAACGCTGTATGTGACTAAGCCGTTTTCTCCAATGTCGGGGTCTTTAGCCTTCACTCTGCCGACTTCCTCCCCGGAGACAGCTGCTTCTGACACAGACATCTGGTACACGCCTGAAAGAAGAAGACATCTAGTTCCATTTTCCCTTTTATTTGTCAGCTGTAAGACTTTAGAGTCCATTGAATCCCAATACATTTCTCAAAGGGTTTGAAATTGAACTTCCTATTGATTGAAAACATGAAAAGAAGTGAATGGATGGAAGATCCCGCGTGGCCCCTTGTCAAAGAAATGTGTTCTACAAAGAATGATGAAACAGTACCCGGGTCCGAGGTGATGTGGTGGCCTCACCTGCCCCACGCGAGGAAGGGAAACCATGCCCAGTTCATTTCTCATCAGCAAACGATGGAGGGCCGTGCCAGCCTTACACATTCAGACAGCCAAGACTTCTTTTCGTATCTTTGGGATAGTCTGTGAGTTAATTCTAAGGCTCACATATGTCACTGCTAGATTCCCGTGTAGGGGCGGGGAGGGGTAAAAAAAACCTTCTATGTAAAAGCCTTCCACAGTTCCGTATTTATTTTAAAATCAAATGCAAATTTTATCTTTCAAGGTCATGACCCTTCTAACTGTATCCAACTTTCCTCTTTCTTCACCTCCTCACCATGTGATCAAACACCAGCTCACCTGGAAAGGTGTCCCACGGTGTGCCCCTTCCATGGGTATTTGTTTCACGCTACTGGGAAGTTAATACGTGCCTGTCTGGGTCCCAGTCACGGTCCTAGCCCCTGGAGACTCAGTAGTAAATGAAATTGTCAAGACTGCTCCCTTAATGAGGCACCCGAAAGAGAACGTCCGAAATGTGTACCCACTGATGTCATTGCTAGGAGGAAGGGGATCGTGGTAGGATGAGGGGCAGAGGGTAATGGGACAGTGCCTGTGTGTAAGTGTGTGACAGCGTGGAATGAATGTATGTGCACGAGCGTGTGTGCGCCTGTGTAAGGTGTGTGTCCGTGTGTGTGGCTGTGCTTGTGTTAAGTATGTGTGGATGAGAAGGAGAAAGCTGGACAGATGGACTTTGAATGGGGTGGGCAGGCATCGGAACTCCCCTGAAGGGACTAAGAATGACTGGGCATAAAAATGACACAAGAAGGAAACAGCAAATGACAAAGACCCTGAGGTGGGAACGTACTGAACACAGAGCAAGAAGACGGTGACTGGAGTCTTCTGTTAGAGATAAGAGTATGTAGTGGATGGGGGCCCAGCTATATTGAAAAATATGAAAGGGCAGTGTAGGAGATGTCCTACAAGGTTGTTTAAACCTGGTGGGAAGCCACTGGAGGGTTTTCAGCAGGGAAGTGAGACAGGAGATAACTTTACTGGTGTTTCCACATTTAAAAATATCCTACCTGAAACAGTATGGAGTTGCAAGGACGGGGCCTCGCCTCACCACTCCCGCGCCGAACGGTTCTGGCAAGGTGCTCAGCCTCCCAGGCTCGAGCTGCCCTCACCCAGGCTCTGTCTGTCCCAGTACTCTCTCCATACTTATGTGTATCACTGGGCTTTGGACCCACATCCAGCTGAACCACACGTGCCCTCCGTGTAACGGACAAGTAGGAAGTGGGAGCTTGCAGGTGTCTACCAATTTACATGAGGGTTTCAAACACCTGCTGGGAGTTGATTTTTCTCCAAATCTCATCATTTGTGTTCATGGCTATGAAACTGGTAACTGCAGAGTCACGATGTATCTTTACCAGGTGATTGGAGAGAGCTGGGGGCATTAACGGCTGCCTGCTAATAACCCCACTTGGCCTTTCCTTCTGGCACAGCGGATGGCTTTACGGTGCGGACAACAGAGCGTGCAGCTTCAGAGGGTACAGGAGCCTTCAGTTTACTGGGGATGCTGAGCCTTGTGTGTGGTCAGCCAGAGCAGTCTTTCTTCATCTCTTCTGGGTCTCCAGGACAAATGGCTATTGCCTGTAATCCTCTACCTGTTGTCCCCCTTGCCTAGATTATTGTCTTTGGAGTCCTTTCAAGTGACCGTGATGACTTTACGGGGCCATATTTGGTTGCCTTCCTTGTTCCCTCATTTGCAAAAAATGTCACCTCTCCGATGATAAACTCATAGGCTCTACCAGCTACTCTCCTAATCTAGCAAAGATGACACGTGCATAGGGAAAGGGGACTAGCGGTCCCAGCATCACTGTGATCATCCCGAACCTCTGTCTCTGCCTAGACATACGAAAACAGATCTGCGTTCAAAGGCTGGCTTTGCCATGCTCTTTGGGCAACTTACTGAGCCTTCCGTGGAAGCCAGTTTTACCTGTAAAATGGAGGCTCTCAGAGAGATTTTCAGTAGCAGTGACTAGTCATTAAAACATGGCTATGAAACTGGTAACTGCAGAGTCATAATAACCATTTAGTTATGGTTATTAATAGCAACCTTTCAAAATCATTTTTTCTTTCATTTCCCTCAGCAATTCTATATATTTTGTAGCAGGATCCCTCAGATAATCCCTCAGATAATAACCATGGCCAACATTTGTTGATAACTTATGCCCGATATCACTGGAAGATTTTATACTAGCTCATTTAGTTGACAACATCTTACTCATTAGGTCCAATGGACGACTGAGTTTCCCCAAATGGCCAAAACAACATCTCCTGACCCCACGCTTCTTTAACCTGACTTTGCCAGTCCTACTGAAAGGTGGGGTCTACAAGAATGCCACTTAAATCGGGGCAGTCTTAAGACTCTAGTGGAAATGATGCTATAGGGTTTCTGAAGCTAGGTCACAATAGGCAGTACAGTTTCTGCTGGTGTCCCTGTCCCTGGGGCTCTCACTTCTAGAACCTATCCAAGCCACTCCATGGAGAGGCCCCTCGGACAGTAGCCAACAGCCAACACCAGCTTGCCAGAGAGTGAGTGAGCCACCCTGGAGGTGGGCCCTCCAGTCCCAGTGAGTGTCCCCAGTTGACGCTGTGGAAACAGAAACAAGCAGTCTCCTCCACATTTTGACCAAATTGCAGACTCGTGATAGAAATAAATAATTATTATTGTTTTAAACCGCAAAGGTTGGGGGCAGCCTGTTACAAGGCAGTAGATAACTAACTCAGGGACTGTTATGCCCAGGTTAGAACTGAGAACACTGAGTGAGAGACAGGCTCACTAACGACCAGATTGCATTGCTGGCATGTGGTAAAATACCTAGAAAAATAGATTTCCCGTTTCCAGGATCGTGGAAGGGTTTACAACTCCTGTTTCTTCTACTAGATCTATTCCATTTCAACTTATTTTTTGTTTTTGCTGCTGCTGTCTTGTTTTTGTTTTTTGCAAGAATGATATAAAGAGCCTCCATTTTCATACTTTTTCCTCAAAGTGGAGTAAAGAAGGAATGGGTCAGAGGAGACAGCTGACTATGGCACCCTTGAAAAGTGAGAGCCAAGCCCAGCTACTTACTCTGCGGAAACTTTGGTGGGTTATCATTGACATCGGTCAGCGTGATCGTCACCTTGGTTGTCCCTGAGAGTCCACCCATGTGTCCACCCATGTCCTTGGCCTGGATCACCACGTGGTACTCCTCCTTGGCTTCCCTGTCCATGTTGGGAAGGGCTGTTCTGATGATTCCTGCACAGGGGAGCAGAAAACGTCACAGATATTTGATTAGAGCTACAGTATAAACCAACAATGTGCTGGGCCCGGGGGTGCAGAGATGAGGGAAAACAGCACCCACCCTCACAGCGTGATAATTATGACCCAAAACAGTCGCACCTGGAGCATCATATAGATGTATTTTCTACTAAACTGTCATAATATTAAAATAGCATTGAAATTTTATTACATCGTAAATGCAAGTAATGACCTCAAATTCTCAGGTATAACACTTAAAGATCCTAAACACTTAAGTGTTTGAGGGTACCCAAAATTGAAACTGTGCTTTTGGGCTGCCGGTAGAATCCCTACATGTGATACTTAGAAACATCTCCATGGTCCATGTTAGGTGAAAAGCAGAGGCATATTTCATGCGATACAGAGTGGGGCGAAAGGAGGGTTACAGTGGTGAGTATGTGAAACACAGAGTTTATCCTTGTATTATTATTTGTTCATTATTGTATTATTTTTCATATGAACAACTGTAAACCTACTCTGCCCCACCTTGCACATTAAAATGTGTACCAGATGGGTTAAAAATGGACACAGTGCTTATACAAACATTTACTCTATGATTGCCTATCACTGACAACAAGGATACATTAATGATGTAATCTGACAAGATCCCTAGATATTAGCACATGATTTACAGAAAAACCAGGCTCACTTAAACCTCTTGGGAACATGTGCAATGTTCGCAATGTTTTTCTTTCTGCACACATGACAGCACTTACAACACACACATAAAGAGCGCCGTGGAAGCCTCACGTCCTTACCCCTCTCCTCCCCACCCCAATGTCTGCATGTTTCCCAGAAGCACCCTGATCTCACTGGGTCTCCTCCGTTTTCCTGATCTCTAAACAACTTAATGGGTTCAAACTGAGTCTCTGAAACAAAGAAGGCTGTAAGTCAAGCCCCCAACCAGTTCTGAGCATCTCAAAAGTCAAGATAAAATCCCACACTCATCCTTGGTTAGGCCGGAAAGGCTACACGCAAATGCTTTTAATGAAACCAAAGCAAAGAGCCCCATAAATTGTGATCTGAAGCAAAGTGGCTACAAGCAAACGATGACATAGGTAAGCAGAAATAATTTCAAGTAAATGAGCAAATTATCTGATTGGTAGACTATGTGTATCCATATAAACAAAGATATATTTGCTAAATTTTAACTGTAACAATAAATGTGAATTATTTGTCAGCATCTTTCAAGCATATGGGCATATTGCGGAAGAAAGGAAGGGGTTGAGGGGGTGACGTTGTGGACAGCAGTGTCATGGACTTAAGTGTGTGTTCTAATGAAAGGACCTTAGAAACAGACGTGGTGCAAATGAAGTGAACCACTTTGGTTTGGGTTGTTGCATTTGTTCACTCTCTTGGTTTGCTATCTGCTTTCTGTAAGACATGCGCAGATCATCTTTCTGGATGCGAAGGCCCACTGGGCGCCTGTCAGCGAGGTGGGGGCAACTGGGAATGTGTTGTCTCCCAAACGCCCTTGAGCACTGACACCCCCTCGCCGCCCTGCACCATGGCCTTTGGGAGCAGCCAGTTTTTATATCAGCCCCTCAAGTTCTGCGGTCTCTTGATTTGGATCGACCATTGAATTTTAAGATAAAATTTAAATATTTTAAGATAAATTCTTAAATTTAAGTTGACTTCTAAGGTACAACTTTAAGATAAAAGTTGCATCTTAGGATTATATTTATTGTTGTGCCCTGGTGAAATACAGACAGAAACAACAGTAAATATGGTTCATTGGATGTCAGGCATGTGCCTAACATCCGGTACCCCCACCAACCCTGTCTGGTGGTCCTTCTCATATTTGAGAAAATGGAGAATCAACTAGGCTGAGCGAGCAGGTCTGGGCTCCCTACTCACAGTGTGTCACAAATCACAAGATATTTCACGTCACCTGTTTGCGCTTCCACCGAAAAGTAGGGCTGTCCTTCGAGGATGCTGTACACCAACTTGGCGCTGTTTCCGTAGGTGGGGTCATCGGCATCGGAAGCTGTCACCTGGATTACTGACGTCCCTTGAAAGTGAAAGACAGTCATTAGAAGCAGTCCTTCAGCTCTTCAAATTCTATTCCAGTTTATAAAGTTTCATCTTAAAATTAAAAACTAAGAAGAGCTTATTTAACATGCTTTCATTTGCCTGGAGTTGAAAGGCAAAATAATAACCTTTCCCTCCTTTCTGCCTTCCTGTCTTCCTGCCTCCCTCCCTCCCTCCTTCCCTCCTTTCTACCTTTTCTTCCCTTCCTCCCTCTTAATTCCCATATCCATCGTACATCCTGCTATGCTTGGTAGTTAAAATAATACTATCAACATTATTGCAAAAACATTCTAAGACCCATGCAATCAAAATGTTCAATCTATCAAATAATTAAATAAAAGTCTTCCCAAAGAGTATAATAAAGGATAATTAATGATGGCTTGCTTTTCACGAAAGGACAGAATGCAGTCTTCCATCTGTAGCAGAGCAATAAATACATCATTTTATTGTTGCTTTGCATGTATAAAACGGCTGCTAATACTGCATTTTCATTAATTTATGGCTATAAATACTGCACAGAATGCCGATCCCTACTGTCCTCACAGTTGCTTTTCCCGCTGCTAACGGCTCAGGGCAGTCATGCAGCAGAAACCACTAGCAGACAGCTGGTGGGATGTAAGGTGAGCATCTGTGGGTCCGAAGGAAAGCAAACCAGGGAATTGAAGGAAGATGAGATTCTGTTTTTCCTAGAAAAACTTGTTCCTGGATGGTCACAAGTATCTGAGGGCATGAAGAATGGGGGTAGAGATGCTGGAGGAGAGAACTGGTGATTATCAAATTCCTCCGTGCCAGGCACTGTTTGGGGTATGCCCAATGCCATTGTCACTCTGCTCAGTACTCTTTTACATCCACTGTACTTATGAGATATTGGGTATGAGAGGTATGAAGTTTTGCCATCTATTTTGAAAACTGGGTTATTGCTGGATTTGACAGTCTAATGCCCATCCAGCAAACAACCAAACCCAAGTTCTTTCTGTGACATTTTCAGCAGAGGAGCAAGGTTCCACGTGGGAGGTAAGGGAGCCCTTTGCACAGCCTGTGACACCCCTTTAACACACACGGTTGCCAGTGATTTCTGCCTGGTGTAAAAGTAAATCTCACTTTCTTCTAATTACGCTTCTGTAATTCCTTAGTTCGTGCAAACAAGTTTTCTGAGCTTTTCCCACATAACCAGGGTATTCTATGTAGTGGAGATTTATAAAGGAGAATTGGCTCTATGTTCTACCATGTGGTACACTTAGGGAAATTATTAATTTCTTATGCTTAATTTGCATCCAGTCCATTATAACTCTTTACATTTTACATCTATGTTATTTAAAGCTCACAATAGTTTTTATTATCCTCATTTTACAAATGACAAGGAAAACTGAGAAAAATGTAAGAAATTGTCTGGTTTGCCTGGCTGGTCAGAGGCAGGACCATGCTACAATCCTAGTGCTGTCTGCCAGACTCCTCTCACGGGCCATGGCGGAAGTCTGGGTGTTGTTCCTAGAATCACGGAACCCCCAGAGGTGGAAACAGTGAAAATTCCCCTGGAGAATCCTTTCTGGGGACTGGCCTTTACCCCTGGCTCGGCTACAGACACAACTGTCTCCCCTTTAATGATTTATCTGATGTCTGCTATTCCTCATTAAAATCCCCAGTTGTCTACTGAGAGACTAAGGGGCCGGGCAGGGCAAAGGGAAGAGAAGGTGAGAAATGGCTCAGCCTGGCTTTCGTAAAGTACGAGAAGGCTTTGGCTTTACCTGGAGGAGGAAAGGGAGACTATTTTTTTAGCAGCACCAGCTCCACATCAAAGTGGAAGGAGCTCAGTGTTCTAGGATCATTTCTGCATCAGACTTTCTTGAGCAGGTTGAATCCCATTCCTGGTGCTTGGTTCTTCTCATCTGTAAAAGGGGTGGCTTGGCCCTGATGATCCTTCAATTCATTTGAGCTCTAAATCTCTGATTCACAGAACCAAATCTACTCCCTGATCAGAACAGCCCTGCTCACTGTCTGAAAGGCAAACCTTTCTTAATAGGAGACATGTTTCTCAAAAGACCACAACTACATGCATTCTATAGAGTCAAATGAAAGCTATTGCCAGGAGAAGGTGGCGAGCTGAGAAACCCTTCAGGGAATCATGTCTTAACGATGCATGATGAACAGACATACCTACTTCTGAATTATTCTAATACATGGTGAGATAGTATCATGGTTAAGTATGTATTCTGGATCCACTGAATAGATCAGGTGACCTTGGATAAATTAGTTAACCTATTTCTAACTTGGTTATGTCAAAATATGCAAAATATGTCAAATAGGAACTATCTCATTGCAAAGATGAATCGTTGCAAAAATTAAATGCAATAGTGCAATTAGCACAATGCCAAATGCAGCAAATATTGCTATTATTACTACTCACTGAACATCAACACGCACTAGTGACTGAATGCATATTGTCTCTAATCTTGCAAGACTGGAAATTGTTATTCCCATTTTCTAGAAGTGGAAATTAAGGCTAAGATAATAGATGTAACTAATTCCAAGTCATACAGCTAATGGGTGCCTGAGCCAGGATGACCTGGATTCAATCATATTCTTCCCACTTATCCACACCCCCTCATATTTTGTAAGTTTAGACTTTAGAACCTCGGGTCCATTGTAAGTATCTAAGACTACACAAATAAAATTTTTATTTGTTATTCCACCATAGGAAATACAGCATAAGTTATACTTCCTGATCTGGCAGAATGGGCACCAGCCCACCCACCTGCAGAGACACCCGTCTTGCAGCAGAATGGGTCTCCTTGCTGCACTCACCCACATTGGACCTCTCGGGCACGTTGGCATGATAGGTCTCATGCAGGAACTCGGGAGGGTTGTCATTAATGTCCTGGACCTTGACGATGAACTCTGACGGTGGCTCCAGCGGTCGGTTGGTGTCCCTGTCCACCGCCTGAGCCATCAGGGTATACTGGGCTCTCTCTTCTCGGTCCAGTGTCTTGGTGGCATGAATGTTCCCTGATTTGTCATCAATCACAAAAATGGTTCCAGCTCCTTCACCTGAGAGAATGTATTTAATGTTCCCATCACCAGAGTCGATATCAGAATGAAGCTAGAAAGAGAGAAATTGAGATTTGTAATTCCACAAAGGCTGCGTGGGGAGAAAGAGATCAGTCATGCTGTTTGTTACAACACGCTGTACACACACACACACACACACACGAACGAGAGAGAGAGAGAGAGAGAGAGAGAGAGAGAGAGAGAGAGAGAGGGAGATGTTCCCACCCCATTTTACAAATGAGGAAACGGAATATCAGAGAAGAGAATTGCCTCGGCCAAGGTCATGAAGCTGGGAGAGTGAAGCCAGGGCTCCAACCTGAATTCTTAATTTCTTTTAATTCTAAGAGTCATGCTCTCTCTCCTTCCTCCCCACATATATGCACACAGACAAAACATATACACATACATATCATTAATAAAGTTATTTTAAAAGAAACATTTGCATGTTACAAGTAATAAAAAACAAACATTTATGCAATAACTTAAGTTTTCTGATCCTGGTCCTTCATTTTCCCTACTCAGACACAGCTGTTCTACCAGTTTCCTGAGAACCCTGTGACATGTCCTATGCATATGCAAGAATGTCTATTCAGATGCATAAATGCCCTGTTCATTTTTATGCAATAAAGTGCCACAGTGCATAGGTCACTCTTCACCTCTGTTTTCCTCTAAGAATAAATGTGGGTGGCCCTTCCACTTCTGTACATACAGACTGACCTCCTCTGTTTACTGTATGGATGCTATTATCATTTCTTTTAGCAGTTTTCTTCCAAAAGACACTAAAATTGTTTCCAGGACTTTGTCCAGAAGACCTGCTGAGTGGCACAGGGGAAGGAGCGAATGGGGCGGGGCGGATGGCCTGAGACATATGCAGCCTCTCGGACAACAGGAAGCATCTCAGTAACCATAGGTTCCCCCTCCTTTGACAAAGCCCCAAGAAGTTATGGAACCTGCCTAAATCCACACTCAGTAGAACCAGGAAGTCCTCCAGGTCTCCTAACTCCCCATCCTGTGACTTTCTGCCTTCACTCTGCCCTGTTTCATGAGATAAAATGCCCCAAACCCCACATCTGATCTTCCTGTAACAATAAACTCACCCTCCCTTGTTGTCCCACCTCAATTTCTGCAGCGTCCCTGGTAATCTGAATTCCTCTGCCCTCACTACGCCCTTCGGGGGCAAAGGTGAGCATTCTTCTCACCACTCTCGTAGGCTGCAAGAGTGGCCTGCAGAATAAAAAGCGCTCGGTTCTGCCTAGTACAGTGAGAAAACCCAATATACACTAAAATGCTTTAGCTATTATTAAAAATTATAGTATTATATTATAGTATTTCATACTTATTATTGTCATTTTAATGATTATTCTTATAAAACCAAGGTCCTGAGAGCTTGTCCAGAGTCACCAAACAAGATTGAACACAGTGCTTTTTAAAATTTTTTTGTATTGATTCAATTTTTCAAAAAACATCTAAATCGATTTGCAATGCCTCAGTGAAACACCACATATTTCAGCTCGCGGGGATCCCTGTAGGAACATATGAACTTGGCAAGACTCTTGGAAATTAAATAGACATTATCTGATGGGCCACTGAAAAACTGAAACATTTTAAAATATACTGCTCATAATTGTTTCTGGTTTGGTTTTTAAATTTCAAAGTCACAGATAAATTCCTTTTTTTTCCCTCGTCAACAAAGATAATCCATACAATTGACAACAGCACTTATTAGGTTCGACACAAAAAGCAGTTCAGGGAGCCATCCAGTGCTCTCCAGGGACCCGCAGCTGAGGCGACCCCGCAGGAGATCCGGAAGCCCCTGGTTTGCAAATTCCACTTTCTCAGAGCATCTTAAATCACTCCACCTTGAATGTCGTCAGATCAAAGGTCACTGGGGAACCAGTCATCTAGGCGACACCCCCTACTCGCTGAAACTACAGATCAGCAATATCTTGAGAGGAAGGTCCACAGGGTCCAGCCACTTTGTTTCTTTTCCTCCAAGCAACCTGCATCAGACTCCTTCTGGTGTGCCTGGGTTCCAAACGTCACGCCCTGCTTCTCTCCCCCCTTTCCCTAAGCCTTCTTTTAGTGGCACGGCAGCTGCTTGTTCGAGAGATGCTGAAATGGCTCTCCAGGCCCTGTCTCTTCTGCGGTCCCCACGCCCACCACACACGCTATTCCCCACTCAGGGAGTCCCATGATGGAGGTTCTGTTTGCTCAGAACAGTTCATGCGCAGCTCTCCACACTGTTCAACCCCAGAGCCTCTGCCGCAGCCCAAGTCCCTTCTCCCTCTCTGGGCACAGAGCCCATCTCCTCCGCTGGGGAACTCTGCGGCGATTTTCCTGTGTTCCCATTTCCCATATCGACTTCATTTTGGGTATAATCTTCCCATTTGGGGGTATAAATAAATGAAATTATTTAGTACATCTCTTAAAAAAAGACTCTTTCCCAAACTTGAACAATATTGTTGAGACACTAATACGGACCTCCTCCAAATATGTCAATGTTATAAATAGGGAGTGCTCTTCTGAGGGTTAGGAGCAGCTGAGATAACTTCATTGGACCTACAGGGCTCAGGAATCAGCACCCTCAACTCTGTTCTTCTCCCTCCCCCCTCCTGCTCATCTTTCCGGTCACAAGTTATTACCATGGTCTCCATGGAGCCTCCCTCCATACCCCCAAATGTCAGCATGTAAATTCAAACCACTTGTATTGAACGTTGTCATTACTCTACTCCTCAGTTTAGTTTTTTAATTGCTCAGGTGAGACCACTTTGAGGTCAGGGGCTCTTTACCCTAGTGTGCCATTGGCCTACTCTGCACCTGCACACAGCAGGCTCCCGTTCTCAGGTACGTGAACACCTGTCCCCTTGGAGTTCATGTCACTATTCTCTGAAAGACAGCTGTGTGTTTTACCGTCAGTGATAGAGGGCAGTCAAGTTTCCAAACAGATTTTGGACTCTCTTCCTCCCCTTGCACTTTTTTGGAAGGATACACGGAGAATGCAGAGTCTGAGTAGTGCCAGGACTCCCCAGCCACCCTATCTGAGCTTTGCCATGCCTAAGCCAAAGCTGACAGAATCCCACCCACTCTTATGACACATCCAGCCTTGGAACCTGGGGACCCAAGGATGACACTGTTCTGATGGCAAGTAGCAGAGGCTCCAGTGAGGGAGACACAGGACTAACTAGACATGTGCACACAAGAGGGAAACCATGCTAAAAGGGCGGAGGGTTAGGAGGGCACAGAGGAAGGGCATCCACGTTGGGGTTGGGGTGTGGTCTACCCAGGCGGAGAAAAGTTAAGTGCATAATGACCATTTCCTTTCGGTAGACTATTGTGTAGCCGTTAAAAAGCATACCTTTTACGGTATAATATTAAGTGGAAAACAGAAGTGTTCTCCACATGGGTAAGTCTACAAATTGAAAATGGAAAGGCTGGAAGTATGCATGAGCAAGGGTTTTACGGTTCTCAGTGGACAGCCAGACCATTCGTGTCTCCCCTCCTAGATCTTTCCTGCGATGCTCTGCTGTTGGGGTGGAGGGAGAGAAACCACTAAGGAGTGCCCAGCCTTACCCTGCCCACGAGCACGGGGTCAGGCCCGGTGTACTCCTCGATCACGAAAAACTGGTTCCAGACCCAGCCTCTCTTGGAGCGCTGCAGCACCTGCCCCTCCTTGCCCTTCTCGTGGTGCCCGTGGAACGAGGGGCGCAGGTGGCTCCTCCGCTCGGCGCTGAAGGCCTGGCTATGGCACAGCATGCCCAGGCACACCAGGGCGGCTTGTAAACAGTAGTTCTCCTTCATTTTTGGTTACGTGGTAGGCACGGGAGAATGCGCTGTCACCCCTTCCACCACCCGTGCGGCGGCCCAGCCGATGGTGGCCTCCCAGACGCGTCACGCAGACGTCTCTGGGAATGGAATGTCTCTGCTCGCTGAGCACATCACGTCAGGGCTGCCCACGTCCCCAGGCGGCGTCTGCGGGCAGAGAGAAAGGTCAGGTTAGCGGCAGGCTCCATCCCAACTCCATCCCAGTTTGTTACCCACGGCGGACCATGTGGGCACTTCTCTCTGGGTACTGCGGAGGCAGACACGTGTAAGACACAGTCCCTCTCTCTCACAGCTTACCACGTGGTGAGTGAGATAAACACACACGGAAAGCCCTCAGGTCTACATGAGGCCAACCGTGTGTACTGTGAGCCCGGCTGCCCAGGCCCCCGTCGGTTTTGCTGCTCACTGGCGATGGGTCTGGGGTAAGCTGGCTGACCTCTCTGGGTTCAGGTTGCTGGTTTATGAAATGGGGACAGGACTCATACTCACTGCAGGGCGGACAAGGGGGTTCTATGAGTAACACCCTAAGTCTCAGCACAGCGCCTGGTACAGCGAGCACTCCATATGTATGTTATTATTGGTCATAACTGTGCTTACGTACGCTTTTGTAACAGAAAAACTGAGGGTGCCATAGGGGTCCAGGAGAGGAACATACGATTGATGGGGACAGAGAATGGAGATAGCAGACAGTGGGGACAGTTAGGGGAGACTTCCTAGAGGACAGGATGGCTGGGCTCAACCCTGAAGTGAGAGGTACTGTGGTGAGAAGGCAGTGGATGGGATGTCCATGCAGAAGAAACAACATGTCCTAAAGCCCAGAGCTGGTCACATGCACAGCAGGTCCCAAGACATCCAGCATCCCTGGAGAGTATAAGGAAGGGGGAAGGCAACAACAGACCCTGCTACATAAGGGAGGTTGAGGCAGATCCCGGAAAACCACTGATGGTCACTAAAGCATTTGTCAGTGAAATCATGGGTCAAGTTCTCACTGGTGGGTCATTGAAGGCTCTAGTGTCAATTCAATGGAAAAAATTTGCTCTTGTTGGTCAAACATCCACCCAAGACACTGAGGATCCGACCTTAACCTGGCAGTGTGCCAAAGGATACTTTATAAGCTCTTTCCAACCAGGAGAAGCAAAATAAAACACATGTCCTACCAACAGGTCTTGATCCTGGCACCCAGCCATGACTCAGCAACTCAGCAATAGGAAGGATGGGCCACTAACACCTTTCCATGACCCTTGCAGGTTTCTGATCTGTAGTCACTGCAGTCCTCTCCCCAGCACCCCGGCTCTTCTCTCTAGTCCTTAACTTCTGCCTCAGGTTCCTGGGCTCCCTCACTGGACTCAGTCTTTCTGATGCTAGAAACTTAAGTCTTGCCTAAGGAACTTCTGTTGTTTGTTTTCCTCTCTTAGCACCCCACACCTTCTTCAGGAGAATCACCCTCTCCCCCTGGAGAGCCACCCAGACTCCAGTTGGAGTTCTAGTTGCCAGAACCAGACAATCCCCACCACCAGCTCTGCCACCAGTGTGAGGGACTCTCGGAGAAGTGTTGGACTTGGAGGGTGACACCCTGAGAGTGAAGAGTGCACTTCATTTCAGCACTGGTAGGTTTAAATGAAACTGCTGAGACTCTGAGTATTGTATGACTAGAAACCACCACCTAATTCTTTGCTGTCTAGTTTAGATGAAGTGGTAGGGGAAGAGGGGAACAGGAAGGAGGGAGTATGGACCTTGGCGTAGAGGAGTACACCTAGATTTGGAAGTCCGATGAACAGATCAGAATACCATTTCTGTATCTTATAATAAGGGAAACCTTAGGCCTCCACACCGTCATCTGCAAATAGGCATGGCAAGACTTTCTGTACACACATAGGCTGGAGAGAGTGGGAACTGGGCACACACTGGGTCTCTTCCCCTCTTCCTAGACTGCAAGTCTCACTCAGAGGAAGGAGGTGCTCTTACCTTGCAGAGGAAGATGCCCAGAAGAGGGTGGTGAGGTGCTTTCTCTAAGAGAAGAGTTGAAGAATAAGTTACATGGAGATACCACAGCCTCCTGGCCTTAGTTGTCTAGAAAATAAGGGAATTGGTGGAATTCTAACTTGTTGGTGCAAAACTCCTTTCGTTCTGATGACCTTTAACTTCACCAACCCAAGCCTGCTTCCTTTCTAGTATGGCAACATGGTATCTGGGGAGGCCCAGAGGTGCAGTTAATTCAAGGTGTTCATTGCTGCCTTCAGGACTAGTCTATGATGTATTACGTTGGTCTCTTCTCAATGCAGAGGGACTTTAATTCTTACTGTGGACAGACACTTCGGGATGTGCAAAGGGTTGTATGGAAGGAAAAGGTCAAAAAGGCAGTGTCATCATTTAAGTTTCACTCACAGACTTGGGCATTTAATAAAACATTAAATGCCATTCTCTGCAAGCCAAAGTGAATGTGTGGGAAGAGCACAGGGAGGGACCCAGGAGGGTTAGACTCTAAAACGAGGCACTGTGAAGCAAAGGAAGATCCTGGGGTTACGTGTGGATGCTGGAGGTATGGTCCAGAATCTGTCACTCGCTTGTCACAAGACCTCATCAGTCCCCCTTTGGTGCCTCTGCCCCATTCTCTCTACAGTGAGGCCACTGGGTGCCATTTTCTTCCAAGTCCATAGTCATGGCTGGAGCTTGGGTGAGAGGTCACGGGGCATTTCTTCTGATTCACAGTCTCCTTCCTAGACTGAATGCATGTTAGTGGTTGGGATTATAACTTATTCACGGGTATATCTCTAGTAAGAGAGCTCCTCAAGCAGGCCTTGCATAGAGGATGAAGCATGATCTGCACCACATACTTCAGGTGCGAACGCGATATTGCCACCACAGAGCTCAAGAAGAAACGGAAAGGACAGAACATCTGGTGCAACAAGATCCCTGCCCGTTTGACACCATGCCAAGCATTAAGTGTTCATTCACATGGTGATAAATTATTCTCGCATATAAACTGTGAAGTGCATTTGAAAGAAAGGGTTTAATTAAAGTGGATATTTCTGCACCTTTCTCCTGGCTGCCATTTTGCTGTAAAGCACAATTATTTCTGACACTAAAAGTGTTGCAACTAGATGACAACTTTTTTCTTTTTCTTTGTAAAAATATTCTAGCCTAATACTAATAAACTTAAGAGCTTCCACATGACCAATAAATAATAAACCCTTTGTAGAAAAGATAGAATTATCTATTTTCTTCTGCTGGAAATGCTAGCAAACACAACTCGCTTTTTTTTCCTTTTAATTTATCTTTATTGTTGAAAGTATTACAGATGTCCTCCCTTTTTTTCTTGCTTTTAAAAGTAATTCATTGGGCCCAGCCCATGTGGCTCAGTGGGTTGAGCGTCGTCTCATGGACTGAGAGGTCCCGCGGTTCGATTCCCAGTCAGGGCACATGCCCAGGTTGCAGGCTCAATCCTCAGTACGGGGCCACTGATCAATGTTTCTCTCTCATAACAACATTTCTATCTCTCTCTCCCTTCCTCTGTCTCTAAAAAATCAATAAAAACATATTTAAAAAAATATTTTAAAAGTAATTCATTGGATCCCTTACGTGTAAGTGTTTATGTGACTATGTAACATATAAGGTTGTTTTAATGATCAGTCTCAGGTATGTATAAGATTAATTTTAAGGCATGATTTTTTTTTTATTGATTTTAGAGAGAGAGGAAGGGATAGGGAGAGAGAGATAGAAACATCGATGAGAGAGAACATCGATTGGCCACCTCCTGCATGCCCCCCACTGGGGATCTGGCCCACAGCCTGGGCATGTGCCCTGACCGGGAATCAAATCGGCGACCTCTTGGTGCATGGGTCGATGCTCAACACTGAGCCACACCGGCTGGGCCAAGGCATGATTTTTTTTTAATTTATTCAATTTTGAAATGAAAATTTTCTTAGCATAAGCTTTGTATAGCCACTGTTCTAAAAACTACAAATAGCAATTCTTCTAATTTCTATGACAAAGTTATGAATAGGTACTATGATTTTTTTAATATTCTTATTTTAAAAGAGGAGGAAACTGAGGCACAGATAAATTAAGCAACTTGTGCAAGGTTATGCTTCTGTTAAATAGCAGAGCTAGAATCTGAACCCATGACATCTGGCTCTGGAGTCTGCGGTCTTAACACATGATCCATACCAACTCTTGCCATTTGCTTGTGTTTGACATTCACAAGGAGATGCTCTGGACACTGATAAAAACAGCAGCCCAGGAGCTGCCTAAAGTAAACTAATATTAGGACTCAATGTCTATTCACAATATTACTGTGATGACAATGACAATAATAACTAACATTTGTTTAAGATTATCTGCCTAATACTCTTTTAAGTACTTTCAATGAGTTGAGTCATTAAATTTTCACAAAACCCTACAAAGCAGTAGCATTGCTATCCTCACTGACAGGAAGTAGTCTGAGGTTTGGCGAGAGTCAGTGACTTGCCGGTGGTTACCGAGCAGCAAGGGGAGGAGCCGGGATCTGAGCCTGGGTGGCTGTTCCATGACCTGCATGCTTATCCCTTCCGATTACTGTAACAATGCCTCTCTAAGAAAGTCCAGTATCAAACACAGACACACATCCCGATACACATACAACAGTCTTATGACGGAAATAACTTCAGTTTTGGTGGCACCGGCGATGGGGGAGGGGGAGAGGACAGCAGTAATACTGTGACTAAAATATTAAAACCAAACCAGAAATAGGAATACAAAGTATTTTATAGCAATGACCCAAGTGAAGACAAATAGAAGGTACTTACATCAGTCCATCACAACACAGTCCAACCAGGTCCTTCAACAGCAGCGTTAAACAAAAGTTAATCCTTACTATGTATTTTTAAACCCACTTAAGAACTTCTAAATACTTAGGTTAAAAACGATGTGTTCAGGGAGACTTATTTATTTATTTATTTTTAGAAATGCTTCTAAAATCTAGAGATCTGCTTGATGCATTCCATAGTAGAGAGTTTGCAGGAATCACGCATGAAAACTAATAGGAGAACGCCCTCCTAAGAAGACCTTGACGTTGGTAGTAATTAGGACAATATATCAGTGTTCTAACTGGTTTTATTAAGGACCCCAAAGGCGGTACTTGAACAGCGCTTCCATTAGAGCACTTCCTAACCGGATGCCAGGATGCCTGAGCACTGGGGTTCCACTGCAACACACAGCGACTTTATTTTATGATTGCAGCATATTGCTTGGAAGGAAAAATAAATGGTGTTGAAAGTCACGGGAGTAATAACATGACGGGAAAATGGATTTGCAAAACCACCAGCTCTAAGTGGAAGGCTCGCCCTTCTATCTTGAGAGCAGATCGCCTGTCATAAGCTACCGCGCCTTGAGCACAAAACTCTCTTGCTGTGCCGGCTTTTGTCTCCGTAAAAGAAAATGACATATATGGGTGTTTAAGTATATTTGGACTCCTGCTGGAAATTGTTACTGGGTAGAGAAAGAAAGACGAAAGCGTTTAGCAGAAAGCACGCGGCTTTGGTTTTTCAGCTTTCTCCTCCCCACAGAGCTGGAAGGATCAGACGGGCTGACCTGTTCTTTTCATTTCCAGGGAGGTAACTTACAGTTTAAGACACGTTATCATTACATTAAGAATATTACCGAGGCCCACACCAGAACTCAGAACTCCATTCTGCATGTCCTTTTGTCGTGGAGCTCAGGGGCTCTGGTCTCCACTTCAACAAACTCAGCTTTGTAACCAATCGGATTCTATTGTGCAAAATAATTCAAGCAGATTTTTATTCCCCGTTCAGATCTCATCACCTGGCACTGAGCTGGTCTCTAGTTTCAAACCAAGTCACAGGAATTATGCCATGTCTGTGGAAATCACAGAGAAAGGGAGAGGAAGTATTGAAAGACCTCCTGAATCACATTTCTTATTCTCTGATTTTTACACTTAGAACAAAGCATAAGCTTGGGGTAATAATCACTTCTGCTCAGGTGCCAACGACACAGCACAGACAGCAAGATGGTCACTGCACACGTCACTGCGCGCTGTGATATCAAATTCAAATGGTAAAGTATGCAGCCAATAGGGCCCCTTATCCATGACCACGGCATTCTCTAAGGGCGGGTGGAAATTGTGAAAGTGCTCTGAAGTCAGTCTGAGTCTCTGCTTTGGAGAAATCGAGAACCACAGGAGGTCAGCACTAGAGGTGCAAAGTTCACTCACTGCCTGGTGTTGGGCAGACCTGGGTCCAAACCCTGGTCCTCTCACTTACAGGCTACATAAAATTAGGTAATGAGAGTAGGGACTGTCCTCAGCCAGGTGCTTGATTTTTCTAGTGCTGGGTAGTCTACTCAAACCTTGGTACGTACCATTTTGTTCTATTTTCACCACAACTTTATGTAAATCTCACCCATATTTTGTCTAGGAGGAAGCTGAGGCTCAGACTGGTTATGTCATTCACCCCTGGATGCATCCTGAGTCACAGCAAAGAGTGTGATTCAACTTAATTTTATGTGGCTGGAAGACCCTGCTGTGGCTTCACCTGGCTCTCAACGCTGGGAGTCCATGCTCCTCGTCTCGGTACAAAGAGGCTGCACGACCCATCTCCAAGGATCATCTCAGCTTTCAAACTGTATTTGGTACTGAATATCATCTCTGTTAAGATGTGAAGGTCATTCTCAGGCTTTCCTGGCCACAGAGGATCATGGGAATCCCACTTAAGTCTGCAGACCCCAAATGTATAGAATCATTTCAGTGATTATTTATCTCTTCAAGCAATTAAATCACCTTCGAATTATAAGATGGTTAAGAACAATGTGTGCAATGAAGAACTTATTTGTGCTTCATTCAATCCCTAAGATAGTCTTTTTTTCTCGCTGTAATATTTTTAAATGTTAATCACTAAGATGAATAACATACCAGCACATACAGGAGGTAGTGTTGTCAGCACTGTCATCTCAGACTATGAATAAACACTCTATGAATGTGTGCAGAGAGAGAGATTTTATTTCCAGTTTTTCTCTTGCATGAGCTAAAACACCTGAGGGAAGATGAGGCAAACATGGCCATGATAAACAGATGCTCAACGTAATCAATCGTCACGTGTGGTCTCAAGGCCTCGATGTCCATTTCCCTTTGTCTCAGAGCAGTAAATATCCACAGAGCATTCTCTATTTGCCTGTCTCTTCACTCAGCAATAACTGTCCAAGTGCCGGGACTGGGGTGCAGCTTGGGGATCCATGGCCACCATGAATCTCTGATCCATAGACTCCACTCAAGCAAAGGTGAGGCAGTTGTTGTCTAAGCAAGTGAATGACGGCATGATGTGACCGGTGCAAACAGGACTGTGCACAAGACCCCAGAGGAATGTGACCGTGTCTCTGCAGGTGAATTGGGACCATATCACTCCAGTTTTCCAGTACTTGCTTGCTCCAGCCTTTTCCAGGAAAACAACCATATCCACACTCTCCAACATCTAGTCCAATGATAACCAAACCTTAAACTGATAGACTGTTTCAACTTGTATAACCTGGCTCAAAATGATAAGCTGGTGAGCCAGATTCGCTTGAGAACTGGAATGAAAGAAAATAGGAAGCATTTGAGGGAAGGTTATGAGGCATCTGGAGGAATGGAGTAGCCACCAAGTCACATCCTACAGCCAGCATTTCAGTGAAATCAGTTATGAGCAAGCCAGTTGTAAACCAGATAGAAACACACACAGCCTCTGCCCGAGCCATGTACACGGCAGAGGTATAGCTGGCTCTCTGAAGATCTTGGCAGTCAAGGACTGTCCTCAGCTGCTGTCGCCGTGGGGCCCAGCCTCACTCATCTCCTGTTCCTGAACTTCTTCTATGTGATTTGCCATGTCCTGTGCATCAAAGGACAATAAGGCTCCTATACACGAGTTAACTTGAGTGCTTCCTTTTATCATCAAACAGCAAAACTAGTAAACTACAATAATCAAGAGGAAAACGTTATGTGGTTCTTCTGGTCAAGGGTGAAGTGCTGTAGCTGTGGGGATCATTTGTTCAGATGTAGAAAATGCCTTTTTCTTCTCTGAATTTCCAAGGAATCCTGGGACAATAGGGAGATCTTTACAACAGAAGTCAAGACACTTGTGTTCTTGCAAAGGTTCTGCCACTGAACAGCTGTGTGACCTCAGAAAAAAGACGTCTTCCCTGGGACCAAGTTTCTCCTTCTGTAAAGGACGAGGCTGGCACTAGCTTATTAAGGCTCTTCCATGTCTGCAGGAGCCTGTGAGCCTGTGCTGAGGCAGAGCAACCTTCCCTGGATGAAGGTGTTCTCCTCCTTTAGAAGGCCTGGGTCCCAGCTGGCAGGGCTGCTCCATGCACAGCTCTGGGGGCCCCACTTACATCAGATATAACGGCCATGGTGTCCCATGTGCCTTGGCAATGCAGAGTCCTGCTGACGTGACAGGTCTTGAATCCCAGCATCAGGAATCAGGACTTTCTCTGTTGGACAATGAGAACCCATTAAGCGCTCTGGTCAGGAGACTGATGGAGCCCGAGCTATGAGGGGTTATGCGGGAGATACCGACCTGAGAAATGGAAGTTCTGACAAAATGGTTGAGAGCATGGGCTCAGGAATCAGATGGACGTAGAGGGTTAGAGCTCAAGATTTACCAGTCACTGGGTGCATGGCTCAACCTCCCCGCGTCCCAGGCTGCCCTGTTAAAACGTGAAAAACACTAGGACCGGTCTTAAAGAAGGAGGGCTAAAATGAAAAGAGATAATGTAAGGAGAGAACTTAGTCTAGTCCTTGACATGACCTTACACACAGTAGGTGATCAAGAGGATAAATTAGGAGCTTTGCTCCTTCAGCAAGACTACAAAAACATGTACCATAAGCCCTGGATACACTGATATAACACACAATATACATATAATATGCAACAAAAGTACAACATGCAATAAGGTACAAGCCTTCCCAAGGACTCCAGGAGGCTGTCTATTAAAAGGAGATAAACAAAATAATACTGTAACAGGAATTGTTAAATGTAATGATACAAATATTCGAGGGAAATGAGATAAAGTAGACTAGCGCTGTCCAACAGAAATATAATGTGATGGCCCTGGCCGGGCAGCTCAGTTGGTTAGAGTGTCGTCCCAATACACCAAGGTTGTGGGTTCCATCCCCTGTCAGGGCACATACAAGAATCAACCAATGAAGGCATAAATGAGTGGAACAACAAATCAATGTTTCTCTCTCTCTAAAATAAATATTTTTTAAAAAAAGAAATATAATGTGAGTCACATGTATAATTTAACATTTTCTAGATGCCACATTTTATTTTTTTTTTAAACATAATCTTTTATTTTATTTTATTTTTCCTTTATTGGTTTTAGAGAGAGAGGAAGTGAGAGGGAGAGAGATATATAAACATCGATGAGAGAGAACATCGATTGGCCGCCTCCTGCATGCCCGCCCCTGGGGATCAGGCCCACAACCTGGGCATGTGTCCTGAGCAGCAATCGAACCAGTGACCTCTTGGTGCATGGGTCGACGCTCAACCACTGAGCCACACTGGCCAGACTAGATGCCACATTTTTTAAAAGTTTTGAAATATATATTTATATTTAACCCATTATGCCCCAAATTGTATCATTTCAATATGTAATCAATATATGAATTATTGACATACTTTGCACTAACTTTTCAAAAGCTGGTATTTTAAACGTGGTGTGTATTTGAAACTCACGGCACCTCTTGGTGTGGACTAGCCACATTTCAAGAGCTCAACAGCCACACGTGGCTAGTGGCCGCCACGGAGGACAGGGCAGAAGGAGAGGACTCCAGAGCATCTCAGAGAGGAGGGTGTATGGTCAAGGAGATTGCTGGAGTCATTGCAGTTCTTCAAGTGAGAGGTCATAGGGTTCTGAACTAGAAAAATAAGCCTCGGAGGAGGCCTGTCACGTGCAGATGCGAAATGGACAGACTGAGAAGGAGACAGGAGGAGGCGAAGTCCCAGCAGATAGAGCATAGTGGTGCAGCTCTGGGCCTCAGAAAGAGAAGGGACTAGTTGGGGAGACAGAGCACGAGTCTGATTTTAAACACGTTGAGCCTGTGAAGCCAATGGACTGACTGACGCTCAAGTGGGAAGTTCAGAGCAGTTATGTTCCCAGGTTCTGCTAAGAGAAGGCATCATCGGTACTACCATTTCTGTTTCCAGTATGGACATTTTGTTGCATGATTCAATGCTAGGATCTCAGCATTGGATGGAAACCTAGACACCTTCCTCACTTAGTTCGTCTTCAGCAGACAAATGGGAAAACTGAGGTACAAGGATGATAAATAACGGGTACAAATAAAAAACAGAGTGAACAAAACCCAAACTCATTGTATAGGGGGAAAGGAGGGGAAGGGAAAAGCATCAACAGTGAAAGACACTTTATATAGCATCTACCCCTCCCCCCAAATAACACACACAAAAACCCTCCCTTTCAAACTATTTCTATGGAAACAGCCCGCTCAGATTCTACAAGGGAAAAGACGTTCATAAATAAGGACCTGGGAGCTCTCTTTAAAGATTGTCAGTGGGGAGACTGGAAAAGAGAAAGTAATCTGACGCCCTGCAGAGAACCACTTTCCGCAAAGTCTGTTGTTTAAAGAATAAACAATAAGAGGAGGAATTATCCCAACATGGCCTTAATAACTGACAAGGGCTTGATGTGTTGTGTGTGTGTGTGTGTGCGTGTGTGTGTATGTACGTGCGCATGCGTGTGTGTGTGCGCACGTGTGTGTGGGCGCGCGTGTGTGTGTGTGGGTGCGTGTGTGTGTATGCATGTGCGCATGCGTGTGTGTGCATGTGTGTGCGCGTGTGTGTATGCATGTGCGCGCACGTGTGTGTATGCATGTGCGCGTGCACGCGTGTGTGTGTGTGTGTGTGTGTGTGTGTGTGTGTGTGTTTAGATAATTACTGAGGTGAGGGCAGAGAATGCCTCAACTCACCACTGCTGAGCACCGTCAGAGTTCTGAGAAGTCCAGCCCGGACCCCAGCCCAGCACGGCCCAACGCACCCGTCCCCACACCCGTCCCGCGTGCTCAGCCACCGAGCTGAGCGAGGAACGCACAGAGTCGAGCTGCTTCCGATTGCTGGAAGCTCGGTTTCACCAGAGTGTGGGGTGGCTGTTCTGGAGGCCTCTTTCTACTGTATCTCCCAGCCACCTGGCCACATCTCCAAATGACCTTTTTTATTTGTGTCTCTCATACACCACAGAGGGTCACCTACCCCTCGTTTGAGAAAGAACACACTGACAATAGCTTCATAATGATCTCATTGTGGTTTCAAATAATCCAATCTTTGAAGCCCAGTTCTTTCTTTCTAAAGGTATTAACGTCATTTATCAAAAAAATGAGGTTCTTTTAAAAAGTGAAGCATACAAGGAAAGGGCCGGCACCCGGCGGACTCGTCCAGCGCCCGGCACGTGCGGGCTCCGCGGCGTGCACCCAGCACGCTCAGACAGGCAGGGCTTGCAAGGCCCCGGCACATGTCTTTTGTGGGTCTTCGATAATATGGTTCACGTAATTAGATTTTCCATAATCCCAGGTTAATCCTATTGTGAATTATAGACATGAGTTTTGACTTGCCTGGTAGAAACATTTATTGCAACAAATGGGAAAAATATACCTTATTTATAATTCATGACTGGAATCACTACCATAAAGAGGCCCTCTCTCCTTCTCCCTCCCCAGGTAGAAGTGACCAGTTCCACTCCTTTGGATCACATTGTCCTTTTATTTTTCTTTTTAATCCTCACCCGAGGACATTTTTTCATTTTTTGTTCAGATAGAGTGGGAGGGAGAGAGGGGAAGAGAGAGAGAGAGAGAGAGAAACATCGACGTGAAAGGGACACATCGAGTGGCCGCCACCCACAGGACCAACCAGGGCCGGGGACAAACTGCAACCGAGGTACGTGCCCTTAGCGGGAACCGAACCCGGGTCTCTCTGGACCGCAGTCCGACGCTCTAACCGCTGAGCCAAACCGGCCAGGGCACATTGTCCTTTTAGATGATTTAAATTGGGCACTTCCCTGGGATATATGACATTCCCTAAGATCTGGAAACACAGCTAACTCCTCACTGAGTTCTTTGCCGTGAGAACAGTGGACACAGCCGGGGGCTCGGCCCTGTCCTCTTACAGCATGAGGTTTACATCAGTGTCTCTAGAACGTGACCGCACATTAAAATTAATTGGGGTCTTAACAATCCCATTGCCCGGGCTTTACTCCAAACCAGTGAAAACCAGGAATTGGTATTTTTGAAATTCTCCAGGTGGTTCCCCCTTCAAGCTGGAGAACCACTGGTCTGGAGCCCCAGGATCCAACCTGGAAGCAACCTGGACACCCGTGGCTTTCTAAATTTAAATTACTTAAGATTAAGTAAGATGGAAAATGTACTTCCTCAATGCGCCAGTCCCATTTCAAGTGCTCAGCGGTCATCTCGGTCACTGAAAAATGTTCTGTTAGTCAGTGTTGGTCTCAGGCACTAAACATCCTCATTTGAAGCATAAAATGTCTGTTCAGTTAATGAAGGTGTACAAGGAACACTGTACCAGGCAAGGACTGCTGTGAACTCGGTGCACAGTGTCCAATAATGCAGGCCTCAGCTCTCCAAATGCGAGCAGCACCGAGTCCTAAAAAGTGAAGGGGGAAGGGGCTATAACGGGTGGGGACGGCTAAACGACCTGGCCCACACCCCACAGCAAACACAGTCAGCAAAACAGTGCTTTAAAAAGCAGTTCGGCCGCATCAAATAAAATGAAAAAATAAAGGATAAAAGAAACCACTTCTTAGATCTTGATACCTAACAGACTTGCTGTCTCAGTCCAGTGGTGGGTTAGTAAATTCCGCTTCATGCTCATAGTCTCCTGGTTTCGGGAGGAGGCCCCAGCTCAGCAGACTGTGGGACCACTGTCAACTGATAACTCACTTCCCCTCTCTGAGTCTGTTTTCTTTTATGGAAAAAAAGGATGAATGCCGCCCGACCTCCCCGGCTCCTGAGTTAATTTGAGGGTCGAATGAGATAATGGATTGGTAAGCCCTTCGTAAAAGCATCCTGTGGGCTGCCCAGGTGAAGAGAAAGGTGATGAAATGCTGACAGCAGATGGCAACTTACATTTCTCTGGGTAATTTTTAAAATTTTGGCTTTTAACCTTTAGTGGCATGGATTGTAGATAAATGTAAATGACCTGTTATGTTACATTTACAGGAGATGAAATGAGGAGATGCAATTTCACTCTTGTTCTGTGACAGGGATATGAAACCTGCCAGACGCTGCAAATGAGTTCCTTTCATGTATGTGGCACCCCTCCGTTGGCCCCCAGGCACAGAGGGATTCTGAGGTGTTGACTTGTGAAGATGCTGACCTCCCTGGCAGCTCCTTGGCTGGGGGACGGTGTGTTGGGGAGAAGGGGGTGTGCTGATTTCAACAAGGAAAGCTGTGAGAACATGTTAGGGCTCAGTCTCAACAAGGATACAGACCGGAAGTCCCTCTGCAGAGGCCAGGGGGCTTTGAATTGTCCTTGATATGGTATAAGAAGGAGGGTGTGGACAGAGCTGGACAAAGCTACCAAGTACTTGTCACATGAGAAAGCATGGCTTTCCTGACCAGGTAAGGTCCAGGAGGCCATCTCTGCAAACCTCTCACCCTCCATTCAGCCTGTGCTGGCCACAGCCCAGGCCATGCGGGCGGGCACCTGAGTACCTACCCTACCCCAGGCACTATGCTCGGTGATTTACACACATTCTTCATGACCTCTTTCCCTCCAGCATCCTCAGGCATTCTGTATTGTTGCCTCCTCTGTCCAGAGAAGGAAACAAGGGCTCTCCCTCTAAGAGCACCCAGTTTAGTTCACATATTTAGTTGGCACCCCAAATGGGGTTGAAGCCATATATGGCCTATTCCTAAGTTCTTGCCTTTCAACCTTTCACACTGAACTTCTCTGTGATTCTCCTGTGAAGGTTTTACTTTTTCTTTCCGGAGATGCACAGAACTCAGCTAGATTTTATTCTGCACAGCAACCATTTAAGAAATATTTGTGGAGACGAGGCCTTCTGCAATAGTTCAATGCTATGAATTTAGCGAAACATGTTCTTTGCCTCAAGGAACTCACAGGCTCCTGGAATTTTTAGAAAGTGGGTATTTCACCCATGGGCCTTGCATCCTGCACTTCAAACGTCACCGGTTCCTTTCATGTTTCCTCGGAGGAATTGCCTCACCCTTCCCCAGTGTTCCCTAGCCGGCCCAAATCTTCCAAACAGTCCTTGAATGAATGGATCACGATTTCAAACCTCTCCCTCAGAACGTTTTCCACATTAGAACAACACTTTGCTCTACACCCTCCACTGCCTCAGCCTCCAAAGGTGCTAACGACTAATAAAATGCAGGCTGTGCAGAGAGCTGTGGGAGGGCAGCCAGACAATAAGTATCTTCAAACAAAAGGCACCAGCCCGACAGGAGACAGCTCTGGGAGATCTCATGAGCTAATCATTGTCGAAAAGATTAGGTATGTCGCTCACGAAAGGAGGGGTTACGTGGTGGTAGAGGCGAGTCCCACAAATCGATATTCCTCCAAGGGCACAAAGGTGAGGCCCAGAATTATTCTCTGACAGGAAGGAAGCGCAGCTGTTATCCCCCACTGCTCACACCACTGGTCCCTTCGAAACCCCACACTGCAAAGGAGATTCAATCCTGTTTTCAACAGCAAGGGAAAAGGAGGTGACACTAGCTTGTTTCTGTTTGTTTGTTATAAAATAACATGAACAAACAAAATAATATTAAACTCTGAAATCCGTTCATAGAGCACCAGTGTGACAAAGTGCAGCTGGATGTGACCCCAACCAGGCATAATGTCTCTCTAGGAAATTCATGTACAGCTGGGGATGGGGTTGACCCTTGCTCTCAGGAAGATTTTACTGGAAAAGCAAGTCTGCAACCCATGGTACCACCGGCAAGGTAGCAAGCAGTCTCCAGCATCACTCAGTAAGGGAAAGCCTCTTTGGACCACAGCTGCCCTAGTCAAACAAGGAACAGACAAAGAACGGACCACAAAGCAGTTACTGTAAGTCATGAACTTGGTCATCAAGGACTTATTGTCTTCCTGGCGAGACGACCAGGACAGGATGCCCACTCTTGCATCTCAAGGATGGCTGCCCACAAGGCCATAGAACCATGGCTTAGTCTCCCAGTTCAGAATCTGTTCCTGCTTCTGAATCCAACCATGACACTGGCTACCCTGGGCTTGAGCTCTCTGCGTCTCCAAGGTCGAAGTCTCTGTTGTCCAGTTCTTCCAAGCCTAGACATTTTAGGATCTAAACTCTAGCAAATGGGATGAAGCGGTACAAACTGGTAGTTACAGAATGGTCACAGATGCAGATGCCAGTGCGGGGAATACAGCCAATGATATTGTGGTAGCTCTGTACGAGGCCAGGTGTGTGCATAAAGCATCAGGGGGACCACTCTAAAGTACATGATTTTCTAACCACTTTGCTGTACATTTGAAACTAATACAGAATAATATTGAATGTAACCTAATTGAAAAATGAAAAAAAAAATTTTTAAATTAAAAACAATTTTTTTAAATCTAGCAACCTAATCGAGCTCACCAAGAACTCACAAGGTGGGAGTAGGGCGGAGGACATTCAGAATTTGAAAGCGAGTTGATTTGAAAAACGTACACATTCGAAAAGGAGCTAATGGCTCCCGATCAAGTCAGCTCATTAAAATCAGTGATAAATATAAACATTAAGAGAGGTCAAGATAGACTCAGGATGGCCTGGCCAGTTCACGAAGAAATGAGACAGAACCTAGATCTGGAAGATGGGTACAATTCTGAAAGGCACTAAGGAGAGGATGAAGGTGTAGCCTCACCTCCCAGAAGCCATGCTCTCCGCATCCCAAGTTCAGGCCTTGTTTCCGGGAACCCGTGTGGTCCTCCTGTGCCTGCTGCTTTTCGAGATGCCCAGCTGGACTACCTAGGCTTGAGGTTCCACCGCGGCCAGGCCAGGTTATGCTTCCTGGGGTCTGGCCCCTGCCTCTGGCATTTTTACCTACTGTTTGAGGTTGAATTCCATCTGGGCAGTGGAGACCGTAACTGATATTGCCTCCTGCCTACGTCTAGGTATCTCTGGCGGTGAGTCTACTCTTCCCCCAGATGGATACTCTGGTACCGCCCCACATCAAGGATTCTAAAATTCTAACAGTTTCTACTGCCTTGGAGTTATTCTAGCTCCCCCCCCCACACACACACACACGCCAATGCCTATTCTCTTCCCCATTCTGCAGCTGAGATAGCCCAGCAGGTCCTATGGCTGAATCTTTGCAAGGAGCTGCTGAATCCCATTTTGCTCCCAGTGATCTGAGCCCTTAGCTGCTGCTTAATTTAAATCCTTTTCTTCTCTCCGTATTTCACTAGCTTGCACATCCTCTTCACCAGATGCCCGACCCTCAGCACTTAGGATCTTCCTGCTGAGGAGGAAATGTTTAAATGTCACATAGGACATGTCCCGGGAACTACGTTTCTACCCAAAAGAGGGAACGCCTTTCCAGATCGGATCCTGATTGAAAAGTGAAACTAGCACAAAATGAGCAGAGTACATGTTTCTTGACCTGAGGAGGGGATGAAGGTTTCACTTGGACAAGACTCAAGAGTGAAACGCCGACAGTATCCACAGCAAAAGCCTGAGAAAATGTCCCTGAGGTCATAAGAAGAAAACAAGGGGAAGTTTTGTTGAATATAGTTAAAGAAGCAACGTCTCCTTCAAATGACTGCAAATCACACACGTGGCGCTGAGATTGGACACTGAGCCTGTAGAGGAGAAGATACATTTTTTTTCTTTTAATGCAATGAGTAATAAAGATGTGGATTTCTTCCAGTGCAGCCATCTTGGAACAAGAAGCGTGACAAAGAGGAGAAATTCAGATTATAGCAGAACAGTGGTAGTTCTTTCACTTATAACTGGCTGAAGAACTGGAAGTCAGTTCCTTAGTGAGCATGGAGACTTCTGAGTTTATACAGGAGACCGGTGATAGCATATGTACTGTCTCAATGGATAGACTCAGTTCAGAGTAAACTGTTTCTCTTATTCCCTGTGGTTATCCTCAAAACCACAGCATTTTTTAGAGAGGACCAAGCCCCAGTGGAAACCCCCGGCATTTACAGTCAGCCTTCCAGTGAGCTGAACTGATCAAACTATGTTGCGATGACCATCAATGAAACGGTCTTGCTATGGCCCATTTCTCGAGTTGTGCCCAAGGTTAAACCAACTCTTGCTTTGCTAAGAGAGTGCAGATTTCTAGGAATAAGCATCACAGACTTGCACAGAGCACCTTGTGTTAGAGTAGAAACATTTCCACTCTTGTTCATACGATTTAGGAAGGAATACTGGTTTGGGACTCAGAAAGCATGCTCGATGTTTTAACCCGATCGTGCCTATGATATCAAGCCTATGGAATCATAACAGGCAAGTCAGCGACTTTAGCAGGAAGTAGGGGTACTAGATTTAACAAATAAAAATACAGGAACTAAATTTGAATTCCAGATAAACAATTGTTTTCAGGGTAAGTATGTTCCATACACTTTTGGGTGACATATTGATACTAAAACAATTATAGATTGTTTATCTGAAATTCAAATTTAACTGGAAGTCCTGTATTTTGTCTGACCAAGTAGAAACTCGTCTGTAAAAATAAAGATCTGGACTTAAACGTCAAGCTTCCAGTTAATTTCATCCTAACTCCCACAATCATTTTATCTCCAAATATCTTTTCTGTGAATTCAGACTGCTTTTCCTAGTCCCCACAGAAGCAACATCACTGGGCAGGAGAGACTGCATCTGGGGAAACGTTGACAGTTTGAGAACTTTTAACCTCGATGGGACTAAGTTCAGAGAAAACCCAGGAAGGATCTTCGATTTCCCTGGAGGAGGTGGGATAGGCCCTGGATATTGACAGACAGGTGACCTACAGTGTAAAAGGCCTAAGGATGAAAGGATTATCTATAGTGCTAATTGATCGAGGAATTGGGAATAATGTTGTCTTCCATCCTCTGAGTTGACCCTGGTCCTCAGAAAACAGCCAGCCCGAAGCCATGGAGTCAGGACCGTCACAGCAGCAGCAGGGGCCACACAGGCCAGCAGGCACCGCTCCAGGTCTCTCCAGAATGCAGCCGCCATGGGTGTGTGTGCACATGCACGCACAAAAACATAATCCAAATGCATCCACCAAGCACGCCCTTGGCGTGAGCTGAGACCCTGGCACTGGGCTGTGCAGAGGCACTAACAGGAAGATGCCGTCATGGTCCTCAAGTCACTGACAGTCTGCTGGTGTTGGTGGCAGGCTGGGAGGCAGCCCAGAATGCCGTAAATATAACGGGAAAGGTGCTTCCATGGCAGCGTCAGGGAGCTGGGAGAGCCCAGAGGAGACGCACGTGAACCAGGGTGCAAGGCTGTCTCAGGGAAGACTTAGATGATAAACCTGCACTGAATCTGGAAGAAATGAATGGATCAGAGGTTCAAGGGTAGGAACAGCAATCCAGGCACAGGGAACAGCAGGAGCAAACATTAAGACATGAAACCACAGCCTGTGTTCAGGTAACCATATGAATTTGAGAAAAAACTCAGGACGGCTCAAGAAGGACAAAACGGGTGTGGTTGGAAATGTAGGCAGATGGTAGACCGCACACCTCAATAATACATAATAGTTTTAATAACAACTTTTACTCTTTGGCCAATGCAGACGAAGAAAATGCTCGTGTTCATATCTACACTGCCATGTGCAAAGATGGGATCAGTCGGCCATGCAGAAATAGCCAAGTGTCTGTATTTTGGGTGTCCCTCGGTGAAAATAAATGGATTCTGCTTCAGGCATTCATCTCCATCCAGACACAGGAAGCCCTTAGAACTTTTAGAAGCAGCAGAGAACCTAAGACTGAGACCTAGGTTAGACGTGTGACTGCTGTGGGGGAAACGACACGAGAACAGCCCCCTCTGTCCCACCTGCAAGGGTGCAGCAGGGCAGGGAATGCAGGAAAGAGTCTCATGCTGCATCTCTACAATGCGAGATCTGAACCAGAGCACGAAGGAGGCTTACTCCTTGCAGTCTTGTGAGGCAGACAAATGAAACCAGAATCAGAGAACTTTAGTTCCCCAACTTCCATCATCAGATAAAACGGCATAACCTAAATTTGACCCCAGCTACGAGAAATCAGCCCCCAGACAGGTGCCGAGTGTTCTCTAAATCCCCAGCAAAAAAAGCTAAAGAAAAGTGGCGTGTGATATAACAGAGGTGGTGCCTATGCAAAGAAGGAAATTAATTTCTTCTGATTTCCCCTGATCTGTACCGCATGTACCAAATCACAGCCCTCTTTGCAAAATTAAGGGCATTAGTTATCTCCCCATTCAGTCGGAGTGGCATTATGCTTGCACGCAGACATTTCTAGCTACACTGAGGAATATCAAGTTTTCACAAAATCATTCATCAAGAGGTGAGACCTCACCGTGATTAGCGCTTCAACAAGAAGCCTGGGACTAAATGGAGAATAAGCGCAGGATCGCAGCGGCAATTAGGCATCTTCCAGACAGCCATGCTTTTTCTCAGACCAATCGAGTTGAAGCAAATGAGACATTTTTTCCCCTTTCTTTTTCCCCTGCTGTGAAATGAACTGCCTTAAATAACTGATGAGGTGACAGTAAACCCGTTTTTTTTTTTTTAAAGTTTTTCCATTAAGTGAAGCTTAATTAAACAGAGCACAGGGTAATAGTTCTTCCATCTAATAAGGGATGCACCCTGGTTAAATCACCCTACTCGCAGGGCTGGGCTGGGAGGCCCGTGATGAGACCCCACCAGTAAACGAGGGGAAAAAACACATGCAGACTTTGGGAAATCACGAGCCACTTTGCAAAGCAATGGATGAATCAGAGATGTGCACAAGCTAATAAAGTTAATCAAATATTAATATTTGTTTCCAGTTATCTTCTCTTCAGATGGACCCAGAATGAGGAGCTACACTTCAGTTACCCCTAGATGAGCTGCTGGAGTTACTGCCCGGTGTCGCTGCGGTCTGCCAGGGCCCAGGGCTGCCGCTCGGAGCGAGCCCCACCCTGCTCCATGACGATGGGGCTCGTGCGTTTTCTTCATCAGCTTACCTCCGGTAGGTAGCACGTGGGAAGCATTACGTGAATATTTGTTGAAGGAATATGTGAGAAAAAGACTTACACGGGACACATTCATGTCTAACATGGTAATATAGAAATGAGCTTGGATGGTATTATAGGTCTAATTGTGTGACCCCCCCCAGAATGTTGAAGTCTTAACCCCCACACAGTACCTGTAAAAGTGACCTTATTTGGTACTAGGGTCTTTGCAGATGACCAAGTTAAGATGAAGTCATTAGGGTGAACTTGAATCCAATGACTGTTGGAGGAATCAGGACACAGGAAGAATCGGGAAGAATGCCATCTATAAGCCAAGAACGCTGATGCTTCCAAACGCCAGGAGAAGGGCGAGGCACAGATTCTCCCTTGCAGACCTCAGAGGAAACCAGCTCTGCTGATACCTCGATTCCAAACTCCTGGCCTCCGGAGCCGTGAGACAGAACGTTTACGTGTTTAAGCTGCCCAGTTTAGTTGGGGCGGTTTGTAACCATGGCAGCCCCAGGACACTAACGCATGAGGAAGGTCACCGGGCAGGCTGAGCCAGGCGGGAGAACGGCCTGCTGTGATATGTCAGTTCTTCCTGGCCACCCTCCCGCAGGCCACTGTGCCCTGCCAGCTGGGTGGGAAGGGAGGTTCTGCTATGGCCCGGGGTACCGGGTTCGAGGTCAACTTCCGCTCTTCCTCATCATGTGGCCTCATCTGAAAAGCGAGGGTAACAGTGTAACATTTCTCCTCGGGCGGTTGTGAGATTGAATGAGATCATTCCTGTGAAATGCTAGGCACTTCTTTGCAGCACGCAGTAAGTGCCTCATAAATACTGCCTAGGATTATGATCAGCATTGAAACCTTGGCCCTTAGAACGTAACAGTGCTATGATCAATTTCACATTTCTCTGGTCTGCAATCAAAGCAGTGTGGACACGGCTATATTCGGACTGTCCAAAGGAGGTGGCTGGTAATGTAGGGTCCTTGGAGTCCAGGCAGGCTCTCATGACGTGAGGGACATGACCAGGAATCCCAGCTGTTCACAGTGGCTTCAACAGGTTGTCTTCCTGTCCATTCCACCCCACCCAACCTCCCACACACAGATTTATCAAGGGGAGGTAGGGGCCTGCAAAGACTTGGCCACACTGGAACTGACCTTGGAGGCCCGAAGGTCAGAGAGCAAGTGAAGTGCTGGGAGGTGGGCTGCTGAGCTGGTGGCAGTGACCTTGGTGAGGCTGCTGGGAGCCCAGCTGACGGTGAGGGCTCTAACCCTAATTAGAGTTTCAATGAGGGGCCACAGGCAAAAGAGAGACGCCTATCAATCAGAGGGGTCGGGGCAGCATCAGGTTTCCAGGTCCCCTGTACTAGGTAATGTGCCCAGGGCTTTGTGATCATTATCTTATTTACTCCTCACAGCAACTCAGGGCTGTAGGTACTACGATCATTATTTTAAACTTGAGAAAAGGGAGGCTCAGAAGACCTTTGACAATCCAGGGCGACATCACACACCCAGTGGGACCACGGAGCTGCCCCAGCTCACACTGTGCCCCACGGCTCCTGGCGTCGCTGAGCTGCCCTGCAGGAAGTGGATCTCCGTGGGGACTACGAGCATTTAAATCAGGTTGAAGACAGTGTCATCAGCCCGTCTGCTGATGGTTTATGGCTATATATTTAAAAAGGCATAAAGGCTTTTTGAATGCCAGCAGTATGCGTCCCTAATTTTCAGCATTGTTTGTGAAATGCCTGGAGGAGAACAATTACAATAATTCATACTTTATAGCACTCTGTAATTTAGACGGGCTCTCACAAACGTAGCGCGTTTCACACGGCAGCCGACGGACGTGGGTGCGGGTCACTGTCGTCCTGTTTCATGGACGGGAATGAAGGAACAAGTCCTGCTCGCCAATGTTCAGAGACATTCATGAAGATGAAGGCTGCCATCTGAAAGGCTGAGAACCCTGCCCCCAGAAAGGAAAACACTTCCTTGAGGGGGAACATAGTTTCCATTTGGGAGGGGACAGCTCCAAAATCAGCCCCAGTTTGGTGCTGTCAGCTCAGCTCGGGGCTCGGTGTCCCGGACGCAGCAGGTTAGTAAACAGTAGGCGATGACGAGGGGGCCACCGGGCACTTGGTCCACGCTGAATACCGGGCTGAACGCACACAGCCCCGTGGGTTTCTACCACGTTATCTCTGCTCTGTGGCTGAAGGGATGGAAGCTCCGAGAGGTTAACTCGCCAAGGTCACACGATTAGTGACCCTGACTACCGGATGGTAGAACCACTTTTAACAATCCGATGCTGAGGTGGACTGCCCGGTCAGGACCGCCTTTCTCACAGAGGAAGCATTCTCCGGTGTCTGCGCGTTTCCCTTCTCCAGCCCAGGGCCCCTGGCGCTCCCTGTGGCATGTACCAGGTCAGATACGTGAGGGTGCTTGGTTCCAGGCCTGACTTCCCTCTCCTCGGGCCCCTGGAGGCGCGGGCCCTGAACCGCACCTGCTTGTAGGTGCCGCTCTGCTCCTCCTCAGGGACTGTATCTTGTAATTAAAGGGACTGATGATTTTGTGTTGACACCTAAACCCCGCCATCCAAATGTCCTGATGGATGGAGAAGTTTCTGAGTTCAAAGAAATGCAGACACATCTCCTTAGAGGCCCACCCCCTGCCCACCACAACCCATGTTAAATGGTGTCATCTCCCATGTTCTTCATCTTATCTTTGGGTAACTTGGACGAGCATCCAATATTCTCTCAAGACAGTGCGCTTGCAATTTGAAAAGTGGTTCAGAACACAAACTCGCAAGGCAGTTGCAGAGATCACCAGTGAAGATGAGGTCACAGGCAGTGTCCTGCTCCTGGGGAGGTGAACTCTGCAGGGAAGAGGGGTCACGGGGGATGCTGACGTTTCAACCTGTTTGTGACCAGCCATTCCTCGTCTCTGTCGGAAATAATTTGGAGACAGGGGAATCTGAGATGAGAAGACAGAGGGCTGAAAGGAAGAAGGCAGGACAGGAGGAAGCGATTTCTGCAAGAACGTGGGGTGAAAGGGAAAACGCTGAAACAGAATAAACTGTGGCCTTGGGTTCCTGCCCATTAGGGAGAGCGCGGAGGCATGCAAGGGGGCTGGAGTGGCCTGTGATGTGTGCCACCGCACAGACAGGGACAGAAAGCCTGACAGTGCAGGCTGAGGCAGGGCCTGCAGTTGGGGCCAAGAAGCTCCGCTTTGGATTTGAAGTATTCATTCAGTTTTCCTCTCCTTGAGCCACTTACCAGCTATGAGGCATCAGGCAAATTACTCAGTTTTTCTCAGACTCTGTTTTCTCATTTGGAAAACAGAGATGAGATGCTCCCCTGCACAGGGCAAAGTGGCAGGAACTTGATGATATAAAGACAGCAGCAGGCCCGTGTCTGACACGTGGTAGGCTTCTTCCCCTTCCCGCCTTTTTCTCTTCTGTCCTGGGTCCATGAATAATGTTGCCTTCAAAATAGAGCAACTCAGCCACCACCTGTCTGCTGAGCCTCTCAACACAGAAAGTGCCCAGTGCCAGCCTCCTGCACACAACCCTGCAGAGCCCACCCTGAGCCAGAGGCATTCACAGTGAGGAGCCCTCGTGCAGGCTCACGGACGTCTGGGAGGGGACAGTTGTTTCCAGCTGCTGCTGTCTGTTTGCGGTGGGCAGTTTTCATGGAGAAGCCAGTAAACGTACCTTAACACCGACATGCACATTCTTTGATTCACCTGTAATTCCTAGATTTTCAGTGGAAATGAACACCCCGAGTCAAGCTCCTCCCCTTTGCCCCAGTTTACAAATAAAAAGGCTGAGGCTTAGAAAAGAGGCAAAACTTGGCCAACCTAGCAGAGTTGGGGGGAGCATTATTCAGACAAAATTGTCTTTGCAGACGGGCTTCCTTCCAGGGCTCCGAGGAGTGGAAGCCTCCAGCCCTGCCAAACAGGGAACCGGTCCAGCCAGGGGCAGAGCTGTGGGGATTACGCCGCCGTGGTGATCCCCAGCTCTCGCCTGGAGGTATGCAAGCAAATGTGATTACCAGTAAATTCTAAGGCAGAGAATAAACATCTATTGAGTTACTGTCCCGTGCTGGGACCTTGGCTAGGTATTTCACACGCATTAGGTCATCTGATTTCTGTGACCGTCCAATGAATAAGTAGAATGCCCCCTCCCTAAAGATGTCCACATCTAACTTCCAGAACCTGAGTGTTAACTTGTATAGCAAAAAGGACTTTGCAGATGTGGTTAAATTAAAAAAAAAAAAAAAAAGACAAACAACAGAATATGAGCACGAGAAAGTAGCTGTTCTGTTCTAAGCCACAGTTAGTGGCAGAGCCGAAAGGCCAGCCCAGGTTGGTGGCCCTCCCCTGACACCACTCCCGCCCCACGTGCTGTGCTTCCTGTGTTCCGACCGGCATTTCACAGGCACCAACCTTCTGCACAGAGGGGCACCCTGCCCACGTCACCAGCTTGTGGGCCAGCAGAGCCCTGGCAGGACTGGGGGGAGGCCGTGCCTGTCGCCAACTCCACAGGAAGCTGGCTCCCGGCGTAGGACTGCACGCACACGCTGTCCAACCTGGCTGTGACCTGGATTCCACCAATCACTGCCAACCTCTGTCTACACAGCCCCACACCCAGAGACAACTGGATATCTGAACCTGACGGGTGCTTCCCGTCACCGCCACCACCCTGAGTCCCGTTAGGGAGCCCTCTCTGCATGACAGGCATGAGTCTAGGTGCCTTAGAGGTAACACCTCCTTGAGGTGTCACAAAGTCCTTCTAGAGCAGACACTGAGCACTGGGTGATTATAAAAATGTTTAAGCGTTCATTTTTTAAAAAGTGTTCTTTTAACTCCTTTAAAGCTAACAAAACTGTCATGAGATGGGAAAGAGGATGTCGGCAGCTTGAGAAAGATTTCCATTTCATTAATCCCAGTTCCTTTTTACCCTCGAAGATCTAATTTTATTTATGCTTCCTGAATGCAGCCGCACAGCGGGGACTGCCTGCACCGGGCTCTGGCGGGATGGCAAACAGAGCTTTTGCTTGGATCTCACTGCCTAGGTTGATGCATCGTGATTCCTCCACGGTCGGTTTCCCAGGATGCCGTTATACCGCTGTCTGCTGGGGAAGAACACGTCGCAGGAAAACCAGCTCAGTGCAGCAGTATGTACAAATCCCAAGCCACAGCTCCATCCCGAGCAGGACGAGGACCTACCATTACTTACACTGGGTAGGCAGAGAGTGGCTTCAGAAGCTCTCTTATTGACCACAGGGGAGATAATGAATTACGTAGCTTTCATCTAGATGTCCACTTTACAGCAGAAATCAGCATCTGCTTCTACGGAGGAGAAAAGAAGCAACATCTACCCTTACATTTAACGACATGACACCTCATTCTGAGCCTTGTTTCTAAATAGCAGTGGACCTCACATCTCTACAGTTTCACTGAGACATTTGGCTTGCACTGGAGAAATAGGATGCATATAAAAATCCAGGAAGAGTCAGAGCCCTAAACGGAGGTGGAAACACCTTGAATACCTGGAAGAGAGAATGCAGCTTGGAAAAACAGACTTGGTCTCCTATCTCTAGGTCCTTTTCCTCCTAATACCACCCACCTCTGCAGCTGCACACTCCCCCATACTGATCACTCCTCACAAGAATGCGTAAGAGCAGATGAGAGAAAGGGCGAGGGCACTCTGCACAGGCAAATCATCGTTACCATTGCATTTGTTCCTGCTACATCGAAGGATCTGTTTTTGTCTGGGCACCAGCTGGGTGGGTGGGAACATCTGAGCACTGGGGCCAGAGGGCTGGGGGTGAAGTCCCAGCCTCATTAGCTACCAGTTCTGTGGCTTCTTGAGTAAGGCATCAACATCTATCTGACTCTTCTTTCCTCATCTGTAAAATGGGTATGTTTCCTTCCTATCAGTGTTAGTTAGTCTGCCCTACCCCTTTTCTCTATTCCACTAAGCCTGATTCTCTGAACATATAATAAAATTTACTGTTATTTAGCTGTGTAGAGTTTGTAGAGTACTTAAAAAAATAACAGCTTTGAGATATAATTCACATATCATAAATCCCACCCCTTTAAAGTGTACAATTCAGTGTTTTTAGTATATCCGCAAAGTTGCATATCAATTACCACTAATTCCAGAACATTTTCCTTACTCGCCAAAAGCAAACCCGTAACCGTTAGCAGCTACTATATTTAGAACATAGTTTACCAACCAACATCCTGCTATTCTTCTAGGGCTAAGATATCTCTAAAGTCTACACTGAATTGCTCCTGAACTTACAGCCAGTACCAAGTGCCAAGCAATTGATGCACACCCTCTGTGGCCCTCAGATCGACAGTGGAACTCTCCAAGGCCTTACCAAATAGATGGCATGTTCCTGGAGGGAAAAGGCCCTGTTTCTCGCATTTTCTTCCCCCCCTGCACCTCAGCTCAGGGCTGAACACACAAGTAAGCACCCGGCTCCTGTCTGGTCAGCCAATGCCAGCGTGTTTGTCATCTGTCTGCTTCTTCGAATGCCAATGCCTACACAAGCTGTCATGTTCCATGATTATTCTCCCCAAAGCATGTGCTGTTAATTTTTCATCTTAATGAACTGTCCAGTCGAGTTTAGCAACGGGAATAGTGATAGAAGCACAAGGACAACGGTTTATGCCTCGCTCTGTCAGAAACCTTCTCCCTACAACATTGGCACATAATTGAAATAAAATAGCTCAATGGTTACAAACACCATTTGTCAAGAATAAAGTGGGGTGCATGCTATTTCAAAAATTTGTACTAACGGGCTTTATAAATACGGATTATTGGAACATTCCTCCAATTGACACCTGCTCACGCATTTAAGTGCAGGGCTATTATCCTCTGTGTTGGCTTGAGTGAAACCACATTGGGCACCGAGCTACATGTCAGCCCCAATTTTCCAGAGTACTACAGTGCACGTTCTTTCCTGGCGGGAGACGGGCCAAGGAGGCTGGAGCAGGCCGAAAGGCCCGTGCTAATGCACAGACGCACACGCAGGGAAGCCATCGTGCAGCTGTTGGCTCCCCAAGAGTGGAGTGCTCTGGAAACCGATGCCACTCAGATCTAAATGATGGCCCTGGAGGGGTTCTGAGAAAGAGAATGAGGACTGCAGAGAGAGATGTCCGAAGATTCTGCTCAACGCAGCAGCATGGAGGACCCACGCGCCAGCCCTCTGCCCCACGCAATTTTCTAAGGCAAGCACCCAACCGTCCCATTTTCCTGTGGAACCATAAGGGGAACATTCGAGAGTTATGTGTGGCTTAGTCATTCATTCAAGAGACATTTTCTGAGCTACAACCAATGTGGACAGCATTGCTCTTGACACTGAGGATATAGGGGTGGGCAAGGACTATGTCTCTGAACCTTGAGGGGCTCAGACTCACGGGGGAAACAGAAGATAAAAAAGTAAACCAGGGTCCGGCCAGGGTGACTCAGTGGTTGAGCGTCGACCTGGTTCGATTCCTGGTCAGGACACATGCCCAGGTTGCGGGCCTGATCCCCAGTGCGGGGCATGCAGGAGGCGGCCAACTGATGTTCTCTCTCATCGATGTTTCTATCTCTCTCTCCTTCTCCCTTCCTCTTTCTCTAAAATCAATAAAGGAAAAAAATTAAAAAAACAAAAAACTAAAAGTAAACAGGGAAAAGAAATAGTCATGATATTCACAAATAGTGACGACTGGTGTGAAGGATCAGACATGATAAAATATCATATGACTGGGGATGGGGTGTCTTTAGGTGTTGTGATGTCAGGAATGGCCTCTTAGGGGCGTCGTTTAAGCTGAGCCCTAAAGGATGAGAAGGAGCAGGCAGAAGGAGACTGAGGAAGCAGCACCAAGCCCCTGAAACTACAAGGGGTCCGGCTGCTCAAGGGACAGAAAAAGCCAGACTGTGTGAGGGCAGAGAAGTAGGCACGTGGGGAGGGCCCTGCTGACATCGTTAGAGTCTGGGTTTTTTCCTGAGTAAGATGAGATACTGTTAAATAGTTTTAAGTGAGAACTACAGGCAACTGCAAATAAGTCTCCAGTTCTGTCTCCAATCCCTTACTCCACTCTGCTACAGGCTCAGTCCAGGCCTATCTCCTCGCCATCTTATCTTTTCAATTCCACTTTGACCTGGACTTTGATTCCCACCGGCCTGCTCATCTGCACCTCGGCCCCCCTCGATACCCAGCTGTCCCAGCCCACAGCCCTCTGAGACGACCAAGCAAAGGTAACAAGGGAGCCCCGCGATGGAGGAAGAGAAGGCCATTCAGACACTGGCTCCGACCTGGAAGCATGGCTGACTCTGCAGAGCGGTGAGCAGGGCTCAGGGAGAGGCCTCTTGCCATCCACGTCTAGGTGCGGTGGCAGCCAGAATGCTCTGGGAGAAGCACAACCTGAATGCAGAAACAGGACTAGAGTCTGTCTTCAGAGGAGAAGAGATTTAAGTTCTTTGTGTCCAGAGGTCCTTTTCTGTCTGTTCCCCATAGTCTCTTGGTACCTAGCACAGTGCTAAGCCTTCAATGAACAGGCGCTGAGTGCAAACAACGAAGGAACAAATGAATCCGGTGTATTCATGCACACAAGAAGGCTTGTTGCAAAATATTAACAGAGTTTGTGGCAGGTTGGATTCTCTGGGAAGCCAACTCTAAGATGGATTTTCACATGGGGACATTATTAGGGGGTGCCCTTGAGAACACCACATGTGGGAGGGAAAGGAAGGGAAACAGTGGACACAGAAGGCGAGTGTGATGCAGGCTCACCACCAGCCTCAGACCCCCCTGCACAGTGCTGCGGGCGAAGGATGGCCCTGCAAATGATCTCAGGTAGAGCAGAGATGGCCAGACCTTCACTGATCAGTCATCAGATACGGGCATGACGTTGGCCGAGGTGGATAGCTGCAACTGAGGAAACCTGAAGGGTCAGAGAGCTGAAGGTTCTTGCCCTGGGCCTCCCAGCGCGGTGGGAACTGGGCCATGTACAGCAGCGCTCGGTCCAGAAGCAATTCTACCTACGTCGGATCTCCTGATTCCAATAGGTCTCAGTTCTCCTAAAAAAGTTAGAGGAAAATGAAGTGACCCTGCCTTAATCTGGGTTGGTAGCTCTGTGGTTTGACAAAAAGAACACTGGCATTGGTCTTGGGGAGAAAAAGAAAAGGAACAGAGTCATGACTCTGCCTCGTATGGTGTGTGACCCTGGGCGGGAGACTGCTGTGAGTTCTAGATTCTGCTTAACCTCTCGGAGCCCCATTTATTCTCCAATAAAAGGAGGTGGAGAATGACTGCCTGCAGGGGTCCCAGTGCACGAGGAAGCTCTGTGAGGCCTTTAAAAGGCTGTGCAGATCGTGGGAAGGGAGGATGCTGTCCCCTTTGAAAATGGACTTGGGGCCCAGCTGGTGTGGCTCAGTGGATTGAGAGTCATCCCATGGACTGAGAGGTCCCGGTTTGATTCCCGGTCAGGGCACATGCCCGGGTTTTGGGCTCAACCCCAGTAGGGGGCATGCAGGAGGCAGCCAATGGATGTTTCTCTCCCACATCAATGTTTCTATCTTTCCTTTCCTCTCTCTCTAAAAAAGCAATAAAAGCATTCTATTTAAAAAGTTGAAAGTGGACTTGGCACAGCACGCACCGGCTCAGTGCCTGCGGAAGCTCTCGGCAGCGGGGGCTCCGGTGGAGTCGCCCACAAAGCGTGCACACGCACCCGAGCTCCGTGATGGAAGACACAACACGGAACATCCAAATTCCTTCCTCAAGAGTCTTGCAGACTTGTAGACAAATAAATGGCAATGTGGTCACAGACTTCTCCATTAGACACACGGCCCAGGGACCACAGTACTTTTAGGGGCTCTTTTTTTGCTGTTGAAATATAATTGACATATAATATTATATTGGTTTCAACTATAAAATATAATAATTCAATATCTGCATATACTGTGAAATGAGCACCACGATAAGTCTAGTTAACATCTGTCACCATGCATAACTATCATTTTTTTAAAATTTATTTTTCTTTATTGATTTTTTTTAGAGAGAGAGATAGAAACATCGATGAGAGAGAACATCGACTGGCCGCCTCCTGCATGCCCCCCACTGGGGATTGGGCCCACAACCTGGGCATGTGCCCTGACCGGGAATCGAACCGGCGACCTCTTGGTGTATGAGTCAATGCTCAACCACTGAGTCACACTGGCTGGGCCATAACTATCATTTTTATAAGGCCTTTTAAGATCTACTCTTTCAGCAATTTTCAAATATTCATACAGTGTTAACTACAGTCACCACATTGTACATGACACACCTAGAATTTATTTCACAACTGGACGCTTGTACCTTTGACCACCTTTTTTGCGCCCCCTGACCACCCCCCGTCTCTGGCACCCACCAATCTGTTCTCTGGGTCTATAAGTTTGTGTCCACTGATACGTTGTTGTTTTTTCAAGATTCCACATATAAATGATAGCATATGGTATTTGTCTTTGTCTGACTGATTCTGACTTATTTCACTTAGCTTCACGCCCTCGAGGTCTGTCCATGTTGTTGCAAAAACAAGATTTACTGAGTTCCGTCTTTTTAATGGCGGAATAACATTCTCTTATATAAGATATCACATTATCTTTACCCACTCATCCATTCGTGAACACGTAGGTTGCTCCCATGATTTGGATATTGTAAATAATGCTGCTATGAGCTTGAGGTACAGATAGCTTTTCGAGCTAGTGTTTTTGTTTTCTATAAGAACCCAGAAGTGAAGGGCTGGACCCCGTGGTAGCCCTACTTAAAATGCTAGCGAAACCTCCACGCTGTTTCCCAGCGGCCGCACCCCACCACCGTGCCTCAGGGCTCCCTTCTCCACGTCCTCACACAGGGATGTTTTAATTTCCTTTTAAGTTAGAAGGAAAATCAACCTTTTAGGGTGGAAAATTATATTCATTTTTATACCAAAGCAATCACAAAATACAGTGTTTAATATTTTTATGGGAAAGGGAGCTTATGAAGGGGAAGGTGCCCAGGACCCACGAAGGCATACCGAGGTGCCCAAGGAGCCGAGGCACTCAGGGCGGAGGCGACACCCTGCCTCTCACCGAGTCAGGGAAGCCTACCTGGAGGAAGGACTCCTCTGCAGAGCTGGACAAATGGGGACAGAGAAGGAAACCTTGAGCAGGGGAAGCAAGAGGGGACCAGCAGCAGCATGAGATGGACTGAGAATAAAGGGCAGGACGGAGTGGGGGCTTCAGGAGACGAGAGGAAGTGGGGGCTTCGTCAGACTTCGAAGCCAGGCGGAGGACCCTGCACGCCGTAGCTGGTGGAGAAGGCCTGGGGACGAGGGCATGGCGCTGGCCGTGCGCCCACAGCCCTGAGCACCCGCCGCCACGGTGGGGTCCAGCTCGAACCCTTGACAGGAGTGAAACTAAGCAATTGACAAAGGCCTTTTCTTTCTTGGCCCAAAGAACGGTGTAAACGGTTTAGGGGTGATGAATAACAATCCTCCTGGGTCCATTTTTCAAGTGGAAATTCTGAAGAGCAATCGGCACTGTGGAGATGTCCCAAACAGTATCTGTTATGGACAGAAATACAGCACTGCAGGAAACTCGCTAGACATTCATTTAGAGAGGTATCTTCTCACTACCCCTTGCAAGTATGTAGACGATTTAAAAAGAAAATGTTTCTTTGGGGGGAAAAGTATAAGAACTGTTGCTATGGCAACTTAACAGCATTTGGAATGGTGCTTAGATTCTAAAATTCAGAGCCTCTTAAAAAGATGAACTTATTGGCCCCTCCACAATTTTTCTAAAGCTTCTAAATGGAGGCTTCTGCCCAGTGTCTGGCTGCAGCCGTCTACGTCCTCAGCAGACAGTTAATTTTAGTGTCTTGTTACCTTTCCTTCTCAGCTCTCAAACTGCCTGGGGCTCTGAGTCCCCCACAGGGCACAGGGTAATTTGGGTTAGGAGCCTCCAGAGGACGGGTGATTCTGAGGCTCAGGGATCACATGGGGCCGGGAAGAGCTGGCCTGATTTTGTCCTGAACTACTCCAGGAGCAGGTGGACCATCCTGGTGAAACCAACTTAAGAAAACAGGCAGACTTGGTGGGGGTCAGGGGAGACCCCTCGCTGGCATATGAGGGCCGTGAAAATGGGAACTCCACTGGTGTGTCACAGGCGCACATGCGGCTTCAGCAGAGTGAGCAGCTCAGGAGGGTGTTGAACGTGGGAGGGAGGGAGGGGCGAGTGGCCAGCGAGTCGTTCTTGGAGATTTCACCGCACCACCACTCTCAGGACCAGCTGCTTCATTCAGCCGAGGCACGGCTGTGTCTGTCTGTCACCCGGAGACCCTGAGCACCCCGCCTGCCGACAGCATGCACATGTCTTGGCACAAAGCATGAAAGCGTGCCACCAAGGCTCTCAGGAGTTATTTGATGAGTGAATGAATGAGTGAATGAACACCTGAAAACAATCCTCGTGGGCCCAGAGGCACTTGGCTGGAAAACCGTATCAACACTGTCTTCTTGGGTTACTTCCTGCCTGTCAGTGTTCAAAGCCCCTCTCACGCTGAGCACAAACCATTCCTCACCGTGTAATGCACGGAGGAAGTGCGCCCATAACCTGAGCAGTGCTCAGGGGCTTTGATCTTTAGAAGGAGGGAATCCTACACCAGCCTTTGAGCTGCCCTGTGGACTCTGACAAGCGGAACAGAAGAATCACACAATCTCAGTGGCTGGTCGTCGGAAATGAAGTGGTTAGATTTCGGGGGGCCTGTCTGTTCCCACCCTGGACCACTGGACCCAGACAGCAGGTTCAGGGAGCCGCCCGCCTCACCCACGACACCGGCTCCTTGCTGAGTGAGCACTCAGAGAGACAGGCAAGACCCGCGAGCACAAGGAAGTGGCCTCCTGGGAGGGCCCCTCCTGCCATCCCTGTCCAGGGGTGGATACGCTGCTACTGGCATCTCAGGGAAACTGTCACACACAGGAACGTGTTCTCGGTTTCAAGTACACGGGGGCTATCTCGCTAAGGCAGCCTGGGGACGGGAAATTCAGCCAGGTCTCCGGGTAACTGACAGCCACGCTGTACCCTGGTTACGGACTGAATTCATACAAATTGTTGCACAGAACATGCCAAAATGATTTTTAAAAAATCAGTGACTCCAGATGAAAGGTTGAAAGTCACTGTGTTATTTTTGCAACTTTTCTACACGCTTGAAATGTTTTCAAGTGTTTTTAAAGTTTAACATCAAAAGAGCAAGTAAAACAAAAAGGGAAAAAAATGAAAGTTTTCTTTTCAAAATCAAGGCTAGAACAGTGTGCACAGCAGTGTCACAGCTCGATACCATTCCCACGTCCGGATGGCGGGACGTGCCGGCAGGGACGAGTGTGGTTGTGACCGCCCAGAACATCTCTGGAGGGTCACGCAGAAAACCAAAAATAGCAGTTGCCTCAAAGAAGGAAATACAGGGACTAGATCAGCGATTTTCAACCCTTTTCATTTCATGGCACACATAAACTAATTACTAAAATTCTGCAGCACACGAAAAACTGTATTATATGTTTGCCTATCTGACAAAAAAAAGTAGACTTTGGATTCATTTACTCTGGATGGCTATTGTTGTGTTGACTGTTGTTATTTCTTCATTTGACAGTCTAAGGGAAAAGAGATCAGTGCCCCTGCCTAAATAGTCAGGTATTGCACGTTATCAAAATCCTTGCAGCACGTAGTGTGTCTGCCATGGCACACCGGTTGGAAATCTCTGGACTAGATAATAGGGAAAGAAGGAGACTTAATTCTCTGCATCCTTTTTTTCACTTTTGAATTTCAAACTATCTTCATCTATTTAGCTATTTTACCTATTTCAAGATAATAAAAATGAAAACAAACAAACCACCTAGTCAGGACAAACACTGGCTCAAGAACTTCTATGCTGTTCTTTTGCTGGAAAAATCCTTCCTGATCTCCTAGTAAACTCCTACTCATGCTCCACATCTAAACCCAAAGGTCACCTCCTCCCTGAAGCCAAACCTGATTTCCTCCGTCAGAGTCAGCCCCTCTGTGCTGCTGTGGACCCTGGAACCCGTCTAGGAGAAACTCTGACTGTGCTAGGGTTCTTTGTCTGCCGGCCTGGCTCCATCACAAGGAGGGCTCTTTGAAGACATAGCTTTAAGTTTCACTGTTGTGTTCCCTGGTGCGTGTGCATTTGGTTCCTTATTGTAGCTCCACTACCTAGTCCAAGGGCTAAAAAAAGAATGGTTCTCAGGAGAGGGTTTAAAGGGAACACACCCAGGGTTCTGTTTTCCTCACTCAGTGTGTACATTCAGCTGCCTACTGCAGTTAGCCAGAAGTCACCAGCACTCCTTACAACTCCAGTGGAGATTAGGACATGGCTATACTAAAAGAACTGAAATATAACTGCCCTCCGACTTGGGTGAGGCTGGAAGGCAAGATAAAAAAGGACTGGAAGAGAGAGTGCTGAGGAATGGAGACCTTGGCTCCACCCACTGTTAATCACATGGCCCTTGGCGAGTTTATTAACCTCTCTGAGCCTCAGTGTCTTCAGCTATAAAAGAATCGTGATGGCTGCACATGCTAGTCAAAGCTCTGGTGACATCCAGCAAGGCCGTGAGTGTACAGCACGAGCGGGGTGCCTGGCTCATGGGCATGCTCATTCCACATCAGCCCTCGTCACTATCAGGAGTGGTCTCTGCATTTTGTCCATCATTAGTTAAATGAAGCAGGGTCAAAGAACCGCCACTTTGGTTCTTTGAAGGTTTTCCTTAGGTACTGATCTGGGCAAAGGCAGGATATTTATGTTGCCTGGCATGTGAGAGCGTCCTGTGATCCTTAGTCGGCTGTCATAGTGGCTGTTACATCGTACACACTGCAGCTCTGCAAAGGAGTCGCAAGCGAACTGTCTGTTTATAATTCTGGTGACAACAGCTACAGACAGATACGTGGCCTCTTTCTCCACAGTGGCCTACATCCCAAATAGGGAATGTGCACGCACAGACAGACCCGGCGGGCGCGGGGGGGAGCAGGCTGCCAACGCTCCGAATGTCAGGGACAACGCAGAGCCAGGGGAGCTGGCCCCTAGCGACTCTTTGGGATTGACTTTTGTGCAAATGAAAGATAACTGGATAACTCGTGACCTGCAGCCCCTGTGGACTATCACTCAGGAGGGCCTCAGTGTGTGTATGCTATCCATGAGCATAGGACAAATACTTTTCACTTCAAGTCATTCATTCTGTGTCCCAGTGCCCTGTGGAAAGCCCAGCACACAGCAGGTACCAGAGGCCCTCTCCTGTGGCTGCCCAGGTAATTCCTGCCCTGAGGAGGCGCCTAAGGAAGAAAAGTGTGCCAGGAACGGAAGCCCACATGAATCGATTGCCCTGGTATCAGCCAGAGAGCTGAAGTGGTTTGTTCAAAGTCTTCCTCTTTCTCCCCGCCCCCATTTCTCTCTCTCTCCCTTCCTACCTGGATATTGAGTGCTTTACACAAAGCAACCTGACTGTAGGTCCCTCCGGGAAGGGAAGAGTACTTCATCTCCACCTGCTGTGTGGCACGCCATGGCGCCTGCCCGAGCCGCTAGCCTCGTGGGCTGACTGGGGTCAAGGATCTGAGTCTGGAGCCAAAGCTGCGGGTTAGTTTTGTTTTGTTTTTCTTTCCAAAACCTTACAAGTATGATCAACGAACAAGTCTTCTCCTTTACACCAAATAAAATCCCTCTCTGTGAAATAAGAATCTTACCCTGAAAGATAAAAAGGCCATTCCATCCGTACCATGCTGTGGTTTTCTGCTTTGTTTTGGTTGTTGTAATTTTGCTTTTCTTTAAGGGTCCTACAAAGCATTAGGATGGTTTACCTTCCTCTCGTTGAAATGAAAGCTACGCAGAACTCTTCAAAACTGGCTGTGCTTAATTTCTAAGTGGAAAATAAATCTAGCAGCTTTCCTAGAAGATAAATTAAACTCAAGTACTTTCTATTTAACTTCTAACTCTTTCATTGATACCTCATTCTAATTGTCCCTATTATCTAGAAAAATGGGAAATGTCAGCTGCATGTCCCGTTGAGGAATTGAAAGGGCTGATGAGATGAAGAGACCCATGTGACTTGACAGAAATGAGATGCTCACCATTCCCAGGCATAGCCCTACAGGGGATGCATTTCATCTGCTGAGCCAGGCTTCAGAGCCAATGAGTGCAAAATATGCTAATATGAGAGGGAGGAGTCAGCCACACAAATTGCCCAATCAAACTGGTGCATTTGCAGGGAAGTGCAGTTCTGCTTCCCTGAAGAGTGTTTTCATTCGTGGGTTTTTTCCCATCACACACACTGACCAGAGCGAGGAGAAAGACCTGAGTGTGGGGTGGGTGGGGGGATCCCCAAATTGAACGTTTGTCCCAAAACAGACCCACATTAAAATATGAGTGTAAAACACCTGGGACATGACCGAAGATTTGTGGGACCCAGTTACAGGATGACCATCTATGTTACAACAGCTCTCATGGGCTGTAGCAAAAGCCTCAGGCCTTGTGTGGAGGAAATGTTTTTGTCAATACTGTAGCAAATTCATTCAGGGAGAAGGCAAAAGAGGGGAGTGATACAAGATATAAGCTAAATTCAGACTTCCCAAGAATAAAAATTTCCACGGATTAAAGAAACAGTATGTGGCCACAGGCAAGTTACTCGTCTTCTCTAGAACTCGGTTTTCTCCTTTATGAAATCGTGGATATTAACAGTACCTGTTCCATCAGGATGTTGCAAGGACTGAGGGAGGTGATACCTTTAAAGACCTTATGCGCCAGGCACACTTAGTACTTGCTAGCTGCCATCACTGTGACTTTCCTCTGTGGTAACAAGCCCCCACCCTCCCTCATTGTGTGTGCAAAATATAGTTAAAGTCTCTATTCATAGGTTTAATAAGTATTCACTGAGAGCTTGTTTTGGGTGAGATACCGTGCTTGCAACAGGGAGCCTGCTGGTCCCCAAATATGTTCGGCCCTCAACAACCTCCAGGTCTAGCTGGGAAGACAGAGGATGAAATAGACAATTACAGCCCAGTGTGGAAATCGCAGCAAACGGTGTATAGTCTCTGACCACTGACGTGCTGTCCAGCAGACACCAGAGTTCAGTCTCAGGGATCAGGAAGAACTCCTTAGAGATAGTGGGGTCCAAGCTCAGATGTAAAATGAGCAAGAGCTGGCCTGTGAGGAGCGGGGGGAGGGCTTTGGGAGATGACAGTTGTGCCTTATGGTATAGGTCCAGGAGCGGATGTGAGATACCATGCAGACGTGTAGGTCCAAGTGAGGGCCGGTGTGCAGAGTGCCTGGGAAGGGGGCCTGGACAGCAGAACAGTGGCCCCATCCTTGCAGGATCCTAGAAGCTTGCTAAGGAGTTCAGAGTTCTATGACTGAAGGGATTAAGTAGGGAAGTAACACAATATTGGGCTTAAGGACATTGTTCGGGTCTTACAGGGACGGACCACGCGGGAGCTGACGAGGGAGCAGTAACTCTGGAGGCCAAACGACCCGTTAGGTGGCAGTTGCAGTAGCTGGGAGAAAGAGGACTTGGATAGTGGGAGCAGAGTGGGACAGAGAGACGTAATAATATTTCAGAGGTAATCAGAGTAGAATCAAAGGGAATCAACACGAAGTTGCTGCTGGAGGTAAGGGATTGAGAGGCAGATGGGATTTCCGTCTGTTTCTGATCTGGGTGGATTCCGATGCCTCCCTGAAACGTGGCACACAGCACGCAGTGAGAGGTAGAAGAGGAAATCATAACTTGTATTTTGCATCTGCATTTAAGGTACCTGTTGGACATCCATGTGGAAATGAGCTACAGATAGATAGAAATGAGCTATGGATAGATAGAACCCTAACGTGTGGCGAGTCATGCTGGTATAACTAATTCCATAAAAATAGCCCACTACCACCGAGCAGAAGGAGGAGGTAAACAGATTCGTAGAACCCTAAAATATAAGAACTGTTAGCAAGCCTAGTCCATCCACCTGGTGGCTCAGGAAAGAGCTCACTCGCCACAGGGCGCGCAGACAGTGACTGGCAGAGCTGGCCCTCATGCTTATGGTCTGGCGTCCGTCTTTTGAGGTCTAATAGGTTCAGCCTGCTAGCAATCTCTTTTCCTTTGGGGATGTAAGTCACCTTGTTCATTTTTAAAGAATCCTTTTCAACGGAAGGAAAGGGGGAAATAGTCACATGGCAGTCATCTTAATCAGTCTATCCAGCTGAGTCCTTGCTAAAGAATTATAATCCCCTAATAGCTTCTTCTCCTCTGAATCCTCTATAGTCAAAAAACCACCATCCTTGTATTGGTGCAGAGTAGGTGTTCGGCAAACAGAACCCAATAGTGACAGTGAATAATCACATCCCTGAAAGTCCAAGAAAGCAGGCCCACTTCCCTCTGAGTCTCCGCTGGATGTGGTGAAGGTTCAAGCCAAGGGGGTGAAAGGATGGACCCGGGAGGCACCCCCTCTCCTCCACGTACACTGCAACATTTGAATCACTCAGTAACGTCGGTCCATCTTACCTTCTTCACCCATTGGATACTTGCTGCCAATTTCTGTAACACACTCCACCCATCTGATTGGTCACTCAACAAATGGCAACAGGAATGATCGTCAACAGGGTCACTTAGCCGAAAATACAGTGATTTCTGCAAAAAAAATAAAAAGGGAAAGATCGTTAGTAAGCTAGAGGTGACACCAATAAAGTGATACCCTGTGACACACAGGCATAAGACAGACTTTTCTCTCAGAAGGTATCAGGCCAGCTGTGGAGAGAGGGATGCAAACCAATCATCACAACTGTGTGCAAACTGGGTAGCACTGGCCGTGAACCCACAGGCACCACAGGATGGCGTGATTAGCCGTGTGTGCACTCGGTGCTTGAATTACAACAAAAGCAGTCATACACCCAACGTCTTATAATACGCTGGGTACCTCATATGTATTCACTAGACAACTAGCAACAGACCTGGAGGGGAGACACGAAGTCTCAGAGCCAGTTTCTGATGAAACCCATGTGGGTTATTGGAATCCAAAGCAAGCACCTTCCCTCCTAAAGTGAGAAGTGCTCTTCTGGCGCTGCCACATCCTCGTGGAATGATAGGCTCAAGAGCAAAGAATGACAGGAGATGCCGTGCCCGCACAAGCAGACCAGAGCACTGGGCTGACAGAGCTGCGATTCTATCAGGACTACACCTCCTCCCCCACCTCCACTACCCCACACTCTGAGTCTGTGGGGGGGCTGTGCTCAGCCTGGATTCTGGTCTGATTCATCTTCACATCTCCCAGCCCAGAGCAGCTGCTCCATGTAGATTTGTTGGACGAATGAACAGAAGAATACGGAGTGTCTGAACAGCCACTGTCTTTGAAAGGCGAGGCAAGGAACCATGTGAGGTGCTGCTGCATCACTCCCCAGAACAACAAGCATTGAGGATTTCTTCAATGTCCTTCATCTCCAGAGCGTCTACCTTCTGGGATCAACTCAGCCTGCATTAAGGGCTTCAACAGCTTCTTACTTTGACTTTATTTATTATACTTTATTTTTTTTCCAAATCCACTCTTCCTTGTCTCATCTTGGTTCCATCTAACAGGTCCTCACATGCAATACCTTCTCCAGAAAAATAACAACAAAATCAACAACAGCAAGTAAAAACCGTTCATGATGAAAGGGCTACAGGTGAATTAAGTCCAAAATTTGTTCATAACACCTTGATTCGGTGACTGAAGCAAGAACAATAAAACTGCCCTGCTGTGTGCTATCCCTAGGATGTCAAGAACCGAGTAGCACTGAGGTGATTTCCAGATGCACAGAGCCGTGGAGAAGAAGCCACACGGGGCAGTTCATACAGTGCAGAACGAATGAGGAAGGACCCTACTTGGCACTCATGTTACAGGTTGTAGCCAGTCTCCAAAAATGCCTGGTCCCCAATGAGCCACACACCCAGATACTCATGCGCTTGTGTAGTCCCCTTCCCTGTGAACCTGAACTGTCCCTAGGTAACCAATGAAACATGGCAAAAGGGACACAGAATGGTTTCAGAACTGAGTCATAAGAAACCTTGCAGCCTGTCTGGTGCTCTTGGAAAACTTGCTCTGGGAGAAGTCAGCGACCATGACAGAGTCTGAACACTCTGGACCTCCGTGCTGTGAGGGGTTCCAGCTGACCATGCGGAGATGAAGCACAAACTGAGAGATGCCCAGGCATCTCTAGCCATTTCGGGCATCCACGCTGAGGTGCCAGACGGTGAGAGAGATGCCACTTTGGACATCCAACCCATAGAACCTTCATGTGACTCCAGCCATCTGACTACACAGATGGGAGACCCTAACAAGAACCATCTGGATGAGTTCACTCAACTCAACTACAAGAGATAATAAATTGTTTTCATAAGCATTTGGGGGTGGTATGTTACTCAGAAGTAAATAACTAAAACACTATAAACAGAAATGGAACAGGCATTTGCCATCGACCTCACCACTGTGTCTTCTTTAGATACACACAACCACTCGGTATCGCAACACCCACCTCACCCTCCGCTCCAAGGGCATGACACTTGCCCAAGGTGGACTGCCAGTATCACCCAATCAGAATTCAGCAGGGCAGACTTCACAGCCTGTGTTTCTTTTGGTTTTCTTTCCCAGCCAGTTAATAATACAGCTGTATCTGTGACCAGTGTATTTTTAAAGGTTTCCTTCTCGAATCTATGAAAACGAATTGAACTCCCACTTTTCCTTTTGTTCTTTCCCTCCCTGCACCACGGTTCCTGTAAAGCTCCTTTCACCAAAAGCCTGTGAAGATGAAGAGCTTTGGGAGGAAAGCAAAAGGAGAGGGTGGTCTGTGAATCTGATCACAGCAAACGCTGGGGAAAGGGGAGCTGTGGCTTCTCTGGAGCATGCTGGTCCCGACACCACCTCTCAGCAAAGGAAGGATGAGTATAAGATGTGTAAGTTGTTTCTGTGCTTTTAGCAGAATTGACGGGGAAAAAGAGCTCACTGGGGGTAAGAGGCTGAGTGGGCGGACTGCAGACCTTTTCTTTCTAAATAGGCATCCCTGGTTGGAATGTGCACTTTCCTTCCTCTCCCCACATCTCCAAGTCCCCGAGACCTGGTGCTGTGTTCCCTTCTGAGCCAGAAAAACACAACCCAGCTTCGCTGCACCCACCCCAACCTACTCTGAGGACTCTTCTTCATTTCCCAAGGCCGCGTGCCATCGGCCCCCTGAGCACAGGCCACCGCCTCTCTCAGCCCCTCCCGTCTCCGTGTGCCCTGCCCATAGCACTGAGCTTCTCAGAGGCACAGACACTACATGCCACATATTATTTCAGAGAGATGGAGAAATCGGGAAAAGTAACACTGTGAAACCAAGGCTGTAAATTGAGATGAAGAAGATACTTGGTGAGCATACAGAAACCAAGGAGAATACTCAGAGAAGGACAGGGGTGGCTGGTGCAGATTTCTTCTGCTGAGTTCTGGTCCTGTAGAAGGCGTGGCAGGGCTGAAAGGATATGTGAACTGCATTAAAACACCCCCACCCCACGCCCCCACTGACACGTGGCTCAGGGTCTCCAGGCCACTGACTGCACAGTGTGGGAACAGGGATGACAGGGTCACAAACGAAAGAACTGCCACTGAGGGGAGGGCGCAGCCCAAGGAGACAGCGGCAGCTCCATTTCACAGACGGAGAAACTGAGGCTACGTGGTACATGCCAAGAGCACCGAGCAAGGAAGAGCACAGCTGGACTGAGTCACTCACAAGCCTCTCCCTTGCCGCCAGCGTGAAGAGCCCACGGGGAGACCCACTTCCAGGGTGAATCACACCTTTTCCTCTGGTACGTGTCCACAGACCATTTCTACTTTTTGGTATAACAACACAACAGGGAATTTCAGGTATTTTGGTATGACGTTCCCTAAAGTGATCATTACATATGTTACTATTAAGTAAACAAATGAAATGCCAGATTTTGGAAACTTTTATTAGGCAAAGGAGTCAAGTGACGGCCCACCGTCTCTGCTGGCCGAGAAACGCCGCGTTGCTGTGCTTCTCACGCTCTGCAGACAGGACCTGGGCAGCAGCAGGGCAGGAGACCCGGTGCCTTGCAGACGGGCGCCTGTCCTTCTGTGGGTGTCACATGTTGCCAATATTGTCAAAGGGATGAACAAAGCCAATTAATAATCACCACTGCAAGTTTTTTCTTTCCTGTTTTCACCAAAGTTCCAAAACCATATAGTGAAGCACATTTCGTAAGATAGGCTAATAGCTTATAAACTTTTCTGAAATGGGGGAAGCAGTAAGCTATTGAATGTGACAGGATGGGACTTAAATGCCATGCGTTGCCTCCTCCAAGCAGTCTCACTTTGGGCGAGCAAGAGCCCTCGGAGCCTCAGTTCACTCCCCATACAATGGGAACAATAATAACTGTTTTGTAGGATTATTGTGATGAAAAGTGATAACCAATGCAATACCTCACCCAGAGAAGGCACTCAATAATCAGGAGATGTAATTATGAAAAGACAGACTGCTTTTTTCAATCGGGCATGCTTAAAACATTAGTTTTACCTTTTATTGTATATTTGATATTCACTAAGCCCTATGGCAGATGGATAAGCATTTATACAGAACTAATATTGATATATTTGTGTATATTAATATGCAATCATATAATTAATATTAATGCATAAGTGTTTTCCACACCATTCCTTTTTCAGATGAGGAAACTGAGTCTCCAAGCTCACCAGCTCAGCTTAGGTGTGCGCTCCCGCTAGGATGTGAAGGGCTGCTGGTGCCCATCACTCATGCCCCTGCGGAATCTCCACAGCCAGCTGCTCACACTGTCTGTGCAGGGTGACACCCAACATCTACTGTAATTACAAGTAAACATCCATAAAAGTTTCTGGGCTCCAAATGGATTTGACACAGTGGCCCTTTAAATCACACTCTCAACACGATTATCTTCATTTCTCTTCAGTGGTTTTTCTAAGTAAGCCATGCCTTTAGAGGTATTTAATAGAAATGACAACCTTCACCGTTTTGCAGAGCACCCGAAGGCCGGCGCAGAGAGAGTCCATTGTCACCATGGTAATTACCGCACAATACCTGACGGCCAATGGACAGTCAGGAGGCTCAGGCAGCAGCTGAATCCGGCATTGTCCGGGCCCGATAAAAAGATTAGAAGCCCTGAAAAGCCGGGGAGCAGGATCTCACAGCTCTTTCGCTGGGCCCTGAAAGGCCCATTGTGCTGCCACCATAAATTCTGAGTTCCCCGGGCACTTGACAACTGAAGCTGGGGACAATAGAATTCTTGTGTCCAACAACACACTCCTTGTCCAATGGCAGTCTTATCAGCCACATTTACAAATGTCTTTCGTTGTACCCAAATAATTCCCTATTAGAAGAGCTATTGGGAGCAGAACTAAATAAATATTCACAGCCTTTGTAATATCTTTGGGAAATGAATAAACAAACAGTCATCTAGCATATGAACAAACCTCCTGCTGCTCTGCATTGTATCCCTGTTTCTGCCCCAAATGATGGAGTCCCGCTTTCTCCCCTTGAACATATGAACAATGGCAATACTGGAGGTTCCCGTTTTATTTGCCACCTACTATATGCCCCCAATATATACAGCCCTGGTGCTTCTACACACATTTTTTAAAATTAGTCTCTCCAACACCCTGGAAGGAGCTTGTTTCATTCCATATCTACCTCCTAAAAGAGAATTGAAGTAAACCTCTTAGAAGTTAAATAACTTGCCCGAGATAACAAAGCTAATTAGCAGCAGAATGGGAATTCACATCTAGATTTCCCTTGTTCCAAAGGCTCTGCCTTTCCACGGTACCATGATGATTGCTCCACTGAAAAAAAAAAGGGGGGGATAAAACATCAGACTAAGGGGGAAAAATCTAAGCACACTCACTATAAGTCACAAAAATATGTTGAGTCTATTTGTATTGTTAACAGAACCTGAGAACTCTTAGAGTAAACGGAAAATAAAAAAACCTTTCTCCAAGAGAGTATATTTTATTTTGGCTCTAAAATGCCAGAAATTTTACTTTTAAAATTTTGGGGGGGACGGTGGTTATGTGGCAAGCAAACAAAGTAAATATAAGCAAGCTTCGGGAAAGTTTCAGGGACGTCCATGCAGTCCAGCGTAGTTTCAGAAAGAATCACTGGGGTAAACGGAGCAAGCAGGGCACTCAGTCACAGATGCTCGAGAGCACTTACCGTCTCTTCTCTACCTTATTTCATTTTACCTGCTGGCCTCCTCGCTGTGAATGAACAAGTACCTCAACATTTGACAATAGTACAGATGGACAAACAGAAACTCCTTTCTTAATGAAAGCCACCTCCTAGAAGGATGGACATCTTTACATTTTTTTAAAAAGCGACAATATTAAAACTCTAAATGGTTCCCTATCAGGTCAGGAGGTGTCCACACACATTAAGACAGTTCATGCGTCTCCTTCCCTGGCCTGCCCCAGCCTCGCCTCCTGCCCAGGTGAGGCTGTTCCTGAGCCCAGCAGGCTCCACACCTGTGTGCCTCTCTGCACACTGTTCCCTCATCTGAACTCTCCTCCCATTCACTGGTAGTATGTATCGCTGGGGGGCCTTCATCTTACCTCGGGTGTGGACTCAGAGTCCCTCAGTGTGCCATGCAGCCCACAGGTAGAGCTCGTTGTTGCAATGCTGCAACAAAGGAAGCTCAGCTCCTGGAAGCCCGAATCACATCTCACACTCATTTTTCTCTGCCCTGGGTCAGGGCACTGCTCACCCTCTACAGCACTTGCCTTATTGGAGAAATAGATGAAAGGTAGTAGTTAACAGAGAAATACCATGTAACTGTATTTTTTCACATTTTAAAACACTGAAAATATACTGACTTTTTATCTACTTGATGTCAAATGACAAATGTAAAATCTGTAACTTTATAATTGTATAATTGGTCTTTCTTTTAAAGGACTGTAATGATGTACTTCACTTGGCCACAATGACTCAGCCTTGACAAAAGCAATGGCAAGCTGTTTGGTTTGTTTTCTAAATTAGGTAAAGTCAGTGAAACAGGCTATCATTTTGCAAACAACTGGTTATCAACAAGGCTGTGTGACCTATAAGTACGTCTTGACTGACGTGTGTTGGTGCAAATACTGAGTATGAAAAAGTGACAAATGTTTCCCAAATTCATCAGATGCCAAGTGAAGCATTTAATCACCTTTGAGGATCTGCGGGCATCACATCAGTCCCGTGCACGTGACGCCAACCCTGTCAGCTCTCCTATACCTCCAAGAACGAGAAGTTCATCCAAACAGGCAAAAGAGGTTGCTAACATTATTGAGAGTTTGCAATGTGCCACGTGCTGGGCTAAGAACTTCCTTATAATAATAATAATGTGATCGTCTAACCATCCTCTAGGTCAGGCAGTGAGATTTTCTTTATGTCATGATTAGGAAACTGAGGCCCAGGAGGGTTGAGTCACTTTGACATTGGCAGAGCCAGTAAGAAGTGAAGCCAAGATGTGGACACAGCAGCTTGAATCTGTAGCAGTTCATCCAACAGCTCTTGTCCACTGCTTTCTCCAGACATAAGTTTGGACACTAATTTAGGCAAGCAGTCCAATGATTTTTTTTTTTAAAAATGACTCAGGATGACATCACTTTACCAGGCTACGAACAATGGGTGGGGGTGGGGGGAGAGAGACACCACTAGTGAAGCACCCTCAAAGGAAATGAAGAACAGCAAAGAGCCCAGGCCTGTGTGGCTCAGAGGTTAGAGCGTTGGACCACGCACCAAAGGGTCATGAGTTTGCTTCCTGGTCAAGGACACGTGCCTGAGTTGCAAGTTCAATCCCTGGCCCCAACTGAGGGTCGTGCAGGAGGCAACTGATTGATATGTCTCTTTCTCTCTCTCCCCACTCTCCACCCCCATCTTCCACTCTCACTAAAAATCAATGGAAAAAATATCCTCGGGTGAGGATCAACAACAAACAAAAACAAAAGAACGACAAAGACCTTTGACCATGATCTAAGGCCTGAGACAATGTTTCTTAATAGTTAATCAAATCTGGGCAACAGCTATACAACCAAGAAATCAATCTATTTGCAAATCTCCGTATTCACAAAGTCAGAGACATATTTACACACACACACAGACACATATACACACACAGTTTTTGCTATGAGCTAGCAATAGGCTCAGCCTGCTGATTCTTTTTACAGTAAGGGCAGTAGGTTGCACCGTCCACAGCAACACAGCTGATTTCTGATATCACAGAAGAGGGTTCTCTGGGACCACTATGCTTAGAAAGAAAGAAAATAAGGTTTCTCTCAAAATTAAGTGGGACTGTCCTTCTGCAAGATAAAATTTAGTTAAGAGAAAAATGCCATTTTATTTACCTCTTCTTAGACACATTCTAAGCTGTAGACTTTACGAATTCAAATGGTCGAGAAGCTCCACCAGGGCGAGAAGCATGAACGCTCTCGCCTGTTGTGCGTCAGGTGGACACAGGCACAAGCTAACACTCCCCACAGCTTGACAACAAATGAGCTGGTAAAAGTGAGTCCCTGACCTGGAGGCCTCGCCTATGTGCAGGTGTCTCGGAAGGCCCGCAATGAGCAGTCACATGTAATTTTCTTCAGCACAAATGTGAATTTGGCCACAGAGGGGCTGATGTGAGCCAGCGAGCCAGCGAGGGAGTCTAGCGAGCAGGCACACTGCACCCTCATCACACCTCATTAACTACACTGGATTCATCCAGAGCTGGCAGGGGAAGTGGGCCATGAAAATGGTTCAGTTATAGTGTGCTGCACTTTACTGGTGGAAGAATACTTTTCACTTGTATGCACAGATTTTGACATTCTTGAAGATCTTGGGGAAAATCAAGTGCCAGTATCAAGAATCTAATGTTCTCGTAGGAAGATTTATTGAGGCTATTCCCCCAGGGCTCACCTCCCAGGCATGTGCGCGCGTGCGCGCTCGCGCGCGCGCGCGCACACACACACACACACACACACACACACACACATTCTGGTCCATTTCTTTCCTTTTCATCTGTTTAAAAATTTTTTCAAATGGTTACCAACGAAGTCTACTTTTACCAATTCCAATGATATAAACTGAGAATGGAGAGAAAAATAACACAGTCAATAGTTATACAGAGTCGGGTCATTATCTTACTAGACGGCTTGGATCACTGGTATGAAAGTGACCAGGAAAATGTACTTGAATCAGAGGCTCTGAAAGGTCATCCACTGTAATGTCCACTTACTAAATGTCTACCTACGGCTTCCAGGAAAGCCAGGCTGGATTCTGAGAGAGGTTTTCTTTATGCTTTCCTGGCTTTGCTATCTGCAGCTGTCCGATACTGTAAGTTACACACGCACACAAAAACACACACTATGCACGTGTTGGTCACTCATATCTGGAAATATTTAAACCACATTCCTATCCAGCAACTGATAAAAATCAACTGGACACTGGGTCTGGGGTGGGTTTAAGGGTGAATAAGGGTCTTTCCTCTTCTAGTCTATGGAATTCTGTCATTGAAGTAATCGGGCCCCCAGCTAACAGCAGCTGCCTCCCTTCGGCAGAGTTCAGAGCACACTCGGGGAAACAGTGAGCCAGAGGATGTCCAGGAGCCTGTCCCTCTCCAGTATTCAACAGCAGCCTGTCATTTCATGGGCTAAACCTAGAACCATGACGAAGACAACCTTTAAGAGGACACTGCATGTGCAGTAGGTCTCCCTTTAGCTCTCAGGTGAAGTGTAGACACGGCCAGGTTTCACAGTCCCCGACAAGATGTTCTGATTGCCTGGGGAAAGCCTGAGGACCCCACCAGGAGCCAAACCAAGTATGCATGTCACTGAGCAAGCAGGGAGAGAGCAGGGGGACACGCTGTGGAATAGACAGACACTGACAGGACGTGCACCCCTGCTGGGGTGTGGGACTCTGAGTGGGGACAGCTGCTCACAGCTCCACGACTCAGGGCTCTTCTTTATCTTCAAAGAGACACTGTGACACTCACAGCGCAAGGGGGTGAGGACACGAGACAATGCATGCAGATGATGCACGCTCTTGTTCCTGGCACAAATTTACTGTTCCCCACCTATTTATTAATTGATGTCATCATCAAAACTTGATCAGTGTTCTGTTTGAAGGATTCAATATAAAGAAATATAAAGTCCATGCAATGCCTGATACAACAGGAGCTCACAAATGACTGTTATATGGTTGTTGCTGGCACTGAATGACGATGAATCAGAAGTACCTTTACAGCTCCTGCAGTGCTGATCTCAGCAAAGGGAAAGTCTCCGTTTGCCGTGATTCCTGAACTAATCTGTCTTGTAACATAGAAGGTAGTCTCGGGCTCAAAGTAAATGCAATTATAGTTTCCTTTTAATTTTATCTATTTTGGGGTTAAACAAGAAGTACTAGTTTCCTATCAATGATACACTTTTCTTCAAAATATTTAAGCAGAATGAGTCCAAAGAAAATATTAAATCAATAACAGCGTGGGTGGTGGCCAGGTATTGTAAAGACATATAAATGACTGAAGGGTGGGCAACACAATCCGTCGCACTGTAATTGTTTTAGGGACAGAGACATGGAGGCCCTGAGTGGAGGTGGGTGAGGAGCAGAGCCCACAGAAGCCCTGGATCCGGTACCCTAAAGTCTCTCTACAGTTCCCACATTAACACCACGTGTCGGGGCTGGTGTGTGAGGGGACCGTGAGGAATGACCTCCGTTCTGTTCCAAGGGCAGAGACAGAATTACAGGGAGATACACATGCCAGGCCTGATGTGGTGACAGAGGCGGGAGCAGAGTCTAATACCTCTCCGGAAATCTAGGTCTTCGTGGAGAAGAAACGAGGCTGACAACTCAGCAGGCACAGAATCCACCCTGCCTCTCCCGACAACCCGTCACGCACTGTGCACATGCATTGTACACACACCCGTTTTATTCCAAGGGCCACCTGCAAAGAAAGACGCACCCAGCACAGACACACACCGTCCTGCTCTAGGTAACAAAGGCGAGAAAAGGAGAAAGGTGACCCGCCTTAGGCCACGAGCAACATCCTTAGAGCAAACGTAATGGAAGGAGAACTGTTTGGCATTGAGAGCGGCCCGGGCACGGGGAGGAAGGACTCAGTCGCTGGCAGGTGAGGGAAGGGGTTGGTGGATGATGCCGCAGCCCGGCAGGCAGCATCTGTCTCCCAGGGGGACGCGAGCCGGCCCATCCTCCACTCGCCCTACATGCTCACTCTACACCACGGCCTGCTCCTGCCTCTCCAGGATTCAGAGCTCCGAGGGTCTCCTCGGGCTGTCCGCTTCTGTTTCTACCATAGCCGCCCCCTTTGCCCTGCGTCCCGTGCTTACATGGCTCACCACATCCACATGAAATGGAGAAACCTCAGACAGGGAGGGTGGGTCAAGTGCCCCAGTTACTCAGCTTGCAGGGATTCAAAGCAGGCGACGGGCTCCACAGTGCCCTTCCCCACCACCCTGCTCCTCCGCGGAAGGCCCTCGTCAGGCGCCCGGCCGGCTCCCCCAGGAGCCCACCCTTTCTGCTCAACCTGCATATCGTCTGTCTCTCCCCTACCTTTGCTCCTGCGGCTGCCTTTGCACAGAACTCGTTTCTCTCTTCTTTATAAACTTCTCTTTGTCCTTAAAGGCCCTGGCCAAATTGTTACCTCCCGATAACCTGCCTTCCTTTCCCAACTTCACACACACACACACACACACACACACACACACACACACACGTGCGCGCGCGCGCGCGCCTCACCGTGGTATCAACTCTCTCAACCACATATCCTGTCAACCTGTGTTTCCTGAGCATCTACCATGTGCCGATACTGAAGAAGACACTAGCATCCAAGAGACAGGGCTGCCATTCACGCAGGGCTCTCACCCCGTGGCAGAGGGCAGCGTTAGAAAGTGAACAGAAAAGCGAACAGCAAACAACTAGTGTCCTTTTCTTAGGCCCTCTCTACAGCAGCACACACATGCCTCGCACAGAGCTGATGCTCAGTCAGTACCCGATGGAATGAGAGGCAACGCATGCTGCTTCCTACACTTTGTCAGTCATTTGGGCCACGTCCGAGGACACCTTGCTGCTTCAGGGAATCATCTTCCCAAGCATCTACCTGCCACCCATCCCTGTGAGCGTACGGACAGCAGGAGCTCGCCGTCTGCCTCATGTACAGCACTGACCACATCGTACTGCATTTGCTGCAAACCATCAACACAGAGACCCAGCCATGAACTTGGAGGGACATCAGAAATCACAGGGCATAAGCGCCAAATGGAAACTCAGTGGTGATCTCATCCAGTGATTTTACTAACTGTGCTTGGCAGAGCCTGGGTCTTCAGGGGTACCCCCAAAGGCTGCTCCAGGGGCGATGGTAGGTGAGGGCAGTGTGGGGAGGTGCTTCTGGGATCTGCACTTTCCCACTTTCTTGCATTTAATCCACAGGAGCTCTGCTTTGTGTGTTTTATACACAGTAGGGTTCAGGGTAAGATTTTATTTATAGAAATTTACATGGAATTCAGAGGAAAGAAATAATGAATCCAGGAGTTATATGACTCCTTTGAATTTTTATGGAACCTCACTGTGAACAGATGTGCATGTTTAGATGTGGACAGAAATATACAACAGCAGACGATGACTAGACAGCGACAGAACACACGTGTGAAGGGAACGGACTGCATATTAGGAAGTGGAGGTACACGGGTGTGGAAAGAGAGGGTGTTAAACCAATCATGGGATACGCCTTCAAGGAGACAGAGGTCTTCCTAGCCCTACAGACCTAGAACGCTGCCTTCTCTACAGCTCTGACTATTTATTCATTTATTCTTCCTCCCACTTATTCAGTAATTATGCATTGAGCATTTCTATGTGCCAGTCTCTTTACGGAGATAAACACATAGAACTGGGGCCATGTTAAGGTAAGACAGAGGGAGAAAGAGGGGAGGAAGGAAGAAGAGAAGGGAAGAAGGAAAGGAGGAGGAAAAGAAGGAAGGAAGGAAGGAAGGAAGGAAGGAAGGAAGGAAGGAAGGAAGGAAGGAAGGAAGGAAGGAAGGAGGAAGGAAGGAAGAAGGAAGGGAGGAGGAAGGGAGGAGGGAAGGAAAGGAGGGAGAGAGGGAGGCAGGAAGGGTATGGTAACTTCAAGATAAACCAGCCAGTTGAGCGGGGGTCCTGAAATGTCCTGCATTCCCCATCTTCCCCGGCACACCGGGCCACTGGCTCATCCGAACCAAATGCAATGTTAGAGTGGAGAGGGTGGGTGAGGAGAATGAGTAGAGCTCCCAAAATAGGACATGACTGAAGAAAACGAAAGGAGAGATGATGGCATGGTTGGCTCTATGAGACTGTCTATTTTTAGTGTCCTACAGAAGATTCTCCCCGGTGACCTTGCCAAATATGATGCAAACAGAGCTAATGAGCACTCTCAGCTTTCTCTCCCTCCACAGCTCTCGGCCTTTCCAGTTGTCTCTCCCGAAGTTCACGGGCCAGGTTAGCTCTCCTGAGCAGCTCCTTTGGAACTTCCATTGCTGTGGCTGTTTTGTCTGCCAGCTAAATGCCACCCATTTTCAGAAAGGAGGAAAATGCTCCTAGGAATTAGGAAAGAAGCTCACTTTCAATGTCATCTTAATGTTTTAAATTTTAAACAATAAAGAACTCCCCAGAATTCTGATGTGACTAATTCTAGGTGTTTCTGTGAATGCTTCAGGTGTTCTTGTTTCGTAGGGAAACAGAGCATCCGAGCTTGAACCAGGTGACTCGTGTGGAATAACTGACTTGAAGTATAGAACCTCCTAGGTATTGAACATCTTTTATGATCCCATTCTCTTTCACTCAGATTCCCAATAAGAACTATATCTTTTCATTCACATGAAGTCAGAATTACCTTGCTGTAACAGGAGTGTGTTTAAATAAGACAGTGCATCCCCTATACAGAACGGCAGGCCTTTCCCAAAATCTCAATCACGTGAATTGCAAAGCAATGTGGAATATATTGGGATGTTCCAAAATGATTCACTATGAAATGAAAGGTAAAGATTTTACACTGGATGTAAATCTGATTACGATAATGTAAAAATATACCTAAAGTGAGTGCTTCTAGGAAGGAGAAAAATAAGGACAATTTATGAGTCCCAGTGAATGAACTGCAGGTGAATTTTCCCTCTCTTCTTCCTCATTTCTTATATAATTAAAAATATATATGTATTATGTGTCCCAGACACAAATTCATAATTGTATAAAGTGTCATCATGCTGCTGCAAGCGTCCTTCGGCGGGGCAGGTGTGTGAGCCGGCCACACTCCAAGTGACTAGTGGTGGAGCGAGTGCCCACCTCTCGCGTTCCCGTAGGGCCAGAAAAACCCTGCTCTCCCCAAAGACGCCCAAAGTACCAGCCACTTTATTCCAAAATAGAAACAGAAAAATAGTTAATGATACTAAATGACTGAATCATCGAAGTGTCCAATTAAATATTGATACTATCGATTTGATTCTGAAATACTCTCTGGCGTGGGAAAATCCAAGATGAGAGGTCAACAATGACCAAACAGAAAGCAGGAGATTTTCCCTGGAGGCCCCTTCATTTCACCCAGTTAGTTCTTCCCGCACACACCTGCTGACCACTGCAGTGACCCTGGGGCTGTGCTGGAGGCTAGGACACAGCAATGCACTAAGAGAGGCCCCTGCCCCCAGTGAGCTTGCATCTTAATCTAACTTTGGCTGCTCTAACCTGGACAGAATTACCCAGAAGATCTCTAAAGATTTGCTACCTAATCCAGAATACACTAGCCGGTAACAGGTTAATGTGCCATGCCCACCACAGCTGGTCTGCACATCGGGGTGCTGAGTTCAAGCCCAGGCTCTGACACTGTGACTTGCAGGCAAATCCCTTTGCAGCTCAGAGCATCCGTCCCCCATCTAACCCTCAGGAGGTGAATAAGCTGAATGCTTAGTTTGAAGCTCCATTATTCTATGGGACAACAGACTCACTTGTGCTCAGGATTCCCAGACACTCCAAACTAACCTGTAAACAGAGACTTCAAACAATAATGTATTATATATTTTATATATTTGAAAGTTGCTAAGAGAACTGATCTTAAAAGTTCCCATCACAAGAAAATAATGTCTAACCATGTGAGGTGACAGATGTTAACTAAACTAATCCTGGTGATCACTTTGCAATATATACATGTATCAAATCATTGTGTTGTACACCTGGACTAATACAATGTTATATCTCAATTACATCTCAGTAAAACTGGAAGAAAACAGAATCCTTAGAACGTGATGAGAACGCAGGGCACTTTCCTGCCCCAAAAAGCAAAACAGAGGGAACGGATATAAGAAGTTGGTGATGATCTCCGTGAGAAAATTTTAGAGTCGGACAATCCTGAGTTCAAATCCTGCCTCTGCTTTGTAGTTAAGGGTGTGACCTGGAGCACATGACTCGACTCTGCAAGCGTCAGCCCCCTCAGTCAAAAGTGGCATCTATCCCTGTTGCCTAATTCACATGGTCGCTTTGGGGACAAAAGGAGACGATAAGTGCACCACTCCAAACATACAAGATGCCAGTAAAACTCCCCAAATTAAAATGAGGAGTTAACAAGAATATTATACACTGGAAACTCCTGCTGAGACATCATCTCACTCACTTTTGTATTCCCAGCACTTGGCATAGGTCAGCCACATAGAAGATGCTCAGTAAATAAACAAACGTTAGCTCTGATTAACTCCTGCTGATTAGAAGCTCTGATTGGCAGTTACGTACCTATGATTAATTAAACATGAGAACGCAGATTGGTTATTGCTTTATAAATACAGTTTGTTTGGGGGGACTATCCTTCACATTGCAAGGTACAATGGTGCTGGAAAGGTCGCTGGCGCTGGGTGCACCAACCTCACACATGGCTTCTCAGGTCAGCAGAGACAAAAGCCAACTGCGTGAGTCACAGCCCAGCAGCGCTGCTGCAGGGACCAGTTGGAAGTATGTCTGTCCCAGTAGCTACCCTGACTAAGCTCTTCATTCATTAAACAAACAGTTCAAAAGGTCCTACAAGTGACTCAGCAGTGCCCTTTGGCAGAAGAGAGGCAAACAAAACCGACACCAGGAGCTGAAAATGTGAGGACCCGTGCTCCAGGGAAAGTGATCCAAGTAGAAAAATGAAAGGAGATCAACGAAGGGAACCCAGAAAAGCCCCTCAACTATCAGATACAAAAGCCACAGGACTGGTCTCCAAAAGCGAAGTCCGAACACAGCAATGGAAAATATCAGCCTTCATTTAGGCAAGCTGCACCTTACACACACACACACACACACACACACACACACACACGCACACATGCATACAAACATACATGCATCCACATATGCATGAATATAGATATGCACACATAGATATATGTTCACATGTATATACACACATATACAAACATACATGCACAGACACATATGCAGACATACGTGTGCACACCCAGACACTCATGCACACATACAGAGACATATATGCATACACACAGACATACATGCATACACACCCATACAGACATGCATGCATACACACATACATGCTTGCACTCCAAGGAGATAGAAATGACTCTAAAATAACAGAATCCACTTTGAATCCCAGTGAACAAACCGTTATGATCCATTTATTGCGATGGGCGAGGGGTGACGTAGTGGCTCTCTGTAACTAGGTCAGGCACCAATTGGTAGTCAACTCCACAGACCCAGGAAGATTTAATGAGGAGGAGACAGACAAAGACAGAAGAGGGGAACAGTGCCCAACAGTGTGTCCCCAGACACCACAATCTGGCAGTGGAGCCCAGCCCATGCCATTTCTCTCAGACACACATTCGGAAACTCCTAACATAGGATCAACAGTTCAGGCCAGCAGCAGAACCGAGCCTGAATTAAAAACAAACCCAGAATCAGATGGAGATCACGACCCAAGTGTACAGGAACGGCAAACAAGTACAGAGGCACGAGTGGACGACTGCTCCGGTGTGGGCAGGACACGCATAAACAGCACTCCAGACCTAAAGCTGTGTCCACAAAAGCCAGTCCCCTTGCCGAGATCTCTGCACCACCATTCCTGTCCCTCGTCCAGGCTGGGCAGTGTCACTGGACCTGCACTCAACCTGACAGATGGAGGCCAGGCTTGGTAAACCCAGGGCCTACTCACTCCACCATCATGAAGGTCACCGAGCAGCAGCTGGCCACCTAGAGTCTTCCTTGAGAGGCAGGATGCAGCCTTGGCAATGCCATCTCCCAGAGCCACCGTCCCCCTCCCATCCTAGGGTACCTGCTGTGGGGACACCAAAGGCTATAGGGCCATGAAAGGGTTCAGCCCATCTTTGTTCTGGATGGCCCAGAGCGGCGGCCTCCCAGGACGGCCGGAGAGGCGGCCCGGATCCCTGGCACTGTTGGCAGGCCTGTGAATGAGCCGCTGTGATGAGACACACACCCACTGCTAATGAGTCCCACACAGACACAAGCCAGGGACAAGTGCAGGCGCTGCCGCCAAGCACGCAGAGCAGAAGCAAAGACAGGGCAGAGCCCCGCCGGCCTACCTGGGCTCACAGATGCTCCCAGCACCCCAGGGAGGACCCTGAATATGTTTTCCCTAGAACCAAAAGCATCTTCTCCCCTCCCCTCCTGGCCTAATTAAAAAGGGTGCAGCCAAGATTTTATGTACATGTCTAAAAGGCAACCACCATCATCTATTACTCTCATTGTTTTCAAGAGCATTTAATATAAAAAGTGTAAGAAAGGGACAGATTTTCAGAATTAAAAACTTGCTTCCACACGGAAGGGGGGAGAGGCACGCGTAAGTCTGCTTCAGAACGCTGGATACCACGCGCACTCCTTTTATACTCTTGCACTGCGGGTCTGTGAAGCAAAGAGCGTGCACGCTGGGGCCAGTGGTGCGGATCTGAATTCCACCTCCTGCAGTCACTGGCTGGGTGACCTTATTCATGCCAGTGGCCGCACTTCCGTACACTTCCATCTCCTCATCTCAAAAATGAAGATTAAAATGGTACCTCCCTCAACAGGGTTCTTGTGAAAATTAAATAAGTTAATTCAGGTAATGCACTTAGCATACAGCAAGCCCTGGATAAATGTTAGGAACGGTGATCGTTATCCTCACCATTAGTGTAATCTGTGTTCGGCAGTTGAGATGCACTTGGAGCTTAAATGCTCAGGTTATAATGCTGGATTCTTTGTGTATAATCACAGTGTTTGAAAACCCAATAATACAGAGGTATGCAGACCATAATGGAAATGACTCGATGCAATTTCACTTGCTGAAAATTCTGAATATTTAGAGAAAATAAGAAACCTAAGTTCCCAGCCCTTTTCTAGCAGCATTTCCTGCCCTCTCTCCCAAGGATCCAGATGTCCAAGTACCTCTACATTTCAAAAAAATATATTTTTAAATATTGCATTAAATGTTGCTTATCACTGCATTTTTGGCACGCTTAAATTTTGGACACGAAGTGAGTGACTCACAAATCTCATGCTACCCCTGGCTGTGGCTGAGAGGAAAGTCCTCCTCTGTCCCAGCATTTCTGGAGGAGGATTCTCCCACTGTGATGTGCACGTTACCTGGGGGACTCATGAAAATGCAGGTTCTCGCCCAGCCGGTGTGGCTCAGTGGACTGAGCGTTGTCCCATGGCCTGAGAGGTCCTGGTTCTATTTGGGGTCAAGGCACATGCCCCAGTTGTGGGCTCAATCCCCAGCAGAGGGCGTGCAGGAGGCAGCCGATTGATGTATCCCTCTCACATCGATGCTTCTCTCTCTCTCTCTCTAAAAAGTCAATAAAAAACATATTTTTAAAAAAAATCAAGTTCTGCTCCAGCAGGGCTTGGGCAGGGGGCTGCAGCCCAGCATCTCAGGTACATGCCCAGGAGAGGAAGTAAACACCTGAATTTCATTTTGGTGTGTCCCTTTGATGTCATGGTTGCTTTCAGAGAATGTGGAAACTTTCATTATTCATGGGAACTGCTGTTGTTAAATCTGCAGCTAAGTCCTTGGACCCAGAGGCAGGGAACATTTGCTGTTCTGTTTTGTTCTAACTCAAACAAATAGAAAAAAGCAAATACCCCCTGACTCCTGGTGACTGCCCTTTGGGGAGTTCATTTAGCGTTCCAGTTCCCTGGTTCCTTTGCCTGGCTGTGGAAGCAGGGACAGGAATGACAGAGGACAGGGTGGTGCATGGGTTAGCACTGCACAGACACCCGGCTCCACAGGGAGCAAGCTGCTGAGGAGGGTAACAAAGCAGGCCCGCTCCACACCCCCGAAGGGACTCTTCCACAGCCCTCCAGTAAAGTTCAGGGAGGAGCAAGAGCACAGAGCTTTGGACATAGGAACCTGGGGTTCTGAGGAAGGTTCCATCATTTAACGGCTGTGTGACCAGAGGCAAGTGACTTAACTTCTCTGAACCTTAGTTTCTCAGTCTGGAATATGATCCTAATGGTGCCTACTTTATAGGATTATTTCTGTCAGGTAATTCACACATACCTATCTAAGATACGTATATATATCATGTACGTATATATATGAAATATAACATAAACTTCCCAAAGTCCAAAAAACGCACCCAAGAAGTGGCACATTAATAAGAGGTTCCCATGGATGGACCTATGTTTGTGGCTTTCCTTTCTCATTCAAAGTCCAAGCCTTCTCAGAGTGTGTCTGTATATGTATTTAAAATGGTATTTTTCTTATAAACCCTTCTTACTTATTGTACAGATAATTAGTGTAATTAGTGTAATTAGTGTAAAAATAATTAGGGAAACACTAAATCATCTTCTATTCTTGGGTGGAAGAAATGGTTAATATTTTTTATTTAAATGTGTGTACCTGGGGCTATCCCTGTGAAATAAAGAAGGCATCCCTAAACACCCTCCCACACACACACAGCTCCCCGTCCTCCTCGCACTCCACCCCTAGCACCGAGCACCGTGTCCTACACAGGGCGGGTCCTGGCAAATACGAGCAGACTTACTCCACGGAAGGAAAAGCCTAGATGGCGGTGGTCTGTTCATCTCTCCACCATTTGGGGCTATGCAGAAATAGCTATGAGCCGTGACCTGAATTTTCACCATGCTATAGGGCAGAATATCAGACAAGTTTGCTTGTCTCAAAAAGACACAGCATTGCCCAGCCGATGTGGCTCAGTGGATTGAGTGTCGTCCCATGCATCGAAAGGTTGCTGGTTCAATTCTCGGTCAGGGCACATGCTGAGGTTGTGGGCTCCATCCCAGTAGGGGGCATTGTGGGAGCCAGCCAATCGATGTTTCTCTCTCATCGATGTTTCTCTCTCTTCCCCTCTCCCTTCCTCTTTCTCTAAAAAAATCAATAAAAATATACTAAAACAAAGAAAAAAAGACACAGCAATGCAGGCCGAGGATGACAGCAAGCCACACGTGGCCACGGCCTCTCAGACAGCACTGTCCAAAAGGCGGGCTCTGACCTCTGTGCCCCTCCGCTCTCATTCAAGCATTGCTGTATAGTTTCCTCCTCGGGACACTATTGCTCCAAGCCGTGGGCACTGCAAAGAACCCTTCTTCCTTTAGCGATTTCTCTGTCTAAACAGGATTTATGATGATCCCTTGGCAAGGATCTTTGAAGCACTGGCTATCATAGAATAGCAAAAGAGTATTTCAGGAGAATCTACCTCTAACAAGCAATACATCCCTGAAGACTTATCTGTTTTGATGAAACAGACTTGGCCCAGTGCTCTCAGGACATTGTCCCTGGACACAGTTGCAAAGCCAGTGTAGACAACCTGGCATCGGATGGACTAGCTCTGTCTCAAATAGATGTGTGACTGTGGGGCAGTTGTTTAACGTCTCTGAACAAGCTGTCTCATCTATACAATGGAAATAACGAGGTCTTCTTCTTGGAGCTGTCATGAAGGTTAAGTTGTTGCTGTGAGAGATTATATATAACACGAACAATAACATTACTTTTCCCAATGCCCAAAATAAGCACCCAAGAAGTTGAATATTAACAAGTTCCAAGGATATACCTGCTTCTAATTTTCCCCTGGTGTAATCAAGTACCTGGTATACCCCACATCTGGTTTATGGGTGGGGCTTAATACACAGCCCCTATTATTTTCGGTAAAGACAGTATGATAAGGACAAGGTGGCACTGACCCCTGCCTAGCGCTCTGATTCTGGGGAAGGACACGAGTCTCTGGTCCCAGGCAGACTGGGAGGAGTACGCCTGTGCCCCCGGGAGTTTGCCAGCGAGCAGCCTCCCCCTCGAGGAGCAGTAATTGTGCTTCAGCTAGAAGAGCACAAATCCTTCCTTACCACTCCAGAACGTGCTAGACTCAAATTTTGTTTGCAGGCCATTTTCTTTGATGTATCTCCTACAAACCAGTCTTCCAATTCCTTCATCCCAGCTTGAAAGGCAGGGCTTGTTCTTTTCTCTCTCACAGACCAGAAAGCACACCCTCGGTGTCGGAGGCTCACTGAGCTGGCTCCACCCGGAGAGGCGGTCAGTAACTCCGCCAGGGGCTCATGGTCTGACACCCGAGGACAGGTGGAGACAAGCACGGCTCCTGCTGACCCAGCCCACCCTGGGGCCTGTGCTATTTCCAGTCCTACAGGCCCTGGAACAAACTCTGGTCAACCTCGCTTTTCCAAGGAGCAACTAAGACTCAAGAGAGTCTAAGCACCCCCAACAGCCATCTAGGGCGTGTCGGGGGCATAAGTGAAACCCAGACCTGCCTGACCGCACATTCTGTACAGTCTATTGCACCACATTGCTTCTAAGTAGGAAAAACCAGAGGACGGAGCAGAGCTGGCACGGCATGAAAGCTCACTCGCGGTGCGTCCTCCTTTCTCGGCTCCAGAAAACAAGTTTATTATAAGGCTCGTGTGACAGAAAGGTGTAAACTTAATGTAAAGAAAATAACTAATAACAACAGAAATGAGTACACCGAATAGTCTTATTATACAAGTGGTCCTTTCATGCAAAAACACAATGGCCACTGAGAAAAGAAAAAGGAATAAATAAAATTAGCAAATGCTACATCTCACCCACACAGTATCCTAACACATTCCCTGTAGTCAACACAATGAAAAAGTGAATTACGAGGTGCCTTAAAGGGAACTGTACAGGTTTTACAATGAGCACAATATGCTTAAAGGAGGAAATCCTTTAAAATTAAACATTGTCATTACATGACTACAGAACTCGGCAATACCAAGTTTCACAAATATTTGATGGGATATGTCAGACAGCTTTAACACCATGTAGTTTACTATTCTGCTCATCTTCAAGGCTTTGCAGCATCGGGTCTCTTCCTCTCAAGGATAAAGCTGACTCTTCTCAGGTATTTTTGCTTCAATTTGTGCTAGAAATGCATCTATCTGAATGATCTGTGTGCTTAACACGCACACTGACTACATTCACTGAAAGGGAAGCACGGAGACATTTACTTTGTTTCCCAAGCAGAAGGTGGCAATTATACTGACCCTCCGCTTCTTGGACCTACGACCACTTGCTCTAGCCATCGCCACCCCACCCCAAGGAGATGCATTATCCGTGAAAGCAAATTACAGCATCATCTGTGCAGGCTTCTGGAAATCTCTGTCATGAGTCTATATTCTGAAAATATATAAAAGTCACAGAAATCTTCCTGACACTGATAGTGAAATCTAGGGCGCTGAATCTGTGATGGTGTTTGTCTACAAGACTTGACAGTTTCTTGCTCTAGCTCTGCTGTTTCCATGTGTAGAAAAACAATTCACAGATCCTTACTTGTGAGTAAATATGCATATATTTACTGAGCTCCAAACCTCTGCCTTCTGCTGGCATCAGTGTTCCCGGTCGCAGCATTAGCATCAGGAAAAACACAGTTTCGTCTCATGCGTTGACCCTCACAGAGGCATGGAGAGTCCTCAGAGGAAACCATGGACTCCCACACTGAAATACAGCCAAAAAACATCCCCAGCACTCTGAGAGAAACCCATATTTTTCTCCAGAACTTCCCAGAAACTTTATAGGATGCTGTTATCAGTCTCAAAAGATAAAGAATTCCAATCTGATAGCCATTTTGAGCACGGAGTCACCAAGCATCAGTGCTGCTTTCCGCTGAACCCTGCACCGAAAAGGGTGAGATGAGGCAGGTAAGAAATAAAGGGCTGGGATCCTGCAATCAGCAGCTCAGACGGGCGGCAGATCGCCAGGGCACAGGGCGGAACTCAGCACCATTTGGGGAAAGGACGGCAAAGGCTTCACGGGAACCGGGGCCGCTGAGTGCCTGATGTTGAGCAACAGATCCTCCAGCTGTTCCTCGCTTCCAAGCTTAACCACAAGTTCAAAATGAACAACTTCTATGTGAAAAGAGTCATCACCCGCCTGGTATGTCTGTGCTCATCCCTAGACTAGGAGAGGTCTGAGTCATGAGAAGTTACAGAAGTCGTTAACTATGAATTTTAACAAAGCCTCTCATGTGCAGAGACTTTGTGAAATTCACCCAGGTAACAACTCTTAAGGAGCACAGACGATATCACACATGGACAGTGGCGTACACAACACATCTTGTCTGCATGAAATTTACAGATCTCATGAGTGATTATTATTAGATAAAAGGTGGGAAGGAACTCCTGCTATAGGACAGCTGGTCAGGAAAAGCCTCTCCAACAGATTTGTTTAAGGGCGAGAAGCCTTGAGGGCAGAAGTCAGTTCTGAGAAAAGAAAGTATTTTTAAGTATGTCCATTTTTTTCCTGCCATGGTTTGCTCTGAATTTTGTCACGGGGAAAACATTGATTTCACCCCACTCCCAGTTAGCTCCTGAGAAAAAAGTATTTGCACATATATTTATGTATATGCTTTTACTTTGATTTTTTTTTTTTTTATCCACACCTGAGGATACTTTTCCATTGATTTTTAGATAGTGTAGAAGGGAGGGAGGGATATAGAGAGAGAAACATCGATGTGAGAGAGACATATCAATTGGTTGCCTCCTGCATGGCAATTGAACCTGCAACCCAAGTACATGCCTTTGACCAGAATCGAACCCAAGACCCTTCAGTCCATAGGCCAATGCTCCAACTGCTGAGTCAAACCAGCCAGGACTTACTTTGATTCTTGTGATGAAAGTCATCTCACTTTGTCCATGTGCATGTATGCGTGTGCATGTGTGTTTTCTGATCAGCATTCACCTGTGAGTCTCCCAGCTTCTGTGATTGGGTTCGTGTGGCCCCAAAATCGACAACCTGGCGTCTCTTATCTTTCTTGATTCAAAGGAGCCCCTCTGCCCTGCAGCATGCATGGTCTGGTCATCCCAAATCAATCTCACTCCTTCAACATGCCAGGTACGTTTATGCTTCTGTCAATTGTGCGACACACACTCCTGAAGGTCCTGAAACAATCTCTTTACTTCATTCACTGGGTGAACTATACTCCAGGCCTTAACACCCAGCTCTCTTCTCCAGCTTTCCCGGCTGGGCTCACCAAGGGAAATTCACTGGTCAACCTCCTGAAAACCTCTCATTCCTTTCGTATAATGCTCACTTCATATTGCATTGTGATTACAGATAATGCATACTCAATGTCAAAATTTTGGAAAATAAAATGTATAAATGAGAAAATAAACATTTCTGGCCATTCTCCCCCCACCCCAACTATTTTCAAGCAAGAGAGATCTTTCTTCTAGCATACTTGACTTTGAATACATGCCCCAAGCATGCACCACCATGGAACATTCTTTGGGAACCCTGCTTCTAACAATAGCATAATTGCCTGTCGGGATGTACAATGAACTATGTAACCGTTCAACTCCTTATTGTTGAGCTACTCCATAGTTTAAATTTTTCCTATTATAAGCAACAATGCAAGAAACTTAATGGTGCATTGATCTCTGTCCACATACCTGTTCATTCCCTTAGAATAAATGCTTGGAAGCAGAATTGCTGGGTCAAAGTAGGTGAGATTTTAAACCTCTATGTACGTATGCAGATTATTTCCCAGAAATGATGTTTTAATTAACATGCCCACCAGCATTATAATGGAATGTCCACCACACTCCCCCACCCTTCACAAACATTCCTCCACCCACAGATTCTTCCTAAAAGAAATCAATGCATTTTGCTTGAACTTCTCTTTCTTTGACTAGTTACACAGTTGCATTGTTCATGAGTGTATGTACATGTGTGTGTTCACAGTCATGTACAATTCTGAGAATTGTATGGCTAGGTCCTTCCCCTCTTTTCCTTTGGGGTGGCAATATTTTTCTTGTCTATTTATAACAGTTCTTTATTCATATACAAAAACACTTCTTTGGTTGTTTTTTTTTTAATCCTCACCTGAGGACACTTACTGCATTCATAGAGCTAGAGGGAGAGAGGGAGGAAGAGAGAGAGAGAAGAAACATCGATGTGGGAGAGACACATCGACTGGCCGCCACCCACACAACCCCAACCGGGGCCAGGGACAAACTGCAACCGAGGTACGTGCCCTTAGCGGGAACCGAACCGGGGTCTCTCCAGACCGCGGGACGACACTCTAACTGCTGAGCCAAACCGGCCAGGGCACAAAAACACTTCTTTAGGTCCTATTTGTTTTGAGTATTTCTCAGATTTGCTCTTTTGTTATAATTTCACTTATGGTATTTCTGAGGTACAGAAGTTGGCAGTTTCATTTGTCCATCCTTTTCTCTGTGTCTTGGTTTCTTTATGGCTCTTTCTCCCCATGCTGGGCTCCTGACCTACCATGACCTCTACTTTATCCCTCTTCATGTCACCAACATTTTATTAAATGGCAGAGCTCAAAATGTAATCACCACTCAGAACAGCCTTGCCAGACTGTACTGTACTGTATTATACCTTCTTAGTCAAAGTCATGTCTTAAGTGATATGCTTTTATATATTAAAATGCACATATTTATAATTTATTCATATTGAATATAGTTAATATTGGATAACACTGCATACATATGCTTCTCTGTATTCAGTATTTTTAGTATTTCTCTTAAATATTTAAATTGATCTATCAAACCACATATTCTGAACACCGGTATAAAAATTTCATGGTATTCCAAGGAAGAGCCATTCTGGTCATGGTGATGACAGGCTAGCTCACACAAGATAGGCAGGCAGTATCTGCTATTGGCTGAAATGCAACAGAGCCTATCAGAATGGTGGATCACTCTGGTTGTTTATCAGAGCAGAATGCTAGTCAGTATCAAAACCCGGAACACCCCAAAGGGAGCCTGAGTTGTTGTGTTCTACAAACCATAAAGACAGATCACTCAAAAATCTTCACTCTGAGCCTGGCCAGTGTGGTTCAGTGGTTGAACATCGACCCATGCACCAAGAGGTTGCTGGTTCGATTCCCGGTCAGGGCACATGCCCAGGTTGTGGGCCTGATCCCCAGTGGGGAGCATGCAGGAGGCGGCCAATAGATGTCCTCTCTCATCGATGTTTCTGCCTCTCTGTCCCTCTCCCTTCCTCTCTCTCTAAAATCAATAAAGAAAAAAAATTTAAAAAATAATCTTCACTTTGAGTAGATTCTGAAATCAATCTTATCAATTTCAAATAGCTGTAGCATTGACTGGTGTTCCGAAATCAATTAGTGTTGAAAATACGGTGTGACTTGTAGTGCAAACACAGAATGAATTCAAGAAAATGTCACACAAAGTCTACGTAGGATGCCAGAGAAGGAGGTCACAGGGAAGAGAGGTGCTGACGACGCACTCCGTCCATGCCCCACGCCAAGTGCTTCTCCCATGTCGCTGCTTCCCATTTCCATTGGGGTTCGCCTAACTGTCTCTCCCCTTTCCATCTGGATGAAGTCCCATCCAGAGGCTGTGGACAGGAGATCCCCACGCCCTGGAGTACATCACAGAGTTGCTCGTCCACTCACATCCTTTCCAAGAGAGCTCAGCTTCCTGGGCTATGCCAGGTTAAATTCCTCCCAATGTCACCCTGACATCTGGCCAGGTGCAGGGCTTAGCTGAGCTCTGTCTGCCCAGGTGCCAAAAAACAAACTCACTTTAACATGTAATAGCTGTATAGAGAGAAAGCGGCAGGGACCCAGGTCTCGCTGAGCTGCCCATACGACTGGGTAGACTAATGAGCCCTTCCTCACAAGAGGAGGACCAGCTGGGCAGAAACCAAGTGCCAAGCAATGTCTGAGCACAGGTGAGGGCCTGTAGACCACACCACGGGACAGTCCCAGAAGCCGCACTGGATGACTGACATTCCACTTTCCCCCAAAGTCCACAGCAGAGTTATGGCTTTGCTCACTCCTACCTCAACCCAAATGGGAAACGCAAAGTCCAGACTCAGCTGATTTCTGGAAAAATGGGTCCCTCTGGAAGGAAAAAATAATTCCCAGTAACCTTTTAGCATCATCTCTTACATCCATGCATGTAGTCATTCATTCATGAACTCATTCAAAGCTTAACACTCAATTAAAGTCAGAATGCACAGTGGATAATATAATGCATTTTGGCATAATGAAGGTAGTTTAAGTCCAGAGTCAACCCATATCAGCTTGGAAATTTTGGACAGGCCACTTAACCTCTGGTGGGCTGTTAGGTGGAAAATGGGAACCTTACATCATGCATTTCCCATTCAAACCATATCAGCAACCAAATCATAGCTGAGCCAGGCTTCTCTTTATACAAATATCCCAACAAGTCAATGACACAGGAAAGATAGAACAGGCATATCAATATTCTGCAAACCCTTATAAAGAGCATAGGTACTGGGCATCCATGGTGGCTAGCATCACAAAAAGAGAAATCACCGATATATGTGCCTCCAGAAGGAATTACACACCACCACCTAGGAAGCAGTCTTAGCAATGAACACAGTAAATAAATACAAACAGTGACTCTGATGAAGACTTTCATCCAAGATCCAATTTCAGACAATTAAGAGGACAGAGGGTAACCCTATAGCAATGGTTCTCGATCAGAAGTGATGTCAACCCCTTAGGGGACATCTGGCCGTGTCTGGAGACAGTTTTGGTTGTCACAACTGGAGAAGAGACACTATTGGTATCTAGTGGGCAGAGATCAGGGATGCTGCCAAATATCCCGTAATGCATAAGACAACCCCACCACAAAAATTATCCTGCTCAGAACATCGGTAGTGCTGAGACTGAAAAGCCCTGTATGAGAGTAAATAACTCCACTGCTTTCAGTGACAGTGGATGGCCGGAAGCACTTACACATCAAAAGAAACTTGAAAGTTCTACCTGAAGATTCAAGAAGAAAAAGAAAATAGGCTGTCTGGCCAGGTCCTGCCTGCCCACAGGGGTCATAGCGTAAAGGCGTTCACAGCAATGCATCAGCTGCACAACTGTTTGTATTTTCTGTATCACATCTAACAAGAACATAGTTTAAAATAATATTAACAACAAAATAAAAAGCCCCTCTTCCCTCACTCTGGCTAGGAGTTAATTAGCTATAGCTATTGAATTAAAATTTAAAAAGTATTACTGATTATCCAAGTGCATCATTTCTTTTTCTGTATTTTCCACAGGTGCACACAGATTCATTTGTAACCTTGCGCCTCCCTGCTGCTTACTGATAGAGGGGACCCACTAAAGTGGCACAGAGGTTAAAGCAGTATTGCGGGATAACTCGGCATAGGCGTCCCGAGGTCAGGTCACCTGAGTGGTCACCCCATTCCACCCTAGTCAGCTACTGCTCTCTGAGCTTAGGTCCCTCCCTCGCAGAATAATAGTCGATACTATGCCTTCCTAATTGGGGTTGTTGGGAGTATTAGCCAAACAATGTATGCAACTTGATTCTGAAATAGCTCCTTTTATAAAATTTAGCTATTGATTAATTGCTCCATGTCTATCCATCGAGGACTAAACAGGTGCCGAAACCAGTCCTTGGAGGCTGGGGATCCAGAGAAGCACAGTCTCCATCCTTGTATCTTTCAAAGGAAGACCTTAGATTCTATGGTCCACTCTGTTCTGCTTTATTACGAAAGCTCATCACTCTCAGGCGCTACACTTACTCCCCATTCAAAATGAAGGAACTGAAGGTCAGAAAACTGGAATGCATATCCATGGTTACATGCCTTACAACATCCTTTGGGCATTTGCTGATTACCAAGTCCTCAGCAAACAACTTTCCACTCATTGCCTCATTCGATGCCCAAAACAGCCATGTGAAAGGAAGGGGCTGCCACTATGCTCTTTTTCAGATATGAAAAGTAAAGCTCCCAGATAATCTTTAGCTTTCTCAAAAGCTACACAGCTGGTAAATGTCAAAACCCAGATTCAATTGAACTAGCTTTAACTTAGGAGCCTGTCATCTAATTTAAAAGCCAAAGGGTCTTGTCATGCTATTTTGATGTTGTTTTTAAGAGACCAAACCATTACCTTCCTGGTAAGACCATTACCTGTTTTGAAGGCATGATCTGCCTGTGACGTTGATTCTAACATCTCTTCTAGATCTTTAAGTCTGTGAGGTTTTCTAAAAAGAACTGGTGTCTGAAGGAAAGAACTGTCTTATCCTATACAGAGATTGGTCAGGTGAACAACTTGAATAAATGGAGGCATGCAGCTAGCGCTGGGAGACTGAAAAACTGTACTTTAGACCAGTGGTTCTCAAACTTTATAAATGACAACAATCACCTGGATGGCTTCTTAAAACCACCCTGGTGTTTCAGATTCAGAAAGTCACAGGGTGGGCTCCCCAAAATGCATTTCTAATATCCCTAGGTAATATTGATGCTGCTGGTCCAGGGAGCACATTTTGAAAGTCAAGTCTAGATGCATCTCTGTTGACTCTGGGATATTAGAATGTTTATTTTGCCTGGGCTGTGTGGCTCAGTTGGTTGAGCATCATCCTATGCACCAGGAGGTCGCTGGTTTGATTCCCGGCCAGGGCATGTGCCAGGGTTGTGAGCTTGATCCCCAGTAGGGGGCGTGCAGGAGACAACCAATTGATGTTTCTCTCATATTGATGTTTCCCTCTCTCTCTCCCTTTCCTTTCCTCTCGCTGCAAACATATATATATATTAAATGTTTACATATATAATGTTTATGTATAAAATGTTTATTTTATATATATACATAAATGTTTATTTACTCTTTCTGAGTATTCATGTGTCTCTCTGCTTTAAACAGCCTCAAATGACCTGGACGCTTGTTATAAATGTAGCTTCTCAGAGCCCACCCCTTGCCGCACAAGGCCTGGGTTAGGGCCTTGAAAACTTCCCTTGAAACAAGGGCCCAGGTGGCCTGAAGCAGAGGATGTACAGACCACCTCTTAAAAAACCCTTGTGAAACAAAGACAAGTCCCAGAGTGGGTGAAGAAGGAATTCTCGCAGCCCTGGGCTCCTAAGGCAGGGTTTAGTCTAGAGATTGGAAAATTGTATGCTCTTAGATTCCACAACAGAGAATAAGAGAGAGAACATGCATTAAAAAGACTTTTTTCATGGTAACATCTAAGTGAATTATTTGACTTTAGGACCTTCAGAGTGAATTTTAAATGAGAAAAAAATGTATCATTTGAGATGAAAGGAAACCCTAGACCAGTGCACTCTGGAACCGTGGAGCAGGCTTCACAGTGAGGTGTGAATTGGAAATGTCCCAGAAGACAGGTGCCCAGTCATCAGAGCTATTACATTTTGTACCTGACACAGTATCACTTCCTCAACAAGGACAGCAGCACAGCCTGAGCAATTTCAATGTCTTAATCACTTTCCCTTCTTTCAGAATCTAGGGAATTCGGTCTAATTCTTCATGCCTCCGCTTAGGAATTATGAAGTGCCAACTACCACAGGGACCATGCGAGAGGCTTTGTATAAAAAATGTTTGCTGCGCCCTGGCCGGTTTGGCTCAGAGGTTAGAGCGTCAGTCTGCAGACTGAAGGGTCTCGAGTTTGATTGCAGTCAGGGGCACATACCTGGGTTGCAGGTTCGATCCCAGCCCGGCCAAGTTTTGGTTGTGTGGGAGGCAACCAATCGATGTCTCTCTCTTTTATGTTGATGTTCTCTCTCCTCTCTCTCCCTCTCTCTCTTCCACTCTATCTAACCATCAATGGAAGAGGATCCTTTTAGGTAAGGATTAACCAAAAGAAAGAAATGTTTGCTGCAATTCAGAGGGTTGTGTAATCGAGTTAACAAGTTGTAGGGAGCTTGTTTACACTCTGGACTGAAACCCAGGTCTTGACCAGGAGAAGGGGTCAAGGAGCAAGGACTGGTTTGTCAATGCCAATCACACACCATGTGCTACCTTGTGAGCAAATTCCGAACTCTATGCTGTTAACACTTTGATTACCATCCATACAAATGATGGAAATTAAAACTCCACTGCTGGATACCTGTAAAGAGGGGGTATGTGTAAATTAACTGCATTGGGCAGACAGACCATGATGCAGCCTGTTTCACATGATATTCTTACTATGATCGAGAAAGCAAAGTGGTAATGAATTTGTCAGTCCTAGTTAATCGAGTCCCCTTCCCAGGAAAGGACTATCGGTGGACTAGAGTCTAAGAATCTGCTAAAAAGTGTGCCGTGTGCGGTCAGCCTTTGGCATAGCCCAGATGCCTGTGTATGAGACTCCTCACTTTGACCTTTACTAATGCCTTTTCCTGATTTTTAATAGCAACTAATCCCCATGGAAGAGCATTTTGAAAATGGCAGGGTTTAAACTAAATTAAATAAAGTTGACTGAATAAAAGATTGGACAGTGAATGGATAACTATCATTAGTTACCATGTTGATTTATTTCTAATTGTTTTCATCTTTTTTTGTTATTTTTCAAAGTAGAGATTGTGGTTTGCACATTTTTTAATCATGCATCTGTTGATAAATACTGTACCACAAATATTTTTCCATATTATTAAAAATATCTTCATAAATCTAATGGATGACTTCTTAAATTTAAGTTGTATGAATTGTTACTAAAGGTTTCCTCTAAGGGGTAATCATTTACCATGTTTCACTTTTGACTCCAATAAATAAAAATGTAATGAGAAAATGTTAACAGCTTTATAGAGGTACAATTTACATACCACAGGAAATCACTCGGAAGAATATTTTGTCATAACTCAATCTTTGTGTTTCAAAGTGTTCCCACGCATAGATGTCCAGAAGTAGAACAACTGAGACACAGGCTCTGCATATGTTTAGGTTCCAGAAACCTTTGCCAAATGCCATCTGGCATTGACTTATACTACCATTAGCAAAGGATCAGAGTGCTCATCTCACTCTACCCTGGCCGGCATGAGTATCATTTAGGGTTCTGTCACTTTTAATGAAAAAGTCAAGATGTCACCATATAGCTCAGAAATGGAAATTGCATTCTGAAGTTGTCGTTTTCACTTCCAATGCACTGGACTGTTTTGTGCTTTCATTCTTAGTGAAGGTAATGTAGGCTTCACATGGACCTCCCTGACAGAACTCCCTGGTAATCATTAAGGATGAAAGTGACAACAGGAGGAAGTGGCATGCCGCCCAAACAACAGCCTTACCTAAACCGAGAGACCCAGATTCCAACTCGGGGTTCCCAGCCATGAGCTATACCACCCTCGATAAGGATTTAACCTCTTTGGACATCATTTTCCTCGTCGCTAAAAAAAATAGTTGAAATAGAAGATGATCAAAGGAAGGATGCGGAAACATAATCAGACAACTAATATATGTCCAATCATTGTTTGAGACTGGAGGTTTCCCTTTTAAGAAGGTATGCTATGCCCAGCCGGTGTGGCTCAGTGGATTGAGCATCGTCCCATGGACTGAGAGATCCCGGTTTGATCCCCGGTCAGGGCCCATGCCTGGGTTTCGGGCTCAATCCCCAGTGGGGGGTGTGCAGGAGGCAACTAATCAATGTGTCTCTCTCATTGATGTTTCTAACTCTCTCTCCCTTCCTCTCTCTCTAAAAAATCAATAAAAACATATTAAGAAAAAGAAAAGAAGATATGTTAGGTATGTTACATTTATGTAATAGACACCTAGAATCAAATTCTTTACCCAGTCATAGTTTGCTTTCAAAGAAGTATCTGTCTGGGCACACCAAAAAAATGTAATAACACTGAATAAGAATACTTTAATTTTTTTTTCTTTATTGATTTCAGAGAGAGGAAGAGAGAGGGAGACAGAGACAGAAACCTCAATGAGAGAGAACATCGATTGGCCATCTCCTGCATGTCCCCCACTGGAGATCAGACCCACAACCTGGGCATGTGCCCTGACAGGGAATCGAACCTGAGACCTCTTAGAGCATGGGTCGACACTCAACCACTGAGCCACACCAGCTGGGCTGAATAATAATACTTTAAAAAAGATGTCCAAATGCTATTCTACCCTCTAGTTCTGAAAGTCCTTCTAAAAACTTTTTCTTAAAACTAACAAAATGATAAAATAAATTATGCACGAGTTACTCTCATGACTTATTCCATTCTCCTGAGGCATGCTGTGATTTTTTTAAGAAAGGAAGGATTTGTAACTGTTAGTTATCAGCACTTCATGTAACTTTTGATTCAAGTAACAAATAGCATTTTGGTTTTATGTATTCATTATGCCACTAAATTGCAAAGGAAAGAAGCCAATTCTAATGAATTGTAACCATAGTTTCTTTTGCGTATTACATATTAGAAGTGGGTAGCACTTTAAATTATGGTACACAAAACAGCATATAATTAATTCTGAATAAAAGATAATGTATTCTTACTAAATACAAGTTATTTTAAACTCTCTTAATGAAGAACTGAGCATACGCTACACCGCACTGTGAAAACGTTTAGCATATGCTATTAGAGCCAACATTTTGCATTTATTACTATATTTATTTTCAATAATAATATATTATTTTAAATGAATACACACAGAAAACTTAATCACTAACATTCCCAATCTGGAAAATACATGAAAATTATGGGAAACGTTTGGCTCTCCATAGTTGTTACTAAATAACTTTGATGGCACAGTGAGATTGCAATGGAATGAGAAAAATAGAGAAGACTGTTACTTTTAAATCGCAGAACATATGCACAATGAATTTTAAAATTTAGAGATGGAGATAAACATTTCTATTCTGAAACCGATATGTTCTAAGTTTCCATAGAATAACCAAGCTTAACTGGAGACATTAAATTCTACCTGATTTCATACGGGGCTTACAACTCTCTTTCTGACATTGTGCTTCTATTTTTAAAAGAATGTATCCTGAAGGTTCTACACTCGCACAATGACCACAATGCAGCATCTAACTGAGCGTGAGCGCTAGTCCTCATTCCAGCTCTAAATACTGTGATCACTGTGGTCACCAGTACCACTGTCACCACCACGCGTCTTGGACCAAACACTTTCTAGCCTCCTTCCTTCCAACTCTACCATGACGATGCCTAATGTCCCTCTAAACCAGCCCTGTGCCCAGGACAAACCATCCCTCATCTTTAATCCCAGAGCTCTCAGCTCTGAAATCACTACGCTAACGTCCTTTTTATTTCCAATGGATCTGCCATCCTTTCCCCCAAGGGCTTCCCGAGCGCCAACAGAAACACACAATAAAACCAGGTTTTCTAAATTCACATATGCTTTCTATTCTTGCTTCATTTAAATTTGGAGAGAAAAAAAATGTGGACAGTAAAAATAAATTTCAATTAGCAAAAGCTTCGAATTGAAAACATAATGTAAAGTTTATTTTTAAATTCAAGGTTTAGCTTTTGTTTCAGACGAATTATTCATCAGAAACAGACCAAACTAGAAGGAACCACTATTTCCATTCTTCTCCAAATATCCAGGTTTGAACTTATTTTCCATGTGTTTCTTTCTCAGGTACTAATGTGCAGAAATAAATTATTGAAAATGAATAAAATTACAAAATAAAATAAAACAATGACTCACACCATCTCTTCATAATCACTGCTGGTATTTCAGAATGGTTCTTTTCCATCTTCCAGTGTATGTATGTAGAAAGTCGAAATCATACTGAATAGATAACTCAATGGCCCACTTTGTGCCTCTTAACATTTAACTGTAAGTGTAAGTCTGTGTGGGTACTACTTCTTAGTTAACACTTCTAGTGCCGATTAGAGAATCCACCATGAAAATATGCCATTACTTATTTAACCAGTCTCCTCTGTTAAGTATTCTTTTTCTTGTTTTATTTCCTATGGTGAATATTTTGTGCATCTAATTTTTTAGCATTTCAAGTTATTTTTTTAATTTTTGGAATTAAAATAGTAAAATTTCAGCAGAAATAATATCAATGCTTTAAAATTTTGGTGGTTTATTTTTCACCTAAACACTCATCTTTTATATATGCTACGAAATGTTCTGATCATATCTCAGCAGGTCAGTAGCATTACCAAGGTCCCTTGAACACCCATACCCCTTCCCACCACCACTGTTCTAATGAAAAGGAGATATTCATTTCTATATTCCTCTTCTCCCTCTAGACTAGGCCTTTCTTCTGGAAGACTGTAGATAATTACCTATCCTCAGTTCCCTGATTAAGCTCAGGAACATAGTAGGTGCTCAATAAGCATTCACTGAAAAGATTAATGCATCTTAAAAATTTTCAATCCAGCACCAGAGCTATAAATGCGTCTCTTGCTCAAGTTGCAAAGATCTGTCTCTACTTTCCTTTCTTTATATCCTGACACATTTCACAAAGAATTTAGGGCAGGAGGCCTCTCCTAAATCAATTCTGTCTTATATTGCTATTACTAAAATGGATTTGCAAAGGACAAAGCTATTCTTTCAGATGTCATTTTAACTGTTTAGTTTGCAAGGATGAAGAGAAAGATCAAATAATGTCACCTCCTCAGAGAAGTCTCCATGGGTCACCTTAGTTAGAATGACCCACTTCACCTCTCTATTGCATAACTCTGTTTATTTCCTTTATGACAATGACCCCAATCTGAGATTGTCCTATCCTGGATGCTCTGCCTCTTCCCCAGAGCTCTCTATGAATGGCGGGTGTGTCCTGTTCACTGACGTTCTCCGTTTTGTAACATTGTGATTAATATCATAGCCCTTCAGAATCGGAAAGGTTCTTAGAAATCACCAAGTTTAGCTCCATTATTTAAAAAATATGTAAACAGATGCCCCAAGAGGGATAATTATTTGCTCAAGGTTTAAGTAATAATGACAGAATCTGGGTGAGAATTCAGAATTTCTGACTCCCAGGCCAGTGTTCCTTCCCAGTTGCCCAGTGACACCCACCTTGGAGCCTGAGGCAGAGAGATAAGAAGCCCAGAGAGATGAAGATGCTTTAGGCCAAACTGATGGGAACCGCTTTTTTTTTTTGGCTGTCTTTGGCACTATCCAAGCGCTACCCAAATACAATAGCATCTTCATACAGTCATTTGTACATTAACCTTAATATTGACAGGGCAGCTATTACTATCTCCTGGCTGCTGGTAGGGACACCTGTAACACAAGGCCACAGCCACGTGACCAAGCCCAGACCAAGGGCCAGGTGTCCGCTCACCTAGTCCACAGGTGTGTCTGCTGAGTTTTCTCATAACTCAGCTCAACTCACAGGCTCTGGGCCCAACCAGCAGCTGGTCCACCTTATGATATCCCTGTATTTCTAGAGCATGTGATTTGGCTCCTGTGTTAAAGGAACATGCAGAAGAGGGGAGGAGAGGGGCTGGGCTGAGACAGGATCCTCTAAATTCCATGGAAATCTCTATGTAAGAATCTTGATTATAGAGCTGGACTAGCATGCCTGGGCCCCTAGCTGAATTAAGCAACCCTTGAGATGCATCTATATGTACAACCATGTATCCACATGTAAATACACATACACCATGTGTGCAGTTTTCTGTTTAGGTCCGGGTAACTGTTAAAAGCACCTGTCTCTTTACAAGGTTCTTTGGGAGAAACGCTACTGCATCCGTGTCAGGGGATGTTTGTCTCGCCTGGCAACTACTGCAGCTTCCCCTCCTGGCCGCTGCTTAACGCTCGGTGTCTCCTGCTGCTTTGGTTACTAGGAAACGATGCTCTATGCCATAAATCACGTGTGCTTTTCAGTGAAGTCCTTTCCCATGTCTTTCAACCTTACTCTTACTTTCCCGTCATCCTAATTTCTTTAAAACTTCCTTTGTGAAATCTTAGGGCATCGCTGGTAGTTCGAAAGGCCACTTCACCTCCTCTTAGGAACAGGAAAGGCCATAAATAAGTGGACAACTAAATAGGCCTCACTGTTCGAGCTCCCTACATGGCCATCCACTAGGATTCCAATCACTTTTCATCCTAACACACAGTAATTCCTCTGTGAAGGCAGAGTTGGTCCTAATGGCCATCCAAGGAGCATACATTCAAGAACAAGACTTCTAGGTCATTGTTTTTGCTTTCAGTTATTCAACATGGAAGAGACCTTTCTGAGGTTCTAAGCGTGTGCATTACAACATGTATGAGAACATACGGAAATTGTCCATTTCATTATACACTCCTCCTCCAGACTATTAGCACTTTGAGGGCAGGGACTATGATTGCTTCATGTCTGTATGCCTAGTACCTAGGACTGTGGCACAGGAAACAGTAGATATTTTGTTGGGTAAATGGGTGTTTGCTAAAATAACTACTGTATGCACGTGTGTGTGTTTGTAACATATAAACATATATCTACGCATGCACATATCGACATTGCCGTTCACTGCACAAAGGTCTCTCAAGAGAATCTCAGGGCACCTGGGGCAGGGTATCGCGGCTGCAGTAACGGACACATCCGCACGACTCCCGCAGGGCAGACCCAGGCTGCGCGGAAAGGTCAGCCTCACTCCTCGCTCCCCAGCCTGCTGCATTGCTCCCCGGTGGGACGCTGCAGTGACTTTCCAGACAATCACAACTTGTGGTTGTACAGAAAGATGCCCCCAAACACAGAGAACTGACAGATCTAGACTGCTGGGTATGGCCAAACAGTCTTACACTTTTCAGAGAAATAGTGGGTTTTATATTACTTTATACTCGTTATATTTTTTGATAACCAGTGTTGAAGCTGAAGAAGGTCAAGAGGGCTCTGATCTAAGGAAGGAAGCAAAAAGAGAAATTAAGAGAATAAGGATGAATCTTAAATCTCAAAAGAGAAATGGCAAGGGACGAAATCAAGGCAACAACATTAGAAACATGGACATACGGTGAGGGAAAGTCACAAACAGAATCCATAGTCACTGGCAGTGGACTAGAGATGAGGTCTCAAAGACGGCCCCAAGCTGTATGTTTGCTTGTTTATTTGTCTCTGCCTGGATAACCTGGTGGACAGTGGGCTGATATCACTGAAATATGGAATACGGGGAAAGGACCCCATTTAAAGGTTTGCTAAGGTAAGTGTGGGATGCCGCCTGAGATGTGGCCGGTGCTAACTACGATGGTTGATGATGCTGTGAAGCTTCTGAATCCTCCCAGGGAACAAGTGTCAAGGAGAAGAGATGATGCCTGGAAAAAATGCTAAGGAAAGAGGCACTAAGACCCTCCAATACGTAAGAGAAAAAGCTGAGATGAGGGGCCAACCAAGCAAACTAAGAATAAATATCTGTTTTCTGAGAAAGGAAAGTATTTTAAGAAAAACTAAGAGTGACTTTAAGGAGGTTGGAATGAGAGGGCAACCAGGGCTGTCTCCACTGGAATGGCATTTGTTGGTGACATGCAAGGTGGACAGACCACTGCTGTGTAATGCCCTCTGAGATCAGTCCATGTCCTCCTACTACAGCAAACACTTCTTATCAAGGCACAAGATCCAGTTTTAATGGAAACTGCATTATTAAAATGAACGTCACCTAATTCCTTTTTACTTTTTAATTGGACTACTAGAACATTTTAAATTACATATATGGCCCACATATGTGGCTGTGTTATATGTCTATTGGACAGCATTAGCTTAGAGAGCTATAGTGTTGAAATTTCAATTATAAACATATAAAAGCTCCGAAACAAAGGATTTGGTGGAGAAAATTGAATTCTTAACATCCTCAGAGCTATGCACATATAGCCCACGCTGAGAAGGAGCATTATTTAAGTCAATTTCTTTACAGGTAAAGCATGAAAAAGACCCCGAATAGTTACAGCAATCTTGAAAAAGAAGAACAAAGTAGGAGGGATCACATTACCAGATTTCAGGTTATACTACAAAGCCACTGTAATCAAAACAGCCTGGTACTGGCACAAGAACAGGCAGATAGATCAATGGAACAGAACAGAAACGCAGAAATTGACCCAAGACAATATGTTCAATTAATATTTGACAAAGGTGGCAAGAGCATACAGTGGAGTCAAGACAGTCTCTTCAATAAATGGTGTTGGGAAAATTGGACAGCTACCTGCAAAAAAATGAAACTACACCACCAACTTACACCATACATGAGAATAAACTCAAAATGCATAAAAGACTTAAATGTGACTTGTGAATCCATAAAAATTCTAGAAGAAAATGCAGGCAATAAAATTTCAGACATCATATGCAGCAGAATTTTCACTGATACAACACCTAAGGCAAGAGAAACAAAGGAAAAAATGAACACATGGGACTACATCAAACTAAAAAGCTTCTGCACAGCAAAAGAAACAACCATCAAAACGGAAAGGGATCCCACTATATGGGAGACCATAATCGCCAATGATGTATCAGATAAGGGGTTAATTTCAAAACTATATAGAGTGCTCATACAAGTCAACAAAAGGAAGACAAAGAACCCAATTAAAAAATGGGCAGAGGACCTAAAGGGACACCTCTCCAAAGAGGACATACAAATGGCGAAGAGACATATGACGAAATGCTCAATGTCACTAATCATCAGAGAGATGCAAATTAAAACAAATCTGAGGTATCACCTCACACCTGCCAGAATGGCCTCCATCAACAAATCAACAAACAAGTGTTGGTGAGGGTGTGGAGAAAAGGGGACTCTAGTACACTGCTGGTGGGAATGCAGACTGGTGCAGCCACTGTGGAAAACACTATGGCGTTACCTCAAAGAGTTAAAAATTCAACTGCCATTTGACCCAGTGATCCCACTTCTAGGAATATACCCTAAGAAACCTGAAACACCAACCAGAAAGAATATATGTGCCCCCATGTTCATAGCAGCACTATTTACAATAGCTAAGACCTGGAAACAGCCCAAGTGTCCATCAGCAGACAAATGGATAAAGAAGCTGTGGTACATATACACAATGGAGTACTACGCAGCTGTAAGAAAGAAAGATCTCTTATCCTTTGAGACGACATGAAGGGACCTGGAGAGTATTATCCTAAGTGAAACAAGCCAAGCAGAGAAAGATAAATATCACATGATCTCACTTATTTGTGGAATATAATGAACATAACAGTCTGAGGAACAGGGTAGACCCAGAGACATGGAAGTAGGGTACAGACTGACAACCCTCAGAAGAGGGGGTGGGGGGGAGGGAAGAGATAAACCACAGAACTTATATGCATGTACACATAACCAATGGACATGGACAACAAGGCTGGGGAAGGGGCGGGGGGGATGGGGAGGAGGATGTCAATGGGGGAAAAAGGAGAAACATCTGTAACAAAAACAAATTAATAAAATGAAAAAAATCTAAAAAAACAAAAAACAAACCCTAAAGGTAAAGCATGAAAGCCTCATAAGCAACGGAAAGCTATTCCCTGTCAAATCCAGGTGAGGGTTTGGTGTGGAAGAAAGAAACAATAGCTTAGTAAACTTCAGTAGAGGGAACAAAAAAGAACAAATGGGTCTGGAGTCCTTGAACTTGGACACAAATTCCACACTCACTAGCTGCACCACCGGAGTGACGTGTATAAATTCCCTGCACCTCATTCCTCTCTGCAGAGCAGAAATAGTAACACCCGTCCAGCTCACAGGGATACACAGGGGTGCAGACACTAAGGACTCACTTGGATCTTTGTAGGTGCCATCATCACCCCAACGGAACAAACGAGGACCTGAAGCCGAAGGGTCGGCCCTGTACTGCACGGCCGCACAGCTGAAACAGGTGGTGATGGAATTGGAGCCCTTTCAGTCTGAACCCCCTCAGCACTCGGGCTGCAGTCTCTGCTCCACACCCAGATCAGACTTTCCCTGTTGTCTTGAGAACCAAAGGAGACAGTGAACTCAAGGCAAACACCAAGGTCAGCGAGGAAGGGTACATATGTTTTGCATCGTTGCCGGGAAGGCACAGCGGAGCATTGGGCGGATGTAGGATTTAAATCACTCTGTGCCCCATGAACTTAAAAAAAGACCCCGAAATATGAGGAGAAAGCTAAGATGACTTTGGAAACTCGGATGTATTAGTAGTGTGCTGGATCCTATGAGAATTGTTGTGTGTTTGGGGAAAATGTATTCAAAAGTTAACGTATGAATTATGAAGCCGACAAAAATTCCAGCCTCACGGATAACTAATAGGTTTAAAATCAGTGTCTACACATTCAACACAATGAGTGACTAAGGTCTTCTCAGCACTTCCCCAAACTGCACTGGATTTCCAGGCCCACCTCTACAGACCCAGCATCAAGACACCATATACACATATATTATCCTAACCCAAGGATATGTTTTTATTGGTTTGAGAGAGAGAGAGAGAAAGCCAGAGACAGAGAGAGAAACATCAATGTGGAATATTGACTGGCTGCCTCCTGTATACACCCTGACCACATATCGAACCTGCAACCTTTAGATGTATGGATGATGCTCCAACCAACTGAGCCACCCAGCTGGGGCAAGACACTATTTTTTATTTAAGGTAAAGCATAAATTTCATAGAGAATGAACTATACATAAAGGTTTTACTTTCCTTTTTAAAATTTGGTTTGGTTTTTGTAAGGGGCCCAGCAGGCCACAGGGAATGAGGCCGAGGCTGAACCAGGTATCACAGGACACTGGGGAATATTCCCAGAGGGGATGAGCTGCTAGGAATGGCCCCTGAGTTCTGCAGGGGGTGTAATTGGGTCCAGCATCCTGGATGACCTCATCTACACATCTCCACAACACAAGGTCACCTCTCGGAGTAGCAGTCACATCTCAGTAACTATGCAACCTGGCACCTCTGCACTAGACATGATTATTTCCGACAAACTCATTTCTTGTTCAATTCGATATGAAAATTAAAGTTGTATTAGCACAATTTCTCACATTTGAGAGCAAAGAATGGCATCCTCAATGCTCCCCTCCAGCAAACCCAGCTGAGCCTTGACAGGAAGAGCAACAATGCAGGTGAAGGTCCTGTCTCCCAGACAGCTCCGCTCTGTATCCCAAGGGCCCTACGTGGGAAAGCACGCCCAGTGGGTCCAGCCAATGCAATCACCATAACTTACTCAGAAGACCATCTTCAGAAAAAAAATGCTAATCAAATCGTTTCTCATGCAAATGTGAAAATAAGGGACACAATACTGGAGATAGTATCAATATTTTCAACATTAAGCAAAGACCAGTAATCCTTGAAAGGTGATGCTATTTCCAAGAATTTAATCAATTCACATTCTTACCCATGAAGCTTTTCTTACTTGCTTTGTTTTCACAACCTTTAATTTAAATGAGCCAGGAGACAGGCTAGGGAGGCTCTCTGCTAGGACTAAGAACGAAATTCTGAGTTCCCAAGAGCCTACCATCAATTCTGTTATCATCGTCCAAATAAAAATCCGAACCCCAGAAGGTGCGTTCAGAGGAGAATAATACATGTATTCTCTGGGTCAAGCAGAGTGATCAGAACTTCCTTTGGACTTTTTAACAGAGCTCAGCTGTCCTTCCAACTCCATCCTGTGGAGAGGAAATTTTCCATCCTAACCCTCTTCTACAAAAGAGGAAACTGGAATCCAGACAGAGGAAGCAAGTTCCCTCCCGTCCGCTGGTGAGTTAACGACAACGGGACGGTAGAGGGGGGACCAGGAGGTGTACAGGTGAAAATGCTCCGAGAATATCAGAGCAGATAAGGAAATACAAAGCACGGGGACCTTGTGGCCTTTGTCTCTTTGAGCAAGACTTGGCCAGGCTGGTGTTTGCAACTGCATTTGTTTGGAAGTCCTGGCTTTGAGGGCTACTGGACGCCTCTTAATGTCCTCCTGAAATCCAGTGCAGAGGCTCTCTTCTCTCAGAAGCCGGCGTCCTCACTAACGTGTGTCAGAGCAGCTGCAACATGCCCCCCATTATGTACACTGCACAGGCCTGGTGTGGTCCCACGCGCCAGCACCCAGTGACGGATGAAGACCGAGAAGGCACGTCTTCTCCCAACACCCCCAGAAACACACTGTAAACCCGGGTGCAAAGTCACTGTTCCGATGTGACACTCGTGGTGACACCTTCCACTCATCTCGCCAGGGCGGGACAGGAACTAAACTTTCAAGAAAGAACATGGATCTCGGAAACACAGCTTCTTTTCTACCTAATACACCTTTTTAAATATTCAAGTCCTATATACATATCAGAGAAAACATACTACCCAATGTCATCTTTACACCGTCCTAGGTGGGGAGAAAGCCCAAATCCATGAATCTTGGATGCATTAGAAGGATCACAGGAAAAGCCTTCCGGATTCTTCAGGTCCTGAGTTCAAATCCTGTGCAGCTGTCTACTCATGTGAACTCAGGGCTCCTGTTTGTGGGCAGGGAAATCATCTCTGCAGACCTCAGTCCTGGGCACTCAGTGAACACTTCACAATGCATCCACTCCCATTTCCTCTTCGACTGTCAGTTGCAAGTCTCACGAACCTACCCTCGAAGCCCCTTAAATCTGTCTCCCTACACACAGCAGTGAAGAACAGGGAATCTCTCTGTTCAGATCCCTGCTGGTCCCCTTATTAACTGTGTAACACCAGAGAACGTTGTTTAACTACCCTGAATCTTGGTTTCCATGTTTCATAAAGGGGGATAATTACACAGCTTCTACCTCACTGACTGAGGGTGTAGTGGGATGAACTGAGATAGTTTATGGGAAGTACTGAGCTCAGTGTGTACATAGAGTAAATGCTCAGTATACACAAGCTATTACAATAACGACATCACCCTCGTCCCAGCTTCACCATCTCTGCCCCCGCTGCTGGTTTCCCTGTTTCACGTCTCTGCCCCTTTGTATCAGTTCTTTTCCTTGTTGATCTGGAATAATTTAAGTATTGAGCGCATCACTCCCCAGCTCCAAACTCTGCAAAGGCTGCTTAGGACAGAGGGAGTGAAGTTCAAAGCCCTGGATTTGGCGTTCAGCATCCTCCACAAAGGGCCCCAACCTTACGCCCTGCGGCAGACTGCCCACTCTCACGTGTGGGCACTTTCTGCTTGGGAAGACCAAAGCCATACATTCACACACCGGTGAGTCTGTCTGCACTCTTCTCCAGAACGCAGAGACGGGACGGTCAGAAAGCACCAAGCCAAGTGATTTGTGGAAGCAGATTTCAGAGCCAGGCTATTTTAGAGTTGGAAAGAATCCAAAAGGCCACTTTACAGATGAGGAAACTGAGGTCAATTGGTTTGCCCAAGGCCACATGGTTATTTATCAGCAACACCAGGGCTGCCCTGGGCTGCTCTGCCTAGAGGGAGGGAGCCAGAGGACAGCCTGTTAAGGAAGATTTGTCAGCAACTGGCCACAAGCTTGCTGACAGGTGATCTTCCTCCCTCCGCGAGAAGTGAGACGGAAGTTATGCACCTACAGAGAAAAGAACACACGGCGTGGGAATGGGGTTGATGGGGAGCGGGCAGCTGATATGATTCCCCAGGATCCATCCCTCACTTCAAAAATGGGTCCTCCCAGGCTGCATTAGTCTCCTCACTAATGCTCCCAAGTGCACTGCGAGATTTGCTGAAGCTGAAGATTCTCTGGGATGTTCGCAGTAGGAACGGTGATGAATAAAACACAAGAATCGCCAATGCATCACTCTGAAGGCAAGGGTGCCCAGCTCGAAATGCTAAACTGCAATTTCTTTAAAGATAATAATACTAATAGTCACAGTTCATTTGTATAGTGCTTCCTAGTTTCCCATAATAGTAATAAGAGGGAGACTTGATGACACTGCAGCTGTGTCTACAGATAAACATATACATGGGTGAGGCCGTCTGAGCATGAGCTCCCTGACTATTAAGATGTTTGAGGGCAGTGCCATGAACTAGAATTGTTTGCATAAGTGAACCCCAATTTTCAATTTAGTTTTCGGATTTAAATACAGTTTTGCTGCTACTGTTGATAAAAATACTTTATTACCTTTAAATATGTTGTTAAATATTTAAAAACCTCTGGATGTCCTTTACTCAGCAGACGCGGGAAAGCAGGTGACCGCTGACAGCTGCTGGGCAGCCTCACTCACCTTCGCTCAGTCCTCCTGGTCGGTGCTCTGGATGTGTGTCCACAGTGACGCACCAAGAGAATCACATAGAAATTAAAACGCATGCTTCCAAGCACTCCATGCAGCTGGGTGAAGACTGGGTCAGGTCTGGGCAAGAGGCTCCATGCGCCACCAAAGCAAAGCCATCCTATCGTTCAACTACGCAGCCTCTAAGACAGACTACTGAGTCTCAGAAGTTCTGAAACCTTGAGCTTCCCGTGAAGCTGACTGCTTTCAAAGGTGGTTGGTAAAGCTGTCCTGGGACGGAATAGGACCCACCCACCGCAGAGGAAGCTTTTATCTACCTGTCCTCACTGCCTCAACTTGCCCAGCTGTAAGCACCGTCGACTTCCATCTGATTGTCCAGCACAGAGGCCGCACCACCAGGGGATGGGAGCCGTCCCCTCGGGAAGCAGGGACAGGACCAGGGCCATCTGCCCATTCTTATGGGGCCTCTTTCATCAATGCCTGGAGAGTGCCTATGGGTGCCAACCTGGCTTCTCCAAGGCGTCTGGCTCAGAACAGTCCTTTCTGTCTAGTCCCCTTGGGTCAGGATCCAATCTGGACTCTTGTCCCTGAATCTGGCCTTCGCTTCCTCTGGATAATACTTTTTGGAATGTTGCATTGGTTCCACAGCCAGTATCCATGAGCCCTTTCCCACACAACCTGCCCTGTCCCTTCCAAGAAACCACATGCCCCCACACACCTAGCTGCTATGCCGTCCACCACAGCTGTCCCTGGAAATCCCACCTCATCTACTGAGCTATATCACCAGCCCAATTCTTGCTCAGCTCCAATTGGACTATTCAACGTTTCACACCCCAACATCTACCTGACTCTTATCATTCTATTCAGCACTCGAGAGGAACTTGAAAGCCAGATGCCACTCAGTATCGCAGTGGGTAAAGTTTCTCCCAAGTCTTGCAAGGATATGCAGGGAATTGAAGTCTTTTGGGGTTTCTTAGTTCAAAGCAACAGAAACAGTCTGAGTAACACAGTTCTTGCAGGAAGACTAGAGAAGCAAGCTCAGAAAATGTCCAGGAAGGCAAGATGCCTGGGTAGTTGGAACCACAGGCCAGTCCCTGCCACAGAACCAGGTGACGGCCGCACGGCCAGTGGTTGAGTGTGTGCCCACAAGTACAAGTGTTACACACTGAATCCAAATTTAACACACGCTGGAAAGGGGTGCTGAGTCCATGTTCCAGCCTCCAGGAGAGGAGAGAAGCGACTGTCTAGCCCTTCAGGCCTCTAGAGTAGAAGACGGGCTCTTCTTTCTATGGAGAATCTTATTGCAGGTTATTCTCCAAACACAGGAAGGAGGTTCCAATGCTATGCAGCCAAGCAAACAAGCAAACCAAATGACAAAGAAGCACTCCAAGGAATGAATAACATGTAGAACGCTGCATTCCGTGGTGTGGAATCACCGAGAGGAAGTGTCTTGTGTGGCTCAACCAGATTCTGCCCAATTCTAGGCTGTCTGTTGTTTCGTCTTTACCAAGCAAGCTGGGTGACCGAGTAAACCCACCCGTAGCACGAGGAAGGGAGGAATGATGAGCATTCTGGATAACAGACTAAAGGTTTACATTTAACTATGATGTGAAATATAACAGAGATAATAGTAACAGCCACGCTGTTATTCTGTATCGATATCGTTTAACATCAGAGCCGCCCTGCAAGGCAGACGCAGTTGTGGGGAAACAGACGAGTGGGTGGCACGGCCGGAGAGTGGCAGGGCCAGGCTTTGACGCAGGGCAGCCTGACCAGAGGGCTTGTGCTAAGGCCGCTGAAGGGGCCGCGTGGCATCCGATGGGCACAGGGACAGGTGGGGAAATGTGACTGAAAGGAAGCACATTAGGAAAAACAAATAAACGAACAAACGGTGGAGCCTAAGCCCTCTGGGTAACGTGGCTGCAATAAAAGATCGCGTCATGTAACCTCGGGCTGCAATAAAAGAAGTGTGTGGAAGGGAGTCATAGCACAGGGTCTAGCTGACTGCATCATATCTTCAGTCCTTCGGAGGAGGGCTGGAGCAAAAATAGATGGGGCGGCTTTCTGGAGGTGTTTAGAACAGGAGAAGGCATCCTGGAAGACAGCTTCAAGCCTGAAGAAAGGCAACGTGGAGGAAGCACGACACGAGAGGCTTGTACCAAAGAATCTGACCTCTGGGGAGACGGAGTCTGGCTCAATCTAGAGCAGTATTACTGACAGCAGAAGTTCCCGATGTCTCGCTGGTCAGTGAGGCTCCAGCCATCACCAGCACACGGCAGCCACAGCTGGAGCGCCTGGTGGCACCACGCCTTGGTCCGGGTGGCCTCTGGGGCCCCTCCTCACTGTGCAGGGGTGCAACTCTGTTCTTCCTTCCCCAGAGCACCTGTGACCACGGAACCGGATCACGTGTCCCTCCTGTGGCCCCGTCTGTTCACTCCTCCTTTGCCGCACGCATTGTACGCAGCCTTGACTTTCATAGACAGACCTGCTGCTATGTTCTGCATCATGGATGCTGTCAGCTTCCTGAGGGAAGCCCCCTGATCCAACCATCGCATGTGCCCAGCACAGGGCCTTTCACTAAAGTAGGTGACAAAGAAATGGGCCTGAAATTGAGCTCAACCCAAATCCTGCCAGAGGGCCCTGTGAAGGCTTGGGAGTGGCAGGTGAGGACACAATTCTTCACTGCTACCTACGGAAACCTGGAATGGAGATATTGGTGGTAGGTGACTGTTACGTAGGACAGAGTTAAAGACCAGGATTAAGTGGTACACTCTGCAAAAGATTATCAAATGGGGCTGGATTTGCTGACCATGATTTCTAAATAACAGAGATTCATGCAAAACCCCATATGCAGTCCCACAATTTAACTGCTCAATGACATACAGGGTATACCTTTATACACACACACACACACACACACACACACACACACACATACACACACACCCCTGAGTTAATGATATGTTTAAATAAAAATCAGTCCACAGGAATACCCACTGTCTGGCGTGGTTCAGTGGTTGAGTCCAGCCATGCCGTGCACCAGAAGGTCGCCATTTGATTCCTGGTCAGGGCACATGCCCAGGTTTCAGGTCTAATTGCCAGTTGGGATGTGTGTGGGAGGCAACTGATGGATGCTTCTCTCTCACACTGAAGTTTCTCTATCTCTCTCCCTTCCTCTCTCTCTAAAATCAATAAAAAGAAACAGTGAAAAAAATAAACAAATAAACAGAAATACCTTTTGCTTGTACATAATGGTAGGAGATAGAGTTAAGAGCCAAGACAGTCCAGGTCTTATTCCATCTGCCCCTGAATTGCCATGTGATTACAGGCAAGTTCCTCGGGGTCCCTGGAGCCTCATCTCTAAATGAAGGTGGACTGGAACAGCAGACATTCAGTTAACCACTTCAGACCTCTGATTCCTGAGAATTCTACTCGGCAAAGTGGAATGTCCAGCCCTCCTTACAGAAAGCAGTACGTACAAGTGCTGTGCGGGGGTTATTGTCTACAATAAGGAACCTGATCTAAGAAGCAGCAGTTAAAGGGGACAATGACAAAATGGAATGGGAGCAGATGGGAGAGAGCGAGGAGGGCGAGAGGTCTGGAAACTGTATCTCATCAGATTAGCTGAAGCACTGAAGGGCGGAGCATCCTGACGTAGTGGTTAAGTTTGGTTTCGGATGCCTGACTTTGAATCCCAGTTTTGCTGTGGAACCCTGGGAATGTCAGGCGTTTTCATTCCTTCCTTCTGTAAGATGCTAGCAACAATCTTACCAGCTCACAGGGTCACTGTGAATAAGTCTCATATTACGCAGAATGTTCTCAGCACAGTGCCTGAAACTAGCACAGTGCTCCATAAATGCTGGATTTTAACTATTACCTGACACCAATTTTCAAATGTTTGTAGGGCTGGAAAAGGGAAAAGTGATGGGGAGCAGAGACAAAGTGCATCCATTGGGAGAAAGTTACAAAAGGGGGCATGCTAGCTCCTCATTCAATGGGGAATTTTAATGAACAGAGTTGATGCATCACCTCCAGTGTCCTGGGTCCCGGGAGGTCCTTAACAGGCTGTCATCAGGACATGTAAGAGGCTGTAGGATGAATGGCAAACAGAAAACTTGTTGAGAGGAGAGTTAGACCAGAAGATCTTGGAAGCTCCTTTTATGGATAAGATTTGGGATCTTTTTAAAAAATATGTATGTTTTTATTGATTTTAGACAGCGAGGAAGGGAGAGAGAAACATCGGTTGGCCGCCTCCTGCATCCCCCCTACTGGGGATCAAGCCCACAACGTGGGCATGTGCCCTGGCTGGGAATCAAACCCGAGACCTCTTGGTGCACAGGATGATGCTCAACCAACTGAGCCACACTGGCTGGGCAGGATTTGGGCTCTTGTGAGGGCACAAGGTCCAGAAGTCAGCTCAGCTCTCTGTCTGGGCGCTCTTCTCCAGAAAGCTAGGGAAGCCTGGGCTTGGGACATAAATCACACTTAGTATAAAAATGGGTGGGCTGCCCTGGCCGGTTGCTCAGTGGTTAGAGCGTCGGCCTGGGGACCAGAGAGTCCCGGGTTCGGCTCCTGCTAAGGGCACATACCTCGGTTGCAGTTTGTCCCCAGCCCCGGTTGGGGTCGTGGGGGTGGCAACCAGTAAATGTGTCTCTCTCACATCAATGTTTCTCTCTCTCTTTCCCCCTCTCCCCCTCCCACTCTGTCTGAAGATAAATGCAAAAATTGTCCTTGGATGAGGATTAAAAAAAAAAAAAAAATAGGTGGGCTAGCCCAGGACAGGTGGCTAGGTTGGCTGTCATCCCGTACACAGAAGGTTGCAATTTCGATTTCCCATCAGGGCACACACCTAGGTTTCGGGTTTGATCCCTGGTTGGGGGGCATATGGGAGGCAATCGATTGATCGATGTTTCTCTCTCACACTGATGTTTCTCTCTCTCTCCCCGTCCGCTCTCTCTAAAATCAATAAACATGTCCTTGGGTGAGGATAACTAAAACGAGTGGGCACATGGAGTCACAGGCTTGGACACCCTGCTCTCCTGTCTCCAGCCTCCTGAGCTTAGACAAGTGCCAGCTTCCCCTTCTGTGCAATTCAGATGAGAGCACCCTCCTCGCTGGATGGTGGGCAGAGTAAATGAGGCACCAGGGCAGTGCCCAGCACGTGGCAGACTCTCAAAAAGCTGGCTCCCTCCCTCCTTTCTTCCAGACAAACACAGGCAGATACTTCCCGTCATTGTCATTGCAAAGTGTACTCAGATCTGACACCAGAGGCTGCAGACAGGACACAGCAGGACAACCTGGAAGGTCCAAGAGCCTCGGGAAGCGCAGCCTGACTGTGATATGGGTGTGAAAACAGTTGGAAAACCATTCAGGGCTGCGTGGCAGTGACTGTGCTTTTGCTGGGGACCTGAGGAAGACCAGGCAAGGCAAGCGTTTCTCCAGCTGAAGTCTATTCATAAGTCAAAACTGTCACTGCTCAACCCCCTTAAAATCCTAAACTACATTCACCTGAAAAACAAACAGGAAAAGTCTTGAAATGGTGATGATTTATCGAGAGACTAATTATCATTGAAGCTAGACTGGAATAGTAATGAGTCCCTTTTCAGCAAAAGCAAACCTTCTGATGAATATCTCAACATCTACTTGCTTAGCACACGTTCCCAGTAAGAGATTACTTCTGGAGACGTATGGCAGAAACCCATATGTAAACGGAACAGGGAGAAAATGCAATGGTAGGAGCCAGGCACCTTCAAAAGCCATAATTATCTCTAAAATCTCAACTGCCTCTTGAATATTTTACATGGAAGAGGGATGGATCACTTAAACTTATGAAGTAATTTTTTAAAAGGCAGGCACTAATAAACAATTCATCACTAATTGGGGGGGCCCAATCTGAAGTGAGTGTCCAGCGCAGAATTTCCACCTAGTGATCGTAAGGAACTGCCACTTGCCACTGTCAGTCTATAAAACCTGACCCAGGTCTGTTTCCACGAGGACCCAAGGCCTGGGCATTTCCTGGGCGTTTATCACGAGCCAAGCACTGCACTCAATGCTCGTTTGATCTTCATAACAATCCTAGGACATAGATGTGATTATTAGCTCCGTTTTTTCCACTGGAGCACAGAGTCTCAGAGAAGTGACATCGCTCCTTCTAGGTCATACATTTTGGAAGCAGTGGAGCTAGAATTGAGAAGGATCAAAATGCCAGACAGGCTAGAACCAGAGTTAGTCAGGTGAAGTACAAAAAAAAAAAAGCCAGTAATCAAGATAAATGATATTTTAATGCCAATATTTTTAAAAATCAAGATGAATGGAAGAAAATCCAAGATGAGTAAAATATCAAAATTTTAAATAAAGACAGGATGTAACTCTGCACCCGAATGTCTTGGCCTGGCTCTCCTCGCCCTAATCCCGGCTCTGCCACGGGGCAATGATGCCTCCAGGTCTGCAGAGCTGGTCCAAGCCTCGGAGGGGAGGGAGACAGGCCTGAGCCTTTAGGATGTGGCTGTGGGGATCACATTCCCAGAGATCCGTGCACAGTACTTGTATCGGGTATGTCTGTGCTTGCCTTCACCCAGGCTTGTTCTTACTAAGAATAAGGGAGCATCGAGGGCAGGGATGCAATTCTAAATTCTCACTGTTCACTCTCACTGATGGAGCCTAATGAAGGCTGAAAAGAAATCTCCATGTGTCTTAAACCAAAACCCAGGAAGAGCTTCCACAACTCCTGTTGCTGTTAGGTGATCATCGCATCTGGGAAGAAGCTGAGCCTGAAGTCATAATCTTCGAGGAAAGTGGAGACATAACCTTAATTTGTGAAGGATTTCTGGCAAATAAGGGAGTTCATGGAGGAAGTGAACGAAGGCTTTTCTTCACCTCAGCAACCAGGAAACTGGGAGAAAAAGGCAGTACTTGTTCACAATACCCTTTAAGGGGTACCCAGTGCCAGAAGGCAGCAAAGGAAGTCCCTGGCCACTGCAACTGTGGCTCGTAAAGCTGTTTATGCCCACTTTCTGGATTCCGAACCTCACATGGTTTAAATGGGGGCGCCGGGAGGCATGCATACCAGTATTTGACCTTTCCTCCTTCCCACTCTTTTCTCTCAGACTCCTAGCTCACTTAATGTCCTGATGGACTAGGTGCTCTGCCTGAGCAGAAACCTCGACCATTTGGACGATGAGAACAACGCTTTATCTCAGTAAGAATTCTGAACTTTGCAACTGTCTGCAACTAATTAAACCAACTAACAATGAAAAATGTTAAAGTTAACTAAACCATCTGGCGGTAAGTGAGCATTGGTTTACAAAACACTCTGTCTTCCTTTCCACTGAGTAACTGAATACTCCTCCCTTAATCCATTTGCATTGATTCCTTCCTTATCAACTGCCTAGCCATTCCAGCACACTCCGAGCTGCAAAGGACACCACTGCTGATTCACGCGGGTGACAAGTTTGAAACAAAAGATACAAATAAGAATCCACTTACGACAGTACTTATTTTTTAAATAGAGCTTTCCTCTTAATTATAATATAGCATGTTTTCTTCATGCATCTTCTGAACTTTCATAATGACACTATCGAACTGTAACAAATATAAATTTGTGCAGCCTGAAATATGCAGTTTAATCATAAGCGGTAATTTCCATAACACTGGGGGGGGGGGGGGGGCAAATGACTCAACTCCAGTGTGTGAGAACCAATCTTGAATTAAATTTTATTCTCTGCTCAAGCTAGATGTTGTACCCCAATGTCAAGAATGGTTTAAAGGTAACAGGAAAACATTTACTGTTATATTAAAATTCCATTCCCCAAAGTGTTTACCAAAGATCAAACTCTCATTCTTTTTTTGCAAATTAGAAATGTCTTGCATATGTCTTCAAAACCTCTTCAATGCATAGGCAGTGATATCACAGAAATATCACTAACATTTCCCTTTATCCATTCCCTTCCCCTCAGAGTCTGAAATGATGCTCTTTCCAGCAGGGGAAAAAAAAAAAAGCCTGAAAAATTCCTCCCAGATCACTGCCTCAGTGAGAACTGACCTGTTTATCATGCAGCCCAGCCCCCAACCCATCTTCTGTTCAGTCTCAAGTTGTAAGATTTTCCAACTTTCTAGTAAACTACAAGGCAGGAAGACGAGGCTGAAGGTAACGAGATCCAGCGACTAGAAAGATGTTAATCCTGACAAACTGCTCCAGCAGCAGCCTGAACCACAACTAGATTGAATTCGGTCTCTCCCGAAAGGGCCCGACAAGGCTGGTGGTAACAAAGCGGCTTTTCATGGTGCCCTCAAAAGCAGATGGGCCCCATGCAAAGTTGGAGAAGGGCGCCATTGCCCTCTAGTGGCCAGAAGTGCGATCTTCCGCGAAGGAGAACATTTCCAGAGATGCACAAGGCTCTCAATGTCAGGGTAAAATTATAGCGGAAAGATGTCTAATTATCCCCCTCGAGTGTTTTCTTTAGTCCTTCCTGCCCATTGAGGAGGCTGTGGATGGTTATCACAGTAATCCTGGTGGAAAATCTGATTTTCTCCTCCTGGTGCATCAGAATTTGCCTAACTTTCTCCAGCCTTTTTTTTCCCCCTTTCTTTTTAACAAACCTGTTGATGTTCTTCCGGTCAATTAAACCACGCATTTATAGAAACCAAAGATCTGTACATATTTCAGGGGCAATAACTTTGCATTGGAAAGGTTGACAACTCATAATGCTTGGTAAATCTAGAAGGGGGGTATTTGACAAATTAAATAACTATTTATGAAACAGTAACCAATTTCATATGGGGAAAAACATCCTAAACACATTTCAATCTTTTGTATCATTGGCTGGTGCATTTACACACTGTTCAGATTTTCTAGGAAAAAAAAAAACACCTAGGAATTCAGTCACTCTGCAAACTTGACAGTTAAAAACAAAGGTTTGCCACTTACTTTCAAACTCTATAAGCCACTGTTCTATCATTATTATTTAATTATTAGGTATGCCTATAAAAGTAAAAAAATCAATATTGAAAATAAATTTAATGAAATGGTCATGCTTTTTGAACATTTGCCTACGTATATGTATTGAATATGAAAGAACACTGAAGTCAGATTTGCAGATATGTTTCGATGTTTCTGAAAATAGATTTGAATATCACAGATCAAAGTTTATGTGAACTGTCAACTTCATAAGTCACAGTCACAGGCAAGGTTGGGAGACACACTATGCTCATGGGATTGGCGCTGGCATTGTAAATCCAGCCTTGAGGTAAAAGTCATGGTGTTTCCCATATGAGGGTCTCCAAACCAGAATCTTTACAAAGCAGCCATGTAATTCTATTCAAAGTGAAGAAAAACCATGAATTATGAAGACAAGTGCATTACAGGAGCATGAAATTGATCTGCATTCCCCCAAATTCCGGCATGGCTCTCCAACCCTGCCCTTCCTCCTAACGAATAAACAATTAAACATACACACATGCACAGCCACCACTGCAAAGAGAAAGCCTGAGTTCTGGGTCATAAAAAAAAAAGAGCCATAACTTTTTTTTTTAATTTTCAAATTAACACAAGATTGCATCTTAATTGAAAATAGAATTTAGGTTTCTAGTAATTTTACTGTCTGGTGTTCTGATAAGAATGTTGAACATAATGGAAGTTCTGAAGCGCTATCAAGATGGTCCACTGCTTCAATTAGAACTATTTTAAAAGCCTATTTTTCTGGTAAGCAATAAACCCAGTTTGAGTAAATCTACATGTCTGGGCCTCAACAGATTATTCTATCTCAGTCCTTTCAATGCATCTCCTCACTTCCCTTCCCCCAAGGGTGGGGTGGGGGTAGTTTCTTTTTTTTCAAACAATGTAATAAAATGGCCAGCTTATGCAGACGCTAAAATAACAATGTAAATAATGATAGAAATGATTATTGTTAATAAAGCGTGGCTGCCAGACATTTTTGATGCATTAATTTGCAATGTTTCAAAAGCAAGATGTAAAAATAATTCTCACTCAAGCAAAGTGCCTGGGCCTCTCAGATGCCTTTCCCTGGTCTAGACTGGGAAACTCCTCACATTCCTTTGTACTAGGCAGGATTTCAGAGGTTTGAATTCCAGGGCCCACTGGCCAACTCTAAAACTTTGAATCCGATCTCATCATCAATACACTTCGGTGACCAGGGGCTTCAGGGTCCCTCTGGTATTGGCCACGACTCTGTTCCTTTGTTTCGCAACTTTTATTCTTTTGTTCTCCGAAGACCAGACTAGACTCCCTGCAGCTGGGGTTGGACAGTGGCTGCTTCTGGGTTCTGGTGTCTGCGTTTCGGTATTTGTAGGAAAAATAATTCCAGGATTAATGAAATGAAGGTCAGCCTCTTCTCTTCTCCTTTCCCATGGTCTTAAACCCTAGGGCTCAAATCCCAGCTTGGCCTACCTGTGGATGGGATGCTGGTGGGTCCTCACTACTAAGAAAACTTCTCCATCCCCATCCCCGGAAAATCCAGACACCCCCACAAAACCATCAATGTCTGCTGCAAGCCTAAGTGATAAAGAAATTGATCCATCCTCTTGCCGGATTAATTATCGTGGCTTCCCTGTGATTAAACTGAAAACTTAGTCCCTGCCTCATTTGAAACCAATAGGAATGATCAGAAAAGGAAAACAAGAAAAGATTTCAGAGCCACCCAAAGGAACAAGAATTCTTAAGGGGGAAATGGGAGGGCAGACTTTAGGCAGATCTATACCCTCCCGCAGCAGGGTTTCAGGAAAACCCTCCCCCCAACCCAACCCCTAGGAAGGACCCGTCATCAAGCGGGGATGGCATTATTAAATAATTAAAAGATACAATTGCTTAATAGCAATGCGATGGCCCGTGAAATTCTTGATGCATTATCAGCAAAAGCAACAGGGCTTTTTCAAAGCATCTACAAAACCTTTCAGCCGGGAAAAGGAGGCGTGCGGTGGCCCCCCACGCCCTGGCGAAAGCAGGGCCTTGGCAAGAAACGGATAAAGAAGAGCGACCCAGGGACCTCCCCAACCCCACTTTCTCTGGGGACTCTTTTCTTCACAGCACGGGGCGGGCTCTCCTCCAGCTCTGCCGGCTGGAGAGAGAAAGGGGTGCTCTCCTCGCCGCCCTCCCCATCCTGCCCATTACTCAGTGCTTCCCACCCGCGGTTAGCGATCCGGGGCCAAGCTGAGAGAGGGAGGCCGTGAGGGCTGGGGAGGCTTGGCGCGCTCCGGGAGGAGGCGCAGGCTTCAGGGAAGGCTTGGTTCGCAAAGTTAACGTTGACCCTGGCAGGATTCGCCAACCCCAAGCCAAGGCCTGAGTCTGAACCGCTCGCGGATCTCCCCTTGGGCTGGCGGGAGCTGATGAACGGCCCCCGGAGCTCCCCAAGAGACTCCGGCTTGGGGGTTGAAGCGCGCGCCGCAGTCGGCAGCCTGGAGCTGCAGTCAGCGGATCCAAACCTAAGCTATTAAAGTGCGGGGGAATTGCCGACGCGAGCCGGGTTCCTTCCGTTTTCTGGGGCCTCCCGGCAGTCTAGAACGGAGGGCTGAGCCTCCGGGAGCGCTAGGCGGGGATCTGGGAAAAGGGGTAGGAACCCTGCAGAGCGCAGTCACGTCGCCGCTTACGGAAAGAGGCTCAGAGCGGGCGAGCGGGAGAGCACTGCCCGGGGGCGACTTTCCCTAGAGACCTGACCGCGGGCAGTCGGCGTGTCTGGGGCGCAGTTCTGCAGCCTCTTGCCCCGGCCGGGGGCAAACCCTCTTTCCTGCGGCCGCGGCGCAGACCTCAGAGAGGCCGGAGCGAAGGAGAGGTTGGAGCGCACATCTGGCGCCCGTGCCCCCTGCGCTGCCCGCGCCCACAGCTGGCTCCCTTCTTCCTTTTTTATTTTTAAACAAATCTTCTTTTATCTCCGCCCCCGCCCCCATTTCCTTTGCATTAGTGAAACATTCTCTAGTCAGACCTCCTCCCCTCCAGAAATTCTCATCCAGAGGACCCCCCCGCCCCCCAAGAAGCCTCATCCAGGCGAGAGGAAGGCACAGGCGGCGCGCCTACCTGGAGCCCTGGAGGGTGGGCGCGAGCTCGGGCCGTCGGTCCCCAGCGCAGGACGAGCGCAGCAGAGTCAGCCCCGGCCCCAGTCCCGGTCCCATTCACAAGTCGGCGGCGGCTGCGAGCGGCCCCCGCGGCATCTGCGAGCGACTCTCCCCTCGGCTGGCGGCGGCCGCGGAATGAGCCGCGGAGCGCGCTAGTGGCAGGAATGAGAAACCGGGGGGAGGTGGCGGGAGGGCGGGCGGACGGGGTGGGGGGGGGCGGAGGAAGAGGGAGGCCGCCGCTGGGAGGGAAGGAAAGGGCGGGGGGCGGAGAGGAGCCGAGGCCGCGAGACGCGGCGAGCTGGGCCTCGCGGAGGCTGCGGGGGCCGACAACGTCCGCGCCCCTCCCTCCCCAGGGGCCCCAGAGATGCCAACCCCTAGATTCGTGGCCTCCCCTGCCGACCCGGGTCGCAGCACTCGGGCTCACTTGGGGCTCAGACTGAGTCTGGAGCGACTGAAGTTGGGCTCTAGGGACGCATACAGCCAATCAGGAAGGGCCGCGGAGGGAAGCTGGGGAGGGGGTGGGAGCCCCTTTTTCTTCTTAGTCCAGATCCGCTCCAGCTGGCCAGGCTGGGCCCTTGCCCGGGAGGCCTGGATGGTGGGTTGGAGGGAAGCATCAGCCAAGTGGGGGAGGCAATCGGGAATTGTGCTTCCTCACTCTGCCACCCCACCTTCGGTAAACCCTCCACGTCGGCGGCTTCTGCCCTGTCTCGGTCCCTCATCCCTTGCAAACTGTGCTTGGGGCGCGGGCGGCGAAACCTGGGGATGGAGACTTCGAATTTGGGGAGAGCCATGTCTCTGTTCTCTCCCAATTCTCCCCCACACCTCCGCCTCCAATGCCTCGCGTGCGGAGCGGAGTACAGGGATCGCTTCGCCAGGGTCGGCCTGAGCCCGCCACCACTGCGCCCCACGAGGGTGCCTTGGCCCCCATCTGTAGCGTCACTTGTTGCCTCAGACCCCCTGGCCGCACACCGCCAGGGCTGGAGAGTGCGGTTCCGCAGGAGAGGGCCTAAGGGCGCCTTGCCCCAATCCTCCCTCTACCCTCGCCTTTAGTACTCAAGGAGGACCCGCTAGAGGGTGGGAGCCCCGGGCCCGCTTCCTGCCCCGGCGGAGTCGCCAGGAGAAAAGGCTGGCGGGGCTGGGGCTTCGAAATCTGCCGGGGACTGGGCGGGGCGCTCGCGGTTCGGAGAGCGGAGTGGGGACCACACATTCCGCGGCCACGGAGGGGAACAACCGTGACCTGGAGACCTCAGGCTAGAACAAGTTTCCAGGGTGGGGGTGATGGAAAAAGAAGAGGCGAGGGAAAGGTAAAAAGCAAATGGATAAAGGGAAAAATGGAATCTCCGGCGGGGGGGGGGGGGGGGCAGAATGGGTAAGCAGTGAAAGGAGTTGCGGGCCCGTGAAGAATGGTCAGGAGGACGCGGAGCGGTAAGCGGGAACGAGAGGCCAAGGAGTTAACGGAAAAAGAGGCCGGAGAAGGAAGAGCAAGCTTAGGGCGGTGCGCAAAGGGAGAAAGGACCGGTGCGCGGGGAGAGGAAGGGGCTGACCAGCCCGACCCTCAGACTGGGGGCCGCCAGCCGCCCGTCCGCGTGCGCACCGAGCTCCCCGGGTTTCCGCGCGGCGCGGGCGACGTGCGCGGGGGCGGGGCGGGGCGAGGCTATCCGGGTACCACGCCCCGCCCCACCCCTGCCGCGCGCCCCCCTCTCCTCTGCGACGCCGGGATCCATGAGGCGCCACGCGCGGTCCGCAGCCTGCGTCCTGCGCCCTGCGCCCTCAGTGTGGCCATGGCCATAAACTGCGCGTTCCTCGGCTGGGAAGGGGGCGCTAAGTTTCCAGCTGCCCAGTTCCCTCGCCCCTGTGCGTCCCTCCCCACAAGCAAAGGCCTCCAAGGTGACAGGCCTCTGGGCACCAGGTCCAGGTACGCACGCCGGGTGCGGGGGACCCTCGAGGCTGACCAGGAGATGCCTGCCCCTTCCACCTCCGCAGGTTGGTCCCTGACCTGACCCGGCCCTCACTCCGCCCTGCTGCCTCTCTCCACCTCTTTGGCTGTGGCTTTTCATCTGCCGCGTCCGTCTGCTCAAAGCCCAAAACTGCAGTTGTCCTAGGCCACCGCCAAAAGTCTCCACACTCATTCTGACGGGGCCTAGAGGTGGTGCTGGGGAGCTGTGGCCGCCATTTCCCCTTGGAAGTTAAGTTACACTGGAGGGAGGGCCCTGCTCTCCCTCAGAGATACTTGGGTTTTTGCCCTTGTTTGGCTAACTGTTGGCTGGATTTTCTCATCCTTTCCACGTGGGCATAGCAGGAATGTGAAGCCGCCGTCAATCTAATGCACAACGGTGTCCAGGATCCGTGCTGATTAGGACGTCTCTGAATCCAACAGAAAATTTTATGGATTCCTTTCAGGAGGCAGGTCCAAGGGTGAGCCTGGTCACCTGTGATCTGACATGAGCTGCCATTTGTCCTCTGCTTTCTGGCTGTCTTTTCAGAATTCATCCAATGACAGCAGTTGTTTTTTGTTGGTTGGTTTGTGGATTTGTTTGTTTTTAGACCATCCCGTTCATGAATGATAGCCTCAGTGGATTTTAAAATGTAAGTTTAAAATGCTTGGTAGATTTCCACTGACATTGCACACCCGAGTCAGATGGACTGAGTGTATTGCAGCAATCAGTAGACACCTAGGGTTCTAACTCAAGAAAACTGAAAACATATATTCAAGCAAAGACATGTTCCTGAATGTTCATAGCATCATTATTTATAATAGTCAAAATCTGGAAATAAGCCAAATGTCTATCAACTGATGAGTGGATAAACAGAGTATGGTATATCCATGTAATGGAATAGTGTTCAGCATTAAAAGGGAAAGAAATACTGATGCATGTTACATCACGAATGAACCTTAAAATCATGTGCTAAAAGCCAGAACCCAAACCACCTATTGTATGATTCCATTCATTTAAAATGTCCAGAAAAGGCAAGTTTATAGAACCAGAAAGCAGACCAGTGGTTGTGCTGGCTAAGAATGTGAACAGGAATTGATTACAAATGGTTATGAAGGAACTTTGTTGGCTGATGAAAATGTTCGAAAATGGTGATGGTTGTGCAAATCTATGCATGTACTAAAATTATCAAATAGTAACCAAAAAAAAGGCTAAAAGAATATCCTTTTACCCTTTTTAAAAAATGGGTTTTATTGAGTTTTTTTTAGAGAGAGAGATAGAAACGTCAATGAGAGAGACACATGGATTGGCTGCTTCCTACACACCCCCCACTGGGGATCCAGCCACAATTTGGGTATGCCTCCTGACCAGGGAATTGAACTGGTGACCTGTTTGTCCATGGGTTGATGCTCAACCACTGAGCCACACCGGCTGGGCCCTTTACACCTCTACTCCTAGATTATCTGTGACCTATAGCTGAGCCCCACGGGGAAAACTTTTTGCAAGGCAGTTTTAGAGAGAGGAAAATGTGAAAAAAGAGTTCTAGTTAAAGATAACCATACTTCTATTCAGCAAGTTCTATTTTGGCGACTCTTTTGGAGAGTCTTATAAGTGCTAAAGCAAGTTAATTTCCCCCTTTCACTCTTCTAAGTGATTAATTCCTAGGAACTAGAGTTAGGCATTCCAGTTCGTGACATTTTAAACACACCTACACATAGACACAGTACAAAGTGCACATTTCAGAGGGGATTTTATTTTTATGACTATATTAGGATCTGTCTTAGAAATCCATATCGAGCACTTGGGTGGAGTATTCTGTGATTATAGTTTTGATTTAAAAAGGAAAGGGGGGAGAAGAACTCACTGACAGCTTCAATTAAAAGATTCAGTTCATCCAGGCAGCCAAAAGTTTGGGTGTTTATCTTAACTTGCCTCACCTTTCCTTCACCTTGTTCTTCAAGGAAGGAAGGCAGGGTTCGTGGTTGCTCTGGAGCCAGGATTAAACAGTCTCTTCTGCTTCCTGCCTGTTGGTTCCAAACCAGACAAAGATGAGGCCCAACTGGGCTTTTTCTTGTCTTTGTCCTTGTCGGCACTAGGCTGATAATTTCCTGTTGGTTCCTTCATCAAAGGTACCAGGCTCTCAACCCTTTGAAGTACCTGTCCTCAGACTCTGAAGATAGCCAGACCCTGCTGAGTCAGCTCTCGTTTCCACTTAGGAGCTCCAGGCTGCCCCAGGCCTTCGGCTTCCGGCTCTGGAGGCCTCTTTTGGTCAACGGTGTAAAAAGGGAGGCAGGATCCAAGCAGGGCGACAGTTATGTCACCATGCAGAGAACATTGGGAGTGATGGGACAGGGATGCCATTTTTGAACCAGACATTTCAAATAGAAATTCCCGTGGCTGGGTCTATAGAAAAAAGTGGGAAGACCACAGGCCTTTGATCTGGGTCCCATTCCTTGCTCTGCCACTTACTGGCTGCATGATTTGGGACTTATCATCTGTGCCTAGACTGTTGCCAGGAGCAAATGTGCCCGCACACCTAAAGCAATAGCACTGTGCTTAGAGCAGAGGCTCAATAAATGAAATGTATTAATTACTATTATTAATTATGAGGTCTGATTCTTATCACACCTTAAATGATCTGAGCAAGAAAGGAGTCATGTTACAATCATGAATTATAATCGTGATGGCCATTAATCTTATCTTAAGTGCTATTAGTAATAAAACTTCTGGTCAAGAATATTATAGCAGTTGAGAATGCCCTGACACTGTAAGGCCTGTTCAGGGTCATATAAATTAGATATGCCAAGCTTGGGGGCAAGAGCCCTGGGTGCATGTCCTAGATCTGCCACAGATTCATTGCATCACCTTGAACAATTCATTCTCTTTCTCTGAGCCTCAGTTTCCCTAGTTGTAAGTGGGAGTTTACCAAAGATAATTTCTGGAGAAGATCCTTCCAGAGCTGGAATTCTGGAGTTTTTAAGTTCTTCCTAATCTTTATTAAAATGAAATCATCAATAGATGAGTGGTTAGAAAAGCTGTGGTACATATACACAATGGAATACTTCGCAGCTGTAAAAAAGAAGGATCTCTCATCTTTTGAGACAACATGGAGGGACCTGGAGAGTATTATCCTAAGCGAAACAAGCCAGTCAGAGAAAGACAAATATCACATGATCTCACTTACTTGTGGAATATAATGAACAAAACAAGCTGAGGAACAAAATAGACCCAGAGACATGGAAGCGGGGTACAGACTGACAAACCTCAGAAGAGGTGGACGTGGGGGGAGGGACGAGATAAACCACAGAACTTATATACATGTATGTGTAAACAAGGACATAGATAATAATGCTGGGGTGGGGGGGCGGGATTGGGAGGAGGGTGTCAATGGGGGGAAAAGGAGAAACATCTGTAACAAAAATTAATAAATATTTTTTTTACAAAAGAAAACATCACACAGATGCAATTCTCCTTTTCCCCACTAGGAGCAGTCAATCAACCATCTCAAGCCAAGTCCTCACTCCAGACATCCCTATCTCAGAAACACACCCTCTTCAACTCTTACTTGTAGCATTTCTTTGTCTTTCCCCTTCACCTAGACTGTAAGTTCCCCAAGGGCAACAGTGATACTCTGTGGTTTATATCTGTATCCCCAGTACCTGCTGTGTTAAATACAGAAATCCAATAAATATATTTGATTGATGATAAGTAATAAATATTTTGAATAAATTAAGTCCAGTATATCAGTCAAACATCGTTACAGTAATACTAAGTTATGAATGACCCCAGCACTAAGTGGCTTAAAATAGCAATTATTTACTCTCATGTATCTGTGGGCTACTGAGGTTGCCTAGTCTAGACCTGGCTGGGCTGAGCCAACTCAGTTCCCCTTCCCATATTTCTCATCCTCTTCCTGGGACCAGCTGGGGTATATTCTCATGACAGTGTTAACTGCACAAGATGTCAAAAAGAAATAAGTACAGCCTCTTGAGGTGTAAGCTTAGAACTGGAAACTTCCACCTTATTTTGTTGGCCAAAGCATACCAGTTGGCCAGATTGAAAGTTAAGGGGTAGAGAAATACAACCTGCTTTTTTAGTGAACAATACTTTAGAGTTGCATGCCAAAGGGTGTGAATACAGGGAAGGGTAAAGAATTGGGGCCATTAACACCCTCTCCATAGGCAGAAAGAGTTTTCTGTCATGCCTCCATTCTGGGTCATCTTGGGTTGTCGGGTCCCTTGTGTTGTATCCTATAATAATGAATTCGATATTCTAGAACATTAGAGGAGACAGAGAATCAGAAGGTGATTTCAGTCTCATACCAAATCGGTATAACTATGCCCTTCCTTTACTTTGAGGTTCAAGTTGGAAAGGAAGAAAGCAGGCAGAAATAATGATATCATAATGTTAATCACCAGCCTATATATAAAGCTAGGGATTCTCAAAACTTTCCTTCAAAATATGTATTATTATTTCTATTTTACAGATGAGAGCATTGAGGCAACCAGAATTTCATGCTCTGTCCAACATAGTACAACAGGTAAGTACTAGAGCTGGGATTCCAACCTATTTCACAAGTTGTCCCACTAGCCTGCTATTCGGTGGAGAAGCTCACTCAACAGATTCTAGTCTTGATATGAGGGGGGTGGGGGACGAAGGGAGAACTGCTTTTCTCTACACCCAAGGCAGAGGGCATCCATCAGATCGTGAAGCACAGTGCCTAGGACACAGTAGATTCATGATAAATAAATGTGGAAAGGTAAAAGATGAAAGGGCAAAAGAGAGAAAGACAGAGAGGTAGGGAAGGTCCACAGAAGCAAAGAAGGTAAGAGAGGAAGGACAATGTAAGAGAAAAGATAGGCCCTGGCCAGGTAGCTCAATTGGTTAGAGCATCGCCCATATGCCAAGGTTATTGGTTTGATCCCAGGTCAGGGAACATACAAGAAGCAACCAATGAATGCATAAATAAGTGGAACAACAAATCGATGTTTCTCTCTCTCTCTCTCCCTTCCTCTCTCTCTCTCCCCCTCCTCCTTTCTCTCTCTAAAAATAATTAAATAATAAATAAATTAAAAAGAGAGAGCCCTGGCCAGTTTGGCTCAGCAGTAGAGCATCAGCCCATGTACCAGTGAGTCGTGGGTTCGATTCCGGTCAAGGGCACGTACCTCTGTTGCGGTCCATCCCTGGCCCTGGTGGGGTTGTGCGGGAGGCAGCCAGTCAATGTGTATCTCTCACACTGATGCATCTTTCTCCCTCTCTCTCTTTTTCCCTCTCCCTCCCTCCCACTCTATCTGATGATAAATAGAAAAAAATCCTCGTGTGAGGATTAAAAAAAGAAAAAAGATATAAGCACCTCAGTCTATTTAGATAAGCCATCCCTTTCTGTGGTGAGCAGAAATCTGGGGATTCTGAGCGGCATCCGTTCCCTGCCCCTCCTGATGCTGAGAGCAGTTGCCTGGTGCAGGCCCCCATGCCATAGCCTAGAAGAGGCAACATGAGACAGCCCCTGAATCTCTTGCTGATCGTCCAGTCTCTCCCTTGGTCACTAGAGCCACACTTACCTTCTTGCTATTGTTCAAACACAAGTGTATTTCAGATTCAAAGCCTTTGCATTTGCTTTTCCCTCTGCCTGAAGCATCCAGCTCTAATCTTTCTCGTGGCTTATGCCCTCATTTTGCTTATTTAACCAGGGCTCCCCTGGTTCTCCCATCAGCTGAAGCACCGATTCAACGCCCCAGTCACCTATTGCCCATAACTTTCTATTCCCTTAGACTTCTTCATTCGTGTTCATAACACATACAGGGGTGGGCAAAAGTAGGTTTACAGTTTTGAGTATGCAAAACAGTTTATTATTGTATGATTACATATCTATTAATTATTGTATTACTTATTATTATTAACCTACTTTGGACCACCCCTTATATCTGCTTGAAATTGTATTGCATATTTTTATTTCCCCATTTGTATTGATCCTCTTGCTCCACTAGAGTACAAGATTCAGGAGAGCAAAGTACATCATCTCTCTTGTTCATTCCTGTATCTTCAGCATCTAATACACAGCCAGGCACATGGTAAGTACTCAGTAAATATTTGTGCAGTGAATACATGAATAGTAAATGCACTAAAAATGCTAATTGAATGAATGAATCCTAAAACCAAAAGCAGATGGATTGTCTGCTTGAATCTAAACATGGTACAGTGTCCCTTGTTTACAAAGTGAATTTAATGATGCCAATTATTCACATTACAAAAATGATTCTTCACCTTCCAAAGATTTCATATAAAAGCTAGTTAAAATAGATACCTCCTATCATCCTTTTAAAATATATAATCCAATTTACAAAATGGTGGTATGCAGAACACATGAATTTTGGAACATATGAATTTTCTAAAATGAATTACAGGTATGCCTAATGATAGTTTGTTTCTGATTTCTAATTCTAGTTTGTTTGTTGTATAGACTAGGAGATTGGTTTATTAAAACGCTTCACAGAAGGCTATTTCAATGTTCATATGTGCATATATTTACGTTCTTTTTTAAACTTGTGAATAGACGCATTTTAATGTGTTTGCACTCCAGGAGAACCATTGGAAATGTTATTTAAGATTGGTACTGGCTTGCTTTGCAAATAGTCTACAATTTGGACAATAAGATTTAAGAGAGCTCTGTGTTCCAATTTTCATAAACATTGAAACGTTGACTATCGGTGCTGAGACTGGGAAGGTAGAAGTCATCCTTACCCAATGGAGAAAGCTTTTTGAAAATCTTTCTTTGCTGTCCTCAGCTTAAGACAGATGAATTTCACAGCCTGGGCTGTGAGTATTTCAGTGCTTTGTCTCATTGTTGTGTTTCCTCTTCCTATTCAGTTGCCTCATTGGTGGCTAAGAGCTAATAGCAGTGTTTCCATAGAGCACAGGTAGGTCAAAATGGAATGCAGTATTATGCACAGGTGGCTCAATAGCTTTGGTCTTGGAAACAATATTCCAGAAAAGTCTCTCTATTTTGATTGACAGTCACCTTAGTTCCGGGTCTTAAGCCATGATCAACTCCCCATTGCACAGAGTATTGTTCTGGGTGTGGACAGAATTAAAGAATAACACTTTTAATAGCTATTTATTGAATGCCTACTACATGCTTTAATTCCAGTCCTTACAACTATGCTACAGAGTAAGTATTCTTATGCCCATTTTATAGGTTGAGGATGGAAAAGCTCAGAGAACTGAACAGCTTACTGAAGCACTTTGCTACTAAATGAATTATTAAATGTGATTTAATTGCTCAGAGTCTACAAGGGAATATAAGTGGGGAACTAATTTATATGGGAGATCTGGTAAGGAGAGGAAAGTGGAAAACTTATTAAAGGTATTCTTTTTAAGCTGGGAATTAAAATGTGCAGAAGAGTTAGTTAGGATAAGTGTAGGGACAGAGTATTCCACAGAAGGACTAGACAATATAAGGGTATTGAGGCAAGATGAGGAATTTTTTCTTTAAAGAAGGAGTGATCTGATCGCATTTGTTGACAGAGAGCATCGTGGCTGTGAGCGATGAGAGCAGGATGGGTGTGTGGAGACTGTGGCTGCTGATCGGGGCCACTCCTTGGACTAAGACAGTGGCAGCAAAGAGGGACACATGTCCTAAGTGTGTTTTGGAAATGGAAGCAGGCCTTTATGTTGAATTGGTGAAGGCAGGTGAGAGAGAGAAAGATGTCAAGGATCATTCTCATGTGACTGACTCAAGCAGTTGGGTAGGTAGAGGTGCCTGTTATTAACTGGGACAAGTCTGGGGCATGACCAGGTGTGGGAGGTAAGGTTCCCCAACCTGCAGTGTTATGAAACCATTATGAGCACTAGGCTACTCTCCTTTCCTGTGCCCACAAATGTCCTTTTGGGTCCGAAAGGCTGTGTTGTCTGATGCTTAATTAGTTAGAAATGGAAATCACTCAGCTCTGAACAAGTGATCTGGGTTCTGGACTCTGACTTTGGACAAATACTTGCCTCATCCTGAGCCACTTCTTGTCTAAAATGAGGAGGAGTTCTGTTTTCCCGATTCCCTCTGAACACCCTGATTACAGGTTGCAGTCATTCCAGGCACCGCTGTTCAGAACCACGTCGAAAGGGGAGGTTTGTAGTGATCCTGTGTGTCAGTTGTTCTGTGCTGAGACACAGGTGAAATAGGACCTGGGGCAGTGGTGACAGCCAGATGTCACACAGAGGGATTCAGGTCACAGTAGAGCTCAGTGCGAAGGTCAGCTGGATCCCCCAGTATTGCCTTTCAGGGCCATTTGTCAACAATGTGTTGCTGTTTGTGGCATCCAAGGATTTTTACCTGTTCTCTTTCCTACCTGACACGTCCACACCATTGCTCATCCCATTTTCTCCTCTGTACAAGTTGCAGTTCTGGTTGTGGCCCTTGCTTGCTGTGGGAAGATCCTTTACTTCTGTGAGCCTCATTTTCCACATCTGTAAAATGGTAATAACATCTGTGCCTACTTCAGAGTATTATTATAAATCAGAAAGGTGGCAATTCACAGTGCCCAGAATATAGTAAATACTCAGTAAATGTTTTTCCCCCCTCTCTCCTCTCCTCTCCTCCCTTCATTATCGATCATTTTTCACAACTGAGCTGAGGGATCAAATATTTAAAAAAAAAATGTCCTGACCTTTTCCTTCCCACAGAGTGTCATGTTCATAATTTGATCTTGCCACGGTGTATTATTCTATATGCTTGTCTGTCTCACCCCTGTGTCTCTGCAAGAGATATCGAGAGACAAATAATTATTGATACTTCATTACTATATCTCCAGCATACAGGCATACACTGGGTGTTCAATAAATATGTGCTAACCTCTACTGCAAAGAAGATGTTTGAAGAAGGAATTTTGGAAGAGCTTATGAGAACCAAAGAGGAAGAAAAGTAATCCCATATGTTATGTCAGATCCTCAAGGAAGATTCCAGTATAGAATATGAAGGGAAAAGAGAGTAAAATCAGCATCCATTAGCTGGCCCAAATTGCATTAACAGTTCTCTGCTATGTGACATATAGTCATCATTTAGTCTTTAGTGCAAGCACTTCTTGATTGACTAAGAAATGTTTATCAAAAGAAGCAAAATTTGCCATGTATTTACACTCTGAAGTGCACCCTTCCCACAGCTTTGCTTACATCGACGGAAGGGGGAAAATGCAGCCAGCCAGTCTAATTTCTTTAGTCAGATGAGTCACAGAAGCAAACATTGGGAGATGTTCTACAAAATAATCAATCATCTGATAAAACTGTTTTGGATGTGGCAGATGTCTAAAATGCAGTAAGACTTTCTTTTCCCCCAGCTAAAAGTTTGTGTATTTACAAAAGATTCTGGTAGAAGAAACAGAGAGATTTAGCCAGACCATCACTTAAAAGCAGGTAGGGTTTCAAAGCAGGAAGGCAGCTGAAAACAGCAGCCAGTCCTTTCTACCCCTTTCCTCCTAACACTGTTTCTCACCCTTATGCCTACCAGCCAGTAATTGCTTTTCCATGATAAACATCTTTTACTTCCCTTTTGTTAACAGTATGGCTCCTAGAATACTTATTGGCCAACGTCTTTCTTAACTATCATGTCATCTATGGAAATCACCAGCAGCAGGAGTGGCAGCAGCATCCTAACCAGTCCCTAGAAGGGAGGTACCTTCCTTATGTTATTGCTAAGTATCATGACACCTATTTTGCTGGTGAAGAGACTCCAGGGCCGGTGCTAAGCTGTGTGTCCAAGTTCACTCAGCTCAGACATTGTGGAGCTTGGGTGTCTACATATAGCTTTCTCATGCCTGGTATTTCTCAGATGTAAACTGACAAGTATTCAGTCTGATGGGATGATAACCTCCTGTAAACTGGACATTGAACAACTTATAATGCATCTGTATCCTGCAGCCAAATGCACAGAAGCCTGTCCAGCTCTGCCCATCTCCAGATGCCCTTAGCAGCAGCATCTTTGCATCCGCTTTTCCCCGAGATAGGAATAAGCTTCCTCCTTCACACTCTGGCTAATTCCAATGTAGTCTTTGAAAACTCGATGCTCAGATGTCCTATTCTCCAGAAATATTCTCCCGATACTCCTTGCCCTTCTGACTCCCCTGCCACCAAATGAACTTAACATCCTTCTTTTGTGTTATGTGCACCATGCCATGGGCCTAATTTTAATATAGTACCTGACCTGTCATTTAAAAGTTATTTTCTTCCAAGTCACTTATTGATTTAAGGGTAAGGGCCATATTTTATACATCACATGTATCCCCAGAACCTATCACACAGCCCTTGGCAAATGGACTATACCAACGCCTGCGAGGATAGAGTAGTAATAACTGGCGTTCATTTGATGTCTACATGGATCAGGCACCATTCTAAGCGCTTTATGTGTGGACTCATTTAATCCCCATAATACACATGTGAGATTGAAGCATTTGACGAGGATCTTTTCTAGCAGAAGAGAGGGAAGGAGGGATGGACAGAGAAAGGGAAATGTGAACACAATACATAGACAGCTTATCTGTGCAAACACACACATCATAGATCTGGATATTTTACTTAATTATACACTTGCGAGGTTTCAACACAGAGAGATTGGCAACTTATTTAGCTGCATTGACAAAACACAGTACAGATCATGGGTGGGTCTCTGCCCTCTGTGTTCTGCCATAGATCGTGCTCGAGTTTTTAGTCCTGGGCACGTACCTCAGTTGCAGTTTGGTCCCTGGCCCTGGTTGGGTCGTGTGGGGGGCAATCAGTCGATGTGTCTCTCTCACCTCTCTCTCTGTCTCTCTCTCCCCCTCACCCTCCCTCCCTCCCACTCTATATGAAGATAAATGGAAAAATGTCCTCAGGTGAGGATTAAAAGAAACCCATGTTGGATGCACTGCTTCAGACAAACAGGCCAGCTTCGGGGAGTACATGTGCGGAAAGCATGTAACTTAGTGCTCATGCCTGGTTTTCACACATGATGTCCTTTTCATGCATCATAAATGTTCCAGCCATCTTTCAAGACCTACTGACACTAGGAAGTCTTTTTTCACTTCTCTGATTCCTAGGTTCTCTCTCAAGCTCCCGTAGAAGTTATCCTCTGCATCACAGAATTAGATCTAGAATCATATGCTGTCTTGAATCAGTGGATTTTTTGTCTTTCATGTCTGCTTTCTTTTCCTACACATGTGGAAAGAAACGCCCGTGGCAAAGTTGAATCGGCACTAGAAATGCCAGCTGGAGGTCTTCCAGTAACTGTACAGGTAATCTCACTGTAGAATACACTGAACTTTCAGCTTTGCAAGTCCGAGAATTCAGTCCGGTCCAAGCCCCAGGAATGATGATTGATGAGAGCATTTATTGTATTTTCCTAACACTTGAGTTGTCTTCCTGTTAAGTGGAGGAAATCTGGACAAAACAAGCTCACAACCCCAACTACCTGCAAGGCAATGAAGACAACTTCAGTCCCCAGAATTTCTCCTAAGAGGAGCCCCATATATGTTTTGAAGAAATAAATAATATGTGGAATGGATGGTGAGCAGCAAGAAAACACTCAGGTGGAGAAAAATGGCTCCCAGATTGCCTTTTTAAGGACACCATAGCTCCTGGAGAATTTTTTTGCTGTGACAGAGCACCTTGATTGGTTGAGGAATGAAAAATTGGGAGTCAGAATCAAGGCAGATTTTTTTCTTCCCTTGTTTTAAATTTTATAAAAGTATAGTTGACATTCAATATTATATTAGTTTCAGGTATACAACCTAGTGATTCTACATTTATATACCTTACCGTGTGGTCACCATGATATTAGTAACCATCGGTCACCTTACAAAGTTATGATGTTATTGATGATATTCTCGTAATGGTACAAGGCCGCTACACTACACGGCTTCAGGTGGTACCACGGGCCGAGATCTAGGAGGTCACGGTGGAGAAGAGCAGTGTCTGGTGGGGATTTTTTTCATATAGATACAACGTAAATCCTCTATTTTCCTGCCAGATACATCCAGTCAGTTTGATCCTATTTGATAACACTTTTATGACACTGGATTATTTGTCTTTTGGGGTGTTGGGGGTGAGTTAAGAATTGGAGTTGCTGTTGTGAGATGGAATACTTTCTCTGAAGCTTATAAACTCAAGGACGAAGGGACATTTAGGTTACACATAATTATGGGATAATGATGTCTATCTTTTGGGGCTGTTAAGAATATTAAACAAAAAATATAAACTGTTTGGAAATAGCAGGTACTTAACATGTGTTTACTGTCTTCATATGGGCAATCCAACTTATATTGAACTACTCATAAGACATTAACAAGTTAATGAAGTTCGTAACAATGAGAAGTCTAAGTACGTGTGTGTGCTGGGAATTGTAAGAAAAGGCCTGTTGTAATTACAGATTTGGGGGAGCCTCACTATGAAGAAGGAGAGGGATGATCCAGGTCGTCAATGGCCTCAGACGTAGCCCGTGTGCCATCCCTGCCATAGGACTAGCCCTGTCAAAGGGGAAGAAGCTCACAACGGCGTGTCTGGCCTCTCTTTCCCGCCATGCCTGGCTAGGACACATTGGGAATCTCTCTCACCTCCTGCTTCTCCATCTTTTGATAGCCACACTTTTCTTCAAATATGTTAGTATAAGCAATTTTGCTACAGCCAAATCTTTCTGTCGCCCGGGAGTCATTTATCTGTTTGTGATGATGCTATTTATTATTCATTTTATTTTAAGATTTTTAATCTCAGAGCTTCTTGTTGTTGTTGCCATTGTTGTGAGTTCTGGAGACTGAGGACTAGCAACGTATCAAAACCCCAACTGCTCTAGGCAACATTCCCAACACGGAGTGTAAATTTCTTTGGAAAGGAATCTTGCTTTTCTCATTGTCTGCATCCCCAGAATTTCTAGCACAGAATAGGGACTCAATAAATATGTCCTAGGGTCCTCTTGATGGAAGAGTCAATATTATGTTACACACATTTCTTACAACAAAAACTTTGGCCTTATTTATAAAGTCTGTTATTGTTAAATGTGTTTTCTTGGGTTCCAGTAAATTAAAATTTGTAGCAACTTAATCTATCTTTCTGGAAACACACCTGTGATGCTTGGTTTTCTTTATCCTGTTGTTCATACATCATTATACTATGTTGCATTTCTTAAAGAGAATACCTATGGAAAGTGTGTTTTTTTTAATCCTTTTTATTATGGCCTATAGCAATTAAAGCTTGAAATTAGAACTAAGGATTGTGCACTTTGATGCAGGCGACCACATAGACATTGTTAACATTGTGGCAAGGTTTTTCTTTGCAGGCACAAAATTGTCATTAGGAAATATAATATTCATATTTTGCCTGATTAATTGTAACAAAGGCATAACAAAATATATATTGTGTGTTGGAGCATGCACCATTTGCAAAATTATAAGTCAGGAATGAGCGGGAGTATGAATCTAACATTCCATAGAAACTTGCAAAGTATGAAATTTGCTTTTTGAATTATTTTTGGTAAAGAGCATTTATGCACTTAAAACATGAAGAAATACACATTGAGAACACAATTCACAGTCTACAATAGTCTGAGTTCTCCCAGCTTTCCAAATCTACCGTGGCTTTAGGTGTGTTTAATTTTGGAAGATATTATGGCAATGAAACATAAAAATAATACATAACACATAATATAAACATAACACTAACTACTATTTTCTAGTAGTAGTCAGACATCCAAAAGACACCAGGTACTATGCCAAGAATCCTCTGTGGTTATCTGATTTTATACTCACAACACCTCTGCTAAGTAGGTATTGTTGTTATTATTATTATTATTGTTATTATTGTAAAACTTACCTTCAATGAGATCCACACATCTTAGCTATATAATTTCATAAGTTTTGGCAAATGTATATGTTTGTCCCAACGCTCCAATCAAGAAGGTAACATTTCCATCACCTCAGAAGTAGATGCTATTTTTATCCCTGATTTCCAGATGAAAAAAAAGGTTCAGAAGAGGTAAATAATGTTTCCAGTGCCACACCAGCAGTAAGTGCAGACCTGGTAGTCCAGCCATGCTCCTTGTCATGCTGTGCCAGGACACCCACGGCTTAGCTCCAACACTGGTGTATTTTCTTCTGTGTGTATGTGTTTTTGTTTGTTTGTTTGTTTTTTATCCTCACCCGAGGACATTTTTCCATTTTTTGTTCAGATAGAGTGGGAGGGAGAGAGAGGAAGAGAGAGAGAGAGAGAGAGAAACATCGACACGAAAGGGACACATCGAGTGGCTGCCTCCCGCAGGGCCCAACCAGGGGCCGGGGACAAACTGCAACCGAGGTACGCGCCCTTAGCGGGAATCCGAACCCGGGTCTCTCTGGACCACAGGCCGACGCTCTAACCGCTGAACCAAACCGGCCAGGACTTTTGTGTGTTTTTTTAATGTTTATAATAGTAGGGTTTGGAGAGGAAACAGACTGGAAGGCTGAGTGGGACTAGCCTAAAGCGTTTCTAACAGTGTTTTCCAAAACTGCTAATTATTAGAATATCTTAGCTTTGTAAGGACAGAGATTCATGCTCCATCTTTAGAAGTTGGATTAGACTAGAGTGTGGGCGTATACTCTGTATTTTTTGTGTGCTTCCTAGGTGATTGTGGTACCATGTATTTATCAGGATAGGTTATGTAATACTGAACAAATTAACCATGAATATCAGAAACTTATCACATCACAGTTATTCTTACAAATGCACTGCTTGGATGACTCTATAAAGAGGTCTTCTTTTTATTTTTTATTTAATTTTTTCCAGCTTTATGGAGATACAATTCATGTATAATAACGTGAAAGTTTAAAGAGTACAACATGTTGATTTGAAATACTTATATATTATAATATAATTACCACCATAGGTTAGCTAACCCTCCATCACTTCACATAATTATAATTTCTTATTTTTGTGGTGAGAACATTTAAAATCAACTCTCTTGGCAACTTTCAAGTATATAAAACAGTATTATTAACTGTAATCACCATGCTGTATATTAGATCCTCAGGATTTATTTATCTTATAACTGGAAGTCTATATGCTTTGACTAACATCTCCTCTTTTCCCCCACCCACAACCCCTGGTAACTACCATTCTACGCTCTGCTTCTATGACTTTGGTTTTTTTTTTAGATTCCACAAGAATTCAGAGTAAAGGGAACCCTTATGCACTGTTAATGGGAATGTAAATTTGTGCAGCCCTATGGAAAATAGTATGCAAGTTCCTTAAAACATTAAATATAGAACTACCATATGATCTAGCAATCCCACTTCTGGGTATGGATCCAAAGGAAATGAAAACAGTATCTTAAGCTATTTCTGCACTCCCACCTCCTTCCAGTATTATTCACAATAGTCAGGGTATGGAAACAACCTAAGTATCTATCAGCAGCTGAATGGATGAAGAAGATACCGTGTATACATACAGTGGGATATTATTCAGAAGACGTCCTCTTTGCAGTAACAATCCAAGATTCTCTGTCTTTGAATCCACCTTTGAAGTGTCTATGTCCTTGCAGGAGAAAAAGAGAAGAGCTGATGGGTTGTACGCTGGCTCTTAAATCTCTACCAAATTCATTGATCAGAACTTACCTCGTGACCCTCCTGGGAGGGCTGAGAAACATGGGGGAGGCCCTGGGTTTTGGAAGTAGAGTGAGCGTCATTGCCGCAGTCAGGTTTTGAGCATCAACTACCTCCAAGTTTCTTTCTTCCTTTGGAAGTTTGTAGATGTGATGTGGTCTAGATGGATTCAATCTCCTGTTGTCCTAGGAAGAAACACCCTTACTGTGAGGACTCCGCTGCCGCGTGGCGCTCTTCCTTGCCTTCTCCTTATCACTGTGCACAGGAAAGGGGTGAGGCTATCACCCTGATGCTGCTGGTCCTGCCAGCACTTCTGTCAGTTGTCCTTAATTCCTCTGAGGCAGATCCATTTAAGGTGGTCCTGGCCTGCACAGTTTATATTCCCACCTGAACTCGCTTCCCGCTGAACCCCAGCTGATACGTAGAAGGCAAAGGGTTTTTGGTTGTAGCCTCTCGTGGTTATGAGCCAGCTCAGGTCAGACTGCTGATCCAAGCTCCATTATTTACTAGGTATGCGAGTTTGGTAAGTCACTTAACCTCTCTGAACCTAGTTTCCTCTTGAGAAAAACGGGGCTAATTATAGTTTCTACCTCATGGGACTGTCATATATATTAAAAATGATAATCCGTTTAAGTGCTTAGCACAGGATCTGGCCTATGGAGAGTAACCAATAAACTTTGTCTATTCTTTATAATAGGCTGTCTGTAAGACTGCTGATCTGCCAGTATATAATATAAAGACACGCCTCTTCATTGCCTCACCCAGAGAAATGGATTTCACCATTGTAATGCTGAGAGAGAAGCCTTCAAATTAATCAATTTCCATTCATTTCCCCACCTTGTTATAAAGGCAGCTTCGACCTTGTCTTTCAGCTCCAAACGATTATTTTATGAAAGTTAAAACGAAATTAGCAAAATGATACTTCTCTGTCGATGACAGTCCATCAGCTATGAAAGGGTTGTGAACAAGAACGGGCCGTTCTCTGTCCTGCATGAAGCTCGGTGCTATCTAACAGCAGGAGTGTGTTAAATCATGCCACGTAAACTTTCTTTCCCCAGAGTAGCAAGTGAGCTGTTTTCAATTCTCAGTTGTGACGCTGTTTTTCAAGTTGCATCAGCATGCCTATTATCAATCTCCCTTTTCACCAGCTGTGCGAATCTTCTTCTTTGAGAAAGTCTGTTGAGATGTATTCCCTAGGACTGTCTAGGCATTTCTCTGAATGTCCGAGTTAGATTGTCCCTAGAAAGGTGCTTTCTTGCTTAATATGAAAATACTGCAGGCTCTACCTTCCTCAGAAATTTGTAGTATATGTTGGCACATCAGAATACATTAGCACACCCAGCATATGTTCCTGGACATTCTCAAGTATTGTCTGTTTAGCTCTGATCAAACGGATCACTTACAAAACTAATCTGGCCATGAAAAATTTATCTTTGCAAAAAGGGGTGTTTCAAAGAATGATATATTTGGCAGGATTATGGGCAGGGTTGATGATAACTTAAGCTGTGGAACTTGGCCTGCTTCTCGGGTTTTGGAAGATGATAATAAAGGAGGATCGCTTGGTCTGGTCCGTAGCATATCACGAAGAGCAGTCAGACGCATAGAAACAGAAGGTAGGAGTGAGGATTGCCAGGGCTGGGGAGAGGGACATGGGAAGCTGTTATTTGATGGGCGCAGAGGTTCTGTTTTGCATGATGAAACAATTCTGGAGATTGGTTGTATGACATTATGAATGCACGTTAATCGTACTTGACACTACTAAACCGGACCCTTAGAAATGGTTATGATGGTAAGTTTTATATTATGTGTAGCTTGTCACAGTTAAAACTCTAAACAAAAGAAGAAGAAGTGGGAAGGATCAGCACATCATCAAAAGCAGAAATTGAGAGTGGAGGTGAGGAACCATCGTGCCAGGAAAGGGAGGAGAGAAAACAGAGGTTGGGGAGTGGTGTGGTAGATAGCAGGGCTTCTGTCTGTCAGTGGAAGCAGGGTACATAAAAAATGAGGCTGAAACAACTTCAGGTGTCTTTCCTGACTCTTCGTCTTTGGGTACTTTCTAGGGGGAAAATGTCTGTATGTATAAGATATATTTTCATTAGAGATCCTGTCGGTTAATGTACACCTTCGCAGTGCTGATGGCCTGGCCCAGATGTGTGGCACATTTTGGAGGCTTTTATAGAAAAGCTAAGACTTATTTTTCTAATAACTCTTTCATCTACAGCATCTAGTTTTTCCATTAGGAAAACTAAAATAGCTTGTGGGATCGCTTTGTGTCCTCCTACAATAACAGGCGCTGCAGTGAGCTAGTCACTATGGGAATATGCAGAATATGATGGGGATGCAATGAGAGAAAACCTCTCTTCACTCCATACCCTTCTGGCAGAGGGACATTTTTTGACATCTCTTTCATGTTTCCAGGTCAGAGAACATCTTCCCTACTGTGAACGGAAAAAAGATCATTTATAACAATATATGCTGAAATAATGGACTGTGATCTCTTTGAGGGCAAATAGCATCTATAAATAATTTTAATAATTCACAAAGAGCTATGGTCATACTTAGGTTCTAATTAAGTATGGCTTTTTTGTTTGTATGCTTTAGATTCTTTTTTCTCCTAGACACACTTTAGATGCTTCTTCTTTTGGTGGTCAGGGTAGGCTAGATTAAACTGTGATAGTAAATGTCCCCCAATTTGAATGACTCTATAATTAGGGGGTTCATTGCTGTCTCATATGCCACATGCCCACTGAAGGTCAGCGATGGCTCTGTGCTCTTTCCCTTCACTCTGGGGCCCCTGCCGATAGAGCAATCTTCCTTTGGTTGTCCTGACCTAAGTACAACAAAACATGATTGCCCAAGCTTCTTCTGCTTAAAACCGACTCATCACCATGTCCCCATTTCATTGGCAAAAGCAATTCATGTGGCCTTAGAGTTTGACAGGGTAGGTTCACTCTCTTAGGCATGGCCCCTGCAACAGCAGCAGCTAACTGGAGTACTGGAACACTTAGCAAAGAATTATCATCTACAAGTGGCTGAACAAAGGGAAGGAGAGCAAGTATCTTTTTCTTTTTTTAAATCCTCACCCAAGGATATTTTTTCTTTATCTTCAGATAGAGAGGGAGGGAGAGAGAGAGAGAGAGAGAGAGAGAGAGAGAGAGAGAGAGAGAAACATCAATATGAGAGACACATCGATTGGTTGCCTCCTTCATGACCCTGACCAGGGCTGGGGACGAACCCAACCGAGGTACATGCCCTTGATCAGAATTGAACCCGCTACTCTTTAGTCCGCAGGCCGATGTTCCAGCCACTGAGCCAAACTGGCCAGGGCAAGAGCAAATATCTTTAAAATTTTCCAAGAACTTTATATACTGTTCTCATTCAGCTGTCATTCAGTCTTGACCCCCAACCTAATGAGATACCTGCTGTTCCTTCTTTCTTATAGTAAAGAAGCCGAGTGCAGGCTCATTCAGCAGCCTGCCTCAGGTCGCAGCGTTGGTGTGTGTTAGAGCCGGTGCCTGAGTCGATGCCCAACAGCCTCGAAGTTCCTGCTCTTCCCAACACAACATAGTGACTCCCACACTCACATTGGGACAAAGAGCAGCTTCCAGCCCTAATAGGAAAACCATTTTTCAGTAATGCGGCTCTTGTGTGTATTGATTAAGCAGATAAAAAGCACAGCATGTGATGATGGAAAGAAATGGTTAAGTTCTAGAAACAGAAAGGCATTGACAGTGGCATTTTCCATGTGAAAAAAAAGTGAGCCTCATTGACCCTCAAAATAAGGGTGATCCATCGATATGAGAGATTTTAAAAATCATCATATTTCTGGAGCATTGGACTAAATAGAACTAAAACATGTATTTCTAGAAATGATCAAGAGTGGAGAATTAATAAGAATAACTTTATTAACAATACAAGAAAAGAGTTTACCAAGACAATGCATTCATATCAGCATAAAGGCCAAGGCTGGCCAAGGGGCTCAGTGGTGGAGTACAGGCAGGTTTAACCCTTCTGGAAGGCTATAGAAACCGTCTTTAAAACCTCACTCAGAGAACTCACCCCCTGCTTTTGTTCTTACCCAGTTACACGGACATTATTTGAAAGAGTAAGACGTTTTTTGGTACAGATGCTTATTATGCTGCCAATGAGAAAAAAAAACGTAAGTAGCCTAAGTGTCCATGATGGACAGCTGGGTAAGTAAAGTCTGACTCATCTGTTTGAATAAAGGTTACCCTGACTGTTAAAAGACTCATTTTTGACGAGTTCAGGATAATGTGTGAAGATGGCTTGGCTCTCATGCTAAGTGAAACAAGTAGAATATATATATATATATATATATATATATATATATATATATATATGAATATAAAATGGAATATATTATAAGATCTTCACTCTCTAAGATAAATGAAGAGAAAAACAAAGATATATGTATATGGAGGAAAAGATGAGAAAGAAATGTACTCAAATGCTAAATCTACTCGTATGTGGTGTTAGTATTTGTGTACACAGTCTGTATGGCCACAGATGATTATGACACTCACTCGTTTATTCTTCCAGTAGGCGTTTATGGAGAGGTGATGATATTGTAGACAGTTCTAGGCACAGCAGTGAATAAAGTCAACCAAACTGCTATCTCCTTCTCTTGGTGCTTATTGTAAGGGGAGGAGGGCATAGAGAAACAAATAAACATATAAGAGAAACAAATAAGCATATGCAGGGTGGGCAAAAGTAGATTTACAGTTGTGAGTACATGAAACACTTGTATTATTCTTGTATTATTTATTCTTGTATTATATATTTTTCCATACGAACATCTGTAAACCTACTTTTGCCCACCCCTGCAGTATGTTATTTGATGAAATGCCTTTGGAGAAAATTAAACAGGACAAGGGGATAGAGTGCTATTGATGAGGGATTATTTAATGTATGCTGGAACAGATGATGTTTGGGCAGAGGCCTGAACAAAGCGGGGTAGGTATCCAGGTAGGTAACTGGAGACAAGCATTCAGGCAGAGAGAACACTAGATGCAAAGGCCCTGAGGTACTTGGCATCTTCTAGGAAAAAAAGCAAGCAAATATGACTTGAATGACATGAGGGAGGGAATGTAATAGAGGGGGTTGGAGGGTGGTGGTTGGTGGCAGGGCAAATCATGTGAGCCTTGTAGACACTTTTCAGGACTCTGCCTTTTTTTTTTTTTTTTACTGAAAGAGGAAAAGCTCCTGCAGGACTCTAAGCTCAGGTGTGGCATGCTCTGTATTGACAGGGTCATTCTGAATGCTGTGAAGGAAATAGACTGGGGCAGGGTAGGCAACACAGAATCAGGTAAGAAATCAGTAGCTTGGAATGGAGATAGCAGCAGGGAACACCAGGAATGTTTGGATTTAAAATGTCCCAGAGATGAATGTGACAGGTTTGCATGTGCATCGGAAATGGGATGTGAGTATGGGAGGGGCTCAATCAATGCAGCAAGGCTTGTGCACTGAGAAACTGTTAAGATAAAGTTGGCATTTACTGAGAGAAGATTTGAAGGTAGGATGGGAGGGAATCGCGAGTTTGGTTTGGGATGGATTAATTTTGAGATGTTTAGTCAAATAATTCGACATTCAAAGGGCTGAGTGAGATAACATGGGGATTAAGTGCAGTGAGATAAGAGTTCCAAGAATCAGTCCCAGGACACTGGACTATTAGAGCTGGGGAGGGAAACTGAAACTGACAAGTGGTGACCAGTGACATAGGATGAGAACTGAATGGGTTGTTGTACTAGAAGCCAAGTTAAGTTTTTAAAGATGAAGGGAGTTTATGTCAATGGCTGCTGATTTGATATGTGCATTGAGAACTAATAAATGACAATGTATTCCATGACAGTAATAATTGACAGTAGCTGGTGCCAGTGGAGAGGTCAGACTCAAAGCCTCACTGGCATCGATACAAGGGGGTGATGGGAAGAAGAGTCAAGACAGTGAATGTACACCTTGTTCTAAGAATTCTGATGTAAAAGGAAACAGAGACACTGGACAAGTAGTTATAGGATAAAGGAAGAGCTTTTGGGGAGATGGAGAATATTACAGTGATTTTGTATCATGATAAGAGTGATAACATAAATAAGAGAAACTTGATAATGCAAGAAAGAAAGATGATAACAGTAAAAGAGATATCCTTGGATAGGTGAGAGAGAGCCAGGGCACACTGGAGAAGTAAGCTGAGCTCATACATCATAACATAGCAAAGACACACCCTTGTGGATATAGATGCAGGGACTTTGATGCATTTGGTGATGGACGCAGGTGGAATTTCTCTTCTGATATAGCTTCTATTTTCTCAGTGAATCAAGAGAAATGATGTTCTTTTCCCAAGGCACATAGCAATAAATCACAGAGCTGTCTGGATTCTAGATTCCAAACTGTGTTCTTTTCATGACACCACAATGGTAGGCTAACTTTTTTTAAGGCAAAAACGAAAACTTATCTACCTCTTAGATATTCTCATGTAGTGTTAATATTCTAAAGAGAGGTCATCATTCAATTACCAATGCTTGCATTGAAACCATTTTTCCTGAACTTGTCCACTTATACAGCAGTAATCTCTTCACTGATTTCCTAAAGTTTCCAAAGCTCAAGGTTAATAATAATAACCTAGCCTGGCCAGTGTGGCTCAGTGGATTGAGCATCATCCCATGGACTGAGAGGTCACAGTTTGATTCCCGGGCAGGGCACATGCCTAGGTTACGGGCTCGATCCCCAGTAGGGGGCGTGCAGGAGGCAGCTGATCAATGTTTCTCTCTCACATCGATGTTTCTCTCACTCTCTCCCTAAAAAATCAATAAAAAACATATTTAGAAAAAATAATAATAATAACAACCTAATCTCCATAGCAAGATTATAAGGTCAGTATTAGTAGCACCACTTTGCAAATTCCTAAGTTAAGGCTTAGCAGGATTTAGAAAGTTTATCACCATTGTATCCTGTGCTTCTAACAGGGTTGATAGGGCTCACTAAGTATTTGGTGGATGAGAGGAGGTCATGACCTATCTTGTGAATGTTATTACTTAGTTGGCTTTCAGTTGCAACAAACAGAAAGTCCATCTGAAAGTGACTTAAGTGATATGACTGCCATTTCAAGTTCAAGACAATTTAATTCAATGACTCAACATCATCTCAGTGGACCAGGTTTCCGCCAGCTTCACACTTTGTCACCCTTAACTTGTAACTTGTCAAATAGGGTAGCCTCGGTGCATGCGGCTGGCATCCTAGAAGCTTGTCTTAGGGAACATTCAGACTTGTGTTTCTTTAGGATCAGAGAATGCTTTCCTAGTAGCTCTCCAGATTCTGACTGTAGATTCATCAAGATTTTGTACCTATACACACCTAAACCATTTAATTGGCAGGATAAATGGGACTACCATAGTATGATCACAGATGAAGATTTGAATCATCAAGTTGCGGTGGGCTCGGTCTCTCTGGGGATGTGGCCATTGAGAGGAGAGAGAAGACAAAAACCAAGGTGAGCAAAGAGGGGAAATGGAAATGTCTGCAAGTGGGCAGCCAGTCATCTCATTAACTCAAGTGGAGATGCTGGGCTTTGAACCCAGATATTTAACTGATTTCTCTCCTCCTCGTTCTTCTTCTTCTTCTCTCTCTCTCTCTCTCACACACACACACCTTTATTCTGAGTGTTCTAGCAGCCAATGCCAAGTAGTTACACTCAATTCCTCATATAACACCTTAAATTATCCCATAAACCATAGTCTTGAGCACAGTATAGTCCATCTAGTACTAGTCTAAGATTACCTCTCGTTCAGGACTTCGTTGATTTTGGTTGAAAATTAATTATTTTATGAAGTCACTAAAGAATAGATTTTTATACTAATATGAATCTACATAAAAAACTTAAAATCAGATTTGCAGAGATCAAGGAATCCATCACCTGCCCTATCATTTATCTGATGATGATTCTATATCAATGAGACAAGGAGTTACCTGCTTAAGGTCAAGTTCAAGTCTATGTGAGTGTGTGTGTGTGTTTTAAACTAAAACCTATTGAATGCCAACTAGCTGTCTACATAAACAGAAGGTTTTAATGTGCCTTCAGGCTCTCTCTGATGGGCACTCCCCTCATCTTGCTACTCCTCTGACTTCACCTGCTACTCCTGCTCTTGGTGGTTTTTCTTTTTTTAATTAATTAATTAATTTTTTTTTAACTTATCTTTATTGTTAAATGTATGAGGGGGACCTGAAAGTAATGTCATGTTTTTATGACATTAATTCAAACAGATAAATTTTTAACAAGTTTTAATTTTTAATCATTGATGTAATCACCCTTGTTATCAACAACCTCTTGCCATCTGGTGTGCAACTTTTCAATGTTGGATTGATACAAATCAATTGGTTTTTGAGCAAAATATCTGGAGATGGCATTTTGGACATCATCCAAATTTTCAAATTTTTTGCCACTTAGAAAATGTTGTAGCGATCAGAATAAATGGAAATCCGATGGCGCAATATCGGGCAAGTATGGTGGGTGAGGCAATACCTCCCATCCCAATTCATTAATTTTTTCCAGGGTTCGTCTTGCGCAGTGCGGTCTCGCATTATCGTGTTGCAGAATAACACCTTTTCTGGTGACAATCGCTGGGCACTTTTCAATTAAAGATTGATTTACTCGATCCAATTGTTCACAGTAAAGGTCTGCATTCAGTTTGTCCAGGTTTCAGCACTTCAAAATGAACGACCCCACGAATACTCCACCAAACACACAAAAGTGCCTTTTTGGGATGTAAACCCGGCTTAGCTGCACTTCGTGGTGATTCATTCAGAGACAGCCACTGCCTTTTGCATTTTGGATTATCATAGAGGACCCATTTTTCATCTCCAGTGCTCAAGCGATCAAAAAACGCTTCTGTATTGTGCCACTGAAGCAGTAAGTTGCATGTGGTGGACTGGTTAGCTTTGTTTTCTTCGGACAGATTATGCGGGACCCAAACACCTGCTCTGCTTACTGTACCAATCTGCTGCGAATGTTCTTGGATGGTGGACCAAGGTTGGTTAAGAGTGTTTGACAGTTCCTTGATTGTCTGACACGGATTTGCTTCCACTTCCGCCCTTAACATGTCATTGTCTAAAGTTGTTGGTCTTCCTGATCGATACGAGTCAGAAAGATCGAAATTACCGGATTTGAACTTAGAAAACCACCTTTGGCATTTATGAACGTCTAATGCACTTGGATAAACATCACAAATGTTTTTGGTAGCAACTGTTGCGTTACTACCCTTTGTGAAACTCAAAAAGCATACAATGCCGGATATGTACCTCTTCTGGTATTTGGCTGGCCATTTCACTATAAATTGAAAAAAATTTAAGATTTAATTATTTATGAGTAAACAAGTCACTCTAACTTTAAAATGTCTTTGGCACGATTTTGAAGTACACAATGAATTGATAAATGACAACCAAATATCGAAACACGCAGAAACGATATTACTTTCCGGTCCCCCTAATAGTACAGATATCCTCCCCTTTTCCCCATTGACCCCCTCCTCCCCAATCCCATGCCCCTCCTGCCTTTCCCCACACTATTTTTTGGTGGTTTTTCTTTTATGTAGTTCATATGTCCTGCTTCCTGGCCTTTGCAATAGCTGACCCTTTGCCTGGAATTATATCACCTAATTAGTAAGCCTTTCTTGACCACCATTTATAAAATAGGTCCCCTGCCTTCTAACCACTAGCATCCCCTATCCCGCTTCCTGGGTTGTCTTTCTCCACAGCACGTTATGTAGTACCAGGCACACTGTCTACCTGTTCGCAAAGTTCTATTTGTCTTTCTTCCCTCACCGGAAAGTCAGCTCCAGCAGGTCGTGATGTTGTTTTTCCTTTTATACCCCAGTTACTCAGAATAGTGTCAGGTATTTAGTAGACAATCATTACTTCCAGAATAAATGACTAAAATGTAAACTTTGTTTTCAAGAAGCTATTGGAAAAGGCAGACAAACCAGTCAACCAACCGACCGACCAACTGACTGACCGACCCAGCGGTAATCTGACCGTCCACAGACGGGTCCCACTGCGCTCACAGCATGAGATTAGGGAACACGGTACAGGGTTCAGCCAGCTAAAATCCGTTTCCAGCTCCACCAGTTCAGCCTGATGTACTTAGGAAAGTTTCTTAAACTTTCTAACCCTCAGTTCATCTGTCAGTGAATGGATTTTTTGAGGAATTAGATACTCTTTGTAAAGCACTTTACACAGCACCTGACATAGAATAAGTGTCCAACCCATATACAATTTTATTATATATAAAAAAAAGAGCTAGATTCAATGAGGGTACAGATGAACTCTGCCTGGGGAGTTCAGAAAAACAAGGAGGAAATGAGCCTAAAAATGGAATGCTTTGTAGAACTTTATTCATCATTTTAAAAAAGGGGGAGGGTATGTTAAGTTTTTTGTTCCCTAAAACTTTTTAATGTAGAGAGAGAGACATCATTATTCCTCTTTATCTCTGATAATCAATCCATGTTCCAACTGGAGTGATTGGTGTAGGAATAGCATCACTTCCCAGGTACTAACACACTGGTGAGTGGGGAGTGTACCTAAAGAAGTACAATTTTGATTTGTTTTTCACTACCGTTTTCCTTTGCTTCATATGCAAATGGGCAAAAACAGCAAAGTTCAGAGTTATAATTAGACTTAAGTATAATATTATGTAATCAAATATAACGAAATTACCTATGTGATGACAAATAATGTAGGTGATTTCTATAATATCAACATTTCTATACCATTTCAATGTTTTTCCTGCTTTCAAAGTAGAGACTACAATGCTTTCTTCTGCCTAATTGTACATGCATAATACGTAGACTGTGGGCCCTGATTTGCACAGAGTAGGTGCGCAACGAGCATTGGGGTTCTAACCTGTAACTGCCATGGAAATTTGTTTTTGCAAATAATATGCAACTTGTGTCAAAGGAAGAAAAATACACATGTTATTTCACTTAATAACAATTATCTAGGAAATGTTGCATCATTATTATTTTATATTAGTTCTACTTGTGTTCATGTTAAATGGATGAAAACTGAATTAAAAGGTGACATTTGGTCTACTTCCTAAAAAAATTGCGATTTCTCAGTCTTTAAATGCATTTCCTTGGCCCGTGTTTTCATCTAGGCAACTCTGCTCCTTTAATGTTTTTTAAAATTAAATTTGTTCTTTGGTTCGTCACAATGCTTAGCAAGTTAATAAGTTTATAAATCATAATTAACTACTACTTTCTGTTCTATTGCCCTTCTGAATTGCTTTCTTTTTTACTTTTTTTGTGTGTTTTTTTCCACTCCTTATGTAATTTGCCACATACATGCTTTATTTTAAAGTTGAGTAGACCTCATTTTTAAGATGTGGTGGGCTGGCTTCCCTGGAAATGTGTAACCATGTCATGAGTGATACACATATGAACGTGTGGATGCTTACACATAGTGTGAACATACATGTGTGCATAAATGCTGCACTGTCCAGGGAACATTGTTGTGAAAAGATTTTCCTTTGCTCTGCTGGGTGCAGTTCCTGAAACAGGTTGATTCCAGTATTCCACTAGGGACTCCTTATTTCTGTCCAATGAAAGGAAGTCAAATAAAGTATAATGAATTATCAAATACTTTAGCCTAACTTTCAAATGTTCAAAGAGAGAGTCAAAAGGCCTCAGTCATTAGGATTCTACTTAGAGAATGTGGGTGAGGTTCTTTAGAATGTGGAACCACAGGGGGCAGAGAGGATTCCTGCAAATGCCTCTTTCTTCATTTTATCAGATCCCATGGGTCTTTCCTACTGGATTATCTAGAATGAACTGTGATTTTTATCAAGAAGTGGTGCAAGGCAAGTGGTTACAATGAACAGGTCCTGGGATAGTCCTACTGGTACCGAAATGTTTGCAGTCCTTCCTCACCCTCTGGCAAGGCCCACCCTCCCAGTCATTCCTGTTTACCTGTATGTGACACACACACATGCTTGTCCATGTTGTTCTTAAACCTAAAACATGTTCGTGTTTCTTTCCTAAACCTTGACCTTTCTCTCCTCTGGTTGTTACACGTTTTCTTTGTCACTTTCTTTTCATTCTTGTTGAAACAGTTTAAGTCTTATACTGATGTTAAAAAAAGATGTAACGGCGATTTATGTTGTACAATTTATGTAGTTGGTCTCAGGCACTTTTTACAGCTCTCTCCTGTGTTTCACGAGTACTGTTTTTCCCTCTGTAAGACACGAGGACAGGTGTCTGCAGTTCTCCAGCTTGCTCCTCTCTCAGATTCACAGTGAATACAGGTGATACATCTCACACTCACTTCTTAGTGTATTTCTCAACTTTCTAGTGAGGCACATTCATTGCCGGAGGCCGTCTTCTATGGTGACTTTATAATTGATGCCACTAGACACCCACAGCCCCTGGTACTTTTCTGACCTCTAAATGGCTGACAGGCCAGCACCTGGAACAGCTCCATCGGTGCCACATTCACAGATAAGGACCTTTGAAACATCTGTGCTGACCCACTGGACTCTCAGGGAATTCCCCCAGAGTTTACGGTCCATAGTTGGTCCGTGGTCCAGTGTACTTGGTTGCCGTCTTAATTGTTCCATACGTAGACACTTATCTTCACAGATACCTTACGACTATGAATTCATATAAATCTTCCCAAACTTTATACTCCATATTTGCTTTAAGAAGCCAGGTCCTTTCTTGTGTGCATATCATAAAATGGGTCTGTAATTTAAGTCTTGATGATACCAATCAGGAGAATGGCTCAGAATTAAATTTTTCTGAAATTTTTGTGCAAAGTAGCAGCAATTTTCTACAGTCTAGACCTGGAGAAGCTCTAGATAAATGCTGTTACACACAAGAGGAAATAACACAAACCTAACATGTCCCCACATGATTCTTCCTTCTGAGTGTTATGCGGACACTGGCAAGGAGAGTGCTGGGTTCTCGTACTACTTCTCTCACAAAGCTTGAAGAAGAAATAGTAAATGAGCCTCTTGCTGTCTTTGAGATTTCATTTTCACATCTTAAAAAGAAGCAAACTTTGTAAAAAAAAAAAAACACCAAGCCTGGCCAGTGGGGCCCAGTGGTTGAGCACTGACCCATGCACCAAGAGGTCACCAGTTCGATTCCCGGTCAGGGCACATGCCCGGGTTGTGGGCCTGATCCCCAGTGAGGGGCGTACAGGAGGCGGCCAGTCGATGTTCTCTCTCATCGATGTTTCTTTCTTTTTCTCCCTCTCCCTTCCTCTCTCTCTAAAGTCAATAAAGAAAAAAAGAAAAAACCACACAGATATTACTCGCTCGTACACCGCATGGAGGACCTGCTGTGTCACACTGTGAAGGCGAGGCGCAGGAAGGGAGAACTAACTTGTCGACATTTCTACAATCCACACCCCACCTCTCAGGGCTGATGTGAGAGAGTCAGAGAAAACGAAGTCTAGAGTCCAAAAGAAAACAAAGCCCATTGTAGACACTCAGTAGGTTTTAGTTCTTGGCACACATAAATATCACACATAGGTATTTATCTGTAATAATATAATAGAGCACATCATAAATTTAAAGTCTGTGTAATACATTATATATATATATATATTTTTTTACTATATTGATTTTTTAATAACACTAAAATCTTGTCTCCAGAGGCAGGATAGAGAGATAACTTCTTTGGAATCTGTATTAATCAGGTGGTTTACATTATGCCCTGCTAAGGAAGTACCCTCCAGTCTCAGTACGTAACAAGTATTATTCCCATACTCTCTCCACGGCCATAACATGCTGGATGTGGCCTGCACCATGCCACCTGTATGTCAGAAATCAAGCTGGGAGAGAATTTTCTGTTGGGAATATTGCCAGTCTTATGCCTGAGGGAATGTGTGTGTTAGGACCACACGGTGACTTAAATGTAAACATAAACGTATCATTCCCACTCCCATTTCATTCACTATGCAAGTCACATATCCAAACCAGAAGACAATGAGGCCAAAATGTTAACCCTTGCCAAGGCAGGCAATAGATATTTAAGGGTCCTGTATCAAAGGAAGAACGGAGAGAACTGGAACACCTGCAGACATCTAATAGATAAAATCATTTGACACCATAAACCAATACACTGGTCCCTACTCTGTCATTAATTTTTTGTGTGATCTTAAGCAGTCCACTTAATCTTTCTACCAATGAGGCAATATTTTATTTGTAATAGAAATACTAGACTCTTTGCCTACTTTCTAGAATTGATCATAGGAAAGTGTTAAAGTGTTTTTCAAATCTAACAAAACCCAAATAAACAAAAGCCCAGAGGGATCCAGGTATCAGGTGCCACTGTGTTTACTCACCTCACAGGTCAGGGGCTGTTCTGAGACAGGAAGACCCACGATGCTATAACCTGGCCATGTCTGCCATGGGGCAAGAAAATAAGTCAAGATTTGCTTCATCCTTTGTAGCTTGGAAGAATTTTGGTTTACAGTATTGCTTTCAAAGAGATGTCCAAACATTCAAAAGAGGATAGTATTTTAGATGTAAAGGAAGTCTGACCTTCCGTGATCAGTCTTCACAGTTGGGTGTGAATTGAACATATTCTAAAAGAGAGGTCTGGCCACTAGGTCTGAAATCGCTGGCGAGATGGTTCTCCCTCTGAGGGTTCTAGGGAAGAATCTGCCCAGGCCTTTCTCCTCGCTTCTGGTAGCTCGCTAGGTTGTGGCAGCATAAACTCCCGTCTCTACGTGAAATTCTCCCAATGTGCCTCTCTATCTCTGTCTGAAATCCTGTTACCCCCTTCCCTTTTTCTTATAAACACACCAGTCATATTGGATTTGGGCCCACCCTAAAGACTTCATCTTAACTGATCATTACTTATAAGGATCCTATTTCCAACTAAGGTCACATTCTGAGGTACTGAAGGTTAGGACCTAACTGAATTTACTGTGCAATTAAAAATATTTTTTTTCTTTATTGATTTTTAGAGAGAGAGGAAGGGAGAGTGAGAGAGAGATAGAAATGTTGATGAGAGAGAACATCGATTGGCCGCCTCCTGCATACTCCCCACTGGGGATCGGGCCCACAACCTGGGCATGTGCCCTGACCGGGAATCAAACTGGTGACCTCTTGGTGCATGGGTCGATGCTCAACCACTGAGCCACACAGGCCGGGCTACTGTGTAATTTTAATTAAATAATTTTTACTCTCTGTCCTTTAACACCCATTTCTTTAATTTGATATCTCTTTGCCAAAAAATGTCTAGAAGCACCCTGGGCTTCAAGACACTAAGATGTTAAGATACCAAACTCTAAATTAATTTCACAGAAAATTAAACCAACTGAGGTGACCAAAAAATATTTGGCCTGCTGAGTTAAGGATCCACAGGAGTTATTTTTCTCCCTCAGCAGCCTTTGGCCTAGGGAGGGAATCATACAATGGCAAGTTGAGAGAACCTTTCATGGTTATTTAAGGGAATTTGCCTTCCCTGTCAAGGGGTTTTCTTGCCTTTGCATGAATACTTCCAGTAACAGGAAGCTCACTACCTCTATGACGATCTCCTCCATGTTAGGACACTTTTGGGGGGTCAGCGGTCAGACATTCTTTCTAAAGTTGGGCTAGTTGCACTTACTCATAGGTTCACATCTCCTCCTCTGTGATGCGACCGAGTTCATATCATCTACTTAAAGCCAATGGCAGCCCCATTCCCTGCTGACAATCCTTATTGGACACCCTCAGGACAAATATTTGACACTTCTGCACGCAGGGAGAGGAGAAGCTCGGATGTTCCATGATCTTTTATTCTTAAATTCCAAATTCTTCAGCTCTCAGTCTGAATCACACAAACGCAAAAATAATGACCCAGTCTGTTTAGTATTTGAACTGTTCATTGAACCAAGAGGAAAACCAAATCTAGAATTAAGACATTCTATAAGGTAAACATGAGCTGTGGCACTTTTACCATAGCAGTGGAAGCAATTTAAAGGAAAAAAAATACCTTTGCATTACATTTAGGAGGACAGATTAATTATGATATGCTTAGAAATCATTAATATGTGTGGATGCCTATCAAGTGATTATTCAAACCCACACATCCGCAAGAAAAATAGAAAGATTCTTGCTAGAAATTTACATGTACGAATTTGAAAAGTTCATTTCTAGACTCTGCTACGATTTGTACTCCCACATTTTGATAATTTAGATTATGTATTAAACACATACTTTAAAAATACTTGTCATTATAATACACTTTATACAACAATGTATTATATTTCTTGCTGGGAATTCATTATTAATATATATTTATAGGACACATTCAAATGTATCAAGAAATGTAGATACATTTATTGGTAACAAATGAAATTAATGAAGTATCTGTGGATGAGATTTAATTTACTATTACCTGAAACTTAATAAAACCTTAAAGCCTGAGTTATAAATTCATCAAGATACTAAAAATGAGATTTTCTTAAGGGTAGGAGAGAAGGAAAATTGACATGATCCTGCTTTTCTCGTGGCACAAAGCACAGTTTACTAAAGACTTCAATAGGGACGTGACATTGAAGTGACCTACAAAATAAAAGCGGTCCGAATCCAGCCTCGGCAACCTACCAGCAAAATTACATATATGTAATGTATATATATATGAAGTTGACTATGATAGCTTCAAGGCAGCACACAGCAGTGAGACAAAAGAGAGAGAACCAGAGAAGAAAAACACAGGGCATAAAGAATGTTAATTGCAGTATTATTTTAAACACCATGTTATAAAATCTCAATGAATCCTAATGAATCAGAGGATTTGTTTGAGCCTAACAATAGCTAAGTACTTCTTAAAATGAAATGAGAGGTAAGACAAAAGGGGGTAAAATTAAAGGGTCTATCTTGAGCTTAAAATTCAGGAAATGAAGAAACATTGCGTATGAGATCAGTGGAGAACTTAAAAACTCATTCTGATTTCACCAACAGATTTAACTCTCTCCAAAGCTGGGTCTTTGTTTCAAAGTCAAGTCATTAGACTCCACCCTTAGCAACATTTTTTCAGCCCCTAGCTCTGCATCCTGTTATTTATTTCCCTTTCTGCCACACAGAAATGGAGACTTAATAAAAGCATATTTTATTTTCAATCTGCTACTTCATGGTTCTTGCCCTGATAATCATTACTCCTCTTTATTGCAAAACAATTTCTTTTTTAAAAGGCATGCATGTTAAATGACCATATTTATATGCTGACTGTTCCCTAAATAATAGCACATTTCCCGTTAGCTACTCCAGCTCTTCTCTGTGGGTTGGGCACAAGGATGGATTGAATGATTGATGGGCTTCATTGGTGAGCAAGGCTCCTGGTTCGACTCCCTCAGGCCAGACTGAACAGCCTAAGCAAAGTGGAGGGTTGATAAATTACTCAAATATTTTTGCCCAAGTTACCCTTGAAGCCCCACAACCCTAAATAGATCTGAGGACAGAGGGAAAATGCTGATATGATTCCAGAGAACCCAAATCAAGTTGATAGTCCCATCCTTCTCTGAAGCAGAATAACGTCCTCCTTTATCATCTCCTGTAGACAATACTCGTGGTCCCTATCAGGAGACTTGGAATCAGGTCGAGGCTCGACTGTGTACCGCCTTCAACCTCTCTTTGCACTTTTGTCTTCTCGCCTCTAAAATGTGAATTCACTCTTTCACTTCATCACTGCCAATACATGCCAGCTGTGTCTCCCTGCCTCCATAAATGAATGAGTGTGTGAGTGAATAAACATCAGAGAAATTGAGCATTTGTTTCCAGGTCATGTAGGTAGCAAGTGGCTAAGCCTGAGCCCCACCCATGTTGGTGGGGTCCCAGTACACAGGGCTGCCTCTCTCAGGATTTGCTCTAAGGTTGGAAGGAAATGATCTCTGCCTGTCCAGGGCATTATGTCCCTTTCTCTGAAAATTTGCTTTTTTCTAATTCCTGGAATAATCCCATTTCACTCTGTCTCTATGCACAGAAGTTAAACTTGTTTTCAGTTGTTTGTCCTGGTGTACTGCCCGCTGGCCGTCGGTGACATCTTGGTTGTCACTGTTGCTTCCTGGAACTCTCCTGACAAGGGATTTGATGCGGATGGAACAAAAAAGGGATGGACAAAATATGATCAGAACCATGTATCAAGATTACCCATGGGAAGAAGGTGGAAGTCACTTTAGGTCACCCTGAGGTTAGATTTCACTCTCCTATATTTTTTATTCCTATGTATTTAAACACAAAACCAGTTTTTGGTTTAAGAGAAGCCATGAGTTTCTTTATTTTCCAAACTTCTGGTGAAAACTTCTGATATCCTTACCTTGTAAATCAAGTAGAAACTCTCTCCCTTTTGACAACACGAAAGAATCCCAAAGCAAGCGCAACCACCACAGAAATCACCGAATCGACTACCATTGGCTGAAGTGTAAAGCAAGAGGGTTGAGAGAGCCTGGGTCCCTACTTTGAAAACCAAGTTTTGTCTCTGTCAAATACTTCATCACATCTAGTTAAGACTATATCTCTAATGAACAAAAGTTTATTAGTTTAGATCTCTGTAATCTTTTTGTTTCTTTTATTTTTTTTCTTTTATTATTTTTTATTAATTTGTTTTAGTTACAGATGTTTTTCCTTTTTTCCCCATTGACACCCTCCTTTCCCATGTCCCCCGCCCCATCCCCAGCATTGTTGTCCATGTCCATCAGTTATGCATACATGCATATAAGTTCTGTGGTTTATCTCTTCCCTGCTCCCCCACCCCTTCTTCTGAGGGTTGTCAGTCTGTACCCTACTTCCACGTCTCTGGGTCTACCCTGTTCCTCAGACTGTTATGTTCACTATATTCCACAAATAAGTGAGATCATGTGATATTTGTCTTTCTCTGCTTGGCTTGTTTCACTTAGGATACTACTGTCTAGGTCCCTCCATGTCGTCTCAAAGGATAAGAGATCTTTCTTTCTAACAGCTGCATAGTACTCCATTGTGTATATGTACCACAGCTTTTTTTATCCATTCTTCTACTGATGGACACTTGGGCTGTTTAAAAAAATGAAGCTAGACCACCAACTTACACCATACACGAGAATAAACTCAAAATGGATAAAAGACTTAAATGTGACTCGTGAATCCATAAAAATTCTAGAAGAAAATGCAGGCAACAAAATTTCAGACATCATACGCAGCAGAATTTTCACTGATACACCTAAGGCAAGAGAAACAAAGGAAAAAATGAACACATGGGACTACATCAAACTAAAAAGCTTCTGCACAGCAAAAGAAACAAGCATCAAAACAGAAAGGGATCCCACTATGTGGGAGACCGTAATCACCAATGATGCATCAGATAAGGGGTGAATTTCCAAAATATATAGAGTGCTCATACAAGTCAACAAAAAGAAGACAAAGAACCCAATTAAAAAATGGACAGAGGACCTAAATGGACACCTCTCCAAACAGGACATACAAATGGCCAATAGACATATGACAAAATGCTCAATGTCAGTAATCATCAGAGAGATGCAAAGTAAAACAACTATGAGGTATCACCTCACACCTGTCAGAATGGCCGCCATCAACAAATCATCAAACAACAAGTGCTGGCGAGGGTGTGGAGAAAAGGGGACTCTAGTACACTACTGGTGGGAATGCAGACTTGTGCAGCCACTGTGGAAAACACTGTGGTGTTACCTCAAAAAGTTAAAAATTGAACTGCCATTTGACCCAGTGATCCCACTTCTAGGAATATACCCTAAGAAACCTGAAACACCAACCAGAAAGAATATATGTACCCCCATGTTCATCTTTTTGTTTCTTTGAAACCTATCCAGGCTGTCAAACTTATGTCTTACACTGAGTCCCATACCTGCACAAATAACCTCATGCCTTACCCCACAGGCGGTGGTACCCTTAGCAGAAACCTGACAGTCAACTTCACCTTTCCTGCATCCCACTGCCACTTTGGACCCCAGCATTGACCTTTGTCCTGTAGCCACACAGTTTCTCCAAGAACCTCAGTCATTTTAGCCCCTTCGGGCCTCCATGCTGACACCAGAATGGTCTCTTTAAACTGTGACCAGGATCTCTCTCCTTGCTTGTTTGCAGACCTCCAGTGGACAGTTCACCTGCCTACTCTCAACCTTGTCATTCACTCATTGGTACCCTTCACCCCACAACCAAGGTCCTGCAAGAGGCCTCTAAACAAAATGCCACCTTTGCTCAGGTTATCTCAGCAGTCTGGCAGGTCTTCCCTGCCCTGGTCCACCCAGCAGGCCTCTCTTTATCTCTGTAACTTCAGCTCAAGTCATCTCATCTTCGAGGCAGCGTTTGCTGGTTTTAGCCATCAGATAAGACTGCACAGTCGAGACCCCTCTCTGAACTCCATCACGGCACCTCTGTCACCACACTGCATTTATCGGCGTAATATTTGGTTTCCTTCATTACACGGTGATTTTCTTGGGGCAGGAATCATGTCTCATTTAACTTTATATCTCTAATGTCTAACACAGGGTTTGGTATTTAGAAAGCATCAAGTAAATATTTGTGGAATAAATAAACAGAAGCACAATTTATTTTCCCAATTTCCCGTCATCTACCTCAGAACAACACTTTCAGATACTCTCAAAAATTATATTCATTGTCTCAGATTTTGCAATAACTCAGACTGTCTATAACATGTATTAATCATAATAACTTTGAAGTAATTTCTCTGTGCAAATATTCAGGGTCTCATCCATAACTAAGTGAAATACAGTCTAAAATAATCAATCATTATTTTCTAAACCAAAGACCCTATAATTAAGGAGTCTATCAATGTGCCAACAACTTATGTGCCTAGAAATTAATTTTTGTTTGTTAAAGGACCCTAAAGATAATGTAATACGGGCCCGTTGTGAAATGGGTTAATAAATTGCTTGTCTCGTTTCACTTGTTCTTTTCTATTTAAATTCTGTGGAAAGTAGAAAAGTCATGCAGTTTTATGCCTTTAAAAATGTAACGTAATGCATATTTTTTTTCAATCGGAGGGATCATCATTCCGGCTATCATTCTATTTACTTTTATGTAACATGCATGGAAGAAGAAAGTGAACACCTCCTGTGTCAGGCCATGTAGATAGGTTTTTTATGTTTGTTTTCTGTTGAGTTCCTTCATTCAACAAATACGTACTCAGTGCCTTCTTAATGTCATGTGCACGTTGCTGTCTCTGTTTTGGAGATGATAGAAGCTGAGGCCCTGAGAATGGTGTGAACTGCCCGTTTCACAATTAGTAACCGACAGCACCAGGATCAGAACCAGTCTGTCTGACTCCAGGGCCTGCGCCCACTCTGTCACACCTTTGGTCCACAAGTATTTGATTTGAAGGCCCTTGATGTATTGTTTGATGCCTTTTCTTTGAAACTGTTGAAAGCAAGTTAAAGGAAAGCCCAGAGAGGCCAACATTCTTATGAAAAGATCCATTAGACACAGAGCAGGAGCAGTTCTGAGCTGAACCAGGATGATAACCATCTCATCCAGCCCTTTCACTTGAAAGATCAATGAGCACTGGCTGTCTTCTCCGACCATTCGTTCATTTATTCAACTGGCATTCATGGAGCGCACCTACTATGTGAGAAACTGTTAAAACCATTAAGCAAGACAGAGTCCGAGTTACATAAAGTGAACATTAATGCGAACATCAGCAAAAGCCAGGGATTTTACGCACAGGGTAACAAGGACTGATGCAAGAGTGGTCAGTGTGAAAAGCGAAAATGCAGATCAACGTGAAAAGGAGCCCAGAGGAGTAACAGAAGCAGATCAGCAAAACGTGGGCAGCAGCAGGAAAGAATCCAGAAGAGACTCCAAAACAGATGCAGTCGCCTAGAATACTGGTTCTTGATGGGGTTGAATAGTTCCCTAATGAGGAAGGAATTGAAAGTTTTTTTTATCAGGAATACAATCAGTAACTCCTTTGTTTTACATAATCACGCTTGAAATAATGATACAGTAAATGGCACTTCTTCGTTCTTATCCCAATTTCTTTATCAGTTCAATGAATCTTTCCAAATTGTTTGCTACCTGTCAAACACTGGTACATAGCAGTGCTGATGACTAACGGTTTAAGTCGTTTTGGGCTCAGCGATTTACCATTGTTGCACAGGCATATGCGTAGAGGAATTTCTTCAGATACTGGTGGAGACGGGTATATGTGTTGCCAGGACTCCAGGTCACACTGCAGCCCAGATTGGACAAAACTAGTTCAGTCACCTTGCTTTCAGAACATAACCTTTGGACAAAGCCAGCATCTTGTCGGGATGTGCCAGATGTTACCATTTCTCATTTAATCTTCCTATCGTTTCTCTCTGTGACAGCCGGATGTATCTTCCAAAGCACATTTGCATTTTAAAATCATAGCTTCATTTCTGATTTTAAAAGTGAGATGTGTTCAGTATAGAAAAATGTAAAGTACGGAAAACTTTACAACTAAGAGAAAAAAAAAGCATCTCCTTTGTGTTGCTGTATTTCCAGGATTTTACTGTTTTTTTAAAAAATATAACCAGTTTCTCAATATAGACCTTAGTATCCTTTTATTATTTACTATGTATGTTTACATATAAACATCATTTTTAAATGGCTCTCTATAGTAATGATATTGTGTTATTGAGCACTTCCTACTTGCTGGAAACTATCCAAGTCCACTGAAATTGACTAATTCTTTAATCCCCACAACAAAGCTATGAAATAAGTCCTTTGTTTTATTATGAAATTGTCTTCATTTTACAAATGGGAGGATTAAGGCAATGAGTGTAAATACATTGCCTAAAGCCACACAGGTGTAAGAGGTTGAAGAATCCAGACAACCTAGCTCCGAGTTTATATCTTAACCACTAGGACTCACTGCTCTCATGTGCAGTAGCCTGTGTTATTGATAAGCCCTAATGCATATGCAAAAGAAAAATCTGTCCATTTTAAAAAATCACATAATTCTGTCACATAGGTAACAAAATCAACAGTTCCAAGCTCAAACCCTCCCCAACCTTGTATTTCTAACAACTACTGTCAAGTCCCTTGGCTGTGTTCACTAAGTATTTACCTTCATATTTCTAAGTAATATGCTCATACTCATATTGTACTTTTTCATTTTTACATGCTCTCTGTTGACTTCCTGGCATGAAGATGAGATTCAGTACTTTTATAGCTACTTCCCCTTGTCAAACATTTTATCTCCCTCTCCCTCTCTCCTCATTCCTAAAAAGCTTTAGATACTATTTCTCTCTCTCTCTCTCTCTCTCTCTCCTTCCATCTCCCCCTCTGTCTATTTCTCTGTCTCTCTATTTCTCTCTGTCTGTCTCTGTTTCTCTGTCTCGGTCTCTCTCTCTATTTCTCTCTCTCTCTCTGTCCCTCTCCCTTTCTCTCTCTCTGTCTCTCCATCTCTCCAGCCTTCCAATCATCTATTAATCTATTTTTCCCCTTTCTGTTGAGCTGGTCGGTTTCCTCAGTAACGAACCCTCCTATTTCCTGTAATTCTAAGACATCTCACCAAAATTACAGGAGACAGACAAGGAAAGGGTTTGAGGTGGAGTCTCACTTTCACTGTAGACGTTCACTTAATCGCTTTCTTTTTCATTTATTGACTCATTTAAACCCTCAGCTGTGCCTTGTGGCCTCAGGGCTGGAGTTTCTGGTTCACTTTCTCTAAGTATCAAAATCGCAGCCTACTGAAGTTGGGAAATGGTGGTTGCCTGGCCCCACAGAGTGGAAGAAGTGACTGGAGGATCTGAGCAACCTCATAAAGACATAAAGGAAACCTTCCTGAGTGCATTCTGGCAGCTCGCTCTGCCCCGAGACGCCGCGCCGATTTCAGAGCCTTCCTGGCGTTCGCAGACAGAGCGGCTTGCTTTGCTGGCGGTTCCCTTCCACCAGCAGCGGGTCTCAGCCTCCGCCATGCGCGGCCCTCTAACACAGTTCCTCATGTTGTGGCGAGCCCCAACCATAAAATTATTTTCATTGCTACTTCATAACTGTAATTTTGCTACTGTTATGTCTTAGGCGACCCCTGTGAAAGGGTCGTTCGACCCTCAAAGGGCTCGCGCCCCACAGGTTGAGAACCGCTTAGTCAGTGACTAGGCCAATCTTTACTCTTCCGTTTGCTTTCTGTCTTCCAAACCTGTGTTTCCATTTCTTTTCTTCTTTGATTTCCTCCTCTGTCCTTCTTACCCTTTTAGGCATGTGCCTCTGTCAGTCTTTTGCTGTTGTTGTAATGAACTACTGGGCGGGACCAGAGACAAACCATCTTGCCTGGGCCGCGTTCAGGTCCCGCAGGAAGCCCTTCGCAGTGGTTCCAGGGAGAGCCTGCTGCTCCGTTTTGCAGATGAGGCAATTAATTTATGGAAAGTTTACAGTTTACTTAGGTCATAAAGTGAATTAGCTTGTAAATTAGGTGCTTTTCCCAAGACCCTAGCTGACTCTGGTCTTAAACCTGGATCCTTTTTCTGCTTTCTCTGCCTCCCTTGAATCTAACCAACCCAGCCCTTTATTTATTAGTCTGCTCTAAACTCTAAAGTCTGAAGAAGGATATATGTGATTTCCAAAGCTTCACTCTCACCCCTCAAATGTGTCCTTAATTTATTTCCTTGAAGTCCAAACAAATAAAATATTGTATCTGAATGATGTAATGGCTTCAGGCCAGAGCTCCCTGTGATCCTGCTACAAATCTTGGGTTGGTTGTTACCATAAAACGTCCCTGCCCATACCTCTAAAACACACATCAACCACCATTAATCTCTCAGTTTATGAGTTGTGGTATCATCTGAGATTGATGCATAAATATTTGGGTAAGTGTACACGGCGAGAGGACCACCTGGGTGACCTTTACTGGTTTCTTTCTCACATGTAAATACTTTACAACGCTTCTTTTCTATCTGTCTTGTGGCAAAACATCGAATGTGAACCATAGTAGATACTTAAAAATAAGTTAATGGAGAAAATTGAGTTGATGCTGATTATCAGAGCCAGGAGGGATTATACTCATTACTTTGTTTGGATTTATACATTCTTTGGTTAATCTTTCCTTTCCACCTTGTTATTTCTCCCCAACATTTTTTTAATAAGAATGTTCAAACTTACAGCAAAGTTGACAGACTGTTACAGTCAACACCCACTTACCTACCACCTAGTTTCTTCCACAAACATTTTACTTGTTGTGTACATCACATGTCTATCCATTTACCCATCCCTCTGGCCATCATTAATCCATCTGTTTCTTAACACATTTCCACATAAATGGTAGACACCTATACAATTCCCCTAATTACTTTAGGATGCAGTGCTAACCAGAGTTTAATATTTATTTACAATAGTTATCTTCCGTGTAAAAATTTATATGCAATAAAATGCAAAAATCTGAAGTGTACATTTATTGAGATTTTACATATATATTTCTTTCCTGGTCTTTTATTTTCTTTTGTGGCCTCTGCATACTTAATTCAGTAGATGTTTACTAAACATATCCTTTGTGCCAAACATTAATAATAGTACATATTAATATAATGTATGCTAGACAGAGAAGACAGTGGCTAGTTCTCACGGTGGAAATCTGGGCGTTAAGTGACAGGGAAAGAGATGTTACAGAAAACATTTATCACTGAAGAAACCCATGAACAAAAGCACAAAGAATGAAGAAAACACAGTGTTTAGGGGACAAATTAGTTGCCTTTTATAGTTTGAGCCCAGTGAGAGTACACATATGTGGCTGGGAGATGGGTAAGAGACATAATTTTTCTAAATCCAAAATTCAAAATGACATGTATTAAACAAATTGGCAAGAAATGAGATGTTTAATGCAGTGAGCTTGACAGAAAGCCTTTTTTCATTTCCTCAGTTGGTCATTCCTGAACCAAAAATGATAATTGGACAACTCAGATTTCATTCTCTTTCATTTCTTTTGGTAAACTGCTGAAACGCAGCTTTAATATATGTTACTGTCTGGCAGACTACAAATTTGCTCCCCAAGTGTCTTAATGTAAATATGTTTGGGGAAAACAATTGAGTGATTATTCTAAATGCGAAAATATCACTATGCCACAATGCTTCATTACTTAAATAGAACTATAAATGCATTTGCTACAAATTGGGGGGAAAGGAGAAATGTGAAGATTCAAGAGGGAGACTTAAAATAGTAAGAAAAAGAAAATAAACCTCCTTAAATTTGTGAATTTGTTCCTCGGGATGTGACAGGGTACAGACACATCATCATTCATTCAGTGACCCAATGTGTTGTGATGGCAGATTCCTGAGAGGGGCTGTGGTGTGTGTCCCCAAGTGGGGCACCGTTTTCTTGACTAACCAGGTAACTCTCTGACTTGTCTGCCACTGTCCTAGTTCAGGATCTCATTTCAGGAAACACCCTCTACCTGGTCTTTCTGCATCCATCCTGAATGGTTTGCTATGGAAACCTGTTTATTCATTTATTTTTTTTAAAAAAAATTAGTGAGCATTGCTATACATCTTTTGCTCTCCACACATCTTGTATCTTCTATGGTAATGACTACCATTTTGTACTCCTGTGAAATATCTTTAAAAAGGAAGACAAACTTCCTGAGAAAAGAACTGAGTTTGGGCCATTTTTCTTTAATCTTGAAGTTATCACACACTCCCTGCACAGAATATGTGATCAATGAATTTTTCTTCCCGGGAATTCTGTTATTCAGGCAGTGAGTATTAAATTGGTTTAGAACAACATGGATTGTTGAAGACAGTAATCTAGGGGAATTCTTTTGGATCAGGAGGGATGGACGGGATTTGGACGAAACCAGAGAGGCTAAGAAATCACAAATGGTGAGAACTGCATATGCAAAGAAGCAGAGATGGACCTGAGCGTGGGGTGTTTTGAGATCAGCAAGATCAATCCCCTTGCACACTGGTGTACTTTATTCTACTTTCTTTCCTTTTCTCCAACCAAAGTTATATGTTGCAACAGAAGGAACAGAGGGAAGAATTCAGGATAACTGAACAGAGGGTTCTGTTTTCCATCAAATGTGTCTATCCACTCATTCATAAAGTCATCTATTTTCCTCATTCATTCCATCAAATAGTTTTCCCATCAAGTCAACCTTGTGTGATTCAACCTATTTCTAGCAACCCATCCAAAAGAACAATGGACACCTAATTTAGAAGGGAGTGAAAATGCTGTGTTCTGGCCAGAAGGTGAATTGAGAATTGGAGAATAAAATTAACAAGCAACAAAGGCTGAGAGGAGGAGGTTACGAGACAGGCAGTAAATGACAACTCCACGAATGTCAAAGACAGCACACTGAGGAATTTGTAAATAGCCATAAATAGTGCCGGATTATTCTCCACACAGTGAGAAAGACACGAGAATTCCAACCAACCTCTAACACATCTAAGCCTCCCTACTTCTTTGCTCAGCATTACTGATTTCCAGGCGCTGGTGCTTTACCTGGGACAGGCTCCATCGTTATGGTGGCCCACTCCACCTCCTTTTAGGAACAGAGAGCTTACTATCCAGCTACTGAAAGAGTTGACAGTCAGCCCTCAGCAGTCCGTCCTCTTCGAGGATTGTGTTGGCTGAAGAGAACTGCTTTGCTCCACTGGGGCAGCCGTATTCGATGTCTGGTTGACAGGGTTCAAAGGCTTATCTCTCTGCTCCAGCTGGGGGCAGCTCTAAAGGCCATCCACATTTCAGAGCTCCTCATGAAGTCATTTGAATCCTTTCTGAGACTACATTGCACTTGCCTTCTCAATCTGTCCACTTCTGCTTCCTTCCCTATCCTCCCACAGGTTTTGATCCCAAGAGTGCTCCTTAATAAAACTCCTGCAATATTAATCTTCTTCTTTGGAAATTAACCCTGCAACAGAAACAAAGACACATAGGTGGGTTATTCAAGGGAGGCTCAGACAGATGCTGGTGACCTACTGAGGCCCATACTCCCATCCTGCTCATGCTAGAAGTGATTCATGGTTCTCTGAGGCCAACCTGGCGAAAGCCACACTAGCAAAAAGCTGTCATCACAGCCCATCCACAAGCAGAAAGCCCAGAGAATATAAGGTGAGGGTGATCCTACCATATCACTTTATCCAGTGTTCTCAGTGTACAGATAAGGAAACTGAAGTCCACAGGAAGTCCACTGATGAGGCAGGACAATATATCCTGCCATTGGTTTTATGTTTGTTCCACGTGTCTTTTGTTTTATGTGGAGTAAGTAGACAATAGTTACTCCTAGAATTAGGGCTTGGGTAGCACTAAGGTCTTCATGCCTTCATCATCAGTAGGAGATTTAGCAAAGGCAGTTCTCCCTACTTCGTATCCCAGGCTGAGTGATGTAGGAACTTAGCTAATTTGCCCCCCTTATTTAAGGTGTATCCTTCAACACACACTGATCTGCTACTTGTTCAACATGTGTGCTCGTATCAACACAGCCATCCCGCCCCTCATCCTTTGCAGCTCTTTTTAGATATGAATGTGGGCAATGACTTGAATTCACATCAGTCTCTTCTCGCTGTAACACTCTTTCCCATTCATTTTCCTGCCCACACATGTTATGAGCAGTTCTTTAGGTTACTTTATACAATTTGTTAAAAGACATTAAGTAAGATAGAGACTGGTCTGGGATAGGATCCAGGGCTTCCAATCCAGAGACTCTGATACCAGTAAATAAATGTACAAACCAAAGGCATAGATATGAATCATTAGTTAGAAAGGGGAGGGTTTTATTATTTTCTTTAGAAAGAAATAATACAATTTTACTTATGCAGCTGGAGACTGAGGGTGGGGCATACTGTAAATAATTTTTAATTCCAGGTTAAAAATTGTAAACTTAATTCAGTATCCAATGGGAGCCAATAAATGTTTCTGAAGATCATGAAAAGCTAGTGGTGGTGTGAAATATTAAACAAAGAAGGGAAATATTAGAAGTGAAAAGTCAGCTAAGGAGACGCGTTTAGGAAAGAAGCCGTGGGACTCGCAGGGAAAACAGGAGAGGAGGTTGTGGAAAGATCGAACTGAAGCAGGTAGAATGGTTAAGTGAAAAGGCTCTGGATTTTGATGGCAAGTAGGTGGGTTTATGACATATGTCCATTACTTTTCTTTTGGTACAAACTTAACATGTAAATCACATTTTCCTGAAGGGAATGGGTATATGTGACCTATTCGTACAGAAGATACTGATATTCTGTAAGTGCTAATTCTAATACTGTGATTTGGAAGGGGGTGGTCGGTCCAGAACACCTCCAGGTATCTCACTTAGGTGGATGGGTTGGTGGAAGTGGCTTTTCCTGAAATGAGGAAACTGAGAAGACCAGTGTCCTTGTCAGCTCAGGCTACTATCACCACATGCCATAGCAGCCTTAACAACAGGCATTCATAACTCACAGTTCTGGAGGTTGGAAAATCTAAGAACAGATTCAAGGATAAAGGTTCAAGCAGACTCATTTCTTGATGAGGTTCTTCCTGCTTGGAGATGGCTGCTGCTTCTTCTTTTTTTTTTTTTTTTATCCTCACCCGAGGACAAAATGCATTTATCTTCAGATAGAGCAGGAGGGAGAGAGGGGGGAAGAGAGAGAGAAACATCAATGTGAGAGAGACACACCGACTGGTTGCCACCCACATGACCCCAACCGGGGCCGGGGACAAACTGCAACCGAGGTACGTGCCCTTAGCGGAAACCGAACCCGGGACTCTCTGGTCCGTGGGCTGACACTCTGACCACTGAGCCAAACCGGCCAGGGCAAGATGGCTGCTTCCTGCTGTGTCCTCACATGGCAGAGTGACAGCTGTGATCACTTTCCTCTTCTCATTAGGACACTGATCCCATCAAGGAGATTCCAACCTCATGATCTCATCTAAATCTAATTATATCCCAACCCACCCCTCCAGATACCATCACACTGAGAGTTAGGGCTTCAATATACGAATTTGTGGGGGACACATATTTTCAGTCCATAACAACTAGGATTTGGAAATTTCAATTCGTCATTGGACAAGTTGGTTTGGAGCACCCAGTGGAAACGCCCAGGTGTTGATTGGATACATGCCAATTAGAGAGACAACATCTGAGTGAGGAAAATTTAGAAGATACCCCATAGAGATAGATGAAACCATGAAAATTGACATCAAGAGAGGACAAGCAGAATAAAAAGATGAGCATCCTGAATACTGAATTTCATGAAACAATCGGGTGATAGTTTCGGAAACAGGATGGGAGGTTGCAAAGAAGAAATATAATGAGCCTTTAGGGAGCCATTAATAGAACAAATAACATGAATCATGAAGATACCCAGAGGTCAGAGGAAGAACACATACAAAGAATGATGTGTAACTGTGTAGGTGTATAGGGTGTGGGGGCTACATACTGCATAGCAAAGTCTCCTAAAGCGCTCTCAGACGGAACACCAGTCCCATGAATCAGCTCCCGGAAAGAAGTCTTATGTGGAAAGATACTTAAGGGATTTCTTCAAGTTCTGACAGATTCTTACAGACCTAGAATAAATCACCTTATTTAGGGCTTTCAGAAATTTAGCAGCAAAGTAAGTTGTTTCACTCAACATTTTAGAAATGTATTTGAATAACAGACTCAGCGACACATTTCCCTACCCAAACGTCTTTAATTAGTGTTCTTCAGGACAGAGTTTGGTGAGTGTTCACATGATCAAATCCCTCCAGAAGACTGAGAGAGACCAAAGCATTGCCAGAGACCTCAAGGAAAATAATTAGAATGAATTGGTAGGAAGGAAAGGAGATTGTAAGTGATAGAATTAATGAGGGACAGAAGCATGGGAGGCAAATCTAAGTTCTTTTTCATGGGAGAAAAAAATGGGGATCATTTGTAGAGATACTATGCTCAAGGGAATTTTTATTTTTTACTTTTCATTTTGGAATAATTATGGACTCATAAGAAGTTATAAAATAATATATGGGAAGGTCTCATATATCATTTGCCCAGTTTCCCCCAATGGTGACATTGTGTATAACTATGTACAATAACAGTATCAGGAAATTGTCATTGGTACAATTCACAGGGCTTATTCAGGTTTCATCAGTTATATATGTGCACTCATTTGTGTGTGTATATAGTTATATACAGTTTTGTGTAGATTTGTGTAACCACCACCATCATAATTAAATCAAGGTAGAGAATTGTTCCATTATCAAAGGCTTCTTCACATTATCCCTTTATAGCAACACCCACCAATCCCCTCACCCCAAACAAAAGGCTTGGCAACTCTAATCTCTTCTCCATCTCCATAATTTTGTTATTGCAGTAATGTTATATAAATGGAATTATACAGTATTTAATGTTTTGAAATTGGCTTTTTTCACTCAATATAATTCCCCTAAGATACATCCAACTTTTTATGTGAATCAGTAGATCATCTTCTTTGTTATTGCTACAAAGTATTTAATGGTATAGGTCAGCGATTTTTAACCTTTTTCATCTCATGACACACATAAACCAATTATTAAAATTCTGTGGCACACCAAAAATTATATGTTTTGCCAATCTGACAAAAAAAGGTATAATTTTGATTGATTTACAAAAAGAAAAAATAGTAGTTACCTATCCTTTTTGCTCCAAAGTGACTTTTTAAAAAAATCAGGTACTTATACTTGTATATAAGGATTTCTGGTACCAAGAATTAACCAATCAGATGTAACCTTATTATGTGATGTGACCAATAAGATGCAACTCTATTATACAATCTATATGTTTATGGTTCAAGGCAGGGCGTTCACCCCAGATGCCTATTGCTGTGTTGGCTGTTGCCATTTTTTTATTTGACAGTCTAAGGAAAAAGTGGTCAGTGTCCCTGACTAAATAGTCAGGTATTGCATATCTTAAAAATCCTTGCACCTGGCCAGGTAGCTTAGTTGGTTAGAGCGTCATCCTGATATGCTAAGGTTGTGGGTTTGACCTCTGTCAGGGCACATGCAAGAATCAACCAGAGAATGTATAAATAAGTGGACCAACAAGTCAATGTCTCTGTCTCTCTCTCCCCACCTCCCTTATTCTGTCTCTCTAAAAATCAATTAAAAAAATAAAGAAATACTTCTAAAAATGAAAAAAATATATATTGCAGCAGACCAGTGTGCCGCTGCACGCCAGTTAAAAATCACTGGTATAGATGTACTACAGTTTGCTTAACCACTCACCTGTTGAAGAACATTTGGGTTACTTATAAGTTTTGCCTATTGTGAATAAAAGCTTCTGTGAACATTTGTGTACAGGTTTGTGTGTGAACATCAGTGTTCATTTCTTGAGGATAATTCCAAAGCGTGATTGCTGAGTTATATAGTTGCATATTTAGTTTTATAGGAAACCACTGAACTGTTCTTCAGAGTGGTAGTACTGCTTTGCATTCCCATCAGCAATGTAGGAGTGATGCAGTTGCTCTTTACTGTTGCCAGAATTAGTTATTTTTTCTGTTTTTTATTTTAATTATTTTGATAGGTTGTAAAGATACCTCATTGTGGTTTTGCTTTGCATTTCCCTAAAAGCTAATGACATTGAGCATCTTCTCATGTACTTATTTGGCATCAATTTATTCTCTTTGGTGAACTAGCTCTTCATGCTTCTTGTACATTTTCTAATTGAATTGTTTTGTTCATTTTTCTTTCTCTTGAGTTTCAAGAATTCTTCCTATAATCTAGAAATTAATCCTTTGCCAGATATGTAGTTTGCAAACATTTTCTCCCAGCCTGCAGCTTGTCTTTTTATTCTCTTATCAGGGTCTTTCACAGAGTAAACTAAAAAATCTTATGAGGTCCAATTTAATGTATTTTTTTTGTTTGCCCTGGCTGGTTTGGCTCAATGTTTAGAGCATAGGCCCCGCAGACTGAAGAGTTGTGGGTTCGATTCTTGGTTAAGGGCATGTACCTGGGTTGCAAATTTGATCCCCGGCCCCAGTCAGGGCGTGTGCAGGAGGCAACCAGTCTATGTATCTCTGTCTCTCTCTTTCTCTTTCTCTCTCTCTCTCCCCTTCCCTCGAGTCTGTCTAAGGATCAGTGGAAAAAATATCATCAGGTGAGGATTGACCCCCAAAAATAAATAATGTATTTTCCTTTTATGGTTCATGCTTTTAGTGTCTAGTCTGAACATTTTTTGTGTAGCCCTAGATCCTGATGATTTTATTGTTTTTCTAAAAGTTTTATAGTTTTACGTTTAAGTTTGTGATATGTTTTCAGTTAATTTTTGTAAAAGTTGCAAGTTTCAGGTCAAGGTGGGTTTTTTTCTCGTGTTTGTTTGTTTTGCCTATGATGTCCAATTGCTCCAGTACTATTCTTTGAAAAGGCTATCTTTTTTGTGCTTTAATCAAAAATCAGTTGGGTTTATTTATATGAGCCTGTACCTGGGGTCTTTGTTCTGTTCCATTGCTCTGGTTCTTTCCCTCTCTGCCAGTACATACCACACTGTCTCCATGACTGTAGCTACACAATAACCTTTAAAATCAGATAGAGTGACTCCTTTATTCTACTTTTTCAAAACTGTTCACCTAGCCCTGGCCGGTTTGGCTCAGCAGTAGAGTGTCGGCCCACGGACCAACAAGTCGCGGGTTCGATTGCGGCCACGGGCACATACCTTGGTTGCAGTCCGTCCCTGGCCCTGGTCGGGGCCGTGTGGGAAGCAATGTGTTCCTCTCGCGTCGATGTTTCTCTCTCTCTCCCTTTCTCTCCCACTCTATCTGAAGATAAATAGAAAAAAAAAAAAAAAAGACTGTTTACCTGTTCTAAGTCCTTTGTCTTTCCATGTAATTTTAGAATAAGTTTGTCTATGTCTACAAAAAAAATCTTGGTGGGATTATGATAGGAATTGCATTAAACCTATAGATCAATATGGGGAAAATTGACATCTTCAGTATGTTGATTCTTCAAGGCAATGCTTTTAAATATTTTCTTTTGAATGGGAAAATTTCAGTAGAATATGGGATTAAAAGGAGGTCTGTGTAATTGGAGCAGGGTCATCGAGGAAACAGAGTCGAGGATGAGGGCTCAGGTGGAAGGGCTCAACTGCAAACCCTAGACCCCAAAACGACATAACCTGGAAGAATGAGAACCCCAGGACACTAACTGACCGGTAGTGAGAGGAAGAAGCTGTACCTCCGACACTGAAGCCAGTCCTCTAGATTCAAAGGGAATCAGGTTAAAAATTGCAGCTCCTGATAGAAATCATGAAGCCTTTCGCTTTAGAAGAAATGAAAATCACTTGAAAGAAAGTTTTTTCTTTTTCATTAATTTATTTTTGTTACAGATGTTTCTCCTTTTTTCCCCATTGACACCCTCCTCCCCATCCCCCCACCCCATCCCCAGCTTTGTTGTCCATGTCCATCAGTTATGCATACATGCGATAAGTTCTGTGGTTTATCTCTTCCCTCCCCGCCCCCCCCTCTTCTGAGGGGTGTCAGTCTATACCCTACTTCCACATCTCTGGGTCTACCCTATTCCTCAGACTGTTATGTTCATTATGTTCCACAAATAAGTGAGATCATGTGATATTTGTCTTTCTCTGCTTGGCTTGTTTCGCTTAGGATAATACTCTTGAGGTCCCTCCATGTCATCTCAAAGGATAAGAGATCTTTCTGAAAGCAAGTTTTGAAATCCACAAAGAGGACCAGCAGGGAATAAAGAAGAGCACAGCTATAAGGACTTTGCATGTCTGCTGATCATCCCTCAGCCACCCAGGGTCCAGAGGCATCTTTGGCTTGGATTTTCCCTGCCCTCTGCTCCCTCCCAGCCTTGCCTGTTTCTGGGGTTCTTCCCTCAGAGGGTGCCTCCAACAGTGCAGCGTAGACTTTGGCTTTCAGACCTTGGTCTCCAAAGAACTCCAGAAACAGCTGGAAGATTTCATGTGGATGGTGATTGTTCACACTTAAACCCATAAAAGAAAATAATAATAAAACTAAAGCGTGGGAGAGGAAGGGTCAGTGAAAATAAACATCTTCTCTGGAAGACATCCCACAGCTGTGTGCCGATGCAGCCCAATGCTGAGGTCTGGGAGCTTCCAAAAGGCATAGCTGCCATTAGGAAGGAGAAAGCAAACTCCTGCCCAAGCTTTTATATATTAAACTCATCACGCACCAACTGTGAGTAGCTGCCACTTGTGCAGAGGACCTGGGGAGAGGACCAAGGGGCTCCCAACACAGCATTGGGAATGACTTTTCCAGAGGACTGGCAGACCTGGCAGAGACCCCCTCTGCCTTCTGGAGAAAATCACCCACTCTGTTTCCATCACAAGTGACTCTCTGGCTAACCTGTCTCCCCTGCAGCAGATCCAGCCAGCAGTCTCTACCCCATAGGTCTCCACCCCTTCAGGGCGACCACAATCCAGACATTAGACAGGATGTTTTTTAGCATTTAGATTTGTTAGAGGAACTCCATTCAAAGATGAGAGGTTACCAAACAACTCTGTGGTTTGGCCTTGGAAGCTGGAATCAGACAATGTGTTGGGAGTTTAGGTCAGGAAGGCTGTACATCTGAGTCATGGTTCTGCCCCTTACTGATGATCTTGGTCAAATCAGATGATGTCTCAATATTCCAATCTTTGAAATGGGGAATGTTTAGCTTGATGCTTTCTTGAGAAAATGGGAGACTCTGAGTATGAACAACATAATAGTGTTTACCCCAGATCATCAAACCCAGCAGGAAGGCTGGTCTTATTGCCACAGTTCAAACCCCCGATATTCAGTCCTCTTTGCCACTCAGTATTATGGAAATGTTCACAGAGGGGCAGACTTATTTCCAATGGATGTTTATTAACCAAGACAGAGAGAGGGACACCTGGTATCTGGCAGGAAACTAGATAAAAATGCTTGCCATTTAAAGTTTGCAAATAAACCTCTGTGGAATAATAACAACTATAATAACAATTATGTTGTTGTCAGTGGGAAGGTGGTACTTCACAATACTTGTCATACCGCCCTAGGCTTTCATTTTCAAAGAAAGATTATCTGAGAGATTTGCCAGTAGTGATTATAATGTACTTAAAAATAAGCCAGCCCCTGCCCCAGTGATTTCATCAACAGCTCCCAGAATATATCTCTGTGCTTCACCTTGAAAAGATAGATGGGATCCAAAGATGAACACCACAGGCTATAATCACCTTCAGTCCCACCCATGCTAACTTGGGGACAGTAGAGCATGCTCAGCATTATTCTGGAAATAGAAATACCCCCACCATGAAAAGGGGGGATAAGTTGAGCTCTGATATTCAGGAAGCCTTAAGAAGAATCCCAAATTTTAGAAGAGGTAAAAATGAAACAGAGCTAGGTGAGCTAGGTACGAGAACTGCCAGACCGAGAAGGTCGAGGAGATGGGAAGTGATGAGGAGTCATGACTGCAAGCTAATGAGCCCCAGTGAGATCTGTAGGCTATGGCTGTGAAAATCTCCTCCTGCAGGAGTGAGTCCCTCAGGTCTTTACCCAGGAAATTGGGGCTCACAGAGTAACGTTATGAGCCTGGTACTGGACCCAGAGCATAAATAGAATTGTCCACTCTCATGTCTCCACCCTCTAAATAGGGCTTCATGACATCAGCCAACTAGGCAATGAGAACAAACACTGTGTTCTCTGTTGGGGATGCAAAGATAACCCTTGTGAATCTGCTACTTCCTTCCAAGGTAAATCAAGCTAAAATTTTGAGGTATACTCTTTAAGACTTACAATGCAGCCTAAAATGTAAAAGAACTCTCCAAGTAATTAAAATTCTTAGGCTTAAATTCCCAGAATTGGAATCACTGGGTCATAAGGCAGTTCCATTTTTAATTTTTTGAGGTAGCCTGTACTGCTTTCCACAGTGGCTGCACTAATCTGCATTCCCACCAACAGTGCACGAGGGTTCTCTTTACTTCACATCCTCGCCAATACTTGTTATTTGTTGATTTGTTAATAGTGGCCATTCTGACAGCTGTGAGTTGATATCTCATTTCTCTTAGAGACATTGAGCATCTTTTCATATGTCTATTGGCCATCTGTATGTCCTCTTTGGAGATGTGTCTATTCAGGTCCTTTGCCCACTTTTTAATTGGATTGTTTGAGTTTTTTCAGTGTTGAGTTTTATAAGTTCTTTATAAATTTTCAATATTAACCCCTTGTATCATACGTATGATTGGTGAATATGTTCACCATTCAGTGGGTTGTCCACTTCTGGGAATATATCCAAAGAAACCCAAAATACGAATTTGAAAGAATATACACATCCCTATGTTCATTGCAGAGTTATTTACAATAGCCAAGATTTGGAAGCAGCCCAAGTGCCCATCAGTAGATTAGTGGATAAAAAAATCTGTGCTACATTTACACAGTGGAATACTACTTGGCCATAAAAAAGAAGGAAATCTTACATTTTCGACAGCATGGATGGACCTAGAGAGTATTATACTAAGTGAAATAAGCCAGTCAGAGAAAGGCAAGTACTATACGATTTCACTTATATGTAGAATTGAATGAATAAAATAAACTAACAAAATAGAAACAGACTTACAGATACAGAGAACAGATAGACAGCTGTCAGAGGGGAGGGAAGTTGAGGGGCTGTGTGAAAAAGGTGAAGAGATTAAGCAAAGGAAAAATACCTCATAGACAGAGACACCAGTATGGTGATTACCAGAGGGAAAAGGGGGTGGGGGAAGGTAAAGGGGGGATAAATGGTGATGGAAGGAGACTTGACTTGGGGTGGTGAACACACAATACAATATAGATGATGTATTATAGAATTGTACACCTGAAACCTATATAATTTTATTAACAATGTCACACCATGCCCTGGCCGGTTTGGCTCAGTGGTTGGAGCGTCAGCCTGTGGGCCAGAGAGTCCCGGGTTCAGTTCCCCAAAAAACAAACAAACAAACAAAAAAACAATGTCACACCAATAAATTCAATAAAAAAAATAAAATTACATGTATTAAAAAAAGAAAAAGAAAATAAAATAATTCTTAGGGTTAAATTTTGGCTTTACAATAACAGAGTGACTTTGGGAAAATAACCTCACCTTCCTATGTTCCAGGTTCCTCCTCTGTAATATGGGGTAATACTGCTACTCCTTAGTGATTTTGTGAAAATTCAGTGAATGAATTAATCTAGGTAAATAGCAAGGAGGCACTCAGTGAACTGTATAGATAAGGTGGTTATCTTTCTCTGTAAGTATGTAAGTGACTCCATTATTTTTAGCCACTTCAAAATATAATATTTTATATTTTATAAAATATAAATGGTTGTTTAGCAAGTCTTATAAAATGGTTGTTTAGCTAGCCTTATATTGCCATTACTTCCATTTTTGTGTTTTTTCAAACTGCTAAAATAATCACTGTCTTACTCATATTTTTATACCTTTACAAAAGTATTTCTGATTAATAGATTCCTTAATGTGTGACATATTTAATATCTATGGTCAGCTTGTCCTCTAACAGTTCTTTGAGTCTTAGTGGGTGAGTGGACATTGTCTAAGTGGACAGAGGCATGTTTGTGGGAGTAGGAACTTCCTTGAGGTGGAGAATCTTCCAGGTTGTAGAAGCAATGTATGTAAAAGGTGGAGATACACAAGAGCAAAGGAAAGCTTCACCCTATGTCTGAATTCTAGAATGAAGAAGATGAGGCAGGCAGCGCTGATGGGCAGGAAAGAGATCAAGAGAGAATGTAAACGTCATGCACTTCCAGGTGCTAAGAACTGATAAGCTCTGAAAAAGTTGTGCCTTGTCAAGTGATATTGGTTCTGTAGTAGCAGCTTTCTAGTAGGGAAGGATTTACCAAAGCACAGAGTACAGAGCACTAGGGTATTAAGGGTGATTGTTCATGGTAGTGTGAGCACATGCCAATAAATGTTATAAGGTGTAGAAGTATAACTTGTTTAGTAATCAATCAGTCCATTCAACAACCTTATTGGTAATTTGTCTTTAATATCTATTAAACCTTGCCCACACCACTTTATGAAATAATAACTACAAAAAAAGTAGGCATCAGGCTGAGAGTCTTCAGGAAGCAATAATATCTAGCAATGTATTGTTTGTCTTCTTTTTATTGTATTTATTTTATTTAAAAACATTTTTAAAAGATTTTTAGAGAGAGAGAGAAACACCGATGTAAGAGAGAAACATCAATCGGCTGCCTCTTACATGCCCCCTACTGGGGATCGTGCCTGCAAACTGGGCATGTGCCCTGACCGGGAATCGAACCAGCGACCTTTTGGTGCACAGGATGACTCCCAGCCAACTGAACCACTCTGGTCAGGGCTATTGTATTTATTTTTACATATCCTTTCACTTGTGGCAATTAATATTGAGTTTCCATGTTTAAGAGAGACATAAATTTCCATTTCAAACAAATTAAAACATGTAAGTCAGTTTTAGTAATGGAATTATGAGAAATGCCTAGCTAAACTGGGGCAAGTGTGGGAAATGGACTTGGCAATAATTAATTAATTTCTCCTGTGTCTGCCAAACCTGATGATTGCATTTTTGGTTTTACTGTTAAAATCATTGAGTATAGCCAATTCTATGCCTTGGTCCAACTCTGATGATTCTAAAAATTAAGTCAGCTTAAAACACATGTGACTCCTGAGCTGGGCATGGAGCTCACTGCATGAAAGTGCTTGTCCTCAAATCCTGTCCTAGCAATGTTCCCATGACGGTGGCCACAGCCTCAGAGGAAGCCAGCCTGAGTTCTCACCATTTTTATTTTAAAATCAATTCCTGGACTAGGAAAAAAATAACTGGAGATGGTTTGATCACTGGTGTCCTGTATCCAGTTTGGAGATCGGTTTACCAAATTCAAAGGGTTTCACCCAGCCTCAATGAAAGGTTGGAAAATTCATGTTTGCCAGTGCCCTTTGGAAAACAAACCCAAGAATAGTTTCGTTGCAAAGACAGCATATTCCCAGCACAGACATGTGGCAGATGCTTGAAACTGGGAGATCAAATCCAAAATTTCAGGAGCACATCGTTTTTGTATTCCACGAGGGAAAAGTAAACCCAGAATTGGCCTGATTCGACTGGTTATTTATTCTTTTCTAAATGCCATAAATGGAACTGCATATTTAGGAATTTTATGTTCACATAGTATTTATAGGTTATCTTGATTCCTTAAGATTTTGAAGAGTTATAGCTCTGTAACTAGGCTTTCCAAGATTTTTTTCCTTTATTTCTTTTAAGTGCCAAATAGGCTGAAATCTATCCTGGGAAACTGGTGAGGGTTAGATATTTTTCAGGTCAGAAGTTAAAAGATTCCTAATACTCACAGACATTCTATGTCTAGGAATGTTTGTTAATTTGAACCTCACCCCACCCCCAACCATGTGTATATTTAATCTCCCAACCAGCTGTCTCCCATAAAAAGATATTTCTGTTTTTAGTTACAAATCTGTTTAGAGATAAAACTCACTCATAAATACACAACCACACGCAAAGATTTTTTTCTGCTGACAGTATAGAAATAACTTCAGATGAAAAATATATTAAAATGTGTGTAGAAATGGAAAAATGCATTTTGCTTCCTTCAACGGAGGCCCCAGTTTTAAAGGTGTTCAAGGGCTTTTCGTGTCTCTGTGCGAACCTCTCTTGAAGAGCACAGCCTTCTATTGCTCCTGTGACTCAGTTCTTCTTTAAAATAGTCAAAACTGTTGGATTGTTCCTAACTGAGGAACTAACTCCTTGCAAAGGCAAGTATTGGTCACGTAAGGAAAAGAAAGTAAGCTAAGAGACAGGTCCTGTGCATTGCCGCACGTGCTGACCATTCCCTGGAAGACCGACTCAACTCCTCTTATTTGCTTGTGGGTTACTTTTCATGGAAAGCAGGCGAGAGCTTGTTTTTTCTTCTTTCTTATATTGCTTTCAAAACCTAGTACTATGTCTGCCATGTAGTATTTGCTCAATGCTGCAGTAAATTGTTTTCTGTTAATTGAATTGTTATAATCTTGTTATTAATATAAGAAAAATATTTGGATAGCATTTCTTTCCCAATGATTTAGAGCTTAGGCCTCCATTTCCCCCACATATTCATAACCCCCTACTCACATATTCATCACCATTTAACTTAGTTAAAAAGAGAACGTTCCCATTTTTTCCTCTCCTGCATTGGCTGTCGCCATGCTCTGCTTCCTGTTGAAGCTTGTTCAGTAAAAGCTGATACAATTTATTGAGACCACATGTTGAACGAGGGTGAGTGAAACCAGATTATTGCCTGCATGTACTTCATCAACCATGTAAAGTAGCTACTCTTATGTCCATTTTACAGATGAGAAAATGGAGGTTTGGGGAACTTAAATTACTCACATTTATAAGATAGGCTCCAGGCCTGTTTGACTCCAGATCATCATGTTTCATGGCTGCAGCCTCCAAACAGAAGAATGGAAGGGGTAACTCCAAGTGAGCCTCTGTATTAAACAGTATGGTGGTCATTATTCTCACTTTTGCTCACTCTGTCCCCACTAAAGTCTGATAGGATTAGTATTAATAACCCCATTTAGAGTTAAGGAAATTTATGTACATTGTCTCACAATGTACATAAATTATCTAAGGACACAGAGCCATTTCATGGATTCATGAGAAACTCAGCATTTTGGGAGATAGTGTCTTTGGTTGAATTTTTATTTAAATAGCCTAAGCACACTGAGAAGCCAGATTTATCATTCCAGGTTATGGAATCATTACATGTTCTTGCCCTAATATTCAAAGACTCAACAAGCCCTGTAGCATTAACCCCGGGTTTTAAATATTTGCATGCAGAGCTTCATGCTGAAAATTCAAATCACCACTTCCTTCCAAAATTGCAGCTGCTGCTTGCTGACCAGAAGGGCACCTTGAGCACTGTCATGGCTGCAGCAGAGATTATACATCCTCCCTCTGCCCCAGTCGAGCCCTGCCTTCCAATCTGCTCGTCTTACAAATGGCAAAACCAAGATGCTGGAGGGACGGGCGTTTGTTTAAAGCTTCCCTCATGATGATTTCTTTATCCACTCAGACATACTAAGCCAGTAAACAGAAAACCTGCTCTTTTCCCCATTTCTTCCCACATCCAATTGATTTTTCCTTAGACTCATTTCCTCAATTTAATGACCGTTCTCCATCCCCACTGTGATTTCTCTGTTCAAGCATGTGCACGCACACATGTATGCATGGCTAGGCAGTAGTTAAGGAAAAATATGTATATTTTTTCTCAAATAATATATAATTATATATTTTATATTTATATTATATCATCATATTTTACATAATATATAATTATATATTATATAATGTGTATACTTATTACATATTGTAAATGTATATTATGTTTTATATATTATATAATTACATATTACATATATACATATTATATGTATATTATACATATGTAAGATTTTAAAATCTAGGTTACTTCAAAAAATACTTGGAAACATCCTGACTGGTGTTTTGTCTACTTTGTCTACGCTATCTTCTCCCGGTCCTTCCCAAGCAGCCAGAGTGAGAGTGCCTCTCATAAACCCGTCTGCTTGTGCCGTCATCTCCATGCCTGTCCTCTCGTGCCGATTCCCTGTGGCTTATGACAGTGAGAAGAACCCGGAATAAGACAGGCCCTTTAATGTGCTTCCAACATCTGCCTGACCTTCTTCTCCGTCACCACTCCTTGAACTCCAAAGGCTGCAGCTACACTGAATCCCTACAGCCCTGGTCCTTCCCTTGACTCTGAAGCTGCACACATTGTCCCCTCCCCTTCAGAGGCAGAGGCAGGTCCCAACTATGTCTCCTGATGCTCAGGGAGTACTTTTCAAGCAATATTAAAAAACAGAGAATCTGTTAAAAAATGCTCTGTGTGGCCCTGGCTGGTTTGGCTCAGCGGTTAGAGCATCGGCCTGCGGTCCAGAGAGACCCGGGTTCGGTTCCCGCTAAGGGCATGTACCTCGGTTGCAGTTTGTCCCCGGCCCTGGTTGGTCATGCGGGTGGCAGCCACTCGATGTGTCCCTTTCACGTGGATGTTTCTCTCTCTCTCTTCCTCTCTCTCCCTCCCACTCTATCTGAACAAAAAAAAAAAAAAAATTCTCTGTGTGTTCATCAGAGTTGGGGGCAGCTGAAGACCATTTGCCTTTTCCAGAGTTAGATGCTGCAAGTGAAAAATGAGCTGACAAACTTAAAACTCTTTGCAGAAACCACTGGGAGAAGAACTGGCAGCTGCGCAAGCCAGGTTAATACCTGAATTACAAGGTGTTCATGATCACCCTTAGTTGCAGGTCTCTGCTGTGAACAAAGGCCTCTGAGGTGGGATCAGGTGGCTGCCTGGCCGTCACCTGACTGAGAGCAATAGGCAGCCTGATTCTTTTAGGCCCCTCATCTACTAGGCCCTGGGGGGATCACTTTTTTCTATTTTAGTGTTTTAAAAAAAGCATCCATTGGGTTTTTCTCAAGGCATTAGAGGGAACAAGAACAAAGGCTGGTAGCCAGGCTTGGCCTGGCTTCAAATCTGCATTGCTTCACAAATGAAAATTCCTGTGACATTACTTTGTGGTAGTATGTCAGGCTTTGGGTTTCTTAAAATAATAGCTGATTAAAATCATGAGTCATGGAAGACAACAAAAATAGCATTTATTGTACTTTATAAGCTGGACATTTTACATACATTTATTTACCCCTAATTTAAAACACATTGAACATTCCAGTTGAGGAAACGGGTAGTTAGAAAGGGTTTACATAATTTACTCAAGGGAATACAGCTGACCGTTGGCACAGGCCGGATTTGAACCCTGTTCGCTATGATCCATGCTCAACCCCCATTCTCCCCGCTGCATGAATCATTGTGCTTCCATTATAGTCTCTATAACAAATTTGGAGCCTGAACGCTTTAGGCTTGCAGATCAGGGAGGTCAGAATGTGAGAGTTAAAAGGATCATAGATGGCACCCATGGAGGGAGGCGGCGGCGGCGGCAGTGGCTGCTCCGGCTGCTGCGCTGGGAGGCGGCGGTGAGCGGCTCCCACGCCCCAGGACCGGCCCCTGCCCCCTGGGACGGAGCTCCGGACAGTCCTGGCTCCGGGCTACGGACTACGGGCAGAGCAGCGCTGAGCACCGGGGGAAGAGCTGAGAATGAAGCGGAAAGCATCAGACAGGAGCTGGGGAAACGTCAGCCAAGGCGAAGGCTCTAGGAAATGGGATTTCCGGAAATAATGCAAAGAGAGCTGTACCATTCATCCTGGGTCCCCGTCTGGGCAGCTCACCGGTGCCGAGCATTGTGCAGTGTCTGGCGAGGAGAGATGGTACAGAGGACTTCTATCCCTGAAGATCCTTACCCTTGAGGAGAGGGGGGACCAAGGAATAGAAAGCCAAGAGGAGAGGCAAGGCAAGATGCTGTTACACACCGAGTACTCTCTGCTCTCCCTCCTCCACACGCAGGATGGTGTGGTTGACCACCACGGGCTCTTCAGGACCGTACCTGTGAGATCGTTGAGGACCCAGAGTCCAGCTGAATGGTTAAGAAGATGAAGAAGCGCATCTGCCTCGTCCTGGACTGCCTCTGTGCACACGACTTCAGCGACAAGACCGCTGACCTAATCAACCTGCAGCACTACGTCATCAAGGACTAGAGGCTCAGCGAGCGGGAGACCGTGGTCATCTTCTAGGACGTGGTGCGCGTGGTGGAAGCCCTGCGCCAGAAGAACATTGTGCACGGAGACCTGAAGCTTGGGAACATGGTGCTCAATAAGAGGACGCATCAGATAATCATCACCAACTTCTGCCTCGGGAAGCATCTCGTGAGCGAAGGGGACCTGCTGAAGGACCAGAGGGGGAGCCCCGCCTACATCAGTCCAGACGTGCTCAGCGGCCGGCCCTACAGGGGCAAGCCGAGCGACACGTGGGCCCTGGGCGTGGTGCTCTTCACCATGCTGTACGGCCAGTTCCCCTTCTAGGACAGCGTCCCGCAGGAGCTCTTCCGCAAGATTAAGGCCGCCGAGTACACCATCCTGGAGGATGGGTGGATTTCTGAGAGCACATGTGTCTCATCCGGAAACTGCTGGTCCTCGACCCCCAGCAGCGCCTGGCCACTGCCGACGTCCTGGAGGCCCTCAGTGCCACCATCGCTTCGTGGCAGTCCCTGTGGTCTCTGAGCGGGCCTTTGCAAGCGGTTCCTGACATCGATGACCAAATGAGCAATGCAGACGGCTCCCAGGAGGCCAAGGTGACAGAGGAGTGCTCCCAGTATGAGTTTGAGAACTACATGCGGCAGCAGCTGCTGCTGGCCAAGGAGAAGAGCTCCCTCCACGAGGCCCGGAGCTGGGTGCCCAAGTGGCAGTTCGGCAGCGCGCCCCTGGTGCGCCGGCTGGGCTAGGACGCGCAGCCCATGAACCCCTTGGACGCCACCATCCTGGCGCAGCGCCGTCTGCGGAAACAGCAGCCTCAGACAGGGGTGGCAGCACCACCCGCACCTCTTCCTGGCCCTCAGCCGACGCCCTGCTGAACTCTCCCCCAGGCTGCCACAGAGATGGCCAAGGACAGCCCAGGTCACACATGGGGTCAGCAGAGGTACCACAAAGCTACCTTTTGGAATGATTGCTTGATGGTTTTTTGTTTGTTTGTTTGTTTGTTATCTGAGAGGCCTAGATAACTAATCTGCTTTTAATCATGAGGTTTTAATCTAAAAAAAAAAGGATCATAGATGTAACCCTGGCTATCTCAGGAGGCCTTGGGCAGTTCACTCAAGGTTCAGGTTTCTCATCTAGGCTGGCTTGTAAAGCATAAGGTTTCACCTTCAATGGAACCCACCCAAACTACCCTCCAGTGACTTGCTAAGGGGTAAAATCTTAAAAACACTAATGTTCAACATTTTTCAAAGGTTTGGCTGAGAGAAATAACATTCTTGGAAGATGGTCTGGAGTATGTAGAGTCCACCTGTTGCTCTGAGAGCTGTCAGTGAACTCTGGATTAAGCCAGACCAGCAGCCAGCAGCAGTGTACCTGTAGAGTATCACATTCTGTCCACCTGTCACCACCATGGCATACTCTGGAAGTCTTCCCCTGGCCCAACCTGGGAACTGAGTGAAGGACAGGAACCAAGACCCTGATTACTGAGTTTACAGCTGGGATGACATCGATGCATGTTTTGTTAGTTTGGGCGGACCAGGATTTTGGGTCACTCTCAACTTCCACCCTGGTTTAAGGACCAGAGATGGTTGTAATAATTCTGAACAACTGATTTCCTTGTTAGTGTATGCAGTCTTATTCCTTTAAAAGCACATGGCTTTCCTCTGTCCTGAGTAGTGTGCTAGGACCTAAGGCTAAATCAATGCAGAAAAACCCCACAAAATACAAGCAAACATGGTTCCCACTCTCTTGGGGTTTGGAGTCTAGAGGAGAAGGACATTAATCCACATATCACACTCATGAATGTTTAATTACCAATTGAGATAAGTGTTGTAGAGGAAAAGAATAGGGTTTGGTGGGAGTATAAAATAAGAAAACCCGATTTAAACTAAGAGCGTCCTTGTGAAATGACACCTGCATTGAGTGGACAGGACAAACAGGTGTTGGAGATGGAGGTGGGGCAGGGCTCATGGACAAGGGTAATGGTGCGAGGAAGCTGTGTGTGCTTGTAGCAGAGGGCTCATGGCTTGTTGAGAACTAGGTGAAGGCCACACTGCTGCAGGAAACTAGAGGCTAAGGAGAGAATGCTATTAAACAGACCTAAAGAGAAAAAAGAGGAGCCAGAGCTACAAGGCCTTATAAATCAAGGGAAATCTTTCATCTTGCTCCCAAGAGCGCATGTTGTAATAGGAAACCGTATGAGCAGTGGTTTCATGGTGTGGTCCAGTGGCATCAGCATCATCTGGAAATTGTGGGAAAAGCCAGTTCTTAGGCCTCACACCAGACCTGCCGAATGAAGCACTCAGGTGGGAGAACCCAGCAATCTGGGTGTTAACAAGCCCTCCAGGAGATTCTAGTAGAGCTGAAGCTGCAGGAAGACTGTTGGGGCGTGGTCAGCAAGATAAAATTAGGAGAAGAACATGCAGACTGAGAGCTCTGGGCAGGCTAGGCAGGCCCTGGGAGCCTCAGGGAGGCATGGCAGAGTAGATGGTAACTTGGATTCATATTTATCTTCATTTTATAGGTGTGCCCTTGTCTCACTTAGTTTCATTGTCTTCACCTACTTCCAATGTATGTTTCCCTTATGTATCGCATTACATTTAAACTTTCCTCAAATCTGTTATGGAACAAGACAGGACACAAATAAAGTGCATACATATTTTTAATTAACAAAGAGAGGTTATGAATTGGTGACCTATCCTCTCCCATCTGAGGTCATTTCAAGAGCAGGTTAATAAGACAGAGGTCACTTACTGGAATTGCAAAAATTTTTCCCCTCCTGAACTCAAATGGCATAACCATGGTACATACCAATGGCCATACAAAGTAAATTATTAAATAAAAGCAAATGACATGAAACTACATTTTCAAAAATAGATTCTTTCCCAGTTTATTTCTCCTCTGGTTCATTTTCATGCAGTGGGCTTTTCCCTTGTTTTTAATCAGAATTCATGACATAAAATGTTTTGAATCCAGCAGATTTTAGAAAGTAAAACAACCAATGGTGGGGAAGGAGATAAGAGGGGCTATGTGAAATGTCATTGAAAGTGGTGCAGGCATGGAGGCAGCACCTTCAAGCTGGCTGTATTGAGGATCCCATCCTACATACTGATACCTGAGCCCTATCTCCAGATTTGCGATTTTGCTGGTATATGGTATGCCTCGGGCATGGGTCTTCTTAACACCCCTCTATCAGGTGGTTCTGATGTTGATCCAAGGTTATGAACAACTGTACTAACTGATATATTGGAAAAAGGCAGGACACAGAAATCTTTGAACACACAATATATTTGGAAATTTAACTTGTAGTTTACAGAATTACCTGCTCAACCAATGGCCTGGCAAATTTAACATTCCAGAAGTGAAGTCTTGAAATCAAAGACATGGTTTCAGTGTTGAGCTATTAAACTGTCCACATCAGAATGTCATGTGGGCCACCCCAGAAATAACTTCTTATACAAAATGGGCTGGGATTTCTCAGGAACGCTTACCTCTAAGTCATCTAGGGGCAGTTATTGAAGACGTAAATATCTTGGACTTACCCTAGACCTACAGAATCAAACTTTCTGGAAACAGAGCCTTCACATATACTCCACCAGAGATTCTCATATACTTTAAAGTCTTAGAACAGTTGCCTCAATCACCTGCTCATTCATTCATTCAACAGTATTTATTAAGCACTCATGTTGTGTTAGGAACTGTGCTTGGTGCTGGACATATAGCCACGGATAGATAGGTTTGGTTCCTGCCTGCACAGATTTTTTGAATCTAGTCTTTTGTCATTTTTCTCCCTCCTTTCCCAATTTCACAGTTTGCATGTAGGTGCACTTGATTTTCCTACTTTCCAGTAGCTTTAGTGTTCTTCATATACTAGTTGGAACCTTAGGTTTAATGGAGTTTCTGCCATGTTAAAAATGTAATTGCATTATTCACTAAATCCTAAGTGATTGGGTCTGTCAAACCCTTATTCACTCCTTTACTTATTCATTCACTTATTTTTTCACTTATTTATTCACTCATTTATCCATCCATCCTTCCATCTCTTCGTCAGTGCCAGCAAATCCTTCATAATAAGATAAAATCATACTTTACTTGATTAATTTCCAGTCAATTAAATCAATGAAATAAATTGGGTTTTCCTTATTGGGAGGTTAGGATGGATCTGCCTGCATAAAATCTATATCTCTTGGATCTCATTACTTGACAATTTGATGATCACATCCCAGAGACAGAAATGCAAAGAACAACGTGCCTGTTTATTTTGTCAAGTGTGTTATTGTGGGCCCCTGATGGGAACATACTGCTGAGAGTATTCTTTTCTGGGAAAACACACGGTTTGCCTGCCGTCTTCAGTGTGATTGACTTGCTCTTGCTTAATGACGATTCCACCATTCCTAACGACCCGTCCCCTGCCCAGCTCCGCTAAGAATGTCAATTTCCTTGAAAACAAGGCTCAGGTTTTATTGCCACTTATGTCTCCTAACTCCTTCCCCTTGATGATATTGGTCCTAATGAGGATTAAACGGTCTGACTCCTGGCAGCGAGGACTGTAAGAACCTTAATGGCGCTACAGCCATTTCGTGCATGTCTTAGTTGCTAATGTTGCCATTTTTTTGATTGAGACTCTTTTGCAAAAGGTAGAATGTGGGGGACTTCCCTGCAATGAGCTTTCCAATGAGAGAAAGAGAGAGCTCAAACATACTTGTACTAGGCTTTTCAGAGTTCACAGAGAACTTTCACAGTCACGATCCAATTCACAACAGCCACTCTGGGAAGGTAGAACAAGGTGAGGGGCAGATGTTTCTCAGATGGCATGTGATTTTTGAAGTTCACATGAGAGAAATGGTAAAACAGACAATCCAGCTCACCTAAATCCAGGCACAGTGCTGTTTACAGCCTGGCCATTCCAAGTGTGGTCCCATGGCCCAGTAGCTGCATCACCTGGGAGCTTGTTGGAAATGCAGAATCTCCTACCCTACTCCAGACCCATGGAGTCAAGATCTGCATGTGAACTGCCATGATTTCCTGGCTAGTGTATGTGAATATATGAGAAGCAATGCATTTTGCATATACTACTGTTTCCTCCTCTCTTGCCCTTGAAATGACCACATCGCTGATTCTCATCCTTGAAAATAAATGGGGTGGCAGAGGGGGAGGGGACTCCACCTATACCTAATCCTTAAGAAATAGTCTACTGTGTGGAAGATTTTTAATAAATAGAGATGTTTTAGAACACTTTACATGTACAGTAATAGAAATTGAGTAAATTATGTTACTTTTGTATTTTTTGCATTATTGCAATGTGTTAAATAAAAGATTTGTAATAACAAGGGGAAATACATATATTTAAAATAATTGAAAAAACTATATAAGTACATATAAAATAAATTTAAATATATATAAATAAATAGGGAAAACATTTTAGGGAAATATGAAATGATTTTAGTTATTGTTCTTTTTAAAATAAAGTTTTTATTTTAGAACAATTTTAAATTTACCCAAGATTTATGAAGATAGTATTCAGAGTTCCTATATATCCCACACCCACTTTCCCTTAATATGAATAGTTTTCATTAGTTTAGTGCCTTTGTGACAATTAACAAAGTAATATTGTTATATTACTATTAACTAAAATCTGTATTTTATTTTGATTTTCTTATTTTTTTACCCAGTGTCTTTTATTGTCCCAGAGTCACTAAGGATGCCATAATATATCTAGTTGTTATTTCTCCTTAGGCTCCTCTTGGCTGCAACAGTTTCTTAGAATTTTCTTGTTTCTGATGATCTTAACATTTTTGAAAAGTACGGTTCAGATGCTTTCTAGAATGTCCCTCAATTGAGAATTGTCTGATGTTTTTCTCATGATCAGACTGAAGTTATGTACCTGAAAGACGAAGACTAGAGAGGTAAAGTACCATTTTCATGTCACATCACATCAAGACCACATGGTCTCGGGATGACTTATCACTGATGTTCACTTTAGTGACCTGGCTGAGACAGTTTCCTCGATTGTAAAATTACTCATGTCCTCCTTTGCATAACATAGTCTTTGGATGGCAGCCGCTGTGCACAGCCCACTGTACAGGGGTGGGGGGTTCTGCTCCAGGTCCTCATGTGTGAACTATCTACACAAACAATCTGGAATGCTTTTGCACAAGAGATTTGTCTATTTTGCCACACTTATTTCATTATTCAGTCATTTATTTGTATCACTATGGACCCGTTGTTGTTTACTTCCTCCTAAGAATATAAATCCAATACTCCTTTATTTTGTTGCTCTAATTGTTCAGCTTTGGTCATTGGAAGCTGTTTCAGTTGGCCCCCGTGCCCCTTTGACATATCCCATGATTTATATTTATTTTTAGCTCTGCCTTACTTTCTGGTACTACAAGATGGCCCAGGCTCACCTTGTGTATTTTCTGCCCCAGTCCTAGAATAATCCATTTACCAGGGAGTCCTTGTTTCTTTCATTGGTGAATGGTATTAGAAACCAAGATCAGGGAGCTAGGTAAGCTCATTATCACAGGATGGCGTTGCTTCTCAGTTGTCAGAACATTCTCCCTTGCTTTTCAACACCTGATCTCTACACAGTTAGAGTAATCTTTGCAAAATGTCAGATCATACCACTCCCCTACTTCAACCCCTCTAGTAGCTTCCCCTTTTACTTAAAGGAAAAGCTAAAGCTGAAACATGGCCTAGTGTTCTACAGAACCTTGCCCCATGAACCCTTTGAAATTACCTCCTACTATTCTTCCTTATGTCCACCTCACCCCATGTTGTCCCTTGGCCATGTTAAGTGAGCCCTTACATTTGGTATTTCCTTTTTCCAGGAACACTCTTCTCCCATTCATCCACTTAGCTCATTCCTTTATTTCTTTTAGGACTGTTCTCAAGTATCCTCTTAATATGGAAGCTTTCTATCAACACTGTGTGTAAAATAGTGACCACCACTGTTCCTACTGCCAGCCTAGCATGGCTTTCCAAATTTCCCTGGTGTAACATGTTCCACAGCACTGATCACCATTGGACACACTGCACGTTTCTGTCTTTATGGTACAGTGAGGTCAAGGAGACTGTCTGTTTTAGTAACTGCTGAGTCCTCAGAGTCTGGCATATAGTAGACACTCAATGTATGTATATTTTTAATCACTATATGAGTGAATGGATGAATGCAGTTGTAAGTGAATTAGTGTATGAATGCATGAGTGGTTTCCTCCACCTGGTTTACTGCTTGATGGACAGTGCTTCTGTCTTACTCATTTCTGTAACTGATAACCTATTGAAGACAGTAATGACTGTTTGCTGAATGTCACATAGCAAGTCACCCAAACAGGGTCAAAAAACAAAAACAAAAACAAAATACTCTCATTGTCTTCTGACCTAAGGCCCAGGGAGTAACTTTCTACATAAAAAAAGAAAAAAAAAAAAGAAAAAAAAAGTGGGTTGCTTTAGAGTCTTAATATTGGAGGTACTGGCCAGATGTTCACACAAGGTGTCTCTGGACTATAGACCTGATATAATCTTTATGACTCAGGGTCTTAACTCAGCATTATGAGTTCAGAAACAATGTCAGAGCACTCAAAATAAGTGGCCACTTGGGACTGACTCACAGTGACCCAAATCACAAGAGCTCAATGTAGAACTCAGAAGCCAACATATAAATTGACAATTATATGTTTGCAAGTGATACCTTGCAAGTGATCAGAAAATATATATGTGTAATTCTAAGTAATCCACATCAGACTCTTTAATAATTCCATTGTGGATAGCAATTAGAGCAAAAACCAGTGAGCTATATTGAGAAATGTATTCTCTGGTAGTAGAGATACCTCTTGAACTCTCCCTAGTGTCCAGAATGTGGGTATGTGCTGTATTTAGTATCTCTTTCCCTGGAGAGTTCTGAGTCAACTGATAAAATGTTGTTCCATTATTCCCCTTGGATGCAGAAATCCCCTCTTTTTAAAACAACGTACTCTTTCGTTGGATTTAATAATACCATTGACCAGGCTACAGGATTTTTTACATCCTGCCAAGCCTTGACTGAATTTCTAAGCACATCTGTTCTCGCCTTTGAATTGGGATAAATCTAGACCATAAAGAAAACTGCTTCAGATGACTGATCTCATGAATTTTTTAAGTTGACCTCTCAAAGGACAACTCAGCCTCCTCCTTTAGGATCCTGATCCTTGACCACACATTGCTTAGTTACCTTGAGTCTTTCCCTGAATTCATATTTTCTTATAATGTCTGTCATCTGACCCAATTATATTTCAGTTCATGGATAGTTCTAGATAATATGACCATTTTAATATGCTCATTAACCACCATAGTGATTTCAAGACCATGTTCTGGGTCCCTACTCAATGTCAAGGTATATACTCATGCCCTTTAGAATCTAACACATATGGTCACAATAGATTATGCCCTTTAAAGGGATAAGGCAAAAATCGACAGACAGAAATAACTTAAATGCTAGCCCTGAAACAGACCTCACTTTCTTTGGTAAATTACTTTTCCTGGATAAATCCAGTATTTCTTTTGGACCTTTGACAATAATAGTGCATTGCACTTGGATGACACTTTGAATCAATTTATTGAACTGTTTCTGCCTTCCTTAACTTACTTTATCCCCAGAAGGAAAACTGTGATCTATATATGACTAGTGAAAAACATTATGGTATAGTAGGAAACAGAACATTGGAGTCAATAAGACCTGGGGGTACACATATTGTATTGCCTTTTACTGATTGTATGATCTCACTTAAGTAAATTAGACCTCCTAAATCTTAGTTTTCTCACTTTCGGAATGGAACACAAAGACATCTCCTTCACAGATTTGTTGGAAGGTCAAGGGAGATAATGTATAATGTACCTGGCCCCATGCCTGGTCCCCAGTGGATTTCCTATATGCTATTTTTCTCTTCTCATCCCCCTGTTTAGTGTAGCAGAGGGTGTCTCCCCAGGTAGGAATCCATGATTGCAGAATCAAGTTTACAATTGCATTCCCACAGCACCCCACAGCCCTTCACTTGCATCTGCCCCACGGCGCTCCCTGAATTCTCCCACCCTTAGAGTTAGCTTCTTACCTGTCTTTCTCATGAGACTACCTCTACCCCCAACCCTTAGACTGGGAAACAGCTTTTCACTTCTCCCTCTCCAACAGCCCACAGTGTAATACTTGGAATAGTGCAGGTGTTAATAAAGGCTAATCAAATGGGACCAGATTGATCAGCTGTTTTCATTGGTTTTCAGACTCAGTCAGTTTTTCAGTCCTCTCTGGCCATTATCAATTTGTCAGCATCTCTGTCTAATGGGTTTCTCATTCACAAACTTCTCCAGAATCCAGGAACTATGAGTTATCTCATTTTATCTTTACTCCAACCCTGAGAGGGAGATGTTATTACTGTCCCTGATTTTCAGATGAGGAACAAACTCCAAGATGTTTAAAAAGCCTTACCCCTGTCCGAGTCATTCATTTATAGTAGAACTGGGATCAAGCCTACTCAACCTAACCCCTGTAGGGGAGGAAAAATAATTAACCCTTTCCCTTCTAGGTTCGTGGCTGAGACCCTGTAATAAAAAGACAGTTTAACAGGAGAAAATAAACAGAAGTTTAAAAACTTGTATTCCTCTTGCATACATGGGAGATACGCAAAGGAAACTGAGCCACTGTCTGAGATTGGCCTTCCATGCCTTCTCTGGCTGAAGATAAGAGAAAAATGTTGGGGAGAGGGAGGCCTATTATGGACACTTACCAGGAGAAGCTGGGTGAACAAAGGGAGGGTTGTTTTGCAGATCTAAGCTCTCGCCTTCTTCACCAATAAGAGCCTCTAGAGATTCAGTCATCCTCCTCTTCCTGGTGCAGGAATATACTGCAAATGGATATTTCCCTTAGACGTGTAAGTGTCTCTGACAAAAGGGTAACTTCTACTCAGTTTCCAGAGCTTCCCTTGTGTCTGATGTTTCTTAAGAACAACCAGCTCAATATAATCTTTATACCAAAGAGGCATATTTGGGGATGGCAAATTTGGCTCCCTTTCACCCCCACACCTAACAGTTCATACAGTGGGATACCATTGAAGAAAGGCTAACATTTACTAAGTACTTACATCTTTTTTAATCCTCACCCAAGAATATGTTTTTATTGATTTTAGAGAGAGAGGAAGGGGGAGAGAGACAGAGAGAAACATTGAGGTGAGAGAGAAACATTGATCAGTTGCCTCCTGTACATGCTCCAAATGGGGATCGAACCTGCAACCTAGGTATGTGCCCTGACTGGGAATCGAACCTGCAATCTTTAGGTATACAGGATGACACTCCAATCAACTGAGCCACCCGGCCAGGGCAAGTACCTACATTTGCCCCACACTGCACTCGGTTACACATGTGCATTATCTTATCTGATTCACTTGATTTTAAGGTTCTCACAGGGCAGAGATCTTGTTCTCTGTTGTATCTCCACCACCTAACACATTGCCAGACGCAGAGTAGCTGCCAGTATATATGTGTAGAATGAGTAAAACACTATTCACCTTCTCTCTGACACAGATGCCGTTTTTATCTCCATTTTACAACTATGGGATAAATAATTGGAAACTGAGAAAGGTTAGTAACATATCCATAGCCACATAATAAGTAGCAGACCTAGTCTTTTAAAAGAAGTCTGTTTGACCAAGCACTTAAGCCTCCATTATCCTGCCTAAAGAAACACAGGTAAATATTTATGAGGAAAAAAATTAAAATAGGTGGCATTACCATTCTCCATCAGCTCTGAATATGGTTACAAATTCTTTAGCATGCAAAAGAAATAATGGGTCATAGAACACTTCTCAGCCCTGGCCCCTCACCTTTCTTTGTTTGTATATTGCTGCTTTGAAAATCATTAAGCCTGTGACTGTTCATGGGGTAATTCTGAGCATATGACAATTGCCTCTGAGTCAAAGCTCTATCCCAACAGTTTAAATATAACAATGGTAGGTCCTTCTCAAAGGGTACATTTTCCCTCACAGCTGCCAGCAGCTGCTTTCTATACAAACCTAAAAATAATGATCTTTCCATTATGGTAGCACTAGTATTGTTGCTTTCCCTCTTAGCTTAGATTAGTGCTTAAATAATACACCCGAGTCTCCAGGGGTTTAAGCTTGGCGGCGAAACTTTTCCTGAGGCCAAATAGTGGCTTTAGCTCTGAGCATGAGGCGTCTACTGCAGCCTCCTGCAGCGCCTGGGGCAGAATTACAGTCCCCAGATTGGCTCCAACATCATTGTTTATGGGCCACGAAAGGTCACTGATAAAGTCCTTGTAGACAACCCCAGCACACTTTGCAGTGGCCGCCACTCTCCGCTATCTATCTGCTCCACTCATTATAACAAGGTGCAAAGTGACCTGTCCTCATTTGGCAAGGCTGCAAAGGAAGCCTCCACTCAAATGCTTGAATGCAGGACTTATCTTTAAAGGTAACAGGTACATTGGTGCTTTTTTCAAAAGCATGAGAGCAACACCGTTGTTCTAGTGCCGTCTGACTTTTGATGGGGGAATGGGACATGGTGACCTGGGGAGCACATCAAGCTGCGATGGACCGCGGAGTGAGTGGAAGGGGAAGAAGTGGAGAGGAGTGTAGGGCAACGGAGCGCTGGCGAGGCAAGAGCGGAAGGCCATAGTGTGAGGGTAGGAGGAAGATATTTTAATAATCTAGAAAGTTGTCTCCAAGTGATTTTGTCACATAACATTCAGGTCCTGGGATCCGAGAGTTAATATAGAGTCATGATTGAAAGGGTTAGTAATGTTTTAAAGGGTAAAGGTAAAAGCTTGCAAAAGGCAGAAACTGTGAAAAATGCGTTGCTTGCATGACCTTTGCTCAGCCTTCTGTTGAGCACGGATTATCCAGATTATCCACAAGACCATGAATCACCCAGCAGATGCAGAATGAGATACCAGACCAGTCCAACTGCAAAGTGGACAATGGGCCAGGCAGAGTAGGTCAGCAGGAACTGCTGGAAGCCAGAAGTAGAGTATATAACCTACACCCCAATTGTTATTCGAGGCTGACCCCTTTTTGGCTCAGCCCGCCTGTACCCAGGAGCATGCAATAAAATCGTTTTGCTCCACACTGGCCTTGTGTTGTGGATGTGATCTCCCACCAGCTCCGATCTTCTTTTTGGTGCTGAAACCCAGGAGGTCTGTGAGGATCCCACATAGGGGGCAACCACGGGCCCCCGGAGTCCTCCGGGCCTCCTGTCAGACCTGGATCGATCACATCCTCAGCCGAATACCGGACCTCCAAACTTTCCTGCCGATCCAGCATCAATACCGGACACTAATTCTCTTGGCTGTCCTGTTATCCCCCATCCTAGACATAAGAGAGCCAGGTCTCTTGGTCACATCTGTGTGATCGTCCCTCCCTTAATCCAGCGCTGGTCGGGACATGCTCCTCGGGAACCAGTTTCCCTCCGCTCACCATATATCTAGGGAGGCCTGATATAGGTGAGTTGCACGTCTCTCTACTCTAGGGGAGAAGCAGGGACGCCTTCTTCTTCCTCTAGTGTATCCATCAGCCCACTAGGCCACGACATCTCACACCGCAACACGGGAAACGCTCAATCTTCCATCCCTCATGCAATACCCCTAGGATGTCTCCTAAAAAATCTACAGAACTTAGGGCTCACTCAGGGCTTACGCTCCAAACAACTCATGTTTTACTGCAACGCCGCGTGGCCTCAGTACAAATTAGACAATGGGTCACAATAGCCTGAGAACAGCATTTTCGACATTCTCACCGACAGAGACAGTTTCTGTCAAAGGCAAGGAAAGTGTCTGAGGTTCCTTACATCTGGGCCCCTTTGCACTCAGATCACACCCCTCTTTATGCGACTCTTGCTCTCCCTGCCAAATCTTCCTGCTGCACTCTACTCCTCCCAAACTCCCTCTGAAGACGAGGCGCTAACTTCTCCTGTTTCCTCCTTTGACCCAGCCAATCTCCCTCCACCACCTCCTCCCTCAGCCCCCCAGCAGGGCCTCCTCCTCCAGCCCCTCCTGTGGGCCCCCACCCTACCCTGAACCTCCTACTTGGCTCCACCTCCCTCACACACGCGATCGGGAACCATCTTTGGTCCCTATCCGTCCCCGACCTCGGCCCCCGTTTCAGAATGCCCCGAGGGAAGCAGCAGGAGCTGAAGGGACTGTCAGAGTTCATGTCCCCTTCTCTCGCTCAGATGTGTCCCGAATAAATAAAAGACTAGGATCCTTCACTGAGGATCCCACCAATTATACCCAGGGATTCGAGTACCTTACCCAGTCCTGTGATCTAACTTGGAATGATATTCATGCTATTCTCTCTTCCACCCTTAATCCGGAAGATAAAAATCGAGTCTGGGTTAATGCCCAGGGCCATGCCGACAATCTGAGGCGACAGGCCCCCACTAACCCAGCAGGGGCTGAAGCAGTCCCCTAGCCAGGACCCCGGGTGGAATTATCAGGACAATGGGGCGGGTAGGAAAGCCAGGGACCATACTGTAATATGTCTCATTGAGGGACTTAAAAATGCCTCACACAAGGCAGTTAACTATGAAAAACTGTCTGACATAATCCAGGAAAGGAATGAAAACCCTGCAGCCTTTCTATCCCGCCTTACACAGGCCATGAGAAGATACACTAACTTAGATCCCACTAGCCCAGACAGGACTGTCATTTTAAACCTGAGATTCATCACCCGGCTGGTGTGACTCAGTGGTTGAGCGTCGACCCATGCACTAAGAGGTCGCCAGTTCGATTCCTGGTCAGGGCACATGCCCAGGTTGTGGGCCCAATCCCCAGTGGGGGGCATGCAGGAGGCGGCCAATCGATATTCTCTCTCATCGATGTTTCTATCACCCTCTCCCTTCCTCTTTCTCTAAAATCAATAAAGAAAAAAAATTTTTTTTTTTAAACAAAAAACCTGAGATTTATCTCTCAGTCAGCCCCAGACATTAGGAGAAAGTTACAAAAACTCGAAGATGGCCCTCAAACCCCTCAAGGGGAACTTCTAAATCTAGCCTTTAAGGTTTTCAATAATCACGATGAAGAGGCTAAACAGCAAAGAATAGCAGAATTCCAAATGCTTGCCTCTCCATCAGAGGCCCCACTAAACAAAGGGGTCAGCAAACCCCCTTCAGGGGACAGAAGAAGGCACCCAACAGAATCAGCAGAGCGGACCCCCAGGTCCCTGCTTCAAATGCAATCAGACTGGCCATTGGGCAAGTCAATGCCCCAATCCTCAACCACCTCCTATGCCACGTCCTCACTGTGGAGGGCCCCACTGGAAGTCGGACTGCGGACAGACTGCGCAGAGTCAGTCCTCATCCCTTCCTCGGGCTGGCAGAACGGGCAATCCAGGCCTTGATCTGATTGGCCTCAAGGCTGAAGACTGAAGGTGCCCAGGAACAGATGCCCCGACCGTCATCTCAAACTCCGAACCTCGGGTAACTCTGACGGTAGCAGGTAGGCCAATTTCATTTTTAATTGATACCGGGGCAACCTACTCTGCCTTCCCCGAGTACATGGGACCTCTTCGATGCTCTGGGGTTTCAGCTGTGGGAATTAAGGGCCAAATATCACAACCCAGGGCAACCAGACACTCACTTGTTCTTTAGGCCCCTATATCTTTCTCCACTCTTTTTTAGTGTTACCAGCCTGCCCCACCCCCTTGTTAGGGCGGGACATTCTATCTAAACTCCATGCTGCTTTAACCTTTACTCCTCCCCCCACCAACCACTCTCATTCTTTACTTTGCCTCCTCCAAGAATCTGCTTCCTCTCCTAGCATAAGCCCCTACCACTACCTCCAGAACAAGTTAACTCCACAGTGTGGGACACATCCCTCCCCTCTGTAGCTAAGCACCATACGCCAATCAAGCTATCTCTTGAAGATCCCTCATTTTTCCTGTCCCAGAAACAGTACCCTATCCCCCCCAGAAGCCCAAAAAGAACTGAAACCTGTCTTAACTTGACTCCTAAAGAAAAATTTACTCCACCCTACCAATTCCCCCTATAATACTCCCATTTTGCCTGTACGCAAGCCTGACGGATCTTACCGCCTAGTACAGGACCTCTGCATCATAAATCAGGCCATACACCCATCACCCAGTTGCTCCTAACCCATACACCCTTCTCTCCCAAATCCTGGCTATCACACAGTTCTTTACGGTCCTAGACCTTAAAGATGCCTTTTTACTGTTCCCTTACATCCAGATTCTCAAAACCTTTTTGCTTTCACCTAGACTGACCCTGACACTGGGCAGTCCCAACAGCTAACCTGGACCATTCTCCCTCAAGGATTTCAGGACAGTCCCCACCTCTTTGGGCAGGCCATAGCCAGTGACTTGGGGCAGTTAGACAGAAAAGGGTCCACTCTTCTTCAGTATATAGATGACCTTCTCCTTTGTAGTCCCACCAGAGAGGATTCTGAAAATCATACCGCTTGTTTATTGAATTTCCTTGCAGACAAAGGGTACCAGGTTTCCCCTAAAAAAGCTCAACTTACAACTCTTCGAGTAACCTACTTAGGACTCACGCTTACTCCCCATTTCAGAGGGACCCCTGCAGGCCGAATCTCCCTCATCTCTGAAACCCCAGTCCCGGAGACTAAACAAAAGCATCTATCCTTTTTAGGCTTAGCGGGTTACGTCAGCCTGTGGATTCCTAAAGGCTTCCTAATTTCGCACTTTTAGCTGAACTTCTCTGTCAGGCCACCAAAGGGAGTCTTGATGAACCCTTAAATCCTGTCACTCCCATTAAGGCTCCTTTTCAGAAATTATAGCAAGCCCTCACCCAGGCTCCTGCCCTCACTCTGCCAGACTTAACCAAGCCATTTATTTTGTACATAGATGAAAGGCAAGGAGTGGCAGTCAGACTTGAAGCAGTATAGAAGCAGCCTTGCCTAAACTGACCTGGCTACTCCCCTTCATAGGGCCCCTAGTATTAGCCTTCTAATTATTGCTTTTCGGACCCTGCTTTTTGCACCTGATTACTAGGTTTGTACAAAATCGACTGTAAAATTTTAGTCAACCAGATAGTTGGACAATTTGTTCTAGCACAGGTAAAAGGAACCTATTGCCCCATTCCCCAAGAAGTTATCTAACAAGTTCTTTTTAGGAGTCCACAACGACCCCACACCTGCATGAAGTAGACAAAGAGAAACGTTGCCCCTTTTTCCTTTTTATCATCATTATAAGATGGGAATGAAAGGGTTAGTAACATTTTAAAAGGTAAAGGTAAAAGCTTGTAAAAGGTGGAAACTGAAAAATGCATTGCTTGCATGACTTTTGCTCAGCCTTCTGTTGAGTACGGGTTATTGGATTATCCGCAAAACAATGAATCAACCAGCAGATGCAGGATGTGATACCAGACCAGTCCACAAGTGGACTGCAAAGTGGAGGCCAGGCAGAGTACGTCAGCAGAAACTGCTAGAAGCTAGAAGTAGAGTATATAACCTACACCCCAACTGTTATTCGGCCTTTTTGGGCTCAGCCCGCCTGCACCCAGGCACATGCAATAAAATCGTTTTGCTCCACATTGGCCTTGTGTTGTGGAGGTGATCTCCTGCTGGCTCAGACCTTCTAATAGTGATTTTTTTTCTTGCAAAAATTACAGGGGAAAATAGTAAATTTATTTTCTTGTTTTACCCTTTTTTTCCCCCTTCAATATTGCATCTGCTATCGTATATCCTCTGACAAGTACTGTTATTGTGTTGTTACACATTTAGGAAGGAACTGCTGGAAATTTTGTCAATGTGGGGCTTACAGTCTGCAAGTGAATCTTGACTTTGATGGTCATTTAAGGTTCACTTGGCCTAACTCCCTGTCTGTGATAGTCTTTGGAGGAATTCTTTAATTCAAGACTACACGGAGATGATGGGATTAGCTGAAAATGATTGAACTACACTCTGGAATGAGAACCAGACACTATATAAATGCACTGTTAACTGAAGCATAATTACATACAACATGCTTACAGATGACATCCTAGGGGTTTCTAATACTAATTTCTAAGCCCTCTTTACCATGGAAATGCTTAAAAGAGAAATCTGAAGATTGGTGTTCATAGGTTGTCTATCTACCGAGGATTCCCTTCCATATGTTCCGGGTGGATCTCAGCCCATGTTAGCTGGTGCTGCAGTGGTTGACTTGTTCCATCAGACTTTATTTTCAAGCCCTATTTTAGAGCTCATTTAAAACCCCTCTGTCTATTACATTGCTAAGGGGACTTGGTTTCCCTCTCATGTGCTCTGCAGATGAGATTGCCACCATTGTCATCTTGGAAAATGTCTGTCCTCAGATCCCTCAACCTTAAGGCTTTCTTTCTCCCATTGGAGAACTCTGGTCTCTGGGTTCTTCTTCCAGCGTCATAAAGAGTAATTTTAAAGTTGGAGCCAAGCTGGACACATATATGGACACATGAGATTTCTTTTGACACATTAAAAAAACAACAACTACAACCTCTAAAGATGTTCTTGTTTAAATATTCCACAGACCATTGTCCTATGAGCTCCTATAAATATCCAAATAAATGCACAGTAAGGAAACAAATATTAATGTAAAGATTCAGAAACTGTTAATAAGGCTTATTTTAGTATCCTTTTTTTTTTTTTCAATTTAATGAATGCATTGTAGGCAAAGAGCACAACTGTGTTTTTGTTTTTGATATTTTTTCCCTGCTGAGACTAGTCTTGGTTTATGTGAGGACATAACTATGGCAATATGTCTTGATGTTCTACAAAGACTGCCAAGAGTTCCAGATTTTCTACCTCTGAACAGCTTGGAGAATTGTAGATTTATAGACTTGTGCTCTATTTTATTTGAATTCTCTTCCTGGGTGTCCTCTTTACTTGTTGAAAGACCTGAAATAAACTCTTTGTTCTCTGTAAACTTTAGCTTTCTAATCTTTACAATGGGAGGGGAAAGCTGGAAGGTACACACCCAATTATCTCAGCCGAGTCTCTGTAATATAAGCTGCTGCTTGGATTGTTGCCATCACTCCTATTATTATTATTACTAATATGACTACCATTATCACCACTGTTGCTGCTGCTACTGTTTCTACTACAACCACCACTACGGCTACCTCATATTTGCATAAAGTTTTCATTTATGAAGAGTTTTCCTGTATATTTTCTGGTTTAAAACTGCAAATCAGATGCAACATGAATCCTAGAGGAGGAGCTGAGCTGTTTCATAAATAAAACACCCTATTTATTCTCTTATTAGCAACATTTTTAGTCCTCAATCGGCCACCACCTCAAGAAGCTGTCCTTTCACTGAGTCAGCCCCTGCACTTCTACAGCCTGATGCATCTTGAATAAAAGGTTAATTTGATTCTATTGGATTCCTGCATGACCAACCGTGAGAGAATTGACTCAAAATTCTCAACTACTGCCGCTTCACAAAGTATTATATTATTTAAAACTTTTAGTGTTTTCCCAAATTCAAATATTTTTACTTGGAAATTGTTATATTTGAATATTTCCTCTGAGGGACAGATATGATTGATGTTATTTGCCCTCTTGAGTCTTAATGGAAGTTTTCCCATAAGCCCCCCATTCATCAGAGAGAGATGACAGGCTGAGCAGCCAGATTTCTGGTTGCTGTGTTTCCCACGGTAGCCAGTACTCCCATTAAAAAGTATGTTGAGATCCAGATTTATCGTAAGTAAGTCTCTTGTATATTAGGTGTGTTATTTAGGATCATATAATCATTTATCACTCGAGTTGATTTATTGTTTTTTATTTCACCCATAGTACTTCTGAAATCATTAAATAAACATCAATAAGAATAATAAACATGTTTTTTTCAGTTCTGAAACAGGGATGCCTTTGTCTCATAAAGTCACAGGCGTATTTCTTAGCCTTATAGATGCCCAGGGATGACATGGTCGTGGCACCTAACCCTGGCTCAAAGGAGCACACTTTTCTAAAGTCCAGAACCTTTTTTCCCAATGCCGGATTTACACTACATTTCTCTGATTTCATCTCCCTTCCAATGCACACCAATCCCAGTTTTGTGCCAAGAAGTTGGACCAGTCCTGAGACGACAATTAGGAGAGGTCAAGGCAGCCTTCATTTATAACCTGGAGATCTCAGTCCTCAGCAATCTTATCTTCTTATTGTGTCGTAATTAATTCATGAATCTGTGATGTACAGTACAAGTGCTGGCCCGTGAGTACTGAAACACTGTCAGGTGCATTCTGGCATCCCTGCTATCCTGCCCTCAAGGACAATGGTGCTTGAATCTTTTTGTTCTATGGGCTTCCAGCTAGCCAGCATCCGTTGAACAAACAAGTATTTGAGTTGGATAATTTCTACCTATCAAACAGGAAAAGGAAAGACAAACTATTCTAAGACAAAAGAAAATGGCAATAATTTGTGGTGGTTCTTTCAACGATTAGGAAATGGAAGAAATGAAACAGTTATACCAGATCTTGACCTGAAGTCAATAGGACAAAGCAATACTTGTCTGGACAAGTTAGCCTGTGACCTTGGCTCATAGAGGTAAGAGCCTGGTGTAGTTTGTACCAACTTCACAAAATCTCTCCTTTATGCCACCACAGAAATCACTGTGTCACTGAATCGTTGTGAGAAGCGCAAATTGCCAACCGCAGTGGATGTCACATTGAAAATGCTGGGAATGTGGCCCTGTACAACGACCATATTTCGGTTTGGCTGAGGACTGTGATCACTGCAGATGGAAGCAGCACTTCTTCCTCTTTCTTGAGGAAGATGGCATGGTCCTGAATGGCATTTGACCCATCAAGTTTTTAAATCATGTACAAGGGAGGTTATGCAAGAAGCCTCCCCTGATGGCCCGTGGTGGGCTGGGGGGGCAGTAAGTGAGACCACGCTGCGGCTGGGAGCCCTGATCCTGGCAGGCTGTGCAGAGTTTGACAGCTTTTCAGAGATGGAACATCTGAACTTTGTGTGAACACCTGGAGTTGTCTCTGTTCTGTGTCACAGGGAGAAAACTCATACACACTGTTTCCTCACATGTTAGCAAAACACTTTAATCTCATAAGGTGACACAGCTCAACTGAGGGCTACCCAGGACTTCACCTGTGAAGATGGGCATGAGACAGACTTGGACGGGATTATAAATAGATGTTCCCAAGACCCTGCAGTGCACCGATGGCAGATTTAGCTTTGAAGAGGGACACTGAGACTCCAGATCTAGTGCTTGTGGTCCAGGGTTCATCTGCTTGGTTTCCCATGATGGAGCCATACTCTTTCTAATAGGCTCTGTCTGCATCGTTTCTCTGCCCAGTGAGCACTGCATTCCTGGCCCCCAGTGGTACTTTCCTTATCTCAGGCAATGATCACAAGGATCAGTCTCTCTCACACACTTCTCTCTTTTTAAATTTACTTTATTATTATTATTATTATTTTTATTTTTAATCCTCACTTGAGGACATGCTTATTGATATATTTTTTAGAGATTATTGACATATTTTTTAGAGAGACTAGAAGGGAGAAGAGAGAGAGAGAGGAAACATTGATGTGAGAGAGAAATATCAATCGCTGCCTTCCCTCACACCCCGACCAGGGACTGAACCTGCAACCTAAGTATGTGCCCTGACAAGGAATCGAACCCGCAACCTTTCAGTGTATGGAACGATACTTCAACCAACTGAGCCACACCAACTAGGGCTTTCCCTTTTTTTAAATGTCAGATAAGAATATTGAGATTCTAACCAAGTTTTTAAATTAAGATATAATTAATGTACCATAGAATTCATCCTATAAAAGTAAATAACTAAGTGGGATCTAATCAGTTTTTAAATCAATCTGGACTATAAGTCTGCAATATAAATATACTATAATGTACTTATATGTACATTATTATTATTATCAACTTATACCTTTTATTGAATGTCTGCTAGTTGCTAAATAATACTGAGTACTTACAACAGCCCTATGAATAGCTCCTATTAACTCATTTTTACAAATAAAGGAACTAAAGTTTATAAAGGTGATTTAAAAAAGAATATTGAGATTCTGGAGTCCCTAACACCTACAGAGTCAAATTCAGAGTTAACATCATATATACTAGTACAAAAGCTTACATGCAAATAATAATAAGGCAATAAGGGAGTCAATTGGTTAAGGATATTTCAGATAGCAATTGTGCATGTGTGTGTGTGTAACTTACCCAATCAGTGTAAAGTCAAGGTGTGAGCATCAAATTGATCACATCTAAAATACAATTCTTGACTCTCCCTCCCCAAGTTTCTCAGCTCAGTAACCGATACTGCCCTCCACCCAATTACTCTGCCCAGAAATCTGTGAATCGTTCATGAGGCCTCTCTTTCATACCCTCCCATTCAGTTTATCAACAAGCCCCGAAGAGCTCTGCCTGCAAAATGCACCCAATTTTTGTCCAGGTCTCACCACCTACCTTCCATCACGTTATTCCAAGCCACCATTGTATAACATGGATTGCTGCAAAAAACACCTAAACAGTCTCCCATTCATTCTTGCCTCCCTGCAGTTGACCCTGTACATAGCAACCAGCTCCTTCAAGAGTCCATCCTTAACACATCTGTATAGAATAACACCTCTTCCCTCCCTAGTTCCCTTACCTTACTTTGCTTGTTTTCTTAGCCCTCACCGTCACCTGGAGCTATTCATTGTTATCCCTTCCCTCCACTAAAATGAAGGTCCTTGGAGGCAGACTGTATCCTTTTGGTTTAAGATTGTATCCCTAGAGCTTATAATAGTCCTGATTCATAGTAGACACACAATCAATATTTAACAAATAAATAAATGGTTGGATATGAACACTTTTGTGTGGGGGCCACTCTGAGAATTTAAGTATTTTATCACTTTCCATGAATATTTTATGACATATTTGATATTTGAATCTATGTGTTTTAGAAATGATGTTACTAATTATGACAATTAAAAATAAATCTGTCCATAGTAGCCTTCTGTTGGGTGGAATGGGAGCATTGGTCTCTAGATGTTGGCCAAATGGACTCTGATAGGTAGCTTTTTAGCTTACCTGAGCTTTTCTTCAGACTCATGTTTTGTTTTGTTTTTTAAAAATTGCAAGTTTCTGTTGAACCCTGAACCTTTTTACACGTGAAAGGATCAAAATGTCAATCATTTACTACCCTGCAGCTAATATTTCCATGTGTAAAATACTGTTTTAGTATCTTCTTTGTGACTTGGTGAGGAAGAAAAACATCCAAGGGACTCGTTAGGAGACAGGCTGTAAGACCACCTGCTAGAAATAGGGACTGTCTCTTCGTCTCCCAGGACTGTTTGCCCTTTGTAAATTTGGGTCTTCGTGGCCAGGACTTTCAGGAAGTACCTATCTGTATTACTTACATAGGTTGTTATCTTTTTGGTAGGGGGAGGGAAATCTGCCTGGTTCTCATCAGTGTCTATCTCTGATGGCACCTTTTGGCCCACAACAGACAGATTTTTAAAAAGAAAAGAAGAAGGAAGGGAGGAAGGAAGGAAGGAAGGAAGGAAGGAAGGAAGGAAGGAAGGAAGGAAGGAAGGAAGGAAGGAAGATAGATTAGAAATTAGAGAGACTGAAAACAAAATCAGAGAAACAGAATACCCTCCACCAAGCAGCGGTGTCTTGGTTTTCCCAGTCCATGTCTCCGCTTCTCAGGAAGCACTGAGTGAGGGCCGGGGGCTCCAGGTCCTTGGAGTTGCCGGGTTCTCTGCGGCGAGGCTGCCACTCCAGGGCCAGTACTCAGAGCAAGCTTGTTGACTTAGGGTGATTGGCCTGTGTGCTGAGAATCCCATCTCCTCTGCCAGCTTGACAGGCATGCACGACAGCAAACGTGCGGAGAGCAGAGACCCATGAGAGACGTTAAAGTGGCATGGAGACTGCTGGGAGGAAAGAGGCGGAGCATGGAAGTGAAGGTGGAGGACGGAGCTGTATGATGCCATGCGGGAAAAGAGGAGCGTAAATGGGGCCTCAGCTGGTTCTGGAGTTGGTAGGAGAAGACCCGGCCTCTATGCCACTGCAGCTTCTGTTGGGTTTTCTTCACCTGTTCTGAGCCAGATCCTCCAAGGTACTCCCTTATGGTTTTCTTAGTCATTTCCTTAGCCATGACACCCATTGACAACAAATATGACAACCCACTTATGTTTCAGCCTTGCTGTCCCTTGGCGAACACTGTTCATGATTCCTAGCACTATATACAGAATTCCGAGGCCATCGCATGCCCTCGTAACCACTTCTCACAGGAAATACATCCTCTGAATCGGTGTTTCTTCAAGTGGAGTCTGCAGCTCACCTGGGACAGAGTTGCCTGGAATACTTGTTAAAATGCAGATTTCTGGGCCCTACCTCAGACCTAGTAAGCCAGAATTTCTTGGACCAGGTTCTTCCCTATTTAAGACATTCCCCAGGAGTTTTCATGGCTCTTGTTCATTCCTACTTTCCAAGCCATGGGCATTGAAGTTCCTGAGTTGGGGTGGGCAACCAAGAGAGAAAAAGACCATTTATCTGTGTGCATGAGGAACACAGGTGATATAATTAGGTAAGGAATAAATGCATTAGAGGCCTCAGATTCAGGTCATTATTTGCAAAATAATAATCAGTACCTGTTTGTGAGTTTCTAAGGCTGGGACGTAGGTCTTCTTTGTTTTGTTTTCCCACCATGTGGCAGAGAGCCTGTCACAGCAGGCTGTGTCCAGTGGAAACTAAACCAAATCTGAGTTCCTCCTCTCTTGCAAATGTAACCTTGTATGCTGTCAGTGGTAGAAAAATAAAATAAGAGCTAATAAGGCAATTCTTGATAACTATTAAAAAACACGAAATAACAAGGAATGTAATTATGATATTGATATCAATGACAATAATTTAACATTCATTGAACACTAAAAACAAATTTAAAATTCACTATGTAGACTTCTGGTCAAGATGGCGGCGTAGGTAAACGCGGTATCGCCTCCTCCCACAACCACATCAAAATTACAACTAAACTACAGAACAGCCATCACTCAGAACCGCCTGACATCAAGCTGAATGGAAGTCCTACAACTACGAAATTAAAGAAGAAACCACATCAAGACTGGTAGGAGGGGCAGAGGCGTGGACGGGCTGGTCCCACACCCACGTGTGGCAGAAAAAGCCAGGAGGACACCTCAGCTGGGAAGGTCCTCCCTGAGGAGTGAGGGGCCTCGTCCCACACCAGGCGCCCAGCTCAGGGTTCCAGTACCAGAAAGAGAAGTTGCCATCACTTCTGGCTGTAAAACCAGCGAGAATGCCCGGCCGCTGTGGCTCAGTGGTTGAACGTCGACCCATGAACCAAGAGGTCGCCGGTTTGATTCCTGGTCAGGGCACATGCCCAGGTTGTGGCCCAATCCCCAGTGAGGGACATGCAGGAGGCGGCCAATCGACGTTCTCTCTCATTAATGTTTCTCTCTCTCTCTCTCTCCTTCTCTCTTCCTCTCCCTCTCTCTAATATCAATAAAGAAAAAAAAAACAAAACAAAACAGCGGGAACTGAGGCTGAAAGAGGCTGTGGCAGCAAGAGCCCCAGGCAGCTCCTCTTAAAGGGCCCGAGCATGAACTTACTTGGACTCGCTCCCTCTGAACTCCAGCATGGGGGAGGCAGCTCAAAAGGCACTAGAGACATACAGGGAAGAACTGAGCTGTTTGGTCTCGGGACGAGGGCTAGAGGGGCAGCTCTCTCCTGGACAGACGTGCTGGCGGAGGCTGTTGTTCCTTTGGTGAGCCCTTCCCTGTGGCAGCAGACACCACCATCTGGGACTCCAGCAACCTGGCTCACACTGTTTGCCCCGCCCTGGTGATTCCCTGGGGCCCTGCCTCACCCAACTTTCAGGCCCACCCAAGCTGTTCCCAGTGGCTTTACTATAGGATTGACCTGTCATGGATCCTGCTTCAGAGTTTCCTAAAATCTCTCAGACAAGCAGCATCTGGTCTCAGTGAGCCCCATACCTCTCATTAAGTGGGCCCAGGCCTGGCACTAGAAGCAGCCAGCCTTGGTTCACAGCTTGGCTTGTCCTGGGCACCTTCAAGCCCAGCACAAGAAGCAGCCATCTGCAGATTGCTTTGTAACTTATGCCTGGTGGCCCTGGATAGAACACAGGCAGTGGCTGACCTGGCCCCAGAGCCAGCACACCCAGTGGACAGTTTCAGACCACTGTGAAGCACCACCACCCAACCACCTCCACAAGTGACACACTCAAGGAATGGACTCAGTGGGTACCAGAGCCTTGCTGAAGTACATCTTGCTCTGTGTGGTGGGCCCCTACACAGCTGATCATCCAAGGTAGTCAGAGGTCAGTGGATAGTGGGCACAGCCAGTCCTTACAGCTGGTCAGCCTGAGTAAAACCCTCTCATTGATGTGCCAAAAGCAATCAAGACTCAATTACAACAGAAGGGTGTAAAATCCACACAAAGTGTGTAACTCGAGGGCCCAGTTGGGAGACCAGGGAGATTGTGCCACTGGATCCTACAGGACACCTATTACAATAGGCCACCTTAGGAAGCCCAGGAGACATAGCAACTCTACCTAATACATAGGAAGAAACATAGGGCGGTAGCCAAAATGAGGAGACAAAGAAACATGTCCCAAATGAAAGAACAGAACAAAACTCCAGGAAAAGAACTAAACAAAATGGAGATAAGCAGTCTAACAGATGCAGAGTTCAAAACACTGCTTATAAGGATGCTCAATAAACTTAATGAGAACTTCAGTGAACTTAGTGAGAGCCTCAAGAGTATAAAAAAGGACCAGTCAGAAATGAAGGAGGCACTAACTGAAATAAAGAATAATTTATAGAGATTCAATAGTAGAGTAAGGAAAGCCAAGAAGCAAACCATCGATTTGGAATATAAGGAAGCAGAAAACACCCAATCAGAACAGCAGAAAGAAAAAAGAATCCAAAAAAATGAGGATAGTGTAAGGAGCCTCTGGGACAACTTCAAGCATACCAACATTCACATCATGGGGGTGCCAGAAGGAAAAGAGAGAGAACAAGAAATTGAAAACCTATTTGAAACATTAATGACAGAAAACATCCCTAACTTGGTGAAGGAAACAGACATACAAGTCCAGGAAGCACAGAGAGTCCCAAACAAGATGAACCCCAAGAGGCCCACACCAAGACACATCATCATCAAAATGCAAAAGGTTCAAAACAAAGAGAGAATCTTAAAAGCAGCAAGAGAAAATCAGTTTGTTACCTACAAGGGAGCTCTCATAAGACTGTCAGCTGATTTCTCAAAAGAAACTTTGCAGACCAGAAGGGAGTAGCAAGAAATATTCAAAGTGATGAAAAGCAAGAACCTACAACCAAGATTACTCTATCCTGCAAAGCTATCATTTAGAATCAATGAACATATAAAGAGTTCCCCAGACAAGAAAAAGCTAAAGGAGTTCATCACCACCAAACCAGTACTATATGAAATGTTGAAGGGTCTTCTTGAAGAAAAAGAAGATAAAAAATATGAACAATCAAAATGGTAATAAATACATATCTATTGACAGTTGAATCTACAAACAAAATGAACAAGCAGAACAGAAATATTCTCATAGATACAGAGAACATTTTGTTGGTTGCCAGATGGGAGAGGGGTTGGGGGAATGGGTGAAAAAGGTGAAGGGATTAAGAAGTACAAATCGGTGTTAGACTGACAAACCTCAAAGGGCAGGGTGGGTGGGGGTGGGAAGAAATAAACCAATGAACTTATATGCATATATGCATAACCAATGGACACAGATAACAGTGTGGGGAAAGTCAGGAGGGGGCGAGAGCGGGGAGGAGGGGGACAATAGGGGAAAAAGGAGGAACATCTGTAATACATTCAACAATAAAGATAAGTTTTAAAAAGTAATAATAAAATTCACTATGTATTCAATAGTTGTTTATTGAGTACCTGTTATTTGCCAGGAAACATTTTAGGCATTTGGAATAATCGTTGGACCAAGGAAAGAGCCTTGCTTTGATGGATTTCCTATGCTTTGCAGTAATGGAGAGATAATAATCATAAAAATAAGAAGTGCATTCTATAGTATGTTAGAAGGTGATGTATATCATAGTAAAAAGAAAAAGCTGAGCTGAATGAAGTATTAAACTGCAGAAGGGCATAGGTTATGGTATTAAATAGGGAGGTAAGTACTTTGTTTTCTGTAGACCAAACGATATAGGCATTATAATTATTCTTATTTTTCAGAGTAGTGCATTCAGTTTTATACAGATCTGTGAGTTTTCCCACAATCATACTCATAGTAAGAGGTGGACCTGGGTTCAAACCTTGGTAGCCTAGACTTCTGAGACTTTTCAGTTTATATATTCTTTCCCATTGGCAAATGATGTATATGCCATTTGCATCTGAGGGTCAGCTGCAGAGGTCTTCCAGGAGCTCCAGGGCAGGAATAAGGAATTCCAACTTGCACAGTTCTGAGCTTAATTACCTAGTGGGCACCGGGAGCCCCCAGTCACCCGCAGAGTCTTCTGTTCAAACAAGATGCATGATTCTAATAAAGGATCAATAGTATAAGAGCCGTTGCATATTTTCTTACTTGCTGAAATGGGGAGGAGCTCACTGGGGATAGCACACTAGGGTACAGGAGAAGGGGAACTTGAGAGGGTTACATATTTATTTTTAGTTTCAATTAATAATTTTTGCTGAGCCATCCAGTTTGGGGGAACTTTTAAAAACCTTGCAGTATAATTAGTTTCTAATTGCTGGAGATGAGTAGACATCTGAGTGCAATATTTCTGTAATTTTTTAATTGCAAAATTATTGGACATTGTTTTACACCCTCTGACACTTCTGTTATTACCTGAGAGAAAGAAGATGATCTTAGGAACATGGATTGTTTGTGTGAAAGGAGACTTCAGAGATTGCCTTGCCCAAATCTCTCATTTTAGAGATGATGAAATTTAGAGGCTCTGAGAAGGAAAGTGCTATCTATGCCTGAGATCCTTTCAACAGTGTCAAAGAAGAGACATCCCATTTAGAAAATAATAGATTATTAGCACTGGGAGTCATCTATTTTTATTCTCTCATTCTCTAAATAAGGAAAGTGAATCCCAGTGCAGTCTCTTCGCCTTTTTCATTGGAATCTTACTTTCCCCAAAACATTCTTCGTATAACACACTGATTTTCTTCAGCGAATATAAACATGTCACTCACTTAAAACACTTCAATGATTTTCTGTCTTCAGAATAAAGTTGAATTTTGTTACTATGCACTAAAGATTCTCCATTATTTTTCCTTGACTTCCTTTTGAAGATACATCTCTTGACGCTCTCCTGTTGTACTTGTGTATACTCTGCTCTCCTCCACACTCATCCCCACTTTGACCTTGGTCTTCTCTTTTGCAGGTTTCATTTTAGGTAGATTGCCATCCAGGTTGCTCTTTCTGCCTCCTCACTTTTTCTGCGTAGCTGCCACTTTTTGGTGCATCCCTCTATCTTTCTGTTATCACGCATCACCAATGTCTTGTTTAGGTCAGTCTTAGTCATCATTAGAAGCCCATTTAGCGCAGAGATTGTGATTCTATCAATCTTTGTATCATCATCCTTTGGCAGTACCATGCCTTGCACATGGATAGCCTGCAATGAATACTTGAAAGAATAAAAGAATGAATGAATGGCGGAATGACTTGTGGGTTGATAAAGCTTATGGATATCTAATAAGATTTCTAAAAGTGTTTATTCCAAGATGGAAATAAAACAAAAAGTAAAAATAGTATTTTGGCCTCGTTTTGAGAAGTCTCGAGTAAGCCCTAACCAGTTTGGCTCAGCAGTTAGAGCATCAGCCCGAGGACCAAAGGGTTGCAGGTTTGATTCCTGATCAAGGGCACATACTCAGGTTGCAGGTTTGATCCCCAGCCTCTGTTGGGGTCGTGTAGGAGGCAACCAATCAATGTTTCTCTCTCTCTCCCCCTCCCTCCCTTCCACTCTATCTAAAAATTAATGGAAAAGTATCCTTAGGTGAGGATTAACAACAACAACAAAAAAGATTCAAGTAAAATATAACCTTGTAAAATTTCATAATATAGCTATGGAATTATAGATGATTGATAAAAAAAATAAAAAAAAAACATTTTGCAAAGACACTTTGTTGCTGTTATCTCTCTAAACTTCAGTTTCTCACTATGTAAATCTTAGTTCAATGTTTCCCCACAGTTCTATATAGTTGGGACAAACTTTATCAAAATTGTGTGTATTGTATTCTGAATTTTTTATTCATTTCTTTAAGAAAGTAATTGAACTTATACTAAATTTGGCAATGTGCTCCAGGGAGGGATGAACACATGAGTAAAGTTAAGGGAGCTCATATTCTAGGAAGAAAGATAAGAAGCACACTGGATTGATTTATATCCAAACATACCATATCTAATAGCCAAATGGATATGTAAAGGACCAGGGGAGTTCAGAAGAGGTAAAAGGTTATTTCCATTTGGGGACACTGGGAAGACTTTATGAAAAGGAATCATTTGAGTGTAACCTTGCAGAGTATTGACAGGAAATGATTTCATAGATCATGTTAAGTAGAAATTCTCAAAGATATCTTGAGTTCTTCTTGGAACAAGATAGTATCATGAACTCTACTTGGAGCTAGTCTTATTAATTTTATGAAACTATTTGGGCTTGATGATCTAAGGAGTAATAAAGTTAAGTATTATGTAACTTGAGTTGTTAGTCTTCCAGCAGATTATTTTAGAATCAAGGAGATCACCAGGTGCTAGCTAGGTAAATCTTCTTTGGATGATAAGATCCAAAGGGTTATTAGAGCTAATAAAAACATTGAATATAGCCCTGGCTTGTCTGGCTCAGTGGTTAGAGTGTCGGCCCGTGGACCAGAGAGTCCTGGGTTCTTTTCCCACTAAGGGCACGTACCTCGGTTGTGGGGGCCATGTGGGTGGCAACCAGTCGATGTGTCTCTCTCACGTCGATGTTTCTCTCTCTCTCTTCCTCCCTCTCTCCCTCCCGCTGTATCTGAAGATAAATGCAAAAATGTCCTCGGGTGAGGTTAAAAAAAAAAACAAAAACATTTAATATAGACTCTAGTCATTTGATAAATATTTACTAAGGACCTACTATAGAGCAGGGTTACACTATTTGCTGAAGTTAGAAAGATGAAACTGCATAATTTCTGATCTTAAGAACTTAAAACTTAGTGAGTAGTCAGCCATGGAAATAAACAATGATAAGGTCATAACATAATTATTTTTCTAAAGGTCTGCATGACTGTGAGCATCATAGGAGGTCCCTCAGAGTAGGTATTAGTTGAGCTGATTCTTGATGAGCAAATGTTCATCAAGTACTCTGGATGCTCAGGTACTCTGGAGCAGAAATTTAAGTGATCTCCTTTATTTGCTTGTTGGTAATAGCACTTTTTCTTTTCTTTTTAATGGTTTAGTATTCTTATCTTTTACCTTATAAAGTATTCTTTCATGTTCCCTCTCCTGGCCTTTGTGCTGTTGCTGTTACTTCTATATATTTATAAACCACATATTGATTTAAAAATTTTTTTGTTAAAAAAATGTTTTTTTAAGAGGTTTTTAGAAATAGGAAAAATATTTTTTATATTTACCCATCAAGTCATTCAGTGTATCTTTAATCTCAACTACTATAAATACTTTTACCACTAGAAATTCAATTTGGATCTTCTTTTTATATCTTCTACATCTTTCCTTAACATGTTCACACTCTCCTCTACCTTCTTGGACATATGAAATATGTTTACTACGCCTATTTTAGTGACCTTATCTGGCATTTCTACCATCTGTGTAATTCCTAGGTCTGTTTTTATTCATTGATTTTGCTCTTTATTATGAATGCTATTTGTTTTCTTCTGTGAGTGCTTAGTACTTTTTTGATGACACTGAATTTTACCTTTGTGGGCGCTGGATACTTTTGTATTCCTTTAAATAGATTTGAGCTTCATTCTGGGATACAAATAATTTACTTGAAAACAGTTTTATACTTTCTAGTTTTGTTTTCCAGCTTTGTTAGGTAGGTTCAGAGCAGTGTTAAGACTTGGGGCTAATTTTACCCCATGATTGAGGCAATACATTCTGTGTTCTCTACTCAATGCCACATATATTCTCAAGGCTTTCTTTCTTTCTTTTTTTACTCTGGCTGGTGGAAGCACAAATTGTTTCTGGCCCTGTGTGAATGCCAGTGATTATTCCAGTGTATCTTTCAGGTGTTTTTCCCCCCAGCCTCTGGCAGTTTCCTCACATGCAAGCACTGATTAGCACTCAGACAGACACTTTAGGAGGACCCTCTGTATGTCTCCAGGGCTCTTCTTGTGCAGCTTTCTCCTCTCTGCATCCATCCTCTCTTTAGCCCTCTCGAGTACTACCCTGTGAGTCCTGCTGTCTTGGCCTCTCCAAACTCTTGATTCCATCCCCTCCACTCAGGGAGGCCAAGGCTCTGTTTTGTTCCCCCCTCCCCCCACTGTGGCTTGGAAACCCTACAGGCAATAAACGCTAGACAGTTGTATGCCTCACTTCATGTGTTTTGGAAATAGCCCAGATGAAATGCTGTGTGGATATAAGCCTAGGTAGTGATGGTAACCATAGAGTTGAGTGGACAAATGTAAGAGAGATTTGGATCTCAGAATGACAGTCAATGCCATAATCCATGTGTTTGAGTGGCAGGTAGTAGTTGGAGTGGAGAAATATTTTTTATATATATATTTTATTCATTTATGTTTTTTGTTAATCCTCACCTGAGGATATTTTTCCATTGATCTTTAGACAGAGTGGAAAGGAGGGAGAGAGAGAGAGAGTGAGAGAAACATTGATGTGAGAGAAACACATCAACTGGTCACCTCTCGAACAACCATGAACGGGGCCAGGGGTCGAACCTGCAACCCAGACATGTGCCCTTGACCAGGAATTGAATCTGTGACCCTTTGGTCTGAGGGCCAATGCTCTAACCACTAAGCCAAACTAGCCAGGGAGAGAAATGTTTTTAAGAAACCATTTAGGTTTAAGCCTTAGATGAACTGATAGATGTGGTGCCAGAGGACCAAGAGAAGAGGGACCACAGGATAGGGAAAAATATTGTGGAGAAGAAGATTAACTCAATTTGGGACTCATTGAGTTGAAGAGCCTGTGGAAAACTCTAGTGTGGAATATCCATAGGCTACTTACATAGAGAGAGCTAGGCTTTAATTAGAAGTAAAGTTTCAGGATTATTTGTATTAAAGGGGTAGTTAGGCCATACACTGAATAACAACACCCCTCACTCTGTAGCTCCCATGAACTATTTCACTATTCCTATTTGGTGGTAGGCATTCTTGGCCGCCTACCCATAACCACTTCTTCATTTCCATTCTTCCTGATTGGCAGAACATCACTTTTTCTTGAGAGTGAATCATCTGAAGATGACTTTCTGCTCAGACGGGCAGAAAACAACTCTAGGCCAAAGTATGGGTCCTGTCTGGAGATCTCAGTCAGTGATGGGCTTAGACAGAGGAGGGAGGTGTCAGACCAAGCCAGGTTCAAACCCCAGCTCTCACACTTACATGTTGTGTGACATATGGTTGAGCTACTTGAACTGATTAAGCATCAGGTCATTGACTCATATAATGGGACAATAATATTACAATTCATGAATTTACTCAAAACATTGACTGTTTCCTCAGTCTCATACACACTGTTAGATGCTAAAGAGAGACCCAATCCTTGCCTTCAATGAATTGATTGCCTCTCAGTGAGCACAATATAAAAACTAAAAACCATAAGAGTGGGGTAGATAAATAGATAAATAAATAATACATAAATAAATAAATAAATAAATAAATAAATAAATAAATAATAAGTTGAGCACAATTATTCTATTAGAATTTATGTCTATTTCAAAGATTTAAGGATCACTCCAGATAAAGTATGGACATTTCCAAATACATTGCCTAGCACAGCATAGTTACTCAGTAAAAAACCAAAACTTTGCATTGAGAGACGGTAAATTGTTGAAAGCATAACTGTTAAAGAAAAGAGCATTAATAAAAGTCCACCTATTTATGGGACGTGTGAAAGAGATAATAATCAAGAAATTTGATTGGCTATACATTAAGAAACAATTTAACTGATTTGTAGTAGAGCTTGGCATTTGATCACGGAGATCTTTCAATGACAAATAAAAAGCTCTTTGGCATAAAAAAATGTTGTACACCACACACTCCTGTATTGCACACACACCCATGCACACACATGTACATACACATATACATATAAAACTTTTGCCACTTCCCCTTAGCCTGATGAGTTTTACAAAATAGCTTTGATCAATTTCTAACCAGATGTGTCATCGGTGAATAATGCCATGAGAGTCATGTCCTGCACAAGTATATCCGGAGCAAAGATAAAGTGTCAACAGGATGATTGAGTTCAGCTTGCAAAATTGATTATTTTACTTCCCCACTCTCTAGCCTTTAATTGAAATGGATAGATTTGACGGAGCACCCTTGGCCTTGGCCATGGTGTCTGGCAGAGCCTGAAAACTAACACCGTGACTTCTGAGGGCACTGAGCCAGAGGGTTCTATAGGTCAATTCTCCCTCCTGATTCTGTCCTGTTGACGCGGATGGGATCAATGGGAAATTGGCCAGGTCGCCACTCTGACGCCTTCCATTCTCGGTGCAGGGAAATAGAGCTTACGTTATCCCAACAGCAGGGCATAAAATTAGATCTTTGTGCACACTAAATCTTTAGTTAGTGCACACTAAATGTTCAGCCACCCATCAAAATCACCCCCACTCGGGGAGGAAAATATCCTTCCTGAAAACAGAAAAATCTGGGAATCGTTTCTCAAAGATAATTAACTGGTTCCTCTCTGGCTAAATTGGGAACAGTGAGCAAGTGATCCTAACGTCAGAGTTTGGTGCCACATTTTCCACAAAGTCAGTCTTTTAAAACATCAGGTAAGTGATGCAGAATGGTCCAAGGATCTGGGTGGTACTTACTGAAGATGCAGCAGCTGAGAAGGTGTTACTTCCCTTGTAAGATATGGGGCATACCAGAGAACGCAAGAGCTAATTGGACAGGTTCCGCGTGCTTGAAAAACCAACTTAATGATCAGCTACGGAGAGGTTTAACATGTGGTTTGTTGATGCACTTTTATAGGAGTGTCAGCTTGGCTTGGCCTTATCTTTGAAACAAGTCTAAGTTACTAGCAGGATTAGCCCAGTTGCCACACTTGTATGGTAGAAAAGGGAACTGCACTCCTGTTTTTACTGAAGTCTTATTAGAATTGTACAGAGGAACAATATGACTTAGAAAAAAATATGTACATCTGTGTACACATATGACTGATTATATTCTGCTGCTAAAACTGTAACAAAATCACCATTATTATTGGGTATACACTGCATTCTTAGCATCACCGGAAAAAACAAACCAAGGGTGTGAATGGATTAATTGGGATTGACTACTACTCCTGCCCCGTGGTTAGTTGTTCCGTGTTCTATTCTTAAAAGGTCTATAGTTGAATGTGGCCAGTTGCCTTCATCAACACTCTAAGTGCTGTCATTTTCTTTTCCTTGCAATGAGGGCCATGTCTTCAACTCTCCTGGTGATTTTGTTTGATTGTTGCTTTTTTCCTGTGTTTTGGTGGAGAAAGAGTCATTTCTAGTTTTGACCCTCTTGAAATTTCTCCCCCGACAATTTAAAGAAAACTCCCCTCCCCAACATCAAAGCAAATCCCCATATTGCAACAACAGTAGACATAGCTATGGAAACATTGTCCTCTTGCTCTTTTAATTCTTTCACAATGACTGGGAAAAATCATCCACTAGGCTATATGTTTATGTCTAAAATTTAAAAATTCCTGAGGGGTTAAAAGTTGTATTTTCTGAAGTTCTATGTGCAAATGTTTACATCAATTTTATTTATAATGACAAAAACATGGGGATGCGGGTGTAACATGCATCTCCAAATGCAGTGTAACAATGGATAAATTACAGTGCATTTAATAGATGGAATATTGCCTGGCCAGTGTGGCTCAGTGGTTGAGCATCGACCCATGCGCCAAGAGGTTGCTAGTTCAATTGCTGGTCAGGGCACATGCCGAGGTTGTGGGCCAGATCCCCAGTGGGGGCATGCAGGAGGCGGCCAATCTCTGTTCTCTCTCGTCGATGTTTCTGTCTCTCTCTCCCTCTCCCTTCCTCTCTTTCTAAAAGCAATAAAAAAGATAAAAATAAAAGATAACTACTTAAAAAATAATAAGAATAGATGGAATATTAAGTGCAATTAAAACAATGCATATGAAGACTTTCTGTTGATGTGGGGACATATTTATGATATAAAACTAAGATAAATCAAACACAGAACTGCATATTTATTGACACACAAAACACACTGTATATATATCTGCATAGCTACATAAATGACAACCTAAAAAAGACCACATAAAAATTAACACTTCACCAAAAGTTTAATAGTGGTTACTTTTAAGCTTAAAAATTATGAGTAATTTTTATTCATACATTTTAACATTTTTAAAATGGTTATTTATAGAATTTTAAAAGGAAAGAAAACCAGAGCCAAAAAAACAAAACAAACAAACAAAAAAACTTGTCTAAAGGAAAAGAATACTAGGTGGTCCCTAAGTCACCAAATTCACTGACCTTTCTTCCTAAACCTCAGGAGTTCATTACTGTTATCCCAGCATCCACTGAGAGAGAATCCAGGTTTCCTAGAGAGAGAAATGACTTGCTAGAGTAAAGCAGTGACTTAGTAATGAGGTCAGTTCTGGACCCTACCCATAGACACTGAGAGCTGCTGTGAATAGTTTGGGGTCTTCTGCTCCTGCCATTCAAACAGCTCTTTTATGTTTTGTGACCCATGGCTCAACAGCCATTGTAAGTATCTGCCTTTCCTCTCCATGAGAGACTTTTATTGGAAGCATTAAGAACCCTACTGGTATAACTTACTTCATGACATTTTCCAAAGTCACAAGGAATATGACATGACATTTTACAGGGTTGTGATTTTGCAAACATTTCTATAAAACACCATGAAAGATTCTCATTAAGTTACACTAATTTGACCTGGACAACTGGTGGTTTGTAAGGTTTCTTCTCACATTAAAACTCAGTGCTCCAATTTCTGATTCATTCATTTATTTTTTTACATATTCTTTGCTGAACCATGGAGGCAACTCTGCCTTAAAAGCTAATTTCTTCAAATTTCTCATTACATTTGAGGAAAGACACTCATTTATACCAAGACTTACTTTTGTTAAAGGAAATAAAAAGAGGGGGGATGAAACTCTTTGAGTCTAGAAAGTCCTTTAAAAATTTTAAAATTTGCTCAAATTCTAGATTTATTAATAATGAGATTGTATGAACTGTAGATGGATCATTGATTCAATCACATAAGTTTATTATAGCTGTTTGTTTATCAAAGTATGCCCTGTCAGTAATAGGTATTACACAAACAAAAGCAGGTGGCTAACTGCATTGGGGAACTATCGGGTTAAGTGAAGCTATATATATATTTATTTACTACAGGATTTCTCAGAATTCTTAATTCATTTAAAAAAAAAATGTTGGTCTTCCAGGAGAGGAAGTTGGGCTGTGGTACCAGTTGATGTTGTCTTCCCTGTAAGTTTTGTCTTCTTACTCCTTCTGAAAGCCAGCTCTGTCTCCTAATTCACAGGAGTGAACACATGACCAAGCCTGGCCAATCACAAAGTCCATGAACTTTCTTTAACAGCAATTAGTCCAAGGGGTGGGCATAGGAACCAGGCCAACCAATCAGAGCCTTCCCTGGGATTCTATAGAAATGATGAAAGAAAGAAATGTTCTCTTGCTCTCACTCCCTCCCTTCTAACCACTTTCCTTGCTATGTTTTTCTTCGTAGCATTTACCATCATCTAGCATATTATGTATTTTCTTGTTTTATTTACTTCTTATTTTCCCTTAGTAATATATAAGCTCCATGAGGACAGGAATTTATGTCTATTCTGTTCACTGATATGGCCAATGTATGATATATAGTAGATGCTCAATATTTGTTGTTGAATCTTGACTAGATCAAGAGGCATAGACTGTGTGATGTTTCTGAGACATATTTCAAAACAGAAGATTTATCCATAAGGCATTGGAAAAATTAGTTATCTGTGGAACACTGTTCATAAAGATACTAATAAAGTATCAATTGAAACATGGGTATTTTTAAAATGAGGAAACTAAGACCCAGATAGGTTAAGTAATTGACCCAAAAGCCTGCATCGTACTTGATTTTCTGTGCATTTGAGCCCTCGGTTCTCCCACATCCAGCGGGAGAGACTGTCCACTGCCACATGCCGGGCTCACTGGTAGGGCTGCCTCCTCTGGTGCATTTCCTCACCGAGACATTGATATGATCAGAGGGGTTGGAAGGGAATCCTTCCTTTGTCCACAAAGCGGAGAATGTGACTTCTCCAAGGCTATGCAGACATATGCCTGAGTAGGAGTTAGACTGTTCCCCAGTTTGCATTGCTACCTCTTCACCATTTGATAGGCCCCAAGTTCTGCAGAAAGTATAAAGAATGTATTCCTAATAAAGCAAAATATGCCCTGACACTCTGTGTAAAGCAGGTGTTACACGTTGTACAGCCAGTATCCACTCAGCCAATATTTGAGTGCCTACTGTGTGCCAGGTGCTGTGCTAGACACAAGAAATCCCGTCACCTGTGCAAAGTTTAAACTGTGGTGGGAGGAGACTAAGAACAATTACACATACAGGCTTTGATGGTTGTCATATATGCTATAAAGAGAAAATCAATTGATTGCTAAAAAGATGAATTTTAGATGGCCTCTCTGAGAAGTTTGCTGCTCTGGCCCTAAAAAATAGGTAGGTACTGGATGTCACGTGCTAAAAGAGGAAGAGAAACTCCATCCATGCTAACCAACCCTTTGGCCTTTTAGAAACCAACACTGCAATTGATTCTAGAGTTGACTTATTTCCTTTTTCCATTGAATAACTTGGCAGCATCAAAGAGCCCTCCAAAAGGACCTGACTTTACCACCAAACAGATTTTATGCTGAACTGGACCTCAGATTAGATGGAAAGTGCTGTCTTGGTGGCAGATGCCAAGTGCTTTATGCATGTAATAACACTGTTCTTCATTATCTATTATTTATCAGCCTGGGGAGATTGGAGGAGAGAGAGTGAGACCCCTTAGTTTAATGTGAGGTCTTTATCTTTCGGCTCTTTAAGCTCAAACATGCCAAGAAGAGCTGTTGAATTGTCAGTGAGCACACACATCATTGGCCAGACAGTTTTCTGCCTGAAATACCCAACCTCAGAAATGATGGCACCTGAAAACTCAATCAAAGTCTTAGGGAGTTGGTATTGTCAGGGAATTTAATTATAAACCCATGGGAAAGGAGTGAGAGGTGGGATTTAAGGCAAGCATTTTTTTTCCCCTGAACTCTTCTGGTTCTTTTTCCATAAAATGGTGGTTCTCAACCTTAGCAATAAATTGGTGTCACTTGGGGAGTTAAACAAAAATGCTGATGCCGGAGGTCCACCCCTAGAGAGTGTGATTAATGTGATCTGGTGACAGGCTTGAGCGTGGGAATGTGTTAGTGATTCCCAGGCGATCCGAACGTGCTGTCCGTGCTGAGAACTGCCTCTGTTGAGGTAGGCATGGCAGAACAGCTTAGGTGTGGGTCAAAGTTCAAATATTTTAGGACTGTGTTACCCCTGTCTTGCCAGCCTTTACAAAAGATTAATTCAGCCAGTCAATGGGCAGATCTTAATCTGTTCCTATGCTACCCTTTTGACCATTTTAAGCAAAATGGTCAGTTTACCTACATTTAAACTCAGAGATGATAAGGTTTTTAAGGTCATTTACTTCGTAGGTAGATTTTCTCTCACTCTGGTCTCAGGAGGCAGGCTGGCTAAATCAGTGTGAGGAGGGGGTAAGGCAGCTACCACGTGTCTGGTCTGGGTGCTCTGCAGAAAGGCGGCATGGCCAGAGGAAGTAGGAGCTGGGGACATGAGAAGGGCAGACGGATGAATGTGAAATGGTAAGAAATCTCCAATGCAGAAGTTCACAAAACTTTTCACCGGGAAGTTTTTCCCTGCTGTGTGCCCCATAAATTTGATGTTGGAAAACTTTCCTTACAAAATGAATGCATATTCCTGCCAAAATATTTCATCATAAGCCTTCCTGTCTACTAAGTGGAGTTTCTCTTCAGCAGGATGTAACCACTGATATAATTCCAACGCAAAGCAAAGAACCTTGACTTTGAGTTTGATCTCCCACAGGTGTTTGCATGAGTGCATGCGTTCTGCCAAGGTTCCCAGAAAATGGAAAGTGGAGGATGATTCGTGGATACCTTCAGAGACCACAGGGGATCTAGGGCCCCAGAAAGAGAGAAGGGAGCCAACAGATATTAATCACCTATAATGGGCCAAGCACTTTGCTGAAAGATAGGTATCACCATACTCATTTCATGGGTCAGGAAATTTGGGCTGTGAGAGGTCAAGTTATTGGCTCACGGTCCCAGAGCAGTGAACGGAGCTGGGATTCAAATTGAGTCCTCCATCTCTCTGTGCTGTTTCCCCTACACCACGCTAACTCCTGTGGGAACATCTGAATTTAGACTTTCATCAGTGAGAGAGACTGCTTCTTGGCCCCAGAGGAAGCTCCTCTTATTGAGTCTTAGAGATTTCCCCCATCTATCTCCCAGAATGATAGGCTGAGCTAATAGGTCCAATTAGGAAGCGCCTCGGCTTTGACCCTGGATGTATTAGAGGGTGTTGATCAAGAGAGGAGCTCAGGCTTCAGATCGGCTGGGATTTATTACAGCTCCATCACTCACCAGTTATGCTACCTCAGGCAACTCACTAAGCCCTCTGAGCCTCAGTTTCCATCATCTGTAAAGTAGGGGCAATGATAGTGCCTATCACATAATGTTTTTGTGGAGATTGAATGAGATAATCATGTCGGACACAGCACAGCATGTAGTGAAGTGCCCAATAACAATTACCATTATTACAGTCCCCACCCACCGGGGCCTGAATTGCCACTTTGCCTTCTACTGGCAGGCAAAGAAACACATACTTGACTGTTGTCCCCTCTGAGTTCCCTGGATTCTAGGACTCAGCAAGGCAGCCTGAGCGGTGGGCTGCATCCGCGGCTATTTCACCTGCCGCCTTCCTTCTGGGTATTGATCCCATTTCCCTGCACCCTCAACCTCCATTCGTACGGAGGTAGTGCAATTTCTTATTTCAGAGTGAGAGCGAAGAAAACTGACTCCTCCTCTTTGAAGAATGGCTTAAAACCCCTCAATTTTATACTGTGTTAATCAGGCCTGAAAGAAGTGACAGAAAACCAATAGCCAGTCTTGGAAATCTGCAAGAAAAATTCCCCGGGAAGGCTCATTGGTTTCTCGTGCATAAGTAAGTTCTGGATTGCTTCAGGAGCTGCCGCTTTGATCCCCGTCCTAGCCGGAGCTAGGTAGATGGAGACAGGGGTCCCAGCTCAGACCCCACTGTCTCTGCCTCATTGATAAAGAGGACAGCTAGCTTACAGCCTCCGGTGACCGGAGCCTGTGCCCTCTCCCCTGGAATGGCTTCCCTAGAACCCGTGTCTGCACACATCACAGCACCTGGGTCCTACTGTCTCAGCATCACAGTGCCTCCCCCAACACCATGGAGGTTAAATTCTAATTAAGACACTGAAAGACCAAGTCAAGGTCAAGGGCACAAACATCTACTCCTTCAATTACGGGCTCTGTGTAACAGCAGAGTCTGCGCTGCCCATTCATTCCATGTGTAAAGCACATCCCTGTTTATTACCTCATCAGTAGAAACAGCAATGCTGCGAGGGAGGTGTCTTTACTCAGATAACTGGCACCCAGTTATTTTTACTTGATTTGATTTGTAAAATAGGAGTAATAATCCCTATTTCTCAGGGCCGCTCTGAGGATCAAATGGGGACTTTTCTAATATATAGTAACTATTCAATTATATGTCCGTGGAATCTGAACCCAGGGAAACCAACCTTCACTGAAATCTCACATTGCAGTGGTGGCAAATCCGGACCTGAAGCCAGGTATTTCAAGTTCCGCTTATCTTAATCAGAGACTGAAAGCCCTGGATTTCTCAGAACTACTTTGTATGTTATTTCTACAGTCGATAGAGTAGTCCATGCTGACCTCAGTGCCAGTCTGGCATGTAACAGTAAACACATGTTTTTGCTTACTTTGGGTAAGGCCTGTGTCTGCTGGAGACAGGTTTGCACCAGGCTCTGCCCTTCAGGAATGCTTGTCTGAGTGGAGGCAGACCTGAGACCAAGTGATCCAAGCTGAGGTCTGCCAGGGGGCTGTGGGAGCACAGAGGCGGAGCCCTGCCCCAGGAACGGCGTGTAGGTGAGGACAGAGCTTCTTTAGAAAGCATTTCAGGACGCAGACCGTGCTCTGGACCAGGCTGACTTCCAAGCACTGCCACTTAGCGACCGGGGTCTTGGCCAACTCACTCGGCCTGTCTGAGTATCAGTTTCCGTGCCTATAAAATGGGTTTACTCACAGTTACTTACAGGGCTTGGGGGAAGATTAAAGGAGATATAATATTTGCAGGGTGGAAGATTGCCAGCTATGTTTTAATGTTAATACACATCGTTGTCTCCAGATAAAACGCACTGTTGGAGGAGACATTAAAGTTCTTAGCAATGGGGCTATTTAAACAGAGACCAGAGTGAAGTCATAGAGAAGATTCTTAATGATGTTCCCCAGTTCATGTCTGACCATACAATCAGAAAGTCCGTGGTTTTTACAGGGAAGAGGAAATCCTAGTCCCAGACTCCTGGCGGGGATAGTTCCCAGGCAGGTGAGCAAAGCCTGGTGGGACTAGCAGAGGAGCGAGAGCTCTGCCGGAGCAGGGCTGAGGGCCAGGAAGCTTGTGGATGGTCATATCCTTAGAGAAAAATCACACATTCAAAAGAATATTCCTTAATGCTCACAGGTATAGATTGGGAAGCATCACTTAGAATCAATAATTTGAACAAACTTGAGAAAATAGGGGAGTTGAGAGGAGAAGAAGGGGAGACCAGTTAGGGTACCACAAAATGCAGAAGTGACAGTAGCATAGAGTGGTAGTGGAAATATTTTTTAAATATGAATGAATTATTGTTAAAAAAATTAATTAGATAGTTCAGTCTTGACAGCTCCGTCTAATAGAGATAGAAATCATGTAGCAGATAATAATATCAGCCTCCTTCAATACCTGCATTCAGCCAGGGTTTGGTTCCTGTCTCTGTTTTTTATAAGCTATGTAGCCTTGGATGAGTCACTGTATCTCCTTAAACCTCAGATTTCTCATTTCTAGAATGAGATTAACAATAATACATATATTACAAGTACTGTTGGGAGTCTTAGGAATTTCCCCAAGCAAATTATTTAACACAATAAACATCAATATTTATAATTCTAATTATACCTAATACACCTAACTAATATGCTTAATGTCAGTATACCTAATATACTATTATTAGATATAATGCATCAGATACAATAGCTGTTTTATTTCTAACAAAGTTTGAACCAAGAGAGGCTTGGATTTTTCCTTCATTAACCAGACAGCACACCTAATTGGAGACTCTCAGCCCCAGTAACCAAACGCAGTGGCAGGGGAGTCTCTTGAGGCACACAGAAGAGAGGATAAAGACAGGTATCCGTGACCCATCAGATGTTAAAGAGAATCAAGATAAGATCTGGAGGAAAGAGAGAGGGTGGTTGGCATGGAGCTTAAATTCCGGGAATCAAATAAGACTTACTGTACAACACTGTTTTCTCCGATGCCCTCTAGTACCATGTAATGGAAATGGGGATGCAGAGGTCCTCTGCCACCTGGCTGCAGTGCCTGGCATGGGACAAGCTCACCCTGGCCACAGGAGATCCTCTCAGCAATGTCAGGGCATTCAAGGCTCCTCTGAGCACAGCCTGGGGGATGGGCTCCCTGAGCGTCGGTAGGGCCCCTGCAGGGTCTTACACTCACCAGTCTCTAGGGTTACACCTGTTTAACTGGCTCTTCTCTAACTCCATACAGACAAAAACCACTCCTCTTTCTTTGTTCACTTTTCTTTAAGACTCGAAGACCATTTCAAGGAATTATAGATGTTAAAAAATGGTCTGACTTGACCTTCCTGATTTAGACAGAAGAGTGTTTTCCCAGAGCTTCCGTTTGCAAAAGCTTTGGCATTATAGCATCTTATTTGTTCCTTGTGTGGAGCCTGGAGGGCAGATAGGATCGGACAAGAAGGTGAGGGGGGAGCTTGCATGCTACTGATGTGTCCCCATTCCAGGGCCACCACTTTCCGGGATGTGCGTCCTCACTTGAATCAATTCTCCTCCCCTTGCCTCCATTTCCATATCACTACCTAGGCACTGGATGTATGATAGAGAATGAAACAGACATGCTTTCTTCCCCCATGAAGCTTACAGTCTCACGAGGGTAAATATGTAAACAAATGCATAAATATGTAATTACACATTGTCAAAGTACTAGCATGATAATAAATAGATCGCTACGAAGGAGTGTAGTAGGGGAAGGATCTATCCTGTTGAGTTCTCCCAGCACGGAAGGCAATGTTAAGACTGAGACTTGGAGGAGGAAACAGCCCTGCAAGGAAAGTGTTGGATGATCCTCACTGGTTGCCGGTCTGTTGGCCTGGGGGAGGGTGGCCCTACATGGGATAAATAGCCGACAGCCCCTGGCACCCATCCTGACGTGTGAGACTTGCTTGATAAATGGGGGATTGAATCTCAGCTAATCAAACTGAGAGTTTGCATTGACTGAGAAAATTGTCTAGGCTTACTGGCTCATAGGGGGTAGAGGAAGGGTTCCAATCTCGTTCCTCTAAAGTTAGATCCTACCCTCTTGCCACCAGAGTCGGTCACCAGGGTCAGTGTCACACAGGTTGACAAAGGCAGAGCCACAAAGCAAAAGGGGTGGGAGGACTGGGACCCCACCCTACCTGCATTTTTCATGTGGTCTCCCAGGAAGTAACCATCCCACAAGGCAGCTTACCTTCTTGGAGCAGGTACCACCCACTCACCCCTTTTAAAAAGTAAAGACTTCTTTTTATTTCTACTCTTTGACTCTTTCAACCTAAATTTAATTTGTCTTGCCTAAGGCCAGCACCCTGAAGGCCTCTGAGCTGGGTTTGGTTTGGGGGCTGTGCAGGGCCATGAGCGAGGGGAGAGCCCGCCACTGCTGACCTCTGAGGAGGCCCTCCTGGGCGCTGGGCCTGGGGATCTTGGACACATGGTGGGGGAGGGGGCAGCTACATGACAGATGTCTGGGTGCTGAGCACAATGCTGACTCAACCAGGAAGAAGCTGCTAGAATGAAATAGTGACTGTGATTTCATGAAGGCACCATAAACCAAACAACATCCACTGGGGTGTCGGTGTTACGGAGTCCCTTTAAATTTACAACCTGCTCTCTGTGGAGGGGTCCATGATGTCAGGATGCAGGAAGGGAAAGAAGTGTGTGTGTGTGTGTGTGTGTGTGTGTGTGTGTGTGTTCTGAGAAGGGAGATAAAATGAAACGTGGCAAAACCATGAGAAACATAAGGGACTAGATGGAGAGAGGGGATGGGGAGCAGGGGAAGAGATAAAAAGAAAAATATATAGTGAAGGAGGCTGAAAAGAAAAAAGTCTGAAACAAAGACAAACAGAAAGAGGAAAGTAGAGAGGATGAGCGAGATCCAGAGAGCTGCAGATAGGGGAAGAGACCAAACGGGAGGGAGAAGAATCTTCAAAAAGTGCAGTTAAAGACAAAGAGAGGTTGAGAGGCAGAAAGAAAATCATAGAGAAAAAGACAGGTAGAGAAAGAATGGGGGAAGAAAATAGGAGATAAAAAGAAAGTAAAGGCAGACAACAGCCCAGAGAGAGACAGGGAGACAGAGTCAGTAACAGAAAGTTAGTCTGACATACAGAGACTGAGTCGGAACCCAGGAGCCCAGGATGGAAGGAAAGAACCAGAGGTACCCAGAGGCTTGGACAGAGAGAGAAGAGAGAAGCAGGCAGCAAGTGAGAGACACAGACTGGTCAGAGACAAAGAGAAGCAGGCAGAGAGGGTCACACAGAGACACACCCAATCTCACCCCCACTGTAGTGATGTGGGTGGCCCAGGGGAGGGCAGCCGCTGAGACCCCCAGTGGGCTCTGGCTTCTGCTGCAGCTAGGATGGCCCATTTGCAACAGGATTCGTTGGATAAAAAAATCTCCAACTCATAAATGGTATCTGCTAAAAGACCTCTTTTGCTTTCTTGGAAATGGAAGTGGGAATTACTTAATATTGCTTTTCTGAGAAACAGGTATATATGTCAAAAAATGGCCTTTCTATCCTCTAAAAGAAAACCCTACACATTTCCTACCTTAGATAGTGCTTTTTATTACAACTTGCTACTCTCTGAGTGGACGTGTTCAGAATGTCTGCAGTAATCCTTTTCCCATTAGATTTTTGGATAACATTTACCGCAAGGGAAATACAATTTCTTGGTCTGTGAATTGTTTATGTCCTCATCAAAATATATCTGTAAAGACACCATGGGAGATGATTTTCAAAAGAATTTTCCAGTCGGTAGACTTTTAAAAATCCCCTTCTAAACTCTTCCACTGTCCACAGAGGGGCAAATAACACTGATTCTGGAGTGTCTGGTTTACAGCATTTGGCGCTCTGTTGAATACTTACAATAATGTTTACTACTCATTGAGTTCCAGTGCTGTTTAGGTGCCTTACAGAAAGTACCAAATTAAATCTCTCACATCCTGCAGAAGGTATGAAGATCCCCATTTCACAGATAAGGAGATTGAGGCTCAGAAAGGTTAAGTCACTTGCTTAAGGCTGATAAGGACATCTCTAATATATGCAGTACATAATAAGTAGCACATATGTGCATTAGCCTGTTCCCTCGATCATTTCACATGCATTTTCTAACAGTCTTTCGTGAGCGCTCTGGCAGCTCAGAGAATTAAGGTAGGTTTCCCATGACCAATTAGCAGATCAGTGGCCGATCCAGAACTCAAACCATGTCTATCAAATTCCAAAGCCCATGTTCTCATCGAGAAGGTTGCTGTCTCTCCTTGCTCTTGTCAGAAATCTCAGCATCTCTCACGTTTTGAGATCAAGGAAGGCAAGGGCTGCATTTTAGCCACTAGTATGTGCTCCTGCCCCCCAAAGTATGTGAGTTGCATGAGAGCAAGGACCTGTGTCTTCAGTACCGGTATTGGTGCATAACATTTTGTAGAGGTTCAATGAATAGGTGCTGAACGAATGAGTCTTAGAACTCGGCACCTGTAGTGATTGGCACAGGGTCGATGCTCCTTGCCTGTTAGCCCACCATCCTTCAGCAGAATCACTCTGCCTTGTAGCTCAGGGGTCCTCAGTGTGCTGACTTCTGCAATATTTTTTACTGCTCAAAGAAAATGAAGAATTTCCATGTGCAGCACATTTGCCCTAAAGATGCAAATCACGTGCCTTTCTGGAACAATGGCCAACACGGCGCTCTGATGAAAACCCTCACTTGAGAAATTCTTGATATGAAAAAATGGTTCTATGCTTCCTCATCCATTCCTCCAGCCTACTCAGAGTTCAGCATCATTTTTAAGTTTCAAATTGAAGACAGACTTTGATTCATGTTCACCTTTGCGCAAAGGAGGCAGGAACACAGTCGTTGCTTTCATTAGAAGGTTGCTGTGATCAAGCCTGATTTACACCTTGATCTTGTTCTGACTTTAATTTACAAGGCAAAAGCAGATTTAATGTAACTATATCGGGCCTTTTTCAAACTGGTACCTAAGAACTTTATGGTAAAATTTGGTTCATGTTAAATAAGAACATTGAGCTTACAAGGCTCTAGGAACGAAGAGAGTGTAATGAAGTCAACTCCTCGAGCCAAGGTGCTTTCTCCTGAGCCTCTAATTCTAAGAGCTATTTCTACCTTAGCTGGATGCCAGATTCTAATTGTTCTCTATTTATAATAAAACATAAGTCCAGTTAGGGATAGAATTATTGATTAATATTTCCACAAAACGATGGTTCTTGGATGTTTGCCCTTTCTAACTAAGAGGTCTCTACAGACATGCTGCTATTGCTTCTTCCTCCAGCTGTTTAGCCGTGTTGGTTAATGGCAAACCAGCCAACAGCTTGACCTAACCAGCAGCTTTGGAGTCGTCCTTGACTCTTCTCTCTCTTATACATTGCCCAGTGAGTAATGTCATGAGTCTTCCCATTTTCCCATTTTCCACCTAAGCCTCCTTGGACACCATCCCTTTCTCTCATTTCCCACCACCTTGGCTTTATCATGTCTCTCAAGGAAAATTAACCTTGTCTCCTAACTGGTCACCTATACTCAGACTCTCCAATCTCAGGTCCATGAAGAAGAGGGTACTTCTAGTAACTCAGGCTCTAGGCATCCTGTAGTGTGATGGGAACAGTAGTAACCAGTCATTGGCATTTACTCTGTGCCAGGGTCTTTACTTAGCGTGCTGCAGGTATTACTTGATTTAACAACCACAAAATATGGGGAAGGTGCTTTCATTATCATGATTTTACACATAAGAGAACTAAAGCTTGGAGAGGTTGAATAAATTGCCTAACGTCAACGAGTTGGTATTTGGTAGCAGCAAGCTTCAACCTGGCCTGATAGCCAATGCCCTTGATGACTCTTCAGTTTTGCCTCACCTGGCCTTTGAGTTAAATCAGCATGGTCTGGTTTATGACCAATGCAAGCAATTTCAGTTTCTAGGCCTCGGTTTCCTTACTTATAAAATAAACATTATCATATTTATTTTCAGGATTATTTGCTAGGGTTAGATGAGCTAATGGCTATAAAACCCACAGCACCAGGTCACACACATAGCATGGCTACACAAAGAAAAAAATAATAATTGGAAATACTTTATCTCCCCTCTAAAAGGAAGATTTGACTCCAGCTTATCAGATAGTGAAAAGATCATTTCTAGACTATCTATATGTATTACGCATTGTCATACACATGCAGAAAGGTGCTGGAGTGAATGCTGTATTCATCAAAAGGAATTGGGATTCAAAACCACATTTCTTGACTCTGCTCTTCCCCCCACAAAATGTGGCCTTTCCACATTAAAAAGAAAAATCACCACCAAAAGCAGTCTATGAAAAGTATCTCTCTCTATCATCCCTCTGATCATCTCATTTATCCTAATGCCTTCGCTCAGATTTTTCTGCCCACTGCCTACGATGCAAAGTAACCAGGCCTCTTTGTTCTAACACCGCATCTAGATGTTGGGGTTTCTTATGGGCAATTTGAAGATGGCAAATGATGATGGAATGTTCAATCACACACTGGACTGCCCTCCTGGAGAGAAATACACCACACAGTGCTTAACTGTTTCCCTGCTGGTGTTTACTGGAGAAGCATTATCAGTTCAGGTATAGAGCAGGTAGCAGAAGGCAGACTGCAGACTAAGGTTTCCTGCTGCCTCAGGGAGTGGTGCTATCAGTTTACCTTTTGATGGGTTGTTTTGTGCATCAATTAACAGGGTCATCATAAACCCCTTCAACCCAGAGCAATCAGCCAGCTGTTGTAGTGGAAAAAAAGGTGAGCACAATATGGGCTCCTGGCTCACCTGGACTAGGTCCAGCTGTTCCTTCAGAGAACTGCAAATGAGTGTTGGGGGAAAAGGGAGGGAGACTCAGATATGCACCCTGTTGCCTCGCAGAATCTCTGGCAAGGGAGTGTGATTGCAGCCAACCCTGAATGCCTCCAGCAGCCAAGATGCCTGCACCTCTTCATTCTGAACTTTCTGGCCTTGCATCTGTTCCCCAAAATCTCCCATCTGTTCACTTGTGAGACCCTCAATCTGTTATTCCTCCCCAAAGGATAACATTCAGTTGTTCCCCTGAAGCTCAGCAGACCATTTTAGCAGAGACTCTATAAGCATGCATTCGCTTGTGGTTCATCCACTTGCCCATTAATTCCTTTATTTACAGTGAGTTCATTGTTCTTTTGGGGAAAGGAACATCACCAGGGAAGAACCTCTCATTAAAGCTGTTAACATTGAAGATCTCCTGTGAACAGTCAGACAATAATCAAATGGCCAGGATTTGGAATAGATCAAGTCAGCTGATGGAGGCTTCCCAAAGAGATTAGTGAACTCAAGGAAAAATGGGGAACCAGGACCCCAATATGTCATGAGCCCTGTTGTTAGTGCTGGTGATGCAATGGTGAACCCATCAGTGTTTCTGTCCTTAAGCTGTTCATAGTCCAACCCATGCTAGTCTATGAATAATGAGTTCCCAGAGATGTCCACGGGGAGAAGAAAGAAACAAAGTTTTCGAAGACATTCAATACTCATCAATGTGCTTCACCTTCCCACATCAAATCAACTTTTGAACATGGAAGGGGAGCAGATGAGGGCCTAAAATTTGAGGAATGACGTGGTGTGAGCCAGCAAAGACATAGCATGGAGGGATTGACGTGGGGGCAAGTATGGGTGCAACATTCAGAGCAGCAAGTTATTTCCACCAACATGAAAATGACAAAGCAGGGGTGGGGCCACCATGGGTGATGAAGTCTTAGAACACCAGGCTGGGTGAGGAGGATGTGGTATACAGGGAGACTTCTTAAAACAGAAAAAAGGAAACCAGACAAGGATTAGATAGAGGAAAATCAGGCCTCAGATAGGAGTGAATTCTCTGTCACCCAGTAATCATTACTCCTTCCTCATCTATCTGAATACAGCAGAGAGGAAGCAAGTGAGCTGATTGACTTGCATTCTGAAGCAGTAGAGTGAGGGGCAACCATAGGCTGTATTCATTGTGGCCCGCGATGCATGGTGATCTCAGGCTCTATCCAGGCATGCCACCATCCAGGGGTCCCCACTGCAGTTCCCAGGGCTTACATGTAGGAGCAAGTAGCAAGATAGGTGGTAGTGCCATAATTTTAGAGAATTGGGAATAGGATCCCAGGCAGAAATTTGGCTTTGATATACAAGGCAGAGATACCTAGAGTCACAGCTATGAGGCTAAGATTTAGGACAGGTCTAAATAGGAACAGAACTGCTAAGGAGGGAAACTGAAGCAGAAGGACAGAGATGATGCCACCTCTAAGGACCAAGGGGAAAGCAAGAGATTTGATACTAGAGTTTTCCCAAGGCCTTGGAGCTGGGGCCCATAGCAATAAGACACCTATTAGTGTGGCAGCAACAATGGTACTGGTTAGGGTTATCTCAGGGGAAGAGCAGAATTGAGGGCACAGGTCAGTACCATCAGTGGTGGGAAGAAGACCAGCTTAAGAGGTTGCAATAATAACTTTCTGGTGTCTCGACATTGAAATAAACAGAAGGCTGGACGCGGGCAGCAGGGATGACTGTAGGGGAACGAACACCAACACAGGCTTTGAGGTCAGTCAGACCTGGGTTTGATTTCTACCTCTTGATGGGGGTAATGATGCTGCTGGTGATGATGTAGTTATCATTGGTTTCTGTGAGGGTTAATTGAGATAATGAATAAGAAATCCATTGAGCATGGTGAACCGTCAATACATGTCAACTCTTACTACTTAGAAGACATGGCATCTTCCCTGTGTCAACTACATTCCTACCTTTTCCCATGTCAGCTGCTTTCCACTTCACGTCCAAGCCCCAACATCCCCTAAAATCACTTCCACCCCACCACAATGACAATAATAAAAACAATAGCTAACAGTTATAGCATGCTTATTATATGTCAGTCATTGTAAGTGCTTTTAAAAATATCTCATTAAATTCTCAAAAACAGTGCTATGAGGCAGATACTAGTATTGTCTCTATTTTATAGGTTTGGAAATCTAAGGAGCAGAAAGGTTCATTGACTTGTTCAAAGTCACTAATGCAGCACCTTCTCCCCCGCCCCCACCACAATTTCCGAGGCTTCTCCTGAGAACGTTTTGTCCTCCAGTCTGTCATGGTTTGAGGCCCCAAAGAGCCCCTCTGTTTGGCTCAGCAAACTGCAAGGATCCAGCTCAATGGCTGTGCTTTTAGAATAGGATGGGAAGCCTTGACGAAGAATGCTGCATAAATCTCAACCTATGACCCGGGAGCCTCACTCCAAAGCCATAACTCCACTTCCATCAGGCTGAGGCCTGAGAGTGTTATTAGAGAAAGCATTGGGATAATTCCTTCCAGGAAAGGGCTCTTTGCTCTGTGATTCATTAAGACTCCCCCTCTCAGAGCTGCCTCTTGCTGAGGTGCCAGCAGCTCATTTTCACAGCAGTGTGAGAACATTTCTTTGTCCTCCAACAATAGGGGTTCCAGTGAAGACTTTTGATTACCATTTTCCCCTTTAAGAGGAAGGCTTGGAAGTAAAATCTCATTAAATATTTATTGCCTTCTCCTCATCCCTTTCTCAGTATGTTAGACCCCAACAAACCTCCTTAATCATAGGGCAATCAAATGTTTAAGAGCTAGAAATGCTGACTGAGAAGGAGGGGTACCAGACACACAGAGGAGAAGGGCAGAAGGCAAAGAGGTTTCCTCTGAAATGGGAGAGAATCACACACTGGCCAAGTGACCATGAATGCAGTTTGGAATTGAGCAGATGGGAAACAGAGAACAAACTCACCCTCTAATAGCCATAGCTCACCAATACTACTTCTGCCTGCCCTCTGATTGTTCCCCTCAAGCCAACTGCAGATTTTGTTGTCTGGTTCTGCTTGATCGTTTATCCAGGTTTCAGTTCTTGACTGTCCCAGACAATCCTACCAGCATCTGTTTCATCTTAGGTGCTGGGAATTCAGTGACCCATCCACACTTGCCCCGCTGTGACTACATCACCAGCTCACAGGAATGTTTTGTAGGTTGCTCCCTCCTGGTATAGAATAAGTGTGCCCACTCTCTCTATCTTGGACATCCTAGCTCTAGACCTTTAAGATCTACACTTTATTTTAGCCTTGTTGAGTGTGACAGCCTGTATAAAAAGCTGGGTCTTTGACCTATTTCATTCTGGCTTCCCAATCGAACCTAAAATCTGGATCCTCTCTATCTCCCACAATTGCAAGAGAAATAATTCCTTTGTCAGTACAGGTTTGATTGAATTCCCCCATATGGCTGTATCTGAACAGATGAGAAATGAACCCAATTGTTGGTGTCTGGGAAAGGCTAATTTTTACTGACGGGGCTGGAGGTCTTATCCCCAAGGTTGAGGGGGCAGTAACTGAACTAGGAAGCCCATCTTCCTTCATTGAGACCCTCACCATCTCTCCCTCTCCCTCGGCTGAGCTCTGATCCTGGTCCCCAGGGCCTCATGTCCAATTTGAGCCCCTCAGGAGTGAACTGGTCTCATCTATTGCTGACTTCCCCTCCCCTAGCCTCTCTGCACACATTTTGCTTAGCTGCTCTGAAATTAGACTTTTGCCATTGTTTTTGTTGTAGGCAGTGAAGTTAAATGTTCTTTCTAGCTCTCAAAATCAATTAATTTAACCTTAACAAAAGGCTATCAAGAATCTTTATTGCAGCCCTGGCCGGTTTGGCTCAGTGGTTAGAGCATCGGCCTGTGGTCCAGAGAGACCCGGGTTCGGTTCCCGCTAAGGGCATGTACTTCGGTTGCAGTTTGTCCCCGGCCCTGGTTGGTCGTGCGGGTGGCAGCCACTCGATGTGTCACTTTCACATCGATGTTTCTCTCTCTCTCTCTCTTCCTCTCTCTCCCTCCCACTCTATCTGAACAAAAAATGAAAAAATGTCCTCGGGTGAGGATTAAAAAACAAAACAAAAAACAAGAATCTTTATTGCAGATGGGAAAATGGAGACTCAGAAGGGCTAACGTTCTTACTCACTGAAACAGCCCGTCAACACAAGCCTGCTGTGGTCCATAGCAAAAGCTTTAAAAATTGGTCCACTTAGTTTCCCACATTCTGTCTTTTGGTCTCTTATTAACACTTTTGAGAAAAGTGTCTAGAAGAAGCTGTTTTTATTGTGAAAGCCATCTTTGTTGCAACTGCCCTGGCCAGAAGGGGATGGAAGGGCTCAGAGGAACGAAGAGGCTTAGACACCAGTTTACCAGTCACCCTGGAACCCAGGACTACTAGCCCTAGCCCCCAGTGATTTGGGAATTCGTTCCCTGGAAGAGCACCATTAGGCAAAGCTACTTTAATGTTAAATAAGTAAAATTTGCATGTCAAATTGTCACCTGCTGCTTCTCTTATTCTGTGTATATGTCTTTAACCATTCTCAACCTTAACTAGGCAAATGAAGGATACATAGCTACAACTTTTGGGATATACCACTAATAGTTGCAATCCTGAAATGTAAGGCAGCAACAAGAGAAAATGGAGAATTTTAGCCAGGAACAGTGGCAGAGGATATCCCCAAAGGGCCTCTTTAGAGTGAGTAGCACTGGCTGGGAGGCCCTCCTAGTGAGAAGCCCTCCTGTATTCCCATCTGATGAATCATGACAGACTAGTTGTGCAGGCTGGCAAAAGTCTGCCCCAAAGGGTTGGATAATGAGAATCTTGGTAGGCTGCTGGGGCTGTGCTATTTCAAATGATGCTCACAGAGGCTTAGGAATAAAGGATAGAACAATGGTTATGTTCTTTAATGGCTAAATCTTATTTCAAAGAATTGTAATAAGAGGTGGTAATACTCATAAGAGACAGTGACAGTAAGCTGTGTAACTAATCCTCAGAAGCCAACGGAGATTCTCTCTTTGCCAAATTAACAAAGGAGACAGTAAGAAATAGTAGCCAGTTCTCTGGAAAGAGTGTTAGGCAAAAAGACAGATTCACCCTAGATCTACCACCGACTCACTGTGTGTCCGTGAGGAACCCCTTTTTTATTTTGGAACCCAGGTTTCCACCTCTGAAGAATGAGGAGGCTTTATTAATAGTGTGCTCTCAGCCCCCCAGCTCTAAAGTTGTATCCATTTGTGAGAGTGCAGGCTGTATCCCTTGTTTACAACTGCGGTCAACTTCTCTGTCCTGGGAACACCTTCTGAAGAGTCACTGTGAGTTATGTAACTAGGGAAGTTTTCCAGATGATGCTGAAAATTAAAGTTCCCACAGTCGGCACTAAGTCATGGCACCAGAAACTGGAAAGCCCTGAGACTGGAGTCACGTGCTAGAAGCTGTTCCAGAAAATCCCCACTGAATGGTGTCCTCGAGACAGGCCTGGGCTTCCCCAGGGACTGACTGAATTTCTTACCAAGCCAACTGCCTCCAAATGCCTGGCTCTTGCCAAAGACATAAGGAAACTATTGGATTTCCCTTCGGAAACCGTTCTCCAACTCAAGATGAGCCCATAAAGATTTCTGAATTGAGTTCTGAGCAGTTAGAAGAATTTCTAATTTTTTTTAAAGGAAACTCTCTGATTATAAAAAGGACACAAAAATTCAAAATATTGTATTTCCAATCATTGTAATTGCATATAGTACATTTTCTTGATGCACAGCCTTCAGTGGTGACCACTCTGCTTTGCAGGTAACACGGAAATGATCAGAAAATGCTTCCTGTACAACTATAGGCACAACTCGTTTTATTGCACTCACCTGTGCTCTGCAGACTTTGAGTTTTCATCAACGTGGAGACAAGACTGTCCACCAGCAAAAAGATTACAACTCACTGAAGGCCCTAGTGATGATTAGCGTTTGTTTTTTGTTGTTGTTTTTTTCAATAAGGTATTTTTCAGTTAAGGTATGTGAATTGGTTATTTTAGACCTAATTCTTTGCCCAATGTATACTGCAGTATACTATAAACATAATCTTTATATGCACTAGGAATCCAAAAAAATTTTGTGACTCACCGCGATATTCTCTTGATTGTGGTGGTCTGGAACTGAACCTTCAGCATCTCTGAGGTACACCTGTATCAATCTTTTCTTAAAAGGCATTTGATAAGCGCATTATACTGAAAAGAAGGAGACGCTGCATCCTGCTCTGTCTCTAGGTTGACTCTGGCCAAGCCAGTGAACCTCTTTGGGCCTTTCCATCACTAGATATAAAATAAGGAAGTTGAAATTCAGCGTGTCTTAATTTTATTTCTTTCATATAAATAAAAGGGCTCTTTTGATGGTTCATTGGGACAGAACCCAACCCACTAAGTGAAACAAAATCATTGGCTTAATGTACTGAACAGCCCAAGGATAGATTTACATTTAGGCGTGACTGGTCCACGGGACAAAAATGATGTCATCAGGGCCCAGCATCTCCCACCCATCTGTAAGCCCTTACTTAAGGTATGTATGTTTCTGTTCTGAATACCATAGTAGGGTCAGATGAGCACTGAGGTCCAAAGCTTCCATCTAGGAAAGAATTATTTTCTCAACAAACAGTTTAATCAAGCACTCTGTGCCTGAATCTCATTGTCCTGAATTGGGTCACTTGGCCAGTCTGATCCAATCTCTGGGTCAAGGAAAATCGAAAACACCAATATCCTTATGCCAATTAGGGTCCTCCCAGGAGGAGAAGCCAACTCCATTCAAACCAAGGGACTGAGTGTGGGGGATAGTTATTTCCCAAAGAAAATTATTAGCACTCTTTTACTAGAAAAATTTTGAATCACAGATAGCAAAAACGTTTTAACCACAGATATTCCCAAGAATCTGATGAAACTGAGCATTTTCCTAGGAAATATGCCTATATACAAACCCCAAACCACAAACAAAAACAAAAGTTACATAAAGAATCAAAGGAGTCAAAGATTCCATCAAACTAGTCCTCAGATTCCAGTTACAAAAATACCTCCTTCAGGAATTTTTCTAAAATGATGCTGATGTTGGTGAGAACTCACCTGGCTAGAAAATGAAAATTCTGGTGCTCTGTTTGGGACAGGAGAGCTGAGGGGCCCCTCATATAATCAATCCCCTTTAACTGTAGTGCCCTCTAGTCTAGGTTTAAAAATGTTCCAGAGGCACTTCCTTACATTCTGGCAGATGTAGAAATAGCTACAGCCTTTTTGGAAGGCAGTTTTGCCCTATATATTGGGAGCTAAACTGCCAATGCCCTTTGACCCTGAAGTTCCACTTCAGGGAATCACTAGGAATCACTAAGAATACAAAACAGCCTCATGCACAAATATGTTAATTGTCTCATTTGTATAACAAAAATGAAAGTGGGAATTCTCCTCAATGGCCAATGATTAGGTAAACTGGGCAACACACATTTGTTATCATGCAGTTATTAAGCACACTGTTCAAAGAGCTTGACACAATGCAAGAAATAATATTCCAATGTTGAAGATAAAATTAAGACGTGAAGTTTCATAAATAATATACATAATATTGTATATATGCGGTATTCAATATAGTGATTTGTAAAGCTATATTAAGATATTTGTAAAAGGAATGTGCTTAAGCTGTTTTTGAAATCAGGTACTGAGTTTGTTTCTTTGCCATTTCTATTTTCTCCTTCTCTTGTGAGCATAATTTACGTTATAATGAAAAATATGTTTTTGAAATTAACAAACGATAAATGAATGCATAAATTAATATATAAGTAAAGCCTTATGGATCCAGGAGGTAGCAGGCATGGGGAGAAGGCATGTGAATGAGATTATTGGGCCCATTGAAGGGATTTGAATGTGGACTATAAATTAGATAATAGTATGGTATCAATGTTGAATGTCATTGTTCTTTGTAAAAATACATTAAATGTATGGGGTAAAGAAGCAATTTGTCTTCAAGTGACTCTCAAAACATTTAGGGAAGAAATGTATGTATTAAGAGCTAGAAAGAGAGAGTGAGGTCAGGGAGGGAGAGAGAGAGAGAGCATACAAATGGGACAATATAAAGTAAACTTTTTATTGAGTTGTTTTTTGTTGAGTGAAGACAGAGATGTATAACCCTTGCTACTGCCACAACACTAACTTTGCCTAAAATACATGAATTAAATACTCCCTTCTGATGCTAGCTAAAGACTGGGTTAAGAAAGCCACTGTAGAGTTAACTGAAGTCAGAGGGATTTGTAATTTGTATCTCAGATGGAAGGGTTTTGTCCATTGAAGGCCCGGTCTCAGAAGGCTTTGTTTGGAGATGTTGCCTTTGCAGACATTCCTCTAGGTTTAGAGGAGCCAGAATATGAGAGCTAAAGGGGACTTGGAGGACATGGTGTCCAACAAGTAGGATCCATCCACTGTGGGTTCATCAAACATGCTTTCTATGTAAAATACTTAGCAAATTAGAAAGTATTCAGGATGATCCTTAGGTACCCAGAAACCAAAATATGACATTTCCTCTACAGTGTCCAATCATCCCAGTTTCCTGGGACTGAGGGATTTCCCAGGACTGGAACTTTCAGTGCTGAAATTGGGATGGTTGGTCGGTCACCCTACCTGTCAATTCATCAGCTGGTGCTGTCAGCTTTATGCTGGGTCTCCCTCTCTGCCCCACCCCCATCTTGCTCCCTCACCTCTTCTCTGCTGTACTTAACAGATCAGTCTCCCCACACCCTGTAACCTGTGCTCATAAAGTCTTCACAGTGCTGGTTTTGGAAAGCATATCTGATCACGCCAAACCTCTGCTTCAAACCCCTGAAAGACTTCACACTTGTAGGGAAGAGACACACATCCATTACATGTCTGCTCTAGGTCTCCTCCCCACATCCTCTCCCCAGGCATTCCCCACCCTGGCCTCCTTTCATCTTTTGTGTGTGCCCTGTGGTGGTTCATTTTATGTGTCAACTTGATGAGGCCATGGTTCTCAGATATTTGGTCAATACCAGTTTTGATGTTACTGTGAAGGAATTTTTTAGATGAGATAAACATTTAAATCAGTAGACCTTTGAGTGAAGCAGATTGCCCTCCATTATGGATGGGCCTCACCCAGTCACTTGAAAGCTTTAAGAGAAAAGACTGCAGTTCCCTGAAGGAGAGAGAATTATGTCTCCAGACCACCTTTAAACTCATCAGTTCTTCTCCAGGCCTCCAGCCTGCCAGCCTGCCTTGCAGATTTTGGACTTGCCAGCCCCCAAACTCTCATGAGCCAATTACTTAAAATAAGTCTCTTTTTCTCATCCTTTTGGTTCTGTATTTCTGAAGAACCCTGACTGTTACATGTTCATACTCCAGGAGGTTGTTCCATTTCAGTTATTCCTGACCTCTCTGACTCAAACCTCCATACTATACTCTGTTAAAATACTTTTACCTCTTAGACATAGCAATAGTACAGAGATTTATATGACTATTGAAAAATGCCTGTCTCCTCCATTAGAAGATGTTTTTGGCTTACCATAGTAGATGCTCATTAAATATTTACCTTATGAATGAGTGAATCCTGAATGAGTTCTGATGTACGTCTTGGGGGAATACGCACTGAAGAACACTGATCTATTCTACCCCTTTTATTTTATGGATCGGGAAACTGAGGTCCATACACTCAAGGGTGTGCTGGGACTATACCGAATGGTTTTGCAATTATTTCCAATTATTGCTTTTGTGTTGTGAATTATTTTTAAAAAACAGTGCCTCAGATAATCAGTAGTTGTCAATCTTAACTGCTAAGCAATGTGAAAAATACAATTATCCAAACTCATCCAGAATCACTGTCTTATCTCCATTTTCTTCTAGTTTAAAAAAAAAAAAAATCTGTGGTCTACAAAGAAAAAGAAAAAAGAAGGCTGATTAGTAATTTTTCCAAGACTAAATCCTTGGAATACATATGAGCTTAAAAATCTATGTGATTGTTCTTTTGCTTGTGTTTGAAAAATGAATGCAGAAATCTATTGCCCACTTACTTGTGACATGTACTCATTCATTCAGACAGGCATTAAAGCAAATAATTACAGAATACCTACTATGTGACAGGTACCTTACCAGGCACCAGTGGGAAAGGACAGAAACGAATTAGGCAGTTACCACCTTTACATTGCTTATAATCCCTTGAAAGTGGTACTATGTGTCCGAGACAAAATAGAGTAGCACATTCCAATTAGGATTCCAAGTCGTGTAGAGAAGAGGGAGTTCACTTCCTGCCGGATGATTTCGAAAGCATGATGCAGGAGGAGGTTGTGGAATGAGGTTTTGAAAGATGAGTGGGGTTTTGAAATGCGGAATGGTAGAGGCTATTTAATGTTGAAATGCTGAGAAAAACAGCAAAAACAAAAGCATGGAGGCAAAAAAAAAAATGACAACAATGAAACAATGACACAAAAACAAAACAAAACAATAACAACCCACTAAATTTGATCAGGTTTTGTTTTATGGCCTAGAGTATAGGTAAATCCTTCCCTTTACTTATTCATTCACTTATCTATTCGTTCATTCAACAGGTATCTATTGAGTGCCCCCTCTGTGCTAGTCACTGAATTAGGTCTGGAATTCAGACGCAGGAAATCACAATTTTTATGGTCCCTGCTTCTGGAAGTTTCCAGTCTAGGGGAAGATGTACTTCATCCAATATTTTACCTGCTGGTTGTACAATTGCAGGCTGAGGCAAGAGCTGTGAAGTAAGGAAACAAGCCCTTTGAGGACAGATGACAAAGGAACTTGACTTGGTGGCTTCCATTGGGGAAGAGACCCTGAGATGAGAGCTAGCAGGGTAAGGAGTTAATTAAATGGGAGAAGGATGGGTAGAAGTGGGAAATGATTCAAGCAGAAGGAAAAGGATACTTAACAGCTCTGTGGAGAGAGGTAGTACAACAATGGCTATTACCTACCTCACTTATCTTAGGGATATTTTTTTTCGGCCTGCCTGTGGCTTTCCTGCTGCCCAAACTGGGTGTTTTTTCCCCACATAGCTGTGGGTGTCCCAACTGGCTACAGTTTACAATAACAACAAAGGGTGCGTGTGTACTTTTAAGGATAACAACTGTGACTCCTCACCCAGTGATTCTGATTTAATTGGTCTGAAGTATGGCCTGGGCATTGGCTCATCGGGGGCTTCCACTGTGTAGCTGGGTTTGGACCCACCCAGCTACTGGGTGAGCAGTTCACCCAGTTCTCGAACAGTTTACCTGCTCAGGGGTGGGGGGCCTCTTGAAAATGTGGAGGTCGCTAACAAATCAGTCTTGTGAAATCTCACCAGTTGGATCCTGTTCTGTCCTTCCTGTCTCTGTGCTAGCCAGGGGGACTTGGTTATTATTCAGAAGTCAATTCTCTAGAAATTGGCCATCAGCAAATAAGCAATCATGAGAGGATTGACTTCTCTGACCTCCCTGGGAAGAGTGAGTCACTTCCTTTTATGTTTGCACAGAGCTTTGGGCTATCTCTTTTGGCATTTCTGCCTTTCAATTGTTCTCCCTCTCTCTCTGAGGAATGTTGACCCTTTAACATATAGAGTCCTTCTTAGTTTCCCTCGTATCTCTTTTTAGACTCTAGAACCAATTTCTGCACTTCGCTGATGTTCAATAACGGTGGGAAAGACAGTGATTTCACTGAAATCTGGAAATTGCTATTCTTCAACACCTAGAGCACACATTCAGAACAGGCCATGGTAGACCGGGAGGGGCGGAGCAAAGGCAGACCTGCCTCTGCAGTCTGCCTCGGCCACTCACGGGCTGGGGAGACAGCGCTCCTTATCTGCTTGGAGCTCAGTCTCCGCATCTGTTCTTTTTTTTAAATCCTCACCCGAGGACATTTTTGCATTTATCTTCAGATAGAGCGGGAGGAAGAGAGAGAGAAACATCAACGTGAGAGAGACACATCGAGTGGCTGCCACTCACACGACCCCAACCAGGGCCGGGGACAAACTGCAACCGAGGCACATGCCCTTAGCGGGAACCGAACCCGGGTCTCTCCAGTCTGCAGGCCGACGCTCTAACCGCTGAGCCAAACCAGCCAGGGCGCCTCATCTGTTAAATGGGGATAATCAAACTTAACTTTAGGAGAAATTGGGGGATTTAAAGAGGCGAACTACGTAAAATACTCTGTACAGGTCTGGCAGTTTAGTAGGTTCATAGCGAATGTGTAAGAAAAGCTGATAATAAAAATAGCCATGAGTAAATTCAGGAGGCATTGCACTGGTCTACCTGTGAGTCCCCCAAACTCAAGCCAGAATCTTCCTCCGGGAAAACTTAGACTCTTCAGCTGTAGATTCAGTGACCCTCCTTCACACTCTCTGTGCTTCTGTTTATTCATCTGTCTCCCCTGCCACCCTGACCGCGAACACTGAAGCACGGAGACCTAGTCCGTCGTACTTCCCACCAGACCCCCAGCTGCGCCACAGGGCCTGGCCCACCAAGCATGCTCAGTAATATACTTACTGCATCTCAAAAACGGTAGCCAAAGCCTCTCTCTGATTGAAAAGTCTTCCATCCCTGAGGTGGATGGATATTGGCAAGTCACCTGACTCCCCAGTCTCTAGTTTCCCAGGTGTTTAGTGTGGAGTTGAGTTGAATCCTAGTGTGGAGTTGAGTTGAATCCTAGCGTCTGAATCATGGTGACTGGAGAAGTATTCTTGCTCTACCTGGTACATGGATCAGGCCCACAGAAGAGGTGCATAAGATGAATTATTTTGGGCTCCATTTACTAGACCAGAGTTTCTGTTATGAAATTAATTTGAGCTCATCAGTTTATTCATCATTTGTATATTCATTAATGCAATATTTATTAAGAATGTGCAATGTAATGTGTGTTTTACTGCATCTTGTGAATACAAAGAGGACTACAGCACAGCCCCTGCTCTCGAAAGGCAGCAGTCTACCGAAACATGAACCCTCAGTTTTAATGTGATACGGGGAGTGTTCTGATATAGATATTCTCAAGGGAGGAGAACTAAATTATTCTCCTCTGAATGAGTAGAGTGTTACGGATTATGGAATCTGGAGGACTTCTTAGATAAGGTGCTATTTTGAATCAGTCTTGGAGAATGAACAGACATTCTCAAATTAAAAAAAAAAGAAAGAAAGAAAAAAAGTGGCAGAAGGAAGCAAATCTAATAGCACAGAGCTGAGAAACAGCGTGAGTGTCCTGGCACCTGCAGATACAATTCTTTGTGGCTGCCAAACACAATGAAGGTGTAGCAGGAGCACAGCTAAGGTGAGAGTTAGCCAGGGGCCAAATCCAAAAGGGACCCTGGCCCCTCCTAACGCCGTGTGGCTGGCTTTGCAAAGGCCAAGCAAGCTCAGCCAGGAATCAGGAGCCCTTTGAAAGGGGGAACAGAATTTGCACCCTGGGATCTGCCCCTGCCCTCCCACTCTATGTGAGTCCCAGGGCTGACTCTGGTCTGTGTTCATAGTCTGGTTTGGGTGTAGTCTTCTTCATAACACATTTTCCCAGCTCCTTATCACAGATTCTGCTCTTGTTATGGCAACAGCTGTGAATGTCTCCAGTGGGGTGGGCCGTGCCCCTAGATTAGGTATCTCTGCTCCATGGGCCAGTGTTGTTTCAGTTGGCCGGAGAGTGCTCTCGTCACAGGGATAAGAGGATGGGAATGCTACTGAGTATCAGCTAACCGTCTTCTTCCATCGCTAAGACTTCATGAACAAACGTTAGCCAGCTTTAAGCTGAGGTCTAAGACTTGTGTTTGATTCCTCGTGATTCTGGATGTCCCAGACAAATCAACAGGCAATCTATCAGAGCAGACCAGATGACTATGAGCTATAATGCCCAATTATGAGCTTTGAGAGTCAGACAGACCTGGGTTCATATCCAGCCTCTGCCACGTCCTAACTCTGTGTATTTACAAAGTAATTAATTTCTTTGGTCTTTAGTTTCCTCACTTGTAAAATGAGGACCGTAACACCTTACTACAAAACTTATTTTGCAGATTCAACAGGGCAAGCACTTAAATCACCTTGAGAGTTGTCTGACACATGGCAAGCAATTAACACGTTAGGCATCATCTTCACCATCGTCATCATCGTCATCTAAAATGTATTAAACCAAGTTGACATTGCACGAGTCTGACAAACACAAGCACCTAATTCCAGCTTTGGCTCCCCCGCCAAAATAAATCACAATGGATTTTGAACAGATTACTGGATCTCACTTGGCCTGTTTTCCACTATGCAGACGAAGGGAGTAGATTCAGTGATCTATCTATGAACATTTTTAGTTCTGATAACCTATGGTTTCTTGAATAAGACTGATGTTCACATATATACCACTGTTTGCCCACATAACCATCCAGTGACTGTTCTGTAAAATAACACAGAGACAGTGAACTTTCTTAAATGTCTAGAGCAGCGGTTCTCAACCTGTGGGTTGTGACCCCTTTGGGGGTCGAACGACCCTTTCACAGGGGTCACCTAAGACATAACAGTAGCAAAATTACAGTTATGAAGTAGCAACGAAAATAATTTTATGGTTGAGGGTCACCACAACGTGAGGAACTATATTAAAGGGTCGCGGCACTAGGGAGGTTGAGAACCGCTGATCTAGAGGGTTTCAGATTTGTTACAAATGTTTTTTCTTAAATTTTTGGATAGCTTTTTCACTAGCAGTTTTTCTTTCAATCCAGCCAAGTGCATAGATGTGGTTTTCAGCTATCAGAGTGCTCATTGCATAGCACCACCAAGCATCCTGGTGGCCTCCTTTGGGGAGGCAGCATGCTTAACTTTTTTCTGTTTTCTCAACCCCTATCACGTGGCATGACCCATGGTGAGTTATGTGCACCTATTTATTGATTCAATAAATAAAAGAATGAGTGAATAAGTCAAATGAATGTATGAACCTCTAATTGTTCCTAAGGTTTATATGGATTCAAAAATATGGCAGTAACAACTTTCAGAGCACTATAGGACCTCAGAGACAAAAGGGATTTAAAGTCAATATCTGTTGTGATGCCGAGAATCTGTCTATAGTATTCTAACCATGCATGTCTATGTCAAGGGATGGAGAACCCAGTGCCTCCCAGGGCAGTGCATTTCCCTTTGGGGCAACTATGACTGTGAGAGTCCTTCTTTCTGTTATTGAGCCTGAGTCTGTCTTCTAATCTGAAATTAGAAGAGGCAACAGGTATATAGATCTATCATCTAGGGAGGTTAATTGGCCATACAGACAAAACCGAGTGTGTGTGTGTATGGGTGTGTGTGTGTCTGTGTGTGAGTCTGTGTATTGGTGTACAGGGGGAGACGTCATATGATGGGATCAACAAGGTTCAACAAGGCCAACAAGGTGTTTGGCCTTGTGATGATATTCAGAGCCAGCTGCACCTAGGGAACTAATTCATTAATGTCATTAATGCCAGTCAAGTTTACAGGCTACCAATATGTAAGTTTGATCACAATTTATTCATTTTAACTGTGGAACCTTCTTTATACATTGCCAAGCACACCTATCTGCTATTTCAGGCATGTATGAAGTTTGAACTTCAGCAAGTAGTTTAGTGGGGCGACTTGGAGACCTGTTTCTCCTAGGCTCTTGAGAGAGGTGGATGAAAAAACTCTCCATCACATTGGAGTATGTGTCTCAGATGAGAATAAGGTGGGTTCTCCAGGTCAGTTTCATTTCCATGAAAGAGACCCACCACGTAAACTGCTTTTACCTTTCCTCTTCTGCTCTTGGTGCAGACCACATTCTTTGGCAGGATATGGGAGTTTTGTACATTCATTGCAACATGGAATAAACCAGGTCAGTGTTCTCTGCCCTTTCTTACTGTCAGTGATTGAGCTAAGCATTTGTTTCTGGTGATGAATCACCCTGTAGCTTGCGTTAAGGTTTCAGATATGCCAAGCTGCTTACGTCATTCTCAGATCCACCCTGGTCATCTTGATAAACTCACACCTTCCTACATTCCCTTCACCTCCCATTTTCTGACTTCTCCTTGGTTTGGGCATGTTTAGACATGCATGCTATCATTTACTGGAGGATTTTATTAGGGTAGCTGTCCAGGAGAGGGGCAGGAACTATAGGTTGGTTACCTCAGTATTCATTCTCCCAACTGACTTCGTCTACTGTATAGATATTGCCCAGCCTCCAATGAAGCTATTGTTCTCGCCAATGAGTTATAAATGGAAATCCTTCAGCATTCGTCCTTCCTCTCCCCTGAACTCTGTGGCTTGGTATGGTACCACACACATTAAAAAATCAAGCCTCCACGTTGTGACCTGGGGAGTTCCGCACTCATTCCTCCTAACTTTGCGATCCTCCTGGCCTCTTAGCTGTAAATTAGCCTCTTGAAGATCTGAGTTTCTGTCTCAACAGCTGCTGGAGTTTTCATCCTGTGAGACCAGACCCTACTCTCTGAGAGAGTAACTTGGCAGGTCTTTCTCTTGCTTGGTTACTGGTGGAAGAGACAGATGTGCAAAATCATGGATCAGGAAATGTGATGGCTTGCCCAACTTGTCCAAAGCAAGTTGAAAGACTCAATAATTTAATTCCAACAAGAATAGGTATAACAAATAGGAGAATGCCTTTTGGTCCTAAAGTCATGTAACTTTTAAGGTAGCTTAAAAAGGCAGAGTGGTTTAGAGAGTAGTCTTTGGAGTCAGAACAATTTAAGTTCGAATCTTGGCCCCAGCACTTCCTAGCTGTGTTGTTCTGGCCTGGTTACCTAACCTCTCTCAGACTCAGTTTCCTCATATGTTAAATGGGAATCATAGAAGAACCTAACTCATAAGGTGGAAAGGGACTCAATAAAATACTACATGTAAAGCACTTGATAAATGAGATAACTTCTCAAGTGGGAGATGATTAATCTTGAACCCCAATATCTTGATAAGAGAACAAGAACAGTGTAGGAAGTGGAGTTTTAACACCAAAAATAACTTACACGTATGATGGGACAAGAGATCCTGGCATTCCTCATATGGTCCCTCAGTGCCAAAGAAGTAGAGTTACCCCTTACATTAGGAGGAACTATAAGGCAACCAAAAGTGTGATCTGTCTCCACTCTAAAAAGGCCATAGGTCCGGCCAGTGTGGATCAGTGGTTGAGCGTCAACCCATGCACCAAGAGGTCGCCAGTTTGATTCTTGGTCAGGACACATGCCCAGGTCGTGGGCTTGATCCCCAGTGTGCCGCATGCAGGAGGCGGCCAGTCGATGTTCTCTCTCATCAATGTTTCTATTTCCCTCTCCCTCTCATTTCCTCTCTCTCTATAATCAATAAAGGAAAAAGATTTAAAAAAAAAAAAAAAAAAAAAAAAGGCCAGAGGTGTCAGCCAGACACTCTGACAGCATCCATCTTTAGGAAGATACATCTCAGTAAGAACATAGACTTTGGCCCTGGTCGGTGTGGCTCAGTTGGTTGGGCATGGTCCTATGCACCAAAAGGTTGCTGGTTTGATTCCCAGTCAGGGCACGTGCCTGGGTTTTGTGGGCTTGCTCCCCAGTAGAGGCATGCAGAGGGCAGCTGGTTGATGTTTTGCTCTGACATTGATGTTTCTCTCTCTCTCTTTCCCTTCCTCTCTGTCTAAAAATCAATTTTAAAAATCTTTAAAAACAAACAAACAAACAAACAGACTTTGGAGTCAGAAAGACCAGCATTTGAATATCTCTTCCTGGCTGTGTGGACTTGGATATGTTATCTGACCTTCCAGTGCCTTTATTTTCTCATTTGAGAAATGTGTGTATAGTTACAGCTGATTTCTAGGAAAGCTTATTGCTCACAGAATCTGATTCTAAGTGTTTTTAGTGAGTGCTGCTGCTGCTTTTTTTCTAACCAGCCCAGTGTGATTTCCAAGGGCAGCCATGCTACTGGAAGGGAGGGACCTGGCCCCAACTTCCTACCCTCGCAGCCACAAACTCCTGGGTGGATTCTGGTTCGGTCTGGGCGCGATGAGGTGTGTCTGAGTACTGGTCTCTACCCCATTTGCTCCTGGAGAAAATTCAGCTCTTATTTTTGGCATTTCTTGGGCAAGAGGAGAAAAAGCACAGAGGGTGGGGGAAACCCAAGTTTGCTTAATCACTGGTTTCTGAGGCAATGCATCCAAACATTCCTTTGTCAATACCAGAGTTTCTCTCAGATTCTCCACTGCATGACTGCAGTTTTCTTCTGTGTCTTGTTCATCCAAGATCTTGTTTCTTCTCAACAATATAGCAAGTGATATAATAATTTATTTGCATATCATGAAAGGCTCCCAGAGATCAGTCCCCAACACCTTACATGTTACAGATGAGAAAGCTAAGTCAGAGACCTGGCATGTCTTAAAACTCCCAGCTCAGTTCACCGCGGAGGCAAGACTCGATCTCTGGGAGTCCTACCCATGTCCTCCATGCCCAGGGGAAGAGACGTCTGTCCTGATATCACTGTTACATGAAACCAGGCTTCTAGGGAGCAGCTTGCTGTGGCAGGAAGAGATCAACCTGTGGATGTGTGACTGGGACTCGTTGGGGTTGCAGCCTTGGCCAAATCAAGTTCTTTGCCCATTGTCCCCATCTGGGCATTATTTAGGGTAAGAGTAGGAACCAGTAAGGTCATGTGGGTCATATGCCACATATCCAGTGGGGGAGCCCATGAAAGGTTTTACAGGGAGTTTGTCTCACTGATTATTCTGGCTATATAGTAGAAAATGTGTTAGAACAGACAAGGAGAGAAGGCGCGAAGAGAGACACTGCAGTAGTCCAGGTACGAGATGATGACCTGGACAAAGGCAGTCACCCTAGATGTGGAGAGCAGCAGAGACGCCTGAATGGGAACGGAGGAAGAATGACAGTGTGGGCTGATGAGTACCTGTAGGGCTGATCTCACTTACTTTCCACAGACTCTCTTTGATGCCCCGAATTATAATCTTGGCATAATCTTTGCTCTTCCTTCTAGTGTACCCCGATGCCCATCTTTTCTGTTGCTAAGCATGTCAGTTCTACTTCCACAAAGTTAGTAATTTCCTACTGTGTATCTGTTGTGTCAGGCACTGCATGAGAAGATAAAGTCAAATAAATAAAATTTCATGGTGGATTAGATTTGAAGGATGAGGCAGGGTTTGGTAAAAAAAAAAAAAAAAAAAAAAAAGATTCTTTGGATTCTGGCTTATAAATCAAGATATTTGGTCTAGAGAGAGCATTGGATAAGAGAACCAGGTCTGATGAATGGACCTTAAGTTTGTTTTCAGTCATGTTTAGATGATTAAGAAAAGATTTCAAGTAAGCAGTTATAGAGTCTAATTAGAACCATGTACTCTCAACATGACTTTGAATAGACTGCTGATAACATTCCTGAAACTCAGTTTTTTCATCTGTAAAATATGTATATTAATCATCCCTCTTAAGACATATTGAATTTAAATGATCTCTCTATGAGAGCACCTAACATAGCCACTGGGATCCCTGGTGTTCACTAACTGGGAGCTGGTGTCTTAGTCTGCAGGGTTAGTTGCTTTTGAGGCCTCTGTCTTTGGCTTGCAGATGGTTCCTGTCCCCTGTGTCTTCATATGGTCTTTCCTCTGTGTGTAGACCTCTAGTGTCCCTTTTTTATGTCCAAATTTCCTCTACTTATAAGGACAGCAGTCAGATTGAATTAGGGCCCAACCTGAGGGGCTCATTTTAACTTAATCATCTCTTTAAATGTCTTTTCTCCAAATACAGTCACATTTGGAGGTACTGGGGGGTAGGGCTTAACCTATGAATTTTGGAGGGCCTCAGTTCAGCACATAACAAGCATAGTTTCATCATTTCACATTTTACTAAGTCATGGGAATAAGAATCTGTGCTCATTTTCATCTGTCTCCTAAACCTTGAATCATGTCACAAAATCTATGCTTCTCTAACTTGAGACGTTTGTGAAACACACCACCACGTGGTCAGGGTAATGTGGCTCTGAAGTCAGACTCGGAAGGAGCCGCCAGGGAGAAAGTCAGCGTGTGCTGTGTCGTTTCTTAATGCGTGTCTCCCTTCTTCGCATTCAGCAATGACGCTGAACAGCGTTGTCATCAGTATGACTTGCTTTGCCCACCATCTATTCTCTCTTCTTCTGGTAATGAAGATCTTGTTTTTCCTCCTCCCCATCTCCCTTCCTCTCAGTCTAGTGATTTCTGTGGGGGCGACATCACTGCAGGACCCAGGAATAGAGATATGATCTGGGTGTGGCCTCACTTGAGAACATCTACCTGGATTCAGTATTTTATTCAGAGTTTCTTCACATAACCCAAAACTTTGCTGAAGCACTTAGAGAAGAGACTATTATCTACAGATTCGAGGAACTTAAGGAATAGCTGATTCATGCATCATCTTGGCTACTTTATTAATAGAGCCCAGCTGAAATTGGAGCTGACAAAAATGATATGAGAACCAAAAGATGAGTAAGAAATATTATTATATGAGCGGCCACATGGAACCATATCACCAGATCTAACACTATATGAAATCCCTTGATTTCCTGGGTGTGCAAATAAATAAATCCTTTTTATGCAAAAATACTTTGAGCTGCATGGCGGTCCCCTGCAGTAGAAAGATACCCGACTATAGAAATGGGCTGTAATCTAAATGTGTTTGACCCAGAGGCTCAAGTTTTTTCATGTAAATTTCGGGTGAAGAATAACTGCTTCTGCCCCAGGATGGGGATTATTTTAGGTTGGTACTCCACAGACAACCGTGATGTGAATGCCTGCTAACAGTCTGAGGTGGACATGTGTTTATCATCTCTAGAAGATCTCATTTCTACTCTGTTCTTACGCCTGAAAACTTTTCCCCATTATTTCGTCCAGTTTTACAGTTGTTTACGGGGGGAAGGCGAGCCCAGATTCGGTTACACTGTCATAAGCAGAAAAAGACTATATCCATTAAGAAAGAACGACTGTAAGAGTTTTGCCAGTTTTTCTGGAATACCATCTGTGAACATCGTGTGGCTATTGTCCAGAAGAGGCTTAAAGGAAGGACTTGGAGCCTGCAGATTTACGTGGCTGGAGTCCACAGAATGTAAATATGTTGTAAAAGGTAAGAAGTTTCTGGTCATGCCACAGACTAATCCTGTGATGTTGGGTAAATCACTGCACGCCTCTAAATTTCAGCTGTACATGGATATTGTACGAGGTATTCTAAGATATTAATGCTGATACTATAGTAACACTAAATTCTAATACCAATTTTAATTCTCATGCTAGTAACACTAGTAGCGTTCATTTACTAAGTGTTTACAATGATCTGGGCACATGCTTAACTTTACACACATGATCTCTGTTAATTCTCATAAAAATCCTGCGAGGCATTATTCTATCTCCTTTTATAAGTGGGGAAATGGCGGCAGGTTTGCCTAGGCCACACAGTTTACAGCTGAAGGAGCTGGTGTTTGGGTGCAGCTCTGCTGGGTTCCAGAGCCCACTCTTCATGCCCATGCACTGTCCTTCCATGATCACTACATGGACTCGTGGGGCTCACATCACACCCTACAGGAGGATGTCCCCTCCCTGGTGTGAGCACGTTCCCTCCTGGGCCGTTAACCCCTTCCTCCCAGCTCTGCAGGGTTTAGTAAAAGAGGCTCACACACTCAAGTTGAGCACATCACTCTTGCTAATGAATCAGACCTTCAAATGATGACTTCTGGTCCATTATTACTTTCTCTAATAATGTCTAATTTATACATTTCTCACAGGTCCTGTAGGTTAATTTACCGGGGGGGAAACAGATTGAGTAAAAACCTATTAGTCCTGCCTCGGAAATTACGGACTTGGATGTTTCTATGAAGCAACATTAATAATGCATTTATCATTTCAAGCCCTTAACCTCTTAAGTTCTTCAAACAGAATTAAAAGAATCCTGAACTACTAAATAATTGCATTATGTGGCTGAATGGAGAGAGCGAACACCTCGAGAATGACACTGGTCTATTTTCCTCCTCACAGCCGCACCACTCAGCGTGGGGTGGATGCTGTCACTACACTTTTCTTTCTGCCTCACAGCTTCTTGGGAACTTCTCCCCAATTAGGCACGGATGCTTCTTCCTTTAGCCATCCCTGCACTACCAGCCAATTTTCCCCACAAGCAGAGGCCGTGCAAATGAAGTGCAGGCGTGGTCATTTGCACAGCTGCTCTTTGTAAACACATCACTCGTTTTTGTTTTGTTTTGTTTGTTTCCCCTCTTCTCTGGTAGTTGTTTGGGGGCGTGAGGACTATGCATATGCATCAACTTACATAAGTTTGCCAGTCACTTTGTGGACTAGTCCAGGCTGGCCTTGTTTCAGGGGCTGAAGACCTTGGGGTCCTTCTGTCCCACCCACTTTTTAGACCAATGTGGATGAAGGCTGAGAAGACGCTATGAGACTGGTAGCCACCTTCATCGGGAGTTTGGAATTAGTCTTGCTACCCTAGAGTGTGTATTGCACCTGGGGCAGGACAGGAGGACATCTCAGCACTCGTCCGCGTGCATTCACAAACAACTGCTTTCCCCTTGGTCTCAGAGACAACTTCTAATCCCCGTCTAGCTCTCCCTGAATAAGGTCTGCTTGGTATGCACTCCAATTCCTAAGCAGTTACCAAGCTCTGACAAGTGGGGGTCATCCCTTTCACCCATTTTATATCCTGTCTGATTATAGGGCACTCTATTTTATCCATTCAAAAATTGAATAGATTGCATGAATGAATGCATGAATGAACGCCACTCTACCCAAATCCCCTACCCAATGATGGATGGTATACTACTACTTTAGCTTATGAATATAAACACAACTGTCCTGGGGTTCCCCACACAGAGGACAGAGCCACCATTATTTCATTTTATTCTGCTGATCACCTTTTGAGAAGGCAGCCTTACCACTGACCCAGTTCTGCCCATGTGGCCTCTACCCTCCCCCAGCTGCCCACCTGTTTGGTGGCTGAGCCAACACCTATCATAATAAATTCTGATGAATCCCTTCATGATACCCAGATGTTTGAATGGCCATCGCTGCTATGTTTGATTCACAGAGTGAAAGATGTATTAATAGCTGAAATACATTTTTCATGCACAGAGGAGCTAAGAATATACAGTTGTCCCTCGCCACTTCGCGCTTTGACTTTCACAGCTTCACTCTATCGCGGTTTTTTCAAATATATTCATTAAAAAGTTGATCGAGACAGTGAAAATGACACAGCGCGCGCTTGGTTGTCTGAGTCAATTATACACCCTTGTATTACAATTAAAATTAAAATTACTGTACATATGGACCGTAGGCCTATGTATTCGAGCACCCCTGCAAATCCTTCAACGCCAGGTGCAACCGCTCGACCGCTGCTTGTGTGTGGGCAATAACTTTTCCCCAAAATATCGGGTGTGGTGAAACCAAGCCAATCAGAGCGTGCTGTTCACTGACTGGCTATCCTGTCCTCTTCCTATCCTGGCCGCTGATTGGCTCAGCCTCATGCAAGTTTGTTTCTCTCACACACGCTTCTACATCACTACATCGGAAGCATCTTTGCTCTTGTAAGTGTTTGCGATTTCTGAGAACTTTTACCTAAGCCCCATGATGGCTCCTAAATGTGCTGCTTCTTCTAAGCCTCTGAAGATGAAACTAAGCTGGAAGAAGATGCTTACCATCCAGGAGAAGGTGAAACTCTTGGATATGACCAAAGATGGCAAGAAAATCGTGGAGGTTGCCCACCATTATGACTTGAATGAGTCTACCGTTTGCTCCATCCGTAAAGATGAAAAGAACATCCGTGCAACGGCGACTGTCTCTTTCAACAAGGAAGCAAAGCGCGTTGTGACAAGTCGTAATAAGTTCATAGTGAAAACGGAGTCTGCCCCAGCTGTTTGGATCAGCGACAACCACAAGAAAAACATTCCGTTGGATTCGCTGGTCATCGGGAGAAGGCGAGGCAGCTCTATCAGCGCTTTACGGCGGACGGACCTCAACCAGGACCCTCTTCTGCAACGTTCATGGATTTCATGGCGAGCAAGGGTTGGTTCGAGAAGTCCCAGAAGAGGTATCATCTGAAGAGTGTCGTTCTCCATGGAGAAGCTGCCTCTGCTGACCAGCCTGCAGCAGAGGACTACATGAACAACACGTTCCAGAAGACACTTGAGGAGGGCGAGTGTCATCCAGAACACATGGATGAGCTGCTGGAGACACATTCGGATCCCTTAACTGACGAGCATCTGGTGGAGATGACTAAGTCTGCGAGTGAGGAGGAGGAAGAGCAGCCAGAGGTTCCTGGGGGTCAGGAGGAGGAAGTTGGCCTTACACTTGAGCGTCTCTCGCAAGTCCTGAGAACTGTTAAGGTAGTACAGGACATGATTGGCGAATGGGACCCACAAATGATGCGTGCATTGCAGTTCCGGAATGCACTTGATGGAGCGATAGAACCCTACAAAAGCCTCCTCACGCATATGAAAAGACAGCGCCAGCAACTGCCTATCACGATGTTCTTCAGCCGCGCACCCAGACACCCACTGCCTACTCCTAGTGCTCCTTCAGTGGGAGAAGACGACAACGCACCTGCTGAAGACACTGCACCACCTGAAGACTCTCCTACTGAGGTCGTGCCTTCAGAGGAGCAGTAACCTTGCTCTTCTCTGCTGTGCAGTGCATCTCTTCATCTTCATCGCTTCATCATCAAACAAGTTGCACTATTTTCATAGATTAGTGGTTGTGTGCAAGAACTGTGTGTGTGTGTAATTAAATGTACAATAATAATAATATGATATTTGTAATGTCTAATATGTCTTATTTTCTCATTTTGTCTAATATATTGGGTAATACTAGTGTAATGGTGACTAAACGGTGTTATTTCATGTCTAGAGGGCTCTAATAATGTTTAAAAAAGGTATTTAGAAGATCGTAAACAGGTTTTCTATGCTCTAACTGTGAAAATATTTGATTTATAAATAAAGAATCCTACTTCGTGGAAATTCATTTATCTCAGTAGAGTCTGGAACTGATTAACTGTGATAAATGAGGGCGGACTGTATGCCCTTTTACATTTCCTATAAATTAACCTCTCAGTCCATATAGGTCTACCCAGATATATACCCCAAACGCCCTTTCCTCCTCTAATTTCCCTCCCTCTTCTACTCTGCCATCGTTACTCTGGGACTTTTTCCTGCTCTGTCTTACCCAGGGCCCTGATCACACAGCTGAGGTTTGTCCCACCCTTGCTAATCCTGATTCTTAAATGAGAAAATGAGAAGTTCCAAAATGTAAGTTGTTCAGTTCCCAGAGGTCTTACAATCTGAAAACGCACTTGGATTTCGCTGAGCTTCACTGTGTCCTGGTGTCATTGTGTTTAACTGCAGAATAGTGAAGGCAGTGTGTCTCGAGGAAATTTCTAACAGTTCCCATCATGTTTGCGATGCCAGTCATGCTGACGGGGTTCACTCTTTCAGAAACTTCAGACTAGAGTAGCTACAAGACACACTTATCTTTCCCTTTTTAACGGGGTAGCTTCTTTGTTTTTGTCCTGACGAAGTCTCTGTCACTTTATTCTTGCTCACTGAAGAATGTCTCTACACAAAGCTTGGGATAGTAAGGATAAAGACGTAGGTGAGGGATATAGATTATCCTATTTTGCCTCCTTGGACTCTTTACCGGGGACTTTATGAAATTTGCTTTAAGAAGTATTCAAGCTTCGCCCTGGGCGGTTTGGCTCAGCGGTTAGAGCATCGGCCTGCGGTCCAGAGAGACCCGGGTTCGGTTCCCGCTAAGGGCATGTACTTCGGTTGCAGTTTGTCCCCGGCCCTGGTTGGTCGTGCGGGTGGCAGCCACTCGATGTGTCCCTTTCACATCGATGTTTCTCTCTCTCTCTTCCTCTCTCTCCTTCCCACTCCATCTGAACAAAAAATGAAAAAGTGTCCTTGGGTGAGGATTAAAAAAAAAAAAAAAAGAAGTATTCAAGCTTCATAATGCTTTCTGTACTTTTTTTCTCACTTTATACTAGGATGGATAAAGTGGATATTTGGACAGTTGGGAAGGACTCAGAGGGATTCTTAAGATTTTAGTAAATGGATACCAAAGGCCAGTAAGTTAGACAATTCATCTATCGTCCCGTAAGAATTATGTCACTTCAGAACACCAGGATCTCTCCCTCTTTGTGTGATTTCTTTTCCTTTTTACCTCATAGGTAATTTCTGCCTTGGGGCAAGAGTGGAGTCTAGTATCACGTGTGGAGGTGTTTCCTTCATGGTGACTCAAATGCGTGCACACGCGTGAGTGCGCACACACACACACACACACACACACACACACACGGAACTTCTCTATTTCAGTCTCACCAAGAGTGTCTTAAGACCACAGAGTTGAGGTTTGTCTCACTCTTGCTAATCCTGATTCTTAAATAAGCAGAGGAGAGGTTCTGGAATGCATGGGGCTGGGTTCCCAGAGCATGTACACTCTGAAAATGCCCTTGGATCTGGTGGGGCCTCACCATGTCCTGGTGTCATTCTGTTTCACTGTGGAATGGCAAAGGCGGTGTATTTCCTGAGGAATCCTCTGACAGTTCTCACCATGTTTGCGATGCTATCCCTTCAGTATTCCAGCTGCTCCTTGCAAAAATGGTCAGAAGTATCTTCATTTGACACGTAAGGATACTGAGGCTTTTAATTAAATTCATTGACTAGCTCAAAGATGCATGGCTAATAAATAACAAGTTAGGGATTTAGAATCTAGGATTATTATATGACCCCAATGCTGGCATGTCTCACTGAACTTCCTTAGAAAATAGTGTTTTTGTTTTCACATTTTTCCATTTTCATGGTCTACATTAATTTTATGTCCTCATTATACTACATGACGAAAATGTAGAAAAAATAAGGGGGAAAGAAAAAAAAACAGAGAGAGAGAGAGTGTGTGTGTGCAAGAGATAGAGAGAGCGGGAGAGCACAGCTTTCCATAGTCTCAACTTCCAAATGAAAGCACATTATTATTTTTAGGATAAATTAGAGCTGCATGGTTGGTGCTAAGTGAGACCACTTCCATTAGAAACCCGAGAGCAGTGATTACAGGTGATTGGAGAGCATTTTCATTGGCCGCTGTGTTTGGATTGCTCTTCTGTCTAATCATAAAGGATCTGACCACTGAGTGGTGAAATTCTACTCCTCACATGAGCCGAGTGCCTCTCACATTGGCATTATCTTGTGGAGTGAATTAGCTATCTAATAGCTAACACGATGACATGAAGAGAAGTCAAATGTAGCATTGATTTCCCAGGAGGCTTCAGAGTAGATCAAGTAACACTGAAATGAAATTGTCCAACTAGAAATGGTTCTCATCAGAATATTTTTTCTCCCCTCTAAATAAATGACTGGTCTGGTTCAAGAACTCACAGGCTCTGGGAGACTGTTTAGTGTGGTTTCACAAAGTGCTTGTTACCATTTTTTATGCTTGTCTGGAATATGAGACTGGTCATCTGAAGCCTAGAAACCGGTTGACGTTTGAGAATTCTCCCGAACCTGTCTCTTGTCTTTTCCCTCTGAGAAAGACAGAAGTAACCGTGATAAAACTGGCTCCCAGCTCGCTGAGAAATCTGCCTGGGGAACACTGAAGTAACTTATCCCAGAACTTGCGAGTTTGTTTTTGCTCTGCTCCTTGACTTGCCACCTGGTTTAGGGATTTCCAGTCATAAAGATGTAGATAGAAGAGCAATTGTCATAATTATTAAGAATACACACTCCCCTATTTCCTATAACTTTTTCAACACATATGTTAGCACGAAGAATACAGCATTTGGAGTCAGACAGATCTGAGCTTGGATCCTAGCTCTGTGTCTTTGGGCGAGCCTGTTCTCTTTTCAGTGTATCAGTGTCCTCAGCCACATAGTGGGGCTCACACATTTTTAGTTTTGTTATTAAATATATTAAGAAGATTTGAAAGCCAACATTTATTGTGTTTACTCTGTGCCAGGCACCATGCTAAGCACTTTATGCATATTTTCCTTTCCAGTATCTTTATCCTTCCTTTTTTTGTTTTTGTTTTGTTTTGTTATTACTGTTACTTTATCTTGTTTTGTTTTTGCAGGTAAAAAGCTGAGACTTAGAGATGTTTATTTTATTACCTAAGATCACTGTGCCATTATATGGCACAGCCAGGATTCAAACTTTAATATTCTAGCTCTGCAATTCTCACTTTAAATTATTTTGCAACTAGTTCAATATCATTATTTTACAAATGAGGGGTGGGGGAGTTTAGAGTATTTAGGAGAGGTGTAAGAGATTAGCTAGTAGTAAGTGACAGGGACATGGATTTGGGGAGGCTGAGGCCCACTAGGGAGACTGACCCTCAGGGATCCCTAAAACTGAGTTCTTTCAGTCTCAAAATGGTTGCACACCGTCGTGACGGGCAGGAGTCTGGTGTCGTTAACTGGATGCTGAGCTTTTCGATTTGTGAAAGAAGGATCTGCAGCTCTGAATTTTCTAAGATGGTTCGAACATCTGGTCTAAATACATGTTGACATCACAAGGAATAAAACCTGAAACACAACAGCAATCATTCCCTTTGCAAAACAAATGCTAGAGGGAGAAATCAGAGAGCAATTCTGCCACAGTTCTCAGCAATTCTCACAAGATTGTGCATGTTAATTGCTTGTAGCTGCAGGTTAATACTGCTAGTTCCTTCGCTGCACCAAAGTACCAAATGGCAGGCCCTTCCATCACAGGATTTCAGACATTGGGGGCTGAAGAGGCCTACTGGGTCATTCTGCCCATTCTGCACCCAAATAGGCTGTTCCTGAAGACCAGCCTTCAAGTCTGTTTGCCTATTGAGTTTGAAGTGACTGAGTGATGGGCTTTCTCCAGGGAAGTCATTATAGCATTGTAGATTTAACTATGGGGCAATGTTTTATTTGGTTCAAACGATCATGTTATTTGCTCAGTTACACTCATTAATTCTAGTTCCCCTTTGGAATGCTCGGTCTCTAATTAGACATTTTAAGCTCTGGGCTTAGTGTCCCAAGTCCACTATCGATTTTAAGGGTGACTGTCGGAAGCTTATTTCCTTCCTCTCTCTGTTCCTCATTTTTCCCTTTGGCCAAATAGAATAATTTCTTTTTCTTTCTGTTCTTCTTTCTTGCTCTTATTTCTTTTTGTTTATTCATATGCTGTCTCTGCCATTCCCTCTTGCCATCTCCAACAACTATCTTGAAATGATCAGTTCTTTACGGTGGGACCCCACAGTGCACTGAACTAGCTCTTACCAGCTTGGATGAGCCAGTTGTGCTCATTTCTTCCCAATTCTGAGATCATGATGTCTTTCCTTGGCAGCCTGAATCAGCTGCGGTGGGAGTATTTATGCTGTGGAATTCAACAAAGGTGATAGATGACCCCCCTCTGCAAGGAGAGCCAGATGTCCACCAGTTAGCAGCGCACCACTGCTCTGACCACTGTCTGAACAGGCATTGGCGTAATCAGCCTCTTCTCAGTTAAAATAACTATGAGCAAAAGACTTTTAAAAAGAAAGATCAGATCATTCTTCTTGCAAGAGCTCACCCATTTAAGATACTTAGAAAGAAACTCATACTCAAGGAAGGTGTGTGTGTGTGTGTGTGTGTGTGTGTGTGTGTGTGTGTGTGGCAGGAATGGGGTTGGCCAATAGCAGATTTTCAGCTTCTTCTATGTACCAGGAATATATTTTCTTAAGCAATCCTCACCACAGCCCTAAAGGTAGGTTTTATCCATTTTTTATATAGAAGGAAACTAAGGCTCAACAAGATTAAATATTAGTATCTTGCCCAAATTTATGGACATGGTAAGTGGTAGAAGCTCACTGCTTAGTGCAATCTGGAAGGTCAAATATTTATGTCTTTGACCCATTCAGCAAATGTTGAAGGTGTAAAATGAAACCAAAGGTGCCTGAGTTCACACAAAATCATCCCAGAACCCACCACAGATACAGATTCCGAGAGGATTTCAGTGGAGCCCCACTGGGATTTTAGACACAATCACTTTACAGATGAAAGCAGAGATTAGGAAAGGAAATTAACTTGTGTGCCTCATCTTTGAAGTGCTCAAGTCCATATGTCTAGAAAGGTCAGTTTGTTTTAATGTCTTAAACTAAAATTTTCTTAATTATTTGTCTCTGCTTTTAAAAATAATGTCAAGGTAACTTAAGGTGGGGATCTTATCAAAAGTCCTCTGTAGACTTTTCTGTCAGTTCTCCAGCTACCCTCAGGCTCAGGGTCTCCGTGACTTGGTAGATCTTGAATTCAAACCCCACTGTGTTTGACTCTAAGTCAGATGGTTCTTCATCTACCCCCAGCCTGTTCTGCGGTGATGGGAGAGGCGTGAGTGTCATTTCAGAGGCTTGGAGCACTATCTGTGTCCAAGACATTCTAGACTGCAGCAGCCTGCTCCATGCTGGTGTGTTTCAGCACATCTCAGAATAGGACATTAATTTGCTTCCTCCTTTTAGCATATTGATGCTCTCCCCACTGCTAATAGAGAACAGAGGTGCTGGCCACAATGGGAGAACTCCAGGCAGAACATGGATGGACTCTTCAAAGGCCTAGAGAAGGGGGGCCTCCGGAACCCAGCTGCCTCGCAGATGGGGCTCATTATCCACACCACTCTCCCACATTGAAGGAAGGCCAGCAGAGAGCCACAGAAAATTAGAGGCTTGTGCTGGAGAGGCCAGATGTCGAGACAAGAAGGACATCCTGTCTCCATTGGCCAGGCTAGTGGCTTTGAGTGCTCTTTGCTGTGGTGGACAGTGTGGGCTTATGAAGATCATGTTAAGAAGTTCTGTTGATGCCCTGGCCAGTTTGGTTCAGAGGTTAGAGCATCGGCCCACAGACCAAAGGGTCGCGGGTTCTATTCTGGTCAAGGGCATGTACCTCAGTTGTGGTTCCATCCCCCATCCTGGTCGGGGTCGTGTGGGAGGCAACCAATCGATGTGTCTCTCTCACATCGATGTTTCTTTCTCTCCCTCCCACTCTATGGAAAAATGTCCTCGGGTGAGGATTTAAAAAAAAAAAAAGTTCTGTTGAGTAAAAAGTCAGGGGAAGTGGTTGTGACATGCAGTGATTACATCATTTCTGTGAGCCCCACCTGTGCAGCTACGGAGGGATACAAAGAAACTGAAGGATCCAGCACTGGTTGAAGCTCTACTGTGTGTACACACACATTATCTTATTGGTTCCTGGGGGAAATGTTTTGACTTAAGGACTATTTGCAACATTTTGTAAACAGTAGCAGCAGCAGCAGTAACAACAACAATAATACCCTTTAGTTCAAAGAGGTGAAGTAATTGGCCAAGGACACATGGTTATGAGCTTTTGTAATCTTGACTCTGAACTTTCCCCTCCCTTTACGTAAGTGCTTCTCAGTGTGGTCCTTGGCCCAGCTATATCAGCATCATCTAAGGACTTGTTGGAAATGCAGATCCCAGGCCTCACCCCAGACCTGCTAAATACCCAGAGATCTGAGCTTTGATAGGTCCTCCAGGTGATTTGGGCACACAGTACAGTTTGAGAACCTTGGCCCTACACTGCGACTGCCTTTTGAAGCAGACTCAGATACTAGTCTCTAGAGATTTTGTAGTCTCTTCCAGTACCTTTCAACGAAAGCTCTAGTTTTCAGGGATAGAGAAACAGCCCTTCAGGCTCCTTCTGGCCTGGGCAGTGCGAGATGTGTCTGCCCTCAGTGAAAACAAATCCCAGTGAGATAACCTTTCACATGGCTCGGCCTGACTTCCTCTACTTCCATGGCTGCAGGTGGCGAGGCCCGGAGCGGGATGCGGTGGCTCTGAGGCAACCCAGATCTGTCCTGACCCCTGAGTTCCTCACCCACCGAGTAGGATTCACATGCTGGCTTCTCAGCACGCACCATGGATGGCCCTCGGGCTTGGATCACAAAGAAGTCACTCCTCCAATTATCTTTCATCATCCAAATGTATGCTCTCCATCCTGGGCCATAGTCCATGAACAAGTACTCATGGACCAATGCTCTGGGCTATTCCTATCACTGTGATGGGCCCAGCTCGAGGCAAGAAGTCCTGTTCAAATTGGCAACTGAATTGCTTATAGTTGTTTTAGAACTTCATTAACATACCAACTCTAGCCCAGCCGGTGTGGCTCAGTGGTTGAGTGCCGACCCATGCACCAAGAGGTCGTCGGTTCGATTCCCAGCCAGGGCACATGCCCAGGTTGTGAGCCTAATCCCCAATTTCTATCGATGTTTCTATCTCTCCCTCTCCCTTTCATTCTCTCTAAAATCAATAAAGAAAAAATAAATACCAAATCTAGGACATGGAAGTTGGCAGTTTTCATAACCAAACATGGCAAATTTGATATTGAAAGGTTAAAATAGCAAAAAAAAAAAAAAGAGAGAGAAAAGGTTAAAATCTCTTCCCAAGTGTTGCTTAAAAAATTTAAAAAGCATCAAATTAGGAAACTGGAAATTTGACTTAAAAACAGCTCAGGCAGTCCCAGGACACTACCTGGTTTCCAAGCAATAGCCAGTACCAATTCCTGTGAGAAAATGAAAGTTACGGAATCACCATACAGGCCGAGATGTAGAGAGATGATTTAAGAAAAATATGCCATAAGGACAATGAGGCCTTGTGGGTGCAATCACAAGAAATGAAACTACCATTATGTCACAGGCACAGGCTTCCCAGGGTGGTTGTTAAAATAAAGGCTTTTTACTGTTTTCACAAGTTGTTATTCAACTTGGGTTGTATTCTACTGATACAACCCATTGGAATCTCAGATGAGGGGGTTGGGTTGGGCAAACTACTCTCTCATACCCTCTGGACTTAGTGCAACATAGGTAGAAAAATAAACAAAACTGATAACCCTGGTCAACTCACAGGTCGATGATTGGGTTCCTTCTGAATTCCATGTTTTAAGAAGATGTTGATAAGCAAGACAAAATCCAGAGACGGAAATTACATCTCATTAGAGACAATGGCAAGACCTGGAGATGTTTTGACCGGGGAATAAAGAGCTTAAGGAAGACTGAGTGCAAATCCCCCAAATGATTCCGTCTCAAAGTGTCTCTGTCGTTAAAAATTATAAGAGACATTTGGCCAAGTTTGGGAACACTGGAAAATATCTCTTCATGGTTTCAACATGAGACATATTTATGTACTTTACATATTCCCTTTTAGTACTCCAGTGCATGTGGGTTGCATAGTTGCCTAGTTACAACCCACACGTACTTCCTCTCTGTGGCCCCGAAACTCAATCAGAGGACCAGTGGTGAAAATTGCAGGGAGGCCATGTGTAGCTCATTACTAATAAGAGGTTCCACATGTGTAGCACAGTACACTTAGGAGGGACCTCACCATCAAAGCCATCCAACGTGGAGTCACACACCATGCTGGGAAAGGGCTTCCCTGGGGTTACACGAGCACGAACTGGAAGGGAGTCTATAGGTAAGGCGGACAGGGGCTTTCTAACCCAAGCCAGCAGGGTGTCATGCTCTCTTCCTATTCATAAGTGTGCTTGGGTCTATGATTCCAATATAGCTGTTGCACTTCCATTCTTGAAAACAGATTTCAAGTCACCATTTCAGAAAATAAATAGCAAGAAAGGAACTAACATTTTTTCCATGCCTCCTGTATGTCATATCTAGGCTTTTGGCCCCTTTACCTTAGCTTTCATCAGGACAAACTTTGTCAATTATCTGTCAGTTATCTTTGTATTACAAATGGGAAGTCTTAGGACACATTTGCTCCTAAAAAGTAGAAATATCACCAAACTATTCCAAAATATATGAGAATGAAAACAGAAGAAAAACAATCACAGGAGTCTGTGGCATAGATGGAAGCCAGTGTGCCCCTAGGGACCTCAGAATCAAGAGTTTCTAGGACCTTATATTTCCATCCCCCATTAATAGGATTCAATTACTGACTCTTAGGATGCCTCCTTATTGCAAGTTTTGAGAGAGAAACTGATCGGTTTAGTTCATCCAGTTGAATGGTTTGCCTGGGGTCAAGTCCAGTGAGCTTTGACGAGGGGTGTGCAAAGTGGTTCCTGTGAGGTGCCTTGGTCTGCAGTGTGTGCAGGATGTGGGCTGGGGTGGGGACAGTGCTGGAGTTATCTTAGAAAGATGTAAGTAGGGGACAATGGTTGGCATCCTAGGAGAGTGTAACATTCCCTGAGAGCTCACAGCTACAGATCCCAGAGCTGGTAGTCAGAACAAGGTCTGTCTGTATAGAGTCACTGGTAACAATAGGATGACACTGACTCTCAGAAAAGTGAATCCCTTGTCCAAGGTCACAGGGTTGGCAGGAACAGGACAAGAGTGTCATTCACCATAGATAACTCTATGGAAAATGCTGGAGACGGATCCATCCAGGCATTCATTTAATATTAACAAAGCCAGTAGAACCCAGCAGGCCATGACAAGGGTTTCACAGTGAGACTGATGTGGGTTCAAGTTCAGAATTTGTGTCTTGCCAACTGTGGGATCTTGGAGAAGGCTATTAATAGATGAACAAAGTACTGGTTCTGAGATCTCAGCCCTTGGATTCTAGGAACCTTGCTGTAACCATCTGTAAATGGGGGTGTGGGGGTGAATTGTATTCTCTCTCAAAGCCCTTCCATATGTGAAATGCTGATAACGGTCTAGAGCAGGAACTGGCAAACTACATCCCTGGGGGCAAATCCATCTATCTGTAAGTAAGGATTTGGGGAAGCTCAGGCATACTAGCTTGTCTTCCTGTTGTTAATGGGTGCTTATGCTCTACAAAAGCAGAGTGGAGTAGTTGCAGCAGAGACTGTATAACCTGCTAAAAAGCATAAAATATTTACTATCTGACCCTGCACAGAGCAAGTTTTCCAACCCCTGGCCCAAAGGGAAGTAATTTTTTTCTGCCTCCAGCACCCATAATCTTTTGCCCGGTTCTCACTTTCCTTTGATCCTGTTCTTCAGTCCCTTTTGTGAGAGCTTCAAGACCAATCTCTGAGCATCTTCTTCTTGGGATCAAGTCTCGTCTTTTTCACTCACTAATAGTGAGAGTTTGGGCACATTTCCTAAATTATCTGAGCTTCAGGTTTCTTCTCTGGAAAATGAGATTGGGCCTGGCCAGTGTGGCTCAGTGGTTGAGCATCAACCCATGAACCAAGAGGTCACCTGTTTGATTTCCGGTCAGGGCACATGCCTAGGTTGTGGGCCAAATCCCCAGTAGGGGGCATGCAGAAGGCAGCCAATCGATATTCTCTCTCCCTCTCTCTCTAAAATCAATAAAGGAAAAAAAAGAAGAAAACGAGATTGGGTAGAACTATGTCACAGTGCTCTCCTGAGACTTCAACGGGATACTCCGTAGGAACTGCTTAGAAAGTGCCCAGTGGGTGTTAGCTACGGTTATGATGACTGCTATTTTTGTCATCCATTCCTCTGGGCAAATAAATGTCCATCTCTGTGTTTCTTCATTTAGGAGTCTGGCACTTAATAGCTGGTAGCTCGTGGTACATAATTGAGCTGGTCTGCAGCAACTAAATTACAGGACGGGAAAGTACCTGGGAAGTGAGAGGACTGGCAAAGTTACTCTTGAAGCCGCTCCTCTTTCCATGGCGAAAGCCAGCCGCATGTCACACCCAACTTGGGTAGGGACCTGCTGGCTACAAGTGCAAAGAAGAGGCAACTTGCGGGCTGCTTCCACCCATTCTTCCTCGTGACAATGAAACCCAGACAGCGCACAGAAGCCCAGATTCCCGAAGCAGCCAGCCCCGGCAGGGAGGCAGGTGGCCTGGCTGTCCTCGTGTTAATCAGAAGCAGGCATGCTCTGCTGAACAGGCGCCCGGGAGGGAATACAGATGCCTGGGCCTGGGGGGAGAGCCGCTGCACCAGGACTCTCCCTCCCCTCCTGCCCCGTCGCAGGAAGCCTCAGAGGGAAGGCCTATCAGCTGTAATGCCTCCAAACCCAGCATCTCTCCCCTCTCCCACCATGGGGGTCTAAGTTTCATTACATATCTCAGGAGGGGTCTTCATTCTTTGTCAGTGAACATCTGGCCCAAGAGACCTCCTAATTAAAATCACAAACTAATTACTGTCACCTACTCTTTCCACTGCTTATTTATGATCCCATGCACCCTCCACCCTGCCCCCAGTACACATGGAGTCTTCAGGACTGGCTAGTCTCTCTTAGTTTTCTTTTTCCTAATGAATCTTACGTCCCAGCTGTGTTTCTCAGTGGAGTTGGAGGTCCGGGACCCTGATTACTACCAGGGTTTCCAATTGCCTGTTCTCCCCCCGGCTTTTCTGAAAGGATTCATTGAGAAAGAGGTCATGATTAAAGCCCGTGGAACAGAAAAAGTGTAATTGAAGCGGTGCCTGGCGCCTCTCAGCTTAACCTCCCTCCCCAGAAACCACAGCCAGGCACCGCAGGCCAGCCTTTCCTGCCTCTCTGGGAGCAAAATGGGAAATGGGAAGTGGGGGCGGGGGCACCTGAAGTCTAGGAAAGCCAAAAATGCAGGGTGATAAGAGAAACATCCCTGACATGAAGATGTTTCACAAAAGCCTTGCAGAAAGGAGCATGTTAGACTTGTCACAAAAAGAGTGGAAAATGAATTTATATTACATACACTATAGGTTTCTACATGCAACTCACTAAAGGTGTGTTATGAAGGTCTCTCAGAAGGATGCTGTGGTGTGGTAGAAAAAAAGTGGGCTTATGATACCAGACCCGTGTCTGAAACCAGATTAATATTTCCTGCTTGTGTAACCTTGGAGCAGGCACTTCGTTCTGAGCTCTGTCCCCGCCACAGCTTTCTCGCGAGGTAGGTGATGTGCGCAGTGTCTAATGCAGAGGCTGTGCATAAAGGTGCTTACTCGTTGTAAACGTCTGTCTTTAATATCGAGTACCAGGAGAAGAGGAATGGAGAGCTGGGAGGCAGGCAGAGCCCGGCGCCTTGCTGTGGGACTTGAATCACTGTATCAACACCGTCATTCCAGCAGCTGACACTATACAGCTTTTCTATGTCAGACATATGCACAGACACACAGACATACATGCACATACAAGACACACATGCACAAGGATGCCCCGACAATCATAAAACATATACACTAGGTACTATTATTCCCTTGAGGGAACAACTGCTAAAATATGGTTCTTATTAAGAAGGGAAATGGGTCTTTCTTAAAAGCCACTTCAGGACAATTAATGCATTATTACTTTTGGACTCTGATAAGTGAACTATGTATATAGAAAAATGCTCATTACTGCATTATTTATAGTCCCAAAGTAATAAAAACAAGAGGGAGATAATCCAACATGTACCCACAGCTTACTGGCATGAATAAATTATGGTATACACATCTGTACTATCTATCAATACTATGCAGACTTTGAAATCATCTACAGTTCTGGTTACCAAGAGTTTCTGATGCTAATATATTCATGATATAATAGTTGTTTGAAAGATCCACGATGCAAAAATATACCTGTGCACAAATAAACAGATAGAAACTATGTAAAAAAATTATTCAAAAAGAGCCCTGTTGTCCGGCTGGTGTGGCTCAGTGGTTGAGCATCGACCCATGCACCAAGAGGTCACCGGTTCGATTCCCGGTCAGGACGTATGCCCAGGTTGTGGGCCACATCCCCAGTGGGGGGCATGAAGGAGACGGCCAATAGATGTTCTCTCTCATCGATGTTTCTATCTCTCTCTCTCCTCACTTCCTCTCTCTCTAAAAATCAATAAAGGAAAGAAAGAAAGAAAGAAAGAAAGAAAGAAAGAAAGAAAGAAAGAAAGAAAGAAAGAAAGAAAGAAAGAAAGAAAGGAAAGAAAGGAAAGAAAGAAAGAAAGAAAGAAAGAAAGAAAGAAAGAAAGAAAGAAAGAAAGAAAGAAAGAAAGAAAGAAAGAAAGAAATGTATTTCCATTAAAAAAAAAAGAGCCCTGGCCAGGTGGCTCAGTTGGTTGGAGCATCGTTCCATACATCAAAAAGGTTGTAAGGTTGTGGGTTTGATTCCTGGTCAAGGCACATGCCTAGGCTGCAGGTTCAATCCCAGTCAGGGTGCCTACAGGAGGCAACCAATCAATGTTTCCCTGTCACATCGATGTTTCTTTCTCTCTCTCTTTCTCTTTCTGTCTCTCTCCCCCGTTCCTCCTCCATTCCTCACTCTGTAATATCAATAAACATATCCTCAGGTGAGGATTAAAAAAATTTTGCAAGAAGAATAATAAAATACTGGAAAGAAACACATCCCTATATTAAGAGTTACACCTCCGGGTTATTTCGTAATGTCTTCCTAGGCATTGCAGGGTAGTATAGATCATGGACCTAGACTTGGGGTCGAATCTGGGCTCTGATATTCATAACATGGCTTGGGATCTTGGGTAAGGAACTCACTTTCCTAACTCGGATTTTCTTCTTGTGTAAAATAAGATAGTGCGAATATCTCTAACATAAGAAAGCTGTGAGGGTTAACACAGAAAAGGCATGTGACTTCTTTAGTACAAAACATATTATATAGAGTTTATTATATCTTGCTATTTAAAAAAAAAAAAGTGAAATGGGGAGAGCAAAAGCCTGCAAGATGCACGGAGATTCTGGCTTAATGGACAGAGGGTGCCGTTGGACCCAGACCCGGTGGGTGCTGACTGGGGCCTGCAGTCATGGCCTGCCCGAATCTCTGTTCACAAGCAAACCGAGCGGCTCCTGGAGTGAAACTTCACACTGACCATCTGTGTCCTCAACACCCACCGTCGTCCTTCTTACCCAGCTGGCTCCGTTTTCAGCTCTTCCTTCTCTTTGATGTAGATAGCAATCTGGCTAGCACAGCCAAATGTTTTTATGTGTGAGATTTAGACAACAGGCTCCCGTCTGTGTGAGAGAAAACGCCCAGGCAGGTTGAGAAGGAGCTCAGAGTGAGGTCAGGGACACCTGAAGGAAGGGGCCTGGCAGGACCCTGGCTGGGAAATTTACAAATAGGGACTGGGTCTGGCTCCACTCAAACTCAGGCACTGTCTATCTGTCTATCTGTCTGTCTCTCTTTCTCTCTCTCTCACACACACACCCCATTCAGGTAAAGGTGAAACATCATCACTCACTCAGAGAGTCTTCGTTTGGCCCCCGATAATCCCAAGACCTCCTGGGACCCACTGGTGCAGCACCCACCATGCATTTCTCTAGTGCAAGATGGATTTTCTTTAAAACTGACAGATGTAGTATCGGCTTTCCCAACCTGGAGAAGTTTCAACAGGGCAAGTTACTTCCTCTGACTGATTTGACATGGTATCCCCAGCACAGTGTTGGCGTAATAGATACCCAAATGAATAACATTAGTAAATACGGAATAGGGAAGCCCTAGCTGAATTTAGGAGTCCTAGCTAAATACGATGTTGAGTTATAGATTGTAAGGCAGCAGCAAAGGCAATGCCATTGGATGGGACAGGACGGGCTGAGGGATCCCAATGGCCCATACACCACTGGGTCTTCCTAGCTTGTTAAGAAGTGTGCAAACTCAGGGCCCTGACTCTATGATCATTGTGAGTGTGTGTGTGTGCTGAGAGAGACCTTTGAGCTTAATAATGATGTTGGTGGTGGTCGCTGCTTTTGGTGTTCTCACTGAAGTGGCTCCTTCCTCCCCGGCAAGCAATGTGAATTTCTGCACTGCTTTTCTAAAGCCTGATATGCAGTACGTGCTCAGTTAATGCTTGTCGCTCCTTAACACATCAGGGCACACAGGAAGACTTGGAGATTGAAAGCTGGAAGCTTCAGAGCCTAGTTTAACTTACTTTTTGCTTTGACGATTTTGACTACTTTGGATATATTTATATTTTGATATAAATGGAATCATACCAGGGGCTGAGGGAAAGGGGAAATGGAGTTTCTGCTCAGTGGATGTAAAGTTTCGGTCATACACAGTGGAAAAGTTCTCCAGATCTGCTGTACGACCTGGTAATTACAGTTACCAACACTGTACTGTACGCATAACGTTTCAAGAGGGCAGATCTCACTTTTGGTTGTTTTTTTAACCACTATTTAAAAAGAAACAAGTTGTCTTTTTAAAAAATTTTTTTTTCTTTATTGATTTTAAAGAAAGGAAGGGAGAGGGAGAGAGAGATAGAAACATTGATGAGAGAGAACATCAATTGGCTGCTTCCTGCATGCCCCCCACTGGGGATCGGGCCCACAACCTGGGCATGTGCCCTGACCGGGAATCGAATTGGCCACCTCTTGGTGCATGGGTCGATGCTCAACCACTGAACCACACCAGTCAGGCAAAGAAACTAGTTTTTTAATTAAAAGAAAGTGTTTTGTTTTGTGTGGATCAGACCTAGAGAGGTTTAGCGAAGGCCCTGTGTGCCCAGATGGTCTCACAGTGAGGACCAGATGGCTGCCTGGTGTCTTAAGAGACCGTCCGTCAGACAGCCGCTCAGGACTCCTGAGGTTCCCTTGTCTGGCCGTGGAGATTAGCCTCAGTGCCCTCCACTACTGAACTGTCATTATAAAACCAATCAGCATCGCCGAGCTTGCTCTGCAGCCTCCAGACACAGCTCCGGAGCCGGTCACAGGCAGGACATGACAGGAATGCGCTTACCTTAACTCGCCCCTTGGCTTCCATTCCCCAGTTTCATGCTAGCAATTGGGAATTCTGTGGAGCCGACGCTTTGGTCCTCCAGGGACCCCTTAGCTTTGCAGTAGTGCCCTGGGATCCCCTGGGCGTGTTTGTAATCAGAATTACACTATCCAGGCAGAAGTGAGTAGAGGGACTGTCATTTCGTATGGAGGAGCAGGAAAGGTATTTGGTTGTGTCCAAGAAATGACACTGAACCCTCTGAGAGGGCAGTGGCCCCTCTACCACCCCTTCTCTTCCTCTGGCATGTTCCCTTTAGGTTTCCGATAAAAGCAGATGCTGCCATTTACGACTCCCCAGAATGTCTGTCCCCATCATCGTGCAGCTAGCTCGCCTGTACGCCACCCCTGCTGGAGTGCATGCAGCTCCCCGGAGGCAGCCTTGAAGGCAATGTGATGATGGGTTTGCACAATTTCACTCTGACTTCCGAATACATTTTGGCTGCATGACACCATGGGAGGGGCGAGGTGGGGCAGTGGTCTGCGGACTCCTGGTTCTCTCCCTTTCTTCATTTAAAGAGCCCTAGTCTGGTTGCACAGGATGCTCTGAGTGCTTGGCAGCCATACAGGTGCTGGAGAGGTAATGATTGCATTCCCCACCATGGACCCTCACTCTGTATCCCCTACCCGCCTTCATTTTTCTTCCTCACTCTCATCCACTCCACACAGTACACATCTTTCCTTGTTGCCTGTCTCCCATCCATCCTAACATTTAAAGCAATACTTTGTCTCTTTTGTTTCCTGCTGTATCCTCAATGTCAGACACAATGCCTGGCACAGAGCAGGCCCTCAGTAATTGTTTACTGAATAAATGGGCTGGACCAGAGGGCAGTGTGGGTTTGTGGGCAAGCAGACTACAGCAGCAGTCCTGGCGCTGACAGCCAACAGCTTTCTGCTCCTGCACCAACTCCTCCCTTCTAGGACCCTCAGTTTCCACATCTGTATAAGGAGCGTTGTAAAAACCCAGACCTCCCAGATGTCTTGAGAAGACCAAATGGGAGGTTTGAGGGGAAAGAATTGATTGAACTGCAGTATGTATGTATCCCTGCAACATGTATGAGGCTTGCTTTGTTTGGCCTGATTTTAAAGTTTTGATAACACCTTTGTCTTTTACCTTTTGTAAATTACTTATAATCCTTTTGAAAGCAGGTAGACTATAAGTGATGTAGGTAGAAAAAGACATTTCATGAATGAACATGGGGTATTAACAGAAAATTTACAAAAGAAATAAAAGCACAAGTAGTAAAAATAAGAAAGGACAATGAGAATTAACCCACTGATAAGAGATGTTACTTTAAGAATCAAGCTGGTGATGATTACAAACACACACACACACAAACACACACATCCAGGGTGGGTAAGGATCTCATGACATGATACTCATATGTTCCTGGTGGAGATACAGATATTTGCAAAAAATAATTTAGCATCAACTACAAGAGCCTTAAAACACCCCCCCCCCTTTTTTTTATTGACTAATCTAACTGTTTGGAATTTGTCCAGAGAATGAATTGTGGGTGGAGTCGTCACATGGACAGGACTGTTCAGCGTGGTGCTGCTTATAGTGGGATCTGCTGGTGATGGCCTAAATCCCCGACAGAGGGAAAGTCAATAAATGTTTCAATAAAGAATACCACATCCAAATTAACCAACTAAAGTTATACTCTAAGAATATTTAATGTCAGAGGAAAGTGCTCTTGATATAATGTCAAATGGAAAAAAAAAAAAAAGAGGAAATAAACTGTAAATATATGAAATTTCCCAACTTTGCAAATAAAAGCATATCTATATGCAATAACCATATCAAAAGTACATAAATAGAGAAATAAAAACATCAGTACCCCGTAACACAATAAATATTGCATATTTGCAAATGTTATATATGTGTATACATAAGTATACGTAATTCATTGTTCTATTAAATTTTTTCACTTCTTTATGTTGTTACTATTAATATTGTTTTACATTTGAAATAGGGAATTATTGCTATTTTTCAAGGGTAACATTTAAATTAAACTCTAATTTCTAATTTTCATATTATATACTACTAAACAAATATACTAGTTTTATTATTATTAAACCCAAAATATAAATGAGGTGCATTTTCAATGAATAAAACAACTCTGAACTGGGGAAAGACCTGAAATAACCGCATGAGGCCCCAGTTATCCCAGGGAGTGAGGCCAGCCCTGTGGATGCTCTGCTCACGGTCACTCCTGGCCCCGGCCCTGTGTGCTTCCTTCCCATGTCTGAGCAGTGCCGTGCTGTCAGTCTCCTTCTGGCTTCCTGCCTCTGAGTCTCGCTTGCTCTCACTTCTCTCTTCCGTGTAAAAGGAAAGTTCCCCTGTTGAGAGAGCAGGGACATAATCAGGGAAGAGTCCCATGTCAATTTGGAGCTGAAATAACTGACCCAGTTTGTGCCCTGGTTATCGCTACCCATGTCCTTCCTGTAGAACGGAAACCTTCCCAGACTCCCTCCACTGAGTCTCCCTCTCCCCCTCAATATCCACGCAGAGCCCAGGCCACTGTCTCGGTGTTCTGGGGAGACACAGTGAGATTCTGGAATTGTTTCTCCTCTACCAAAATGTGACTTTCAGAAAGTTTCAAAAGTCACACAGACTAAGGTCCACATTAATTGGGCAAATTATACAAAAACTTGGATATAGAATTCAAAGGACCAAGTACATTGAGATGATGCTCTGATTATATCCCACATCTACCAAGATGGAAGGCAAAGAGGTAGCAACAAATTGGAGGCGCCAAAGAGATTGTGGATTCCCTTTCTGTTTTTCAAAATTCTATTTGCAGTTGCTCTTATGTGGCTTACATACACACACACACACACACACACACACACACAATTATTTTATTAAAAAATGTGAGTCTAAACAAGGAAATGGGCTCAAAGAGTTTTAGCAAGTTCCTCTAAGGCAAAGAAGCAGTAGGATTCAAATGAAGCCCTTTCTGATTCCACCATCCTTTCCAATCCCTGCTTTCTGGAGGTGTGTGTGTGTGTGTGTGTGTGTGTGTGTGTGTGTGATAAAATCAACCATCACAACACTTGGCACAAATTAGAAAAAACATGTTTACTCAGAACCAGAAGACAGATATGTGAATAGGGACGGGAGGATGTAAAAGTGGGGGTGGGGGGCGAAAGGAAAGGGAGGCTGTGCAACAGACTATACATTTTACTCGATTGTGCCTCAGAAAGAGTTCAGACTGTGGGATCAGAAAATGTACCTGCCTCCATTGCCTGTCCTCTCTGACACAGTTATACATACTCTTAACACTCTAAAAACTCATTGTAGGCATTTGTCTCAGTTGCAATTTTACATTTACATTGGTAATTTTTATACTTATTTATTTAGTGTCTGTCTGCTTTGCTGGACCAAAACTGCTTACATACAAAGACTGCGTCTGCTTTTGTTCACTCGTATCCCTAGAGTCTGGAACTGAGTTTGGCATATAGTAAGTGCTCAGTTAATGTTTGTCAAATGAATGAGTGGATGATGAACTGTCATCTGTCCTGTTGTTGGAAGTGTTTGCTCCACTGTCTGTATTTCTCCCCCTAGGATGTGGTGCCATGTGGGGAGCAGACCACTCTTTCATCACCCCCCCACATTCTCAAGCCAGGCTTACAGGAAGGTATTGATGCAATTCCTTGGCAGCAAAGAGCACGAGTCGTCAGTGCTCCTGCAGTGGAGCCCCAGGCTGAGGGCCAGAACTGAATCCTGAGAACAGCTCCGGGAGAAATGAGAGCTTTGCAAGCCTTAAGCTCCTTGCACGGAGGCCTCAGCTTAATCTGCCTTGTCTTTGCATCGTTTAAAAACATTTACTTCTCTTTTCCTTTAGACGTGAATTTCTTGAGTTCAGGTTCTCTATCTATGCATCACTCTGTGCCCAGCACAGAGATACATTCATTCATTCTTTATTTTATCCATTTCTTTGGCAACTTTTTATTAAGCATGTTTTTCCCCCAGGCACTGTGGATACAGAGATAACAGTGCCCAGTTTAGTCAGAAAAACAGAGAAGACCAAAATTCTGTTACCAAGAATGAATGCCCTAACCCTGAAACCTACCATGGTTCATGCTTGGAGAATATGCTGATGGATTAATTAGTAGTGTTTCATGTGTAAAAGCTCATATAGAAAATTAAATAGAAGTGGCACCAGTGAAAGTTTTCCATTTTAGGTACTACACTGACATTTATTTTCCATTTACAATTCTTTCCATACAATGTTACTGAAATGCTTTCAAATTTATGGTATTTTGTTGGTGATGCATGCTTATTAAGGAGAACTAAAGAGTGTCTGGTCCATCAGCCAAATATCTATTTCACTTTGATTGTATGGAACACACTTGACTACCATGGCCTTGGCCAATTACAGAATGATTAGAATGCTTTGTAGTGTATGTCTAACACATCTAGGAGTATTTCTCAAACCCCTTTGCATAGTTTCATTCATTTTCAGCGGCACTCTCCTGTTTTGTTTAGTTTTTCCTTCAATGTAATTATTCTCCAGAGGAATTACATCGTGTATTCTCCAGTTTGGGACAAGGAAGCAGTTTACGTAGTGCAGATTCATATGCTGCCATTCCTTATAATTAAGTCCATGTCGATGTGGAGCAATTCTTATTAATCAATGATCGTGGTTAAAATGAAATGTCAAAATGAAAATTTTGGCTGAAGCCACCAGACAAGAAACTATTCTGGAGTTGGGAAATCGGAATGATATTATTATTAAATAATTCAATTACAGCAAAAGTGATGGGAAGCAGCTTTTGTGTCCCTAAGTTGTTTGTTTGTTTAATCCCTTCACCTCTGACAGCTCTCAGTCTGTTCTCTACTATGAGTCTGTTTCTATTTTGATCATCATCAGTTTCTTTTGTCCATTAGATGCCACATGTAAGTGAGATCATGTGATATTTATCTTTCTCTGACTGGCTTATTTCACTTAGCATAATGCTCTGCAGGTCCCTCCATGCTGTCACAAAGGGTAAGAGTTCCTTCTTTTTTTATGACCAAATAGTATTCTATTGTGTAAATGTACCACCGCTTTTGGAAGGAAGCAGCTTTTGGAGAGAGCTGTTCGCGTGCTGAGACTCCCCAGTTCCCCTCAATGGAAAGGGGAGGAGGGTATTGACTTCCTTAAAGTTTCCACAAGGGGTCTTGGCAGGACTACTCTGAAAATGTAACATACTGTCCATTGAAATTCCCATGGCATTGCAGCCTGCTGTCTGCCACCTGCCTTGAAAGCAGCAACAGCAGCTATAATAGTAAAGAAATGCTTTCTAGCAGCTTCCATAGTGGGGCCGAGGCGAGGACTGTGTGTTGAGTGGCCGGGGTTTCTAGAGTTGATGCTACAAATGCTGTGTGAGTGTTTATCAGGTTCCAGAAAAGCTGTCCTGCTCGCCTTCTTCATTCATACAAGAGGGAAAAACTCTGACTTGGGTTCTTTCTAGGCTGCTTCCACACAAGGCTGCCTCAAAGGTTCAACAGATCCTGGAGAATCAATTTCCAACCAACGCAGAGATGTGTCTCCCCTGGCAAGGGAAGGGGGGGTGAGAGAGCCCCACCAAAGGAAACTGGGGGTCTTTAAAGAATAGGAAAACCACACATGCCACACGCACCTACGCCGTACCCCTTCTCGTCACCCCACCCTGGGGAGGCTCAGAAACCGCAGTGGGCAAATTAAGGGAGAGGGAGTCCAAGCACTGGGGAAGAAGGGAGAAAAGAGACTGCCCACCTGCATCCCACCTAGGACTGAAGTTCACGTGTCTGCACTGAGGCCCAGCTGCGGAGGGGAGAAATCCCAATCAAACACCATTAAGTTTTTATTATTCTATGGGACTGGATATTCTACTTGCTAGAGTGAGGTATTTATTTATTTATTTATTTATTTATTTATTTATTTATTTATTCATCTATTCATTTAGTGTGTGTTTGTGTGTGTGTGTGAATTGAATTAACCTGGGAACTGTTTACATGGGCTAAGGCCTACAAGGAAAGTCAGGGTGCTTGCCCTATTTCTGTAGTGTCAGAGAAAGAGGGTGCAGATTTGGAGAGACCATAAGAAACAAAGATGGAGGTGCCCTTATAAGTCCTCCCCTTTCAGTGTAATGGCCACAAGTGACAGTGGATTAACAGGGGTAGGGACAGAGCCTAATCTGACCTGAGGGATCAGAGAAAGTGTGTTATGGGGGGAATGTCCGAGATGAGTCTTGAATGATGAGTGAAAGTCGATGGGTAATTGAAGCCTCATTGTTCTTAATGTAGAAGTCTCTAGAGCCCAAATGGACACCTCATGAGATCACTCAGAAATCTGAGCCTAGAAATTTTACAAATTTACTTGGACCCTTGATATTCACACTCTTGTCATCTCTGCTTTATTTTCTCTTCTCTCTGTGTGGAATCACTTCATATTCCCTGTGTCCTTCAGCCCTCCTCTATTTTCCCCAAAGGTGCAAGGCAGTCCATTCAAGCTATTGAGAGTAATAAACAAAGAGGACCCTGGTGTGAGCCCCGGCGGGAATCCACGTAGCTCCTCTCTCCCAGGTTTGCTGTTGCTGTCCAAGGATGCTTTCCCCTGGGAAACCTCCTTGGCATTCTGTAATTTCCTGATATTGCAAGAAAACTTATATTGAGGGAATCTGTGAAGATTACCTTGGGAAAAACAGATCAAATGACAATACTCAGCTGTCTTACCTTGCCCCTCAGCCTAGTTGTGCAAACCACTCATCACAGAGATATTATATGGATGCATTAAAAGCATGTGTCCTGGCCTGCCAGTCACTGAGATGGAGCATGATAAATCTAGCCACCTTTTATTGAGCACCTACTATGAGTTGGCTCTTTGGATAAGAAGTACTTTGTGTACAGTATCTCTAAATTTCACCCCAGAATGGCAAGGGAGCATTTATTACTTCCATTTCATGGATAAGGAAAATGATTCGAGAGGGTTAAGCAGGAATCCTGGTCTGTGAATGAGAGGGGAGTAGAATTTCCAGTGAGCACTTTCTGGCCCCAGAGCTGGTGCCATTACTGTTCTTTATGTGGTAGGTGAGATAATCCTTTAACTTAATTTTCAAAACAATCATCTCAGGGCTGCTACCCCTGACTCTTTCAGACAGCACCCTGAATTTGTTTCCTTCTGTTGCTCCTGATACCCTTTGCCCAAATCCTGAAAATGGCACTTGTTACTATAAAGATTTATTTATATGCCTATTTCCCATTAAACTGAAAGTTTCCCAAGAGCGGAGATGGAACTCCTGCCTTCTATTTTCACTGAAAATCTAGGCCAACTTCGCACACAACAAGACTTCTTAAAGCTACTGAGTGATGAATGTATTATTTATAAATGAGAAATAAAGATCTCAGGAAGATGGTATAATAAACAGAAGTTACACAACTAGTCATATTGGAGTCAGAATCTAAAATCCATCCCCTCACTTCAAATGTAGGACTCTTTCCTGTATATTCAAGTTGAAATTAATAACATTTTTATGATGCCTCTGGATATATTATATTAGATTACCAAGGCAGAATCAGAAAGGTGCACACATCTAGAAATATGGACCTTTTTGTCTTAATTGACTAATTTTGGCCATTAACATGGTAACTCTCCAACTACCTCACTTGTAACCTTAATTCCCCCCCTTTTTTTTGAGATAATATTCTACCATTCCACAATTTTTATTCAACAAATATTTATTGAGTGCTTACTATGTTGCAGGCAATATGATAGATGTGGGGAACACCAGATAATAGATGATAGGTAGATAGATAGATAGATAGATAGATAGATAGATAGATAGATAGATGATAGATAGATAATAGATAGATAGATAGATAGATAGATAGATAGATAGATAGATAGATAGATAATAGATAGATAGATGATAGATAGATAGATAGATAGATAGATAGATAGATAGATAGATAGATAATAGATAGATAGATAGATGATAGATGATAGATAGATAGATAGATAGATAGATAGATAGATAGATAGATAGATAATAGATAGATAGATAGATAGATAGATAGATAGATAGATAGATGATAGATAGATAGATAGATAGATAGATAGATAGATAGATAGATAGATAGATAGACTAATCCGAATTTCAGAGATATAAAGGGAAAGTACAAGGTGCTTTGAGAGCGTATGATGGAGAGCCTTGAGCTCGGCTGCTTCTTCAGAGCAGGTGTCTCTGGAGGAGAGAAGGCAGATCTGAGATCTAAAAGGTAGATGAGATTGATGTTGAGAGTAGGTAGATGAGGAGATAGATGCTCATGGAATCTTTGAGGCATGAAAGGGAGGCTGATGTCACTGGAACTCAGAGATGAAGAGGAAAAGCTGCATGGAGCACTGGAGACATGGGCAGTGACCAGGTCATGCAGGACCCTGTTAAGATTACTGATATTCTGTTATTTACTCTACAAAGCAGTTAAAAGACACTGACATGTTCCTGCTGGAGAGTAATGTAGGCAGTCTTGCATGTCTCTCCCTGGTGAGAGGAGAATGAGTTGGAAGGAGATAAGAATGGATGTTGGGAGGCCAGTTTGTAAGGTACTGCAGTAGTTAGGACAGAGATGATCACGGCATGTCTGAATATTCTGTAAATTGCTAGAGCCATTTATTTTTGTCTCATGATGTAGAAAGGAGAAATTTCAGCCCTCTGGTTTTGGCCATAAATCATAAAGAAATTCTCCTGAAAGGATGATGCCCTAATAGTCTCACACCATCCTTGAAAAATGTCCTTTAAAGGCACCCGGTGTGGAGAAATTGGGTGCTGGGTGTTTTCAGGTTCATGTTTGTTGGAGACCTTGAGGCACTGCAGATTTTCTTTCTCCACCAATTTCATATCCACTCTTTCCTCCTCTTCTTGCTCTTCCTCTTCCTCCTCCTCTTTCACTGTGGTAATAAAGGGGGCGGAGAGACAGGGGTGATGATTAGTGCAGCAGCTGACCTTGATTTGTGACATCAGAATTTAAGAAAAGGCAGGAAGGAACAACACCCCTTGCCGTCTTGCTTAACCAAGAATTGTGTGTCACACTTACGAAGATAATGCCACATTAATGGCTTCGCCAGCTTAATTAAGCCGTTTTCATCTTCCCTCAAACTGCACAGGAGCAAAAACCACATTCCCCATGACTGCTCTGACCCAGGCCTCGTGGCGGATTCTGACACCCTACGTGTTACCTTGTGAGAACTAGCGTGCTCCCCGAGGCCTGCTGAGAACACCTCCTTGCATTTTACAGTTGGAAATTTTGAAAAAAAAGGGACAACAAACTCATTTATTCATTCAAAATTTTTATAAAGCACCCATTTTATGGTAGGCTTTGAGCTAGGACAGGGAATCAGAGAAAAATGGAGCAAAAGGCTGAGTTTTCGCTGCTGGTGAACAAGTGAGTTAACCGTGTCGGGGAGCGCTAACCTAGCAAGGGGCTGACAGCTCCCGCGAGGCAGCCGAGCGTCCTGGCCCTGGGCCCAGGGCTGCCACAGAGGCTAAGTCAAAAGTTCTATCCCTATTGGCAAGTATTTTTTAGAGAAAACATCTAACTTGGTCAGCCTTGAAGTAAAACACAATTTTTTCTCCTTATCTTGTGTTTTACAAGCTGGGAGTGTTTGAACTATTACCTTATTAGACAGATAAATGTATATTTTAGTGCTTTAATTTGGATCCAGGAAAAGATTCACAGTCTTGTAAATCGTATCCCAAGGACACCAGCTTTGCGACTATTAACGTATTAAGTGCTACCTCTGTGCTGGGACGCAGACTGCCGTCTCACTCCCTGTGATGTCGGATTAACCGTGTGCCACGGGCACTGCAGCCAGACTGCGCTGTTACAGGCTGGGCGCTGTCCCTGAGACTTAGGGTGGCTTAATGAAGGACAGGACCTTTGCATCAGTCCTACAGTGATGGGCACAGCGTCAACAAGTGGCTGTGTACTGGGGAACGTCCTGCCAAATGTGATCCTGGATAAGCTATGTTACCCATGTGAGCCTGAGTTTTCTCAACTAGAAAGAGAGGAGCTTTAATTGACAGGATCTATCTGCCTCATGCTGTGAGTGCTAAAAGAAATACTTACCGCTAACTTAGTCCCTGATGCAGAGTAGCTGTGGTGGTGGTGGTGGTGGTGGTGATGACGATCATGGTGGTGATGGATTATGATAATGGTGATGTTGATAATGATGGTGATGAAGGTGGTGGTGGTGGTGGCGGTGATGATGATGACGATCATGGTGGTGATGGATTATGATAATGGTGATGTTGATAATGATGGTGATGAAGATGGTGGTGGTGGTGGTGGTGATGGTGGTGGTGATGATGATGACGATCATGGTGGTGATGGATTATGATAATGGTGATGTTGATAATGATGGTGATGAAGATGGTGGTGGTGGTGGTGGTGGTGGTGATGATGATGACGATCATGGTGGTGATGGATTATGATAATGGTGATGTTGATAATGATGGTGATGAAGGTGGTGGTGGTGGTGATGATGATGACGATCATGGTGGTGATGGATTATGATAATGGTGATGTTGATAATGACGGTGATGAAGATGGTGGTGGTGGTGGTGGTGATGGTTGTGGTAGTGGTGATGTTGGTGATGAGGAAGATGTGGATAAGGATTTTGGTGGTGATTGTGCTGATGATGACGGCAAGGATGGACTGCACCATTCCCCTAGATGGCACTGATAACTTCTGAACGTGCTTCAAAGTTCTGTTGTTACTCAGTTCTTCCTTTCAGGAACTGATGTACTCTGGTTAGAAGGACTGTTTGCCCAAGGAATTATCCAGTCATTCATGAGGCTCCAAGTGATGGAGTGGCATCTCCCAAAAATTGACAAACAAGTCTATGAGCCACCCCTGCCTAGGGGTGTCACTGCCCAAGCCACCCACAGGCAGAAGACAGACAGCTAGCAGAAGGATTTGATATCCAACACAAGAGTTATCTCTTGTCTTTCAACAGGAAGTTTATTTTCTATGTGGGAGAGTTTGATGGATATTTCTTATTTCTCCACTTTCTGCACTAGGCAGTAAACAACACATTCCGTTTCATTCTTTACAGTGTTTTATCAATAACAAGAATGCCTCTGTCTGCCTTGCTTGTAAGTACCTGGATACAGGATCCTGTTTATAGCTTCTCTAATCAGGGGATTCCTTTTAGTCTGAGAGAGAATAGCAGAGGGCTTGAGAGGAAGGGATTTCTGGAGTTTGAATTTGACTTCCCCATGTATTTGTAGTGTGGCATTGGGCACATTTCTTGAATGCTCTGCGTTTCAGAATCTCATGCTTCCTGTCTCCTTTTCTCCGTCCTCGCCCCTTTCTTCTCTCTAATCCAGTCTTTCTCACAGCGATGTTAAGTCACCCAGATGTTTGCGGTGAGCTCCCTTGGGCTGTCTGATGTTCTCCTTCGATGGCTGAGAACAACTCTGGGATGAAGGCAGAGCTCCTGTCCCACATGCTGGGTGAGTGCTAGCTATGGAGGTGCTCCCGGGAGATACAGAGAGAACCTGAACTTCAAGGGGCTCTGGATACGTCAGCAAGACACCGAGGGTGCCTTTTGAAAGCGTTTGTGAAGTTGTACATAAAAGAGCATTTCTTTAAAAGAAAAAAAAAAGCCCATAGCTCCCTCCTGCTACGTGCCCTCTCCCCCCATTCTGATTTAGCCATAGTCGTTAATCAAATGTAAGATAAAAGCTTTCCTAAAAAAGGAAAGATAGTATTAAAAACTGAGAGCTTTCCATAACATGGAAATAGGAGATGAAGTAATAATAACAGCGATGAAAATAAAAATAACCACGAAGTGGTTGAACATCGTGCGCTGGGGTCTCCTAAACGCTTTCAGGAGCATTACCTCATCTAATCCTACAAGAAGCGCCCGGGGTTTGTGCTAGATCGCTAAGCTGCCCATGAAGTAAGTGAGTTATCAAGAGGGCAAGTCACTCCCCCGAGATCAGAGGCAGGTCTGCATTTGGTCCCTCTGCCTTAAGGTTCTTCCTAAAACACTTGCTAATGTCATCTTGTGTGTTTCCCAGATTTTGGTTAGAATGCTAATGTATAAAAGTGGCAGGGACACCCTGGCTGGGTGGCTCAGTTGGTTGGAGCATTGTCCTGTACACCAAAAGGTTGCAGGTTTGATCCTCCCGGTTGGGGCACATTCAGGAGGCAGCTGATCAATGCTCAATGCTTCTCTCACATTGGTGTCTCTCTCTCTCTCTCTCTCTCTCTCTCTCTCTCTCACACACACACACACACACACACACACACACACACACACACATCAATAAGCATGGCCTCGGATGAGGATTAAACAAACAAACAAATAGTGGCAGGGACTATAAAATGCAGCTGAGCACCAGGAGTCCTTAATAGAAGATGGAAGGAGGGTTTCTTCGCCTCAGCACTAGCAAGTGTTGGGGCCAAATACTTCTTTATTGTAGAGGACTTTCCTATACATTGCAAAATGTTTTATAACATTTTATGCAACATCCTTGGCCTCTACCTACCATATGCCAGCAGCACCCTCAGCTCCCAGGCGACAACCAAAAATGTCTCCAGACACTGCCACATGTCCCTTGCAGGGCAAAATCGCCCCATCTGAGAACCACTGCTCTAATATATTCTGTCACTCCAGGCCTTGAGATCAATCACAGGACTGAGCTTAACATTCTTTAGCTCCTGAATACTTGGGCCTTCAGGTTTGTGTTCTTGTCAATCTGACCTTTCCAAATTGCCCACAATTACTCTTTGTCCCAGCCTGATAAACAACAAAGATAACACTTCTTGGAAGCAATGTGAATTTTAAAACATGACCTTCCCCATAGATGGCAATGTCAAATCATATTTATTAAAAGAGATAAAATATGGTGATTCTCAACCAGTGTTACTTTACTTTGCCCATCTCACCTAAAATGCTAAAGAAAACAAAAAGTTCCTCTTCCCCCCTTCCCCTGAAAGAATCTAAACCCACACTCTACGCATTCCCACCTCAAGAATCGATGAAATCGTGAAAAAAGTTAGTTCCCAGATTTGGCTATCTTGTGTGTACACATCACGTAGACGTCTGGAAACATCTGGATGAAGAATGACTTTCCTTGGTTTTGGTCCATACGGCTGTGCCCCTCAGGTACAACCTAGCAGTGATTTTACTTAAATAGGCTATGTGTGGACTCTGCCCATCAGGCCTTTGGTTTAAAACAAGATCATGGTGTCATAGATTTGCATAGCAATGCCTCCAGTTCTGATGTGGAATAGAACTCATTTCACATCCCTGCCACAGACTTCTATTTTGATTGATAAAACAGATTTTCTGTGTGTATATGTGTACGTATATATATGCGAATGTGTTGGGTATGTGTTTGTGTACATACGTATATATGTGACTATTTATACATGTATATGAATGTATATGTGTGTATATGTATATGTAAATACACACATATACATAATGCAAATATATAAAAATAAATGTATATATGTAATATATATAATTCCATGCATCATTGAGAAAAGTTATATGGCTGACATAAAGCTAAATGTATTAGAGGAAGAAGTGAAAGAGAAGGTTTACCATCTAGGCCAGTGTGCAGGAGCACACATCACCAACGCAGCTGGTTTTGGAGGGAGAAATCGGTTCTTCCCCTGCTCTAGTAGCTTGATGATAGCCATCATTGGCAACAATGCAAATGAAAAGAAAATAAAAAGAGGCATTTTTATGCACTGCCCATTAAAAACAACCTACATACTCGTGAACTTTTTCAAAAAAATAAACAGAGTGGTTGCTAAATAAAAGCTTGATTTCACTTCCAGTGCTATTGATGGATAGTTTGTCATTAAAAGGATAGAGCTGTTTAAGCTGTCCCAAGGGAACGACTTAACGTGGGATAAAAAAGAATCCAGTAGAGTATGCAGACCTGAGCCAATTTAAAATAATTGCCATTCCGCGGCGAAGCCAAAGAGATTGTGTTGAGACATGGCCCATCAGCCACGGGGAGCTGGGCCTCCCATTATGAGGGGCCATGTGCCCGAGTTGCCACCCCATGGAGCCCTGAGTTGACAAGCCTCAGGCAGAGATGGTGGAGTCCCTGCCTTCACTAAGTGATAAAACAGCACTTAAAGACCTGCATACTTTCTCGCTGGTTTGCCGTGTGGCCTCATATATCTTCAGAATAGTGTCTGTTAACCCTGGAATGGGGCTCCAGCCTCATGAGGTCAGGTGCTCACCTTGACCTCTCTAAATCAATTTAGCTCCATAAGTTCCTTTTATATCAGTCCATAAAAGGGCACTAACTTTATCCCTGGGTGCATTACCTCATTAAACGACTTACATACGTGGAGTGTCTAATAGTGGCTGACACATAACAGATGACCACATAGCGTATGACCATTTCCATTGTTCCCTACATTTACCGTGGTTTTTGTAAGACAGCTAACAGAAGAGAAACTGTATTGACTTCAGAATTAGAAAGAAGTACATGCAAATTATTGTGTGTTGTTGGTTAAGGACATCGCATCCATGAGTCTTAATTCTTTCATTCATAAAACATGAAGGAAGGGTGATACTTGGTACGTTTCTTGACTGTTGTGAGAATTAAATGAGGATATGCTTGCGAAAGAGGGCGGGCATTGTAAATCTCAGTGAAACCCGCTGTGATTATCAGCACTGCTGTTACCATTTACATCTCAGTAGATGACAATTGTTTCTGTTATTGCAACAGCAGACATTGCTGAGATGGAAAATTAATGGTCTTTTCTACAACTTTTGCCTTGTAATGAAGTCATGGATTGAGTAATTTTCTTCTTGACTTGGAGTGGACAGTAGAGTTTTGTGAGGAAACAAAGGAAGGAGGATGAAGAGGAAGAGGATGGAGATGAAAGCACAGAGGGTGGACTCTGGGCCAGAAGGGAAGGCTGAGCGGCATCCATGGTCCTCGGCTGGGTAAGAAAGAAGGTCCAGCATGGTCTATTCAAAACCTCCCTCGGATACTGGAGAACTCTGCTGGGGGCTGGCATGGTGCCTGGCATAGGGAGCTTGAGGTCCAGTCAGGGAGAGAGCAGGGAGAGAGTGATGTAAATGGGCCCTTAGAATACAAGCAACGGTACTATGGTGGGGTAGAAACTCAGAGACGGTGGCACTTAATCCAGACCTGAGACTACCAGGAGGACTTCCTGGAGGAAAATACGTCCTAAACAGTTCATAAGATGTAGGAAAAGGTGGCAATTGCTCTGTCATTTGAGTTATCTTGCTTAAACTTTCTGAACTTCGGTCTCTTTTTTATATGAAATATGGAAAAAAATAATGCGGACTTTGATGATTGCATATATTATTATATTATGCATATAATACATATATTATAAAAAGTGCTTCGTCAGCATTTCTTACTCATTTATTTAGTTTTCATTGCCCAGCTGAGGAGCCTAGGCCAGTTCCTCACCAGCTCTGGTCCTCCTTAGCCCACAGCAGTCTCTGAAATCCCACTCTTACGCTCCACAATTTGATGACCAAGGCAGGACTTCTCTCTGGTACATCTCTCTCTCTGTTCCTCTGTCTCTCTCTCTCCCTCCCTCCCTCTTCTGCTCTCTTGCTTTTTTCCTCCCCTCCTTCTCCTGCTGTCCAGTCCTCTGTCCCTGCTGAGTACAAGAGAGCAAATTTAATGCTGGGCGCACACCCTTGGGGACCACTTCCCAGACCTCAGCTTCTTCCTCCATAATTGAAGTGGAGGCTTTGAAATGTTAAGTGTGGCTTTCTCTGAAGTGCAGCCTCCAGTTTCTCCTGCTGCCTCCCAAGCCTTTAATTTGTCAGTGAAAGTGTTCAGTTTTCTTATGGCCATTCAGGTTTTTTATCCTCCTGTGGCTGCAGGAACGTAGCCCAGTGGGCAATGCCTATTTTTACGAGAACTGCCAGGCACAGCACTGGCTATCTCTGGGAGCTGCTTCAAAGAGAAATGGATAAGTGACTTCCTTCAAGGGACCTTAATACCCAGGGAATTTGAGTTTCCGTTTTTATTTTCTTGAGGACTAAGGATGCATGCTACCTCTTCCTAAACAGCCATAGCTGAAGCACAATTCCAGGAGATGCATTTTTCTCTAAGACAATGTCAAATTCTAGCTTTGCCCTCGATCATCTCTACAGCTTGTGTAAATTACCTGCATTCTTTCCAAGCCTCAGTTTCCTCATCTATCTCATGGAGATTAAAATGTGACCTCATTGGGCTGATGTGAGAGAAAACTGCTGGCACACTGACATAGCTCGGGCACACGTGTTGGCACCTTCCCCGCCTTCAAGGGGAACACAAGCCAGTGAGAGTAGCTAGAGATTAGAGATTTGGATGGGATTTTCCTGGCTAAATCCTCTCTTTCATTCTGGATTTGTGGACCTACAATGGCAATAATTATAGAGAAACCATAGTATCGATTATATTCTTAGCTCAGACATGACTCTGTCGTCCCAGTTTAGAACTTAGGAGATAGTGTTGGGGCTATGGCTGCCTTCTACATCTCTCCTCTTTGAATCTCTAACAGTGGGGCCCATGAGGCTGAACCCTTCCACTAGATCCACACGTGGAAGCAGTGGGCTGGGCTGGCCCCTCACTCTGGACAGCTCACTAATAGATAAATGCTCATTGCTTTTCAGCACAATGTGACCCTATCCACTAGCAAATCATGACCCCTTGAATGTCCAGCAACTCCACTGTTCTCTCTTGAAAAGGAGTTAATAATGTGGCACATCAGGGGGTGGGCACAGAGGGTGAAAGGTGCTGGTCTGTTTTCTCCATCACTTATATGCAGAGCTAAAATACGAGGTGAAGGGCACACCCCCTCCTCAAGCAAGCAGGGAGACATATAGAGATCGAAACAGGTAAGTATGAGTGCAGCTTGATATATTACCTAATCAAGGGTTAGCAAAGGGCTGCATTTTTATCAACTCAATCACAGGGACTATGAACGAGGCACAGAATGAGGAAAAGAACTAGGGAGGCAGCCTTAGGAATGAACCACCTCTGAGGGAGCCTGCTCTGTGCTCGACAGGTTCATTCCCTGCTCATGTGTAGGAATCTATTTCAGACAGCAGCTCTGCAGGCCTTTTTTCCCATGTTCACTTCTCAAAAATTTAATTTGGCTGAGCTTGGCTGGGCACCCACTGTATACAGAGCTATGTAGGTAGAATAGGAAAGATAAACATGCAAAAAAAAAAAAAATCTCCCAACCACCTGATGGCCGTGTATTACAGGGGATGGAGAGATAGCTTTGGAATAAGACATCTGGGAGAGATCTCTGCTGATCTCATCTCTAGTACTCACAAGCTGAATATTCTTAGACAAGTCACTTCCTTTTTCTAAGCCTCGGTTTCTTCACCTGAAACAAGGGTGATAAAACCTACGTCTCAGAGCTGTTGACATAACTTCATATAAGCATCTGGCACACAGAAGTGACTCAGTAAATGTTAGTTTCCTCTTTCTGTACTACCCACAGGAAGCTCAGATACTGGACACCATCCTTAGAGAAATGGGAAATGCGGGGATAGTAAATTCCAACATCTGTCTGCTGGACCTTTTATCTGTGCTTGGAGACAGGGTGTTTATTGAGACAAGGTTGATTTGCAGTGATACATTATTAATAGTTTGTGATACATTCCAGTGATGGATATCTTCCTTCCAGACATACAGTGACAGCTGCCTTCTCCCTTGGGGAAAACAACAGCATCAAGCCAGAGCAGACAGCTCTGAAGGGAAAAAGTACAAAAAACTCCAGACGCAAATTATAGTTCATTTAGGGTTTTACTCTGGATTACTAAGATCTCCTATCTCCCTCTTCACCAACACCATGAATCCTTTGCCTTGAATTCACAACACTTCTGCCTAGAAGTTCTTCCTGGTGTAGACACTACACCGACATGATTTGCAAAATACCCCCTTCTTTTTTGGTTTCTTTATGTTAAAGTTAGAGAGCCATAGTACATCATTGTCTTCTGTCTTCTCTGGGTAATGTGATAAGATATTTGTCCTGAGTAAAGAGTAGTTATGTCTGTAGCAGTTCAGGCAGTAGTGATCCCAGAAGATAAAAACATGGACTTATGCTGTAGAATTTTAAAGTGAAGTAAGAGCCTACCCGGTGTGGCTCAGTAGTTGAGTGTCGATCCATACACCAAGAGGTCACCAGTTCAATTCTTGGTCAGGACACATGTCCAGGTTGTGGGCCAAATCCCCAGTGGGGGGCATGCAGGAGGTGGCTAATCGATGTTCTCTCCTATCGATGTTTCTATCTCTCTCTCCCTCTCCCTTCCACTGTCTCTAAAATCAATAAAGAAAAAAAATTGTTTTTAAATAAATAAATAAATAAAGTGAAGTAAGAGACTGAAGAAATTGATTCTCATTATCCTTATTTTACAGATGGAATAAAGAGGAAGTGTTGTGATGAAGGTCACACATGAAATTGGAGTTTGGAGAAGGGATAAGAGCACTGGGGTCGGACACCATGCACTTGTGTTTATTAGGGCATGACCATTATTCTGATTTTATGAATATGTAAAGTATGTATGATCTTCAGGGTATAAGCAAGGACACACATTGTTTTCCCACTCTATACTGACTTTTCTTCGCTATCTCTCTGATTCTTGTAACATCAGTTGCAGGTGTGATCGCATGATGCTTTTCATTCCTTCACATCAGGCCAGACCCATGTGGTAGAAATAACATTGCATTTCAAGCTCTTCTAGCTGCATTCTTGCCGTCATCTTGGGGATTCTACTTCTCCTCTTCGAGCTTTGGTTTCTTCACAGGTAAAACATTTAATAGTGATAGTTTCCCCCAACCCAAGAGTTCACTGCATTTCTGTGACTCATTCAACCACTATTTGTAGGGCACCCACTAAATGCCTGGTAAGATCTATGTGCTATGACATATGTAAAAGCAAAACACACACTGTCTCTCCAGTTCAGGGCTTTGAATTCTAAGGCTGAGTCTGCTCTGACCCATTCTGAGACCCTGCTCATGTGTTTTCCAATGAGCTGAGATTCTGTCAACATGGTCAAGGTGGCCCTAGTAAAGACTGGTGTCTCCAGTGTACCTTACAAAGTTAGATGTCACCTTCAGATCTCCACTTGGCTTTGTAGCAGGTATTAATAGAAATGAGTTTATTGAGGAGGGCTACCTGGTCATATTTTTGCAAATATTAGGATTAAGGCATGCAGGCTACTACCTCCATAATTTTCCTCTCTCCTTCTATTCTTCCCCCCTTCCTAGTCTCAAACATTTACTGACACCTGTCCTGTGAGAGGCCTTAATCTAGGCCTTATAAGAGCTACCAAGATGAACTGGCCTCTCTACTCATGAAGCTCACGATCTACATGGGGAAAGAAAGGATTTCTCCTAGGGAGGCATGGGGAGGGAGGGCATGGAGACCATTAATCTTATCTATAATATTGACTTCTTCAACGACATGATAGGAGGGGCATCACTTTTTAAGACAGCAATCTAAGATAGTAGCTTATAATTGACTTGGTTGTAGTTGATTGTGATTGTTGAGGACTTATCTATAGAGGTATTTAGCTTCATGAGTAAAATTTGCGCTGTCTTCTATGTAGTCCAGTCTTAGATAAGAAGCACTTCCTGTGTATGTGTTTGCATGTATGTAGATGTCTAGGTGTTATCACCTTAATCTGTCAATCAGAGGCTTGTGGTTAGCATGTAAGGGTGAATGCCCTGAGGAAGAATATGTGTTGAATAGTGAAGACAGTGATGTTCATAAAGAGTTTCGTTAAAAGGTCCTTGGGTGGTTTTGATGTTGGTCATTCTGAAGTGTAAAATGGTTGAATATCTCTATTTGGGGAACTCGCATCACTGTGAGGGGGCCAGTAAGGGTCACCTTGCTACAGATCAGGCTTAGGGGGTCTCTTCTCTTTCTTCATCCTCTCAGCCTCCTCCACCGTCTCCTTTCACAGTTGTCCTTGGCCAAATCCAGAGCCACCTCCTTATTTTCCTTGTTCTTCTAGTTAAGCTCACAGACACTTTTTTGGTGTTTGTTTATTTGTTCTTAAAACTAGAAATCTGGAGGATGAAGGAAGTTAACTATTATTAATTGATCTCATTTTTTTTCAACTGTAACCCTAAAAGACTCATTACCAAGTCCTTTTTATAATTTTTAAAATATTCCTGCCCTGGCCAGTTTAGCTCACGGTTAGAATGTCCACTCACGGACCAAAAAGTCTCGAGTTTGATTCCAGCCAAGATTACATACCTTGGTTGTGGTTTGGTCCCCAGCCCCGGCTGGGGTTTTGCCAGAGGCAGCCAATCAATGTTCCTCTCTCACATCGATGTTTCTCTCTTTCCCTCCCTCTCTCCCTCCTACTCTATCTGAAAATAAATGGAAAAATATCTCAAGTGAGGATTTAAAAGAGAAATAAATGCCCAGCCAGTGTGGCTCAGTGGTTGAGCATTGACCCATGCACCAAGAGGTCACCGGTTCGATTCCCAGTCAGGGCACATGCCCAAGTTGTGGGCCAAATCCCCAGTGGGGGGCATGCAGGAGGCAGCCAATTGATGTTCTCTCTCATCAATGTTTCTATCTCTCTCTCCCTCTCCCTTCCTCTGTCTCTAAAATCAATAAATAAAATAAAATATTCCTAATAACTCTATAAGTAAACATTATTTCATTCCCAATTTATAGATGAAGAAACTGAGGCACCAAAGATGAAATGACGTGCCTAGTATTACACAGCTAGCAAGAAGTCAAGCGTGTATAGACTTTATTGCTACCATGCATGAGGAAGTGGAGATGAATCAGCAGAACTGCAGAAGCTGGGACTTAAGAAGTTACAGAATTCCTAAAAGGTTTACATTAAACCTGTTTTTTGGTTGGTCCCTTTGGTATAAAGCTCTTCCGTTCTTCTCTCCTTCATTATCTTTATGTTTCCTTCCTTTACTCAAGGAAGGTCAAATTATGTCATTCTTTGGCAAAAGATGTGCTGCTTATAATTGTTTAAAAATGCATGATATAGCTTAACTTCTCAAAATAGTTTGAAGTTTTGAAAATGAATCATGTTTCAAACAGTCATCAACAGCAGGCCGATTTGTCTGGCATTAAGTGGTTTCCTAGATGCAGAATTTACCAAATGATTTCACTTTGTTCTATCATTCATTCCTGAAGCATTTAAGAATCACAGAGGGACTGAACATTTCTTGTGGAACTCATAATGCCAGTCGTCATGGTGTTGCTAGACAGGAGGCGGCCGGAGCGGGTCTGCCTCCGGCCGGCCTGTAACGTGTGGGTTCTGCACTTCATGCAGGAAAGACTTCACAACCCTGAGTCCAGGTGAGTTTGAGAGTACGTTTATTACAGCTGGGGACAGCGAAACAAGGAAGGGCTTAGGATAGGAGAAGCAACAGGAGAGCCAAGACAGGGCTGCTTTGGCTCACTGGAAAGTCAGAGAAAAGGGGCCTTGGAGACAGGTTCAGGGGGTAGCTCAGAATGAGTTGCTGCTGCTCATTGCTCCCTTGGCTGCAAGTCTCATGGGAACCCTTAGAACTTAGGGAGGAAAAAAGCATTGCCTGAGAAAGAAAGGGGAGGGAAAGGTGTGGGTGCACTCCAGAGGGAGCCCACGCTGCGTCCTTTGTCTTGAGGGCTTTTTGTTTGTTTAAATTTTAATTAATTTATTGATTGATTGATTTTTTTTGAGAGAGAGAGAGATCAATTTGTTGTTCCCCTTATTCATGCACTCTTTGGTTACCCTCTGTATGTGCCCTGGCCAGGGATTGAACCCTCAGTCTTGGTGCCTCGGGATTGTGCTCCAACTAACTGAGCCACTCGGCCAGGTCCTGGGGGCTTTTAAAAGCTGGGAGTTCCGGTGCAGTCTTAGGGGAGGACCTCGATAGAATATTCATGAGCTTTATGCTGATGTACCAAAATGAGATTTATTCCCTTAACTTCATCTGTCCTTGGGTGTGGTTGGCACAAATGCCACTAATTGGATTTTTGTCCATCTCCCTGAGTAGGGTGATTTAAGCTATTTACCTTCCACTAGGGGAGGAGAAGTATAAACCATTTACTCTTAAGTGTCCTTGGTTAGGGAAAATAGGATTTTGCAATTTACCAGATGGCTGTAAACTGCTTGGCCATTTAATTGTCTCAGTTTCCCTATTCCTGGATCACTAGCCTGTCTCAACTGTTGTCATCTGTCAAGCTGCTTTATACACCAGGTACTCTGGTGAGGTCTTTATACACCCTGCCTTGTTTGACCATCTTGGCAACTCTATGAGGTAGGGGTTACTGTCTCAGTCTTTCCCAATGAGATAACAAGGCTCAGGAAACTTTAGTAATGTTCCTGAGGTTACACAGCTAATAATTAGCAGAGCTGGAGTGAGAACTGAAGTGTCCTTGCCTTTCAGAGCCACGTGATGGAAGGGCGGGGCCGACCTTCCACTCAGTGGCTAGATCTTCCTGATGGAACAGGCAGGTGCCACAGGATCAAGAAGACAGAGCGCCTTTGATGACCTCCCAACTAAAATTCAGACAAGGTCTCATCATACATTAAGGTCTTAAGGGGAGATTTTGCTTCTAAAGCCCTAGTGGGGATAGTACAACCTTAGCCAATTAAGACTATTTTCCATCATCATCGTTATACAGTAAAATATTGAGATACCAATTACCACACAAATGGCTCACTCAACACCAGCACCGACTGGAATGCACACTTTGGGACAGTCTCAAAGACCAACAGGAGCACGGCCACATTAGACGTGTAGCAACAGTATAGCACTTGGAAAATTGCCTCATTTAACAAAAAGAGCAACTGACTGAGTATTTCTGGAAATACTCACCAGTGCTCTCTGCGACGCAGGCAGGGTGCTCTTCTTCTTTGTGCTCCCCTTGTGCTTCTTCAAAACCGGGTGTGTCGTTTAAGGTCCTTGAAACACGTAGATTTTCCTGTTGTTTTGTATCTTTAATCTAAAATGCTATTTCCCTCCACAGCTTTTAAATGTAAAACCAGTCATAAAACTGTGTGTGATTAAATTGAGATATGCAGGACGGATGTTAGAGGGCTCTTAAAACTCGTGTTTATAATAGTCATGTGCACGGAACTACGCTGAGCATGTTGTCTACGTTACATGGAAGAGCAATGTGACAGAATACTATCTGTACTTCACAGATGAGCCGCGGAGGGTTACTGAGCCTCGTAACTTGCTCAGGGTCACCCCGTCACAAGCCCACAGTGGTCTGACGCCAGCTCTCCCTTTTCTTGCTGACACACTGGGCAGAGCTGCCTGTGTCTAAGAGCCAAGCCAAGTGGCAGCAAATGCAAAACTGAGAGATGCTGGATGAAGGTGCTCTGCCCGATGATCACGTTAGCCGGGGAATACCTGGGGGTCATGGGACCTTTTGAGAAGACGATTTGATAACTCCACCCAAATCAAGGACTAAGCTCTGATTCTTTCTGTTTCCTGTCACTTGACTAAACTCCAGCTGACCCACATTACCCTGAAGATTCTGATAAAACAGCAACTTCTTTTGATCCTACGGGTTTCCAGGATCCAGGCGCCAGCCTCTGAATCACTCTGAGCGCAGCCTTACGTCCCAGGGAGGGACATCACCAAGGACGTAGTCCTAGTCTCCAAACCAGAGCGAGGGAGTGCTGCCTCCGGTTTGCTCCTTAGACATGCTAATCACATCTCACAGCAACTTAACAAGGCAAAGAGCCTTCCTGTTCAAAGTGAGGAGATAATGCTTTCCCCAGAGTTCCAGGCTAAATCTGAGGTTCTGACCTGCCTTGCCTAACTCCAAAGCCAGCCTTCTCTTCCCAACACGGTTCCTTCCTCACTTTCTTTAAGCATTCAGGATCTTTTCGGTGTCTCAAGCCAGCACAGAATGGCTCTCCCCTTGCAAGCTAAGAATAACTCTGAAGAGCTCGTTTCGCCCTCCGGGAGGAGCTCTCTCTTGGATCTCAGATGTGGAGTTTGGTTGCAAAGCTGGATCCATGTGCGATGGGGAGTGGTGGGGAACGGAAGTTCATTGGTCAGACGCCAGCTGGCTCAGGGGACCAGCTCTCCCTCTTCTGGAGTGAGAATGTTAAGTCTGGCCGTGCTCGTCTGCTTTGGTGCCCAGTCTTACAGCCATTGCATGTCCTTCCTCTCCCCAAAATGAGCATTTAACTCCCATGGATCACCCCTTTGATGTTTCTACCCATGCCGCTCCAGCTCAGGAAACAAGTCAGGAGTGACATCCCGTTACTGTACTTTCAGCTACAGCTCACAATTTGGTGTAACACTTGTCATTGTCTGAGAAACAGATCTCTGTGCAGGGAACCCACTGGACACCAGAATGAAATTGACTAAATAAAAGCAGTTTCACTGAACAATTTGCAAATATCACTGCTTCCAGCCAAGCCTTTTCGGCAAAACCGTCCTCAGTGACTTGAGAGCTTTACCAGCCAGAAAGGGATTTGGGTTACTGTCTGCTTTCCCCTCTCATTCGTATGATAGAAATACTTCCATTAAAGCTACATCAAGTCTCAGACAATAGAAATGTCATTCAGGAAAATATTTGCATCTATTTTTCAGGAAATATTATTCAGGTTTGGTTTTGTTTTTTTCCTTTTCACAGGGAGGGGAGGGACCTTATTTTAGTCCAAAGTAATATTTGCTAGAGACAGTTTGTATTGCTTATGGAAAGGGGGAGCGGGGGAGGGTGGGCAATGGGGAAGAAGCTAGGGAAACATGTACGAGGTTCTCTTTCTCTTATAGAGCTTAAAATTGCAGAAAGGATCTCTTTGGGATAGGAAAGAAGTATGGCATGAATGATAATTGCAAAAACCCATCAATAGCCACGGATTCTAGTCCAGATCTAACCCCAAACTGGTAGCATGGTCTTATAAATGAAATATGTATAAAGTGAAATTAAGTTTATAATTTTAGTGGAAAAAAATTTTAAAGAAAAAGGAAAACAGACAAAAATCACAGCCCACACAGAGCTTAGACATGTCACTTAGCTTCTCTAAGCCTTGGAATTTTCATCGATAAAATTGGGTAAAAAACAGGCAACAACCCAAATTGATATTGATGTCATCACATGCCGGGCTGCACATAAAACTTAAGATAATGTATCATTAGCCCAATGATACAAACTTGACAAAAATCAAAGCTCTCCCAGTGGCTCACTTTTTTTTTTTTTTTTTTTTATTGATTTGAGAGAGAGAGGGAGAGAGAGAGAGATAGAAACATCGATGAGAGAGAACATTGATTGGCCCCCTCCTGCATGCCTCCCACTGGGGATTGGGTCCACAACCTGGGCATGTGCCCTGACTGAGAATAGAACCGGCAACCTCTTGGTGCATGGGTTGACGCTCAATCACTGAGCCATACCAGCCAGGTCCCAGTGGCTCACTCTTTTGAGACATATTTTAGTGGCATTTACTGAGGGAAGATGCCATTTTGAATACAACAATATCTTCCTTCCCTTCCTTCATGGAGCTTACAGTCTAGTGACTGAGGCCCCAGCTAAATGGGAGAATCTGGACTAGGAACCAGCCCCCTTGGGCTGGAGCCCAGGCTCTTCCTAGTGTCCTGTTGCACCAGGATAGTCCCAGTTATCAGCTGGTCTTTAAGAATAAATGTTAGCCTGGCCGGTGTGGCTCAGTGACTGAGCGTCAACTCATGCACCAAGAGGTCACCAATTCGATTCCCAGTCAGGGCACATGCCCAAGTTGTGGGCCAAATCCCCAGTGGGGGGCATGCAGGAGGCGGCCAGTTGATGTTCTCTCTCATTAATGTTTCTATCTCTCTCTCCCTCTTCCTTCCTCTCTCTAAAATCAATAAAAAGAAAAAAAAGAATAATTGTTAAAGGCCAGTGTGCTAGTTTGGATGATAAGTTATATCCTTACCCTATCAATGATGCCCTGGGTTCCTTCTGAGACTTTTATAGCTGGACAAGTTTTCAGGACACCCAGGTGAAACTAGAGGAAGGACCACAGCCAAAACTCTTACCAAGAAGAGCGTGTCTCGTCTCCCTGGTTTCTAGTGGGAGTGGGGTTCTTGGAATACCGTTGGAATTAGCATTTCTGGAGGCCCTCATGAGAGGATGAGATATGGTAGAAAGCTTTATTTTTGTGGAATTACACCCCTGGGTTTCCAAAGGCCCATTTCCCGTAGTCCAGTCATAGAAGAAGTGTAGCTGGGCTTCAGTAGAGCTAAAATTAGAGCCAGTGTCCAGAGTTTCCTTTCCACGTTGGAGCAGGGTCCAGTCCAGCATCAGGCTAGCTGTAGTCCATTAGTCCATTGTATGTGGGGTCTGCATGGCTGTGGGCCACACCAGAGAATGCCAGAAAGCCAGGCATGAGCCATGAGTCAAGCATGTTAAGAGGAACCAAGAGAGTCTGCCCTGAGCTACAGGAGTCCCAAGGGTCCCCAAAGTACAAGAGAGTGAGCTCCTTTGTTTAGGGGATTATATGTTCCAAATGTTCATGCACTTGCAGCGACCATGCCCATTCTGGCCAATCATCTCTATCCCCAGATGGGATTGACAGGCAAGTATCTTCCCTCTGTCATCCCAGCTATCCTGGGCATGGGTCTATCTTCCCTTTGTTGGATCCCTGAGGAGTGTAGCTTCCTGGTGAATGACATGCCTCTAATATCTGGCCTTCCCTTTGTTCCTTTTCTATTATTAATAACTAGCTAATTACAATGGTATCAAAACTTCCAGGCCAGAAGAGCTTGAAAAAGTATTCTGGAATAAACAAATTGCTAACCCATAGAGTTGGAATAGGAGACAGGAGTTACTTATCACTCAGAGACATGGAAGGGTAGAGCTTTCAGAGGGCTCTTAAGGAGATCTAACTCAGCCCTGTTTGCAGACGAGAAGGGAGGCCCAGAATGGGGAGCTGGGTTCAAGAAGGTTCAACTTAACGTGAATCAAACACCAAATCCAGGACAATAGACAAGTTTTGGGGAGTCTGGTCCAGTCCTCTCCCTTTTCCTGTGGTCTCTATTTGAGTGTGGCCCTCAGAGGGATGTGGTTGCATAACAAAGGGAGGAAAGAGAAGCCCGAGCCATGGAGAGGGGGATCTCAGATGGAACAGCTGGGGTTTTGAAGGTGTTTGCAGGGAACTGTCCTCCCACCCAAGAATAGTCCATGGGCCTGTTTTCCTTTATTCTTTCAAGTTAATCTAAAATTCTTATTCTTTCCCTTTCTCAAAAGCACAGTAGGATATTTTTGAGAGTATAATATGTACAAATACCTAATTATATAAATATGTAGTACGTACTAAAACCCTAATTTCACCACTAACAGATAAGTAAGCCTGATTAAACTCCTGGGGATATATCCTTCCAGACATTATCTCTGCATACATATATTTTCTTTGTTATCATAATAAGATCCTGGTATTCATATTATCAGGTCGTCTGTTTTATTTTATTTTATTTTATTTTATTTTATTTGTTTTAATCTACTTAACCATATGTGTAACCTTGCTGATAAAATTCCTTGAGATTGCAGAGGTGATCTGAGGAAATCAGAGAAGTCTTTCTTCCCACCCCCATTCCCAGCATATCCCTTCCCAATCTCCTGCGGACACTGGGATGCCAGTAGAGAGCCCCTCCCTGCCCGGGGTGCCCGGATTAGCATGTCAAAGCCAGCAGAGGAGGCCAGGCCTGAGGCCCTTATCAGTAATTGAAATCATAGCCTGAGCCAGCTGATTGGATCCTACTCCGAGGGCAGCCAGAGAGGAGATTTCTGGTGGGAGGCAGAAAGGATTGGGGAATGGGGAGAGGTGTGTGTGTGTCACTGGGAGGAAGGCGCGGAAGGAAAGAGCTCCAGACACGGTTACTCTGGAGACTGGGCAGGGAAAGAAACCTGGAGAGGCGACACACGATGGGATGGAGAGGACAGAGGAACAGAAGGCTTGCCTGCCAGCCGTGCCCTCGTGGTCAGTATTGAAAACGCAGTGGTCCTAATGCGTCCCATCTTCCCTCCCTCTCCCCTCCCCCCACGCCCCCTCTCTCTCTGTCTCACGAAGTCATTCATTTGCCAGTATTTGCTGAAACCCTGCCGTGGCCCTGCATGCTGGCTTGTGCTGATGAACACAATGGACACAGACACGGTCCTGCCCCCATGAAGTTGACAACCCAGTGGTGGAGTCTGACTTTTAACACACAGATAATTACATAATTAAATCTTGTTATATAAGTGCTAAGCGCAAAGGAGGAAAATAACAGTTTTCTGTAAGAGAGAATAACAGAGCAGGACTTTAATTAGTCTGCTGGGCCAGGGATGGCCCATTGACACTAGGATTTTGAAAGGAAATCTGAAGAAGTGGGAACCAGACAGTCACAGAAGCAAGGAGAGGGCTCTCCAGGGGAGAACAGCGGACGGCCAGACGAAGGCCTGGAGGCTGGGAAGAGCTGAGCAGTCCAAGGTCAGACAGCCTGTTCGCTGTGGCCGGAGCATCTGTGGTTAGAGGGGGGCCAGAGTGAAGGCCTGGTATGATCTGTTAGGGATTTTACATGTGTGAAGAGTTTTATGCAGAAAAGTGATATTGTCCTATTTATTTGTTTTTCAAAGCATTCTGACTGCTCTGTGGAGAATGTTTATCCCATTTTTAAAAAACTTTCTTTTCCATAACCATTATATAACCAAGGTAAGAAAATGAAAATCCCTATAAAAAAAAAAAAAGAACAGAATGTGGGTGTTGTCTCTGAGGTTAGAGTAGTCCATACTCTGGAAATTTCCTGACATTCTGAAAAGAAAAATCCATTCCCGGCAAGGCCAAAGCTAGCTTCTGCCTCATAATGGCTCAGATTTTTTTTTTGAGTACTTATTATTTGCCACACATTTCAGTAAGAAATTTCTATAGGTATGTTTTTTTCTTGTAGCTACTTTATGCAGGAAAAGTTGTAATTGTTCCCGTTTGACAAACTAAGGTTATAACAGACACACTCAGTTCCCCTAGTAAGCCGGAACTGACTCGGCCTGGAATCTGCACCGGTGCTGACTGTGGCCTAAGGCCCCCTAAGGCCCCCACCCCCACCCCGTGCGCTAACGTGGCTTAAATCTGGACCCAAATAGTTTCAGCTCCAGGTCAAACTGTGAACCTTTAAAGAGAGCTTTTCTCTTGCATTTAGAAAAAGTACTTCAGTGAGTAGAATTTTCTAGGAAAATCTTATCAGGATGGGGCTAGGGAACACCTTTTATCAGCTGCTCCTGTCTGCTCTGCCCTGGCTGTCCCTCAAGAGTGTCTGGGACCTGAACCTTTGGGCTGCAGGGCCCTCCGGGGAGCATATGGTCCAGCCCTTTGCCTTCAGACTGGGTCAAAGCTAACCAATCATCCTGATGCTGGTGTAATAATCTGGTTGTTATTTAACAAGAAAGGAATAAAGGAAAGACCAGATAATAGATGCATGCCATTTATACAGCTTTGTTAAAAAGCTACAGGTTAACACTCCAGGTCTGTTCCCTGCTGATTGATGAGGGAAGGGACTAGACAAAGGCAGTTTAGAAGCATGCCCAGTAAGGTGTGAGTGACGTGAAAGGTGCCTACCTGTCTGTCACACCTGAGAGTGAGTCGGTGGCCAGGATAGGCATGGCCACTGAAAATGTGTGAAACCTGTAATCTCCTGGACAAAGGAAAGCTCTTCTCTCTCTTTCCCTCTCTTGCCGCTTGAGCTAGACTCCCAGGTTGCAGGGCCCCCAGGCCCTGCAATCACCACGTGGCCCATAGCCATGTGGACTCCACACAACGGGTTAATGGACTGAATCTAGGCTGATGCTGCGCTGGACCTGGCTGCAGCATGGAAAAGGAGCTCTGGACACTGGCCCTGTTTCTAGCTTTACTAAACCCACAGCTGCCCCTCTTCCAGAAGTGCACTGAGGGGCATGGGACTTTACAACCCCAGAAATAAAACTCCAGGCCAACAAAGACCATTCATTCTCCCATGCGGGTCTTAGAAAGTTCATTTTCTGAAGATATTGCAAGAGCCACCCCACTCCCACAAGTGTCAGGGGAATCTGGCCCCCTGATCCCTCCAGTAAGAGTCCCACCCATCAATGTATGGTTGCTTGATAAGATGGTTCAGGATCTAGTTCTGAGGCAACATATAGGTTCAAGAAACAATTGGGGGGCACTATAGCATTTATTAGATAGCAAAGTAAACATCCTTCCTAGGCACCAAAACATACACAACCCCCAGCAATTTATACTTATACATTTTTAAGTAGAAAAATATGGACTACAAACAGTGAATTAAAAAGCAACATAAGAACTTTCAGAAACACAATTTTTAAGAAATAAGCTTTATATGGTTCCCATAAGATCTCTTTGTATTCATTGTGTGCTCACTCTGATTTGCAGATAAGCTCACGAGATGTCAAGTTGACAGATGGTAATTTCTTTTCACTTCTCTAAACTTTTCCCCATTTTGTACAAATCAGATCTAGTGGACACATTAAACATATCAGTTCTTTGGGTGTTTACTTTTATAGATAATATTTATACATATTCAATTATAATGTAATATCTTTTCACTAAAGAAAACAGAAACTATAGAAAAGCAGAAACAGACATCTCAAAGCTCCATGTGATTTTACTATTATGAGAAATCGCAATTTCTTCTCCCCCATCTTCTGCTCAAATACAATGCTTGTTCATAAAATGAAATTTAGAAGAGTGTAAGAACAAAAGCAACAACTAGTTCCAAAATGCAAATAAAACTCTAATTAAAGTATTGATACATTTGTCTTCTACCTGTAGGTATTGTTTAATGTAAGCATTAAAATACAGTATAGCCCTGGCCAGTTTGGCTCAGCGGTTGGAGTGTCGGCCTGTGGACCAAAGAGTCACAGGTTCGATTCTGGTCAAGGACACGTACCTGTGTTGTAGGTTTGATCCGGGCCCCAGTCAGGGTGCACACAGGAGGCAGCTGATCAATGTGTCTCTCTCACATCAATGTTTCTTTCTCTCTCTCCCCCTCTCACTCTATCTGAAGATATATGGAAAAATATCCTCAAGTGGGGATTAAAATATATATATATATATATATATATATATATATATATATATATATATGAAATAAAATACAGCATAGATAACTTTTAACATTTGGTCAGATCTCTTAACATTTTTTAATATAGACACTGTTCCATGTTATTACATTGTTGTTTTTTTAAATATCATTTTAATTACTTTATATCCTTTCATCTAGTAGATGAACTAAGGACTATTTAATTACTCCTCTAGTGCTGAGAATTTAAGTAGTTTCTAAGTTTACATATTTACAAATAATTCTATGATGATTATCTTTCTACAGAAAATGCTACACATACATTAGTTTCCAAGAGAAGATGAACAGAAATGGAATTACTGTGAAAAAAAGAATGAACATATTTAGATTGTAGAAAGAGATTTTCTAATTAGTTTTTAAGTAGATTTTATGACCTTGTTAAGGAGTGACTCTGTAAGACTTCCTAGTAAGCACAGGATAGTATCATTTTTAAAATAGTTTTTATTTCAAAAGGTTAAAATGATTGATATTTCATTGACTATTTTTTATTATTAGTTGTTCAACTTTGCTTTCCATGTACCAGTTTACTCTTACTTAAGAAAAAAAAAAAAATATATATATATATATATATATATATTAATTTTTAGAGAGAGAGGGAGGGAGAGAGAGAACCATTGATTAGCCATCTCCTGCATGCCCCCTATGGGGGACCAAGCCTGCAACCTGGACAGGTGCCCTGACTGGGAATCAAATCAGCAACATTTTGATGCACAGGACAGTACCCAACCAACCGAGCTACATGGGCTAGGGCTCTTCTTATTTTTAACTACATATTACCTGTATATGTCTTTTCCTGTTTGTGTATTAGGGTTTTATTGTTTTCTGTGTCAGCTTGCTTAAGATCTTTATATGCCAAAAACCTCTGCTCTTTGTCTACTATACTATAAAAATATTGAGAAGGTTTTCTAACCTGATTCTTGCTTTTATTTTTTTATAAACTTTATTTTTCACAATAGCTTTAGATTTACAGAAAAGTTGTGACGATTGTACAGAGTTCCCATATATCTATAAGTGGGCTCTGAGCTTAGTTCCAGTGTCTGGGGATGTGGGTGGAGGGTTTCCAAGCAATTCTCCAACACCAGCTGGGTGTCCTACAATTCAACTCAGTTCTGACACTGTCTCCCCAGAGAGAGCATCAGATCCCACAGGTTAAGGGCTCAGTCCTACAAGACTGCTTTCCCTGCTTCAAATGCCAGTCACAAGTCCAGGTTGTCACCTGTGCTTCTGACCTACAGGCTGTAGATGGGAGGTTTCAGCGGCCTTCTCCCTTTGTTGGATTAATTTGCTAGAGCAGCTCACAGACTCAGAGAACTATTTTACTTACTAGACCCCTGGTTTATTAGAAAAGGATAGAATTCAGAACTGCCTGATGGCAGAGGAATAGGGCAAGGTACAGGGAGGGGGCGCGGAGCTCCCATGCCCTCGCTGAGAGTGCCATTCTCCCCAAATCTGCATGTGTCCACCAACCCAGAAGCTTTCTGAACCCTGTCTCTTATGAAATTTTATGGAGGGCTCATTACCTTATTGGCCTTTGGTGATGGATTCAGCCTCCAGCCCCTCTCCCCTTCCCAGAAATCAGGGGGTGGGACAAAGTTCCAGCCTTCTGTTCATGGTTGCTTCCCCTGGTAACTAGTCCCCATCCTTGGGCGCTTTCCAGAAATCACCTAACAACATAAGACACCCACCTCACCTTCATGGCTCTGAAGTGATTTCTGGAACTGAGGACAAAAGACCAAATACGACAAAAGCTGCTCCCATTGTTCCTGTGGCTCAGGAAATGCCGAGGGTTTCGGGAGCTGCGATCCAGGAACTGTGCATAAAGACCAAGCAGATATGAGAAATATACTTTGGTCATCTGAATGGTCAAATTTATATTTCTTATAAATCACTGTATTGTAATCCTTCATCTTCATGAATATACAATCTCTGTTATTAATGTCTTACATTAGTATGGTACATTTGTTGCAATTAATGAATCAATATTGGTATATTATTATTAACCAAAGTCTACACTTTATTCACAGTTCTTTCTTTTTACCTCATGTCCATTTTCTCTTCTAGCATCCCATCCCCCCCTGGGACACCACCTTGCCTTTAGTCGCCATGTCTTCTCAGGCTTCTCTTGACTATGACGATGTCCCTGACTTTCCTTGACTCTGATGATCTTGAGAGTATTGAGAAGTTCTTTCAGACATTTTCTAAAGTGTTGCTTAGTTATTATTTGTCTGATTGTTTTCTCATGATCCGACTGGAGATACGGATTTGAGGGAGGAAGAACACAGAGATGAAGTGCCACTTTCATCCTATTTTATCAAGGATACATATTATCGATATGACTTGGTCACCTGGCTGAGGCAGTGTTCGTCAGGTTTCTCCCTTGCACAGTTACTGTCCCTTTATCCCTTTCCGTACAGTGCTCTTTGGAAGGAAATCACTATTCAGTTCACACTTAAGGGGTGGGGAGTTATGCTTCATCCACCTCCTTGAGGACAGAATATCTATATAAATAATTTGAAATTTTTATGTATGGGATATTTATCTATTCTTTTCTATATGTTTATTCATTCAGTCATTTATTTATATCAGTATGGACTCATGGACATTTATTTTATACTTCGGGTTATAATCTCATACTACTTTGTTTATGCTGTTGCTGTATTTGTTCCAGCTTTGGCCTTTGGAAGCTCTTTTCGTTGGCTCTTGTATCTTCTTTTTTTTTTTTTAAACTTCACCCTAGGATATTTTTTCCATTGACTTTTAGAGAGAGTGGAAGGGATGGGGGAGGGAGAGAGAGACAGAAAGTAGAGAGAAACATTGATGTGAGAGAGATACATCAATCGGTTACCTCCTACATGCACCCTGAATGGGGCCAGGATCGAACCTGCAACCCAGGTACATGCCCTTAACCGGGAATCAAACCTGCGGCCCTTCGGTGCTTGGGTTGGCACTCTAACCACTGAGCCACGCCAGCCAGGGCTGCTCTTGTATCTTTTTGATATACTCTGACTGTTGTGAGTTTCCTTGTTTTTGAACTTTGGTTATCTGTCTCTGTACATGCCTACAAATGTGACTGTGTGTGGAAATTTTGTGTGTGTGGGCATGTGTGTGTGTTTTAAACTGTCAATTTACTAATGTTGATGATGGTGAGAGAAATCATATAAGAAAGCTTGAAACAATAAGACATCAACTTCATTTGATGGAGAAAGAGCCTTTCCTTGGGATCAGACAGACCTAGGTTTCAAAATCACCATGAGAGATTATTACATTAACGGCCCTCAGTAAGTCATGTTTCCTAAACTCCACGCCTTGTGAAGATCACTGCCCCGACAGACTGACTCTAGGCTTGACAGTGTGGATTTCTCTGACTAATGGGCTGGAAGCTAACAGGACACAAGAGAGGCTCTATGAAATGTAAAGTGCTTGCACACTTGAACTTTTGGAATTCTGTTCACCACTACGTAAGAAAAGAGGGCTATCCTGCTAGAAAGGACATATGGAAGAGACCAGCGCCCCACTGACAGCCCCAGCTGAGAGTGTACAAGCATCCAGGTTGCTACATCGAGACTCACTTGGCCACCTGATAACTGCACGCATGCGTGACCTGGGCAGAGAGTACCAGAACTGCTCAGCTGAGCTCAGCCCAAAACGCACAACGATGAGCAAATAAATTGCTGTCTGTAATCCGATCCATTTGGGTAGTTTGTTAGGTTGAAATGATAATAGGCACACGGTCTATGCCAAACGTAGGCTTAGTGGATAATAAATATTAGTTTATGTGATTTCAGCTTTAAAAAAAAAAAAATCTCCCTGAATTTCAGTTATTCATCCCCTGGCTGGGAATAATACCTACTCCTGCTCATCGAATTGAGCATTACACCAAATGAGATATGCTCATCAGAGGTCTCGCCCAGGGTCGGGACGCAGAGCTGGCTCCCACCAACGCTGCCTCTGCCTCGGCCGTTGCTAAAGCACAGTCACTAGGGTAGTCCTTCCTCCTCAAACGTGGTGTTAGCTAAGTCAGAGAACACTGCAGACTGGGTTCGTTCCTGCAGAAAATAGAGGGTCATCTGTAAAAACCGCACTCCTGGTTGGGACATTCCGACACAGCCTTCCATTGCCATTTATAGTTAGACTTATGAAAGCATTTGATTCCAGAGATCAAAGGAAACCAAACTTCGCTTCCCCTCCTCATCCCCAGCACCTAGAAGGAATCTAGAGTGCTAGGCTGTGCTTTGCAGATTTAATGCCAGAAGATAGGTATGTGCCTTGGAAACGGATCTGCGAGCATGGCCTGGGGAAATCAGACATTCCCAAGAGCTTATATGGTTGGGACATACAAGCAGAGACTTAGGACTCCACTCTCCTGCTGGAAGGCACATTATATAGACATTTTCTGGGTTTGGTTTTGGTTGAGTAACAGCATTTAAGACTGAGGCTGGACTGGTACATTGGCAGCATTGATTTACCCCAAATCTTTTCTCTCTATCTCCCTATTAGATGCCACTGTATCCAAAATGACTGACTGAATGCAACTGGTTATGTATCATGACATGTGTTGAAGTTCTGACTCATTAAACAAAGGAATGATATGAATGATTTGAGTCTCAGATCCTCTCTGCCAGGTGGGGGTTAGGCAACTTCATTTCTTAAATTCTTTTCAGAGACCTGACACATAGGTAAAGAAACATAGATACACGTGTGTAAATAACCACACACATATATACACCCAGGTTCACATATAAACACACACACACACACCCTCACAGAAACAAAGACATGTTCTCCACCATCACCATCACCATCACCACTGAATAAGTTTTCGTATAATCTTCTGACATCACTTTCAGGAGGACTCAGCTCAGGGGTGAGCCAAGCTGATGTGGCGCTGCCAGAGCTCCCAGTGGGTTCCCAGATGTTAGAGTGAGGACGGCGAGCATCCCAGGGAGCCTTGGAGGATGGGAGTCGAGCCGCCAATGGGACTCACGTGCCCTCTCACCCTCCCTAAGTGAACATTGCCACATGTACTCTCAGAAGGGGGCAATCAGAAAGATCCAGAAGTCCTGGGTTCTGGCCCACCTCTTCCACTGCCTTGCTTTACCACCCTGTGTAAATCACTTTCCTTCCTGGAGCATTTGCTTCTGATTCCTTGAAAGGAGAAGGTGGGGATTTCCAGTTCGATCCAAGATGGTCTAAGCTCAGTGTATCCTACCTCTCCTACTGATCATAACTAAAATGTATGAACGGAGTGCAAAAAGCAACTACCTGAAGTCTTGTAAAAGTAACATCTTGCAGGCTGATTGGGGAGAGAAGTGAGAATTTGAAGAAGGACCAATATAGCAGTGAGATTTTATTTCTCCTTTCTCTCCCAGCACTGACCTAAGGACATTGACCTAAATATGGGATCACTGTGAGCCAGAGAGCCACTTTTTAGTTATCCTTTTTTTCTTCAGTTTTATGGAGGTATTATTAAGATATAACACAGGTAAGCTTGAGGTGTAGCGTGTGGTGATTTCATACACATATATATTGCAAAGTGATTATCCCAGTAAGGTTAGTTACCACCTCCATCCCTTCACGTAATTACCATTTTTATTGTGATGATATTATTTAAGATTTACTCTCTTAACAACTTTCAAGTGTATAATGCCTTTCTTGCATTCCTTTCTTCTCTGCGGCCTGTGTCCAAGGCCAGCTCTGTCGCTGCATGGCGGTGGCAGCAGTGCAGAGATTGGGCAATGAAATCCCTAGAGAAAAACCCACGGCTGTGGTCAAATAACCTGTGCTGTGAAGGCAGTATGTGTGAGGGGGAGCCACGTTTTCTTTTATTATTATTTTTCTCTCTAGTTCTTTCTCATGGCTTTGCCCCAAGGTCAGCCCCAGGTATGTGAAAATGGCCGACAGCAAATAAACTCTGAGAAAAATAGTTCTTGCTGGTCAGGGGAACAGGAACAGGGAAGAGTGACTGTTGAGATCGGGAGAATATAGGGGAGTCCCAGAGAGAAGCGAGCTGGACGAAGGGGATCTCCTGCTTCTGGGAACGAGTATCAGACATCCCAAGTTCACCCATGAGCTGCACATGTACAACAGAGACCCAAAGAAGTATAGCAGAACTAGACTGTCAGCCATCACCCACGTTTGGTGACGGTTTGGATGGCCACACTGACTCCTGAGTGGTGCATATATGGTGAGGTACACGCAAAAAACTTAGCAAAGACTTTGGAAGTTGACGTGATATTGGAACCTTTGCCCAGAGAAAGCAGATCAGAACTTGGGATCTGCATCTAACCAAGCCTGTCAAAACACAGTGACATCAACAGTCACCAGAGGACATTAGCAGCAATCAGAATCTCACATATATTTAACCCGTCCAGGATACAATCCTAAATGAATTACATAGCAGACACCAGAAATTTGCGACACTATGTTCCATGGGACAAATCTGCTCCACCACTTATTGGGTATACTCATATGGTGGGAAGAAATTTTATATTTATAAACGGTTGAAAGTAGTCAGAAGAATATTTGAAAAATGCGAGTATTTTATGCAACTCAAATTTTGGTAGATATCTATATACACACACAGTTTGATTTGGAATACAGCCATGTCCATTCGTTTCTCTATTATTTATAGCAACTTTCATGCTGTAGTTTCACAGACTGTATGGCTAAGCCACACAGCCTACAACAATGACTGTCTGATCCTTAGAGGGGGAAAAGTATTCTGACTCCCGGTAAGGGAAAGCATAATCCAAATACCAATTTTTGAGATGACCTAGATATTGGAATTATCAGGTAAAGATATTATAACCATGGTCAATAAGGTAAGAATTGGTACTCTTGAAATGAATGGAAAGATAAAAGCTCTCCAAAGAGAAAACAAAACCAAATGGAAAAATACAACATCTGGAATTTTAAAAAAAATTTAAATGGACTGAATAGCTGAATGGAGATGACACAGGGAAATATCAAGGACCTTGAAGATATAAAAATAAAACTATCCAAAGAGAAGAATACAGAGAAAACGATTGGGGAAGGGAGCAAAAGAGAGTCTCAGAAACCTATGAGACAATCCAAACAAATCCAGTGTTTGTGTCATTGTCCCAGAGGAAAGAGAAAGAGATTGGGTACAGCAAAAAATATGTGAAGAAATAATGGTTGAAATATTCCCAAATATGGTGAAAGAAATAAATTTATAGGTTCAAGAAGCTGAGAAAACTCCAAACAGGATAAACTAAAATAAAATCATGCCCACTCACATCATAATAAAACTTATGAAAGCCAAAAATAAAAGGAAGGGGTGGTACCAATTAGTTACTGAAACCTCAGTGAAGTCTACATTAAATGATAAAGAGGTCAGTCACACAGAGAGGCATTTGACATAAAGAGCTGTAAGAAACTGCAAATATCGGGGCACTCTGGATACTGTTTTGCACATATTTTTACCTGAGGAAAATGAAGCCCAGGAAGATTGAATGACTTGGCAGGCCAGAGTAGTCCTCAGGCAAGTGCTCCCAAAAACAGAAAGGAAGGAAGGGAAACAGAGAGGAGGGGGAGAGAAAGGAAAGGTGGAAAAATAGTAATCTGTGTTGAATAGATGGGGTTAGTAGGGATCTTAACACTGACTATTATTAAAAAGTGTTTTTCCGCCCTGGCCGGTTTGGCTCAGCGGTTAGAACGTCGGCCTGCGGTACAGAGAGACCCGGGTTTGGTTCCCGCTAAGGGCATGTACCTCGGTTGCAGTTTGTCCCCGGCCCTGGTTGGTCGTGCGGGTGGCAGCCACTCGATGTGTCCCTTTGACATCAATGTTTCTCTCTCTCTTCCTCTCTCTCCCTCCCACTCTATCTGAACAAAAAATGAAAAAAATGTCCTCGGGTGAGGATAAAAAAAATAAAATAAAATAAAAAAATAAAAAGTGTTTTTCCTTAGGGAAAAGAAGAAAATGGTGGTTCTTAATGAAATGAAGTATTTTAGGAAAATGCAATGCTCATTAAAGCATCTCAGTCAGGGACTTGGGACATCTTGGTTCCCACTGAGCAGTGGTAGGGATAAAAAGGATGCAGCAAATGCTTGAAAGCAAATGTGGAAAGGAGCCAGTGAGATATTTGCTTACTTGGAGATTTTCGCTGAAGTCATGTTTAAAAGGGCAAGGGTTGGGGACAGTGCCCTTTTTACACAAGGACAAAACCATTGGAAAAATCCAATTGCAAAAGATAACTCATTTCTGTGCCAAGAAAATCAGATAAATTGTTTGTTGATACTATGTAGCCAGAAAAAGAAAAATGAGGCAGTAGATTCTTGGCTGAACTCACAGATGCTTTGGCAATCAGTATGGCTTCTCCTTCTCCTCCACATTTTCCTGTTTCTCCTCCTCTTCTTCCTCTTTCTCCACTACCTCCTACTCCCCCACATCTTCTTCCTCTTCTTCTTCTTTCTCCTCTCTTTCTTCTCATCTTCTCCTTCCCTCTCTACCCTTGTCCTTCATCTTCCCTGTGTCTGTCTCCCTTAAACACACACACACACACACACACACACACACACACACACACACGTACACAAAAATCTTAATGAGGATCCTCGGGGTGGGCTTTCATCTTTATACCCACCTTAGGAACTGTGACATGTGAGAGATGTCCAAAAAGAATTCAGATTTCATTAGGACCTGTTAGATCTTTTTGAAGACATGTTGAAGAAGCTCTGGAAACTATTCAGGACCTAAAACTATGGGGCTTAAGATAAAACAAAGAGAGTAGAAATTCTATTTAGAAAAACTATTCTGAGATCTTGAGATTTACTCTAAGACATCCTTAGATTTACTCCAAGACACAGAGAGTTGAAATCTTGTCAAGGTCTCTGGCTCTGTGTCAGGAAACAGAAATTCAATTGATATCCAGAGTAATTTATCTAAATTTCTTAGGAAGGGTGAGCAAGAAATCTGAAAGAGTACTGTCACTTGTTGGGGAGACTAACTCCCAATGGCAGAGGGAAATGGCCTCTTTAGGCACAGCCAGGTCAGCATTAAAAACAACACGGGCAGCAAGGTGAACAGCAGCAGCCACTGGAGTGGCAGCTTCCAGCTGAGTTGGCAGGTGGCCACCACGACTCTGAGCAGGGTGAGTGAGACTAACGGAATGTGTAGAAGCAGGAAGACACCTTTAAGCTGAGTCCAGTAGAATGCTCCAGGATTCTCAGACTGCTTTCAGGATGACAGGTGGGACTGGGCATCCTTGAGTCCCTTGAGATTTATCTTTGAGCAGATAGGGTACAAACTATCATTTGTAATCCTGCTGTAAATCAGAAACCTATTCTTTGTTGTTGTTGTAGTTAATGCTCATCCAGTTATTTTTCCCATCGATTTTCAGAGAGAGTGGGAATGAGGGAGGGATGTAGGGAGGGCAGGGAGAGAGAGAGATAGAAAGAGAGAGAGAGAGAGACATTGATTGGCTGCAAGATTGAATCTGCAACGCAGGTATGGGAATCAAACCCATGACCCTTTGGTCCATGGTGATGCTCTAACTAATGAGCTACACCAGCCAGGGCTGCAGACCTTTTTTTCCCCCTTTATTCTTTTTTTAAAAAACTCATCTTTATTGTTGAATGTATTATAGCTGTCTCCCCCTTTTTTCCCCATTGATCCCCTCCTCCCCAATCCCACCCCCCTCCTGCCTTCCCCACACTATTGTCAGTGTCCATTGGTTATGTATATATGCATAGAAGTTCTTTGGTTTATCTCATCCTGCCCTCCCTCCCCCCTTCCCTTTGAGGTTCATCAGTCTAACAACCAATTTGTACTTCTTAATTCCTTCATCTTTTTCACCGATCCCCCCAAGCCCCCGCCCATCTGGTAAGCAACAAAAAGTTCTCTGTGAGTCTATTTCTGTTCTGCTTGCTCATTTTGTTTGTAGATTCAATTGTTGATAGATATATATTAATTGCCATTTTATTGTTCATTTTTTTGTTCTTTTTCTCCTTCAAGAAGACCCTTCAACATTTCATATAATACTGGTTTGGTGGTGATGAACTCCTTTAGCTTTTTCTTGTCTGGGAAACTCTTTATATGACCATTGATTCTAAATGATAGCTTTGCAGGATAGAGTAATCTTGGTTGCAGGTTATTGCTTTTCATCACCTTGAATATCTCTTGCCACTGCTTTCTGGCCAGCGAAGTTTCTTTTGAGAAATCAATTGACAGTCTTATGGAAGCTCCTTTATAGACAATGAACTGCTTTTAAGATTCTCTCTTTGTATTTAACCTTTGGCATTTTGATGATGATGTGTCTTGGTGTGGACCTCTTTGGGTTCATCTTGCTTGGAATTCTGTGTGCTTCCTGGACTTGTATGTCTGTTTCCTTCACCAAGTTAGGGAAGTTTTCTGTTATTATTGTTTCAAATAGGTTTTCAGTTTCTTGTTCTCTCTCTTCTCCTTCTGGCACCCCCATGATATGAATGTTGGCACACTTGAAGTTGTCCCAGAGGCTCCTTACACTATCCTCATTTTTTTTTGGATTTTTTTTTTTTTTTCTGTTTTGATTGGGTGTTTTTTGCTTCCTTATATTCCAAATCGATGGTTTGCTTCTTGGCTTTACCAACTCTAGTATTGATTCCTTGTAAATTATTCTTTATTTCAGTTAGTGCATCCTTCATTTCTGACTGGCCCTTTTTTATGTTGTTGATGGTCTCACTAAGTTCCTTGGAGGTCTCACTAAGTTCCTTGAATGTCTCACCAAGTTCCTTGAGCAACCTTACAACCTGTGTTTTGAACTCTGCATCTGATTGATTGCTTATCCCCTTTTTGTTTAAATCTTTTCCTGGAAATTTGTTCTTTTCTTTCCTTTGGGACTTGTTTCTTTATCTCCTCATTTTGGCTGCTTCCCTGTGATTGTATCTATGTATTAGGTAGAGTTGCTATGTCTCCTAGGCTTCGTAGGGTGGCTTATTGTTGTAGGTGTCCAGTAGGATCCAGTGGCACAGCCTCCCTCATCACCCCAGTTGGGCCCTCGAGGTGCACCCCTAGTATGGACCATACATCCTTCTGTTGTAATTGAGCCTTGATTACTGTTGGCACATCAATGGGAGGGATTTACTCAGGCTGATCGGCTGCAAGGACTGGCTGTGCCCACTGATTACAGGCCTCTGACTCCCTTGGAGGATCAGATTTGTAGGGGCCCACCACACAAAGCAAGACTTACCTCATCAGGGCTCTGGTACCCACTGAGTGCGCTCATTGAGTGTGTCACTTGTGGAAGTTGTTGGGTGGCAGTGTTTTGATGTGGTCTGAAGCTGTCCACTGGGTATGCTGGCTCTGGGGCAAGGTCAGCCACTGCCTGTGTTCTATCTAGGGCCACCCAGCATAAACTACAAAGTGATCTGCAGATGGCTGCTTCTTGTGCTGGGCTTGGAGGTGCCCAGGAAAAGCCAAGTTGTGAACAATGGCTGGTTGCTTCTAGTGCCAGGCCTGGGGCCACTTAATGAGAGATATGGGGCTTACTGAGACCAGATGCTGCTTGTTTGAGAGGTTTTAGGAAATTCTGAAACAGAATCCAAGACAGGCCAACCCTATGGTAAAGCCTTTGGAAACAGCTTGAGTGGGCCTGAAAGTTGGGTGGGATGGGGCCTCAGGGAATCACCAGGGCAGGGCAAACAGTGTGAGCCAGGTTGCTGGAGTCTCAGATATGGTGGAGTGTGCTGTCCCAGGGAAGGGCTCATCAAAGGAACATCAGCCTTCTCTAGCACATCTGTCCAGGAGAAAGCTGCCTCTCCAGCTCTTGTCCCAAGGCCAAACAGCTCAGTTCTTCCCTGTATGTCTCTGGTACCCCTCAAACTGCCTCCCCTCTGAGTTTAGAAAGAGCAAATCCGAGTAAGTCCCTGTGAGGGCCCTTGAAGAGGAACTGCCTGGGGATCCAGGAGTTGCCCCCTCCTTCAGCCTCAGTTCCTGCTGGTTTTTCTAACCAGAAGTTATGGGGACTTCTCTTCCTGGCACTGGAACCCTGAGCTGGGTGCCTGGTGTGGGACAGGGACTCCTCACTCCTCAGGGAGGATCTTCCCAGCCGAGGTGTCCCTCCTAACTTTTATCTGCCACAAGTGGGTGTGGGACCAGCCTGTCTGCCTCTGCCCCTCCTACCAGTCTCAGTGTGGCTGTTTCTTTAATTTTGTAGTTGTAGGACTTCCTTTCAGCTTGATTTCAGGAGGTTCTGATTGATGGTTGTGTTGTAGTTTAGTTGTCTCCCCTTTATTCTTTTTATTTAATTTATCTTTATTGTTGAAAGTATTACAGATGCCCCCCCCCCCATTTTTTCCCCAATTGCCCACCTCCTCCCTGCTCCCATCCCCCTCCGGCCTTCCCTACACTATTGTTTGTGTTCACTGGTTATGCATGTATGCATATAAGTTCTTTGGTTTATCTCTTCCCTCCCCCTCTTCCCTCTGAGGTTCCTCAGTCTAACAAGCAATTTGTACTTCTTAATCCCTTCACCTTTTTCACCCATCCCTCCAATCACCCTGCCATCTGGCAACCAACAAAAAGTTTTCTGTATCTAATGAGTCTGTTTCTGTTCTGCTTGTTCATTTGGTTTGTAGATTCAATTCTTGATAGATATGTATTTATTGCCATTTTATTGTTCATATTTTTTATCTTCTTTTTCAAGAAAACCCTTCAACATTTCATATAATCTTGGTTTGGTAGTGATGAACTCCTTTAGCTTTTTCTTGTCTGGGAAGCTCTTTATATGTCCATTGATTCTAAATGATAGCTTTGCAGGATAGAGTAATCTTGGTTGTAGGTCTTTGCTTTTCATCACTTTGAATATTTCTTGCCACTTCTTTCTGGCCTGCAAAGTTTCTTTTGAGAATCAACTGACAGTCTTATGGGAGCTCCCTTGTAGATAAGTAACTTCTTTTCTCTTGCTGCTTTTAAGATTCTCTTTTTGTCTTAAACTTTTGCATTTTAATTATGATGGTTCTTGGTGTGGGCCTCTTTGGGTTCATCTTGTTTGGGACTATCTGTGCTTCCTGGACTTGCATGTCTGTTTCCTTCACCAGGTTAGGGAAGTTTTCTGTCATTTTTTCAAATAGGTTTTCAATTTCTTGTTCTCGTTCTTTTCCTTCTGGCACCCCCACGATGCAAATGTTGATAAGCTTGAAGTTGTCCCAGAGGCTCCTTACACTAGTCTCATTTTTTTTTGGATTCTTCTTTTTGCTGTTCTGATTGGGTGTCTTTTTGCTTGTTTGTTTTTTTGCTTTCTTATTTTCCAAATCAATGGTTTGGTTCTCAGCTTCACCTACTCTATTGATTCAGTGTAAATTATTCTTTATTTCAGTTAGTGCATCCTTCATTTCTGACTGGTCCTTTTTTATGCTCTTGAGGTCCTCACTAAGTTCCTTGAGCATCCTTATAACCAGTGTTTTGAACTCTGCATCTGTTAGATTGCTTATCTCCATTTATTTTAGTTCTTTTCCTAGACTTCTGTTCTGTTCTTTCCTTTGGGACATGTTTCTTTGTCTTCTTATTTTGGCTGCCTCCCTGTGTTTGTTTCTATGTCTCCTAGGCTTGGTAGGGCTGCCTGTTGTAGTAGGTGTCCTGTAGGCTCCAGTGGCACGGCCTCCCTGATCACCCCAGCTGGGCACTTGAGGTGTACCCCCCATGTGGACTGTATACCCTTCAGTTGTAATTGAGTCTTGATTGCTATTGGCTTATCAGTGGGAGGTTTTCCTCAGGCTGATCAGCTGAATGGACCACTGTGGAGGATCAGCTGTCCAGGGTCCCACCGAACAGTGCCAGAACTACTTCAGCAGTGGTCTGATACCCACTGAGTCTATACCTTGAGTGTGTCGTTTGTGGAGGTGGTTGGGTGGTGGTGCTTTGACATGATCTGAAGCTGTCCACTGGGTGTGTTGGCTCTGGGGCAAGGTCAGCCACTTCTTGTGTTCTACCCAGAGCCACCAGGCATAAGATATAAAACGATCTGCAGATGGCTGCTTCTTGTGCTGGGCTTGGAGGTGCCCAGGCAAAGCCAAGCTAAGAACCAAGGCTGGCTGCTTCTAGTGCCAGGCCTGAGGCCAGTTAGCTAGAGGTATGGGGCTTGCTGAGGCCAGATGCTTCTTGTTTGAGAGAATTTAGGGAAATCTGAAGCAGGAACCCAGACAGGCCAATCCTATGGTAAAGCCACTGGAAACAACTTGGGTGGGCCTGAAAGTTGGTGGGGCGAGGCCTCAGGGAATCACCAGGGTGGGGCAAACAGTCTGAGCCAGGTTGTTAGAGTCCCAGATATGGTGCCAGGAAGGGCTCAGCAAAGGAACAATGGCCTTCACTGGCACTTCTGACTGAGAGAAAGTTGCCTCTCCAGCCTGCCCCTCCAGCTCTCGCCCCATGCCAAAAAGTCAGTTCTTCCTGCGTGTCTCTGATGCCTTTCAAGCTGCCTCCCCTGCACTGAAGCCCAGAGGGAGTGCAGAGACCTATTCCTGATGCTGCTGTGGTCTAGAAAAGGAAGGACCATATCTGTGTCGTTGTTGCTTATGAAGAATAACTAAAACAGCATACTTTATGAGACGTTAAGACATCTTGAACAAGACCAGCATTTCAGATTAGTGCCTGCCACCTCTGGTGTTTTCAAACCTGAGTTGATCTGGTCTTAATCTTTCTGCATCTGACATTTTTCTTTGTTCTGTCTTTTTTTGTCTCCAGACTCAATACTGTTTCCTTTCCGTGTCAGCCATCCATTTCAGTTTTTTAAAAATACTGTTTTTAAAAACGAAATGGATGGCTGACATGGAAAGGAAACAGCCCCAAGGGGTTCTTGCAAAGGACGGTTGAGGCCCAGGGGTTGTTTTGAAAGCTCTGCTGCTCTGGCCCTCGGGACACCAATTGGGAGGTGAGGGGAGGAGGCGATATAAAACTGATTAGAATTTGGCAGGAAAAACAATTCCTGGCAGATAGTCAGACACATTCTTTTATATAGACTTGGCAAAAAAGACTTGTTTCTCCAATTTCGTTCAGATCTCCAATTTCATTTTATCATTATTATTATTATTGTTATTATTATTGTGGAGAGCTTATCTGGAAGGATATGCTTGGAATAATAGTTATGAGAACATAAAACAAGACACTACTCTAGGTGACTTGCAGTGAGAAGAGCCTATGTAATTGTTCTATTGACAGTGTTTTGAGAGATGTGACTCGGAAGAATAAACAAATCTAAAAATTATTAGACGTGATTGCTTGCTGATTAGATGTTAATTCATTCTAAATGGGGTGATCAGCTTCAGAGGAAATTTGCCTATGCGCAAGGCCATTTCCTTGGCTTTGTGCTCAATACTGATTAAGGACGATCAGGCTCAGTGCCCTATGTGGGAAGATACATTCCACACTGTTGCAGCGGCTACCGGGAGTGAAGAGGCCCGGCTGACAGCCTAGGAAAGGGGCAGGCGGCCCGAAGGCACCCGCTGGTAGACAACAGCTTGTCCACAGGCTGCAAGACTGGTGATGAGTGCAGGAGAATCGGCAATCCTATTTTAAGTATCAACTCATAAAATTATGAGCGTCATCAGGCCTTTTCGTAAAATAAATGAGGTGCCAGGGCCCACATCTGATAAATTATGAAACGCCTCCTTGTGTCTTCCTGTCTTCATTGACTCCTCCCTATTCTTTATTCACATTAACTTGTGAACTTGTTTCAACAATGGAATCAGTAGAGATGGGAATGTTAATTTATTTAAGGTCATTCCAGTGAATATTATTCTTGCTGTGTTGGTGAGCTGAACGGGTGTTCATAGTGCAATTAATCTGGGGTCTGGTAGGCATCATCAGTAGGAATTTTTCAGAGGCTTATCTTAAGTCATTTCAGCAGAAGAGTTCTTTTTTTCTTCATCAATAACTGGAGTCACAAACTTCTGACTTCTCTCCTTACAAGTTAAACCAATTTATTGAATATTAATTAGCTACTATGGTGTGCCAGGTAATAGTTGCTGCTAAAGGAGAAGCAAATAGGGCTGGGTGTGCTCTCAAGAAACACAGTCTGAGATGGAAGACAGACATAGACACTGTCATGCCAAGTGCTAAGTGTAACCCTAGAAGAATGCCTAAGCACAGAAAAGAACAAAATGAGCTCTATGTGGTGATGGGATTACCCGAAGAAGGCTTTTTAAATTCTTAAAATTTGAGCTCATTTTTGAATAAGGAAATAAATTTGTTTGCATTTTGAACAAAGGGGAAGGTGGGGCACTCCCGGAAGCAACAATCACATTTGCAAGGCATGGAAATAGTGAACGTCTGGTGTGCTATAAAAAATCTAAGTAGTTTGGTATTGATAGAGCATCAGATTGTGTGTGAGCAGGTAGTCAAGTGCAGCTCTGCAGAAGTCCGCAGCCAGCAGGATCTTCTCCGAAGAGAGAAGAAACAATGGAGTTTGGTGAACTCCATCCTCAGCCAGCAAGGAGGACAGGATCTCAGTGCAGCTTCCTGTCATACACTGAGCTTACCAACGATAAGAACCAAGATGGGTAAATAAGTTGTCAGCCTCCAGAATTTCTTCACTTTCCAATGCATATCAATCCCTACTTGTTTCCTCAAAACAGTCATCAGTACATCCTTTAAAAAAAATATGAGTCTTTGAGGGTTTTTTTTGTGTGTTTTTTTTTCAAGAGAAGTGAAAAATAGAGGAACTGGGGTGATTCTATACAGGCTGAGGTATAGAGTCGCCCGGGGGAGAATGGGTCAAGACAGCTACAGGAAAAGACAGCAGGCAGGCTATGGTCAGAGGGAGAGAATCAGCAGTGCCCGGGGCACACAGTCTGGGTCTGAGAACAGGCCCAGGGCTGTGGCATGGAAGGGTTACCAAGGAGGGGTATTTTCTCTCAAATATAAGTCAGACCAAAGCACAACTTTTTCAGTCTGAACAAAAGTCTCCTGCCCCAGGAGATAACAGGAGGCTGGATCCCACACTCCATCCCCAGATCTGGAAGTATTAATAGGCATGGGATTCTCTGATCTTGGTGACAAACAATCTTGTCTTGTAAACTGTATCTAAGAATGGTGTAGGTCTGTTAATTTTTTTTCCCATTTATCTTCAGACAGAGTGGGAGGGAGAGAGAGAGAAACATCTATGTGAGAGAGACACGTCGACCGGCCTCCTCCCGCACGACCCTGACCAGGTACGTGCCCTTGACTAGAACCGAACCCGCGACTCCTTGGTCCACAGGCCTGCACTCTAACCGCTGAGCTAAACTGGCCAGGGCAGGTCTATTTGTTTTGATAGTCAGGAGAATCAGCCATTTTGGAAGCAAAGTAAAAATGTACAACTTAGGGGTTTGGGAAGCAAAATGAATCTCTCAGAAAGAAAATGGAATACAAAACAGAGGTTCATACTCTGAATCATTGGATCCTGTAAATGAAAACCAGTACAGAAGACAGAATCTGAATGCTGTTCAAGAAATTGGATCCTCTCTAGCATCCCCCTCATGAGGGGAGGCAGCAGAGTATGGTGGGCACATATGTAGGATGGAGAGTTGGAATGATCTATCTGCCAAACGGGGTAACAATGCTATCACCTATTTACTGAGGGATCTATTTACTTAAAATGTCTTCCTTCTCAAGTGTCTGACATCCAGTAGTGTTTCCATATGTATGCCCTCTGAATAAACACTGAGGAATGCACAGTGGCTAATGGGTTCCCTCTTTATTTAAACTCACAATGTTAGAATTAATTATCTGACTTCAGCAAGATGTTCTGGAGGTGCGGGACATTGGCTATAGTTGAGTAATGACCAGGTACTGGGATAGGATAAGGGACTCCATGTGGAGATTCCTCTCTCTTTGTGACATTAGCATTGAGATGTAAGTTTACTACTAGCCTCGCAGATGAGGAAACAGAGGTTAAGGAAGTTGTTCAAGCCCTCACTGCTACTAAATGGCAAAGGAAAAAGGAATAACCAGGACTTTCTCATGTCAGAAATCATGTTCTTCTCAATAAATGGTGCTGGAACAAGTGTCTATCCACATGCAAAAGAACCAAGGTGGATTCCCACTTCACACCGTACACAAAAAATTAATTCAAAATGGATCATGGACTTAAAAGTAAGAGCAAAAACTACAAAAACCTTAAAAGAAAGCATAAGGGTAATTCTTACAATGTTAGACATTTCTCCAAAATGTATACACATTTCTCCAAATGAATAGACATTTCTCCAAAAAGATATATAAATGCCTAATAACACTTGAAAAGGTGTTCATCATTCTGAGTCATTAGGGAAATGCAAGTCAAAACCATGAACTCCCATTCCATACCCATTTGGATGGCTCACACTGGAAGGATACACAGTCCTGGTGAGAACGTGGAGATGCTGGAACTCTCCTACAGTGCTGGTGGGAATGTACAATGGTGCAGTTACTTTGGGAAATAGTCGAGAGTTCCTTACAGCGTTAACCAGAGTTGTCATAGGAGCCAGCAATTCTACTCTTAGGTATATACCCAAGAACTTTGAACATACATATCCACATAAACATGGTACACAAATGTATACAGCAGCATTATTCATAATAGTTAAGAAGTGGAAGCAACCCAAACATCAATTGATGATTGGATAAATAAAATGGGGGTATATCCATATAATGGATTATTCTTTGGCTATAAAAAGGAATGAAGCACTGATACATGCTATGACATGAAAGAATTTGAAAACATTATCATAAACAAAAGAGCCCGTCACAAAAGACCATACATTGTGTGATCCCATTTATGTGACATGTCCAGAATAGGCAAACCCATGGAGTCACTAAGCAGATTAGTGGTTACCTAGGACTGGGGATTGAGGGGGGCTGGGGAGTGACTGCTAGCAGGTATAGGGTTTTTTTACAGAAAATAGCAATGTTTCCAAATTAGACTGTGGATATTCACAGGATTGTACAACCCTGTGAATTTACTGAAATCATTAAAATTTAGACTTTAAATGATTTGTGTATGACAAGTGAATAATGCCTTAATACAACTGTTTAAAAATATAAGTAAACAGTCCGGCCGGTGTGGCTTAGTGGATTGAGCATCATCCCACGGACTGAGAGGTTCCCGTTCGAGTCCTGTCAGGGCACATGCCCGGTTTCAGGCTCCATCCCCAGTGAGGGTGTCAGGAGGCAGTTGATTGATGCTTCTGTCTCACATTGATGTTTCTATCTCTTTCTCCCTTCCTCTCTCTCTAAAAAAAATCAATAAAACATTAAAAAAAATAAAAATAATATGTAAGTAAACAAAGACACAAACAGAAACCACAGCTATTTTACTCTATAGCAAATAATTAGTACACTGTGCTCCTGGAGTGGGCTCTGGGTTCATATAACCAAGGGTTATCTGACTCACCGCTTGCGAGCTCTCTGACTTTCAGCAGCCTGTCTCTCTGTCAGCCTCTGTTCTTCTCATCTGTCAAGTGGAAATAACAGTGCCCATCTCATTACATGAGATAATGTGTGTAAAATGCTTGGCAGAGTCTCTGATTTACCTAAGTGTTGCTCCCCTCTCCCCCTTTTAATTTTGCAAAAAGGATTCAGGCTTAGTCACTATGGTCATTTTCTTACATCGCTCCCAACGCCCCCCGTAAGCAGCAGCTGGTGTTTTAGACTTTGCTGTGGGCGCTCTGTGTTGGCACATGTGTGGCACTCAGGGAAGCAGCGGAATGTAGTGGGAAGAGCATGGACTTGTTCAAGGTAGAAGTAGGTGGAACCCCTGATTCTACCGTGATAGGCCTATTAGTTAATCAGTTTCATTAACTGGTAAGTCAGCAGTGTCTTCCCGGAAAGGTCACTATGAGGACTAACTGCCGTGAACTGTGATCGTATGGAGAACACATCCCTTGGCACTGAACGAACACTCAGCCTGTGCGAGCTCCGTTCTCTCCCCCTCCCTTTCTTGCTTTCAGCTTCAGTTAAGATGCAATGATCTAACATAAGAGAACAAAATGTAGTTGACGTGAAGGAGGGAAAAAAACCACCTTGGTTGATGTTTTTCTCTGCCAAAAAGATCTTACCCGTGGCTTCCTAAATGACTCCAATTAAGAGGCATTTTTGAAGGCACAAGCATGTACACTGTTTTACATTCCCTCTTTCTCCAGTGATCAGGTTAGACAGAAAGAAATAGACAGACTGCTTCAATTTCACATAGAATTTCATGAAAAATTTAGAACTCTAACCACTCCTGCTCCCCAAATTGGCCTTTATTAGAGTTATGAGGAGAGTTTGCAAGCGAGAACTACATCAAAAATACGCACAGGGCTCCTGGAGAGTTACTTTCTGCAAGCGATGATGTCTTACTGTCAGTCTTTGAAAGAAATATCGAAAAGGTAATGTGAGCTGAAGCTTAAGATTTCTCAATACGTCCATTTGAGTTACAAAGGATTTTTATGCTCCATTTCAGACATTATTTAAACATTGTTATTCCTGCAAACATGCCACACAGAGATAAGGTTTTGCTCTAAACCACATCCAAATGCAGGTTGGTCTAGAAAGTCAGTTTCAACCTGCCTTCTTGGAGGCAACTGTATATTAAGCCTTGGAGGAATTTCCTTTGCAAACCCTGAGCGGAATGGGGGGAGCAGTAAGATTTGTAATGTTCTCCTTGATCACGTGATTTGCACAGCACTGGTACAGTTATAATCTAAATAAAGTTTCTGGAGCCATCAGGGCATTATACTGTAGCTGCTTCATTTAATCTAATGGTTCACATTTAGGTAATTTCCATGCATTTTAATCTATTTAATGATCACCTTTCTCAGGTGATTTATAGCTGCTGGGTTTCCGGGGCTCTGGTACCTAGGAGCCATGCACTGCACAGCAAACTGGGAGAAAATACTACTGGAAAATGCATGTTTGTGTAGATCTGCCCTCATTAAACACCAGGATAATAGTTGCTGTGGCCGTCTTCTGCCTCAGGAGAGTAGTAATGCACATCACACAGGCACCCGAGGAACAGTATTGGTCTTAGGTTATTTTGCTACATAATGTAGAATACATTGAAATACTGGACTCTTTAGTGGAACAGATGCACTCTTACAGATTATTTCCCTAGGTTAGGGTATCCCAGAGTGTTCTACGGAAGATGATCAAGTACTATAGTAGCTCCCTCACACTGTTGGAGATTTAACTCAATCAAGGCTCTGAGAAGTTCTGCAAAAAGAGGATATAGAGGGGTGGGCAAAAGTAGGTCTACAGTTGTGTGTGACATTCTTTTGAGGTAACAAAGCTATTGTCGCAATCATAACCTGCATGTCTTGCCATACGAACAACTGTAAACCTACTTTTGCCAACCCCTGCATTTTGTGTTTGTGGAATCTAATGTTTCCCAAACTAAGTTAATCACAGAAACTGTCCCACCTTGTAACCCCTTTTAATGTCCTATAGAACAGACCTTGGGAAAGAGAAACTTAGTCTATACCCAGTATCAGGTTTTCTTTGGAAAAAATAAGACATACATTTAGAGACAGGCACATCTGGGCTTCTGTCTGGCACTTACCAAACATTGTGATCTCACATCATAAGTTATTCCAGCTCAGAGCCTTGCTTTTACCTTTTGAAAAGTGAGGATGATAACAGCTACCTTGTAGGATTACTGGGCATTTAAGCGAGAAAACATATACAAAATGATTAGAGAAAGTACTTGGCACTTAGAAGATCTAAATCCACATTAGCTCCTTTCTTCTCTCTACTCTCTTTAATGCGGTCTTTTAAAGGCTGGAAATACAACCATGAATATGGTTCTCGCTTTGCAGTATCTTAGATTTTTCCGAATGTAAGTGTGGTCCCTGTTTCAGATGGCTCTCTGGACAGACTTTTTGGAAAACCAATAATAGAAATCTTACCTTAAATGAGCACTTACTATATGTCAGATGTCACACTTTGCTGCATCTCATTCAATCATCATAGTAATCCCATAAAGTGAATAGTTTCAGACGAAAACTCTAAGCCTGCTAGAAGGTATGTGACTTTAAAATCACACAGCCAGTGCTGAAGAAAGGGGAAATAAAACCAGTGTTATCTTATTAAAAATAACTTGTTCTTAGATTAAGAAGTACAAATTGGCAGTTACAAAATACTCAGGGGATGTAAAGTACAGCACAGAGAATATAGTCAATAATATTGTAATAACTATGTATGGTACTAGGTGGGTACTAGACTTATGGGGAAGATCACTTTGTAAGATATATAAATGTCTAATCATTATGTTGTACACCTTAAAATAATATAATATTGTATGTTAACTGTAATTGAAGAATAAAAAATTATTTTAAAGAATTACAAGGAAGAAAAAAGGAAGAGTAACCCACGGATTAAGAGAGATAACCACCAAATGCAATGTGTGTGTGTGTGTGGGGGGGGGGGGGGGGATCTTATCTACACTATAATTCAAATCAATTATTTAAAAATCAAGCAGGGAAATTTGAACATGATAGGTAGTTTATGATATTAAGGAAGTATTATTGACTTTTTGAGATACCATAATTGTATGGTAGTGAAGTGATTTGTATTTATTTTTATTTTGTTTGGATATAATGGACATATAAGTTTCAGGTATACAATATAATGATTCGGTATTTGTATATGCTGCAAAATGATCACTGTGCATTACATCTAGTTAACATCTCTCACCATACATAGTTACCATATTTTTTCCCCTTGTGATGAGAACTTTTAAAATCTACTCACTTAGCAACTTTTCACTATACAATACAGTATTATTAACTATAGTCACCTTGCTGTACACTACATCCCGTGACTTATTTATTTTACAATTGGGAGTCTGTACCTTTTAACCCCCTCAGCAACTTCACCCAGCCCCACCCCTCTGGCAACCACCAATCAGTTCTCTGTATCTATGAGCTTATTTTTGGTTTTTCATTTTTAGAGTCCATATATACATGACATCATGCAGCATTTGTCTTTCTCTGTCTGGCCTATATCACTTAGTGTAATGCCCTCAAGATTCATCCATGTTGTCACAAATGGCAAGATTACCTTCTTTTTATGGCTGAATAATATTCCACTGTGGGCATATAGCACATCGTCTTTCTCCATTCACCCGTCTATGGGCAGAGAGGTCGTTTCCATATCTTGGCTATTGTAAATAATGCTGCATTGTACAGGGGGTTGCATGTATATCTTTTCAAGTCAGTGTTTTGTTTTCTTTGGATAAATACCCAGAACTGGAATTGCTGGATCATATGGTAGTTCTAGTTTTAATTTTGTTAGGAACCTCCATACTGTTTCTACCAACAGTACACAAGGGCTCCCTTTTCTTCACATCCTCGCCAGCACTTGTTATTGCTTGGTTTGTTTTTTTTTTTTGTTGTTGTTGTTTTCTGTGTTGATACTAGGTGTGAGGTGGTATGTAACATTCTAAGAAGTGAGGTGATACCACTTTGTGGTTTTGATTTGTAGCATTCATTGGATTGAGAAAATTCATACTCTGATCTACCACACCAAGGACAAAGGCTCTTTCAATTGATGCTTTAGTTTGTAAACATTTAGATATTATTTCCTGCCCGCAAAACATCCTGTAAACCCCCATGAGAAGGGAAAGGGGATGTGACTAGCAGAGAGAGAAATTTTCTTCACCAATACTTTTGCCCATGGAAAGCGTGCGCACTCTTGGTGAAATCAGGCTGGGAAGTCCTGGCAAAGAATGAAAGGCACCACCAGCGACTGCCACGAGGCTCCTGTCACTCCTCCATATGTTTTCTCGGTTCTCGGTAAAGAACAAGGTGACATGGAGGTGGCCATCCCACCCTCTTCCTGATTCTTTGCTGGAGCCTAGCAAATGGCATGCTTCCATTAGCCAATGTAAAGTTCAAAGTGATTAATGTAGATTAAAAGACTATTCCATTTACCAAGATTTATTTATTTATTTATTTATTTATTTATTTATTTATTTATTTATTTATTTATTTATTTATTTTTGTTAATCCTCACCTGAGGATATTTTTCCATTAATTTTTTTTTTTTTTTTTTAGAGAGCGTAGAAGGGAAAGAGGGAGGGGGAAAGACAGAGAGAGAAAGAGAAACATTAATGTGAGAGAGACACATGGATTGATTGCCTACCGCACACATCCTGACTGTGGCGAGAATCAAACCTGAAACCCAGGTACGTGTCCTTAACTGGGAATCGAACCCATGACCCCTTGACACATGAGTCGACGCTCTAACCACCTAGCCACACCGAACAGGATGCCAAGACGTTTTTAGCAAGTGTGTGCAATAATTCCCCCTTATCCATCATTTTGCTTTTCACTGTTTCAGTTTCCCATGGTCAGTCGTGGTCCGGACACATTAAATAGATAATTCCAGAAATAAACAGTTCATACATTTTGAATTGAGTGCCATTCCGAGTAACATGATGAAATGTCCATCCTGCCTGGGACATGAATCATCTCTTTGTCTGAAGTCTCCAAGCTCTATATGTGCTCCCTGCCATTTATTCACTTAGTGGCCATCTCCGTTATCAGGTTGACTGTCGTGGTATTGATACCTTTATAGTAACCTAGTTATGAATAACTGGAAAGGAGCAGAGGGAAGACCAAATACTAGGCATTCATTTGTGCAGCTTTGCCAGGAAGCTGCAGTGTAGACACATGCTCAGTAAAGTCTGGGTGACATAGGGAAGGTACTTGCCTGTCAGTCACTCCTGGGAACAGGTCATTGGCCAGAATACGAGTGGCCACTGCAAGCATGGGAAGATAGGAGATATTTAATCTCCTAAACAAAGGAGTTCACTCTCTTGCCTCTTGACTCCTGGCTTGCGGGGCTCTCACGCTCTTGCATTTGCCCACAGGGCCCACAGCCATGTGGGCCCCACACCCAATGGGCTAGTGGACTGCAAGTAACGTAATGCTAAACTGGACCCACTTCACCATGGAATGGGAACTTGGGACACTGAATTTGCTTTTAGCTCTGCTGAATCCCTAGCTGCACACCTTCCAGGACTGGATTAAAGGAAATGGGACTTTGGAATCCCAGGGGTGTAATGGCACACAAATAAAGCTTTTTATCACATCTTATCCTCCCATGGGGACCTCTGGAAATGCTTATTCCAGCAGTACCCTAAGAACCCCACTCCCACTAGCAACAGAGAAAGACCATCCAGGCATTTCTCCAATAACAATATCATAGCCCTTGTGTTTAAGTAACCCTTATTTTACTTAATAATGGCCTCCAAGTGAAAGGGTAGTGATGCTCACAGTATGGGTATGCCAAAGAGAAGTCACAAAGTGCTTCCTTCAAGCGACAAGGTATGTACGTACAGCAAAAACCTAATATATGCAGGGTTCAGGACTATCTGCAGCTTTAGGCATCCACTGGGAGTCTTGGAATGTATCCCCCATGGATAAGAGGACACTACTGTGTAAGAAATGGTAGACCATTCCCTAGATTTCTGTCCTAATGACCTCAAATGATTCTATAATTTCTTAGGAGTTTGTGGGCTATAATTTAGACTTCTGTGAAGCACTATCGGTAAAGGTTGAGAAGGTCATCAGAGTTTAATTAACGTTGAAGATATTGAAGGTGATGATGAGGAAATAATGTCTTGGTGACATACATTTGACATTGAGAATAATTTTGAGTGAATAAAGAAAAGAGAACACTGAGTTCAAATAGTTTTAAAAAGTGATGAAATAGCCCTGGCCGGTTTGGCTCAGTGGTTAGAGCGTCGGCCTGCGGTCCAGGGAGACCCAGGTTCGGTTCCCGCTAAGGGCATGTACTTTGGTTGCAGTTTGTCCCCAACCCTGGTTGGTCGTGTGGGTGGCAGCCACTCGATGTGTCCCTTTCACATCAGTGTTTCTCTCTCTCTCTCTCCCACTCTATCTGAACAAAAAATGAAAAAAATAAAAATAAAAAGTGATGAAATAGTTATTTTTAATATTTAGACTGGTGTCATGTTAAACAGGCAAGAAATCTGTACTTTTGAACATCTTCACTGATTACTATAATGATTAGGAAATAATTCGGAAAGTTGGTTTACATAACTATACCTATGTTCATCTTATTTACTTAATGAATTAACATATGTTCATTCATCTTCTGTGTATCATGTACCTACTAATGTCCGGAATTCGGACGGACAAAGGAGGTACAGAGAAGAATGAGACCTGGACTTCTATTGAGCACAGTGCACTGAGAGAAAGACATACACAAGCAATACCAACTCAGTGAATGAGCTCCAAGAGAAAACCAGTTGGGCTGGGAGCCCAGAGAGTGAAATAACTGATTTTTATAGAGAAAGACAACTTGGGTGAAAAGAGGATTTCCAAAAGGAGGTGATTCAGGCTGTTGAGGAAGGGTAGGATTTTGACTGGGAGATAGTGAATCCTAAGCGGAGGGAACCTTGAGGGCAAAGCCAGGAAGGCATGAGGTTGTTTCCTGTGGCCTCGAGGCGCAGTCAGCTTGGAGTGCTCAAGGCCATGAAACTACTGGGTGAGGTGAGGAGGGACCCTGTCCTCGGGGGCTTGAAAGGCCATGTCTAGGACTTCGTATATTGCCCACTGGGGAACAGAAAGCCATTGAAGGGCTTCAGCAAGACGAGAAGGAGTGCATATGACCTAGAAGACCACCTCATCCTCTCCATGGAGAAGCCTCTGTGATTAGGTAAACCATTTTATGAGATAACAATAGTCAGAAAGGGTCCCTCAGGCACTCGGATAGATATGTAGCCATACTCACTAAAAACCTGCCCTCTGGGAAGCATGATTTAGTCCCTCCATTCAGTAAGGGACAAAATCCTCCTCCGTAAATTTTGTGTGACATCTCAGATTCTCGAGTAAAGTTTTGAATCACATTGCATAAAAAAGGGTGGCGGAGGCAAACATTGACTTCTCCATATTTCACAGGGCATATTTTGTATAGTCAGAAGTTCAAGATTAAAAGAGGCATCAAAGACAATTTAATTTGATCTTTCAACTGATGCTTGAATCACTTCTATAAAATTCCTGTCACTGGTTGTTCAGTCTCTGATTATGTCTAGTGACAGGGAACTCACTGTTTGCCCAAATAAAAATACTAGTTAGATCAATGGGGACATAGGAGGGACTGGGACTGGGCAATGGGCAAGTGGGTGTTCATTCTTGGATACACAAGTCTGCTGTGGAAAGGGCAGGGCAAGTGTGACCAGGTGGCTGAGTGACCACTGTGCGGGGAACTTAGTAAGCGTGTGGAGACCTCAGTTTGGGGAAGAGGGCTGTGTCTACAGAGTGGGAGTCACATTTTGAGCAGAAATCAGTATCTGCATCACCAGGATTCTGATGAAAAACCTGAAGTAAAGAAGGGTTCAGTGTCAAGTCTAAGGGGCTGATAGAATCAAAACATCTGAAGTACCCAGGCCAAGGCTGGGCGACTGTGATTGCTGACTGATCGCAGGTTCAATGTGCAAGTGTGGGACTGGTTAGGGGACAGGCTCAGGAGGAAGACCATCAAGCATGAGAACCTTCGCGGCCCAGTTTTATGAATGAGGTCGACAGACTGGAGGAGGAGGAGGGTTTAAAAGGAGCCCACGAACTGGCCGGGGTGTGGCTCAGTGGATTGCCTGTCGTTGAGGCAGCCGAACAATGTTTCTCTCCCACCTTGATGTTTCTGTCTCTCTCTCTAAAACAATCAATAAAAAACATTTAAAAAAATAAATGAAAGAAGTCCGTGGACGTGGACAGAGCCTGGATGAGCCAGAGACAGAAAGGCATAATTGGGACCGGGTATAGCCTCACTCACAGCTCAGCATTTGGTGCGGTGCTGCTGCCACGGCGGGAGGGGGCAAACTCCGCCTTCACCTGCTGGGAGCTGGCCGAGGACCGGCCTGTTACTAGCACCCGTGGCTGATATTTGGCTACATACAGACTTGGTTCAACTTTAAACTCCATGGTGAATTCTTTCAATATGGAAGACCCTCTCATTTTCCTGCTGCTGCTTTAATTTTGAACATGCTTAATTTGTTGGACAGAAATAAGCTGTCTGATAAGATGAAGAAAGTGCACGTTAGCAGTGGGGGTGGGGCAGAGTAGGCGTACGTGTGCTGCAGAGAGCGGAGGGCGCAACGAACATCCCTGAACTGATCTTTTTAGGAAATTGCAGAATGAAAAACAAAGGACAGATTTTCAAACTAGATTTCCTCTTTGAAAGAACATCCTGAGACATTGCTATTAGTCATAGATACATAATTTAAGGGTTCAAAAGAAGTGTCAGAAAACAATTTTCATGCCAATTTTTCAAACTCAAAACGGAGGGATGAAAAATATAGGAGACACTGAGGTCGTGAATATGCATAATTTTCAGGCTTAATGCCCCAATGTAGCAATTATAAAAATCTGGTAATTGGGCAGTTACTTTGTCAAGATACCTGACTGGTTAAATCAACTCAGCAGGTAAGGGTCTGGGAGCTTGGTTTAGAGCAAAAACTCATTAAATTAGATTTTTAAAAAGCATATTTAATATGGAAAAACAAGAGTCTTCTCAAAAGAAAACCTCAGAGAAAATCAAGATTGAAGCAAATCATCTACCGTCTCCCTCCCTCCCTCTCTCCACACACACATAGACACACGCAGACGAACACACACTGTTGAGAGAACTATTTTGGCTTTGCTAGCATTAACTAGTCATTGAACATCAAGATCCTTGATGAGACACAGCATAGTAGTATATTTGAAGATACAAGGAAACCAAAAAGAGTAATGAATATCCAACTCTTAAGTCTCCACTTGGATAACCAGTGAACACTTCAAACTCAACACGTCTCAAACTTAACTCATGTTCTTCTCCCATTGCAACACTTACCACTTGGTAAACAGTACTGACATCCACCCATATGTACAGATCAGAGACCTGGGGCATCATCCTTTATACCAGTTTCCCTTCTCCTCTGTTTTTATTTCCTTCCCTTCCCTTCTTTTTTTTCTGTTTTTTTTTTCTCTTTTAGTTATCATTGGGTTTTGCTATATAAGTTCTTAGAATTCAGAAAATAATGTGTTTTTTCACTCATCAAGGAGGAGTCTTTTTCTTTTTTTTCTCTCCCCTCTCTTCAAATCAACGTCCATGTTCTGTATAGTCCAGCTCCTGAATGGCCTTCCGAGTATCCATTTCTCCCTCTCCAGACTTCTGCCACCATATCCCAGCACCAACCACCAGTCACCACACACCTTCCTCGTTCCCACTTGAACTCACTTCTCACGCTATAGCTGCCCAGTGAGCCTTTACAATGTAACTCGAATCCTGCCCCCACCCCACCCCATTGCTTTAAAACTATTGGTAGCTTTCCATTACTCTCTTAATGGATCTACATATCCCTTCATGATAAGAGCCTGACGTACTTCTAGACTTACCTGTGTCTCTCTTTTCTTCCTACCTGCATTAGTATCTGTTCTACCTGTAGATCTTTCTATTTGCCAAAGTCTTCCAGTCTTCAAGGCCTTCCCGGATGTCTTTCTATCCCATGGAACTCTCCTAGTTATTCCTTGAAACTCAAAGCTCCCCTGCTGTAAGCCTCCTTGATATCACTTTTGAAAAATATTTTTTTTTCAATTACAATTGGCATACAGTATTATATTAGTTTCAGGTGTGCAACATAGTGATTTAACATTTATATACCTTACAAAATGATCACCATAAGGCTAGTAACCATCACAAAGTTATTATTATATTGTTGACAATATTCCCTATGTTATACATTACAACTCCATGACTTATTTTATAACTGAAAGTTTGTACCTCTTAATCTCCATTCCCCATTCCCTCACCACTATCCCCTCTGGCAACCCCATCAATTTGTTCTCTGTGTCTATTAGTCTGTTTCTGTTTTGTTTTGTTTGTTCACTTGTTTTTTAGATTCTACATATAACTGAAATCATATGTTATTTGTTGTTCTCTGTCTGACTTATTTTATTTAACATAATACCCTCTGGGTTCATTCATGTGGTCGCAAATGGCAACATTTCATTCTTTTTCATGGCTGAATAGTATTCCATTGTATATATATATCACATTTCTTTATTCATTTATTAATGGACACTTATGTTGTTTCCATATCTTGACCATTATAAATAATGCTGCAATTAACATAGGAGTGCATATATATTTTAGAATTTGTGTTTTCATTTTCTTTGGATAAATAACCAGAAGTAGAATTGCTGGGTCATAAGATAGTTCTAGTTTTAATTTTTTTGAGAAATCTCTATACTGTTTTCCACAGTGACTGCCAATTTACAATCCCACCAACAGTGCACAAGGGTTCCCTTTTCTTCACATCCTCGCCAACACTTGTTTGTTGTCTTTTGGATAATAGCCATTCTGACAGGTCTGATGTGATCTCATTGCGGTTTGATTTTCATTTCCTGATTGTTAATGATGTTGAGCATCTTTTCATGTGTCTGTTGGCTCCTTGGTATCACTTTTATGATTGTTGTTGAAATTAGTTTTTTAACTCTCTACTCTGCTGGAACTCTAAGTTCTATTAATGCAACAAAAGATGTGTGTTCTTAGCCAACATATCCTCAGAGCCTTGAAGCAGCATCTCAAACTAAGTCCTAAAAAAGCATTTGTAAAATGGATCAATGAATTCCTTGGGTGATCTTTGTTCTCTTGGAATCACAATGGATTATACTGATAAAGCAGATGGACTCAAAGTAAATGTGAGTTTCTGAGCCTGGATCTCAAAAATCAACTTTCCAAGTATAGATGGAGGAAAAGGAACTGAAGATTCTAGCTGATGATAAATGTAATTAAAAAAATCTACTGCTAGGTGTAGCTGCTAAAGAAGTGGTTGTGCTCACGGGCCTTGTAGCAAGAAGTAAATGAACCAGAACAAGAAACACAGCTCTTCTGTTTCCCTCGGCATTGTGCAGGGTGTTCCCGAAATTCCTCAGTCAGGTCTGGGACCTTACACATTTACACAGTCCAGAGTGAGAGAGGAGGATGCTGAGGGGGCTGGAAACCATGGAAAGCATGAGGTACAGTTGAAGCTGCTGGGGAAGTAAGTGGAGACTATTTAGAAACCTGAAGACCTCATCTGCTTATATTCTGAGTGTCCTCTGTGGACTAAAAGAGAAAGAGAGACAAGAGCCCATGGATGAATTTTGTATGGAGCCAGAGGATGGCTCTCTATACAGAGAACAGTTTTGATTAAACATCTTGAACTGTGATACAGACCCTTCCCCACGCTGAAAGAACATTCTAGCAGTCAGTATTTTCCAAAGGCAGAATGAGCAAACCTGGAAAGGTGTGAGATTTGTGCCACTTGACATGGTCCAGTATAGACTGAGCACGTGGCGCTGACATTCAAGGCTCACTGGGGATCGCAGGGTGGTGGCACTAGCTTCCTATTTCGTTGGCGTTTATTTGAGAAGACACTGCATGCCTGGAATGACACTGCACGTGTCCACAAATGCTGACCCGCTGTGTCACACCACAGCTCCAGAAGGTAGGTACACACTTTTGCAATTCTATTTTGCAGGGGGTACAAATGAGACTTAGCGAAGTCAGGGACTTCTTCAAAATAGCAGTGATGGTAAAATGATCCTTTCTAGGTCCATTTTTTAAAATTCCACAATCCCATGCCACTTTTTCAAAATGACACTTAAAGGCCTTTCAAGGCTCGTGTTCTCTAGTCTTGCCATTCTGAACACGGAACAGCGCGGCCCACTCGGAACCTGACCGCAGTGACAGTCCCTTTCCACAACCAAACCAAAAAACACAGGTCTTCAAACTGGGTCATTTCTAATGACCAAATGTAGCTGAGATTGCAAAGAATGAGGGGAAGTAACGGTAGCAGAATATTTGTGATGTAGGCTTTCTGATGATGGCTTTCTAATTTAATACTTTATTCCTGTTTCTAAGGGGTAAAAGTACCAGACTTGGCAACTAGCAAGGTTATGATTCAAATCCTTGAAGGGGAAACCTGGAAAATCATGATCAGAACTTCATTATGCTCATAATTAGGCTAAAAATAAGAGCATACGACAGCTGAGGGAAAACATGAACTGCAGACATTGGATTTCCAGTAAACGAAGTTGAAGAGGAATGAATATGTAAAGTAAGGTATTGCAGGTGAAGACAGGAAATAAATGGATGGAGTTAATAACTTAATGCATCTGGAAAGTAGGGGAGCTGTGCAACGATAAATAGAAGTAGAGGTAGAAGGAAATGAATGGATAAATAAAGCAAAGAATAAGTGGTCAATAATGAGAGATATTAAAATGCTAAGCTGCCATTAAAGAGAATAAAAATGTGAGGATGGGCATGTAAAACAAATACAATGGCAATAACAGAATGCATATGGCAAAAAATGGGGATAAGAAATGTCTGAAAACAATGTAAGAAATCTGATTAATTGGTGAAAGATATGTAACTCATAAAACCCTTATGAAATTAGAGTGGCAGTAGGGTAGCCCCAAAGGCATTGACTAGAGATTCGGAGCAACCTGAAGTGTGTGTTACGTGATACTGAGTCAGCTCTGACTCCTGCCGCCCCTATGAGTGAGGGACGTCCACGATGTCCTGTCCTCAGCATGCCTATGGCTTCTTTTATGGAGTCAATCCATCTCATATTTGGTCTTCCTCTTTTCCAGCTCCCTTCTATTGTTACCAGCATTATTGTCTTTTCCAGAAAACCCAGCCTTCTCAGGATGTCCTCAAAGTAGGACAGCTTCAGCTTTGTCATTTTTGCCTCCAGCAATGTTTCAGGCTTCATTTGCTCTACGACCTATTTGTTCATTTTCCTGGTGGCCCAGGGTATCCGTAGAGCTCTCCTCCAATACTATATTACTATTGAATCTTTTTCTTCCTATCAGCCTTCTTCATTGTCAGATGTCCTCATCTGTACAGGGTAATTGGGAATACGAGGGTGTGGATGATCGTAGCAATGCCACATCTTTGCTCTTGATGATCTTTCCTAATCCTCCTCAGCCTTCTCTCGATCTCTTGGCTGAGGTCTCCATTTAAATTGATTACTGAACCAAAATAAGCAAAATCTTTGACAATTTCTTTGCCTTCATTATCTGTGTTGAAGTTGTGTATTTATTCTGTAGTCATGATTTTTGTCTTCTTGATGTTCAAATCCAGCCCTGCTTTGGCAACCAGAGATCATGCCATTACACAGTAGACAAATAAGGGAGAAGTTATATTCTGGAAATTCCTTTTCTTCCTGCAGAATACATCGATGTGAGAAGAAGTGGGGGTGAGGGGTGGGGGGGACATATTTGAAAGAGAATAGATGGATTTGGGAAATCATACCATAGGGTTTACAATCTTGGTATTATGATGCGGGAAAAGTGTGCCCTGTGCCAATTTTTCTAACCTCTGTTGGGTGGGAATACTAATAACCACTGTGGATTACAGTTGTGAGCACAGATATGAAAAATGTGTGTCAATGGCCTGCCAAACAGCTCCCCACATGAAAGCTATTCTGATTGCAAAATAGGGTGGTAGAGTGGAAAGAGCCATCACAAAAATGAACTGGGAGGGAGGGGAGGAATTAGCCTTGACTGAGCCCTTGCAGAATTCTGGGCCCACAGACATTATTTCTTTTACTCCTCAAAATTGCCTATGACAGTGACATTAATTTCCCCAAACTTCAGAAGGGCAAAGGGGGTACAGAAAGCTTAAATGAAATGCCTTAGGTCTCACCACTAATGACTGGCAAATCTGGAAATCAACCCCCAGTTTCTGAACACAAAACTCCTATTCTATGCATCACACCAGCCAATGAAAATACATGAGCCATTTTAATCTGTCCAATCCAGGTGCCTGGAAGCTATGAACTTGCGCTTAGCTTGGAGTCCTGTCTTCTCTGTGGTAGCTGGAGAGCTTTGTCTTCACCTCCAATCCAACGAGTGGAGAACAGACCCTGGATACTCCTGGTGTCTTAGGAGTCCATGAAGTTGAAAAATTACCCCAGCTTCAGTTTCTCCATTCAGTAAATGTGCCAGGGAGCAGAGTCACGAGAAGTTACAATGACTCCAAAAGCCATTGGCAGCAAAGGAGAGAAACAACGGACGAGAGATAGAGTCCTGAGGGGCTCTTATACTCCATCATTCTATCAGTTCAGACAGTAAATGTTTAATTTAGTTAGAAAACTTCAACTCCAGATGGACATGGGCAGCCCTTAAAAACATGTTCTTAGCAAAAGGCGGAATCAGGATGGATTCATGAGAGGTATTTCATGCCTCACAAATCACCCTGAATATTTCATGTACATTAAAAAATTAGTAGACAAAACTGGAGCCGTGGCGTATAATTTACCTCGATGTTGCGAGATGTCTTTAATACCGCGCAGGGAAGAGGATTTATCTGTGGGTACACTGAGCTGCACTTGGATCAAAATGCATTGGCTCTGCATTAGTGGCCATCAGAGAGGGCAGCAGAAAGAGCCGTGCTGTGGTCAGGCAGTGAAGACGGGCGGACCGTCTTGTTCTTGATCTGCAGAGTGGATTGGGGAGTTTCTGCTCTTTGAAGGACGGGATAGCATTGCCCCTGTACAAATGCATTTAAGAGGCATAAACAAGGGAGTCTGATGGCCTAATTTGGAGGGGTCCAGTGGGAATCTGCGTCCTTGTAGATAATGAGATCATATTTGGAGTAGATATGCCACCAAGTGAGAAAATGAATTTAATAGAAATATCACTGCTATTTACAGCTAAAGGCATATTGGTGAAATATGCTGAAAAGAGAATGAATTCACAGTCTGGGACCTTTGTATGGTTGGAAAAGCACTTAGTATGTGACCCTCATCCTGTGGATAAATGTAATATGAGTTTATAAGAATTCAAACCTCTGAGTTATATTTAGCTACGGTTGAAAGAATTAGAAAATTCAACATTGAGCTAGAATTACTGGCAGAAGAATCATTGTCTTGTATTCACTTTTCTACCTTCCTACGTTCTAAAACTCAGAACGTGGCTCCAGGCTCCTCCTGCTCAGCAGAGGACGTGGCCCAGTCGGTGCCACGGGGACACTGGCTGCCCAAGACTCTACACAACGACGCTGCTCCGTCAGTGTGAGAAGAGGCACTGTTTCTCCTGCCAAGGGAGAACCATGCAGCCGCATGGCAGTTCACTTTTTCTTCCTTTGCCCTTTGGCTTTTCTGCACGCAGGCATGCGTTTCCTCGGGAGACCTCCCGTTGGTGATGAACGCAGTGTCTATTGACATACACATGCGGAACACACAGGTTAATCTCTAAAAATGAACCCTAGTTAAAGTAGGAGTGTTCATGGAGCAGCCCTGCACTGAGACCACGTGGCTCCCGGCCCTGTGAATGCTGGCCCCAGGAAGCTGGTGACTTGGTGAACTTCAGGAACTGGAGCATATCATCACCAGTTCTTTCTTACGACTGTAGAGAGCAGAGGAAAGAGAAATGGTGGACGAGAAAGGAGAGTAGGACAGGAAATGGCTCTGATGTTTTTTCTTCTTTTGCTCATGTGAACAGCTCTCGGTGTTCAAGAAATGGTCTGTGTTCCTGAGTGACTCGCCTTCATGGGCACTTTCACAGGCTTTCTCATTTGAGTCACACAACTTTTCTGCAGTGTTTATCTCCATTGTACAGATAAGAAAACTGATTCTCAGTGTTTTAATGACTTCTGAAGGTCACACCATCTTTAAATAGAAGAATTCGGGTCTGCGCGTAGGATTGACCAGCCCTACCCCAGAATGCTGAAGCTCAGGTGCTTCAAAGGGGTGGCATTCTGGGTAGAGCAACAACCTGTCACAGAGACCTGGGAATCCGCCCTGCCTTCCAAGTACCCGATTTCTTCTCTCTTCCCTGGTAAGAACCCCAGACTCCTTTTACGGATATGGGAAATTAAATGAGATGAATGAGCTAGAGACTTAAATTGTTGTAAAACTATTAAGGAGAAATCTGTCTTAAGTTATCACCTAAGGGGCCGGTAAAAATTGGTCGGTAAAAAAGGTGGATTTTTAAATAAAGGTTGAGCAAAATTACACTCAGATCGTCCCGAGAGATGCTCCGGAATAATCTTTTAAAATTGGGGTGACACTGTGAGGTGACCTTCCTGCCCCCCTGTGTGCAAGGGTTACACCAAGTAGCCTGTGTCTGGACAAGGCTTGAAGAAACTGCACATCCTCTGTGGATACTTGTGTCCAGGGTCTTCTATTGTGTTGCCTAGAGCAACAACACTAATTTTGGGAAAGAGGTAGTCAGTGCTTCCTTCAAAAATTCACCTGAAATTTCCACCTTTAAAATCCACTATCCTGCCCGGCTGGTGTGGCTCAGTGGTTGAGCGTCGACCCACACACCAAGGGGTTACAGGTTCGACTCCTGGTCAGGACACATGCCCAAGTTGTGGGCCCAATCCCCAGTGGGGACATGCAGGAGGTGGCCAGTTAATGTTCTCTCTCTAATCGATGTTTCTATCTCTCTCTCCTTCTCCCTTCCTTTCTCTCTAAAATGAATAAAAAAAATATCTACATTTTTTTAAATCCATATCCTTCGGAGAATCTTTTACTTCGGCAGATGCCTATATATCTACTCATCTCTGACCCCTCCCCATCTCCAATATGTTATTCCCTTGCTTAAAAGCCTGTGGTGCTTGTCCTGGCTTTGCTGTGCCTCATGCCTTCTTCCACACCATGTCCCGACACTGCGTGATGTTCTCCTAGACCGCCACACACCCCGGAGTTAAAACCACATCAGCAGTCACCTCCTATGTTAAGATTTTCTAAACTTTGTGCAACAGACACAGGTGTTTGCTTCTTTACGGCCTGCACCAGCCTACATCTACTCGACATGCAGGTTTGTAATCGCCTGTGACTGAGTCTGTAAAGCTGGGCGATCTTGAGGGCAGACCGTGACTGCAGTATCACTTCCTCTGTGCTTAGAGGAGTGTTCGGTCCACTATGGGAAGACAGTCCATGTTTGTTGAATGAAGGAATGAAAAAGAACGAATGGGTGGGTGGATGGCTTATTCTAGAAAGGCAAGTGGAAGTCTTGCCTACCCCCAAGGCACATCGGTCCCTGGACTGTCCCCCTGTTCTCTAACAGTTCACATCTGCCCAGCACCAACCCTATATCTGTAAGACCCCATCTGCAGGGTGCTCCCCCTGTGAGCACATCTCTCATAACTTCCGATAGCTGTTTAGTCAACGAGTCAACACTTACGGGTTGTTGGATGCGTGTGGGAACTAGCAGGAAGGAGAATGAGCTTTGGGAAGATTCCAGGAAGATTTTCATTAGGATGAGGCAGTTTAAGAGGAAAAAAATCTCTTTCCCGATTTCATTTTCAGTCATCCTGAGCAAGGTAAAAGATGGAAGAGAGTAGGGCTTGGATGTTGTCAAGAAGGAGATGAGATTTGTGAGCTTTACCTCGATACCAGGTGTGGAAATAGGACTGTAACAGGTGGACCCCAGCCACCTCCAGGCCACACGTGTTGGCCTACTGAGGGGCATGAGGACGTACTCCCACCACCCATTTCAGAGAGTTCCTGTTCTCAAGTATTCCTTTTCTCAAACAAAGGGAGATGCTTGCGCTTTACCTGAAAGGTGAGATTTATGCCCTCAGAGACAGCAAGACGGCCACAGAGATTAGCCCATCATCTGCTGTTGTCCTGGAAAAGATATGTCACATCCCGGAGGGTTCAAGACGGTCAGAAAGCCACTTCCAAAAGCAGTCAGTCCAGGTGTGCAAAGATGAATAAGACCCCTGCATCATTCTGTCTACACTTGTCTAAGAAGAAAATTGTTTCTGGCTTCAGGCAGGATAATTGTTCTCAGTCTTGATAGCACGTTATATCAGGATGGGGCTTTTGTCCAAAGCTCTTTATGACAACGATCCCAGTAAGCTCCCTTACACCTGTATCAGAGAGAGGAAACATCTTGCTTCCTTTACAGATGGGCAAAGCGAGGTTCAGAGGAACGTATGCCTCTGCAGGGGCGGCGGCGGTGGGGGGGGGGGAGTTGGTAGTGAGTCCCTGTGACCTGATTCCTCGCTTACCTGGCAAACCAAGCTCAGCTTTTCTCTCTGCATCTTTTAAAAATCTCCACAATCAGCCAAAAGATTTATATTTTCTTATTACCTTAGCAGCTTTTTCCGAATAAATATTTTTTTTCTTTTCCCAGCACAGGGAATAAATTTAAAGGAATATATCAAATTTTAAAAAATGGGTTTGCAAAGCAAGATTCTACTCTGACCCTGATATCTCCCTCATAGTCCCTCCTGCACACACATGCCCTCATCAAACACATTCACCTTCTCTGGAAACAGGATGAGATTAGCTTCTGGCCAACAGCAGAAGTGGAGGTATGGCATTATCACAGCCAGTAACAAGCGAGGGCGTGATGGCTGTGAGGAATGTCAGGAATGCCAGACCACTGATTGCTGATAGTCTTCCAAGAATAGAGGAATTTAGGCAGATTATAATTTTTAATACAATTACATAGAGAAATATGTTTTGAAGAATGAATTTTAAAAACTGAAGTCACTGATGCTTTTGCATTTTTCTCCCATTAGAGGAAATAAAAGCACTCTTATTAACATCATAGCCTCATGCCAGATCATTCTCTTGGCTTCATGAGATTTTACACATAGGCTTACTAGACATCTGAAATTAGCTCCATGAGCAATTTTAAAACAAATGCTTAAATACCTAAATATGCACATAGGATAGGTACACACTGCTTTCCTTAAAACATGGAATACATTTCTTACGTGAACTTGATTCAAAGGAATGATATAGAAAAGCTAAAAAAAAAGTAGGTTTTTTTGATATTCTGATTTGATTCAAAATAGCACCCAATTCAAATGAACAGTAACTTATTTAAAAAAAAAAAAAGTGCTTTATTTCCCCTGATGAGATACACAGTCACTTGAGGAATTTTGAAACTAATGCAAAAAGCAAACAAAACAAAAAAGCACACACAATTCACCTCTCAGAAGTAGTTATTTAGTAAATTCTCTTTCTGTCGGCTTCGTTTATCATTTTTTCCCCACTTACCAAGTATCATAGTGCACATAGAACTTTATATATTTTGTTATATTTCTTTTAATACTCTCTCACCTGTTTTCCCATGTTGATGAAAATCTTTATAAACATTTTAATAGCTATTCAATATTTTATGATATAGATAACTTTACTCCCTTATGCAGTGCATTTAGGTGTTCTGAATACATTTCCTAATGAAAGAAAGACATACGCAAAGGGAGCTTGGATTTATATGAAGGAAGAGTGTATGAAATCATAGAATTTAAAACGAAAACACACTTGGATGCCCCAGTGCCTGATCGCCTTGTCTTCGTCAGAGATCTGAAAATCTCATCCCAGAGAAAGGAGACTCGGTAGGGTTACGCTGTGGACTAGCAATGGAGGGGGGACTGAAACTGAAAGTCTAGTGATCTGTCCCAGCTCCTCGTCCTTCCTGTGGAAGCGTTTTCCTGTCAGAGGGAAGATGCCCTGACTCCCTCGGAGAAGGATTACTTAGGAAACCAGCACCTGGGGCCTCACGGGAAGTAAAGACGGGACTACGTGGTGAGCCTACAGAGGACACCTGCTGTTATTTCAGGTTTAAACAGGTCGCCTGCCAAACCAATGGGGATGACGCTCGGAGCACCCCGGGAATAACGGGCTTCAAAACGTCTGCAGCGCCCGCTCGGACAGAGCTCCAACATACCGTGCTCGACGCTCCCCAAATCTCACGTGCTTCTTATCTAAGGGTCCTCATGGTGATGTTCAAGCAAACAACCTACTTAGCAATCTTACCGCCTTTGTCAAGTGTCAGTCTGTCTGCTGTACCCTCAAAGTTTAGGGAAGGCGTTGGAGGGAAAGAGTTGTACCTCCTGCTGCAATGCAATCGGGAAGAGACAGGAGAGAGTAGAACTGGGAGGACCCATCTCACTCAAACATCTGGGACAGGCAGGAGCAACACAGAGCTGTGATTTTGAATTTTTTATTAAAATTAACTGCTGAACAACCAAGACAGTCAGAATGGGCAGAGTGACAGAAAGAGAGAGGTGCGGGTAAGAAAGAGAAAAGAAGCAAGAGACATGGAGGGGGAAAGAATAAGAGGAAACGGACACATCTCTGAATGCGAACAGGAGCTCCAGTGATACAGCATTAGGGTGCCAGCTTTTGTGGCTGGTCATCTTGCCGCAGGGCTCATGAAGAGAGCCTTTCAGGGAGCTTCCCCTCCCGCACCAGCCCTTCCTTGGCCCCATTCTTTTTTTTTTTTTTATAACTTATCTTTATTGTTGAATGTATTACAAATGTTCCTCATTTCCCCCCCCTTGCCCCTCTCCTCCCCATTCCTGCCCACCTCCTGCCTTTCCCCACACTGTTGTCTGTGTCCATTGGTTATGCATATATACAAATAAGTTCTTTGGTTTATTTCTTCCCACCCCCCAACCCCCCTTCCCTTTGAGGTTTGTCAGTCTAACAAGCAATTTGTACTTCTTAATCCCTTCACCTTTTTCACCCATCCCCCCAGCCCCCACCCATCTGGTTCCCAAAAAAGTTCTCTGTATCTATGAGAATGTCTTTGTTCTGCTTGTTCATTTTGTTTGTAGATTCAATTGTTGATAGCTATGTATTTATTGCCATTTTGTTTGTTCATATTTTTTTATTTTTTTCTTCAAGAAGACCCTTCAACATTTCATATAATAATGGTTTGGTGGTGATGAACTCCTTTAGCTTTTCTTTGTCTGGGAAACTCTTTATATGGCCATCGATTCTAAATGACAGCTTTGCAGGATAGAGTAATCTTGGTTGTAGGTTCTTGCTTTTCATCACTCTGAATATTTCTTGCCACTCCCTTCTGGCCTGCAAAGTTTCTTTTGAGAAATCAGCTGACAGTCTGATGGGAACTCCCTTGTAGGTAACTAACTTCTTTTCTCTTGCTGCTTTTAAGATTCTCTCTTTGTCTTGAACCTTTTGCATTTTGATGATGATGTGTCTTGGTGTGGGCCTCTTGGGGTTCATCTTGTTTGGGACTCTCTGTGCTTCCTGGACTTGCATGTCTGTTTCCTTCACCAAGTTAGGGAAGTTTTCTGCCATTATTGTTTCAAATAGGTTTTCGATTTCTTGTTCTCTCTCTTCTCCTTCTGGCACCCCCAAGATGCGAATGTTGGCACGTTTGAAGTTGTCCCAGAGGCTCCTTACACTATCCTCATTTCTTTGGATTCTTTTTTCTTTTTGCTGTTCTGATTGGGTGTTTTTTGCTTCCTTATATTCCAAATCGATGGTTTGCTTCTTGGCTTTACCTACTCTACTATTGCATCTGTGTAAACTATTCTTTATTTCAGTTAGTGCATCCTTCATTTCAGACTGGTCCTTTTTTATGCTCTTGAGGTCCTCACTAAGTCCACTGAGGTTCTTACTAAGTCCATTGAGCATCCTTATAAACAGTATTTTGAACTCAGCATCTGTTAGGTTGCTTAACTCCATTTCACTTAGTTCTTTTCCTGGAGTTTTGTTCTGTTCTTTCATTTGGGACCTGTTTCTTTGTCTCCTCATTTTGGCTGCCTCCCTGTGTTTGTTTCTATGTATTACTTAGCGAGAGGTATGGGGCTCGCTGAGGCCAGATGCTGCTTGTTTGAAAGAATTTAGAAAAAGCTGAAGCAGGCTCCAAGACAGGCCAATCCTATGGTAAAGCAACTGGCAACAGCTTGGGTGGGCCTGAAAGCTGGGTGGGGCGGGGCCTCCGGGAATCACCAGGGCGGGGCCAACAGTGTGAGCCAGGTTGCTGGAGTCCCAGATATGGCTGCGTCTGCTGGCCCAGGGAAGGGCTCACCAAAGGAACAAAAGCCTCTGATAACACGTCTGACCAGAAGGCTGCCTCCCCAGCCCTCGCTCCAATGCCAAACAGCTCAGTTCTTCCCCATATGACTCTGGTGCCTTTCAGGCTCCCTCCCACACTCTGGAACCCGGAGGGAGCGAGTCTGAGCAAGTCCGTGCACGAGCCCTTTAAGAGGAGCTGCCGGGGGGAGGGGGGAGGGGGCTCCAGCCGCCTCAGCCTCAGTTCCCGCTGGTTTTTCCAGCCAGAAGTTATGGGGATTCTCTTCCTGGCACTGAAACCCTGAGCTGGGCCCTTGGTGTGGGACGGGGACCCCTCAGTCCTCAGGGAGGACCTTCCCAGCTGAGGTGTCCTCCTAATTTTTATCCGCCACACGTGGGTGTGCAACCAGCCCCTCGCGCCTCCGCCCTCCTACCAGTCTCAATGTGGCTTCTTCTTTAATTCCGTAGTTGTCGGACTTCCATTCAGCTTGATTTCAGGCGGTTTTGACTGATGGTTGTTCTGTAGTTTAGTTGTAACTTTGATGTGGTTGTGGGAGGACCCGATACCGCGTTTACCTACGCCGCCATCTTGACCGGAAGTCTCCATTCTTTTGGATTGTACAAGATGGACGCAGGTCTAGGGGGAGCTCAGTTTTCTTAGAGATGGTATTTTGTTTCCATGTGTAGAAAAGGGGAAAGGGCATTGCTTCTTCCTGAAGCCAGAGAAAATAAAATGGGGTGGGGCCAAGAGAATCCCCATGGAGAGTGGGGAGACCACAGCAAAAGTCTCCACACTGAGGTCTTCGTGGACTCGCCGACCTGCCCTTCAAGGACCAGAGCAGGGAGCTAGACACGAGGCAGGTGGCGTGCTGATACTTTCAGGTACATGGGCATGGCTAGGACACATCCCCATCCTTCTACTCCCACAAACTTTCTTGTAAGTTTATTCTTCCTGGAAGTTCCTTCAGGGGGATCCCACTTGGTGTAACCTGAGGTTTGGTTGAAGAAGGTAGTTGAGATAGAGGAGTGGCCAGGTATGGAAGGATGCAACAAAACACATCCTCATCTGTCAAAGGGAATAATATTGTACCCTTTTCTGAAAGTTATTTAAGTACTAAATTTAATTAAATAAAATATTTAGTATAATATTTAGTATTATGAACAATATATGCATTTGTCAGTGTTCTAAAGAGATTTATTATAAAATTTGGTCACATGATTATTTAGGAGGACATGTCCTGAGATCTATGGAGTGCATTGGCAAGCTGGAGACAAAGGAGAGACGATGTTTAGTTCCAATGGTGTGGTTCCTATCCGAGGATGGCAGACTTGTGGTCCATGAAAAGCCATGTTTCAGTTCAAGTCCCAAGGTAGGGGAACAGCTGATGTCTCTCAGTTCAAAGGCAGTCAGACAGTAAAAATTCTCTTTTACTCAGGAGAGGGTCATTCTTTTGTTCTATTCAGACCTTCAACTGATCAGATGAGGCCCAACCACATTAGGGAGAACATTCTGCTTTATTCAATCTACTGATTTAAATGTTAATCTCAGTGAAAAATATCCTCACAGACATACCCAGAATAATGTTTGACCAAATATCTGGGCACCTCATAGCCCAGTTAAGTTGACACATAAAATTAGCCAGGACAATATAATACCTGACATATAATAAACATTCTGAAATGATGTATATTGATTATTCCTATTACTTTTAATATTTTGAATCATTTTATTGTGTTTCATACTTCCTTTAATGAAAATGCAAATAATTAATAAACAAATTCTGTATGACTATGGAGAGACATGGTGTTAATAATTAATACCCTAATTGCAGCCTAGAGTCTGGCTGAATTGAGCTTTGTAAGTTGCAACCTTGAAAGCTTAAGCCTTTTGTTTACTAAAATATCATACAAGAAAAGTTTTGGAGAAATTTTATAATAAGATTCATTCAGGAGTCACCTGTAAAACACACTTTTAAAGGTGTTGGTTAACAACTATATGCGTCTATATTTATAGACATATGACTGTACACCTGAGTCTGTACAGATACGCAGAGACAAGAAATCCTAAAGGCTTTTGATAAGTTTGGATACTTTAACCAACTTTATGAATTTAATTAAGCTTTCCTCCACATGGCGTCTTGGAAGACACAGCATTTTATACAAAGACCATAATCTAGAGAAAAAAAAAGTATTTCTTTTTCAGAAACTGGGTCTACAGGGCAACTAGGACATTTTGCTTGTCAGCAGAATAAATTTATTCTGAATTTATGAATTGATAATAAGCCACCTTCTCATAATGATTCATGGTAATTAACCTTTTAAAGCCCCATCACTTTCCTGGCCATCTCTGGCTGGCAGCCTGGAGCCAGGATAGAATGCCGATGGTACAAAGACCTTCCTCTGGACCCCCAAGGTCCTGTAAGGTACAAAACACCATTTCTGTGTGGAGATGTCACAAATAGGATACATCCCCAGAGAATTTCAAACAAAGAATAAATCCACACACTGGGCCATCATGGCGAGATATTTTCATCCTGAGACCAGAGTCAGCCAGCTCTACTGTTTAAGTCATGTGACCTTGGTTAAATCCTTTCCCCTCTGCAAACCCAACTTCCTTCATCTGTAAAATGGATGAACAGTGATTATACTAACAGCGTTTTACATGCAGGGTCCTGTGGACCAGCATGGACCAAGGCAAGCCCCCTCGTCAAGCAGTCCACATCACATTAAAGCTGACTTCCGACAAGCGAGCACTTGCAGCATCCTGACGCTAGCCTGCGCATCCTTGCCTGTTCTAGGCCCCACCACCGCTGACAGTGATAGCAGCAGCATCAAAGATAGCTGGGAAGTAGATTCTGGATTGGGGTTTAGCATGCAAGAGGTTTATCAGGGGGTGCCCTTAAACCAAAACCTGTGGACGAGAGGGGAAAGAAGCGAGATTCATCAGGGAGAAAAAAACCAGAAGGCATAATAACAGACTTGGCTGATCCCAAGCTGAGCCCTGGAGCTAGAATGGCTCCGTCAGAGTTGTTTGAATCAGGATCAGTGGCCAGGTCTTTATATCCCTGCAGTAATCAGTCACTGGCTGTGATATTCTATGCCTGTGAGAATCCCTGAAGGGACTGAGAGCTGACGGTCATTTGCAGACAGTACACCAAGCCACTGTGGCCACCAGTCCTTCATTGAAGGGGGCACTGGGCCTCCACACCAACCCTTACTGAGCATTTACTGTATTCCAGATGGACTCTGCTGGGGCTGGTATCTGCTCTATCATATTTAACTCTTAACACAAATCTCTCAGACAGGTATAAGTATGCAATGTATCACAGGATGAAATTGAGACTCAAAGTCTCACAACCAGTAAGTTGTGCATCCAGAATTCAAATCCAGTGATTAACTCACTTAACTCAAGTGATTAACTATAACTCAAGGGTTTATAGTTCACACTAACCACCAGTTCCTTCTAGTATTTCTCTGACTTTTTTTATTGTCGAAAGTATTACAGATGTCCCCCTTTTTTCCCCATTGACCCCCCTCCTTCCCACTCCCATCCCCCTTCTCTGATTTTCACTTGGGGGTTGGTTCTACTTTCCCCTTTCAAACTCCACTTCTCTGCAGGATTTGTTCCAGACCGTGACCCCATCCTTTCCCAGTTGGGTGGAAATAACCATTGCCTCATCTTTGCTCTCTTAGTGTGTGGCTTGCTCTAGTAACTTGCAGAAGTTACTTATTTTTTAGAAGTATAAACAAACGCTTGTTGTATTGTATTGGAAAGTCGTGTATTCTCTATAACCCAATTTTCAGAGTAATTAAATGGAAGGAATGACAACTATGAAGAGAAAACTTCGGTGAGAAAATTCTAGCAGTGACAGCCTTCAACGTAACATGCAAAGTTAGAAAATTACTCAGCTAGTTAAAAAATAGCAATGGTCCAGAGAAATCCCCATCATATCTAAATTACTTATATTCTCTGACCTTCTGTTTCCTGCATCAGTGATATGGAAATGATAGTAACACCTATCACATCAATTTTCTAAGATGATTTAAAAAATAAATGCATAGGTATCACACTTACAAGCATACCTGGTATATGTTAAGGACTATCTAAGGTTTGCTGGTGCGGTAGTCCCCTTATCTGTGGTTTCCCCTTTTTACAGTTTCAGTTATCTGTGGTCAGCTGCAGTCCCAAAATACTAAGTGGACATTTCCAGAACTAACAATGCATGGGTTTTAAGTCGTGTGCTGTTCTGAGCAGCATGATGAAATCTCACTCCATCCTGCCAGGTTATCAGATTGACAGGCACGTATCACAGTGCTTATGTTCAAGGAACCATTATTTTTCTTAATAATGGACCCAAAGCACAAGGATAGTGATGCTGGCAATTCGGACACACCAAAGAGAAGCCGCAAAGTGCTTCCTTTAAGTGACAAAGTGAAAGTTCTCGATGTAATAAAGAAAGAAAAATAATCATATGCTAAAGTTGCTAAGCTCTCCAGTAAGAACAAATCTTCTGTTCATTAACTTGCCTAATTTATAAATTAAACTTTGTATGTATATATAGAAATAAAACAGTATTTACAGTGTTAGGTACTATCCACAGTTTAGGGCACCCACTGGGAATTTTGGAATGTATCCCTTGCAAATAAAGTGGGACTAATGTATTATTATTTGTCAGTAATATAATATATTTTTAAATATTTATATTTATTGTAGAAAGTATTACAGATGTTCCCCCTTTTTCCCCCCAAATGACCGCTTCCTCCCCTTTTCCCCCCCAAATGACCGCTTCCTCCCCAATCCCGTCCCTCTCCTGCCTTTCCTCCACTATTGTCTGTGTCCACTGCTTATGCATGTATGCATACAAGTTCTTTGGTTTATCTTTTCCCCACCCCCCTTCCCTCTGAGGTTCCTCAGTCTAACAATCAATTTTTACTTCTTAATCCCTTCACCTTTTTCACCCAACTCCCCAACCCCCCATCCATCTGGCAACCATCAAAAAGTTATTTGTATTATGAGTCTGCTTCTGTTCTGCTTGTTCATTTGGTTTGTAGATTCAATTGTTGATAGATATGTATTTATTGTTATTTTATTGTTCATATTTTTGATCATCTTCTTCAAGAAGACCCTTCAACATTTCATATAATAATGGTTTGGTGGTGATGAACTCCTTTAGCTTTTTCTTGTCTGGGAAGCTCTTTATATGTCCACGGATTCTAAATGATAGCTTTGCAGGATAGAGTAATCTTGGTTGTGGGTCTTTGCTTTTCATCACTGAATATTTCTTGCCACTCCCTCTGGCCTGCAAAGTTTCTTTAGAGGAATTGGCTGACAGTCTTATGGGAGCTCCTTTGTAGATAACGAACTGCTTTTCTCTTGCTGCTTTTAAGATTCTCTCTTTGTCTTTAATCTTTTGCATTTTGATGATGATGTGTCTTGGTGTGGGCCTCTTTGGGTTCATTTTGTTTGGGACTCTTTGTGCTTCCCGGACTTGTATGTCTGTTTCCTTCACCAGGTTAGGGAAGTTTTCTGTCATTATTGTTTCAAATAGGTTTTCAATTTCATGCTCTCTCTCTTCTCCTTCCAGCAGCCCTATGATTTGAATGTTGATATGCTTGAAGTTGTCCCAGAGGCTCCTTACACTATCCTTGTATTTTTGGATTCTTTTTATTGTTGTTGTTGTTGTTGCTGTTCTGATTGGGTTTTTTGTTTGTTTGTTTATTTTTTATTTTCCAAATCAATGGTTTGGTTCTCAGCTTCACCTACTCTATTGATTCAGTGTAAATTATTCTTCATTTCAGTTAGTGCATCCTTTGTTTCTGACTGGTCCTTTTTTATGCTCTTGAGGTCCTCACTAAGTTCCTTGAGCATCCTTATAACCAGTGTTTTGAACTCTGCATCTGTTAGATTGCTTATCTACATTCATTTTAGTTCTTTTCCTAGACTTCTGTTCTGTTCTTTCCTTTGGGACGTTTCTTTGTCTTCTTATTTTGGCTGCCTCCCTGTGTTTGTTTCGATGTCTCCTAGGCTTGGTAGGGCTGCCTGTTGTAGTAGGTGTCCTGTAGGCTCCAGTGGCATAGCCTCCCTGATCACCCCAGCTGGGCACTTGAGGTGCACCCCCCATGTGGACTGTATACCCTTCAGTTGTAATTGAGTCTCGATTGCTATCGGCTTATCAGTGGGAGGTTTTCCTCAGGCTGATCAGCTGCATGGACCACTGTGGAGGATCAGCTGTCCAGGGTCCCACCGAACAGTGCCAGACCTACTTCAGCAGTGGTCTGATACCCACTGTGTCCACCCCTTGAGTGTGTCGCTTGTGGAGGTGGTTGGGTGGTGGTGCTTTGGCATGGTCTGAAGCTGTCCACTGGGTATGCTGGCTCTGGGGCAAGGTCAGCACTTCCTGTGTTCTACCTGGGGCCACCCGGCATAAGCTACAAAGCGATCTGCAGATGGCTGCTTCTTGTGCTGGGCTTGGAGGTGCCCAGGCAAAGCCAAGCTGTGAACCAAGGCTGGATACTTGTAGTGCTGGGCCTGGGGCCACTTAGTGAGAGGTATGGGGCTCTCTGAGGCCAGATGCTGCTTGTTTGAAAGATTTTAGGAAAATCCCAAGCGTGAGCTCAGACAGGCCATTCTTATGGTAAAGTCACTTGAAACAGTTTGGGTGGGCCTGAAAGTTGGCTTGGGTGGGGCCTTAGGGAATAGACCAAGGCAGGGCAAAAAGTCTGAGCCAGGTTGCTAGAGTCTCAGATATGGCAGTTGCCTGCTGGGAAGGGCTCACCAATGGAACAAAGGCCTCCACCAGCATGTTTGTCTGGGAGAAAGCTGCCTCTCCAGCTCTCACCCTGATGCCAAACAACTCAGTTCTTCTCCATATGTCTCTGGTGCCTTTCAAGATGCCTTCCCCATGCTGGAGACTGGAGGGAGCATTTCCCTTTAAGGGGAACTGCCTGGGCTCCAGCACCCTCAGCCTCTCTCAGCCTCAATCCCTGCTGGTTTTTACATCCAGAAGTTATGGGGACTTCTCTTCCTGGCACTGGAACCCTGAGCTGGGGGCCTAGTGTGGGACAGGGACCCCTCACTCCTCAAGGAGGACCTTCCCAGCCAAGGTGTCCCTCCTGATTTTTATCTGCCACATGTGAATGTGGGAACAGCCTGTCCATGCCTCCGCCCCTCCTACCAGTCTCAATGTGGCTGCTTCTTTAATTTCGTAGTTGTAGGACTTCCATTCAGCTTGATTTCAGGCAGTTCTGAATGATAGTTGTTCTGTAGTTTAGTTGTAATTGTGATGTGTTTGTGGGTGGAGGTGATACCGCGTTTACCTACGCCGCCATCTTGACCAGAAGTCCAGTAATATGTATTTTTTTATATGTCTGTTGATTTTGTTGTTCATAAGCATATTATTTATAAGGATAAAGTAGTGTGATATTTACCATACTATACTTAGATCTTAGCATAGTGCCTCATAGAAGTAGGAACCCAAAGACTATTAAATTGAATTACAGTTAAATAAAAAATAACCACGTTTTATCAATTATAAGCCATTAATATCTTTCTAAATTGTTCATTTTTCTCCATGTATCACCCTAGTCCAAGCCATTATCATCCTTCCTTCTGATTTGAAGTCAGACGAATCAGGGATCAAAGCCTGAATGGCGTTTGTTACTGACCCACTGTAAGACTCTATACATTGCAAAATAGGAGCGGAGTGCCTGCTTCCTGGAGTTTAAGAGAATTAAATGAGATATGTAAGTAGAGTAATTAGTCCAAGATACGGCATATAGCAAACCCTCAACCAGCGCAGGTTCCACGAATGATAACTCCAAGAACCACCACAAGCATTGCTGTTGAATGTACTCTGCGCTTCTCAGCCTTTGCGGAGCTACGAGCAGCAGATTGGACGTAGAATGGTCAGCGAGAGCCTACACAGCCAAGTCTGCTCGCACCATACACTGTCTCTCAACCTTTGAACAAGTTAATTAATCTGCCTTAGTCTTGGATTTTTCATTTGCAAATGGCAATGATAATAATGCATATATCATAGAGTTTTTAGGGTTAAAAGAGGAAATGTATCTGAAGCATTTCATGCGGCGACTGAGACCCAGTAAGTGCCTAGGAAACGGTAGCTTTATGACTCACACTGCTAGCATGTACGTGGAATGACACAGTGAGTGTCACAGAGTTGTTGAGAGAGCATGGGAAAAGCTGGCACACCGTGGGCCCTCCACACCCACTGGAGTCTGCCCGTCGTGTGTACTGTTCTCCACGAGACGAGACAGCGGTCTCCCGACCCCAGGTTCTGCCCAATGCCCAGGAGAATGTTAAATGGTGGGGAACATGCTCTGACAAAATCTGTTCTAATGAGACATCCCGTTAGCTCTGGCTGCTCCCAGGTCAAGCTGCCTGTGTCAGAGCAAGAACGCTAATGGACTGTGGTCGTGCCCGTCGTCCAGCTGGGCTCTGGATTTCTAACGAAGCCAGCAGCCCACACACCCAGGCAGTTTTGTGTGTGTGCCTGCGTCTTTAGCGACAATTTTTATTCTAAAAAGAGAGTGGGAAAAGCAACAGGACACGAAGGCTCAGAATGTCTTCTGATTTGCATCAACAGGAGAACAGCTGACCCAGATGTCCCACATGAGGAGACCCTTGCACAGGGTAGAGAGGAATAAAAAACACGCTTTTCCAGAGGGGATGTAATACCTCAACAGCTTTGCAAAGGCTGGTCTTAGCTGCTTGACTCTTCTTTTTTTAATCACACTGGTTCACTTGGTGTTTGTTTTTTTAATTATGTATTTATTGGGATGACATTGGTTAATAAAACTATATAGGTTTCAGGTGTACAAGTCTATGACACATCATCTATATATTGTACCGTGTGTTCATCACCCCCCGTCAAGTCTTCTTTCATCACCATTTATCCCCCTTTACTCTCTTCTACGTACCCACCCCACCCCCTTTTCTCCCTGCTAACCCCACGCTGCTGTCTGTCTGTGAGGTGTTTTTCCTGGCTTAATCCCTTCATGGTTTTCACCCAGCTCCCCAGCTCCATCCCCTCTGACAGCTGCTGTCTGGTCTCTGTATTTATTAGCCTGTTTCTATTTCGTTTGTTAGTTTGTTTTGTTCATTAGATTCCACATATAAGTGAAATCACTTGGTACTTGTCTCTGACTTAATTTCTCTCTAGGTCCATCCATGCTGTCACAAAGGGCAAAATTTCCTTCTTTTTTACAGCTGAGTAGTATTCCATTGTGTAAATATACCACAGCTTTTTTTTCCCACTCATCCACTGATGGGCACTTGGGCTGCTTCCAAATCTTGGCTGTTGTAAATAATGCTGCAGTGAACATAAGGGTGCATATATTCTTTTGAATTAGTGTTTTTAGGTTTCTTTGGATATATTCCCAGAAGTGGAATCACTGGGTCATAAAGTAGTTCCATTTTTAGTATTTTGAGATAACTCCACTGCTTTCCACAGTGGCTGTGCCAATCTGCATTCCCATCAGCAGTGCACGAGGGTTCCCTTTTCTCCACATCCTCACCAACACTTGTCGTTTGTGGATTTATTGATGATAGCCATTCTGACAGGTGTGAGGTGGTATCACATTGTGGTTTCAATTTGCATCTCTCTGATGATTAGAGACATTGGGCATCTTTTCATGTGTCTGTTGGCCATCTGTATGTCCTCTTTGGAGAAGTGTCTATTCAGGTCCTTTGCCCATTTTTAATTGGATTGACTTCTTAATGATGAATAATTCATATACATCAAAGTGTTTTTTCACAAAGTATTTTTTCCAGCAGCCTCAAAAACAATGAAACAACAGCAAAAAAGCCAGAATAGGAAAGATTGTATTCAAATCACACCATCTTTACTACCTTTCCTCCCTAGTCTATAATATTCATACTCTGGACTTCATTGAAATCAATTGAAATATTATTTTACAAACACACCTGTAAATCCTTTGCTTTGTTTTTTATCCTAGATAATGGCAAACTCCTAATCAGCCTTCAAAGTCCAGTTCAAAAGTCACCATGTTTTGAAGTCAACTCTGCCACCCAGCTTCCTAACAGGGTCAGCCTAACCTTTCAGCTTATATTAAACACACTCCCTTAAACCTCTGGCTAAGACTTAGAACCATTTAAAGTTAGGGACCCTGTCTTATGTATTTAAGAATCACCCAACACAGAACCTGAGATACAGTAGGCACTTGATAAATGCTCATGGAATTGAACTGACTTGAGTTCTTGAAATAAATAAAGAACATATTTAAAGTGAAATATTGGAATGCTAATTGACATTAAGTCTATAAAAACCAAACATAGATGAAAAGAGTATTTCCAGAACCTTAAGAACACCATCGAGTATTATTTTTATCATTTAGCATTTACTGAGAATGCAAATCAAAGGCTTAGAAAGGCAGCAAGTTGGGGGATCTGTTTGGAGGTCTTATCAGCACTACTTAGGAGAGCAAGCATTTTAAAGAGAAATATTTGTCAGAATTGAGATAAAATTAAAATGGCAGAATCACAATCTAGGTTATTTTTATAGTCTGTGCTAAAACATAAACTCCTTAAACTCCCTTTCTTTTTGATCATCATAAATGAAATTTACTACAGATGTATACACATCAAAATGCAGATGTTACCCACTCCTCACATTTCTCCACTGGCTGCTGCCTCAACAAAATACCACTTCAATGTCAGGGGAGAACATATTTCTTTTGTGGAGTAAATGCTTGTTACCAAAGGATAAGAGTTTTATCTTTAAGGTAAACGATTTGTTCACTGAATATGCGCTCATGCCGTATTCCGCGCCAGATACTGGGCGAACAAAGGGAACGTTTGGGTATAAGACGCAGATCTCACCCTCACGACCTCACAGTCCAGCAAAGGAGGGGGATGTAATGAGATAATTATTTTAAAATGTATTTTTTTCCTGCTCAGTGTACGAAGAAAGTTATAGTTTTGCAGATGGTGTGGTGACTGATTCTCTCTGGAAAGTTAGAAACGGTTTCAGAGAGATGATTTTTAATCTGATTCCTGAGGGGTGAGTGAAAGGACATTTTCCAGTGGAAGAAAGGCAGCTGGAGCTTGTCAGAAGGTAGCACTGCTGTCAAAGATGTGGGTTGTGGCAGGTACTGATGGGGAGTTTCACATGGCTGGGGTACCTGATTCATAGGAAAGGGATAAAGCAGGGGAGGCTAGAGAAACCAGAAGCTACCTATTGCTGAGAGTCCTGAATTACATGGTAATAAGTATATTTTCATTTGAAGGTGATCCTATCAGCTACTTTGGTGACTGACTGGGGAGGGAGAAGGAGCTCCAGTTCCCCATTTCTTTGCAGTGCGTCAAGTGATGACAGCTTGAACCAAGACTAGGGAGCAGGAGGAAGAAAGACAGGTCAGACCATTGAAGGTTATTGAGATCTTTCCGAGAAGTCAAATGCATAAACAGATTGGACTTGACAGTGAGGGTGAGGAGGAATCAAGAATGATTGATTAGGAAGGGGGGTTACACAGAGTTTTTAATGAAATTATGTAATTTCCAGAAAGCTGGGAACATAGCCATTTAAAATGGATATGTTGAAACCAAAGATAACCGGACAATTGCAGATTGAGACATAATAAGTTTTGGGTGCGGGGAAGGGAGGAAAGGAAATAGCCTGAACTAGAGGATCTGGAACAATGGAGAGTCTACCTTTGACTACTGTTAGTTCCTGTCTTGCTGTGTGTCTGCAGGAAAGGTACAACACAGCTTCTTAAACAGCCACCGAGTAACGTGGCAGGAGAAACTCATAACAAACACAGATAAAAGCCCATCACTGGTTCCTAAAGAATTCTAATTCCTTACCAGGCAACTAAAGTTGTTTGACATCCATTTCTGAAATGTATGTTGCGTTCTCTTCATTCATTAATGTGTTAACAAATATTTATTGAGCACCTGCTCTATGTTAGGCACTGTCCATACACTAAGAATGCAAGAGAGAGAGAGAGAGAGCACAAAAATGACCCGTGTTTCCAAAGAATTTATCATCCACTGGGGGATGATAAATATTAATTAAATAATCACAAAACTAAATAATTAAATTGAGATGAAATCTCAAAAGGGACAGAACAAATTTCTTTGAGTGCACATAAGAAGCAGACATGACCTAGACTGAGGGGTGGGATAAAGCGTCCCCAAGAAAGCAAGACTTTGCTGTGACCTGAAGGATGAGTGTGGTACACGAGAGCTCCAGACAGAGGGGACGCCTGTGCAAAGGTCGTGTGGCTGGAGGTACTGAAAGATTTCTGTTGTGACTGTGAGTACAGAAAACAGGTGTGTGGGGTACAGCCTCCTTTGAAGAGGCTGAAAATCAAGGGAGGAGCCATACAGAAGCCTTGCTAAGGTTTTGGATTCTTTTCTTTTTATATTTTCAAAGAGCAGTGAGTTTTCATACATAAGTATGTTCCGTGATTTTGTTGCTTTAATATACACATTGCTTTCAGTTCCTTACCCCTTCGCCACAATACTCTTTGATCAGAGCTATGTCTCTGGGTCTGAGAAGGAAGCCAGAGATGGAGAAATAAATTAGACAGATTTGCAACTCTTGAGAAACCCACAGTTTACAAGAGAGGCAAGTAACCAAATAATTATGAAACATTATAAACAATAGTAGAAAAAAGAAAAGCCAGAAGTGGCTAACCTCAGGGGGCAAAGATAGATTTCCAGGACAAATAGAAGTTCCTAAATTATTTAGAATAATAGCTAAGATATATCAAGTACTTGCTGTGTGCCAGGCTCTAGGATAAATACTTTTGATCTACATTTAAAATATAAGCCATATGAAGTATGTGTTATTATCACATCCTATTAAACATGCAGAAACTGAGGCTCAGAAACCCTAAGCAGTTTTTCAAGATCACACAGCTAAGACAAGGGAGAACCAAGATCTGAACAAAGATGTGTGCTTGAACTACGAGCCTGAGGGCATGGAGCTTACATTGTAAATTTCAGATCAAAATATTAAAACATGAGATGTGTTGATTTAGAATGATTACAACCTCTTTGAGATTTGAAAATTGTGAGGGTTTGTAAGTGCACTATCTTGGCCTAAATTTGTGGATAAGAGCTTGAGCCAGAATAACCTAATCTCCACCCTTCGACTAGTGGGACGCTTTGTGCAGTAGGCATATCGGGAACGAGTACTGCACATGCATCCGAGAACACATCAGTACTTAGACAATCTGAAAGGACATGTTTTTATATCATTCGACTTTTCTTTTCTTCCCCTGTAATTACTTCATTCCGGCTAAATCACACTCTATTATGATTTAACAACTGGAACAGTCACTTAAACATTGATATTTTGCCAGCACCTTTCCAGCATTCCCACAAGCCATACGGGCTCAAAAGGAGAACAGTGAGAGATCACGTAGGGGCCCAGACAGACCGCGGAGACCTGGCCAGTGGTCAGTTTTGCTGCTTCAATCCTGCCCCCGCTGACAGCTTCCAATATTTTGTTAGGAAATTCTGAGATGGAATAACCATGGGGCTAAGCAAGAACGAGACCAAAGCTCTTAAAGCAAAGATAAATTAGTATGGGGTTGGGAGAGAGCAGGGATATTCTGACTCAAGTTTGCAGTTTTACCTAATCTTTAAAAATCCATGCTGCCCTTCTTTAGCCCATTCTAAAATATTGTAAGTTTATCTTTTACCCAGTCACCTCCAAATGAAGACACAAAATGCAGCCTGGACTTACAAGATGAGATGCAGAACCCTAATTGTTCCCAAGCTTCCTGCAGATTTGCAATTCCAGACTGTCTCATTCCCATGCATTTTTTGTTAACTCCACACATGTGTAAATACTCAAACGTATCTGGTGGTCAATGACTGTTTCCCTGTGAAATGCATATCTGCTGGGAGGAGACAGAGCCCCAAGCACAAGCAGTGACTGGTACTCGAAGAATTACGGACAGTTAGTCATGGAAGGGATCTTGAAGACTGCCTTCCCCGCCCTGTTGTTTGACAAATAAGGGGTCTTGAGCCCAGCCAGGGGACGTGAGCTGCCCACGCAGGACGGAAACATTGGCTGCCTGACCTTAAACTGCTGCTGTTTCAATGATGCTGCGCTGACCTAAAATAGCTTTGCATTTCATACTAAGCCACATGTCCCCTTCCTCATCAAAGGCATAATCAATCACCATTTGCAAGGCACTCATTTTAAGAAGTAGGAAATGAAATTCCCCAATAGAGTTACACTTTAATTTGCAGGGAACCACTAAGCCAGGAAGCAGAACCTCTTAAGCCTTAAATTAAGGAGAAGGTCACCAAGATGCACTCTGGCATCAACCACGCCACTCAAACCCACTGTGAGTCGAGAACAGTGGTCGGCAAGCTTTCTCCTGTGAAGTTCCAGGGAGTAAATGGTGTAGGCTTTGTGGCCGTAAGTAGCAGCCACACAGCTCTGCTCTTAATAGCAAGAAAGTGGCGACAGTACCTAAAGGCCCAGGTGTGGCTATGTGCCAATAACACTATATTTATGGACACCGATATTTGGATTTCATATTCTTTTCACATGACATAAACTCTTATTTTTATATTTTTAAAAAACAATTGAAAAATGTAAAAACCCATCTTTGCTCAGAGCGATACAGAAACAGACAGCAGGCTGGATGTGTCCTTCCTGCCAGTCTGCTGACCCTCAGTACAGACTAAGATGCTCGTAACTGTTTCAATATGGTTTGCACTACTAGGAAATATACATTTGGCCATAGAACAGTTCTTTTTAACACAAGGTCTGTTTTTCATCCTAGTCCATGAAAAAGTATCTAGATATTTCCCTATAGAGAAGTCTTCAAAATATTTAAAGGTATAGAGTAAATCTATTATTTCCTTCCTAGATTATAATCTTCAACAGAGAACTATAGTTTATGTCTTGAAATCACTGAGATGTATAGCAAACCACCAAATCTGTATAATCAGCGTCTAATAAAAGATTCTTTTGGGCAGAATAAACCACGCCAGTGCCCTCTTTAGGATCTTCAAATTTTCTCTCTTACTGTGGACTTCACGATTCCAAGTTTAATTTCAGTGTTCTTTTAAATTTCGTTCATTCATTCATTCATTCATTCATTCATTCATTCATTCATTCATTCATTCATTCATTGAATAAATATCTGTGAGCACCTACAAGGTGGCAGTCAAGGCACCCTATGACCTAACATAGTGAAGATGAGATTCTGGTCTGATTTCCTGATATGTCTCCATATGCATTCATTCATTTATTCAACTCACAGATACTAAGTATCTAGAATTATTCAACTCACAGATACTAAGTATCTAGAATGTATCTGTTCTAGCTCCTGAGAATAATTCTGTGACCAAGCCAGTTCAAATTCCAACCCTCATGGAGCTTTCAGCCTGGTGAGGATACTGTTAAAAACAATCACAAATAATGAATGACTTGCAATTTTGACAAAGGTTAGGAAGGCAAAAGGCAGAGTACTGGGAGATGGGGTTTGTTCTCTACATAGACACAGCAGTGTCTGACTCTATATGTGTGATACAATGTCTTGCTCCTCAAATTCTGGGTAACTCCAGCCATCCACACCTAAAAGTTCGGTGAATAAGCACCTTCCTTAAAAGTAGTCTCTACTCTACCTCCCCGAGCTGAGTTAGCTGTACCTGCCTCTGTGTTCCCAAAGCACACTGTCCTACTGTGATTGCTATCGTTATATCTATCTTTTATTAGATTTTGAGCCCTTTGAGTACTGACATATGTCTTGTTCAGCATTGTCAGCCACTGTTACAGCTGCACAGTGCCGTGTCAAGCTCAACGGATAAGTGATATTGAACAAATGTATGAATAAATGAATAAAAACAAGCATACATCATGGCGGCAGGCCAAGTTTATGATACATGGAGAGTTGCTCATGGGAATGTTTATATTGTTCATTAAAAAAGAGTCAGCCCTTTTCCCATGCTTTTCACTACTCCACCCACCCCCACCTCCAACACACATGCATCTGAATTTCAAAGCTACGTCATTTTCAATGTGTCCTTTATGTCTGATTACTCACCATTAGGGAGGAAGGTCAAGTTGCTTTGCTCTCATTTTTCAGTTAAGGACTCTGTCATCCCACCCCTGTCTTCAGCCTGGCACTGCATTCAGCAAGCCGGAAGGTAAGTCCGCCCTAGCTGAATGGGGCCTGGGAAAGCAGCAACCTTTTGCAGAGTCCAACAGAACCAGCCTAAAATGTTACTTTCCATCAAGAAATGACACTGTTTAACCTCAATTAACTCACATCGTAAATTCAAGGCCTCTGGTTTACTAACATGAATCAACACCTTACTTTATCAATTATGTAAATTCAAACCAGTGACATTCCTTGAAGGTTGGAAGTAGTATCAAAATCCTGCCAAGTGGGCTTCGTTGGGAGTGAGATGATGCTCCTCTCTGGAGATGTTACAGTTCATCTTATTTTGCTTTTTTTTTTGTGAGGTTGAAAAAAAAATCACTAGATGGTTTCCTGAGAGAGTGAAGAAGACAAAACACATGCCCAGATTCTTCAAGTTGTTCTTTTAGGCTGTTATTGATGAAAATTAATGAAAAACATTTAAGAGAATATAAATAAACAACTAAAGATAGATTTGGAAAATACCTCCCTCTTTCCCTTTTCCCATTAGAAGATTCTGGCCTAGGGAGGGTAGACAACGTGCTCAGGCTGCCACAGAAACGAGAGGGTGGGCAGTAGTTTTGGGGAGCATGACTTTGGACTGGGACGCAAACGCAGGTCTGTTTCTATAAAATAACAGGCGATTTACCTCGTCTCTAAAAGCTTTGTTTTCTTCAATCATAAAATGGAGCTACGGCCACTACCGCAAAGACTCTTGTGAATATTATACAAAAGATGTAATAATATTATATGTGGAGTGCTTGGTGCCAGGAGCATAGTAAGTGCTCAATAAATATTAATTAACCTTAGTGTCATACTCACTACTAGGATGTTTCAATGTTTCATGATTCCTAGTCCAGTTTCAGTGTTCTTTTGAATTTCTTTTGTTCATTCATTCATTGGTTCAATGAATATCTGTTAAGTGTCTACAAGGTATTGGCAGCTGTGTTACATCTCTGGGGGGAAGTGATGAATTTGTAAGGCACAGACCCCCTTCTCATGAAGCCTGCACTGCTCCCTACCCTGCTACAGGCAAATATGTCATTTTTCAATTCAGACATTCAATCTCAAGCTTTCCCTCATATAAGCAGTTAGTCTGCCAAGAATTCTCCTTCCATACTTGGCAAGTAGTAGTTGCTCAGTAAACGCTAATTGAATGAATAAATGTCAGTCGAATGCAGAGTTGCTTAATGGCAATGAATGGCTCCTGTTCTCGAACACTGGGGTATGAGTAAAGGGATGTGGGCCCTTTAAGGCTTTTGAGAGATTGTGTTGTGTGTATATGCATAGTAGGCTTTGCTTAATTTACTCTCGGTCAAAGAAAATGTCCCATGGAGATTTCAGCATGTTTAGATTCAAATTCTGGAACCAAACTTTATATCTAGTTGTCATGACAACCATGTTATTGAGATAATTAGATACTAACCTGAGTGTTTGGAAGGGCCAGTCATTTCTGGAGAGAAGTTTGATTGGAGAAAGAGACTCCTGCTGAGCTTCGGGTCCTACACCTCAGTCAGGAGCCAGAATCCACCAGCCATTCTGTGTTCATTTGCTAGCACCTTTGCCGTTACCAAGTGCCACAAACTGGGTGGCTTAAGCAACATATGCATTGTCTCACAGGTGGGTTCTGGAGGCTCGATGTCCACAGGCATCGCTGACAGGCTCGGGTCCTCCTGAGGGCTGTGAGAGAAGGGTCTCGTCCAGGCACCCCTCCTTGGCCGTCTCCATGATCACATGATGTTCTCCCTATTTCTTCAGATCATCTTCCCTCTGTGTGTCTCTCTGTCCTAATTTCTCCTTTTTTATGGGAACAGCAGACAAATTGGACTAAGGCTCACCCTACTGACCTCATTTTAACTTGATGACCACTGTAAAGACCCTATTTCCAAATAAGGTCACATTCAAAGGTACTGGGAGTTAGGACTCCACCATGTGAATTATGGGGAGACACAGTTCAATCCATAACTCCTTCTCACTGGATCTTACTCACATGTTCTATGTAAGTAGCAATATAAAATTTTAAAATGCTATCTGCAGTCCCCTTTCATTTAGAAGAAAAGTAAGGTCCAGGGAGGTGAAGTCACCTGCATCCGGTCATACAGCTCAGAGAATCGGAATATTCTCATCATAGATGATACCCCAAAGTGCTAACACCCATTTTTTTATCTGATCATGTCCACGTGTTTTATGTTTCTTTTACGAGTAAGGTAGAAACTCAAGCAGAAGAACGGCTCCTGTGATTTTAGTTTGTAATTCCATCAGGGGAAGGGCAGGGTCTTCCAGATTCCCCCAGTGTTGACTTACAGTTGGCTCTGTGCACTCTGGCAGGCCGGTAAGACACGAGACCCAAGTGCATTCACCTACCAGGCAGTAAACCTACGGCCAGGAGAGCTGTCACTTTTTTTTTTTTGGCTCCTGAAAATGAAATGTTAATTACCTACTAAGACCCTCTCTCTCTCTCTCTCTCTCTCTCTCTCTCTCTCTCTATATATATATATATATATATATATATATACACACACACACACACACACACACACGTATATATATATGTATACATATATATATATATATATATGTATACACATACATTTGCATTTATCTTTAGATAGAGTGGGAGGGAGAGAGGGAGGAAGAGAGAGAGAAAGAAACATCGATGATACATCGACTGGTCGCCACCCACACGACCCCAACCTGGGCCGAGGACAAACTGCAACCGAGGTACGTGCCCTTAGCGGGAACTGAACCCAGGCCTCTCTGGTCCATGGGCCAACGCTCTAACCACTGAGCCAAACCGGCCAGGGCCCTTCTACATATTTTATTTGTAGGCTAATAACAGTTCACATAAGAACAAGGGGAATGCCATCCTTGCTTTGATGTAGGATCACATAAAAAATACACACTATTTTAAAAATTCCCTTCGAAAGGGGCGATGTTTGTGAATCTTCTTTCAGTGGGAGATGTAAGAGGATTTGTCAAATTCTTGTGTGATTTCAGTGATGGAGAAGACAGCAGCCCTGGTCCTTGAGCCAGCCCAAATACAGGCAGTTTGTGTGTGGTGTGTGCATCTGCAAAGGGGTCGTTCTCTTTCTGTGGTACTAGCCCAGGACTGGGAGGTGCCTCGGCCTCCTGGTCTCTTAGGGCTTCCTGAGCATCATTTCCTTCCCTTCTTGTTCATTAATTAATTGATTTATTTATCCCTTTTTGTCATCCTGATTTGAAAAGAGAAAAATATAACGGGAGACTTTTCACCCGTCTTATCCATCACATCCCTGGCTGTGCTGACACTAGAAATGTGAAAGATATTGAACAGCTTGGGTTTGTCACTGGTGCTTTACTTTCCAAGTTCATGTAAAATAGGTGACCAGACTTGACGTCCTAATACAGGCTGCCTTCACAGCTGCTGAGTTCCTGCCCAGAAAAGCTTGTCAGCAGTACAGTGTGTAGCAACATCATTCAAAGGCAGGAGGATAATAAAACGACTTTATTTTTATGAGCTGGTTATTGGTTGCCTGATATATAATGTCTGCTGTTTCATATTGCATCCAAAGTTTTAATTAGGCGTTACATACCCATTTTGCTGATGAAGAAACTGAGGCTCAGGTGAGTTAAGTAATTTTGCCAAATTTATGCATCCCATTTAGGCTCCAAAGCATGTAGATTTAAACCCCAATTAACCTAACTCAGCTTCACTATAATCCACTCATTATAAGATGCACATTAACCTAAACATCTGCTCGTCAATAGGCTTGGTTTCATGTTGCTGCCTTTGTGGCTCTAAAATAATTTACCTTATACGTGATGAAACAGATCAGTTCTCTCAGGGATGCCATAAGAGATATGGTCATGAAAGGTTGACTATTTGTTAGATTTCCCCTCATTTAGGGTGAGGTTTCGTGTTATTCACTTTAGACTCTTCAAAGGGTTCTGTGAATGTAATTCTCTCAGTGAAAAAAAACTTGAAGGACCGAAGCTCTTACGGCCTTGGCTGACATTGAGCTTCTGGGGAAGAATAGCGGGTAGAAAAAGCACAGGCCTGCCAATCATAAAATTTGAGTCCTTTGTTCTCATTCTGCTTTTGACAGTTTGAAGGACCTTTTGTTAGTCACTCAAGTCATAAAAGGTTGTTTGTGAAATGAGTGAAACATGGTGTGTGCACACATGCACTCCCCCACACACAGTCTGCAGAAGTATGTTTAATTATAAATGCTCAATAATTACTGGAACCCTACTGAAAGTCAGCTTCTATCCTAGAGCTCTTGCATGCTTTAAGGATTAAAATGATCCCTGTTTAACGAATGAGGGTCACAGAGAGGAAGAGAATCCCCTGGTCACGCAGCGCTATAGTTGCGAGTCGAGTTCAGTACTGCCTAGCTTCTTCGTGAAGGTCCGTCAACACCACCCGTCCCCATCTAGAGTCCTCTGAAACAGTGTACTATGGTTTGTATAGATGAACTTGAAGGTGAAGTTGAATCTAAAGGAAATCCAGCCTGTGATTCAACCTTCTCATGGGGTATCTGACAAGGACAACTCATTTCAGAGCTGCTTCCCTGGGCCACAGAAAGACAAAGGCCACTGGGGTACATGGCCAGGCCAGTGGACCGAGGGCTTAGAAATTCCCTGGACCTGAAAGTGCCCAAGGAGAGTGGAACAGAAGACCTTCAGATTCATGTACAGAATTTGTTTTCATTCTCGTGAGTAGAACAATATATTTCATCACCAACCACCTCACCTGCCTTGAAAATGTGGCTTGTTATCCCTATACCTGCTACACAAATTCTCCAGTGCCAATTTGACTACAGTTCCTCATTTCTGGCTATGATTTCCTGCAAGGGAAAATTTATGTCTTGGCCTAAACAAACAACTGTGACCACAGCCTACCTTTGCTTCGCAGCTGGGGAGAGTCCACCTTTAAAGGTGTGTGTGCCCGGGGAAGGCTGACTATTTTTGGCATCCTTGTCAGTTACTATATTTTATTTCTGTTCATTTTAGTCATATCTTTTGTTGTAAAACAAAAAACACCTTACATTCTTTCTGGGAAGAGGAGGGCTCAAATTGTTTAGGAATAGGTCCTTGTGGGTTAAAGATGGAGGGCAGGTCCCATCACCCGATCAGAACCTCCAACACCAACGGTATATTTCTATGAGTGTATAATTCTAAAATGATTTCTCCATGTTTTCTTTCCTTCTAGTCTTTGCCAGATGCATAGGCTCTCCTCATTTCACACCACAACTAGTTTGCTTATTCAGTAACTGTACATGAAGCGCCTCTTAAGAGCTAGACAGAGTAATATGTAGAATAGGGACTCAGCTAACCTCAAGCTCACGAGGTGAGGCGCAGACATGAAAAATGGGCTAATGCAATACATTATAGAGAATCATGGCCACCTCTCTGCTGGGACAGAGATGTGACTCTTAGATGTGCTTCGTTTCACTTAATGTAATATTTTCCCATCTCTCTGTCATACTTTACATTTCAATTAATTCTGAGACTTAGGTCATCTCTCTTAAATAATATATCAAATTTTTTTTCTCCAACCTCTCCCAATCTGCTCATTTAAAAGTTGTCAAGGGCTCTCCATTAACTGTAGAATCAAGAATAAATTCTAAGGGGCCGGGATGCTCCAGGCCTCTGTTATGCATCAGGACTTACCTTCCACAGCCCCTCCATCAGCTCTGCATCCACACGGGCTGGTGTCATCCCTCTCTTCACGCTCACAGGAAAACTCCTCCTCACCCACAACCTTCGCTTTTGCTGCTTCTCTCACCTCACAGGTCCTCTGCCTATGAATACCGAGTCATCACTTGACCCCCAGCTCTGGACTCAACTCTCTCCAGATCGCCCCCAGTTAGGACCATGGGATTCAGAGTTGATTGACTCATCTGTGGCCACATGCACCCCAGCTCAGTAATTTCAGTACCCACTTCTGAGATGATAAGAGGCACGGCCCTCATGCAGTGTTTAGTAAACAGTGATCCGCATATTGTAAGGGAGCCGCACTCATCGCTGAATTGTCTTATCTCTAGGAGTTTCTTTTTACACAGCCCAAATTTTCTTCACTGGAAGAGCCTTTGCTTTGGTTCTGCTCTGCCTTCGGGAAGAGAAGAGCTAGCCTGTCACCTTTCTCACGTGCCTACCCTTCACCTGATTGAAGACAGCCAGTCCCTACCATTATCATCCTGCTCAGCTTTCTCCTTCTCCAGCCCAATTGTCCTCAGGGCCTCCTCATCTCTTCTGTGGAGTGCTGTGTTCTCTCAATCCCCCCATTCAAATGCAATACCCAGTGCAGCATTTAACCACTGCTGCTGTCTTTTTATAGAAGATGGTTTACCTATCTTGTCTCTTCTCCATTAATTTTATTACTCAAACTCAGTTCATAATTGTTTTCCCCCCCCAGTAGCTAGTTCATGCTGGTGGTCACTGTGAGAGCAAGGTCAACTGAAACAGCACGCTTTGTCTGCAGAGGCTGCCGTTCCCGCAGGGCCTCTCCATCCAGGGCTGGGGTAGTGGAACTTAAACCTCATCTATACAAACTCAAGAAGCTTCCAACCCACCATGCTCTGTGGAAACTTCTCCACTAGGGTTTTAAACATTGAAAAAATTCAAACACATGAGCAAAAATCATAGGTTTTGAAAACTGGCCTGAAATATTTAAATATCATCTAATTCCAACAGACCAAACTGTCAGGAATAATAGCTATGTTTTACACATCAGCATAATCATAGTTAATAATGATGCTTTGTATTTATCTACTGCCTTTCTTCTGGAGACGTTGACAGAGTAAAGTAGATCTAACATCGACATTAAAAAATAAATCCCTGAATTAACACCAGCGTGACACCCCCAAAAACCAGAAGACATACTATAAGGTTTTCTGACAGCATGGAAATGAATGATTTTGCAAAGCATGAAAATTTGGCCTGTAGGATGACAAAAAAGTAATCTGCCACCTGTGAGTAGTTCTAACTCCTCCCCTCTGGGTGGGTGCTGGTTGGATTTTGGCTCTGGAGAAAAGCAGAGCAGTGGAGTCTGGACAGGGTTACCAGCCGGGACAAGACAAGCTGAGAGCAGCGGTCAGCTGCCTGGACAGAGGAGAAGTGACCCACTGAGAAGGGATTTTTGAAAGCTGGTCTGTGAGGGAGGTGAAACAATGTCGTATCTCTCCCTTCAAGGGGTGCTAGGTAAAATAGACATCACTTTACTAAGGCTTTGGGCATAAAGTAACGATTTCTGGGAAATGTAAACAGTTGCCAAGTCCTACTGAGAGCTGTGGACTCAGGGTTAAGACTCGGGGGAAAAGCAGGACTGAGAAGAGCTGGCATCTTCATCGGAGAATTCTGAGGCATAAACTAGTACGTGTAAATACCTCATCTGAAACACTGCATCAGTGATCACAAAAGTAATTTATAGATGAGCCATTTTAAGGAGTAAGAATGTCTTAAACATAAGGGACAAAGTTTTAATGTAAATTTTTTAACATAAACAGTAGACCAAACTGAGATAACGTATGGAACTTAATTATAAGCCTTTCTAATTCTGCAAGTAAACCATGGAGTTATTAGTGCAAATTATTTAATATATTAATAGATTGGCCATTATTCCTTAAGCTAGGAAGTAAAGTACAATTTCATTCTCCCCGACTCTCTTTACCCCACCCCAGCTCCCAAATATTTTTATTTGTTGAGTACTTAAGTGTGGAAGGAAATAAAATATGATTCCTGGACAGTCCCTGCTCTCAGGGAGCCAGTAGAATCATCAGACGATGCAGCCACATGAACAAGCCAAATGTAAGAGGAAGTTTCTGGATGACACAATGTGAATATGAAGGGCTCCAGAGGGTCATTGGAAGGATGATCTCACTGGGGAGTGGGGACAATCAGGAACGAGACCTTGAAGAGGCAGGAAGCGCGCCCTAGGCTGAGTAAGCACCCACAGCAGAGACAGCTGAACAGAAGATACCGCCGCTGGTCTAGAACACCGTGGACGTCACTGCTGCTCAGTGAGAACCTGTCCCATGGTAGACACCGTCGGTGTACTCATGGGCAGCTCTTTGAATTTTAATCCTCACAGTGATACTATTGGGCAATATCCAATCTGTCGTGATAGCTAATTCTTTTAAAGCAGGTATTATATGTTCACCTTTATGCGAAATGCTTTGCACTCTTTCCTAGATTAATTGCACTGTTGGTCTCAATTATTGGCCCTCCTGTCCCCATGTCCCTGTCCCTTTTTAGACCTTTGAAATATCCTTCTTTCTGACTTTGGGCTTGTTTTGTGGCAGAATGTTATACAAATCTGAACTTTGGTCTCAATAGGCTTTACTATTTTTTTTTTTTTTAAATCCTCACCCGAGGATAATTTTTCCGTTTATCTTCAGGTAGAGCAGGAGGGAGGGAGAGAGAGAGAGAGAGACATTAATGTGAGAGAAACACATCAGTTGGTTGCCACCTGCATAACCCCAACCAGGGCTGGGGACAAACCGAGACTGAGGTACATGCCCTTGGCTGGAATCGAACCTGGGACTCTTGTGTCCGCGGGCCGACTCTCTAACCGCTGAGCCAAACTAGACAGGGTGGTCTCAATAGGCTTTAAATCAATTTCTCTCTCTCCCTCTCTCTTTCTCTCTCTCTCTCCATCTTCCTCCCTCCCTCCCACCCTCCCTCCCTCTTCCTCTCTCTCAACTCTGCCCAACCACCAAGAGAACAAGTCCAGGATAGCCTGCTACAGAAGAAGACACCACGTAGAAGAGAACTTAATTGTTCCAGCCAAGACCATTCTAGACTAATCTTGAGCTATCCAACTTTCAAATTTAAGAAAGAGCACAACCTAGATCAGTAAGGCTTCCTACCCACTTTGTATCTGACCATACATGCAAAACTGAGCCCAGCCAAGACAGAACTGCCCAGCTACCCCATACATTCATGAGCAATAATAAATGGCTGTTTATTTTAAGCCATTGAGTTTTGTTAGTTTGTTATGCAGCAACAGCTAACTGATGTACATTTGCTCCTCACAACAAGCTGTGAACTAGATACAAATATTCATCCCCATTTTACAGATGAGGAAACTGAAGCTTGGAAAAATCAAATGACTTCTGCTAAAAAGCAAAATCAAGGAAGCATAAGAGCCAGTATTTTAATTGTCAGCCTTTTTTCTAGATCTAGAGCTCTTAACCATTGTGTTATACTGACTGCCCCTAATGATCCACATTTTGTGGTTAAATTTGAAACAGATGAAGTCAAGAATATACTAGGTAGCCTCTCCCACACAGAAGGAAAATGCTGAAAATTAAATACAGTAGTCCCTCCTTGCCCACTGTTTCTCTCTCTGCTGTTTCAGTTACTCTTGGTCAACCATGGTCTAGAGATAGTAAATGGAAAAATTCCAGAAATAAACAATTCATAGATTTAAATTGCACACCATCCTGAGACTCGTGATGACTCCGGTACCCTCCTGCTCCATCCTGCCCAGGCCATGAGTTATGTCTTCGTCCGGTGTCCCCACGCTGTACACACTGCTCGCCCATTAGTCACTTAGTAGACATCTGGGTGATCAGATCGACTGTCTTGGTGTCATAGTGCTTGTGTTTCAGTGACTCTTATTTTACTTAATAATGGCCCAAAGTCATTCACATAACTTATAATACAGCATATTGTTCTATTTTATTATAATTGTTAATCTTTTACTATGCCTATTTATAATTAAACTTGATCATAGGTATGTGTGGATAGGAAAGAAGATAGCACACAAATAGGGCTTGGTACTCTCCACAGTCTCCCGCACCCACTGGGGTCTCGGCACACTCCTCCCGTGGATGAAGCTGAGCACAGTAAAGGAAGGTTGAGGGCAGACAAGGAAGCTTCTGGACACCAGGCCCAAAGAGCTCCACTCACGTCTGTAGAGGTTAAGCATCCTGCAATTATTTGAGCAAGGGCACAGAGGAAGTTTAAGAGGCAGCAGGGGTACTTTCAAACAAGCCGTAACCCAAGAGTGAATATTATTTTTGTGTTTTCTGCCAAGAAAAATACCTCTCTGCAGAAAATGGCCTTCTCTTTAGCTTAAAAATAAATTCAGGATGAATAAACCTCAAAAACTTCAAGGGCTAGGTCAGAAAGGTCTCTTCCATGCAGAACATGAATGCCGACTTTGTGGAAACTTGAAGTGTCTAAATTTTTTAAAGTCATACAATATGTTGGCCAACTTCACTTGCGCAAGGATCCCTACCATGAGGATACTCTTAATCCAGCGCAAAAGAAAAATATTTACAGGAGCTGAGGCCGCCAGTTCCTCTCCCCTGTGCTATGTGATATACTGACTACCCTGACGATGTGACAGTTTGATGGGCATGGTGGAAAAAAGTGCGTCAGAGTATAAATATTAATGCTCAGGCAATGATTTGTGTACGCTGCATAGCAAAAAGTACAGATATACGTTCTTCACATATTTTGCCTTGTCCACAGCTTATGTTACTCTCCCCACGTTTTCCATCTCTGCAGCTGGTCTGAGTACTAGGAGCCATACTGAATTCTCATAGACATTGTTTCTGTGTGTTTTTCTAATCAGAATAGAATTGGAGCTGGTTTAAAAACTGGTATTACAATTGAGCTTTAAAGGGTTATCTTGTGAGTACTGTGTAGTATCAAAAGGAATTCAGTGTGGTAGTATCAAACAGCATTAGTTATTCTAAAAATATTTTAAAAGGTCATTTTAGATATGCAGTCCTCATGGACGAAAAATGTCCAGATTCCCCTCTGGGTGTCATCTGTAAGTTAGGGGGCCGGGGCGTTATTCTGCGAAGTTCTATCTTATACTAGAGGCAGAAAAGCAGTCGAACTCTTTCTCTGGTGCCCTGCATGTCGCACCCTTTCCCAGGACTACCACTGCACACACCTTGTTCTTGAGCAACACAATGTGTATACCTTCTGCTTCTTTTCCCAGCAGCTATCTGTTCTTCAGTTGCAACATGTAGACAAGCTGAGAATGGACTGACTGTGCCTCCAAGAGGTGCCGGCTGACCGGGCTGGCTTTGGTTAGCCCCATTCAAGTGGGGACTACTGACCAGGCTACAGCATTGACTTTGCAAGGCTCATGGTAGATGAGGTCTGGGGTGTCATGTTGGACCCTAAGAGTCTTCATTCACCTGTCAGCAGGTATTTCTGGGGACCTACTTCTCCACCAGGCCTTGTGCATGTTGATGAGGATAGATCTGTGAGGAATGCACAAGACAGACATAGTCCCTGGAGAGCATGGGAGAGGGACTGGTAACGAATAGTACAGAAATAAATGAGCAAGGTGGTTTTTGACTGTGGTACATGCTCCAAAGGGAAGGAATATGATGACACAGTAGAGGGTGACTCTAGACTGGAGGGTGTCTGTAAGAATAGGACACTAGATTTGAGATTTGAGTGATGGGACAAAGCTAGTCATGTGGGGATGGGCAAAAGTATCTTCCCATGAGAAGCAAAAGGAGGTGCCCAGGCCCCAGGGGGAGGGGGCGTGTTTGAGGAACTAGAGCAGGTGGGGGAAGGTGAGGCCAGGAGAGTAGAAAGGATTCAGATCACTGAGGCACCTGCCAACCGCAGCAAGGAGCTGGGGTTTCAGCTTACATGCAGTGGGAAGTGTTTGAAGGGTTACAAGCAGAGGTGAACCATGAAATATGGTCTCATTCATAAAGAATCTCATTCCACACTCAAGATTGGAGCTTCTCTCTGATCTCTGCTCTGTAGAGGAGCTCCCCGTAGAGGGACATCTCTACTTCCTGGCTGGATCTGGAACTTCCTCCCCACCCCAGGGATTCCGCTGTGCTACCTGGGCCGGCCCTTGGCTGCCCCTCTTTCCCCTCGACCCTGGTGATCATCACTGTCTAGATATTTAGATACCATTACCCTGCCATCAGTTTAACGAGCTCAGACAATCACCCCAGCTAAGCTCGAATTCATTGTGCGGCCTCTGTACACTAGTGGGTGAACTACTTTGAGAGCCACCCCAGAATCTGGATGGTCTCCATGTTTTCCCATCTTTACTGACCCTCTGAGAGCTGACCCTTTCCTTCCTTCCTTGTATCTTCTCTTCCTTCTTTCCTTCCTTTCTCCCGTTCTTTTTATTCCTTCTCTCCAAACTTTACTCTTTTCATTCTTCCTATCTCAATATCTAGTAGGGCGGAGTCCTGTAGGGAATTATGAACACGATAACCCTGGTAATAATACTAATAATTATTATGATGATAATAAAATAATCACAGCTGGCATTCATTGAATATTTAAATGCACCAAACATTCCACCAAGCCCCTTAAATACAAACAATCTCATAAATCCTCACAACTCCAATGGATAGTATTAATATCTCTATTTTAATCCTGAAGAACTTGAAACTCTTTAAGGCTAAGTACTTGGCAAGGTCACCCAGGGGCGAAGGAAGGAGGCCATGTTCTCTACCATGCTGTTGCTTGATGGCTTGTTCTGTTGAGCATGGCTGAGCTTATATTCTGTATTGAGAACTTTGTAGAATAGACACATGTCGAGACAAAGCATCTTGACTGGTCTGGAACAAGGTAGGTAGGTGTCATGAAATAAAAGGCTGTTGGATCCAGGCAGAAAAGGAATTCTGATCTTGGCCTCCCATCCCTCCTCTCAGAATGCTGGCCGAAACCTTGCCAAAGGACCACTCTCTGACGGGGAAGGCCAGGCTCACCTGGAAAACGTCAGACAGGGAGAGAGAGAGATTTTCATGCCCTGAGAGTTGAACTACCCCAGGCTTCCCTGTCCCTCAGGTTGAAGTCAGTTTCCCTCAGTAGACATGTATCTTCATCCATGTCCGCTTCCCGCCATGTGCCCTGCTGACTGCTGCGTGTGCCTCTGGAGACTTCAGAGGGTGCTCTCTTCGCTAACCCGAGCCGTCCGTCCGTTCCCCGAGGCGCGGTGGTGTACGTGTTGGTGGGAGGGTTCTCTTTCATTCCGACAACCGTGGCGTGAGTCGGGGCATTTTAGATCCTCTTCTGAGGGAAGAGTTAATCCAACGAGGTTTAATCCAAAACTAGATTATCTACTGAACAAGCAGCACCATGCCCTTTCTTCGTCCTGAGCTCCACCGGATGCCCTGCCGCCGGTTCAGCAGCACCTCGGGGAGTGACAACCACCATGATATGCCCCTTAGTGGGTTGGCCTCGTGGCAGCATTTACTTTCAGAGTAAGTGCAACTCCAAGATGACTTCTTTATAAAAGAATGTAATTTAAAAATAAAAATCCAGAAGGTGCTGTATTTTAAGCTATTGATCACCGAAGAAACTGGTCCTATTATCATTTACTTTGCTATTATCAAATAAGACATCATTGCACAGAGGTATTTATTTAACTAGGAAAAGTACACAGAGGCATTCACACAAAATTATCAGGCACAATGGTCTCTGGGAAATTAGAGTCTGGAATGGAATATCTTATGTTTTGGAAGTCTCTGTAGCCTAGAGATTGTTTCTAAAAAAAAGATACCAACCCTAAAATAACAGCTGCCGAGTCACTTTTGGTTGCCCAGTGAGTAGGCTATTTTTATTTTTTTAAATGATGCTATCTATGTGTTTGACCAAATAAGGGAGTGACAATTCCACGTAAGTGAATGTTCCAGATAACTGAGACTTAGCATTTATCCCATTGGAAATTGCTTATTTTAACCATCTTAAATGGGGAAACCGTTATTTAATGTATCATATGCCTTTCTGCTTTTTGAAACAGGAAATACAGAAACCAAGTTAACCTTTCCTTAATGTCACAGGCTCCCATTATCAACAGTTGTGGCAGAAGGAAAACAGACTATATTTGAAGTCATTTAATTCTATGAACATTTTTATACTTTGCTTCTCTTCACAAAGAATTTGAGGCAGTTTACAAAATGATATGTAATACAAAAGGAAAAGAACAAATAATTGAAGGAATCAAGAGGAGAGGTGAAGCCAGGGAAACACCTGTGAGCTGGGCTCCTGCCGCGAGCGAGGAATCCAGCCTGAACTGCTTGAGGACACGCTGAGGACAGACTCAGAGGTCAACACTGCAGTCGCGGGGAATGGTGGCAATGACCACGAGGTTGACCAGAATTGGCTCCACTGAATAGGAAAACACTGTTAGGACCCTTGCCATAGGTCTCGTCTGTTTTTCTAGGTCCTGGGTCCTTATTCTTCCACTGAATAAGGGGGGTGAGGTGGTTTGGCTCACAGGAAAATATGCACTTCTCTACCGGTTTGGATCTCACGGACATCCCTGGACAAATCTTTCTTGCTAGAGGGACTTGTATTATGTTCAAACCAGTCTCATTCCATTGCCTATCTCTATAGTTGGGTAAGTGAGTCTCACCTGATAAAGAGAGGGGATGACACGCAGATAAAAGTAGTAGCCACTGCATATTGCTGGAGCATCCCACGAGGCCTTAAAAAATGCTAAATGTTGATTATGTTTTCATTTAAGCTTCCAGTGGGCAAAACAAAGCAGGAAACAAGACTCTCCATTTCTGTAGCACAGCAGGAAAGAGGGGGTGGGGAGACAACAGAAAAAAGGAACTGTTTTGCCCTGGCCAGTTCGGCTCAGTGGTAGAGCGTTGGCCTGCGGACCAAAGAGCCACAGGTTCGATTCCGGTCAAGAGCACATACCTCGGTTGTGGTTCAGTCCCCGCCCTGGTTGGGATCCTGCGGGAAGCAACTTATCAATGTGTCTCTCTCACATCAATGTTTCTCTCTCTCTCTCTCTCTCTCCCCCTCCCACTCTATCTGAAGATAAATTGAAAAATATCCTCAGGTGAGGATTAAAAAAAAGAAGAACTGATTTCTCAAGGGAAACTCGGCTTTCCCTTGCACTGATACGGGAGGTGCCTCTCGCTCAGGGTCTGCGCTAGGGAAGGAGGGCTCCCTGAGCTCTGGATGTAGGATTTGAAGGAGCTCTGGCCCCACCCCCTGGGGTTCGAACCGCGTTCCCCTGTGCTGAGCACTGACACACAACTGTCCGTCTCTCCTCAGCTCTCAGTCCTCGGCTGATCCCGCTGGGCTCTGGGCAGTCTGCCCTTGCTAGGATTCTGAGCTGTCCGTGTTGCAAATAGCAACAAAAATAAATGAATGAAACGTCCCGGATCTTTTACCCATAGCAGGGAGAATAGGTCCACGTCCTACACACATACATCTGCACGGAAGGAGCCACTGAGGAGAGTTCAGATATACAAAAGAGGCCCCAGCTATACGGAGACTCCAGTAACCCCAGGAAGCCCTGACCCCCACTCAGGCTGCTATTTTTAGATACACCTCAACAGCTCCTGTCAATCCAAGAACAAGGACATTCTCCCAGCTTCATGGTCCTACGATGTGGATCAAGTTGCATTCTTCTGCTGGGCAAGCACTGAGGGACCTTCTGTGAAGCCCACCTTCTGGTGCATGCAGACAGTCGGCATTTTTGTTTCTTAGTGACTCACCTCCTCTTTTGATGTTTCTGTGCCAAAGCACAGGCTCACGGGAGGTGGGTCTCACCTCCGGAGTTGGAGAAGCTGCTCCAAGGCCCTGGGCTACTGGCTCAGGCAGGCTTTCATCCGCGCGGCCGGGCTTCATCCACCCGCCCCTCAGCTCCTGGCTCTCTCTTGCCAATGCTAACACCAGTCGCAGAGTGTTCCCTCGCCAGACCACCGGCTTTATTTTCTGCTGGTCATTTGTGTGATTATTTTGGAGGACAGGGGTTCCAAGTTCTTTGTATCTGGATCCTTCTTTAAACTGGCAGGTCTGCCAAGTGTGCCAGGAAGTAAGTAGCACCTTTCTAATTGTCTCCTGTGGGTCGGAACCCTATAAGAATGTTTATTAGAAACATATATAAAGTTAGAGCCCATGGGTACTGAGTTCTCAAGTGTGTGTGTGTGTGTGTGTGTGTGTGTGTGTGTGTGTGTATTTAAAGTGCTTTTGCAAAGTTATTCCTGCCTATGTCAAGCCTTTCTCATGTATTTCTACTTTCAGGAATAAATTTTGGTTGAGTTCCTAGAAATCTGGCTTCTAAGTAAGTGGCACATAACTGTTCTTAAAGAGATAGCAAATATCCTCTGACTTAGGTACTCTGCATCTCTTAGTGACTAGTGGACGTGTTTTGTGAACAGATAGGGAACCCAGTGAACTGTGCCTGTGTCCACGGTGAGGAACATCATCACTGCTCTCCCACAATCAATTACTGGCAGAAGAGTGACACACCCGAAGCTTCTTTTTCAGAGGGCCAACACGCTTGTTCTGCATGGACTTGAAGAGAAGCGCACAACCTCACTTACACGTCATTGCTTAGGTGACCCGCCAGAGCCCTTCATGTGCCGAGGAAGAAGGAGAGAAGCCCGGGCGGCTGCTGAGGGAGAGTCCAGCAGGCTGGGCTGGGAGTCACCAAAGGGTGCAGCTGTCCCAGGGGCGCCTGAGAACTCTCCCAGGGGCTTCTCCCAAGAATGCCCTGGAACTCTCCCAGCTTTGCTTCGGACGTTGCAAGCTCATATTGTTGTGTGCATTTACATCTCCTCTGCCTTTCTCGGGGGGCATGGTTTAAGGGCAAGGAGACTGAATTTGAAGTTTCAGAGCTTAGCCAACACTCCACTAGAGGAAATCGTAGGGCAGATGACAGGCTCACTCCCCGGGGTTTCAGTAGAGTTAACAAGCCTTGCTGCCCACCCCACTCCCACCCCAACACACCTGCACCCCCTCCAGACCCCCCCCACCGCACCCCCCCACAACAGGTGTGACTTCAGCAAACTGAAGTTCCACCTTTTTTGTTCACTGGTGGGAGGAGAACAGCAATGCCCAGCCTCTGGCTAGAGGGAGGTTATGGTAATTAAGTGCAAATTGCCAAACAGAAGCCTGACACATAGTCAGTACTCTTTCTTCTTTAAAAAGTAAGAAATATAATTGCATGTCTAGATACTTTGAGCCAGCTGAGATGCCTCCTCTCCAGGACCCTCTCCTGATTGCTCCATCAGCGCTGCGGGCCCCGATTCGGCACAGTCAGGATCCCCTTTGTGTCTGTGTCTCTGGTGTGTGTGTATTCCGGCGTCCGTGTGTAGCGTGGTGTGTATGCATGCCTGTGCTGCTGCTTGGATGTTTTCTTTTTAGTCCTTAAATTTACTTGTCCCAGACAGAAAATGTGGCTTCATCTCTTTCTCCCCGTGCTGTGTACACAGCTAAGATTAATAATTCTGTGCCGATTTATTTATTTACCACCACGTGAGAGCTATGCGGAGCTTTCACTGTGTTCTGAGGGCTGCACAGTGTCGTCTGGACTGTCTGCCCTGTCCCGAAGGGTGTGGCTGTGTGCCTTTCCTGGAGGACGGTCAGCTGCCTGGGCCAGTGTGAGCTGATCTGCGACACTAGACTAGAATCTTGTCTACAAATTTGAGTCACATGACCTTGGGCGTGCTCAACATCTAGAATTTTCCTTATATGCAGAAAGGGGGGAAGTTATTCTGGTAGGAGGCATTAACATTTACTTAGTGCTTATCATATCCCAGACATTCTTCCAAGTACTTTATACATGTTATCTCACGTGAATCGTAGTAGTAACATCAACTCACTTTACAGAGAAACTGTCACAGGAATTCACTGCTTGGAAGTCACACAAATAGAATTGGAATCCATAAAGTCTGACTCCCAAGCCAGACTTTTTTTTCCTCATCCGCGGATATGTTTTTATTGATTTGTATAGAGAGAGGAAGGGAGAGACAGAGAGAAACAGAGAGAGAGAGAGGGAAACATCGATAAGTTGCCTCTCTTACATGCCCCAACCACAACCTTTCGGTGTACGGGCGATGCTCCAACCACTGAGCCACCCAGTCAGGGCAGCCAAGCCAGCATTCTTTACCACGGCTGCCCCAGTGAGTTGTTGAGGGAAATAAGTAAAACACAAAACGGGACCTGACACACAGAAGTGCTTATTAAATATTAGCTGAAACAATGATGATGATGATAAATAATAATGCTGACAGTATGGAGGGAAGGGCATTCCTTGCATTTGTTGCAGGTGAGCTTCAGTCTCCTGAGAACCAGGCGAAGTGACTCCTCTCTTGCCCATGAGTTCAGTCAGCACTTAGAGAGGGTCCCTTCTCTCCTTTACCCCCTGGTGAACCACTGTGTCATTAAGACACAGTTAACACACATCATCTTGCGCAGCTATTTTTGTTGCCTACCATCTGGAGTGTCTCGGCTCTCCTGGATGTGTTCACACTAAATCAGCAGATGAGAGCATTAACTGATTTCTCCATTGCAGGGCTGCTCATTTGGGTACCGATGACCTTTAAAACTAGTGTCACCCCCCTCAGAACCATGTGCCCTCTGTGGGATGTCAGATAATAAAGAGTATTTAAACTTAGCAGGCTCCGAAACACCTTATGTGGTTGGTGATTAATTAATAACTCCTCACCAGCATCCTCTGGCTGACGCTGACAAGACGTTTTGTTTGCCACTAAGTGTCCTTTTGCGTTGGAACCTTTCCAAGGAAACTCCTGGAAGACTTCCTTGTGTGCCGAGCTTTCTCATTCACTCTCGGCATTTGGGGCCAGAATGTTTCCTCACAAAGACAGTTATTTCCAAGCAAAAGAAAGTTCTAGACGTTGACTGCTGAGTACCAAGTTATTTTACAAAGATTCTCACTTACTGCTCACAGTAACCGCACAGGACAAGGGTTTCTTTACCCATTTATGTCCACTTAGCAGACAAGGAGAGTAAGGATGGAAGACGCAGAGCGATTTGCCCGGGGCGTTGAAGGATCAGATTGACCCTAGATCTCTTATTCCAAATGCCATGACTTCATCTTCATTTATCTTGGTTGACGGTGGTGTTTTCCTAATGCTCCGGGAGACACGCTCTGCTGTCTTTCATGTCTGAATCAGAAAGAGAGGCTTTACAATTTAATTCCTGCATCTCATGCAGTCTCCTCCCCGTCCCACCCTTCCATCTCCCTGATGGTCCACATCGGGAGAACTGAGCAGGGGTTCTGCCGTCCTGCCCAAGACCTATTTCCTTCTCTCACAATGAGGACTCTTGATTTATTGATTTCTTCATTTTTAGGATTAGAACCAGAGAATGCAACCTTTTTTAAATTTAAGAAAGGAAATTTATAAGTATTCTAACGATATGGAACAGTCTCTCTTCACAGAATGATGTGTTTATTTACCAATACATTCATCTGTGATCTAATCTACATTTATTTATTTATGTTTTATTGTTGAAAGTATTACAGATGTCCCCTCCTTCCCACTCCCACGCCCCTCCTGCCTTCCCCAGCCTAGTGTCCCTGTGGATTAGTTGTGCATATATGCATATAAGTTCTTTGGTTTATCTCTTCCCACCCCTCCCCTTAGAGTATCTGCTATCTATTAATCTATCTCTGGTTTCCTTATCAAGGCATGTGTTGGACTCCCTTGTGTCTGACTCCCCATTACACCCAACCGCAGGGCAGAGAAGCCTTAACCCACCCACTTAGTTCTGAGCACTTGGAGACTTGCAGGTATACAGTTACATTCATCCAGTTACATTCTCTCCCTAGATCCTCAGAACACTAAGCCTCAACTCCTGTCAGTTGCTTTGCTTTCTGATTCTTTTCCTGAACTCAGTGCTAGTCCCTAGCAGGAAAAGCTCACCGCCAGTTCTCTCTTCCCTCCGGAGAAATTCCAGCCAAGGCAGAACTTCAGGTGCACTCGGCTGCCCTTGTAGCCTGACTCTCTGTGACTCAGACGAAGCTTCAGAATGAGAACAGGAGAGGAACATGTGCTCAGAATCCTCTCCAGTCCTTGTCTTGAACTGTTTGGTTAAGCAGGGTTAAGAGGGAACAACCCAGGACTCTCAGGATGGTAACCTGTTTGAGGTTGGCTGTCACACAGTGGGGATCTCAGTGTGGCTACTCTGTAGGTCAGGATAAAGGAGCTGGGATGGGCAGCCTAGCCAGGCAATAGAGGAGTAAGATGGGCTCAGTCACCCAGGGCCAGCATTCAAAGGTGTGTGCCAACCCGGGCTATGATTCTATTATCGTTAATGTCCAAAAGATTCCTTCTCAGGGAGGGTGGCACAGTATTAGCCCCAGAATTCTTCTCAGGTTAGAGCACATTATATGCCCAGAGATACAAAGTAGCAGGGGAAACATGACACATATCTCCCCTTTGTGAATTTTTCTCATCCACTTGTAAAATAAATTCTCTGTTGAAGTAAACATGAATATAGAAAAGAACAGTAACAAAATATGTATGGAATTAAAAAAACAAAACTAAACAAGAGGCTTCAAACACTTGGTCATTTCAGTGGACTGCTTTGGGCTGTGCCAGCAGACCTCACAGGCTGTGACTTTTCATTTACTCTGCAAGAGGGATGGAGAACCCGGGGGCCCTGCTGCTGCCCACCTGCCCTACAAACACACATGGAATCCTGCCTGAAGCTTCTGTTTTTGTTGTTGTAGAATTTGCCACAATCAGCCTTTATCTAGTATTTAATCTCCTTAGTTCATGGTTTGCTTCTTCTACCTAACGTGTAAGCTCCAGGAAAGCAGAGACCTGGCCTGCCTTGTGCATACAAACACTAAGAGACTGTCTCACCCACAATGTCAGCCTGTCCACCCATCCTGAAGTCCAGGGGAAGAGTTGCCGCTGTCGTCAGTCCTCTCAGCTCTAAGATGACATGGTCATGGCCGTTCCTAGCAGCAAGGGCATTTGCTGGGCAGGCACAGGACCAGCAGCCGGTGGCTGGGAGCAGAGGATGAGAAGGCTGACCGAGCACGGCAGGATGAGGACGCATGCCGAGGCGCCCCATCTCCACCTGCTTGAGGTCCTCAGTGGTTTCCTGACTTAGAGAGTAGGTGGGCAAGGCTTGCTTTAGGAAACTTTCCTAACACCGCTAGGACATCCTAGGGACTGAAGCAGATTCACACCAAGCATTCGCCCAAGACCCTTCTGGGGTTTGATAGGGTGTGGGGGAAGGGAACCCCGATGGTCCCCAGGGCTTGCCTGTTCCCCCCAGACCAGTTCGCAGAAGGAAATGCCTACCCCACTTGCAGTGAGCTCTAGCTTCCTCCCCCAAGTTTCATACGCAGTAGTTAATTAAGTCCACTCGCTCTGAAATTCTGCATCTGAGATTCCACTTTTCACTTCTGCATTTACTTTCTGGTTAAGGACACCCTGGGTTTCATCTAGTCAGCTGTCTAACTAGAAATTGTTTTTCAGAAAAGATAAAAAATAACGATCATCTAATTCTCTATTTTCCTCAGAACCACTTAACTTTCAAGTGCTCAGTACTAATCAATAAAAGCCTTTCATCACAAAACCCAATAAGCAAGATCAAATTTGAAGGAAATGCTCAAAAGAGAGCAATGGCCAGCACCCAAATCCTTCTGTGAGGTCAGAATCACTTTTCCTACGTATGGCCCCAAGCCATTCCCCTCCTGCTCTTTGACCTCTTGCTTTCAAAAGTGGAGTCCATTGGGCTTCCTGCTGAGAACACAGGGTCTCCTGTGATCAGCATCCAGTGAAAACCTAAAGCCGGGATGTGCACCAGATACGATGAGTTCCGAGATCGGTGCCCACTTGGAGGGCTGTTTCTCATCAAGGAGGCACTGGTTTAGAGACTAAAGCACATATAAGAAACAATATTAAGATCTAGCCTTTCTGATTATGTTAAAGTGGTATTTGGACCCAGGATATCTGGGTTCATTCCCTGACCACTCCCCTCCCTTCCCCATCTTCTGCAAGGAAGACGAACAAGTGGAGAACAGAAGCAAATAAAAGTGGGAGAGCCGCAATGGTCAGTGGGCCTAAGCCCCCAGGCTCAGCACAGAACATTCTGGTGATCTGGGTTGTAGGTCAGCGTCAATATTAACCCTAAAGAGTTGCCTTTCCCACCAAGTCCAAACCTAACTTTTGAATATGACCACCCTCCATTCAGCCACATGGGAAGAAAAGACAGAAGATGGAGAGAAACATCCTGGACAGGCTTTCCACTCTCACCTCATGGGTTCAAGAGAGAGGAGAGAGACAGAGACAGACAGAGAGACAGAGACAGACAGAGATTACACAGATAGGTACAGATATATTCCTCTGATAGACTACTTTTAACCCAAACTGGAAACACATTTTTATAACCAAACAATTAATAATACCTTGAAACACATCCCAAACACAATTCATTATTAAATAGATTTTTTTTAATTTTCTATATTATAGTTAAAAGATGCTATCAAAGGTGGCTCAATTCTGCTCTGAATAAGAGACCTTATTATCTATGGTTATCAGCAAAAATACGCACAGGTAGAAAACTGTTACAATAGTATCACCGAATGAACAACTGTCCATGGTTGAAGGTTAGATGCCAACATAATATTATGAACAATATAGATGCTTGGAGAAAAAAAATTTTAATGTTTTTTTCCCCCCACAAAACTCAGAAATGGGTTATTGAGAATTGCACTACAAATTACTTCAAAATTATACAAGTTCTGCCCAGTTGGTGTGGCTCAGTTGGTTGAGCACTGTCCATGCTGGTTCCGTTCTGGGTCAGGGCACATGCTCGGGCTGCGGGCTCAATCCCTATAGGGGCCGCTGGAGGCACCCGATAGATGTTTGTCATCAATATTTTTCTATTTCCTTTGCCCTTCTTCTCTCTGAATAAATAAAAATATTTTTTAAAAAATTATATGAATTCTTGGGCTTCTTGGAACAGTTTTCTTTTCCAAATAAGGTCTAGAAATCAAAGTTAAAACCTCACCCATGTTCAAAGCCTTCACTCCCAAAGAGTCAGCTTGTTTAGGAGGATGGGAAAAGCCAGTGGCCTTGGGTTGGACTTGTCCTGGTGGGTCCACTCTGCATCGAACAGCACAGCCTTTGCTGAGGAGGCGGTGGGCTGCGTGTCAGTGCACATCTAAGATGAGCAGAATGTCCTTGATTTGAAACACAGACACTGGTGTCAGTGTGCAGCCACTTCCCCGCTTTCTCCCTGCACCCTGTGCCGAAGAACCCGATAACTAACACTTTTCACAAAATCGACATCACATAAGGGAACTCTGGGGATCCCACCTGCAAGAAGTCAACATATTGGTCCCTCTTACTTCATGAGCATATTCGTTGCACTTTGGATCCAGCTATTTGTAAAGAGAGAGAATGGAGACAAAAAAATGGAGAGCCCTTTTGAATTTGCAAAGAACATCTGTGTTCCCAGAGGGCGTGGACTCTGCCCTGTCACTGGTATACCCGCAGCTCCTTCCACGTGCCAAATGTTTAAGTGAAAAATAAATGAATGAACAAGTGAAGTACCTGAAATTTGATGGGGAGGGTGGAAATCAAGGAAACAAGAAAGAATGCCTTTCTTCTTCAGAAAGATTTAGGCATTTTATTTTGAGGTTGGAGCTGAATGACTTGGTTTTGTAACTGGGCTACACAATTTCGATCACCTGCTGTAAAGACCTCCAGTTTCACCGGATCTTACTTTGACTTGAAATGTTTTATGGCAGGTTTATGACATTAGTTTCCTCTTCTTGGGTCCTTATATGTGTTTTCTTCAGAGGATAAATCAACGTGCTAGGGCAAGATAGAATATCAGATATGTGACTTGAAGAAACAGCCTTCAGCGAACAGACTCTTAAGGGAATGTGGCCCACTGTGGAATGTCCACTCTGCCAGGTTTTAATGCTAAAAGCCACCAGAATACATAGTAATCAGCTTTTAAAAATAAAGGGGTTTTAATTAAATGTTTTCTCAGAGCCTTATTGCTGACACTGTCACTTCTATTTCTAATGGGTTTTGAGACTTGTTGTTCAGAAGTTAATCCTGTTAATAAGTTTCGATTTTCTTTTTGCCTTAATAGTGTACTTGGAAATACTTATGATGAAACCAGGGCATATTTGGTGTGCCAGATCACTGTGGTGCTGTGTGTTATCTTGGTAAATGACACTCAGAGGAGAATGACTGTGGACATAAAAAGTGGAAAGACGGACTCTGCAGTTTAGAAAATAGGTTGTTTCCTTCTGTAAGTCTAGTTCAGTCTTGTTCAACCTGTGATGCATAGATTATGATCCAGGGCCGTTAACCTGAAGGGGACCAGCCAGCTTCTCCGAAACAACCTTGCTGCTGAATAACCGCATAAAAACCGTACGCCCGACTTTACAAAGAATTGCCTGGCGTAAAGCAGGCCTGCCTGTTCTCCATATTTTCTTTTGGCGAAATTTCCCTAATGAGCTTCAGTATTCTTTATTTTTAAAACATTTTTGGCTGCCTTGGAGATATAAAAATCTATGGCTCTCACATAAAATCAGAAACGAAATGTGTTTTATTCACTCACTCATCGTAGATACACTGTTGAAAGCCCACTCTAAGCGGGACAGTGAGCAAAGAGCTAAGAATCCAACCAAAACTGAATGTGGCTGTTTGAGGAAAGTACTGGAGCGGAGGGTGTGTCAGCTGAGGGCGGATTTAAGACGGTGGGATGTCTTCTGTCGGCAGGATTTGGCCGGGATGCTGTGCATGAAGGCAAGGTATCGGGAAAGCAGTTTGAAAAGTTTACCTAGAGCAAGTAAGGCTCTTGAATGCCAGGCTCAGAGAACAGGGACTTCATTCTGTAGACAATGAGAAGTGGTGCATTTTGTTAGGGAGGAGAGCGGGAGAAATTTATTGTCCAGGCTACTGTTTCCAAACTCAGGTGAAAGTTTTGAAATTGGGGAATATTTTCTTATGCTTTAAAAATATTGTTTCCTAACTTTGCCAGAATTATAATATCTGATTATTGTTGATGTGCTATTGAACTGAAACACTTTTTATTAATATTTGTGGTTTCATCTTTATAAAATTATCATAACTGATGGATTTATGGTTCTGAAACAGTAACCACATTTTAATAATGAAGCCATTCGTACATACCTTGGCTTGAGGGTATGATATTTGTGACAATGTAATATTTGCTCTGAAAGTAGCAATCCCCAAACTAATATATTTGTATCTCTATGTGAGTTGCGCAGATGTCTCCCCAGCTAGTGGCATGCTGTGTCGTCTTGACAATCCGAGTTCTTCCACACATGCTTTCTTCCTCTTTGCAGGAAAAGAAATAGATGTTTAAAATATAAAAGGAATTAATTATCAAGATGATCTTGAGAGACTTAAAAAATAATTTAAGAAGGAATTTCAATTTGAAAAGCTCCCTGTTCCTGGTGCTTCCCTGCGAAGACCGGTTTTCTAAGACTCATTGCTTCATTTACATTTAAATGAAAATACAGACATATATGTTTGACAAAGACCACACACTTATGCTCCTTAAAACCATTCTTTCATAAAAGGAACAGAAAATATCCCTCTATGCCAATACACCAAGATACCAATTTATTCCTTGTGAAAAAATAACACATTGTGCATCAGTCTGGGATATCCATTTATTATTGATTGATTGATTTAATTTATTCGTTCTTTTACTGGATTGATATATATGTTGAAAATCAGCCCTCTGAAGAAAGAAATGGCTGAGGATCGTGTTCTTTTAGTTACTGAAAGTGAAAACCTTGAGGTTTCTTTGGACTACACTCTGTTCCCCCCACTGCCCATTTTGTGTTTTCATGAAACTGAGAGCCAGGTGGTCAGGTGACTTAGCTTAAATTGTGCACCAAGGGGCTGTACTGGGATTTGGAATTACCTCTCGACTCCTCACCAAGTGCTCATTTTTAACATTTCCTTGCATGCTCACCAAAGATGCTTATTAGGAGAACGTCAATAGCAGCTGAAAAAGATCTTTTTTAGAAAAGAATATTGCCTGTCCAATAGATTCCTGCTTGTTCTAAGCCAACCGACGTCCTAGCTTGTGGGAGCACTGACGGCGGGGTGTGAGCAATTGCTACCGATACCAGAACCAATTCTGAAAAAGTAGGGTGTGTAATCACTTCCTTAACACGTGTTCCTTGTTCTAATTACTCAGCACAGGCAATATCACAGTATCTGAATTATCTGCATTTTATATCCTGTGGGACTTGGAGACATCAATTCCCTGTGTAACATTACACAGCAGGTAAGGTCCAGTGCAGAGCTTTGAACTCAGGTCATTCTGAAATCAGAGTCCACCCTGATCTGTGTGATACAATAGCTCTCACGACCTATAGAACAGACCCTGTCTTCACAGACCCGCTAACTGTGTGTCCCTGTGCACATGTCCGTCCTGCTTCTGAAATCCATATTGAAAAGATGCAACAAGCCAAGTTCAAGGGCCACGTATGGTTACAGAAATGCTTCTTTCCACGTAGAGCCTCTGGGGTCTTCATGTTCAAGTACCATAGCAGCACTTCCAGGCACCACACAAGATCGTATTGAAATGACTGGTGTGGTCGAAAGCACTTTGGGAAACTCCCAAAGCTAAATGGCTCTCCTAAGTCAAAGCCAGACTTCTCTCCTGGGGATGGCCAGGGAGGCTTCGCTATAATCGAACAGCTACTCATTTTCAGCCCTTTGTGGCCAAGTTCACCAAAATCGCCTATTTTTCTAAGATGTGTAAATATTTCTGTTATTGTGATTTTCTCAGTTTTATTTATTTATTAAAAGAGATACAATTATGTACAAAACGGGTGAGGCGGACACTCGGATGGGATAAAGCCCTCGTGTGTCAAGTGTCTGGAACTGAGATAGATGGCAGATGCAGCCTGCTCCCGGCCCCGTGTGCTGGGGGCGGCCAGGACAGCCGTGGATGCTGAGGACGGAATTGGAATTCCAGCTCAGCTGCTCAGCAGCTGTGATGCCCAGTCTCCTCATGCTGAAACTAGAGACTCCGCAAGACTTAGTTTCAAAGGAACAGAGGTCAGACGTCACAGCCAGTGCTTATTTAGGGATAGAAGCCTAGTAGGCACCCAGAGGTAAACTTTTCTGCATAGGAGTGGGATCTAAGATGAGTTCTGGACAAGGTCATGACAAGTTGAGGAAAAACACCTGGAGAAGATAGAGTTTTTGCAAGCAGGCTTGTTGCCACCGGCTCTTATTTCCTTGTGGGCTGCCTGAACGGCACCGTTAAGTGTTTGAGGCTCACTAACTGATGGCCACGTCTTCTGCCCTGTTGCCCCTGAGGCTGTAGACTCCGCAAGGACAGAGAGTAAATCTGCTTGGTCTCTTGTCGCGCCGCAGACTTAGTTCATTGGTTGGCACCTGGCAGGTGTGTCCTAGAAGAAATGGTTACAGTTCTTTCTGAACCTGGTACTATTTTCCATATTCGGATTTCTGTAATAGACTCAGGCAGTGTTTTCAGGCTCACTTCCCTGTGCCATCTTGACTCCTGTGCTGGCAGTTGTACCATGCGGTTACCGTGTCTTTGCTTTTCACTCACTTCTGTCTCACAGTTAATTTCTACCAGCACTTGATTCTTTTTTCCTATTCTGCCATCGCATAACCTACCCTCACGTCCTCACAGAAGTCACTCAAGTGTCTGTTTTCTTGCAGTTTAAAATAGAAGTTACCCAAAGGTGCTGCCTGCTACGTGAGGAAACGTGTACAAAGTATCCGGCACAGCATTCAAGAGCTATCTTCTCATCATCCCACCACCGGCCTTCCGACTGATAGTGGGTTCAGTAAGCTTCTGATGGGATAGGAGCTACAGATATTCTTACCTCGGCCTGGAGAGATGTGGTCACGAGAAATAGACATTCGGGTCATGCTTAGTTGTGTATTTTTTCCTGTTATTTACAAAAGTGGTTTCCAGAAATGAAGAGTTCTTGTGAACAGTCTGGGCCAATATGGCTCATGTGGTCGGGCATCATCCTGTGCAACAAAGGGTCGCCGGTTCGATTCCTGGTCAGGGCAGACGCCCAGGTTTCAGGCTCGATCCCCGGTGTGGGGCGTGCAAGAGGCAGCTGATGGATGGTGCGCTCTCACATCGATGTTTCACTGCCTTCCTCTCTCTCTAAAAATCAATAAACTATTCTTTAGAGGGGAAGAGGAGTTCCTGCGAGCAAAGTGGAAAGGTGTGTACATGCTGCTGTCTACCTGTGCTCCGTTTACAACTGAACCAACATTTCATTTACACTTAATAACAGAAAAAAATGTTGCAGGCAATGCTGAAATTTATTTCACCGAGAAAGTTTTAAAAAAGATATTCAGATAGTGGCAGGCATGAGCAAGAGTTTATGTTCCCAGTGGCCACGATGCTACGTGATTCATAAGGTCAGACTTGACCATTACACATTTTGCATAGGTCACCTTTTTAGCCTGGGAGATCATTCTTTCTGAGACCTGCCGCTCTTCTGCCCCAGCTCTCTGTGGCCTGTCACACTCCTTAGCTGCAACATTGCAATTCAGCAATGTAAGAGATTCTAAATTTGACCTAAGCTTTGGCAAAATTAAATGTGCCCTAGCTAACTCTAAATTAAAGTCGGTTTTCCATTGCTGCATTCAGCTATTTGCCATTTTATAGTGAAATGAATGACTAAACTCATTTAGAGATCATAAAATGGGCTAACCGCACCTGCCTACTTATCCAAATATAATAATAGATTGCTTTAAGAATACATAACAAAAAATAAGTGATAGAAAGAGAAATGTCGGAATCAAATTATGTGTGCTATGCATACTTCCATTCAATCCAGAGTTGAACGGCTGAATGTGCTTTCTATAAAGCAGGATTTAGTCGAGCAATACCAGCTTTTACTCTTGAAAGATCAGGCTAACCATATTGTTGAAAAAAGGTCTGGCTCGGAAGCTGAAAAGGGAAGAGAGAGATTAAGAAAAATAGGGAGACGAGAGCCTAGTGGAAAGAAAAGGCAAGAGTGAGTGTTCACAGGCAAAGGTTCATCAATTCATTCCTCGTGTTGCCCTCAGAGTGACCTTCCGTAGTACCTGGTGTCATCTTTTAAGGCGCCTGCTTGGTAATCTTCATTATTTCCCTATAACCTAGAGGGAAAAGCCAGACTGGTAACACGTTCAAGACCCTCCCCAGTCTGCCTCGCCTCCCCTTGCATGTTTGGTATTCATTCTTTCCCTTGGAAATCCAGTCCTCATCCAGGCAGCCTTGAAGCTTGTGTGGTAAGCCATTGATTGATGGGCGTCTGCTCAGCTTCCTCCTCTCACCCTAGTGTCTGTCTTAGCTAGCCCCTCATGAACCATTTGAATCCCACACTTCCTCCAAGTCTCTGAATGGGTCTTCCTCAGTCTGAGACCTGTCTTATCCTGCACACACCACCCCCACTGAAAGATCGGAACACCACCATCTTCCAGGGTTTGGGGAATCGTGGTGCTTAAAAGTCACAGATCACTTCTTCAAAATACACCTTCTCAAGTTTCTTCTTTTAGGAGATATGAGGATTTCATGGGAAGTTTACTGAAAAGGCAATGTGTGTGTGTGTATGTGTGTGTGCGCGTGTGCGTGTGTGCGTGTGTGTCTAACCACCATCCAAGAAACGGAATGAAAGCTGCCTTCCTCAGCAATACCTGAACTGCTGGAGGCCACTCTTTTTGATTCTTGGAAACCACAGCCAGAGCCCACACGTTCCAAGTTGACTCACGGAACAGGTTTCAGATGTGACCTTTCTGGAATGATGCCTCTTCTGACAGTAGCACATGTTTTTCTTTCCAGGCCAATATGTTCCATTCAGTCCTGGGAGTGGGCATGAAGGGGGGATGCATGTTCTGGGCACCCTTGATGATTAAAGGTGACATTTGTGTGAACTTGGAGAAGAAACGACAACACGCCGGATGAATGGGGCAGAGAGCACCGTGAATGAAATCGGCAAAAAGGTGCAGCCCCTTTTCAAACCATGTGCCCCCTGAGTTATATTAATAATTTAGTGTGTCGTCTGGTATTCAGTCAATTTTATAGAAATTATAGAGAGATTCATTCCTAATTAAGAATAATCTGATGGTTGGGCTTGACCCAGTTAAATTCTTATCTTGATGACATCAATCTTTTATAATGCTTTCAGAAGCCTTGGCAAAGGCCTCGGTTTTATAAGTAAAAATTAATTAATTGGGACATTAAATTTGAAAGATGCTTTTATCTTTTCCCTGGTTCATGCCTTTGCAACAGAATATAATAATTAACAGTTTTATTCAAATATATAAAATAACTCCTTGACTATTTCTAACCACTCTCAGTACTCCAAGAATCAAACGATACTATATCAAGATATCAACGCACAAAGCAGAGTTGAGTTTTTGCAAACATTTTATCAAGAGAGTTCTCCGTGATAACCACTCCCACTGGGATTACACGAGGGGGACTGATGTGAAGTGAACTTGGGACCAAATTGTGCTGCCAAAACAAATTGCAATATAATTATTGTTATTATTATTTTCTAAGTTGTGTCTGGTCAGGATTTTTAAGGCTTTTTCTCTGGAAAAATCTATCTAGGTCAATTCACCGAATTTGACTACCAGAGAATAACCCCTAACCTGCATCTTGACGTTATGACTTGAATGCACTGTCTTGAGACTGGTTTTGGATTTGCTGCTCCATATGGGTTCCATTTGTTTATCTGCCTGTTCATTCACTCATCACTGCTTCCTGCGAGGCATTCGTGGAGGGTAATAATTAAGAAGACCACACCAACTCGAGGAGGCTGGAAGGAGTCCTAGTGACCTGCGTGACAGCCAGTCGAAGGGAGGCCTCGGGGGGTGCCCACTGCTCTGACCTGTCTGAAAGTTTTATTAAAAATGTGGGGGAAGCTGGAGAAAATTGCACTGATGATTTCAGACGAACTGATTCACTCAGATAACATGAATGGAGTGGAGGGGGAAGCCAGCTTGCACCTCTGAGAAGGGACAGTGGCAGAATATACATACATTTTCAGAATTCTACTCTTCCTCACCCCAGGAAGGGGAGAGATGAGTTTAGGGCAGTGAAATAACTTGTTCTAGATGACACAAGAGCACGTGTTCAAGCTGACCGCTTTCTGAGGTAGGTCTGTGGGCACCAATCCTTTGCCACACCTCTTGACAGGTGTGGTCTGTGTCCCCACTCCTTTGGTCTGGCCGAGCTTAATCATAGGTCGATCGATGGAATAGGGTGGAAGTGATTTTGTGCAACTTCCCAGACTTGGCTAGGAAGGGCCTTGCAGCTTCTGTCTGGTTCCTGTGGGACGCTGGCTCTGGGAACCCAGCCACCATATAGTGACAAAGCCACAGAAACCCGTGGAGAGACGTGCTGAGAGAAACCAGAGCTCCTGGCCCTGACCCAGTCCCAGCCAGGCTCTCGGCTCGCAGCACCAACTTGCCAGCCATGTGAGCCAGCTGTCCTGAAAGCGGACTCTCCAATCCCCAGTGGGATGTGGCCCACTGAGGGCGCATGGACTTGTGTCCTTCCCACATGGCCGATGCGGGAGCAAAATAAATGATTATTATTGTTTAAGCTACTCAGTGTTGGTGTGGTTTGTTATGCAGGATGTCAACACGGCTACTTTCTGTGTGTCATATTACCTCCTGAAGAGGAACTGTCTTAAAGACAGGGTGGCCACGGTTTTGAAGGATGCACAACATGAAGGAAGGAAGGAAGGAAGGGAGGGAGGGAGGGAAGGAAAGAACAAATGGATAAGAGTACATATAAAGTCCTGAGTGTTAAGAATCAGTTGCTGGAGATTGAGCTCTAGGCAAACAGGGTTTGGGCACTGAACTTGGATCTGGCAGCTGAGTCCACAGCTGTGATGGGTTAACTTGAGTAGCTGAAGAACAAGCTCGGCAGAAAGGACACGTGGGTCTTCAAATGCAGGGAGTGCAAACCCCACCCCACAAGTGCTAAGTGTGGGAGCCATGGGTGGGAAAACCATGGAGCAAGTCGACCTGTGTCCTGGGAAGGTCTGCCAAATGGTGAATGGTCTGCACATTTTGTCCTCTGCGGAGGAGATGATGGTACTACTAACATCCAGCCAGCCGGACCAGTGAAGTACAGACCAAAGGTTCAGAACAAAGACCAAGAAGCAGGACAAAGAAGCAGTGACTGGGCAAGGGAAGAACATCTGCTTTGAAGCCAGAGGGTCGGGGTCACCATAGCTGTGTGGTTTCTGGAGAGTCCTACCCTCACAGACTCCTCAGCTGCACAGGAGAGGGCAGTCTCTCCCTCCCTCGTAGGCTTGTGGGCACCATCTGAGGGCACTGAAGATAGTGTTATAACAGCACAGTGCATGGCAGGCCCTCAATACTTATTTTCTGTTAAACTCAAGAGTTTGGATTTTGACTTCATTTTAAAAGGAGATAGATGTACATGATTGGAATGCCTTGCCTTGGAAAACAGCAAGCCCCCTTCTTCCAAAGGCTGGATGATTAAAGGAGGGGTATTGGGGAGCATTCTGCCATGTGTGGGAGACTAGGCGCAGTGACCTCTGTGTTCCCTTTGATCCCTAAGGGATCGCCGGATGGCTCCCTTCGGCAGCCCAGAGCTGCTTTCCTGAACTGCCTGTGTTACCGAGGCGCCCAGAGTGGCCCAGCACCAGCGAGCATGAGCACTGCCTTAACAGAAGGAAAATCCTCCTGAGTTCAGGCCAGCAGACCATTCATATTCAGACTTTGAAGTTTTGCATTCAACTGCCCTCTCCCCCTTCCACCACTAATACAGAGCACCTTGGTTGAGATTTAAAATATTTTCAAAATTCATGTATGCAGGAAATGTGGTCTATCAGACAAACGCCCGTACATGAAAGGCACTATGAACATTTAATATTCTACACCAAATGCTGGAACCAAAATTCAAGGGCATTTTGTTCTTTGTATCGAAGATGTTGTCGTACCTCTTCCTCCCTCTTCTACTTTTGTGTCAGGAGTCGCTGTTCCACAGAGAACAGGGACTCCTTGTAAGGGGATTTCGTTTAGATTTCAGCTTCATTCCTTACTAGCTCTGCAAACTTGAGCAAGTCACTTAACCTCTCTGAACCCAAGTCTCCATATATACAGTGGAAATAATAATAGTTACATCCTGGGGATATTGCAAGAATTAAATAAGATAAAATGTGTTCTGGTGCCTGGGGCTAGCAGGGGATTAACGCACATTTGCTTCTTTCCCGCTGGCTGATTTCTTTGGGCCGCTTCCATGAAGCCGAAAAGAAGGTATCATTTCCCTGTCTTTCTCTCCCTGAGATAGACATCTGAATGGTGCTTGTCAGAAGTGGCATTTAGGGGTTTGGATCTTTGTCGAGGCAGAAAAAGCAACTCCCTTCACTTCCGTTGTTTTTCTTTTATTTTTATCCAGGATGCTGTGGATTCTAGTTGCCCACCTCAAGGCATTTTCTCTCTGAACTCTTTCATATCAGAACCCCAAATTTTGGTGAGGCGTATTGCTTCCTTGGGCAAAAGAAAGGGGCTGTGTTTCCCAGCCTCCCTCTTAGCCAAGTGCTGCTGTCCGCTTGCATTCCGGCCAGAGGTGTATGCGGACACGACGCAGGCTGATTCATATTCAGAGAGGTCGTCTGGGCCGGGGATGCCCCAGCTCGCTCCCCTGCCTTCCCTCCTTCTTCTGATGTTAGCCCTTGCCAGCCACACTGCCGGTACCAGTCTTGGGCCATAAAGTGACCTTGAAGTTGTGACAGAGCAGAAAGCTAGGGCCCTGGGTCTCTGAATGTGAAGGAAGAAGCCACCATGACCTTTGGACTCTCCAGTCTCCATACTTCTTTCACTCAGGACAGAACAAGGCTCTGTCTGGGGTTAACCCACGGCTGCTGTTTTCCCCTCTTGCATGCAGCCAAATCTACTTCCAACCAAGAAACGTGGGAGGAGTCAGGGAGGAGGCTGGTGGAGTGCAGTTTCCGACCTGCTCTCCCTCTGAGGGCTCGGGCAGCTGTCCTCATCCAGGCTGTGGAGAACAGGCTCCTGGGGCGCCGCGGCAGGTGGGAGCAGCCTGGTGGCATGGGTTCTGGTTCCCAGAGCAGGACAAAAATGCCTGCTCTTAAGAGAGGAATTCTGGGGCTTTAACAGAGGTCTCCTCCTTCCTTTCTCCTTTTCTCTCCTCCGCAGTGATCAGTGAGCACCTGCCACGTGACAGGTACTGGCACAGGCTCTGAGGGCCATGAGCTCAAATCAGTCTGCAACCGGTGGAGGCAGACAACTCAGAGTCATCGAGGAGTGTCATGGCGTCAGAGATCCCTGCGGCTGTCATCAGTGTACAGGACTGGAGTGATTAATCAAGCTGGGGTTGAGGAAAGGGAGTCAGGGAGGCTTGGCCAGGCGGTGTCCGTACTGGTGGAAGGGTGACGGTGTCAGCCAGAGGAAGAGAGGGTCTGCACCCTGAGGTCTGCGGCCCTGACTGACATTTCCCACACCCCACAGCTGAGTGCCATGTCATTACTAATAACTGCTCTCCAGTCCCAGTGTTTACCTACATCTGCTGCGATTTAAATCTGGCTCCAACGCCACTCAAACTTTTAGCTACGCAATCAGTGTTGGAGACAGACAAGCGAACACTTTGGGAAACCTTCATGTGGTAATTACCGGTTTAATCTGGACAGCCTTGTGATGTGGGAAGCACTCTTCCATGTAACTGACATTAGCTGGAGAATCACCGCCCTCCATCCCCTGGGGGGTGGGGCAAATGCTTAGGGTATAGTAACCAGGCAGAGGCTCCAAGTGCCGTCCCAAGAGGGCAGCCCAGCTCCTAGCAGGCAGAGAGTTTGAACCTCATTGCCAAGAGGGCTGGGGCCAAGAGAGGCGCGAAAATGGGTTCAGTAGGCAACTAGGCAAGATTGCACCGGTTCTTTAAGACACAAGAGGTGTATGTTTTACTGCTTGCCTGTAGGGAATGAACAGACACAGAACAGGAGGCAAGAGCTGAGGCTGACATTTATTGAACACCTACTATATGCCCGACTACTCAGTTAATGGGTGACCACACAGATGACTTCGCAGACAACAGGAGAGAGGACAGAAATTCTCCCTCCATGCTACAGGAAACACATAAATGCAGACAGACTCGACATCACTGTCAAATGCTTCTGGGTGCTCCCCTGGAGGGCCGGACTCGGACTCCAGGTTTGACTTTGTTAGGAACTTGAGAGCTGTTTCTCCCTTTACCCCTAAATGATCCAGAGCCATTTCATCTCTCTTCCTCAGAAGAATCTTGACAACCCCTTTGGCGCCTGGGAGACGGCTGGGTACAGCATGAGAACACGGAATTTGAAATTATTAGACCAGAGATTAGATCTGGCCCTGCCACTTACTACCTGTGTAACCTCGGGCGAGGCATCCTTGTGAGTCTTACAAGAGAGGAACAAACAAGGAATCTGTATGTGGAAGCATTTTGCAAACTCTCAGGCACGCTATAACTTAAAAGACAAAAGGAAATGGTAAATGTTGGGTGGCACTATCAGGATATGGAATGTGAATGTCACAGAAGGACGTTAGCAATAAGTGGAATCACATTCCCCATTCACCGAGCACCTGCGGGTGGCCAGGCATTGTGCCAAAAGCCACACCTTCTTCAGGAGGTGTTGCCTGCATGGCCATTTCACAGTAAAGGAGCTGCCATTCAGGGACGGTGATTTGCTCAGTGACAGAGCCGGATTCAGATCCTAGTTGGACTGACCCCGGCCCAGGCACACTCCGCTGTACCACATCAGCATTTTCATCAAAATTCAAATGGAAACCCAGTGTCAGCTGGCACCAGTGACACGTTACGAAACAAATGATGCGAGATGGCATTGGTTCATTTCCTGACAGGCACACCACCCAGAGGGAGGGTAGCAGGGATTGCTCTAGATTCGTCTGTCTCCTGTCTCAGCGCCCCCTTTGTAGCGAGGTCACCTCTGCTCATTGGACACGGAAGGAAACTCACGAGAATACTGGACAAGGAAGGAGACTTTGGCTTGAATTGTGAACTTTTTTCTTCCCACTCTCTGTAAATTGCTGCACTGAAATTCTCAGGTTTTTACATGCATTCATTATGGGCAAAGACAAAACGAGAACGTGTAAAAGTTGATGGATTTTGAGTCAGGTCTGTAGACTGGTTATTTTATTGTACCAGTGTGGATTTCCTGGTTTTGATAGCACAGCATTGTTATAGAGATTCCCCTACTGGGAGGAACTGGGTGATGTGTACATGGGCTCTCTTAGTACTATTCGGAACCTAATTTGTGCTCTTTCATTTCATGTTCCTTTTTCTCTCTGAAGACTGACCCTCTCCCCCCTCTGTTCTTAGCTGAGGGTCCCAGCCCCCTTCTCCACTCTCATAACACCCTATACTTACCTTGAAGCAGTAAAAACACTGCTTTAACTTTTTTCGATTATTTTCTATGTCCAATTGTTAGACTCTGAACTCACAGAAGGCAGGAATATTTCTTTTATGTCGCTGCATCCCTGTTAACTGTGCAGAGTCTGGTGCATACATTTTGCTGAACGTATGGAAGTATGATGGGTAAGCTGTAACGACTATAGTTGGCTTGCTGGAAAGAAGCCTGTGGATAACTCACCAGGGAGTCACAGTTTAGGTCACGCTGTAGTTTGGGGACCTTCCAGGTGATGCCCAGGCTGTTCCCAGAGGCCCTCTTCTGCAGGTCATTTCAGTTACCTGGCCTGTCAGGTGCATAACCGGACGTACAAATGGTAGGAGCTGAAAGTAAGTGGAAAGCCCTTGCTACACACGTAGTTCCACCAGAGATTTGTGTAGCAATTTTCAAGGCGAAATAGAAGAGGGAAATGGATGAGATGAAATATAAAATCAGAGGGAAAAAAGTTTTCCTTTGTATCATATGGACTCTTGCATTTACTGTTATTGCTAAATGAATGTTCCCATTTTCCTGGAAGAGTCGCATGGCGCTGGGCCTGTCGCCGAGGTGTAGTTCAATCAGCATTAAGTGATGCTGTAGAGTTTGGGCTCCAGAATGGGATTTTAACAGGAACAATAAAACAGTGTGCTGGGCATTTTCTAACTTCGTGAAGTGACATATTGATCCTGGAGTTGAAAATGTGGCTCCTGGTCCATCTTTGTACAATTATCCAGAATCCCTAGTGATCAAAATCAGCCCCAGACCAGTTGATGAATGTCAGGTACATTGTATGTTGCATTTTTACTTTTTTCCAGCAATTCTCAGACACATTTGACTCTTTTTTTTTTCTTTCACATTTTAATTTCTCTGAAATCAGAATGCTTTGGATCTTGATGTACTTATCATTGCCTGTCCATTTGTATTAAAATTTTCTGAACAAAGATCAATAGCTTAGGAGAGAAAAATCACCATTACAATAATAACTTTTACTCTAAATATGAAGACATTTTATTAATGCCTTAACCAATTTATTCTACTTTCTAAAAGAAATATACAAGAGTTCTCTGTGACATAATCCATGTCTAAATAAGTCTAAAGGAACTCTTTCAGTGAGTTTAGAAAAACACAGAATGATAAGAAATCACTGGGTCCTAGTTTAATTGGCAGAAATTTTTCTTTTTGAGTTGTGCATATAATAATGGTACACCTTAAAATTGATAGTTGCGGGATACAATGGAATAAAATGTGCTTTGGACACGACTGTTAGAATTCAGGTTGATAAAATATAAGGGAGACATCTGTGAACTTTCAATAATAAAAAAAACAAAAAAACATATTCCCAAATCAACTATGCAAAACCAATTAGAGGAGTGGCCTAAACCCTTTTCTGCAAGCAATTACTGTCAATATCCAATATTTAGAAAGAGACATTTTTTAAAGTTTTAGTTCCTTGATTATAGAAATTCAAATGGTACCTGGAAAAAGTGGAGATCACCGATGTTTTATTGAAGACCCCATTAAAAAGTTAATAACTTAGTGAATGCATCTCTCCCGTCCCCGACCACATGGAGTACCTCCACAGGGCTTCCTTTTTACACATGAATCAACGGCCTCAAGGTTGCTTCTGATGCTTAAATCACCTACAAGGTTGTTTTCCATCTAAAACAGTGCTTACACAACCAGAAATATAGAAGAAAGATATGAGAACATAAATATCGGCTGGATCACAAATCCTCAAATGACCACAGTCCACTTCAGCACCCACTGTCTTCTTGCTGTTGCTGCCTTGCCTAGGATATCTCACGCGCATGAATGCACATAAACCCTATCTCCCAACCTCACAGGTGAGAAAATCAAAGCTGAAAGGTTATAGTGCTCTCTCCAAGGTCACATAGTTACTGGGGGAGGTGGAAACCCAACCAAGTTCTGTGAGGTCCACAAATTGCTCTCTTTCTAACATGGGACACTACCCCAAAGTACATGCATGGAGGAAATGGTGCCCTGCTCTTCTGAAACTGACACCGTCAGATCAAGAACAAATATAAAGACATAGTTAAATGTATTTGCCCAAATACTTCAGCAGCAATCTGGACAACAGAGGCCTAATGCTGCCACACTTGTTTGTGGCTGGAGGGTCCCCTCCCTCAATCTCCCACTGCTTCCTTGGTTAACTCCTACTCATGAATTGAGCTTCTGCATAGGCATCAGTTTTTCCAGAAAGACTTTAAGACCTAGTGAGTGATTTCCTCATCTCTGCTTCCCTAGACCCCCCATGTTTCTCTCTATCATGTCTTTATGTCATTGCATCGTCAATGATCAAATGGGCCATTAGACAGTGAGCTCCCCAGGACAGGGAACCGCCTTTTCATCTTTAAATCCCCTAAGGCTAGCACTAATGTATGACTATGGAATGAATACTTGCCTTATGTGGACTGCTAAATATCACTTCCTACAGGAAGTCTTACCTGATTACCTAGGCCTAGATGGGATCCCGTTATTTCTTCTTGTTGTGTCCTATAGTTCTCCACTGCAGCACCTATCACAGTTGAAATTCAATAATTATGTGTGTAATAATTAGTTTGGTAACTGTCTCCCCCATTGGACAATTCCCTACAGGCAGGGACTACCTATGTCTTTCTCACTGCTCTTTGCTCAGCACGTGACATAGTGCCATTAAACTCAAAATATTTGTTGGACCAAAGAAAAGGAATAAGTGAATGAATAAATAAATAATGATTCCTCTGTTTCTGCTTTTGGGGTTAAATGTGTACCATGCATACAAGATAACTCGTGTTCATCATTCTATTCTCCCCGACCTGCTAACTGTTCTCTAGCCTGCAGCTGCTTTCTTAAAGAATCTCTGAATCTCTCCTCTTTAAAACATGCAAGCTTGCTGTTGGGAACACCCACAGATGCACTCTGCAAGCACACACAACTCACGCTGAGTAATCATATTGATTCGGAATTAAGGGCCATTCAGATACCCCATTGAAGATACCATCTGGGATGTTATTACTCTTTAAAGGTAGATCATATTCTGAGAAAATCTGTCAAAATGTAGAAGTCACTCATCAAAATGGCCATTGCAGAACCTAGCTGCAGTTCACAGGGAAGCAGAGTGTAGTGATGTGGGTTTCATTCCCCCTATGGCACATGTAGGGAGAGGAAAGTTGTTTCTTTTTCTGTTTTCAAGAGTCAAGAGAAATGGAAAGGTTAGGCACATGCACAGGATGGTCTTGGGCTCCTTTGCTCATGTGGAGACATCTCACTGAAAACAAACACTCCTCAAGATTGTCTCTGGTCCTGAGGGTGACATGCTTAGGCAGAATTAATTTTCGTCTATTACCTGGCCACTCATTGTAGACTTTGCCTATATCCTGGTGTAAATACTCCCACCATGTCCTGTTTCAAGCTGCCAAAATGTCTGAATATGTAGCAATTGAACCTTGCAAGCCAATACAAGACAGGTTCAGCAAACACAAGAGGAACATGTTCATATACTACCTGCCCTCTTTCTGGGTTGAGGCCAGGTCTTGACTGTGCCTGGAGAAACCCAAAATACAAGCTTCTTCATAGGTGCCTGCCTTCTCCCCATTCATGTGGAATACCTGGGGTATTCAAATGCCCCCTGCTTCTGCATCATCCCTTTCATCTCCACAGCAGACCCTCCCTCCGTGGGTAGTATACCATTGTCATACTAGAGAAATCCAGTATTATTTGGCAGGTACTTCTGAATCGAAAATAACATTTGAAAAGGATTATCCCAGGCAAAGTCATCAACTGCTGTGTACTCATTGAACTTAAAACAATGCAAGATTGATTACCTTTGTAGTCTATGCAAATTACAAATGGCATGAGCATTAAATCCTCAGTATTTGACTTTGCCTCCAAGGGCTTCCCAATTATTGTTTTTAAATCTAGAAGGGGAATTTTTTGTTCTTTAAAAAAAATATGTAGAATCAAGTTACGGATGTATGAACACCCTCCTTCAGAAAACAAAAATGAAGAAAAAGTTATTTTTGAAGTATAACTAATAATCCTAAATGCTTATTTAAAAAAAGACAAAGCGCTTTATGAAACCACCTCAGCTCTCTGAAAGGTCTGATTTCCTCATGGCACCTATAATGAAGTGGCATGCCTGTGGTGGGTTTCCCCTCTCTAACAGAAGGTTTTGCCTTTCCCTAGTGCTGACTGACTGCAGCCCTCTTTCACAGCTTGGCCTGGTGGGTTTACCACCTTTGCACCCACTTTAGAGAATATCATGAATGTGTCATTAACTTACCTAATAGCCCTTCATATACACTGAGACTCCTTAAGGATGTTCATCTCTATGGCCTTGGACATGGATAGAGGTATGAAAAGTGATACTTTCTTAACATGGGCGGGGGTGAGGGGGAAGCTAATAGTTGTATAACATTTACTAAATACCCAAGCCATACCCCAACCCACACCCCACCATAACCACCATTCTGAGCACTACAGAAATTATCACAATGTATTATCATGGCATTTTAGAAAGACATATATTATCTCCATCATTTTAAAAAATGCAAAAACAAATGCCAAACTGCTATGAAAACTTTCTCGAAGTGGTACACCTGAAAATGAATAAGGTAGGATTTGAAACCAGGTCCTTTTAGCTGCAAAAAGCTTTGCTTTCTCTTCTGCCTCACTGCCTGATGAGTTCATGCCGGGAGAGCTGTCTGGACACTTATCTCATTCTCCCCATCTATTTCAAGTCGAGAGCAAAGGCACCTTCTGTCTCCACCTTGGCTAAAACTTGAACTTGAGATGATGTCATGGGATAGTCGAATTAAATCAGTACAGATCTATTAAAGTCTGACTTCATTAGGAATGCCTTCCTAGGTGTCGCGTAACTGCGGAGTCCTCCCAGTGGGAAAGCTGACTCCTTGGCACGGAGAGAAGATGGCGAGAGTGATGAGACAGAACCTGATTACAGCCAGACCTGAGCTCCTCCCCTCATCCCTTGAGCCCTGCTTGCTCTGCTCACATCCTGTTCTCCCCCCTCCTCCTTTGTCCCACTCAGTTTCCAAGTCATCATCATCTGGGGCCCACCTATGCCTTAGCTCTAGATTCATCCGTACCCCAACCCACACCCCACCACAGCCACTGCCATTGCCCTGCACTGGGCTCATTACCTGTTGCCTGGACTATATAAATGACTAAGTGGATTTTCCTCTTTGTGTCATTCTACACATACTCCCTGATAAATCTTGTATTTATAGATTCAACTTTTATGACATCCTCATTTCCAAATAATTTATAGACAAAAAATTTTAAGAAAGCAATATTTTCTCCAAACAAAACCTTACTTAGAAGCCTAGAAAATAAAACAGATGAGAGCAGATTATTTCTAGTTTAGACTTTAGAAGTGGGGGCCTTTGCCCCTTGGATTCATTTCCTCATGCCCCAGAGCACCCCCTAGGCACCGCCTTGGAACTCTAGGGCAACGCAGAGCAGGTTGAAATCCTTGGCCCCAGAATCTCAGCTCTTAGCCCACTATCCAAGGCCCTTCAACCCTTTTGTGTGGCAGGCTGGGGAGCCAGCCCACAGGGTTGCTTCAGAGTTAATACATTCAAGGTACCCAGAACAATCGCAGCACACGCGGAGTGCTCAGTGAGTGTAGTTCGATTACTTACTGTTTCCAGCCTTCACCCATTCAGGAACCCCAAGCTGCAGTTTATTTGCGCTTCTGTGCCCTGTGTTTTCAATCCTCACTTGGCTATTCCTGTTCATGCTCTCAAGATATTTTCTCAGCCTCATCTCTCTTTCCCACCTCATTTCTACATGTGCAACCAGCTCCCTCTTCCGAGGCCGACTGCCTCTTGGATTATCATCCCTCCTACTTCTGAACACTTGTAGGACTACCTGGGCCCCTCCTAGAACCTGCATCAGTAATTGGGCTGCTTTATTTCATTACTCCCACCGCACACGGAACCTGAGCCATTTGGCCCTGCCACTGTTCCTACCTGCCCAGGAGCTTCTGTGCAGGTGCTGAACAAACAAATACAACCTGCGTCATCCCTTGGAATGGTGATGCAATGCCACAGCTTTGGCATTGACCTACTGCTGAGCTAACCAAGGGTACCTATGACTGTGAGACACCCCAAAATGTGCTTTGAAAGCTAAATGGCATGAAAGTTGGACAACCCTACTTGCTGAAATATTTCCAATTGAATCATACTCCCTGCTTGTATGTCAACCTCGTTTTGTTTCAGGTTTTTTTTCATTCCTGTTGTTGACATGGAGTTTTCCTTGAGCAGGTGCCGACCTTCATGCTACTGTTGTCCCAGCCGGTGGCTCAAGGAAAGCTGCCTATAGCTTTGAGCCTGCTTCCCTGACTCCGCCCTCCCCAGCCCTGCCCGGGTTCAGGCACTCGCCTATCTCACCTGGTCCTTGGGTCAGCCTTCTAATCGCCCCCTCGCCTCTTCTAGACCTTCCTTCCAGCCCCATGAGAGGGACTTATTAAAACAGGCATGTGACCTCATTCTTCATTTTATTCCTTCTTAAAAGCCATAAATAGCCACATTTCCCAAAATGGGACCCGCAGGGTATCATCAGAAGCATTGGGGGTGCTTTCTAAAATGCAGACTCCCGAACTCTGTCCTGGACCTAATGAGCCCCAGTAGGGTGCATTTTTCAGTAGCTTCAAGGGCGAGTCCTGTGCACACGGGACTAAATGAAGGACATAAATGAAGGACAGCCGCCCGTGGCAGCCTCCCTGGAAGCAGCATGGTCCTCACAGCCTCCCCCTGCCGTTGCCTGGGGACCCTCCTCACTTCCCTGCGTGCAGACCCTTGGCCTCAGAAATACTGTTGCCCCCCCTCGATGTCTAGGAAACGTCACTACTTCTAGAAAACCTGAGCTTCTTGGGCACGTACAGTTTCTCCCACCCTTTCCCCACCTCCTAAGGCAGTGGTGTGTGGACATTGATTCATGCCTTTTGCCTGTTGTCACCTGCCTTCAAACTCGGACCCATGCACAGAGTTGGACTCAGTTTAACACTGTTTATGGCCCACAGATACACACGGTATGCTTCCTCTGCCCGGGTTCCCTACCGAGTGACCGCGGGCACGTCTGCGCGCCTCCTGGGGCCTCAGTTTCCTCGTCTAAAATGACCACATCGCTGTCTAACTCCGACTTGGCATTAAACGTGACAGTGTACGTGAAGGACTTAGAAGAGTACTCAGTAAATATCAGGGCCACGTTTGTCCTTATTATTGTTTTATCACCTGTTATCTGAAGGGTGAACGGCACGTCTGCCACCGCGGGACAAGCGGCCACGTGGACCTGGTCTTGGAACGCTATTGGGATGTGCTGTGTATCCCTGGTCCCCCGCCGCCCCCCCCCAAACGTAGTATTAGCTTTGTTTTTGTTTTGTTTTTCCAATTTTTATTAATTTATTTTTGTTACAGATGTTTCTCCTCTTTCCGCCCTAGTAGTATGAGCTTTGTTTTTCTTCTCTTAACCTTATATAAAATGAATGTCCAGACTTTGCTGGCTTATAAACCAGAACTAAATACTATCATGGGGTTCCTGTGATTTCTGATGGTTTTCCCACTGTGCAGGCAGGACAGGCACGGCGCAAGCACAGGGCCAGTGGGTCTAAACCAGAAGTAGGTTGTTCTTTAGGGCCCACCACACCCCAGAAACCAGGCTCAAATGTGCCAGATTTTACTGGACACGTGGGTAACAGGAGGGAAGGAAAAACACTGATAATCACTTGCATTTATTGAGTGTCCTTCCAAGTGCTTTATTCCATCAAGAAACATTGATTAATCAACCACTGTGGGCCAGGCACTGTACTGTGACTAACACAGAACATTTCTACACCAGTGATTAGTCAGAAAGCCCTGCACCTGCGCAGTGTTCATTCCCATGGGGAGAGAGGGAAAAAAACAACTATACGCATAACAAATTATGGGTTATAAGATGATATATGCTGTAGAGAAAAAATAAGAACTAGAACACAGTATGGGGGTCTCAACGTGTTACCTCAATAGCCCATTGTCGTATAGGCAGATGCTATTATGAGCCCTATTTTACACACGAAGAAAACTGAAGCACGGAGAAGTAAAATAACTTGCCCAACTAGCAAAGGATTCAGTCAGAATTCAAATTCAGGCCATCTGACTTCGGAGTCTACCTCTTAACTACAGTGCGTGCTGATAACCAGTGGCCCTGGCCGGGGCAGGAGTACCACCTTGCCTCTCTGGGGCTGCCATCGGGGGCTGGAACATGGGACAGTCTCCTTCCACAAGCCCTGTGTCTGCTCTTCAAGGATCCAGGCCCCAAAGGCAGTGAGGACCAGAGAGGTGAAAACGTTTTCCTTCTCTTCAGCTTAATGCTTTTCCTCACGGAGCTTAGAGTCACCTTCTGGATTCTCGTGGCTCCTGTCACGCAGCCTCCTTCCAGGGAGACTGACGATGGCAATGTCCACTTCTCTCAGGGGGGCCCCCTCCCTCCCTGCAATGAAAACACATCAGAAAAGAACTGTGCAACTGCAGTACTTTATTTGATATTAAATGGCATTACATTTTCATCTCAGAAAATTAAATCTATGTTGAGTCACGCATGCCCAGCACACCTGGGCTTCACTGCCTTTATTCCAGGAGCAGGAGGTGACGGGTTCCAGCGTGCTGCTGCTGCATCTACATCTCTAGCAAAGACTGCAAGACACACCCATCACGCTAACGTAAATTGATATATGCATAATGAACACATAATTTCTTCCCCCACAGCTACAGAATGGTCAGCTACACAGTTTCGGAGAACTTGCTCTCTGCCTACATCACCTGCATCCAGGTGGACCAAGGTTTCTACTTTCCCCAGGGTCTTTAGGTGGAACTTAGTTTAAGGTTCTGGTATTTAAGAGACCTTTGAAGTAATTTCCATGGAAAAGGAGACTCTCTGATTCAATGATAAATGTAAATTTCAGTCTGAGAGACAGAATACAATTTAAGGGATTGAAATGGCAATTTTCATGTTTCAAAAATCTTAGAGACACTGTCACATCCAGGGATCTCTGTGATAACTTTGCCACCGGGACACCACAGAATTCCTGAGACTGAGAGACTCTAAATGGCTGATCCCATTATCCATCCATGACAGAACAGAGTAAGATCTTCACCACTGAGGAGGCCCCTGCAGGGGACGCTGTGGAGTGGTCCGTTGCCATGCATCTCTCTTCGTTCACACCCTTCTTGCACCCACTTCTCTGTGTTTGCACCTGCGGTTCCCCTCAGAGAAGGCCATCTGCTCTTCTTCTGCTTCCTCGAAGTCTACTCATATTAACATGGTAGCTGGTTCTCACCTCCTCTACGAAGCCCGGTTCCACTGAGAGCGTTGCCCATCTCCGCATCTCCAAGGCCTTCAGACTGGGACTGAGTTTTAACGTACATGTACCTTCTCCCTACTAGTGTCATATACACCTGATAGAAGGAGTCATTCACTCCACCTGTGTTTATTGAGCATCTACATTATACCAGAAACTGTTTTAGATGCTACAGATCTGTAGAGACAGAGCTGAGCCACTTGGACAGAGAACTATTCTCGTAGAACCTACAGTAGAGAAATAAAGCAGCTATACATTGCCCATCTGCTTCACACATATGTGGTTATATGGTTGATTGACTGACTGACTGACTGACTGATTGATTGATTGATTGATTGATTGATGGTGCTCCTTACTCAAACACTGTGACTCTGAGATCCAATGCTATGCCAAGCAATGTGCTAGGTCCTACTATTTCTGGGTGAATAAAAAATAAACAGTGCCCATGCTCATGAAGCTTCGAACTAAGTTACTCATGTAAAAATCAGAGTCAAATCATTCATTAAAAATTTTACATAGTTTGTAGAAAGACTTCTAGGCAAAGGCACCTTCTCACCAACAGTCACTTAGCTTCCACACCAACAGAACTGCTTTTACTTCAAAGATTTTATTTAGTCTACACACACCTGTGTGGTTGGTGTGACTCCAAGGCGAAGGCACTGACATTCAGAGAGGTCAGGTGACTTTAGCCAGTGAGTGAGTGACAGAGCTGGGAGTCCCATGTGGGTCCCCTGAGTCCAAACCCCAAAGACCATCCCCAAATATCTGGGAATGATTTCCTTACTTTTGAGGTTAGAACTGTGTACTGGCTTTTACTAAATCCAATAATATGCAGCTGCAGTTAGGATCCTCATGCAAACTGTTAAGCATTATGGAAAATTAAATGAGTAACGACATTAGTTATGTCAGCAAGCAGGCTTTTCAGTATGAGAGAAGGAACAGGACCACCCCAAACTGAGGAGGTCAAGAGCAACCTTAGGGCCTCGAATTGGATTTATGATGTATTTTATCCCATCTGAAAATTATATCTTTGGGAAGATCTAGAAGCATTTGAGGAGTGCCTAGTTTTTCTGTTCAAATATTTTTCTGAGTTTAATTTATGTCCAAAGATTTAAAAACTGTATATTGGATAGGGTAATCTGTCAGGGAATAGATGGAGACAGGATTCCTGCCAGTTATTAAATAACTTAGTTGCTGTTCACAAAATAATGTAGAGAGAAACTCTACAGCATAATGGAGTGTGCTTGCATTACATCTTCATTTCACAATTATATTAAGATGATCCTTCTAAGATTCTTATAGAGTCATGATAAGGTAACCCAAGTAGTTTGTCTTACAAACAAAAAAGATCTCCCTGTCTCTGGTATAAGATAATTACTATTCCAATAACAGATCCAAGAGTTCTCTAAGCTCTGCCCCAACCCCATGAATAGAACTGCAATACTAAATAATCTTGTATCATTGCTTCAGCAAAAAAAAAAAAAAAAAAAAATCTCATTGTTAGCTGTGGCTAGGCTTCGTCGCTTCGTTTTGCCTTGGATTTCTAACTCACTCCTGGGAAGAAGGATGCATCGTGTTTTGTTAGTGATATGTCTTGTTTATTCTCATAACTCTAGTTAATAAAAAATAAGACTTGGTCCAGATTCTCAGTGTCTTGTGGTTCTTTGCTGAGAGCTAATGGATTTGAGACCCCAGTACGTTGCAGCAGTGTGGGAAACCATCAATATGTTTTAAAGCCAGCAGGTATAGTAGGAAAGAATAATGAAAGGCTGCAGACTCAGCCTTGGGTGTTAGCCTCCTAATTTGTTGTGAGTAAACTTCAGAAAATTATTTGACTCCATGGATGCTTTGCTTCCTCAGCTACAGAGTGGGCTAATCCTTATAAGAGATTTGGAAGAACTGAAATAAGATCAAGTGTGCAAAATATTTTCCATATTGTAGTACTCAACAAATACTATTTATTCCTTTCTCTAGCTTCTGAGCTTATAGGACAGCTTTCTGCTAGATTTTTAAAGAGGAATCCATCACATCTTGTCTAGGTAGGTCCCTACATACTATATGTATATTTATATAAGTATATATATATATAAATTTGTACATTTCCGCTTTACACAGAATATCTAAATTTGTTTCAAATTTAATGCTCTTTAAAATCCACCTCTTTGCCTCCACTTATAACAATTCAACCTGCATAGTGTTCTTCCATAACGCACATGAGCAGAGCTTCGATGAATCATTGGTAGCCCTCCCTGTCACCTTCCCGGCAGGGCAAGGTCCTTCCACAGTTAATCCTCTGCTGGTTCCTTGACAGACAAAGGGAGACAGGCCTTCTCAAGCCGAGATGGCTGTGTCCAATCTCAAATCCGCATCAACTCTGTCTTAAAAAGCATGATTTCTCCCCACGCACTGCATTTCTGGATACCACAGGCATAAAATAAATATTTACTTTCATATTGTGTCTTCGTAGGGATGTCTTGAATATGGACTTGTTTTGGTGCTCTTAGGGAAAGAATTGAAAGAGTTTAGGAAATAAAATTCTTCCTCACTGTACATATTTTGGTGAAAAGCATTATGTTACATGAGAACATTTGTCTGACTTTCTAGTTCATGTCACTCTCCATTTATTTATCCTTTCTTCCTTTCGTCTTTATTTTTTCCCCTTTTATTCTCCGACGTAAACATTTTTTGGAGCTACTGTGATGTGCCAAGACCTTTGAAACACATGGGTAAATAGACTATTCATTTATAAAAGGTTAATTACCAAAAGTCAGTTTCCAGGTGTTTAAATGTTAATGATTTAAAAAGACATGAAAATAACATATAGATGTAAATCCCTGTTTTTGATAGTATCTAAGCAAAATTGTCACTGGTGGGGTGATAAAATTCTGCCTTATCTGTGCCCTGTGTCTTAGGAAAACCTTACAAGTGGCATAAAACTCAAACGATGTCTTAAATAACTTATGTGTCTCCATGTGATGTAATACTTTCTATGGGGCACTTATTTTCCAAGGTTTTAAGAAGACTACTTTGTAACATTTCGACTCCACATCAACATGAAATCCATAATATAATGGCTTAGAAATTGAAAACTATGTATAGATTTTTGTTTGAAAAGGTAGTCACAGACCAAATGACAAAAATAGAAAATATATTGCAATTGTAATCACACAGGCAGGATTAATATTCCTCATATAGAAACATTCTTCTAATAATAGAGAATAGCCCTGGTCGGTGTGGCTCACTTGGTTGGGCATCATCTCATGCACCAAAAGTTTGCTGGTTCGATTCCTGGTCAGGGCACATGCCCAGATTATGGGCTTGATCCCCGGTACAGGGCATGCCCAAGGCAGCCGATCGATGTTCCATTCTCACATCATTGTTTCTTTTTCTCTCTCACTCTCCTTTACTCTCTCTCAAAAAAAAAAAAAAAAAATTCAAGAAAAATATTTAAAAAATAAAATTAAAATAAAGAATAAAAATAACAATTCTCTGAGAAAGAATATAATCAGGCAGTTCACAAAAAAGAAATGCAAATCCTATAAATATATGAAAAGATGCTTAACCTTGATCATAACAAATGCAAATTAAAACTACAATGAGATATTATTTTTCAGGTTGGCAAAAATCCAAATGACAACATTCTCTATTTGCAACTCTATAGAGAAGTAGGCATTGTCTCATGAATTGTTGGAGGAAATGCAGAAATGTATGACTAGTATGGAGGAGACTGGCAATACTTCACAAAATTACTGAGGTATTTAACACTGACCCAGCAACACTACTTCTGAGTCTCTATCTCAAAGATATGCAGGCAAAAATGTAAAAAGAAATTTGCAAAAGACCATTTTTGTAGCACTGTTTATAATAGCAAAGGTTGGGGGTAACGGCCATAAAGAATGGACTGTGAATACTAACATATATCCAATAAAGCAGGTGTAATGCAAGTATACACCTGTATATATGCAAGGTATATACAGGTCATATACAAGTCAAGGTATATATTATCATCGATACAATATAATGCAAGGTCATTGTGGAGAAATGTGTGATATATAAAGTGTGCTTTACAGTGAAAAAACCAAGGTGACAAAAAAGTTCATTAGTATATAAGAAAGAAAGGATACACACATAATTTGATATACAGGGTGGGGCAAAAGTAGGTTTACAGTTGTGAGAGTTTATTCTTGTATTATTTATTATTATTGTATTATTTTTATACAAACAACTTACTTGGAGCCTACTTTTGCCCTAGCCCATATTTGTTCTATTTTCTCCCATCACCACGCCTCCCCTCGATGCCCCCTTCCACCTCCCCCGTCTCTCATCACCACACTGCTGTCTATGTCAATGCGTTCTCTCCTTTTTTGTTGTATTTTGCTCAATCCCTCTACCCACCCCCCTGTATATTTTTTAAAAAGCTACGGAACAGAGGAAATAGGGAGAGGAGACAGGGCTGAAATCTAAACTCGCTCTGGATTGGATAGGCCTTACTTTACAGGCCTGACTCTGGAAACATATCATCATCTTAATAAGTATAAAGCAAAATTAACTTTTAAAAAGGACTTTCTAAAAGTGATGTGAAAAATAAAGCAAATTAATCTAATGGTGTATTACGTTATTGGCATAAGCACAGACAGGAATCATTTTAAACGTTGTGATTTAACTGTGCATCTCTGATAAAAGATACAAAGTTAACTCCAAAAAAATCTTTAATTCTTTTTGACAATCCTATTTTGTGACAATGTTAGTATTATTGTTATCAGACTGTTTGCTGCATATGGTAGCAAAATTTCTCTATATATAGTGATTTTAGTTAGCAATGACTCTTGTCAACATAAGAGTAAAGAGATAAAGATACACTGTTGAAGGAATTAAGTAAACACTTTGTAGTCCTAAATTAAAAGTTATGGTGTATTTCACCTATAAATTAATATATAGCTTAGTTTCTAAGTACTGTTTTCCTTAAAAATAAAACAAGAAAGTTTCTCAGTGTAAGATGAAGTCTGAGTCATCTTATTGTACCAAAAAGCATGGGAACTCTCAAAGGTTACTAGGGTCATGGGCAAGCAAAGCCAGGAGTGAACTTGAGTCCACTAGTCATAGACAGTGAGCTAATAAGGATAATAACTGCAATGGAATGAAATACATCAAATACACTTAACTCCACCCATGAAGTCACAATTATATTTAAGAAAGTACACTTGGGTGTCTTTTGGCTGGTGTTAAGAAACCAATTGATTTACTTTGAGTACTGGTAAATAAAGAAAAGGAATGAAGCCTTTCCTGTATAAACTGCACCTCAAGGTAATGAAGTAGTTGATAAGGGACAATTTTACTTCGTAGAATATTCCAATTAATTAATGAAGATGGAATGAGGCAATATTAGCAATCTGTACCTCTCGTGAAATAATACATCCAAGAAATGATCATCAATGGTTGTTGATATCACAGGAGAGACAATCAGACATTAAGAACCTCCCAATGGATGTACACACTACCTATGAAGCTGTCTTTGCCAAAAAAGAAAAAAGAAAAAAAATCAAACCTGAGTCTGATAAAACCTCTGGTTTTTAACTTAAAACTTAAGAGAAAATAGAAGAGACATGTCCGATGACATCATGGAGATACAATCAAAATCTGGAATGTGGGAAATTCTGTAGAAGAAAGGATTTGGTTTCTCAACAAATCAATTGGAGAAAGATACAAAAAGGTAGAGGGAGAAGAAGAAAGATAGGAAATGGGAGGGAGTGAGGGAATGAGGAAGGGAGGGGGGAGAGAGAAAGAGGGAAAGCTTGATGATGGTATTATGATTATGCTGAAATCATAGTCCTTTACTTTTAGAGATACAAAAAAAATATTTACAGATGAAATAAAGTGGTGTCTGGAATTTGCTTCAAGTTCCCAGGGCAGGGGAAGTGGGTAGGAATATAAATGAGACAAAGATTACTATAAGCTAATGTATTTTGAAACTGATGGATACATGGGGGTTCATTATATTATTGCTTCTACTTTTATATGTTCTTGATCTTTTCTATGTTTAAAATAGTTTTTATAAAAATGTGGTCAGAGGCCACATGGCAACATTTATGAATCTGAGAGTAGCAGTTATCCTTTTAAACCCTTCTGTGATTTTCAGGTTGAGTTCTAAGTCGTTTTAACGTGGCTCACAAGGCTTTTCACAGTCAGGCCATAGCCTGTACTATCTGTGGCATGAAACCTCTTTTGTATTTAGATCTGCGTGGAGAAATTCTGCTCATCTTTCAAGACCCAACACAAATGTAGCCACTTTCTTGGCTACACTCCTGCCCCTGATTCAGGCATAATTAATGACTTCCTCCTCTCTCTTTCATCACGTTCTGTACATTCAACATTTATGTTTTTGCTTGATTATTTTAAAAATCATTTTTGAATGCTTAATGTAAGACAGACATTATGCCAGATACTAAGGTCACTGCAATGACCTAGTACCTCCTCTCACAACCTACAGTCTTGGTGGAAATCCCATTAAAAACCGTGATGAGTAATGCTGGGAGCAGTATGGGGAGCTGGGAAAAGCCAGTCTAGTCTGGAGCAGGGAAATACCATGGAACACTTTCCCCCAACACTACCATTATGTTTGTGTGTCCCCAAATCCCCCCACTCCACCATGTAAACTCCTTAAGTTTATCTTAACATTTCTCAATGATTGTGCATACGTTTCTCATTCTCGCTGCAGTTTTTCAGAGTACCTATTATTATCCCCATGTAGAGAAGATAAAACCAAGGTTTAAATAGGAAGGTCACCCCCACCTAGTAAATGGGAAAACATGGTCTGCTTGATGCCAGGTTCTAATCACTGTGGAGAAAGGACTTAAAAGTAAGAAATTCCCCATAGGTTGACTGATCCATGTAAAGGTCAAGTGGTCAACTCTTACTGTGAAATAGAAACATCCTTGTCCCAAGGGCTGTCCTTGTGTCAGCTGCTTAGACGTCTTTCCAGTAGGAAAATCACTCCAGATAACCGTAATATCAGAAGGTCATGTGAAGACTACAGAGCCCATATGAGAGGAAATTAAGACCTTGGCAGTGGTTCTCAACCAGGGACAATCCTGCCCCTCAGGGGACATTTGGCAGTGTCTGGAGCCCTGTTGGGTTGTCACGACTTGGAGGGAATGTGCTACTGGTGTTTAGTGGATAGAGGCTGTGGATGCTGCTAACCATCCTGCAATTCCCAGGACACTGGCCACAGCGAAAAAACATCCAATTCAAAATGTCATCGTGCTGATATTGAGGTCCCTGCAGTAGGGTCATAGCTGACCCATCCTCCTCCAGTATAACATATGGTTGAGGCTGATGGTTTGAATTTCTTTTCCCGAAATACTTGGAAAGATTGAATGGGACCAAGTTGCCATTTCTCTTCCTTGTATCCATCTAAGATAGTCATTTGTATCCATCTTCGTTTCCTCAGAAGTAGGGGACTTAGAGAATTTTCATGTTATTAGAATGAAAATCTAACATCTAAGAAGTTTGAGTGATAATCCCACCAGCTGAATATATTTACTTTAATTTTTTTCATGTTTTTGTCCAGTTCTTTGGGTCTTTCAAAAAGGGTGGTATGGAGTATTGATTAAGAACTCCAGCGCTGAAACCAGAATGCATAAATTGGTTTACTAGCTCTGTCCCTTTAGGCAAGTAACTTAATCTGTAGAAGTCAAAGTTGTTCATCTGTAAATGAGATGCTAACCTCATGGGGCTGTTATGAAAGTTCAATAGGATAATCAATGCAAAGTGCTTAATAAAGTGGCTGGCAATAAAGAATATATGTGAATGTTAGCTATTATTTTTTATGTCTATAATCAAAATATATTCCCCATTAAATATCCATCTTATTTATTTTCCACCTAATTGAAAATTATAAATGTTTTTCACATTACTACAGAATTGTCATAATTAGAATGTTTAGTCATTCATCTAAGCAACAGATACATAGCCATTTATTTAATCTGTGTTGGATATTAAATCTATCTCCAGCTTTAAACTTACACACACACACTAATTAACATCTCCTTTTATGCACTTTTTGCATTTTTGGATTATTAATCCTAAATGCAGGAAAGATTTCCAGATGTTGATTATCAGATAGGAATGTATTTACACTTCTTTACAAATTACTTCCAAAAAGAGATTAACAAATTTTATTTCCATTAGCAATGTAAAAGAATGGCCATTCCAATGCACCTTTTGTTTTATCATTTTCTATTGAAATAAAGGATGCAAAATGATATCTCATGGCTGTTCTACTTAGCACCATGATTATTACTCAGGCTAAAATCCTTTTAAATGTTTATTCACTGGGTGGATTGCTTTTGTATAATGGTCAGTCTTTGTGTCACTTTTTTATGTATTGTTAGGATATTCTTTTAAATTATTTGTAAGCACTGTTTATAAATAAATTATATTCATACTTTTCTTATTGATTAGACAGGTGGACTGTCTCTTTTTTAAATCATAGAATGGAGTTATTTCTCCTCTTATATGTTAAAGGCAGGTGCATTTTGTTGCATTCCTGCCTGTGGCCATGGGGGAAGTATCAGAGCTGACTCTTATTTCTCATTTCTAATGTGTCTGTCACATCATTTCTGATCTTCTTTCAGAGTCTAAACCTTTTCATCTGAGATCATTCTCTTACACAATCCATCCCCCTGAAAGTGTACCATGAACCCATGATCAGCTCTTACCATGACCGACAAACCCTCTGCTGAGCGTGATCGTTCATCCAGGCATCTGAAAAGGTTCTGATGTTCAAGCTCCCGGTCGGTGCAGACTGTGCCCCCTTCACTCTCAGTAGATGCTCAGTTTGATGCCCACCCATTACTTTCTTTTCACTGGCACCGATTCATACAGTGCATCAATTTTCTTTCCTTTTTGTTTCTCAACTCCTACGGCAAAGTTTAGCACCGTGAAATATGTGACATGACTCGGCGATGGAGCCGCAGCTTCCGGCTGAAACTTCAGAGCGAGAGGCACTTTTTTTTTGAAGGACGAAAGAAAGCCATTGAGCTACCAGCTGCTCTCCTAAAAAAGATGTGGCAGCATTAGCCACGCGGATATTCTGCAGTTGTTCCCTGGCCGTAATGAAAGGGATTTTGTCTTTTTTATTTTTCATTTTTTGAGGCTCAGTTGCCTGTGGCTTCCAGCAGGAACTGGCCACGAGAATGAGACATATTAACTTTGGAATGGCTAAACTGAGCCTACTGCCTTACTCAGCCTCGGTCAAGGTCTTTATTTCTTCTTAAATTACAGAAAGATGTATTTTTAAAAAGTGGAAAATGGTGTATTTTTTTTTTAAAGTTACATGACATTAAAATGTGCTTCATTCTCCTGCAAAATACCAGTAAATGCCACCCAGTGGAAGTGTCGCCCAGAGAAAGCAAAGCAAGAATTCACTTGATCTTTTCCTCTCCTCATTCCCTGGTTTTCAGCAATGTTATCCAATAAGAATTATCACTAATTTGGATGCAGAAGTGTACTGGAGACCTCACTGATGCTAGAGTGAGCTGTTACTCCCCAAATGACTTGAAGACCAAAGACACATGGAATCATTTCTACAGACGGCACATAGTAGGACCACTGAATCTGCACAGAAAAGGGCATTCTTCTGCATTTACGTATTCAGTACGTGAAGTCCCAAGTTGCTGGCCCCTGGTTTATAAGCCCTCACACTGGTGGCAATTGATTCTCTCCCCAGCCTCTCTGAAAGTCCAGCTCTGGAGCTTGGGGTAGAGGAAGAATGGAGAAATGATGGCCAAGGCAGGTTTTCTTCACGTTCTTTCCGAAAAAATGTGCACTTCAAGGATTTATCACAAAATATTGGGACAATTAAAATAATGAGGGAGGGGGAGAGACCACATAAAAGTCATCCGGTACTCTGGGAATCATCCCTGACTTATTCCTGCCTGCCCTCCCCCATGTCCCATCACGTACTGAGACCTGTAATCTCTCTTTCCTGAACAACATCTCTCCAGTACTGCCCCTTCCAAATGATCTCTAAGGTAGTATTCACAAGCTGGCCAACTGGTTTTACTCTTCTGGCTCCATGTCACCTTTGAAACCCTGCACTCCAGGCACTGGGGTAATGGTTCTAAAAGGAAAATAGAGACATTTCTTCTTTTAAGGTTTTTTATTTTGCAAAGTATAATAGAACATGTACAAAATGGTCTTCTGCTGGGATAGGGGAGAGAAAGTTATCCGGAGGCAATTTGGAAATCATGCTGTTTCTCAGGTACACAGGGAACCTGGTCCTGCTCCTTAAAAGCATCTTCTAACCAATGGCACCCCAGTAAATTCATTTTTAAAAAGCATCATCTTCACCTTCACTTTCTGAGACGTGATCTGATCCTGACCTATTAATATTTGGGGTTCTGTGGTCTAAATTGTGTTGCTTCTCAACTTTCTCTGTTACCAGCTTGCTTCATTCATTTTTCTTAGTACTCATAAGTTAAGTACTATTTATCTGTCTGCTTTTCAGCTTCCAAAAAAAATGTTTAATGTTTTCTATTAATTTATTTTCCAATTACAGTTGACACAGCTTCCAAAATTTTACAACTATTTCCTGCTCTTTCATTCCCTGTTTTTGTTATTTATGCCTTTTTTTTTTTCTTTATTGATTTTTAGAGAGAGGGAGAAAGGGAGAGAGAAAGAGAGATAGAAACATCAACGAGAGAGAACATCGATTGGCTGCCTCCTGCATGCCCCTCACTGGGGATTTGGCCCACAACCTGGGCATGTACTCTGACCGGGAATCGAACCAGCGACCTCTTGGTGCATGGGTCGATGCTTAATTGCTGAGCCACACTGGCCGGGAGTTATTTATGCCTTTTAATGAAACCCTATATTATTGTTTAAATGGGGTTTGGGGAGGGAGATAAAATATATGTATATCTTCAGTCTGCCATCTTTACCTGGAATCCACCTATAACTTTTTCTTTTTTACATAAATGCAACAAACTAGTCACAGTCACACACAGATATATATAGTTAGTATTTGTGTGAGAATATGAAAGGAATATTATCAGAATTTTTAAAAAACGTGTTGAGTCACAGTACCATGCAAAAATGAAATTGCTAGAGATCATATTGTATTTTAATATGGAACTTCAGAACATAGTCCTGAAAAAGATGATGAATTTTTATGCTGCTGAAGCACTAGAGCACACTGACAAAAATAAAAATAAAACATTCAAGATTCGCCGATAGTGTGACATCGAAACTCAGGCTGTTTCTGTTTTCTTTGAAGTTCCTATTTCATGTCAGAATGGTCTTCATAACTATCACTTTTAATTGTTGTGGAATGTTCTATTGCATTGATATGCCATGATTTACTAATTCATTTCCAGCTGTTTTCCTAGCATAAATAAAACTTGATGCATATCATTGTGCTACTGCCGAGGGGATCTAGCCAAGTTTTACCATATGTCCTACAGCATTTGGTACTATCATTTTAAGACCATGTTTATGTAGCAGGGATAAGTTTATTTTTTAGTTATCATTTTTCATATATCATTTTTATTTTATTAATGACTTTAAATACTTTATTTTCAATGTTTACTATAAAATTGTGTTATCTATTCTGGGGAGTGTTAATATCTTCTCTCTTTTTACCACTTAGTTATTGGTTTACTAACCGATTGGAGTGAACTCATCTTTCATTGGACCGACACCCACAGCATGTCGCAGGGACACAGAAGAGGAGGGGACCTGACCTTTGCCTTTCTTGAGTTCACAAGCTAGTGGGGTACAGGCTGTAATGGGCTCAGAAAGAGTGGTGTTGCCATGTGGGGACACAGGCCAAGGATGCCATGTGCCTGCTTGCGGAACAGAGTGGAGAGGCATTCTAGGAACATAGAAATGGGGAATAAAAGACAGGGAGGCATATATTTTAAAAATGCAAGAAAGAGAGATCCTGTTTCATCACCCACATTTGCTGCAAGCAGCTCTTCTCATTTCGCCTTTAAAAATTATTTAATATTTTTAAATGCATATGTGTAATCAAATTTGTTGATTATGTTTTTGGGATATTACTATTTCTCTAGAAATGATTCCAGCAGGATCTGGGTCATCATGGTTGGCTGAGACAAAGGCGTAATGACGCTGCCACGGCTAACACCTCTCCTGAGGGGCAGTTATGCAAACATATCTTTTTTTTTTTAAACCATAAGCAGTCGATAAAGAAGCATTTGATTAAGACAACACTGCATTCAGACTGTATTCTCAAAGTGCCTCTCGGAATGGCTCTGGCTGTCATGTGTTATAGTGGCAATCAGCATCGCTGCTCATTATTCTCAGTAAGGAGTGTAGTCATTTGGCTCTTAATGAAAGACACGGGATGGGTCTGCAGGGACTGGGTCTGGCTCCATTCCTGATGGAGAAACACTTTCAATATGCAGGACTTTATGAAATGCAGCGGTCTGTTCTACATCTTCCTGCATTTAGACATGGAGAGAGTCCCATTTCTACCACAAGCCCCTGAGGGCTGGATTATTGTTTGGACAACACTTCTTCATTAAAATATATGTGGGTGAGGTGGATGTCAAGGATATGATGTTTTTCTCATGGAATTTATAGACTATCTGGGGTGACAGTAATACTTCAAAGACGACATTCAGTTACGACTTGCCTGTTTGTTGCTCACTAGAGTGTCAGCTCCTTGAGGGCAGGGACTGTGTTTATTCATCCTGGGGTCCACGATGCCTGCCACGCGGCAGGAGCGCCCGCAGCTCCATGGGCACGTGTTGCCTGGTTGAAAGGAGACGTGTGAATAGACGTGTGCGTGTTATAGCTCATCCTACGGCTCTCTGTGAGTGGTGGCGAGAGGTGTGAGCATCTGGGGGGCGGAGAGAGCATGGTCAGCTGGGGACGAAGAAAACAGACTGCTGGAGGAGCCGGCGTGTGGGCTTGGGCTATGAGTAAACCTAGGCATGCAGAGCTGGGAAGAAGGGCAATTAAGGAAGCAGAGAGAAAGGCAAGATGGAAAGTTACAGCACTGAATCCTAGCAACAGTGACCACTCAGACTGGCATAATTGTGGGTGTGTGGAGGAGAAAGGAGGGGGATCAGGTAGGAAATAAGTTCGGGAGGGCTTACAAAGAGGAGGAATGTTAGAATACTCTATGTAATGGAAAACGATGTTCATTATATAAATAAATAATAGGAAACCATACCCATTAAATACATACATACATGCATATATACATAAATAACAGGGAGCTGGCATCATCGGATTTACCCATATGAGAGATCATTCTGATGACAGTGTAGTAAGAAAGAGAAAGAAAGAGAAACCCAGGGGAAGAGAAGCCAATTACAAGGCACTGCAATAATATATATGCAGTAATATACGTGAAGCTGAAATAGGGCAACCTGACTCGGAACTATAGGTTTCACGCGTTCATTAGGCAAATAATACATAGTAACCTGTGACCGAGGGCCTACTGTGTGCCTTGCCTGTGCCATGTGATATAACTCTAAGCAGACAGACAGATTGCTTTATCTACAAGAGAAAACTTGCAAATTGCAATAAGGACAATGAAATCTGATCTAGCTTAGGGGTTGAAGAAAGACTTTAATAAGAACTGGGTATCTGACTCAACACCTGAAGAACAAATGTGCTCTTTCCATAAAGACGGTTGACAGAGGATGAGGGTAGGAGAGGAGGATATTAGACAGAGGGGGGAGCTCTTTACAGAGCCTTCTCTTAGTGGGGAACACAGGGCATTCCGTGAACTACACACCAAGTCCGGCGTGGCTGAAGGCACTGGGGGTGCTTGCTTGCTGAAGATGACTCTGGGGCCTGGCTAGATCAAGCATGGCCAATCATGGTGAAGAGGTATTGAATAGTTCCATGAAAGCAGAGGGTGACACAACCAGACGGTTACTTTGGGAAGATTGTTCTGCTTTTCCCCCCTGCAAAATGGATTGGAAAGAGTGAGAGACAGTGCGGAGACGTCAGTTAGGTGGCCACTAACGGCAACATGTGGTTGCTGCTCAACCCAGGAAGCTGGTAAACAAGTGACTTTATTGGCAGGTGGCCCATGGGGGCTACTAATGCCATACCTGTCAAAAGCGGTCCCAGTGGGGTCCCACAAGTGGACCAGAATTTGCTGGTGGTGTGGGGAAGAAAATAAATTTGATTTTGGACATGACAATTTTTAAATGGATTTGAGATTTTGGGTAGGCTGAAGCAAAAATAAATCTAGATTTCAAGGTATGTATACATGGTATGTATACATTTTAGTCACTGAGTTACAGAAAGCCAAGTCCTCAGTGCTATCTCTTCCCCAGGAAATTAGGGAGGACAGAGCGTGCATCAGTAATGCACGAGCAGACTGGCCTATGGTCCAGGGGAGTCCAAAGAGAACGAGAGCCTGTGGGGTGAGTGGGGGCTGCTTCATATTTTCTTGACTCCTACTGCACTAGGAACCTCACATAAGTAGGCTCGTTCTCCCATTCTAAGGAACATTGGCATGGTGGCATTCTTCCAAGGCCACACAGAAAGGAGTTCCATTGTGGGCACTTAAATCTACGCTTTTTCTTATACATCCTATTTAATACTCCAGTACATAAGGTCTTAGGAAACCAGAAGCCTTGCTCAGGACCAGAAGTTGTTGAATCCTAAATATAGAATGCACTTTTTAATGGGGTTTATCTCCTGCGGTAGTGTTATGGAATGAATGTTTGTGTTCCGCCAAAATCTACATGTTGAAACCCTCCCCCTTCCCCCAGTGTGATGGTACTAGGAGCTGGGGCTTTGGAGAGATAATTAGGATTAGATGAGTTCAGGAGGGTAGAGCCCTCGTGAATTGGATTTGTGCTCAAGTGTCATGAGACAGCTTGCGTCCCCTCTCTGCTCTTCATCATGTGAGGCTACAAGAAGTCAGCAGTCTGCAACCCAGAGGAAAGTAGCAGTCAATAGTTGCTACTCTTTGCTTGATGTTGGACAAAAAGGAACTGCTATGGGCAACATGGTTGTAAGAACATGCTAGCTTCATCCATTCACAGAAAAAATACTAATTGTCAATAGTATTTGAATAGTATATGAAATACTACTTCAATCATGAAATAATTTAGTGTTTAGAAGACAGTGCAAATAGCTCTTAGCGTATGTGTGCAAGCATTTTGTTCCCAGTGTTTGTTTGCTTCCTTATTTGTTGTCACTGTTTTTTGGGGGGAGGCGCACTTGCGGAGGCCACACTCCCTCCTCTTTCTGTTGCTCGGGTTCCATCCTGAGCTCTGATCAGTGCTGGAGAGATTGCACTGCAGAGCCGAGCAGGGTCCTGGAGCCGCCTGGGAAGGCATGTGGATCAGCAACAGTGGCGGAGCGCACTGCATGTGTTCCAGTTCGCTGTGGTGTAGACTTTGATCTTCAGAGTTTTGTAAAGAGTGACATTATTAACTTTTAAAAATTCTTTCTCTTGCTTACATTGATCATTTTGATGACAGTGTGTGTCTCAGGACATTTAAAGCCACCCCTCTTTACCAAGAGTGAGGTGAGGAAGGAAAAAACCAATAAAAAAGAAAGGACGCCCTAGCCGGTCTGGCTCCGCGGTTAGAGTGCCGGCCCGCGAACCAGGGAGTCTTGGTGCGATTCCAGCAAGGACATGTACCTCGGATGCAGGTTTGATCCCTGGCCCTGGTGGGGGTTGTGCAGGAGGCAACCAATTGATGTGTCTCTCTCTCTCCATCCCTCCCTTCCTCCCTTCCACTTTATCTAAAATTCAATGGAAATTATCTTCGGGTGAAGATTAACAATAAATAAATAAAAATAAAAAAAGAAGGGAACCCAGTGGTGGCACATATATAAAAATGTCATATAAATAAATAAGGAAAGAAAAACTGAAATTAAGACCCCTATAGACAAGTAAAGGATGTGGACAAAACAATGCACAGAAGAAGAATTAGAAATGGCTAACAGGCACATATGTGGTGGGGGGAAGACTTTTTAACCTCTCTAGTAAAAATAAAAAAGGAAGTGATTGCAAAAATGAAAGGCAATTTTGTACCCATCCAATTAACATGAAATTTTAAAAAGAGAAGGGAAGAGAAAATGATGATTGAAAGAGTTTGGCTTAACTTACTTTTCTACATTTCTCTAGGGGGAGTTAATTAGCACAATCCTTTTAGGAACATTTTAACAATACGTATCATGAGCCTTTAAAACATTCCTACCTTTTGACCCATTAATTCTACTTACAGGCTTCAAATAAAAATCAGATAACCCTGAATAACACAAAAATTCATGCAAAAATCCCTTTATTGAAATCATACTTATGATAGTGATACACTGAAAATAACTTACGTGTCCAAAAAATTAAAGTTGTATCTATGGCCCTGGACAGGTGGCTCAGTTGGTTGGAGCACTGTCCCATACACAAAAGGTTGCCAGTTCAGTTCCAGGTCTGGGCACATGCCTAGGTTTCGGGTTCGATCCCTGGTCGGAGAGCATGTGGAAGGCAGCTGATTGATGTTTCTCCTCCCAACCCCCGCCATCTCTCTTTAAAATCAATAAAACATATCCTTGGGTGAAGATAAAAAATAAAAATAAAATAAATAAATAAGCTTGTATCTATGAAAAATATTTTAAAACAAATTTTTGTTATTGGTAAATTCAAATAACATTTTTTATAATCAAAACTTTATTGAGCCCAGCTGGTGTGGCTCAGTGGCTGAGGGTCAACCCATGCACCAAGAAGTTGCCGGGCACATGCCCAGGTTGTGGGCCAGGTCCCCAGTGGGGGGCACGCAGGAGGTGGCCAATCCATGTTCTGTCTCATCGATGTTTCTATCTCTCTCTCCTTCTTCCCTCCTTTCTCTCTAAAATAAATAAAGAAAAAAAAAACAAAAAACTTTATTGAACTATGCCTATAAAGAAAGTACCAGAATTATAAAACCACTTTCTAAAACTTGGAGTCATGAGTGATGTTACTTGTCCCCCGACCCCCAGTTTTTATATAGGCAATTTCTATTACTGTAATAATTAGGAGGAAACTTTATTTAAAGTAACAATGTAGAATTGACTATGAAGTCACGATGAATCACTGATGAGGCCCCAGATGCAGAGTCTTGCATGTATTTCAGCAGCTTAGGCTGAAAGTGAAAGACATTCAATGGTCCACCCCAGTCATACCCACAGAGGCGACCCTGGACCTGGTAATCATCTGTGATGTGACAGCACCAAGGAGGTCTCTGAAATCCTGCCTGTACCAGCAGGAGACAAGCAAGTCATTTTGGAGGAAACTAGATTCATATTGGACGAGAGCAAGTCGCAATCATTGCCAAAGCAAATTGCATCAGAATTGTAGCTGAGGAAAGTTTTATACTCCAAAAACCAGATTTTGAGTGATTGGAGAGAAGAGGGATTCTCTGCAATTAGCCTTTCAGCTTTCCTCTGAAGGGATGTTAACTCCATGAGAGCACAAACCTTTGATGTCGGGTCCACCTTCGTAATATCCGGTGTCTGGCAGAAATGCTCAAAGAAGTACACATTGAATGAACACGTAAACTTAATACAGACACCAGGATCCTTTTGAGTTTTCTCCAACCTACATTCCATATCCAATCCAGCCTTTAGTTCTTTCTTAAAATGCATTTTCAATCACTCCCTTTTCTCTTCTTCCTCACCCAACCCTCATGCCAGACCATCATCTCCACTGTCTGGAGAACTTCCACAGCCACCTGTTAGCTCTCATCTGTCACCCTCTCGCTACACATTCTCCACCAATCAGCCTGATTGTTGACCTCTAAGTCCAATCAGATCAGGTCATTCTGTTGCTTAAATTCAAAGTTTTCCAGCTGTTCCACCTTCTATCATGTTCCTCAATCACCTGTGTTAATTGACACTTCCTATTGCCTCCCAATTTTTAACTCATGCCACCTTCCCCTTTATTTATCATGCCATGTTCACATTATTTGTCCAGGTCCCCTAAGTTTCTTCAATAACCAACCTCCTTCCACCTCAGGGACCGTTCCCTCTGCCTAGAATGCACTTCCTCCCACTCAGGTGTCAGGTTAAATAACTTGTCTTAAAAGACACCTTTCTTGTGCATGTAATTAAAGAAGACATCTCTATTATTTTCCACATATCTCTCACTATTTCCTGCCATGTACACAGCTATGATAATTTGAGATTTTATGTGTATTAATCCTTTCAGTCTGTTTCTCCCACTCAAATGGCACCCCATGAGAATGGGGATGGTTATCAGTCTTGTCTACCATTGTATCCCAATGTCTTAGTGCAGAGCTGTGCAGAGGAGGGAGTTCATGCCTCTTTGCTAAATGCACAAATGAGTTCCTAAAGAGAGACGTGATTGAGAACACAGATCCACTGAATGAGGGAGGGATGGGTGGACCAATGTATAGTTTGGAAGCAGATAAGAAAATGATACCAATAATAAAGACAGCCCTGAACTCTGACAGTCCCTCCTGACCAGAGTGCCCCAATGCCCTTGGAGAAGTGAATGCCCGGGTATCACTACGAGGACTGCAAGTCCTGATGAGAGATGATGTACTCTTTACCATCTTTTATTAACTTCATGTAATTTATCAGTGTCAATGCTCTCCCCTTTTGTAACTTCTATAAAGAGCTTACAACTTTTTGTGTTCATTAATTCTCACCAAGTTTTGTTTGTTTGTTTGTTTGTTGGCATAGGATCTGGAGTTTCAAGAGGACTATTGCACAAAGAGGGACCAGAAACTGAGGCCTGGGTACCCAGAGTGAACAGATCAGCCAAGACCCCCTCTTTACAGATTGGATCTGACTAGAACCTATGTATATGTGGGGAGGGGGCAGGACTGTCTCTTAAGAGAACACAGATGGCAGAGGACACACTTTGAGACTTAGCACTGAACAGGTTGTGAAAGCAATTATAAAGGGATTTAAGTAGATGGCAGAAATGGAGAGGTTAAGTCTCCATCCCACTGTAGTGTATTAAATGATAAAATGAAAAAGCTTTGGAACATCAAACTAAACTCATCTGGCAAATTGTTTTTGGAAAGCGATGGGCTTGTGCATTTGGATCCCTGTCAGCTGTGTAAACACCCCATTATCTAGCTGGTTATCTCCGCAGTTCTGTAAGCCCCATGCAGGCTCACTGTACCTGCCACAGGCACAGCACACCCTGCAAAACCGCCTGTCGCAGACGCCCTTCCGGGTGGCCTCGGCAGCTACTCTCTCCACATTGGAGCACTTTGAAGCTGTTCACATTAGGGTCACAATGACCAATTTGGTGGAAAGCCAGCCCTACGAAGCACAGTTTTCCAAAAAAAAGAAGGGTTGGTTGACATCCCTGACTGAATGGCAGCATGCAAAAAAGATGGTCTGCTGGCTGAATAATCATTTTGTTTTCTTTTTAGGTCCCCCAATTATGTTAATTCAGAAACTGTATCTATTAATTGCTCAATTAGACATCTGGTAATCACGCTCTACAGAAATATCCCAAATCATAGTGGTAAGGGCTGGGTGCACTATTTTATTGTATCACAAATAAAAATCCAATTTAGATTTAATAAAAACTAATTCCAGCTAATTTAATACCAATTGATCATTAATGGGGTGCATTTTGTTGTTTATCAAGAATATAAGAAGGGTATATAATTAAGTGGAAATAGCATCTGCAAGGTTATAATTAAATTCTTGGTAACTTTTAACTTTTAGCAAATGTTTTACCACTTAATTAACATTTCAGAAGATGATTTATAATATGACTTATTAAATGCCAGTGGCAGAGTCCTGGGCCAACTAATCAGCGTAGTAATAGAGCCTCCTATTTACAAAGTGTCTCCTCTTTCAAATGATGTAAATACCTTTTTGCAAAGTAAATAAGATATCTACATACCCTTTTAAAAATTAATAATCAATTATGGGCAAAAGTGATTGGATTTTTTAAAAACATTGTGGTGGTAGTATTGTATTCACACATATTTCATTTTTATTCAGTAGAGACCCAGACAGTCAGATGGGATAAAAAAGAGTAACAGATTCTTTGCTTGATTTGTGTCTGCTTCTTTCACTGGACTCTAAGCACCATCTTCATTAGACTAGAAGAGGCAAGAGGCCAGGACCAATGAGGAAGAGGGCAGTTGCATCCCAGCTCTGCACACAGTAAGTGAATCATTGCTTGCTACACAGACAGAGAGAGAGCTACAGTGAGGAGCACAGGAGAAGGCAACAGGGCCCACGAGGTCTGTAATAACTAAGCCATCTCAGTTTACGTTCAAAATTCTCTTTCTTCTAACGTTGGCTGCAGTGAACAACAAATTTCATGGACTTGCCGTTTGGGTGAGCACATCAAATGGAACTGCTGTTGTGAGACTTAAATAAGATATTGCATATAAAGGGCCTGGTGGGTACACACTCAACACGTGTCAGCCATAACCCTCCCCTTTGTGGCAGTCATCACCAGTGTAATTTCAGGTTGGTTTGAGTGATGATCTGACTATTGTTCTTCTTCCCCAACAGACCAGAAACCTTAGGCCTGGAAAGGGTTTTGCCCAGCACTGTATCTCCAGCACATAGAAGAGAAAACAATCACAACATTGGCCTTCCATGAATATTTGTTTAACCAGCGAATGGATGAATAGAGTCATTATTGTTATTCAAAATGCCCAATGTAGTTGGCCCTCCAAATCTATCTCTTCAAAAGAAGAAAAGAAAACCAGAACTCAAATTATGGTGTGCTGCTCATGAAGTGAACTGATGCGTGGTGATGACTGTGGTAGTTTGTTTTTTATGGCCAGACCGGTGTCTGCACGACGCAAGCCAGGGATTCTGCCTTTAACCTTCCCACCAGTGAGTGTGAAGGCGTGATCTTCATTCTGTGCTGCCTCTGTGCTCCCGGAATGGCCACGGGAGCTGGTGGGAGTACCAGTTCCCCACAACTCTCAGTGCACGCTCAGCCGGTCCTGCAGGGGCTGTCTCATTTGCAACGGAAGGTATCATATCTTGCTGAGCAAGTCCCTCCCGTCCCAAACATCTTTCGACATCTGAGCTCGGCACCATTTCAACGTGATGCTTCTCGCTTTCTCTGAGGCCGTTCCAGGAAGGTAAGCTATATTAAACTTGCTGCTGTAATGTTTTGGCTTATTGATTCTTTTTTTAAAACTTGGCATCAAGCATCCAAAAGGCCGTTTAAAAAAATAAAAAGGGGAAAGAAACAAGAAGAGGGGATGAAAGGCACCCAATTGTAGTATCTTGCCCTGTCCACTGTGCATGGCATTTCCAAGGGCTTATGCTCCAAAATGTATCAAAACGAGGGCTCTTTCTGTAATGGCCTTTACGATGGAGGTGGAAGTTTAAGGTTGGATGTAACACCAAAGGTCAGGGATGTGAGTGCATTGTATGTTGTCAGTGCTTGGCTGACTCCTAGAAGGTAGAAGACACCCTTAGGTGAGATTTCATGCAAGTAAGAATTCTCTTCTGCCATTACTTCTAGAAGCCTATAAAATTTGACAACCAGATTCATTATGAGAATCTTGAGGTTTGAAATATTACCACAAATTCAAAGGCACTCTTTACACAGTTGCCTTTTGAGGGTTGTAGGGTCAAATTTGTTCATTGATTAGACTTGGTCTTTTTGAGCAGAGTGCAGGAAGCCTTGGGAGGGGATTTTTAACCCAATCTGAGGTACAAAATAGTCATCTCAAACTTGCCCCTAGTAATCAATTATCATCACTGGAAAGAAGCTGGGGCCACAGTAAAATTTACCCATCCATCCATCCATCCATCCATCCATCCATCCATCCATGCATCCATCCAAGCATCCATGCACCCATGCACCCGTGCACCCATCCATGCATCCATCCATTCACCCATCCATCCAACAGTTATGTGTTGGATATTGTTCTAGGCACCATGGGTTAATGAAATGATAGAATTATATCATCTAATATCTCTCCATCTTCCAAATCTGTCATGCTCTTCTATCTCCCTTCATACTTTTGCTCTTACTATTACTAACCCTGGAATATCCTTTCCTATTAGGAACATTTCTTGTCATTAAAATTCCAGTCCAAAGGTACCATCACCTGAGAAATGTTCCTCAGATGTCTGGGCCTGAATCAATTGTTTGTGTCTATTTATTCACTTGCTACTTGATGCATATGTATTCACTAGCTCTTGTCACATTTTCTCTTAATCACTTAAAATAATAGCAATATGTCCATAACAAATAGACTTTATTTGGTAAATACTCAATATAACTAGGCACTTTGCCAACAACTTCACAGGTATTAGATATTCAGTCCTCACAATAACACTAGGAAGCACCTACTGTTATCGTCCTTATTTGACAGAAGAAACTGAGGCATGAAGGAATCATTTCTGGGTTGTTATAACTTGGGAGTGAGCTCTCCTTGAGAGGTTTGAAGGGAGACTGTGTACCACAAAGCTTAGTTAATGTCTACCCCTAAAAAAAATGATTGGATGAATCTAGGGTTAAAAGGATAAATGTAACTCAGAAATTTTAGATGATCTCACCTTCCTAAATTACTGGGCCAGATTCTGACACTCACAGAACAGCGTCAGATTAAAGTGATTCCTATGTGACCGTCAACATCTGTCACTGAGGTGTAGGTTCACCGTGGATTTTGGTGCCATGCAAGGACTGTCCCGGCTGCTGAATAGGTATCAGGTGCCCCGATATGCACTTCGCACAGACTATTTTATTTAAGGACTTACGCCACCCGTGAGGTAGGGCCATGTATAATTCTATTTCACAGGTGCAGAAACACTGAGGCTTAGAGGTGACGGGGAGGTTGCCCAAGGCCACCTAGCTCGGTGTCAGAGCCTGCAGGCTTCCTCCCGAGCCTGCTGACAGGACAGCGGAGTGAGTGATACCCGGGAGGGGAAAGGCAGAAGCAGAGAAAGCAGGACAGGGACACCATGCCTGAATGCTGTAAATACTGGAGCGGCTCCACCCGTCCTTTCAAGGCTCCTTGTTTTGGGTGATACCTGTTCAAAGTGCCTTGACACGGTCAGCACTTGAATAACATACCCGCCCCTGAAAGAAGGCTGCACTCCTGCTTGGTGACAATTTATGTGTAAAATATAAGAATTGAATGTTTGTTGGAGCTTTCAGATTTAAAACAATTATTCTCTCCTTTTTTAAATTTTTATTAATTTATTTTTGTTACAGATGTTTGTCCTTTTTCCGCCCTAGACACCCTCCTCCCCATCCCGCCACCCAACCCCCCAGCATTGTTGTCTATGTCCATTGGTACTCTCTGTTTTTTTAAAAATTAATTCTCACCCGAGGATATTTTTCCATTTTTGTTCAGATACAGTGGGAGGGAGGGAGGGAGAGAGAGAGAGAGAGAGAGAGAGAGAGAGAGAGAGAGAGAGAGAGAGACAGAGACAGGTCGGAGCGGTAACCACGGAGCCAAACTGGCCAGGGCTTAAACACTGATTCTCAATAGCAGGCTGTGGTGGCGCGGCTCGCCGCGATGCCTCTTTCCTCTCTACAGGGTGTTTTCTGTTCAGGGTTATGAATGTATCCATATACACCACTGGCCTTGGCATTCAAAGTAGCCCTCTAATGCAATTATTTCTTGTCCTGGAATATCCTACCAAGAGTTCAGCAAAGCTGTGAGTACAGATGGTATGTAATAATTTGGCAATCACTTGCAATTGTTTATCTGTTCCTACCACAGCCTTGGAATTCCTTTTTCAAAGATCACAAATGACCCTTTGATCACCAAAACAAATGGCCTCTTCTCAGCCATGATTTTCCTGGAACTTGCTGACCATTTAATAGCATCATTCACTTGTCACTCTCTCCATGGAACTCTTTGCTACCTGAGCTCCTATGTCGTTGGTTGCTGGGTACCTTTTAACTTTATCATTTATTTACAATTTCACTATATAGCTGGCAAAGATCTCCACATCATCTAGTCTTCAGGATCAGCTTTTCTATTGATATCTCAAATAATGGTGCAAACCCTCCTCCTGTGAGGTAATAGGAAACCAGCACGGTTCGCCGTTACCCTGTAGTTGTGGACCATCCATTTTAGAACCAATTTTAAGACGATCAGGTGCAGAGCCAATGCGAAAACTCATGTTGAAATAGTTCCACACAGAAAAGGCACATCCACCAAGTTTTTCAAAGTAGATGCCAGACAACTTCATTTCTAATCATCTGACTCTTACACCTGTGATTTATCTGGTTTCTACCTGTTGAGTATGACAAACTGCATTTCAACACACAGACTTTGACGACTGAGAAGCAGACGGTGAGTGAGAAACGAAAAGAAATAGGAGTCCACTCTAAACGGTAGAGAGGGGTGGACATTTATCACTACAAGAAAACACCTAAAAGTGATAAACAACTGTACAAAAGAACAAAGAAACAAAAGTTACATTTTAGAGAGGTCCATTCACTCTGGGTTTTCAAGGATTGTCTGGGGCAGAGTACACACACACATGCATTAATATGCACAGTGCTTCCCAAAGCCACACCGCCTGCTGTGATTTTGGTTGAACTGACATGAAAGCACTCTTAGCAATATTTGCACTTACCCCGGGGCTATTCATAAACATTTTCTAAACTGAGACAGCTATCAGATTCTCCTTTAGGAGTTTGGGGATTAAGGGAAGGATGGAGAGTCAAGTCTAAGCTTGACTGAAGCATCTCTCACAGAGCTACACGTGATATTAGAAGGGTGGTGTCCAAGGACCCAGAATTGGGTGAATTTTTTTAAACCAGGAATGGCCAGAAAGGTCTAATAATTGATGCTTTCACTGTCAAAAGCAACACCAAGTGTCAAATCCAAGAACCCAAATATAGACTTTGGTTCCAGGGAGGGCCAGTGAGTGATGCAGAAAGGAAATGAGTCAGGGGTCGCTGGGCTATAGAAAGGAGTTAGGGCTGGGAAACTTGAGGTCGGGACACATGAAATGTGCATGTCCGGGATAGCGCTCGGATGTGTCCTTGAGAGCCCATGGCTCCTTTGTGCCGGCTGCTAAAATGGTCTGGTGGGTTGGTCTGGTTTCAAAGCACAGTGGCGGCATGGACACCAGCAGGGGAATGCCATATGCATGTTTCTCAAAAAGTATTTAATGAAAGAATGAAATGTCATTGAAAGGTTGTTGGGACCATTTCTCTACCTATGAGAAGAATTAATGCTACACTAATATGCTTTGTTTTTTTATACTTTTATAAGAAGAGACATTATTATAAATGTTTTATATAATTTGAAAAATTGAAAACTACATCTTCTACCCGTTTTCTTTGTGAATTTTTATTTTTTTAAATATTTTTTCTTTATTGATTTTATTTATTTTTTATTAATTTATTTTTGTTACAGATGCTTCTCCTTTTTCCCCCTATTGACTCCCTCCTCCCCATCCCCCCACCCCGTCCCCAGATTTGTTGTCTATGTCCATTGGTTATGCATACATGCATATAAGTTCTGTGGTTTATCTCTTCCCTCCCCCCCTTCTGAGGGATGTCAGTCTGTACCCTACTTCTATGTCTCTGGGTCTATTTTGTTCATCAGTTTGTTTAGTTCATTATATTCCAGAAATAAATGAGATCATGTGATATTTGTCTTTCTCTGCTTGGTTTCTTTCACTTAGGATAATACTTTCCAGGTCCCTCCATGTCGTCTCAAAGGATAAGAGATCTTTCTTTCTTTCAGCTGCATAGTACTCCATTGTGTACATGTACCACAGGTTTTTTATCCACTCATCTACTGATGGACACTTGAGCTGTTTCCAGATCTTAGCTATTGTAAATAGTGCTGCTATGAACATGGGGGCACATATATTCTTTCTGATTGGTGTTTCAGGCTTCTTAGGGTATATTCCTAGAAGTGGGATCACTAGGTCAAATGGCAGTTCAATTTTTAATTTTTTGAGGTAACACCGTACTGTTTTCCATAGTGGCTGCACCAGTCTGCATTCCCACCAGCAGTGTACTAGGGTTCCCTTTTCTCCACACCCTCACCAGCACTTGTTTGATGATTTGTTGATGGCGGCCATTCTGACAGGTGTAAAGTGATACCTCATTGTTGTTTTACTTTGCATCTCTTTGATGATTAGTGACGTTGAGCATTTTTTCATATGTCTCTTGGCCATTTGTATGTCCTGTTTGAAGAGGTGTCTATTTAGGTCCTCTGCCCATTTTTTAATTGGGTTCTTTGTCTTCCTTTTGTTGAATTGTGTGAGTACTCTATATATTTTGGAAATTAACCCCTTATCTGATGTATCATTGGCAATTACACTCTCCCATATAGTGGGTTCCCTTTCCACTTTGATGGTTGTTTCTTTTGCTGTGCAGAAGCTTTTCAGTTTGATGTAGCCCCATGTGATCATTTTTTCCTTTGTTTCTGTTGCCTTAGGTGATGTATCAGTGAAAATTCTGCAGCATATATCTGAAATTTTGTTGCCTATATTTTCTTCTAGGATTTTTATGGATTCACGAGTCACATTTAAGTCTTTTATCCACTTTGAGTTTATTCTTGTGTATGGTGTAAGTTGGTGGTCTTGCTTCATTTTTTTGCATGTAGCTGTCCAATTTTCCCAGCACCATTTATTAAAGAGGCTGTCTTGACTCCACTGTATGCTCTTGCCATCTTTGTCAAATATTAATTGGGCATATTGCCTTAGGTCAATGTCTGGGTTCTCTATTCTGTTCCATTGATCTATGTGCCTGTTCTTGTGCCAGTACCAGGTTGATTTGATTACAGTGGTTTGTAGTATAACCTGATGTCTGGTAATGTGATCCCTCCTATTTTGTTCTTCTTTTTCAAGATTGCTGTGGCTATTCGGGACCTTTTTTGGTTCCATATAAACTTTTGGGGTATTTGTTCTAGTTCTGTGAAGTATATCGTTGGTATTTTGATGGGGATTGCATTGAATCTATATATAGCTTTGGGTAGTATGGACATTTTAATGATGTTAATTCTTCCAATCCATGAACAAGGTATATGCTTCCACTTTTTTATATCTTCCTCTATTTCTTTTATCAATGACCTATAGTTTTCTGTGAAGAGATTCTTTACTTCTTTGGTTAAGTTTATTCCTAGGTATCTTAATTTTTTTGCCACAATGGCAAATGGGATTATTTTTTTAGTTTCTCTTTCTGTGAGTTCATTGTTGGTGTATAAGAATGCTGTAGATTTCTTGACATTAATTTTGTATCCTGCTACTTTGCCAAATTTATTTATTAAGTCTAGTAGATTTTTGATGGAGTCTTTAGGGTTTTCTATGTACAATATCATGTCATCTGCAAATAATGACAGCTTCACTTCCTCCTTTTCAATTTGGATCCCTTCTATTTTTTCTTCATGTCTAATTGCTGTGGCTAAGACTTTCAATACTATGTTAAATAAGAGTGGTGAAAGTGGGCATCCCTGTCTTGTACCCGTTCTTAAGGGAAATGTTTTTAGTTTTTGCTCATTGAGTATGATGTTGGCTGTAGGTTTTTCATATATGGTCTTTACTATGTTGAGATATAATCCCTCGATTCCCACATTGCTGAGCGTTTTTATCAGAAATGGGTGTTGGATTTTGTCAAATGCTTTTTCAGCATCTATTGATATGATCATATGGTTTTTATCTTTCATTTTGTTTATGTGGTGTATCACATTTATTGATTTGTGACTATTGTACCATCCTTGCATCCCTGGGATGAATCCCACTTGGTCATGGTGGATAATTTTTTTGATGTATTGCTGGATCCGATTTGTTAATATTTTGTTAAGGATTTTGACATCTGTATTCATCAGGGATATTGGCCTGTAGTTTTCTTTCTTTATCTGGTTTTGGAATTAGGATTATGCTGGCCTCATAAAATGAGATTGGAAGTCTCCTGTCTTCTTGGATTTTTTGGAATAGTTTGAGAAGAATGGGTATTAGATCTTCTTTGAATGTTTGATAAAACTCCCCCGTGAAGCCGTCCAGGCCTGGGCTTTTGTTTGCTGGGAGTTTCTTAATTACATCTTCAATTTCCTTTGTTGTTATTGGTCTGTTCAAGTTTTCTATCTCTTCCCAGTTCAGTTTTGGGAGACTGTGTGTTTCTAGAAATTTTCCCATTTCGTCTAGATTGTCCAATTTGTTGGCATATAATTGTTCATAGTATGTTTCGATAATCCTTTGTATTTCTGTGGTGTCAGTTGTTAATTCTCCTCTTTCATTTTTGATTTTGTTTATTTGGGTCCTCTCTTTTTGTTTCTTGGTGAGTCTGGCTAAAGGTGCATCGATCTTGTTTATCTTTTCAAAGAACCAGCTTTTTGTTTCCTTGATCTTTTGAATTGTTTTTTCAGTCTCTATGTCGTTTATTTCTGCTCTGACCTTTACTATTTCTTTCCTTCTACTTGCTCTGGGTTTTTCTTTTTGTTTTCTTTCTAGATCTTTAAGTTGTAGGGTTAGAGAGTCAATTAGAAATTTTTCTTGTTTCTTGAGGTAGGCCTGTAGTGCTATGAACTTCCCTCTCAGGACTGCTTTTGCTGCATCCCATAGATTTTGTGTTGTTTTGTGTTTTCATTGGTTTCCAGGAAGTTTTTAATTTCTTCCTTGATCTCGTTGGTAACCCATTCATTGTTTAATAACATGCTATTTAGCCTCCAAGTGTTTGAATGTTTTTGTGTGTTTTTGTTATAATTGAGTTCTAGTTTCATGCCATTGTGGTCTGAGAAGATGCTTGATATGATTTCAATCTTTTTGAATTTGTAGAGACTTACTTTGTGTCCTAACATGTGGTCTATCTTTGAGAATGTCCCATGTGCACTTGAGAAGAATGTATATTCTGCAACTTTGGGATGAAATGTTCCGTAAATATCAATAAAGTCCCAACTGATCTAGGTCGTCATTTAAGGACTCTATGTCCTTGTTAAGTTTTTGTTTGGGAGATCTGTCCAGTGGTGTAAGTGGGGTGTTAAAACCACCCACTAAGATCGTATTGCTATTGATCTCTCCCTTGAAGTCCTCCAGAAGTTTTTAAATATATTTTGAAGCTCCCATATTTGGTGCATATATGTTTACCAGGGTTATATCCTCTTGTCAGATTGATCATTTTAATATTATGTAGTGATCTTCTTTGTCTCTTATTATGGCCCTCGTTTTGAAGTCTGTCTTGTCAGATATGAATATTGCTACACCAGCTTTTTTTTTCATTTCCATTTGCTTGGTAAATTTTTTTCCATCCCTTCACTTTCATCCTGTGTGAGTCATTTGTTGTGAGGTAAGTTTCTTGTAGACAGCATATATATGGGTCATGCTTTCTTATCCAGTCAGCTACCCTATGTCTTTTGATTGGAGCATTTAAGCCATTTACATTTAAGGTTATTATTCATAGTTATTAGTTGCCATTTTTATTTTATGCCTGTGTTCTTCTTTCTCTCTCTGTTTCTTCTTCTTCTTCTTCTTACAACAGTCCCTTCAGCATTTCTTGTAGTGCTGGTTTGATGGTGCTAAATTCTTTTAGTTTTTTGTTTTTTTTTTAAATCAGTGAAGCTCTTTATTTCTCCTTCAATTTTGAATGATAGTCTTACTGGATAGAGTAGTCTTGAATTCAGACCCTTGCCTTACATAACTTTGTACACTTCATGCCACTCCCTTCTGGCCTGCAGCATTTCTATTGAGAAATCAACTGACACTCTAATGGGAGCTTCCTTGTAGATAACTTTCTATCTCTCTCTTGCTTCCTTTAAGATTCTTTCTTTGTCTTTAATGTTTGCCATTTTTATTATGATGTGTCTAGCTGTGGGTCTTCTGGGGTTCATCTTGCTTGGGACTCTCTGTGTTTCCTGGACTTATGTGACTTTTTTCTTTACCACTTTAGGAAAGTTTTCTGTCATTATTTCTTCAAACAGTTCTCTATTCCTTTCTCTGATTCTTCTCCTTCCGGTACCCCTATAATGTGAATGTTGTTACATTTTGTATTATCCCACAGCTCCCTTAAACTCTCCTCCTGCTTTTTAAAGTTGTTTTTTTTTTTTCCATTTGCTGCTCTTTTTGGGTGTTTTTTTCTACCTTGTCTTCCAAGTCGCTGATTCGGTCTTCAGTTTCTTCTAATCTACTATTGAACCCTTCTAAGGTATTTTTCATATCAGCTACGTCATTCTTTATTTTCTCTTGATTTTTATGTATAGCTTCTACCTCTTTATGTGTTGCTTCTACCTCTTTTTTTAAGCTGAAGTAGTTCCCAGTGAGCTCTTCATAATTCTTATTAAGTTGCTTGTAGTTCTCACCAAATTGTTTGAGCACCCTTATAATCATTGCTTTGAATTCTTTGTCTGACAAGTTGCTTTCTTCTAGTTCCTGTAGTTCCATTTGTGGTGATTTCTCTTTTTTTTTCATTTGGGTGTTGTTTCTTTGTCTCACCATTTTAGCAATCTGGTAGTTCTAAGCCCGGTGAGGGATGTTGGAATGTGTAGGCAGGTCAGTGTGTATCAATTAAGGCTGCTGTGCCTCCCAGCCTGTTTTGGTGTATGGCTCCTCTTGTCTGCTGTGGGTCCTGGAGGGTTGACACCTGGCAGCTGGAATTGGTCTGTCGTGCAGGTGTTGGCTCCCCGAGACTCGCTGCTACTTGAGTTGGCACACTACTCTTGATTGACTTCTGCTGATGTTGCTGGGGATGGGTCTTAGCTGCCGACATGTGCTACTGCTGCCAGGGTGTGCGTGGGTTCATCTGGTGCCCTGATGAGTTGTGGGGGACCCGCTGGTATGTTGCTGGGGTGTGTGGGGTTCCATTAGTGCACTGTTGGGGTGTGTGGGTTCCACTGGCACGCTGCTGGGGTTCATGGGTCCCTCTGGTATGATGCTGGGACATGTGGGTCCAGCTGGTATCCTGCTGGGGTTCGTGGGTTTCTTTGGTAAGCTGCTGGGGTTTGTGGGTTCCACTGGTGCACTTCTGGGGTTTGTGGGTAACTCTGCTATGCTGCTGAGGTGCATGGGTCTTGCTGGTGTACTGTTGGGGGACACTGCTGCCTGGTGGAGCTCAGCTCCTGATCAGTCATTGCTGGGGGCAAGTGTCAGCTCCCGCTTCATACTGCTACTGCTGCTGCTGCTGCTACTGCCAGGGGGTGTTCTCAGGTCCCAATCCTTTACTGCTGTTGGGGGCTGAGGATGCTCCACATCTGGGATTTTGCTGCTGCTGGGGGAGGGGCTCCACTCCAACTCTGCTGCTGCAGTTGTCAGGGGCAGGTCTCAGCTGCCCTAGCCCTGCTGCTTGGTCTGGGGCACCGTTCTTGGTTAGTCTTTGCTGATGCCACTGGGGATGGTTTCAGATGCCAGTCTGAGCCACTAATACCTGTTGGGGGTGAGGCTCTACTTGTGCCCAGTCACTGTTGCTGTTGGGGGAGGTGCTGGGCTCCCAAGCTGGTGCTAGAGCCCCTGCGAGCCTGGGCAAGCTGCTTTGAGCCTGGGTGGGCTGCTGCACTGCTGCAGGCCTGGAGCCTGGGGCCAGGGTTGGCCCACCCACCACCGCGGGCCTGGGGCCTGGAGCCTGTGGGGCCGCAGCTCTGCCGCAGACCTGGGCGAGCCACCACTGCTGTTGGGGGTGGGGCTCTGGCTACAGGCTGGTTTTGGCTACTGCTGCAGGCACCTACTGTGTGCTGACCGAGCCAACACAGCTGAGTCCACTGGACGGATGGTGCAGGGCGCTCTAGTGGACTCAGGTTGCTGGGCCCCAGGCACTCCCCGTTTCCTCCTCCCAGGGAAGACCCGGGATCCTCCAAACTGGTGGGGCCTCCCGGCCGCGCTGGGGAAAGTTTGCTGGCCTGCCGCTTACCACGTAGCCGGCTGCTTTCCGTCCACAGCACAGGAACCTTCTGCCTCGTGCCTCTGCACTGCTCAGGGTTGGTCTTCCACGTCACATTCACTCACACTCTCACACTCTCACACACTCACCCACACTCCGGTCCTGCCCGTCGCTATCTTCCCTGTCTAGAAATCTCTTTATTAATATTAGAGAGAGAGGAAGGGAGAGGGAGAGAGAGATAGAAACATCGATGAGAGAGAACATCTGGCCGCCTCCTGCATGCCCCTCACTGGGGATCGAGCCCACAACCTGGGCATGTGCCCTGACTGGGAATCGAACCAGTGACCTCTTGGTGCATGGGTCAATGCTTAACTACTGAACCACACCACCAGGCTCTTTGTGAATTTCTAATACTCTTTAGTTTGACACGACAGCATATCTTCCCTGTCAGTTGAACTGGTTGGTAGGGCAGCATTTAGTTCTTGGAGAAATGGCTGTCGACATCATGGCGGAGCAATGGTGCTGGTACATTGCACTTGTGTGAATCATCACGGCCTCCAACAACAGTGACAGATTATTATGATAATGATAATAATAGTAATGACAACAGCAGCAAGTACGACTGAAGGAGAGAAAGCAGAGACTTAGCTGTTAGCTCTCCCACGACTCAAATTCCTGAGATCTTTCTGACTCAGTAAACTTGAGTAAGAGTCTCCTAAAGCAGCAATTTCTTATCTAGACAAGGAAGCGGATTAGACAGAACCCACAGGGTTACACACAATCCGTGGGGATGGGGAGAGGTACATGTATTATGAATGAAAATTCGATAAAAAGAAAAGAGAAATGCCCTGCATATTTTCCAGCACCCGGTAGTCTCCTAACACATGCTGGTCCCACATCTATTTTCATGATCCCAAAGCCAGTTGAGTAACTTTTTTAGAGTTGTAAGGAGAGGAAGATGGCATTACAAACAGAGGGGCCAGGGTTGTCCGAGTTCTTTTCTCCCACACAAAACAGAATTGTTCCTGGAACTATTTGGACTCTTATTCCCCATCAGCGGAAGGATGGCCTCATTCACTCCATGGGGTCTCGCTTGAGAAGGCCTCACTCTGGCCTCACAGCTTCCTCCCTTCGCCATCAAGTGAGATACTTCTATCAGTCAAGGCTGGGAGCAAAAGACAGTGTTTATCCAGAAAGGTAATGGTCAGAACAATTTTAGAAACAGAGGGTGGGATTGAGTTTATATTAATTCACAATAACATATTTGAATTCAGTTCTTATGTAAGAGGCAGTGTGCTATGAATTTCATATATAAAATCCTGTTTAATCCTCAAAACAACCGTTGGAGGCAGGGACCTGAGTGTGTCTGGAGAGGGGTTGCAATACCCTGGTGGGGGTGGAGGGTCACCTGTCACCACGGATTGGGGCAGTGGGCCCAAGGGAAAGGGAGACTGACTCCTTCTCCTCCAACAGTGCCCCATTTTTTTGTTTTTCACTGGGTCTTGCAAATTATGTAGTTGACCCTGCATGTCATCCACGGAGTTTTCAACTATATGAGATAATAAATTCCCTTTTTTGCTTTAGACTCTTTGAATGAGATTTTCTGTCAGAGGCCTAATGGACACACCAGTGTTTTCTGCTCAGTCAGCTGACACGTTTCCGCCTCTGGCCTTGCTGTCTGCCTGACCACTCTCTGGACAGCTGTTCCTGTCCCCACAGACCACCTGTTGCCCACTGCTCTCCCGTTCCACTGAGCCCAAGAGTGGACATTAGACTCTCTCCTAATCCCCTCCAGCACAGCTGAACCAGGCTGTTTGGAAATGAGCCTGTGACCTCAGGACTTAAAGCAGACAGTACAATAAATTCGAGTAAAACTCACAGCCAGAGTGTGACTCTGGACCCTTCAGGTCCCAGGCTCCCACAGGCGAATGTCCCCTCCCCGTCGTCCACTCAGCCCCCCGCCGCTGTGTTGCGGAGGCCGGTGAGACCCGGGGCGTGGAGGCGCTGCAGATCCACTGCCACGCTCTCCCCAAGCTGTGGGAAGAGAAGCCCGCTTGTCAGACCTCCTCACGAGCCATAGAGGAAATTGTGAAACAACAGTACTGCTTTTAGATTCAAATCTGACATTTGTTGCTATCAAAATTTTAGAAATATAGTAGCGGTTTAGTCACAGGGCACCAAGTTATATGGTATACTTTTTATTTTATATTTTAATAACATTAATAATGAAAACATTTCTGTTTCCAACAATTCAATTAAATAGGAAATTATAGGCTAATCTTACTCAATTACATAGATGTAAAAAGCCTACCTAACATGTTAGCAAAAGATTGTTATGACCAAATTGGACTTATTGAAGAATGAAACAATGGTTAAATATTAGAAATCTAGTGTAATTCACTATATTAAATGATTCAAGGAGAAAATTAGATCTCTTTTCAAGAGATACAGAAAAAATTAAATAAAATTTAGTATCTATTCATGATTTAAAAAAAATACAAAAAACTTTTAGGAAACTAACAATGGAAGGGAACTCCCTTAACCTGACAGAGGCAAATGAAGATTTGGAAACTTTTTCGTTAAACTCAGGATAAAGGTGTGAATTCCCATGATTACTTTTTCTGTTTAACCCTATGCTGCAGATCTTAGGCAGCGATGGAAGGAAGGAAGGCAAGAAACTAAAAAGGAAAAAAGTGCTCACAAATAATTTTGCTTGTGTTGAAAAAATTTTTTAAAACTCGTAGACACAGACAATAGCATGGTGATTACCCGAGGGAAAGGATGTGGGGGAGGTAGAAGAGGGTAAAGGGGGATACATGGTGATGGAAGGAGACTTGACTTGGGGTGGTGAACACACAGTACAATATAGAATTGTACATCTGAAAACTATATAATTTTATTAACCAATGTTACCCCAATAAATTCAGTAAAAAAAGAAAATATAAGAACATGAATCTACAGATAGTTTATTAGAACTAATGGGAGTGTTTATCAGTATTGTTAGGTAATAAATCAATGTCAAAATGCACAAGAGAGTTTTTTTAAAAAACCAGCGGTGTCCTATAATTAGTAGAAACAAATTAGTAAATGGAATGTTTAAGGATTCATAATAGCAACAGAAATATATAATGCTATTAGACATTTATAAAACTTACAGAAGGACGTAAAATAAGACCCAGCTAAAGGTGAAATATAACATGGTTACAAAAGGGAAGATTTGTTATTTTAAATATACATGTTTCCTTAAATTAATCTGATGTGAGTCTTATACTAAAACATTCTTTATGCCATCAAATATTATCAAAACTTTAAAGGGTTTCTTTCAAGAACCGATAAGCTTAGTGTAAATTAATATAGATGGGTGAAGGACCAAGAACAAAAAGGTGAAGATTAACTACAAAATTTAATATGAATCTGTAATGATTATTTCAGAATGGCATTGGTGTGGCGATGGACAAATAGGTTAGCCTTTCTGTGTACCAATATCGTGCTGCTGTGATGAAAGTCCAAAACATGTGAATGGATCCTTGCTTGTTTCACATTTGGCTTAGTTACGAGTGAGCAATGGATTGGCAGCTTAATAAGTGGTATTGAATTGGGGGTGGGGTCCATTGTCATCATATACAAATTCAAATACATTTAGGCACTTGACTCACAGTAGACACACAAAAATAATTTCCAGAGGTACAAGATGTCAAAAACAGATATCAGTAATCTACATGTTAAAAATACAAGAAATAATTCTAAATATAGTTGTAGGGGCATATGTATGAAGTTAAATATAAAAACATTTATGGGGAGATGTCTCATCAATTTTAGAACTGGGGAAGGAGGATGAAATGAGACTGAATGGATCCTTAGCTGTATCTCTAATATTTTATTTCTAAAAAAAAATAAGAAACATGGCAGAATAGTAACAGTTTAAAATGAGGTCAGCAGGCATAATACTATCTGATTGTTGTATTTTATACTTTTCTGTATGCTGAAATGTTCTATAATTTAGAAGGCAAAAGAAGCAGTTATGATGGATAGGTCATTATCATGTATTTGGTCAATTAAATTCACCACTTTAATAGAATAAAAGAGGAGAAAAACATGAACATTTTAATAAATGCAGAAAAACTTTCTGTTAAAGTCAATACCCATTCACGATAAAAGTACTCAGAAAATTAGGAATAAAGGCACATTTTCTAATCTGATGAAGGACATTGAACAAACTACACTTAACCTAATACTGAATGGTAAATACCTCTATAGAATGCCTTACTCTCCACACATAGAAACAAACTGTGCACTACATTCAATAGTGAGAATACTGGAGTAGTATTTAGCCATGAAAAGAACAAGCTACTGATGTGCTCAACAAGATGGATGACTCTTTAAAATATTATGCTAAGTAAAATAAACCAGACAAAACCCAGTAAATACTGTATGATTCTAACTATGCCTCAAGCAGGGAAGGGGCAGTCTGGTAGGGCAGGAATGAAGCAGTCCATCAGGACAGGCTAGTTTGTGTTGTGTAATTAACAACCTCTCATTCTTGAGACAAGAGTGTATTTCTTATTCATTCTATAGGTCCATCGTGAATTAACAAGACGGCTTTGCTATAGCCAGGCTGAAGGAACAGCCACTATCCAGAAGGTGAGTTAGGAGCGACTTGTATTGGAAATTAGATGCCCAGGTCTGGAAGTGTCACAAGATACTTGCTTTTAAAACTTGTCAGTAGGGGGTTTCCTTTAAAAATTTAAAATGGAACTGTCTTTTGACCCAGTGATCTCACTTCTGGGAATATATCCTAAGAATCCTCAAACACCAGTCAGAAAAAATACATAGCAGGACTATTTATAATAGCCAAGATCTGGAAACAGCCCAAGTGCCCATCAGCAGAGGTTTGGATAAAAAAGCCATGGTACATACACACAGTGGAATACTAGGTGGCTATAAAAAAGAAGGATCTTTTACCCTTTGCCACAGCATAGATGGACCTGGAGATTATTATGCTAAGTGAAATAAGCCAATCAGAGAAAGACAAATACCATATGATCTCACTTATATGTGGAATCTAATGAACAAAATAAACTGACAAACAGAATAGATCCAGAGGCATGAGTACATGGACTAGACTGACAGAAGTCAGAAAGGAGGGGAATAGGGGGGAATGGATGAAAGAAGGTGAAGAAATTACCCAAAGAACATATATGCATAGCCCACGGACACAGACAATAGTATGGTGAAGGCCAGAGGGAGTGGGCAACGGGGACTGGATGGAGGTGGGCAAAAGGGAAGAAGAATGGGGGACATCTGTAATAATGTCAACAAGAAAAAAGAAAAAAACTCATCAGTAGGAATTTGCTCATGGCCCACCCAAGTCAAGGGGGAAGAGGGAAGCGTAGTCCTTCCTTGTGCTCAGAAGGCAGAGAGTTAGTCCAGCTGCACAACTGACTACCATAGCAAGATGGATCGTAGGGCTGGAAAAGAAGTCGGTAGTACAGGGAAAAGCCTTAGAACTACTGGGATGCTGTAGCCAGCGACACATCTCTTTGTGGCTCTCCCGGGGACTTCAGTAACAAGGGTCTCCACTACTCACGTACAGCCTGTTGGCTGTGGTTGGTTTTATATACTCTTCTCACCAAAATCTTCTACCAAAATGTATTTGTTTTCTCTTTGTTAAGCAAAATGTTTATTGATTTTTTTAGTGAGAGAGGAAGGGAGAGAGAGTTAGAAACATCAATGAGAGAGACACATTGATTAGTTGCCTCCTGCACGCCCCCCACTGGGGATCGAGCCCGCAACCCGGGTATGTGCCCTGACCAGGAATCGAAGCAGCAACCTCTTGGTGCGTGGGTCAACGCTCAACTACCGAGCCACATCAACCAGGCTGTATTTGTTTTCTTTGATTTAGGTTTTGTTTTGTGAAAATCAGGGTAAGCGATGACAGTGTGTATGTGACAAGGAACGTATGCTCAGAAGGGTCTGAGTCAAAGTTGGTGATGAGAATATAGCACTCAGGGAATTTATGAAACTTGTGGAGAAGCTGTTGGACCATTCTAGAGTCATAGAGTAGGGTTAGAGCCCAACTTATCTGACTCTTCAAGAGCAGAGCTTCCTGAGCTAGTGATCATTATCAAGAAGAAAGGGAGTAGTAGTTTCATGAAATGGTCTAGAGAGTGCATAGGATCGAGGCCGTGCTTAATAAATATTAGTTTAAATGTAAGAAAAGAGCCCTAGACCTGAGAGAATTATATAAGTTCTGATAAGAAATTATGTTGTTAAAGAGTTACAACATGACCAAAAATATTTCAATACAGCCCTGGGACCCATATCTGGGTCTCAAGATACCAAGCCACTGCTCATTTCAGGACAGAGGCTCCTGTTATTCCCATGGGAACTTCACCTAGGCTGATGTACTTCCTGCCTATTTGCAAGGGTGACCAGAAACCTAGAGGAAGATTTCTTCATTGCCTGGCAGGGTTGGGGTCACATTTTTTTCACAGTCAAGATTGAGAGCTAGAATTCAGAGCTGTAAGTTAGTCAGGGGCCCTGGGTAGAGTCAGCAGTTAAGACATGTTCCATCTATCAAAGATATGTCTTTCTCCCTTCCCCTCAACCCTAGTGAAAACTTCAATGAGACTTTCTAAGTTGGCATTTTTACTTGGTTGTCTTTTCTTTCTTCTTTCTTTCTTTGTTTATTTTTATTAAATTTTTTAATGTTGACACTATTACAAATGTCCTGATCCCCCCCTCTTTGCCCACCTCCACCCACTCCCATCACCCCCTCCCTTGGCCTTCACCACACTATTGTCCATGTCCATGGGTATGCATATAAGTTCTTTTGCAAATCCTTTCAACTTCTTTATCCAGTCCCCCTACCCTCGCCTCTGGCACCCCTGGTCTGTTCTATGTGTCCATGCTTCTGGTTCCATTTTGTTCGCTAGTTTACTGTGTTCATTAGATTCCACGTATAAGTGAGATCATATAGTTGTCTGTCTTGTCTTTATTAATTCACCTTTTGTGTCTACTCTTTCTGCTTCTCAAAAACAAATGCTTTAATAGAGAGGAGGGACTATGGTACGTAGATCTTTCCTCCAACCCCCCTCAGCTTTTACTGACAAAGTGCTGCTCATTCTGGCCTGCTTTAGTTCCACCCCTCGCCATTTCTATCCTGGCCATGCTAAACGGCTTTCCTCTGGCTCTCTCTGCCTCCATTCTGGTCTGTGTCCAGGCCATTCTCTACATGTCCAGAATCAAAGATCTATAATAGAGTTGAGCTTGGCTTGACATGCCTGGATTAAAAGTCTTCTGTCCCCACTATCTGAAGAAGAGCTCACAAGCAGTGTAACTAGAGGAGATTCTGATGAGACTCCCTCACATGTTTGCATACCTTTTTGCAGTTTCTGCTTGACCTTCTCTTGGCTTCCACGTGCTTTTGCCCCGATAGTTGATGACTGGAGCCTCTTTGCCTACAGTTAGCACAGGGAGCTCAAAGAGCCTACAGTTTTCCATCATGTGGAACAGACCTGAACCAGTGACTGTGAGTGTGGGAGCATAAAAGCTTGAAAGCAAGCCCCCTCACCTTGGGGCAGGACAACTTGGAGGCATCATTTCCAATCCAGAGTGCCCCTGCAGGAACAGCATGAAGCTCCCCCTATGGGCCTTTCCCTGCAATTACACCCCTGCTTGTTTCCTCCCCAGCCTGTCTCACCTCCTCCAGTCCCACACTGGCTTCTCCCGGAAGTACCTTCTTAACAAGCCGCTTGCATATGAATCCTCATCTCGGAATCTACTTCTAGGCACCTGACCTAAGGCATTCCACTCCCAATGGGCCAAATTTAGGTTTAAAACATTTCGTCATAGTTAATTTTCAAACTGATTATTTTAAAACTGCATTTACTAGCCTGATTTAGTTCTTACCACTTCCTTCTGTTTTATTTTAATCCAATTTTGTTTACTGACCTTTTCTGCCCTACCCATGAGGACATTTGAATTTTTAACCTATGACCTATGGGCTTTAGACCAGGGTAGGGTGATTTAGGGCCCTTGACAGTCTCACCCCATTATGCATGCCTGGCTTCATCACCCACCAATCTGTCTCAGGCATGCTCATTTCCTGCCGCCACTTAATGTCTTCACAAACCCATCTGTGCGGGCACCTGCTCAACCATGTTCCTTTACAAGTGATTATTGATCTGAATGAAAGACGTCCCCATCCCCCATTCTAGGTTCACCTAGCTAAATCCTATTTATCAAGGCCCTCCTCAAACACCCCTTCCTCTGGGAAATCCATTTCTCCAGCCCTCCCTGGGCTCCCCCAGCACCTTTTACACATGTCTGTGATCTGACATACCATACTAGAGTGAAATATGAAGGACATCTGGGATTAACTTAATAGAAGGAGAGAGAAGGCGCACTCATTTTAGGCAAAGGACCAGCATGAGCAAAGACCTAGCAGTGGGCTGGGCAGAGGCGGATGGAGCCGAGCACCGCCCACTGGAAGAACTGCGTGAAGAGCAGTGCTGGAGGAAGTTAGAAGGGAGAGGGAAAGGACAGAAGTAAGGACAGGTACCCAGGGGACGCAGTAGTTTCTAATCTGAAATTATGGATGAATGCCAGAGAATAGGAAAACCCCCCTCAATTCTATATAATACCAGTACATTTATGCTTGTTTCTGGGGAGAGAGTTCATAGTTTTCATCTCATAGATACTTTTACAAAGAGTAAGAGATAGAAAAGGAGGAAAGGAGAAAGACAAGAGAGAGAAGGGGATAAGAGTTTTTGAGCATTCTCTACATGTCAGAACTACACTCGTACTCCTGTTCCTTCCAATCATATCATAAGGTCCACAGCTTCCATTGTTCCCATTTTGCAGGTAGTAGAACAGAGGTTCAGAGGGCAATAGCTCTCTGAGGATACGTAACCTGTCCAATGTCAGCCACGATGTCAACCCGGTCTCAGGACATGCAGGACCTCGCTCTTGATTCTGCTGGCTCCTGGAAAAGAGAGGTGAAGTGGAGATATCTCCAGAAGGTTTCTGTGTGACCTCCAGAGGCCAGAACAGGGCCAGCTGCAGGCAGAGGCTGGCTGGTGTTGTCCCATTATATGTTCTGCTGATTTGGTGTATCAGATCGAAGTAGCTTGGGAACCGTGGTCACTGGGGCCAGAGCTTGCCTTGACAACTTCATTGGAGAAAAAGTCCATAATAATCAAACACCTGAGAATAGACGGAGATAGAAAATTAAAAAGCCATCAGCTCTCTCATGACCTGTGGCCTCCGTTGATTTAACAAGTGTTCTTTATAATTATCTACATTTTTTTAAATCCTCATCTGAGGATATTTTTCCATTTATCTTCAGATAGAGTGGGAGGGAGGGAGAGAGAAACATCCATGTGAGAGAGACACATCTATTGGTTGCCTCCTGCAAGACCCTGACCAAGGCCAGGGACCGAACTGCAACCAAGGCACAACCCTTGACCGGAATTAAACCCACAACTCTTTGGTCCGAGGGCCAATACTCTAACTGCTGAGCCGAACCAGTCAGGGCGATAATTATCTACACTTTTAAAGCTGTGGTTCTTAAAGTGTGGTCTTAGGACCAATAGCATCACCCGAAATCTTGTTAAAAATACAAATTTTCAGGCTCCACTCCAAGGACCTATCCAGAAACTCTGGGAGTGGGACCCAGGAACTAGCTTTAACAAGCCTTCCGTGTAACCTATGTGGATGTCTGAGTCTGAGAACCACTGATTTAAAGTGTGCAAAGCCCTCTCAGGTTCTTCCCAGAAACACTGGCTACATCTTTCTTATCCCCACTTTACACTTGATAAAAAGGAATGCAGTTTCCTGAATGTAAATCCAGGTTGGTGGCTCTGTAGGACCCCACTTTCTCTGAGTGTGGTGTGTCTTACCAGGTTCTCCTGGTGTCCCTGTGAGACCCCCAACCCACCAGAGATAAAAAAGACAGCTTGTTTACCTCCACTCTGAGCATTCACATGCTTCATGACAAGCGAGTGGGCGGGTATCCAATGTGGTTGCTTTGCATGACCCTAGCAGATGTGGGAAGATAGATTCAGACTAATCCACTTGACTTCAGGTAGGAAAATAATTTGAGTGCCCAAGTAGGCCTTTGATTTGTTAGAGCTATATGTTGTTCCCAATTTAAAAAAATCTGTAGACACATGAACCAGCAAGTGTTTTTAAAATTGTAAAGAGCTATTTAAAAAAGTAAGAATCACCACCCTTTATTTATTCATTTGTTTATTTATTTCCCTTATTGATTTTAGAGAGAGAGGAAGGGAGAGGGAGAAAGAGACAGAAACATCGATCCACTGGGGATTTGGCCCACAACCTGGGCATGTGCCCTGACTGGGAATCGAACTGGCAACCTCTTGTTGCATGGGTCGGAGCTCAATCACTGAGCCACACCAGCTGAGCAGAATCACCACCCTTTAGATTAGCATGTACCATGTAATAGTACTTTTCACATGTCATTGCATTCAGTCCTCATACCAAAGGTGCAGAGTTGGTCTCTTCCTCATTTTACTGAAGGAAAACCATGAAGTCTCTAACGTAGTCATGGTCACCCTCTTGCTTCAAACCTCAGTCAATCCATCGGACAACAGCAGTGGTTCTCAGCTGTGATTGCACATTAGAACACCTGGGGACTTTAACATCCCGATACCCAACCCCTACCCCAGATCAATTAAGTCAGACTCTCTAGGAGAAGGACGTGGTGTTTTCTAAATTCTTCCAGATGGTTCCAGTGTGCAGCCCAGTTTGAGAATCACTGATCTAGAAACTTCAGTCTCCTTAGTGTGGTCTACCCATAAACACCTAGATGTTCTGGCTCCTGACTACCTGTTGAAAACTCATCCTGTTTCTTCTCCCCAGAGCTTAGCATCCTGGATCATTTCTGTGGCTTCGTCACTCCCAGGCCTTTATATCTGCTGTCTCTCCTGGCAGGATGCTTGTTTCAGCAGCAGTTCACTTGGTCCACTCATTAGCATCCTTCAGATCTCAGCCCAAATGCCTCCTCTTCTGAGAGTACAGCTTTGGCCACTTCATCTAAAGTCGTGCTGAGTGCTATTCTTACCACCTGGTTTATTTGTTGACTTGTTGGTTTTGGTCTCGCCCCATTTTAATGGAGAATCCAGAGGGCAGAGACCATGCTATTCTTCTTCACTACCATATCCCCAGCACATGGAAGGGTGTCTGGTTTAACATATATTGCCTGACTAAGTGAATGAAGGAGAATGAATGAACTCAGTGGGTCTAAGTGATTAATCCTCAGCCCTATAGTTGTATTCAATACCTGAACTCCAGTGTTCTGAGTCCAGGTTCATCGATTTTTCCAATACAATCTAACTGACCATTTCTGCTTTCACTCTGTTCACACATGCTTAAACCACTAAGGTTAGAAGAGCCTGGGACTGGATGGCTTGGAGCTCCCCTTCCGTGGTGTGGCGAGCGGTAGGTGAGGGCACCGTGCACGACCAGCTGTGTCAACAGCACCACCTCCAGCACATTTAAATGAAGTCAGTAAATTATGCCTTCAGACCCTAGACCATTCATTTCATCATGCTGGAGAAAGAGAAAGGAGTGTTCTCAGAAGTAATTTCTCTGCCCAGTTATTTCATTAAAAACCGAATGGAAGGGGCCCCCGTGGGAGAAAGTGGTGCCTGATGTGATTGTGGGAGACACTTCCTTAAAAAATGGAATAATCACATGGTGGTTCACCTACTCCAGTCGGTCCTCACCACTATCAGTAATGGAGAGCCATGAGCTGGGATGAACCCCAGCCAGAGCGTCCCTGGAGGAGACGCAGAGGGCTGCGCCAGCCCTCTGCCCACAAAAGCAATAACACCAACATTAGTAATTAGTCACCTTTGTCAACTCTTTGAGGGGTAGCTCTTGTGTGTGTGTGTATGTAGGGGGTGATGTTAATACTTTCCTTCTTCTCCATTGTTTCTGACGATGGAAATGCACCTGCCGATAATATTTTGTCTGCACACGATAGACTCGCTTTCACTCTTCTGCTGCCACAGTGAAACAACCTTGTCCAGTCAGTGTCAGGGAAGGTAAGTCTGGGCAGTTATGGCTGAGGGTTAGATACAAATATTTACTTCACTAGCATTTGTTCTTAAAGAATGAGCGAGAGGCAGGAGATACAGAGCTTTCAATAATTTGCTTTCAATCACTATCATTTTTTGCACCTTGTTATAATTCCAAGAACAAACCAAGAGTTCTTGCTTTCGTTTGAGAGAAGAGGAATCTGAAAGAGAGGCCATGCAACCACCTGAGATCCCTTAGTTACCGAGAAGAGCTGGGATTCAGATCCAGGCACAATTCATAATGCATTATAGACTTGGGAGACTCTCTGGGTGCTAACAAGAATAGTAATATTAATAGTAATAGTAACATTTATTATTAATATTAGCACTATGGTAAGTGCATGACACATAGAATTTTATTTGAATCTCATGAGTTATTTAATTATCACCACAACCTTACCAAGCAGTAACTGCTACTTTCTCTTTCCAGATACAGATAGCAGCGGTCAGAAAATGTGCTGGCTTGCGCATAGAGCAGTTAAGTGGCAGAGCTACGATTCGCACACACATCTTTCAGCCCCTTTTGCTCCCCCACAGTACTCCGTGTTAGCCAGACTGGACATCCCCAGGCTCCTCGCAGCAACAGCAGTGAACCCAGAGACGGGAGCGGAGTTCGGTTACCAAGTCGTCCCGCGACGTTGGCATGAGTCCTGTGCCTTTCCGCGGTCCCGGGCTGGCCCTCTCCGCTGCATCGTGACTCCTGCCCTGGCACGCATGCCCACTGCACACAGACAAAGGGCCAGAGCGCACACCCGCCTGGCAAGCATTCCCCCGGGCTCTCTCCGAGGGTGGAGCACCAGCGGTGACACCGCTCCGGAAGGCAGGGCAGCTGCTGGGAGGGAAGCCAGAGGCCCCCACGCCGCTCCAGGCAGAGGAGCAATCGGCCCTCTCACAGGGGCTGGGGAAGGGGGAGACCTGGAGCTGAGAACATAATTACCCGAACTTGAAAATGAGGTAAAGACCAAATTAAAGCAGTAAGCCGTAGGCATAAATACAAATGGATGACTAGCAGCAAATCTCTTGTGGCAGCCAGTAAAAAAAAAAAAAGTGAGCAAGATAGTCTTGCTATTAAAGTACAAGTTGAAAAAACTTTCTCAGAGGGCTCGGAACAGACCCATGATAATAGCAGTAGGGGCTTCAGCCGGCGCCGCCTCTCCCACTCTCCCACGGAGGGAGTTCGCAGTGGCCGCCCCTCCCCACAGAGGAGGGGCCCAGAGGCTGAAGCTGTCGGGACCATCAGGCTAGTTAGCAGGGCTCAGGGTCCGGCTGCTTACCCGGAGCTGCTGCTCTCAGCACGGCGCTGGGCACGGGCGTTTGGCTAGGGGGGAGTCGAAGAGCAGCCCTACGCTCTGGACCAGGGGACACTTCTTCATTCCAGTGATGGGAAGTGTGTTCAACTCCAGTGGCCTAATTCGCCCTCTTGGCTGCCCCTGCTTCCTTTCTCAGCTCACACCCAGTATGGACCTTCTAACCCACCTCTGCTAAGTCGATCTCTCTCCACATTATGTGTGACGTTTGCTTCTTCCACTACACTCCAGCTTCTTCATTTCATATTGACTATTTGTTGATTGGTGAGTTGATTCATTAGTCTTAAAACATTTCCAGTGTGTGTTGCAATGCCCAACGCTGTCTGGGGTGCTGAGCACATAGAGGGGTGCAGGGCAAGGGTATGAAGCAAGTCACAGGAAGTTCCCCAAGGGAGCACACAGCACAGCAAGGAGGGTGTGGGGGCAAATGCAGCAGCAGTGCCCAGTGGAGGGTGTGGCTGAGCCGTGCACGGGGCTCAGAAAGCACACAGAGGGAGCCCCGAAGCCCACCGAGGTGAGGACAGTAGGCTCCCGAGAAGTGAGGCTGGAGACGAGGGCTGCTCAGCCTTGCCCGGGATGGTGCGCCCAGGAGGCCTGCGAGGCTCAGACTCTGCCATGCACAGAAGTGACCGGGGACTGGGGGAGGAAACAGAGCATGGGCCTCCTGACCTCGTAGGCCCGAGCTTCTCATGTGGTGGTCTGCGTGGTGTCAGCCACCTAAGTTGTTAGGTTCTCAAAGTGATTTCACTTCAGGTGATCTGAGCTGCAGCAGACAACCCAATCCATACTTGCTAATAACTACATACAAACACACATGTAGATATGCCGTAGAAATAAGCGGATACCTGTTTATATTGGGGACTTCTCATGACGGTACTTCCTACTCCCCCCAGTACAGTCATCGCACGGGGTGTTGCTGGGTAAGAGCCCACTTTCCTGGAACCCTGGAGCAGCTGCAGTGAAGGATAAACTCACTCAGCTCAAAATCACAGTCAGAGGTTTAGAATAACAACACAGTGAATGTCTCCTGTCAGGAAATCTGCACTCAGACCCTAGTGGGTAAAGCCTCGTCCCTTCTCTGCTCCCCTCCCTCCATTTCCCTCCCTGAGTGGCCGCGGCGAGGCCAGTGTCCACGCAGTTTGCTTCTCCGTTCACACTTCTGATGCTTCACTGGAATCCCCGGCCCACTGAGTCCTAGGGTTAGGTAGTGGTGATGGCTGCACGGTGTCGTGAATATACTTAATGCCATTATATGGTACAGTTCGAAACGGTAGATTTTATATCATATATATTTTACTGTAACTTAGGGGAAAAAGGATGCCTAACATTTGGATGGAGAATTAATTGGGGGGAGGCATGAGGAAGAATGCATGGAGGCGACTTTACTGGTCTGTAGGAGAACGGAGGCTGAGTCAGAGGGGGGCAGCGGGGCTGTGCAGAGGGATGGAAGTCCATGTAGTCCATGCCTTGTTCTTTCCTCATGCACCCTCCCTTTCTGTTTCCCATCAGTTTACTGCTTGTCCCCACTGGTTCATCCATAGGTCTCTCCACCCCCTGAGTCCTCTATCATATCAGAGGCATCCATGTCTTGTTACGTTTGCTAAATGAGTAAAATAAATCAGTCGCGTCAGTAGCTTAAGGCTGTGTGTGCAGACCTGAGTGGCTCCAGTACACCCTTCCCCATTCCCTACCCCAGCCAGCGAGGGTGCTGGGCTGCATGGAAGCAAAAGGGCCTGGAAATCAATACAATATTTAACGGGAAGGCGCTGAAGCGTGGCCAGCCCCGAGGCAATCTGCTGACTCGGAAGCATCGGGAGGGCTTCTCCGCCGACCGCTGCCTGCCCGAGCAATGGTGGAAGCCCCAGAAAGACAAATTGCACTCATCAAGCCCAGAGAAGAAAGACTTGGTCCTGCCCCCCGAATCGGCAGGAGGGAGAAGGAGTTGCGGCCTGGTAGCTCTGTTTCTGAGATGGTAATGAGGATCCTTCAAACACTGGGTGACAGTCGACACGTTGGAAATCACCGTTTCCTGCGAGCAGTGTGACTTTATGTGCTGTGGGGTCAGCTCGGGCCAGGCCTGTTGCTGTGACTTTGTGGAGAAGGTGCTCTGATCCCATTAATATGGACTCTGCCTCCTTCGACCCTAACACGAATACACTTGCTGCCATCCACTGTGCACAAAGATCAGGTACAAGGAGGAAGGCTCCAAACCATGGAAAATAAACACAACGGGCTGTGAGAGCATCATTCACTAGACTCTCTTCTCATCGAATATGGTCCTGGTATTCGGCGTCATTACGTTCCCTTTCTGAAAATCATGTTACAGGCATCCCTCAGTAGAAAGCAAAGTCACAAGAAAGATAAAACTATGCTCTCTGAAGTCACAGAAATCCAAGTTTAACTGCCGGCTCACCACTTCCTGCTTGAGTGGCCTTGGGAAGCTTACTTAGCCTCTTCAAGCCTCGGGGTCCTTATCTGGGCAATGGACACAGTGGCTTCGACTTCATAAAGCTTTTGGGAGTACATGATATATGCGTGTTAAGAAGATCTATGGCATGACCTGGGTGCTGGGGAAGGACTTGCCCAATAACACAGTGCCTGTATACGGCAAATGTTTCATCACTTCTAACTCTTATTATCGGAATCGTTGTTTTATGCAGAAACAGGGAATCCCATTGCTGTACTGATCTAAACCAGGATGGGGAACAAATGGCAGCAATTATAAATGACTGACTGACTTTGTGCTCAACATTTTCCTCATCAGAATCCACTTTCAATGCTGGTTGGGGGTGGAGGCAGACGAAGCTGCTGCAGGAAGCCAAGGGGAACCACCAGTCTCTAGGAGGCAGGGACTGCCCTGTGGGTACCACAGAACCTGGGCAAGAATGTGCCTCAGCATCTGGGGAGGAGGGATGGATAAGCCACGAGTGACACTGTCTCCTCACAGACCCCACCTCCAGCCCCATGGGCCCCTGCTCTCTGGAGGCGCCCCACTCCTCCACCCCCACCCATCAAAGGCCCCTTCCCACCACCTCCACTCCCAGCTGCCCCTCTTCCCCCTTCAGCGCCTGATGGCCTAGCCCTCCCCACCAAGAGGAAGACAGTAAAACTCTTCTGGAGGGAGCTAAAGCTGGCTGGGGGGCATGGAGGCTCTGGGAGCCGCTTTGGGCCCTGCTCCACTCTGTGGGCCTCACTGGAGCCTGTCTCAGTGGACACAGCCCGGCTGGAACACCTGTTTGAGTCCCATGCCAAGGACGTGTTACCTTCCAAGGTAAACACATCCTCATCTGCAAGGTAACCTCAGTGGAGGGGGTAGGGAATCAGAGCTCAAGGGTCCTGACTGCTGGGGCTGCCACTCATTTCCCACATGGGGAAACCGAGGCAAAGAAAGAAGTGAGGACTTGTTTGAGGTCTCTCAACAAGGGATCTGCAGAGCCCTAACTAGCATCTAAGCTCATTCCAAGTCATTAAACGTCCCAGGTTCCCGGTTGTGGGGTGACCCCGCCATTTGGCCAGTGATAATTGTGTGCTTGGTGCCTGTCACTCAGGCTGCCCCCCAGCAGGACTCCCTTGAGCTTTGATCCATTGCATATGTCTCAACCCCAGGGGGAGGGTGCTTTGCCCGGAGACTCTGTCCAAGGACGTGCCCAGTGAGCTGGCCTCCCTCCGCTTGAGACGCGTGCTCTCGAAGGATCTGCCTGCTGCAGTCAGAGTGATGGCTCCCAGGGTCCTGTGGGTGGCGGGGGCAGGGCTGGAGGGGTGCATCTGTAAAGACAGCTTTTACTGCAAGTGAAACCCGAAGGCTGGGGCCAGTGAAAGAATGTTTATAGCAACTTGATTCATAATGGGCCCGAACTGGAGATATCTGAATGTCCATCAACAGTAGAATGAATAATGAGCTACATGCTTTTATTTATACAAAGTTCAAACATAAGCCAAACTACTTAACAGGGGTAAATATGAGAATAGTGGTTACCTTGTGAGGGGAGGGCCTGGGAGGAGGTCTGAAAAGGGTGCTGGAATGTTCTATGTCTTGATCAAAAAGGTGGTTACACAGGTGTTTTCATTTTGTGAAACTTCTTGGGGCTCTAAATTTATGATTCATGCACTTTTCCGTAGATATGTTATTCCTCCCAAAACAGTAAGATTTACTTAAGTCTAAAGCACTGGCTTCTCTACGTCTCCATGAGACACTGAGCACATTCAGACATGTGTCCCCAGCAGACGTGGGCCGTGGTGCCCCAGCACCAGCACCCTCAGCACCACCCATGAGGGCTTTTTCAGGGGGACAGTAGCCCCCCAGAAGCCAGGACACTGGGAGATGATGGGTGAGCTGGGTGAGTCACGTGGTGGTACTCACATATGTAGGCCCCTCATTTACAGACTCCCAGTAATTTTTAGGGAGGGCTTGGAACACCCTGACCTTCCTACACAATGGGTTAGTGCACACACACAAATACCACTTTTAGAAAGTTACTGTGACCCTGCTTTCGCCTGCAGCGTGGTGACAACTAAGAACCATACTTTGAAATGGTTTGTGAAGACTTCATCCCAAAGTGGATGTAAGAAGCTATCACATAAGCAGTACCCAAGGAATGTTCACTCCCCTTTCTGCATCGTGCCAAGTCATTGAGAAGCAATAAAATAATTTCCTCGAATTTAATTAAATAGAGAATCTAAATTTCTGAGGTGTAGACACATCTCTATTTTTGCTTCTGGATGAAAATTCTTTAAAATGGCCTTCCCTGCTCAAACAATATTAATATAGGATAAATGGCTATCAAACGGAATGAAAATTATTCACTCATGAACCACTGTGCCAGTAAATAAAACCGTTGTCTTCAGTATCGCTCAGTGGGCAGGTGTTACACTTTGTAACCACTCCTACTTCATGAATACGGAGATCTTTCTAAAACTTGATGTTAAAAATATCACTGGCAATGAAATGTTTGTGCACAGTTAATTTTTCTCTTCTTCTTTTTTTTGGAATATCTTTGATAAGTTAATGGGACAAATTCTTATAAATAGGATTCATTTGAGCATGTGTAAGGCCGGAGACAAATTCTTCCTAAGGTCTTTCTTTTAAAAATTGAAAATTTCACTTCCAGGGTTTACTTTTCATTTGTTGTTCTTTTGTTTTATTTCATTCACTCCTTTATTATTGTGTTGCAAGGTTATTTGGCAAAAGGTCAGAAAAGCTTTGGCCATCGTGTCTAGCATTGCCTACGTGAGCACTTTAATTTCATGCAAGGCAAACTTTATGGTTTTGAGCTCAGGCGGGCTCTCGAAATGGGAATAGCCACACGCAGCACCTTCTCAATATTTCTAAACCAACTGAAATCAGACTTCATATTCAAATCATAGCTGGTTGAATTACTTCCAATCTAAAATGGCTTTGAAATTTTTCATATTAATGGATTTGAATATAAAAATAATAAAATAAATCTATAGACCTCTATAATTTTAAAGTTTTATGTGTGTGAACCTGGAAATATTAGAAACGTAGCTCATGCTGATGAATAACATTCACAATCCCAGCTCTGTGGTGTGGCCTGGGCGCCGGCGAAGGACTGTCCAGTAGCACCACTATCGTTTGAAGGGCACAGGGAGTTTAAGGCGGGGACACAGTGCAGCAGACAGAGAACAGAAAAAAGGATGTAACCATCTAATTTTCCTTATTTGCCTCTAGTACGGTGCTTCCAAAACTTGTATTTCTCTTCCCAAATGTCATACTGTACTCTCCAAATCCTCAGATTTTAATGTGTGTTTTTTTTGGAAAATGCAAAAAGTTTTCAAAGGGTTTACTAAAATGACATTGCTGAAGTAGGAATTTTCAAAGGAAAATAATGCAGTAAAAAAAGAAAAGAAAAGAAAAGAAAAGAAAAAGTAGATATAGCAATTTATAAGGGTTAAAATGTTTCTGTGATTAAGTATAAAGTGGGGCTCTGCGCCCCCTGGCATCACGATGAACAGGGTTCATTTGATGTGACGTGAGAAATCCTCCTAATTCTGTAACTGAGTCAAAGAGAAACTTGATTTCTGAGTGAAACATTTTCTGGGCCATTATGTAAGGGCACAGGGTAATAGGAAGGTCAGTATTAGCTGCCAAATTTTTATTGCAAATGTAGAAGGTGAATTCATTCTTTGAGCTTTTAGGACAACTTTCAGTTAAAGTTAGAGGAGTTGGCCACATCCGGTTCCGCAGTGGCAACTGTGAGGACCAGGACGAAGTGTCTCAGGTTTGTGACAAGAGTGCTGCAAAGACCTCGAGCACAGTCAGGTCTCCAGGGAACGACCCTGTAGCTCAGGGTCTTGTCTGGACAAAGGTTAAATGTCAAGAGGTAAGGTCAGCATGACATTTAGAAGAATCACTTGTGGATTTTTATTTTTTTAATTAATTTATTTATTTTTAATCCTCACTCAAGGATATTTTTTTCCATTTTTGTTCGGATAGAGTGGAAGGAGAGAGAGAGAGAGAGAGAGAGAGAGAGAGAGAGAGAGAGAGAGAGAGAGAGAGAAAACATCGACATGAAAGGGACACACCGAGTGGCTGTCTCCCGCACGACCCCAACCAGGGCCAGGGACGAACTGCAACCGAGGTACGTGCCCTTGACCAGAATCGAACCTGCGACTCATTGGTCCTTGGGCCGATGCTCTAACCCCTGAGCCAAACTGGCCAGAACGTGGATTTTTATCTTTATTGATTTTTTTTTATTTTTTATTTTACACACTAAATCTGGGGGTAGTACTTGGCTGTGTATATTTTTCTTTTTAATTCACTGTCCAGATGAATGGGCGGCGGACAGTGTGTGTCAGATTAGGAAACAAACTATGGAGACGGTTCTTCTGAAGCCTGTCTGGCCTTGGGCAGAAGCCAGGTGGCAAAGGAGGGGAGACTGGATCCCTGAAGAACATCTACCGTGCAGGTCAACTCATGAGGAAGACTAAGGTGAAGCCTTCATCAAAGAGCTGTTTATGGAATCTTTGTGGAAAGAACAAGAGTCTAGGCCATGGCCGTATTCTGGCTTGCCCAGCCCTTGCATTCATGGGACCCAGATTGTCTCTGCAAAGCACAGGGAGCCATTGCAGGTGTCCTCTCGCATGGCAATGCCTGTGTGCTCGGGCAAATTTTGATAAATGCAATGCCAAGTTGAGCAGTGTGCAAACACTGCAAGCCATATTAATCAAAGAAGGGCTGGTAGATCTCTTGGGTATTTTTGCAGTGAGGGAAAAATAATCACATGTCTGATTTCTTCAAATGACCACATTCTTTGGTTCTTTTTTTTTAACCTAACAGCCAAGCTGTCTGCAGTCAAATAGTTAGACTGGTGTCACTAGCTAGTGTGTGAAAAGCTGTCCCCTGGAGGCCTCTTTCTGATTGGTACGCTTTCCAGGTCCCCGAAACACTAAATAAATAAAAGTGGATGGCTTTTAATGAAAGCCTCAGCCTCCTCGGTTTAGCTTTTAATTGTGTGACAGCCAAACACACACACACACACACACACACACACACACACCACACATCACATCCTAAGCTGTTTATTGGAATTACAAACTCTCAGCCTAAATGTCAAGCTATGCCACAGAGAAACGTGAACTGTCGGTTTGTTAATGGCAAGTTTGAAGGTTGGTCCCATCATTCACTGAGATGGGGGCTCAGGCTCTCAGGTCCTAACACGATCAGCGTGATCACGGTGTTGGCTTAGAGAGGTTAAAAGCCAAGGCCCAAGAAGAGGCTGATGAAAGCCCTGGGTAGACTCTGAGTATAATTTGCACGCAGAAACATCCGGCTTGAAGACGAGATGCGCCTGTGCTGGAAATAAAGGCTTTCCAGGCTTGCCTGGTGCACTATAGATCTGGTGTTCCGCAACGTCTAAGCCTTTTTGTTTTCACAAGAAAGTAGTCCTAATATCATCTGCCTCTGAAGGGCTTCTGTGAAGTTTTAATAGCACATGTTTTAGTGTCTGCAAAGCACATAGTAGGTTGTCAAAACAATAGCAGCTCGTTTAATTGATAGAAATACTTTTTTGAATGTATACGGAATGCCTGGGCGGTGTGGCTCAGTGGTTTAGCATCGGCCCATGCACCAAGAGGTTGCCAATTTGATTCCCAGTCAGGGCACATGCCCAGGTTGTGGGCCTGATCCCCAGTGGAAGGCATGCAGGAGGGGACCAATTGATGTTCTCTGTCATCGATGTTTCTCTCTCTCTCTCCTTCTCCCTTTCTCTCTCTCTACAAATCAATAAAGAAAAAAAAATTAATGTATAGGGAATGGTCTAGAGTTGAATCGTTAGTTCTTTCAACTTGGGACCTCAAGACAACCATTTATGATAAGACCACGTACCGATGGAGACCTATGATGTACATAAAACAATACGGATAAAAGCTCAACACCAAGGCAGACAGGGCACATTATAATGTTGACTCCTACACTCGGACTGGTCCCCCAGGTCAGAACGGGTCTGCCTGGATTAGAGGTCGGTGTCACTTTTCTGCATCCTCTTGTCAGGTCATTGAGGTGACACAATGCCAAAGGGACCGGGAGCAATGGAGAAAGAACAGTGCCAGCAGCCAACAACAGGGCCTCGCAGCATCCCACCCTGATGCTGACATGCTTCACACCATTAGTTTGTCACACATTCTTCGCCATGTAAAAAGCAAAAAACCCCCTAAAATAAATAACCTCAGGTCAGTAAACAACTATAACCCCATTGTGTGTCAGTGCTTAGAAATCCCTTAATATTTTCATTAAGGGGGATAAAATAATAGACACCGGAAAAACAAGCAGCCAAGCAAAGATGGGTATCTTCATGTTTTCTTAAGAAATTCCTCAAGGAGAGTCCATTCTCCTGATCTGCTGTTTATCAACCCAGAAGCTTTGCTTTATATGGTTCTAGCCCACACCCCTGGAGATACCATCTCTCCTTGAGTCCCAGAGGGTGGGAACCCCTTTACCATAAGGAAGAAGTGATACTTGGTGACTACTAGAAAATTAACAGCAGCTACTAGAAATGACTCAGTTATATGCTCGTCCAGTAAATTTCACCAGTTTTGAAATGGAAGCAGAGAAGGGGTTTCTGGATGCCTTGGGATCCCGAATATACCTTGGTGACCTAGAGTTGACTTTGCTCTTATTATGGCAAGTGAGGAATAGGAAGGTTGTAACTGATGGCACCGTATGTCAATGTGCCACCAAAGAATGGTCGAGTTCAGACCTCAGATCAACCATAAGTGTTTGCTCCAGACCTAAGGTTGTGCCACCCTGAATGTCACAACTTGGGGGCCTAAAGACATGTCTGTGAGCTACCCCGTGTTGGGAGCATAGCATCTGCCAGCCCTGTGCACATAGCTGGCATAGTTCATACCTTGCAACATTCCTCTCCCACTTGACAGACGAGGAAACAGATTCAGGGAGATTAAGTAATTTACCTGATGGCATGTGGCCAGTGAGTGGCAAAACCAAGGCTTGCACCTAGCAAAACCCCACCTGTTCTGCCTCTGTGTGCATCACTGTTGGAACATAAGTGCCACTGGGGGAGAGGTGAGCAGTCTTTTCTGTTCACTGCTACTGTCTCTTCCTCCAGCACAGGACTTGGTTCAAACACGTGCTCAGTGCGTGTCTGGTGAGGGGCTGAGAAGACTGGCACTCTTCACCCCCTCCTCTACTTGCCTCTATTTATACCCAGTGCCAAACTGGACACGCTTCATACATGTTTTTCTTCCGGAACTTGTCTTGGCTTTGCCATGCAATTTTGACTTTGTTTGCTCTCTGCCCCCAGTCTCCTAATTCTCAGGGGAGCATGTAGGATTGCATTTTACAGCCCCACCTCCCAATTCTGTGTCACCAACTCTGACTCTGGACTGGTCCTTGGTCAACAGCTCCATCTGCAAACCCATGAGAGGAAAGGAAAGACAGGTCATTTAGACTAGAAGGATTTGATGCCAGTAGGGCAAGAGAACGTATGAGGCGTTCAGGACAAGTCTCTCCTTGGCAAAACCATATAATGTGTGCATTTACAATATTTTCAGAATGGAAACTACTTTATTTTCATAAAACCATAAAGCTCCAAAATCCAGTGGGAGGATTCACATTCTCCTTTCTAAGAACTTTCTTTAGTGGCCTTAGAGAAAAGAGATAATAGAATGGTCCCAGGAACACACAGCCAGCATATTTCAGAAATAGAGAAATACTAATGCCTCATTTAATACTGAGCTATGACTTTGGAGTTCTTCATATGTAATCAAATGTTTTCCACAAAATATGATAGAATTGAATTCTAAGTAAAGCTAAGTGGAGCAGGTGACAGTTTCCGATTCTATTGTATCCAGGCTCATTTAGGTCCCGAGGGTTTCTTTTAGAACAGGAGGGTTCTATAACAATGTGAGGAGCAGGGTAGTCCCGGGGACGTGGAAGTGGGGTACAGACTGACATCTGCCAGAAGAGGGGGTGGGGGAGGGGAGCAATGAACACAGAACTTGTACGCATGTACTCATAACCAATGGACATGGACAACAAAAATGGGGACGGGGCAGGGAGGGAGGGGGAGGGGGGTGTCAATGGGGGAAAAAAGGAGAAACATCTGTAACAAAAGTAAATTAAAAAAAAAAAAAAAAAAAAAAAGAACAGGAGGGTTCTTTTCAGGATGATCCCAGTGCCTTGTCCATGAAGAACCTATGTTCTGCTGGTTTGGGAGCTGTGTAACATCCAGAGACTCTGTCTACTTACATTCAGTGTGGGAAGCGCAGGAAGACCAGTCACTCTGAGTTAAACCCAGGTGGGACTTATACTCCTTGCCCCGCTGGGCCCTCTGCAGCCTTTCTCTGGTCACTCTGTGCCTATTGGTTGCTTTTTCTGGGGACCTGGCTAATGACTGCAGTAAAATGTAACCTGGGAGAGCTTTCTGTTCCATCGTGGTCAGCCTTGAATGGTGATCAACCATGACCTCACTGTGACCCAGGCAGTGCAGGTAGAGAAGAGAAGAAGTGTGTGTGTGTGTGTGTGTGTGTGTGTGTGTGTGTGCACGCACGCACATGTATAGGCGGTGGTAGTGATGTAAGACAAGGCAGGAAAACAAAATAATTGGAGCTGCTTGATTTTGGCTAGCACATACTACCAAAGAAAGAGACTCCAGAAATCCAGAAATGATGGATTCTCTATGGGTTTTCCATGAAATAAGCCCAGATGACCCCTGCAACCTGTATACCTCAGCTTCAGTTCCTGCCTCTGGCCCCTTCAGGTTTGGAAGCTTCTGTGTCTTCCCTTCCTGGACATCTGAAATTTGGACAGATTTTTCAATTAAAAAAATTCACTTCTGCTCCCAAGGTATCCAAAGGCTCCATGAAACCCACAACAGCTAAAATCAAGCTGAGGTGGTTCTTCACCAATGACTTTCCAGGTGGCCCAAGGTGCAGAGGTGCCGGCCACATTCCTCCTGCATCTGTGCCCGTGGCGGCTCCGTTCTCCTCTCTGTCTTATATTTCAACAGTGGCTCCATTATGAGCTTTCTATTCACTCAGTTCCAATGTTATTTTTACACCTCTATCAAATCTCTTCCTGATCCCTGTCCTTTGAAAAGGACCCGTATACATCCCAACATAATGGCAGCAATGCAAGAAACTGCAAGGGGGAGGGACTGGGCAGCACATGGTCCTGCAGCTGTTGCCATTTTGAGATCAGAAAGCTGGTGAAAAGTTTTTAAATCTTTCTTTATTGATTTTAGAAAGAGAGGAAGGGAGAGGGAGAGACAGATAGAAACATCGATGACAGAGAACATCGACTGGCCGCCTCCTGCATGCCCCCACTGGGGATCGGGCCCACATCCTGGGCATGTGTCCTGACCGGGAATCCAACCGGCGACCGCTTGGTGCATGGTCGACGCTCAGTCGCTGAGCCCACCGGCCGGGCTGGTGAAAGGTTTTGAAAGGCAGCCACATTGGCATGTATCTGAATGTGCCTGTCTCACATATGTTTTCACTGTCTTAACGAGACCATTCATGTGTCTTACCTTAATAAATACATAAGTAAATTTTAAAAATTAAGTCTTTTAAACCAAACTCCATGGCTCTTGGAACATAAGCCAACTTGAATGCTACATTTATTTATTCACAGAATCCCTGTCCTCATGAGCTCAAGCCCGTTATAGTGGATGTAGGAGGGGCCGCGGGAGACAGACTGCAGCTCCGTAGGCGAACAGCGGCATACAGTGGGACGCGTCCCCTCACTGAAGAGCCAGGTCGCTGGAGGGGCAATGCAGGGGTCCCAACTCATATTCGTTGAGCCAAATAATACCTCTGGGAAGAAGTAGTATCAAAGCTTAAATTGGAAGGACGTGTGGAGAGACAGATACAGAGAGAAGAGAGTATTACAACCCCATACCCCAGAACATGTGAAAGTCCGGAGGCCAAAAATAGTACAATGAAAGAAATCCAGTATTGTTTTTGCTTGGAATCCAGGGAGACAACAATGACGAAGGAAGCTGGAGAGCTGACCAGGCCCAAATCGTGAGGATTATTGATAACAGCTTTTCATCTCCTTCCTAGGCCACTCCAGCTCTGACTCTGGAGTCACCCGTCTCCTCTCTTCCTGGGCTGGAGGGTGCTCAGCTGCTCATGGAACTGTGGGGCTCCTCTTTACCCAGACTATGCAGTTTTTCTTCAAACTGCTCTGACTCACTCATTCCACCTTGGTGCATGTCATTCTCCCACACCTCTGGACAGCATCTTTCCAACTCTCTTCCTCTCCTGACACTTCGTACTCCGTTCCCGATGCCACGCCTTGTCCATGGCACCCCCCCCCCCTGGAATTGCCTCCTGGCACTCACTTTCTACTAGCACGTGCCAGCCCAGTGTTTTAAGATCTAACTCGATGGTACCTCCACTATTATTCTCTCAGCTAGAATCAGCCACCCCTTCATCAGCCAAGTCCACACACTGCCATCTCTGTTCTCTAGACTGTTTGTGAGACTAGCTTACAGGCTCTCAGTGTCTCCACCCAGCACTGAGACCAATCCAAAGCACTGTACTTTTTTTAATATCAAGAAATGACAATTAGTTGTGTAGTCATTTGATAAACTGCACAGAACAAGTCATAATTATAATTTATGATTATTTTCTGTGTAGTCACGTTGACTTGTTTGTATGGGCTCTATTTCCTAAGTAGACTAAGCTCTTTCAAAAAAGGAAACATTTTTCTTGTTTATTTCTATATTCCCAGTGTTTAATTCAAGAGCATGGGACATATTAAGTCCACTCATGAATATTTGTTGAAAAAAGGACATGAGAAAAGCAATATAAGCAAGTACTGGACTCCTCACCCTAAAACACACAGGGAAAAAAAAACACACCCTAATCCTTTTTAATTTCCTGCTAAGAATTCCCGGGTCATTGACTGAGGACAGCAGTTGAATGTCCAAAATGCCTTTTTGGGATGTCCAAGAAAAACTGAAACTTTTTTTGTGGTGAGTTATTCAGCCTGGTGGAATTCAATAAGACAGAGCCAGTCACTGGGGTTTTATTCTTGGCTTTACCACTGACCTTTGAAAGCCACTCAACATACCAATTAGAAACTGCACATTTGCACAACTCGGTAAATTGATAGATGACCAAAACATACCCCTTTTCTCCAATTTGCTGTCAACTTTCTAATCTAGAGCCCAAATTGCTATACACTCTTTCACTAGAAAAACAATGAAAGTTCATTTTTCATCATCAGCTGCCTTCTGTTTTCTTTATTTTTTTTTTTTAACTCCATGGCATATGCAAAATTAACTGCCCCCGAGAAAAGGCAGTGGCTTCCGGGTGAGCCATAGGGCTTCGGCTTCAGCAGCCATGACGCCTGGGCCCACGTGCACTCCCAGGTTTGCCCAACTTGGGGCGAGGAGGGACGGTGTATTCCACAGACCGCATCTGTTTCCAGTCTGCCTGCAGGTCCAGGGAATTCTCACCTGAAGTTTGTCCGATGAAAATTCCTGAAATCATGGATGGAGTAGACTCCTAAGGATAGAGGCCTTTCTAAAGGCAACAGCCTAAAGGGTCAATCTGGGCGACCCTGTTCTGCAGGATGGAAGAGACCAGCAGGAGTTCCGTAAACTTTCTCCTAGTTATGGGAAATAGAAAATGAACTCATGGATTTTATTTGGTTTAGCATCTGGTCTAGGTGCCTTTTAAAAAACTACTAATACAAGAATTTTAACATTACACCTCCTGGAAGCTTCCTTTTTTTTTTTTTGAGGTCTATTTGTAAACAGAAAATTTTGAAGATTTATGGTAATAGTAACATTATCATTATCCTACTGTGTGTGTGTGTGTGTGTGTGTGTGTGTGTGTGTGTGTGTGTATCTTGGAGCAGTTACACCTCCCTCAATTCCAATGTCATTGTGCAAATTGGCCTAATAATGGTAAGCCGTATGTTTTCATTAGTGTGGTGGTTCTGTCTACTGATGGCTGATGTTCTAACTTTTGATAAACATCAGGATTCTCTAAACTGCTGATTTGCAATTCAGAACTCTCCATTAAATATAAATGAAATTTGACTTCTGAATCTCATTGATAAAGACTCCTCCTCAAAGATGTTTTAAAATTATAGCTGTTGTCATTTAAGGCCGCTCAAAATGGCTACTTCTTATTTATAAACTGTCTTGTCTAATTTGTAAAATGTGCACAATAATGCATTTAGAGGGTCATTCACTCATTTCTTTGTTCTTTTGACAGACAATTGCTGATTGACTGCTATTTACCTGATCCTGTACTAGGTGTTATGGGATTGAAATAACATGAATATCCAATGGCCAGTGCATAGTATAAATTCAGAAAGTGGCTGAGCCTTCTCTTTCTACAAGAGTCTAGATAATATAGATAATAATGAGAGGTTTCCATTATAGTCAACATTTTGGCCAAAGAATTGTCATCTTTCATGAGAAAGACTTAGATTTTGAGAGTTAGACATGTTCTTTGATACCCTCAAGCTGTCTCCCTAATCCATACTGGGGTCCCCCCACTGCATGGCTCATGTTTCTATACCTTCAGCAAAAAAAAAAAAAGCTCAGCTCAGAACCTACTTACCCTATCATCGATAAGGCAGACCTTGCTGTCAGTAGATAGTTTGAGCAATTAGATCTTAAAATATGCTTCGAATAATGGTTCTCCCATTCTCAGATTTCTCTCAGAAGTAGAAAAAACAAGCCACCTCCATTTTCTACATTCAAAAACCGTTCTTTTTACTTCTAAGCCTTCTCTCAAAGCTAATCACCCACTTTTCTTTAACCATTTAAAGGTAGGTGTTTTAGCTTCCTCTCCCTGTTGTTCACTTATCTCTGAATGTCAGCCATTGAGCCTCTTAAAGTAAAATATTTATAAGGATTTGACTCAAAGAGAATGAGAAATAATATCAACAGTTTCCTGTGGGCATAGGGCTCACGAACCACTACGCATTCAAATTCTGAGGTCCTCACAACTACAATGCTCCTGTTTTACAGCCGAGGAAACTGTGATTCAGAAAGGTGATGATTGCCCCATGGTCCCACAGATCCTAAATGGCAAAGTCAGCGCTCAAACTCTGGGGGCTGGCTCCCCAAAAGTCGTTTGATTTTTCCCCTGCTCCACAAGTCCCTGTAGCCGCAGTGTTGACAAATCTTTCTCCTCTGCATTATTTACAGAAAATGTTTCTCTTGCTAACATGGAACCTGAAGAGAGAATATAGAGAAAAGATTTGTTTAGAGCAGCTCTATTATCCCCTGAATGAAACTCTAACGTGTAAGACAGGCAACCAGACAAAAGAGAATTATGTAGAATCAAGAGGGCTTGAGATGATATATGAAGGCATTAATAGAAAAGTGCCTATTCACAGGGTTATGATTGATTATGTATTTAAAATAAACACAGTTGCCTTTCTTTACTTTGGCTCTGAGAGGGGCTGAACTTTAGTGCCCATAATGGCCCACTGTTGTCTGCATGGCAGGTGGCTGGTACATAAATCCCAGAGAGTGGTGGACTGAGGGGCCAAAGTATGGATTGATCTATGAACATGGCATACCTTGCATTTCTGCAAGAGAAACAACCCAGCATGTATGTGTCCCCAGGTCCCTGCCTCAGCTTTGTGAGGAAGCAGTGAGGCCCTACCTTCCCTTTTGCTCATAGAGATGACTAAGAGCAATTAAAAGTTAATTGTTGCAATTTCTCCTGTGAAACATCTTTCAAAGACAGGAAGGAGCATTTTCATGAACTCTGAGGTTACAAGAGGGTCCTCTGGGGTTATCAAGCCCAATCCCTAATGGGATACTTTAGGTATCTTTACAAGAACTTGAAGGCACCATGATGCCTATGGGTTATGTTGAGGGAGGCAAACTCATTATTTTCCAAAGTGGCTCCTTCTTCTGTAGATAACAGCACATTTCTTCAACATGGCAACTCTGCAGAACATCAAATACCCCTGTATATTCACTGGGATATGGAAAATAGGAAGAACATCTAAAGAAAAAAGACTCTTCATTGAAAATCCATGCCTGTGTCAATGGCAGATTTGGGGGAGAAGAAAGAACTGTTGGAGCTGCGGGTGGCCGTAGATCATCTGGTCTGCCATCTTGACGTGCAGATGAGAAAACCAAAGGCCACGACTCACTCACCATTGGAGAGAAACTGTTCTGATTCATTTCTGTTCCACTAAACTGACAATAGTCTGACTTAATGCCATGACTACCCCACTGCTCTCTCTGTCAGACACACATTTGGGCAGCGTTGCGTGGTGGTTAAAAATGAGTGTAAGTTCCTCTCTGATTCCACACACACACTCACCTCTCATTGAAAGACCAGACTTTGTTCAATTATTTTCAGAAACATAGGCACCTTCACTACGCCATCTCTTTTTACCCTTCTGCACACAGAAATAACAAATAAAAACACATGATGCAGGGTGAGCCCTATTTTATAGATGATAGCTCTGAGGTTTTATTTTAAATCCCCATTTTCTTCTACTAATAATAACAGTAACAAAAAGATAGTTAGCACTTGCTGATCCACCAGTATGTTCTCGGCATTATGCTAAGACTGTTTCTCAATTGTATTTAAAAAATTTTAATAATAAGGCTTATTAAATACTAGTATTAGACCCATTTTACAGAAGAAAAACTGAAGTTTCAAGAGGTTAAGTAACTTCACTAATGTCACAGATCTGGATAGTGATGGAGCTGGGATCTCAACACAGATAGTTGGACATCAGAACCCACATTTGCACATACAGCCTCCTTCTCTAGGAAGGCAAATGTGAAGAATATGCTATGTATCAATGGGACATCACTTAGACTGTGGAAAAGGGAATACAAGAATCTTCCTTAAACACTTGGAAGAAACAGGTGAAGTGAAAAATCAGTAAATGACTTAAAATTTGAGAACAGCAAATGTATATGGCTTGTGACCACAGTTATGCAAAAACAAGTGTCCATATGGACAGCCATTGGAAAGATAAAACAGTTGGCTTCCTGATAGTAAGCCTTGGTGTTTGTTTATTTTGACAAATATTCTTAGGTTGATTACTATTTTTATCAATACAATTTTTAAAAAATCAATGGTAATAAAATGGACTTTTTCATGTTTTCCTTTGGTCCTATCCTCTATGGGACTTTACACATTGAATGAGAATAATGTTGAAACTACCCCAAAAATCCCTTGATCCTGCCTCAACATCTCCTCCCGGCAACGGGGAGTACCTGTCTGTCTTGTTCGTTCATTTCAATCAGCAGATATTGTCGGGCACCTACCACGTGCCAGACGTCCGAGCTGAGACTGGCTCTGCGCTAACCATAGTCTACTGAGGGGAAAAGGTCCCACACAGAGATGTAGAGGGAAACTGCTAGAGGACTGCAGGGCCTGGAGGAGGGGCACGTTATCCAAGTTAGGAGCTTTCCAAAGGAGAGCTTATCTAAGTAGAACCTGTAAGGATGGTCAAGAGTGTGCTGGACGAGGAGGTAAAGTGCAGTATGGGGGGACTGGAGAGGCATGGAGCTGCAAAACCAGTGCTGACAGATGGGTGTGCTTGGGTGTTGCAGGTGGGGTGGCTAGAAAGGAAGATAGGTAGGTACTGAGGGGCTGGAGGATCCTGGGCTGCATTTTGGGTAGATTAGTGCCAGGACAGAGCATAGACCTTTCTGTTCACAGAGTTATAATGACCCCCATTCCTCGTGCTACTATTCATGGATGTGAAGGAAAACTGAAAATAAAGAGCTGCCGTGGAAATAGGCTGGCTGGCTGGAAGCACAGGTCTCCAGTTTGGAGCAACTTGGGGGCGTCCCCCCCCCCGGAGATGACACGCTATGTACCTGACAGTGTCCACCTCACATACAGATTAGCCAACACACAATGTCCAAAGCCCTTGGGACAGGTTAAAACACGCAAAAAACCCACTTTCAGGAAGTCTTTTTTCCAGTAGTGGTTTTCCTTCTGTTTTTAAGAATGGAATAAGGAGCAAGGACCATTTACAAACGGTCAGTTGAATGGTATCCCAGTGTCCTGCTTTGTTCTGCTTAACAGTGAACACAATTCAATGTTATTAAAAAAGAAACAGCATATGACTGTTCCTTTCCAGTCATCCTATAACTGTGCTTCCTTCTGTTATTTCAAACGTATTGAAAGTTAATTGTTTTATTTTTCAGTGAAGGCCTGCATGTGTGAGAGTTTGTGTCCAGCTGTCTTCCTAGCACGGTTGCATTGTCGCGGGGCCCTGGCTCTCCCTTGGGTGGCAGGTTTCCATTTTGTGGTAAAAGATGGTCATTCAAGTCCAGTTCTGGTGAGCAGTTGGCAGATTCTCAGCTAAAACACCCAAGGATCACACTGCCGGGGTGTTTGTCAGCAAAGGAATATGAATAATTGAAAGCAACGGAAAGCAACGATGCCACTTATGGAGCCTGGTTCGACTGAAGGACATAAGATGGCCGTGATTCAAGGGGAGAGAAAAACAACACCGTAATGAACTTCAGGATTTTATAGGTGGATTTTGCCATTTTATCAAGGGAACGGGCAAAATCGACGTAACTCAAAGTGCTGATTACCTTGCTCCCCCGGTTATGCAAGGTGGTGACCTCTGGGAGCAGGGAGACAAATTGGAGCAAGTTTTCAGAGAAAATGATTGGCTGTTCTCCTTTAGAACCATTCCCCTTCCCCGTCCTACCCCAGCAAAAATGCAAATGCAAGTTGCCTGGCAGTTCTTTCTAATCAATCTGCCTCTAGAGGTAGTCAATTCTCCTGGCCTTCTCTGAATGGAGCCCTGCTCCAGGGCGATCACGCTAGATCCTCTGCCTTCGGCCGCCTCCACCTCCGTTGGTGACACTTCTGGGAATTAGAAGCTGCAAATTGGCCACTAAGAGAGTGTGGAGCACCCAAATGCAAGCCCGCCAATCCTAGGTTGAACTGTTTCTCAGTGACAAGGCAGCTTGTTAAGAGTCATAATATTCCACTCAATTGCAGCTCATCAGAAATTATTCAATTAAGGGTGTTCTCTTCACAAATGAACAGCAGGAAGTCTGGCATGTGAGGATAGACAATGATGTCCTAGTTTGTGAATTCGAGGGCACTTTTCCCAAGTTAGCATGATTACAGTAGATCCTTTTTATCTGTTTGAGGTCAGTCTGGCTTGTTCATCTCCCTCTTCCCCTCACCAGGTTAAGGACTAGCATTTGAGAGCTACTCATTCAGTATTTCGTTCATTCATTCATCCATTCAACAAGTCAGTGGAGGGCCTCCTCTGAACCAGGCACCATGCTAACTCCTTGGACTAAGACAACAAGCAAACAGGCATGGATTCGGACTCACAGAGCTTGTCATGCATGGAGGAGACTTGAATTAGCAGATAGTGGTGGAGAGCACCAGAAAGGGAGTGCGCAGGCGCTATGAGAGAGACTTGCGAGGAGGGGGCTGCATTCAGTTTGGAGTCAGGAAAAGTATTTCTGGAAAGGAACATTCCGGTTGATCCTGGGGGAGTGAGGGACTCATGTGCACAGTGATAAGAGAGCACCCAGCCACCGGGGAGGCCCTGCTGTGTCAGAACTTGGCATGTTTGATAGACTTGGTACACTAAACGTCTAGGGTTACCATAACCAAGTACCAGAGACCAGGTGGCTTAAACAACAGAAATTTACTGTGTCACAGTTCTGGAGGCTGCAAGTCTGAGATCAAGGTGGCAGCAGGGTTGGTTTCTCTGACGCCTCTCTTTGGCTTGCAGATGGCTGTCTTCTCCCTCTGTCCTCACATAGTCTGTCTTCTGTATCCACCAGTGTCCAAATTTGCTCTTCTTATAAGGATACCAGTCATATTGAATTGGGGCCCACTGAAATAAATGACCTCGTTTTAGCTTAAACATCTCTTGAAAGGCCCATCTCCAAATATGAGTTATGGGGTGAGGACTTCAACATATGAATTTGGGGAACACAACTCCGACCATAAAACTTGGTGAACAATCCAATTGGGATGGATGTTTCCATCTAATTGTAAAAGAGCCATTGAAGGATAATAAACTTCTTTCAAAGCCAGATTATGGTGAGCCAAAATAGATGGCGAGAGAAGCTGATGTTATAGAGCAGGATAGAGTGTCAAGACAGAACTGGGAAATAGAAAGTCATTTTTTGAATGAGCAAAAGAAAGAATGAATGAATGCATAAGTTAATGAAATCCACTGAATGAATGAATCCAGCTCCATACTCATTGTGAAAACCCTGGCTTTGCCCTAAAGTCAACAAAATGAGGCCTCTCATCTTTCTATGTCTGCCCCCTGTAGGAGAGAAACTTCCCTACATTAAGCGTCGTTGGGTTTGTGGGGGACCCTCTTCCTCTGGGTGTAAGAGAACAAACACTGTATTCTCCCTTCTTACCTGTCACAGGAGGCATCGCACGTGCACTGTTTCGGTGAGAAGAACACAAGAACACTCAATGTTCACTTCACTGAATCTTACTGGGGACACGTGGTATTTCTAATTCACCAGCATTTCTACTTTTTAGACAAACCCCTGCCTTTGAGCATGTCTTTGCAAAGTAATTGCAAAGTAGCTTTTTTAAAGAAGTGGTTTTACTCAGTTGGGCTTGTGACATTAGCCAAGCACCATTTTCCACAGTATTTATAATGTGGGTTTTCTTCATTCACCTCACATGTGCACACACAGGACAAGGGAGTCATTCCTTGCAAGAGAGGTCCAAATGATTGATTAATTAGTGCAATCAGCGATTCACGGAACCGTTCAATTGCAGCTCTGGATGGGGCCTTCTTGGCATCAAAGTTCACCAACCACTCCCCATCCCATCCCAGACAAAAATGTCCTTTAGAAAGTCATGATAGGCACCCCAGCCTCTTCTTGTACCTTCCTTGGAACCAGGAGCCCACCACTTTACAGTGCTGTCTTCCATTCCACTGCCTATCCATTCTAATGGTTAGTTTTGATACAAAGAAGAAAAATTAGGTTGGTCTCATAGTCACATGGCTCTACCCCTCCTTTCCTGTGGCAGCCATTCACAGATGTGTGGCTTCTTGTTCCGTAGTTCCATTTCTTTTATTTGATTATTTCAATGTCTTCACCAGCCTGGGCGTTTATTTTCTTGAAGGCCCAAGTTGGTCATCGTCTCTCCTAAAATGTGTGTGTGTGTGTGTGTGTGTGTGTGTGTGTGTGTGTGTTGAGGGGACAGATTTTCAATGGCTCAGCAACACCTTAAAGTTCAAGTTCAAATTTCAAAATCTTATCCTTCCCTTCATGATCTATCCATCTCCTGATTCCCTAGCTAGCCCTATAGCCCATCCCCATCTCCACACTGTACTTTTTGAATCCCCCATGAATCCTCAACCTCATCATATTCTTCTACTTTATTTGACTTGCTCTGCCAAGAATGACCTTCCCTACTTCTTCGCTGGGCCAACACCTTCTTGTCTGTCAAGGTTTAGAATTTCATCCCTTGTGGGGCTGGTCCCGACTGTCCAGGTCAGGCTAGCACACCACCCTTCTCTCATGAGGCTTTTCCCTGGCCTTGAAGGACAAAAGTATCACAGAGGAGTGTGCATGTCTGATGACTAGTGTGTCTCTCCCATTAAACCATGGACCCCAGTTCATCTGTATCCTTGTTTTGGACCCTACCTAGAATGGAAAAGACATCCAGTGCATGTTTGTTGAGCTAAACTTTTATCCCCAACGAATGCAGTCCTGAAGATTGGGGCTGCCCTGGTATATTTGGGGAGGCCATATTATGTTTCATGTTTTTATTTCCTGAGTGGCACTGGGTATGGGGAAGATGCAGTCCCATTCTCCACAGAGTCACCCCAAAACCCAAGAGTCACCAGGTTTGCTAAAAACTCTGCATCTAAGTATGATTTACACTGCATTTGGAAAACCAGATCAAAGACACTCCAAAAGTACCTCATCTCAAGAGACTTGGGAATTTGTCATGGACCAAGCACAGCCTCAACTATTATCACTAACAACCTCTTACTGCCTCAGCCCAACACTGAACATATATTAAACTGATTTACCAACTGTCCCACTCAAGTATTAAGGAAGAAAAATACAACCACATTCTAATTAGTAATTTTAAAAAGTAATTTTATACCTACTTTTATGATCACACAATGCAATATAAAACAAATATTTAAGACGTATCTTAAAAGATAGCTACCCTGATAAGCATAATTTAGAAATCTTTAATGAAGTCACCTCAATTAGCCTTTAATTAAATAGCTCATTAAAAGCTGTTTTGAATACTGCTCATGGAGAAATCCCTGTTCCACTGTTGTGACAGAACAGGAAGTTAATGAAGTTAAAATTAAGCACAATTTGGGGGGAACAGTCTGAAAGTCATAAAGCTACAAGAGGAAATAAAATCTCTGAACTTTGCCTGACACCTGAGACTTTTCCACATAACCAAGGGTTCAAGTAAGTGGTGGGCTTGAGGTCCCAGGTAGGGACCATGTCTTTCTACCCCTTGTTCTCAGCTTGGGGCTTAGGACATTGGAAGCAGAGGTAATGTTTGATGAATGAACAAATAAGTGAACAAACGAACAAATGAACTGATGAATGAATGAAAGTCAAGACAGATCTTCACACATTCTAAATTCAAGCAAAAGGTAAAGTAATATAAAAGAAACCTATGTTTCTGGAGCACCTATCATATGTCAAATGCTTTGAATGAATTTTTTAAAATGTATTTCTCCTAGTCCTTCATGCTGGGGGCTAAAATATTGCTTCCATTGGACAGGTGAAGAACAGAACAAAGTGGTTAACGAGCACAGGTAGTCAGTTGGCAGAGAAGAGAACCCTAAACATTTTAACATTTCAAGGTCCTTTCTGGACTGACCTGAAGAAAAGATCGAATGGGAGCAGCCTGCACCTTCTCATACTCCCCCACCGCTAACTCCTTCCAAAGAACATGTCGTCAGGTAGCTGGGTTTTGCTACCACAGCTCTGTCATTCCTGGGATGTAACCTGTCAACTGGTTACGCTGGCAAATGCTGCTAAGGCCCCTCCCTCTGGGAAAGCTGAGCTGGAGTTTAGCAAGGTGACATCCAGAGCAGAAGCAGGCCACTGAGGGCCACTGGGGTCCCTGCACTGCCAGGAGATATTGCACCCCTCGTATGAGGGAGGGAAGAGAGACAAGGTTACCATTTTCATAGTGATTGTTGGGGGATGAATCCAGTGGAGTTTAAGGCAGGAAAGCACCCAGGGAACCAGTCTGACTGGAAATTCCCAGCACAAACAGATGTTCCCAGACCTACACTCTCAGGAGTGCTGCTGGGCTGAGCTGTCTTGGATGGGTCCCCAGCTTCAGGAGAAAGGCCTGAGGGAGCATGAGAAAGAGGGACCTGTGTTCTCAGCACATCAGCAAGCCAGAGTCGGTCTGACTGGGGCTGGACCCTGACCAGGGTCAGTGGGAACCTCTGCAGAGAAACCAATGCCCAACCCACACAGCTGGCACTGCCTGCCCAGGCCACTTCTGGCCCCAGTCCAGGCTTGAATTGACCTGGAGCATCTAAGACCCCAGGATGTGGGAGCTGGAGGCCCCAGGTTTCCTAACATCTCCATCAGGGCTGCTGTGAGATGGGGGGGCTGTGGTGGGAGGAAAGGTGGGGCTGACAAGCAGGGATCCCGCCCCCCACAGTCTGGCCAGAACAGCTATGTCTTCCTTTTTATATATCAGGCTGCTGTGGGAAAAGTTCTTATGACAAACTTTTTCCTGATCTAAGAATAAAGTAACACTTGGAAGATGCTGATGTGGCCCACCTCCCTGTCCATACCCACCCCACTGAGTGTTTCTACAGTTTCTGTTTGAATACACGCAAGGCTAGGCTAGAAGTCTCCAGACCACGAGCAGCCTTTTCCATTCTCAAACAGATGTGACCTTGAGAACAACCTTCCTTGTATCACACCATGAGGCCATGCTGTTGCTTATAGCTTATAGCCCTGTTTATATTCTCTGTGGTCTCATGGGGAAGTCCATCGTCAACATTCACAGTAATTAGCATCTACTAAGCACCAGCTACTGGGCCAGTCAACCTCTTCCACTCTTCCTCTCCTCACACACAGAGAGATTGTATCAGGTAGGGATTATCAGTATTTACATTTTGTAGAGATTGGCAAGGCTCAGTGGATTAGGAAAACCAAGTCACTGGATGCTGTGCAACAGAACTGAGATTCAAACAGGTTCTCTGACTCTGCCCCGTCCTGGCTCCTGTGCGACTGAAGGGCATGGGAAGAAGACAGTGGCTCTCTGATCCTCGGGTCCCCTGCAAGCTCAGGCTACGACATGAGAGCCCCTGTGCCCTGTGGCCTCTGGACTCCAGCATTCAGCTGGCCATCTGCCCCCTTCTTGCCCCAGTGCCCATCCAGGGCCTGGCACATTATGGGGACCCAGTAGATGTGTGCTGCCGACCTATGTGAATGCAGAGGCAGGAAATTCTGTGAGATGCCTTGTGTTTCTTTCATTCAAGTGTTTTCTGGACATCGGTTTGTTAATCTATAAAGTCTACTTAGTCTACTGCCCATGGATAAGTTTTGAAATATGTAAAGCATCATGGACAGGAAACACAGTGTACCTGTCCCTGCCCACCTCTCCAGCTCCACCTCCTGTCACGTTCCTGCTGCCTTTCTGTGCTCCTGCCTCCCCACATTTTGCCTCATCCTTGAATGGGACATAATCCTCGCCTCGTGGTGGGCTTGGCATGAGCTCCTCCCCTGTTTTGTTCCTCTTTTACTTGCTACTCTTTTTTCAAGGACCTCTCTTTTTCTTTGCAATTAGAGTAAGTGCCCATCTGTGTTATCCTATAGGGCTCTGTACTATTTCCTGCTGTACAATATCATAATTTTATATATGTACAGAAATCTTCAGCCTCCACTAGGGAAATCTCTCAGAAGCAGAGAGGGTGTCTCTTGCTCACTATTGGGATTGCCAACACCTGGTATTAAATGCTTGATAAATATTTACTAAATGAATGAATAAAAATGAACGCACGGTTGTTTAATGTGTGTACATGAACAATTCCAACATGTAAAACAAATAAATATTTAAATGTCCACATCTGTGTTAACATCGCACTCTTCTGCCCTCTCCAGCAGCCCTGGGAGGCTCACTCACTCCCTCCCCCACCTGCCAAGATGCCTCCATCTGCAGGCCTGGCTGTGCCATGCCAGCATTTCTGGGATGGCCAAGGGGCTTCTAGGGAAGGTTGAGTTAGAACCACAGGTTCCATTCTCAGACCGTGGGGAGCATTTAGCACAGACCATCATTAAACTGACGCTAATTGGTTCTCAATAAATTGGAGATTTCTTCAAAGGTCCACCAGCACGCATGAGAAAACTCAGGCTGGGTTTGCATCTTCCTCCACATGTAATTAGCACATTCACTTTCTCATGCAGCTCCCGGCACAGTCCCACAGTGTGGGCGATAATCAGGCATTCCCTTGCGGAGGCCAGTAGATTTCATCATGCATCCACTCATCACTCATTCTTCATTCAGTCTTTGCTTTCTGTTTCATTGCCTCTTTTAATTTTTCAGTTAAACCCTACCATGCAGGACCCATCCATCCATCCATCCATCCATCCGTTTGCATTTCTAAGCATCTGATTTTTGCCAGAGACTGCTGTCTTGCCCTATAGTGGACAATTCTCAGGCATATTTCACACAGTCTCCAGAAGCCCCCAGGAGGGCCGAGCTGCCGTTGCCCACAGCATTAATCTGCTCCTTAATATGACCTTTATTGGCTTTCCTCAATGCTTCACTTCCCCACTCTCTACTGCACGCCATGAATCCACTTCCCAGTTAAACAACCTACACCCAAACCCTTCTTGAAGGGACTGTTTTGGGGAAGACAAACTAAGACATCGTCACAGAAACCAGCTCGTTTCGTCCACATCACCTCAACTGCCTATGAGTATGCATTGATTAGAGCCAATCTCCCCCCCTCCCCCCAGTCTATATGTTTTTATTTTTATTTATTTATTTGTATTCATTAATTTATTTTTGTTACAGATGTTTCTTCTTCTCCCCCCATTGACACCCTCCTCCCGATCTTGCACACCCCCCGGCATTGTTGTCTATGTCCATTTAGAGCCAATCTTTACTAACTGTCCGTCTTCCTCTTCAGACTATTATCTCCATGAGAACTGGGACCCTGGCAGCTTTTAGTTCTCCAGCCTGGCACAGAGTAGGTGCTCAATGAATCTTTCCTAAATGAATAAAAGGATACACTATGCTGTGTCCCCAGGGATGGAAATGAAACTATTATGACTTAATCCCTGCCCTGACGGGGCTCACAATCTGAGAGAAAGCAATTGAAATATTTATAATACACTCTCCTTGAAATATGTCTTTCATTGGCATCAAATGTTATGATGTCTTAGGAAAGGGTACTGAACCCAGCTGAAGGGTGGTCAGTGAAGGCTTCTCAGGGAAGAGACCCTGAAGACTGATCACACAGGATACTTAACCCGAGGGAAGAAGGGCACATCCACCAAGAGTCTGTGGGATCCTTGAGAGAGTCAATACAATGCAATAGTTGGGAAAATTCTTACACCCTCTAGCTCTGAGGCTCAGGGCCAGGCTAATGATATTACAGCAAATATTAATAATGGAAATGGAAGAGCAAAGGCATCAGCAACAGTATGCACGTCAAGTGTGAGCACTCAGAGGTGGCTTGTTCTAGAAATGGGGCTGATCTAAAAATACTCTCGTGGAAGTGCTCCGGTTCCAGAAGCAGTGATGAGGGCAGCAGGGGGCTGGCCTGGAAGGTTTCCTGTCTGTCAAGGTTTGTCAGTCCCCAGGGCCTGGGAGTCTTGTTCAGCGAGCAGGTGCCTCCCCAGCAGAGGTTCTGAGTTCTGATCCATACCTGCAACTGTCAGCAAACTACTTTCATTTACAAGTGTTCTTAACGCAGGGAGGGATTTGCCAAATTGTCCATCAAGTGCCATCATTGAGTGGGATCCAAGTTTGTCTTTCATATAATGGTGAAGCTGAGTGCTGTAACGAACAACCCCAGGACTTCAGCGGTTTACTATATTAAAAGTGTATTTCTTGTTCACAAAAAGTAGAATTGGGTGTTTGATGGGTGGTCTTCCAATCCTGTGATTCTGAGACAGAGACCTCTTTCGTCGGTGGTTCTACCATCCCCCGGGGTCTCAGAGTCCTCCCTGCATGCTCTGCACCCTGCCAGTAGGCTGGGCAAGAGCCGCTCAGGGTGCATGGAGGTCGCACTCGGGAGGTTTGCCGTGTCTGCTCACAGACCGTTGACTATAACTCAGTAACTCAGCTCCGAGTTCCACTGAAATGCAAGGGAGCCTGAGAAAGATGGTCCTGCTGTGTTCCCAGACAGAAAATGTAACAGGATGCTGTGAAGACCTAGATCTCTCTCTAATACTTTTTCAGGGCATATTTTGAAATGATGGGGCCCAGAGAAGATAACCAAAGATGGTTTTCCCTATAGGGAGCATTTAATGGGGTGCAGTGTGCCCTTATCTTTCTTGATGAGAACATCTCTTCTGCTTTCTAACTGACAATGAGGAGCTGGGTCTGTTGGACCCAGTGACCTGGAAATTGACTGACAAATATGTTGCTAGAGAATGTGTTCAAATCATCTTTTTTGTTTTATGAGATATAAGGTCCAAAAATTAGAGATATGTAAGGAATTGACTTTTTCCTGGGCAAAGAAGTGACTTTAGTTCTTAGGGGAAGTTCACAGAAACTGTGTGTGTGTGTGTGTGTGTGTGTGTGGTCCAAAAATTAGAGATATGTAAAGAATTGACTTTTTCCTGGGCAAAGAAGTGACTTTAGTTCTTAGGGGAAGTTCACAGAAACTGTGTGTGTGTGTGTGTGTGTGTGTGTGTGTGTGTGTGGTCCAAAAATTAGAGATATGTAAGGAATTGACTTTTTCCTGGGCAAAGAAGTGACTTTAGTTCTTAGGGGAAGTTCACAGAAACTGTGTGTGTGTGTGTGTGTGTGTGTGTGTGTGTGTGTGTGTGCATGTCCAAAAACCCTGGAAGAGATGTCAAGATATACCTAGTGAGAACGAGAATGAGAATGTATCCCCAATATCTGTGTCCTAGAAAAGCCCTAGATTAGAGTCATTGGAGCTAAAATGATTTTCTCTTTATTAATAATAGAGTTGAGTCTCTAAGGTCAGAAAACATATTAGATTGTTACTCTAATCACCTCCATTTTAAAGGTGAGTATACCAAGGCTGAGAGGCATTAAGAATTCCCCCAAGGTCATACAGCTACTGAGTGGTGGAGGTAGCATTAAAACCCCCAAAAAATCCAATGTGAGAACCCACATTCAACAATATGCTTTCCCAAGCTTCTTAGAGGATTTCCCCACTGCAGGAAAAATATTGCTTTCTAAAATACATGTAAGTCGTGAGTAATCACTGTATATCACCGCCTAAAAGTTCAGAATGGAGTGGGATAAACCAAAATCCATAGCACCTTTATCCAACACAACCATGGTTAAAGTTTTAGAAAAATGAAAACAAATAATATTTATTAACCACCCCCCATCCCATGTCCCACCCTCAGAAATCTTCCTTCATGCTTTTGAATCACCCTTAGTATCTTCTCCTCTAACCTGGGACTTGGGGAATCTGAATAAACCCCAGGGTCAGTCCAGACTCTGCCTTCACTGAGAAGTCTGTTTCTCAACGCAAAGTAGCAGTTTGACCACTACAGACTCAGGAGTGCTGCTCCTCCTACTCGTCGCCCTCAGAAAAGGTGGCGTGGCCTGGTGATGCTGCACCAGGGTCTGGACGAGACCCAGCTCCAGCAGTGGGTGTTCTCAGGGCACCGTTGCTAACGTGTGCATTGTCTCCAAGTACTGTGCCAGCTCGCCTTCCCATCCGACTATGCAATAACAGGAAGAACTGAAGAGGATTTAGCTGGAGTTCAATAAGCATACCCATTCATTCCTCCAGTATTAATTAGCGCGTCCTGTACACCAAGTACCGTGGCAGGTCTGGTGCAAGAAGTTGTGTTTTTCTATTTGGAGTCTGGGAAGAGAGATGGAGCTCAGTCCTTGTTCACCAATGTTATATTTGATCCTCTTAAGTGTGGGAGTTGGAAGAGACATCTCCATGTCACCACTGTCTGAGAAGGAAACTGAGGCCAGAAAGCATTTAGTGAATTACCGAGGGTGAGGCACAGATGGAAAATTAATCAACCCCAAACTCACACCTATGTTTGCGATGTATAATGTAAACAAGGGCATTGGAAGGACTTACAAATGGTCATTTAGACACGTTACCTAAAAGCTGCGAGGCCCGTCCTGCCCAATACTGCTTTCCTAACCACTGGCTTGGAGGATTATGATGAGAGCCCCCTGTCCGGATGCTCTTCTAGCTGTAGGTCCCCAAAACGCCCGTGTTTTCTCTGCCTGGGGACTGGAACTCGCAGGTGCCTGCCACGGTGCTCGCACTTGAGAAGCTCTCGGCGTACATCACACATTCCCGCGCTTGCGCGTGGGACATGGTGATCACATGCATCCATATGACCTACTTTTCAAATGTGCACCCCGCCCCCAATCAGGACTGTGTTTATTTTGGTCCCTGAGACATTTACATAAGTTATTGAGGAAAAAGTACCAATTTACTAGCAAAATAAAATTTGAACCTTGGCACAAATCTGCTGTAGCCACGACATGTTTAAAAAGGTGCCTTTGTCCTTTGTCTCATTGCTAACAATCATAGCCCTTAAGTCTTAGGCGATGTTTTTTAACAAGGAATTGCTCTGATTGGGTGAAAGTAGGCAACATGGCACACAAGGTAAGCATTAAAAGGAGGTTTTCTTCTTGGCCATATAGCATGTGGATAAATTACCTTCAGCAGGGAGAGTTTTATTATTAATCACTTGTGCCAATAAATGTCTCATTAAATCTAGCTTTCACTTATGGAGTATGCAATTGTCATTATATAAATATTATTTAATTACATAATGGCTCAACTATTAAGAAATCTGTATTTAACGGATATTCAAACCATATTCATAAATGTTCTATTCGAAGGACTATTTGAGAATTCCACAACCTTTTGATTAAAGGCTGCAGTACTTACTCATTGTATTTGAACAAGCCATGTTGTCCATATAATAAGGTGTGTTGATATTTTAAAAAATGATTAACCATTTTTCAAGGGAAGAGCCATTTTATATTCACCTACCTTTCATCTCCATATTATGAATTATATATTATTCTCTCCTTTCTATATCTTTAATACTTTTTTCTCTCCCTTTGTAGGCAATTATACAGTGACCCATCCATATAGCTCATGAGGTTTCTTAATTTTTTATGAATGTCTGTAAATATGGAGGAAATGATTACAAAATTTATAACCAGTTGGACCATATTAATTTTTTTTTTTTTTGGTTGGGGAATATGGTCATCACACTGCACTGTTTGAATTTAGGAGGAAATTGTTTCAGAGTAGTATAGGGAGTGATGGATGTTTAAATCTAAAAGTTTCTTTAGCCCAGTATGTGTCTGAGTTCCACAGAAGCTGAGGGTTTAGGTGGGCTAACTCAAATGCTACATTGATTTACTTTCTGAGAGATGGCAGGAGACTCGGGGTCCAGGGCATCAGTGGGTGTTGCCTGCTGGCTGCTGAGAAGAGGGTGAGGAGATGGGACTGGGCTGGGCCACGGTTAGGGAACTAGCTCTGGAGGGTGTTGGTGTCTAAGGAAGCAGAATAGACTCAAGTGTGGACTCAGCCCAAGGCCAATGTCCAGGATTCTTCAGGCAGCAGCTGCCCTTGAGCTGTGGTGCATGCCAGAGTGGCCTGAAGCCTGCCCCAGAGGGGGACTGGAGGCAGAGTGAGCAGCCATCCCGAGTCTGTGGTAGGAAATGACTCAGAATTGAGCACAAGCTCTGTGAGGACAAGGCCCACGCCTCTTTCATCCGTGGCTATATCCGTGGCACTCAGCACTGAGCTCAGCACACTAGTTTTCTAGAAATAGTTGCCATATTGTGGGTGAACAGGGGTGCCACCAGTGTCAGGGCACCGAGAGGGTGTCAGATGTGTGGGGTTGGGTGAGCACATGGTTGGAGACCTGAGGCAGAACCCTGAGAACAAAGCCAGGTGTGTGGACTGGTCCCAGAGCAACAGACAGCCTCCTAACTAGGGGAAGGTAGGCGATGCCTAAGCTTACTCAGGAGTCGTGGGCATCAGTCCTGGGTGGGTGTGAGCCTATTCTCACTTAGTCATTCAGCAAACACTGCTGGGCACTGGCTTTGGCCCAGACATCGTGTGAAGGGTTGGGGCACAGAGATAAAGTGTCAGGAGCCTGGCTGGGAAGACCGTCAGCCTTGGCCAGGCCAGCGCGGGCTTTGAGGGCTGTGTGTGCAGTTTCGGCACGACTGTCTCCAGGATGGTGGTCTGGATGTCAGGGAACCCAAATTCTCCATAGCAGCAGGGCTCGAATATTCTAGAAACTCCAAATTACACTTAAGCTTTGGGTTATTTCATTTAGGTAAGCTCTTAGATCGGGTCAGGCACTATGTATGCAAAGAGCATTAATACTATTAATTCATTTAATCCTCATAACAGTGTGAAGAACGGGCACTAACGTTTCCCTTGTACAGATGAGGAAGCAAGCATGCAGAGGTTACGTCGTTTGCCCAAGATCTCACAGACAGTACTGGGGATTCCTGAATGTGACTCAGAGTTTCCCTCGCAGCCCCTGCTCGGCATGACTGCAGAGACGGGCGGGTGAGCGTCAGAGAAGTTGGTGGAGGCGGGTGGATGGAGGTGTCTGAGGGTGTCTCAAAGAGAATATGGACTTGACCTAAGTCCACATGAAGAGGAGAAAGGCCAGGCATTTTAGAATGGAACTCCAGGGAGAGTGGAGGTGTGAGTGTAGAAATCCATTCATTCCTCAGGGAGATATTTATCCAGCGTTCACAAGGCATGCGGGCTTGCGCCAGGTGGCGGGGGTGCAGTGACCAGCTAGGGAGACGAGGCCTTCTCTGCGCGGGGCACCCAAGCTAGTGAGGGAGTCAGACAAGTCCACAGGTGACTCCGGGAGCCCACCGTGGGGACGCAGAAGAGGGCTCCTGACCGTGGGAGGAAGCCGGCTCGGAGGGTTTCTGGAAGAGCTGCAACGTGGGCAGAACAGCGCTGAGTCTCCATGAGAGATGGCAGCCTGCTGAGACAGTTAGCAAGGGGCACGGAGGCAGGAGACGAGGAGTTTCAGCTTAAAAAGAAACTCCTGAAAGAGGCAGCTATTGAAAAGCATCTTGGGTTCAGAGACACTAAGCTACTCCGCAGCACTGCTTCGGTGCTCAGAATGGAACCAATAACAGTATCTCTGGGTGATATTATTGATCACATTTGTGTGAAACTCAATATTGAGCCTCAAACCCAACTCAAATTTCCCCTATACCAGCAAATTTGTAGGTTTAACTAAATTATAAGATGTCTCCAGACCGATGTGCTTTGTGAAGTGCCTATGAAAAGGCCTTTATACAGCTGTATAGTAATGAATTATGAACAGGAAAAAGGGCTTCGGCACCCCTCCCGCTCCTCAAGGGCCAGGCGGAGTCTGATGCATAGATTCCGCCTCGTCCGGCCTTGTCTGCCTGCGAAGACAGCGGAGCGTCATAACCTTGAGCTCTGTGGTAGAAATGAAAGATGGATGCATACTTTCCTGTGTATAATTAGGGGTCTTTTCATCCCGACGTGAAGACAATTGAGTATTATAAAAATGTGCAACACACTTGAGGAAAACTATTTTTTTTTTTTAATCCTCATCCGAGGACATTTTTGCATTTATCTTCAGATAGAGCGGGAGGGAGAGGAGGGGAAGAGAGAGAGAGTGAAACATCGATGTGAGAGAGACACATCCACTGTCTGCCACCCACACCACCCCAACCAGGGCTGGGGACAAACTGCAACCGAGGTACATGCCCTTAGCAGGACCCGAACCCGCGTCTCTCTGGTCTGCAGGCCAACGCTCTAACCGCTGAGCCAAATCGGCCAGGGCCTATTTTTTTTCAAACACGAAGAATCTTCACCCTGAGAGAAACCTCTTTATGTGAAAGTAAATAAATTAATGCTTGCCTTCATGAGAAATAGATGTCTCTGGCAGTTTCAAATCTTGAATCTAGAAAGTCCAGCTGCCTCATTTTGAAAGTGCAGAAACAGCCCTGGCTGGGTGGCTGGGTGGCTCAGTTGGCTGGAGCGTCATCTGGTAGACCAAAAGGTGGGGGGTTCGATTCCTGGTGAGGCAGATACGGGAGGCAACTGATCGATGTTTCTCTATCTCTCTCTCTAAAATCAATAAACATACTCAGAGGTGAGGATTTCAAAAAAGAAGTGCGGAAACAGATGATCCAGGAGGGGACATACCTCGCTTAAGATCACCAACCAATGGGCAAATTCAGACCCAGAGATCTGGCTTCAGTCTCCGTTCACAACCACAACTTTATGTGAGCTCTCCACCTCCAGGCCACGGTGGGAAGTCTGCCATTTATCTGAGATCCTACAGAGCACATAGAAAAGGGGGCACCAGAACTGTCTCTGGCTGAGCCGACCCCAGAGAGGGGCCAGAGGGAGCTAAAAACACCTCTGATGTGAGGTTGTCCTGAGACCACCTTCTGGGAGTCCATACCTAGTTGTAAGTGAGCATTGGTGTGTCTGATTAAAATGGCCTGAGGAGAGGACGAGGCTGCCAACCTCCTGGGGGCAACATCCGTCACAGCGCCCAGTGCTATCCAGCTCAGCCTGGACCACTGGCCGGTGGTACCCAGTCCTGGTACTGTTCACGGTTCACTGAGGAAGAAGCAGCATAGAAAAGCTGGCCCAACAACAGTTTATATGGTAAAGACCTAAACACCCCAGAAACAAATCTATGACATGAGCCATTAGGAAAAAAATATGTATGATTTTAATGATAATTATTAACCCTTTAAAGCAAAACCCTAACATAATCTCAAAGTGCATTAAGAAGATTATGCAAAGTAGGGATATGGAAGGTGGCAACTATTCTCCCAGGATAACCTGTCATCAGCAACATTATTAACATTAATAGTAATATTAGCAATGATATAACTATTATAACCATCTGCCACTTTTGTTAGTGTCAAGCACTCTGCTAAGCAAGTCAGATGGATTAGTTTGTGTGTGTGTGTGTGTGTGTGTGTGTGTATATATATATATATATATATTGCAATTTATATATATTGCATTTATCTTCAGAGAGAGCGGGAGGGAGAGAGGGAGGAAGAGAGAGAGCAAACATTGATGTGAGAGAGACACATCAACTAGCTGCCACCCACACGACCCCAACCGGGGCCGGAGACAAACTGCAACCGAGGTACGTGCCCTTAGCGGGAACCAAACCCGGGTCTCTCTGGACCGCGGGCTGATGCTCTAACCACTGAGCAAAACTGACCAGGGCTAGTTTATAATTTATGGATCTTTACAGCAACACGTTGAGATGGGTGTTTTTATCCTCATTTTATAAATAGAGAACGAGGCTCAGTTGGTGTGCCCAAGGTCTCAGGACTATTGAATACAGACGTGGGGAGTTCAGGATTAGAGACTTAATGATATTGTCAGTAATCTAAGTGTTTTCCACCTTTCTGCTCCACTGTCCCCAGTGGGTCAGCTTGTCCCCAAATGGCTGCATTCCAAGCAGACAGCAATGTCTTGAGGCAGAAAAAGGGCTTTTCTCGCCCTCTATTAAGAATAAGAAAGCCTTTCAGTCATCTGCCATCATAGTTCATTGACCAGAAGTGGATCTCAAATTATCCCAGTGGGGATATATTTTAAAAGCTCCTGGATGACTCGCATATGCAGTCTGGAGGGACACCCAAGGGTAAAGACTGATTTAGATTCACTTGCTGGGTCTCAGAGAGCTTCAGACTCTCCTGAGACCAACTTGGGTCCTCTGGGGAAGGAAAAAGGGGAGACTATTAGTCAGCATCCCAGCCCCCACTGCCAGAGTGGGGAGGGCTGTGATCTCCCACCAGTCAGGTTGAAATGGGCTTCCAGACCATCACCCTGCTCTCTAGGATGGTCCCGTTTCTATCACCAGCTTCCAGGGTTGTGGGTTCTGTGCTAGCAAAGGGGTGATTACAAATGCTTTCACAGCTCCCAGGAATTCCCGCTGCAGGAGAACGTGCTGGCCGCAGGAGGATGGCTTTCCCATCAAAGAGGAATCCACTGGGCAGGGAGAGGGCAGAAGCTCCAACTGGGTCTGCTTCCAAACCCTTTCTGAGACATTCGTCTGAAGCCCGTGTAAAGCTCTGCATTCAGATTCTTTTAGGGACCTATGTTCACCCAGTGTCCCCCCCCATCCTCCCTGTCTCTGTACAGCAGGGAACTTGATTGTGGTGAACTGAGTTGGGTTGGGTCCCTCTGTTCTGCACTGACATTGCACCCTCTCCCCTGTTAAGGTGACAACTCACATTTCACATGTTTAATATCTATTATTTTTATTAATATTCGTTATTCTGGCCAGGCTCTTAGTTCCACAAAGGCAGGCGCTACTGCGCTTCTCACTTGCCTCAAGGTCTCTAGAGGTACCCCGATGCCTGGCCCACACAGGCACCAGTGTCCAGTTCACAATGGACTGCTGGTCTTCCCGACCGCAGCCTCGAGGAGAGAGGCAGCCTGCCTGGGCTGAGGAACTCGGACATGCTTCAGTGAGTAGATGAACCTCGTGAAAATAGGCTGTGTGAGGCTCAGGGGCTCCTGGCACTGACGCTCTGAGGAGGACTGTGACGTGGACTTCCACGGGGAGGGACGGCAGCAGGGAGCCTCGGGCCCCTCACCCTCTCTAGCACAGTGGCTCTCAAACACGCGTCAGAATCACCTGTAAGGTTTTTTGTTTGTTTGTTTTAAATCCTCACCCAAGGATATTTTTTCCATTTATCTTCAGATAGAGTGGAAGGGGGAGAAAGAGAGAGAGAGAAACATCAATGCAAGAGAGACACATCGATCGGCTGCCTCCTGCATGATCTGACCAGGGCCGGGGACAAACCAAAACCAGGTACGTGCCCTTGATGTGAATGGAACCCACGAGTCCTTGGTCTGCGGCTGATGCTGTAACCACTGAGCCACACCGGCCAGGGCTCACCTGCAAGGTTTGTTCAGACAGAAGCTGTGATCCCCTATGCGTCTATGATTCCGCCTGTGAGGATTTGCATTCTATCAAGTTCCTAGGTGATGCTGACTCTGCTGGTCAGGCCCTTGGAGAACCACACACCATCACATCTCCAGGGAATTCTATCTCGGGAATTCTATCTCAGCAATTCACAAACACTCCTGGGGTTGCTGGGGAGGACCAAGTGGGCCCACATCTCTGAAGGGAGGCTGACCCCGTTTGCCAGGTCTCTGGGTGGACATCAAGTCCACCCAGTGCTGCCTCATTACTGCAGCTGGAGAGAACCGCGACCTGAGGCTGGGGCAACAGTCTAGACTAGGGACCCTTCCTCTGTGAGTTCAAGCCTGCAGTTTACCCAGATGGGAACCCATGGGGACTCAGCCCTGGAGTCGTTCACTTCAGCTGTAGGACTTTCACCCCGGTCTTTGTTCCCAAGACTGCACACGGAGTCTTTATCAGACAAAGCTTTTCAGCAGAGGTTCGGCTCCCTCCTGTGATCCCTGGGCCGGCTCTGCAGGGGCCTCTCTCTGCCGTGGGTTGCCCATGTCTGCATGTGAGTTCTCTTTGGCCTGATCAGGGTTTTCCTCTGTGCATGGCAATGGGGCATGCATTTGAAAAAAAAATTAATTGACAGGAATAATTACACTCTGCTTGATTTCCAAGCTAAAAATAGATTCTCTGCGTTGTGGAGAAACTTAGAGGCCAAAAAAGTCCAGGACAAAAACATCAACTCCCTCTCCAGCAGCAGCAACACCTGGAATTGCTGCTTAATGATTTCAGGAGCCATGGCACACCACTGAGAGGTCCCGGGAGCAATGTGAGGGAACTTCGCAGGTGGTTTCGGCAGCTGCCAATCACAGTGGGACCCCACCCAGGAGCTGGGGCGGTGCAAAGTCCATCACTGACGAGCAGTGTGGGCACATTCTCCTCTCTGGGCTCCCGGTTCCTCATCAGCAAGTTAGGGGGACACTGTACTTATTTTCAGGGCTAATGCACAAGTCACTGAAAGAGTATTTGTGACAAGAGGCCTGGCTTCAGAGACAAGGACCCGTGTGGGGCAGAGGAGGTCACCTGGAGGAGGAGAGCTGGAAGCCCGGCAGTAAGACAGACGGGAGGCAGAGACACAGAAAGGAGGGCGAGTGCGGTTTCCTGACAGAAGGAAGCGAGGCTGGGGTGAAGTGACACGCTGAGAGAGCCAGCCACCCTAGGTAGCGGAGACAGAGAACATGCAGCTTGGGGTCTGATAGGACAGTTTTCTGTGGTTGAGGGTGTGTTACCGGAAACTTTTAAACAAGGAGGGACATCACAATTGTATTTTAGAAAATGCTGGGGCAATAGGAATAACCTGGAGGCCTAGAGTACAGGGAGGAGGCTTTAGGTAGAAAAAAAAGTCAGAAACAGTGCAGAGCAGTGGGGATGAAAAGGAGAGACATGTAGGGTTTTCTTTGTGAGGCTAAAAACTACAGGCGTGTTCCGTGTTCCGGATTAGAAATAGCTTGAAATTGGCATATGCAAATGAGGCCTCTTTCCCAGTGATGAGTCTGTCTCAAGCGACGCCTGCCCCTGGTGAAACCCAGGGCTTTCCACCAGACTTGGCCCTCTCAGCCATGTCCCCGCTGTCCCCTGGCCTATTGTCTCCTTCCAGGCCTGAGCGCTAAGGCTCGCCCAGCCGACAGAGCCAGGGCACCAGCACAGCCAAATGGGAGGAAACCGCAGAGTTTTCTGTTTTCTTCTGCAGGAGAAAGCAAGGTTATTTTTGGCCCTTTCAGTACAAATCAGTTTTTTTTTCTTCACTCGCAAAGCCCTGTGTCTGGCAGGCTTCAGGCACAGAGTGAAAATCTGAGCTCTCATTCTGAATACCTTTGCATTTTTGCCCGGAATCAGTTTTGTTTGTCTTCCCCTGCCTGACAGTCTCCCATGTCTGTCTCCGGATTGTTGGATTGTTGACTTCTCCCACACGCTGCTCTCCAGCCAAAGAAAGTACAGCCGCGCTCCAGGCTGGGGCGCTTCGGCCGAGAGGAAGCAAGGACCCACAGGGAACGGCACAGTCTGGGGCTGGCTGTGCACCCGCATTTTCCACACACAGCCCCACCTTCGGTCTCCAGCAAAGGGGCACTTGCCGCCCAGGGGGTTACACAGCGGGAGGGATGTGGTCAGAACTGACCCTGGGGCCACCCTCCCTCCCGTGTCACCTCTGCCCCTGGGTGGGTGATAAAGTTTGCCCGTGTCCCCTGAGGCATTGAACCAGCAGTTTCCAGCCCAGGCATGACAGCCACACTGTCGGTGGGTTAGAACCCTGACTGAGCAAGAAACTGACCCTCCATAAACCTTCGTTTCCTGACCTATGAAATGGGGACCTGGACAGTGCACTGTTGAGCTGAGGTAAGGGTTGAGATGGTCCTCATGGAGAACTTGGGGGACTGCCTGGGACCTGTGTAGTGCTGACTGAGTGTGTGTTGTGTGCACCTATGAAACCACACCATCGTTTTCAGCTGATGGTCATCCCATTTTGTTAAAACCCTGTTTATGGTATTTGGCAAGAGCTGCAAGTTATCTTCAGTCTTTGTATCAGAAGATTCTTTCATTTTTCTCCTTCTCACCAACAGAATCTTCCACTTAAGACAGTGCAGGTTAATGCAACCTGTAAGAAGGTGACAAATAGCAATTGGAAGTGTTTTCCTACCGAATTCCGCACATCATTTGGCCCCTTTTGATCTAGAGTCATTTGTGGGTACTACTTTGAACTCTTTTTCCTTAAATAAAGCATAAAGCAGGCATGTGTACGCACACATGCACGTGCACACCCATCCTGGTGGCAGTTTCTCATATCTAGTTCTTTCTCATTTTGAAAAGAAATTCCTCTGTTTGCTCTATGGGAAGTCCTTAAATTTCCAACTCGTGCTAACACTGAATGACATTTGATATAATAATGGTTATTAATCACCATTAAATGAGCACCTGCTGTTTTGAGAGCTTTTCTTACGTTATCTCTAATCTTTACAACAACCCTGAAATTTATATCCATTTTTTAGTTGAGAAAAGTAAGGCCCAGGGATTGAAGGATCAGAGTCACTCAACCAAAATAATGAAACAGGGATGATAAAGGTAGGTATACCTCTCTAGATTCAAATACAGTGTTTGTTTTTTGTTTGTTTTGTTTTTTATCATTATACCAAGATGCTTCTCCTTCAGGACAAGAGGGATGCCTGCCTTGTTCCCTCTCAGGGCTCCCACCACTAGAACAATATTTGCAAACACAGTGCCTTGTTGAGCTGTGTGGTTTTGGCAGCTGCCAGTCCCTGCAGGACCCAGCCCAGAAGCTGGGGTGCATCAAGTCCATCACGTATAAACAGTGCAACCTTGGGCATGTCACCTCTCCTCTCTGGGCTCTGGGCTTCCTCGTCGGTGAGTTGGGGAAGATCTCAAAGAGCACAAGGCAGAGGGCAGCTTTCTGAGGGACCTGGCACCACAGAGATGTTCCAGTTCTGCCTGGTTTTCTTCGTGTCTCAGAGACCAGTGAGCTTCCTGGAGCTGGTCTCCATCTTGGAACATGAACCGATAAATGACTACTGACATAAACGAATCGCTGGCATCCAGTCAGTTGATGGTGCCCTACATCCAATATTCTCAATTTTCCAGGTCTGCAGAATAGCATGTGTGAAGCACCAGCTTTCCTCTCCATCGCACACACTCACCACGTTAATCCCATTAGCCTTCACTGCGCCGTGTCCAGGGGAACACGTGGGTCCGACTCCTCGTGCCTACGTCAGGGCTTCTCGCCCTGACTGATGGTGGTCATGTGAAAGCATCTGACAACCCTGGGGAAAGGTTAGGCTGTCTGAGGGAGGAGACTGTCCAGAGGCAGTGTGTGTGTGTGTGTGCGTGTGTGCACGTGTGTGCGTGTGTGCACGTGTGTGCGTGTGTGCATGTGCGTGTGTGTGCGTGCATGTGTGCATGTGAGTGTGTGTGTGCATGTGCGTGTGTGTGTGTGCACGTGTGTGCGTGTGTGTGCATGTGCGTGTGTGCATGTGCGTGTGTGTGCGTGTGTGTGCGTGTGCGTGTGTTGAAAAGGCCATTGCTATGAGCTTGTTGGTTCACTCGTCAGTGGAATGAAGGACTGTTTCTCCCAGGAAAGTGTTTCCCAATGTTTTCTCTGAAGAACATTGTTTCTGTGGTCTGCTAATAAGTTAGATCCAGAAGCGGGGCGGAGGGAAAAGAAAACATTCCTTAGTCGAATAATTCTGGGACATCTTGGAATAAACAAAGTTAGGCTTTTTTTTTTTTATTGCAGAATTTCTCAGCGTCTTTGAGAGGCTAATATGCATTATGACTGTGGAGAAGATAAATATGGTATCCTATAATTCACATGTTCATCTAACAACAGAATGTTTTCTCCTCCTACAGACGTCCCAGGAAACCACAGTTTTGTACTTCACTTTGGGAAAAGAACTTCCACAGAGGACAAACCAGACCCTGGGCCTTTATGCAAAGTTTTTTATACTGATTGAAGCAATTACAGTGATTAGGACAGGTCGGCATAAAAGGCCTCCTTCGGTGCTGGTCTCGTTTGCAACAGCAGCTCCTCTTGCCCATTCCTGCACGGCCAGCTCAGGTGCTCCGTGCTCCGTGCTCCTGCAGGGGTCTCTGCTGTGCCCCCGGTGGGCGTTCCAGCCTTTGCAGAGAGACATGGGGCATCCTGACCACGATGGGCGGGGAGTCATAGTAACATAGAGGACACAGCATGGCTTCCTTCCCTGGGCTTTGCTTCTTGCTCTTAGATAAACTACATGCATCAAACTCTGGGAAAGGCTTACAGAAGGGATTGTCACGAGTGTGAGTAGAGGTGTTGCCTTGGTTCCCAGGCCAACCTGAAGTGATTGTGCCCCTTGGGTGGGCTGTATGGAAGCTGTGATGTCACAGCTACTGCAGGGGATGGTACATGCTGGCGGACGATGGTACTGATGCACGTGTGACCAGGACAGTCTCAAGGACTGTGATTCAGATGATCTCCCCAAATAGGGCAGTTGGCCATGAACTCTCACAAGCGTCCCTATATTCATGATTATTCTTAGTACCTTAATGCACAGGCTAATTTTTAACTTCAAACAACCAACTAAAATTAACTTTTGGAGGTGAGACCGATTAGGGGCGTGGAGTCAGCTGGGGTGCCAAGCCTTGCATGGGGATGTTGCCCAGAGGACCCTGCCTCCGCCCAGCGGGCTGTCTGTTAGGGTCCCACTCAACATCCTCTCTGAGGCGGAGAGATGGGCCCAGAGCTGAGCTGATTCAGGGATTGAGATGAGAGGAGAGGGCAGGAATTTCAGAAATGCCATTGGCTCACTTTCCAGAAGCTTCTACAAAAATCAGACCTTGGCTTCACATGACTTGCTCTGAGAAAGCCTGGCTGGAGAGTCGGGGAGCGTCACTGAGATGGTATCCTTGGCCCCCTCCCGGACTATTTGGTTTCCTTAATGTGCCAGAGTTTTCTCAAAAAGTGCTTGGAGATTTACTTTGCTCTGATTTCAGGGAAGAGTGGGCGTCATTAGCACCTGTTGAATGATGACCGAGTACGGGGCAGGCCCTGCTTAGAGCTCAGGTTCTCAGACTTGGCTGCTCGTTGGGATCCCTGGGCTGATGTTTGTTTTATAAACACTGATTTCTGGGTCCCACCCCCAGGTTCTGATGTAATTGATCTGGGATATGGCCTAGGCATCAAGGTTTGTGACGACCTCTATGCCCCATTTTGTCAACAACCCAATAATGACACATGAGTGTCAGCTCCATTTGGCGCATTGAAGAAACACAGAGGATCAAAGAGCGAGGGGCTTTCCCAAGACCACAGTCACACCATCCAGGACACAGGTTCCACGGTGACCCGTGAACACTGCCGAATTCTATTGGACACCACAGTGAAGCCAGTAAGAGGCGTGAATAAGTGGGCATCTGCTGTAGCCACAAACTCATCCGATGTACTCTTCTCCATTGCCCATTTCAAAGCACAGGAAGTCGTAACCAGGGCCATGAGTAACCAGTGGCTTCAGCCACACAGCGATTAGGCCCACTCAGGAATCAAGATGCCTGACATTGGGCCAGGTTTACTTTTCTTTTCCCTCTGAGTATGACAGCCAGAAGAGAAGACGACTCAGGAAGTAATGCAGACACATGTGGGCCCCGAGGGTGTGGGGTTCACAGTCCATTGAGACACCAGTCAGGCTACACACACACACACTGCCAATGCACTTACTCAGACACAAGGACCTTTGCATTCCCACTGGTCTTCAGGAACAGAAAGTTGGCTGGGAAAGAAAACAGAAAGGAAGCCAGGGCTGAAACCAAAAGGGTGTGGTTTGCACCAAATTGTCAAAGTAAAGGAAAACTAGGGTGGGGGCGTGGTGCCACATGGAGAAGAAAGGACTGGAGCTCTCACTCCCCCGACTGCATGAAGCTGCCCACCTCCATGAACCTCAGTTTCCCTATCTTCATATCAGAGATTAAAAATTCTGTTCCTGCCCTGGCCGGTTTGGCTCAGCAGTTAGAGCATCAGCCTGCGGACTGAAGGGTCTCAGGTTCAATTCCAGGCAAGGGCACGTACCTGGATTGCAGGTTCGATCCCTGGCCCAGTCAGGGCCATGTAGGAGGCAACCAATTGGTGTGTCTCTCTCACATGGATGTTTTTCTTTCTCTCTCTCTCTCTTTCTCTCTCTCAATTTCTCTCCCTCCCTCCCTCCCTTCCACTTTATCTAAAAATCAATGGAAAAATATTCTCGGGTGAGGATTAACAACAACAACAAAATTCTGTTTCTTATCTATAAAAATTACAATCACCCAGAGTTGTGATGATTAAATGTGACTTTGTATATGCATAGAGAATATTATATCATATATGTTGCTATATAATATGTTATTGCATGCATACATAATAATCATATGTATTTAGTGTGTTATTTATATTTATATTTTCTATCTGTACCAGGCTGAGCCAAAAGGCTAAGCCTGGTCTGTAACTCACTGCTCAGAAGCCAGTTGCAGTGGCTCACAAATTACAGTGTATATATTGAATGGATTCTTTGTAGCTGCTAAAAATGAGATCTATCCATACATGGAAATAAGCTGTTCAGAATAGATCATTAAGAAGAAAAGCCCTGTGCAGGGCCATGGGAAAGGACAGCCCTTTTCCACAATGAAAAAGCATTTACATATAAATATGTATATGTATAAAATGTAAAAAAACAAAAACAAAAGTGGATTCTAGCTGTGAATACAAATGTGCATGTCCTTTGGTGGATGTGTATATTTTCAGGAGAAAATACAGTTCTGGAGAAAGTACCTTTAAGAGTGGGATTTAACAAGAGGAAAAGGAAAAAGCAGTTTTTGTTTTATTTTATACTTTCTACCTTATTTCATACTCATCTGAACAGTTTGTATGTTTACAATATGTGTGTGTGTGTGTGTGTGTGTATGTGTGTGTGTGTGTTTCAGTAACAGAAACAAAAGGAATTTTAGTTAAAACACAAAAGAAAACCAAGCTGATGGACCCCGAGCTTTGAGCTCCTTCCTCTCTGTTCTGGGCCAGCCCCGCGGACGTGGCTGTTTCTCCAGCTGGAATCGTTTGGTCCTCTAGCCCTAACTCCCGGGCGAGCCCAGGTCCAGCGGGAGGCTGACAGAAGCCTGGTCCAAGGGAGGACAGCCCCCGATCCTGGGAACAGCTTTTGTTGTTTCTGCAAGGGGGTGGGCATGTTTGGGGAGTGAGGGGCTGAACAAGCCTTCAGAGGAGGAGGAGAAACTCCACGTGGCATGGCACCAAAGTTTAAATGCCTTAAACTAAAACCAGAAATAAACACAAAGTAAAATGCTGATAAAAATCTATGCAGAGAAGCTGGAATCCTCTGGGTGAGCAGATGCTGTCTTTGGGGTTGGACCTTCCTCTTACCTGCTATAATGTGTTGACTGATGACCACCCCTACCCCACACCCCCCAAAATATGTCCATACTCTCACCTCCAGGACCTGTGAACACAACTTCACTGGGGAAAGGTCTTTGTAGATGTAATTAAGGATGTCATGAGGAGATTGTCTTGGATGATCGCATGGCCCCAAATCCAATGCAGGTGTTCTTATAAGACACTTGGAAGAGACAGAGAGAAGACACAGGGAAGGGCCGGTGAAGACAGGAGCAGCTGGAATGACTGAGCCACACGCTGGGAACACCTGGAGCCACCAGAAGCTGAAAGAGGCTCGAAAGGTTTTCTCCTTGAGCCTTCAGAGGGAGCACAGCCCGGCCCACACCTCGGTTCAGCTGCCGGCCTCTAGAGCTGTGAGGAAATGAATTTCTGTTGTTTTAAGCCACCAAGAATGTGGCAATGGATTACAGCAGCCCTAGAAAATTCACACACTCTCTGAGAAGACGGGGGTTGGAAGACTTGGATGGACTTCCCAGCAAGAGAGGCAGACGCTAGGACTTGGGATGAGAGCGGCCAGGCCTCCACAGCCTGCCCGGGACACCATGCCAAGTCTCCAAACACACTCTGTGGGGCCTGATGCTCCCTTCTATAAAATAGCTTCTCCAGACACTCTCTCTGGGCTTACTCTGTTTATTTTTCTGCCTGGAGCCTGTCGTGACCTGCTTTAATCTTATCTGTTGGTTTGATTTGATTGTGTGCAGTCACTGTCCTCCCTGAGAGCAGGGCGTCAGTCTGGTCAGCTGGAGCCCAGCCTTGGCCCAGGGCTTGCGTGGAAGGGTGCTGAGACCACAGGGTCTTTGTGGAAGGGAGAGGGGAGAGGGAGGGTGTTCTGAGAAGGATGTGGAGAGACCCCACTCAGACCCAGCCCCCGGAGCCCACAGTGCCGGCAGGTGGACCCCGCAGAGCTGGGGAAGCGGTAACAGGAGGGCGAAGGAGGAAGTGGTAAGAAGTGGTGGAAAGCGGCGGATCTCGTCTTCAGGGAGCAGAGAGGTGCCCGGGATGACCTCTGCCGCCCGCCGGGTGGGGAGGGCCGCGACCTGCACGGCTAGCGGAACCAGACCTGAGGAGGGGCGACGGGAGACTGAGGAAAACACAGAGACTAAGAAAGACAGAGACATTCTAGAGAGAAAAGCTGGGGCCAGGTGGGACACTGCTCTCCGATGGAGAAACAGTGACCCCGAGCTAGCTCAGCCAGTTTATTAAATAGCCAATTGAAGGGCGGGGAGTTCAAAGGCTTCATTGTCCTCAAACACCAAATGTTTCCCTGGGCCTGTGAGCTCAGGGTCCAGATTACTTGCCCGCAGCTCAGGACGCTGCTATGTGGGCCTTGCTGGCACACAGGAAGAACAAGAGATCTCGGGCAGAATGTTCCTGCGTGGGCCCTGCCAGCACACAGGCTCAACAAGTGGCCTTGGGACTAAAGACTCCTGCGCGAGGCCGTGCAAACACCACAGGGCTTTGTCCCATGTTTTGGAAGCTCCTGGGCGAGTCCTTGCAAACACCACAGGGCTTGTCCCTTGTTTTGGAAGCTCCTGGGCGAGTCCTTGCAAACACCACAGGGCTTTGTCCCATGTTTTGGAAGCTCCCAGGCGAGTCCGTGCAAACACCACAGGAACGAGGGACCTTGGCCCAGCCGCCCTCCACAGGGGAGGCTCAGCCCCAAGGGGCTTCTGATGCATCTCACAGGTGTGACAGCCCCTGAACGGAAGACAGAAATCCTAGTCCCTGCTGTGGCCTTAGCGAGGGGTTGTGTGGAGAAGTGGGAAGGAAGGGACAGTGACCGCAGGGAAGGCCCAGCGGACCAGGCCAGTGATGATGCTCTGTGTGCCGAGGACAAAAGGGCCGCAGAGGCCGCAAGCCGGGGCCTGCAGGTGAGTGTCCCTGGACACCAGCTCCTCAGCCTGCAGGCCACGCTGCAGTCCTTCCCCTCTACGACTCCCAGAGCTCGTGTCATTAGTAACTGCAGCTAAGAACCTTCCATCGTGAATTTTCAATCCGCTCCACACGTTCATGCGGTAGGCATGATTCTTCCCTTTCCATAGAGGAGAAACACTGAGTCTCAGAGCTGGTCATTGGGGGAATCAAGATTTAGCCCCAGATCTCCTGGTTCCTGTGACAGGCGGTGCATTCGTTGTGGCCTGCGAGCCTCCTTGTTGCAAAGGATGTCATGATTTCTGGAATAGTTCACGCACAGGACTCTCCTTTGACCTGAAAGCAGAATTTGGGAGAGCTCAGGGCAGGGATTTTTGACCCACTTTCCCGAAGTGGAAGCTGAGACTCTAGGTTGTGGAGGGCTGTGTAAGGAGCTGCAGAGTTGGGTGGAGAGCACAGCGTTTCATCTGAAATCCAATGGGGTCAATATAAAAGCGCAGGTCAGGGCCGTGGGACAGGGCAGGAACTGGGGTGCCATCGCTGCAGACCTGATGCCCTGAGCGGGGCTCTTCTGCGGGGCCCACGTGGCAGGCAGCAAGGCAGCACATCCATCTCCAAAGGGCCTTCCAGGGGAAGTCGCAACCCACACCAGGGGCTGCTGCATCCATCTCCTAGGACAGTGTGCTATTTCCGCCAGAGAGCTACAGGCATAAATACAGATTTCTGAACATTTTTTATGAGCCGACATCATGGCCTCTGGACACCTCTTCACTAAACCATAGAAAGCTAAACAGCCCTTTCCAGAAACTATGAACCCACCTATGTCCCAGCTGCATAGCAAAAAGGGCTCCTCTTTGTTGGGGGAGGGTCAGTTGTCTTGGTGCAACCTTGGAGATAAAGGAAGTAGTCATCAGGGGGCCCTGTCTATCTCCCCTGCTGTGACATCTCTTTCCTTGTGTGCTATAACCAGGTCAAATCCTGGGATGCAGACTAAACCCTGACTCAGCCTCCCACAGCCTCCCTTAGCCGCCATCCTCCTTCCCGTCATCCCTGTGCTCTGGAGTCCTCTCTGCCACTTGGCCTTTGCAGTTGCTCCTACCTCCAGTCAGACCTCCCAGAGCCCACCATCTAAGTCAGGCTCCATAGTTATACGTGTTCCTGAGCCATAGTCGTTATCTCAGTGTGTAGGGGTTCGTGTGATTATTTGATCAGAAGCTGTGTTCCCCACTCTGCTGTGCGCTCATGAACATAAAGACTGTGCCTCCGCTGCATTCCCAGAGCCCACTAAGACACCTGTACACACTCAGCTCTAAGCAAACTGTTACCAAAACAAGCAAGTGTACCAGTGCGTGAACACATGAATAGACAAAAAATAAGTGACTAAACCAGCAAACAATGGCACAGTTCAGTGGTTCTCAGCCAGGTCGGGTTGGCCCCCCAGGGGATGTCCGGCAGTGTTTGGAGACACTTTCATTAGTCGTGACTGAGTGTGGTGGTGGTGGTGCTCTTGGCACCCAGTGGATGGAGTCCATGGTGCTGCTAACCATCCTATAATGCACAGAACAGCCTTCCCACCTCCCAGCAAAAATTATCCTCCCCCCAAAATGTCAGCAGCGCTGAGGGTGAGAAGCCCCGTGAATTCATTTCCTAGAGCTATGTAACAAAGTGTCATAAACTGGGTGGCTTAAAACAACAGAAATGTGTTGGATCACAGTTCTAGAGTCCAGAAGTCCAACATCAAGGTATTGGTAGAGTTGGTTGGTTCCTTCTGGAGGCTCTGAGGAAAAGTCTAGTCCATGCTTCTCTGTTAGCTTCTGCTAACCTTGGTTCCTAGGTGCGTCATTCCAATCTCAGCCTCTATCTTCACAAGACCTTCCCTCCGTGTCTCTGTGTGTCTTCTCCTCTTATAAGGACACCAGTCCCTGGATTTAGGGCCCAACTTAGTGACCTCATCTTAACTAATGACATCTGCAAAGACCCTATTTCCAAATAAGGTTACATTCACAGGTACTTGGGTTAGAATTTGGACATACCGTTTCAGGAGACAACTAAACCCACCATATTCTGGTTTAATGGAACAATAATCAGATTCATACTCCCCACCCCAACCAAAAAAAAAAGTGAGGGTCACAGAAACCTGCTCTTTGTCTTCCCTTCTCGAACTCCCCATTGATCAGTCATTTGGCCAGATGCCTGGTTGGCTCCTCAGCTTTCCTTGGCCCCCCGCCCCCATCCACTCTATCAGTCACCTTGTCCATTCTTTACCTGCGGAATCTGCTTTGCATTAAAATCTTCTCTACACTGGGAGCATCATAACAAGTAGGTGATGTGCATCTGATCCTTGCACCTAGCCTAGAAGCTAGGGGTTCTATCGCCTCCATTTATGACAAGGACACCAGAGTTCAAAGGGACAAATAAGGTGCCCAGGGTCGTGGAGCTGGTAAATGGCAGAGCTTGGTCATCTGATTCTAAAGCCCATGCAGAACTCCTGTTCTACAGGGGGGCTTCTCCACCACCAATTGAGGTCCTCCCAGTGTTCCCAGGATGAAAGACTTGTCTCCACCACAGCCCTTTTCTCCCAGCATCCTTCTTGTTCGTTTATATTCCTCTCCTACTAGACTAAGGGATTCTGGAGTAGATACAGTGTTTTGTTTTGTTTTTTCCTCTCTGTGTCCCTGACTTTAATACCTATCCCAGGGCAGAGCACACACAGCCAGTCCGTGTTGGCTGAATCAGTGACTGCATGCATACCTTCAGTGTCGAGTCTAGAGACTTTACCTGTGTTTGAGCCAGAATTCCCCGCTTACTCTACGGTGGCTACACTCCCGCAGCGGGTCTTTCTCAGATACAAACAAAAGATGAATCAAATTATAACAACAATAAAAAAGGGGGGGTGTTCCACAATCAGATTGGCCTGCATAACTCTAGGTAAGCCAACACCTGGCTCATTTCCTCCTGCTGGGCTTCTAGAGCCGTACCTTATGTGCTTTTGGAATTTCTATGAAGGCAGTAGATAGTCTTCTGGATATGGAGGGATTTTTTTACAAATCAGTAAAACTGGTTTTTATTTTATTTTTTTTGAAAAGTCCAAGGAATACTAACCATACTACAAACAAAGTTGGAGTATGCTAGGGTGCACCATGATCCCCCTGGAGAGACTCTCCCTCAAAGTTCAGAGGGGGGCTTCCATCTGGAGCTGGGGACGCCCTCGCTGGTGGGCGCCGGGTTGTTCTTCTCTCTCCTTTGGTCCTCACCCACATTCTCCTGTGACTCTTTTCATTCTTGTTTTTGGTCGATTTCCCCCACTCTCATCGGAGCCCAGGTTCTCTGTGCTGGAAATGAAAGTGGATGGCCTGAAGCCCTGTCCCTCATTAACCTCCACATTATCTCAGGGAAATTATGCCAATTATCGCACCGGGCTCAGGATTGAAACGCTACCTCTTCTGGGCTGACGGTGATGGATGCTACCAATTTAAGGAGAGGAGGGGCAGCTCCCCAGGCAGTGAAAGAACCATTTGTTTTGCAGGAGAAGATGTCCTGTGGCCTCAAAGCACAGCTCTCTGGAGAAGGCGCTCTCCTGGCATCTCTTTGTAAGCAGCACGCTTCTCCAGGGGATATATATATTTTTAAATAGCATGTATTGCTTAATCTTGTTTTCTTATTATCTTAATATACAGAAGTATAGAGAAAAACAAACACAAAAACGGCTCATAATTCCCCTACCAAGTTATTTCTGTTGACCTTTAAAACCAATCAAAATGAAAGTAATACAATATAGGTATGTCTAGACAATTCAGAGTTCAATAAGTAACCAAGTTAAAGTGAATATTTTCTGTGCCCCTCCCCCATTTCCAAGCTCAGTCTTTCAATAGCTAACAGAGTTGTGTGGTTCCTTTAGAAATAATGTGACTGGTAGGAAATAATCATTTTGAGCAGTGCTTTTTAGACCTGCGGGGCCTTTGGAATCATGGGGAAAGCATGTTAAATCACAACTCGCTGGGCCCCATCCACAGAGATTCAGATTCAGCAGGTCTGGAAGAGACCCCACATTTGCATATTGAACAATTTCTTTCTTGGGTGATGCTGAGTCCTTTAGCCCTGTGATTTTTGAACAAATTACTTAGCCTCTCTTTGCCTTATATACCTCTTCTGTAGAATGGGGTTAGTAATAGAGTTGTTATGAATATTAAATGAGTTAAAATATTTAGAAGGGTCTATATATTAAGAAGGATGCAGTTTTTGTACTATTATGTGTAGCCCAGCCTTTAAGTATGTATGCAACTACTGTTAACAAAAGAGATAATTCTATGTACACTTCAGTACTCTGCTTTATTTGCAGTACTGATTTTCATATACTTACATACAGATATAATTAGTCCTTTTGAATTCTGCTTGACATAAAATCACAGTGTAGATGTACATTCAGGAGGATGTGCTCGTCCTCTGTAGGTGACCATACTGTTCGCTCCCAGGCACTAGCTAATGTAAGTCGTGCAGCAAGGAATGTCCTTGCACATGTCCTGACAAACATTTTGTGAGCATATTTGTAGAGTAAATGTCTAGAAAGGAGGCTGCTAGGTCAAAATATATGTGCACTTTACATTTTGGTGCTTGGAAAATCAAAATACAAGTATGCGTTCTTGGGAAGGCTACATTTGTTTCTAAGCCTGGTCTACCCATAACCTTGATGTGACCCAAGGGCAAATGGTGTTTTCTCCATGGGCTTTCAGGTCTTCATCTTCTAAATGAGGATGAGAAAGCAAACAATGTTGACACACTGAGGTGCATCACTCAGTGGGCTCTGAATTGCGTGTTCAGCATGGAGTGAGAATCTAGGGATCCAGAATTGGTTAAACCATGCTCTCTGTGCTCCAGAAGCCCTGCTCCAGGGGGTGAACCCCCAAGAAAACAGATGCATTGCAGTCTGGGGTGGGAATAATGCACACAGATCAAAGACTGAACAATGACTGAGTCAGGTGGGATCAGGATCGGGAAAAGCTTCAGGACAGGGCAATGTGTTTTGCAAAGTGAGTGAGAGTGGACAGGAGGGAAAGGCTCTTTAGAGATTCAAATAGTACATGCCAGAGCCCAGAGGCTTGGTAGCAACTAACACTCCTTGATATAGGTGCTCAAGGAGTGTTAGTTGAACACAGTCTCAGCCCTCACAGTGTGTACAGCCTACAGAAAACTAGTGCCTTGGGCTCTTATCCAACTTCAGACCAAAAATTCCTTCAGGTACACCTGCCATATCCTGGACTTGTGATTTTAGATTAATAATGAGCTTAGTGAATTTCAAATGAACTCACACAATCAAGACAAGATCTGCCTTTTCATACTCTAATCAACAGGTAGGAATACAAGTATTGAAATAACCTTCAGACGGATCTTGACTTTGCCTGTAACACCTGCAGGGGTGGAAGTCCCAGGACTCTGAATGTAGAATGATCATAGACACTTCCTTCTACAAAGATTCCAGTCCCTGGCAGATGGCCCTCAACGCCACTGAGAAGGAGAACTGCTGTCACGTATGATATTCCTCATCCCCCTTTAGGTTGGGTGGCCTATAAGCTCATCCCTTAATTCCTCATCCCCCTTTTAGGTTGGGTGGCCTATAAGCTCATCCCTTAAGTATGAGTTTTATTGATAATCTCACATGTATATTAATATGCTAGTAAGAGTTAGGGTAAATAAAATGACTGAATTAATTAGGACTTTTTTTGTGTGTGCTTGCTAAAGCTAAACCGAACTTCAGTTGGCTTAAAGAAAAATGCAGGTGGTATATTAGGAATAGTGATGTTTCTTGAAATGATGGGATGGGAAATGCAACTGAGCCTAGCTAAGGAAAGGCCTGGCACCCAGGACTGGAAGTCATAAGTAAATCTGGTAACTGACTCTCTCCTCTTACTGTCCCTACTGTCCCTCGTGCACTTGACTCACTGTCTCTTGTTTCCTTACAGACTTTCTCTGCTCCCAGTTCCCGTGTTGGAAGATGTAGTCTCACAGAGCCTGTCTTCACCTGTTAGAGGAGCAGCCGGAGGTTGAGACCATCAATCCTGCTCCTGGTCCCAGTTTCAAAGTCCTAGAAGATAGAATCTGATTCATCTGGCTTGGGTCTGTACTTGCTCTAGTCTGCTCTGGATGGTGAGTAGAGCCTTAGAATGACTAATGACTACTGGGGGCTCTTTTGTGTCATGGATATGAGATGGAAGGAGTCTAAGATATATATAAGGATGAACAGATCATTTTAGGGAGAGAGGAAAAGGGAAGAGGTTTAGGAAGAAGAAGTAGATTAAATGTTGCTCAGTTCTCAGTCTCGGTAAAGTGCTGTTGAGTATCCAGATGTGTACATCCCACTTTGGAGAAGTATCTGTTTTCACATGAGAACATTGGACTTGACCAGTGGTTCTCAGCCTGGGCTTATCATTTGAATGGCACAGGGAGCTTTTAAAGACCTTACTATCCAGGCACCATTCCCAGACCAAATAAATCAGAATCTCTTGTCTATGGGATTCCAGTATGAAAATTTTAAAACATTCTTCAGAGAATCCAAGTCTTCAGCTAAAGTACATAACCACTGGACAAGGTCAGTGATTGTCAAATGAGAATCTAGTGAAAATTAAGACTGTTCATTTAGGTTCAAGGTGAGGCATGGGAGTCTGTAGTGCTAACAAGTTCCAGGTGTGGTCAGCGCTGCTGGCCCATGGATTATACTTTGAATAGCAAAGAGCTAAATTATCTCTGAGTTCTATTCTAGTCCCAAAAGTTTTAAGGGAGAGAATATGTACTCCACAAATATACATTTTCTGCTCTGAACCAGACCTGTGCTAAAGCTGAGGTACAGAAACCTATGACTTTCCACCATGGAGGGGTTCTCATACAGTCCACCTCACTTGAGAGAGGCTGGAAAAAATATACTATGTATACGTCTTCTTAGTTGTGTTTGGAGATCTACTTATCAGGGATTTGAAAAATTGTTTTGTTTTGTTTTTGTGAAAATGTGCTTATTGAAAAGGCAGCTTGCTTCCCTGACAGGAGAAAAGTTAGCTCCAATCTTAGGCTAAGGCCATTTGACATGGAAAGAAGTGACTTTGACATCTAGCAATTTAGGGTAATAGGTGCAAAACATGAAGTCTGTGATGGAGAGAGCAGTTTGGCCCTGAGCACAAAGGACAGCATAGAAACTATTACTGGGAATAAGGAAATGATCTATATGATGATTGATAGATAGGTAGGTGGATAGTTGGTCCATGAAAGGACCTCCTTGGTTTTCAGTGGATTCAGTGATTAATGAGCCCACTCTAAGAGCTCCTGAACATGTTTTAGGATATAGTTGGAGTCCCCAATAATAACAGAACCATAGTTGTTCCAGTGCTTATGGTGTAAGTCTGCTCACATTTCATTAAGCTGTTCTATGCCAGGAAGCCAGGAAAGCATGTACAAATTATGATGCCGTGTTTCCATATCACAGAATATGCATCTAAATAATAGAGTGGGGAAAGGCCATAATAAATTACCTGATTTCATTCAGCAAGTAGTCCTTGGATGCCTACTATGTGCCAGACACTGAATTTGATCAAAGTTTCAACATTGCAATTTTGGAGATTATTCATATGCTACTACCTTTTGATAACAAGTGTAAGCAGTTTTTCTCTACATGGTTACATTTAATCCTCACCTAGACCTGGGATGGAGGAGTCAGGGTCATGATGCTGTTGATATTGGTGATGATGGTGGTGGTAGTGGTGGTGGTGATGATGGTGATTGTGGTGATGCTGGGATATATTTTCTATTTAGGAATATTTTAAAAACTGGGCTCCAAAGTGTCGAAGGATATTATAAAGTCCCACAAATGGTATATAGCCAAGCTGGGGCAAGAACGCAGATGCCCAAATTCCAGTCTTGGCTTGCTATTCACTCAAACATATTGAGTAACAAGAATATTAACTAGTTGCTAAGGTTTATTTTGGGGTTGGCCATCCTAAATACTTGTGGAAAGATGAACTAAAAATTTACAGTGTACAGAATACTATGGCGCCGTGTATGGGGTGGGGGTGCTTCAAAATACTATGGCGCCGTGTATAGGATGGGGGAGCTTCAAAATGCTATGGCGCCGTGTATGGGGTGGGGGTGCTTCAAAATGGCACCTCCTGAAGAGCTGCAGATTTTTCATTTCTAGCTTGCGTCCTTTCCTCCTGGCAGGAAGGCTGGAACAAGACTCAGTCATAAAGGCAACATTTCACTCTGCCTCACAGATGCACTTCTGTGCCAAAATTAGCTTCTACCTTTATAGCTAATACACATAAAAAGAGAATATTTAGACAAGCACTTCACAAAAGTGTGGCTAGCTTAGGAAGTCAGGGGGTTATAACTGCCCCCAAGAAGATGCCGTGCTTTTCAGCTCGCTGGCCTTGGAACATCCCATCTGGTCATACTCTAGTCCCACTCCATACTGCAGTCAGAGTGAGTGTATCCAAAATGCAAATGTGGCCTCCTCTTTGTAGGGCTGGAAATTCTCAATGGTTCCCTGTCCTCTGCAGAAGAAAGTTCCGCTCCTTCGCCTGGCACACAGCGCCTCTTGTGGCATGCCGTTGCTGACCACTCGTCCTTACTTCCCTCCTCTCCTTTCAGCCAGTGCTTCTGCAAAAGCAAATAACATACGGTTGCAGTCCTCCTTCTAGATCTCTAGGTGTAATGCTCCTAAGTCTTTGATTAAGCTGGTTTTGTTGCAGAAAAACTGCCTTTGTCTTTGACCAGCAAACTGTTATTCACCCTTAAGGACTCACTTTATCTACAAACACTTCCAAGACCAGCCTCAGACTCGAGAAGACGGGCTACCCTATACATACTTCAATTAGAATATACTATATCTGTGAGGTTTTTAAATCAAACCCAATTATCATCACCACCACCATCATCATCACCATCATCACCATCATCACCATTATCACCATCATCACCACCATCACCACCACTCCCTGAAACAATCATTGAGGGTCTACTAGGTTCCAGCCCTTGTTCTAATCACTTTACATGTGTTCTCATTTTTAATATTCCTAACAGCTCCATGAGATTTGAAATAAATAAATTGACAAATAAAAAATCTCGAGCTCCCCAAATGTAACAGTGCCTGGAACATAGTAAGCATAGCAACTGCTCAGTGATTTAAAGCTAAATTGATACTTGTTTATTCATTCACTTTGAAAATGGGCTTTACTTTTAGAGCAGTTTTAGATTTATAAAAATATGGAAAATATAACACAAAGTTCCCATATACCCCACACCTAGTTTTCCCTGTTATTAACATTGTGCATTAGTATTGTATATTTATTACAATGAGTGAACCAATACTTATACATTAGTATTAACTAAAGTTCATAACTTATTCAAATGTCCTTGTTTTTAACCTATTGTCCTTTGTCTGCTCCAGGATCCCATCTAGGACAACACATGACATTCACTCTTCATGTCTCTTTAGGCTCCTCATGGCCTGACAGTTTATCAGACTTCTGTTTCTGACGACCTTAGCGATTCTGAGGAATACCAGTCACATATTTTGTAGGATGCCTGTCTATTGAAACGTGGTATTTTTCTCACGACTAGACTAGGGTTATTGGTTCTTTTCATTTTTTATTGAATTTATCGGAGTGACACTGGTTAATAAAACTATATAGGTTTCAAGTGTACAGTTCTATAAAACAGCATTGGTATATTGTACTGTGTATTCATCACCCCAAGTCAAGTCTCCTTCCATCACCATTTATCCCCCTTTACCCTCTTCTACCTCCCCCACACCTCTTTCCCTCTGGTAATCACCATGCTGTTGTCTGTGTCTGTGAGGTTCTTTTTTCCTTTGATTCTTAAGAGGAAGACGACAATGGTAACGTGCCATTTCCATCATATCGTAGCAAGGGTGCGTGCTATTAACATGGTTTATGACTTGATGTTGACTCGATCCCTTGGTTGAAGTTGTGTTTGTCAGGTTTCTCTACTGTAAAATTACTAGTTTTCCCCCTTTTTCACTTACTCTTTGGAGGAAAGTCACTGCAGAGACCAAACTGAAGGAGTCTGGAGTCATGCATCCCCTCTTTAAAGGCAGAGTATCTCCATGATTCTTTGGGATTCTTCCTCCCAGGAAATTTGTCTCTCCTCCCTGATTAATTCACTTATGCAATTATTTATTTATATAAGTATGGAATCATGAATATTTATTTTCTACTTTGGGTTTTAATCCAACACTACCTAATTTTGTTGCTTAAATTTTTCCGGCTCTGGTCATTGGAGGCCCTTTTGCTCGTGCTCTTTTGAAATACCCCCATGAATGCGAGGTTTTTAAAACATCTTTGAGCACTTCTATACTTTTTGCTCTGGCTCATCGTGCGTGTTTCCAGCCCTAGTCGTGGAGTCAGTCATTTCCCCAAGAAGTCCTGTTTTTTGTTATTGGAGAATGAGATTAGAAAGCCAGATCTGGGCACCAGTTGTGCTCATTGCCACTGGGGTGTTGTTCCTTTTGGGTCTTCTCAGTCTTCTCAGCTCATTGAGAAAAAAAATGTGTATTATATATGTATGTGTATACTAACTCAATGGATACACACACACACACACACACACACACACACACACACACACACTTATGTATACCCACATAGGAATATTTCTGTTGGTAACCTTCTTTATCTATATTAAGCTAAATGTGAATTCATACAGATATCTCCAACTCTAATCCATTAGCACATGAATCATTCAAGCCTCCTCACTTTGCTTATCTATAAATTTCCACTCCAGCAGAGAGAAACCTAACTCTCGTCATCTGCCAGCCATTTACTTAATTGTTTGGTTCCGGCATGCATGCATAGCAGCGTCAGAACTGTTAACCTGTGGAAAACAACTTTATCAGCCTCAGTACAGTGCTTCTGTGTAGCTCTTTTTGCCTTTAATCTTATAGACTCTGCTCGTTTTCAAAGTTACCTAGCTCAGCCCTTTCCTCCCACCCCTGCCACGAGGTTCTCTCGTCACCGTCTACATTCCTCCCTGGGATTCCCCTGATTTCTAAATAATTTTTAACATGCATGCATTCAGGTTCATTCTTCATGCTATACAGTTCTATTATTTATTCATTTTTTATCATCTGTTATTATTCCCCATTCGTTGTTTACAGCACTCCTATTTCACACACAAAATGTAACTGAGTTAACTGACATTTAGAAACTGTCTCTCGCAGCATTAAAGGAAAGCAGTCTGCAGAGGAGCGCAGTGGACACTGGCAGCGCTCGGCCTGGACGTCAGCGCCCTGGAAGCTTACTCCGCGTCCTGGCAGCCAGCTGCTGGGGAGCACAGCAGCAGCCTCGGGCAGACACACCCTTTCCTGGCCCGGAACCCTCAGGGCCGTTCTGAGGGCTCTGGAAGTGGGAGCTGGATCAAGATGGACTTTGGATCTATCTGCAGACTCCTGGATGGAGGGGTTTCCGGTCTAAGCCTTGCGTCCAGAGAGAGCTGCACTTCAAATTCCTGTGGCCGCTCTAGGGCTCTCTCCCCCAGGAGTTCACCTGAGCGCAGGAGATTCGCCAGTGTTGGAAATGGGCCTTCATGGTGGCCGTCATCATGAGGCACATTTGAGCATTTGTGTTTACAAAAAATTCCGTTTGTCCTTCCTGTTCCCATTCTCATGTCCACCTGGGAAATCATACCAGGCATATATGGTCATTCTCACTTTACAGATTAGCAAGCTGAGGGTCAGAGAAGACTTGATTTCCTGATGACATACAGTGAGGACAAAGGACTCCATCCTAGAATCCAGCTTTCTCCTTATTCCTCCAGAGTGACCCTTGACATTTCCCTCACCCTTGATGACTTTGGGGACAGAACCCCCAAATAAAGCTAATCTGAACCTGAGACTACACATTTGAGTTTCCTCATTTCTGATTCCTGTGACAATCCACCTTAGGGGACTGAGATTTCAATATGGACTTTAAGGTTCCCCTTGGGCATGTTAGGCCCAGATGTTATTTCAAAGAGTTGCACAGTGGTCTCTGGCCTTCGTTTGCGAAGAAAGCAGATATTCCCTTATGTCTTCTAAAGGCATTCATAGGTATCATTGTTTTCTCATACACATAACATCATTTTTTAAATACCCAGACACTAAGGCCCAGCTGGTGTGGCTCAGTTGGTTGGGCATCACCCCTTCCATCAAGAGGTCCCAGTTCAATTCCCGGTCAGCGCACATGTCCGGGTTGTGGTCGTGATCCCCAGTAGGGGGCGGGCAGGAGGCAGCCAATTAATGTTCCTCTCTCATCGACGTTTCTATCTCTCTTTCCCTTTTGCTTCCTTTCTCTCTAAAAAATCAATAAAAACATATTTTTAAAAAATACCCAGAAACTAAGAAGTAAAGAGTAGAAGCTTCTGGACAGTCAGAGAGGTATTGTTCAGCCTCTTTATTTGCACACATTTTTTTCAGAGCTTTTTCACTCTTATTATACACAGAATTCAAATGTCTGCAATTACCTGATGTCCAGGCCCACTGCACGTTGGAAAGAGCACTAGGAAGCGAGGAGAGATTGACTACGCCAAGAGCTAGACATTAGGGATTTAAAACAGAAACCGTCACAGAACATTTAATTCTGGGGGAGGGATCTCAGTGCCCCTCAGCTTCCTTTGACCCCACTGGTTCATTAAAAACAGTGGCATAATCTGTGCCCGGAGAGGTTTTTCCAAATTACTTTTAAAAATACAAACAATGTTTTGTATACCCTAATTGAAATGGCGGCAATTAAAAAATTTTTTTTCATTCAAAATGATTAAGGTAACATAGGTAAATATGTCAGTAGGTAAGCCCTAAATATGAGGAAAGCAAGATTACCCAGTATAACTCATTAACTCAGTAAACATTTACTGTGTATAAATAGTACATCAGGAACTGGGGAAAAAGAAATAAATAAAATCGATCCCTGTTCTCAGGCATCTCAACACCTAATTTGAGAATATGTCCCTGTGGGTCTGGATTGCTGAGGTTTTCACAGCATAAGAGGCTGATGGTTCAATCCTTTCTGCTCTGTGAGTCTTCCAGGACTCGAGGTGAGAATCACTGCATCATAGACTTAGGCTTGAAAAGTAGCAACAAGATTCATATGTTAAGACAGGAAGGGAGGGTGGGAGGGAGGAAGGAAGGAAGGAAGGAAGGAAGGAAGGAAGGAAGGAAGGAAGGAAGGAAGGAAGGAAGGAAGGAAAGAATGCTGCTATCCTGCTGAATTTAGGCAGATGGAAAAAACACACTCATCCCCAAAATTCCACTCTGTGGATCCATGTAATCTTAGCCAAATGCTATAAATAAAAGGGTAATTTAACAGATGTCATCTCTTCCACCATCAGTGACTTAGCAATGTAGGTGTTACTCCAATGTTGTGGAGTAGGACACTGAGGACTCTGGGGTCTAGCCGTTCCACCCAAGATCGGAGCTTGGCCAGCCAGTCTTGGCTGGGGCTGGATATGAATCCAAGCCTGTCCTGTTTGGTGTGAAACCCCAGGCACTCTTCACTGCCAAACACTGCCTTCAACCAAAGGAGGTCAGACAAAGCAGACAGGTGTCTACAATAACGTGCCACCAGAGAGAGAGAGAGAGAAAGGGAATAGAAAAAATATGTTTAGGATTTCCTTTCCAAGAGCAGCAAATGCTAACTCCTTATTCATCCTTGACTGGGTTTCTGATACATCCTCGTGGGACATGGCCACTCTGTCAGTCAGGGGTATGCCACACTCCATGGGCAACTCGAGGAGAGTTTAATAAAGGGACCATGTACTAGCGGTGCAGCACCGTGTAAGAACCCCCTCAGGCACGTGCAGTGTTCAGTAACCCAGGGCTAGTGAAGGAGAAGGGGAGGGGGACAATGATTGGGATCAGGAGAGAGAGCTGAGAGTAGAGGGCCCCCTGACAGCAGCTGGGACCTTCCCCCGAGGGCTTACGCCAGCAGTGGTGACACACAGGGAGGAAATCAGGAATAGTGCCACAACCTCCTCTCTTTTCTCCCTCCTTTCAATCTCGAGTGGCTTCCCCACTGGCCAAACCTGCCTGGAAATTGAAGGGTGAGGGACCCCTGTGGTGTACACCATGGAGGTCAAGCGCAGGGCAGAGTGAAAAGGGGAAAGTACATCTGGGGAGGCAGATAAATCGTATCCATCCCAGACTCCCTTATACATTCCAACGTGGAATCAACTTAGCTCAATATCAAAGGATGCGTTCCCATTAGGACCAGAAGCAACCTCATGGTCCTTCTCATGATCCTTCTTAGCACAGCCCTCCAGGTAGCTAAGAATATTGGCTGGAGCTGGCCCAGAAGTACAGGTACGTTTGCCATCCTTGCCCCAACCCAAGCCTTGATCGTCTTCCTTATCCTTCTTTGGTTGGATTCGATTGTTGTGATGCCAGTAACGCCTTATAGCTAACCACAGTATTGATAAATACTTTGTGGATTTAAAATATTTAGGGAGGCAAATGTTGTCATGAAAGAAGCACTGAACTTGATTTTAGAAATCTCTGTAGCGTACAAACTGGTGACCTTGGACAAGTCATTTGCCTTAGCAGAGCCTCAGATCTCACCCGTGTGAAACAGGAATGATGGAAGTTATCTCCCAGGATGGTACAATTTTGACAGACAAATGGTACAAAGAAAATACATAAAAATGTGTTGCGTCATGCACAAAAGTTAATGACGTCTTAATTCACTTATATTTTAGTAAGGCATCACAGTAATCACGAAATCCTGCGCGGCCGGTGTGACTCACTGGTTGAGCATTGACCCATGCACCAAAAGGTTGCTGGTTCGATTCCCACTCGGGGCACACACCCAAGTTGTGGGCCAAATCCTCAGTGGGGGGCATGCAGGAGGTGGCCAATTGATATTCTCTCTCATCAATGTTTCTATCTCTCTCTCTCCCTCTCTCTTCCTCTCTCTAAAAAGCAATACAGAAAAAAATATTTTTTTTAAAAGAAAGAAATCCAGCACTAGGTCAGAAAATAAGGCTTTGACCCTTGGCTTTGGAACTTCCCAGCTGGGTGCCAAGGAGCAAGTGTCAGTCTTTCCAAAGCTCAGTTTCCTTATCTGTCAAATGGGACTAACTAGAGCATGCACCTCACAGGCTATCATTTCCCGGTTCATGATCAATACTAGGTAAGGACAAGCATGGTGTTAGTAATGGCTGCGTAGCCACATGTGCAGAGGCGCCTTCACGGCAGTGGGCAGGTCCACAAGCCGTTCATCAGTTCAACAGCATGCACTGTGCCCTGCTAGTCTTCCAGATGTGTGATCCAGCTGGACACAGGCCCCTTTCCTTCTCCTGAGACCACAGCCATAAACCGAATTAAACTCCTGAGTGCTGCTCCTTCTGGACATTCTTCCTGAATTTTGTTTACCCAAACTTCTGAGAATTTCACTTTAGTCTTGTGATTTTCAGTGTGAGTTGATTGAACTCACTGGTCTGGGAGTCAGAAAGGTTGGTACATCTGTTTCTCCTACTAATGTGCTCACTGCCTCTGTATAATCTCTTAATATCTCTGGGTCTCATCAAACTCGGATAGATAGATAGACAGATTGATAGGGTTTACATTAGACAACCCACTCAAAGTTTCCATTTCAAAGACTGAATCCGTCAACCATTCTTTGAAAGCAAATCCATTTGCTTCCAGAGTTTCTTCATCACACATGCAAGGTGTTCTACAAGCTCAAAAAGAACACACAAATATCAGGTGCCTCTATGTGCCCCACACCAGATGCATATTTAATAAAGTCTGAAACAAAGGGTGTTTTCCATAATCAGTGCCCCAAACCAAGCACAGGCATCTGCCTCCGGCAGAGTGGAAGTAACTCACATGAATCTCACCTTTGTTAAATTCTGAAATGGACCTAAAGGCACCCGAATTCCATATGGACTCGCATTGCCGAGCTTTGATTCATGCTAAATTTCCTAAAATGGGAAAGAGAGGATTAGCTGAACGAAGGACTTCAGTATAAAGAGCCACACATATGCCTCCTTGGCTGATGTCTGCTCCTTTTTGCAGTTATTAGAGCTAATGCCAGCACAGGAAGGGAGCATTAGGGGCCAGAGTTGTGTCCCCCTTAGAACAACAGGGGGAATGTGCTGCAGATAAGGGGCGCCCGGGGTGTTTTGGCTTTTGGAGACGGAAATAGAATTGCTATATACATGTCAGCTTGATCTGGGAAGCCTGACAGTTTTCTCCTACCCGCACCTCTTAATTCTGATTACTGCCAGACTGAGATCTATCTATCTATCGGATCTGATGCTCTTTGTGAGGAAGGGTTCATTGTTGGGGGGGTGGGCGATGGCCTCATTTTACCAGCGGAGGCTATTATCTTGCAACAGCTGTTTATAGTTAACTGCAGCCCATACTTATGGCCTGAACGCTGGAGCCGTATTTAGTGCCTGTGGATTTGTGGTGAACAGAGTTGGACTTAACTCTTTCTTCCCCTGTCGTTCACAGCTTCAGTGGGGATGTGGGGAGTCCGCTAACAAAGGGGGTGGGTTAGATGGAGGGCTGTAAGCACAGCAAACAGTTCTTCCCAAAGATGGCAAACACCAGGGTTTTACTGTATGTCAGGGATGTGTTGAGCACCCTGTGGACAGTATCTCAGTGTCTCTGGACCATCAGGGCTCCGATGTTGTGATTCCTCCCATTTCGCAGTGGAGGAAACAGGGGCTCAGGCAATGAACACGGGTCAAATCCACGAGTCCAGCCATAGAGCCAGAGCGTTTGACTCCAAACCACGCTGTATGAGGCCTCCTGCTGACCCGGGAGCATCAGCGGAGGACAGCCTGTGTGACCTGCATGGTGCTGGACTATCTGTTATGGTTACAGGGTCTCCACCCCAGAGGGCTCCCAGGCTGGCCAGAGAGATGAGCAGATGCAGGTGACACACCAAGGTGGAGAAAAGCAGGGAAAACTACAGAAATATCTCACCTTACCTAGGGTGGACAGAGGAGGTCAGAACCCAGAGGAATTTAAGGAAGAGACAAAGTTTACCTTAAAAAAAAAAACACACACACACACACACAAAAAAACAAAACTAGGGAACACATGGAAAAAGTAATAAGAAAGAGAGAAGGGGGAGGGGTCAGGCCAGAGAGAGGCTAACTGAATCAGAGAGTTGAGAGGTCTGTGGTGGGGTACAACCAGAGCCCCAGGAGCATGGGGTACATCCAGAACCTCAGGACTGTGGTGGGGTATCCCAGAACCCCGGGAGCATGGGGTACAACCAGAACCCCAGGACTGTGGTGGGGTACAACCAGAACCCCGGGAGCACCTGGGCTGCCCCCGGAGCACACGTTTGGTTCTCCAGGAACAAGGTGGTCAGATCTGCATTCAGCAGGATGGAGGTCTCTGTGGCTGCAGGGAGGCATTCTGGAGGGAGCACAGAGACAGCTGTGGCTGCAGGGAGGCATTCTGGAGGGAGCACAGAGACAGCTGTGGCTGCAGGGAGGCATTCTGGAGGGAGCACAGAGACAGCTGTGGCTGCAGGGAGGCATTCTGGAGGGAGCACAGAGACAGCTGTGGCTGCAGGGAGGCATTCTGGAGGGAGCACAGAGACAGCTGTGGCTGCAGGGAGGCATTCTGGAGGGAGCACAGAGACAGCTGTGCTCCTCCAGGAGGAAACTGGCCAGGGCCGTGGGGTGGGCGCTGCGACTGCGTTCGGATGTGTCCAGGGAAGAGTGAAGACAAATGGTGCTGGGCTTCCTTGCCTCACTAAAGACTAAAAAGAGGTTAAATTTTCCAGCAGGAAGTTGGAAGGAACATTGCTCAAACCGCTAACTCAACCCCAAATGACATACATTCCTGAGGGTTCCAAAGCTAATCAGTGGAGATGGGGGTGGTGGTGAGACTGCGCACACACGCACGCACACACACACACACACACACACACACACGCACACGCACACACACTTTCATTTTCTCAGCACGTCTGGAATTTTTGTTCTCCCTTTGTTTGACTCCAACATCTTTCCCGATGACAAAGAAAACCAAAGTTTTTGAAATCCACTGTTAAACACAAAGAGAGGCGGAGTCGGGATGGTGGGGGGGAAGTTGGCTGACTGGGAACTTGATTCTCTGCCTTGGTACCGAACAATTCACAGTGGGAGAGAGAGTGGCTTGCCAAAGGGCTCCCTGTGACTGGGCTAAACTAGAAGAATATGTAAAGTTCAAGATGAAAAGAGCCCTCACCACTGAAAACCGAACTGAGAGCTAATGGAGCTGGGGAAAGGGGCCTTTACAAAGAAAAGTGCTTATTTGCAAGCTCGGGTCTCTGCAACAAACACTCCTGGCCATCTGGCAAAAGGAATGGCTGGACCCGGGCCTTTCTAGAGAGCTGTTAGTGAGCTGTGCTAAATTCCCTCTCCCCAGACCCCCTTCTGCAGCCTGTCCTTGGGGTGGCTGCAGAGGTCTGGGGTGGAAGTTTTGCCCTTTTAATTCCAATGTTCAACAAAGTTAAAGTCTTATAACTGCAAAGCTAAAAGCACCTCACTTCTGAAGCTCTGAATGTCTAATCTTTGCGGTCGCAGGAGCGGCAGGTCAGACAGCAGGGAGAGGGGAGGCCAGCAGGGGAGGCCTGTGGATCAGCGGTGGTCCAGGTCAAGGTGTGCTCCTTGTGCTGTGAGGTTAGTCCAGGAGCCCCTGACTGTCACTAAGCAGGAAGATCTGCCCTGGTTATGGACACTGGGGTGTCACAGCCATTTGCTTTCACTGGCCAAACAGGCAAAGGCCACTTCCAACACTACTATCCTAGGCTCCATCAAAGCATCACAAAGCTGTCCTGAAAAGGGAGTATATTAGTCAGCGTTCTCCCAAAAGTGTGTGTGTGTATGTGTGTGTGTGTGTGTGTGTGTAGAGAGAGAGAGGGGGAGAGAGGGAGAAAGATTATTTTGAGGAATTGGCTCATGAAGGTACAGGGGCTGGCACAGCTGAAGTGTGCAGAGCGGGTTAGCCCGCTGGAGATTCAGGCAGAGTGGATGGAGAGGTCTCGGGTACGAATCCCGAAGGACAGCATGCTAGAACCTCAGGCATGGTTTCTTTTTCGTCAGTCAAAATCTATTCATTTATTTACATTTTTCTGTGTGGAAATAGATTTTATTCTGTAATCTTTTTTAGTTTTTATTTTTCAATTACAATTTACATTCAGTATTATTTTGTATTAGTTTCAGGTGTATAGCATAGTGGTTAGACAATCATATACTTTACAAAGTGGTCTGCCAATATTTTCATTATTCACCTGGCACCATACATAGTTACTACAGTATTATTGACTATATTCCTTATGCTGTATTTACATCCCCATGACTATTTTGTAAGTACCAGTTTGTACTTAATCACTTCACCTAATTCGAAAGAATGCGTGCACCCCTATGTTCATTGCAGCATTATTTACAAGATTTGGAAGCAACCCAAGTGCCCATCAACAGATGAGTAGATAAAAAGTTGTGGTACATTTACACAGTGGAATACTACTCAGCCATAAAAAATAATGAAATCTTACCATGGGACATCATGGATGGACCGAAAAGGTATTATGTTAAGTGAAATAGGTCAGACAAATACTGTATGATTTCACTTATATGTGGAATCTAACGAACAAAATAAATAAACAAAATAGAAACAGACTCAAGCATGGTTTCTAATGTTACTGTCTTGAGGAAAATTTCTTCATCACTGGGAAACTTCTGTCTTTCCTCTTACCTGATTGGATGAGGCCCATCACATTATGGCAGGTAATCTGCTTTACTTAAAGTCCACTAATTTAAATGTTAATTACACCTAAAAAAATACTTTCACAGCAACATCTAAACTATTGTTTGACCAAACAACTGGGTACCATAACCGACCCAAGTTAATGCATAAAATTAACCATTGAAGAAATTATTCTGACAGTGTCCAAAATGTGCCAATAGTTTCTATCGGGAGATCCTGGGGTGCAGTCCCTGTTCAGGGATTTCCATCCTTGTTTCCCTGACCAGAGTTTAACTCATGCCATTTCAGATCTACTTGCATCCCCAGCCATCTCTCCATCCCTAGGCTTAGAATTCCAGAGGGATTAAAACCTATGCCAAATCTAAACTTCTTACCCATCCTGAAACTCAAATTAAAAGAAGATCAGTAAATCATGGAAGATATGTGGAAGCCAGGACTCTGCTTTTGGACTGTGGACCTAGTAATTGGCTTGAGCCCTTCTCGGGGAATTGTTGAGGAGTCTAGAAACTTCATTTTATTGATATTTTTGTTGGTTTTTATTTTTATTTTTTTGTTTTTGCTTTTTAACACAAGGGGAGAAAAGGTCTGGGAAGACACAAATTCAAAACAAAAATAAAAAAGCACTAAGATGGTACTTTATCTTAGTTCAAAAAATAATGTATCACTGCTTAATATTTTGAAGGCCAGCTCATATAAATGGGGGGGGGGCAGGGGAGGATCAGTCTACCCCTTTGGTTGGAGATAAAGGTCCATACTGGGCTTTTCCAGACCTCTAGTGAGCATGTTCTGAGAGTTTCCATTTTCTCTATCTGCTTGAGAAGGGGTCGTATTTATAAAGACAGGTGGAAAGTCATGGTGTAGGCCCTTGACTTAGATAGAGTGTGTCCTAAGACCTTGAAATATTCATCTTCATATTCACAAATGCCCCAATAGCACATAATATACCCCACAGAATTCAGTAAAACATAGTTTAGAAATTGGAGTGAGCTCACCAGATCCTTAATAAGAATCACTCAATGCCTTATGAGAAGAAAACAAAAACAATTTCACCTGTGTGTGCTGGTAGACAGGTTCAAGACACCTGCAGGTTGAGAGGGTCATGTGACTACTCCAGTGTCACAGTAAATATTCATGCCCAGGTCTCAGAGAAATGACATACTCTTGAGACCACATAAATACGGCCACAATTTAACTTCTCTATGTCAATGCCAATGCACAATGTTCCTCAGATGCCTTCTGATGGGCATGTCTGCTGGCCAAGGTGCCCTCACATCTGCATTCCTCCTTTGTAGCGCTCCTCGTAATTACAGTGAATACATTGCTGGTTCAGTTGTTTATATGATCCTCTTTCTCTGCTGTTGGATGGTGAATTATGTAAGGGCAGTATCTGAGTCCAGCATAATGAATGATTGATGTAACACTGAGTAAGCTATAGCTCCATGAACACTCAGTAAATGCATGAATGTATCAACCAACCAACCAACCAATAGCCAAGCTATTATATCCCTCAGGTGTGACTGGACAGGTATTTTCATCCACATGGCCACGTCTACTTCCAGTTACCACAGATATGAATAAAAACTTAGCCCTCTCTTTTTTCCTTCTTCCTTTGGAGTGTATACATTGATACATTGCTTCATACTCAGGAATATTTAGAGGTTGCTACACATATGAGACCATTTCCTACCACCTCCACTCCCCATGAGAATAATTCCTGGGAAACCATCAGCAGTGCATGTATGGTTGTTAACTATCCATCTCTTCTCTTCCTTTTTCATAAAATAGTCCTTTCAGAGCTTAGAGAAAATCTGTAGTATTTGTGTTTCTTGCACATTTACTTAGGTCTTTCTAAATGAAGGTGTCTGGGAGCAAATTTAAGTGGAAGACATTGGTCAAAACCCCTATAATTTCGTCTCCCTCTGTTGATTTACTGTCCTCATCTTACGCCACCTCCCATCACTGCACAAACATATGCAGAGATGCGGTAACTAGACGTCAGGGCAGGGGAGGTGGTGAGAACACATGGAGAACCAAACAGACCTGGTCTGAGCCCTGATGAGCTTACACTCGTTAGAAGATAAACTGAGACATATTCGATTTCTAAGAGTTTATTTGAGCAAAATGGGATTGGAATGGGCAGCACCAAATCGGAAGTGCCTAGGCATGCCCTGCCAACAGCAGCTGGAAAGACTTATAGAGACAAAGTGCAGAAACAAAGAAAGAAGATCGTGATTAGCTCTCGCTTACAGCCTAGTGGACTGTTTGTGATTGGTCGCCCTTAGTGTTTTGATTTCATAATGCTGAGGCATTTGCAGGCTTTGATTTTGGTTTGCTTACCTGGGCTGCCACAGAGTAGAGCCACCTCAGTCCAGTGGCCTCCTTGTTCAATTAATTTAACACACTAGACCAAGGAAGGCAGGCATTCTGCAAGGATGTTGAGTGTAATGAAAGTTCACAACGAGGGTTTAAAAAGTGCGGTGGGAACATAAATCATAGAATTGAATTAAACTGTGTCAGGATAGGCCAACTTAAGAACAGAACATTTAAGGTGGGAAGTAAAGGAATGGGTCGGAGTTAGCCAAGTGAACAGAGTTGGGCTGGGGACGCTTGACAGGCAGAAGGGAGAGTGGTCAAGAAGACCCAACACCGAGGAAGAAGATGTTGTATTCAAGAAAATAAGAAACCAGAACACTGGCAGAAGGGACTGCGCTCTCCCAACACAACAGAACAACAGATGCAAACTTAGTGTCCCTTCGTCGTCTTCACTCCTGCTGTTCCCTTGGTCGTGAATGCCATTCCCTTCTCAGTCGAGTGCCTACTCAGCTCAATATTGATCTGTTCTGAAAGTTACCCAACTTGTCCCCTGCTGGAATGACTTCTTCCTCCACCACTCCACCAAGCTTCCGCGGGGCTCACCTAGTTGCAGCTCTGCTTTCTCTCTGCCCCCTCTGCGTGGTGGTGGCCTCGTTGCGCTGCATTCCTCGGACTTACCCCGTGGCCATTGCAGAGAGGAACTCAATGCTTTCCCCCAAATCAACTGAATTACGTTATTTGCTTTAAAAGCTTTCAGCAGGGAGAGTACCCCAGAAAGTATATAGCCCACAATCCTACCTAGGACTGGGGCACTGCCTTCAGTATTTCTGACTGGCAACAAGACTTTCCAGCTGATTATTGTCCTCAGGAAAGCCGCAGAGGGTAATGAGTGTGAGCTTCTGTGTTCAGAAATGTCTATAAAGGAACATCCTGGAAGAAAGGTAAAAAGATTAATAGTCTGGACTTAAAAACTATTAAGAAGATGTGAGGGAGGAATTAGGTTTGAATAAACAAAGCCATGTCTAATAAAACATGTTTTAAATATCAAAGGTGAATTATGAGCAGTGGGCTTGACATTGAGTTTATACACATCATAGCGTGTCATGCATATTGTGAACGGGAAAGCCTGTCACAGTAAGACAAGCTCACAAAATTTAGGTCAGCACTAAAGATCTGAGAATATTCTAAGGGTTGCTCTCCACTGGGGGAGGTACAGAGCTCCCTGCTTGTTCCTCAGACCCAGTTTGCACCTCTCCAGCAGTCCTGGGCTCTGGGCTCCTGTGTCCTTTTCTCAGTAGGCAGCCAGCCCCTCAGTCCCTTCTACACGTGAGTCTTCCTTTGGGCTGACAGTCCCTAGCATATAACAGATGCTCAAAGGCATGTGTAGGATAGTAATGCTGATAACAACAATGACGATGCATTACAAAAAAATCTTTTCACCTCTGTGAATTGCCTTCCCCCCTTTCGCAGATCTTAATGTTCATCTTTGGTCACAGGCTCTCTGTCCTTAGGAAGGGGCTTAAACTGCAGTGTGTGCACATAAAGGATCATTGGAAATAGAAAGAGCCATCGCGTTGTGGTAGGAAAGCATCAGTTTTTCCTGATGAACTTGGAGCAACTTGATTTTATTATGTTCATGCATTTATCTGACCATTTATTTGTTCATTCCTCCATCAGCAATGATACACCATATTTGCTACCTATCACTAAACATGCTTTATAGAGTTGCCAAGGTGAGAGCTTTAGTTGCAAGTCAAGGCATGTATTCTTTTGATTAGTGCTTGTATTTGAAATCACAGTTTGTTTGTGTTTTCATACCACATAGTGTGAAGGGATTTTCTCTTCCCTTTGGCTGTCCCAGGGCATCTTGTTGCATCTCAGGGTCAACTACTCAGGAGTGCTATTTTCTATTCTTTATGGTGCCCTGGAGTCACCCAGTAGGAATTTTGGCTTTGAAAAACAGTTTATATTTTATCTTTGACAATTACAAATTGCCAGTATTCTATCAAGAGTATTTGTAAAATGTATTAACAAACAATCAGAAATGCAATATGGACACTGTCCTAGACCTTGAGCATATAATCCTAAGCAAGAGGGTCCAGCACTTGCCCTCCTATAGCTTAAAGTCTGCAAAAGAAGACAAATCTCATGTAAAAATTCACAGTGTGTGTGATGAGCATTAAAATAGGAGAAGAACAGAGAAATGTGTAAACATACAGTAGAGACATAACTCAGTTCAGGGGTCAGTGACATTTAGTACATATTTATGAGTGTGTAATCTTTAGTGAGTCAGAGGCAGAGGTGGGGTTAGGTGAAGAATCAGGGGGGACTGAGAGTGCTCCAGTTATCCAAACAAGATGGCATTTTAAGTCTGACACCTAAAGCTTAGAGGTTAATACCAGGTGCTAAGGTTCAAATACTTCTGTAACTTACTACGTGACTTTGGGCAAGTCACATAGGCTTACTGTGCTTCAATTTTCTCATTTGTAAAATGTAAAAATACAATGCCCAATCTTGTAGTATTCATTTTGATACTCTAATAAATTCATACAGAAAAAGCTCTTAGAAGAATGCATGGCTCGTAGTGAGAGCTACAGAAATGTTAGCAGTTAAGATCATGATTATAATCATGATGGTTACTGTTGCTGTTGCTAACTATGTAATTTCAAAGAGGCAAATAAACACCTAGAGCCTCAAGCTCCTCATCCACAAAATGGGAATACTAACACTTTCATTGCAGGGAGATTTTTTTTTTAATTATTATTTTTTTTATCCTTACCCGAGGACATTTTTGCATTTATCGTTAGATAGAGCAGGAGGTATCGAGGGGAGGAGAGAGAGAGAAACATCGATGTGAGAGAGACACATCGACTGGCTGCCACCCACACAGCCCCAACTGGGGCCGGGGACAAACTGCAACCGAGGTACGTGCCCTTGGCGGGAACCAAACCCAGGACTCTCTGGTCCACAGGCCAATGCTCTAACCGCTGAGCCAAACCAGCCAGGGTGCTGGGCGATTATTAATTGGTAAAAAGCAAGTGTATCTTCTAGACACCCTGTAGATGTTCAATAGACACTATCTGGTGTTCATAGCAATAGCCCAAACCTTAGGAATGCCTTGGCCTTGGCCTTGGTCCTGGCTGCTGTTTACAGCCTACGTTCATGTGTACGTGCTGATAGGTCTTCCTCCTCCAGGTTTGCCCCAAGGCAACAAAGCTCATGTAGAGGACAGGTCAAGTGCACCACCCTCACCCACACAGAAAGATGGGCCCCCCTTCATAAGCCTTTGTGCTTGGCAAGGACCATGTTAGTGAACCTGACACTACCTGATGCCCACATTCTTCCTTTGTAATTTGTTTAATGATGCTGCTTCCGACATCCCTGACCCTGAACGGTTTTCTACGTCTCTTACTCAGAGCGTCCCATTCAGCGGGGAAAAGGTCCGCAACAAAGAGGAGGTGGACACAACTAGGACATTCCTGTGCCAACATCTGCCAGATACAGGTGCGCTGACCTTTCAGCGGCTCCCCTTGGGCTCTCCTTGGTTCAAGTCTGGGAGGAAGAAGAGTGGGCTGCTCTGTGCAAAAAGAATCCATCACCCAGCCACTTTCCCAGGACCCATTAAAATGCTGACACCATTAATCTGCACTACTTTACTTCTCATTATGCAGAAATGTGCTCTTGATCAAAAGTCCCCTTGTGTAGCAGACTGATTCATCACCAATAGCTGTGGGCCACACACCAGAAATTCATAATCAGCTGACATTATCCACCCAAATCATTCCCAGGATTTGAAAGCTCAGAACCACATCTGCCACTGGGAAGAGGCAGCCACACAGGATGCAGTCTGCAAACACACTGGGAGTTAACACAACGAAGTACCCTTTGAACAGGATTAAATTAGGGAATGAACTGCTATCTCCCTTGTACAGATTCGGTCATCTATTTCCTAAGAACTTGCCCACATTGACCCCACATGGGAATGAAACAGCTGGAATTTGGAGCCAAAGAGGACTTAGGAGACACAGACTCAGAGAAACAAAGCCACTGGTAGGTGACAGAGACATTTCTGCTCTGAGCGTACATGTTTCAGAAGGCAGTGTCCTTCCTCTGACGCCCAGGGCTAACTTTCACCCTCAGTGGTGTGTGATCTTGGTCCAATCATTTACATTCCACCCTCGCTTCCTTATCTTCTCTCTAACTGCCTGACGTAGGAGTGACCTGGATTAAGTAAAAGACTGAGAGCTAATGTGTGAAGACTCTGTGTCTGTCCTCTGGACAATAACCCCTCAGTTGACTATCAAGTTTTTTGTTGGTGTGTGTGTGTGTGTGTGTGTGTGTGTGTGTGTGTGTGTGTGTGTGTGTTTTGCAAGAAACCGGGTCCTAAGCAAGCTTGTTAATAAAACTGATAGCTACCTAATTCCTTGAGAGATGATCCAGCACCAGATACTGTGGTATTAATATATGCTTTGCAAGCATCGTAACAGTTATTTTTATAAACTGCCAATACCCTCTTAGAATTGTTATGAGAATTTAAAAATTAATACATATAAAATGCTTAAAATATAGTAAGCACTCATAAATGACATTCAATACCATTATGGATCTCTGCTAACCATTCCGTCTACAGGGTTGTGGTGTCTCTGTCTGAACATCTCACAAGAAGATCACTTCCGTGCGGAGCACTCAGTCCCAATCCTACACCCTTCTGGCAGTTGCGTTAATCTGCCGTCACTTGGACGAGGATCTGCATTTTCTCAATTCCAAAACACTGATTCCACACTTGTGCCCTCCCCACACAGAACAAGTCCAATTATGTCCATTAGGAAAAGTCCCTGGAAGAACTGAAAGATAGTAATCCTAACCTTGTCAAGGCTAAAAAGGCATTTCTTTCCGTTGGATCTTGTATGACTTCATTTGAAGTTCACTCCCTAACTTAAAACAAAATTTTTTCTTTATTGATTTTAGAGAGAGAGGAAGTGAGAGAGAGAGAGAAATAGAAACATCAATGAGAGAGAACATCAATTGGCTGCCTCCTGCATGCCCCCCACTGGGGATCAGGCCCACAACCTGGGCATGTGCCCTGACCAGGAATCAAACTGGCGACCTCTTGGTGCATGAGTTGACGCTCAACCACTGATCCACACCAGCCAGGCTCACTCCCTAATTTATTTGCAACTGAGCATCTCCCTCAACTCTGGGCTTCACGGCGAGGAAACAGTGGTGCACCAGCCAGACAACTTCTCTGTCTAATAAGGCACGAGAGGGAGCAGGCAGTACACAGACACCAGGTTCTGTCCACAAAGATTAGACACGTGCTCTACTTGCTTCAATTTTATTTTAAGGAACAAACAACATAGTATGGCTCAAACTCTATTACACATTCCTTCACCTCTTTCTCCCTCCCTGGAGGTAGGATCAATATCTGTAAGTTGATATGCAACTTTTCTTTTTCTTTTTTTATTTCTTTTAATGAAATGCTCACCCAAGGAGATGTTAATTGATTTTAGAGAGAGAGGAAGATGGAGATAAGAGAGAGAGAAACACCAATTAGTTGCCTCCCATACACTCCCTGACTGGGGATGGAACCCGCAATCTGGGTATGTGCTCTGACTGGAAATCAAGCCTGCAACCTTTCTGGTGTACAAGATGATGCTCCAGCCAACCAAGCCACCCAGCCAGTGATATGCATCTTTTAATGCATGTTTTTCTATGTGGACACATGTGGATATTTCCACAAATAATATATAGTATTGTTATGAGCATTCAAAATTTAAATAATACTGTGTATATCATTTTATATCTTTCTGTGTGCACTCCACATTCTATTTTTGAGACTTATCTATGTTGGTATACACATTAATTCATTTTAATCATTGTATAGCAATATACTGTGTGAGTTAACCATCGTTTACTTAGTCAATTCCATTATAAAGGACACTTACTTATAGATTAATTAGATTGATTTCAATTTTCCAATTTTTAAAATTACAGTGATGTACACACACACACACACACACACACACACATATTTTATGCAAATCTATAAGTGGAATGGCTGTGTAATAGAATACACACATCTACAGCATTTTTGGACATTGACAAATTATTCTCCTAAACCACAATGCCAATATATTACCACGTTCAATATATGAAATCAAATATTTGATCTAAAAAAAATTAGTAAAATTAAAGAGAAGAGATTATATAGGTCAAATTTCCTAAATATAATCCAGTTAAACTAAAAATAGTTACCAAAAGCCAGCAAAAACAAAATTACTTCAAAATTAAGATGCATACTCCTAAATAATTGAATTATAAACGTGGAAGCAGTGAAGAGATAAACACATACCAAAAGCTGTGGAAGTTAATAAAAAACTATACTCAGGGGAAAATGTATATCCACAAATTAAATTCATAAATTAAAAATGTATTTCTGAATTAAATAAATGTAATATTCATCTTAATAAATCAGACAAATAAAATAGAAAAAAAGGAAAAAGAAATTAATAAAGTTTATAATTAATAAAATTATAAAAGTGGTAATGACAGTGAAATCCAAAAACCATTTTCCTTGAAAAGACCAATATAATACACAAATCAGGAGTTTTGTTAAGGGGGCGGGGGAGAGACAGACAGAGAAATATGCACGATTTTGAGAAAGAAGACATGGCTGTAAACAGAAAGGAGATTAAAGAATTAAGGGAATCATATCTATAACTTTATGGAATCAGCACAAAAAGTTAGAGGAAATATATGATTTCCTAGAAAAATATAAATTATCAAAATTGACTCAGGAAGAGAAAAACGAGACTGCTATATTACTTTAGATAATATTGGAAAAGCAATTTAAAATTTATCACTGAAAAAGGCAAGATACACTAGTTTAAAGCTCACTTTCATACATCATTTACAAAATAGACAATTCAAATGTTATATGAGCTAGTTCAGATTATAAGAGAGAAAATATTTGCAAATCATGTATTTGATAAAGGACTTGTATCCAGAATATATCAAGAACTCTTCTAATTCAATAATAAGAGGACAAATAACCCAATTGTAAAAATGGGCAAAGGGTCTGACTACATATTTCTTCAATGAAGTTAAACAAATTGTCAATAAGCACATGAAAAGATGGTCGATATCATAGTCGTTGGAGAAATGCAAATCAAAGCCACAGTGAGATCCCACTTCATGTAGTATGGTAAACAGAAAAGATAATAACAGCAAGTGCTGGCAAAGATGTAGAGAAAATGAAACCCTCATACAGTGTTGGTGGGCATGTAAAATGATGCAGCCGCCTTAGAAAACAGTTTGGCAATTTCTTAAACTGTTAATCACAGAGTTAGCCTATGACCCAGTCATTCCACTCCTAGTTAAGAGACATGAGTACATACATACAGAAAAAACATGTACATGAATGTTTGTAGCAGCATTATTCACAAAGCCAAAGAATGGAAACATCGCAACTGTTCAACAAAAAGTGGACGAATAAAATGTGATACACTCATATGAAAAAAACAACAAAAAGTGACAAAGTTCTAATACATGCTTCAATTCTGATGAACCTTGAAGACATTATGCTAAGTGTAAAGTCAGAAAAGAACACATACTGCCCGATTCCATCGATAGGAAATGTTCAGAATAAACAATCAGATTGAGACAGAAGGTAGATTAATGGTTGTCTGAGAACGTGGAGAGAGAATGCGGAGAGCCTGCTAAAGGTACGGGGTTTCTTTTTGTTCTAAAAACTGACTGTGGTGATGGTTGCACAATTCTGTACTAAAAATATTAAACTGTGCACTTTAAATGGGTAAACTATAAAGTATGTAAATGATATCTAAGTAAAGAATGAAGGCAGGCGAAGAATGGATTGCAAGTCCGAAGATGCATCAGACAGGCCCACACGTGGGGGCTGGTGTCATGGCAATGTCTCTCTTCACCCGTGAGAGCCAGTGTTCACTCTGACATAAAATAATAAAGAACTAAGACTTTTATTCTTTTATGGAAATTTCTATCATGAACATTACCATTTTGCTCTAGAATTTAAGAAATAGCTAAAAAGAGCAAAAAAGCATGTTTTAAAATTGTAAAAATAATAAGTTCATGGGAAAATATAATTATAACATCAATAACATTGATGCCAAAATGAGAAAATTAATAATAAAGTGATTTGATAGGGCTGGATCAATGAAAAAATTTTATATATATAAATAAATATAACTATAAAACCATCAATTTTATATATATAAATAAATATATAAACTAATTATTATATGTATAATTCTCATGTATTAATTGGTTTCTTTATATAGCAAACTTTTACTCTGAAATGTGCTGGTTACAAAAATGAATGTTAACTCAGTGACTCCCTTCATAGAGCTCAAAGTTGAATGTAATTTTTGTCATTAATATTCATTTGGGAACAAGTTATTGACTTAAATTTAAAGCACATAGGCCTTTTTCTAGAAGTGTTCTGGGAAGTGAGCTAATAATTAAGCATGACTAATACTGAAAAGGAAAAAACATCATATGTCAGGATTGATTCACAAGTAAGGTCTTTCTGGAGAACGTGGTAATGTCTGTATCTCTGCGGCTGCCACGAAACGGGTGGCTAACCTCTTCTGCCCTTTTATTTTTTAATTTTTATTAATTTATTTTTGTTACAGATGTTTCTCCCTTTTCCCCTCTAGACACCCTCCTCCCCATCCCGCCACCCACCCACCCCCCCCCCACACACACACACAAACACACACACACACAGCATTGTTGTCTATGTCCACTGGTTACGCATATATGCATATAAGTTCTTTGGTTTATCTCATCCACCACCACCCTCGCCCCTCCTCTGAGGTTTGTTAGTCTGAACCATGGGTCTATTTTGTTCATCAGCTTATTTTATTCATTATACTCCACAAATAAGTGAGATCATGTGGTATTTGTCTTTCTCTGATTGGCTTATTTCACTTAGCATAATGCTCTCCAGGTCCCTCCATGTGGTCTCAAAGGATAAGAGATCTCTTCTAGCCTTTTTAATTCGGTGAGCCCAGCAGGCCAGCGCAGGATGGCGATGGTGTCACAGAAGAGGCCGCTACGGTGCGTGCTTTCGGAGGTAGTAAGGCTAATCATTATTGAGCACAAAGTGTAGGTGGAGGCTGACATGAGCGCTTTGTACAGATGAACTTTGTCTTCATGGCCAGTCTCTCCCATGAGATTTCAATGGGAGATGCTTTAAGTGTTTTAGGACCTTACATGCAATTAATCAACCAATGGGGGCAGACTTCAAGTACTTCACTCCTACACCAAGGTTTCTGTCAGCCTGGCCAAAGAACACCTGTGAGATCACCTGGAGAGTCTGTTAAACACACAGATCCTCTGGCCCCAGCCCAGGTCGGCTGAATCAGACTGAGGGGATGCATCTTAATACTTCACAATTTCCACTGGTGATTCGGATACACACGCATTTGGAAACCACTGCATTATTCCTCTTTCATCATTTAGCTTAGCATTTCAGCAATTTCCTAAAAAGATTCAATCCCCTAATGGCCAAAATGCACATTATCAGCATCATTTCCGCCGTGATGGGGAAGATTTTCTTATACTTTTCGATCCCCATTTGTTATACTGTTTATGATGCACTATGTACTGGAAAATCCAAAAGAAAAAAAACTAATAAAAAATTACTCAGTGTGTTCGTGGCACCACTTGACTGAAAAAATGAGCTCAAGAATCTGGTCTTCACCTGCCATCATTCGAACCTCTGTAGAGGACGCCTACCCAAACCTCACATGGCTGAGCTACAGCGTGTACCAGAGCTACTAAATCCTCTTGCTAATGACTTGGAGCTGGGTTTTCAATCAGTCCTTTTCCTCCTGTTTAGGTACAAGCTCCACCGACATGGAGAGATGTTAATAGTCTTTATACCCTTGAGAATAAGGCCCCTCAAAATGGGAACAGTTTTATTGGGTGTTTGGATGTGTTTAGGATTTGGCTAACTACTTGTATGTACTATCTCCAAATTTAATCTTCTTCCACACCCAGCACAATGCCTTGTTAATGGCGGGTTGCTTTATAAATATTTTTCAGATGAATGAGTCAAAATACTAATCATTTATGTGTGAGTACCAGAACCGGAAGAGACCTTTGATAGACTTGATTCAAACTTCTCCATCTCCTCTTACAGTTGAGAAGACACAATCACTGGGGTCATTGATCAGAACTCAGCTCCTTTCCCCAACAGAATGAGGTCAGTCCATTTCTTTCTCCATATTTCCGAACACTTGGTTGATGGTATGTTGTCCCATCCCAGTAAAGGTCTCTATGAGTTTCTGACCTTTTGTAGATTTCTCAGTTATAACGTTGTTTCCTGAAACCACTATGACTTTAGGCAGTTATTTTTCCTCTCATTCTTTTTTTTTTAAATAATTTTTAAAATATGTTTTTACTGATAATTTTTAGAGAGAGGAAGGGAGAGAGATAGAAACATCGATGTGAGAGGGACACATTGGTCAGCTGCCTCCTGCACACCCCCTACTGGGGATTGAGCCTGCAACGCGGGCATGTGCCCTGATGGGGAATCCAACCGGGACCTCTCAGTCCATGGGACGACGTTCAGTCCACTGAGCCACACCAGCTGGGCTTCCCTCTTGTTCTTTATTTAATATTGATACTTGCCATATGCCTGACCACAAAAAAGGAACGCAGGAGAGAAAGAGAGAAAGATGTTTATTGAAAGACAAGTGGAGAGAAGAGAGGGCTGCAGAGGATAATTTCAAGCAAAACAAAAATTCTCACTGAGCTCAAAGTGTTGAAGCTGTAGAATACCTCTCTCAGGGCAAAGTTTTATTCTCACTGATATGACAAATACTTTCCCTACAGAAGAAGTTTAACACATTATATAAATACCCTAACACGCATATGCAGTGGTAGTAATAATTAGGTTTCTCCCCTTTCATCTCTGTTGTTGCTGCCCACACACATCTCCTATTTCGAGCTTTGGTGTAACAAATGCATCTTTCAAATTGGAAGCCCACGCCTTGTTTGCACAAACACAGGTCTCTTTATCGCCACGTGCAGTCTCTCCAGCTCTCGGGAGCTGAACAATGAGGCATTTTCTTCTCTCCCTGGCCCCAGAACTCTGACAGAATTCATTTAATTTCCATGTAAAATGTAATCTGCAGATAATAATAGGTCACTCACAGCAATATCGGTCCACCCGCCCAGATCACCCATTGTCGTGCTAATTGTGGTATAATGTAATAGACAGCTAAGGCCCGCAGATGGCATTACACGGGGCATTTGTTTTTGTGGTGCTATGAAGAAGGATGTAAGAAAAAGCAAATGCCATAGACATTGGCCCCTCTCCTAAAATGGCTCAAGAAACAAAGGAAAGGCTCCCCGTGCGCAGGCATCCCAGACAGTCCTGATGTCACGGGCACGGCTGGGCCACTTAGATCCTGATGCCGGATGAAACTGCTTGGGGGAGAAGCTGACAGTAGACAGATGATGCTTGGGCAGGTGACAGTCACTCACTGATCAGTCGTTCTTGCTTTGGAATCTTTCCAAAATATTGATTTCAAACCTTGATTCTTCCTTCTAAGCCCAAAAGAGAAGCAGAGGTTCTGTCTGTAGACCTGCCTTTGCCCACGCGTGCCATGCTGTTTTGTGTCTGAGTTGGCAAAGGCAGGAATTATGGTAGACTATGAGTACCGGAAAGCTGGGTCCAAAACATGACTAATCTCAACAAACTTATTGTTTATTTCATAAGGTTGTTTCTTATCACAAAGATAATTCGTGGTCATTGTAAATTATTTGGAAAGAGTGAAGGAAGTGGAAACAAGACCCCCTCCAGAGAAACCCTCAGTGCAGATAATGAAGGTGAAGCGAATTATTCGCAGAAGGGACAGCGGACGGTGCCGATACGCGGAGGAGTGCGTGTATGTCCCTTCACTGCCTGCACCCCTGCTGGGCACACGTGCTGCTCACACGATGATGCAGAGGTGGGGGCTCACGCAGGGCTCCCAGCTCCTCGCCGGCCAAAAAGCAGAGAGGCCTCGGGGTCAGCTCAAAGCATGGCCAGCGCCGGGCTCGGGGCCAGATTGCCAGGTTCTCGAAGACGAAGAGCTGGCCCGTTCCCTGCTCTCATTCTCCAGGTTGGTTTGCGTGTGTGAAGATGGGAAGTACGTCCACAAGCTGGAGAGGAGAAAAAGAGAGACGGAGACATTCAGAGGTGCTGGGAGGTGGAAACAGAGCCCAAGGAGAAGGGGAGCAGAGAAAGTGGATGGAGTGGAGAGACACAGAAGGAGAGAAACAGAGCCGGAGAGGGAGGGAGGGAGGGACGAGAAAGGAAGGAGCAAGACGGAGGCAGAACACCAGGGGAGAGGGATGGAGAAAAAGAGAAGGCTGGGCAAGGATTGAGAGAGAGAGAAACGCAGGGTGAGGCAGAGATAAAATAGAAAGGGCGTGAGTGCTGTGGTGCTGCAGAGGGAGGGGCCGGCAAGTGGACTGAGCCTGATGCTGGGAAGGGTGAGTGTGTGAGTGTGTGTGTGTGTGCGACGGATGGGTGCATGTGTGTGAGAGTGTGAGTGTACAGGACAGGTGTGTGTGTATTTGGGACAGTGTATGTGAGTGTGTTCATGTGACAGGTGTGTGTGTGTGAGTATAAGGGACAGTGTATGTGAGTGTGTGATGGATGGATGCATTTGTATGAGAGTGAGTGTGAGTGTACAGGACAGGTGTGTGTGTGTGTGTATAAGGGACAGTGTATGTGAGTGTGTGATGGATGGATGCATTTGTGTGAGAGTGAGTGTGAGTGTACAGGACAGGTGTGTGTGTGAGTATAAGGGACAGTGTATGTGAGTGTGTGATGGATGGATGCATTTGTGTGAGAGTGAGTGTGAGTGTACAGGACAGGTGTGTGTGTGTGAGTATAAGGGACAGTGTATGTGTGGGGTGTGAGTGTGTGAACCTGTGGTACGGCTGTCAGAGCCAGAGGGGCCTTGGACAAGCTCAGGATTTGAAAGTTCTCTCTCACTTTAACAAAGCTCTCTCCCACCTCTACCCCTAAATACTTTGAGCACCTCAGTAAGCCTCAAAAAGAGCTTTTCTCTTCATGTGCGGCGGGGGGGGGGGAACCAATTGATGAGTCTCCCTCACATGATGTCTCTCTCTCTCACTTTCTCCCACTCCCTCCCTTCCATTCTCTCTAAAAATCAATGGAAAAAATGTCCTTGGGTGAGAATTAACAACAACAAAAAAGAACTTTCCCTTTATTTTTCCTCTCTTCCTTAAAAAGCGTCTGTTTTTCCTTCATCCCATCGTTTTGCCAGTAACTCTGTGACTCGGGTCTGTGCCCGCAGAGGTGGACATGGGGTCATTCTGCAGGTGGGAAGGAGAGGGAGCTGGGGAGCTGGGTCCAGTGCAGGGTCAGACCCAGCTCTGCGGGCACGGACGCAGGGAGGGAGGGAGGACCAGTCCTTAGCAGTCAGGTGGCTCTCACCCAGGGGTGGGCTGTGGGTCCATGAGCAGAGTGCAGCGGGCCCCGGGATGCAGGGACATGGGAGCCTGGGCACAAAGACAAGGACAGAATTCTAGAAGCCAGGACGGGGGTAATGAAGAGAAAGCTCTGTCTCAGGGCAAGGCAGCACGAGGGACCCTGGGTTCTGAGAATGAATGGAAGTGGAGGAGATCCAAGATGGAATGTGGTCCCCAGCAGAGGTAGCTGGGCTTCTCCATCCCGGGTCACAGTGGGTGACTTGATTCAAAGCCTCACAAGGCGGGTGGAGGAAAGCAGCTGGCACCTCCTGCCTGTGAACGCTGTCTCGAGTCCTAAATAATGGTGCACTCTTCTGTGAGAAATGGGGAGCCAGGCATGGTCTCTGTCCTACAGGTGTGCCCAGGCGCATAGGAGACACAGGCAAACACATGCATACGTGCACACATGTACACACACGCACACATCCCTGAGAACGGATTGATTCACTTGACCTCCATGCTACTCAGAGTGCGGTCTGTGGCCCAGCCGGAGCAGCATGACCTGGAAGCTTGTTAGAGCTGCAGACTCCGGCCCCATCACAGACAATTGAGTGGGACTCTGTTTACTGGGCACATCGGAGTCCGAGCAGCCCTGCTCCACAGGGCAGGGACCAGGAAGGCTTCTTGGAGGCGGAACACTTCCTGAGTCGGGCTTTACTTTCTCTGTCCTGTAGGTAAGGAAATGAAGTGGGAACATTCTGTTTTCGTAGCTCAGGGTAGCACCGCTATTAGCTGACCAAAGCTGGTCTCAAACTCAGGTGCAATGACTCAAAATTAAACTAGTTAAACCAAGTTATCACTTAGTCACGGCTACTCTGGGCCCATCCCAGAGCTTGGTGCTTGTTATGTCCACGACCTTCAGGCAGACCTTGTTTATTGAGCATCGGTCGTCTGTGCTTCACAGGTGTTGCGTTTTTACACACTGAAGACAAGACCCTCCACCCGCACAAAGATGGGGACTCGCTGTAGTGCGGTGGTGTGGGGCCGAACCTGCAGTAGCTCCGAGGTATGCCAACCTGTACAACATCTCCCCAGCTCACAAGGAAGAAACAGCGGGCTCGGAGAGGCCAGTAACTTTTCCACAGCCACACAGCTGGCGAGGGGCAGTGCGGGATTCAGGCGCACACGGTCTCACTCCCGAGCCTGTGCTTCATTTGTGCTGCTGCTCTGTATTGCCCAGTGGCTTCCTGATGCATTTTCTGAAGGTGGGAAATATGTTCTAGTCTCAGCTGGCATTCTGTTCTTTCTGGTCACAGCCAGCCCACGGCAGCCAGGCCTGTGGCCAGCAAGGACCACTGAAGCCACATGTTGAGGGCAGGCAGACAGATCCGGGCACATGCTGGTCGATAGCACAAGGACGCCTGATCAGCCAGCATTTGGAACCCCACTTTGGAGTCAAAATTGGAAATGTGTGTCCTTCGTGCCTGAGCCACACAAGTATGTCTTCCCACGGATGCAGGCTGGAGCCCCTGGAGCTGCCAGCCTGGGAAGGGTTCAAGGAAATCAGGTTCCCAGAATGTCTCGAGGTTTCCTGGTAGCAGAATGTCGAGGGGACATGACTGCTCCCCTATTTCTCTAATTATAACAAGATGTCCTTCCCATGCACACTCAGGTGGCATTTCCCGTCCTTACAAGCCCTTGCCTGTGAGGCAGGCAGCCGAGCATCTCTGCCCTTCTGCACTGATCCGCAAAGAGCTGACAAAGGAATGCGGGGGAAACCTCTCCAGACTGTTCGGAGTTCCAAATTCTGCAGCCTGTGTGTGAACGCATCCGCATCGGGGGGAGCTCTCCAAATACAAACGGCGAGACTGAATCTGCAAGCTTGTTGCACTCCATTGTACAAAGACTAGCAAAATCCAAAAATTAATGCAGGTGACTCCAAAAACATGCATGGACCATAACAGATCCCTCAGGGACTGAGCATCCAGAAGTCCCTGCCATCACAGTTCTTATTTTCTGAACTGCTTCCCTGAGCTTCTCTCTCAATCTCTCTCTCTCTCTCTCTCTCTCTCTCTCTGTGTGTGTGTGTGTCTCTCTCTCTCTCTCTGGCTCAGCTTGCCCCTGGGTAGGCTGGAGGCCATGGGCCCTGCTCAGATGCAGCTGCTGAGTGGAGTAGGTTCCTAATAAGGCAGGTGTCAGGCCAGAGAGAAGATATCATTAGTGATTGTTTGTGAAGGAGGATATACCCCGACAGTGACGGGAAGGGAGGTGACTGTCTGCCCACGGGCCTGTGCCTGGCGTGGCTGATGGGGATTGAGGAAGCCAGAGTGTGCCACCCTCTCCCTTCCGTGGAAAGCGAGGAGCTCAGGGCAACAAGCCATCCTGTTCCCGAGGTTCGGGATCACTGACAGATCCAGAAACATTTCGGGGAAGTGGTGCCTGTTGGGCACACTCGCTGTAAAAGGATGGCAAGGCAGGTGGGGTGATTGTGGGCAACTTACCCCGGGAACGAAAACAGGGCTTTCAGCTCTACAAATGCTTTTGAGATTAAAGGAGCCCCTTGGTGGCTTTGACTTTAAGTGGAGATGGTTCCCTTGAGAGAAATCAGCCTCAAATTTGCCAGCGCTCATGGGCTTACGGAAGGAAATTGTTCCAGCAGGGAGGGAGGCTTTTGTGGAAGGCCCCGGTGCTGAGTCAGAGTAGGGGAAGATGCTCAGCACTAGCTGTCAGGAGCCCTGTGGGCAGAAGGGCTGAGAAGACACTGGTATAAAGCCAAAGTGGCCGCTTCCAAGGTGAGGGCTTCTGGGGAGACTGGAGACAGGCAATAACGGGCCTGGGATTTTGAATGGAGAATCCTGCCTTGTTGCCTCTTAGCCAGTCTGACCCCAGATGGATAACCATTGTTTTTGGTTTTTATTAACTGGATTGTTATTTACATACCACATAATTCTCAGGTTTTAAGTGTGCAGCTTACTCAGTTTTGACAAGTGTATTACTCATGTAACCACCATCCCATTGAAAATACAGAACATTTCCATCACCCCAGAATGTTCCCCTTTGCCCTGTTCAGGCAATACCTACCTCACTTCCCTTCCTGGGCAATCACTGTTCTGATTTCTGTTGTCACAGGTTAGTTCTGCTTGCTGTAGAGTTTCATGTAAATGGGATCAAACAGTTGGTATTAGTTTGTGTCTGGCGTCTTTCACCCAGAAGACTGCTTTAAAGATGTGTCTCTGCTGCTGTGCATAGAAGTTGGTTCCATTGTATTGCTGAGTGGTGTTCCATTATGAGAACAGAGCACAGTTTGTTCATCCATTTACCTGTAGCTGGGTATTGGGACTAATAACAGTTTGGGCTATTATGCGTAAAGCTATTATGAACATTCTTGTGTAAATCTTTTTATGGAAATACCCATTCATTTCATTTGGATAAGTATCTGAGAGGGGGATATCTGAGTCACAGAGTAGGTGTATTTTTAACTTTCTAAAAATCTACCAAATCATTTCTCAATGTAGCTGAACCATTTTACATTCCCACTGGCAATATGAGAGAGTTCCAGGATGCTCTGCATCCTCACCCATGCTTGCTGTGGTCAGTGGTTTTCATTTCAGCCATCCAGATGTCTGTAAGGTGCCGTCGCTGGGTGGTACTGATCTGCATGCCCTGGTAACTAACCGAGCGCTGTGTCTGTACTTACTGGCGAAGTGCATGTTTTCTTTTGCAAGTCTGTGTCCATTTTCTTATCAGGGTATTTGTTATTGAACTGTACAAGTTCTTAGCATATTCTGGGTAAGAGTCCTTTGTAAATATCTTTCCAGCCTGTGATTTTTTTGATGGTATTTTTGTCAATTACCAAATTTTATTCAAGTCCAATTTATTATTTTTTCTTTTATGATTAGTGCTGTCTGAGTCCTATTTAAGAATTTTCATCTACTTCAGGACATGAAAATATTTTTTTTTCTTTATTGATGTTAGAGAAAGAGAGGAAGAGGAAAGGAGAGATAGAAACATCGATGAGAGAGAACATCGACTGGCCGCCTCCTGCATGCCCCCAATCAGGGATTGGGCCCACATCCTGGGCATGTGTCCTGACCAGGAATTGAACCAGCAACCTCTTGGTGCATGGGTCAATACTAAACCACTGAGCCACTCCGGACTGAAGATATTTTTTTATGTTTCTTCCAGAAGTTGTCTAGTTCTAGCTTTTATGCTTAGGGATATGATTCTTCACACATTAATTTTTGTGAATGGTATGAGGTAAGGACTGAGGTCTCCCTTTTCTCCATACAGACATCTGGTTGATCCCAGACTGTTTTTTTTTTTTTAAAAGGTATCAAAGGGGGGAAAAGGAAGGATATCTGTAATAAAAAAAAAAAATAGAAAAATATATTTTTTAAAAGTGTTCTTAGAAACATCTTCCAACACTATTTCTTGAAGACCTTCTTTTTCCCATTGCACCTATGAGTTATTTATGGAATCTCCACTCTGTTCCAGTCGGTTAGTTTATCTGTCCTCACAATACAATCACACAATTTTTATTTTATTTTTTTAAATCGTCACCCAAAGATATTTTTGTATTTATCTTCAGATAGAGTGGGAGGGAGAGAGAGGGAGAGAAAGGGAGAGAGAGAGAGAGAAACATTGATGTGAGAGAGACACATCGGCTGGTTGCCTCCCGCATGACCCAACCAGGGCTGGGGACGAACCGCAACCGAGGTACGTGCCCTTGACCAGAATCGAACCCGCAACTCATTGGTCTGCGGGCCGACGCTCTACCGATGAGCCAAACCTGCCAGGGCACAACCACACAAGTTTTAATACTGAAGCTTTCATTAAGTCTTAAAATCAGGTACTATAACTCCTCTGTCTTCTTTGTCAAGATGGTTTTGGTTATTCTAGGTCCTTTGTATTTACTTGTAAATCTTAGACTCTTCTTATCAATTAGTAAAAATAAGGCTTCTGGGATTTAATTAGAAAGATATTGAATCTATAGAACAATGTGGGGAAGAATTACATCTTAGTACTGAATTTTCTAATCCCTGAACATAGTAAATTTTTTTTTTTTTTTAGGTTTTTTAACTTTTTCTCAACAGCATATTATAATTTTCAGTATAGAGGCCTGGCTTATATATATTTTAAATATATCTATCCTCAAATATTTTGTTAGTGTTATTGTCAATATTACCTTATAGTGATTGAAAAAATAAAATGTATTCATTATCAATCACTGTACAATAAACCACCCAACAATTTAGTCTGCTTGAAATAACAATAACCATTTACCTCTCATAGTCCCTATAAGTAGGAATTTGGAGCCAGTTAGATGGGAAGCTCCAGCTCAGGGTCTGCCCTAAGGTTGCAGAAACGTCAAATGGGGCTGCAGTCACCTGAAGGCTTGGCCAGGACTAGGCGGCTCTGCTGCGTGTTAGCTCACTCGCATGGTTAGCAACCTGGTGCTGATCACGTTGCCCACGGGAGCCTCCCCATGGGATTGCTTGGCTGTCCTCACTGGCTTCCTCCGCGTAAATGATCCACAAGGCCAAGGCAAAGCCGCAATGCCTTTTCTGACCTAGTCTCAGAAAACACACATTGTTCCCTTTGCCTATTCTATTGGTCAGTCAAGGCAGCCTTCGTTCAGGGTCTGTGGGGAGCACACAGGAAATCAGTAGTAAGAGGCAAGGTCACTGGGGACTATTTTAGACTAGCTACCAATCAATAGACTCTATGTTGACTTGTATGCTGTGACCTTGCTAAATTGACATTAATTTTAGTAGGCTGTGACCTTGCTAAGTTGACATTCATTTTACTAGGCTTTTTTATGACACCTTAGGACTTTTCTATGTAAATAATCATACCATCTGTGAACAAAGATGTTATTTCTTTCTAATCTTATGCCTTCTATGTTTCTGTCTTTAGTGCACTGGCTGAAATATGCAGTACAATGTTGAATAGAAGTGGTAAGAACAGAAATCGGTGTCTTGTCTCTAGTCTCAGGAAGAACACATCTAATATTTACCTTAAGGATGGCTGTAGGTTTTTCCTGGATATCCTTTATTGGCTTGAAAAACGTTTCCTTCTATTCCTAGTTCTTTCTATTCCCTTGCATGATCAAACGCACATGGGCATTTAATTTTGTCAAATTCTTTTCCTCACATTTATTAAGGTAATCACATAATTTTTCTCCTTTATTTTGTTAATGTGGTTAATTACGTCGGTTTAGCATGCCCAAATCAATCAATCTTGCGTTCCTGGAATAAATCCCAATGATGCATTATCTCTTTTATATGTTTCTGGGTTAATATTTTAACATACTTATAAGCACTTTTGCATTTATAATCATGAGGGCTATTAGACTATAATTTCATTTACTAATAATAATATGCTTGTCGGGTTTTGGTATCAGTAATATTGACCTCATCAAACAGTCAAACAGAGGATTAGAAACCCTAATCCTCTATTTTCTGAAAGCGTTTGTGTGAGATTAGAGTCATTTCTTCCTTAAATGTTTTATAGAATTTATAATAGCAACCATATGGATCTTGAGTTTTCATGTCAGTAGATTTTTTTTCCTAATTTGATTTCTTTAAAAGATATATTATATTCATAATTTTCTTATACTAGTTTTGGTATACTGTCACTTCCAAGAAATTTGCCATTTTGTTTCAGTTGACAAATATATTGGCACCAACTCGTTAGTTTTGTAATATTTATAGGAGCTGTAGTTATTTCTTCCTTGTCATTCTGATATTGGTACAGAGTTGTCAGTTTTGTAATATTTGTAGGGCATGTTGCCGTGCAGAGTTGACACAGTAGGTGTGACGGCTGTCATTTGAGAGGACCACTTTCTGTGTTGATCCCTGGCTGGTGTCAAGAAACTTGGATTTCAGGAGAGTCCTCACTGTCCTACCTTACTGGACCTAGGCTGGAAACACTATGGTGTCTGCTGAATACCTGCCTTCCTTCTGGGAACCTGGAGTCTGGGAATGTGCCGGAGAGAGGCTGCACACTGGACAGCCCTCCATAAGGCCCTGGACACTGAGTCTCCAGCCCTCCTGAGCATTAGCAAACAGATATTTCACACGGCCGTTCTAAGTCATTGGAGGGACGAAGCGTGTTTTCTGTGACTCCACTGAGAGCAGACTTTTTAGAGTCTGTGTCTTCTTTCCTCTGGGTTTCACCCCATGAACCTTTCTCTTTGCTGGTTTTGTTTTGCATCTTTTTGCTATACAAAATCTTAGTCTTGCCCAGCTGGTGTGGCTCAGCGGTTGAGCGTCAACCCATGCACCAAGAGGTCGCTCGTTCGATTCCCGGCTAGGCCACATGCCCAGGTTGTGGGCCCGATCCCCAGTGGGGGGCATGTAGGAGGCGGCCAGATGTTCTCTCTCATCGATGTTTCTATCTCTCTCCCTAAAATCAATAAAGAAAAATTTTTTTAAAAATCTTAGTCTCCTGAGCATTAGCAAGTCATGGAGCTGGGTCGTCTGGGGAAGACCAGCACAGTAGCATTTTCTCCTCTATGACATTGATATTCGTAATTTGTATTGTCTCTTTTTTTCCTTAGCTGGTCTCAGGATCCTTTTAGAACACAAACTTTGACCTTGGGTCAAACTTTCTCCATGGGTCAACACTGGTCATAATTGGTCTATTTTTTTCAATCTCATATTTCTAGTCTCATCATTATTTCCTGATTTTTACTTTGTGATTAATAGTACTTTTACTTGCTTCATATGGTGGAAGCTTACTTCACTGATCAGCCTGTCCCCTTTTCTAATATAAACATTTAAAAGAATACATTCAGCCTGGGCGGTGTGGCTCAGTGGATTGAGCATCATCCCATGGACTGGTTTGATTGCCAGTCAGGGCACATGCCCAGGTTGCAGGCTCGATCCCCAGTAGGGGGCGTGCAGGAGGCAGCCAATCGATGTTTCTCACATCAATGTCTCTCTCTCTCTCTCTCTCTCTAAAAAAAATCAATAAAAACATTTAAAGTAATACATTCATTTCTAAGTATTTCTTTAGTTACTGCCCATAAATTTTGATATGTTGTGCTTTTATTACAATTTCTTTCAAAACATTTTTACACCCCCTCCCCATTATGATTTCTGTACTAATATCTAAATATTTGGGGCTGTTCCAAATATCTTTTTGTTATTGATTTCAAATGTTATTCTACTCTTGTCAGAGAATATATTGTGTATGATTCCAACCAGTTGACAGTTGTTGAGACTTCTTTTAAGGGCCAGCATATATGGTCTATGTTTGTGAATGTCCAATATGCCCTTGAAAAGAATGTGCACCCTACAGTTTCTGGGTATATGTCCCACAAATGTCAGTATGCTCAGGTGTGTATGTATGAAGTAATGCTATCTATGGAAATACTCCCTGTCTCAAAGTCTACTTTGTCTGATATGCACTAGGAGCTTCCTCAGATCTATACCCACAGGGCATTAAGGTTCTACCCATCATTTTTCTATCTATGAGCTTTCAACTCATCTGTGCCTTTACTTTAAAAAGAATTTTTTTTTCTTTATTGATATTAGAGAGAGAGAGGAAGGGAGAGGGAGAGAGAGATAGAAACATCAATGAGACAGAACACTGATTGGCCACCTCCTGCATGCCCCCCACCGGGGATCAGGCCCACAACCTGGGCACGTGCCCTGACCGGGAATCAAACTGGCGACCTCTTGAAGCATGGGTCGATGCTCAACCACTGAGCCACACTGGCCAGGCTGTGCCTTTACTTTTAAGACATTGCTCTTAAAAAACAACATGTACTTGGTTCTTCCATTATAACCGGTGTGACAGTCCCTGCCTTTAAATTGGAAAGTGTGGTTCATTCGCATTGGATGTAAGCATTGCTATGGTTTGGATTAATTATAGCATAATGCTGTTTGTTTAATTGTACTCTGTTTTGTTTTGGGTTTTGTTTTTGTGTATCTTTTCCTATCTTCTTTTGGGCTAATGAAGTTTTTGGATTTTTTTAACCTACCTCCTCTATTGGCTTTTTTATTTTTATTTAGTTCTTTTCAATGGTTACTCCAATGATAACAATATGCATCCTTAGCTTATCTAAGCCTAATTTGAATTAACATTATATCACTTCAGATCGAGTATAAGAGACTAAAATAGTATGTTCCTATCCTGTCTTAGTGCTACCATCACACACCTGACCTCTAATCAACCTCAATGTGTTATTATTTTTGCTCTAAACAGTCCATTACATTTTCTCAAATGTGGGGGAAACAGAGCGTCTCATGTTCGCTCTTCCTAGTGTCTTCTCGCCCCCCTTTACTTCCACTGTTCATGGGGGTGTTTACCTTCAACCCGAGAACTTCCTGCAGCACTTTTCTGTAGTGTGGATCTGGGTGCATAGTCTCAGCTTTCATGTATCTTAAAAAATGTCTTTTTTTTTTTTTCATTTTTAAAAAATATATTTTCACACTTACTGGAACAATTGATGTTATGGTTCCTCCCCACATATCACCTCTGAGACTGGAAGATGTTACGCCTTTATCTTCTGGTCTCCAATTTTTCTTCCTTTTTTAAGTAGTAAATCTACTGCCGTTCTTCTCCAGGTTCTCCTGTGCATGTCTGCCCACTGTCCCCTGAACCTATGACTGGCTTTAAAGGCTTTTTTTTTTAACCTTTGACAGCAGTTTGACTATAACATGCTCAGGTGTGATTTTCTTCGTATTTGTTCTGCCTGGGGTTTTACTGGGCTTCTTGGATCTGTGGGTTAGTGGTTTTGCTCAAATTTTGAAAAAGTTTGGCCACTATTTCATCAAATACACTTTTTTCTAAATCTCACCTTCTTCTCCTTTTGGACACAAGTACAGGTTTTATTTTTTGTTTGGTTTTGTTTTTCATTTTCCAGCCTTTCTCTTTCCTCAGCTTTTAGTCTGGATGAATGCTATTAATGTGTCTTTTTTTTTTTTTTTTCAAATTTTATTTATTTTTGTTACAGATGTTTCTCCTTTTTCCCCCACTCGACCCCCTTCTCCCCATCCTGCCCCCACCCTCCTAGCATTGTTGTCTATGCCCATTGGTTATGCATACATGCATATAAGTTCTTTGGTTCATCTCATCCATCCCCTCCCCACCCCCCTACTCTGAGGTTTGTCAGTTTGAATCATACTCCTTTCTATGTCTCTCGGTCTATTTTGTTCATCAGCCCACCTTGTTCATTATATTTCACAAAGAAGTGAGATCATGTGGTATTTGTCTTTCTCTGATAGGCTTATTTCCACTTAGCATAATACTCTCGATGTCCCTCCATGTCGTCTCAAAGGATAAGAGATCTTTCTTTCTTACAGCTGCATAGTATTCCATTGTGTATATGTACCACAGCTTTTTTATCCACTCATCTATTGATGGACACTTGGGCTGTTTCCAGATCTTGGCAATTGTAAATATTGCTGCTATGAACACAGGGGTACATATATTCTTTCTGATTGGTGTTTCAGGTTTCTTAGGATATATTCCTAGAAGTGAGATCACTGGGTCAAATGGCAATTCAATTTTTAATTTTTTGAGGAAACACCATAGTGTTTTCCATAGTGGCTGCACCAGTCTGCATTTCCACCAGCAGTGTACTAGAGTCTCCTTTTCTCCACACCGTCACCAGCACTTATTGTTTGATGATTTGTTGATGGCAGCCATTCTGACAGGTGTGAGGTGATACCTAATCATTGTTTTAATTTGCATCTCTCCGATAATTAGTGATGTTGAGCATTTCTTCATATGTCTCTTGGCCATTTGTATGTCCTGTTTGGAGAGGTGTCTATTTAGGTCCTCTGCCGATTTTTTAATTGGGTTCTTTGTCTTCCTTTTGTTGATTGTATGAGCACTCTATATATTTTGGAAATTAACCCCTTATCTGATGTATCATTGGCAATTATGCTCTCCTATACAGTGGGATCACTTTCCATTTTGATGGTTGTTTCTTTTGCTGTGCAGAAGCTTTGTTTGATGTTGTCCCATGTGTTCATTTTTTCCTTTGTTTCTGTTGTCTTAGGTGATGTATCAGTGAAAATTCTGCTGTGTATGACGTCTGAAATTTTATTGCCTACATTTTCTTCTAGGGTTTTTATGGATTCACGAGTCACATTTAAGTCTTTTATCCATTTTGAGTTTATTCTTGTGTATGGTTTAAGTTGATGGTCTAGTTTCATTATTTTGCATGTAGCTGTCCAATTTCCCCAACACTACTTATTAAAGAGGCTGTCTTTACTCCCTTGTATGCTCTTGCCACCTTTGTGGAATATTAATTGAGCATACTGTTTTGGGTCAATTTCTGGGTTCTCTGTCTATTCCATTGATCTATATGCCTGTTCTTGTGCCAGTACCAGGCTGTTTTGATTACAGTAGCTTTGTAGTATAAGCTGATATCCGGTATTGTGATCCCACCTACTTTGTCCTTCTTTTTCAAGATTGCTGTGGCTATTCGGGGTCTTTTTGGTTCCATGTGAACTTTTGAAGTATTTGTTCTAGTTCTGTGAAATATGTTGTTGATATTTTGATAGGGATTGCATTGAATCTATAGATTACTTTGGGTAGTGTAGACATTTTAATGATGTTAATTCTTCCAATCCATGAACAAGGTATGTGTTTCCACTTTTTTATATCTTCCTCTATTTCTTTTTTCAATGTCCTATAGTTTTCTGCAAATAGGTCCTTTACTTATTTGGTTACGTTTATTCCTAGGTATCATAATTTTTTTGCTGCAGTGGTAAATGGGATTGTTTTTTTAGTTTCTCTTTCTGTGAGTTCATCATTGGTGTATAAGAATGCCGTCGATTTCTTGATGTTAATTTTGTATCCTGCTACTTTGCCAAATTCATTTATTAAGTCTAGTAGATTTTTGATGGAGTCTTTAGGGTTTTCTATGTATGATATCATGTCATCTGTGAATAATGACAGTTTCATTTCCTCCTTTCCAATTTAGATCCCCTTTATTTTTTCTTCATGTTTAATTGCTGTGGCTAAGACTTCCAGTACCATGTTAAATAAGAGTGGCAAAAGTGGGCATCCCTGTCTTGTTCCTGTTCTTAAGGGAAATGCTTTTAGTTTTTGCCCACTGAGTATGATGTTGGCTGTAGGTCTTTCATATATGGCCTTTATTATGTTGAGATATGATTCCTCTATTCTCACACTGCTGAGTGTTTTTATCAGAAATGGGTGCATGATTTGTCAAAAGCTTTTTCAACGTCTATTGATATGATCATATGGTTTTTATCTTTCATTTTGTTTATGTGGTGTATCACATTTATTGATCTGCAAATATTGTACCAGCCTTTCATCCCTGGGATGAATCCCACTTGGTGAGTAATTTTTTTAATATATTGCTGGATCAGATTTGCTAGTATTTTGTTAAGGATTTTGGCATCTATGTTCATCAGTGATATCAGCCTGCAGTTTTCTTTCTTTGTAATGTTTTTTTCAGGTTTTGGAATTAGAATTATGCTGGCCTCATAAAACGAGTTTGGAAATCTTCCCTCCTCTTGAATAATTTGAGGAGAATGGGTGTTAGTTTTTCTCTGAATGTTCGGTAAAACTTCCCCATGAAGCCATCCAGGCCTGGGCTTTTGTTTGCTGGGAGAGTCTTGATTATATCTTCAATTCCCTTAGTTGTTATTGGACTGTTCATGTTTTCTATCTCTTCCCGGTTCAGTTTTGGGAGACTGTGTTTCTAGAAATTTGTCCATTTCGCTTAGATTGTTGAATTTGTTGCCATTTAAATATTCATAGTATTTGTTAATGATCCTTTGTATTTCTGTGGTGTCAGTTGTTACTTCTCCTCTTTCATTTCTGATTTTGTGTATTTGAGTTCTCTCTCTTTGTTTCTTGGTGAGTCTAGCTAAGAGTCCATCAATCTTGTTTATCTTTTCGAAAAACCAGCTCTTTGTTTCATTGATCCTTTGAGTTGTTTTTTTGGTCTCTATGTCATTTATTTCTCCTCTGATCTTTACTATTTCCTTCCTTCTACTTGCTCTGGGGTTTTCTTTTTGTTTGCTTTCTAGTTCTTTAAGTTGTGAGGTTAGATATTCAATTAAAAATTTTTCTTGTTTCTTGAGGTAGGCCTGGAGTGCTATGAACTTCCCTTTCAAAACTGCCTTCGCTGCATCCCATAGATTTTGTGTTGTTGTATGTTCATTTTCATTCGTTTCCAGGAAGTTTTTAATTTCTTCCTTGATCTCCTCAGTAACCCATTCATTGTTTAATAACATGCTACTTAGCCTTCATGTGTTCAAATGTCTTTGCACGTTCTTGTTGCAATTGATTTCTAGTTTCATGCCATTGTGATCTGAGAAGATGTTTGATATGATTTCAATCTTGAACTTGTAGAGACTTAGTTTGTGCCCTAATATGTGGTCTATCTTTGAAAATGTCCCATGTGCACTTGAGAAGAATGTGAATTCTGTAGTTTTGGGATGTAATTCTTTGTAGATATTTATTAAATCCATTTGATCTAGTGCTTAATTTAGAGTCTCTGTTTCCTTGTTAATTTTTTGTCTAGAGGATCTATCCAGTGATGTCAGCGGGGTGTTGAAGTCCCCTGCTATGATTGTATTGCTGTCGATTTCTCCTTTGAAGTCCTCTAGAAGATTTTTAATATATTTTGGTGCTCCTATATTGGGTGCATATATGTTTACCAAGGTTATATCTTCCTGTTGGCTAGATCCTTTCAGTATTATGTAGTGACCTTCTTTGTCTCTAGTTATGGCTTTCATTTTGAAATCTATTTTATCAGATATGAGTATTGATACCCCAGCTTTCTTTTCCTTTCCATTTGCTTGGAAGATTTTTTTCCATCCCTTCACTTTCAACCAAAGTGAGTCTTTTGTTGTGAGGTGGGTCTCTTGTTAACAACAAATGTCTAGGTCATGCTTTCTTATCCAATCAGCTACTCTGTGTCTTTTTATCAGAGCATTTAATCCATTTACATTTAAGGTGATTATTGATATGTACTTATTTATTGCCATTTTTGTTTAGTGTGGTTCTATTTTCCTTCCTATTTCTTCTACTAATTACAGCAGTCCTTTTAACATTTCTTGCAGTGCTGGTTTGGTGCTAATGTATTCCCTTAGCCTTTTTTTGTCTGGGAAGCTCTTTATTTGACCTTTTATTTTGAATGATAGCCTTGCTGGGTAGAGTAGTCTTGAATTCAGATCCTTGTTTTTCATGACCTTGATTACTTCATGCCATTCCCTTCTGGCCTGTAGTGTTTCTGTTGAGAAGTCTTTTGTAGGTAACCTGTTGCTTATCTCTTGCTGCCTTTAGGATTCTCACTTTGTCTTTAATTTTTGGCATTTTAATTACTATGTGTCTTGGTGTGGGCCTGTTTGGGTTCTTCTTACTTGGGGCTCTCTGTGCTTCTTGAACTTGAATGCCTTCTTCCTTCACCAAGTTAGGGAAGTTTTCTGTCACTATTTCTTGAAATATGTTCTCTAATCCTTGCTCATTTTCTTATTCTTTGGGGACACCTATGATGTGAATGTTATCACGTTTCCAGTTGTCCCACAGTTCTTGTAAGCTGTCTTCCTGTTTTTTGTTGTTGTTGTTGTTGTTGTTTTTATCCTCACCCAAGGACATTTTTTTTTTTTTTTTATCCTCACCCGAGGACACTTTTTCATTTTTTGTTCAGATAGAGTGGGAGGGAGAGAGAGGAAGAGAGAGAGAGAGAAACATCGATGCGAAGGTTACACATCGAGTGGCTGCCACCCGCACAACCAACCAGGGCCGGGGACAAACTGCAACCGAAGTACATGCCCTTAGCGGGAACCGAACCCGGGTCTCTCTGGACCGCAGGCTGATGCTCCAACCGCTGAGCCAAACCGGCCAGGGCCCAAGGACATTTTTTGCATTTATCTTGAGGGAGAGAGGGAGAAAGAGATAGAGAGAGAGAGAGAAACATTGACGTGAGAGAGATACATTGAGTGGTTGCCACCCACACGACCCCAACCAGGGCCGGGGACAAACAGCACTGAGGTATGTGCCCTTAGGGAGAACCAAACCCGGGCCTCTCTGGTCCACGGGCCAATGCTCTAACCACTGAGCCAAACCGGCCAGGGCTGTCTTTTCATTTTTTTAATTTTTTTTCCTTTTGGTTTTCTGATTGGTTGATTTTTTTCTACCCTGTCTTCTAATTCACTCATCCAGTCCTCAGCTTCATCTACTCTGCTGGTTATTCCTTCCAGTGTGTTCTTTATTTCTGCTATGTTATTCTTCATTTCCACTTGGTTGGTTTTCAATGTTTCTATATCTTTACTCATGGTGTTGAGGTCTTTACTCATGCTGTTGAGCTTCCTCAAGATCATGGCTCTGAACTCTACCTCTGATAACTTGCTTAACTGCATTTCATTTATCTAATCTTTGGTAGAATTCTTTTGTTCTTTCATTTGGGATTTGTTTTTTTGTTTCACCATTTTGGCTATCTCAGTGGGTTTTGGAGCCTGCCAAATTTTCCCTGTGGGTGTTGGTGTTCTGCTGTTTGTGGCTCCCCCTACTGGGTTTGGATGAGTGTGGGAGGTCCCACGTTAAACACCACTGTCAAGTGTTGCTTTCCTGGGTAGATTTGCAAGCCCAGGAAAGGTTCAGTTATCCTCTAGCAGCAGCAGTTCTCAACCTGTGGGTCTCGACCCTTTTGGGGGTCAAACAAGCCTTTCACAGGGGTCACCTAAGACATAACAGTAGCAAAACTACAGTTACGAAGTAGCAATGAAAATAATTTTATGGTTGGGGGTCACCACAACATGAGGAACTGTACTAAAAGGTCGCAGCATTAGGAAGGTTGAGAATCACTAGCTTTTTGCCTGGAGGCTATTAGTCTCAGTTACTTGAAGAGCCTTGGGTTCTCAGTTGAATGAAAAACTCCCTCAGGTGTTCAGTGTAAGAGAATTTCCAGAGGGTGGGGCAGATGCTGGTTGTTGATGAGCCTCAATTTGCATTTCTTTGGCCCAGCTGGGAGGGACTAAATCTCTGAGGAAGGGGCTGCTGCTTCTCCCCAGAACTCCAGGAAGAAGCAAGATGGCCACCATCCTGTGTGGCCACAACTCAGCAAAAGCTCTGAGTGCCCTCCAAATCCCAAGTGTCCCCACACAGTTCCAGTCCAGTGTGCCCTCCCTCTGCCGGAGCCCAAGGTGAGTGGCTGTAGCTAATTTAGTTCTCTGTGTTGGGCCTCTGCGCTGTGGAGCTGGCTTGGGATTTTAACCCAGAGGGAGCTGCTCACAGCTCAAACCACTGCTGTCCATGGGCTCCCAGTCTGCCCTCTCGTGCCTTTGCAGACCTGCCATGCTCGATTCAGTGTCCCTGGTTATATGGTCCTCTCCAGCTGCTTTTCTGTTGCTTTTTCCCAATGATTTGTCTTTATTTTAGTTGTAATTCTAGTTTGGTCCTGGGAGAACGTCTGTGTAGCTTCCATTCACTCTGCCGCCATTTTTTCTATTAATGTGTCTTTAAGTTTATACATACTTTTTTTTATTGGACCTAATATTCTGTTAATTCATCCAGTGATTCTTTTTAAATTTAGCTGTTGTACTTGACCATTTAAAATCTCTGTTGGATTCCTTTCCTTTCTAAGTTTCCATCTCTCTTGAGTTATCCATTTTTAATATATTATATCTGTCTCTAACATTTTCATATTGGTTATTTTATTTTTGTATAAAGTGTAGATACTTTTTCCCTGCTTTATTGAGATAAAGTTGAGAGGTAACATTGTATAAGTTTAAGGTGTACAGCATGTTGGTTTAATACATTTATAAACTGCAAAATGATTAGCACCATAGTATTAGCTATCACTTCCATCTGTTACATAGTAACAATTTCTTTTTTGTGATGAGAACATTTAAGTCTATTCTCTTGGCAATATTCAAGTATATGATACAGTATTATTAGCTACAATCACCATGCCATACATTAGATCCCCATACTTGTGTGTCGGACATCATTATTAGTATGTTGTAGAGTCTCTGAACTGTGTCAGCACATTTGGAACAGCATAGCTTCCCCCCTGTAGTCAAGTGTATTATTCACAGAACATCGTGATCCTGCAGCAGCTTAGGTTTAGGCTTTGTGAGGGTAGTTCTATAGTGGTTTTGTCCTCAGTCCGAGGGAAAATCTCTTAGTTAAGAGTCATTCTAAGTTATGGCCTTTCCAGAGTTCCAATGAAAAGCGACAGACATTTACCAAGCCCCTCTCACATAGAGGGATTCTAGCTCTATATTCATACCTCTTTGGTGGGCAGTAGATTAAATCTCTACTTAGCTGTTTCATCCTTAAAGCTGTTAATATTGCCTGTGGGCTCCACACAGTTTCATCCAAACATGCATAGTTAAGGATTCAGGCTAAGATTAGAGAAGAATTCATATGTGGGTATTTGGAGCATCTTTTCTGTGATTTTATTCTTAGAATTTTCCTCTTCAGTGTTCCAGGATCTTGGGAGATACAAAAACCTTGTCTTCTGATTTCTCAGGCCCAGAGACTGGGCTTGAGCTCTGGCTGTTAGACTCCATAACTATTAGAGCATCTTCAAGGGAAAAATAAATGTAGATCTTGCCCAGTATGGCTCCCTTTTCCAAGGATCAAATCCCTACAGGTTTATACCTACTTTGGGGCACTCTTTGATTCTTCTATTTTTTTTTCCTTATGTGGTGTCCATACTTCCCCCCACCCCACCCCAAAAGGAGTAGTTCAATGAAAGCTGCACTGTGATCTCCAACTGGAACTCCTTGAGTAAGCTTTATATATTCATTTATTCAACAAGTGTTTGCTGAAACATTACCAGGTGCCTTGCACTGGGCCACACATTGGAGATAAAATGGTAAATGAGAACATAAAGGGAGGAAGTGAAAAAGTCAAAAAGAAGGTTGTAGTTCCCATCTTGGTAGAACTTACAGTCTAACAAGAGACAGACACAAAGAAATCACACAAATACATGTATAATGAGAGCATGTGGTTATGAGAATCTATAATAGTGCAATTTGCGCTGATTAAGGAGCTCCAAGAATATGTCACTGCGGAAGTAATAATGGGGCTGTCGTGTAAATCTGCTGGCACATGGGAAGTATTCATGTGGTTATAGGACCTGAGTCTCCTCTGCTGAGACCACGGGCAAACTGCCTTGGAATCAGCTGACTAGTTTGCACTGCTGTGTCATGCGCAGCCGAATCCAGGGATATGCTGGATACTGTAACTCAAAGATCTGTCCTGGATATCAGTGTCTAGGACAGCATCCTCTAGGATGGAGCCATGGATCAGGAGAGCTGTGATTGGAGACGGGCCAGAGAAAGGAAATATGACCAGACACATCACTCCAGTGCAGGGACAGGTGTGAATGTAAATGGCCACTTCCAGTACTTTTTTATAATTGTGAATAAAATTAAATGACATAGATGGTACAGGATTGGAGAATTGCTTTCTTTGCTGAATTATAAAAAAACTAGAAAAAGAAAGAAGAAAAATTTCCTTTATAGATTAAAAATTCTGTCGCAGCAGCCTGTGAGGCACAGGGGGTTTTATTCCCCCATGGGAACCCTGGGAGTCCCCCAGCAGGGAGTCATGCTGCCATCACAGGAAGGGAGGGGTGGAAGGCAGGGCTGCAGCATGAGCCATGGGAAGCAGAGGTGAGCACTTCCCCCGAAACCATGAAGAAGGGGAGGGCACTCTTCCCATCCTTCACGCTTGTCATTGCCACTGCTTCATGTTCTTTTATGAAGATTTATTCTGAGTCCTGTCAGCCCTATGGTAATATTTTCTCAGCTTATTTTATAATAATGAAATAATTATAGATGTGTGACTCAGATACTTTGTCCTTCTTTTTCTTTCTGTGCAGTGGTAGACAATATGCCTGAAATTCCTATTCTGATTAGCCAACCCTTGAAATAATTTGCCTTTTGTAAATCCCCCTAGTCTAATGGGAACATGGAAAATACCTCTTAAAAGACATTCATTTCCTTTAATATGAATTATATTTTAGTTAACAGAGGTTCTTATTCTACGAAAAATTAAAAAAAAAAAAAGCACACAGTGGTAGGAGAAAAGACAAAGCTATGCAAAGCCTGTTAACAGAAGCCCCTGCACAGAAAGCAGGACTGACTGTGAGCCCCAGAGTGGCTGGGTGGACAGGCCAGAGATGATGACACTGGAGAGGTTTGCTGTGGCCAAATCATGTATCGCCTTTTAAGGTACATTAAAGATTTTAGAACTTATTCTTAATGAAAAGCCACTGAAGGGTTTTATGCAGGGAAAATTCTAGAATCGAATTCATATTGAAGAATCCCTCTGACCAGTGCAGAGATTGCATGAACGGGGCAAGGGGGCATGGGTGGGCGGACTGGAGGCAACTGATGCCATCTTGATAAGAGTCAGCAATGGCTGGGAGGAAGATGGTAGTAAGGACGAAAGAGAAATTTACAGATTCAGGAGATATTTAGGAAGAGCAAATGGACAGGCTTGTCATTGATTGGCTATGGGGTTTGTTCCAGGCTTTTCTTTCTCATGTATAGGTTTCTCCTTATCACAATAGTGTTATCTTCTGTACCTATTATACCCTGATTCTTTTTACTTAACATTGTTAATTAAATCCTGCTATTAAATACTGTGTAATAATTTATTGAGCTTACACCCCATAGTTTAATTCCCTTTTCCCCATTATAAGATGCTGAGATTGTTCTCCAGGTTTTGCTAATACTTGTAATTCTATGATTGATATGTTTGGGCATAAAGGACTTTCTTTATATCTGATTATTTAGAATAAATTCCCACCAAAGGATTTGCTATGCTAAGATATATGATCACATTAAGATCCCTATGGCAATAAATGGATATGCCTGTAGTAACATTGTAATGACATCATTTCTTTGGGGAAACAGTTCTATCAGTTTGATTACATTGAGACACTTTCATCATGGAAGGAATAGTAATTTGTCTTCACTGCAACAGATACATATTCTGGATATAGATTTATCTTGTCTGCCCACAATGTACTGTCAGAGACACCATCCATGGACTAACAGACCATTTTATTTGCCATCATGGAATAACACAGAACACTGCTTCTGAACATGGAACTCATTTACAGCAGCAGAAGTGAGGCAGCTGGCTTCAACTCTGGAATTCAATAGTCTTATAATATATCCCATTCCCACCAAAAGCACCTAGAACCCTAGAATGGAATTGCATATGGATGAGTCAGCTATAGTGTCTATTAGTTAAAAAAAAATACCCTGAAAGTTTGGGGTAATATCTTAAACTATGCAGTACATACTTTAAATAAGCCACTGACATATGGTGTTATTTCTCCTCCAGTCAGAATATATAGTTCTGAAAATCAAGAGGTCAAAGTGTGAACTTCTCTCATTATTATTTCCATTCACAGACTGTTTGCTTCCTCTCCTCACAATGGTGAGATCTTCTGATTGGAAGGATTTTGTTCCCAATGTTTTTGTCAGGAGGCACAATGTCCCACTGAATTGGTGGTCCCAAGGGTCACCTGCCCATTTCAGACTTGTTATACCACTAAGCCAATAGGGGAAAAAGTCACTACCCTAGCTAGATGTTTGTTCTGGTCATCAAGAGGAAATTTGAGTTGCTGCCATACAGTGGTCAGAAAGGACTGTGTCTGAAACCTAGGGGATTCTCTTGGGTGAGTTTTAATATCCCTATGCATGATACTAAGGATTAATAGAAAGATGCAGCAACTGAAATACAAGGCAAAATAACTAAGGCTTTAGACAGTCTAAGAATGAAGATTGGGTTACTCACATGGTAAAGAACGCTGACTAGTGGAGGTAATGGACAAGGGAAAGTTTAATGTGGAATCAGAAATGGAGGACAGAGATTACCAGTAACAACCATGAGCAGCTGCAGAAATAAAGGCTGGAATACATGCACATGTGCACACCCTGCGTTTTTCTATTCCATTTTCCCTCTTTCCCCTTATTTTATACAACATTTATTAGCTGTAGTTGAAAGCATAAGTGGTATCCAGTTCAGTTTTAAAAATATATATTTTCAGAGCTTCTTTCTTGTCCTACTCTTAAAAACAAACAACAAAACAAAACAAAAAAAAAAACACACTCATGTTTTTATTGATTTTAGACAGAGGAAGGGGAAGGGAAAGAGAAAAACATCGATCAGCTGCCTCCCACATGCCCCCTACCAGGGGTCAAGCCCTTGATTTCTTCTTTGATCGTTGGTTGTTCAGGAAAGTGTTATTTAATTTCCACGTATTTGTTAGTTGTAGTTTTCCTCCTGTTATTTCTAGTTTTATACCATTGTGGTCAGAGGATATCTTTGGAACAATTTTTAATCTTCTTGAATTCGCTAAGACATTTTATGGCCTAACATGTGGTCTAGCCTAGAAAATGTTGCATGTGCGCTTAAGAAGACTGTATATTTTGCTGTTGTTAGAACATTCTGTATATGTCTGTTAGGAACCACTGATCTAAAGTGTTGTTCAATTTTATGTTTTCTTATTGATTCTCTGTCTGGATGAGGCATCCATTGTTGAGTGTAGGGTATTAAAGTCTCCAACCATTACTGTTTTGCTGTTTATTTCACCTTTTAGTTCTGTTTTTATTTATATATGTTTTTGTGCTCTGATGTTGGGTGTATAAATATTTATAACTGTTATAGTTCTTGATGGACTGACCTCTTTATCATTATATGATTACCTTCTTTCTCTCTTTTTACCATTTTTAACTTACATTCTGTTTTGTCTAATATAAATATAGCCTATCCCTGATTTTTCTTTCCTTTTTTTTTTTTTTTTTGTTACCTTTTCCTTGAAATATCTTTTTCCGTCCCTTCATTCTCAGTCTGTGTTTGTCTTCAAAGCTAACACTAATTTCTGGTAGGCAGCATATTGTTGAGTCTTTAAAAAAAAATCATTCAGCCATTCTCTGTCTTTTGATTGGGGAATTTAATCCATTTACATTTAAAGTCATTATTGATAGGTAAGAACTTACTATTGCCATGTTGTAAATTGCCTTCTGTTTTGTAGATCTGTTGTTTCTTTATTTTTATCCTTCTGTCTTTTTTTTTTTTTTTTTTTTTTTGATGATGATGATTTGATGTATTTTAGTATCAGTATGCTTTGACATCTTTATCATGTTCTTTTATGTAGTTACTACTGGGTTTGTCCTCTTGGTTACCTTCAGGCTTTCTTAAAATCAGAACTCTCTGTTTTTTTACTGATAACAACTTAACTTGATAGCATGCCTAAACTTTACACTTTTACTTCTTCCTTTTACATGTTAGGTTATTGATATTACAGTAGTTTACATATTTTATATTGTGTATCCAATAGCACATAGTAATGGTTATTTTTACTTCAATTTTTTTAACTTTTAAGCTACAGTTGCAATTCAATTATACACCAACATGACCATATTACAGAATCTAACTTTGATTATATGTTTTACCATTACACTGAATTTAATGCAACTATCATATGTTTCTATGATGTTAATTGGGATTTTTCCTTCCACTGAAAGAATTCCCTTTAGCATTTCTTGTATAAGAGGTCTAGTAGTAATGAACTTCAGTTTTTGTTTGTTCAGGAATGTCACTATCACTTCTTTATTTCTGAAGGACAACTTTGCCAGATATGGAATCATTGGTTAACAGCTGTTTTTTTCTTTCAATATTTTGAATACATCATCCCATTCTCTCCTGGCTTTAAAAGTTTCTGCCAAAAAAAATCTACCCATAGTCATACTGGATTTCCTTGTATGTAAAATCTTTTTTCTTGTTGCTTTCAAAATTCTTTCTTTGTCTTTGACTTTTGACAGTTTAATTATAGTGTGTCTCGGTGTAGCCCTATTCAAGTTCAACTTATTTGGAATTCTTTCAGGCCTCGTGGTTCTGGATGTACAATTCTCTCCCCAGGTTTGGGGAGTTGTTAGCCATTAGCACTTTAAATGTGCTTTCTGTCCTTTCCCTTTCTCTTCTCCTTCTGGGATTCCTATAATATAAATGTTTTTTTTTTCTTTTTCTTTTGATGATATCCCACATATCCCATAGACTTTCTTTACTCTTTTTAAAATTCTTTCATTGTTGTTTCTCCCACAGGATAATTTCAAATGTCCTGGCCTCTGGGTGACTGGTTCTCTCTTCTGCAGGGTTAAGACTACTACTGAAGCTGTCTGCTAAATCTTCAGTTCAATCGTTGTATTCTTCATCGCTGGGATTTGTGGATTGTTGTTTTTTTGGTGGTTTCTTTTTAGATTTCTCAATTTGTTCATGCATTGTTTTCCTAATTTAATTTAGTTGTCTGTATGTTCTTGCAGTTTACTAAACCTCTTTAAGAGGATTCTTCTGTATTCATTGTCTGACAGTTCATAAATCATGATTTATTAGGGTCATTTATTGGAGCTTTCTTAGTTTTCTTCAGTGGTGTCATGTTAACCTTATTTTTCGTCATCTTTGATTCCTTATATTAGTATCTGCACATTTGAGTAAGTGGTCTCTTTGGCAGAGAGAGTTCTTGACCCATCAGCTTAGCCTAGACTTCTTGACATGTCTGCTGTTAATGTTCTTGTGTAGGTGAGCTTGCTACCAGGGTCTGTTTTTGGACAAGGCCACTGCCTGAGCTCTGAGTTTGCGGTGTAGGGGTGGCTGGGTGGAAGTCCTGCTGGCTGAGAACACTTGTATGGGACTTCTGGCTTGGTTCCCTGCCCAAGCAAACATATAGAATGAACTCTGAGGTCACCTGGTTTCTCTGCTCAAGCTTCTGAGACAGGCAGGATTGGGTACTGTACTTGGCAGTAGGCAAGGCTATGAATTAGTTTCTTTGCTCTGGTGGGGCAGTAGAACAGGTCCCAGGTCCCACACAGCTTATTGTTTGGGGACCCCAATCAGGCCAGACTGTGTACTGTGTAACCTGGCTACATGGAGCCACCAGTTTTGCTCTGAAGATGGGGAAAGCCGTGGGCTATGCTCTCTGTTCCAGTGATGCTCTAAGCAGGTCTGTAGGATGAGCTGTGCAGCTTCCTGTGTGCTCTGGGTAGGTTCTCTGGTCTAGTGTGCTGAAGGATGCATTCAGCAGTTAGCAGGGCTATAAATTAGTTGTCTCCATCAGGCCAGGCTCCAAGGCTGGTAAGGCTCCTGTTTGAGGATCAAATTAGGCAGAACAATATACCAAGTTCCCTAGCCTGATGGGTCTTAGCTCTGCAGATGGGTGGGGCCACCTGCCTGGCTCTACTCAAATGCTGATGTAATCTGAGTTTCTGGATGAGCTACAGAGACTCCCAAGAGGTCTGGTTAGATTCCTGGTGAGGCCAGGCTGGAGACTGTGCTGCAGTGGGCTTGGCTACAAATTAGCTTCTCTGCCCAGTTAGGGCTGCTGGACAGGCCCCAGGGCTGGCAAGGTTTTGTATTTGGGGCTCTAATCAGACAGAAATGTGTGCTAAGCTCTTTGGACAGAGGGGCCACCACCGGCTCTGCAAACACTGAGACGCTGGCCGGGCTCTCCATTAAAGTGCTGCTGTAATCGGGGCGGCAGGGCGGGCTGCTGAGATCACCAAGCACTCTGGGTGGGGTGGCAAGGGGAGTCACAAGACTGGCAAGACTCTTATTTGGGGAACAAATCAGGCAGAACTGTGTACCAAGCTCTCCGGCCAGATGTGAATCATAGGTGATAAAACCGTTATTATAGTAGTGGAAGAGGTTATGCGGGTATCTATCACACGAGCAAAAAGAGGTAAAGGAAAAGGCAAGAATCCAAGGAATCAGTTCTGGTGAACTAAGTATGGAAAAGCAAAAGCCAATGAGGAATGACAAAATTTTTATTGTAGTAAGTTTATAAGCTTTCAGGAGGACGGGTTTGTCCAAACCCTCTCTGTGCTGGGCCTGCTGTGGCATGGGAAGGTGGAGGTCCTCACTCTGTTCACAGAAAGCAAGAAGGAGAGAAGTCTAAAGGAAGGTGTCCACTTCTTCATCTTCTGAAAATGCTTCTCATCTGTTAAAACAACCAACCAACATACTAATTACCCCTTTACCTGGAATGTTCTTCAGCAGATGATGGAAACATATGGTCACTAAACACAATTGCTGTCTAAAAGTGAACTATATAAACATTGTTTTGTACGTGAGAAAAACAACGTTAAGAAAGGCAAAAAGATTTGCTTCTGGCCCAAGCTTAAGGTCGGGCGGAACAAGGAAGACCCTGCGCATAGCCAGTCATCTGGTCGTGCCTGCTGTGCCATCGTCCAGGAACCCAGGTGCCCTCTTTTTCTCTCTCCTCGCTGCCTTAGTCTGCCTACCTGCCATCAGCTTTCCTTAGGACATACAACAGCCCAGACTGGTCTTCCTGCCTCTGGTTTCCCTACTCCAGCCCCATCCTCAACAGAGGACAGATGATTGTTCAAAATAACAACTGGATCACATCTCCACCCTGATTTTAAGGTCTTCCACGGTTCTCCGTGACCTTCAAATGAAATCAAAACACCCCATGGCTGAGAAGGCCCTCCCCAAACAGGCATCTCTCTTCCTTTTTTATCTTATTCCCTAGAATGTGCTCAGAAACACCCTTCCCTTCAGTCCTTCTGTGGAACCACGTGGAGTTTGCTTGGCCTGTATTCTCACTCACCCTTTCTTTTCTTCAAGTTTACTATGTAGCCTTCAAAATTCAAACCAGCCATTTCTTTCTCCAAAAAGCCTCCCACCCCAGCCTGTTTGGGATGTATTTGGTACTGTTTTCATTCTCCCTTGACCTGACCTTCATCACCAGTAAAATTTGAAGTCTTTGAGGTCAGGGAATCAGTCTCGTTAATTCTGTGTCATGAGACATAATATGCCAGTCACATAAATACAGGAAGGAAGAGAGAGTGGGAAGGAGGGAGGAAAAAGAGGAGGAAGAAAGAACAAGAAAAGAAGGAAGGGAAGAAAGAAAAGAATGCACCAGCTCTCGTGTTTCCTGTCGTTTGATCAAAAGTCCTTTCTCTCAATTCATGACTATTTTGGCAATATTTATAAATAAAATAAAATATGTCCATAGAGCTATTTTGATAGCTAATGAAAATTATATTCCTCTATCAGGTCACTCAAATGCGAGAAGAATGGTTAAGATAGAATCACAGAATTTCTGTAACGAGGCATCTTTGCAGAGGTGTCACAAACTCAAAACTGACGCTTGAGGTTGGATGTTGAAATGATGACGATACAATGGTTTGTTGCAGAGTTATACAATCTGCAAATGGCATCTGCATTGTTCAAAAATACTGGGAATGTTATGCTAGGTGGCTATTACTATTTCCATTCTACAGAGGAGGAAGTGGAGATTCAGAGAAGTGGTTCCTCAAGGTCACTTTCTAAGTCACTGGCAGAACAGGAGACCATACACAAAATCTCTGAACTTCACATCATTAAAATCCACTTTCCATACACCCTGCTGAGCCACTTTGCTTTAAATAAAAAGGCCAGGAAATTTCCTTGCCGTAAACGCTGCCCTCGGTTTGACTGCCTGTGTTTGGGATTTTATATTCAGCTTTCTGTGCAAGTTGTTACAACTCGGCACTTACCTAGTAATCTTCTCCAAAGGAAAGAATAGCAGTAGTTTTCGTAGGCTTATACATTTTTTTTGAGATCTCAAAATTAGTTTCCCAAATATCTTCCCTGAAGTTTAGAGTGCATAAAACAAGAGTATATCTGGCAGCTGTCAGAGGCAGGGGTTGGAGGAGTTGGTTAAAAAGGTGAAGAGATTAAGAAAAAAAAATCTCATAGACACAGACAGCAGAATGGTGATTGCCAGAGGGAAGGGGGATGGCGGAGGTAGAAGAGGGTAAATGGGGGATAAATGGTGATGGAAGGAGACTTGACGTGGGGTGGTGAACACACAGTACAATATACAGATGATGTATTATAGAATTATACACTTGAAACCTATATAATTTTATTAATCAGTGTCACTCCAATAAAATCAGTTATTTTTTTTTTAAAGTGTATAAAAGAGAAAAAAAAAAAGCCATTTGTCCCATGAAGGCAAGGACTGTTTCTATAACTAAAAGCAACTTCAAATGAAGATCTGAACCCTAACTTGAATTCTTGGAAGAATTTTTTCATTACTATGGGAATTTTATGCTAAAATACTTCTTCTTTAAGTATCCCCTGGGCCTTGGAACAAAAAAATTATTTTTTCATTTGTCCTTTCAGTCAGTCATTTAGTAAACATTAAGCTCCTGCCCTGTGCCAGGTTTTTTATGCATAGGACTTATTTATAGGCCTAAAAGCCTCAGGTCTGGGGAGCATCTTAACTCTGGTGGAACGTCTCTTCCCTCTTCATTCTTGAATTCTCTGCTTCGACGCCAAGAGACTCTCCTGCCCAGGTTTGAACCACTCTGCTGATGAGAATCTCATTACTTGTAGTGGTTCCTGAAGTTCAGTAGGTTGCTATTTCCACTCTTTTTGGGGCAAACAGACAATTCCGTCACCCTTGGGGCATGACAGAAACTTAGGGAGGCCAATTCATTAGGAGACTTTGAAAGGTCATGGGAGTCTGTTTTAAGACAAGAGAGACCCAACCGTAATTAAATAGTCACACAGATTCCTTGTGGGTTTCTGCCTCTGTGCGTTCAGAAGGGCATTAATTAGGTGGCGAGCCCTTGCATGCCAAACTCCCCACACACAGAGGGGGAGCTACTTCGGGGGATTCCTGTCTGACCAGCAGCAGTGTTTGGCCCCCTCACTGAGTCTCTAAATTCTGTTTGCCCCACTAATAAAGCCCTAGCGGTGGGAGAGGCAGACTGGCTGCCTTCCTCCATCCAGGGACTCTGCTTTCCCCAGTGCGGGCTGCTGGGCATGAATGACCCTTTGTCTGCATCTCAAATGTTTTGGCAGCGCTTCTGAAAACAGTGGTGAACGAGAAACCACATGCGTCTAATTGTTTTCTCTGGGATCAGACTGCCTTCTTTAGGGCACCCGCCACACGTGAGCTTCAGGACCAACACTGCCCTGACTTCCCAGCTAATACCTCAAACTGTAATTAAAAACAAAACAAAACATATTTGTTTTCAGAGAGACTACCTGCTCTTCCCTAGTTATCAACCAGGTGAAAGCAACAGGGTGTGCTTCCTTTCCAGCAGAGGTCCTCTGAGCCGAAACAAGCCGCCCGTTGTATCACGGAAGGTACCAAGCTTTTTCAATGAAAGAAAAAATGAATGAACAACTGAATGTAGAAGAAAGGAAAGGAAGAGGGTGAAGGAAAGTGTTTACTCCAAAACGTCGATGGGATGTTTACCTGCACCTGCCACTGGCTCCCAGGAGAACGACTTGCTTTAGCGGCTGCTCTGCGCATTGTAAGATGTTTGGTGGCATCTCTGTTTCTGCCTAGTAGATGCCAGAAGCAGCACCCTACCCCGCGGTGGTGATCAGAAATGTCTTAGGTGTGAGAGATGGGAGACATAATCATCTCTGGTTGAAAACCATTCAGGGGTGGGGAAAGTCTGGCCCACGGGCCGTGTGAGGCCCACGAAACCAATGCCAGCTAACATCACACGCCTCACCAAATCAGCCTAAGCAAATACAGCAGGCTGATTTTTAAGTTGATGATGTCGTATGGCCCACAGATAATGTTATAAATATCCAAATGGCCCTTGGCAGAAAAAGGTTCCCCACTCCTGAGTGAATCCAAAGGACGCGTTGTGGAAACGTTAGATGAGGGGCCTCTGGAGTGGGCAGCTGGGTGAGAACCTTAGCTTTGCCTGCTGCTAACTGTGGTTTGGGGCCTGTTACCCATCTCCTTGAATCTAGAATACCAAGTCCTGAGGATTAAATGAGGATCCACACATGAAGTGCTTAGTACAACAATGTCAGCCCGCAGCAAATGTGCAGTAACATGAACAAGTCAGTGTCGTCCTCATGGTTAGTTCTGCCATTCGACACAGAGACAGGCCTCTTCCTGAGTACAGGATGCTCTGCTCCTGCATCTGCCGGGCTCATGTAGCGCTGCTCATGTCCACCATCAGTTCTGGAGCTCCCTGCCTCCACATTTCAGCCTCAGCAACAGCAGGGAGCCGCGACTCTGGCATCACCCTTGACCCCCCAGCTCCCTCCTGGGGTGCGCACATGCTAGGAGCTGAGAAAGCAAGATGTTTCCCACGGAAGGAGCGCTGCTGACATTTTAACAAGCACATTCAGCTGGCCATTGACCAGCCAGGGCCATAGGTCAGATTCCTGGCCCCACATTTCCCTTCTCCGAAAGGAAAAGCCCTGTGGCGCTAACGGATACCTTCAGCCTCTAGTTGCAGCCTGAGAAGAATGAGGTGTCCCGTCAACCTGGTTGTTACCAAGGTTCCCACACATCACACAATGCTCCCATCCACAGTCCCCTCCTCAGCATGGCTTGAGCCCTGCCCCCAGACCCGCCGCCTCCCTGGTCTCAGCGGCTCTGTCTGCTTGCCGTCAGCTTCTCTCTGTCCTCACCTCTGTGTTCTGATCATTTTCTCTCTACAACTTGGATTGGAGATTTGCAGTGGTCTCCTCACCACCCCGTCTCCAGGGCATTCTCCAAACCATCAACCAGTGTTATTTTTCTAAACTGTAACTATGATTGTCAGTCACCCCTGTTTAAAATCTTCTGTGGCTCTCCATTTCCTTTGGACTGAAGTTCTCCGTTTGATGTACAAGAGCTTGAATGTCCTGTCCCTTGCCTACCACCCTTCATCTTTCAAGAAGTAGTCCTCCTCTCCACCCCATTCACTGCTCCTTGGGCAAACAACCTCATGCAATTCCCGCAAAGGTCCTGCCCTGTGTCAGAGCTCATTCATCCTCTCAGCACTATAGACAGGAAGCTCAGGGCCAGTGACATGGTCTGTTTCAACCATGGATCTTTGCATGTATTCTTTTCCCCCAGTTTTATTGAGATGCAATTGAAAAACAAGACAATGTACGTTTAAGGTGTGCAGCATGATGACTTGAGATTCGGATATATTGTGAAATTATTACCAGAACAAGTTTAGTTAATACCCATCAACTTATATGGTTACAAAAGAAATGTTTTTCCCTTGTGATGAGAACTTTCAGCTATAGCATACCATTGTCATCATATTGCACATTACATCACCAGCACTTACTTACCTTATCAATAGAAGTCTGTGTGTCTTGAACACCTTCACCAAATTCCCCATCCCCCACACCCTGCCCCTGGCAACCATGAATCTACTTTCTATGAGTTTGGGTGTTTTTTAGATTCGACATGTCAGTGAGAGCATCCAGTATTTGTCTTGCTCTGTCTGACTTATTTTACCTAGCATAATGCCCTCAGTGTTTCATCCACGTTGTCACAAATGGCAGGATTTCCTTTCATTTTAATGGCTGAATAGTATTCCTGGATTGGAATCTATTCATTCACCTGTTGATAGACACAGGTTGTTTCCAAGTATTGGCTATTGTAAATAACGCTGCAGTGAACATGGGGTGCAGATACCTCTTTGACATAGTGATTTCATCTCCTTTTGACACATATCTAGTAACGGAATTGTTGGATCATATGGTAGTTATAATTTTAGTTTTTTGAGGAACCTCCATACTGTTTTCCGTAGAGGTTGTGTCCATGTATGTTCCCACCAGTAGTGCCAAGGGTTTCCTTTTCTCCATACCCTTGCCAGCATTTAGCTCTTGTATTTTTTATGATAGTCATTCTAACAGGTGTGAGGTGATACCTCATTGTGGTTTTGACTTGCATTTCCCTAATGATTAGAGACGCTGAGCACCTTTCCAGGTACCTCGGCCATTTGAATATCTTCTTTGCAAAATGTCTATTCAGATCCCTTGCTCATTTTTAACTGTATTTGGGGGTTTTTTGCTATTGAGTTGGTCAACCTCCAAAAAAAAAAGCCAGTTACTTCACCAGTAAAATGAGTTTACTCAGAAATAGCAGAGAATTACAATTCGAGACAAGCAAGCTATGGCAAACCATAGGCAAATCCAAAGAGACAAAGGGAAGATCAGCTTTACTTAGGTTTTAGAAGGAAATTGGGGAGGGCTGTTATAGATAAAAGTTACTTGGAGGAGAACAGGAGTCCCAGGTTGCAGTGGATTTCTCACTGGCTGTGAGCAGTGATTAGCGCGTTGTTGCTGGGACATGTATGGATCTCCCTTCCCTTTTTTAAGAGCAAGAGATGAAATTATCATGTGTAAAATGCCCCCTCTTATCAAAATAATTCTTCCTTCTTCCTGTTGGTTCTGTGGGCCACAGCCATCGGTGCGTGTGTGCGGGCACCCCTTGAGGGCTTGCTGACTCCATTTTAAACAGGGTTTCTTTTACTTACTCTCACAAGTTGTAGGAGTTCTTTATATAGTATTTTGGATATAAATCCCTTATCAGATATGATTTGCAAATATTTTCTCCCATTCCATAGGTTGCCTTTTCATTTTGTTGATCTTTTGCTGTAAAGAGCTTTTAAGTTTGATGTAGTATCACTTGTTTATTTTCTTATTTTGTTCCTTATGCTATAGGTGTCTCATCCAAAAAACGATTGCCAACACCCTTGGCAAGAAGCTCTTTACCTATGTTTTCGTATAAGAGTTGTTTACTTTCAGTCTCACATTTTAGTCTTTAATCCATCTTAAGTAAATTTTTGTAAGTGGTGTATGATAGGGGTCTAGTTTAATTCTTTTACATGTGAATATCCAGTTTTCCCAGCAACATTTATCAGACAGTCTTTTCTCCACTGAATCCATTTTGAATTTATTCTTGTATATGGTGTAAGAAAGTGATCTAGTTTCATTCTGGTGCATGTATCTGTCCAGTTTTCCAAAATGATTTACTGAAAAGACTATCTTTGCCTCAGTGTATATTCTTGCCTCCTTTGTCATAGATTAATTGACTGTATCAGTGTGAGTTTATTTCTGGGCTCTCTATTCTGTTCTTTTGATTTATGTGCCGGTTTTTGTTCCAGTATCATGTTGCTTTGATTACTATAGCCTTGTAGTATAGTTTGATATCAGGTGGTGTGATACCTCCAACTTTGTTCTTTCTCAATATTGCTTTGGCGATTTGGGGACTTTTGTGGTTCCATATGAATTTTAGGATTATTTGTTCTCATTCTATGAAAAATGTCATTGGTATTTTGATAGGGATTGTACTGAATCTGTAGATTACTTTGGGTAGTATGGACATTGTAACAATGTTAATTCTTCCTATCCATGACTACAGTATATCCTTCCATTTATTTGTATCTTCTTCAATTTCTTTCTTCAATATCTTAGTTTTCTGAGTACAGGTCTTATACCACTTTGGTTAAATTTATCCCTAGGTATTTTATTCATTTAGATGCAATTGAAAATGGGATTGTTTTCTTAATTTCACTTTCTGAGAGTTCATTACTGGTGTATAGAAATTCAACTGATTTCTGAATATTAATTTTGTATCCTACTTTACTGAATTCATTTATTAGTTCTAATAGTTACTTGGTGAAGTCTTTAGGGTTCTTTATACTATCATGTCATCTGCAAATGACAGTTTTACTTCTTCCTTTCCTATTTGGATGCCTTTTATTTGTTTTTCTTGTCTGATTGCTGTGGCTAGGACTTCCAATACTAATTGAATAAAAGTGGTGACAGTGGATAATCTTCATCTTGTTCCTGGTCTTAAAGAAAAAGTTTTAAGCGTTTGAGTGTGATGTTAGCTGTGGGTTTGTCATATATATCCTTTATTAAGTTGGGGTATGTTCCCTCTATCTCTACTTTGCTGAGAGTTTTTATCATAAATGGATGTTGGGTTTTGTCAAATGTTTTTCTGAATCTATTGATATGATCATATAATTTTTATCCTTCATTTTGTTTCTGTGGTGTACCATGTTAATTGATTTGTGAATATTGAACCAGCCTTGCATCCCAGGAATAAATTCCACTTGATCATAATATATGATCTATTTAATGTATTGCTGAATTTGGTTTGTTAATATTTTGTTGAGGATTTCTGCATATATGTTCATCAGTGATACAGACCTATAATTCATTTTTTGTAGTGTCATTGTCTAGTTTGGGTATTAGGGTAATGCTGGCCTCATAAAATTAGTTTGGGATCCTTCTGACCTCTTCAACTTTTTGGAATACTATGAGCAGGATAGGAATTGATTCTCCTTTGGATGTTTGGTAAAATGCACCCATCAAGGCATCTGGTCCAGAGCTTTTATTTGTTGGCAATTTTTTTTTTTTTTTTTTTTATTCCTGGTTAGATTTTGTTAGTAGTTTTTGGTCTGTTCAAGTTTTCTATTGCTTCCTGATTCATTATTGGAAGATTGTATGTTTCTAGGAATTTCTCTATTTCTTCCAAGTTGTCCAATTTGTTGGCATATAGTTGTTTGTAGTATTTCTGATAGTCCTTTGTATTTTTGTAGTGTTAGTTTCAGTTCCCTGTCATTTCTGACTTTATTTACTTGGGCCCTCTTCCTTTTTTTCTTGATGAGACTAGATAAAGGTTTATCAATTTTCATTATTGTTTTAAACAATCAGCTCTTGGTTTCACAGATATTTTCTCTTAGACTCTCTTTCATTTATTTCTGCTCTGCTCTTTATTTTTTTCCTTATATCACTTTGGGCTCTGTTTGTTCTCCTTTCTCTAGTTCCCTTAGGTGTAAGGTTAGATGGTTTATTTTAGACTTGATATGATTTTTTTTTACATTTATTGAGACTTGTTTTATGGCCTACCATGTGTTCTGTCCTGGAAAATATTCCATGTGCACTTGAAAAGAATGTATATTCTGCTGCTTTTGGGTGAAATATCAATTAAGTTCATCTGATCTAAAGTGTCATTCAAGACCACGGTTTCCTTGTTGATTTTCTGTCTGGATTATCTACTGATGCAATGGGGTGTTAAAGTCCCCTACTATGACTGTACTACTATTAGTCTCTCCCTTTATGTCTGTCAATATTTGCTTTATATAGTTAGGTACTCCTACGTTGGATGCATAGATGTTTACAAAAATTATATCCTGTTGTTGAATTGATCCCTTTATCATTATGAAGTGCCCATCTTTGTCTCTTGTTACAGCCCTTGTTTTAAAGTCTATTTTTTCTGATATAAGTATTGTTACCCCAAGAGGTCCCTTAAACTATTCTAATTTTTTTAAAATTCTTTTCTGTTTGCTGTTCTCATTGAATGTTTTCTGCTACTTTGTCTTCCCAATTGTTAATTCAATTCTCTGGTTCATCTAATATGCTCTTGATACCATCTAATGTATTATTCATTTCAGTTTTTGTATTTTTAATTTTGGACTTGTTATTTTTTATGGTTTCTATTTATTTCTGTAAGTTCTCACTGAGTTCATCTATTCTTCCCCTAAGTTCATTGAACATAACCAGTATTTTGAACTCTGTATCTGGTAGATTGCTTGTCTTCATTTCACATAGTTCTTTTTCTAGAGTTTTGTCCTATTCTTTCATTTGGGACATGTTTCTTTGTCTCCTCATTTGGGATGACTCCCTGTGTTTGTTTTCATGTGTTAGGTAGATCTGTTATGTCTCCCTGTCTTGGCAGAGTGGCCTTAGGTAGTAAGTGTTTTTTGAGGCCTCGTAGTAAAGTCTCCCTGTTTACCTGAGCTGGGTGCTCTAGGACTGTCCCTTGTGTGGGTTGTGTGTGCCCTCCTATTGAGTCTCTTTTTTATTATTGATATTTTTTAGAAAGACAGGAAGGGGGAAAGAGAGAGAAACATAAATTTGTTGTTCCACTTACTTATGCATTCTTATATGTGCCCTGACCAGGGATTGAACCCACAACCTTGGTGTATCAGGACGACGCTCCAACCAACTGAACTACCTGGCCAAGGGCAACTCCTATTGAGTCTTGATTGCTATTGGCATGGCAGTGGATGGTACTAACCTTCAGGCTGACTGGCTGTGAGGGCTGGCCATACTACACAGGACAAGCTGTTGTGCAGGGGTTTTTTCAGGACTCTAGTGACAGCTAAGTCCACTCTTTCAGTGTGTCATTTGTGGAGCTGGTTGGATAGTGAACTACTGTGGTATAAAGCTAGCCACAGGGTGTGTTGTTCTGGAGGATCTTGAGAGGGCCTCCAGTGCAGGCCTAGGTCAGCCACCGTTTGAGTCCAGCGTGGGGCTGCCTAATGAGGAGCTGCAAAGTGATCTGCAGTTGGTTGGCTCTTGTGTTGGGCTTGGAGGTGCTGGGGAGAGGCTGTGCAGTGATCTAAGGACAGCTGCCACTATTGCCAGGCTTGGGAGCATTTGGTAGGTACCACATGTGAACTGAGGCCAGCCTTCTCTTTTGCTGGGTTTGTAGCCACTCAGTTGAAACCATGTTCCAGGCTCATTGGTCAATATGCCAGGCTTGAGGCCACCTGATGGAAGTTTCAGTGCAAGTTGAGACTGGTCACCATTTGTGCCAGGCTTGGGGCTGCTTAGCAAGAGGTACCGGGCATGCTGAGGCCAGTCACTTCTTGTTTGAGGTTTGTGGACCTTTGAGATATTTTAGAGAAGTTCGCAGCATAAGCTAAGGCAGGCCGCTTGTATGGAAAATCCTGTAGAAGCGGCTTGAGCAGGGCAAGTGGGTTCCGTAGAGCAGGGTTTCGAAGCGGCTCACCAGGGTGGGGCAAACAGTGTTAGCCAGGTTAACGGAGAGCTCAGATTTGGTGCGTGTCTGTGCCTGCCAGCTGGGTGCAGGGAGGGCCCAACAAAGGAGCAATGGTACCTGCCAGCGCTTCTGGCCCTAGAGAGAGCGGCCCTGACCCCTCCAGTCCTCACCTTTAAGCTAGTCAGTTCATTCCTCCCCATATGTCCTTGGCATTCTGTGAGCTGCCGCTCAGAACTGGAGCCTGAGCAAGTGAGTCTGGGAGTAAGTGAGTCCTCGCCAGGGCCCTGAGAGGAGCAAGGAATGCTCGCCACTCCAGCCTTTGTCTCACTGGGATGCCGTCCCTGCTGGTTTTCACAGCCAGATGTTTGGGGTCTCCTCTTCCCAGCAGCACTGGTGCCCTGGGGCTGGGGAGCTGGAGGGGGGGGGACCTCTATAGCCGAGGTATCCTTCCTGATTCTTATTCACCACACCATGGGTGTAGGACCTGCCCATTCTGCCCCTCCTACCAGTGTCGCCGTGGCTTCTTTTTTAGATCCTTGGTTATAGGACTTCTGTTCAGCTATTCTCTGGTGGTTCTGAATGATAGTTGCTCCATAATTTAGTTGTAAGGTTGATGTACTCAAGGGAAGAGTTGAGCACAGCGGTACCTACTCTGCCACCTTAACTGGAAGTCCCCCAACAACCCTTCTGGCGTTTTTACAGTGGTGTCTCCTCCAGGGATAGTTGTTGGTTGGTTTCCTTTTAAGGGGGACTGAAGTCAGGAACAACCTGTCACCATCTTGATGACATCATTTTCTGCATGCACTCTCTTTCTTCAGAACATGTTCTCCAGAATCTCCACGTGGACCTTGTTTCTTTGAGACTCAGCTTAGGTGCTGTCTCCTCTAAGAAGCTGCTCTGAGGTCTGCCTCTGCCAGCCAGCTTTCTCTGTGTTCGCTCTCACACTTCTTAGACCGACTGTGAGTCCGTGTCTCTCACCAGATTTGGGGAGTTGATAAGGGAGAGGCACTGTATTTTACTCCTGTTTAAGCAGTTCTTAGTACCTGGAACTTATTGTACGATGAATAAGTATTTACTGCCTACAATGCTGCTGAAGATGATGGTGACAGTTATCTAGGTGCATCCAACTGTAGACTTGGAACCGTAAGTCACAAACTTTGAGAGAAGTGCTCTTTCTTCTGGTGCTATGGCCAGATCAGGGCACCCTGCACTCTGACTGTGGGTCAGTCATGTCACAACAGGTAGCCATTAGCTGGACAATTAGGTCATTAGTCATCAGCATGGCCATCTCTCTCTCTCCAGACCACTGCATGGTAATGAATGAGGCAGGCCTGTCTCAGATCCCCCAGGACCCGGCCTTGCCCGCCTGCCTGTGAGGCAATATCCTCAGGGGATTTATCAGGCTTAGAACAAGGCACCAGCTATACTGGGGCCAAGGTAGCAATGCGTGACTTAGGAATGAGGAAGGCAAAACTCTGAGCATTTCAGGCACTGTGTGTCCAGCCATGAAGCGTTCCTGGCTGTTGTCCCTGAGGGGACTATAGAAATTACACAATGTACTGTTTCTTTCTCCCTTTTCAGGAACTGTGGGTAGAGAAAGGGGAGCCATGTTCCTGGTTTATGAACTAGATGCTTTGTTTATTGTTGCTCAGAAAAACTGAAAGTAAAGGAAAAGCAGAAGTAGCCTTGGGCCGTGGAAAAGAAATGGCTTTTGGTGTGTCAGGCTAGGGTTTGAAACCCAGCTCTGCCACTTACAGGCTGTGTGATTTGGGGAAGATGACATCACTCCACAAAGCCTCACTTTTCTGCTTTGTAAACTTGGGCATAACACACACCTTCAAAATTCCACGTGAGTCTGGAGCTCCTATATTTAGTACGAAGCAGGAGAGGTCTCGCTGTTCACGCAGTGGCCGGGGCTGCTGTAGATCTGGGCTGGGTAAGACTGATTCTGGCCCGTACCACCATACCCCATTCTTTTACCTAAAATTGATTTTCCTTCTTTGGAAACAATCACAAAAGATAAAAATGCTTTCCTGGGGAATCCTGCTTCCCAGGACCCTACTTTAAAGGAAGCCATGGCAATGGACCACATGGCAAACGCTGGGAATAAATGATATTTTGAGCCTTTCTGCAGTTGACTGAAGACCACACTTATTCATGTGAGAAAGTCTTCGAGAGAGAGAAAGCCTTGGAGTGCGAGCTGAACACTGGAGTTATGATCTCAAAAGTACTGCCTACCCACTGGGTGGCCTGGGAAGAGAGAGCAATGAGTCTGTGCAGTTTCAGGGAGTTGCACTATTTATAAAGTGCTTTAAACAAACAGCACAGAAAACTGCTTTATCGATGTGACACTCCTGTCATGCACTGGGAGGTGCGCCGGTCACATTGGCCAACGTCATTGCACTTGATCTTTTCAGTAACGAACGGGGTGTCTTCATCCATAATTATCCTGGCTAACCGAGAAGTTAAGTGAAAGGTTATACAACCAATAAGTGACTGAATGAGTCTTTGAACCCCCAGATTGCTCTGATTTCAAAACTGAGCCCTGGCCGGTTTGGCTCAATGGTTAGAGCGTCAGCCTGCGGTCCAGAGAGACCCGGGTTCAGTTCCCGCTAAGGGCATGTACTTCGGTTGCAGTTTGTCCCCGGCCCTGGTTGGTCGTGCGGGTGGCAGCCACTCGATGTGTCCCTTTCACGTCGATGTTTCTCTCTCTCTCTCTCTTCCTCTCTCTCCCTCCCACTCTATCTGAACAAAAAATGAAAAAATGTCCTCAGGTGAGGATAAAAAAAATAATAATAATAAAAAAAAAAAAACTGATATCCTACCCCATTAGGCTCACTGAGCCATCGGATAGGGCTATCAGACACAGCAAATAAAAATATACATGATACCCAGTTCAATTTGCATTTCAGACAAACAACACTTTTTTCAGTATAAGTACATTCCAAATAGTACTTGTTCTTAAAAATATTTCTGGTCTATCTTAGATGGAAACTAACTGGGCACCCTGTGTTTCATCTGGTCACCGTCCCCAGGAGGCTCGTGTCACATGAGCAGGGGACAAGCAGTGTGCCGGGGCCCACCCGGAGGAGGCTGGGGCTGTTTCCATGGCATTGTGTCCAGAAACTGGAAGCACTCTCTTCCATGATAGAAGCTGTGAGCCTTTTAGAGAAACAGGGAAAGGAAATCTCCAGAAATGATTCAGGATGTGTTTTCTAGATGAACTCGATATGGGTCTAGAGACTGAAGGGGGCAGAGCATGAATTCCAAGTCATCACTGACAGGGACATGTACCGTGGGCAGATGACCTAGGCTGGGTCAACTCCAGCTCACCAAGCAGCTCTCACTCTGAACTCCCGTAGGTCTTACTTGGAAGCCAAGGCAAGGACCTGACCTGAGAGTCTACTCTAGGCGGCCCCTGGGTTGGCACTTTATTTATGGCATCTCGTTCAGGATTATGCCAGCGCCCTTTACTGACGGACAGACAGAAGTCAAGCTCATGAGTGTTGGAGCTGAATCTGACGCAGGTCTGTCTGAACCCTACCGCAGCGGCCTGCTGCCTAGTTCATGGGAAGGCGGGTGGGCCACAACCCGATCACTGAGATGTTAGAGGTATTTCCTGAGTGGCCCTGTGTGACGGTTCAAGTGGTTCTCATAGTCATGCCGCCTGCCTGTTCCCGTCTGTTATCCTGCACCTGTCTTATTTATTTATATAAATAAATTTAAATACATTTAAATAAATTTATTTATTTATTTAAAACTTGCCCTGGCCAGTTTGGCTCAGCGGTTAGAGCGTCAGCCCACAGGCCAATGAGTCTCGGGTTTGATTCCAGTCAAGGGCATGTACCTCGGTTGCGGTTCATCCCCAGCCCTGGTTGGGATCATGCAGGAGGCAACCAGTGGATGTGTCTCTCTCACATTGATGTTTCTCTCTCTCTCCCTCCCCTCTATCTGAACAAAAATGGAAAAATATCCTCAGATGAGGATTAAAATAAAAATGTAAAAATCTTTCTATTCCATAGATTGAGGAAGCCAATTGCAGATTATAAAGGCTGTGTAACCAAACATACTTTACTCATATTAAAAATGTGGTTTTGTTTTACATTTAGGGAGTGAAGGCCTGGGGTAGGGTGAGAGATGGGTGCAGGGGGGCGGAAATGGGGGACATCCGTAATACTCTCAACAATAAAATAAATTTTTAAAAAAGAAAAACTTAAAATGCTATGTAATGGCTTCCCCTCAACTAAGTGTGAAACATCTGCCCCTATCTTGTCACTCTTCAAGGTCACCCCTGTCTGCATGGCCACTTGCTGCCCATCATGTCATCTCGTCAGGGAGCCTGATCTCCCAGTACCAGTCTTACTCTATTCTCAGCGCAGATATTTCAGATTTGGAGAAATAACAATTTTTTTTTAATCAATCTGGTAACTGCTGTAGCCACTGAAATTCAAAGACTCTCATCCTTTGCTATTTAATGGCATTGATTTGCGGGTTTTTCCCTTCTCACCCACTCATAGTTCAGTTATCTGAGTGGAAGGACCAAGCTAGAGCTATAAAAATATGATTGCATTGCTGCTATAAGTTCCCAAACTCAGATGGTTATAACCTGATGCGGGGCATTCCAATTTTAACTATCTACTGCTGTTTTTATTTCGTAAAGCCACTAAAAACATCCTGCACTGCGTTTATATACATCACTACTTTTATGGCTTTTGTGTCATAATAAAAGGCAGTTCATTGGAAGCTTAGAGTTTGTTTGTTTTTTTATTTTTTCCAGTAGAAAAATAGCCAACTGGAATAAGACATTTCTGTCTAGTTTCCCTGCCTCCTAACTCTGTCCCATGCAATCAGTCCACGTTCCTCCAAGCTGACAGACTGTTTTTCCCAAAAAGCTATTTATAAGGCATTACCTTGTTCAACCCTCAGGGGCTCCCAACTACATTCCTTCATTGGAAGACCCCACGCCCTTCACCTGGCGTTTAAAGATGTCCAGTGTCTGGCCTCATAACTCACCCACATAAAACAAAACACCTAGTTTGCTCTTCACTTTCTTGAGTATTTATGGTTTTATACACGATGTTCCCTCTCCACCATTTCTGGAAAGCAGAAGGCCTTCACTTATTTCCATCAGTTTAGTTCTTAAACATAAAACCCAGCTTTCTTCCCAACGTTTCCAGGAATTCTTCCCTGGATTTCCCCCTCTCCTAACCCTTAGCAGACCTTCTGCCTCCTCTTTCTGCCCAGTCATGTGGTCTTTGCTGTTGCTGTATGTTCTCACTTGTGTGACCCTCTAAATCTAGACCTAAAGTTCCCTGAAATTAGGAAATGGGTCTTATGTTTTATTTATCCCACACAGTGCCTATGGTGCGCACTGTGTCAATGACGCCCTGGAAAAGGGAATTTGGAAGAAACTCAACAGATGCCTTCTTTCACAGAGGTTACCTGATTTGGCCATGGTCGCATGGAAGCTCATGGCAGCTCACCTGAAGCCCACTCCAGTGCCCCTTTCAGGAATGAGGAAGAGCGAGGTGGATGGATAGACACATGCATGCATTGTTAAGTAGACACCTCTCAAACTCTTGATTTAAGGATAGGGTAAAACCTGACAATAGAGAAATAATAACTAATAAGTCCTGTTGGTAGAGATGGAAGTTATTCTCCGTCCCACCAGACTCAACAAAAATGACCCATTAAGACCTTGGCAGGGCAGCCAAAGAGGTTCTAGGGGAAAGTCATTAGGTCTCTGGGCAACATTAGAACCAAACAGTTATAAAGGTACATGTTTAATCAGGGACCTGGACTCTCCTCCCCATTCTCTCCTCCTGCTTCAGGGCGTTTGCATTCAGACCCCAAACCCACTTCAGTTCCAAAGACTGATACATAATTAATGATATGTACAATGATGTGTCCGTTAGTTACCAATCTTTATATCACTGTGGCACCTCAGAAAATTACCTATGTAGGCATCTCTCACATGGACAGCTCACCTGACAGGTGATTATCCCAGACTCTGAGAATAAATATCTAGGGACAGAACTTATAGCCAACTCAGGAAGCCCTTATGCTTTTCAGACAATTCTGATCCCTATAAAGTTCTCTCCCCTAATAAGGTTGGTCGCTTTGTTCAGTTCATGTCAACCAACAGTTGTTGATACTGGATGGTGTGGTTGACACAGTGCCACACACATGGAGCTTGTGAAAGAGGTGGCCCCTTGCCCTCAGGGCACTTTCAGTCCAGGTAGACTGTCACTACATGTAACCCTTCCATTAAATCTTGTATCAAACTGAACATTTGGATTATCGTTGAATAGTCAGCCCTACCAGCATCTACAAGACAATCCCTTCCTTCCTCAGAAGAATCGGTCCCCTTAGCTAAGCATCACAGCACCTCCCAGTCCTTGCTAATGAGCCATCATCTGAGGTCCTCCACATTCCTGGCCACACCCACTTCTGACTGCCTCTCCCCTCGGGAGTGTGTGAGTTATAAACAGATGAGCCATGTGAACGCAACCCTTGATAGAAAGTCTGCGGTACAACCGTCTTCTTGTAGATCATACAGAAGGTTAGGTGAATCAGGACCAAAGCCTTATCAGTAATCCTCAGCACTGGCATATCAACACAGTCATTGTTAATCTGGAAAGCCTAAAATCCCACTTTTCACAGTGGGTGGCTGTCCATCTCCAACACAGCTGGTTGCTGTGGTACAACTTCAGGGGCCCTTGACCTAACACCTGAGTCCCCCCACATGCATCTTCAGCGTGGGTTTCACATATGTTCACCTGGCTTGGCCTGTTCTAAAAATTCTCACAAGGCCCCAGATATGTCAGAACCTTGGGAATATCATATTGGTCCAAATATGGGCTCTTCCTTAGCCACATAGCTCAAGTGACAGTGTTTCTGTAATAGGTGACTGTAACCTTTAACGAGATAATGTAATACTTGTTACTCATGCATTCTACACGTGTAATATCTAAATAGGGCTCTACAGGAGATTAAAATGAGAGAAAGGCTGGAGAACAGTCTGCATGTGCTTATCTACCAGCAATATTAGGAGTCAGAATGATTCATGCATCCAACAGATTCCACTCCGTCCGGCTCTGAGCTTGGTTATGTAGTACGAAGATAAATAAGGTGCGCCCTATCAGATATGATCCACCGAGTGTGAGGGCAGTTATTTACCCCCTGTTGAAGGAAAGCCATGGCACTTCAGTGTTAGCACCAGATAGAGAATATCTAAGAGAAGCTGGCATCTTTGAGGCCTATGACTTTGCCACCATCACATCGATACCTTGGAGTCCTGTGACATCCCCAGTGAAGACATGGGCTCCTTTTCCTCGTGTGTTACCAGTAAAACAAAGATGGGTCATTCAGGTACATTTTTATTAAAGGTTCATAATTAACAGGAAGGCGATCATGACTTAGGACCTGAGCTCTGCAGTCAGGCTGATCTCAGGTGTGAATGTTGACTTGGCCAACTTTTACTTCTGTGATCTTAGGCAAGTCATTGAACGTTCCTGTATCAAAACATCTTCATATTACAACTAAGAATTATAGTACTGACCACATCGGGCTGTTGTGATAATAGCAGAACTGGCTGTAATTACACAGAACAACAGTAATCCTGCTTACGTGGAAGGCCTGCCCCAGATTCCGCCGCGATTGTTCATCTATTTTTATACTGCAGGCATTTTCCAAGCACACACCTCAAAATGCAGGCCCCCCAAAGTGACACGCTCACCTCTTCAAATGCAATCTTTAATTTGTTTCATATTTTTTCTCCAAAGTATTAAACATGTTATTTCAACCATCTCCATAAAATTTTAAAGCAGATGTTCTCTACTAAGTGTTGGGTTTAGAGTCAGAAGAGCCGGTTGTGAATTCTGTCTCCTCTTCTTTTTTTTTTTTATCCTCACCCGAGGACATATTTCCATTTTTTGTTCAGATAGAGTGGGAGGGAGAGAGAGGAAGAGAGAGAGAGAGAAACATTGACGTGAAAGGGACACATCGAGTGGCTGCCTCCCGCACAACCAACCAGGGCCGGGGACAAATTGCAACCGAGGTACGTGCCCCTAGCAGGAACCGAACCTGGGTCTCTCAGGCCAACGCTCTAACCACTGAGCAAACTGGCCAGGGCTGTCTCCTCCTCTTCTTAACAGTGGGATCTGAATCAACTGGCTTCCACTGTCCCCACCTGAAGAACAAGGACGTGTTGATGGTGAGACAAGGACATCTGCCTCACAAGCTCCTTAGGAAGATGGTATGAGCTATGATGTGATAATAGTTATAATGTTTAAACTGTAAAGTCCTCATTAGTTTTATTGGGGGCAGTTCAAAGTTCATGGCAAAGTGGCTCAAGGTCACTGACAATCAGACTGTGGCCACACATGTCAAATTGAGACACTTTTTAAAAAAAGTTTTAATTGATATATATTTTTTTAATTTATTTATTTTTGTTACAAATGTTTCTCCTTTTTCCCCCCATTGACCCCCCTCCTCCCAATCCTGCCCCCGCACACATCCCCAGCATTGTTGTCCATGTCCATGGTTATGCATTCCTGCATATAAGTTCTGTGTTTTATCTCTTCCCTCCCCTTCCCCTCGACCCCCTTCTGAGGTTTGTCAGTCTGTGCCCTACTACTATGTCTCTGAGTCTATTTTCTTTATCAGTTTGTTTTGTTCATTATATACCACAGATAAGTGAGATCACGTAATATTAGTCTTTCTCTGATTGGCTTGTTTGGCTTAGGATAATACTCTCCAGGTCCCTCCATGTTGTCTCAAAGGATAAGAGATCTTTCTTTCTTACAGCTACATAGTATTCCATTGTGTATATGTACCAAAGCTTTTTTATCCACTCATCTATTGATGGACACTTGGGCTGTTTCCAGATCTTGGCAATTGTAAATAGTGCTGCTATGAACATAGGGGTACATATGTTCTTTCTGACTGATGTTTCAGGCTTCTTAGGATATATTCCTGGAAGTGGGATCACTGGGTCAAATGGCAGTTCAATTTTTAACTACTTGAGGTAACACCATATTGTCTTCCATAGTGGCTGCACCAGTCTGCATTCCCACCAGCAGTGTACTAGAGTCCCCTTTTCTCCACATCCTCGCCAGCACTTGTTTGCTGATTTGCTGATAGCAGCCATTCTGACAGGTGTGAGGTGCTACCTCATTGTTGTTTTAATTTGCATCTCTGTGATGATTAGTGATGTTAAGCATTTTTTCATATGTCTCTTGGCCGTTTGTATGTCCTTTTTGGAGAGGTGTCTCTGCTCATTTTTTAATTGGGTTCTTTGTCTTCCTTTTGTTGAGTTGTATGAGTACTCTATATATTTTGGAAATTAACCCCTTACCTGATGTATCGTTGGCAATTATGCTCTCCCATATAGTGAGTTCCCTTTCCATTTTGATGGTTGTTTCTTTTGCTGTGTAGAAGCTTTTTAGTTTGATGTAATTCCTTGTGTTCATTTTTTTCCTTTGTTTCTCTTGCCTTAGGCATTGTATCAATGAAAGTTCTGCTGCGTAAGATGTCTGAAATTTTGTTGCCTACATTTTCTTCTAGGATTTTTAAAGACTCCATCAAAAATCTATTAGATTTAATAAATAAATTTGGCAAAGTAGCAGGATACAAAATTAACATCAAGAAATCGACGGCATTCTTATACACCAATGATGAACTCACAGAAAGAGAAACTAAAAAACAATCCCATTTACCATCGTGGCAAAAAAATTAAGATACCTAGAAATAAACTTAACCAAAGAAGTAAAGGACCTCTTCACAGAAAACTATAAGTCATTGAAAAAAGAAATAGAGGAAGATATAAAAAAGTGAAAGCATATACCATGTTCATGGATTGGAAGAATTAACATCATTAAAATATTCATACTACCCAAAGCAATCTATAGATTCAATGCAATCCCCATCAAAACACCAATGGCCTTCACAGAACTAGAACAAGTACTCCAAAAGTTTATATGGAACCAAAAAGGACCCCGAATAGCCACAGCAATCTTGAAAAAGAAGAACAAAGTAGGAGGGATCACAATACCAGATATCAGGTTATACTACAAAGCCACTGTAATCAAAACAGCCTGGTACTGGCACAAGAACAGGCATATAGATCAATGAAACAGAACAGAGAACACGGAAATTGACCCAAGACAATATGCTCAATTAATATTTGACAAAGGTAGCAAGAGCATACAGTGGAGTCAAGACAGCCTCTTCAATAAATGTTGTTGGGAAAATTGGACAGCTACATGCAAAAAAAATGAAGCTAGACCACCAACTTACACTATACACAAGAATAAATTCAAAATGGATAAAAGACTTAAATGTGACTTATGAATCCTTAATTGATATTTTAGAGAGAATGGAAGGGAGAGAGAAACATTGGTTGGCTGCCTCCTGCACACCCCCTACTGGGGATAGAACCGGAACCTCTCAGTCCATGAGATGATAGTCAATCCACTGAGCCACATGGTCCAGGCTCAAATTGGGACACTTTTAATGGAATGAGCACTTGTACATCCTTGGGACTTTTTTTAGCCTTTGGCCCAAATCTAGTCCAGCTTCAAGATGAAACTCCCATCTGCCCTTTAGACCAGATCTGGGGAAAACACATTGATTTTTTTCATATACACCTTCAACAACAGTGTATTCCATGCTGGCTATGTAAGGATACACCAGCAAATAAAACAGTGGCAAGGCCCTCACTATTTATAGTGTATTACAGTCTACTAGAACATCTTAATGATAGTTATTCCTTATAATCATGTGATTATTGAGGCTCAGAGTAACTAGGTAGCTTCCCACCCAGGGAAAGGGTGGAACATGAGCTCAAAATTTCCAGATCCTCAGGCTGATGCTTTGAGCTTCATGGAACTGTTGCGTAAACAAGTCACCTTCATCATGCCACGCATCCTTTCATATTCAGTAGGATCGCTGTGACTTGATAAGGTAGTTTGCTCAGGGTATTAGGTGGGCATTAAAGAGTTATTCTGCCTTCTTTGGTGGAATACCCATGAGCAATGAGAGGCCCAACACCTTCACCTCTGTAGGGCTTTACTGTGATGTGCAGACATCCCTCCACAAAATAACAGTACTTAAGAGCTTAATTAATACACTATCTTAAGTCTCCTTTGGCTAGTGGGAATAAATGGGGGCATTTATTGATGAGGATCCGGGGATTTCCTTAGCAGAAGCTGAAAGCCATAGAATTGGACTCTAGAGCAGTTCTGTCCAATATAACACATTAGCTATTAAATTAAAATTAAAATATAATGAAGTCAAATTAAAAATTCCTCAGTCACACTAGCCACATGCCAGGTTCCCAGTATCCACATGCGTCTAGTGCCTGCGATACTGGACAGTGCAGCCTACAGACCATTCCATCACCTGAGAAAGCACTGCTCTAGCCTGGGGCCCTTAGGATGCCTCTATCCATAGGATGCCCAACAATCATCTACGAGCAGGGAGCACAGAATCATTCAATATGGGCCTGGCTATCTCCTTGACTAGGGTGGGGTTAAAAGGGGTACTTCCCAGAAAAGGAGTATGGTCATGTCACCACCAAGACTCATCACACAGGGTGTCTTAACAACATTATTTTGTGTAATGCCTCCCAGAACATTCCAGTTCAACCCTCATGATGCTCCCAGCAACTTAGGATGATGAAATGGAGAAGCTGGGAAGTAGAGAGAAGCTCCACCCAAGACTACAGAACGAGTGAGTGATAGATTGAGGCTTACACCAACTTCCTGTCTCTTGTGTATTACATCACAATGCTTCTTTCACATTCCTTTTCTTAAAATCTAATGCATTACGAAGGGGACTTATATTTTCTAATTGTGGACAGTATTCTTGAAACATCATAATAAATATCAACTGTCTTTAAGAAGTCCTTTTATGTATCTTCATCCCAAAGTATAATCCAAAAGCTTGGGCTGTGTACACCAAAAGCAAAGCATTTGCACTAATATCAAAGAAACTGAATGCATAAACCTAGCTAGTAGAGTTGTTTTTACATAACCTGGCCAAGTAAAGCCATCCTGGAACATCTGTTTATCCATAGGAGATGTATCTTCAGGATACAACTATTTGCACCCATGGATCTGTATGGATTGACCATCATGAAATCCTTGAGTCAAGTTGCTGTGGTTGCATATCCAGGTAAGTGGCCTGAGGGATTTACAGTTTCTCCTTCAGTTTGTAAAATGTATTTTCTAAGGTTTCTCACTGCATCTTCTGTCTTATCACAACTTAAAATGGGGTTCAGAGGTTTCACATGAGAGATTGTTACAAGTGCAGGGTCTCGGGTACCATCCCAGACCTACTGGATCACATCCTGTAATTTAAAAAGATCTTCTGATTCACATGAACACTAACATTTGATGCGTAGGAAAAATGTCTGACCCAGAGGAGCCCATTAGCCCTCTGTCCATCCACCTCTTTTCCAGGTCCCAGTGGAGGCTCTAAACTGAAATGCACTAGACCTGACTCTGCCTCCTACTGTTCCTATGCTATCGTTCATTGTCCAACATCAAGACTCATTCCATTAATTAACTTGGAGAACAAAATCACTTGAAATTACTGAATGCAGGTCCATTCTGGTACTTAAACACCAGCAGTGCCAGGAACGAGAGCTTCCTGAAGGCTTCCCCTTGCCACACAAAGGAAGTCATTCTTGAAGAAAAAAAATAAAACAGCCCTAATAGAATCGAGTTTCATTTGCACTCATGCAGGAAGTTGCCAGATGTTTGCACTCACCCATTCCATCAAAAAGTTCCTTTCTGGCCATAATTAAAATATATGATGGCTGCTCCATGAGCCCTACCATGACGCTGAGCCAGACACCGGAAACTTCCCAGCTACAACCCGTCATGAGTATTCTTACCCCCACTGAAGCTGTGAGAGGCTTTCTGCACGTCCTAGGAACAAGCACACGAGGGGTCAGAAGTTTTCCGAGCTGGAGTTCTAGCACAAATCCCTCAACTCTGAACACAAGCCTGTTTCTGTGTCTTTTCAAAAATATCTGAACATTTCTTTGATCAGGGGAAAGATTGGAAGTTGAGGAAAAAAACAAAAACAGTTCATTCTAGCCCTATGTATTTACCTCCTTTTCTTCCTTATCAGCGATTTTTTAAAAGAAAAAAAAAACAAAACTCAGCATGGGTCGTACCTGCCAGCATAATTTTACGTATCAACTCAGCACACGATGGCATTAGGGAGTCTTCATCCCTTTGAGGAACTTCTGGTTCCTGCCCATATTTTTCATTTGATCTAGAATTCTCCCCTTGCTGAACCCAGTCTTTGGAGGCCCCAGGAACCACCCTGGAGCTTCTGGAGTCGGTCTATTCCCTCTCCAGCAAGGCATCCTTTTCTTTGGGGACAGAAACCTGCCTATTGCTGTTCGCCAAGTTACAGGAGGGAGGGAATGCCTGGGATCGCCCAGGGTGACATCATCACAGCCCCGTAAGACGGGCAAGTCCGACACCTCGAATTCCATTCTATAGAAAAGCAGGCTGAGGCTCCGAGAGAGAGCATGGACTCCTCGCCCAGGAAGTCCCCCTCTCTGCTTTCTGGGGGGCCCTGGTCGGAATGATCCCAGCCCTGGGAAAATGTCTGACCTCCAGAAGCACATGACACCCGTCTGCTCACCTGCGTTCCCGGGTGAGGCCGCGTGGACATGACAGAGGGCCCGGAAGGCAGGCCTCCGTGAAGGCCTGTGCCAGCAGCCACGGGAACCCCTGTGAAACTCACATGCAGCCTCCCTGACCACTAACACATTGTGAGACCTCAAAGCAAATCCCCTCAAATGGAAGCTGCTCTTAAATTATTCAGAAATATGACAAAACCTATCATCCCTCCCCAGGCCTGAGAAGTTCCGGCATTTTCTCCTCAGCCATGCCACCGGACAAGAACAAGGGCAGTTGCCCAGGTTTCCTCGCAGCGACCCAGAGCTACACCGCCCCTCGGGGTCTGCCCCATGTCTGTCGCATGCTGGGAAGACACGGGTTTTCAGTGGGTACTGTGAGGCCAGGGAACGCCCCCCACACACGTTCACATAAACTTAACCACAGGATTTAAGAAGCAGACTAAGAATGAAAGATCTTTAAGCTACTATCCATACCGCTACTCTAATCAGAAAGAAACCTGTTTGTCCACTGCTTTCAAGCAATGACTGTAATTTTCATAGTGTTGGTTGGAGACCCTGCCCTTATCATTACATCCTTCTTTATTCATTCCCTCTGTTTTGAGCACTTTGTTTCTACTGGACACGGGTGACAGAGAGGAACATCAGCAGCCCCTTCCCTGAGAGAGAGACAAGCCACGAAAACCTCTTGTGAGACACTAAAAATAATAGCTGGGAGTGGGCCAGGTGACTGTGGGCTGCAGTGGCCCGTGGTCTGGCATCCCAGCCCCCTACTGTAAAGACATAACCACGGCATAGAGAGGGCCTCAAACCGAGGACAGAGGTCTGCACAGGAGGCTCTCACAGAAAGGTGATAGCGGCGGTCAGTGCTGAGAGGTGCGCAGGAATTCCTCAGGGAGAGAGAGGTGGAAGCAGCCTCGCGGCAGAGAGGAGCCCGTGGCCGGGCAGGGCAGGGACGGTCTGCAGGATGGTCCCTGGGGCTGGAGGGAGGATGGAGGCCGAGGAGTAAGGGGGCCAGGGAGGGCTGAGCAGTCTCAGGAAGGACCTGCTCAGCCACAGAAGGCAGTAAGGGGCCGAGTCCCAGGGCAGAGCAAGGTGGGGCCACTTCCAGGACTCTGAATGTCATCGGGCTCTGCCTCCCTGCCACACACACCCTGAGAGACCATCCTGGAGGGCACCGGCTCAGGAAAGACAATCGGACTGACGGGGTGGGTGAGGTACAGGGCATTGTTTCAGTGGGAACTTTCCAAAGTGGGAGACCATTTTCTGTTGCAGTTTGAAGAAGTTAAAGGGCTCAGAAAGAACAGTCCATGGAGGCATGGAGACTACCCTGGGGCCTGGCTGACCAGGAGGAGGAGCAGAACAGGAGGACCCTGCCCCCCTCTCCCGGTCAGTACAACACAGGGCGGCACTCAGTGCAAACGCTGGTGTCCACGGGGCCGTGAATGGAGGCTCTCGGCACGTTGTCTGTAATGGGCTCTAAGTGAGCGTGAAAGAGCAGGCTGACAGTTTGAGGTCATGGCACCGTCCCCGGGGGTAGATGCAGGCAGTCTGACATGGGAAGACCGAGGGACGGGGGGTCCTGAGGGAGGAGGGAGGAGGGAGGGAGGGAGGTTTGCCCCGCCAGGATGAAGATCAGGCAGTTTGGGGGATGCAGGAAAGGTGGGGACAGGACGGCGTGGAGGCAATGGGGGAGAGCCTTTGCCAGGATGCAGCGCGGCTGGAGCCAGACCTGCCTGGGCTCCAGAGGAAATGAGAGAGAAGAGGAGCAGCGGGAGACGCACAGAGCAGCCAGGTCACTGCAGCCGTGCTGGCGGAACAGTGTCCAAGCAGTGAGGCCGTGGAGCCTAAGAGTCCACCTGTGACTCACTCTGCGCTGTCTCCTCAGTGCCAGAACCCACCGCACCTGGGGTGAGCCCCTTCTTTCCAATACTGGGGGCCCACGCTCATGCATTCTGTGTTGAAACCTCCCACTACACTGGGGAACATGGAGCCCACAGGTGGGCTCTGACAACACAGAACCTTGCCAAGCTCACCTGCCCAGGAGGGCAAGGCTGTTCTCTGCACACCACGGTAACCCTGTCCTCTGCTGGGCCAGGCTCTGAGGGGAAAGAACCCCTGAGGGGGCGATAATGTCACTGTGTGCCCAAAGCCACAAAGACGCTGACAACTCCCCTAATGCTGAGCCCACCCTGGCGTGGAGGCTCTGCTAGATGGAGCCAGTCTCCCCCATGGACAGCAACACTCACACCCTGGTGGCCTCAGCCATGCCCTTCATGCTTGGGACTCCAACCTGGCACCCAGATATGACTAGGTGGGCTCCCCATGTCCTAGTCCCAAATCAGCCTTCTTCCCTCCCTTCCCGCCAGCCCCTATGGAGGCTCCCACGGGCCTCACAGCGATGCACAGCTGTGGGTAGTCCAAGTGTGCACAGTCCCCCTGGCTCCCACACCTGTCACATGGTATGTCATCCTCCCTGCCAAGCTGTGACACCCATCGGAGCCCGCAGTCTCTGGGCCTCGTCCTCATCTCTGACAGAACTACTGACCTGGCAGTGCCAACAGAAGTCAGACTCTCTCCACGTGACCATTTTCAGAGACCACCCCACACACTGGGAATTCTCTCTCTAGGAGGTCAGTTCGTGAGACACAGAGGCCAAGGTGACACAGCTGCCTCCCAGAGCTGGGGTGGGGGGGGGAGCAGCTAACGGGGAGGAGGCAGCACAGGAGGGTGGTCAAGGCCCCAGTCAGAGAGACTTACTGGTGCAGATGCTGCCTCTCACGTGGATTGTTGTAAGACTTGGAACAGTTTCCTTGGGGATGAAAACAATGTCACGAGAGCTACTTAACTAAGTTCTTATCACAACACGTGCTGACCTACTGCGCGTGCAGCCTAATGTGAGCGCTCTAGAAATTTGACCCCCTCGAGCCTGTGGCATCCCTGGGAACTAGGGGTTATCCCCATGTCACAGAGTAGGACAGTCAGGCTCGGAGACAGGAGACCTGAGCAGGAGCACACGGTGACGCGACACCAGAGCCAGGACGCAGACGTGGTCTGGCCATCTCAGGCCCGCAGTCTCCCTCCGCCCCACAGTGGCCTCCCTGTCTCGCCCTCGCCCATGTCACAGGAAATGTCAAGCAGAATTTCTGAATCTTGAGCTCAGGACGTCAGGCCAAGAAGTGCAGCAAATATAGTACACATGACATATCTGGTGGGAAGCTACAAAATGCCAAGTTTTGAAACCATGAATTATTTTCCTTCTGTTTCCTCAGATCCTACAAGCGCACCTGCGTGTGGCGTTCCTAAGGCCGTGTGCTGAGGACAGCCTCGACCCAGGCCTCCCACCGCTGAAGCCGCCCAGGACCTCTGAGGCAGCGCGGAGAACACCCGTCAGAAAATGGTGACGCCGTGGTCGATTCCATCAGCCCTGGCAAGACCTTGACCCCACTCCTCAATGCCCAGCCTGACTGAACATCTCCCTGCTTCCTTTAACAAGAAAACATGCCTTCATTCCTCAGTCAGAAAAAGGAAGATTGTTAAAGTCCCCAGGACAGCGCACTCTAAATTTCTTACAAAGTTGCGCAGGAGGATATGAGGCAGAGGATGAGAACACACATTCAGCACTTTCTACACACTTTTCTATCACTCTTCCTGTTAGCGAGCAGGTGTGTGCCACCACAGCTCCCATTTCACAGACGAGGCCCAGCCAGGTGTAAGAGACTTACAATCAGTGACCACTAAAACCACGGACACTCACCGGGCAAACCCAGACACGTGAGTGGGACAGCCGGTTTGAGCCAAGGCAGTTGAACTACGGAACATTGGAGCAGTGGTGGACTCAGAAAAAATGTAATCCAATTTTCCCATTTCAAAGATACAGAAACTGAGTCTCCGACAAAATGGTGTGCCCTGTAATTGTTTACACACAGGCTCTGAGAACTAGTTACCTGTAGTAGGCCCTTCCAGTATGTTGCCCAGACCCCCTTTCCCAAGGGGGTGTAACCATCCCCCAGCTGCTGGGAATGCTGGTGGCTAATAGCTCACAGCTGCAACCTTCTCTGGAGATTTGCCCTCCGCTGATGGAGCCCATGGCAACAGTGAGCTGAGAGGTTATCCCACGCTGGGCCCCCACAGTGGGAGCACAGAGCCAGTGAATGAGCCACTGGGCCCTGAAGCTCAGACCCTTACTTCATGATGGGACAACTTTCTTAAGCTCCCCTTGCAGTCAGGCTAAAACAAGTCTCCATCTGCGAAGACACCCTTCCTTAGCTTACTTTCTCTTGCCCTGTTCTACTTTCCCTCAGTCTTCTTTTACTAAAACCATTCCATCAATAAGTAAGTGACTTGCACAGGATTCATCCTCATCTCAGGCTCACTTCTGGGGAACGTTTTCTAACATGCCGTCTAAGAAAGGAGGGAGGACATCACACAGGCAGAAGTCATTGAGAGTGAACACTGACATCTTCACCTTGCAACTCTTCCCTGGAGGCTACTACTAGAATATTTTATAGATTCTCAAAATAAGACCTCAGTGCTGTTTAAACCCAGTGCATCTTTAAAGACATCTGGTCAACCCCTTCATTCTAGCAGTAGAATGACCCACAACAAGTGAGGGGAAGCCACTTACCCAGATCACACAGAATTGGAACCCAGATCTATTCCCCACAAATTACAGATAATTGTACAGTCAGACCAAAGGCATGTTCTCATTCCTACTATGGAATGTATATCACCAGCTCTGATCTAGGTGAGAGGGTTCTCTGTAGTGGAAGAAGGTGGGATTGGCGCTCATGGGTTTGACAGATTCTGATCTGGCTACTCACCTACTTATAAATCACTGCTCACAGAATGAAAGCCATGCTCTTTGCCCAGTGTTAGGTCCTCTCACATGGCAATGCCCTTGAGCTTTTTGCTTGACATCCCGTGTTCCCCATGGCAGCCGCGTTCCACGCACCCCTCATTTGCAAGCATGCTGTTCCATACGAGGCTATATGTAGAATTACCAGATAAAATACAAATGCCCAATTAAATACAAATTTCAGAAAACAACAAATTCATGTGGTATAAGTATGTCCCAAATTTTTCATGGGACCCCCATTTTGTTTATCTAATATGGCATATTCTTTACTTCCTCTGCCTGCAATTTCCTACCCTATCTCAAGGGATCGTCATTGAGGACCTGACACACATACCAAGGAAGTTAAGTCCCAAGGCTGGGAGGTAAAGAAGAAAGGGGGAGGGACAGTTTCCTTTCCTCCTTTTTTTCTTCTGCTTGGCTGGGATTCTTCTGCACCTCAGTAAAGTCTGTATCCCTTATCTCAGGACACTAGGGTCTTCAAAACTGCCCCCCCCCCCGTATATCTGAGGTTTTACAGTCTACTGTTCCCCTTCTCGTTCTCAACCCAGCTCACCCCCAACATGCCTTACACTGCTGTCAAACTCAAATGCCCTTTGCTCAGAAAGTTCTCTCCCCCATTTGGTTTTTTTTTTTTTTTTTTCAGCTCCAGAATATTAAAATTCTCAGCACCTCCCTAGACCCCAGAGTCTCTGGCCCACCTCACCCTTCCTCTGCACCAATGAGAAGGCTGCCCACACCCTCCCCTGAGCACCCAGTGCTCTGCATCGAGACCTTCCTCACACCTTGGCTGTTGTCCACCCCATGCTACAGTCAATCACATCCCACCATGGAGAGCAGCTCCTTTAAGAACCAGAAATACCAGCCTTCCCTCTCAGAATGCCCTGCAAGGTCAAGCCCCATTATCGGAGGAAGGAGCAGAGGCAGCTAACATTTTCACAAGCATCTCATTTCATTTTCACAATGACCCTGTATGATGGATTCTATTACCCACATTCTTCAGACGGAAAAACTGAGGTTCAGAGAGGTTAAGCAAAACCCCCAACAACCTAGGTATTAAGTGACTAAGTCTGAATTTAAGTTCAAACCCATCAAACTCCAGCCGCACCACCCCAGCACAATCAAGTCTACCCCAAACAAAGGTACTGAACTTTTTAAGAATATTTCCCATCTGCAATATACTCTTCTCCTGCACTTTCTGCAAAGATCATTTGTACCCACATCTCACACCTCTCCCCCAGCCCTTCCCTGAAATCTGGTGTTTAATGGGAGTGTGCTTGCGAAGCCTCCTGCAGGCATGATGGGAATGTAGGCACTGTCTGGGTTCCAAGGGACCAGATTGGACCAGAGGCACCAGAGCAGACTACACCTGCCACACGTGTATCGAGACATTTCAGTCTTCACACGTCTGACGACCTCACCTGGAACACTGCAGTCTCAGGGAGGGCAGACAACATAGCCACGAGAAGGATTTCTCTGGGTGCCCTTCTCTATGGGTCAGAGTGGTTAACTATAGCAAGAAGTCTCTTTCTGGTTACCCACTGCCAACAAATATAGTCTTTGCAAAGCTGAGACACTTCTCATGATCAGGCCCCTGGCCTCTTCCCGCTGCCATTCCAGTCCACCCACAGGTGGGCTCTGACCACGCAGAGGACCAGGAACATCCCCATCCCAGGACCCTGGCATGAATGCAGGTGCCAGACTACCGGTGGGGTTGTTTCCTCTACCTGGAATCGACTCCTATTGTGTTTTCCTGTAAACAACTTCTCACCCTCCAAGACCCATCTCACCGTCGACTCTCCGCTGAGCTTTACCTGAACCCCTGTGACTTTTCAGCAGAATGAATCACTTCCGAATATGATGAGAACACACCATCTGGTACAAGCCTCTAACCATCATTCATTCAGCAAACACGGCTGCATCACCTACTATGTACCAGGTACCGTGTCTGGCCATGGGGATACAGCAATGGACCCAGGAAACCAGACACACTCCTTCACAGGATCGATGTCCTGGTGCATAAACCGCCCCATTATGTGAGGCTCCTCCAATGCACTCTTTGAGCCTCCAGCAGGAACCCTTAATTCCCAGCTTTGTTTCTCCAGGACAAAGCATGGTGCCCAGCACTTGGTAGACATCTGATCACTGTCTTCATATTCAACTGGGGAAGACATATGTCACCACATGTCAGGAAGCCAGGATGCCTGGCTCTTCCACAAGCAACCTGTATGATCTCCAACCAAACCACTGTCCTTGTTAAAATGGAAAGCCTGGGAGGGGATGCTCTCAGGGGTGATGTAAAGCAATACGCTTCAAATGAGCTGTATAATCCACAGTATATTTTTCACAGCAGAGAGGGGAAATATTAAAAGCTCTGGGCAGACCCTAACTGGATTTGGACCCAGAGTTACCAGGAACTCCCAAAGTCTCAGCCAGTTCCCTCTGATCCGAAACCCTGGCAATCTGATAGCCCATCTGCGGATCAATCCCATTGATCTTGCTCTGTAATGAAGCCACTTCCTGACAGACCACAGCTCGGAGGTGCTTGCTAGCGTTTCCCGCCACGCTGTGTGGCTGTGTCTCTAGGCAGAGACTGAGGGTGGAGGAGGCATGCCTTGGTCATGACGGTTTGACCCTCTCTGTGTTTCTGGTATGACAGTGATATTTCTTCCTGCCACAATTTAGTCATACTCAGGTGTGAAGAAAAGCCTGAACTCTCACCAGTCCATCGTCCAGATGCGTCGCAACCACCTCCGAGAGAGTGGGGACAGGGCATCTTGGTGGATGTTGGGAACAGGACGGGAGAACCCCTTACAGTCTTCTCTCCTCACCTAGAAAGGTCGATGGATTAGGACCTAAAGATGGTCCGTGTGTATGGAAAACCTCCTTCCCAGGCTGAAAGAGGAGGAATGCCACTAGAGTGGGGAGGAGTCACTAGACCACAGAATGAATCTGACGGCCATCCCCCTCTGAGACTTCCCACCAACCCCCACTTCTCACTCCACACTGGCCTCAGGGGGCGCTGTTCCCCCTGTAAACTCCCTGGCCCACGTGTGGACACAGGACCCTCCCCTGAATTCTTTCTGGCACAGCTGAAATAGACAGAACTGGAACACTGAACTCAAAGACGTGGCAACAACAAAGGGAAATCAGCTCGGCCGCTCACATTGAAAGTTAGATCACTGACTCAGAAGATTTGACTTGATCTCTGGACTTTTTATGACATCTCCTTTCTAGCCCTGGGTTTGCCTCCGTGAGGTCCCTTGGAAATCACAGCACCCAGGAGCCCACAGCCTGATGTTTGTGTTCTCTGAAGTCCCAACACAAGAGAATTCGTCTCAGAAAAAAGGCAAGAGTCCCCTCCCTGGCGCGGTCAAAGGCTCACTTATAGTAAGGTCCAGATTTCGTTCTGGGAGTCTGTCTCCTCTAGGTCAGCCCTCAGTCCTACTCTGTGGACGCATCAAGAGGGCCAGAGGAGAATCTAGCCCTGTAAGGCCAATGTCCTCCTGCCTGACAAGTGATAGATTTGTGTGGTTTCAGAAGAGTTGTGTTTTGCAACTTTGCACACCCATTTGTTTGTTGGACATTTTCTCCAGCTCGTCAAACGCAATCCATGATCACCCTCTTCCCAAACTTGCCCCTCCTCTGGCACCCCCACTGCAAACAGCACCAGGCACCTAGTAGCCAAACACACAGCTGTTTTCAGCCTTTTCTTCAGTCTTTCCCTGACCCCTCTTTTGCCCAGCCCTGGAGACATTACCTTGCAATGTCACCACTGTCCTTGCTCTCCACCTCCAAGGCTTTGTCCTCTTTCACACTGCTGTCACCTCATCCCTGAACTGCTGGGACATCCTCCTCGCTGGTTCCTTTTGCTCTGACCTCTCCTTTTCCGAGCATCTGGCTCTTGCTACACAGTTCCCTGAGAATCAGCTCAGGTCTTGCTCCTCTGCCTCAACTCCCCCACCGCCCAGAAGCTTCTCATTGCCATCAAAGCAAATACTTTATTCTTGGTTATGCCAAATGTTTCACAGGCTAAGTATAATGCAAAAGGACAGTTTACTGGGGTAGAATACATCTGGGGGCCCGGGTTGGGTGGCTCAGTTGGTTAGAGCATTGTCCCATACACCAAAAAGGGTGTGTGTTCGATTCCTGGTCAGGGCACATACCTAGTTTGTGGGTTAGAACCCCAGTCATGGCATGTACAGGAGGCAACTGATGGATGTTTCTCTCTCACATCGATGTCTCTCCCACCCCCTAACTTCCTTCTCTCTAATATCAATAAACATATCCTCAGGTGAGGATTTAGAAAAATACATCTGGGAAACTAGATGAATATATTTGAGGTTTTTGTTTATATGAACTGCAGGACTTCTCAGTGCCTGTGATAAGTATACTGAAGTTCTGTGAGTGCAATATATTAGACATTTCAAAACTTATTTTACAAAAAAAACCGATTTCAGCAGTATCCTATGGTGCTCACATCACATGAAAGGTGCATTTAGAGTCCAGTGCGTGATATAATGCGCAGTCATATTGCGTTTGAGGTGCCCCACACTCGACCCCACTTTTGTTTCCATTCTTAGTTGCATCCATTAACAAAGCTTAGCTTACTGAGTTTTATCTATAAAATAAATGCATGGTTGTTTATTCTTCATAACAATCCTTGTTTAACTTGACCAAACAATGTCTTTTCCTGCCAACCAGGGCTTTAAGATAACATTTACACCATTTCCATCATTCTCTCTCTCTCTCTCTCTCTCTCTCTCTCTCTCTCTCTCTCTCTGCTTACAGACACATGTGTGTAGGCTTCCTTCTTCTTTCTCTCTCATGTGTTTTCCTTTTCACACACACACTAGTAATATACCACGTACATTATTCTACATCTTCTTTTATCTCATCGACAGTGTTTTCCGGGATACCTCTCCAGATCGATGCACACTGATCTTTCTCACTCACTCCGTGGCTTTGCGATGTGCTACGGCGCAGGTGAACAAAGCAGCACAGCTGAGTCAGTCTCCCCGTTGACGGATGGCTGGCATTCCAGCTGTTTCCAAGGGTTTTACTTTTCTTTTTTGTTTGATGGATACATGAAATGCTACAATAAACACCTCTAATGAAATCTTTCCATTATATTTTTGAAGGATTGTATCCCAAGTGTTGACTAAGCCCATTTATTTTTTTACCAGAAATGCAAATTACATCCTCTTAGTACTTCTTGGGTGAGATGAAAACCTACTGAAGTGGTCAAGGGTACATGCCAAACCCCTGGCTGGTGCCCATTATTCTAAAATCATGTGATAAAATGACCTTCTGCCCTTCTGGGGCCAACCCTTAGGGTGCCTCTCTGACACAATGGGCAGATGACAGGCCTTCAGGGCCACCACAGGCACCCATCCCCGCCACCCTGTCCTGCCTTTGCTCACACTCCAAGATGGTCCCTCCTCAGCTGGGTCTCGGTGACACTTTCATTCAGAGAAAAGCCAAAAGGCGTCAACTACGTGGCAGTAGCAGGGAAGGAGGTTGACGGTGCACAGACAGAGCTCATGACTCAGAGGCTGCAGAGCCCCCAAAGGCTCACGATGAGGACTCAGGGCAGCAGAGTTGACATGGCAACAGCAGCTCTGCCCACTCTCTCTCTGTCCTCCAGAGTGCCTGCCCCTTGCACACGTGGACTCTTCCCAGAAACTGCTCCTGGAGGACCCCGTGCGAGGACAGAGGCAGTTCTGGGCACTATCGCCCTTCCTTCGCACCCCCTCACCAGCTCAACCCTTTGAAACCCATCCTGATGGATAAGCTGCGATGACCCTACAAATCAAAATCTATCAGAATCAGTAAACAGAGAGGGTGCAAGCATGGGCTCCAGACCCAACTGCCAGGCTCAAAGCCCAGCTCTGCTCCTCACCAGCAATGCGATCAAACAAGTTCCTTACACATTGTGCTTTTTTCAGCCTCAGTTTCATCATCCATAAAATGGGAACAGTAGCAACCAGTAAAGATGCAAAGATTTAATAAGTAGAATTTATCTCCCTACAAATCAGTGCCCAGATATAAAGATACAAATACAGATGTATCATACATACAAAGTGCTTTAAACAGTGGCCCCTGGTAATCTCCCAGGAAGCCTAGCCTTTACGACTGACCTCACCCCCTTCATCAGGCTGACTCTCCCTATAGTGCTCCAGCCTGAGACGCAGTGCACACTCTCCGCTCCCCACCCGTGCGTGGCACGATGCCAGACCCCTCACCTTTGCCCAGGCTCCCCCCTCCCCTCAGGCTGTCCTTCCCCCAATTCAATGCCTGCGTGCTCAAATCCTTCTCTCTCTCAAAAGCTCAGTTCAAATGGCACCCCCATTATAAAGCCTTCCAGATGCCCACCTCTCCTCCAGGACCCCCAAAGCTCCCTCTCACCCACCTTGTAGACAGCAGCCCTCCTCCTTAGTCTAACCACCTCTGCCCTGCATTAGCCTGTGTGCCCTCGTATGCTCTTGACTTTCTCTCATTCGAACTGCCAATTCCTTGACAGCAAGGTTGAAATTCGTTCACCCCTCTGCTGAGTGCTCGGTGATTGACACAGTGACACTAAATGCATGCTGGCCAATGAGCAGTGTCATCTTAACCCTCCACAGTGACCGTGTCCCTGCCCATCTTTGATTCCATTCCATTGTTGCATGAAACGGAGGCTTCCTCTCCATGGGCAGACAGATGGGTAGCCGCATGCGCCCTGGTGTCCACCACAGTGCCTGGAGGGAGGCAGGGTGGCCGTGGCAACACAGGAGCTTCGAAGCCCAGGCTGGGTGGGGACGTGAACACAGGAAGCGATCCTGCTGGCTCTCAGGGCATCAGGAGCTACAGCCCTCCTATCGTCACAGGCCCATGCACCTCACCGGCTTATCACCTGTCTCAGAGTTCAAGTTTTTAATTTGAAGTGCAGTGTCTGACCCAACTGAAATGGAATCCAGGGACGGTCGAATCCTATTAAGTCACCAGACCATAAAGCAGAAAGGTATAAAGTTGACAAATTGCTTCTCCCAGTGGCAGCAGCTGGGAGGCACGCAGCAAGGCTGGGCTCTGACCCAGGAAAGGGCCCACAGAAATGCCCTCCTTTGTCCCAGGGCCTGGTCCCAGCGTGCAGCATCCTTTCCCAGGCAGGGGGGGATTCAGTGTTTAACTGCAAACAGAACCTGGGTGTACCAGGCCATGCCAGCCTGCAGAATAATAGGGCCACAGTAACCCTTTAAAAAAATATTTCTGCTGGTTGTGCACTGTGATAACCGCACAAGTCCCGGAGTCCTGCCCGCTTCCTCGCAGACAGCCTGGGAGGAGCCGAGGGTGTCAATCATGTTCCTGGAAAGCATTCTGTTGGCTCCACTGGAGTAAACACTATGCTTCCTTATTTATGCTGTCAGCCAGGGAGAGTGCACCCAGGGGAGGAGGTTGAGGAGGGAGGCAAACTCTAGGTTAGCCCGCAGGATTCTCCCTACAGCCGTGTCATGTCGGCATTGTGTCCCCATTGTAAAAATGAGCAGAGAGAGATCCAGCAAGGATAGTTACTTTTCCAAGGTCACATAGCTAGTACAAGGTCAAGTTGGGATGTAAGGTTTAGGCTTCCTGATTGAAGATATTTTTCAGTCCCTCACACAACACGCTTTTCCTTGCTGCCTCCAAAGCCCCTATTCTAGTCCACAGCTGCCTCACTGAAGCCTGAAAAGCAGCAGTTGCCATATAACACAGACATTCTCACGAGGAGATCACTCACTGCGCTCTAGGGCCTTTCAGGGAACTGCAAAACCCTCCAGAAACACACAGCTAAGAGTTTTGTAGACAAAGCTATGTTGTTGGTCCTTGGCGCGGTACTTCCCCGGAGCACCTGCCCATTCGACCCAGAGAGTTCTTGCTCTTAGCTACAGTGCTATGCTGATGGTCCAACCCTCCCATCTCAGCTCCTAAACAGGACCCCAGTTCCCATCTCAGACCTCTTGGTGTGATGAGCTATTAGGGAAATCTCTGTTCTGTGAATGACAAATATTATTGCTCAGATAAAACTTTGAAATGAGAGCTATCCACCATAGCTCAGGGACACTTCTTCCTTCTATTGAAGCACATTAGTGAACCTCCATAAGTCTCAGTTTCCTCCCCTGTCAAAGGGACAGTAACCATGCCTCCCTGCTTGGGATGCTCTGTAGATGACCTGCCGGCCCCGTCCTGTGCATAGAAAGAGCTTCTAGAGTAGCAGCTGCAACAGAGTGGAAGCTCAATGCATGTTACCCCGCCTTCCTCGGCTGTTCAGAGGCACCAGTGTTGGCAGGACCAGCAAGCATCTCCTCTTACTACAGTGGAAGATAAAGAGCTGGTTGAGGACGAGGGGCTTACACAGAACAGAGTACCCCTGGGCTCCCCATGTATTACTGAGAAGCTGTGAATTCCTTCTTACCTGGACCCCAGAAAGGACCCAACGTCAGCTGCTTTCTCAAATGCCCTACCTCCCGACGTCAAGCCATTCCCACTGAGAGACTCATGTGTCCAAATCTCTTCCTTTAGGGTGCAAATACTACCAGAGATCCACACTCCCCATGCGAAGACTCAAGATGACCCATCTCTCTGGCCCTCTAGACAATGGAATCCTATTGGGAAAACCTTTTTTTCTCAAAGAAAATAGAGACAGAATTCAGGCCACTGCTCTACTGACTGGATTTTTATCCTTTCCTTCTTCAACAGAAGTTAGTTATTGTCATTGGCAACTGCATTCATTCTTCTATTGACACTCATTAACTGGTTATTTAAATAGACTGTTTAACTCTACCCAGGAAATTCCAAATTCTGAGTTCTTTCAGGACTTCATAACAAAGAATACTGTTATGAATCTGAGAGATATTTTGCATAAAAGCTGATTTTTCTATCTTTTCAGTTGCATTCTTTGCATTCCCTTATGCCATAAGAATCTATCAGAGACCTCTTACATACCAGGCACTTTGCTAGGTATCAGAGGTACAGACATTTGCACAAATAAATCCAACACAGATCCCAGAATTGTGCTGGGAGTGTTTGCACGGTGCCGTGGGAGCACAGGGCAGGCTGAGCCCCGCTCCTCCTGAAAGAGGAGTAACCTGATGCACCTACTCCTTCAAGCTGTGGCTCAAAATCCCCCTCCTTAGGGAAGTCTTTCCAATGAACAACTCCAAGTACAGTGAATTTTAAAGACTGAAAACAAGGTCACTGGGTTTCATAGAAAATTGCACCTCATAGGTTTTGGAACAGATCACAACGAAATCATCCATTCCATTCTTGGAAGTTTGATCTGGGAAGTAACTGAATTTGGAACCTGGAGAGTGATGCAAATATACATGTTTGCCATCTATGAGAAAGGGGAGGAGTCTAGGAACTCCCCAGCAGCCTAAGAAATGTAAATGAGCAACTTCTCAACCCTTTGGGGTTTCTATCCCAATCAGCAGTCTTGGGAATTTCCAACAGACCACACTGTGATGCACCCCCACTGCCACTGTGGGGGTCTTCATTTTGCATGTGGGGCATGGGCAGTGGGGTTATTTGCTGGGGAAAGCTCAGAAAAGGCATGTCATTTGTCACCTATGAAGTCAATTACCACATTCAACTCACGACTGGGTATGAGAATAATTAGCAACCATTTCACTCGAGGGACTGCTTTTCTTCAGAGAGCAACAAGGGGTTCCTCGTCTTCCTACATGTTTCCTACTAGCGCTTCCTCCAATGCCAGAAGGCATCAGGCACAACCCCTTCCCACCTACCCGTGCCCAGGACTGCTCAGGCAGAGATTCAGAGAGATAAGGCAGGCACTGATCTTCGCTTACTCTAGTTTTCAACATTCCTAACTGGTTAGCAGAAGACGTGATTGTTTTCATTCAGTGTTCTTTCTACTAAATGTAAAAGGAGAGAGTCAGGAGTCATGTCAAGGTCACAGTTTCTCACATGATGAATCTGAAGAATAGTACTTCCTATGGGCAAGTCCAGCTCTGTTTATGAATTCATGACGCCTTCCACCAGTGAGACACTGGCACCAAGATTCTTATATCCAGTCAAAGTCTGTATCTTGAGATCCAGTCATCACTGAAAAGCCCACAGTCCCAAGGCCCAAGCTCATCATCTCTCCCCTCCCTACATCTTCCTCCATCTTCCTCCATGTACATGTTCCCATATTAGTGAAGGATGCCTCCCAGCCATTCACTGCAGAAACCTGAGCGCCATCTTGCATGCCCTCCCTTCGTCTTCAGCCTTATTGAGTCTATCTTCTTAAAATCAATACTACCTACCACCTTTCCTCCACCCCACCACTACAATGTGTTTTAGCTCTTTATCACTTCATGCAGGATTCCTTCAATATCTCCTAAGTGTTCTCCCATTACGAGCTTGACCTGCCCCCCCCCCCCCCCCCGCCCGCCAACTTTCCCAAATACCATAGGAATCTTTCTCCAATGGAAATCTCATTAAGTCACTAAATTCTTTACATTATTGCTCATTTCCCTTCAGGATAAATTCCAAGCTACTCCCTGAAGAGCCCTCCATAATCTATATCTGGTCCTGCTCCCTGTCTGCCCCTCCCCTAAATGCACTGTATTCACTGCTCTATGAAAACATTTATAACCCTTCATCAACTTTCTTTCACTATTTTGATTTAGTTTTTCTCTGGCAAATTTATCTCTCAATCTGAGAACCACTGTCTGAACAAGTGAAAGTATTATAATCACAAATACACTTGGCCTTATTATGTTCAAGTATATTAGTAATTGCAATACCATGAAGGAGTTAATTTATTCCTTATTTGCTGCTCTTTTGGGCCATTTCTTTCATTATCCTTTGATCTTTCTCTGACTTCTGTTGGATTGACTGAGGTTCCTCTGTTCTGCTTTGTCTGACCTGAATGAATAGTGGTTGGGGGCCTGTCCTCTAGATTTATTTCACTAATTGTTACCTTATGCCTTTGAGAGACATATTTAAACATGGATTATTCTGAACAATTTTAGAATAATCAGTATCTATCTTCACATAACAAGAATCCCAGCATGCTTCCAATGCCATCTGCCTCCTCTGAACATCCCTAGCACACTGCATTTGGAAGCAGCTGAAATATTTTAGTTAGAAAATTAATTTTTAAAAATCAACACATTTAAACGTAAGAACAAGGGTTGTTGTTTTTTTCTGGTTTATTCTATCCTAATTGTTTATTTTATTCTACTTTTTCCTTGGATTTATCTTTGCTTATAATTCTTTTCAAGGGATCTATGCATGGCAACTTTTCCAAATCTTTGCATATCAGAAAATGTATTGATTTTTATTCTCAAACTTGAATTAAATTTTATTGGGTACAGCATTCAGATTCAAAGTTAATTGTCTGGCCCAGCATAGAAAAACATTGCTTTATTATCTGCTGCATTTATTATACTACTGAGAAGGCTGGTGTCAACCTGATCCACATTCCTTCCTGGGGGACCAGCCCACCCACCCCACTGTACCTCAAGCTTTCAGATTTCCTTTAATGACTAAAATTTCACCATATTGTCTCTTGTGTGGACTTAATTTTTCATTTATTTATTCTGCTTGACATCTAAGAATACCTTGTGATCTGAGAACTTATTGACTTCTTCAGTCCTATGAAATAGGCTTCTGTCGCGTGTTTGAACTGAGGCCAGGTTCATGCAGCTCCTTCCCACAGACTAGCTTGTAGTATCTTGGGTTGCTAGTTCTCCTGTGTGGGCTTATGAAGAGCTACCAAACTGAGCTTCAAAGGTGTTCTCATGAAGTGGAAACAGAATGCTGAAATGAGCTGTTATCTGCATTGAGTAGCTTTAAAACAAATGTGCCCAATTTAATAAATCTAGTTTTCACTACAGAAGTTTCTGGAAGGCCTGGGCAATTCAGGATTTAAATATGAAACCACAGCTCTGGATAAATGTCCGGGCATGTTTTTCCGTGGTGCTCTTCCCAAGACTGCTCCCCAGTCACACCCTTGAAGTCAAGGCATCCCTGGTCATATGTGTACAAACCTCTGAGACAGCGAATGATTACAATACACCCTAACAACAACAACAGCAGCAGCAATTGTCCCCATAGCAACTTCGATGCTTACACACTCCAGGCACGTCACAGTTGAACGCCACCTCCCAGGGACACGTTCTGCATAAGAACCAGGGAGACGCAAATAGGGCTAAGACCTTGGGTATTTACATGCTCAACTAAACTGTTATATTACCCTAGGGTTTGCATCTCATACCGAGTCTCATATTGAAGACAGGTAGCTGGTGAATGACTTTGAACTCCTGGAAAAAGCAATGAGCTCCAAATAACAAAAGCAGTGTGTTAGAAGATGTTGTGATAAAGTCCCCAGCCATCCTTCAGAACGTCAACACCACTCTCCCGAGGAGCAGGGAGTCTCATGTTGGTACACATTCCCTCGGCCTTGACGTTCAACTGCAGGGTTTTTCATTGAGTCCAGACTCACATGTTGTGTGTCCCAGGAAAGACAATAGTCATCTGCAAGATCTCATCACCACCCTCCCCCTAAACTGTCTGAAACTCCAGGGACTCTCACAGAAAAGTGGAGAGATTTTGTCAGATCATTAGCACTCTGTTTACAAGGGCATTCGTCAGGGTGGTCTCAGTGTTGGCCTGAGTCTCTGGCTGAATCCCTCAGCATCAAAGATATACATTCTGGGAAGTTTATTCTTTAAAAAAGAAAAATTGTGTGTTAATAATTCTGGTTTAGGCATTACCCCTCTCCTGGCAAAAGAGGAGAAAGTAAAAATAGCTCAAATAGCCATATTCTCCTAACATTAAAAAAACAAAAGGGAAAGGAATTGATAATTTAAGAAATCTCACGTTTATCAGTTGGCTTTACTCACATGAACACACACACACACACACACACACACACACAGAGATATTCAGTTAACCTGTGAATAACATGGAAGTTAGAGGCACCAATCACTGCATAGTCAAAAATCTGCATATAACTTTTGACACCCCCAAAACTTCAGTTGCCCTCAATATCCATGAGAGATTGGTTCCAGGACCCCCTGCAGATATCAAAATCTGAAGAGTCTCAAATATAAAACAGACCAACGCATACAGTCAGCCCTCTGCATGCCAGGACTCTCAACTGCAATCAAAACCAGCACAGGTATTTATTGGAAAAAAAAAATCCATGTATAAGTGGACCCACACAGTTCAAACTCGTGTTGTTCAAGGTTCAACTGTAGATAGCTATAGAGACAGAGATAGACACAGACATCAATATGGACACACATTCTCAAAATAATCTTTTGAGTTAGGTGTAATTATCTCATTACTAGATGTGCAAATTGAGGCACAGAGCAATAAAAACCTAAACTCCCTGTATTCCCCTTAGCCCTCAGCCAAGTAATAATGTATTCTCAGTTGTCATTTTTCCCACTTGATGGTCAGGTACTATATCAGTTTTATTCATCCCAGTATCCCTCTGCCTAGCAACACAGGAATGAATGGAACAGAAATCATTTTGGACCACCTAATGGGATAAATGAGAATTAAGAATATTATTACTGAGTTGAGGGCTCAGGAAGAATAGGACACGTTAATGTGAAGGAGATGAACTCAGACATGGGAGAAGGTGATAGCTAACCCTCCATTAGATATCAGGGTTAGGAAAATCCTATTTCTCAGAAGGTCATCATGACCTTTTGTCATACCCACACACCTCAAATGTTATGATCAAGATTTTCCTGCCTTTGGACAAAATACATCCATCAGATGTCATATTCCCTGGGATCTAAGGTTGTCAGATTTAGCAAATTAAAATACAGGATTCCCAGTTAAATTTTAATTTCAGATAAACAAAGATTTTTTAAGTATAAATATTTCTCAAATATTACATAGGACACACTTCTACTAAAATATTTTTCTTGGTTAATCTGAAATTAAAAATGAACTAGGTGTCTTATATTTTATCTGTCAAACTCACTAGAGAATCATTGAGTAATTTTAAAGTTAAATAGAATAAAATGTTGATTGTATTGAAATAGAGGTTGGAGATCTAAGTTTGGGTATTGATCATATATATAAATTCTTGAGAAGAGTTAACTTTCAGAGAAGAAAGTAGAATCTGTCAACCTTTTCACCTGCTGGGTCAGTTCAGCCCATGAAGCCCACAGACCACCATGTCTGGAACACAACAAACATCCGGTATCAACTATGGTGGCTTCCTTATCTTCATTATTGCGGGTGGTGTGCTCATTCATCCATTATGCTAATAGCTAATGAAACTTACTAGTTTCCCAGGCACTGGACTTCGGTTTTTCACACAAGAACCTCTCTCAATCCGTCCAGCACCCTTATGAGAAAAATATTATTATCCTGAGACTACAGATGAGCAAACTGAGGCTGACAGAGTATCTCGTCCAAGGCAAGAGGATCCAAGTTTCAACCCAATCCCCCCAATTCCAAACTCTGCAGCTTCTCCATCACAATAAGTTCAAACATGAAGTGTTTGGGGTTTTTATTCAAAACCTCACCATACTGAAAGGAAAATGAAGTCAACATAGCTAATTCTAATTAAGCAGTGCTAAATATATCTACTGTACTTTTTAGTAGGACTTTCCTTGCTCTGTGTGGTTACTTCTGACAGGTCACTCTCCTATTTTCTTTGCAGACATAAATAACTCCAAGCATAAGGAAGGAGGCGTGGAACTCTGGCATGAAAATGCTAAACTTGCTAGAATACACCAGAGCCAAACACAGACAGCAATGAATTATAGGCCATAACCTCTGCTCTACTGATCCAAGGAAAAGAGAGGGGCAGACAGAGGGATTGAAAGGCTGTCACTGTCCCATACCACTGCCCTCGGCCACAGGGAATGGCACCACCCCAGGTAGAATGAACTCAAGTCTCCTGGGACAACCTAGGCTCCTTGTCCTCCAGTATAATGTTGGCCCATCAGCCAAACATGAAGGGACCTTAATGGGGACAATGTCTGTGAAGTCCCAGGCTGTCCACCTGGTATCTGAAAGTCTCCAGGGAGAAGGAATTGCACACAGTGGGAGGCAGAGTTGCAATATCCTGCAAAGCCGTTCTTCTCAGTGTGGATGATAAAAATCCCTATAAAACCTACATCCCCAGGGCAGAACTCCCACAGCTCTCTGCGGTGTACGTATGATGTCCATAATTACGCTCATTTTGCTGCTGCGGTCCCAGAAGACCAGAGAGGTTGGTTATGCTACTCTCCCAGCGCTTCCTCGCTGGAAACAGAAAGCACGTCCGGAGTGCATACCGGAGGCGCTGGTCTCAGGCTCTCCTTTCACAGCACATTGACCATCCTTGGTGCACATTCTCATGGATCTGACTGTCCATACTCCCTACCCCCTCTACCCCACCTAAGGCCAAATTCTCCATCAATGTACCAAAGCCCACACTCCCTTTTCTACCCAAAGACATCATTGGAAATAGTCGCTCCTCCAGCATCATCGATCATGCCTTTGCTGAACATCTGCATCAACACACAAACGCATGCTGCCCATGTAACATCATTCATATGCACAGCAGAAGGAGGGAGGGGAGGGGGAAGGGGAGAGGAGGGAGAGAGGGAGAGAAGGAGGGAGACGGAGGGGGAGGGAGAGCACTTTCTTCACCCATCTCACTCCAATTCCACCCCATTTCTCTATTCCCTTAACATAAAAAAGATGGATTGCTAAATGGATATAGGATTGAATAGATGGATAGACATGAGAAGGCAAACCTGTTAAAAGGTTCTTTATAGAATTTTGGTGGGGGGTATCTACTGTACACATCTTTTAACCTTCCTACATATTTGAAATTTTTCAAAGTAAAATATTAGAGGAAAGCTGTCTATTTCCATTCCACTCCTTTCTTCTGTTCTCTCCTGAAACCACCCCAATAAGGCTTTCATCACCACTCCTTGTCAGCGTCACCAATGACCTTCACATTGCTCAATGTAATGGTCACTCCCAGTCCTCTTACTTGATCTATTGGTAGCATTTGACTCCCTCCTTCTTCCAATACTCTCTCTTGGTTTTAGGTCATTGGCTTCTCCTCCTTATTTTCATTACCTGTTTTTTCTCACCTCCCCAACATCTAAGTAGTAGTAAGCCAAGGACTTATTCCTTAGACTTCTTTTCTACTCACACTCCCATGTTGAGTTCATCTAGTTTCTCGGCTTTGAATGATATCCTTGCAGATGATTTTCACAGAATATATAGTCTTAGCCTAGACCTTGCTCCTGAACTCTGGACTCCTATATCTAACTGCATATTCTATATGTCTACTTGGAGGTCTAGTAGACATCCCAATCTCAAAATGTTCCAAGTTAAGCTCCTGGTTTTATGCCGACATCCTCAGTCTCACCCAAATCTGCTTATCACCCTGTGAGCAAGCCCAACCTAGCCAACTGGAGGATGAGAGAGGCCTTACAAGAAAACCAAAGCACCTCAGCTAGTGTGCTATCAAGCACAAGATGATTGGAATGAGGCCATCCTAGATCATCTGGTCACCAGCCAACAAAACAGCTAATGACAGAGGTGCGGGCTCAGGAGAGATCAGGCGAGAGATCAGCCAACCCACAGAACCATGAGACCAATAAAAGGTTGTTTTCTTAATCCATTAAGATTTGGGATGGTTTGTTCTCGATGAAAAATTCCCAAATACTTAAATTATTCTAGAAAGTATATGTAACGTTAAGCAGAAAGAGTCTCCTGAAGAAAGACAATTATTGAATTCTTTAAACGCACGAACTGGGAGCTGATCTTGTCATTTGCCCTTATTTCCTTGAACATGGTCCCTTAAACTGTCCCAATTTTCTCGCCTAGGAAAGTTTGCATGGTAGGACAGCTTCTTCCATCTCTGAGATTCCTGGGTAAAGCTCTTTGCACACTTTCTCTAGGTTGTTCACACCTGAGCCGGTACCATTCCTGCTCACAGAAGACGAGACAGAGATAGGTCTGCAGCGTGTGTCCTGTTTCTTTTCACTTTAGAGCCTTGTGATACTCCTGGATTTCATCTGGTCAGTGTGGTTTATGTGGTCAACACTCCTCCATTTTGTATTGATGAACTTTTTAGATTGAATCAAAGTATACTGAATTATTAAAAACTAATTTTTGACTCTGGGTTGAATACAAATATGTCTTCAAAATGTATTATATTTCTCAAATTCTTCCATACATTTTATTAGAAAGCTCTTAAGATCTACCAAACTTGGATCTGCTCTGTTCGAAAGAGTGGTCCAAGGACTAACCAACCACATAGGCCCCAAATCCTGACACAGAGCAGTTATATTTAACAAAATATTACAAAAAATCAGCAGCCTGGTCAGATAGCTAGTGATGTAAAAGATTCTGAAGGGCCTAGTAAAACTTCCACTTCCTTGTCCTCTTCTTGTTTGCTGGCTTCCTGCTACAACACTCTAATCACATGTAGGGAGCCAGGCCCACGCGACCTCCGGATGGATTCCTCCACCCAGCCTCACTCACATCATTAACATCTAGGCCCCACACCTCACTTTATCATATCTGGTTAGCTCTTAATGTATGGCGTGGCCATGGGGAGTTTACCAGCCATAGGCCCTACCAGACCTTGAGATCATGTACTGAGTCCTATTTACATCCGTTTGCCTTGTATACAGCACAATGCTGGTGCTCCAAATAGGGCCATTGACTAAATGAAGTAAACAGCTTCATGTCCAATTATCAAGTTCAGATCCTCCCCAAGAACCTTGAGAACTGATGAAACTATGCAAGTGTTCATTACCATCTCCACCACCACCACCACCATCATCACCATCATCACCATCATCGTCACTCACTTCATGAAGGTAGCTGTGTTCCCTGGATTTCATCTGTTTTCCCAATCTTTATTATCTAGTAAGCAGTGAGAAGCTGGGAAGAAATACAGGTTTCCTAGCTCCCAGTCAGTTCATCTGTCTTCAAAACATGATTGCCATTAGCCTGATGAAGGCCCAGGGAAGTCAACATAGCAGGAGTGGTGCAGAGAAGTCTGGGAGAAAGTTACCATTCAGAAAACAACTGTCCTATCACTGTTCATCACTCCCTGTTTCACCTCTTTTTAAAATAGACTTTAGATTTTCAAACAGTTTTAGGTTCACTAAAATTTTAGACAAAATGAAGAGGCAGGGAGAGAGATTTCCCATATATTGCCTGGCCCCATGCATGTGGACCTCCTCCATTATCAACACTCTCCCCCCAAAGGTGAACATTTGTTTAAATTGATGAACCTACATTGAAACACCATGATCACCCAAAGGCCATAGTTACATTAAGATTCAGTCTTCATGTTGTATGTTCTTGGTGTTGTTAAAATGTATAATGACATGTATCCATCTTTATAGAATCATACAAAATATTTTCACTGCCCTAAAAATCTTGTATGCTCCACCTATTCATCCCCCCCAACCTCTGGCAGCCACTAATCTTTGCTGTCCCACAGTTTTGTCTCTTTCAGAATGTCATATAATTGGAATCAGAGAGGATATAGCCTATTCAGATTGGCTTCTGTCACTTAATAACATGCATTTAAGTTTTCTTCATGCCTTTTCATGGCTTCATAGCTCATTTCATTTTAGCACTGAATAATATTCCACTGTCTGGATATACTTGTTTATTTATCCATTTACTTACTGAAGGACATCTTGGTTGCTTCTAAGTTTTGGCAATTACAAAGAAAGCTGCTATACACATCCAAGTGCGGGTTTTGTGTTTTCAACTCCTTTGGGTAAATCGCAAGGAGTGTAGTTGCTAGATTGTAAGAGTTCTTTTTAAAAAATTCTTCCAGACTTCCGGTCAAGATGGCGGCGTAGGTAAACGCGGTATCGCGTCCTCCTACAACCACATCAAAGTTACAACTAAACTACAGAACAACCATCATTCAAAACCGCCTGAAATCGAGCTGAATGGAAGTCCGACAACTACGAAATTAAAGAAGAAGCCATATCAAGACTGGTAGGAGGGGCGGAGGCACGACAGGCTGGTCCCACACCCACGTGTGGCGGATAAAAATTAGGAGGCTACCTCGGCTGGGAAGGTCCTCCCTGAGGACTGAGGGGTCCCCGTCCCACACCAGGCGCCCAGCTCAGGGTTCCAGTGCCAGGAAGAGAAGTCCCCATAGCAACTGGCTGGAAAAACCAGCGGGAACTGAGGCTGAGGCGGCTGGAGCCCCCGGCAGCTCCTCTTAAAGGGCCCGCACATGGACTTACTCAGACTTGCTCCCTCCGGGCTCCAGTGTGCGGGAGGGAGCCTGAAAGGCACCAGAGTCATATGGGGAAGAACTGAGCTGTTTGGCATTGGAGGGAGGACTGGAGAGGCAGCTTTCTCCTGGACAGACGTGCTATCAGAGGCTTTTGTTCCTTTGGCGAGCCCTTCCCTGGGCCTGCAGACCCCGCCATATCTGGGACTCCAGCTACCTGGCTCACACTGTTTGCCCCGCCCTGGTGATTCCCTGAGGCCCCGCCCCACCCAACTTTCAGACCCACCTAAGTTGTTGCCAGTTGCTTTACCATAGGATTGGCCTGTCTTGGATCCTGCTTCAGGTTTTCCTAAATTCTTTCAAACAAGCAGCATCTGGTCTCAGCTAGCCCCATACCTCTCGCTAAGTAATACATAGAAACAAACACAGGGAGGCAGCCAAAATGAGGAGACAAAGAAACAGGACCCAAATGAAAGAACAGAACAAAACTCCAGGAAAAGAACTAAGTGAAATGGAGTTAAGCAACCTAACAGATGCAGAGTTCAAAATACTGCTTATAAGGATGCTCATTGGACTTAGTGAGAATCTCAGTGAACTTAGTGAGGGCCTCAAGAGCATAAAAAAGGACCAGTCAGAAATGAAGTATGCACTAACTGAAATAAAAGAATAGTTTACACAGATGCAGTAGTAGAGTAGGTAAAGCCAAGAAGCAAACCATAGATTTGGAATATAAGGAAGCAAAAAACACCCAATCAGAACAGCAAAAAGAAAAAAGAATCCAAAGAAATGAGGATAGTGTAAGGAGCCTCTGGGACAACTTCAAGCGTGCCAACATTCGCATCTTGGGGGTGCCAGAAGGAGAAGAGAGAGAACAAGAAATCGAAAACCTACTTGAAACAATAATGGCAGAAAACTTCCCTAACTTGGTGAAGGAAACAGACATACAAGTCCAGGAAGCACAGAGAGTCCCAAACAAGATGAACCCCAAAAGGCCCACACCAAGACACATCATCATCAAAATGCAAAAGGTTCAAGACAAAGAGAGAATCTTAAAAGCAGCAAGAGAAAAGCAGATAGTTACCTACAAGGGAGTTCCCATAAGACTGTCAGCTGATATTTCAAAAGAAATGTTGCAGGCCAGAAGGGAGTGGCAAGAAATATTCAGAGTGATGAAAAGCAAGAACCTACAACCAAGATTACTCTATCCTGCAAAGCTGTCATTTAGAATCGATGGCCATATAAAGAGTTTCCCAGATAAAGAAAAGCTAAAGGAGTTCATCACCACCAAACCATTATTATATGAAATGTTGAAGGGTCTTCTTGAAGAAAAAGATAAAAAAATATAAACAAACAAAATGGCAATAAATACATATCTATCAACAATTGAATCTACAAACAAAATGAACAAGCAGAACAGAAACATTCTCATAGATACAGAGAACTTTTGTTGGTTACCAGATGGGTGGGGGCTGGGTCGATGGGTGGAAAAGGTGAAGGGATTAAGAAGTACAAATTGGTTGTTAGACTGACAAACCTCAAAGGGAGGGGGGGTTGTGGGGTGGGAAGAAATAAACCAAAGAACTTATATGTATATATGCATAACCAATGGACACAGACAACAGTGTGGGGAAAGGCAGGAGGGGGGCAGGAATAGGGAGGATGGGGGGCAATGGGGGAAAAATGAGGAACATCTGTAATACATTCAACAATAAAGATAAGTTAAAAAAAAAGAAAAAGAAAATTCAGCCTGCTTTGCTGGAACTTAGATGGACTGGTCCCCTGCCTGTAATCCTCACCACTCCGACAGCCCTTAAGGTAGCAGGTCGTCGTTTTTGGATTCATCACTCCCAGGTAAAGAAGGCTCACCCGGACCAGATACCAGAAAAATGGACCCTTCAATGGACAGACGACCCTTTGAAGATGAGAAACCTGTCTATTGAAGATGCCCTAAAGGAAAAAACATGCAAATGGGGCCATGAACCAAAGCTTACACTTGGGGACTTACAAGGACAAGGACTATGTTTCAAATCCCCTAATTATGAGATGGACCAATAGCCTTACCAGGAGTCTTGCCTATTAACTATTCCTATTCCAGATGACTTCCAAGGAGACGAAGGCCCCAGATTGCTTGTAGCCCCAGAAGGGACTTGGTTCACCTGCACTACTGGACTGACTCCCTGTATTAACTCACATAATGATGATTTTGGACTATGTATTCTAATTTACGTAATGGTCTACTTTTACTCCGGTGAAGGCAGGCACGAGCATTTTGGAATCTCAGCTGGAAGGGAAAAACAGGCAATACCCATATTAGTCCCACTATTAGCAGGCTTAGGAATAGCAGGCTATGCAGCCATTGATATGACTGCACTAATCATGGGAGACCAGAATTTTAACACACTTAGTAAACAGATAGATGGAGACCTCTCAGACCTGGAAAACTCTATCACCCATTTAGAAAAGTCCCTAAATTCCCTAGCTGAAGTAGCATTACAGAATAGACAGGGACTTGATCTCCTCTTCTTTAAACAAGGAGGTCTATGTATGGCTGTGGGTGAAACCTGCTGTGTCTATGCTAATCACTCCGGCATAATATGAGACAGCCTATCCCTAGTTTGGCAAAGACTCCAAGACAGAGAAGAACTAAGAAAATCAGGAAGCAACTGGTTCGAGGGTCTATATAATTGGTCTCCATGGTTAACGACCCTCCTATCAGCAATAGCAGGACCTCTTCTATTATTGCTCTTGGGGCTACTTTTGTGCCCCATAATTATTAATTGGTTGACTAAATATATCAGAGAAAGAATCCAGTCAATTAAACTTATGGTCCTAAGCACCCATTACCAAAGAATTCAAAATTCAGGAGAGGAAACAATGATTTGATTCCCCTGAAAACCAGTGGGGAATGTACTGGCCTGCTCATATCACCTCGCCCTGATTAAATAATATACAAAAGGCCTACTATGGAGCTTTCAGAGACAAACTGAGGAAATACTAGCTGGCCTGGTACTCCTCTAAATGAACTTGTCCTCTAAGCGAATTTGTTATTTTTTAGAACTTAGGAAATACAATGAATAGCAGGATAGATGTGTGCTGAACCAGTTCACCCAGTTCCCTTCCGCCTCAGCTCCCTCCCCCCTCCATTCCCTCCCACTTATCGCTTATCGCTAACTGCCTCCACTTCTGTACTTGCTTGCTTGCTCTCCCTCAAGGCCAACAAGAATTGCCAGTTGCAGAAGTTTGTAACAAGCCCCCTATAAAATAAAAAAGTAGCTGAAAGTCGGGGCTGATCTCCGAGAACTCAGGAAAAAAAAAAATCTTCCAAAGTACTGTGCCCTTTTGCATGTTTTACCTTTTACAATTATTGCTACGATCCTATGTGATCAGTACTGATTTTACAGATGGGGCCCCTGAGCTGCAGTGAATTTCCTAGGCCAGGCAGGGAATGAGGAACCGACCACTGGCCACACTGCCGCTAGCTGTCCTGGATGCTGTCCTGGATGCTGTCCACCACTGCAGAGCTCCTCACAGCCCTACCTCCGGGAAATATAGAAAATCTGTGACATCTATTAGCACGGCCAGCTCCACTGAGGCTGGGTAAAGAGGAGAATGCTCTTAGAGAAAAAAAAAGAAACTATGGCTCTTAAAGACCAATCAGCCTTTCAAGACAGAAGGCAGCTGAAGCAGGCGTGTTGAGTGAACATCATTCTGTCATTATCCAAAGTGAGCCCCATGGAGGTTAAACAGGCCGTGTCACTCTGCTCGCCGACTGTGCCTGGCCCAGGCACACGCTCCTGAGAGCCTGGGTGTTTTTGGAGAAGAGACCTCACAAATGTTGCACGGGTGCTCAAATATTGCCTGGAACGTACTTAGACTAAAAGTGTGTCATCTATCTGAAATTCAAATTTAACTGAGTGTTTTGTATTTTTATTTGCTAAATTTGGCAATCCTACACAGGTCTCTTTTTACAGTGAGGAGATTCCACGGGAAGACTGGTCCTCCTGTGTCACCGCCAGACCTGTGACCTATGGCCATGCCTACGCGGACCCTCCGGCCTGACCAGAGTCACGGCGGATACAGCTCTGAAGCACGTGGCTGTGGGTGCACAGCAGGGCTTGTGAGCCACAGGGAAAAGGGCTGGGGGTGGCCAGCCAGCCCATCGCCATCCTTCTCACATGGTTCCAGGGCTGACACCCTCATTCCAGTCCCAGCCAAGCACACACGTTCGTAGGACTTAGTCCAACACAGCTACGGAAGGAGTTGGATGCATAAAGTGAGGCAACCTCAAGCCTGTGTTACTCTACTTTTGGCATGTCCTTCAGTAGCGACCACTTCAGGTCCCTCACTTCCTACAGGACAACGCCCGCGAGGCCATGCTGCACGAAGAAAACTGCCTGGCACGAGTAAGGACATGCTGCTGTGCCGAGTGATGGCTCCAGGTCCGGATCACACGTGCCCTTGGGCAAGCTGTCTCCCCTTCCCGGGCCTTCCCACCTGCCTGTAAAAGGGAGAGATTCCCTTCTGACTCCCTCTTTTAGCTCAGTCACCCCTGGCTCCTCCCGTTCTACACCAGCTTTAGCATGTCTTAACTCTCACTCATTTTTCCATTCACTTTTTAAAATCAGAGTTCTGATGAGCACCAAATATATCCTGGGCACTATCAAGCAGGTGCTGTTGATCAAAGCTACCCCTGAGCTCGCAGTCGGAGACAAGAGGTAGACGTCAGACAGCTAAGTGCCGTGCGGCGTGGGGAGGCCACTGGGGATGCCTGAGGGAGGAGGGAGCAAGGGCCCCGGGTTAGGGGGTCCTGGAAGAGCGTAGACCTGAAGTGACTTCTGAACTGGGTCTGGAAAGATGAGTAGGGTCTCCCCACTCAGGAGAAGAGCCTGAACATTTGGGGAGCAGTGAGAGCTCGTTTGGATGAGAGACGGTTCCCAGTGGGGAAGGATGGTGAGAAGAGTGGAGGGATTACTTCTTCAGCAATGGGGAGGAAAGAGCAGGAGGAATCCGTCGAGTTTTGTGAGCGTCTGAAAGACGATTATTTCTAATGCATCAATTCTTAAAATGCCTTTTCGGGAACATTAATTCACTCGGGTGATATTGGCGCTTCTTGGAAACCAGAGCTGCCAGCCGTGCACTTCGGATCGAGAGCAGTGCCCACATGCAACGAGGATGCGTCGCCGGCAGGCGCTGGCCTGTGACAGGGACCCCAGCACGCCCCGTTCGCAGGCTCCCGACCCTGCATAACATCCTCAAGCTAAACGAGGTGCCTAAGAGCACAAGTGCTGGTTTCCCGTTTGGAAACCAGTGCCTAGTCCTTTCAGCGGGAAGCTGCCACCTCCCTTTTCAGGGTGCCGTGCCATTGCGAGCTCACTGAGGGTTAGGACTCAAGCACGCCCTCGAACACTCTCAGTGCCACGGGCGCGAGAGAGCTCTCGTGGGTGATGGCTCTCCTACCTTGAAACGCAGGAGAAGGGCAGACGCTATGAGAACATAGAACAATACGTGCTGGGTAAATAAATACCCTCTCAAGGAAATCAGAACAGATGGGGTTTTGTTCACTTTCCAGATGACGCGGCCCTGTACATCTACGCTGACGTGAGCCGAGCCAAAACGCGGGGCCGCGCGTGGATGGAGGCGGGTCTGTTAGGAGTTTCCTTTCAAACGTGTTCAAGGCCCGTACAAGAAAAGCATTGGGAAGACACTGATTTCCAGCAAGAGCCATTTAGTTATCATTGTCACCCTCGTGGGCTCCGTCTGGGAATGACATTCACCTGCCGTCAGTGAGCTAAGAGACTCCCTCACAAAAGCCTCCGCAAATGAGGGGCTTTATAATCTCCACCCTTCGACAGGGACACCAGGTTACACAGCTAGAGAGACAGCACCTCAGCAAATCCAGGTCTCCCTGAGACCAAAGGGCTTCTCTCCGCTGGTCGAGCGAGAGCAGGAATGATTGCTCGAGTTCACTAGTCCCTGGAGAGGGTGGAGTTTGACACCTCGTTTTCTGGCCAAGCTCAGACTGCAGCCTTTGGTGGGCTGAGAACAGCTTCCTCCCTCAAACCCCCTGGCCGACTTGAAACTCACAATCAACATTCTTTTGACAACTGTAGTCAACGGCATTTCTGCTTTCTGTTGGAAAGGGAAATTGATAGCCCTTTCAAATCCTTTCTTCGAGAGAAAAAAATACCCATTTATATTCCTGCTGCAATGCTCATGGTTCTGCCTGCTGGCTTCCCGGGCCCCTGCACCGTAGGCTTTGTTAAAAAAAAAAACAACTCTCGTATTGAGGCATTGAGGTCAGGGTGAGAAACGGTGACTTAGCTACGCCCTGGAGCTGTGGGGCTCAAAGCTGAAAGGTTGCCAGAGAGCCAGAGGGTACAGGCCATGCTTTCAATGGGCAAGGGCCAAAAAGTCAAGAGTTGCTTCCCCCAGGTGACACATGTGTGACATTGTATGAGTGAGAGGAAGAAGGAGAAGGGGAGAGAGGGCAGAGAGGAAGGTTGATTGAGACTGAGGTTGACTGATTATGCCAAGAGCAGGGAAACACCAGTTTGGGCTCTTTCAAAATAAATTTAACTTTGGGCAGAATCTTGATTTCCAAATAGGCTTATAGCATCTCCATTTTTCTCATTTCAAAGCTTCCCAATGCATCCAGCATTTCTGCAAACATTCCTCTGTAGAAAAGTAGCACTGTAAGAACAAAGAGGCACCATAAAATAGAAATTGGGGAATAACATTCTCTTCCAAACGGCAACATATCAGAGGTGAGGTTCAGACCCGGCCCCTGGAGAACGGCTCCCAAGGTACGGTGTGGTTTGGGTTTTGCTCCCCTCCTGCATGCCCAGCTCAGAAAACAGGAAAGCCCAGCACAATCCGCAGCCCTCTTCATGCACGAGGAAGACCAGGCGACGCTGCCAGTCACCCCGTGGGTGGAGGAGAGGTCACAGCCCAGTGGCCGCACGCTCTGACTCCATTTTCCCTGTCAGGTAACTTGTTTTGCTTCCCACTGGCATCATCACAACAGACTGGGCTGTGGTGTCCTGCTTCCCACTCAAGACCTCAGGCCTGGCATCCATCTCTTCCTTTGTTCCCTTTAGCATCACTAAAAGAGAAGACTTGACTGAACCCTGAGGGAGAAAGAACTGAAAATAAACTCAGTGAATGTAAAGGCCTTTAAGAGAGTGTAGGTGTTTTTTTTGTTGTTGTTTTTGTTTTTTTAATCTTTTATTTTATTTATTTATTTTTTTAATTTAAATTTTTTTTCTTTTTTGATTTTAGAGAGAGAAGAAGGGCGAGGGAAAGAGAGATAGAAACATCCATGAGAGAGAGCATCGATTGGCTGCCTCCTGCATGCTCCCCACTGGGGACCAGGCTCACAACCTGGGCATGTGCCCTGACTGGGAATCGAACCAGCGACCTCTTGGTGCATGGGTCAATGCTCAACCACTGAGCCATACCAGCCAGTGTTAATCTACTTTTAAACCTGCATGTTTATCTCCTGTCAACTCCTTTAAGTGATGAGACTCACATTTAGAACCCAAAAGAAGACCTCCAGCCAAGTTCCATAACCTGGGTGCCTGATAGACACATACCATGGAATATTATCCAGCCATAAAAAGGAAGGACATTCTGACACTGCTACTACATGGATGAACCTTGAGGGCATTGTACTAACAAGCCTTTCATCTAAACACAAATACTGTATGATTATACTTATAGGAGGTACACGGAACAGTCAAATTCAGACCCACAGAAAGTAAGTAGGATGTTGGTTGCCAGGGGCTGGGATGAGGAGGAAATGGCAAGCTGTTGTTTAATGGGTGACGAGTTTCCACTCTGCAAGATGAAAAGAGTACTGGAGATGGATGGTGGTGATGGTTACAAAAAATGCAAATGTACTTAATACCACTGAACTTCATACTTACAATGGTTAAGATAGCAAATTTTATAGTATGTGTAATTTACCACAATAAAACATGTTTTAAAACCTGGCTTACAACTAACATTACACTCAATGAAGAAAAGCTGAAAGCTTTTTCTCCAAGATTAGGAATAGGACAAGATGTCCCTTCTCATTACTTTTATTCAACATAGGTAAGAAAAAGAAATATAAAGGCATCCAAATCAGAAAGGAAGAAATAAAACTGTCACTATTTGTAGATGACATGATATTATGTGTAGAAAACTCTAAAACACACATACCAAAAATATTGTTAGAACCAATAAACAAATTTGGTCAAGTTGCAGAATACAAATCAACATACAAAATTCTACTGCATTTCTACACATTAATAACAAACTATCAGGCAGAGAAATTAAGAAAACAAACCTATTTACAATTGCATCAAAAATGATAAAATATATATGAATACATTTAATTAAAGAGGCAAGAGACCTGTACACTAAAACCTATAAGATACTGAAGAAAAAAATGAAGACACAAATGTTGTAAATGGAAATAGAGTCCATACTCATGGACTGAAAGAGTTAATATTGTTAAAATGCCCATAGCACCCAAAGTGGTCTACAGATTCAATGCAATCCCTATAAATATTCCAATGGCATTTTCACACCAATAGAACAATTCTAAAATTTGTATGGAACCACAAAAGACCCCAAATAGCCAAAGGGATCTTGAGGAAGGAAGATGTACAAAGCTGGAGGCATCATGCTCCCTAGTGTGGAACTACGTTACCAAGCTACAGGAACCACAACAGCATGGCATTGGCAAAAAAACAAACAAACAGATAGATTAATGGAACACAATAGAAAGCCCAGAAATAAACTCATGCATATATGGGTCATTCATTTAAAGAGCCGAGAATATACAATGGGAAAAGGACAGTCTCTTCAATAAATGGTGATGAGAAAACTGGACAGCCACGTGCAAAAAAGTGAAACCAAACTTTTACCATAAAAATTTACTCAGAATGGATAAAATATTTAAACCTAGGACCTGCAACCATAGAACTTCTAGAAGAAAATAGATGGCAAACTTGTTGACATCAGTCTTGGAGAAATTTCTGGATTTGACACCAAAAGCAAAGGCAACACAAGCAAAAATAAACAAGTCTCTGCACAGCAAATGAATCCATCAACAAAATGAAAAGGCAGCCTATGGAACGAGAGAAAATATTTGCAAATTATACATCTGTAAGGGTTTAATATCCAAACTATAAAAAAATGCCAAACAATCTGATTAAAGATAGACAGAGGATATAAATAAACATTTTTTCCAAGGACAATATACAGATGGGCAATGGGTACATGAAACAGTTCTCAAAATTACTAATAACCAGGAAATGCAAATCAAAACCACAATGAGGTATTGCTTCATGCATGTTAGAATAGCTATTACCAAAAAGGCAAAAGTATTGGCAAGCACGTGGAGAAAAGAGAACCCTGTGCACTGTTAGTGGGATGGAAACGGTGCCACCACCATAGAAAACAGTATGGAGGCTCCTCAACAATTTAAATAGAACTACCATAGGATCCAGTAATGTACTTCCGGGTATTTATCCAAAGGAAACAAAAACACTATAAAAGATATCTGCGCCCCCATGTTAATTGCAGCATTATTGACAATAGCCAAGATATGGAAGCAACCTAAGTGTCCACTGATAGATAAATGAAAAAAAAAATTGAGGTACACACACACATATACATATTTACACATATATACATACACAATAGAATATTATTCAGCTACAGAGGAGAAGGAAATCTTGCCATTTGCAACATGAATGGACCCCAAGGTCTAGTATGAGGACATTACGCTAAGTTAATTGTCAGACAAAGACAAATAGATCTCACATGTGAAATCTACAAACAACCAAACTCATAGACGCATATCACGGATAGGCGGTTGCCAGAGGTGGGGACTAAATGTGGGGTGAAGTGGATAAAGGGAGTCAAAAGATACACACTTCCAATTATGAAATAAATAAGCCATGGGGTATAAGGCACAGCTCAGTGACTATAGTCACTATGACGCTATTATATATTTGAAAGTTGCTGAGAGAATAGATCTTAAAAGTTCTTATCACAAGAAAAAAGTTGTAACTGTGTGGTGATGGATTTTAACTAGACTTATTGTGGAGACCATTTAGCAATATATACAAAGATCAAAGGATTATGTCGTATACCTAAAACTAATATAATGTTATATGTCAATGATAACTCAATTTTTAAATTTTTTAATTTTTTTCCAATTTGTAATAATTTATTTTTGTTACAGATGTTTCTCCTTTTTCCCCCCTAGACACCCTCCTCCCCATCACACCCTCCTCACCCCCCAAGCATTGTTGTCTATGTCCACTGGTTACGTATACATGCATACAAGTTCTGGGATAGATGAGATAACTCAACTTTTTTAAAAGGGTGCATGTCAAAAATGGTTTTGCCTTTTCCACCTGAGTCGTGGTCTTCACTGACCTGGGAATCTTCAGATGCCACCACTGGGCTCAAAACTGAAAGGTATTTTCTTGACCTTGGAGACAAATGAAACTCTGTAATAAACTGACATTTTTGGCCAACTAAATTTAAGGCTCAGATAGACCAAACTTGCTCATCCTGAGTGTGAATTTCATTTGACTCACGAGTTGAGGGTGCTGTCGGGATGACAGGGCAGCAGAGCGGGCACCCAAGAGTGGACAGCCTTCAGGAACACAGCTCCAACGGCCGGGCAGCTGCAAGCGGCAAGATCGCAGTTCCTTTCTGCTAATTATCTCACCATTGATCCTCCTAGCCACTCAATAAATAATATTTTGCTCATTCACCTTTTTCATAATCTTAGAATAAGACATGCACTCTCACAATTTCATCTGGTAGGAGAAAAATAAAGGACATATGCACAAACACTCAGCAATAGACCCGGCTCATCCATGAAGCTCCTCTACAATAGACTAGGGACTGGGCAAAAGAAAACTGGCCATGAGCTTCTAGTTTAATGCTGCTTCTCACTAAAACTGGATCAAAGGCTATTGTTTTGCCTACACTCGCAGGAATTCATTTAATTCCTGTATCAATATATCTCAGCAATTTTCAACTGGTGTGCTGCAAGAATTTTTAAAACATGCATTACCTGACTATTTAGTCAGGAGCACTGACCTCCTTTCCCTTAGACTGTCAATTAAAAACAAAATGACAACAGCCAACACAATAGCTATCCAGTATGAATGAATCAAAATTATACCTATTTTTTGTCAGATCAGCAAAATATGTATATATTTTTTGTTGTGCTGTGGAATTTTAGTAATTAGGTTATGTGTGGCATGAGATGAACAAGGTTGAAAATCGCTGCTCTATCTTTCTGAAGAAGCCACGCCAACAGTCCTTAATTCTGGCTCACTTAGCATCAGCCCCGCTCCCACAAAGCCACACATCAATGTGAAGTTCCACGTGGACCCCAGGAGAAGAGATCTTGGTGTCGGCAATGTGTAGGTAGATGGTGAATGAAGCCACAAGGTGCAAGGAGATTGCTCGAGCAGAATACAAAATGTGAGACAAGAAAGAAGGAAACCTTGGTGACCATCAATACCCAAGGGATGAACAGAGAAGGAGAAGGACCAGGGAAGGATCACCAGCAGGAAGGGGTTTGGAGCAGAAAGTAATGGCCCACAGCATTTAATGATGACAAGTAGGAAGAAAAGTGATGTCAATAGGATGTGATACTTAGGGGGGCCCCTGGTATTTTTAGGAAGCATTTCTGTAGAGTTGGGGTGGTAAAAGTGATAGTGACTCATGAATGAAATGGAATATAAGGGGGCAAATAATGCAGAGAGTTCTCTTCAGATGACTGAGCACAGGAGAGGAGCCACAAAGGGCGGTGGGATCCAAGGCCTGGAGGTTTCAGGGTGATGTCTGTTGTTGTCCAAGGCGGGTTGGTGTTGCACACTTTTGTAGATTGTGGGGGGAGTGATTCTGAGAGAGAGTGAGAGAGAGATTGGGATTTAAGACTCAAAAAAGGGTGGTCAGAGGAGGAAGGTCCTAAGGTTCTAGGGTCCTGAGACATGGGAGCCAGAAACAGTCAGGAGGATGTGCTCAATGGGAGGGAAAATCCTTTTCCGAAGGAAATGCAGTCCCGACTCAGCGCTACCTCTTCCACGGAGCCCCCCATCCAGACCCCAGGGACTGCCACCCCCCGTCCTCACCGTGGCAGGGCCCCGCACAGAGGGTGCAGAGCAGTTATTCGTAGCATACACGGACAGAGAGCCTATGTCTACATGGACCCTGCCCAGAAATCCAAGCGGGGAGCCAGCTGCACTCTGGCGTGGGCAACAGGTGCTCAGACCCAGTGATGCCTGCCTCTCTCTTCCATTCTCCTTCCTTGACTCTTCCCGTCCACTTCGCCCCCAGCCTCATGTTTCTGTGCACGTCTCCTCCTGGGGACAGAGGCCCTGGGTCTTTCTGCAAAGTGCCGAGAAAGCCCAGAGCCCTCGTGTAAAGGCAGGCAGAGCCTTTGTTCTTCAGCCAGGAAGCCTGAGTAGTGCTGAGCCAAGTAGTGGGAAGGGCCGGCTCCTCGTCCCCCTCATTCCCTCACCTGTCCCTGTCCCCAAGGGGGCACCTTCCCAGAAGCATTAATCATGCTCCAGTCCATGCAGAGTCCAGCCATGAAGTGGGCCAGGCATCTATAAAGGAGGTGGCAGCCCCCGGCTCTGCAGGACAGGGGTGAGGGGGTGTGCAGAAATCAAACTCCCAGTAGAAAGGTGGTGGTGAGTGACACTGTCTGTGGGCTCCCCTCCTCACCTCCCCACAACCGGGCTGAAAACCCCACAGGGAGGCTCAGCCCAGCACATGGACGAGCGCGCCTACCCCAGGGTTGACTTCCCTACTGTCCTCTCATAGCCCTAAACTTCCCTCCCTGTAGGTGGGCTCTGGTCCTGGCCACCTCTGAGAACTCAGCTCCTGCCTCATTCCAAAGGCAGCCCTACCCTGTGCCCCAGACAAAGTCCTAGGATAGCTGTCCCCTAGGGATAAGGCGCCCGCGCCCCTCGCTCGCTGTCCCCTGGAGGAAACGCACCGGCTCCTGCGCACCAGCGTCCTTCACAGTGCCTGTTCCACCCTGCGGTGCCCCAGACCACATCACAGCGCTGGCCTCATGCAACTGCCTGCCACCTGCTGGGCACCATGGAGGAGACCTCCCAGTGCAGACCGCTCCCAAGCACCACCACAAAGTCCCCACTGACCATGCTGGCCTCAGTTTCCTCCTTTATGAAATGGGCACAACAAAGCACCTGCTTTCCAGGGTGGCGCTGAGGCCTCGGTGACAGAGAGGGAGAGGGAGTCCACACCCGGTCATCATCAGTGTGGCCGCAGCTCCCGCTTCAGTCACAGCGGAACACACAGCATACCCTAAGCCGTCGCCCAGCTGGACACAGGCGGGCAAGTGCAGATGTGAGTCCAGACAGACCTCCATTTGAATCCAGACTCCAGCACTTACTCTCTGCGTGACTCAGAGCAAAGTCGTTAGCCCCCTGGAGCCTCGGCGGGCTCAGCCATAAAGCCTTTCCCTAGGTTTTGCAGGATAAAGAGATGAGATGAGTAGGAACACACCTGTATTCAGACGCAGTGAATAGAAGTCTGAAGTCCTCTCTCTGGAACAAGCAGGCAGGCTGGTGGCTTTGATCCTGATTTCCCTGGAGGGCACGGGTCCCTCCCTGTGTGCAGGTGTCAGCTTCTCCACAGGTCTGGGAGGGACGCCACCAACAAACGCCCATACCTGTTTGCAGAGTCCGGCAGGGCCTGCATCCTCGGAGCCGGCAGGGGAGCCTCCAAATTAAACGGGAAGCTGGGGAGAGGATGACTGTCAGGAGGGGGGGTCAAGAACAGCCCTCCTGTTTTGCTACAATGGTTGTTTACAACTGTGTTTCTGCCCATGCCACCTGTCCCTGCTGACTGCATCCTAGTCAGAAGGACTGGGAGGAGCAGGAACAGAGGCCTCCGCCAGCCTCTGCCCACTGAGCGGCCCAGGAGGGCCAGAGAGGGGTGCAGGGAGGGGGCGAGGAGCAGAAGGCCAGGGCCTGATTCCCAGCTTACCAGTTTGGGACTCTAGTGAAGTAACTTTACCTCCCTGAGCCTCAGTTGCTTGATCTATAAAATGGGCATTATAACATGGCCCGAGGGTGCAGTGTGGCTAAGTGAATGACACAGTATTTGCACTACAATTAGCTCGAGTTCAATGAGCAGGGCTTGAGTTCTGGGGTGTTCTGTAACGAAAAGGAAGGGAAAGCAATGGCAGTGTAAAGCACCTACTATGTGCTACACTATTGCACAGACTTTTGTATTTCCCCTCAAAGCATCAGAGAGGTCAAGTGACAGGTTGAAATTTGCATCGATGGCAAGGGATGTCCAGCCGCGTGTGCCTGCCTCCTAAGCACCGCATCACACCAGGGTGCCTGGGGGCAGAGGGGATGAGGAGTTCACAGTGGGCCGGGTTGCTGCCTGGACTGCATTCAGAAGGGGAGACAGGAAATGAGAAGATGGGGCTGACTCCCTGAGGAGGACATCCCTCCAGGACACACACTGAAGCTTCCTAGGCAGGTGTGCTGCCCGTGGCTGGCACCCCATCCCCCAGAGCAGAGGGGCTTTCTCCAGCCCTTCATCAGCAGACCAAGAGAGGGGGAGCGTAAGGCAGATGCAGCTAGGTCTTCTGTAACCACCCAGATGAAAGGAGCTGACCCTCCAGCCCCGACTGCCACCAAGTCACGCCCAGTCTCCAGCCCTTCCTACACACGCCCCCAAGCCTGGAACACTCTTGCCTGCCTTTGGCCTGGCCGATTCCTACCTGCACTTCAGGTCTCCCTGTAAATGCACCTCCTCGAAGATCCCTCCTAGAATCTGCAGTGTGGGTGAGACACACTGTCCTGGCTGCCGTGGCGTCCTGCCTCCTGCCTGTCCTGGCGCTGGGCCCCGCACCCACACAGTCTGGTGACAGGCCTTTCACCCAGACTCTGCTCCAAGAGGACTGTCTATTTCACTCCCCGATGCAGACGGTTCTGAACCCTGCCACACAGAGGTGGGTACATTAACATCGCTACTAATGATACCATCCCTAAGCGAAACAGCGTGGGTGAAATTCTGAGTACACGATACAGCGATGCCCACGTGGGCAAGGGGTCACTGATGTGGGCCAGCCAGCCTCCACAGTGCAGCCGGTTCTAGGCTGGGCTGGGAAATGCTTCCGAGTTGGTTCGTGCATGCATTTTTGATGCCAGGTAATACTCTACCCAGAAGATCTACAAGTTGGCAAGACTGAAGACCAGGGCAGCACTGGGCACGCAATCGCGTGAACTCCACGATGCAGGGCGGGCGCTGTGCTGGAGGTGGAAGTTGGGCGGATCATTTCAGTGGAGACCAGCAGAAAAGGCTCATCTGGCCTGAAAGGAGAAGGCAACACTTGCTAAGCACGGAGGACCCTGATGGACCCGGGACTCGGGGGCCGTGAAGGGAGTTACAAGCAGTTCAGTCCAGGATTGCGGAGTGTCGGGGTATTTACAAAGCCCAGGAGCACTGGCAGGCTGCCCGAGGGGAGAGCGCGGGATGGGGACGCAGGGCTTCAGCCGTGGCCCTGTTCCCTCTCAGGTGGGTGGCTGCGCCTCACCGTCGCCTCTGCCTCGTGTTTAAGTCCCGAGTCCTCGTGAGAGTCATCGCTGACAGTGGCTGAGACATCTGGGCCCCAGCTCTCAGCTTCCAGCTGTGGCTGAAACACGACAAATAGAGACCTTGGTAAGGGAGCGGGCTGCTTTGGGGGATCTTCCAGGCTGGGACTGTCTTCATCAAACTATCTGCCCCTAAAATGCCCTTCCTCCTTACTCAGGGATGATTAGAAAAATGACCAGGCTTTGAGCTAAAAATACCAATCTTTATGTTCCTCCACAGGGGGAAAAAATAAGACAAGAGAATCTATGAAAGTAACAAGGAATTTCATCCTTCAGTGGACTTCAGAATGGAAATTTTAGACTCAGCCATCCATAAACATTGGGTAATATCACACTCCTAGCGCAGAGCGATTCCACGGCCCGAGCTCAGATCCACATTAGGCCGCGAGCGGGCTCGCTGAGAGCATTTACGCGTCTAAGGGATGGCGAGCCTCCTCTGTGCCCAGGCAGACGGCTGCACAGTCATGAGCAAGCAACCAGAGGCAGCGAGCTGGCCAATGGGCACAGAGGAGAGCTCAGGCCCTGAGCTCAGCAGCTTTGAGTCAGCCGGGAGCGAGGGGCAGGGGGCTGGGGGGCTGGAGGGTTTGAGCCAAAATCCTGGTCACATCAGCCCCTGCCTGTGACTTGCCTTGGACCCAGAGATCCAGGATTTTTAAGGCACTAAAAGATTCTGCCCCAACCTCCCACCACACCCCTTCTATTCTCAACCCCCACTCTAGCCTGAAGGGGTCAAGGCTATCTGCTCCTGTCCTTCTCCCCCACTCCTCTGGAGGCCTGGGATTCTGGACTTGCCCTTCTCCTGGCCTGGCTCAGCCCTCTGACAGGTCTTTAGCTCCCAGCTCAAACATCCCACTTCTGGAAGCCCCTCCCCATCACAGGATGGATTACCTGCTCCGGCAGTGCCTTGTTGATTCCAGGCAGCAAATGCCAAACCTGTCACTGCTCAGTGCCACCCCTCTCTCCAGCCCACCGCCACTCAGGCTGCCTCCCCACCCTGCTGCACTGACCAAGCTTCTCGCCAACACGCCCCTCTTCCTTGAGACCCCACCCTTGCAGTTTCCCCACGGACTTTCCCATCTTTGTCAAATTGAACTGAGAACTCGGAACCTCCTCCTCCTTCCAGGATCAGTTCAAACGTCACCTCCTCCCTGAAGCCTGCCAGACCAGAGCCTGCAGAGCTGCCCTCTCACAGGATGACCCTTGGCCCTGGTGCCCCCCACCCCCTCGGCCTCCCAGCAGCAGTCTGCCCACACACGTGTCCCAGATGGAAGACGAGGTCTATCTTCGCTGGGGCCAGAGTGTAGGGTCTGAGCCACCTTTAGTGCCCCTGGTCTCTGCACAGTTCCTGACACACAGAAACCTCCTCCCCCCAAAACTGGGAGCAGGAACAGTGAAGTAAAGGGCTTCCTTCCCTCGTCTTCTGAGCTGGTCACCTGGGTCGCCAGGGGAAGGGCTTGCTGCCACCCCCACTCCGCAGGAGCACACGTCTGTGGTCTCCAAATAGCAAGGCAACTTCTGCCCCGGGAAGGCTGTGCCCACATGCAGGCGTCTGTCCACTTGCGGTGTGGGGACAGACGGCACGGGGGGTTTATGGAAGCCACGTCATGGAGCATGCGTAGTGTGTCGACTCAGTTCCATGCAGAGTGGCTGAGGCTCCTTGTCTCCTTTGACCCTCACGACTGGGCGAGCCAAGTTCAGCTGCCCCCGCGCTCCCCCCACCCGGACAGAGCGGAAAACAAGACGGCATTTAAGTCTCTGCCTGGCTGGTCACATGGATACAAGGGGTCAAGCTGCCCACGCTATTCCCAAGCCTCTGCACTCGGGTTTCTGCAGCACCTTTCTGGATCCAGGGGGTGTGTGGAGAGGCTGCAGGGCTCACATGTTCAGATGGACTTGTCAGCCACAGGCTTGCTCACCACAGATCTTTTCCTCCCGCCTCCCCTGACTCACCAGGCTGACAGAGTGGAGTATTGCATTTCCAAAGGTGTCTTTCATTAGAAAACTATATTCTTTTGATCACCCTCTGTCTTCCTGAAGTTGCAAAGGCTGAAGATCAAGTTGCCAACCGGAATTGCATTCATCATGGAGATAACCATCGGCCGCCCCCTCCCCCAGTGCCCCCTTCAAAGAGCACATGGCAGCTGGTTGGCAGCTGGTGGTAGGACAAGAAGACCTGGCCAGGGACTAGGAGGCTCGACTTTGATTCCAGGTTCTGCTAATACCCGTGCACAAGTCACCTCTCTCTTAGCTGTTTCTCCCTCTGTACCGCCAATGTGGGCCTCTGTATGCTATTAAATGACAGAATAAATGAGCTGATACATTAATGACTTATATAATATACCAGCCATCTTCCTGCTCTAAGATACTACGGCCCTAAAGCCCTTTTCTAAAGAACAGCGCAGCTTGGTTACTGAGGTTCTCATTAGACTCTCTCTCTCTCTCTCTCTCTCTCTCTCTAAGCACAGTTTATTGATTTTTAGAGCGAGAGGAAGGGAGAGAGAGCGCAACATCAATCGGCTGCCTCCTGCACTCCCTCTGCTAGGGATCGAGCCAAAACTTGGGCATGTGCCCTGACTGGGAATCCAACTGACAGCCTCCTGGTGCACAGGACGACGCCCAACAACTGCACCACACCGGCCAGGGCTCGTCCTCGTCTCCTTAGTTGAGGAGGTGACTTAAAGTAACAAGGCTTTAAGCTAGACCCAAAGCGTGACATGAGGTTTGGGAATGTTGGACCTCTCCTTTTCTGTTCACATTTAAACCCAGGTGCCCACCCACAGGGTGCCAGCATAGGGTGAGGGCCGCACAGACCAGGGCAGCTGAGGTGAGCACAAGCTGGCCGCTCAAGGTCTCTCCCTTCTCTGATTCACGTTCTCTGATTCAGTAACGCTCCCTGTGAGTAACAGATCTGGTCTCTGACACCATGCATGACAAAGTGACCTGGTACAAAGTCCTAGTAAGATAAATCACATTTAAGTTTAGGAAATTATATGTTTGAATCCTGTAATTTAATGTCACTGTGACACTAAGAGGAAGGAGAAGGAACTCAATTAGGGTTTAATTAGACCAGGCGACTCAGAGGCCTGGGTTGCCTTCCTGCCTCTGTTAGGGGAGTCAAGCAGAGCATCCCATAACCTCAGCCCCCGTGCCTTAGTTTCCCCACCTGCGAAATGGGGACAGTCCTTGGGGAAAAGAAGAGTGGCCTTGAATAAGATAGAGAAGGAAGTGAGGGTCCAAGGAAGGCCCAAAGCCCCCCATCCAGCACCCGCCAGCACCCCCTCTGCCCCGACCCCCTCAGTTTCGGCTCCAGAAGGTCTATGGACCCCGCACCACAAGCAGTGAAATCTGTGTGGGAATGAGGTTTGCAGGGCATGGGTTCCCTGCTTTCATCAGATCTTCAAAAGGTGCTCGTGCTCCAAGCACCACACGCCACCCCTCCTCTCAATCCTTTCCTTCAGCATCAATTCCTCTCCCATCCCTCCCTTTCCAGCACCTGTCACTGCTTATTAAAACCCTGCTATGGCCCATCTAACTGTGGTCACCACCCTACCTCCTCACTCCTCAATGTCCTGCCATCACCCCCATCCCCCCACACTGTCCTTTCCCCAGTCAGCACTGGTCTTCTAGGAGCCACTTCCTTCAGTCCACGTCCCTCTTGGCATCTGTCCAGCATCAGCCACCCTTTGCCATCACAATGAATCCCTGTCCCCTTTTGGCACCTGTGACCCCAGATGTCGTCCTTCCAGAATCATTGGCAGGCAAGCACATCTTTCTCCTGGGCCCCACCCTCCTTCTCCACTGAGGCTGCCCAGTCTCCGCAGCCAGCCCCGCCGGCCCCTCCACACCGAGGGGGCCTGTTTAATGCCACCTAGACCCTCCTGGAAGATTCAGACCCAGCTATCCAGCAACCTCCTGGATTCCACAGAGAACCCTGGCATTCAAGAACAAACTCCTCAAGTTCACACCTGTCCCCTGTAGCTACAACTCTGCTGCTACACACAGAAAACTTCTTCTAAACTTACATATTTTGTCTTAGACACCAAAGTCTGGGACTTGAGACATCTCCTGCTGTGTGGGGATCTTTGGGAGGAGGAATCTTCCATTGGGGGGATCCTGAGGTTCCAGTTCCTGGGAGGGGAATGCCCGGAGGGAGGCTCTGTGGGGGAGTGGAGCTCCCAGACTCAGAGTGGAAGAGGTGGTGTGGGGGGCTGGGTGGAGGCTGAGCAGGAGTGTAGGGGTGAGAGCGCTCAGCCCAAGGAGACATGTCCTTTAAATGCAGGTGCTGGTGAGCAGGGTCAAGGGCAAGGGGGATTTAGAGAAGGGGCGTGGACCTGGAATCCGGGTTCAAGACAGACTGTATGAGCAAGGTGCCGGCAGCAGGGCCGCCAGCGTGCTGCCCCCTGCTCCCTGCCGCAGTCCGAGGTCCACCGCGTGCCACTGCGGCGCAGGGGGTGAGCTCGTGGGGCTGAGAAGGGACTTGGCAAGGGATGCGAGCCCGAGACAGCCTGGCAGCGAGCTCCGAGTGACGGGAGCAGGACATGGTTGCCTGCTCTCCAGTGGTGAACACCGCAGAAGGGTTTCCACTGTGACTGCTGTGGCCAAATGACGGTGGTAACGACCATCATGATCGAAACAACAAGAGAGGCGCTTCTCTGCTGTCGCTCCTCCTGCCCTCAGAGCTCGAGTACGTCGCGATGCACATGCTATAGCGCACACCTCGCCTGCAGGTTTCTCCAACCTCCTTTACATTTATTCACTTCTGTATGTTTTTAAAAATGTCTTTAAATTCTTTTTTTTTTTTTTTTTTTAGGCCCTCTGGCTGAACATGGCAAATACAGACTGACACGAAAATTAAAGTTAAAACATGTAGTCCAGCCGGTGTGGCTCAGTGGTTGAGCATTGACCTATGTACCAAAAGGTCGCTGGTTCGATTCCCGGTCAGGGCACATGCCCAGGTTGTGGGCCTGATCCCCAGTGGGGGCATGCAGGAGGCGGCCAATCCATGTTCTCTCTCATTGATGTTTCTATCTCTCTCTCCCTCTCCCTTCCTCTCTCTCTAAAAACCAATAAAGGAAAAAAAATGTATAAATTCACAAGACTAAATACTTCTATATTTCAAATGATGCATTCAGTAAGTTTACAGCATTTCTGCTTCTGAAGTTACGAATGCTTCAAATTGCACTAAAGCTTTTGGGACACTGTGTATTTAAAAGCATCTCGGTCCATCCTCACAAGAACTCCGTGAAGGTAGGTCCTGTCATTGCCCCCCTTTTAGAAACAGAGACAGTGAGAGTCAGTGAGGTCAGGAGCCTGGCCTGAGGCAATGTAGGGAGGACATCTGGAGCAAGGTGACTCCTCTGTGACCGAAGTGAATTCAACCTAAGGACAGGTTGGGAAGGGTGCCCCAGCTTAGGCAATGGCGTTGCTCAGAGGACCTGCCAAGCAAGTTACCTTATAAAACAGCAAGGACTTGTCCCCACAGACCACAGAAGACCAAAGGAGCAGAGTGGGCCGAGGGAAGCCTTTCTTGGGAGGAGCATGCCAGGAGAGCGGGAGGGTCAGGATGGAGGGAACGGTGGGCAGCGCTCCTCCCCATCTGCGCTGCGGCCGAGGTGCTCACACAGACTGCGCGGAGCTTGCGGGTCAGTCTTACCCGCCGATCTGTGGACAGATGGGGAAGGACTACAGGAGGGTAAATTAACCCAAAGGGACAGCTGAGAGTTGCAGGGAGGGAAATGGATGAGGAAGGTGGCACTGGAGGAAACACACCCTCTTCGTGGCTGCTCAGATATTAATAGACAATATATTTTAATGACAAAGAACACCAGTATGCTTTGGAAGGAACACGGAGGGCTGCGGATACCCTGAAAAACGCTATTGTCACCCTGAGTTTCTATCCAAGAGCTTCAGCACGACCCTAAGCCAAGAGTCAGGGAGCCGGACCCCGGCTTTGACACAGTCCACGCGGGTCAGCAGCTCCCTCGCAATCGCATGGCCCCACGATCCGAGCGTCATAGCCCCTTACAATGGTGCCACGTCTCAAATCCCCAAGCCCACGGCCTTTCCTCCCGGGAGAGGGTCCGGCTCGGTGCCGGGAGGCCCATTAACCCTGCACACGGTTAGCCAGTGTGCGGCCTGCACACAATGCTAGGACATCAGAATCCAGTTCTGACATCTGTGACACAGGGTGACTTAGGTTTGTGATGAAGGTTAAGGACATGGATTCTGTGAGACGCATGGGCCTGGGTGGTGAGCAGGCAAGCCAGCCCTAGACCCTCACCCGTGTCCAGCTGTCCTTCATCTTGGTTGCTTGGGATTGAGGCTCCAAGAAGAGCAGCGAGTCAGCCACAGCACAGAGTTCACTGTCCTGGGCCGTCAGGTCCTTTCCCCCGGCTGGGTGCTGACCTCCTCAGAGGGCCAGACAGCCCTGGCCGGGCAGAGGAAACCTGGCTTACTCCTTGTATGATCTGGGGAGACCACCCTTGTCTTGTAAAGATGAAAAGGCATGAAACAGCAATTCTCTTAAGCCCCTGGTAACAAGACTCTGAGCACTGCCGTGAACAGAAACAGGACTCGTGAGTTGTCGAGGGAGACGGTGACAGCTGGCGTGGCCACGGTCCCCAGGTCCCCAGAAGGGAACCGCCTCCACTGAGTACCTGTAGCCACCTGAGGCCTTCCGTCCACATCTGCCTGCGGGGACACTAAGCAGACTCGGGAAGCCGAAGTCTGTCTCCCAGAGTCACTCAGCTCCTCAGTGGCCACAGTGACAGAAATGAGCCGGAGTCCACGAGCCTGACTCCAAAGGCCCCACCTGTGTGGCCACCCCTCCAAGGTGGCTGTCAGCTCAGGAAGACAGACCTCAACCCAGGACACCTGATGCCTGTTCACAGCCCACCCCTCCTGCCGCGGAGACAGTGGGGGGTGCACCTGGGAGGAAAGGGACACGGGTGGGGGCTTGGGGAAGACACTCTCTGTGGGGACCTGATGAGCGAAGGGTATGGCTCAGAGCCCGTCAGGCCTGGTGTGAGTCCTGATCTCCCGCTAGCTTCATGTTCTCCAACAGGAGATGGGAGTGCCCACAACAAGACCCACCCAGCTCTCAGGATTTGGGGGATCAATGTGCAAGCATGCTTGTGACGTGGCCAGTGCTCCCCAGCTCTGTTCCCTCCCCTCCCTCGGACAGGATCATTCTCCAAAACAGACCCTGGCATTTCCCACGTCCCCGCATCTGGCCTCAGTTTCTACACCAGAAAAACTGAGATGGCAGGGCGGCTCTGGTCATCCGCTCAGTCAGGGCACTGCACACCTCCAGGGGGCGCCACAGGGACGGGCACCCCGGAGCAAGCAGAGCTGTGCTGTGCATACAGAGGGGAACTGTGACGATTTCACGAGACTGTTAGATCAGAGCGTGCCAAAGACTGCAAAGACGAGCTGTCTTCACTGCTTTCCCAGGAAGTTTTACCATTTCCCTCTCTGCACTGATCCTTTGCCGCATCTGAACTTTTGTAGCACTTACTATTCTTCATCTCAGCTCCGCAGTCAGCAGTCACAGTGACAAAAAGCAGAGTACTGAAATACAGGTGTTACTCAAGTACCTCCAAGACCACGATCTCTGTAACCCCGCAGCTTTCAAACGTGAATGTGTACGCAAATCATTTGGAAAATGTAAAATGCAGATGTTGATGGCAGTAGGAGATGGGGGGCAGGTAGAAGAGGGGAGTGCTGAGATCCTGCATTGCTGACGTTCTCCACGGACCTGCTCACGGCGAGGCTGAGACCGCTGTTCCGTGGGCCGCACTTCCAGCAGCAAGCGTGTAGCTCTGAGTCTGGCCTTGGCATGGGGAGGGACTTCTTTCTTGGTTTGTTGAGGACGAGCTAAAAATGATGGGTCGGCAAACTAATGCCCAGAGGCCAAATCCAGTCTGCCACCTCTTTCGTAAATAAAATTTAATTCACTTATTGACGTGTTGTCCATGGATGTATTTGTTTATTGTCAATGGCTGTATTTATGGTGCTGCCATGCCCTTTTATTTACATATCACCTATGGCTGGCTTTGTGTGACAGCAGCAGAGCTGAGTGGTTGTGACAAAGACGATGGCCTGCAAAGCTGAAATATTTGCTATGTGGTTCCTTAAGACAAGGCCGCCTGAGCCCTGAACGAGAGGACCAAGCAGCAAACGTGAGACAGGCTGTGCTGAGTGGGAGCAGGGGAGGGCGAGACACAGGAGAAGCACACTGAACCTAAAATCAAACACAGTGCGCCCTGGCAGGGGCTCAGCTGGTGGGAGCTCATCCCATGCACCAAAGGTCATGGGTTCAGTTCCTACACATCTAGGTTGCGGGTTTGATTCCCATTCAGGGTGCAGAGGGGAGGCAACTGATAGATGTTTCTCTCTCACCATCAATGTCTCTCTCTCTCTCTCTCTCTCTCTCTCTCTCTCTCTCTTTCCTCTCTCTAAAAATCAATAACAACATATCCTCGGGTGAGGATTAAAAAAAAAAAAAATCAAACAGTTCATCATGCCGTGTTTTTGACCCGGGGTCTGGCCAGCTCACTTATCTCAGAGGGTTAGTTGCTGGAAGTCCTTCCCCAACGCATGATGATAGATTCGGTCTCCTCAGATTTCCGTGTTGGTGAGGAAACCAAAGAGACCCTGGAAGCCATGGAGAATCCACCTTGGCCTCCATCACAGGGCCTGATGTAGGGACAAGGTGATTCCATTTACTGCGGTCCAGGGTGCTCTAGGAAACCCAGTTAGCCCAGGCTGTGGGGCCAGTTCATCCTGACATTGGCCACCTGAGCCACCAGGCAGTGAATCTATCAGGAAGAGTTCAGCCATAAATAACTAGAACAGCCCCCTGGGGCTAGTTTAGTCTTTATTCCTCAAACACACGCTGAATGGCTCTGTGCTCAGAGCCAGGCTGTGCCTCAGAGGCCATCTGCTCTGATCCCACACGCGAGTCGCAAGTTCTCCGAACCACCTTTCTGAACAGGTAACTCCAGCCTCTGCTTGAATACTGCTGATGCCAAGGAGCTCACTACCGTTCATTCTTGTGTAACTCTGTTTGCAAGAAAGTTACCCATTGAATCGACTTGATACTTGCTTCCTTGTGGCACCAGTCACTGTCTGAGTGCTGTGTTACAGAGCCTAAGAGAAAGTCTGCCTCGTGTCACCATCACCGGATGACAACCTCTCAGAGGTGGTCTGGATAATATGCTTTACCTAGGGAGCCTCCGTTCCCTCGCATTTAAACTGGGGAGGGCCTGACTGAACACGCGGGGAGTTGGGGAGGGTCAGTAAGGCAGTGACTGTGGAGACACTCCACACCAACCGTGTGAGGTGGAAATCGTCACTCTCATTTTAAAAATAAGGAGACTGGGGCTCAGGACAGTAAATAGCTCCATTAGTGATGGGACACCTGACATAAGCTCCATGCTCTGGGGGTCCCAAAAGCCCTCAGGCCTCCTATTTCTGGGCTTGAGGATTTCAAAGGGGCCCTTACAGGCTTGAAATAAATCAGGTCCATCCCAGACTCTCTTTGTTTAGAAAAATGAAATGTTTTATCAGCTCCTCCAACAGGAAATCTGATTTCCGTCCCTGTCTCCCCTTCATCATTTCCTCCAGCTGCTATCAAGATCATGGCTTCAGAGATGGTTAAATGTTTGTCACATGTAATATTATTGTCCCCATTTTTCACATACGGGAAGCTGACTGACGCTCGTTGGAGTGCTGGATGAAACGCAGCTGCTGTGCAGCCATGTGTGCAGGACCCGGCTCCCACGTGGCCGCCCAGACAGCTGTCCTTGCAGAGGCAGAAGATGGGGTGTTCTGATGCACAGGACGGGAGTAGGACAGGCAGGACATGAGGCTGGCCAGCCTGGGGACAGGGGCCTGTGGGAGTGCAAGTCCTCCTGTACCTCCATAGACCTAATTCCCCACATCTATCTGGTTCCTCTTCCCACCCGCCACGCCTCCCTTAGGTGATCCACATCTCTCAGCCGAGCTGTTCCAATCCCTTCCTCCATGCCAGTGTCCGGGGCTGCATGCAGACCCTTTGCAAACCTCTCCCCACTTTCCCCACACAGCCACCAGGAGACATTTTTCTCAAGTGCAAACTGATGGTGTCACATCCCTGCTCAGAATCCTTCAGTGCTTCCCATGGTCCCCAGGACGAATTCCAGACTCAGTGTCTCAGCGAGGCCTGCTCTGCCTCCCTTCCGCACATTCTGAACCCTCATCCGTTACCGTGGCTCACGGCCTCAGGTCGCCCCACCCGGTCAGGCTCTCTCCAACCTCGCATGTGACCCCTCTGCCTGAAACCCTCTCTCCAAGTCTCCAAGGCGGCGGATTAGAGAAGACCACAGATTCTCTAACACCTTCCCCGTCAACAAATGTGGGGGTGTCTTTGTCCTCTCCCCTTGACTCGGCAGGCTCTGCGATAACTTGAGCAGCAGGGTTCGGGGGAAGTCACACCTTGATGGCATGTGGCCCCAGGACTAGAAGCTGCCACCTTCCCCGTAGGAGCTGTGAGTTGACATGTTAGAAATCTGCCTTGCTGGAGAGAGAGGAGGGGACAGGTGGAGTGTCCTGGAGGCTCTCTAAAGGAGAGAGGCCGGTTCCCAACGGTCCTCACCAAGTCACCAGGCACGCGAAGAAAGACCTCTGGGACCCAGCACACCAGACTATCTTCCAGCGGAGTATCATCAAATAACCCCAATTAACACCACAGGAGAAAGAATCACCCAAACGAGCACTCTCTGAACTCCTTACTCCCGGACTGAGACAGAATAAAGAGCCGGCAGCTTCCACCGCCACGTTTTGGGCCTGGTGGCTGCCGCTGACAACAGTCCTCACGCTTTCTTCCCCTCCGTAGCCGAGCTGGCCTGCGTCCTTTGGCTCAGCTCGCCGCCTCCGGGAAGCCTTTTCTGATGACACGAGTCCACGAGTCTGTCTTCAGTGCCTCTGCACGGCGCTCCCACAGAAAGGCACCCCTCCCGCCCAGCTGCTAGCTTCTCCCTCCCAGGCCCTACGAGGGCCCCAGAGGCCAGGACCCATGTCTGTCTGTCTGTCTGTCTGTCTCAGCAACGTATCCCCAGCAGGGAGCACAGCAGTCACCCAATACCTGGGACAACTAAAGGGTCCCTAATTAGTGGTGGGGACAAGCCAAGGACAGAACCGCATTCTTAAAGCAGTCCCAGTAAACAGGATTAAAGGACTCTATCAAGGCTGTGACCGAAGTGACCCATGAATTATGCCCCGCCCCAGGAGGCTGGGAACACAGATATTACAACAAAAACGTGGTGCGGAACCATGCCACCATTCGACGTCATTCAGCTCGGCACGTGAGAAGCAGCCCTAGCAATGCTGTGACAAGACAGCTCGCACCGCCACCCCCACACCGCCACCCGCACGTGCGCGCACCCGAACGCACGGCCGGTCTCTTCGTCCCCGCTCGTTGGCGCCTTCGTCTGCCCGGGAAGCAGTTCTCGGGCGTCCGTGTACCAGATGCTTCGCCCGTTGCTGCAGACGTAAAGCCCAAGAAGAGCACAAGGCCACAGGGGCATGAGAGCCAGACCAGAGCGCCCCGAACAGACTCTGTGCTGGTCAGGAAGGCTGCCCCCAGAAAGTGACTTGCCCTGAGTGTTACTGAGATGAGCTGAGCGAGAGGAAGGGGCTCCAGGTAGAGAAACCCCTGCATCCTTTGCTCCGATTCTCCGAGGATTATATCGCTCGTGGCGGATGATTATGAAATTAAAAGCTGCTGGGGACCGGGGCTAACTAAGGGAGGGATCCTCAGCGGTGGGGCCAGAACAGATGCTTCTTCCAAAGAAAGCAAAGAGGCAAAGCCCAAGGCCTGTGGTGATGGAGGAAGGTTGAGACCTGTTAAAGAGGGGGAAAAAATGGAACACTTGAGGCAAAACTCAGAGTTAAGGCTTAATTAAGAAAGCAGGCATTTTAGGTTCACACAAACAAGCAAACAGAATCCCCTCGTCCCCTCCCGATCATCACTAAGTAATTGCTTCAAAGCTGTGGTTTGCTCTGCTTGGACAATCCTTAAATGTATGTTGATAAAAGTAACGACCATACCAGTGAGCGGAGGTGGACCAGTTCCTACCTTGTCCTTGGCTGTGTATCACCTTGGCAGGTCACTACTCAACTGTGGGGCCTGTTTTTCTCCCCATCCCAAAGCACCAAGTCATGGAAGATTGAGCAGATGGATCCGGCTCCCCTCTCGCCTGGGGCGTGTGTGACCCAGTTTGGTGTCAGACTCTCACTCTGACTCCAGTTCGTTGGCGTTCCCATCTTACCTCCACCCTTTACTGCCTGCCTGAGCTTGGGCACAGCAGGTTAGCACTTTGAACTTTGTTTTTTCTCACCTTAAAATTGGAGTTTTAAATGCTGACCCCCTCTTTCTGTGGAATTGGGGGGTTGAGGACAAGACAAAATCATCAGTACACAGGGAAGTTAATCTTGTTCTCCATAGGGTAGCTGCTGCTCTCAGCCCCAGGGCACTGCCCAAACCAATCACTATTAACCACTCAGGAGGATGACTCAGGAGGGCAGAGTGGTACACTTGATACCAAATCCAGTTTCAGCCGCCTGCCACTCGAAAGCACAATATTGAAAAACAAGGGCTGGTGGAAGAAAGTAGGTTTATTCAAAAGCTGGTAGCTGGAGAAGATGGCAGACTCTTGTCGCAAAGACCATCTTAGCAACTGGACACAGGCAGGGATTTTTGTAAGGAGGAAGGAGGAAGAAAAAATACAGAACAAAGGAATTGAAAGGAGGGCGTTAAGAGTTGTCCGTTGAAGGGACTACATGCAAGTCAACACAGTCTGTTCAGATAACTGGTTGAAGGTCAGCAAATGTCCTGGAGCTGGGATGTCTGAAGGTCAGAGTCTGTTTCTAGTGAAGTCAGTTCCTAGAATTCTTAAGCAAGCAGGCTGGTTATCTGTAGTCACATGTTAGTTAGCAAGTCCTCACTTACAGAAACAGTGTTAGAAGAATGTCAGAGTGTGTTACACACTTGGAAAGGATGCTGGCAGAACCATCAGGTATATGTACTCGCTGTACTGCTGCATGGAACACTCTTACTCCCGTATTCCTCTTGTTTACATAATAATCCTGCACACTCTTCAGACCAGGGCTTGGGAGCCCCTTCCTCCTGGAGCCCCAGGTTCAAGGTTGGTTCTCTTGCTACCATCAGACTCTTCAGGATGTCTCACAGTCACCTGCCCCTTTGTCCCCTGGTGTCCCCTGTACTCAGGATTGGAAGTTCTGTGGGTGCAGAGAATATACATGTTTCCTTCCATGGCTGGGTCTCCCAGACACTGTCTGGTACTTGGTAGCAACTCCATGACTGTTATTTAAATTAATTTTTGAGACATTCCATCCCTGCTTCTGCACCACTACTAGCTAACTGCATAACCTTAGGACAGGCTCACTAGTACCCACCATATTTAATCAGCATAGGACACTGTCAATTGCAGGACACCAGGTTTCTGATGTATCACTAAGAAAGTGTGCTTCTGAATAACTTTGACCAGATGCTTTTAATCTCTTGGGATTTTTTATTTTACATTTGTTTCAAAGTTCTTTTAGTCTTGATTGGCATAGATTTTATCCCATTTCACTCTTGGGCACATATAAAAAGGAGAAATGATAAATGAATGAAATGGGTTAGAGTAGCCCTAAACCTTGTTCATATTCAGTCACTTTGAGATTCAAAATCATCAAACAGGCAATTTCCCAGGCAATACGGCTCTGTGTCATCAAGATGATTGGTGATGCAGCATTTCTTAAAATAATCTTTAAAAGAACCAAAGTCATCTTTGCCGAGTGTTTAATCTGGCTTTGCAGAATGTAATGCTGCTCCACTGTTAACGTCTGCTTCCAGAATATTGCTAAGCACCTCTGACTTACCAACTCTGTCTCCCTTTCTCCACAGTATTGGATTCCTGGGGACTAACAGAAGGCTCTGCTTCCAGGCTTTTCTTCCAAACTGTGACACCCACTCTATGAGTTTCGAAGATGGTACATCAGGGACAATAACGAGGACACGATGATGCTGCATGTCCCATGGCAATTCTGAGATGGCAACAATTACAAAACAGCCCGATTTTGAGATATTAATGAATGCATTTTGATATTGATAAATTATAGTACTTCGTGGAGTTGTTCTTAGAATAAAAGCATGACTGTTCTGAAAAGCATCTAGATGGTGCCTTGCACATGGTGGCAACTAAAATCATATCTGTTTCTTTCTTTTCTGCCAGCCTGCAGATGCTACGTCTGAATATAAGTCTCCTGACTGGTGAGTAGTTGATGGAAGAAAAAACAGGTTTCAGTACACAGAATGGGCATCTGATGGGGGAGGGGCGAATGAGAGGCAAAATGGGCACTAAGTCATTCTGTAGTGACATGTAATGAATCGTGTAAACCAAGCCCAGGACACTTTTGAGAGTAAAAGAGGTCACTCTCAGTAGTTTCATGGGGACCATAAGCAAAAAGCAGGGCTGCCCCAGAGGAGCCCATCTCCATCCAGAAAGTGAGGCTGAGATAAGAGGTAAATTTCTCTATGCTCAGACTTGGTGTGCCTTTGTCCCAAACTAGGGAGGCCATCAGATAATTGATGGGCACGCAGGCACTTTTGGCTCCCATCCCTAGAAGGCTTAATGGCAAATTCCCAGTGCTGTTAAAATCCAACAGCGCTGTTGTGGGGGCTGTGCCCTCCCCAGCTGTTATTTATGGTGCAGAGAAAAGGAGCCGCAGTGGTGACGGATCTGCTCTTGTGGGATAACAGCGACAGGCAAAGTGGAAGACCGTGGAGAGATGTGTGCAGAATTTCAGCAGGACACTTTAAAAATGAATATTAGAGAAAATTCATTTTTCACTGGCTAAACTGTACCCCTTTACAGTCTGAGCATCCATATATTTATGAGTATTTTTAGCCCTTAAAATAGTAACCCAGGACAGAATAACAGACAGTCTCTTAATAGCCCCAATATATCAGACTCAGCAGTTTAAGAAAAATAAATAAAAAGAGGAATGTAGGGGTTGGGAGGGGAGAGGACAGGAGGGTGATGGAGAGAGACGGGGAGGGGGAAGGTGGGAATTGGAAATGGTACTGTCCCAAAGGTTACTCCATGCCCATCTTCTTAAAAGAATAAATCTTAGAGCTTAGCCCAAAGAAAGCCAATAGTGGCTTTACAATCACACACGGTCAGGTCCCCGCGGGGGTTATGCAGGTGGGAATGAAGGAAGGGGCTTGTCCATGTAACTCCATCTCCCTTTGATGAAGACCTTTGCCTTCGCTTTGTTAGTGCATTTCTTTGAGGACTTGCATTCCCAGCCTCCCAGTGGTTCTCTTCATTTTCCTCTTTCCTGGTCTCTTTTCTGTGCCTGCAGCCGATTTATATCTCCAGCACTATTTGGATCATCACCCTCTCTGGGATGCCAAGATGGAAAGAACACAGAAGTTGGAGACGCAGAGACCTGGGTTCAAATCTCATTTCTGACACCTTTTTCTGTGTGACCTGTGGCAAGTTACTGGGCTCTGAGCCTTGGTTTTCCTCGCAGTGTCACCAAGCTGCCGTCCCTTCTTTGCACAACGTTCAGTCACCACTGGAAATGTCTTCTTAGCCCTGGGCTAAGTCTCTCCTCCTACAGACTCCCTTACCAATTAAAATCATGGCTCAGTGTTCAACTCGTTACGATTTCAGTCTAGGAAAAAACATTATTTGCAACATAATTGTTAGTTTTCTTAATCTATAAAGATTTCTAAAAAATTAATAAGAAAAGCATAGCCCAACTAAAATAATAATAGGAAAAGAACATGAGCAGGAAATTATCAAAATAAAAATAAAAATGGGCAACCAGAAGTAAATATTTCAAAAATGAAAATCATCCAGACAGCTATTTAAGAAATGGAAATTAAATCAATGCCTGTGAATGTTTAAAAAGTCAAAAATAATTACAATACTAAGTGTGGAAAGAGGTTGCCCACGCAGCTGTGAAATTGGTAGAACTTGTTTAGATGGCTAAAAGTCTTAAATATCTGGAAACCCTTGGACTCTAAAATTTCACTCAAGAAATTTATTTTGGCCCTGGCCAGTTTGGCTCAGCGGTTGGAGCATCGGCCTATGGACCAGAGAGTCCCAGGTTCGGTTCCCCCTAGGGGCACGTACCAAAAAAAAAAAAGAAAAAAGAAATTTATTTCAGGGACATTTTTATTTATTTTATTTTAAAATTTATTTTAGAGAGAGAGAGAGGAAGGGGAGAGAGAGAAACATCAATGTGAGAGAGAAACATTGATTGCTTGTCTCCTGTACTTGCCCCGACCAGGAATCAAACCCACAACATTTTGGTGTACAGGAAGATGCTCCAACCAACTGGGCCATCGCCAGGACTCAGGGATGTTTATAAAAGTGCACAGAGATTTATATAAAATAATATTCATTGTGTTAAATTACAGAAAACGTAAAAATATTCTAAACATCCAACAACAGATGGATTATGTAAAGTAAGAAAAATATAATTCTTTGTCCACGTTTAAAATTATGCTTTTGAGCTTTATTCACAGTGGCCAAGACATGGAGACAACCAAAGTGTCCTTGATAGAGGACTGGATAAAGAAGATGTGGTACACATACACAATGGAATACTACTCAGCCATAAGAAAAGATGAAATACTACCATTTGCAACAACTTGAATGGGCCTTGAGAATATTATGCTAAGCAAAATAAGTCAGCCAGAAAAAGCTAAGAACTGTATGTTTTTACTCATATGTGGGTTATAAAACTAAACTCATAGACACAGACAACAGTAGGGTGATTACCAAAAGGAAGGGGGTTGGGGGTAGTACAGGGTAAAGGGGGCCAAATACATGGTGATGGAAGGTGATGTGCCTGTGGGTGGTGGGCACACAATGCCACATACAGATCATGTATCATAGAAATGTACACTTGAAACCTACACGACCAGTGTCACCCCAACACCTTGAATTTAAAAAAGAAAGAAAAACTAGAAAATAAGATAAACTATGCTTTTGAAGAAATTGAGTAACAGCAAATGTGCATGGGACAATTACTAGAAGCAAATACACTGTGTTTATCCCTGGGTGGTGGCGTTACAGGTGGTCATTCTCTCTCTCTTTTTTTTTTTTTTTTTTTTTTTTTGCATATTTCTGTATTTTGAAATTTTCATTTTAAAGGAAAGAAGGAGGAAAGAACAGAAGTGGAAAGAAGGAGAGGAAGAGTGGGCCCTGGCAAAAGAAAGCTTTGTGTCCACCACATTCCCTACTGGATGCCAATCTTAATATTAGGAATCGGCAGAACAGGAGGAACTGGAGGACCGGCTTGCCTCTGACGTCCTGTGTGAGATGTGCTCTATCCCTAAGCCCTCTGCACTGTGGGTTTTCTTCCTGGTCAGATGCAGATAAAACTGCCAGCCCGGCTTATGCACTGATGATGGTGCGTGGCTGTGATGACTGAACAGGTTGCCGTGGGTGAAAATCCTCACAAAACGGCCAAGTGCTCTACAAGTCCTGGGTGGTGCAATTACTGCCTTCGTTAGTGCGATCATTCCCTCCTGCTCCATCATCCTTCCCTGGAGAGCTGCTTGTCAGGCTATGAAGTGCACTCCACATTTCCACATATACAAAGTGAAGTAATGGTGGCCGCACAGACTCGTTTCAACACATCTGGCATCAAGACATGCCCACGCCAGCACCAAAGGCCTAGGTTGGAGTCCAACGTGTCCATCGCAAGCTGTGTGAACTTAGCCAACTCACTCCACCAGCCTGAGTCCACTCACTCCTCTGTGGAATGGAGACAGCAATACCAGTTCTACCTCCGTCGCATGACCATTTGGAAGAATGTCTCAAAAGCATGTACGTCATTCTTGATGACCACCAACCCACACAAGTGGACGCAACATTGAGGGTGCCATGTACTCTTGACCATTGCATATAGAATGCAAACCCTGCACGACGTAGTTCCTCTCGAATGTAATAAGCAATATATGAACTATAGTCTGTAAGCAAATTTTTCAGAATCACTGGATTTTAAATAATAACTATTATTATAATAAAACAACTTTCTGTAAGACTTCTCAAAGACTGCAATGTGCTCTTATATGTATGATTCTATAAGAGCAGGTTGAATTTCCCTAAGACCTTTGATCCTGGAACCCTAATTTTATAGAGCACCTGGCTTGTGCTCCTTGGCTCAAACCTGGTATATGTTGACCTGAGAGAAATCTAACTGTAAAGGCCCAGCTGGGTCTAACCTTGCATCTCTGCTGCCTTTTACTCCTGAGTCCTTTCATCCTGATCCAAAGATGTGGCATCTCATTGCCTTGAAAGAAAAGATCACTCTCATCCATTTATGCACGTTAATGTCAACACATCTTACCCTCTCACCCATCACCTTCCTATTAATTATTTGTTTTAAATTCATCTATTCATCCATTCTTTCAACTATCCATCAATCCGTGTTCATCTATAAATTTAATCCCATTGAATAGATTGAAAAACATAAAATCAGGAAAATGAAGTCAGCCTCAGGTTAAGTAAAGCTTAGATTAAAATCTAAATATATGTGTTTCCAAGGTTTGCTGTCTTTTCATTGTATCACAGACCTCCCCACCTCCCCATCACTACCATCAGGCCCCACAGCCCAGAGAGTCAGGAAGTCAAATGTACAAGTAGGAGAAAAGAAGGGAGCTATGTCAGGACTGACATCCAAGAGCATCAGTGAGTCCTAGAGTCAAAGAGAGGAATGTAGTGGGGTTGGGGGGAGACTGGGATCTCCTCAGTCCTGTGGGTGAGAGCTGAGCCTATAAACTAATGCTCATCATTCTGCTGTTAATAATTAGACCAAGGACTTTGGAGCCAATGAGAGTTAAGTTTTAATCCACAACCCTAAATTTACTAGCCACACACCTTCACTGAGCCTCAGTTTTCTTCTCAATAGATTGTGATAATACCTGTCTCATGGAAAAGCTAGGAGAATTCAGTGAGCTCATATGTACAAAGGCCTTAGTGAAGCTCTTGGCCAAAAGTTCAGTAAATGGTACCTTGCCCCACTCCTTATCCCAAGTTGATAGGTCCTGGAGACATACAGGTTTCCATTCATAGAGTCACCATTCACTGGATGCCATCAGATATGTTGAGGGTGTTTTATGAACAAAAGCCAGATTCCTTTCTTGGTGGAGACAAGAACTTAGTTGATCTCATTCACATCTCTACTTTTCTTGGCAAGGAGGGCTTGATGCATCCAGAGACTTTTTTACAAGCTCTGTAAAATCAGCTGAAACTTCCAAGGCTTGCCTGTGTCTGATGAAAACTTGTCACCGAGCAAGTTCATGAACTCTGAGACAAGAATCACCAAGTTCTAAGAAACCACACTACTGTTACTTTTACTACCACTACTAACAACAGCAACAGCAGCAACAAACTTGACCAAGGCCGTGTTGTATGCTTCCTAATGCTCTCTTTCCTCAAAGCCAGTTGTGTTTGTTAACCAATGCTGAATAGGCAGCCCTAAGAGACCCTGCAGGTTCTTCTTTTCTTTGTTCATTAAAAGAAAATAAGAAAAGATCTCTTTTTTCGGGGGGGGGGGGACAATTTTTATTATTACCCAAGCTATTATATTAAACAGTTACATAATTGTTATTTTGAGCAAGAATTGTTTAGAAATTTATGATCATTTTTTTTTTGCTTTTTTTTTATTAATTTATTTTTGTTACAGATGTTTCTGATGTTTCTCCTTTTTTCCCCATTGACACCCTCCTCCCCATCCCCAGCTTTGTTGTCCATGTCCATCAGTTATGCATACATGCGTATAAGTTCTGTGGTTTATCTCTTCCCTCCCACCCCACCCCCTCTTCTGAGGGTTGTCAGTCTGTACCCTACTTCCACGTCTCTGGGTCTACCCTGTTCCCAAGACTGTTATGTTTATTATATTCAACAAATGAGTGAGATCATGTGATATTTGTCTTTCTCTGCTTGGCTTGAAGAAAAGGTCTCTTATTAAGGATTGTACTGTGCTGCAAAAGTCACTGGATACAAGGATTGTAGGAAGAAGCCCCCTTCCCATCACCCTTCCCTCTTCCATTATTCAGATGGATTTAAAAAACGTTCTCTCAATTCAGGTGTCATTCACAAAAAATGAGACCCAAGCCCTCTCTCTTCAGCCATGACAGGCCATGTAAAAGTCTGATTCATTTTCCCTCCTACAGCAGGATTTGCAGAAATAAATGAGTTTTGCTCTAAGGAAACAGACCTCTTAGTGACACGCCCCCTCTCTATTGTCCTTGGTTAAGGCTGAATTCTCAGTAGGGTGTGACCTCCTGTGGGATCATTAAGAATGTTCCAGAAGCATCGGAACATTCTTGTGGTTAGGGTCTGAACACACCAGACTGAAAGTGTACATCAGTTCTGAGATGCCTCAGGTTAGTCAGGTTGGTAGATGCAAGGTGGGTAGAGGGGTAAAGAGATGGGCCAAAGTCCGTGGAAAGGGTCACAGAAGGCTGAGCAAAAGTTAATGCGATTCTTGCACTGAGCACTGTGCCCAGCTGAGGAGGAAGCAGCCCTGACTCTCTTTCCCTCATCCTCTTAGAACCAGTTTCCTGAAAGATAAAGTAACTGTTGAGTGAGTATCTTGCTACTCAATGTGTGGTGCACACACCAGCTGCCTCAGCGCCACCGATGGGCTTGTTGGAACTGCAGACTCTCAGGTCTTGCCCCAGACATGCTGCATTTTAGAAAGATCTCCCAGGAATTCGTGTCCACATTAAAGCTTGATAAAACCAGGGAGGACATACACTACTGACATATTTCTTTGACCCTTTCTCGAAAGACAATTGTGCCCGGCCAGTGTGGTGCAGTTGGCAGAGCACTGTCCTGTGCACCGAAAGGTTGCTGGTTCCACTCTCGGTCAAGACACATACCTGGGTTGCGGATTCAATCCCTGGTCGGTGCACATATGGAGGGCAAATGATCCATGTTTCTCTCTCTCTCTCTTCCTCCCTCCCTCCCTCCCTCTAAGCATGTCCTCAGGTGAGGATTAAAAAAAAAAAGACAATCTCAAATTAACACATTCCCCCAGATCCCCGCTTCCATACATCTCTAGAAAGACTGACAGACCAAGTCACTGGTGAGTGTGGCAAATATTTGTCATCTCAGATTGATGGGTGCTACCTACCTGGAGTGCTGCATGGATAGAGAATAATTAGGCAGCATCAAGGCCCAGCAGGAAAAATCTCTGTGATCCATTAGTGGATCCATTAAGCATGCAGAAGGATTTGCTCTATAACTTAACACTGGCCCTTGCACTTGTGACAACTCTGCCACAGGCACAGGCTGGGAGTGGTAGGTATGATCAATGAAATCTTAAGGAGTTTACATCTTAAAAGAGGACTTTAGAGGCAGAGGTGGTTATGGGGAAAACCCCTGGGATCTGGATTCCTGGACTCAATTCTTGGCGTCAGCCCTCAGATGAAGGTGTTCGACTCAGATCATAAAAGGTCTTTCCTAGCCCAGCCGGTGTGGCTCAGTGGTTGAGTGTCAACCCATGCACCAAGACGTCGCCGGTTCGATTCCCAGTCAGGGCGCATGCCCAGGTTGTGGGCCCGATCCCTAGTGGGGAGCATGCAGAAGGCAGCCAGTCAATGTTCTTTCTCATCGATGTTTCTATCTCCCTCTCCCTCTCCCTTCCTCTCTCTCAATAAAGAAAAAATTTTTTTTAAAAATAAAAGGACTTTCCTACCCTGACCTTGAATCCCACCCCCTGTGATCACAAGTATATAGAGTCTTATCGCACACGCTCATGAAAGCAGATTCTGTTCCCACATCACCACAACCCCAGCTTCCCTTAAACCAGAGTCCCCTCTTCGGTGATCATCTGGTGGTCTTTGCAGGGTTGGGGAGAAGGAGAAAGGAAGTTGAGAGGTGTGGGGAGAAGGGCTGCCAAGCGTGCCTTGCTGCTGCTGAGCCCAGCGCTTCGCCTCTGCTAGGCATCTGTTTCCAATGAAGCTAAGGAAATTCCTGACCCCACTCCCACATTCTCTTGTTGCTGCCTTGCTGTCGCCTCCACACCGGCCTCTCCCCTCTGCGGGCTCTGGTCCAAGCCAAACATCCCCACGGACTCTCGGGGGCCAGGAAGCTAAACCAGGCCTGGCGCCCTGACTCCCCTGACGGGCCGGCTGCCAGCGTTGCTTCTCGGAGGCTGCCTCACGGTGCCTCTGAGGGAACCCAGCCTTGCAGGTTTGAAGTCTGCTGAAGGTGGGCCAGACTCTCAGCGTGGCTGTGGGTTAGGCAGAGAGCTCCAAACTGAACTCCGAGTGCTGTGGCTTTTCCAGAGATATCTGCTGGCACGTATCCAGAACTACATGCCACGACGCAGCCCTGCAAAACAGAAGCTGAAAGCGCACCCAGAAATCCTGCGTGAAAGGCGGCGGCTCTCAGGTGGGGGCGTCCGGCAACGTCTGGAGACACTCTGAGTTGTCACAAGTGCAAGGGCCAGTGCTAGGTTATAGAGCAGGTCCTTCTGTAAGTTTAATACATGTGTACCTGCATCTACCACTGTAGAGCACGCACACACACATTTGAATTTAGTGTCATTGCCTACAGCATTTCATCATCTGCTCTTTTATCAAATTGTATATCATAAATTTCTTTCCCTGCCATTAAGCCCTTTTCTATATTACCGCTGCATGGCATTCCATCATACCAATCGACCATCATTCATTACATCTGAACCTTAAAATTAGATATTTTTCTCCTTTTGCTATTATAAATAACACTATAACAAATATGTGTACAATGCGCCTTTGAGTGAAGTACACCTATGGCTTCCTAGGGTGATTTCCTTAAAGAGAAACGACTGGGACAAAGTCCAAGTACCATTTTTATGACTTTTGAGACATACCTTCAAATCGACAGGTCAAACTTTTGAAAACATTGGAAAACTATGTTTCAAACATGCAGGTATATAAACTTCCACAATAGAAAATGAGTGGGAAAACTTTTTTTGCCAAGATTTGGGAAGTTAAGACCTAATTCTAGCCCAAAAGCCTTTGGTTCTATACCGGCAATTCAGAAATTGACCACTAATGGCCACTCTTTGGCTTTGGCAGACGGCAAGACTTACAAGAGTCACAAAAGTATTCAATATTGTAAATCCACCGAGAGTACAGCACACATTATTCACAACTCTGTTCCTCCCATCAGATTTGAGATTCTCAAGGGAAAGGACCACATATCTTTAATATCAGAAAACCTAAAGATAAGCAAAGTGTCAGTCACCAAGTATACATTTATTTTATGGGTCAGTTAGTTGCCATAAACATCTAAACAAAACCCTCAATAAAATATACATAGCAAGGGTGCCACTAAGGCCCCACTAAGATTTTGCTCAATCAAAAAGGGACATCATCTCCAGTGTGGACCTTAGTACCAGCCCAGGAATAAATGCACTTTTCCATCTCCCAGAGAGAGAAATATGTTTAAATAAAGATATTTCTTAGGAGATGATAATTTGAAATGTAGAGAAAAATAAGAAAATAGAAAGAAGGTAGCTTATAGTATCTTAGGGTAACCAGCCAAAGGATGACATTTCTGTCCCGGTCTCCAGTGTATATTTCTGGGAACAGATTAGGCTACAAATAGAAATAGGAGTGCATATCATTCCAGGTCCTGGAAAACAGACGGTGAAGCAACTTGATTCATTTCAAAAACAGAGGGTCTCACTGTGAACTGCTTGATGGTGAATGAACCAACCTTCCCTGCAATGTCTGGCTAAGGCTTCTGTCTACACTGCCTGCCAAGGACATTTAAATGTGTGATATTTGATTTGCTGAGTGCAAAGCTCAGATGGGTCCTGGAAAATCCATCTGTACTCTCCTCGCTTTACAAAGGGAAACAAGGTTATTAACATTTAGGCAGGTTTCAGTATTGTATATCAGGCACCAGAGTGTAAGAACTCATCACATCAGCGGGATGGATCCCGTTTACAGTGGTTCTCAACCTTCCTAACGCCGGGACCCTTTAATACAGTTCCTCATGTTGTATGTGGGCGGACCTGCCTGGAGATGGATAGAGGAGCGGTGTCTCTTAAGACCATTGGAAATATGTGTTCTCTGATGGTCTTAGGCGACCCCTGTGAAAGGGTTGTTCGACCCCCAAGGGGATCATGACCCACAGGTTGACAACCGCTGCATTATAAGTTCTCAGAACAGTAGAGAAGATGATGAATTTTAGCCAGGACTGGAGGCCCATTCAGATTATGTTCTTTAAGATGGAGAAAGTAAGCCCCACAGAAGGAAAGTGACTTGCCCGAGACCATAAAGCTAGTGAGAGACCTAGGCAAAGCAAACAAATAAAACGAAACAGCAGATCTATTGACTTGCAGGTTAATATTCTGTTTCTTGTCTCGGTTCTGTTTTGGTTTTGAGTCTCCTTGTGTGTTTCATTTTATGGAAACACACAAGTCGGTGATAAATTAAAGCATTCATGGCTGGTAGGCAGCATTCAACACAGTGACATGACAGAGGGCTTAAAAGACCAATGATATTTGAGATCTAGTGGACAGTATTTCAAAAAGGAATAAGCTTTAGGTCAAGGAGATAAGAAATTACAACCCTAGATGGGTTTTGGATTAAGGATATCTCTGGACCTCTTCCTCTCCTCAGGACCTAGGACAACGCCCTTACTTAGACCTTCCCATAGTTTACATGTACTACCTCAATAGACTGCTGCCTCAGTTAGGGTCCAAACAGAAAAACAGAAAGCACCCTCAGTAATTAAAGAGCAGGAACTGAATACACAAGTTTCTTTCCATCAGTGTTGGAAGAGCTGAGAACCCTCATAGGTGAGGGAGAGACTCACAGTGGCAGGAAGCCGCCACCTTCCATAGATTTCAGGGGCAAAGGGATGAAGAGACATTACTGGGACCCAGGGTCTGAAATCATGTGTGGGAAGCTGAAATCATGGCAGACCTATTTAGCAAAGAGATGGGGAGAGGGGGAGCAGGAGAGGGAAGGAAGAGGAAAAAAAGAGAGGGAGGGAGGAAATCCTGGCTTCCTTCTGAAGCTAGGGAGCAGAGATAAGAAGAAAGGTAAGGGATGAGATTGAGTGCCAATAGATTCAAACCTGATTCAACTCCTAAATTATTCCACTGCCTCTCATCTCTCCCTTGTAGACTGTCCAGCACAGTGCTGCCTGATGATCTGACACACACGTCTAATATTGTCATTTCCCGTCTGAAATTCCTCTTTGGCTTCTATTGCATTCTGGGGAAATGACCCTCACCTCCAGCACCACACACAAGGTTCATCTCCATCGGGATGAATTTCAGGCAGACTTAAGCTACTCAAGTATTTACTCTGAAAAGGCACATCTGTCTGGCTTCAGGGAGGAGGTGGCATGTTGAGAGCCCTGTCAGGCTGGCAAGTGCTAACGAAGGGTGTGAGTGGAGGCCATTCCAGCTGGAGGCAGGTGATCACAGGCAGAGAGGACTAGCACACAGGTGGGGACTCAGAGAAGGCTAGAGCTGGACGTCAAACCATGATTCCAAAGGCCATCCAAGAGAAAGTGGATCCATTGGGTCTTAGTAAGAGGAAATTCCTTCTTCACATCTCCCGTATGAGGTATCAAGCTCCTCCCACACTCCAGGCATGTGACAGGTACAGTGTGAGGCCAAAGTTGAATGTATAACTTGGGCCAAAGAATGAGACCCTTGAGCGCCCTACGAGAAGCCTGCACTTCATTCAGGGGGCTGGGGATGTAAGCAGTGCCCCGTGACAGTGAGCATGGCCTGGACAGGGAGGAGGCTACACCGAGGAGCCCACGGCGGCAATGGCTGCTGCCCCTGCTCAGACCCATGCATCAGGGCCTCTGCCAGCCCCAGCCAGGCTCACAGCCCTGCACCAAGAACCTGTACCTAAGGCAGAAAAGTCAATAAACTCATTTTCTCACAGAAAGAGCATGTCTTCAAGAGGCCCTGGGGAGTTTGTCTGCAAAGTTTAATTTCTGTTGAAGGATCTTGAGTAGGCAAAGAGTATGGAAGGAGGGGGAGTGTGAGGAGGACACGAAGGAGGTGGCATCTGTTTGCTGAGAATTTAACTTGCGCCAGGACTTTTAGGAGCATAATCTCATTGGATGCTTGCAACGGCCCTGTGATGTGAAGAGTTAATGAGGGCCTGAGTGGAACTTGGAAGGGGTTGGGGAGATTCTCTGATCGCTAATACTTAATTCATTCAACAAATAATTATTGAGTGACTCTGGGAGCTAGGCATCAATCCGGGTGCTAGGGACCCAGCACCAGATATGACCTTGTTCCTTTCCACAAGGATCTCTCAGTCTTGTGTTGGAAACAGACACACTGACAGCCATTTTCCAGTGCCTTAACCTCCAACCACACTTCCGCCTGGTTGCCTTTGGGAACCAAGAGCTTTAACCGCTCAGAAACGTACCAAACATCCTTAAGTATAGGGCAAATATTTCTTTTCCTTTTTCATTACATTCTGAAAATCTAAACTGAAACAGGAATTTAATATAGTTGATTTTTTTTCTAAAAGAATCATGTTATTCAATCAGTGATGTGGATTGATAGAGTCTTAAATCTGAGTAAGCTTGGAAAATGCTTATAATTGAGATATTCATAGCACCCCTTTGGGAGGCATTCCTAGAGTGTCTGGGTAGGGGGTAATGGGGTGAAATTCGCATCCTCTCTGTCTGATGCACGGAGGCATGACGGTTTCATAAACATGACTTAGCCACTGTCCCATTGAGCCCGTTAATGTCACCATGCAACCCAAGCAAAAAGGAAATCTGCTCCCTAATGTTACGTAAGATGAAGATGCAACTCTTGGAGGAGGAAGGGTGTGGATCAGTCCAACCAGAGTCTCTGACCACTGGCTCAGCCAAGATGAGAGCAACGCAGGTGCACTGAGGAGTCGAGTCAATGCCTCCCTCGGCAAGGGACCATCACAAAATACCCTGTGTTTAAGCCACAACACCCCAGCAAACATTTCAACTTCTTCCTTGGTTGAACGAAAACTTGATTCCATGTTACTGACACAAATGTCCCTGGGATCTGAAGGCTGAGAACAACGTACAGGTTGCAGAATGCTTCCCAGTTACCCTCCGGAGTGGTTCTACATTAAGTGCTTTGGAAGGATTTTTAGATGAGACTTATTGGGAGATTTGCAAAAGGTTACCTAGGAGGCTGGTGTGTGTTTGGACATGAAGTGCCTTCAGAACGGCTTGGGGTAGATCAGAATATGTGGTCACCCAGGAGAGAGGAACAGGGGAGACTTGAGCCGGGTGCGTACGTGACACGCCTCCTTCTTGCTGCTTCTAAAGGAGACAAGAGAAAATGAGATTTTTTAAAAAAACAAAACCTGCCCTGGCCAGTTTGGTTCACCAGTTAGCACATTGGCCTGTGGTCCAGAGAGACCCGGGTTCGGTTCCTGCTAAGGGCACGTGCCTTGGTTGCAGTTTGTCCCTGGCCCTGGTTGGGTCGTGCGAGAGGCAGCCACTCGATGTGTCCCTTTCATGTCAATGTTTCTCTCTCTCTCTCTCTTCCTCTCTCTCCCTCCCACTCTACCTGAACAAAAAATGGAAAAATGTCCTCGGGTGAGGATTACAAAAATAAAAATTAAAAAATAAATAAAATAAAATAAAATAAAAAACCTTTTTTTTTTTAGCTCTGGGGAATCTCCAGAGGACATTTGTTTCGATGAGATTTCAGGCCTGATTTTCAAGAATGAGGAGGTGCCAGCTGTATGATCTCTGGCCCTTTGGATATTTATCTTTTATTTATACACAGTACTTTTAAAAGTCTGTTACTGTAACAAAGATGCAACTGAGAGGCTTCACGTGAAAGGCAACACAATGTTTTTAGAGTCTGAATGTAAGGAGAATAGGTTCACAATATTATAAATCGAAAGAGTGCAGGGCAGGCAGCAGGCTCCGGGCACCCACTGAATCCACAGTGAACATGGCACGGCCAGGCACATGGGTGATGGACCCGTGGACAAGACACTGCCATCAGGAGATGGATTTGTAAAACTACAAACTTTAGCCTCGAGTGACTACACAGGATAAAGGAATCACAGCACAGAGGAAAGAGGAGCGCCCACTTCCCCGATGGGACCGGTCAAGGCTGACCTGAGGAAGTGGGCTTGAATTTGGTCTCGAAGAAGTATATGCCCTTAACCTAGCATCTATTCTCATGCATTGGTTATTTATAGACACATAACAAACTACTGTGAAATTTAGTGGCATGAAATAAAAATAAACATTTAGCCCTGGCCGGTTTTGCTCAGCTGTTAGAGCGTCGGCCTGTGGACCAGAGAGTCCCGGGTTCGGTTCCCGCTAAGGGCACGTACCTCGGTTGCAGTTTGTCCCCAGCCCGGGTTGGGGTCATTTGGGTGGCAACCACTCAATGTGTCTCTTTCACATTGATGTTTCTCTCTCTCTCTTCCTTCCTCTCTCCCTCCCTTCCTCTCTCTCTCCCGCTCTATCTGAAGATAAATGCAAAAATGTCCTCAAGTGAGGATTAAAAAAAATTATAAAAATTAAAATAAACATTTATCATCTCACGTAGTTTTCATGAGTCGGGGATTTGGGTGGGTGCAGCTTTGCCAGAGGATTCTGGTTCAGGGACTCTGAGTTACATTCAGCACCATGGCTGGCTGGCCGGTGCGGGGCTGGGCGATCGCTCCATGGCTGGCTGGCCGGTGCGGGGCTGGGGGAGCCTCGGTCCTTCCCACGTGGACCTCTCCACTAGGCTGCTTGAATGTCCTCACAACACGGCGGCCGCCTTCCCCAGCGCTAGCGATCCACGACAGAGCTAAGCAGAAACCACAACGTCTTCCGGGTCTTCACCTCTCCAACAGCTATTCTCTGTCGGAACTTAACGACGTGGACAACAGTGTGGTGATTGCGGGGGTGGAGGGGGATGGGTGGAGGTGGAAGAGGGCATAGAGGGGATGAAAAGTGATGGAAAACAATGAAATTACATTAAAAATTTGAGGGGAAAAAATGTATTCTCTATCACATCCATAATACCCTATTGACTACACAGGTCAGCCCCCAACCAGTGTGGGCATGAACACCAGGAGCCATTTGGAAGGCTGCTGGCCATGACTCATCATGATGGTGGCAGTCTGTTATCACAATGTTTGGTCTGTGCTGATCGGAGGTGGGAGTAACGAGGGAGGTTTGTTCAGTGGTTAGTGAACATCAGACTTTCAGATCACATAAGCTTTGGTTCAGATCTGGGCCCCATCACTTACGACCCTGTGGCTTCTCCGCTGGCTGAGAGATGGTAAGAACTAGAAAAGCCACATTTGAGGCAGAGAGGGAAGCCACATGCTAAAAGGGGCCCAGCCACGCCCAGCAGTCCTGGGGACTGTGCCTCTAGGAAGATGTGAACTGCTACTGTATCCAAGACCTTGTGTGTTACAGTCTCTCTGCTACCAGAGCCTCAGTGGTATCCTCATAGAGTAGTTGGCTCAAAAATTTTAACCCCTGAATCTAGTTTTTCCCATTTGCAAAGGAGGGATAGGAAAATAAACCTCACATGTTTCCTGTGAAGAAAAATGAAATAAGGCATGAATGTGTTTGTCCAGTGTCTGGCTCAGAATTCACACACTCATCATTGTCACTCTTGTCCTGTCTGAATTTATGATCAGTGTCAACACTGGCGGAAAGGGAAACATTCGGAGAACTCAGCCAATGCGCGTATCTATCCCCCAGCTGTGTGGCTCGCAGGGACTCAGCACAATTCGCTTCGGAGACCCCTGCAATGAGAACGTGGGAAATGCGATGAAGGCAGTGTTTTCACAGGAACATCAGTCAGTGACTGGTTTGGGGCTAAGATGGGCCATGATCATCTTGCCCTCTTTAGTCCTCAGTTTCCAACTCTGGAGAATGAAAGGGAGAAAAGGAAAAAGGGGGAAATGGAAGGAGGAAGGAAAAGAGGAAAGGAGGGACCCAAGGTCAATGTTTCTGAAAGTCCCAGGGCTCCAGAAAGCAACCACGTCACCGTGCTATTCCCCGTGTTCCAGACTCAGCTCTGCAGAGCATTTTGCTGAGGAAAGTGTTTCAGTCTATAAACAACCATGCAAACCACAGGACAGACAAGATGAGCTACAAGGCACCGTCTGGCTCCAGGAATCTTCTCTAATCCAGTTGGCAGACACTTCACCTCCAGCAGTGACTGCTGCTTCAAATCAAAGAATCTCCTACTTCTTACACTCTCAGGGCCATGCCGTTTTGTCCCAAATGAAATTAACAAAAGACAGGGGGCATCTGACACAGTCCACTGAGGGCTTTCTTCATCTGGCTGAATCCATGCAACTCCGCTGGTCTGAGCCATGCCATCTAGTGCACAAATGGGGCGGTGAAGCACCCTCCAGCCCATGTCTGTTCTGAGCTGGGCTGAGAGTCCCCCTTCCAGACGCACTGGCCATTTAAATAAAGAAGTTGAATGAGGAAATGAATTAGAACACCGAGCTGTCATCTCAGTCTAACACCCTGGGCCTGGAATTATCAAAACTGTCATTTCATTTTCTCCTCTTTTAAAATGACTACTTTTCATTTTAATTTCCCTACTGAAGTTTCTCTGGCCAACTCATCAAATTTTGTATCAAAATTACCCACAGAAATAATTTGTGTGCATTGCCACAAAAGGATGGCTGCCAAGATGGGCCACATCAGAGTGAAAAGAAAAATAAAACCAAGAAAACCGAACAACAACAAAAAACCCCACCCTCCCCTCAACCATGTGACTGCAATGACGGACTAGTGATGTGGGCGACTGCTGTGTCGTCCCAGAAGTCCCACACCTAGGCTGAGTCCTTGGGTCCCCTCCTGATGAACACCATCACACCCACAGCCTCACGTAGCAGTTGTCCTTGCAGAAGCTTTCCTTGGAGGACGGGAGTCGGAAGCCAACACTGTCCTCTGGACCCTCCCCTGAGGGTAGAATCTGGTTTATGGATGAATACCTGGGGCAGCTTTGGATGCATCAGGAAGTCCCAGAGGGCATGATGACAAAAAGGAAGGATGATGTAAAAAATAGAGTTGAGCCTGCTAATGTCATTTCAGTGATGACAATACATGTGAGGTCAATCAACTATATAGATATATATCAGGAACTTGGCTTGAGGCAGGGGAGAGAAAGATGAATACAAGATGGTCAGTGCCCAGCGGAATATGTATAGGCTTCAAGGCAGAGTCCTGGACTAGTTTCTGGTGATTTCCAGATACACAATGAGTAGATGAATGAGCTTGGGCCAATGATAACTTCTCTAAGCCTCAATTTCTTCATCTATAAAACAGAACTTAGGATGCCCATGTCCAGGATACAATATGATTCACCTCCTTTGATCCTTTCTGAAACAGTATAAGGTGTTTGTGTGTGTGTGTATAACAAACAAACAAAAAACAGCAACAACAGAAAAAAATACCTGCGGTATGGAGCCTGGGCCAGGTAACTGCGTAACCGAGCACTGGCCTCCTTGTCCCTGGGCTGAGCTCTCCCAGCCACTAAAACCGCTCCCTGCTGTGACTCTCAGACACGCTCAGGAGTCAGGAACCAGCTGAGAAAAATGTCTGGGACAAGGAACTGGTGTGTCTCAGTCCTGACCATGCCAGTGTCTATGTTACGGTGACCTAAGAAGTGGACGCCCTCCATGCTCTGATACCCAAAGACGTCGCACAATGCCTGGACGTGCGGGCAGCCAACAGATGCTTGTAGAATTCATTAGAAAGTGCTGTTATTTGTAAACTTGTCTTTGTATGGAGTTTTGTACTTGTGTATTACGTCATACTCCCATTCAGTCAGAAATGATCCATTTTGCATTTATTTCGTGCGGGCAGTAAGCAAGGATTGGGAGGAATAGACATGAACCTGTCAGCGCCCCTGTCTTCAGAGGCTCACAGTCTAGGGAGGAAAATATGTCTATCCAAACGAAGTCCTTTGACATTGGCTTAATTCTGTAGAGGGTGGGGCAAAAGTAGGTTTACAGCTGTTCATATGGAAAAGGATACAATCATTAATAACTAATAATACAAGAATAAACTTGGGCCCTGGCCGGTTTGACTCAGCGGTTAGAGCGTCGGCCTGCAGACCAATGAGTCTCGGGTTTGGTTCCAGTCAAGGGCACGTGCCTCGGTTGCAGTTCGTCCCCGGCCTGGTCGGGTCCTGCAGGGTCCTGCAGAAGGCAACCGGTCGATGTGGCTCTATCACATCGATGTTTCTCTCTGTCTCTCTCCCTCCCTCCCTCCCACTCTATCTAATAATAAGTAGAAAAATATCCTTGAGTGAGGAATAAAAAAAAAAAAAAAAAGAAAGAAAGCAAAGAATAAACTCAGTGTTTCACATACTCAACGGCTGTTAACCTGCTTTTTCCCCACCTGTATCATAGGTGAGAACAGCAGAGATGGAACTAATTCTACTTGGGACAAGAGAGAAGTCTTTCCAGGAAGCAAGCCCTTTGAAAAACTGCAGGAGTAAGGGAGTTGGAGGGTGGATGGGAAACCTTCCAGCCAGAGGAACAGAGGATGTAAAGAAAGGAAGGTAAGAACTTGCCCGGCCCACCTGGGGGACAGCCAGGAAATCCGAGGGCCTGCAGCGGACACAGAGAAGAGCTTTGCAGACAAGATGAGGAAGCTGGCCGAGTCAGGAGCCAGCCTCCGTAGGAGCAGCCAGGTGACCAGGACCTTCCAGTGCCGCCAAACAGAGAAGGTGGTGTGTTCCGACTGGCGGTCGGTTTGAAACCCCGTCCCCGTGAACTGGCTCCTAACCACTGCGTGGCCGGGTGCACAGCAGGGACGCAGCAGGAGTCTAGAAGTGGTCAAATAGATGGAGTCCACACCATAATAGAAAATCTTTGTTAACTAATTTGCACAAATTTGCATAAATATGCTGAGGCCCTTTAGTTGAACAGATGCTAAGAAACTTGCAAAACAAAAATGTGAGTTCCTGAACATTTTCTCATATGTTGTACCAAAAAATCACCTGAAAGCTAATGTTCAGAGAAAACAGAAGTGAGCCCTGGAGGTCTGCATCTCTGGGTCATAGAGAATCATGGGGAACATGGTAACCTCTCCCCAGTGCATCTGAGCCACGGGCACCTGGGCCCAGGTCTGGTGACAGGTAGAGGTCATATCCGTGGCCAGCGTGCAGCCGACCCCCGGCGACAGGCAGAGCCACTTGCTGGATTCTGTCCATTTTCTACCATGTTAGGAAATTCATCTAGAGAAAGCACATTCCTTCTGAGTTCACCCCATGATTAGCATTTGGTACAAAAAAAAAACCCTTGAAGCTGAATTTTCTTCTGTTGCCTCCGCCCAACTCAATTCCAGTTGGTTTTCATTTATTTCAATGTGTACTTTGGAATCGGAGACATGTGCTTTCCCAGTTAACTCCCACCATCTGGGGTGTGTTATTTTGAGGGGGGCAGGGACACTGGCTCGTCCCCTGCTCCCACCTCTTTCTCCACATTGTAAAAACAGATTGTGAAAAAGGTGGCCTCTGCCTGCAGAGAGTAGGGGGAAAGAGCTCGGACCTTTTCTGCCTGGCTGTGTTAAGCTTGGGACAGTCACCACCTTCAGGAAGGAACTGCAAACTCAACCCGAGAGAGACCAGGCAGGGTGACGATTCCCTGAAACAATCCCTTCTGTGTGCATCACTTTTGGGGGTGAATCTAATCAAGATGGGATGTGTGACCTCAAAACAGCTGGGAAGCATTACAGGTCAAAAGTTTGCGTCAAGTTAAGAACCATCGGAATGTGCAAACCCCGTTGTTTCTAATCTCTGTCTCTTCCTCTAATCTGCACAACTCCCCCTGTGGACAAAACGTCTGGTCAGGGCTGGTGCTGACACAGAGGTCCAGGAAGGTACATTTGTGAAGGCAGGGCTGCAGAAGCTGAGAAGTAGCTTATTTCCTGGCAAAATAAATAAGGGACCAAACCCAGGTGAAAATATAAACAAGAGACATGTAAAGTCAGAATACTGAAGCTGAAGCTCTCATTGCAAATCACTCAAATCCCTTCATTACAAGTGTGAAGATAGGCCCAGAGAGGTTAATTTCCAGCTCAAAGTCACACAGCATTTAGTCCCTCATGCATTTAATCCCAATGGTTTGGGCTTGTCATTAGGATGAAATCAAATTCCTCGGTCTATGAGGCCTTGGGTGACCTAGCTCCATCCACTGCTGTGTCTGCTGGGACCACACCCCACCTTTTCCACCGTCTTCCTGGCAAGTTGGCCTTTTCTGTGTTCTATAAATTCATGAAGTCCCTCCTCGCTTTTGCGCCTGGAGACTTGCTATTTCTCCTTCCTAGAAGGTGTGTTCCCCACTATGTTCCTCTCTCAACCGGTAGGTCACACACCACTTCCTCAGCAAGGCCCCCTAATGAAGCTGTCACCTCCCCAGTCACCCTCTCAGCTTGCTCCTGTCCTTCCTAGGAGGGTCCCACGAGCTTCTCCATCTGTTTCTCAGTTCTGACTGCCCTCCTATAAGAGTGTAGGAACCTGAGGGTGGAAATCTTGCCTGTTTTGCTGTTATACCCGAGCGTCTAACACACGACAGTTGTTTAATATGCATTTAATTAACAGATTAGTCAATCGGTCAATCACTCAGTTTGACAGTCAATGAATTCCAAGACAGTCTCTTAATGTCTTCTTAGCGACTAAGCATTAGGACCTGTGGTACATTAAATATGGCCACAAGTTATTTGAGTGGGAGTGGTCTATGTCCCTCCCTCTGATTCTGAGGGGATTCTGTGGCTATTTGGTTAATAGACAAGTGTCAGAAGTGGCCTGTGCCACTTTCCAAGCTTGAAGAGACTGGCACCTTCCAGGTGCAGCTGTCCCGGGAGCCCTGAGCTGCCATGTAAGTAGTCTGGCTGCACTGAGATCACCACCAGTTGGGGAGGGCACATGAAGGTGCTGCAGCCAACAGTCCCCGCAAAGCCACCCTCCCAGCCATCCAAGTGAGTGAGTTAAGTCACTTTAAACCCCTGCCCCCAAATAAACCCAGACACCCACTGAATATCACTGAGTGGCCAAGCAGAAGAAATGCCCAACTGACCCCTGCCTGAATTCCTGAGTGTAATAAAACAGGGTCTGCTTTAAGCTGCTAAATTTCAGGGTGTTTGATAACTGCAAAGGGCTCTCTTGCCAGACGGTTTGGGTTCAAATCCTCATCCACTATTTGCTAGCCAGCTGGGTGACCTCCTGCATGTTTTATTTTTCTTCAGCATCAATAGCTGGATCATCTGCAAAAGTGGGATTCCCCACCAAAAGAGCTGTGAGGGGATTAAATGAAATGCAGGTCAAGTACCTAGCACAGTGCCTGGCTAGTGATACAAATTATCTATAGTCCTTTCCCTAACAGTGTTTGTAGGCTCATGGACATACCCTTCCAGCTAAGAAAAAAGATTCCAAGCATTCAAGTTACCCCACTCACTTGCCATTAATTCATCCATGCTCCCCATCACCAAAGGGAAAAACTCAAACTCATTATGATTTGCAAAGCTCAGGCCCTGATCCCGTTCAGAGCATTGCCTCCAGCGTCTCCTCTCAGATCCTGTTGTGAGCCATACCTGTAGACCCACACACACGCTCACTGCCTACAAGGACAGGAAGGAAAGGAATAAATACTTCCACAATGAGTTTTTCCGATTAGGGAAATTATAGGCGCATTTCTTCCTTCCTTGTGGTTCTTTTTTGTATTTTCTAAGTTTTCTGCAGCAAACACTTTGTTTTCATAAAATGTAGTAAAGATTACTAAAAAAAAAAAAAAAAAAGAAGTGACGATTTCTTCTACTTGAAAACTAAGATGCTATTTTATTTCTCTCTCTTCCTCATGAGATATGCCTGAATATCTCTTATACTGTTAAATGAATGAATGAATGAATGAATGAATGAATGGGCTAAAAGTAGTGCAAAGTTCATTATGTATATGTTAGGCAGACTAGTCTCAGTTTATACATAGAACATAGTTGTAAAAATATAAAGTTGAAAGCTCTGTCTTTGTTTTTTGTTTGTTCTTTTTAAAAGATACTCATAGTGAAGCTGTTTTTTTAAAAAATGAAGAAACCCTTTTGTAAAGTAACTAATCATTCTGTCATTTATTTTTTTAAAGGCCAGAATGCCAGAGTTTCTCGAAAGGAGTTCCTCTGCTGTATCTGTGTTTATAAACTAATGACAGGCTCTTAACCGTTCACCTGGCGATGAGAAAGTTCCAAGACAACGTGTTAGAATTCAGTTAAACCAAATATATAGAAATCGCTGGCTCACCAAAGGGAGATGATGTCTCTAGGGACATTGAACTACACAGTACAAACCTGTAGTCACAAACATTTCCTCTCTTGGGGCAGCGAGTGATCTGCCTGGATGTGGCCACAGCCTCATGGGCTTAGACGGGGCAAAGAAGCGCCCACCTTTCCAGAAGTTCTTCCCTCCCTCTGCGTTTCTTTCAATGGCCTCGCTTGCTGGACTCAGAGGCCTTCCACCTCCAATTCTTCCACAAATTTTCTAAATAGGTTACTAGGTCATGCGCTGGATTTTTGTGCTCTGGGTGACTCACCAGCTCAGAGTAACCCACATCAGTCCACCTGCGTGACATGAACTCAGTGAACGTGGAAACCACCTCCATGCTCCCCATGCCCCCCATGCCCTCCATGCCTCCCATGCCCCCCATACCCCCCAAGCCCCCCATGCCTCCCATGCCCCCCATGGCCCCCATGTCCTCTATACCCCCATGCCCTCCATGCCTCCCATGCCCCCCATGCCCCCCATGCCCCCCATGCCCCCCATGCCCTCCATGCCCTCCATGCCCCCCATGCCTCTCATGCCCTCCATGCCCTCCATGCCCCCCATGCCCCCCATGCCCTCCATGCCCTCCATGCCCTCCATGCCCCCCATGCCTCTCATGCCCTCCATGACCTCCATGCCCCCATGCCCCCCATGCCCTCCATGCCCCCCATGCCCCCCATGCCCCCCATGCCCTCCATGCCCTCCATGCCTCCCATGCCCTCCATGCCCTCCATGCCCTCCATGCCCTCCATGCCTCCCATGCCCCCCATGCCCTCCATGCCCTCCATGCCCTCCATGCCCTCCATGCCCCCCATGCCCCCCATGCCCCCCATGCCCTCCATGCCCTCCCTGCCCTCCCTGCCCTCCATGCCCTCCATGCCCCCCATGCCTCCCATGCCCTCCATGCCTCCCATGCCCCTCCATGCCCCCCATGCCCCCCATGCCCCCCATGCCCTCCATGCCCCCCATGCCCTCCATGCCTCCCATGCCCTCCATGCCTCCCATGCCCCTCCATGCCCCCCATGCCCTCCATGCCCTCCCTGCCCTCCCTGCCCTCCCTGCCCTCCATGCCCCCCATGCCTCCCATGCCCTCCATGCCCTCCATGCCCCCCATGCCCCCCATGCCCCCCATGCCCTCCATGCCCTCCATGCCCCCCATGCCCCCCATGCCCTCCATGCCCTCCCTGCCCTCCATGCCCTCCATGCCCTCCATGTCCCCCATGCCTCCCATGCCCTCCATGCCCTCCATGCCCCCCATGCCCCCCATGCCCCCCATGCCCCCCATGCCCTCCATGCCCCCCATGCCTCCCATGCCCTCCATGCCCTCCATGCCCCCCATGCCCCCCATGCCCTCCATGCCCCCCATGCCTCCCATGCCCTCCATGCCCTCCATGCCCCCCATGCCCCCCATGCCCCCCATGCCCTCCATGCCCCCCATGCCCTCCATGCCTCCCATGCCCTCCATGCCTCCCATGCCCCTCCATGCCCCCCATGCCCTCCATGCCCTCCCTGCCCTCCCTGCCCTCCATGCCCTCCATGCCCCCCATGCCTCCCATGCCCTCCATGCCTCCCATGCCCCTCCATGCCCCCCATGCCCTCCATGCCTCCCATGCCCTCCATGCCTCCCATGCCCTCCATGCCCTCCATGCCCCCCATGCCCCCCATGCCCCCCATGCCCTCCATGCCTCCCATGCCCCCCATGCCCTCCATGTCCCCCATGCCCCCCATGCCCTCCATGCCTCCCATGCCCTCCATGCCCTCCATGCCTCCCATGCCCCTCCATGCCCCCCATGCCCTCCATGCCTCCCATGCCCTCCATGCCCCCCATGCCCTCCATGCCCCCCATGCCCTCCATGCCCCCCATGCCCTCCATGCCTCCCATGCCCTCCATGCCCTCCATGCCCCCCATGCCCTCCATGCCTCCCATGCCCTCCATGTCCTCCATGCCTTCCATGCCTCCCATGCCCTCCATGCCCCCCATGCCCTCCATGCCTCCCATGCCCTCCATGCCCTCCATGCCTTCCATGCCTCCCATGCCCTCCATGCCCTCCATGCCCCCCATGCCCTCCATGCCTCCCATGCCCTCCATGCCCTCCATGCCCTCCCATGCCCTCCCATGCCCTCCCTGCCCTCCATGCCTCCCATGCCCTCCATGCCCTCCATGCCTCCCATGCCCTCCATGCCCTCCATGCCCTCCCATGCCCTCCCTGCCCTCCATGCCTCCCATGCCCTCCATGCCCTCCATGCCCCCCATGCCCTCCCTGCCCTCCCTGCCCTCCATGCCCCCCATGCTCCCCATGCACAGTCTCCCAGAGCTCTGGTTTGGATTCCTTTTGCATGAGCAGCCAAAGCCGACCTCCTCCCACATGCTAGCTCCACCGCCTTCCCCTTCTCGCTTGTCTCAGGGCATTTTCGACTCTCTAAGTCAGCCCAACAGGCTTCTTTTCTGGTCATTTCTCATCACTCAAATCTATAAATATTAATTACAAGTCTCATATTTTAAAACTCCTTTGAACATATTAACAATTTAGCCACATACATCAATCCTAAACTAATCTTAGCGGTTCATCATAATTTCACAAGTTCTAGAACTTTCTATTTTAGCTACTGCTCTTCACTGCTTTTGCCACCAAAGCTATTTAATACCTTTCCAATCTAGTAGAACTTTTTAACTAAAAGGAACAGGACAGGAAGGTGAATAGAAGGAGGGAGAGAGAGAAAGAGGTGGGGGAGAAGAAAAGGAGGGAAGAGGAGGAGGAGGATGCTAAGAGAGAGGAGAAAGGGATAAACCCTGTGGGGACCAGCAGATCAGGGATCTGCTTCTGATTCTCCACCGGCCCTGGGATTCCTGAGCAAGTCACTTAACCCCTCTGGGTCTGCTGTGGTTCATATCTCCAGCATCTTCTTATTGGCAAACTTTATCCTTCAGTAAGATCCAGAGTTTTCTCACTTTGTTACTAGAACATCCTTTAAAAGGATGCCCTCCAGCCTGGCCAGTGTGACTCAGTGGATTGAGTGTCGTCCCATGGACTGAGAGGTCCTGGGTCAATTCCTGGTCAGGGCACATGCCCAGGTTGCAGGCTCAATCCCCAGTAGGGGGCGTGCAGGAGGCAGCGGATCCATGTTTCTATCTCTTCCTCCCCTCCTCTTTTGCTAAAAAATCAATGAAAACGTGTTTTTTTTTAAAGTTTTAAAAGGATGACCTCCAGGTGGCAGAGATTGCTTTGCACCTCTTTTCTAAGTACTCCACCGAACAAGTCGAGGCACTTCAAGATCACTGACCACGGTGGGTCCCTAATCCCTGCTCCAAGATTCACTGGGGAATAGGGCTCTGTGGGTGTTGCCTTTGCAGCGTGTCTGTATACATGTCAATGAACTCTCAGGATGACGTACCTCCTAGTTATATGGAAACCACTCAGCTGTGCTAGGAGTACCTGGGGAAATCCTGACAGCTTTGGAAACCGCTAGCTCAAGAAGGAATTGGAGGGGAGGGATGGGGAAAGAGGGAGGCATAGTAACAGAGTGGCTAGAAGAGAAGTCAGACACACCAGGGTTCAAATACTGGCCCCTGCAGAGGTAGAACATGAAACGTGGTGCCTCACCTCCATTTCCCTCCTGGTTGCTATGCAGAACACCAGAGACAAAGCTATCACACGCCGCTCAGCACCTGACTCGTACTTAGTGTTCAATAAATGTGAGCTTTTATTATGACCATATTTCCTCCATTCTGAGACATCATCGATCGGAAGTCGAAGCATCAATTTAATAACTTCTCAGGGGGGAAAACAATATATTAAACACACGTTCCTATTTTAGGACATCACATTTTCAACAATATTAAAAGGTGAAAAGAAATGTGTTTTAAACATCAATGAATTTTAGAACCATTTTAAGTCCTTTTTCCTGTTTTGTCTGGCTTCCCCTGGGAGACCTGTAAGTTCCATGAGAATAAAGAAATAGGACCTTGTTTACCACTTCGCTTCAGAGCTCAGTACAGATGCCAAATGAATATTTATTTGATAAGATGGTTAAATGTCACCTTAATATGAGGGGGCTATTGATTAAACCCCATTAATGTCGCTATTGGTTCATATAATGCAATCTTCCCTCACGTTCTTCTAAATCCATCCCTTCAACTTCATTCCTCACCAGCCTTGGGAGAGGGGTTTGTTTGTTGTATATTTGTTGAGAATTGGTGTTTTCCTTGAACTAGACACACAAAGAATGAGGATGGAAGCTGTAACAAGTGCAGTGTCCATCCTCCCCCAACCCAGAAGTAGCTGTCATAAATCACACTGGCAACTGCACGCAAAGCAGGGGTAGGGCATGGGTCCGAGTCGGCCCAACACATGCTGCCGACATGGATGTCCTGAGATACGTAGATATGCATTAGAAATGAATGAATACCACTTTGTAGAATCTACTAAAATTTCTTCCTTCAATTTGCAAACCAGAAAAGTAAACATTGAAGCAATTTGCCCAGTGCAAATGACTGTTAACTGCCCACTCAAAAATGAAATCGAAACATCCCTTCACTCAATCAACAAGCATCTATGGAGGCCCTACTGCGTGCTGGGGGTCATGGGCCAGAGGACAGGGAAGACAATGAGGGGGACTCCTATACGTACAGGTCACTGCTGCATGTCAGGTAAAAAAAGGTGCGGGCGGGGCTGTGGGGCACCAAGGTAAGGAGCAGGAATGGTTTTGAAGGGAAGCAAATGTCAGTCCCAAAAGACTAGCAGGGGAGAGCTCCAATTTTCCATCACTCCAGCCCTTTCAAAAGGTTCCCTGCTTTCCCTGCTGCACTGACCAGATTCTACCTGTCAGACTCCGACTCATGCTCTGGAGTCTTAATGAAAATGGAATGGCTTCTTATTGAGAGGAAAGCAAATTTTACACACTCAATTGCCTTGAGGGGGAAGGGGTGTTGATTACACAAATAAAAGTTAACTTATGATTAGTAATTCTCAAATAATTAGCCTAAAGAAGAAAGTGGGTCCACTTACCCCAATTATAAGGCGTCTGTGAGATGAGAGCCTGCTCTAGCACACACTTTTCTCTAATGAGGAGGACAGGTTTTGAGAGTACAGGGAAGCAGCCTTCTCATTAGAACAAGGGTACAAGAGGACTGAGCAGTGGGGAGAGCCGCCAGCCAAGATCTCAGACGCAGCGCTCAACGGGTCAGGGCTGGATGACGAGGATGGCCAGTATGAGTCCCAGGATGTTGGGCGAGGCTTCATGGAGACTACATCAAGAAGTACTATTGGGCCCGGCCGGTGTGGCTCAGTGGTTGGGCATCGACCTATGGACCAAGAGGTCACCGGTTCGATTCCCAGTCAGGGCACATGCCCGGGTTGTGGGCTCGATCCTCAGTGTGGGGTGTACAGGAGGCAGCCAATCAAAGTTTCTCTCTCTCTTCCTCTCCTTTCCTCTCTATCTAAAAATCAATTAAAATTTTTTAAAAATGCTATTGGAACATGATGACCCTGGACTAGTCTTCAACCTTGAGAAGAAATCGAATATGGATGGAGAAGGAGGAAGGTCATGCCAGGCCGAGAGCTCCGGGGCCCACAGGGGCTAGTCCCGTCTGGCACCGAGCGCAGGGAGGAAGTGGGCGATGCAGCGGAGCGTTGGCAGGAGCTGGGTTAAGGGCGATCCTGACTGCATAACGAGCTCAGAGTCGCAGAGTGTTGCTCTGTTTCAGTCCGCACTGAGGATGAAAGTTTGGAGCAGGCCAGTGGCACAATGAGATGCGTATTTCAGGAAGGCAATTCTGGGGGTGCTGAGTTCAGCGGGGAGAGACGAGAGACGTGGGAAGGAAAACAGCCACCGCAGCAGGCAGGCCGGGCTCTGATGCTGAGGAGGGCGGCGGAAGGGCCTGGAGATCAGCTGGATTCAGAAGAAGAGAGCGAGGAAAACCACCTTGGCTGGCTAAATTATTAGAACGAAGACCATTGTCCCCTTCAGTTCACCTAAAGGGACGTGCTGGAACACTCACAGCAGCACCCCCATAACGGAACATCCATGACCCCGCAGGATGCCACGTGGCTCAGAGAGGGCAAGCGCCCCCACAGAACGGTCCGTGCGGGTGAGTCACTCACATAGACAGAACGCCGAATGAAAGGAACCGGAGACAGCCACACACCCGCCGAACGAACCAACAGAAGAAGGTCTGTTGTAGCATTCCACTTATAAGTTCAAAACCAGGCATAACAATTTGATGCTGCCAGAAGTTATAATACGGGTTACACTTTGGTGGGGGTAGGTGGCAGTTAGTGACCCAGGACACACGGGGAACCCCAGGGCGAGTTCCGGTGCTCCAGTTCCAAATTCTATCAGGTGTGTTTACCATGTGAAGATCCAGCCAGCTGCATACATACTACCTGTGTGCATGTGTATACAAATGTACTTAAATTAAAATGTATCCCCCAGATTATTCTTATTTGCAATACCTATTGTACATTAAAACAATTTCAATAATAGTAACAACAACACTGCCTTCCATTCTGGAATGCCAATCCTATGGGCTAGAAACTGGCAGATGCTGACAGCAACCTTGTGAGATCACTTTTTTCTTTAATCTTCACCAGAGGACATGCTTAGAGAGAAGAAGGAAGGGAGGGGGGAGGGGAGGGGCAGACAGAAAGAGAGAAACATCAACTGGTTGCTTTCCGTACATGCCCCAACCAAGGATGGGGTGTGTGTATCCTGAACGGGAATCGAACCAGCAACCTTTCAATGCACAGGACAGCACTCAGCTAACTGAGCCACTCCAGCCAGGTGTGAGATCGATTTAAAACCCCCATTTTACAGATAAGAAAATGGAGGCCTGAGATGTTAAGTCACTTACCCAAAGCCACCATTGTCCTTTAGGGCCAGATAGGGGCTGAACCCAGGAAGCCCTCTTGCTTCCACAGAGTGTTTCAAGAAATGCAGCCAGGTCTGGCTTATTCTGGAAAAGTCATATAGACAGAGCCAAGTCCATGCCTAAAGTGGAATAAACATTTGGGTTATCAATGAACTATTTCAAGCTCAGCACTGTGCTTATTCCCACAGTCCCGGGCCTCTCCAGCACACACCTTCCTTATGAAACTTTCCATCAAACAAATGAATTCAGCCCAGAAAAGCAAACACATTTTGGATAGAACAGTCATCTTTTTAAATCAGTTTTCATGTTTCCCATATAAACCATCAGCCCAGAGGTACTATTTCTGAAAGCATCTTATAATGGAAGATTTTACCTGAGTGCCACTTAGTATTATCATTATTATCCTTGTTATTAATAATAATGATTTATAGAGCAGTTTGAGGAGATACTGCTATTTAGAGACTGGGAAACACCAGCCTGATTTGATACTTAAGTCAGCAAATGTAACAGGAAGAAGAGAAGGCAAGGGGACACATTAAAACAGACGGCTCTATCTTGGGCAGACATCTGCCTTCAGGGACCAAGAAGCAGGTACTATGAAGGAAAGATTCAGCAGAAATGGAACCCAAGGACAAACACCTCCCGCGCTCGGTCCCTGCAGGGGAGGCGGTCTGCTGGAGCACGGGCCCAGCCAGAGCCTGGGGTGCGGGGACGAATTAACTTCGGACATGCCCAGGGCCCAGGAGCGTTTTCAAAGCAGTTCTACAAATAAGATCCCACATGACCTCTGTGAGAACGCTGTGAGTCAGACAGGGCTGGCGCAGCTTCCCACGTCCACCCCGGGGTGCTAGTGAAGGTAATGACCCTGCAGGAGCACAGCATCATGTGACAACATCACAAAACGCCGCCCTGGCCACTCTACCACATAAAAGTGCTGCAGCTGGAAAGTGATCTCAGGGGCCCCCTTGTCGCGTGGTTCACAGACATCACTGACTAATAAAGCCATTTAATTGTTCTTCTTAAAAGATTTTAAAAGTGATTTTTAGAGAGAGAGGAAGGGAGAAGACAAGAGAGAGAAACATTGATGCCTTGTACCAGGGAACAAGGCCACAGCCCAGGAATGTGCCCTAACCAGGTATCGAACCGGCAACCTTTTGGTGCATGGGTTGACACTCAATGGAGCCACACCAGCCAGGGGAATAAAGCTGTTTTGGAATCAGATTCCTGAGCCCCACCCTAGACCTCGAGGGAAACAAGAAACTTAACATTTAACATAAATCTTCCCAAGGCAATAATCATAGAACTAACAAATCTCAGGTCTTCAGAAGGACAGGTTCCCTTGGAGAGTCACAGAGGAGGGAGGAACCGGAAACTCCTGCCTCTCACCCTGGGGAGCGAGCAAACAGGGAGAGGAGAGAGCCCCCAGAGGTCCAGAGAAGTGGGCTCTGTCTTCAAGGGGCAGCAATCAGACTCCCACAGTCCTCACCCGTCAGTTACGCCCACACAACACACATAAAGAACACTGATATTTCTGCAAAGAATATTTGCTGCAAAATAACAACAAAAATTGAGAATGTACTTCAGTCAAATTAAAAACAAATCCAAGGAAAATAGATAAGGAGTTGAGGAAATCCAAGGAAAAAGGGAAACTAAACCCAGGAGAGGAACAAATGACAAGTATGTGGGGGGGGGGGCAATCAGCGGGACTGGACGGAAGTCGCCAGGTGCAGAAGGAGAGGCCAGAGGGCAGCCCATTCATTCGCATGATAAAGACGCTGAACCTCTTGAAAGGAAAACAAAGACATTGACTTTATTTTTTCTTTGTCAGATAGAAAAAAATAAAGGAACAAAGAAGAAAACAAACAAAAGCATATACATGAAAGGCATGGGAAGACTAGGATAAACTAAAATGCGGCCCACTTTTGCGGAATTCACTAGGTTTAAATAAAGAAAGTTTTTGTGATTTTCCCACATTCCTCCCTGTGGTGTGAATTTGGAGGTGCAGCCTTGCATTCTGTTCTCTGGGGCATCCAGACCACGTGACTGTGGGGCGTGGCCTGGACACGGAAAGGCCACAGAACATACTGGCTCTGGCAAGAGCTCTGACTGTCACTGACTGGGCCCCAACTCTGCCTCTGCCGCCTGCTTGCTCTCTGACCTTGGAGAAGCTCCTTAACTAACTCCCTGTGCGTCAGCTCTGTCCTCTGTAAGCGTCACCCACCCGCAGGACTGTGCCGGGGATGAAATGAGCTAAGGATGCAAGCATGTGGAATGGCAGCTGACAGTAAACGTGCAGAGACGTGCTATTGTTACTAGTATTATTACAATATTAAAATAGTGGAGAATAGTTGAGTTTCAATGCAAAGGCTATTATAAAATTAGCCTTTTAAAACGCAGAACGCTAAATGGGAATAAATAAAATAAATATAAAACTCAAGAAAAGAAAAATAAAGGTATCGCTGACAAGCCAGGGGAGCAGGAGGAGGAAGGGGAGTGCTAATTTCTTCTCAGACAGAAGTAACCAGATACTGCACAAAAGAAATCTATAAAGCAATAGTCTGAGCATACATATAAAATTTTAAATAATTTAATTATTAAACTAATTCAATTCACTTTAACGTATATTATTTAATTTCTCATTAATTTTAATTAAATTACACAAGTACATTTTATATGTATTGTACTTATAATTTATATTAATAATTCATTGGAATTATAATGAATAATTAATCCTTTAACTTAAATGTGATATACAATAACAAAACAAATAATAAACATAAAGCTTGTAAATACCAGGAAGTGGGTGGTGGGGAAGGACGGTGAAGGAAGAGGTAAGTGATGGCTGCCGACCTTTCCAGGTGCTGCTCTAAGAGCTCTCATTAGTCACCTAACAACCCCAAGAGTTAAATACAGTTATTACGACAATGACCATTTTACAGATGAGGAATTTGAGGCAGAGAGAGACCAAGTATCTCCCCCGGTCACATGAAGGAACAGCTACTCTTTACCACTGCGTTCTGCTCCCTGACAGTGCTCATCTCCCACGGTGACGAGTCGTCACAGTGGTCACCATGCATGATTGTATTGTGAAATGACTTAGTGCTAGGGTGGCAAATGCCAGAAGAAAAAATAACTGTAGTGGAATGAATAGTGTCCCACAAAAATTTTATGTCCACCCAGAACCTCAAAATGTGACCTTATTTGGAAACAGGGTCTTTGCAGATGTAATTAGTTAAGATGAGCTCATACTGGATATGAGTTAGGTCTTAAGTACAAGGACTGGTGTCTTATTTAGAAGGTAAAAGAAAACAGAGACCAGCAGGGAAGAAGCTGTAGAGAAAGGAGGCAGAGACGGATTGATATAGCTACAAACCAAGGACCAGGTGTTGTTAGGAGCTAGCAGAAGCTAGAAAGAGGCAAGGGAGAATTCTTCCCTGGAGCCTTATAGACAGGGTGACCCTGCCAGCACCTTGATCTCATACTCCTAGCCTCCGGACCTGGGAAAGAATAAATTCTGTGGCTTCATGCCACCCAGTTTATGGTGATTTGTTATGGGAGCCTTAGGAGACCCATACAATGACTCTTCAAAGTTTAAAATAGAAACGGTCAAATCGATTAGAAGAAAACAATTTAACCTTACACACTACAGCTTTCTCTACCTTTTGCTTTTTAAAAACTATCATGTGTTATTCTTTGTGGTGGGAAGACTCCAAAGTGGGCTGCATGACTCCTCCTGCTGTTCACACCATTACATGCCTCCCTCCTCTTGAGTGGGAGTGGCACCTGTGACTTGCTTCTGACCAACAGAATACAGCAAAGGTGACTGGATGCTACCGCCACGATTGCATTATGGAAGAGTTTAATGCGTGTCTTAAAGATTCCTCTCTTGCTGGCTTTCATGAAGCAGGTAGTCACATTGGGGAGGCCCACATGGAACAGAGGCAAATCTCTGGCCAAGAATTATCTAAGAACTGAGGGTGGCCTCTCACCAGTAACCAGCAAGAAATTGATGCCCTCAGTCCAACAGGCTGAAAGGAACCGAATTCTGCCAGCAAGCACTGGAGCTTGGAAACACAGCCTTCCCCAGTCCAGCCTCAGATGAGACCACGACCCCATCTAACACTCTGCTACCTCGGGACACCATGAAGCAGAAGACTCAGCCAAGCTGTGTACAAACCCCTGACCCACAGAAACTGATACAATAAAAGTAATAAAGACATGTTATTTTAAGCCACTAGATTTGTGATAATATTGTTATGCACCAATAGATAACTAATATCCCCCTATAACTAAAAATAGCAATAACATCATGATACTTTGAAGTGTTTTCCAATTAGCCATGGTGTTCTACAAATAAAAATCAATTTAAGATAAGTTATTCTGAACATAAGTCAGATCTGGGAACAGCTCCCTCATTAAACTAATAAGGAAACCAAAGGGCAGGGAAGTGGAGCATTGAGGTTCAGCATGGGGACAGGTTCACACATTAACAGACTGCAATGTCACTGCAGAGCACACATCCCCAGCGACCCTCCTCCCTGTCACTGCTGCCTACAGAGTGACAACTGGAATAGCAAAAGAAAAAAATCAGCAAAGAGCAAGACAATTGCTCAAATCGAGGCCAAAGTTTCCATTTTGTGTTAGATGATATTCACGGCAAGCACCGTTCCCAGCATTACCCCAGTTCCTGGGGGGGTGGGTGTGTTAAACAGGCACTTATTAGACAATTTCTTTTGACAGATGCTGCCTTTGCAATTACTATAATATCTTTTTTTTTTCTTCTGAATAGCTCCAGATTTGTTTTTGTCTGAGCTGAGGTGGAAAATTGAGAAATAACGGATTCAACAATAATTGACTTTATTAGGAACACGAAATGTATTACACATGCCGTATATTAAAAACTCATTGCTTTTATATTGGCCTCGTACGCTGTGCGCTACTTTTATGGTTCCCTGGTCTCCGGCGTTCCCCCTTCTTTACTGTTCCCATCAGCGTTATGTTCCTCATTCCCTGTCAGGCGGAGGAAATAAATGGTTAAAAATCTAAGTGCTCATCAGACACCAGCCAGGGTACATAAATGAAAGTGGGCAGGCTTGGGTAATTTAAGATATTGCTGTGAGCTGGTGTTGCCAAAACGATGCACTTATTGAACCAACACAAAAGCAATTAAGATGAGATGTTGATTACTGTGAAGAGAAGCTCCCCCATGGTATAGAGAAGCACGGGCCACAGAGGGGGTCTTGTTTGCATCACCATCTCTGGAACCCTGGAATGTCCAGGGAGGACTGCAGGAGTCCCTCTGGTAAAAGAGTCCTGATGTCTCATGAGATAATCCTGAGAAAGCCCCTGGAGCATCCTGCACAGGGAACCATACCTACCAGGCTGACTGTGTCTTCATCACACAGGCAAGCAGGAAGCCCCTCTGAGGAAGATGGAAGGCACGAGGCAGGCGGCAAAGCCCAGCTGGAGGGTAACGCTGTTGAGGTCTACCCAGGAAAACATCGCTTCAGCCCAAGGTTGAGCTCATTGGAGGCGGCTGTGCACTCAGAGAAAGAAGAGACCTCCGGGTGCTATCCTGAATGGCTGGACTCTGCCGGGGAGGCCTAAAAGCAGCTCTGATTTGAAGAGTCGGGCAACAACAGCCTGGGTCAGGAGTTGGCAGAGCACTGGCTGATCCAGGCTGCAGAAGCGGCAAGAACCACAGAAGCAAGAATGTATCTGATTTGCAGCAGAGGGGGGAAGGAGGCAGGGATGGTTAGAAACCTGGGAACAAAACTAGGTGACAGGTCTGGACAAATACATCACCACAGCGTAGCTCCCACCCAGCCAGCCCAAAGCCTGCAGCCACGCCCCCCAGCTGGAGCACTGCAGGCAATGATCACAATACACATAAATCTCTGAACACCCTGTTTGCACTGTCACCTCCTTCGGGAGTAGAAGGGCAACCCATTTATGGAGAATTGTACCTAAAAATCTCTAAGAGCGAGGCACATGGTTGATGCTCAACAATTGCTTATGAGTTGGCGGGGAGGGGAGAGGAAAGCAGGAATGAATGGATGAGCAGATGGAGTGAATGTGTCACTAGGAAGGAAGTTAAGGCCAGCACTGACATTTAGCGTTGCCTTGAGGAGGCAGAGTGAATAGAAAGAGCACACCGGAGCAAAGCACCCTGAGACACATCTTGAACAATGAGCAGGAGTAAGACAGTCATCAGAAGAAAAATGAGCGTCCAGCCAGACAGATGATGCTGGGTCAACGTGACCTGTCCCCTCCTGTCTAGAGGATCTCTGCAGGCACCCATTACAGCATGCCGATCAGCTGCCATGAGCAGTGATTGGCATCTGGGAGCCCAGCACCTGTGAAAAGACTGGCATTCAGGCAGACAGGTCCAAATGTCACTGGCCAAAGGCCAGAGCACCTTTGCAGCCCGGCTGGGGCCACTCAGACAGGTGCAGTGACTGCCAGACCCATGCAGTCACCCCGAGCAGTGGTTTGAAATTCACTGCACTGGCCAGTTCAGTTAATCAGGAGGCCTTTCTGTGTTGGTGTAGATATGATTTATGAAGGTGTGGGAGCCCTGGCCGATTTTCTCAGTGGTTAGAGCATCGGCCCTTGGATCAAAGGGTTGTGGGTTCAATTCCTGGTCAATGGCATGTACCTGGGTTGCAGGTCCGATCCCTGACCCCTGTCCAGGTCGTGCGGAAGGCAATCTATCGATGTGTATCTCTCACATCGATGTTTCTCTCTCTCTCTCTCCCTCCCTCCCTCCCTCCCTCCCTCCCTTCCACTCTATCTAAAAAAATCAATGGAAAAATATCCTTGAGTGAGGATTAACCAAATAATAAATAAAATAAAAATGAAGGTGTGGGAACCCAGGGAAATGAATCTAATGTGTGGAGTTCACCTTGTCCTCTCTACTGAGGGCGCAACACCAGCTTGTCAAATAGCAAAAGGCTTAGTAGGGGCTATTAGCCCAATTTACGGATAAAGAATCTCGGGATCAGATAAAGTAAGTGGTCTTTTAAAATTCACACAGCTGACAAGAAATAGAACCAGGATCAAACTGTGATTTCCTGATTGAAATCTTATTCTCCAGTCTACACTTTGACATCGACACCAAGAGATCCAGAGATATTCCAAGTGAGATAGTTTCCAAGGCAAAGAAGCAGAGGTGGAGGGCTCCAAAGTGTTTCTTTCTGAATATTGCTTTGCTATTCTGCAACAGAAAGAGAAATAATTCCCGAGGCAGATGGAGAATAAATGGTCTGCAGGAGTAGCGAGAAGAGAAAGATGTATTACTTCTTCGTGGGGCTTGTATACGCTGTCCAGGATTCCACCATAGCTCAGAGAAAGGCTGAGGGCAAGTCACTGTTTCTGGCAGAACTAGGGTCCCAGGGCAGACTCTAAAGGGTCACTGGGAGGTAAAGTAGGCTATGTACAGAGCATGGAAAACTCTGATACACTGTACCAAGAGGGGCAAAAAAGGGCAAGGGACTCAGTGGTCAAGGATTCATTCAGCAAACACCAATGAGTATCGCATCCACTGTCCTCTTCCCCATGGCAACAGGGGAGGAAGTCCTGTCCCCAGTTGTCAGAATCAAGGAGGACAGATACATGGGAAGACACTAACAAGGTCACAAGATGATGTTCTCTTTAGAGTACTATAGCTTCCAAGACCAAGTTTGTAGGATTTTGTGATTTAATTCATTTATTCAATAAACATCTACTGAACGGCTGCCTTGGAACAGAATATCGTGGGTTCTACGGATAGATCAATGAATAAAACAGGTAGTAAAGTCTCTGATCTCCTTGAACTTGTATTCTAGGGAAGTGCATCCTGTCTGGGCCAGTCTCACACGTTTCTTCTCCGCGTGTCTATCAGAGGAGGCCTCTGTCTCCCTCCTCAGAGAAGCGGGCAGTGGGCTCAACAGTGGGGTTTTTATACACAGGGAGCCTTAGGTTTGAATCTCAGGTTTGTCACATTCTAACTAAGAGATCATGCAAACTAACAAATTACAAGGGTGTTTTCTCACTTGTAAGGTGGGGGACAATAGTCTTTTCCTTGATGGGATTTAAGGAGAGTTGGTTTGAGTATCCTAAATCATCTAGCCAGATGCATACACACTGCAATAGAGTTTTTCATTGAGATCTCTCTCCCCCAAGCCCAGTGGGTATCAGACTGTAAGCCACGTAGGCCTGTTTCCAGTTCCAGATCTGTCTCCACAGCATCTCCTGCAGACTGTGGTATCTGCATCAAAGGGACACACTACTTACGCTATTGCCACCATAGCACACAGAGAACCCCGACTCATAACTGTGGAAGACGGGGAGGAAGGACAGGGAGACTAAAATAAGGCATTCCTCAGGTCAAAGACAATGAGCCCCTCAAGGAGTGTGACCCAGCAGACCAGGAGCAAACGCATGTGAGAGAGTTTTAGGAAGTTCTTCATGCCTACTGATGGGACGTCAGGGCTGAGAGGCAGGGAAGCATCCAGCATGACCCAGTTTCTGAGCCAGGCCACTGGCTGGAGAGTAGTGTCACCTGTCGTGACTCAGAGGAATGAGGCTGGGCTATGAGCTGTAGAGGTGTGCTAAGTTCTATGTCTGATGGGCAGTTCATGACAGCAGCTAGCAGTTAAACATAAAACTGCACTTTCTAGGAGAAGCTGGGCAGGAGGTCAAGATATGGGAGTCATTGGGATGTAGGTGGGCTATGTCACCATGAAGTCAATGAGATGACTGGGGGAGAGGGAACAGAGTGAGAGGAGGAGTTGAGGGAAGGCACACTGCTTTTGAAAAGCAGATGTGAAGTCAATAAAGTGAATAGAGAAGAGGTAAGCAAAGCCAGAAGCTAGGGAATTCTGAAACTGAACTGGTCCACTCACCGTAAGTAAAGACTGACATCAGGGCCAAGAGTGGAGAAACTGCCGCGTCCCATCGCCTACCCCGTAATAGGCGGGATGGACACACAGCTCCCCAGGACGTGCCCTTCTCCAGGGCTGCAGAGACGGGGCTCTGCAAATTCCAGCAACAGCATGAGCTTTGCCTGAAGAAACGCTGTTGGAGGAGCCCCAGCCCCAGGGGGCAGGGACCCAGGGCCGCAGTGACCCAGAGTGTCCCTGAGAGGGAACTCAAAGAGGAAGGGTGTCCATTTGGTTTCCTGGAACTTTTCTAGATGATTCATTCTTCCCCTCCTCTGTGAGGTAGAAGTGCTTTAGAAGGAAATCTTCCCGGGTTATAAATTCTCGAGGTTCCTTCTTAACCAGTCAGGCAAGATTGATGGGCTGAGCCGGTTGACACAGAAGCAATTGGGAATATCATTATTTGCCTTGTATTTATCTGCATTTATGCTAATGGCTTTATTCTCGATCAGAGCGGCTGCTGAGCTGGGGGATTATTGCACTCAGAGTGCCTGTGATGAACGACGGGGCAGTCACATATAATGTTCAGAAAAAATTTCCTTTCCCCCCTTTTTTTCTGCTTCTGATCTTAATAGCACAGGTTTCCTGCATACTCGGGACCGAACCAACTCAATTTTTCATATCTGCTTTGTCATCTGATTGATTTAGTGTTCCTGTGGTCAGACTTTGCAGAGAAAAAGAACATGCGTACACTTTCTCTCTCTGGCATGCTCTCTCTCGTGCTTTTTTTTTTTTTTTTTTTTTTTTCTCTGATGGGCAATTTCATAAAAATCACAAGGCTGGCAAGGACCTCTGTGTTCCTTGCTCCTCACTGTCCAGGAGCCCTTGGGAGAGAAAAGGGATGGAAAGAAGTCACTTTTGAGATCTTTCCCAGGTCAGGCTGTGAGCTCAGGTGGTTCACTGTGTTACCCTATTTAACCTTCGGGAAACTGTCACCCATGTTGAAGATGAGTGATGAGGGTGCTGAGACCTGGAGAACGAGGCCATGAGCTGGCAAACCACTGCCTGTGGTCCCAGTGGAGCCCGCCTTCTGTTCTGTCGAGTTTTCTCAGAAAAAACCACACTCGCTCATTCATTTGTTCATCATGGCCGCTCTCAAGCCACAGTTGCAGAGTTGGGTGTTTGCAACCAAGATCACAGGGCCCACAAAGCCTAACGTATTTGCTGTCTGGCCTTTTACAGAAAAAAGTTTGTAACCCTTGGTTTGATCACCTGCCCTGGTCACAGGTAGGTAGTACGTGACACGCACAGCAAGGACCCTGTTCTGGCTGACTCCGAAGCCTCTGTTCTCCCATGTGACGGCCATGCCTGTTCACAGTGCCCACCACAAGGAGGACACCCAAAGCCAGTGGCCCCTCAGTGTGTTCGAACTCAAAAAGGTACCCGCCCCCCCCCCCGCTTCCCAGCAGTGAGGTCTCCACAGCCAGTCCCAGGCAGCTGCAAGGATGTGTCTGCTTGGGAGACAGAGGGTCTTCCTTACCCTTCACCCCACAGTGGGTTCCCTTTTCTCTTTGGCATAGAGGAAACCAGAATGAATATTAGTTGAGTATCATTTAATATGGATATCCTTATCCTTGATAACTTCTTTTATTAGACAAGGCTTCCTGGAAGAGGTACAATTTGATATACATTTTTCATGTCACTGGTCATAAAAGTTTCTCAAAAAGCTTCTGAAGGAAATGAGAAGAGATGAGAAATGATTTTGGAGGCAGTAAACCGTCCAGAAAGGTGATGCTGAGGCGGACGAGCAAAGGTGCCTGTGTGAGGAGCAGCCATTGATTGAACATCTCTGACCTGGCGTGGGATTTTCATCAAGTTCTTCCCATCTGCACAACCCTTGAAAAGGTAGATAATTCTGTGAGACGAGGAAAGGGAGACCCTAAAATGTGGAGGGACTTAACCTAAGATTTTACAGTTAGCAAGTGGTAGAGACAGGATTTGAACTCGGGCCTGCATGCAAGCCCACTCTTGTTCCCATGTGCCACTTCTTAAAGAAGCCAGCAGATAAAGAAGTAACTTTCAGAGTTGGTCCCAAAGGTAGTGTTCATGTTTCCTCAGGGTCCGCTTCTATTTTTATTAATATGTTTTTATTGATCTCCTAGAGAGAGAGGAAGGGAGAGAGAAATAGAAACATCGATGTGAGAGAGAAACATGGATCGGCTGCCTCCTGCACACCTCCCACTGGGGATCGAGCCTGCAACCCAGGCATGCGCCCTGACTGGGAATCAAACTGGGACCTCTCAGTCCATGGGATGACGCTCAATCCACTGAGCCACACCAGCTGGGCTCAGGGTTAGCTTTTCTTAAAGGCAAAGTAAACTTGAATGAATGAAAGGCAGATATTCCTGGTCCTGATGGGAGTTAGAAATCTGAACGTGAGAGCAAAGAGGGTGAAGCAGATGGAGCTGTGTGAGGAGGAAGGCCTTGCTGACATGGAGAGAAAACTGCTGCGTGCAGGCTCCCTGGAGTGGGAGCCTGTGGGGGTCAGCAGAGCCAGGAGGAGACTCAAGAGAGACCAACATCCATCCAAGGAGGCCAAGTCTACAAGGCATCAGGAGACTGACACATCTGACTTTGGGGATCTGATTAGAGATGCAATCTCTACCCAATTAGAGGGTCTGATTAATCAGAGAATTTCAGAACATCAGGCAAAGAAGGGAGCTATGGGTCGTCTGGTCTGATCTCACATCTGACCCTGATACCTCTCTACAACACTCACCCTTGGGAATGCCAGACCCTCTAGATCACCCCCAGTGACAGGAAATGAAGTTCCCCAGCACCAGGCGCTCAAGTAAGACAGGTGACTTCCCTGTGACTTCCACCTATCAATCCCAATTCTACTGCCTCCCCTCTGCCTGCCTGCAGGAGATGACCAGGACAAGCACCACTACTCCTGCACATCAAATTTCTTAAAATACACCAAGAATTAGCAGATAGCCTTACAACTATTCTCTCCAAGTTAAACATAAAAATCACCACTTACAGGTGCCTTCTGTGTGCACTTCCTCTGTCACATCCCTAGGTTTTCATTACCACCTCCACTTTACAGGGGGAAGACTGAGGCTTGGAGAACAGAAGTTGGATTCCCACTGTTCCATCGCCAGGGAGCACAAGAGACAGGTTTCCAGCACAGGCACTTCTTCGAACCCCGTGCAATCCTTCTCCCAGGCCTTTGAGCTCCCTCTTCATTACGGTAACTTTACTCTGGACTTAAAAAGTAGAAATGGGCCTGTATTCATTTATTTATTTTTATTATATTGACATGGAGGAGAAAACATAAGTTATAAATAGAATTGAATCAGAGCTATATAAGAAAGATAATTGGCCAGTTGAAGAATGCCTTTTTATAAAGTACCTTCTGAGGTTGTTTCTGATGTTTAAAATAAGACTCAGTGGTGCATGTCTCTGTAAATTCAGGTAAAAAGTTCACCAGTTTCCCAGGAATAGTCAATAAAATCAGATTTCTTTTCATTTATCAAACAGTGGGAATATATATTTCATAATTAGATAAACTTCTTCTCTTTGTCATCTCAAAAATTAATAACATCTTTAAAATATATTTCCACAATAATCTCATCTAATAAAAAATGTCAGAGGAGGCAGTTTCATGGCCTATAACTTCAGAGACAAGGGCTTAATCAAGGTGGATACGTTGTTTTAAATGACTGAGTTCTCGAGCCTCCAAGGTCGAAAGACAGAAATCAGCTATAAAATTATGGTTTTAAATGACACTATCAAGGCCAACACCAGTTACAATTCCCAGCTCTCATTCCTTCAAATCTTAAGCCCAACACCATTTCAAATTAGGAACTGGCCTTCCATGAGCACCTTAATGAAGTCGTAACCCTTGCGACTTCTTCGTGGGGATCAGCTTCCTCGTTGTGTACAGGTGAAAACCCCACAGCCACGTGAGCTAAAGGTTTGACTTCCAAAGGCCCAGGACACTCACAGTTGGACATACACTTACTTTTTGAATATTTTAAAAATGAGGGGATTGCATACTTCAAAAATAACAGATCCTGCTTTGCATGAAAGTATGATATGTTTCCATCTTAATGATGGAGAAGAATAGCTTGTTATCATGGTGCATCTGAAGAAAAAACAAATTACATATGCAAATGTTGGGGGGCAATTAATTCAATTCTGAAGATAAAATTGGGACAGTACAGAATTTCAAGTAAACTCCTAATAAGTTCTGGAATTGAGCAATTTTTAACTAAGATACCAGACCATCTATTTCCAGGAACTGAAGTCTTCATGTTGGTGTCTGATTCACTCCGGGTTCACAAAAAGCCTTAATGAACTGATTAGCTGTTTGTCCCGTTCAGGGTCAGAAGTGAGACTACATAGGTGGAAATTCTAGTTGCCACGCACAAACTAAAAATTCCTCCCAGAAAACGGCTTCGTCTCAGCAATGATGTAAAGATGACATAAAGCCCATGTCGGTCACACAATTAAACTGGTCTTTGAACCTGAAGGCCCAACACTGTTTTAAATTGGTGGAAAGAACACGGGTTTGGGTCCTACAGGCCTGGATTTGCATAATGAATCTGCCAGCTATTTGCTGTTGAGAGAAGACAACCTAGTTAAAATCCCTAAAACATACTCAGTTCTTTTCATCTGTAAAGTGGGATTAACAATGTTTGCCCTTGGGTTTTGGGGTTTTTTTTTTTCCTTTTAATGAGAATTAGAACCAAACATGTATTTTGTGTTGAAAAAAAAAATGATCTTTACAATCCCACCTGTCTTTTGTGCGTGTTTGCTCCCTCACCACTTCCACACAGCCCCCCAAAAAGAATCATTTTGTTCTGTGTTGATACCAAGATCCTTTGAAAATCACAAAATTCTCAAGGAAGCCTTTGGACTCCCCCAAGGCACGGACAGAGGAGGCAATGAAGCCTGTCTCATCCAGAACTCAGGAATCCAGAGAGACTCCAACACAGTCACTACAGAAACTATCTCAGAACTTGGTATACAGTAGGTGCTCAGGAAACATCCTTTCGTTCACTCTGGAGGCACTGTTTCTGTGCTGTGACATTCCAGTTTTCTAGGAGAAGCACTGAGAAGCTGCTGGTCTTCCCACAGGAACACCAAATCCCTTCAGCCCAGCAACAGAGAGGGAATTTTCACTCTGCACCTGGTGGGGGCTCCAGACAGTGCCAGCAAGTCTGGAGGAAGAGTACACATTCCAAACGGACGTCATGTGTGTGGGACACAGTCACCACATCCTACCCTGCAGCCAGGAGAGACCTTGCAGGTCAGTGACAGAACCAGGCAGGCCTCCAGAAGTCCACATTGCTAAGGAACTAAAGTGGGCATGAGAAATTAAACAAATTTCCCATTATTCATGTATTCCAGTAAAAGGGGGACTTCCTGGTAACTTGCACCAGGGTCACCTGCCAATGAGGAGAGGACAATATCAAGGGTCACTGGACTAGGCAATTTGCACCAGACTAGACGGGAGTCAGAGTGACAGCCTGGAGTCGGGGATAGACGGTCCACCTGAGCAGATGTCCCAGAAATGAGCCGAGAGCAAGGCAAAGAGACAACAGAACCAGGTAACGGGTCAGGTCCAGGAAGAACCTGAGCACGGACAGAGACCTGAAACAGGGCACTGAGCCCAGAAAGTGTTTGGCAGGGGCACCGGGCCAAAGCACTGGCATCCCTAATATTTCCTTTGTCTTAAAGGACTTAGACCAGGAAGGGGATCGAGAGAAAGAAACCCAGGTCAGGAAAAGGAAGGGGAAGGTGTGAGTCTAGAAAACTGGGCCACAGGCATGACCAGCCAGTACTGGGAGCTCGGCCCAGAGGTGAGGGCCCATGGGACTCGTGGAGAAGCTGCAACCCCAAAATAGTTTCCATCTCCAAGGAGTGCCTTCGCTCTTGTGCCAATACTCAGGAAAATTCCAAGGACAGGCAAAAGCAACACTTCCAAATCCAGGGAGTAGAGGCCACTTGGACCTCCCTGTCGGGGTGAGTGAAGCACAGATCCCTGCAACCCCTGCTGAGCGAATCCAGCGTGAGCCTGGGCTCTACGTGTCTCCTTCCTACAGCATACCATCAACAGCTCTTCCTCAGACACCGACACAGTAATCCCACTGACACAGACTTCTCTGAGCACCAGTCTTCTCATCTGTCAAACGGTGGGAATAATATTTGGATGGCACCAAGTCTTAAGAGGGAATTTCAGTAGGAATTAGAGAACCATCCTGGCTCTCGGGTTCAGCAACTCTGAATTCTAGAGTTCAACCTGTCTCATTCTTCAGCCCCTATTTCATGATCTCTGAAATTCAACTCTGAAACAGCCCTATCTAGAAAACAAGGCCACTCACGGATGATCTGAATTCCCTCTTGGTTAGCACCTACGGCCTTCATCTCTAGTGAAGAAGAGTTCGTGCAACCTTGTTTTGTATTGGTGGTACACTGATTTGCTTGGGGAAAGACCCAACTGACACCTAGTGTCAGGATTTCAGAAAGGCCCAGATGTACGTGGAAATTGTTCATGATTCACAGGGAAAAGGGGAAAACACTTTCTTTTACTGACAACACCAAATGTGTGGGGATTTTTCCCACACCAACCAATTCTCCCATGCCCCAGACTCCAACTGGGTGTTCTACAATTCAGTTATGATACTAACTACTCAGAATTAGTACAGGCCCCAAAAGTTAAGGGCTCAGTCCCACAAGACTCGCCCTGACTTCAGATGCCAACAGCAAGTAGTGGATCCCCAGGTTACCCACACTTCCATCTGACTTGGCTACAAATCAGAGTTTCCTCGGGTTCAATAATTTGCTGTAACAGCTCACAGAATTCAGGGAAACACGTATGTAATAAAGATAACATTACAGAAGATAAAAATAAATGATAGAGATGAACAGCCAGATTAGGCCTGGAAGAGTCCAACAGCAGGTGCTTCTGCCCCAGTGGAGGTGGGGTGTGCCACCCACCCCCCAGCATGTGAATGTGTTCACCAACCCAGAAGCTCTCTGAAACCCATTCTTCAGGGATTTCTGTGGAGGCTTCATCACATGGGCATGATTGATCATGAACTCAGCCTCCAGCTCTTCTCCCGGCCTGGAGGAGGGAGGGTGGGGCTGAGTTCCAAGCTTCCAATCATGGCTTGGTCTTTCTGGTGACCAGCCCCCATCCTGAAGCTCTCTGGAATCCACCAAGAGTCACCTCACTAGAATAAAAGACATTCCTATCACCCAGAAAATTTTAAGAGATTTAGGAACCAAGATCAAAAACCAAACATTAGAATAAAAGATGCTCCTAGCAGCCCTACCACTCAGGAAATTACAAGGTTTTAGGAGCTGACAGGAACCAGGGACACAGATCAAATACATACTTCTTACTATGTCTCAAAAGGTGATTGCTGTACGTCCCCATAAGGTGTAATTATTAGGTAAGAACTCAGAGGAAAACACTGGACTCCCCATCTGCTCCATTCTCCACTTGTCAAGATAGATGGGTCTTGATGGTAATAGTATTAATGGCTAACATTTATTGAGTATTTACTATCTTGTCAGGTACGATTAAGTGTATTAGATAAATCCTCTCCTTATTTCAACCTTGTGAGATGAGAACTGTTGTTTATCCTCATTTTAGCGATAAGACCACTGAGCAATGGTGGGTAACGTAACTTGCCCAAGGTCACCAGCCTATGAAGCGGTGACATCAGCACTTGAATTCAGGGGATGACTCCAGAATCTAAGCTTTAAGCCTCTGTGTAGACTGTATTCAGAGTTAGGGGAGGTGAATGACCTTGGGGGAGATTTTCAGTGGAGGAGGGGAGGGTTGATGTCTATAAACATTGGTCACAATGTTCTACTTGATGCTGAGATTTAGATACCATAATGCCAGGGGGCATAAAACAATAATAATTGACTATATGAGAGTCAGCCCTGTTCTGACCTCTGTAAGACCCCAGCTCCCTAGGGGAAGCTAGAGGAAAGGAGGAAGCAGAAATCTAGAACACTGACCATCTGATTGAACCCCCTGGGCAGAGCCAGGGTCTGTGGATTTTCCAACGCCAGGCCCTGCCCCATCTGATCTTCTAACTGCACCGATTTATAAATTCCCAAAGCCCCACCCATGTAGGATTGTAAGGGGAAGATCTCATCCTTGCTTTTTAATTCCGTTTTTCATCTTCTTATCACAAGTTCTTTGGTAATTTTCTGATTTCAAAGGAAATATTTGGAAGGATATCTGAGGACTGGATATGTTCATGTTTTAAACCAAATGCTTTCAACATGAGAGTCCGCCCAGTCATATCTAATAAAGATACCCTTCCTGAGCTGGTACCAGGAGGGTTCATTAAACAGCAGTTGATAAACAGAGCTAATTTGGCAACAGGGAAACAAAAAGCATAGGCCTATGAGGCCTTTGGGATTCAAGAGTACATCTGAATCTAGGCCCTTTTTAGTTGTCCTAAGACCACATTCTACATTTTGCCTCAACAGATACTGAGACGTGTACAATACCAAACCATGCTGAACTGTCCACTGAAATCCCTTCTCGCTCCATCCCCCTGAGGCAGAGAAACCTGAAATGGTCCATTGCCCAGGAGTTAGAGCTTCTGTGAGCGCTCCCCAAGGGATTTCCGCCCAGGGCTCATTTTTCCTGATCACAATTGCCTGAGCAACCAAAAAGCCAGTGTTGCCCTGGCCAGTGTGGCTCAGCTGGTTGGACATCGTCCTGTGCACCGAAAGGTTGCTGGTTTGATTCCTGCTCGGGGCACATGCTTGGGTTTCAGGCTCCATCCCTGATAGGAGGCGTGCAGGAGGCAGTTGACCTATGTTTCTCTCTCACATCGATGTTTCTCTCATCTCCCTTCCTCTCCCTCTAGAAATCAATAAACTTTTTTTTTTTAAGCCAGAGTGTGGATACGAATACAGTTGTCCCCCCTTTTGCTTGGAAAATTTCAGAAATAAACAATTCATAAGTTGTAAGTTGTATGCCATTCTGAATAGCTTGATGAAATCTCACACAGTCCTGCTCTGTCCTGTTGGAGAGGTGACTCGTCTCTTTGTCCAGCAAATCCCACCTGTTGGTCTCTTAGTAGCCAGCTGGCCATCAGATCTGAGGCAGTATTACAGTGCTTGTGTTCAAGTAACTCTTATTTTACTTAATAGTGCTACGTCACATAACTTATGATAGTATATTGTTGTAATTATTCTGGTTTATCATTAGTCATTGTTGTTAATCTCTTACTGTGTCTAATTTATCAATTAAACTTTACCATAGGTATATATGTATAGGGAAAAACATAGCATAGGTAAGGTTTGGTACTATCCACGGTTTCAGGCATCCACTGGGGTACTTGGAATGTGTTCCTCATGTATAAGGAGAAACTACTGCAAGTAATTCCTATTAATATGTTCATTATCATATTTCCACCTACCTGCTGCATTGCACCACGGGCTAGGTCTGCGAGGTGCTGGGAACTCTGAATTAAACAGGGATCTCAACTGCAAGGAGCTTGCCATCCAATGGGGGAGGCGAGAAGAGCACAGGATAGGAGCTCGGATGCCATCATTGCCACAAGGGAATTAGAAGGAAGAAGGAATTCTTCTCAGCTGGGAGAAGCATGGAATGCTGCCTGGAGGAAGTGACATCTAAACTGGGCTTTGATTGTGGGTCAGATCTGGCCACCAAAGACAGGAGCGGGCAGAGGCATGCTTGGGGGGGGGGGTAATTAATTAGCACAACTTAAGAGGATGCAAGACTCGGGCTGTGGGTAGACAGGGGCACACAAGTCCAGGCTGCCCAGAGGTAAAGGTGTGTGGATGGCGTGAGCGGCAAAAATGGTCAAACCACAGTAATTGGCTCCTGCTATTGGGATATACATGTGCTCACTGACTTCATACATATGCTGAGGTCCCTACAGCTCTGATCATTTCTAATTCTAACGCCATCATTTTGATACAGCAGCTGAGATTTTGATAAAGGGAATTTTGTAAAGGTGAGGGGGTTAATGAGAGGCATAGCAAGCAAAAAAGCATCCTCAGATTCCCCTAATTTGTGTCTCTCGAGCCTAATTCTCAGGCCTGGCACAGGATGCTCCCTGCCTGTCACTCCTTTCTCCTTTCTCTCCAGGATGTGGTTCCAGAGATTCAGCTCAAATCGCACCTTTCCTGTGAAGACAGGCTGAACTCTCCCTGGCTGCTGGCAGCCCTGAGCCCCCGGCTCTGGTTCTGCCTTCCCAGCACGCTCTGCCCACCGCTCAGGCCTGGTCACGCCGCATGGAGCTGATCTGTGAAAGTGACAACAGCAATGCTAAGGGCAGATGCAGGCTCCGTTCCGGAGCCCTCAGGACACACTGGGTCTCCCTGCACCACCCCGCCACTTCCTCAGACAGACTGGAACCCATCCAGGACAGGAACCTTCTCCCCCCGAGAGGAGCATGGCCCCTGAGCCAGCCTGCCTGGCCCTGCGCCCTGCCCTACCACGCGGTTAGCAGCGTGAGCTCGGGCAACTTTCCAGCCTCTCTGTGCCTCTGTTTCCTCATCCGAAATGTAAGGATAACTATTGTGTGTCAACAGTAATTGAAAAAAATTTTTTAATTATTTAAAATAAATAAATAAATAACAAAATATGGGGACAACAATAACATCCCATCTCCTGAGTACTCTTAGAACCGCCGTAAAGGGAGGCCCCAGAGGTGGTGGCGGCTCCCTGAGTTGAGATGTGACTCAGGGCTGGCCCGGAGGAGGCACCCTGTACAGGAATGCTCACTTTATCGTGTTTATTTTTAAACTCACGGTTCTCTTTGTTGAATATATCAACTGTGTTGAGCACATGAGCAAATTTTCCCAAGGTTCCTCCCTGATCCATCATTTCCTGTCCCAGCTGCCACTCACAGGCCTTAGGGCAGAGCATCTCCTAGGAAGGCCAAGTGATCTCCACCTCAGGGCGGCCTCCAGCCAGGGGCGGGCCCCCAAACACCCCCTGGGTCCCCAGCGTACAGGTGTTTGCGGTTATGCCTGAGACATACAGAGCTATGAAAATGCCATCCTTCAAAACATTCTACTTTTCTGTTTCCAGGACATAAATTATGTCTTTTAATAAAAATAGAAAAGTAACTGGTCTGGTTGGTGCCAGCGCCGTCTGGTCTCTCCAAACACTTACTCCAGCAGCGCTCATTGTCTGGGATCAAAGCACCTTGGAGCAGAGGAGCAGGCTGAACGAAGAGCTCCTCCAGGATTCCTGCCCTCCCCTGGACTCTGGGAGAACAGAGAGGTTTGCAGGGCAAGGATTCCAACTACAAGGTGCTGATGATGGGATCGTGTGCACCCAGGTCTGGAGGTGTGCTCAACATCGGAAGGCTTCCTGGAGCAGGAGGCTGTGAAGGGAGAAACTCAGAGCCAGGAGCCCAGCACATGCTGGATTTGCCTCTTGGAATACACAGCACTCTCAGGCAAAAGTGCACCTCCTCCAGGAAGGATGCCCTCTGCCTGGATTGCTCGCTGGGCTCTCAACCCTTCGGAAATAGGCAAGTTGGACCAGCTTCAACTTCTTTTACACAGCACCTGGAAATTGCTGTTTAGTCTCAGTTCATGCAGACTATGACTAAAGGGTTTGCTGAGAAGGACAGAGCATAGACTCTGGAAGGAGCTGTGTAGTGAGGATCAGAACCACCTCAAGGGCTTGTTAAAATATAGACTGCTGGGCCCCAGGCTTAGCGTTTCTGATTCAGCAGGTCTGCGTAGGGCTTCAAACTTTGCATCTCTTACAAGTTCCCAGAAGCTGCTGGTTCAGGGAGCATCCTCTGAGAGGCGCTGCATGTACAATTTACTCCTGGGTTGATACCCATGAAAGCATACAGGGCCTGTTAGTCTCTAATCTCTGCTTCCAGTTGCTTCTCCCCAAGATCAGGAGACCCCCTAAGCAACTGAGCAGAGTGAGTGTCGCAGCCTGAGTGGTGCCTCTCTCCTCTCCTGTGCACCCCAGCAGGGTGTGGTCACGGCGGAAACACGGGTGTCCTGTGGGAAACCCCTTCATATAAGTCACAGTGAACAGCGCTATGAAAAGCAGTGATGTGTGTTGTGACAGAGCAGGGGACAGAAGAGACTGCTAACACCGACTCTCTGGGTCCCCCAAACCCACTTACTAGCTGGGTGACCGAGGACAAGTTACCTACCTCCACAAAGCTGTCTCCTCCCTGTGGACTGGGGAGCACAGTACCTGCTCTTCAGAGCTGATAGGAAGAGAACCCATCACCTCGCGTAACCTCACGTCGAGCCCTGTGATCGTGTAGTTTAAAGCCAGCCTAACCTGCCTCTCCATCCTAAACTCCTTCTGCCTTCTGTGAGCTCGGCTTTTGCCTGGTGGTAGAAGGGGTGACCTGATTCTCAGTGAGCAAAACGCATGCCTTCCCGCTTCAAGTCCCAACAGCAAAATCATGGCCACGAAGCCTTGGGCCCCACCCGCGAGGGCACAGGCGTGCTGGGTACGGTGGCCATGCCCAGGTCCCGCCCACACCACCAGGGGCCCTCCTGCTCAAGGGAAAGACCCTTGCTGGGAAAGGGTCTCCTTACTTTTGCAGGTGAGAACTGTCGCCCGTGGGACTTCTGAGGGATTCTCGAAAGACAACCCCAGGAAGGAGTTCTCGGCTCGTGTCGGCAGCACAGAGATTCCCAAACATCTTCTATACGAAACAGAAAAGGTAAAAGGAAAGAAAAGTGGCAGGTTCCCCACCTGGGAACCCTCGGAGTAGATGCATCCGAGCAGGAGAATCATCAAAGAGGAAGAACACTGGCTTGAGGTTAACCGCGACCACTTTCTGTTCCTGGGCTAAGTGTCCGAGCCACCCTGGGAGCAAGTTAAGACCTTCTGCGTGGTCTCAAAATAATCAAATCAATGACCAGATACGCCCACCATCACACAGCTAAAGCATCTGTGAGATGCGAGGTGGTTCCCGTGGCCCCACGGCTCAGCCTTCCTGACCCTTAGCAAGGCACCAAGGCTGGCCTCAGCCCCGACCGCTGAGGACCCAAGGACGGCTGCCCGTCATGATGAAACTGGGCGCTCAGTAGGTGCACCAGCCCCTGTGAGAACTGTATAAAAAATATGCAGAGGCACTACCCATTCAAATCGCATCTTCAAATACTAGCAAAATAAATGGTGTTTCCAAGAAAATATGTGGTCAGGTGAAGGTGCCTACAGCCAGCCTGGGTGGGTCTTCCCTTGGTGAATACACCCAAGTGACGTTTTAGGTTCTCAGCTCTGGGGTTTTGCCAGCCTCCGGAAGTGCAGACCCGCCTCTCTGGGCCACACTCCCACCTTTCAGGCTCACAGAAGCTGATAGACAAAGTGCCAATCTATTCACTTCCCTCCTGAAGCACAATTGTCACATAAGCCAGTGCTTTCCGCTGCATGACCTGTCTGTTCTGTACCCATTCTCCACGTGCTGGGTCAAAGGTCCCTGGTGAGCCTCAGATGAGAGCAGGGGCCGAGCTGAGAACCCACAGTAGGTGAAGGCCCACCCAGAGGCCCAAGTACACCGGCGGGGTCAGAGCCCCAGCCTCCCGCTATCGCTGCTTGGCTGGTGGCCCCCAAAGACACTCAGGTCCTTACCCCTGGAAGCTGTACATGTTACCTTCAGCGACACAGGTGTGATGAAAGGTCCTGTGTAGGGACACTGTCTTGGACTGTCCAGGTGGGTCCTAAATGTAAGCCTAGTGTCCTTACAAGAGGAAGGCAGAAGAGACTCGGCGGCAGAGACTAAGGAAGGCCATGTGAGGACTAAGCAGGACGCCCCGCTGCCGGCTTGAGAGTGGAGGACGGACCGGGGTCGAGGAAGGCAAGGAGTGCCGGTCTAGGAGCCAAAGAAGGCAGGAGGGCAAACTCTCCCCTAGAGCCTCGAGGGAGTGTGCCCTGAAGACACCTTGATTTCGGCCCAGGGAAGCTGACTGATATATATTTTCATCTGAGGTGTATGGGACATTTGACAGATGGGGAAACAAGGAACAGGGCCCAAGCTATAGCCTAGATCATTTGAATCAGAATTTCTGAAGGTAGGACCCAGGCTACAGGATTTTTTAACTCCGAAAATTGTACAACTGGGCAGTCAAGACTGAGAACCACTGGCTCAGCCCAGGCCAGGGGCATGGAAGGGACCTTCCCGGGCCTGACCTGCGCTTGGTCTGGGCGGCAGTGCAATGCTGGCATCGGACAGAACGTGTGTGTCCAGGTAGAGCGCTTGCTCGCAAACGTGACTGCACCTTGAAACATCGGCAGACCTGTCAGGAATGCAGCCCCCGGGCTGGCCGTCCCGGGAGAGGTGCTGAGTTAACTGCCACAGGTGTGGCCTGAGCACTGGGATAATGGCAAGCTGCCCAGGTGAGTCCGTGGGATGGACCAAGGCTGCATGAGCATGAACTCATCGAGGATTTTGGTTGAATACAATATAGAAATCAGCAAAAAGGGGATTTCCTAGAAGATGGAAATCAGCTCAGAGTTATTGGAAAGGCAGGAGAGAAGACCTCGCAGTGGGCAGGAGTAAGGTAGGCTGGTGCACAGCGTCTGTGCTCTACCGCAAGTATCGCTGACCCAGCCACCGCTGGCCACCACACAGCTGGCACGGGGGCCGTGGGTGTGGGAACCACTGCGATGAACTCCCGCTCTTTGTCCCTCATCCCAGGCTCCTCAGCTGGTGGCCCTGCTGAGGCCACGCTCTAACAGTCAGGTGTCAGGAGAGAACCAACTGTCTCCTTGGGGTTTCCACAGTGGAAGGCAAAGCTCCGCCTGCCCCCCACCTCCACCAAAGAATGAATATTCAGGTGCTGGGAAGCCAAAAGACACGCGTGTTGTGAGTGTGAATTATTAGGTCAGGTCATGGGCAAGGGATTCCAAACCCTCAGTGTAGCAGTGCATAGCGGGAAACGGGGCAGGGCAGGGCGGGAAGTCAGGGACAGGAGACGGCACCAGCTCATCTGTAGTCTGGATCCTTCCACATCGTGCAGCGGGGGAGAGAAAGGGCTGGGGCTGGCCATTCTGGAACAGGTCGGGGGAAGATTCCACCAGCCTCTTCGCTCTTCCTCTAGCCCGTTATCACTATGGCTGCCATTTACTGAGCATTTCCTGTGGGTGGGCCCAGCGCAGCAGTGACCACATTCTCATAAAGCCCTGTGATGATCTTATAAGAAGCAAGGACATCATGCTATTACTGGGCTTTATTTTTTCCTTGCCACTTTCACCATTTCTAACATACTGCTTAATTCAGTCAGTTATCTTGTGCATTATCATACCCTCCAGAATGTAAACTCCACGAGTGCAGGGCGTTTTGTCTGTTTTTGCTCCTGCTTTCCACCAGGGAAGATGAGAGGACCTGGCACACAGCAGGCCCGTGGGGTGCACAGGTTTCTCTGCCGGGCAGGTGGGGGCACGTTGTGCATGTGACTAGTGGCCATGGCGGGAAAGGAAAGGTCCAGAACTTAAATTCAGGCCCGTTGGAATTCAGAGCCCATGATCTCTGCCTTCCCCAAAGGCTGTGGGTTGGAGCTAGCGCGTTTCTTTAAAGAGAATGCATAGGTGTAAAACAAAGAGCCAGAGAGAGAGGAGAGAGTGAATCAGTAAGTCTAGGAGAAGCCTTAGGACAGACAGAAAGTCCCAAGGGCTGGAAATAGGTTTAGGGTTGAGGGACCTAGCGCAGGCTGAGAATAAAAGGGGTGAACGATGAGAATGGTGGGGGGCTGGCAAAAAGGCAGCAGGGTGTCAGGCGCTGCTGATATAACTTTACAGGATTTTGGTGCAACTCAAAGGGAATTGTGTGTATAGATTATTTATATTAGTAGCTTGCAATAGTTGCCCTCCGTGGAGTCGAGTTTGCTATGTGTCATGGACGCATGTGAAGGTCACTCTATAAGGGAGCACACAATGGCCCCACACCACACTTGCTCTTAGCGTGACCACTTTACAGATGAGAAAATAGTTTTAGAAAGAAAGGTTGGGAAACATACACGAGGTGACATAGATGCTCCAGTTGGGACTGGAACCTATGCAGTCTGACTTCGGAGTCTGTCCCCTGACCACCTCATGCCAGTGTGTGTGTAGGATCACTACAAAACCATTCCAGGTCGCTCGGAACCCGGCAGTGCTGACCATCACCCCGGTCTGGCAGGCCTTCGGTTTGTACTACATCACCCCCATGCTTCAGCTTCTGAGACCTCCGTCTTCCCAATCCCAGAGACATTAGCCGGAGCCACAGCTCGGCGCTGATGCTAATTCCCTCAGAGTCTGTACGTTCCATAATGAGGTCACCTAACTAGCCACAGGCCGCCAGTGGCTGTGAAGACATGCTCAGCCTCTCTCCAAAGCTTGTGGTTTTGGGGGAGACATAATCCCCATGGAACCCCAGGGCCCACTCTGAGCCCGAGTCCTGTCAACTGGAGCTGACTTTTTCCGGAGGAAAGTGGTGGCCACCTGCTGCTGACAGTGAGAAACCGTTCAAACACCTCAGGTCCCTTGGAGAGAGGAGCTCGGGACCTGTCTCACCACGCCTTACTCCAGTTTTCTACATCTATCCATTCAGTAAACATTTATTGAGCACCTGCTGCTCTATCTGGACCACCGGGGCTGGGACAGTGGAGACGGTAGCACCAGCATAAAAGAGAAGGCAGCGTGGGTCGCAGGGCGTTCCGAACGGGAGGGGCCCAGAGAGGAAGAGGCGACATTTGCCCGGAGGAGCTGAGAAGGGTTCAGGAAAACACTGTCATTCAATGGCGTCCTTCAGGTGTGCCAAGCAGAGAGGGGAGACCGCCCCATAGGAGGACTTGAAGATGCTAATGACAAACCACGTCGGTGTGGCTAGAACACCAGGTGCGTGGAGAGGATGAGTGGGATGCTGGGCCTGCGCCAAAGAGACGGAAATGCGGTTCCAGACCCCAGCCTGACGGGGCCTGAGGGTACACACCAGGCCACTACAGCGGGCTCTCCAGTGGACGGAGACGCCAGCCTTCCTCCGTCTGCTGCCTCAAACTCTTGAACCTGAACTCTAAACCGTCACCGCAGTGCTCCCACAGTAATGAGCAACGTCAAAGCACCTCATTCATATGCAAACGCTCTGACACAGCCGCTGGAGTAAATGGATTCAGATGGAATATGCCAGCACCCTTTTTTTCCAATCCTTCCAGAGAGTTATGATGTTGCTACATGAGTTAATGAGAGGAATGGCAGAGAAAATGCCGCTCCCAAACCCGTCAACAGTATAACTATTTAGATGGATATTAAAGCCAGACACTGTCATATAATTTGACGGTATGGTTGAAGACATCTTAAGAATATTTTGTCTCTGACAATTGAACCATAATTTTAATAGACATCTCCAAAAAGAAGTGGTGGTAGCAGCCATGTAACATTTATTTAGGAGCTGGTGAAGATCTTTGATTCAGAGAGCTGGTTGCATGACAGTATCTGGCTCTTAGAATGTCAGACCTGCCAAAGGATTTGAATTTTATTATAACAGGATGTGCCCAAGAAATATCCACTTGGTGCCCGGCACTATGCAAAGCACTGCACGTACCTTTTTTATTTAATCCTCACAGCAGCTTTCTGAGGTAGCAGCTTTTATTATTCTCATTTTACGGATGGGTAGACAGGCACAGAAAGGCCAAGTAACTTGCCCAAAGTCACACAGCTAATGGATAGGAGGATCAAGATTCCAACCTTACAGTCTGGCTGGAGTCGAGCCCACTTCCCTGTGCCCCTCGTGGATAATGACTTCTGCTTCATTGTTAAAGGTAAGGGGCTGGTGGCCTGCAGCAGTGACCTGGCCAGGTCCCTTCTAAACACTTTGGAATAAAATTATTTTCCCTTAACCCCAGTTAAAGTGAACTTTCATCAAACCTTGCAAAGAGGTGGTATGATTTGTGAAAAAGGTAGATTCCTTAAAGATGCTAAAAGCTGGCTCAGAATCCCCGTTCAGCATTATTACATCTGTTACCTCAGGCAAACACCTAAACTTTCCCAGACACATTTGACCATGTGTACAATTGGGAGACTCTTGCCTCCCTTACTAGGTTGTCACTGGGGAACCTTGAGATTGCAAATTAAAGTTCACACAAAGTCTCACTTCTGCAACTGCCCAGAAGTCCCACCCAATGGCTGCCCTGAGCTTCCGGGGGAGGGGAGGCTTCAGGGTAAAGGCTCCACGACCATCACAGAAAGTCGATGTCACTGGATTGTAAAAGAAACAACCCAAATGCCCATCCACAGTAGCACTGACGTAATTGTGGTCTAGGTACCCCATGGAATACTATACAGCAATGAGAATAGACCATCTACAACTACACACAACACCAGTGGTTCTCACAAACGGCACGCCAAGTGGAAGAGGGCAGATGGAGAAGTACATGGTGTATGATTCCAGTTATATAAAGTACAAAAGCAGGCAAAAGTAGCCCCAAGAAGTGACCCTGGGGGGGGTGACTACAAGGGACAATGGGGAGGGGAGCTTCCAGGGCGCTGGTGACAATCAGTTTGTTAATCTAGGTGCTAATGACATAGACTTGTTTATTTTGCAGAAATGCAATAGGCTACACATCGACAATATATTTTCACTTTTTTATGTATTCCAATAAAAAAAACTTTAAGGACTCCAGAAGTTAAAAAACTCCTCTCACAACGTCTTTGATCTCACGAAGCCAAAAAAACTGCAAGGCATACCCACCTGGGAAGAGGGAGCCCTCACAGTCCAACCCACTAAGGACAAGGGCTTGTCCACACCCCTACAGAGAGAGAATTTGGATGATGGACATTCGAGAAGGAAGTCTGAGGGTTGTGGGGGTTGGGGGAGTGCAGGTGGGGAGAGCTTGGGGGAGAAGAAAAAAACTGAAAGGCAGGCTGGTGACCTGAGACCCTGGTGCATGTGTCCACTCTGTGCCAGGAACAGCAAGGCACCGTCTGGGCATCATTTTATTTGGCCTCACGAGAGTCTCCTAAGATAGGTCCTTACAAATGGTGGAAACAAGACTTTAAGCAAATCAGTTACTTGTCTAATTGCAGCCGTCAGCAGCAAATCTGGAATCTGAACCCTGATTGCAAAGACTGTCCACTGACCCGGGTCCTGTCCCCCTCGATGGAAAAATAGTTCCGTCTAGTTCCTAACCCTGGGCAGGAGTTGGAGAGGTGTGATGGCATGTGGGTAAAGTGAACCAAAGTGCTCTATCCTCACCCTGATTGATTTTAAATTATTAAACCTCATTAGATCCTAATGATGGAGAGAAATTGAAATAACAATATTTATCCAAAACACCCCCAACAGTAGCGTTTCTCGGTGAATTAATGAATGGAAGAACAGGTGGGCACTTTGCAATGGTTATGTAGCTGACTTACTGCTTTTCATGCTCACAATAAACAGGAAGGCCGTTTTTTGTCCTCACTGTACACAGAGACAGAACATGAGGACCAGAGCGATTGAAACAATGGGTTCCAGAATGCCCAGGAGGGAGCAGCAGCGGCAGGAACAGCCAGGCCTATTAATACACTCTGCCAGCATGTCAACACCCCAGCCCTCTGTTTACACAGTGAGTCCTCAAAACCGTGTTAAAGAGAAGCCTCTCTTTGCTTAATGAAGCCCAATGATCCTTAAAAAATAGTGCTGCTACTTATTGTATTTCTGGAGAGCAGGGCAGCTGAGCAGAATGTTTTAATGCCATGTTCTGAGAAAGATGTGGGCTTGAACCAGTGATGCAATTGGCAACCCTTGAGAATACAGTTGCCTGAGATGGTTGCACAAATCCTCCCTCTGCTTGCTCCTTTGAGGTCTCTCAGTGGCGTGCCGTCCCTGTCTGAGACCATGGACGCGATGACAGGGGTCTGCTTCATGCTTCGGAGTCTGCGTAGCACGGTTAAAAGGATTTACCAATCACCCAGCTCCAAATCTCAATCATCCTCAACCTCTCCGTCCATTAATTCTGACACGAAGGAGGAGTTGTGTCCTCTCAAGTTCTAAAGCACTACTACAGGGCCAGCACCTGAGGAGAAAGAAGACCAGCAAGGGTGTCTTCCTCTCATCCCTTGTTCTTTTGGGAGACATTAAATCACAGTCCTAGAGCACAGAAAACAAGGGAACAGATATAAGCCAAAGGGGATCTCAGAAGGATCCAGCTGAAACCATCTAAGTGGCCCCTTCGTTTCCTATGACCCTCTCCATGCGTGAACCAATTCCTCCTGTTGCCAGAAGGTAATGAGCCAGGAATCTGAATCCATCTCATTACTCTGCTGTTTAATTTGTCCCATTTTTTGTTCTCTTTTTATGACCTTTGTGCAATAAAGAAATGTTGTCACTGACTTTTAATTTGTACTGTATGGCATAAAGCCTGACTCCATCGGTGCTGGAGATGGTCTCCACTCCCAAAGTCAACTCTCTTACCATGAGAACTGCTCTCCCCCCACCCTTAGGCTTTCTCCCTTTTCGAGGTCCACTGCGCTTCCCTCCACTGCCCCACCACTCCCACGCTCACATGCAAGCTGAAATCATCGAAACACCAGCCTCCTTTCTGCAAAGACTCCAGCCCCTGTCTCTCTCCCAGTGATCAGAAACCGCCAGGCTCAGGGACCCCCCCTTTGTTAATTAGGATCCACTCTCTCTCTGATAACCCGAGGAAAGGGAGAGGCAGCCAGTCCTGTTACGAGGCTGTGAAAGAACTTCCGCTAATCCTCCCAACGCACTCAAGGGAAGGCTTTCAGCCAAGTCAGGGTCATTGCATGAATTCTGCTCTGGAAAAGATATTAAAAATGATTAAGTTCATTAAAAAGAGAAAGAAAAGAAATTCGTCTAAAGCAATGACCTCTGCCCAGCAGCTGTGTTAAAACAAGTACCTTTTCTCAGGATCTGATATGTGTTGGAAATTTCAACAAAGCCATGTAGAAAGGCAAACCAGGAGACGTGCCTCCAACATCAGAAGCAATCATCACCCTAGGATTCCATGTTCAAGAGGAACCAGAGAGGGTAATAATATAGTCTCTGTCCTCAACTAGCTCCCAGTCTGGGCAGAGAGGGGACAAACACGTATACGGAAAAGTACCTGATGGGCACACAGTGAACACAGAGGAAGGATCCCTGAAGAGAGGACTTATGTACTCACCCTTGAGTGAGGAGTTGAATTTGGAAGGGCAGAGGGGACATTGGTAGGTAGGACATTTTGAGCAAATGCAGGAGGTTTACTAAAAGGAAAACACAAGTTTGGCCCCATGGGAAAGTGAGTAAACCAGATGGAGTCCTTCAGAGCACAAATGCGAGCCAGCGAGCTGTGAGGCTGTTCTACACATCGGTAGGAGTGTGTTTTTATGGGAAAGATAATGAGCAAGGTCACCTCTTAACTGGCTCAGAATTCCCAGAGCTCGGGATTCTCAAGTTTCCCGTACACCTTTTCCTTCCATTGTCTTTCCTCACTGAATCACCCCAAGGAGCTTTCAGCTGGGGACAAGACCCCTCAGCAGGGCATTTAGAAATGTATGTAGAGCACTTGAACCATCACTGTGATTGGGCGACACATGCGGCCTTTATAGGTAGAGGGCAAGACACAAAATGTTCTGCATCATTCCATGAAAAATTTCCTTGGCTAAATCGGCAATAGCCTGCCTTTGAGTTGCACCAGCTGTGAGGATGACAATAATAAAACAATAACAAAATCACAGATCTAATCAATTGTATGACTGAGAGCTAAATTCAGGTGTGTCTGATTCAAAATCTATCTCCTGTCACCAGGATGACAGCCTCTGTAGATCGTGATGGAGTACATGTCTGCCTGTCGCTCATGGCTGGAGGGACAGCAGCCATGCCAACTAATTTCTTGTTCTTCCTGCAATTTTCAACATGGGAGTGAATGTCTTAATGGATGAACCTCTCTAAACATGGGAAATAAGAGCAAATGGGGTGTCAACTTGTCTTCTCCCAATAGTTCCGAAACTACAGCCACAGTGACCCTGAATTCCAAAGAATGAATCATGGCTGGCTGCCATGGCATAAGAAAGAATGAATGCATGTCTTACAAGGATGAGAACCAGGGTGGAAGACACAGTGTGGGTGCCTACATATTGGAATGTGTCAAAGAATAACGATGTATGGGGACAATGCTGGAGAATAGTTAAAACATGACATTGGTACCTTGACCATTGTTCTCTGATGACTTGAAAGGGGCTCTGAGCCAAGGTTTGCTGAACTTGCAGGGGAAAGAGGAAGCGTCTAATGTTGCGTGCCATGCACCAGCAAGGTGGTCAGTGCATCCTGAAAGAGTTTCAAGGAAGCAGCAAAGATGAGCGTGAGGATTATGCAGTTGTGAACTGCCCATTGAGATCGGGGTAGGAACAGGCAGAGTGACTTGCTTTTGTGAAGGGGAAGCTAATTTGATCTTAAGCAGCATCTCAGGACCCTAACCAAGCATACTGGAACTCTGGGCAGGATCTCCATGTACCCAGTCAGTACATGCTACTGAGCACCTAACTTGGTGGCAGGAATTTTCTACATGCTGTTCACACAGAGAACTAGACAATGTCCCTTAATTCTCAGCAGGAACCCAAGAATTAAGCTGTAGCTGAGGCCATTTTGGACACTCCCCTCCCCGAGATGTGGTGGGAGCAAGGAAAGACTGATGTCACGGGTGCCAAGTGAGGGGGCAGTAAGAATCACCCCACAACCACCTGGACAGGCTTGGCCTAGCGTTCATGGGCTAGAGAACGCATGTGGGAGTAGGTGACCAACCGTCCTAATTTCCCAGGAACTGAGGGGTTTCCAGGTACAATGGACTGTTTGTCGAGGAAAGTACTGGGTAAAGTGGGATGAACTGGCCCCTGTAGGTGGAAGGCACCATCTTTTGCAGCTGCAGGGCTGCGGTGAGGAAAGTGGGAGCCCAAGCCCAACCTGCTCCCGTTTTACTCCAACTCTGACCCGTCTTCCTGTTTGTTCCCACTCCCACCATGCTCCTCCCCGTTGGTTCTGGCCCCCAGTTTTAGGTCTGGAGGCTTCACCATGTGCTGCAAACTTGGTTTGCCCAGCGGAAATCTGAGTCTTCTTCGGCCACTAAGTCGTCTACACGCTCTGCCACTGCCACCCGCACACCGAATGATGTCACTCGTTGCATACCCAATACTCTGTCTGCACAGCTTAGCCAGTGAATGCTCATAACCGCTCTGGGAGATAACAGTTTTCTCATGGTGGAGATGGGAAATTGGGACTCAGGAACCGAGTGCCCAAGAGACTCACACCTCCAGACCCACGTGCAAGCAGGACACCCCGTTACACCAGACTTCAGAGCCCTGCAGCACCCGTCCACACAGATCATCCTCCCACCTCAATTTCAAAAGGGCTTTTCACAACATTGCCCACATTTTTATGCTGTTCTGATGACTCAGAATGCCGTTGGAAGCTAAACCAGAGAAAGCCACCATATGGTGAAATACTCCCATCTATACTGGCAATGTTCGCTCGCTCATAACCTTCACTGCGAAGCATCTTGAAGCCTTTATAAGCAATATATTCCCTTGCAGTAGATTTCGAGAAATGCAACACTTTGCCAACACCTCACCCCCTTGGGAACAACATGGAGAAATCCCATCAGCAACTGTGCTTTGTACCAGACATGAAATGGAACCAATGTCAGTGTAGCCAATGTCTGCGACTGCCTTCCTGAGAAGACCCTGTCACGAATCTCCTAGTCTGTACCTTTATTTTCCTTAAATAAAGAAAGGGAATTAAGGTTGTGTCATAAACTCCCTTCCCTTCAGCTCAGTTTTTCCAACAACTCTTTACAGATGGGGAAATGGTGTTACGAGAGGAAAAGTTACTTGAGCAGGGTCATAGGCTAGTAAGGAAAGAAGGTTGGAGTTGAGCCCAGGTCCTTCTCTATTAGCTATATCTCAATATTAGACGTATATATCTCTAGCAATGGATCGATAACCCATTTCTCTCTCCTGATCTATTCACTCCTGCTCATGGATGGGGCTAGGGATGGGGGCCAAGAGAACCATTGGGGTATTTTTGTAAAACACCCACGTGTTAGCCCCATCTTGGTCCTCCCTTCCTGGAAGCTTGCAGTGACCACTAGCATATCACCTGGGGAATATGTGTATTATGAAAAGTTTCAAAGATGATTCCGGTAAGACTCCTTACATTTGCAGTTGACAACCTGTGTACTAGACCATACAGCCTCCTAGGAGCAGAAATTCATGATTGGACTCCAGATGGACCCCTTGGAAGCCCATCACCCCTGAGAAACGGCAAGGGTTCTGTGCACGGACATGGATTGTTCTAGGAGAGACTTCGTGATATTCACCAGATTCTCAGATCAGTTTCTGAATCAAAACAAGCTTAGAAAGTGTGTTCCTCCCAAAGCAGGAATGTTAATTCTACCCTTTCCAGCCTTGACAAGCCCCGGACACACCTCATTTTAAGCCATTATTCAGGACACTCATTCAGCTTGCATTTAAGGGAATGATGTTTCTCCAATTTAATGTAATATTGCTATTGGCAAATAAATCACTCTTAGAGCCATTGAGTGTGCCAACTTTTATATCCACCAAGGTAAAAACGTTCATCTGATTTTTGTCTCCTCATTCTCTCAACCGGCTAATAGATTTCTGCCTGGGATCAAAAGGTTGGCTGAATACTGGCCATGCATAAAGTTTTGTGGCTTAATTAAGATGATCATTAACTGCTCGAGCACACTCTTAGCTTCATGATTTGTAAGTAGAGAGTTTGCTTCTCTCAGACACAGTTGCTCCACGGGGATCAACCTGTGCGTGCAGAATGTTCAAGTAGACACAAGATCCTTACAGGAAACTGGCTGGGTTTTGAGCACCAGTCTGAGCACACGTCATCATGAAAAGGTACTCTTCATCCTGACAGGGTGCTTTTCTCTTGGGTTAGTCCCACCATGGTAGGAATTTTGTTTAAGTATTTGTGGGTAATCCTGTCACTGTTTTAATATGCTTCCTTTTATTCTCTGCCAGTTTATGCTTCTGTCTTTTTCTCCAGTGGTTGTGGCAATATATCCATTGTATTTCTTTCCTTCTGTGAAGTGTACAGAATTATGTTCATTGATCCACACACTTATTAAGCACCTAGGGTGTGCCCAGCAGACTGAGATGAGACATATGGTCTCTGCCCTTAAGGAGCAACTCACAGCCCAGTGGAAGAGACAGAGATATGCATCAACACAGTAATAGGAGCTTTGGTGGAGGGTTGACAGAAGGAAAAAACATCGAGTCTTGAAGGACCGGTAGAAATGGGATGGGTTAATGGGAGTGGGTGGGGTGAGTGGAGAAGTCATTCCAGGCAGAGGGAATGGTTTGCACCAGAACAGGGAAGCGGTGATGCCCATTTCACATTGGCCAGAATACAGGTTGTTTGCAGATCATGTGAACATCACCAACCTCTTTAGTTGGCTTGCCAAGAAGTAAAACTGCTATTATGGGCTAAATGTTTATATCCCTCTAGGTTTGTATGTTGAAGCACTAACCCTCAATGTGATGGTATTTTTAGGTGGGACCTTTGGGAGTCAAGAGGTTTAGAGAAGGCTGTGAGAGTAGGGCCTACACGGTGGAATTAGTGCCCATTTAAGAAGAGGGAGACAGCTTACAGCAAGCTCAGGCCACAGCATGAGAATTATGGGCTTTGAATCCTGACTCTTGATTGTCTAGAGCATGATAATTGAGGGAAAATGACCATTTCTTGATTATTTACTGAATTTTCAACAAAATAAGACTGCTTCTTTTGGAAAATGCAAGATGACCAATGATAGTGAAGGATGTGATATGAAGTTTAAACTATATATTTTATACCCAGGGTGAATTTCTTACACTTCTCCAGGCATTTATCCTAGGAGGGCTAAGAACACCCATCCCTTCAAAAGTTTGGGGTGGGAGAGACTGGGAGAAGAGGAGGCGTTCCACTGGGAAGCCTACTTCAGAGACACCCCCCCGAGCGCCTCCAGTATACTGACTGCCCAGGAGAGTGTCATCCCTCCAGCTGAAACCGTTCAACTTTTTAATTTTGGTCACCACAACATTTTGCAAAGATTCTGACCTGGAAACAGACACCTTTTATATTGGTTCCGGTTTTATTGTTTTTGTTTTTGTTATTTTTCTCATAATACTACTTAACATCCCAAGGATCCCAATTTAGGAAAGCCGTAAGACCAGGGAAAGTCCTCCACACACATTCCTGGGGCAGCGTGAATGGGGACACGCACGTTAACAGCTGTCATCTAGGTGATGCATGTCCACGAACTGCATTTCACTTTTCCACGTTTCTGAATTTCTAAATTTTACTTTCATCATCCAGAGGAAATTATCTCTTGGTTTGAAACTAAGGAAATATGTACAACACTCAGGGACACTTCCTGCTGTGCAAGGTAGAGATGCTGAAATTGTTTATTTTTACAAATATTGTGGAGTATTTTTGAGCAGTTTGAAGATACAGAGACATGGAAATGGGGGGTCCATGGATCATCTTTTTCTTATATCAGTGGTTCTCAAAGTGTGATTCCTGGACCAGCAGCATCACCTGAGAATTTAGAAATACTACCAAACTCCCCTCACCACGCACCCACACATACACGGACACACACACACCCCTCCTGGATAGTATGGGGAGTGTTTTAACAAAACCGAACAGCAGTTTGAGCACCGCTTGTTTTAGGCAGAGAGTCATGGGTGAGCTCAGTGTTGGAGGTGACTTGATGATGCTGACTGCCCCCTTCTGGCCACCTCCCAGTATCAGCTTGTTCCCTGGGTCAGTGGAGGATGGGGAGCAGCCATCTCCTGAGGAGATTCTTCCAGGCACCAGCAGCACTAATGACTGTCCCCGGACTTCCTCTGACTGTGCCCTATTCCACATCCCCCCACCCCATCGGGAAGCCCAGCCCTGCAGACGCATGGCTGTGCACTGTAAGGTGGCCCCTCTCCTCCCTGTCTTCACTGTAGCCTCATCTTGGTGCCTGTACCCACCCACTGGCAGGTGGCATGTCTCAGCTGGGATGCAACCCGGAGCCCCTCATTTTACAGGTAAGAATTTGAGGTGCAAAGAAGGGAAAAATAGGGCATCCCCAACACCGGAATTGAGACTTTCTGTTCCTCAATTCAAGTCCACCCTGAATGTTTTCATGAAATAAATACATGCAGCAAGGAATCAATCACCACCTATTACTACAACATAATGTACATGAGTAGATATCTATCATATATTGGTCACCATTTAAATTAAGTCTACCTTAGAGGACAGACTGCAAATCGCACTAAACAGCCCTGCGTTGCGCTCTTTTCCTGGGCTGTTGTACGGATCCCAGGCTGCCCTTTGCTCAAATCGCAGCAATCAGTAACAATTTTGCCCCTGGTCCTTTCAATCACTGCCAATTCATGATTGAGGCAATGGGCGGTACAGGGAAAGATGACTGGCGTCCAGCAGTCCCAGACCTGCTGCTTGTGAACCAGTGTGACCTTGAACATGGCACTTAAAATGTCTGGGCTCAGTCTCCCTGTCCTTGAAACACAGGGGTTAGTGAACAATCTTCAAGAGCCCTCCGAAGGACAGTGGAGCACACTTACTACGCACTACCAGGGGGCCTACCTTGGGCAAACAAAAATGCCTCCTGCAAAGCCATTGAGATAGTCAACCTGTCTGTGCCTGGGCCTCCTGGTCCCCTCACCCATCAGCATCCCCCAACACAAGGCTCAATCCTGTCTGAGGCTCTTGGAAGTCATGAGTCCTGACTAATTTGCCTGACTGCCCAGCCAGCAAGCCAGCCTTGGCGGGCTCATTTGGCATTCCAGCGACATTTGGCTCTGACTCCAGCAGGAATTGTCCCTGTCCCTCCAAATGGCATCTTGGATACTATGAAATTAAAGGTTAGAATACTGAGTGCTGAAGCACCCCCTTCAGCCAGCGAATCCTGGAGACTCTTGTGCCATTTACAGCCCTGAGAAGAGCTGGTCCCCACTCAGGCAGCCGGAGTCAGTCTTAAATTACCTAAAGAGGCCAAGCACTGGGCCTGGGCTCCATTTGTTTACAAAATAGGCACTTTCAAAGGCCCTTTACTAGGGACCAGCAATTCCCAGGTCCCTTGCTATAGGCTGATGCATAATACATGAGATACTGGGAAATGTGTATTCATGAGGGCGGCTTGGCTTTTGTCAGAAAGAGCTGTGAAATATTATGATGGAACAATTTTCATTTCTGCCACATTGTTTCTATAGTGCATTCATGACTGGGGATTGAGGGCTCCTCGAGTTTTGTCTGGTGCAGATGTTGCGCTGCTGAGAGCCGCTCAGACGTCCTTGTTTTCCAACTCCGTCGCTGACAATTCCACGAGGAGGAGGGCTCTCGGGGAGACAAAGGATGTACGTCCTCAACTGATCTTGTCCTGAATTCAGGAGGCAGGAGGGAGGGAGAGATGGAGAGACGGAAGGAGAAACTGAGGTTTGGAGAGGCCTCCTGAGTGCCGGGCTTGGGGCTAGGGCCTCCCTCGTGTTCCTCACTCACTCCTGTGGAGGAGGCATTATCTCCATTTCACACACGGTGAGGAGGAAGCCAAGCAAGCCTGGGCCACTCATCCGAAATCACAAGGCCAGTGCACAGCGAGGCCTGGGTCTGCATGCACGTCGTCCTGCTCGACCTTCCATTCTTCATCAGCAATCCATGCAGGAGATGCTCGTGAGGCACCGGATGAGGGGTGCAAGCTGCCATGGGGTCTCCAAAGGTGAAGAAAATGCTGAGCAGCCCCCCACCCCCCAGGGAGGAGGGGCTGGGACCTAGGTCACTGAGCTTGCTGTCAGACATCGGTGCCACGTGCAGACAAGCCCACACATCTTGGCACGGCTGAGGAACTCACTGGTTCCCGCATCCTAGCTCAGCTCCGGGACCACAAATCCCAGCCTTGTCTCTGTGCCACTAGGCTGCCTCCTAGTCTAGGAAGCTGGCCCCTGCAAGCCCCTCAGCCAGGAGGCCAGGAGTTCCTGCAGGCAGGAATTGTGGCTTAATTTCCCCTGGCTCCCCAAGGCTTGCACAGCTCCAGGCAAACTCAGAGCGCAGGCGCCCACAGGCCTTAGAGGCAGCCAGTGTGACAGAGAGGCCCAGGCTCCAGGCAAACTCTGAGACAGAAGGGCAGGAGCAGAACCCATTCTGGGACAGATAGGGGAACAAAGCAAAGAAAGGGAGCCGCAAGTGCCCAGGACCTCACCCCTGGAGAAAGGTGTGGGTGGGCATAGGCCAGGGGGTCTCCTAGGGCCAAGTCCTGTCCGGAGCACTGAGCTGGGAATGCCAGGGAGAGGGCAGGCAGAGAGGAACAGGAAATGAGAGAGAGTGGTAGGCACAGGCAGGATCCCTTCCGCAGGGCAGGGGCAGAGCCTGGGCCCAAGCAGTGGAGAGGAAGGCAGGCTTCCTGCTTGAGGGAGCCCAGGAACAGAAGTCCCTGAGGCCACCGCTGAGGACCCACGGGGCCTGCTTACGGAAACCACCCGAGAGCGTTTGCAAGTCCTGGGAAGAAAGACACACAGAGACAATGCTGTCCTCCTCAGAGTCCGCAAGGCTGGCAGCTCGGGAGGCTCAGACAGCACCAGGTCCACGTTCCTGCCTCCCCTGTCCCGCAAACCTGCCCACAGGCTGGTTAGCTGGAACCCCTGGCGGTCAACACAAGTGTTAGGGGTGCGAGGTCTCACTGTCCGTCCAGCCCCACAAACCTCTCTGCCTGTTGAGGAAACAGACCGAGCTCTTCCTCAGCTGAGGCTCTTTGCATTGGCTGTTCCCTCTGCCTGGAACACCCTAAACCCAGCTCTGTAGTCAGAGCAGGTACCCTCTGGCCCTTCGGATCTCGGGTTATCTAGTTGGTCCTTCACCCCAGTATCCCCGTGAGAGCCTGCAGTTTGGGTTTGCTGCTGCTGCTGCTGCTGCGGTTGCTCTTGTCTTGGTGTCTGTCTCCAGCTGTCATATAGAGCTGGTGATCTTGGGAATCAGGCTGTGATCGGGTCTCCCTTCCATCCCCAGCAATGAGCATCGAGCCCAGGACATGGTCAGAGCTCACAAATGTTTGAGAATGAATGAATCAGGTCAGTGTTACACAGGAGCAGTACTCAGACATACCTAAAGGGATGAAAATCCAACGATCTGTTCTCATGCTGCACAGGGCACTTCCTCCTACGGGAAAGCAAGCCAGGCCAGGGACACTTCCAGATCATAAGAAAACAGATGGGCGCTCCCTGCAACCACGACCAAGAGGTTGCACTCATCCTTCTCCCGCTCGGCAGAACAAAGGTGGTTTCGAAACGCCATGCTCCCAGGTACAGGTGGGGAAAGCACTGCCCCAGTTTTTTCCATCAGCATAAAGGAGACTGGACTCATCTGCCGACATTGCCATGAAGATTAAATCAGAGCCGTGTTTCACTCGGGCAATTTTGCCCTCCAGAGGACATTTGGCAAATGTCTGAGACATCTCTGGTTGTCACAATTGGGGTAGAGGTCAGGGATGCTGTTGAACATCCTACAATGCACAAGATAGCCCCCACAACAAAGAATTACTCGGCCCAAAATGTCGACAGTGTCGAGGGACACTGGGCCAGCGCCACGGCAGTTGCATTCATGTCCTCCCACTCCCTGACTGCGCCCACCTGCAGGCAACTGCGAGGGGTCCACCCACCTGGTCTGAATGCTCCCTGGGTGCGCCTCCATCAGCCTGCTGCTCACACGAGAGCCTCACCAGGAATACCCGCTGTCTTAGTCTGTGTGGATTCCAGAATACCATAGTCTGGGTGGCTTGAGCAACAAACACGTATTTCTCAGTTTTGGTAGCTGGGACGTTCAAGATCAAGGTGCCAGCAGGTGGTGCCTGGTGAGAACCCGCCCTGGGTGCAGCCAGCCATCTTTCCACTGTGTCCTCACCTCGGGGAAGGGGCAGGGCACTCCCTGGGGCCTCTAATCCCATCACAAAAGCACCACTCTCATGACCTAATCAGCTTCCAAAGGCCTCCCCTCCACATACCATCATACTGGGGATTAGATTTCAACGGCTGAGTTTGGGGAGGATATAAACATTCAGTGTATAGCTCCTGTCTTCCAAAGGTGATTAAGGCCCTTCTTTCATGTCTGAATTCAAATCTCACCACCAAGAAGCCTCCACCTGTTTACTTGACTGCGCTGTGGTCGTCCCATGGCACTTCTCCAGCCTGCCTGCCGCTGAGGCTTTCTCCTCACTGCCCCTCCCCCGCTGGCCCTGGGCCTTAGCCCAAAGCATTGCCTCCTAGGGAGCTGGCTCCATTCATGAAGGAGAGGGCTTCCTAGATCCGAAAACCAGAGTCCTAACGGAACAGCTCCTTCCTAATTGTTTGGCTTCTCTCATCTGCAGAATGGGCACAATGGAACCCACGTGCCAGGCTCTCACCTGAGACCTGCATGAGATGCGCGGCACAGAGGCAATACAATGCCATCACTTCACACGCAGAGCTCAGTGAGACCTGAGAAGCTGAATGCTAAATCAAACTCTCTCGAGCAGAACAAGGGTTTTGTTTTCTAACTCCTGGAGAACCAAGGACATTTCCAGATGGGGTAGGAAGGCATCAGGCTTCAAGGTGTCTGTTTGGCAGAGGACATTTTCTTCCTGAGATATCTATTTCATCATGCTCCTGTTTAAGCCAAAGGGGTTCTCCTTTTAGTAGTGGACGTTTTGCAGCATGAATCCCCAGCTCTCCTGAGCTGAGCACACCCCCTGAGTATGAGCCTGCCCCCTGTGATAAACATGGCTACCTGGGAGACAGCCATCGCCAGGTGAGCACTCCATCCACAGATGCTTGAAATAGTGTTTCTGAGGGCAAGGAGGAGCTACAGTAGTAACTTAAAAAAACAAAGGCGCTCATAGCTCTTCAGACTCCTGGCTGTAATTTCCTGGAGAGTCAGTGATTGTACAAGGAGAATGTCAAAGGGGGCGGGCGGCTCAGAGGAACGGGCAGGAAACAATCCACCTCCAGCCACTGCGGTGAGTCCAGCAGTCAGGGGCATAGATCCCAGCCAGCCTCGGGCCCTTCAGGGCGCCTTCACCTAATTCACAGTCACTGTTTCATGAAGTTGATGCAGAAACACTAAGTGAAAAAACAGTGCTGGGGGATGGGCAGAGAGTACACCTATTTCATTTGTTAGGAGACCACCCAGGAGTCCTCCAGCAAGGTCCCCTTTGTTTATAGTTCTAGTTTTGCTTTTGTTTCTTTGTTTTTAATCCTCACTGGAGGATATTTTTTCAATTGATTTTTAGAGAGTGGAAGGGAAGGAGGAAGGGAAGAAGGCGGAGGAGGAAGGAGGGAGAGGAAGGGAGACGGAGGGAGGAGGGAGGGAGAGGGAGGGAGGGAGAGGGAGAGAGGGAGAGGGAGGGAGGGAGAGGGAGAGGGAGGGAGACAGAGAGAGACAGAGGAACATCAATTGGCTTGCTGCCTCCTGCACAACCCTGATTGGGGCCAGGGATCAAATCTGCAACTGAGGGATTGAACCCACAGCTCTTCGGTCTGGACCTGACGCTCTAACTGCAGAGCCAAACTGGCCAGGGCTATAGTTCTAGTTTTAATGGAGCATGGGGGAGGATGACATCCTATCCCTGAACAAATCAACTAACAATGAATGCATGTTTTCTAGCAAAATTCATATGTCCTATTCTATTATAATATTGGGGTTCAGGAGGCCCCAAATCCTTTCCCTCCTCCCCCACCCAGGAGAAGTGAATCTCATTTCAACTAAGTTTTGCTCCAGAGGACATGACAAGCAGAAGACACTATGAGTTTGCTCTAGGGAAGATCTTGCTAATGTGTGCAGTTGTCCAAAGGTAGGGGACCCCTCGGGAGGCAGCCAGGTCCCGCCTCTGGAAGCCTCAAGCAGAGCGGAGCTAACGGTTTGGAAGGAGAAAGCAGAAGGCTGGAGCAGAGACTAATCTGCAGACACAGGATGGCAGTATGAGGAGTCCAGCTGATGGGAGCAGCTGAAAGATATTTTATTTCGGTGACTCAGAGTTTTACCACTTCTGAGAGGCTAGTCACAACTAAGTCTGATCAGACTTAATATGTAAAACATACCCCAGAAACAAGCAGACACAAACAGACACACTCTTTACTATCACCCTGATTGATACCGGGGACAGCGCAAAACCCCAGGGCACACCAGAGACGGGGCCCGACAGGGCAGTCCGCTCTTGTCCCCTCCATGCCTCAGCGTCCCCATCTTTGGCATGGTGACAGTAATTTCTGCCTGGTTTATCTATTGTGAGCATCAGAAGAGAGGAAGAGTCAGAAAAGGTGAGATAAACCCTTAAAAACTGAAGGAACGAGGAATTATCCTCAGCAGATGAAAGTTGACGTATCACTTTTTCCAGAAGCTTCCCCAGTCCTACCTAACCCAGGCAGTTCTCACCATTAGCTCTCACAGCAGCATGTCACCCTCCTCCAAAACACGTACCATGGTTGTCACCTTATATTTCTCTATCATCCTTTAGTTAGTGTTTGTCCCACACATCAGACAGTAAATGGTCTACTGCTTGCCGGTGATGTTCTTACCCTGCCTTCCCAGGGCAGCGCTCGGTAAGCGTCAAAGGCCCGAACAAATGCACAGGCACAAGCTCTGTGGTGTTCAAAACAAAACTGCAGAAACTGCCCCCAGTCACTACCAATATGTCACCACGACGGTGTCCTCAGGCTCGATAACCAACAGTATGCCTCTCTGAGAGACCACGATCTCTTCCTGAAATGTAGCAGATTAATGAAGATGGCTGGTATTTATTCTATTTGGGGGGGGGTGAGCTATGAAATCTTCCCTTATCTGCAAACAACTTTAAACTATTGTGAAGAGTTCCTGTAACATTTAGCAATTTTATTAGCAAACCTAATGAAGAGAGAAGGAAAAAATCCCTGGCTTTTCATGTAGAGTTTCCAGCAACCACAAAAAGCGAAAGCCTGAAACTGGAACTGCTGGTAAGTTTTAAAAGAAACGTGAGCACAGTAAGCCAAACCCTACTTTGCGCCGGTGGCATGATGCATGGCAGTTACAATTCTGTGGAAATCTAAAGCTCCGTGACCTTTTAATTCCAGGTGCAGAGGTTGCCAGCAACCGCACACGATGGGTACTGTGTTCACGGGAGAAGGGCAGAGAGCGGTGCTTGGCGCTCTGCTCCAAAATGGCCATTTTCTCCTAACTTTTTGAACAAAAAAAGTTCGCAAAACAGTATTTTTTTTTTCCTCCAAGTCCCAGGTTCAGTTTCCCCCCTTTTTGCAGTGAGCTGGATAATGGCATCATTAACCTTGTTACATATCCACTTGGCAGGGGAACAAGTGGGCAGACCAGAGGTAATGCTAGAATGAAGGGAACAGCAAAAAGTGAATTGTTTAAGGCCCCAGCTGATTAAACAATTACTTTCTTTGTAGCTCATATTTTAGAGTTAATCGCATTTACACAAGACTGCATTTTTTTGGTCTCAGAAATGCAGCTGCCTCGGCCAGCGGCATGGGTCCCCTCTCTCCCGGTGAAATTTCATCCCTCCAGGAACTCCTTTGTGAGCAGAAGCCTGATCTCTGGCCAAGCGGGAAAGGCCTGCACAGCCTGCTCCCTGTCCTGCATCAAGCCCTCATTTCCCAACGTGATGTCTTTCCCGATAGCCCGCTGCACTCCATTGCTTCTCTCTCCACACTCATTCAGAGGTTATAACTCTTCACTTTGTAACATTTACCAGGGGTGCCGAAGAGATGGCCTCCGCTTTAAGTGGATTTCCAGTTTTCAGAGGCCCTGCTTCAGCTCCCCACTCTGCGGTCTCAGCCTCGCAGCTGTCGCGTTGCTTATAGTGAAAAAGCGACAGAGGTCCTGTATGGAGCCACGATTCCCTAAGCTGGGTGTTTGGAAACTGCTTAAACCCCGGCATCTAACTGCAGTTTGGGGACTAAATGTGGCCTACGTGTTGGGGAGATGTGGACCCATCTGCAGGTTTTAACCAGAAATGATAGAGAATATATATGCACACGTGTCTGTAATAACACAGACACTCATGACCTGGAAACAAATGTGTTTTCATTGAGACACAAAGAACAACTTGTGGATTGTGGAGCTGCTTATAAACATTCAAAGTGATGAAAGTGCCATAAATTTGGACCGAGTTCAAGTTCCACACGATTCGGGGCAGCCCCCGAAGTCCAGCTTCAGACTGCAGTGAGGCCTCTGCCTGCGGCCTGCTCTACTCCAGCGGGTCTCAGCTCTGAGATGCAGATGACTGGGCCTCTCGAGGTCTCTATCTGCACTTCGAGGGCATCTTTATCTCCAGCCTCGGCCTTGAGATGATGAATGGATTTATTGTATAAGCTGAAGTTCATGTTCTGGAAGGAGAACTTGATTCATGTTCCTCCACACACGGAAATAAATAGACCGAGGAGAACACGCCGTGGGCTCTGAGTCTAAGCTTCCCCAGAACAGTGAGGGCCCCGACCCACAGCATCGGGCCACCTGGGACTTGATGGAAATGCAGAACCTTCAGCCCCATGTCAGACTTACTGAATCAGAATCTGCATTTTAATAAGACCCCCGATTGAGAAGCACTGCTCTAAAGAATGTCTGATCATCTGCAGCCCGTGTGGGGGACGTCAAGTTCACTTCTGGTCCAGATCTCCAGCTCCCAGAATGTGGGCTGTAAGAGGACAATGGGTTTATCGTTATCCCCTCTCAAGTAAGCCCTCAATAAATATGTCTTGAGTGAAAGCATAGATGCCCCTGAGACTCTTGTTCCCTGCGGTCTGTGTGCACTGGGCTGTCCACTTCTGGCTTCAGAACCCACGCTCCTAACTCTTAAAGTTGACTTATTAGTTGCTGACTTATTCTAAACCCAACCTGTAAGGTCCTAGGGTTTGTAGGTTTAACCTCAGGAACTACGGCTCCAACAAGAGCTCTGGGGCAAATCTCAACTTTTACCTCAGCCCTCTGCAGTTTTAAACCCCTGTCACTAGCAGGAATCACTTCCTGTTTGCTATCAAAGGCCCACAGTGCAGACAGCACATATCCTGTGTAACACTATTAAACCTCCCCCTGATAGAACAATGAGCCAGTTGTGTAACGCTATTAAACTTCCCCTTCCACCATTCACTACAATCTTGATGATGATCACTTTGTCCCAGGTATCAGTAAAAGCAGAACATAAAATAGACTTTCCTGCTTCCTCAGTCACACTTCTCAAGGTAGAGTGGATGTGTCCCTTTCTAGCCAAACTTGGCGTCATTACAGGCCATCATAAAAAAAAAAAAACCAGCCCTGGCCGGTTTGGCTTAGCGGTTGGAGAGTCGGCCTGCGGACCAGAGAGTCCCAGGTTTGGTTCCTGCTAGGGGCACGTACCAAAAAAACAAACAACCCTCACCTGTCTCCAGATATTGGAAGGGAGGCAGAGAATGTGAAGAGAATATTCCGGGAAAATATTATAGTTGTTTCATTTTTTCCATTTTATGTATGAGGTGCATGAAACTTCTCAAAGAGAGAACATTTGCCCATTACCTTTACTTACTTATTTTTTTAATCCTCACCCAAGGATATGTTTATTGACTTTTAGAGAGAGTGTAAGGGAGAGAAGGGGAGAGAGGATGGGGGAAGAAAGAGGGAGAGAAAGAGGAGGTGAGAGGGAGAGATAGAGAAACATTGATGTGAAAGAGAAACATCAAGCAGTTGCCTCCCATATGTGTCCTGACCGGGGATCGGACCCGAAAACTTTTGGTGTACGGGACAATGCTCCAACCAACTGAGCCATCCGGCCAGGGCTTGCCCATTGCCTATAGCTCAATCTTTTCTAATACCCCACATAAATCTGGAGTTTGGCCCTCCCACCACATTGGCCAACTACAAGAGTTTGTTCAACACAGACTGGCGTGGCCAAGGCCAGCCAGCCGTCCCCGAAGGCCTGTGCCCTGACTCTGCTTGCACAAGATGGCCTCTTCCGTCTACTGCCACCTCCCACACCCAGCTGCTCATTTACTGTCACCTTCACTTGTTCACATTGCCTAAGAATGTTTCTTCACTTTCCCATTTGCTCCCTGACTAAGAGATATGGGGACCTAACAGGAAAAGTCTGAATTTTGGAGTTAAATGCTAGTGGCTTCAGATCCCTGCCCTGTCACCTGGTTGTCAAGTGATATTGGGTAACTCCACTTCATCCTCTGTAGAATGGAAGTAATACTATATACCTCATAGGGTTGTTCTGCAAGTTAAAAGAGTGAGCCCATATAAGGTACATAGAATGATGGTTAGTGACAGTCACTGCTCCCATTCCTGTCACACCCTGCTCCTCAGATTCCTGGGGGGTCTTTATAAATCAGGCTGCAGAGAGAGGAGGAGAGACTTACAGTAGTCCACCTTTCCTGGTACATCAGATCAGACCCAACTCTTTCTCAATCTTTCTCTTTCCAACTGTCAGAGAAAATGCACCAAAACAGGCCATCTTCAAAACCAGTGAGTGGAATTCTGAAGGCTAGCAGGAAAAGGTATTATAAGGAGATGCCAACCAGACAAATCAAGCTACACCTGTGCCAAGCCATGTGACCTCAGGCAACCCACTTGAGCTCTGGTTTGTAGATTGAGTTCTTCATCTGCAGAATGGGGATACTCATGGCTCCTTGCAGTGGGATTAAAAAATATATGTTACAATATCTAAAATAGCAGGTCTCTATTGGGAATAAATAAGTGAGAGACCGTCCTCTCTCTTGCCTTTTCATAAAACATCAACACGGAAGAGATTGACATCATCACCTGCTCCTCAGGCTGTGACAGCCAGTCCTGAGCCATCAGCACAGGAGTGATCACTTGGGCTATTCATTAGCATAAATATTCCACAACAATGTCATTTTAAAGCTCCCAAGAGAGGGCCCATTATTTATCCCACAAATTGGACCCTCTCTGGCATAAATCATGGAGAAGCAATTCGCATGTGTCTTAAATGAAGGAGTGCCATTCCAGCCAATAAGGCAAATATTAACCAAAACGCAAAATAGACAAAGCACAGGGACACCCCATGCTGTGACTTTAATAGTTGATCAATAGCAGATAAAGAGTTTTAATTTCTCCTAGCTCTGGATTAACAACAGGAGCTGAGTTTCCACCCATTTAGAGATGATTACTTGGGTGAAAAACAAAGGCTCCATTCATCAGACCTTGGCCAGTTAACACCCTCAAACTTGGGACTCACTCAGAGAGAAATACCCAGAGAATAAACAACACCACAACACTGCTAAATGACCCCATGCAACAGTAGTGTCTAGACACCACCATCCCATCACATGGCCTACTTGTGAGATTGATTCTGTTTCCCTGAGTTGAACATGAGTTATTTGGGGTACAGGACATGCTGATCCATTCCAGAATTCAGGCCCAGCCTAGGTACTTGGTATAGGTTCGCTTAATTCCTCAGGCAAACAGGTGGTCAAGTCAAACTCTGCCTCTCCCGCAGGCCTGATGCCCACCACCCAGGTGCCTTTGCCGACCATCATGTAAAGTTAACAGATCTCAAATTCTACCAGGCCCAGTTAATTACTATCTTCTCCTTGAGTCCTTCTCTGATATTCTGCAGAAAAACATAATAATTATTATAATAATAACCCACACTTCCTCCAGTCCCACCTAGAGCTTTTTCTGGGTCGCACTCATGGCCCATTTCATATGACAGCATCTGTGTCCTCAGTTGATAACAACGGAGACAGGGTCATCTTTGAAAAGTAAGAGAACACCAGGGGACACCGAGACACCACACCTACTGGAGTCAGACAGACCAGATTTGAATCCTTCCTCTGCCAGGCAATAGCTGAATGGTCTTTGACAAGTGATTGAACTTCTCCATAAAATGCTACAATGCTACCTGTCTCAAATGCTGTCCATTCATTTATTCTACACATACTGAAGAGGGCCTCGTTTGCCAGTCACTAATCTAGGCCCTGGGAATTGAGCAGTGAATAAACCAGGCATGGCCCCTGATCCTACTCAAGTAGGGTGTAGAGAAGTCACCTCTTTGAAAATTGTCCATCTATGGAAACAACTCAACAAATATACATTTATTTCATTTGTCAGGCCCAGGACCTGCCTCGACATAACACTTGCTCCATAAATAAGAGAATACATTAAATATTGCATCTAAATTAGCCAAAGCCAGATCCAGCCCACTTGAAACAAATGACCATTTCTCTTCCTAGTTAAGTGCAATTCAGTTCAACAGTCACATCGTGTTGTGGTGCCCGTATGGAGCCACACTTACTCTAGGTTTGGGGAATGCTGAGAAGGGGTCCCAGTCCACTAGTAGGGGGAGAGTGGGATGTAAACAACTGAATAATTACCGCCTGATGCGCATACACACGTTCACAAACATGAAAGGCTGTAAGACGCAGGCGTGAACTCTCTAGTTAGAGGTAGCCTTCCCAAAGCAGTCACAGCTGAGAAGGTGTGTGTGTGTGGGGGGGCTCTTTATTATTAGATGTTCATTTTACCCCTCTCATTGGACACATACTTATTGAGTGACTGTGTATGCCCAGCTCCATGCTGGGTTTCTGAAGGTCAGATTCCAGGCCAGAGGCTCTTTACCAAGGAGTGTCTGCACAGGGCGAGCAGGTGAGTCCCAGAGGCCCTGCTGAGGAGCTCTGTGGTGCTGAGCGCGGTGTGTCTGGACAGTGAGGAAGGTTTCTGGGGACCTTAAAGGGACAGCTACACTGCAGCAATGGGAGCTGTGCTGGTAAGAGGGTTGCATTTCCTGTGTTTCCTCCCGGGTGTTTGTCTCATAGACATGACCTCTTCAAGCATGAACTATCACCTCTTTGGCAGAATAGAAGCAAAGGGGAAAATCACCACTGAGAACAGCTCTTTGGGGCCTCCCAGGTTGAGGAGTGACCTGCTGAGTGGCCTTCAGAAGCAGGGTGTCACTTCATACTGGACAGAACACAGATGCCAGGCAGACTGGTCTGAGGTTGCTGGGGTGTGGGCTCCCAACCATTCCCAGCACAGATAGCTATGAAAGGCCCTGGCGTGGACCCAGAGCTGGTGAGGGAGGCAGTGGTTCCTGACCTTTCGTCCTTGACTAGAAACCATGCATTACAAGCTGCCTGGCAACAGCCAATGGACAATGCTGAGCTGAGCAAAGCAAGCGACCTGGGCACAGGCCAGCAGCCTGCTGCCTTCTACTTCTCTCTACTTGTCAGAGGCCTTTCAGAAGGTGCACCTTTAAGAGAGGGGGCAGGAGACAGGCAGAAGGGGCTATGGATCAGGGACCAAAATTTCAAAACAAAATATTGACAAGCCCCAACCTTTCCCAGAGTCTCTACATTTTTCACCTCCATCCCCTTATATCTGTCTGCCATCACTAAAACTTTGATAACAATATTTAACCAAAGAGTTAAATTCAGCAAAAGAGGGTCTTGTGAGCACCTGTACTGGCAGGAGAGGAGCAGAAAGGCCCAGGTTTGTGGAGGTGGCACCACTAAAACCAGGCCCCATGGGCACTGCACACACAGGAGAAGGGGCGGGGCCTGTGCTACAGGAAGAAACACACCTCCATCCTTCTCCCTAGGAGCGTCTCTGCCCGGTCTCTTCAAATGCCTCCGATTCATCTCTGAGCTTAAACAATCCGCACTTGGGAATGTGAAAGGAAGGGACTGGATACAGGCATGATCTCATTTTCCTGTGCTTCACAGATTCTGCATTTTTTACAAATTGAAGGTAAGACCCTCCACCAGCAAAAAGATTATGACTCACTTTATTGTGGTGGCCTAGAGCTGAAGCCAGAATATCTCTGAGGTATGCCTGTAGTTGCTATGAGCTGAGTTGTGTCCCCAGAATTCCTCTGTTGAAGCCCTAACCTCCAGATAAGGCCTTCAAAGAAGTAAGTAAGGCAAACTAAGGTCACTCGGGTGGGCCCTGCAAGAAAAGGAGGTCCTCACAATAAAGGAGATCAGGACACAGAAGAGACGCCAGAGATGCGCACGTGCCGAAAGGCCACGTGAGGACAAGCGAGAAGGCGGCCACCTACAAGCCACAGAGCGAGGCCTCCGAAGAAACCAATCCTGTCCACACCTTGATCTCATACCTCCAGCCTCCAGAACTGTGAGAAAATAAAAGTCTGTTGTTTAAGCCACTCAGTCTGTGATATTTTGTGATGCCAGCCCTAGAAGGTTACCGCAGTGATCCACGGTTATGTGTGAGAGCGGGACCTCTGAAGCAACCTGCTCAGATTGACCAGGAGCGTGTCGTGAACACCACCAAGCCCATAGAAGCACACATGCACACACAAACAAACACGCGTGGCCACTCAGCCACATCCAAGGAGGACAGAATGGGACACTCAGACTATCACATGACCCATCTTCTCTTTTGAAAGAAGCAAATCATTTTTCACTAGCTTTGGGGTGCTGAGAGTGGGCAGCTTGCCTTTGTACAGCACTATTTGTCATTTGAAAGGTCATTAGTTTTTAAAAATTTTAACTTGTGCTAAATATTTGCTCAATTTGACCTAAGTAGTCTAAGATGTGAAGGTCCTGTCCCCATTTGGGACAATGGCTGTCACAGCTCTAAGCAGGAAAGCTGGCCCTCCAGGGCACTGCGGAGCCCCATGGAAATGACACAGACCATAGCCACGTTTCCTATCAATGAGCTCAGCTGTCTCTGAGAGCTCGGGACACGTGTGACATCTGTGGTACTGCTAGGACAATTCCCCACGTCCCTTTGTCACACTGCAGAGTTCCAGCCAGGAGGAAGGGCACTAATGGAAGGCCCGGAGTGTCCACTCCTTCAGGGAGGCCACTCATGGGACAGCTTCCTACCCCTCTGTCTGTCAATTCGCAGGCATGTCTTGGCAGCCAACTGAGTGCAGGGCGCAAGGTGGTTGTAGAAAAATATAGAAGTTTGAAGAAACAAACACCCACTGGCAACATTATGAATCACCAAAGGAAAGAAAGTCTGGGGCAAAAACGACTATTTCTTCCAGGCAATCCTGAAATGTGGTGTGCCCTACACAAATACAACCCCTCACTCCATAATGACGAGTCTAGGGCTTCTCTTAATTTAGCGCACAACACTTCAGCCTTTATATCTTGCCTACTTGTTGCTAGGGAGTTAATCCTGATGGGCAGTGCTGGGCACTAAACACAGGTGGGCACCACCACACAGGAACACACATCTAGGCTCATCCCCCACCCCCAGGCCCCAGTGGCTGTAGTCCGTTATTCTCATCAACCCTCCTCTCATCTTCTTTTCAATGGCCACATCTCTTACAGTTGAGTACTTGGCATTGCCTGTGAATTAAGGCCGCAAGTTAAGTGGACATTTGCCCTTAGATAGAGAGCTATTCCAGGCCTCCCCAAAGCAATCACACCAGACAGCCAACTTCACCTGTTCCTTTCATGTGTACACACTCTGCCTGAAGTTCTCCAGCAGGTCCTCAATAAAGAAATAGTCCTGATTGCTCATCAAGAGCAAGAGAGAAAGCAATTAAATACAAAAGGCAGAGCAAAGCTTACCACTTGGGAGTTTAAGGTTGAGCAAGCCTTGTGGAAGGTGTGGAAGCTGTTCTGGAGAGTGTGGGAGGAGCACTCAAGTGCCCTAGTCAGCGAAATCACTGATGCAAACAGATGCAAAGGGGAGAGAGAGTGGGCAGCCGAGCCCTGGCAAGGCTGGTGGCTGAGCATTACTTTACAGTAGTTGCCCTTATCCATGGTTTCACTCTCCACGGTCTCAGTCACCCACAATGGAGGCCTGATAATATTAAATGGAAAATTCCAGAAGTAAACAACTGGTAAGTGTTAAATTGCACACGGTTCTGAGGAGCGTGATGAAATCTTGTGCCACCTCATGCTGTCCCATACTGTCCAGCCCAGGACCTGAGTCATCCCTTTATCCAGTGTATCCACGCTGTATACACTACCTGCCCATTTGTAACTTAGCTTTCATCTCGGTTATCGAGCTGACACAGTATCACAGTGCTTGTGTTCAAGTCACCCTTATATTACTTAATAATGGCCTCAAAGTCATTTGTATAATTTTTATCACAGAATATTATAATTGTTTTATTTTATTAGCATCAACATATGAAACATCCAAACCTGTAGAGAATTTTTATGATTTTATTTGAGCCAAACTGACTATATTTGTCAGGAAGCAAAATATCAATAGATTGAGAAAATGGTCCAGAAAATGGCAGTTTTACCACTTATTTTATGTATCAGAATCAAAGGGGAAGACATAAGGGGGTTACATGAAATCCTTTGGTGATAGATTAGGGAGGCGGGAAAAGCAAAGGCGAAATCTCTGAGATTGGATAAAGAGTAAGATGGAGAAACACATACTTCTTTTACCTGGGTGGGTACAGGCTAGTTAACAATGAACATTTAGAGCACATAGAGATGGTATGGGGGGTGGGGAGGGGTAAGCTAACAATGAGGCGTTCTGTGGTCTCAGGTTCTGGTGTGAGATTGTGCCCTGAGGGGTCTGGAAAACTGAAATGACTGATATTCCAAAGGTTTGTTATTCTAAATGAAAAAAGAGAATAGACAGGCTCAGTCAAGGTGGTAAAGACTGATCTTTGTCAAGGAAGATACCAGCCTAGGACATGACTACCACCCCCCCCCCCCCACTCACTTTTAGTTAGAAAGTTTTCATTTTAGACCATCCTATGAGGTTACTTTTGGTCACTGAGTTTGTAAGGCCACCATGCAGGCCTCCCCTGAGCGTGTAAGGTTAGCATGTGACACCTTTTTCACCCACATTTCATCCAACAATTATTGTTGTTACTTTATCGTAGGGATGTATATGTGTAGAGGAAAAAACAGGATATATAGGATTCAGTGCTATTCATGGCTTCAGGCATCCACTGGAGGTCCTGGAACGTATCCCCCTTTGAAAAGGGGAGACTACTGTAATTTCATGTATATTCATTGAATTCATTGAAATAAGCTAAATATGAAATATTATTTCTGCTGAAGAAAACCTCCCCTTCCTTTTCCTCCACAAGCTCACACTCAGCAGACAGGGCCGGGCGGGCTTCACGCGCAGGCGGGCTTCACGCGCAGGCGAGCTGCACCGTGGAACAGGCCTCCTGCTCCAAGGGCCACGCTGGCTTTACATTCTGCTGTTGCCGTCTTGAAGGCATTCATTTCTGCACCAGGGACTCTGCATTTTCCTTTGGCACTGGGCCTGGCAAACAAGCAGCCCACCCTGCCGCTAGAATTAAGGATCATCCAGCCCAGGCTGTCCTTTCCAAACCTTTTTCCAGAATCCTGGATGGAACGGACCAACTTCCCAATAGGATCAGGGGCCACCTGAAAGAGGATCCAGGATTAATTACAGATTAAAGTAAGAATCCCGATGGCATTTCCTGGGAGGGTTTTTGGTTGGCCTTCAGTATTTGTGGGGAAGTGAGTCTCCCTTCAAATTGTTCTGCTCCTGTGCGAGCAGCAGAGAACACTCACCACAGGACAATTGTCCCAGGCAATGAAAACTCATCCTAGGTGTTAATTAGCTCAATATTTATCTCATCTAATATGCAAATTAAGACACTGTGGTCTCATTAGCGTCATCTGTGTTTCCTTTAAGCAAAAGGAAATCTCTTGCCAATGCAAGAAAAAAAGAACAAATAGCAGTATTTCTCTTTGAAGCTAATGAGGGTATGATTCGGCTCTTCCTTTGTTAGGAGGTAGCAAGTAAGGAAAAACACGTCTTAAATATGCCAAGTGTGGCCTGACCTCATCTATCAGAGGCAAGAACACAGTCTGGACTGGTTATTAGGCTTTCTGCTTAGCTTGTCCGAAGAACCCGGCCCAAGGAGCAGGTGGGTGAGTCTGCAAGGAACCCCGAACCAGGAGATGAACAAAGGAAGGACGGGCAGCTTCAAGGGCCCAGTGAACAAATGTGGTTTTACCTCCATGATGAGAGGAAATAATTTTACTGAATGCCATGAGCCTTAAAAGTGAGAAAATGTTTCTCAAATTGAAAAAGAACAAAGAGATTTCAGATCAAAATTTCTGCTCCTTCCGCCCTGGCCAGTGTGGCTCAGTTGGCTGAGTGTCATCCTTTGCACTGAAGGTTGCTGGTTCGATGCCTGGTCAGGGTACATGCCCAGCTTGTGGCTTTGGTCCCTGGGAGGCAACCGATCGATGTTTCTCTCTCTCCCTCTCCCTTCCTCTCTCTCTCTAAAAGCCAATAAAAACATATTTTAAAAAATTCTGCTCCTTCCAACTTCCCATTTTAAGATTTTAGAATTTGTACAAACAATATTCCAGCAGTCACCAAACACCCCCATTTCCCCCAAAGGCAGGCATTAGGTGCTGGTGATCCAACAATGTCACAGAACACTGACTTCCAGACTAACTCGATGTTCTGGGCCCCCAGCAGGCCGCTGGGAACTCCACATGCGTTAGCTCTGATCTTCAAAATAACTCAGCAAGGCCTCATTTCTTCTTTTTACAGATGATGACACTGTGGTTCCAGGTGGTTAGGTCACTTGTCTAAGGTCATGCAGCTAAAACTTGCAAGGCGGAATGGAAAACAAAAGGAGTGTGACAGGCCACGGGGAACACAGTCTAATTAGTAAGGTGTCCTACATGCAGGAGTGGGTGGCGGGGTTGAAAGGGAGAGTGACCCTCTCACCCCGAAGGCACCGTGGATCCCAGAATTCTGGGCCATCAGCCCCAGTGTAGCTCCAGGCTGTCCTCCTTTCCCAACTTCGAGGAGTTATTCAAAAGCTGTTTTGTGAACACAGTCTGCTCTCTGGGGCAGGAGAGACACCTGTCTGCATCCCCACACCTTCTGGGGCCTCAAAGCTGAAAACCACTCCACAGAGGACAGAGGACAGAGGCTGATTTCTCTGTGTTGTAAATCTTGTCAGTTGACACAGCCGTGGTGCAAGGAGGACCCCCCAGCTGAACCAACCAGAGACAGGCGATGGCAGTCAGAGGAGCTGTCCTAGGTTTGGACGGGAAACAGGAGAAAGAGGCCATGACCTCCCTGGGACCCGTGGCCCACGGATGACATGGACCACGTTCCTGCAGAATGCCTTCATCTTGTAGAATTCCATGCCTGTGAGCTTGGACTTCACCCTGAAGCCAACTGGCCAACAGAAAAGGCAAATGAATGTGGCTGGGCTGTGAGGGAGCCGCATGAAGGCTGCTGCCATTGTGACCAATGTCTCCTACCCGACAAGGGACACGTGGGCCATCAGACGGTTGCATGGAGAGCTGTTCCAAACCTCTGGAGACACTTACGCTCCTCAGTGGAACTTCCCGAGGATGCTTCTAATCCATCCAAGCACCTTCCTCTCCATCACTGCCCAGGGCCACACAAACAGGCAGAAATGGACACCCCCACTTGACAGACAGGACTACTGAGGCACCCAAAGGCAAAGTGGCCTGGAGAGCCAAGGCATCCTGAGAAAAGAATCTGTCTCTGGACTGTCTCCTCTCATCCAGTTCCCGAGCTAGAAGTGACCACAATGGCTTTCTCCTAGGATTGTCACAATGTCCATCTAAAGTGGGGATTGTCGCCAGTTTAGGGATGGAGAAACGATGCACATGTCAAGGACGGGGGAAAGGAAATGAGTATTTGTTGAGTGCCTAATGCTGGGGCTGCTCTACAGGCAACAGGAGCATTAAAGCAGGAAGAGGAAATAGAGGGAGGGGTGGCATGGGCGGTCCGGGAGCAGAAAGACAGACGCGCAGGGACAGGCTGCGTTGCTCCCCCTCCTTAGATGGAACACGGAGAAAGAAAAGCAAACAATGAGCTTCCTGTGAAAGAAACAGCCTCCGTCCCCTGTCCAGGGGCAAGAGTCACTGGGAGCAGACTGCCAGACAGAAAGCTGAATGCAGGCCGGTGCCCAGCGGGGAGAGGCGGCCGGGGGACAAGGCCGGCCTGGCCGCCGTGCTTGCTGAGGGCGAGCCAGCGCCCTGGGTCTGCAAGCTTAACGTCTGGTGGGATTGCAGTGGCTTCGTGCTGCTATCTCTACGTCTCTACGCCGATGACTCACTATGTGTTTTGGATTTTTTTCTGTATGATAAACCTTTTAACATGCACTTGCTTTTCAGAGTGGTTGCCTTGGGTTTCTTCAAATTTTGTAATATTTCATACATAATGAAATATACATTAGGTATATGCGAGCTATAACGCAAAATCATAAAGCCCAGGCCCACGGCCCGACCACTGGGCCTGAGAAGCAGTGTTACTAAGGCGTCGAGCCTCTGAGTGTTTCTCCTGGGTCCCATCTGCCTCCTCCCCACTAGAAGTGAGTCTTCGCTGGAACCGTGCGTTCATAGATCTCTGGATTGCTTGTCTGGATATCATATACATACATCAGATACATACATATGTATCCCTTGGTGGTACATTGTTTAGTTTTTTGTGTTTATGTACTTCACCAAAAATGGCATCATGTCTCCAACTTTTAGGTATTATGTCCTACTTTTTAGATTGTCTTAGTAATGCCAAAAAAAAGGAGGTAGGGGAGGAATTTACCTAACACTGTATTTCATCAACTAATTTTAATGAGAGTTCATCAAAATAAAATTTATATTACAATGGGTGCTATTAGAGCCTATTGACTCACTTAACCCTGCCCCCATTTTACAGAAAGATGTCAAATCTAAAGGAATTAAGTAATTTAGTCTCAGCTGATGCCCCAGAAAACCAGACCGTGGTCCTGAGGCTTTTCTAGCGCCCCCTGGAGGCACCACATTGCACAACTCCAGGAGGCACCATTTTCCGGCAGGAATAGGAGTGGAGCCCCCCCTCCTTGGCTGTGTGATTCTCTGTGTGATTCTGTGTGATTCAGAGGCCCTACCAAAGCTCCTGCACTTTTACCTCTTTGCTTTGTGCCCAGAATGAGGCTGATATTCAACCCTCTGCCAGGTCTGCGTGCTTGCTTTTTAAGAAATTTGACACTGCCAGTGTACTTACTGCCTGAGTCTTGTTTTATTTCCTGTTATCCGATTTGTGACAGTGAGCCTACTAAAAATTCCTTTCAACTCAGATGTCCTTCCCATGCAATATCATCCTGGAAAAATCACATTCTGCATTACTGAGAAAGCATCTCGCCTGTTCCATTGTCCCCAGCACCCAGAAAGAAACATAACCACTGAGTGATAGGACAGTTTGGAAGAAGACGGTAAAGAACTCTAAATGAGATTTCAGCTGTACTAATCTGAAAGGGACTTAAGATGCTACAAGGGTGAGGGAGGGAAGAAAGAAAGGGAACTGTGTTCATTGAGTGCTGACAATACACAAGGAACTGAAAAATATGTTTCCATATACATTACCACGTTCAATAGTCACGGCAGCGCTGGGAGAAAACAGTTTTTCTCAATCTCCATTTTGCAGATGAGCAAACCAAGGCTCTGAGAACTTAATTGCTATGCCGAAGGACAACAGCTGGTCAGTTTATTGACCTGCAATTCAAACTAGTTTCTTAACTGAGATTCTTGCTTCTTCAGCATTACAACCTGATGGCTTGTGCCTGCTGGAGGCAAAACTCATTAGGCATCTACTGAGTGTGAAATTTGCAGATACGTGAAGAATTCTGAGTGGAGGGACTTCATAATAGGGCAAATACCCCTATCCCCAAAATGTGGAAGGGATTTGAGAGATCATCTCCCACCTTTCTATTTTATGGATGAGAAGAATGAGAACCAAATCTCAAATTGATGACAGTGAGCCTACTTTGAAAGCCACATACTTCAAAGGCTCCCCCTTCTGGGACACATTCACTGGCTGCCCAAAAGGAGCTCATGATTGCATATTCATTGTGGCATTAATTTTGCATGCTAATTTTTAAAAATGTTTAAACTTTTAAACTTGAATAATTTTAGATTTACTGAAAAGTTACAAAGGTAATATAGGGAGTTCCAATATGCCCTTTATCCAGCTTTCCCTAATGTTGACATCTTCCATAATCATGGCAGACTTGTCAACACTGAGAAATTAACATTGCTACATACTATTAACTAAACTACAGGCTTCATTTGAATATCAACAGTTTTTTACTAATGTCTTTTTCTGTTCCAGGATCCAGTCCAGGATTTTAGATGTCAATTTAATTACTTCTAAGTCTCTCAACCTTGAACACACGTCCAACGTCTGCCCACTCACTAGGCCACCATGAGAGTTCCCAAGAGGCAAGGATCCCAGGAAACATAGCTTTTTACATTCAGCCACAATATATGCATTTGCTAAATACGTACCAAGCAATATAGCCAAGATTTGTTATGCCGCTGTTATCAAAGCAAAGACCCCCAAAATGGCATCAGAACCACAATGCCTCCTTTACTCTCCCCCCATATTTTCATTAAAAATATGAGTGTAGAGAATACAGATATTCAGATATATATATATTTGTGTGTGTGTAATGTACAATCACACGCGTACATAAAAACACATACAGGGTGGTCAAAAGTAGGTTTACAGTTGGGAGTACACGAAATCAAGTTTATTCTTGTATTATTATTTATTAACTATTGTATTATTTCCCATATAGACAACTGTACACCTACTTTTGCCCACCCCTGAATTATAGGAACATGCTCCGTGACATAGGACACATTTCAATCAGTTGAGAAATGTTGACAGTTCAATCAATGGTGTGAGAACAACTGATTATTCGTGTGACATAAGTAACTAAGTAGATTCCTACCTACTCCTTACCTTATATCATGCACAAAAGTAAGTTCCACTCAACACCAAAAACAAGCAGACAATCCAATTAAAAAAATAGGCAAAGGACCTGAATAGACACTTTTCCAAAGAGGACATACAGATAGCCAATAGACAGATGAAAAGAACTTCAACGTCACTAATCATCAGAGAAATGCAAATTAAAGCCACAATGAGATATCACCTCACACCTGTCAGAATGGCTATCATCAATAAATCAACAAACAAGTGTTGACCAGGATATGGAGAAAAGGGAACCCTCATGCGCTGTTGAAGGGAACACAGATTGGTGCAGTCACTGTGGAAAACAGTATGGAGATTTCTCAAAATTTTAAAAATGGAACTGCCTTATGACCCAGAGATTCCATTTCTGGGGATATATCCGAAGAAACACAAAACGCCAACTTGAAAGAACATATGCACCCAATGTTCATTGCAGTGTTGTTTACAATAGCCAAGTTATAGTAGCAACCCATCAACAGATGAGTGGATAAAAAAGTTGTGGTACATATATACAATAGAATATTATTCAGCCATAAAAAAGAATAAAATCTTACCATTTGCAACAGCATGAATGGACTTGCAGAGTATTATGCTAAGTGAAATAAGCCAGTCAGAGAATGACGAGTACCATGTGATTTCATTTATATGAGGAACCTACAGAACAACATAAACAAAGAAGCAAAACAGAAACAGACTCATAGATATAGAGAACAGACTGAGGGTTGTCAAGGGGAGAGGGCTAGGGAACTGGGTGAAAAAGGTGAAGGGATTAAGAAGTACACATTGGCAGTTACAAAGCAGTCACGGGGAGGTAAAGCACAGCACAGGAAACAGAGTCAATGATATTGTGCTAACTGTATGGTGCCAGGCGGGCACTGGAAATATCGGGGGGACACTTTGAAAAGTGTATGATTGTCTAACCACTATGCTGTACACCTAAAACTAATACAAAATAATACTGAATGTAAACTGCAATTTAAAAAAAAGTAATTTAAAATTAATTAAATAATAAGTTCCAGAATTATTAAAATGCCAAACACTGAACAAGTAAAAATATCAAACAATTAGGAGAAAACACAGAGAAATGTACTTATAATATTAGGGCAAATCAAGCCTTCTAAACACACACGCTGTGAAGGAAAAGAACAAAACACTGGATTACAAAGTTGGATGAGAAACATTTTCAAAATATATAACAGAGAAAGTGTTAACAGTGAAAAAATTCATGATGAGCACATGGGTGGGTCTGGCGCAAGCGCGTCCTGTGGAGTCTGGGGGAGGGAGGGGAAAGGGGAGGGGGAGGGCGAGGGAACTGGCCTTCCTCGCTGAGCTGTAGGAAGGAGCAGCAGTGAAAGCGGCCTTCCCAGGGGCTTTGTCATTAGCCTCCAAATGCAAACCCACATCTGGGATCCCAGTTGTGGCGCTGCCACTCCTGACCCGGCCTTGGTGGCAGGGACTAGAGTCACACACCTGAGAGATGGGCGTAACCCAGAACTGCAGCCTCAAGCCCGTGCACCAGGAGCTCAGCCAAGGTCGGAAGGTGGCCTGTCTCTGGGGCAGCAGGTTGGTCCAAGAGGAACATATAAAATGTTTTTCCTGGTGAATGCTGTGTCCCTGTGTCCATCCTCACCCCCCACCAGGCCCACCCCAAATTCATGCCCCCAAAATCTGCTCATGAAAACTTAAGGCAGAGGGCAAGAGACCCGCAGCTGCAAGCAGCACAGAGGACGCTGCTGCTCGCTCACCTACCACTGGGCCTGGGGGTCCTGGCCGAGGAAAGCCTGGCCCCTGCCCTCCGCTGGGCCAGCTGCCAGGGTCTGCCCTCTCAGAAGGTGCCTCCAAAGACCCTCAGCGCTCCCCCAGCCCCATTCACTAGGAAGCTCTGCTTAAGCCTTCACACGAGAGGCCCTGGCACAGCACCCACCAGGAGTAACAGGTTGTGTCCTTTGTGGACCTTTATTGCTGCCCGCAGAAAAAGACACCACATCTCAGGGTCCTTCGGGGAGTGTACGCAGGCCTTGCGGGGTTCATTTAGAGCCTAGGAGTGCCTTCTCAGAGGAAGGGGCTTGGCCTCCTCGAGGCCAGAGGCCGGTCAGCAATATGCCCGAAGACTTGCTGGCACGAGGCTGCAGTTGTCCCTGCTCTACAAGGCAGCTTGTCCTGGAGTCTAACGATTGGTGGATTGGTGTGTAGGGTGGGGTGGGGGGGAGGGGATAGTGAGCACCTTAAAAACACTCTTGAGGAAGGAGCTCAAAAGCCCTGTAGTCCAGACTCAGCAGCCTGAACGGAGCCATTCCCAGGGCTCCCAGGAGTGAAGCGCAGGGTTCTCTATGACATTAGCTTAAGTTAGCCAGGAAGTTTAGTGGCCAAATGTTCAAACCCAAAAATTAAGGCCACCAGCGGTGGGAGAGGTCCACTTGCGAGGGAGGTGTGTTCTATCCCTGTCATTTTTTAGAATTGCCATTGCAAGGTGAAAATACCAAGTCATCTGATTTTTATTGACTTCTCTGCCAAAAGGGCACTCTCTTACTGCCTGTGCCCAGTGGGACCATGCCCACCGTCACCTGCCCTTGGCATGCTACTATTTGAGACCTGGCCTAAAACAACGAGTGCTTGGTGGTTTACTGTATGGGAAAAGACTTGCAAAGGTCGAGCTAACAAATCATATTTAATTATGCATTTAATGGCTCATTCTCAGTGGACAGAATAAAATTACAGGGAATTGAGACCATAGTCTGTGTTCTGTAGCCGAGCTGGCTGGAGACATGGATGCCGACCCAGACCCTCCCTCCTCAGCCCCACATCTGAGAGACCTTCCTTGGCTTTGCCCTCAGGGGCATCCCCCTCTCAGGACAGTCCGAGTGCCACTCTGCTGTCCAGACATCACCTGGATGAGGACAGTTGTCTTCTGCCTGGCTCATTCCCGGGGGTCCCCAAGCCTCCTCTCACACTGCAGAGGGAGGGCTTTACTGGACATGCGGTCATCCACGCCATTCACCCCATCTGACCTTTGAGTGGTCTTTCACAGTCTCGCCCCTGCTCACCACCAGGCTGCATCTATTCTCTTCCCCCCAAACCCACTCTCATCCTGGGTTGCTGTTCAGCTGGCCTCCACATTTGCCGTTTCTCGCCTCCACCCCTTTAGCTAAGCTGTTCCCATGGCCGGGAAGCAGAGCCTCTCGCCCCCTTCTGTTAACCCTGCCTCACCCTCAGCACCCCTCTCAGCTGTGGAGCTCTCCAGCACCAGCATGCAGTACTATTAGTGCCCCCACCAGAAGTCTTTCTACCTTTGGATTGCTATGTCTAGATGGTTCCTGGCCTCTCGTTCATGCTCAGTGAGAGATGAAAACCAAATCAATGAATGTATGGTCTGGGGGGGGGTCACTAAACCCTGAAGGCAGCTGAAAATGTTGGAGTTTCAAAGCTATTGACCAGTGATGGTTTCATGGAAGATGGGGAGTGGGTTCTGGAGTCTGGCTCTCAGCTGTGAAAAGGCTGGGACCTTTGTGGAAAGAGGTGGGATCGCCCACCCCTCGGGACGGCTGGGCAGACTTAGTGAGGGAGCGGGATAAAGCACTAGGCACAGAGCCCTGCTCCCAGGAAAGTTCAGTCTCTGCTGTGTCCCAACTTGATGTGACCTGGGGAAAGTGGGGGCTGCTAGGAAACCAGGCAGAAACAGCACCACCCATCCTCGGGGTCCAGAAATGGATTTCTATGTGGCAAAAGCAAAAACAAAGCCAGGCAGCTTGGTGCATTTCTGGTGCTAAATGTTTTGAGTTCTGGGTCAGGTTCTGCCGGAGACCCTCGCGACCCTGCCTCACATCAGAACCTGGCTGAGCCTCAGGCCTCCGCAGGAAGCCCTACCTGACAGGAGCCCAGGTCCTGCTCATGAGGCTTGGGTTCAAATCCCAGTCCTGTCATTGAGTTCCTCTGCTACACAGGGTTAGGCACTCTCATTTCTCTTCCTCAGTTTCCTTATCTTTAAAAGAAATGCATAAGCCAGAAAGATTCCCACTGCTCCTCCCAACAGTGACTTTCTGAGGTTCCCTTCTCCCTTGTCTCCACCATGGAGTCTCCAGCTGCCCACACAAACTCCAGAGACTTGAGTGGAAGGAGAGGATTAGATGTGCAGGTGGGCAAGAGGGTGCATGCATTTTCCAAAATGAGTTTGGTGGAATACAGGTTCCGTGGGAGGTTTACAGGAGTGAGAGTTCTTTGTTCATATAAGTTTGCAAGACTTCTCAGAGCCTTTAATAAGCAAATTCACACTGTAAGCAAATTGTGATTTGTCAATTATAAGACATGGAACCCATCATATTTCAGCTTCATCTGAGCATGAATCCTTTTATTTCCTCTAACAGAATCTCTCCTAGGACCAAGGGTTATGTAAAAAACACTTTCAGAAACCCCACTAGGGAGGAAATCACTACTAAATCTGAGCCAAACCTTGGCTCATCATTTATCTGTGTGAACTTGGATACATTTGAAGCTTAGTTTACTTGGATGAAAACGAAAATATTAATTGTATCTGACAGGCGGCAATTTTTCTCTTTGCTCCTTTTCTGTATTTTCCACATTTTCAATAATAAGCATTTTAATAACTACTTCTTAAATTTGTGATTAATGTGTTTAGGGTATAAAGTGAAAATTCAAAGACTTCTCCAACCCTCTAGCCCCATTTCTAAAAAAAAAAAAGTAACACTTGTTTTGAGTAACCTTTTAGAACTTCCATGTGAGCATTTTAAAATAGAAACAGACAAACAAACAAATACACTGTGCTTTCGAATCAGAGTGTCAACGACCCTGGCTGCTGGAAAGCTTGCGACAGTGGCCATGCACACGAGTGAGCCCAACATCGAGCTTGCCATGTGACGGGCACCCCATCAATATTAGTCAAAGCAAGTGCCAGCTTACCAACTGCACACTTGCTCCGGGCACGCTCGCTCAGGGGCCCTGCGCCGGCTGCTGTCAGAGATGATGACTTCCAGAAGTTGCTGCCCTGTGCAAATTTAGGAAGAAATGTATACCTTCCTGGTTCCAGCCCACTGGAGCCTCTGAAAACAAACAAGTGTGAGAGAGACGTGTCCCAGCTGAGGGGCCACAGAGCTCCAAATAGTGTCTTGTCTGCCAGGGGCCATGCCACTTCCCTGACCATGGTGCCAAGAGACGTCTCTCTGTCCTGTCTGGGGAGTCAGGTCGGAGCAGGAAGGGGAAGGGGGACGGAAGGGGCTGCACACCACGACAGGCAAAGACTCCTACTCCGAGTTCTCTAAGCCCTCAAGGCCATGCTCCGAAAAACCTCTCATGGATTTTTATCATGGTCAAATTACTCATTTACAAAACAACACTGCTACAGATGGGCACGTCCCCACGAAACCGTGCCAGGGACACTTTAGGGCAGATCCCGCTGCTTGGCATAATAAGCCCTTATTACTGTAGCACTGAGGGGTGTCGTCTTGCCAGAGGCCTGCTTTTAATGAAATTTACCATCCAGAATTGGCTGCAAGAACACAAGTTAGATTTTGCCAATCAATGGGAATTGATTACTTCTCAAAAGCCAGGCCTCAGCTTGCAGGAAACACACACAGATACACCCAACATTTTCAGGGGTTCGCTTGGTTTCTTAGAGGAAAAGGAGCTCTTGGCAGCTGGGATAATGATGGATCAGACTCGACAGAATTCCCAGGACCTGGAAAGAAATGGGTTTCTTGAGCGAGCCTGGGTCGGTGGAGTAAGCTTTGGCAGTCTCGGGTTCAGATCGTGCCTGGAGTGCATTTTTAATTCATCTACCCTTCCATCCATTCATATATCAGAACTCAACAACGCTGACTGAGAATTGGGTATGTCAGGTTTGGTACCAGGTTTGGGGGTGTCAGGGATGGCTCCTGTCCTTGAGGGGACCAGGCTCACTACCAGATAGCTACACACCGCTCTCCTGGAGGGATGGGGGGACGGGTCACAGGGATTCAGAGAAGAAAGGTTCTAGGCCGGGCTGAGTCTCAAAGGATGAATTATGATCTCCTAAGGAACAGGTGAGGGGAGAAATGATCTTGACCTCTGAGCCTTTGCAGTGGCTGTTCCTTGTACCTGGATAATTCCACACAAACCCCCAACCCCACTACACACACCCACATCTTTACCAGGAAAATCCAATACATCCTTCAGTGTCTGCTTGAGAGGACATCTGTTCAGTGCAAGCATCCCTAAACCCTACTGACTCAGTTGGGTATCCTGCCCCACCCCTGCCCCAGGGCCCACAGTGTCTTGCTCTCCCCCATCAAAGCCCTCACCCCCTGGCATCATCAGTTCTCCATGTGCTTTGCCCATGGAACATACAGGGGTCATGCCCACTTGCTCTCCATTAACAGGTGTCAGACAGCACCCAGCACAACGCCCAGCACAGGGCAGGTGCTCAGCAAGTGCTCGTTGCGCGTGGAGTGGACGGATGAATAAGACAGAACGGTAATGGGCTGCCCTGGAAAATGGCTGGGAAACAGGAACTGGCATGCATTGAGGCTGCTCTGTGCTGACAGTGGCTCCCGGGGCCCTCACATACACTATGATGGGTGGGGTGAGGGCAGGTAGAGTCCTCTGGAAGGGGAGGCCTGCAGACAGATGGGAGCTGTGCTGGCCCAGGCGGTGGGCAGCACCAGGGCTGGGCCCGGGACCTTGGCCTCTTGCCCCTGTGGCCTCATCTCCTCTCCAGAGACCCAGGCCCCCATCTGGGGGGAAGAAGGCACTTCAACACTTCAAGGCTGAGAAGACCTCATAGAGGGGTTGGGGACCAGTGCCAGGTGCAGAGGGAGGGGTTCTCTGTCAGGGTCCAGGCCTCGGCCATCAGGGCAAGACTGGCCTGAGCTAGGAAGGGGGGTGGGCTCTGTGGAGCTATAAAACTGAGAGGGGAGGAGCCAGTGAGAGTAACAGCCGGTGAGAGAGAGCGAGAGCCAGAGAGAGAGCGCTCCAAGGCCGAGAAAAGGCAAGAGAGGAACAAAGGGGGTGGGGCAGAGGGAAGAGAAACGAATAGAGTGGCGAAAGAAAGAATAACTCAAAAGCAAAAGAAATCATAGGGACAAATGAATCAAAGAAAAAAAATGTCAGAGGGCAGACATAGATCAGGAGAGGGAAAAAGGGGGGATGTGAAATGACTAGTAGTCATTAAGGCTGCCCATAAAGGCCCCTGCCCGGGGCCGTGACCCTCAGCCCTCCTGCCCCAGTCTGGGCCATGAACAGCTGCCTGCCACGGCACGGAGCTCCACTCAGTCCTTAGAAGTGTGGCTCTCGTGGTTCCGAGGACTGTGGCAGGCGTGCAGAGGGAGGAAGGTGGGGAGAAGGGACATGGGAAAGGGAGGTAAGACCCCAGGGCTCTGGGTTTCAGAAAACAACCCCCTCAGCTGGCTAGTGAGGGTGGGCTGCCTCTGCTCACCCTTATCTCTCTGGCTTTGAACTTTGAGGAGCCTGACACTGGTCTCCACGTTACAGCTGGCCCCAGCCCTGACCCAAGGCAGCACAAGGCGTGTGTTACTCAGAGTTTCCCATGGGGCCCAGGAAGCGGAGCCCAGGGCTGCCTGTCCTGGCTGGGTCATAAAGCAAGTTCCTTCCCTTTTCTGAGTCTCTGCTTCCTCTCTTAGTCAATGAAATACTAAGTCATTACCCAACAAATTGGGTTTAATCCTAAGAATATGACCAAATGTGTGTGTTTCTTGTGCTATTCTTGACCCATAGTCTCGGCTCATCCCTCCTTATTGGACAAGCTGACCCGCCCGTTGTCAATCTGTGTAATGTCCATTCCCGTCTGTGGTCTTCCCTGAAGACCGCACAGCACTGTCCCAAATAGGGCAGCTAGTCTTACTTATATTTCATCCTCTGAATTACTCTTCCCCTCAGCCAGGGAGAGTCTGTCATTATCCCCCTTCTATTTAACCTACAGACATCTGTATGGCTTTCTCCAGAGCCTACCCAAAGAGCACTGTTTCAATTAACTTACAATTCTTTCTTAATGAGCAGCAGCACGAGATAACAGACGTGGAAAGTGGCAAGGGGCCTTGGAGATCTTCTAATCCAACCAGAAAACGCCATAGCCCAGGCCGCCAGGCCCCAGAGGCAAGGTACAGTCACCCAAGTCGACAGAGGCTTTGGGACCTGAACTCCTCCCTTTTCCCAAGCCAGGGCTCTCAGCAAAACACACTGTCACTTGTTTATTGATGAGTTCCTTTATTAAGCACGGTTGACCTTGCAATGCATATCTTTGGTTTTGACCTCCTGAGGACCCTTGCCTTCTCCTGGGGCCAGCAGTCTATTTCTGTTACGTAACTGTCCCTGCCCCATTTCACGTGGTCCTGGGGCACAGGCGCCCACTGCCTGCCTCCACGACTTGGGCGGTAGTGGACTTGATACTCTGGCATGTACTATCCCACCTCCCACTGCCAACCAGTCTTCCTTGAGAGTGATATATGGATTTCGGGGGAGAAAGATTCCTACATTCCATCCCAGCCTGCCCCCGCAGAATGCTGAGCCCTGAGGAAGTGATCCCACCACAGATACACCACCACCCATCATCCTAACCCCAGAGCCCGCCTACAGAAGGAACCCAGCGCACACAGGTAGGCACAGCCACGGGCCCGGAGGAGAGGCAGAGTCCCAGTGGCATCCTTAGAGCTGTGCCCAGCTACTTCCTCAAGGTGTCTCTTCTGCTAAGGAAGAGGCCACCAAAAATCATACGTGACGACAGCCATAGAAATATAAATAACACCCTGTCTTTTATTCTGATGCTAATATTATCTCCTCTAACCCACAAAACAATTCCATGAAGTGAATATCATTAAGTGCATGTGACTGGTGAAACAATGAGGATTTTGAGAGGTTAAATGTCTTTCCCTAAATTGTAAGTCACCTGCCCAAGATGGAAGTCCAGACCAACTTCGAAGGCAGGACACTGCCCACTTTTCCAGGCTTGTTTGGTGTGAGAGAGAAGTCCAGAGGGTAGTGGGAGCTCACAGGACACAACCTCGGCCAGCCTGGGGCTGGGGGAAGGAGTGAAGAGGTGCCCTCATTAGGGATGTAAATTGTGAATTGTGTCTTGAAGAAAGAGCCACAGTGGCTGTGGCTGGGGACCGGGAGGAGAATGCCTCTGGGCTGTATCGACATTCACATCCCGTTTTAGCGTTTCCATTCCCAGCCCTGAACAGGTGTCTCCACGTTCAGACAGAGGCAATGATCAAAACTGTGCAGAAGTTGCTTTTCAAAGAGACCCCTCTTCCCCACCCTGCCTTCCCTCCTCTCTCCTTCTCCCCGCTCAGTTGCTGCCAAAGGCCTGGGAGTTCAGAGTCTGAGCTCCCGGTGATCTGAGGTGACAGGATCTGCATTCCAGAGGCCCCCCGCCCCCTCAGAGGCATTCTGGAACCCGTGGCTGTGCTCTCCATAAAGGCCTGAGCAATTTCGATATTTTGGTTCAGTGTCACTATAGAACAGCTTTACAATTCTAGCTTGGGAATTAGAAGATATATTTGTAATAAGAATTGCTAACCACTGTCAGCTGGCAGGCCCGTGTCCGAGCATGAAAATGATGCCATTAGCTTTCACGACCGTGGGCAAAATGTAAAGATCATGGATCATACGAGAGACGGAAGAGAAAAGAAACTCCACACTCAGGAGACTGCTGGCGGTCAGGGTGCCCGGCTGCCCCGTGTCCATTCAGCCCCTTGATGAGGTGGACAGCTTGATGCAGTACTACTTGTCTTTGCAAATACTAATTTTTTTCCTTTATTTTATCTAACTGCTTTCACCCATAATGTTGATGAATCATGCAACTGCATTTTAATGAAGTGATTGTAAAGTCTGAGAAAGAGTGAGAGGGAAGGAGAGAGCAGAGGGGACAGGAGCCGTCCCTAAGCACACAGGTCCCATGCAGCACATTGACACCCAGCGTGTCCCCGACATGTGAGCTGAGCCACCTGCCCACAGGGCACAGAAGCCAGGGCCTCGGAACCAGGTGGGCTGGGGTGTGGCTCCCGCTCTGCCATTTCCGAGTGGATGTTGGCAGGTCACTGATGTGCTCACTTCTGGTAGAACCCATGCCCTTCCAAAGGAAGGGAGCATGACCCCCCCCCCCCGGCCACGTTCCAGTTTCTGGGTCTTCTGGGTATGCCCTCGTGAAGGGCAGGGTCGAGTGTTCCTGCATCGGTGACGCACGGCTCGATCGGGGTGACATAGCCACAATGCCGGCACATAGTCGGTGCTTGAGTTACACCTTGTCTTCCACTCCTTGTTCCCACTTATTTATCACGTCCACTAAGACAGGAACTTATGTTTAGCACCATGTTTTTCAGGTAAGAAGAGAGTGAGAGTCAGAGGCCGTCAGAATGTTTCAAGGGCAGCGAGTTCACGTACGGGCACAGATTTGAGCTTGAGTGTCTCTGACTCAGACCCTGTCGGCATTCCCCACCGGCAGCTCTCTAAAGTGGAAGACAGTTGCCAGAATTTGAGTTCCAGAAACGTGGGCTCTTCTCATGAGAACAGTGGGGGTGGCCCCGGACAGCTGTGGCTTGCAGAGAGGGGAGGAGATGTGGGGAGGGAGAGGGGGGTGAGGGGAGAGGGATGTGCCCAGACTAGACAGTCCGCAGGGGCAGGAGAGGGAGCCTGGGCAGCGTCACAAGCCAGACCTGTTTGCTCCAGCCTGCTCTAAGGACTCAGGCAAGTCACACTGCCAGGTCCTCAGGCCCTGAACCTAAGGGATCAGGCTGGCCACGGATACCCACACCCCCTCTAGCCCTGGCTTTGTAGAAAGAGGTCTCCTAAGCTAACTTAATTCCATTTCACCTTAAAAATGAATCTTTATTTGAAAAAAACAAAATTTCTTGTTTAGGATTAAGGATATGGATTTAGATGCTCATCCTAAAAAGAAAATAAATCCATAAATTAAAAAACTTAACACCTGAAAGACATGTTATGGTTTACAATGCGTTGTTCTCGCCCAGTGTTTCCTGTGACACTCTTGAAAAGATCCCTTCGTGTCTGCTCGTACAGGTGAGGGACAAGGTGACACAGGAAAGGCTCAGCAACGTGTTGCCTTCCTGGCAGCTGTGTTTTCCCAGGTCTGATGTGCATACCCAAATGTCCTGATGTAAAACCCAGCAGCTCCCAATCAAAGGGGAGGGTGCTAAATGTGAGTGAACACCAGCCAGGCGCACTGTGCGTGCAGCTGCACTGAGGCCTCACAATGACCTCGCGAGGCAGCGTTTCTCAAAGTGGGCCCTTCAGGGCACACACGAGGCACCCCAGTCTCCCCAGGAGCTTGTTGGAATATGAGCGTCAGAGCCCATACCACACCTACTGACTCAGCAGCTCTGGGGACAGTCCTGGGGCCCTGGGATCTTATTTAACAAGCTTCCCAGAGGTTCTAATTGGGGAACCACCACAGTGAGGTGGGTGTTGGGACATGGAGAGCTGGAAAGGTCAGCGAATCGCCCAGGGCCCCGCAGTGAGCGGAAGCAGAGCCCCGCTGTCCGATCTCAAAGCACACGCTCGAGTGTGACACAAGGAAAGTCCTCAGCCCCGTCTGAGCTCGTGGAACAAGCAGGTCCCAAACGCCAGGCTCACGGGCTCAGTGTCTTCCGCAAGCGTGTCTCACTAACAGTTCCCCAGAAAAGAGACTATGTTAATATTTATCACCTAATACAACAATAAAATAATCATTATAACAGCAATCAGCATCACCAAGGCACTCTAATGAATTACTGATGATTTTCCATCACCCTAAAGAAAAACACATTTCAGCAGCCAATCCCACGAGAAAACAAGAGACATATCATGATTAACCAGCTAATCTATGGCAAATGGGCGACTGTGCTGGGGGGCACCCCTCGCTGAGTGTGCAGATGTGTATCAGAAGGCAGGGGCAAGTCAGCCAGGTCCTCCACGGGTTGGCAGCTGAGGTTCCAGAGAGGAGCACAGACGTGGGTGTGGGAGACGCACGACGCCGTCCTTCCTTCTAATCCATCCCTTCTCTTTATTTCCATCCTTCACTTGTTCCTTTATCAGGGACGGTCCAGTCAGAAGGTAGAACCCAACCCAGTGATGTGAACAGAGAGAAATTCATATAAAGAACTGCTCACTAGGCATCAAGTTGATAACTAGGTAACCGAAATAGTAAAACGAGAACCCTAGGGCATCACAGCTTAACCAAGTGCGGGAAGTAGCTACCAACTGCTGCTGGGGCTGGGAAAACGAAGAGAAGAGGCTGGAATTAGGGAGCTCTGGGAGGGCCGCCTGGCCCTGGGACTCAGAACTCTGAGGACGTGATGCCCGCTGGCGGGGGCAGGTTTCTCGAGGGGGTGAGAAGGGACTGGTTCTGTAAGTGCTGGAAAAGCAGCAACATGTGATCAGCTGCTACTCCAAGAAGGCGCTGCTCCTGCCAGGGTGAAGAAGCAGGTCTGGGTGCCACCACAGGTCAGGAAACCGGCGGGATGCCCACGCAGGAGAAAGGACGCGAGCCGCTGTGCTACCTCCCCCGAGGGCATTTTCACGGTAAGTGCCGTCTCCGTCTAGCTCTGAAAATGAGTGGATTTGGGGCATCAGAGCACACTTGATGCTCTGGTTCGCCCAGACACGTCACACTGTGCCAAGACTCAAACTGAAACACATATTATTGCTTTGACACACCTGAGCTCCTGCTCTGTGCTGGTGTGTCCATTATCTCATTCAATTTTCCTCCAAGTACCTGAAAATCAGCCATTATCATTCCTGTTGCAGAGTGATTCCAATCCACCCAGAGAGGCTGCGTACATTCTCCAGAGCCACACAGCTCACCAAAGCCCGAAAACGTGCAAACACACACTCCTGAGGGCCTCAGCCTGATCTGACACATTGATGCTGATAGCATCCATCCTTTAGCTGCTATCATGGAACTTGGACTGCATGTAATGCCCTGCGTGTGGGAGATACACACAGAACATAAGGGAAATCAGGCACAGAATGGCCTGTACAAAACACCAAAAACACAACCCATCGTGAGAAGAGCACGTGACAGATTCAAACTGCATCCTTGTTGCACCCACCACAACCCAATGCCCTAAAGCATCTTCCGTGGTGAAGTGGTCTTAAGAGATGCGCTAGGAAAAAAATCTTGTTTTGTCAAATGCATTTGGGACACACTGCTCACTCAACTGCTCGTGGAGGTCACCGTGCAGGGTGGCAGAGAAAAGACTGAGAGAAAAAAATGGCCTGCAGTGAGGAAAAGTGTTTAATTCGGTTCAACCAAGTGTTTTGCAAGCCTATGTCATGAATCTTGCTTGCTCACAGCAATTAATATTCCACACACAGTGTTTTGTATTGCACACCCGGGGATGCTACTCTGAGGAAGGAAGGCATTCAAGGGGCACTGTTGTACTTATCTCAAGCCGGCATTGGCCATGGCCTCTGCCCAGAACGCAGAAGACAGAGAAGTTCATGGGGGACACCTCAGCTGACAATACTGGAAGTGTAATTGGGAGTAGACATTCAGCTCTGTCGTGGGGAAAGCAGGGAAGGGAGATGGGGACATACCACAACTAGGAAAAGCTCACTAATGATCTCAGACAGCAGCGTTTTAACCTGATGCCCTTTGAAATGCTTACCGTGCAGCATCTTAAAGTCTCTTCTTGTGCAACTGACGGAGAATTAAAATGCAGCCCATATAAAAACAATCATACAAATCAATAAGAAGATAAACCACCCAATACAGGAGCAGACACAAGAAAGGAAAGGAACAAATCTCAGAAGGAACAAAAAAGGCCAACAAACGTAAGAAAATACACTCATCTTGACAGTAATTGGTGAAATGCAAATTAAAACAATATATCTGTTTTTTGTTGTTGTTGTTGTTTTCATAATATTGGCAAAAAAAATAGATTTGATGCTGCTGTACGTGGGTAATGTAAAATGGCCTGGCCACTTTGGAGGGCAGCCTGGCATTTTTATTAAAATTTAAAATGTGCGTACTCTCTGTCTCAGGAATTTCACTGCTTCGTATCCATCGCAGATAAATGCGCAATGAGATGTAAGTCTGTTCACAGCAGCATTGTCAGTGAGAGCCCCAAATGTGAAAAACACCAAACTCCCCCCTACAGAAGGCCGAATAGCAGTTAACGCGAACGAGCCAGGTGTGCGGACTCACAGTACATACTGTGGAAAGGTGGCACGTTGCTATGTACAAGACAACATATGCCTGTTTACACACCCAAAACGACAGTGATATAGAACGCCAAAAAGGTCTGCAAGGGAACACCTCAATCTCGTGTCAGTGGTCGCCTCTGGGATGGGCGTGGCCTTGGGGTAAAAGGTCCAGGAAGACCCCAGCTTTATCGGTTGTGCTCGAAGTTGAGCAATGGGAACGTGTTTGTATGTTGCTTATATACTTGCTTTTTAAAGAAAAACAACCTCATGTGAAATGACACACTAGTATGTGGCATGACACAAAGACAGACCTCTCTGAGCTGACACAGAGCAAAGAAGCCAGAAACATCTGTCAATGAAGGGACTGTTTCCGGTGAAGCTATCAGTCTATCTATTCAGCACTAACTGCTTCTGCATGTGAGGAGGATATAGCCTTCTTGGAGCACCTGCTGTATACTGGGCTCAGCGGCAAGCGCTTTGCAAGCACTGGCTTATCTATTCTTCACCAACACCCTATGGGGTCAACGCTGCTAGGCTCTGGAGTTAAGGAAGTATCCCAGAGCTTGTTTTTGACAAAGGCTGGCTGCAATCTAGGTGTGCCAGCAGATACATCACAAGGTGTGATTTTATGTGTCCACTTTACTGGACTAAGGGATGCCCAGATAGCTGGGAGAATATTTCTTCTGGGTGTGTCTGTGCTGGTGTTTCCAAAAGAAATTAGCATTTGAATTGGTAGACTGAGCACAGAAGATTGTCCTCACAGATGTGGGTGGGCATCATCCAATCCATTAAGGGTCTGAATAGAGCAAAAAGGTGGAGGAGGGGTGAAGTTGCTCTCATTGCTTGAGCTGGGATATCTACCTTCTGCCCTCAGACATCAGTGCTCCTGGTTCCCACGCCTTCAAACTGAATTACATCACTGGCTTTCCTGCTTCTCCAGCTTGCAGATGTCAGATGATGGGACTTCTCGGCCTCCATAATCACGTGAGCTAATTCCTATAATCAATTATTCTCTCTCTTTCTCTCAATATATATCTCCTACTGGCTCTGTTTTTCTGGAGAACTCTAATACACACAGTCTTTCCAAAAACTACAACCTCCAAATTATTAAACCATGTATACATATGTCCATGTATTATATTTACCTATAGTCTATCTATCATCTATTTCTGTAACCACAAATAGTGTTTATATTCGTGGTTCTCAATTTGGGATGATTTGGCCCCCAGGGGACAGTTAGCAATGTCTGGAGACATTACTGATGATCACAGCCGAGGGGAGAGGGGTACTACTGTTGTGGCAGAAATTCGGTCAGTGGGAAGAGACAGACGGCAGGCTCTCGGAGGATCAGAAAATGACTGTAAATGTGCACCAGTGCTGGCCCAGCGGAGTCACCGCCAAAGGCTGAGCCCCGAGCCCGGGTTCCAGCCGCCTTTTATACATGATAGCTTCCGGGTATTTGGGGCTTTCCAGTTCCGCTGCAGTTTAGGCAGTTGGGGGATGTAAGGGAATCACAAAGCCAGGGGCGGGGTCTCTGCACTGCCCAAAGGGCTGCACCCGGCTTGCCTTCTCATTACTGGCATCTAGTAGGTGGAGGCCAGGGATGCTGTTAATCACCCTACAATACACAGGACAGCCCCTCACAGTAATGAGTTACCCAGCCCCAAATATTGAAGGTGATGAGGTTGAGAAACCTTGGTCTATACCTGTAAGAATTGCTCGAAATCAGACACCCCCAGGAAGGTCCAGCAAGGTCAGCATGAAATGCCTAACTTAAACCCACATTTGGCCACTTCCTACAGCAAGATGATGCACAGCGTGAAAAAAATGATTGTTCACTGCCCTTTGGACAAAAGCCAGTCAAGTTCTCTGTAGCTTCCTGGGAAACCACGTAGGAAGGCAGCAGGGTGTAACCCAGTCGCAGACAATGCAGCTGAAGCTGAGATAAACGGTTCGGGAATGGGTGAAAATAGTCCCTTTGATTATTCTTACCCAGAAAGCAAGCTCATGGAAGCCCTAACCCATTAGCCCAGGAAAGTGCAAGGACTATTAATAAAGCAAACAGAAATACCCCATGTTGTGTTTGGAGTCTCTTTTTTTTTTTTCTTATCAGACGGCATACTGACTTGTGTTTGGATAAATAGTCTTTCTGAGTATTTATCATCTCCCCTTTCAGTGTGAATTCTTCCCATTTTCTGTCTTTTTAAGTCTATTTCCAATAGTGAAAAGGTGCTGGCAATAATTAAAACCTAATTCTATCCTTGCATTCATTTAAAAAAAAAAAGAAAATGGAATATAATCTCCTGTAAAGCTCTCAGAAATAATCAAGGCTCTGTATCTGCCCAGAATAACAGTGATTTCAAATGGATACAGTTTAGAGAAGAAATACCCAGAAATGCAACGAAATTAATTGCTGTTTTTCAAGAAGCTGCTTTAAAATGCAGTAATTAATTGACCTACTCTTGGAGACAGTTTCCACCAGTTAATAACCACTCTTCCCAGACACAAGAAAGACAGATTGCTTCCATTTGAAAACAGTCTCCACTGAAACCCAGTGATGGAAGAGATCACGGCGTTTGCTGGTACGTGCACAGCAACCAGTCGGGCTCCGGGATGCCGGTACTCTTTTAGCCCGGTGCCATCAATGGTCCTGCAAAATGTGCTTCTGCGCTTTCCCGAGTCTGAGCAGATGTTAGTCCACGGAATGGTGTGTGTCTGCAGAAAGCTTTCTGTTGGAAATGGGTGTCCGCTGTCCCACAGGAGGCAGCATGGTGCTGGGGCCAACCTTCGTTTCTCCTTATTTGTCTAATGGGCAGAGCAGAAAAGGGAACTCAGTTTCCACTTCTTCCCTCTCACACTGGCGGTCCCCGGGACTGATAGGTGCAATGATGCTGGCGGGTAGCAGTAGGGTCAAAGTCATAGGACTTCTACAGACGTCCATGCACCTCCACTTTGAGCTGTGCACCCCCACGTCCACCCTTGCCCTCCTCCCTCCTGCCCTTGTCCTGGAGGGCTGACCTGTTTAGACTGCATCGAGGGACACACCTGCCTTCTGGCATCTCTTTGCATGTGGCCAGTGGGAGCCTCTGCAAGAAACTCGAGAGAGGGAGGAGAGAGGTGTCGAGGCACATAAGCCTCAGACTCCCTCCCTGCAGTTTCCTGGCAGGACTGCAATTACAGCATTCTCTGCTTGCCAACCTCTCTTCCAGGCGCCGAGGACCTTCCCCCTCTGCCCCTACAGGCCCAGGGATAACAGTTCCTCCTGACACTGGTACAGCCCTGGGCGCTGCACTGCCCCTCGTGGTTTCCCTGCGCCCCCCTCACACCTGTATAAAGAGGGCCTTCATTCACTTCTCCACGTATGCGATGGGTGTGCCATCCATTTCCCGCTCAGGCCCACTGGGTCTCGCCTCCCAGCAGCTTCATTTCGTGGATCCTCCACACTCGAAGTGCGCTGAGGGCCGATACGCTATCACAGTATGACCTGGCCCCAGGAGTGAAAAAGAGAACCAGAAACTAGGAGAAAGAGAAGCCAGAATGCAACCACGATTGCTCAGGTTGGGGTAGGGGAGGGGAGAAGACAAGTAGGACAGAGGCAGGCAGTGGGAACTGACTGCTGCGGGTCAGACCCAGAAAGCTCGCCACAGAGCGAGCGTTATCGGCCGAAGGGTTTGGATGTGTCTTTCTCCACAGTGGGGAGTTGAACTCCAAGTTTTCCAAAATCACTCCTAATTCAAAATCCTAACTCCATGTATCATATTCCTTGAGTCAGGAGTCATGGCTCAGGAGCTGACTTTCCATGCCTCACAGTTCCAAGAGAGAAAAACTCACGAGTGCTATCTGCTTGTCGGTTTTGTTTTACTGTGTCTTGGGTCTTTAGCGAAGGGATGAAAACCAGATCTCCCCTTTCACTCCGGGTGGGTGCTGAGCACCGTGGATCCTTGTATCCAAAGTGCTCTCAAGAGTCAAGTAATGCACATATCTTGGTTCCTCTCCTCTTCATCCACTTTGCTAAGAAAGTTGATGATACCACCCCAAAGACGGCACCCAGGAATCCGCTCCGTAAAAGAGCTAAAACACATGACTCCCAGAACAAATTCAGCCCCTTCGCCACTCCAACAGTTCAGGTGATTTTATTTAAAGTAATGGGAACTGCCCTGGCTGGTTTGGCTCAGCGGTTAGAGCGTCGGCCTGCGGTCCAGAGAGACCCGGGTTCGGTTCCCGCTAAGGGCATGTACTTCGGTTGCAGTTTGTCCCCGGCCCTGGTTGGTCGTGCGGGTGGCAGCCACTCGATGTGTCCCTTTCATATCGATGTTTCTCTCTCTCTCTTCCTCTCTCTCCCTCCCACTCTATCTGAACAAAAAATGAAAAAATGTCCTCGAGTGAGGATAAAAAAAATACTAAAAATGCCCACAGAGGAATCTTCCAGTGCTTGGGTTGTCAGAGAGCAAGTGGACTGGTCGTCCTACAAGCAGATCCAGCCTGCTTGGTGCACCGTTAGCCAGCGGAGCTGTGCAGCATGAAGGTGGAAAGCCCCCTGCAGCCAGAGTTGAGCAACCCGGTGGATCCACTGCCCTAACTGACTTCCAAGCAGGGGCCATCGACTCCTCCTGCTGTGATTAAATAAACTACTATTCAAGGTGTGGAAACAATTGAAGAGAGATATTATGCCATCAGCACCCCAGAAGCTGCTTTGGGCTCTAAGAAAGAAAGCTTGGAAGAAAGTATAAGCCCAGGCTTTCCTTGAATTCAAAAACAACTGGGGCTGGGGGTGGAGGGGTTGTGCCAGCTCCTGGGAATCTTAAGGAAACGTCCCATGTGAATCCTCGTCCCTAACCCTCCCAGCTATTCCTACAACTGAGACAACAGTGACCAGGTCTGTTAAAACAAGTTGCCCCACCTTTGGGAACTATTCCATAAGAAACCCAAGGACCTTAGCATGCTGGCATTCTACAGATACCTCCAAGGCTGTGTGCAAATGTGTGCCTCAATCAATACTCATTAACATGACTACATGCAGAAACACCTAAACAACTACCTCGATCTGCTATGTAAAATGAGAGGGAATACAGTAGTTTCCCCTTATCCACGGGGTATATGCTCCAAGACCCCCAGTGGCTGCCTGAAACCACAGAGAGTACCAAACCCTATATATTCTAAGTTTTTTCCTACACACACATACACTTCAGCTCCTCTTTGGCACATTTGAATTGCCAGCATCACTAGCCTTGTGCTCTGGGGCCATGATTAAGTAAAGTAAGGGTCACCCGAACTGAGCACCATGATACTGGACGGCTGACCTGACAACCAAGCAGGCCACTGAGTGACTAAGGGGCGAGAAGTATGTACAATGTGGATACACGAACAGAGGGATAATTCACGCCCTGTGAGGGGTGGCATGAGATTTCATCGGCTAATCAAAACGGTGCATAATTTAAAACTTTGGGATAGTTTATTTCTGGAATTTTCCACTGAATATTTTTGGACAGTAGTTGATCACAGGTACTGAAACCATGGTAAGTGAAATCACAGATAATGGGGACAACTGTAATGATAGAGAAACCAGGGGAAAAAAACTGAGGAGTTACAATAATGATCATATGTCTCTTAACTGACTCAAAGAATTCGTCACGGCCTCATGTAGCCCTATTTTAAAAATTTAATGTCAATTGGCAATTATTTTTCTCATACTTCTAATAAAATTGGTTGCTTGCTTTTCTAGTGCATCGCAGATTGGAAAATGTGCATTTAAAGGGTAAAGTTCGGAGAGGATGAAAGAGGAATGTATAGCTCAGAAAGGAATGATGGGGTGGAGCACGAGGGAGAGGCGAGAAGACGAGTTCTAATGCCGGAGGAACTGTGCCGAGGACCGCGCACCTTCACAGAGCAGAGGGCTGCACAGGCTCAGTAGCTTCTAAGGGGATCTTATGCGAGCAGAGTGAGAAATGGGAAATTAAAAGAATTCTAAATTATCAAAAAATAAAATAGAACTAGGTTGCAAGTCCTCTAGTAAGAAGGTCTGAAAGATTATAATGTGCCCTTCTCATATTTCCCCTCCACAGCCAGTTTCTGCCAGGCCAGTCTGGGCGTTGCGGCTTCCAATGCAGTGGGACACGCCACCATGACATTTTGAGGTTTCTTGTCCTCTGATCTCATCCCAAGGGGCTCTCTTTACGTCTCTACATGTCTTAATCTTGTACCACCCCGATTTCATTTCAAAGAGTCTGACTGTTTTCAGAACATGCCTTAGACTTCTTATATTTTTAACTTATCTTTAAAAATATAATTGTTAGAGATACATCTTTTCTTTGAATCTCCAGAGCAATCTTTCTTTTCTCTTAGGCACTGGTCCTCACTTTGGTGATTAAAAAAAAAAAAATTGTTTTTCTTTATTGTTGAAAGTATTACAGATGTCCCTCCTTTGGTCCCCTCATCGACACGATCCTCCCCTCCCCGCTGCCCCCCTCACTTTGGTGATTTTTAAAATTGTTTACTTGTTTTTTGTTTTGTTTTGCTCACCCCAAATTGGAGGAAATGAAACCAAGCCCCATGCCTTCAAAGAGCCAGGGTAAATACTGCCCACGGTCACACCCAAGTTGCCTGGAATGCTATTGGCTACCAGTTTAATTTGCTCCACTCCAATGTCTGGGTTCTGTGCCATTGTTTATGCCGCCTTTTCTCATGCAAATAAATAATCCAGGATAAAATTCTTCTCTTGCCACCACTTTTACTTCTGCATCTCTCTAGGTGACTATTTGCACATCTTTAAGAACAAGAGGTAATACAGAAGTTAATTGCAGCCCAAGCATTGAGCAGCACTCTGGAGGTCTTGAGTTTATAACGAATTTCTCAGTGTTTGTGGCTGGTGACCTGTTATTCTTATCAGTGACACGACTGGGACTTCAAGTTAAGGTTAGACAGTAAGGATCAGTCTCAAAGCTGCATGTTTGTGTATGTCTGTGTGTGCGCGTGTGTGGGAGAGAGACACCGAGAGAGCACACTTATGTATGCGTGTGTGGGCGGGAATACACATGTGGGAAAAAGAAAAGGAGACAGAGCAAAAGAACTTGATAGACTCAGAGACTGTTTTTCCTCTAGGTGCTTTGAACTGTTTGGTTTTGAGAAAGTGCTTCTCAATCTATTCCTTAAACTTGGCAACATGGGGTCCTACCCTCTTTTAAATTGATGCTGTTGAGCTATTTGTCTTTTTGCATCATCAAAGGCATTTTACTAGAATGGTACATCAACTATATATAGTCTGTGGTACTCATAACTTAGATGTACAAACTCATATTTTACCTGTGCTGTGGAATAATTTGTAAATCACAGCAATTCTCTGATTTTCAACAGTTTGAGAAAACCCATCAGTGACGTTGCCTACCATGTTAAACAGCACATTTTCCTTTGCCTCCGTAGTTACCGTCTGTGCAATTCATTAGTGCGTGGTTTTGTTTATTTATTTATTTAGAGCCAATTTCAATTACTTCTAATTCCTCTCTAAATAATCAGTTCCATCAATGTATTAACCTTGTAATTGTATTTTCTTATTTTTAAAACTTCTCTACATTTGGAATTATCCAGTCTCTATTTTCCTTAAGGGTGAAAGGTGATTCTTATTTTTTCTTTAATAAGATCACCAGAAGTTAAGCCAGTTGATGTATTTTATTTATTTTTGATAGATGGAGGGGGAGGGGGGAAGGGAGAGAGAGCAAGAGAGAGAAAGATTAAAAGATTGGACACCATTTCCTAGAATAATTGATCTCTTTTTCTCTATATTCTAATTATTTTTATTTCAATGTATTTCTGTTCATATCTTCATCATTTTCATTTACCTAGTTTCCCTAGGTTAGTTCTGAGTTCTCATTCTAACATCTTAAAGAGATTGATTAGTTTACTTTATTACTTCTTATTTAATACAGAATGGACTTACCATTATGAATTTGCCTTGGAGTAAATCTTTGGCAGTATAATATGCTTTAACAATAAATATTCTCACCTTTATTTTATTTCTAAATAATTAGTAACTGAGATCCTATTATTCTTCAAAAATATTTAGAGACAAATTTTAATTTTCATTATTATTATTCGCTTTTGCTTTTATTTTAAATTTGTATTTATCCGACATTAAATTTGGAGAGCTAATCTTATAAAATATTTGCTTTAAGGAACTTATTGTCCTTATTGTTGTGGCTTAGAATAAGATAAATTTATAAATCTTCAGTGGAAGCTTTAAAAACCTATTTATTTTAAGATATAATCTTATTAATTATTTCATTTAAATTTGTCTATGCACTGTGTGTGTTTTCTGCCAAGGATAAGAGAGGTGTGTTACTGTCTCCAGAAGCAAACATGTTTTTATAAATTTACCATTTTATCCCTAACATTTTTAGCTTTATATATTCTGATACGATGTTATTCAGCAAATAAATTTTCATGACTATTTTATCTTTACTGTGGATTATAAAATGACACTCTGTCTCCTTGAATATCATTTGGCCTGGAATAAAGTTTATCGGACACTAACTCCATCTGTTTTTGCAAATTAGATAATATTTTTAACCAAACTTTTCAGCTTGCTTTGTCTTTTAGCAAGGAGTGGGGATTTTCAGTTGAACACAATACAAGAAGTTTAGTTTTCTCAATTGTTGGAAAATATTGTTAATTATACAGAAGCTTTTAAAATGATCTAAAAAATGTCGACAGAAACCTTTCCTTGGTAGCCCCTGCACCCCTCCAGATGCATTGTCCCCGGGAGGCAGGGCTGTGAATATTTAGCTGTTTGGTTCCTTTCCCCACAGCCACTGGTTGGAGTGCCTGGGTTAAGCAAGCAAGCCTCTAGCTATGAAGTCAGCTCTGGTAAACTCCGTGTTTACAATGATAATCTTACTCACCAAGTACTTCATGTGTTTTTTCCCCACTGCCATCTTCTCCAGTGCTTGCGACGTAACAGTGAAGCCATAACAGGGCTGTGTTGGTAGAGGGATAAAGTTGTAGGGAACTGGAGAAACTCATATTGTTTTTAGGTAGCATCCTCTCCGTCCAAGGCAGGTTTAGATAAGGACTTTGCCTGTCTACAGTGTCATGGGAAGTGCCAGGAGCCAAGTTAGTATATGACTCCCATGGGTCCAGTTACTATGTGCCAAAATATCTGCTCTAAGCACTTTGTATGTAGTTCAAACATCTCTGCCTCAGTTTACTCCTCTGGAAAAAATAATTAAATGAGGCAATGAGGTGCATATAAAGTGCAGAGAGCTCTCTTGACACTTAGCAACTGATAGACTTGAGTTAGGTAACATTGTCATTGACTGACTTGGCCATCTCGTTTTATATCAACATTTTATACTGCTTTGCCATTTGTTCTCTTCACTTTATTTGTTGTTATTTTTTGGTCTACATTTTGGTTTTGCTTACTTTTCTCAAAGAAAGGAACTCCTTCTTTTTAAAATTTTGCTTTGACGTCCTTTTACATATTTGAATCACTCTTTCTCTGATCTTCAAGAGCTAATGTCAACTCTCACCCCTGGTAAGATGAGCAATTTAGTGCATTTATGTTTTTCATGTCGCCTTTCTAAATCCATCTTCTATTAGATTAGTACTGTGTAATTGAGAACCATCTCTTTTGAGAATTAAGTTGGTATTTGCATTCAAATTAGAAGGAAATTTCGTTTTTGACTTTGTATTTTCTTTTCTCACAGTGACTTTTTTTTAACACTTGTAACATGTCAGAGAGATAACCAGAGACGCACAGTCGAATTGTAAAGGAGCACTTCATTACACCGGTGGGCTGCGGGGGGAGGGGTACAGCTTCCCCAGATCCTCAGCGGCAATTCTTCTTGCTCATCCAATTTTAAAGACAGAAGCCCCATCCTCCTTTCCCCTTCCCCCCCCTCAGGGGACCAGTACAATAGTGGGTGTGACAGCGATTACAGAAGTCAAAATAAGTATTATTCACTGGGTTCAAGATTTGCAGTTTCCGACACTCGGAAACTGCAAATACCTGCAAATCCAATACTTGGAAACTGCAAATGCCTCCCAACACATGGGGCAACTATAATCTTAGGCAAAATTCCTTTACTTCTAGGGGTAATTAACCTGTTATTGGAAAAATATCAAGGAAGGTCCATTGATGATAAAAATGGAGTCATTTAGTTGCCTAGCCAAGGGGCCTACATAAGAATGGAATCTAGTCGCCTTAGCCTCGGGGCCCAGGTCAACACCACGAGTCTCTAATTTCAAGTCAATTCTCAATTGTTTATAGATCATATTCAAGTTTCTTCTCTGCCTCAAATCAGACTTTATGGGTAACATATTTTGAAAATTTTTGAACATGTATTTTGTTCTGTGTTTGTGCATTTTTTCTTGCTGTGTGTGTGTGTGTGTGTGTGTGTGGTGGGGGGGGGTTGTTTGTTGCCTTCACCCATGAAAGGCCATCTGGCTGGTTACAACATTCTTGGGTCACTTTTCCCTGAAAACACTGTATAAGTTGTTCCATTTTCTGGCATTTATTATGCTCTTTTAGGTGCAAATCTTTTTTTTTTAATTATCTCTTCTTATAATTCAGTGGGGATTTTTGATCTCTATATTTAGATCCTTTCAGCTTCAGAAAATTGTATCTAATTATACCCTTGATGATTGTTTCTTTTAATTGCTCTCTTTTAATCTTCAGAAATATCTAAAATTTATGTGTATTATATCCATTCTTTCCCTCTTTTTTCATCTTTTTCTTTGCATTCCTCTGACACATATTGGATACTCAATAAATATGTCAAGAATGGAAGGAGGGAGGAAGGGAGGAAAGGAGGGAGGAAGGAAGGAGAAAGAAAAAGGAAAAAAGAAAACCAAGGGAGGGAGAGAGGGAAGGAGGGACCCATTTGGGAGATATGTTTTCAAGTTCATTTTCCTCAGCTTTGATTTGACTTACTGATCGGTTCTGTCTTAGCTGTGGGCAGTCGGTTCACCTCCTAGGGCCCGGCGCTCGCTGCCCTGTAACCCGCTCCTGTTCCTTCAGCTCATCTTTTCCTCTGTCTGCGATGCTGTTCTTCTCAAAAGGGCTTCTGAATAGTGCTTAGGGTCCCTACTGCCTGTATTTAGCAAACATTCTACACCCAACTTATACAACAAATCATTTTCAGGGTGATGTTATTTGTTCCTTGTTCTAAAGTATTTCCCACCCACCCACACTGACGTGTTTAAAATAAAAGTTCTTGAGTGATACTACATGGACTGCTAGGCCGCCCCAAGACTTCTTCCGTTTAGGTACTGAGGGGCCAAGGTGAGGTCATCTCATCCATCCGCTCGGTTCTCTGACACGTTAGACCATTAACTCCATCAAACATAGGAATTGCCTTTATTGTACACACTGCTGCCAGGGACACTCCTGTCTCTGCCCCCACATACCCCTTTCCCTGTAAAGGTTGTGGCCTCTGAGACATCCGGGAGCCCTGTCTGCCCTCATTGCTTGTTCACATTTCCCGTAAGTAGACATGGGGGGTAGGGGGGACAAAGCAAGATGTAGGAGAGTCAACTGCCTCTTTCAAGAACGGCTGTTTTAAATAAATGACTACTTTTATAATCGGTATAATTCTTGGGTCTCTGAGCCAGGTAGACAGTGTGACTGTGTGTGTGTGTGTACTGGACAGTAGAGAATACATCTTTATCCTATTTTCTTTCATGCATGCAAAATATAGTTGTGAGATGTATTGAATTGCTTTTCCTTTTCTCCACTCACTTTTCATTTAGTACCTGTTAATCCTAGACTATACTTATTCAGATAGGAAAATCAACCTGAACTGCAGGCTCTCTGAGGACAGGGACTGTGTACTTGGCTCACCAGTGAAGCCCACGACCTAGCCCATATATAAGGCTGCATGAATAAGTCAGTGATCAAATAAAGGTTGGGATAGATTTAACCAGACTCATATGTTTTAATATCATGGATAGTATCATCCAAAATAACTTTCTATTTATATTGGCTTATAAACATGTTTTTCAAATTTTTAAATTAGAAAGTTATTTCTACCAGCATCTTGAATATGGTAATTACTTTAATGGGAATTTTTTGTTAGTCCTCTTTATAAATTTCAATATTTCAGTTTCTCACATGTGATGATAAAAATGTTGAAACTGACAGAATTAGCTCATATGATGTCAAGAGGTTCGGTATGCACATTGAAAAGTAACATCATTATTATGTTATTTTTTTAAAGCTTTCTTTTCTTTTCAAAGTCATTAAAGGACATTTGGAAAAGAAGGGAAGAAAATATCCCCATAATCCCAGCACTGGAATGCAATGACTGTTAACATCTCCATACATTTCCTTCCAGGCCTGTGTTTTCAAGGGGGAGCCGCTGTGGCTGTGGGTGTTGCGCGAGTGACTCACCAGCCAAACTCCACAGGAGGTGAGCCATGCATTCCGGAAGAGGAGTGCAATCTACAGCCCTGCAGCTGGGACATTCCTGTCATTATTTGTAAATTCCCATTTTGAAAAATATTTGCTGCTCCCCAAAACCCCTCCACACACTGCACCCCACCTCAATCAAAGAGAAATTCGGAAGGGGCCGAAATCAGAGTAAAACAGAGAAGTGGCCGCGGGTGGTGGAGCGTGTTGGAGGAACACAGAAAGCCCTCAAGCATGACTTTAGAAGAAACAATCCTGTTACACACGTCTACAAACTAAACAATCTCTAGCAACAGAAACCTAGAAGATTCTGCAACTGATCATCACAGGCCTGACCTATGAAAACGCTATGTTGGGGCCAAGCCATGGTCTAGAAGAGGGAGGTAGGAGGGGATCTGGATGACAAAAGGGAGCCACCTGAGCAAAAGCAGACAATTCGCTTACTAAGTAAAAGTCAGACATTTTACCATGTCTTCTAAGAAAGAAATTGGAACTTTTTATTAAGGCATTCTTTGTAGTAATCAAAGGTTACATGAACTGTCTAAATATTTCTATAAAGTTTTCGTTTCCGATTGAGTTCAGCCACGCTCAGCCATCTTTTGATTGCCATGGTTAAATCCTAAATTCCATCCCACCTTCACCCTCAGGTTCCATAGAACCCGCACAGGTCACTGCAGAAACCAAATCAGGCCCTAACTGATGGGATACGAGTTTAAGGTTCTGATACCAATATGGACACAGCAGATGGAAGACTCCCACCCACCTCACAGGAAAGGGCTCTTTCCAAATGCATTCCTGTGCCGAGTGCTATTACACAGAAGTGGAAGTGCTTTCTTTTTTGTTGCTAAACATTTTCATCTATATTCTCTAACATAACATTTTGCTTCTTTTTTTCACTTAACATGATATGATTAAATATCTCCATTTTATTAAGCAGCCATCACAGCCCTCAGTTCAGGATCTGCAGCAGACCCCGTGCAATATACACAACGCCGTCTACTTCTCCCATCGCTGGGCATTTGGACTGAAGAAATTACTTTGTAAAACCCAATGTGGAGTATGCTCTGGCAGAGTTTAACGATTCATCCCAGGGTTTAAACTTTTTGATATTGTATGAAGACAGATGTCTCCCACTGAAAAAGGGAATGTACCATTCAGAGTTGTTTCTCATTGCTGCTTTTGTTTTGTTTTTAGCACAACTCACCAACACCCTGTTCTTCTGTTTATATAAAATGGCCACCCACGGAGTATAACTATAATAGAAGTAGCTACTTTATGCACAGTGGCCAGGGCACTGGGTACCACTTGGGAAGGGAGTATGGAATCATAAGGACTGTGGGCCCAGCCACACACCGGTCTCCTGTGGTCAGCCGTTGTGTATTTTTACTCCTGTGGTCAGTGGTTGTACATTTTGATTTCTAGCTCAGAGCAAAACGCCCTCTGGCAGGGCCAGTCCTGGAAATGACTGGAGGGATTGAGGGTATTTGGGAAGAAGAAGGCTCTAACTAGAGACTGCTAGGCCTCCTCTTTTCAAAACGACAGCAAACGATGGCTCTCCTCTATTATATATAATTTAGCTGTGAGGTTTGGCAATTTCTGAGTAAAATGAATACGAAATAAGATGTGCAGTCAAGTGAAATACCTTTGGTTAAGCTGTCCTATGAATTCAAGATACAGGTGTGTGCATGCAGGGTGGGGGGGCTTTTAGTATGCAATAGAGAGAGAAAGAGACAGTACTCTTCTGTCCCATACAAGGTAGGTGGGTTGGCAGTGGGAGCCATCTGCCCTGATGGGGAGAATTCTGCCCCTGACATTGTTTAAAAAGCCAGTAGTGTTATTACTTTTAAATTCTCTACTGAGAACACCCCCCTCCCCCATTGCCTACACTCAGGGAAGAACATAGAGAGCCACAGGCTTCTATATCCAGTACGTTATTATCTTTATAAACACAATCAGCTGGGATAGTTGTTGTCCACTCCGTTTTAAGGATGAAGAACCTAAGACTCAGAGAACTTAAACAACTTGCCCTTGGTCATGGAGCTAATAAGAGAGGTGGCATTTGATTTAAAAGCCTGCATTCCTTAACATATGCTGACTTGATAAAAGTGGTGGAGAGAGCTTTTATTCAGGAAGAAAGAAAGAAGCAAGAAGAATAAAGACAAAGAGGGGAGGAAGGGAGAGAGGGAGAGAGAGAAAGGAAGAGGGAGAGAGACAGAAAGAAGCTACTTATATAATTTTCAGCCTAAGATTTTTCCCTTCTTACCTCCTCCTGTTTTTACTTTCTTTTCTTTCTGGTCACCCCCTGCGATAGGCTGCATGTGTCCCTCTAAAATTCATATACTGAAGTCCTAACTCCAAGTACCTCAGAGTGGGATTGTATTTGGACACAAGCTCTTTAGAAAGGTCACCGAGTTAAAATGAGGTCATTATGGTGGGCCCTCATCCAGTATAACTGGTGTCCTCATAAAAAGAAGACATTTTGATGCAGACAAGGCACAGACACAGAGGGAAGACCCTGTGAGGACACAGGGACAGGAGGACCGTGTACCTGCCAAGGAGAGAGGCCTCAGAAGAAGCCAGCTCTGCTTGCACCATGACTTGGACTTCTAGCATCCAGAACCGAGAAAACAAGTGTCTGTTGTTTAAGCCCCCAACCCACCCACCCCACCCACCCCACCCCCATCTGTGGGATTATGTTAAGGCAGGCCCAGCCAATGAACACACCACCATTAGACTTACGGGAGGACGCACTTTTGGGGTGCCCTACACCGAGACCCTACAAAGCCACTCTCCCAGGGCAAGTCGGTGGTCCTTTTAGCTCTGTGGGGACAAACAGGTCGACAGCATCAAACCCAGGACGCTCTTATTTATACACAAAGCAGACACGGGGCGGCTCCAAATCGACATCCCGCAGGGCACTACCCCACCTTCCTCCTTTGTCTGTGTCTATTTCCCAGAAAGTTATCTGAACCGCCGCCAGCTTCTTGGGCAGAGGCCCGCCCCTGGTTGGGAGCACTGAGCAGGACCCTAACCAAACATGAAATGACAGAGTTGTTTCCAGGGGAGGATTAATTGAGCCAACTCAAGGCAAACACAATGTATTTGGCATCGCTTTTGACAGATGGAAATAAAACAAACATGAGCAACCTGATCGCAGCTAACAATATGCAAAATTAAAGAAGGTAGCTTTTTAACTTTGTCTGGGAGCCCACTGGCTCTTCTTATAAAATCTGCAAGAGAAAAAAGACAGAGCCGTTCATCTCGTTGCATAACCAGTTAGCACAGGCAGACGCGGGGAATTCAGCGTCTTTGCATTCAAGGCAGGAGACATATTTGACACATATATTTATTAAGGAGACTGGACTGGAAAATAACACTGCTGTATTAGTCAGAAACGGTGTAGAAAACACTTAAATAATACAACAGACTGCACAGACAGCATAAGCTGCTTACAAATGGAAGCCTGAGGTCTGAGGATTTTTATTTGAAGGTTAAATTTTCAATTATTTTTTTTCTTCAGCTTGTTGCCATCTCTTCCAAGCGTCACTGTTAATTGCCATAAAACAATGCCTCTCCCTGTCTGAATTCCGGACGCAGAGGCCAGAAGCTGTCAGCCATCAAATGGGCATCAGAGTATCAGGGCAGAAATCAAAACTACTGTGTAAAAGCCGAACCGAAGTGTCTGGCTCTGAGAAGCCAAATGATTGGTCTCAAAACCCCTTTTTTCATTTCTCAGTTTTTCAGAAGTTACATTCAGAAGCTCTATTCTGTCATTGAAAATTGCAAATAGGAGCTTTCTATTATTGGAATTTCTACATATCCCACTTTCAGGCAGTTCTGGCAGACAGTGATCAGAAGAGGAATCCTTGACATTTTCCTTCAGGATGGACAATAAACAGGTCCCTGGCTGTACATGAGCATCTCCACTTCTGCTGGTTAGCCAGTAGTGGGGGGCTCTCTCGCAGTGAATGTCCTCATCGTCTGGGGTGATTGGAAGGAAACCAGATTTAGAAAGCAGTTGGATGATTTGAAACATGGGGCTGGAAACAGGGTTACCTCCTGAGCTGAGGACAGGATTAGAACAGAGTTTCAGGGTATTGATACATTCACGTATGTTTTGGCTGAAAGACCTGTTTTGGCTTGAGAATCCGAATTAATTTTAAGTGGAGAATAAAGGAGAATAATGGCATTAAGGATAAAATGGGTAGCATTACGTTTCACTTTAAATAGCCTAGTCTCATAGAAAGAATAAGGATTTTTTTAAATAAGGCAAATCTAGTTTTGTAACCCAGCCCCATCCCTTAATGCTCTCATACCCTCGTACGAGTTACCAAATTTCTCAGCCTCAATTTCTTCATTTGTAAGATGGAAATGATAATGTTTCCTCTGTGCCTTCTGGAAAGTAGCAGTAAAGATAAGTAGATAATCGATTAGATTGATTTTGTTCCCCTTTCTCCAAGGGGACATTTGGCATTGTTTGGAGATACTTTTGATTGCCACGACTTGGGCAGGGGATACTACCAAAATCTAGTGTACAGAGGTCCAGAATTCTGCTATACACCCCACAGTGTACACGAAAGGCCCCCAAGAATTATCCAGCCCCAAATGTCAATAGTGCTGATACTAAAAACCCTTCATTAGATTACAGGTAGGCAGATAATAAAAGCTAGACAGGAAGCTAATGGAGAAATTGATTTTTGGAGACTTATAGATTATCTATAAATCTATAGATAGATTAACTGATAGATAGGGGAGATATTCTGACATGGGACACTCTAGGCATTCGACAAATGGAAGTGGTTTTTTAATTAGATCCAAAGATAGGATTAGTAACATTAGGGTTGGGATGAGATGGTGGATGTTGTTAGAGGTGAGATAATGACAGTAGTAATGAAAATGTGCCAGCCAGCATGCTAAGTGCTTGGTGTTTGGATCACATTTAATATTGGGGTTCATCCAAGTCTAAGACTAGGGTTAGTGTTAGAGCTATGGATCCAGTGAAATTTGGGACCAGAGTTGGAGCTGGGGGAAAACCCCCTGGTAGGTCCTTCCTAAGGAGCAGCCAAAGCTGACTAATTAATTATTTTGGAGACTGCCCTGCCAGCATCAAGCATTCCAATCTTAGTCCCTGCAGTTCAAGGGAGGACAGAATCGATGTGACAGTCATTGTGTACAGTTGCATGAGGAAGGGGCAGGGGTAAGCTGCTTCTTGCAACCATCCTCTCAAATACTAATTGGACCAACAGATGTCTTCTCCCAAAGTGGGTATAGTGTTGGAATATTTCTAGCTTTTTCTCCTTATTTCTCTTGGTAAGTACCCAGGAGTGGAGTTCCCAGGTCACTATGTAAACTGGTGTTTCCCCTGGTGCGGTCTTGAGCAGCCATTGACCCAGACTCCCCCTCAGCATTATGCAAGGCAACAATGGCCTGTGAATGCACCTACTGTGTGTTTATAGCATCCACTCCCTGGGAGATGTCCCTAAAACTTTGAAACTCCACCTACCTTGAAATCGAGGACAGCCTCATTGTAGCCACCTGAGGTTGCGATTTCCATTCGAGGAGACCCTAAAATACTAAAGGTATGAAACCATCTTAAAGAGTTGACAGCACATAAGATGATATGGTATCACTACCATCCTTGGTGTTAAACGCTTATCATCTGCAATTTGAAATGATGGAACTCCAAGCTCTATATGGTTGGATCAGGAAGCAGCTAAGATTGAATGCAAAGAGCCCTTGATGTTTGGTCCCATCACATCCACCTCCCACTTATGGCAACTTCCTTAAAGTGATTTGCACCCCCCAAGTTCTAATTGCTCCACTTAAAAAATATGGGGCCCGCCAGCCTCATCTCTCAGCATTTCCATAGGCTTAAACAAATTAGCCACACATTCAATCCAGTCCCATGGGTTATTGGGTGGCTAAATTATCTGACCTTAATTTTAATCTAGAAAGGTGTGGATCTCAAGGGAAACCTCAAAGAACCAAAATAAGTTGCAGGATGGATGCTTAAAATTATGAGACTAATTCCAACGTTGGGCGAGATGTGTTTGTGTGTGGGGGTTGCCACACCAAGCACTTCTCTGACACCAGCTGGGAGTCCTACAATTTAACTCAATTCTGACATGTCTACCTGGAGATAGCATCAGATTCCACAGGTTAAGGGCCCAGTCCCACGAGACTGCCTCCTCCCTTTAGACACCAGTCACAAGTCCAGGTTGTCACCTGTGCTTATGATCAATCAGCTATAGGCTGGAGGTTCCTGCCTCACACTCCTAGGGTTGGATTAATTTGCTAGAGCAGCTCACACAACTCAGAGTAATATTTTACTTGCTAGATAATCAGTTTGTTATAAAAGGTTATAACTCAGGAGCAGCCCGATGGAAGAGATGCAGAGAGCAAGGTGTGGGGAAAGGACACAGAGCTCCCAACCCCTCTCCCTCCAAGGGCAGCACCCTCCCCAAATCTCCATGAGTTCACCAATTGGAAACTCTGCGAACCGGCCTCTTGGGGTTTTATACAGGCTTCATTACACAAGCATGATTGATTGAATCATGGGCCACTGGTGATTGAAAGCAATCTCCAGCCTTGCTCCCCTCCTAGGAAGGGAGGGGGTGGGACTGAAAGTTCCAACCTTCTGATCACATGGTTGGCTCCCCTGGCAACTGCCTTTGGGTTTGCCAATCATTTCCCTCCCTCCCCCAAATCCCCCTCACCCAGCTTTAGGAGATTTCCAAAAGTCACCTCATTAACATAACTCAGCTGTAGTTGAAAGGAGATTGTTATGAATAGCAATATACCCATTTCACAGTCATGGCTCTGAGGTGGTTTCAGGAACCAAGGACGAGATACCAAATATTGTAACAAAAGATGCTCTCATTGCTGTTATGGCTCAGGAAATGCCAGGGATTTGGGGAACCATGAGCCAGAAATAGGACAAAGGCCAAGTATGTATTTAGGTTAATCACAATATCACACTGCCTCATTTATTCACATATTCATTTTATTTCACTGGGGATTTATTTGTATAGAATTTTGGTATCTTCTAAGTAGAAATAACAACAAAAATATCAGTACAACACATTGATCAGGCCTTTTTGAAAGGTGTGTTCATATTAAGGCTATTATTTAGATTATTAAAATCTGTGGCTCCAAGCCTGGTGCTCATTAGAATCACCTGGACAGTTCTGCTCGTGCTGGGCACCACCCTCAGGGAATCTGATTCAATGGATGGAGGCATTTTGGAGGTTTCAGGGTTTGTTTGTTTTTTTTAACTTCCCAGGTGACTCCAGTGTAGAACCAGAGTTCAGAACCATGACAATGGTCTTTGGAGAATAAGGCACAGGCTACCACCTCCACTGTTCAGTTGGGAAGGCAGAGAGAGGTTACAGATGTAAGTTGTAACAAGGTTATACGTGTAAGTTGTAATACCACTGGGATTTGAACCCAGGTCTCTAGACTCAGTGCTCTGTTAATTACACCTTATTTTCTAGGAAACAAATTTAACTAAAATGGATGGAAGTCCTGTAGTAGAGAAAGGACAATTTGAGCCCTTGGCAAAAATATACAAATGAGTGGCAATGACACACTCACCTACAGTGAGTCCACAGGAGGGCCTCATCGTGACTTGCCTGGAGAATGCCGAAACTGCTTCCTTACTGGGAAGTAGTTCAGTGAGAGGTGGAGATTCTAGAGGGATAGATAAATCTACAGACTACTGAGTTGGTAGTTGGTAAACTGCCCAGCTCAGCAGTTCTGAGCCAAAAACAGAAAGCTTCCTGAGCAGGTGGGTGCCTTTATTGTGGTAATGAGCTCTGGGCCCGAGAAGCAATGAGGGAGGCTCTGGAGGCAGTGAGTCTGCCCCCAGTGAACAAAGAACTATGTCACTGGGGGACACCTGGGTGGGGCTGCCAACTTAGGGCCTCTCTGCACCCAAGGCCTCAGCAAATGGCAGCCAAGTTGTGAATTATTGGAGATTGATAGGGAAAATGATGAACTAGAAGGAACTGCAATTTGAGAATGAAATGGGAACTCGAAATCATCAAGCCAAACCCCTTACTGCGCAGGTTAAAGCCAATGAAGCCCAGAGGGGGCTGCGGCTCACTTCAAGGCACAGGGCTAAGTGGATGGCAGATCCAAGCTTCTTCCCCACTAAAGACCAACCAAACAAGAAAATGTGGGCAAAACACAGACAATCCCTGATTATTGTCTGGAAGAAGAAATGGGGAGGTGGGGGTGGAGGAGGCATCACTCTGGGCCTTGTTGCTCCCTTCTGCTCCCCCATCTCTCCTCCAGCCCCTCCACTCTGCTGCGGAGAGGGCTGCCACTTCGGCTTCCACTCTGTGTTAGCAGGATCCGGGGAACCACATGGAAATCTGGATTTCTTGCTTTGCTGTGTGTCTTGGGATAAGTCACTTCACCTCTCTGGGTCTCAGATTCTCCTTAAGTAAAATGATGAGTGCGGAAAAACAATTCTAAGCACATAGTGCCTGGTCTACTCTCCAAACTAGGGATTGGCAAACTATGACCAGTTCTGGCCTGCTGCCTGTTTCCGTAACTATAGATACTCCTCAGCCCGATGTGCCCATCTTAAGTTGAAAATATTAAGTTGAAAATGAATTTAATACACGTAACCTACAGAGCATCACAGCTTAGCCTAGCCTAACGTAAAGGTGCTGAGAACACAATATCCAAAACCACTGGCCACACAGTACACTGGAGTGTTGGTTTTTACGTCATGGTCCCGTGGCTGGTGGGGAGCCGCCACTGCCACCCCACGGGAGAGTGCCGTCCGCACACCACAGACGGCTAGCTCGGGAAAAGATCAAACTACACAATTTTAAATACAGTTTCTACTGAATGCGTATCGCTTTGCACCATCATAAAGTCAAACCATCCTAAGTTGGGGACCGTCCGTAAAGTTGTGTGGCCCGCAGCCACACGCAGTGTCAATGTATTGTCTAGGCGCACTTTGACGCTGTAACAGCAGCACCGAGTAGATGCGGCAGAGACCATGTCCCCCCCAGGTGGCAAATATTTACTGTCCAGCCCTTTACAGAAAAGCCTGCTGATTCCTATAAAATAGCACACCCTCTGCCCACTACCTGTGAGACACACACATACACCAGCATTTATTTATACATTTCCTGATCCAGATAATTTTTCTACGTATGTGTTTGCTTTTAGTAGAAAATATTTCAAACATAACTAAATACAGACACAAATTCACTAAATGATCCTCATATCCCCCTAGTTTTAACAGATGTAAAAGTCAGTTAAATTTATGTTTTCAAAATACTGTATTATAGTAATCTGTATTTACAGGTAAGTGTAAATTCTCTTAGAAGGAGAAGGAAAAGACACAGGTACATGCACGAACACAGAGCTGAATGGCTGGAAGTGTCCTGCCCAAACATTTGAATTTTGTTTGGTTTTTGCCCTGGCTGCTGTGGCTCAGTTGGGTCGGCGTCATCCCGTGCACCAAAGGTTTGATTCACGGTCAGGGTAGCAACCACTTGATATTTTTTGTTTTTTGTTTTTCCCTCTCTCTCCCTTCCTCTATCTCTAAAATCAATAAAAACATGTTAAAAAAATTTTTTTTTCAAATGAGTAGTAGGGTCTTGCTATGAGATCCGTGGGCCAAATTATAAGACACATTTTACCAGAGAATCAGAAAATAATTATGAGTTTTTTCAACCAATATACAGTTTAATTTAAAAGTAAAATTGTGATTTTGGTTATGACAGCTAGCCATTATTAACTAGAAGTACCTGCACTGCTTAAATGCTAATATAAATGGGGCAAGATTTTTTTTAAAAGCCTGAGATGGAGTTGAGACCTTTTCCATCCATTCTTATCCTTAACTGCTGGTGAAGCCTCAGTCTTAGGAATCGCTCTTAATATGAATGTCCTTTTGTAAAGTAACCACTGTGTCTTTTGTTAGGAAAAGTGGAATCTTTGAGACTTCTTCTGACTCCAGAGTTCGCACACCTGTGTTTGAACTCAAAGCCCCTCGAGCTGACGTGGTCCCAGCTCCCAGGAAACTAAGGGCAGATTTTGGTTGCATCTTCCTCAGACCTGACTGAGACTGAATGGGAAGTTCCTGCTCATCTGACATCATCAGCATCGATATTTGCCTTCCACAACCTTGCAATATTTCCTTATTCAGTATTTTCCCTTTTGAGGCGATAACATGCATGTGTATAGGGGTGTGTGCGTGTGTGTATGTGCTCATGTGTACCTGTATTCTAATTTTTTCTCCCCCCTTCTAATCGATAACTGAGCTAGATATGAAGTAAACATAAACTAGCAATGAAGGCTCACCTTTGAAAACAAATCCCCATGACCAATATCTCTGATATAGAACGTGGTGTTAAAGATGTTTTTGATATAGCCAGAAAAAAAAAAAAAATCTTAAAAGACCAGAAAGTCTGCTAGGCTAGCACATGGTTAGTGAAATCGTCATTGAAATGTCTTGAGGCAGAAATGTGTATTAGTTTTACGACAGCTATTTTAGCTGTGTTGATGACTGTACAGGGTGAGGAGGGGGTGCTGTGGTCAGAATCTAATGTTTCTGCCTGTTTCCCCAATTCCACTCAGAGGTGTCCAAACCTCACACGTGTGTTCCTCTCTCCAGACGAAGGGCACAGTATTTTGAAGCTGGGATTTAATGTCTCTGGCTCAGCCTTCAGAACACCTTTCCCTAAACCACGAGACAGGACTCCAACCACCTATTAGTCAATCCACCCTCCCAAGCCTGGAGCCAGAAGTGTGCTTGACGCAGAACCCAAGGGGACTTGGAATGGTTAATAATAGAATATTCTTAAATATGTCATAAATATCTATTACCAGGAAGATTAATAGTGACAAGAATGCCCTTTTCTTAGTGCACGACTTTCCTCTCTTGATACTTAACCTGCTCCCATAGATGAGATAAGCTATGTGCCTTAATGGGGACTATGAAGACACCTATAATTAAAGTGACTATTCTCTGAAGTCTCCCGGAAAATTACAACTTTTCTCTCTTAGCAATTGGGAAAACATAATAAAAAAATAACTACAGCAACCTGAGAGAGATACTATCCCTTCTAATGCTATCCCCAAATGGCACAAATTCTGTCCCCAAAAGGGCATAAAGGGACAGTTTCAGTATAGTACTGTCATACTTAGGAGATGCAAAGACACCTGGAGAATTCACTTAAAATGCAGGCCCACCTCCCATAAACTGCGTCTCAGGCTTGGGATAGGGCTCAGGGCTGCACCTTTCATTAAGGCCCCAGACAATTTGGATGTCGGTGGTCAGAAGACCAAGCTTTGGGCTGCAGTGCAGACGGTTCAACACTGGTCTTGTCTGATACAATACAGCCCTCCCAATCTTCCCACCTTGTGTTCTAGTTTCTTGCATATTTATTCACACTACATATATGTTTTCAGCCTGGTGAAATTTAAGAGATCAAAATTTCACCCCAAATCTTCTCTGAAACAAATGTATTCAGACCCATTTTTATCAAGGGCCGGGGCAAGGGCATCTTCACGCTTCCACTGCGTGCTGCCTTCTCCTCGGCTGAGACGTTTACAGTTCAACAGGCAGACTACGAGAGCCCAACACTCACCATAATGTCACCACAAATGTGCATTTGAACTTATTTTTACTTTGTTCTGCTAATTTAGTCAGTGTAAAATGGTATCTCAAGGTGGATTTAATTTGCACTTCTTGCATTTCTGGTGAAGATTAATATGTTTCCCTGTTACTTATTTATTTGCTATTTATATGTTTCCGAGAGTTACAGTTCAATTTCTGAATTTCTCTTTGGGTTGCAGGTTTATTGTTTCTTTATTGTCAAGGCAACAAAAACTTAGAGATCCAAAGCCAGGAATGCAGCAGGGACCATGGCTTGATTCAGCACCCAAGGGTGGCACTCTTGGCCAAACCACCTTGTGTCCTGAAGGTCTTATCATACAAACTTCTAGATGGGACGATGAAAGGTATTCCAAGTCAGCTTCCATGGGAAACGGACCTGAGATCGAGCTCTGCATGCAGGAGATCCTTGGGGGCAGTTTCCTCAAGATTAAGACCCGGAGGGGGTGAAGGAAGCTGGATTGGGGTGCTTCACAGTGGCACTCTCAGCAGTGGCCCTGGGGAGAGCTCCTGCTGAGATGGCCCTTCACCGTTGTCCTGCTTTGAGGCAAGGGTGCCAGGACTTTCTTCCTGCACATGGACCCGTCATATGATGCAGGCTGCCCAAGAGAAAGGGTTGGATGAACTGTTAGCCATCAGCACTGGGGTGCTGAGAGCCTGAGCCCTGAAGAGGGGACGTGTTATATACCACAGCATCCCCATGCAGAAGGAATCTGACAATGGTTGAGATACTACAGTTTCTTTAATGTATGCTATTGTTTTGGTTATTTACTAATGTGTGATGAACCACTCCAAACTTACTAGCCTAAAACAAACAAAAACATTTTAATTTTGCTCATGATTCTGCAAACTGGGCTGGGCTCAGCTGGGCAGTCCTTCTGCTGGTCTTGCAGGTGATCACTCATTGGCTGCATTCCACAGGCGAGGACGTTGTGGGCTGAGCTCAGCTGGGATGACGGGGTGCCTGGGCATCTCTTCCTCTTTTCGAAAGTCTCTGGGACTCTTCTCAATGTGCCCTCTTCACCTCTAGTAGCTTCTTCACATGGCCTCTCTGGCAAGATAACTGGTTTTCTTATGTGGAGACTTGGGGCCAGGTCCAAGTCTAGGTCTTAAGAGCAGAGTTTCTGATCTTCACACTAGTGACATTTGGGGATGGATAATACTTTGTTGGTGGCAGGGTGGCAGCTACCCGTCTAGTGCTTTGTAGAATTTTTAGCAACATCCCTGACCTCCACTTACTAGATGCCAGTAGCACAATGAAAAATGTCTCTAGAAACTGCCAAATGCCCTTGGAAAGCAAAATAAACTCCCATTGAGAATCACTGCTTTAGAAAGACTAGCAGCAGCTCTGGCCACGTGGCTCGGGTGGTTGGAGCATTGTCCTGCACACCAAAAGGTTGCCAGTTGGATTCCTGGTAAGGCACATACCTAGGTTGTGAATTCGATCCTTGGTCGGGGTGCATACAGGAAGCAACCAATCAATGTTTCTTTCTCTCTCCCCCTCCCTCTCTCTAAAATCAATAAAACATATCCTTGGGTGAGAATTGGAAAAAAAAAAAAAAAAAGAGACTAGCAGCTTACACTTTAGTACCCTTGGAACTTCAACCACATTCTACTGGTTAAAATAAGCCATAAACACAGCCCAGATTCAAAGTGCGTGAATACCAGGAGACATGGGTCATGGGGGGTCACCAATGTAACAGATTATCATGGTTCTCGAAGGTTCTTATTAATATCCTCATTATATAACGTGAAACAAAGGCTCATTCTTTCAAAGCCACACAGTTAGGAAGTCACAGCGCTGAGATCTGAGCCCAGGTCTGCCTGACAGCAAAGTCCACACTCTCTCCACGACCTTGAGCTGCTTACAGCAGCTTCCAAAGGGTTACTTTAGAAATGAACTACCCTCGATCTCCTAAAAACACATGTCAGAGAAAAGAGAGAGGCTTTCCTTGGGGTTTAGTTATGGTTAATGAAGAAAACATTAATCACGTGAAGTGCTGTTTCGGAGCTCATGAGACCGAAATGAAGCACAATATGAAATGTTCATTTATTTCTGAGGACTTTATTTTGTTGACATTCAATCACTCAATCCTTTTTGCTTATTTATTAAGTTTGGGAGAAAGAATATTATTTATTTATTCATTTTTTACTAATTCTGTTCTAAGTGAGGCATACAATAGCCTCCTTCTCTTAAAGATATAGGGCCAGGGGCCACAGAACAACACATTGGGTGCCTGCCCAGAAGGGCAGGGTTCCTTTAAGGGCCATCTGCTTCAGTGCTCCCCACAGAGAACTGTAGCCTCTTCTGAGACCCCGGCTTCTGCCAGGGTATCAAATGCCTAGACTAAAACCCAGCATCACCACTCACTGGCTGCCTGGCATTTGATGAGTCATTTAAATTTCTGGAGCCTCAGTTTCCTTATCTATAAATTGTGTGAAATAACGCCTACCTTGCAGGATATGTGTTGAGAAAATGAAACGATATCTGCACATATGATCCCTTCGCTGTCCCTTTCTGAGAAAGGAGGGAACACAGGGGATGCAACAGACACAACCAAGAGAAAACCTTCTGGACTCAAGTCTCCTCTTGATCAGGCAGGAAACCCAGTGTGGGAGAGGAAGCGACAAGTGGGTTAGGGCACATTCTGTCGTCACCATGACTCATGGGTCCTGTGCTACCTCCCCTCCCACCACAAAGGGAGTAGACACGTAAGCAGGAATATTGGCCCTCCTCCATCCCACCAGACAGGCACTGGAAACTGGAGTGAGAGAAAGACCACAATGAAGACGGGTGGTCAATTGTTGTCCATCATCCGTCCACCCACCACTGCCTCCAACCACAGTCTCTTCTCCAAACTGGACTCAGCACACTTATGCTGGAGAACAGCCTTGGATCTGGAGTGCTCAGAACCTTCCTATCTGGGTAGCTGCACGTTCTGTTTAACAGGAAGGCACCAGATAGTCCATGCATTGGATTCGAATTTTCAATGCTGAAACATGGCAGCAGGTTATTTTAAAAACAAAGTTTTAATCAAACATAATTTAGTATTTATCTGAGAACTTATATGGTGCAGGAGGATTTTGTATTGCCTCCAGGGACTAAAAAGAAACACCCATTTATAAGGCTTATAAGGGTAAAAATGTGGATAGTTGGAGGTTTCTCATCTATACAGTGAAAAAGACATGGATTTCCTTTATAGTTAACTGATTTGGGTCGAATCCTGGCTCTAGACCCACCAGCTGGTGGTGCTTGGGCAGGACAATCTCTATAAGCCTTAGATTTTTCATTTGTAAATTCAATATAATGGCATCACCTTAACGGAGCAATCGGGCAATAATTATAAAGCCCTTAGCTCATAGTAAGTAGGTAGTCAAGGTAACTTTATTTTGCCCATCATCTTCTTTTGGATTCCACTACAGCTGCGTGGAAAGTAAACGTGCACTGAAAGAGCCAGGAAAAACGATGGGACACCTAATTGTCCTCGCGGAGATGTTGGCAAAGCAGGTGGTGGAGGGGCAGGGTGTGGGGAGGAGATTTGCTTCTACGGTGCCTACAGCACACTGCATCTTATCCAGTCATCATGCCACCCTGTGCTGGTGAATGCAGGCTGATTAGAGAGGTCGATTCCAATGCCAACCTAACTTCTGCATCCGACTTCCCAAGCCCACGACTGGAGAATCGCTGTTTGGATGAACGCCTGCAGCTGTCCGGCGCTCAGTAGGTTTGTCTGCAGTGCTTTGTTTAAGATGGGGCAGCCCAAAGGCCTTCCTGCATGAGTTCGGAGGCAGCATATGGAGCTCCTGCTTGTGCCTCCTAATGTATCCCGGAGACACAAGGTGCCTTTTCTCTGGCATATCACCCTGGGGCATCTATACGCACAACTGCACAACCATTTCTAAGAGATTCTGTCTCTGATACTGAGCCTCATCACAGAACCAGTTTTTATTTAGCTAAGTATTTCCAAACAATAGCTAATGGCTCCCTTTTATCTGTTAGCCCATTCATTGTTTGTCTTATTATTTTTGTGCTCAAGTTCAATTAGGTAAATTGATGACAGGCCTTGGCTCAGACAGTCTCCAGTGAGGACACTCTGGCCTGTGTCTCAGCCACCTGAAGGCTTTTTCCATGACAGTTGGTTCAGACAAGGTGGGGTCAGCTGTCTGGTGGGTACCCAGGAAGCAAAACATTATCTTGAAGTGTAAACAGAAAAGCTCAGTGGGCATCAATGATGCAAGAAATGCCCTGGCATGAGGAAATAGGTCAGTGGGCCAGACAGCACCAGGGCAGCCCCCTGCAGCCCAGAGAAGCTGCAGAGGACAGGCTAGCAGGACAAGTGGGTTCTCAAGAGCCAGAGAAGGAGAAGAATTTTTTTTTGAGATTTGCTCCCCTGGTGACTTCTGGGTTTGCATTAGCTCTATGCATGATGCGTGTGCTCTGGTCTAGGCACCAGGATGGTGTGGGGCTGAAGGCAGCACTGTTCCCACAGCACTGACAGGACGGAGCTGGAAAGGCCAGAGAAAAGTAGTCTGTGTCCTTCTGGTAAAACACCTCATTGGGTAGTCAAGCCAGAGAGTGAAAGCACCAGGAGAGCGGGGTGTTCCACCCGCTGAGTATGGCTGCAACCCCCACACTGAAGACGAGACAGTGGAGGATGGATGGGGAGGGGACTTGGAATCCAGTGCCCAGTGGCTCAATACTGCCTCTGCCTCCTATTAGCAATGTGATCTTGGGTCTCTGTTTCATCGGATTGAAATGGGATGAGCCTACTGACCTTGTAGCGTAGTCGTGTGGTTAGATGAATTACGCATGTAGAAGATGTGGAACATAGGGTACTCCCCAAATGATTCTTTTCTTTTCTCTCTTCCTGCCTTTGTCTCCAAAGCCTTAACCAACTTTGGGTAATCTCCTACTAAAAGCCAAGCTCCGTTTCTCCCTAAGAACAAACCCCTGAATTCATTCAAGGGCAGCCATGAGCCCAACTGAAGCCTGAAGCTATGAACCTGCCTGGCAGGTAGAGGTGGCCAGTGACACGCAGGCAGAGGCACTGAGTGCGGCTGTCCCCAGAGCCCCTTCCGTACTTACCCAACCCCTTCTCCCATCCAGGAACCTTGGCCTGAGCTCAGGGAGAGCTGGCACAAGCCTGGTTCCCAAGAAACGTTTTCTGACTGAACTGCAGGGAAATAATAATCATAGCGACAGCTCACATCTGAGTGCTCACACTATTTCTTCACATACTCAGCCCTGTACTTGTTTTATTGAATTTCATCCTCAAGAAGATCCTATGCAATATGTTCTACCATAACCTCATTTACAAATTAGGAACCTAAACTATAGGAGTACATGAGTAAATATCTGTGGGTGTGAGTGAGTGAGTGAGTACATGAACAGCAGGGCCTGCTGGAAGTCAAGAAGAAGGATTAGAGGTAGAGGGTAGCTGTAGTTTTGCTATTGCTGTTGCAACAAATTACCACAAGTTTGGTAGCTTCAAATTTATAAAATTTATACAAATTTATCATCATACAGTTCTACAGATTAGAAGTCCAACCTGGGTCTCACTAGGCTAAAATCAAGGGGTCCACAGGGCTGTGTTCCCTCTGGAAGCTCCAGGGGAGACTCTGTTTTCTTGTATTTTCCAGCTTCTAGAGGCTGCCCACATTCCTTGACTCCTGGCTCCCTTCCTCCACCTTCAAAGCCAGAATGTTGGGTACACCCTCCTCAGGCTGCCACACTGCCACCTCTGTTCTGTCTTCCACTGTCGAGGACCCTTGAGATTACATTGGGCCCACCTAGATAATCCAAGACAATCTCCCTATTTTAGGGACAACTGACAAGCAACCTTAATTCCATCCTCAACTTTAATTCCCCTTTACCCTGTGATGTAGCATACATACAGTTCCACAGATTAGGACATGGACCTCTTTGGGGACCATTATTCTGCCTACCACAGTAGGGCTCTACGGAAGAGTCCTCATCATTTACAGGAATATTTTTGCAATAGGAGCAGCTGCAGCATGTCCCTAACTTCATGGCAGGGTTCCAGATCTCAGTTTAAGGGTTACAGGAAGACAAGACCTATTTGGCTCATTTTCCTGGCATGAGATTGGGGTACAGCTGCAGACACAGAGTGTCATGCTGTCACCTTCTGATACACACTGCCAGTCAGTTCTCTGGGGTAAAGACGAAAGTGACACTGGTCAGTCACACCCAGTGATCACCTGAGGGTCACAGGGCTTTACTCATATCCAGTGGCCACTGGCCATATGGAGTTGATTTTCAGGAAATGAGGAAGAAGAGAAGGAAAATTATTTCCTTTGTTGCACCAAGGTCAGTCTCTTCATATTCTTTTCATACCCATGTCTGTAATCAGACATGAGATTCTAGCTGGAAAGTGGGACACCAATGGCCTGAAAGGGAGGGCGTCAGCCTCAGGTGTCCCGGCTACTAAGGTGCAGAGCAGAAACTGGAGTCTGGGCCTTCTACCCAGCCGACGCTTGGGCAAGTCTGACTGTACTCCCACCGGTTCCCATGGCCACAACAACCTTGGATCTAGAACAGCCTCTTCACACCAGAACAATCTCTTCATGTTCTTCATGTTCTTACATGCATATCTCTTTCTATCAGAATTCACGCCGCCTCCAGAAAGGAGCCTCTCACCACCCCACCCAAGGAGCCCGTTCTGTTCCATGTCCATACTCGGTCCACGTCAGCTGGTTTCCCTGCATGTCCATGATGAGTCTCTCTCACGTGACCATGCATTCCTTTAGTCCTCCCCCGCACCTCTGCTCTCACCCTAAGATTATTCCCACCATTGACTATCTCTAAATATTTGCTGCTTAAAAGATAATTGATGCTTTGAGTTGTCCCTAGTTGACAAATATTTTTCTTTTAGCACTACACCTTAGCACAGCAACCTCAAAGCAAATCAGCCACCTTTTCTCCAATACTGCAATGGTAAGATAATCCTCGACATTTTCCTAGGACCCCCTATATCTCTCCTAAAGTCCCTTTCCAGGAATGCTTTCCAATAAATGCCTCCCTACTCTTCAATCCAAAAAGCAGAAGACAGTCCAGCTAGTGTGGCTCAGTGGTTGAACATCGACCCATGCACCAAGAGGTCGCCGGTTCAATTCCCAGTCAGGGCACATGCCCAGGTTGTGGGCCTGATCCCCAGTGAGGGGCATGCAGGAGGCAGCCAATCAATGTTGTCTCTCATCGATGTTTCCATCTCTCTCTCCCTCTCCCTTCCTTTATCTCTAAAAATAAAGAAAGAAAAAATAAACAAAAAGCAGAAGACAAATTAATTGGTCCTTGAGCCATCATTGATGTTTCCATGAGGTGAACTAGTCAAGGTAACAACAAAACAAAGCATGTTTGTGAGGCTGAGAGACGCTGTCTCCTCCCACCCCCATCTCCAGGCTCTGTCCACCCAGGAGCAGATGGAGCCTTCATGCCTGGCTGAGCATCGCTAAACACTATTGTTTGAGCAGAACAGTGTTCTCCTAGGTCAAATCCCAGAGATAAGCAAGTAAGTACAATTAATCCCCTGCCACACTCCTCTGCCCAGCACACTGGACACAAAGCCTCACTCATTCTTTCCGGGGTCCTGAGAGGTGGGCGAGGGCCTCCAGGTATCCTTTGCAGCTCTCTGGATGAAAGTGTGTCCCCATTTTGTGGATGAGGAGACTGAGAATAAACACGGCACATGTTTCCAGAGTAGCTGGGGTGGAAGGAACATCTGCGTGCGCTGCATTTCCTCGTTTCCAGGGGAGCTACGTAAGGAGGATGGACGCCTGTGGACCAGTGAGCACGCGCTGACCTGAGAGGCCTCGCGCAGCCCTGCCTGAAGCCGGCTTTGGCAAGCTGCACCTAGCATCTACTGCCTGCCAGGACCTGAGCTGCACATTTCCACACTGTTCCATTCAGTCTCCATAACAAGCCTGCGTACTGTAAAGGCCATTTCATACATGACAAATCTCAGACTCAAGAAAGCAATGGGATTTGCCCAAGGCCCCCCAGGTAGCAAGAGACAAAACCAAAATCTGAACACAGTTTATTCATTCTGATTCATTGTCCAACAAGCATGTATTACAGAGTTATGGGCACTGTGTCCATCAACAAACCAGGCCACTGGAGAAGCCAGAGTCCCTGCAGGGCTGGGCTTTAATCTGAAACCGGCCTGGTATGTCCTAACCAGACCGGACATGCTGAGTAGCTGGGGCGGGCCCAAGGAGGAACACATTGCCCTGGAAAAATCTGTCTCACTCGGCATCATCCTCCTTCCCAGGGCAAAGGTAATTAGAGGATCACTAAATGCAGTTTCACAAGAGCTTTCATTTCTCCGAAGCCTGGGAGAAACGTCCCCGTACAGCACACTGGTTCACAGCCATTTCACCGGCAGCAGAACAGACCAAAGCAGGATGGCTGGAACTCAGTCGGCCAAGCTGGGTAGACTGGGCTCTGGACTTCAAGTGCAATTCCTGGGTTCAAGCACCAACCTGCTCTTCCTGGTTTGCAGCTGGCATGCCCCTGCCGGAACCCCCGCCTTCCATCACGTTCAATAGTGATTCCTCTCTCCAGACTTACCTTAGAAATCAAAGGAGGTGACGCACCTGGCACATAGGCAGCACTTGAAACAAATGTGAGAGGAAAGATGCACCCACGCCGGCCGATGCAGGAGGTCACAGAGGGAGTCAGAGCAAAGCAGTGAGCCACGGGAAGAGAGTCAGCCGCGTGAAGGCAGGGGCCACATCTGTTTCCCAGTGCTTAGGACACAGTCTGGCAGATAACAGGCATGTTCATAAACATTTATGAATTTAGGAATGAATGAAACTGGCCACTGTCATGGTGGTACAAGAAGAGACCCGTGGTGGACCACCTGGTGGAAAAAGTCTGAACCACGGGGCCCAGACTGATGAGTAGATGGGGCACCTTGGAGCCTCTACTTGTCCCGGCCAAACCTATGATAACTAGGACTATTTCAGACATGCCCCTTGTTTGGAGCCATTTCTCTGGGACTTCTGGACCAATGTGGCAGAAAGACAATGATACCAACGCCTATCCTGTGTCCCAAAAATACCACCCAAATTGTTGCACACGGAAACAGGGTGGATCTGGATTCCGGGCGGCCGAGGCTGAGGCTGGAATGTGGCAGGGTGTGGCTGGGGGCCGGCCAACCTCCACCCTGCCTGTGCTCAGGCCAGGGCTCCCTGGCCCATCTCCACCACCACCCACCTGAGCGCCCTTCAGAGTCTGAAATATTGCCATGAGCCAGCATGAGCCGTGGCAGACTACAATTAATTAATTAATCAATCAATTATACCCTATCAGCAAGTGCAGACCAGGAATGTTAAATAAACAAATTAAAGGTTGTATTTCAGTAAAGCTCAGCCCAATGAAATAATAATGAAGCAAAGCTAACTGCTCTGAGCAGAAGAAGGAGGAGGAACATGATAATGGAACGCCGGTGCAGCAATGACCTAGAAAAATGCAGACACCACAGTGCTGCCTAGACCCTCCGGCCCCTGCTCTACTCAGGGAGAGTGGTGGGAACCCACAGGTTCTGCAGGGACAGCAGGGCTCTGAGTCACACAGAACTGAACCCTAGCTTTCTGCTTGTCAGTAAGTCCCTTAACTGCTTTGAGCCTCAGTTTCCTAACTTATTAGAGGAGGGGAAGAGAATAGCCTGTATCTCAGTCAGCGCCCACCTGCAGCCCTCTCGGCACTCACCTCTTCAGACACACCAGCGGGGCTTCCTCACGTGGCAGAGTGTGGCTTCGCTCAGGGAAGCCAGTTACTGAGGGGTCGGTCGGCACCCCTGAGAACAGCTCTCTTCCCACGATGAGTGCAAGTGGGTGGATCAATACTGCAGGTCCCCACCTGTGGGTGGGACAACCCCAAAGTGCCCAGAGGCCCAGGGTGGAGCCCCTGACGTGCAGAGCCTGCTCATTCACGCACACTGAACTGTCCCTCTTCGCACCTTCGCTCACCTCCCCGCGCTCCTACTGGAGCCTCCTGGGTCACCTCCCAAGTTGACCGCTCGCCATCAAAACCTCCTGTTTAAACAAACCGCGTGGATGTAAGGCACAGCACAGAGCATACAGTCCACAATATCATAGCAACTTTGTACAGTGACACACGGTTTCTGTACAAAGAAACCATGGTGATCATATCATAAGGTATGTAAATACAGAATCACTGTGGACACCTGCAACTAATGTAATATTGGATGTCAAATATCAAGAAAAACACCTCCTGCTGGAAGAACCCAGCCTGAGACACGTTCCTTAGACAACTTTTGGGAGTTATATTCAAATGCTCTGCCCCTTCCTCTCTCTGCTACTCTGCAGTCCTGATCCACGGGAACCACGGCGGGACCTTTTCCGAGGATGAAGGGCCCATTTATCCCACTGGTAGCAGAGCTCAGAGCCTCTGAGACACTTTGGAGTTGTCCTACCCAAGGGTGAGGACTGGGAATATTGATCCACTAACTCTCACTCATCGTGGGAAGAGAGCTGTTCTCCCAAGCTCTGCTACCAGTGAGATAAATGGGCCCCTTGTCCCCGGAGAAGGCTCACCCTGTGGCTCCTGTGGGTTGGGACAAATGGTGGCAAAGGGTGATGGGGAGTGTCATTACTCCCGCACACTGGTAGCAGAGCTTGGGAGAACTGGCCTAGATTATGGCTGTTCCTTCGTTCAGCAAATATTTACCAGGAGTCCCCATGAGCCAAGGGCTGGTCCAAGGGCTGTGAACTCAGCTGCGAGCGGTGCGGACAGACATCACGTGGACTGATGAGAGGCACAAACACACAACCAGGTGTGACCCACAGCACGGGACTCCTGGCTCTGGGCCCGGCGCTCACGTCTGCCTGTGGGACAGGAAGCCAGGTACACCCTGGCTGACAGTAAGCCAAGTGCTCCAGAACCTTTAGGACGTTGGCCCGATCACTCTCTCAGAACCTGTGGGTACTCACCAGGAATTGACATCTGGGTCATCTTCCAGCAAGGCTGGCAGACGACAATGTTCTTTGCCAAGGCTTTGTCACACAGATCATTCCTGTGGCTGTCACTAAAGGTCTATTTTTCCTCTTCTAGAGCCTTCTATTTAGAACCTGAGTGTGGCCTTGGCCAGTTTTACTCAGCGGTTAGAGCGTCGGCCTGCGGTCCTGAGAGACCCGGGTTCGGTTCCTGCTAAGGGCGTGTACCTCGGTTACACTTTGTTCCCGGCCCTGGTTGGGTCGTGCGGGAGGCAGCCACTCAATGTGTCCCTTTCGCGTCGATGTTTCTCTCTCTCTCTCTCCCTTCCTCTCTCTCCCACCCACTCTATCTGAACAAAAATGGAAAAATGTCCTCGGGTGAGGATAAAAAAATAAAAAATAAATAAATAAATAAATAAATAAATAAATAAATAAATAAATAAATAAAATAAAATAAAATAAAATAAAATAAAATAAAATAAAAATAGAACCTGAGTGTGTCCCTAGGGAAGGACCCTCACTCGTACCTGGACCACCAGTATCTTATTATCCCCTAATGACACTGTCATGCAGGTTCTTGTGGGAATTTTCAGAGTTTCTCCGCATGGAAGCCTCCAGCCCCAGGTTCCAGCAAAAAGACAGACCTGAAAGCCAAGGACAAAAGGCCCCAGAGAATATTCTAGAACTTGGAGAAGAGGGGTCCAGAAGGCCAGTTACAGAGACCTTCCACACTCTCCCTGACGTGGGTATCTCTGAGAGGTCACAGAGAGGATCCCAGCCATGCTCAAACCAAGGAGATGGTCATTCTCTCAGGGCAATGCTTCTAATGCGAGCCCTTCGAACGATGCATTTTCCCTACCGGTTACAGGTAAGAATTTAGGTGACAAATGGTAATGGGAGTTTCATTATTCCTGCACACAGATGCCCATCTGGCAAAGAATATTTTAACATGTTCCTCTGCTGCCCTGCCCACCACACACGTACTCCACACAAGTATGCACCCTGCTTGCACTGAGCTAACATCCTTCTATTATCCAGTACTTTTAGAACTTCCGAGCTCTCTACAACGCCACATGATGTGCATTGTCTTGGTATCACCCTCCAGGGTCTCCTGCATGCCCACTACCCTGAGACACCTTTCCAGCTGGGACCGGGTATGTGCTCAGCTCAGCCTCAATATGACTAGTAGTAAAAGTAATAATCATAGCAACTGTCACTATTCACAGCTTGCCTGTGCCAGGCTCTGTGCTAGGTGCTTTCCTTATGTGCCTTACTTCAGAGCTTAGAAAATGGTCTGAATCCACCCCCCCCCCCACTACCTATTTATATAAATAAAGTTTTATTAGAATAGCTGAGCCTATTAATTTATGTATTTTCTGTGGCTGTGTTAGCAATACAATGGCAGAGTTGAGTGATTGAGACTGAGGCTGTATGACCCACAAAACCTAAAATATGTCCAATCTAGACTTTTATGGAAAAAATGTTGCCGAGTCATACATCAACTCATCTTATCCTTACAAAAGCCCTGTGACCTGGGATCCTTGTGACCATTTTACAGAAAAAGAAACTAGGATTCAGAGAGGTTAAGTACTTGGTCCAAAGACACACAGCTTACAAGTGATAGAACAGGAGATGAAATCCGAGTACAAGTCCTGTACCCCTATGATTTATCCACAACTTCTGAAAGTGACTTAGAGGCGACCAGTGTGTTGAAGGCCTGGCCCACAAGAGAACTAGAAAAGGGGGAGCAGGGTTAAGGCACCATTGATTAGTGAGATAATTTACCCAAAATCCCCAGGGCAGTGGGAGGAACAAGGGTCTCACAGGTGTTCTAAATCTTTCCCCATCTCTGTGAGCGCTCAGGGCTCGAGTCCGTCAGACTTGTAAGATTCAGCACCAGACATGGCAGTTTGTTACATGCTGTCATGGATGTCACAGGCTTGTGCCAGGGCCTGCTCAATAGCAGATGCTGAAACTTATTTGCAAAGGTCACCCTTACTCTTTTTAAGTTTCTTTTCACATTGGATGGAGAATCAAGCAATGCCATATAGTCCCACAATTTCGGAATTTCAGAAGTGCCCCAGGAGCGAGGAAGTCACCCTCTCAGAGCCCCAACCCCCCCGGAGATCCCGTCGCTTAGTTTACTCTGGCTCTCCTGGGCCCACCGCAGGACCCCAGGCTGAGCATCCCCACAAGCTTCCACTGCCCTTGCAGGATGAGGTGGGCGTACCAGGGCCTAGCGATGCCCAGGGCCTAGCGATGCCCAGCTCCAGCTGCCATAAAAGCCTGCACAGCTTTGTGCAAAAAGATGCCCCAGCACTTCCCGGAGAGTCTGCTTCACCAGGTCTGAGGGGTACTCGGGTCTGTTCAAATTCCACCAGGACAGGTGGCCCGAGAACCAGTGCTTTGGTCCGCTGTGTCTCAGCACGTCCCTGTTGTGCGGAGGGGCTTTGCAAACCCTGGTTACCTGGAGGGTCACCTTAGTGTTGTCAGCATCCTCCTTCTTGCAGTAAAAGACATGTCATATCTCCAGGGTCACAAAGGCTTCTGATTGGAAATTTCCTCTAATCAGAAAAATCACAGCTGAGCAGGTTGGTTGCACAGGTGCTAATCAGCACCACGAAAACCCGACATTCAAAGAATAACCTTACAGTCTAGGAAGTTTGCCAAAATGTCTCTCGGTCCACACAGGTTGTCATTATTTAACTCCTGTGTCTACTGCAATTTCAATAAAACTGATAATGATATTTAAATGGAAGCTGAAGCTGAATCTTTCTTACTGCAAAGGAATGGACTTTGGAAACCTGGTGATAGAATTTTTTGGCAAAGTTCTATTGAAAAGAAGATGCTATGAAGCTTGAAATGGTGATATGACACCTGCAGTTAAGTCACGGTTCGAACTCAGACCCTGGCATCCCTGAAACACCCCTCTCTTGGGCAACCCCATGTCTTTGTTAATAAAATGTGGATAACGACACATCCCAGCAAGGTTAGAGGACAAAATACTTAGCTAAAGCACCTGGGACATGGTTGGTCTTCAATAAATAGGATAAGATTGTGTCTGTCCTTGAGAGCTTGGCAGCCCCTAGGAAGGAGAAATCACGCATACAAATTATGCCCAAAGGGAGTAAACACGAGGACAGTGGGAAGGTCAGCAGAAGACAATAGGGAAGGATCGCAGGAAGAAGGAAGTGTTTGATCATGGTCTGGAGGGTGCAATGGGCAGATTGCAATATTTAAGTTTGGGGAGAAAAGGCGATGCATCAGGGCAGCAATGGGCATGGACTGACTAACTGCACTCACTCCGTGGTTTCAGCAGTAAATGGGGAGACTGTGCCGACGGGATGGAGCAAGCAACTCAGGGTTCGTTCATTCCCCACGAGGATGAAGGGCAGAAGCTGGAGCAGAGGAAGGACTGAAGGAGCTATCATCACCAAGCTCAGCTTGGAATTGAGGAGCTCCGACATGCATGCCCTTCTGCAACCAGCCATGGGGAGGGGGACCCCAAAACCTAGAGACAGAGAGAGCCAGGATGAGGAGGCTCGGGGGGCCAGTGGGCTGCTGAGGCAATGGGATCTTTGCCAACTCCTGGCCAGAAAATAGCCGCAAGAAGAGAGCCAGCCAATGGGTTTGAGACTGCAGGCCTTCTACTTTCATGCATCATGTGCTATTTTCATCTGCTTATGGAAAGGGCAACACCAGGGGTATGCAGAATGTATTTTTATGTGGTTTGGCATTGTTCAACATTTCCTAAGATGAGTCGCCTCAGCTTTCGCATATAAAGGCTGGCTGTCCCTTTGCATGAGAAGGCACCTGCTGCCCAGCGAGGAGGCTGTGATCAGTGGCATGCTTGGTCCAGTGTCCCCAAACTGTGCCAAGGAGATACTCGGAACACCAGCGTCCTACCAGATGGTCCAGTAAGACATCTCTGAGGGCAAAAGTCTTTGAGAGGCTCAGCCACACTTTCTTTGCGGTGGTGGGACTTCAGAGGTTGGGATGCTGGTACACATTAAGCATCTCCAGAGAAGAGTGTGCTACCCACGTTCATGCATCACAGTGCTCATGCCCTGCTTTTTCTCCTAGAGGCCCCCTGAACAGCTCTGCTGCCCTGGAGATCCACGGAGCATTTTACAATGGGCTGGGATTGCAATATAAAGGAATGTAGCCTCCTTGTGCACAGGGGCCGTCCTGGGCAGGTGTGCACACCTGTATTCAGGTAGCAGCATGAGCCTGAGCTTCCTCCAGTCTGCCTCCTGATTAGTCAAAGTGTGCTTCTCATTCTTCCTGGGATCTGGCCCTGGGCTCTGATCTCCAAGCCTTTATTATGCTGCCCCCCACCTGTGAGGCTCTGCTGCCACACCATCTTCTCAAATCCAAATTCTAGTACCTGAGGCCCAGCTAAAATGACACCCCTCCAAGGAAGTCTGTCCCCATTTCACCAATCAATGGTGAAATCGCCCACCTCTAGCCACCTCCATACTCTGTCCCCCAAATTACTGCGGTATATTAAACTTGCTGATGGGCAGGTGATCTATCAGCCCATTACTGGCTTGTGAATAGCTAAAGGACAATATGCCAACCTTATCATTTCTGCTTCATTAACAGAGCTTTTTACATGAAATATTTTAATAAATGGGTCTTCTCTGAGTGCTGCATGCTCAGGCTTTGATTTCACATTAGGTCCTCATTCTGTTCCCCTAGAGCCTCTCACAGCTGGGCATCTTGCCTCTCCACTGAGTGAGTCGTCACGATTGTCGTGGGCCACGACCTCCACCCACGAAAGCCAGAGATGACAGATATGACCCAAATCCACGTTTACTGCCAGACAGCGACAGGCTCATGATGCAGGTGGCTTCCTTGCAGGTGGTTTTTTAGTGTCTAGCTACAAGTGACTTAATGTAGCCCTCTGTGACTCCTCATGTAATGAAAATCACAGCCCAAAATTAGTTTTTTAAACAGATCATGAATGTCGATCTTCATTTTGGGAAATAATGCATACACTCCTGCTTCTGTCAAGCTGGACACACATACGTTTTTAGTAAATGTTGCCTGAATTGGCCTAGTCTGGACAGAAGTCAAAGGAAAGGATGAAGCAGCGTTCTGAGCACAAGAGTCAGAGTCCTGTTCTACAGGCAGAAGAGTAAGAACATCTGTGGGAACCCTGAGAAGAACCAGAGTGTTCTGGGCCATGCAATCTGATGGTAATTCTTACGAAATTCTGATTTAAGGCAAGGAAAAGATGTATATTGTATCTAATCCTCACATCATCTGAGGAAAGGAGCTATTTATTACCCCCATTTAACGGATTATGAAACAGGGTCTTCAGAGGATGGTGGATTGGATGGAGGGATGAAGAAAGAGAAGAGGGATAAGCATTCAACTCTGGAATTGGCCTAAGACCAAGGTGGATGGTGTTGCCCTTGAGCACACAATCCGTTAAATGGGGGTAATAAATAGCTCCCTTCCTCAGATGATGTGAGGACTAGATACGATATACATCAGGCACCAGGCACATAGGAAGTGCTCAAACGAGCATCTATTGTCATTACTGTGCCCCCACTCACTGAACAAAAGCTCCATTCTGCGATCAGACACAGGCTGTGCATTAAAAGTGGATGGGAAGAAGAGAGTTCCTGGAGTCCAGGTTCAGAGGAGACGGATGCTAAAGGCTTCAGGGTGAGCGCTAAGAGCTGAGGGATCGCAGCGATGCATTGAATGAGGGCTCTCTCATTTTCATGTGCTCTGAAGTGGCCCTCTAATAAGCTATGATCATAACAGATAAATGGAGATTTAACAAAAAGAAGGGGAAGGGGAAAAGAAAAGGAAAACAAATGTGCAATTCAATCGAAAGGCATCTTGCTGCAGTTATGCCGTTTCAAGTTCAGGACCAGGCATTAGGCTTATTCTCATCTGTGATAACGAACATATTCCTTTGCTGCTGGATACAACCATTATGGGAGAACACAATTCAGTCCGCTTGCATTTGTCACCACAGTATTGTGTCTGCCACACAAAGGCAGGAGATTGAAATGAGAGAGGCCTCTTACTGAATTTTAATTTTGAGAAAATGTGACCCGTTTCTGGGCCTTGCACGCAGTCAGCCAGGCGGTTTGGAGAAGGCTCGGTGCTCAGCAAACAGTCCACATCTGTGGCACCAAACACGGCCCGTTTAGGTACGTCTGCACCCTGGCCCTGCCCTTTCCATATTTATTTGTTTATTTATTTATTTTATTGATTGATTTTTTTAGAGCGAGAGGAAGGGAGAGGGAGAGAGAGATAGAAACATTGATGAGAGAGAACACCAACTGGCCTCCTCCTGCATGCCCCCCACTGGGGATTTGGTTCACAACTGGGCATGTGCCCTGACTGGCAATCGAACTGGTGACCTCTTGGTGCATGGGTTGATGCTCAACCACTGAGCCACACCAGCTGGGCCCTTTTCCATATTTATACTCAAGATTTTTAGCCTTTCTTATTTGTGGACTGACTATTGATGCACATGTTTACCCAGAATGATTTGAAGATCCCCCAGAGTCTCAAATAAGACACTTCCCCTCACTGTCACGGCCTCTGACATTCCCCCGACCCCCTTCTGGCGGTTTTGGGGAACCGTGCCTACTCCTACACGGTTGCCTGTTACTGTGCTGGCTTTATGAAAATCGAATACTCTATCAAATCATTTGTCTGTAGTATAACAAAGAAAATGCTCTCCTGTTCTTGGACCTCTCCCTCATGGCAAGGAGGAAGCGTGCAGTCGGAGGGAGTATATCTCACCTGTTGATCATGGGGACATAGTAGGGGGCAGTGGAAGCTTGCATGGAAACAGGGATAGACGTAGGAGGATGGAGCAACACGGAGCAGGAAGCATTTGGGGATGTGGGTGGGTCTGCGCAGATTCAGGAACAGTCGTCTCAGTTCCAAGGGGACAATCTCCTCTTTGGGAGTCATATCTTGCCTTCTGGACAGGAAAAAAAAACTTTGTTTAAATATTATTATTATAAAGTAATATAGGCTTGGTGAAGAAAATGTTCAGAGTAAAGAAAAGGAAATTAGAGATAGAAAAATCATCCACAGACCCAAAGACATTTACTAACATTTGCTAACATTTCAGGGTGTTTCTTTTCAGGTAAAGAATGTAATTTTTAGGGATGTGAAATGCTGTCAATCAACAGAGAGCTATGACCATGGGGGATGCTGGGGTGAGCAGGAATGGCCATCCTAACTGCTGTCACACTGAAGACTGTCCCATCCTCTGGGCTGGAGATGACAGAACTGGGGAGCCCAGCACCCTCTCTCAAGCCCTGGGCTCCCAGACACTGGGCGTGGAGAAGCGTGGGCCTGTGCCTCCCTGTGGCTCTGCCTTCTCAGACCCCGCAATGGGGCTCACATTTCTGCCTGAACATCCTGTCCTGGAATGCATCAAAGTTAAGTGTGACATGGCTCAGCTCCCCAGGATGGAGGCCAGGTGTGGGGACAGACCCAGATGGCAGGGAGATGTGCTTATAAACAGCATGTGGGAGGTCCTGTCACCAGAGTAAGCCTTATCTCCTCCTGCCTGGCTCTCAGCCCTGAATCCTGGGCAAGATCAGCAGCGGCCAGTGCTTCTGTGTGTCACCCAGAGCCAGCACTGTCCCCACCCAGCCTGCGCTCTGCCTGCCCGCGCAAGGCTGCAGCGGCCAGTTTCCCTGGTGGGAGGGAAGCCGGACCTGCTGCCCTGGCCCCCAGGGGTCACGGAGGATGGGGAGCGGCAGGATGGGGAAGAGAGTTGGATGTGGGAATGAGAAGCTCACTCCCTACCATGACACCATAACCTTGATAGCACTTCTCCTGGTTCTTTGTTCCCCATCCATGGGCCGGGAGAAGAGTGGCCCTTCCTCCCCCCGCCCCAGAAGATGCAGACTGTCTCTCTCCACTCAGAAGGGAACTGCTGCTGATAAAGACCACTGACAGCAGGACTCTCAGCGAATCTGTCTCTCTCGGGGTCTCAGTTTCCCATCTGAGAGGCAGGGAGGAGGTGCTACCCTAGTGAGCGAGGTCGCTTTCAGTCCTGTCATCAGTGTGCAGTGACTGCATACGGGGTGAGGATTTGCCCACGATCTGAGTTTGAATCCCAGCTACCCCTGTGACTCGAGGCCAGAGATCTCACTTCTCACCCATGGAATTTTCAAGATAAGACAAGCGTTCCTACTTCACCAGGGGCATGGGCCCTGAAGAGGGCTCTCAGCGGGAAGAAATACCAGCACACCTGACCACAGAACCATTCTCTCCTTCCGAAGAGAGGGCTCAAGCTGCCCTTGTCACCCTCTGAGGCTGTAACCCCAACAATTTATCTCTACATGTGCCAAGTTACCGGGGTTTCTGGGAGCCTGAAACTCCAGTTTTGGCCACCCGAAGACCTTCAGAGAGCTGTGCTGGTCTGGGCTGGGCCAGGCTGTCCCACGGTGTCCCAGCCACAGCAGGGCCATAACCAGCATTCTCTAGTAGAAATACAATGTGAACCATGTTTGTCATTTTTAATTTTCTAGTAGTCACATTTTATTTTTTTTAATTATTTATTTATTAAATCCTTACCCAAGGATATTTTTCCATTTATCTTCAGATAGAGTGGAAGGGGGAGAGAGAGAGAGAGAGAGAGAGAGAGAGAGAGAGAGAGAGAGAGAGAGAGAGAGAGAGAGAGAGAGAAACATCGATGTGAGAGAGACACATCAATTGCTTGCCTCCCGCACGACCCTGACCAGGGCCGGGGACCGAACCACAACTGAGGTACGAACCCTTGACCGGAATCGAACTCGTGACTCTCTGGTCCACGGTGACTCTCTAACCACTGACAAAACTGGCCAGGGCTAATAGTTACATTTTTTTTGTTTAAGTAAAAAGAAACAGTGAAATTAATGTTATAATCTATTAAACACAACATATTCAAAATATTATTGCAACATATAATAAATATAATCGAGTTTTACTTTTCTTTGAATTTCCATTCTGAATTTTCAAAATCTGGAATGGTTTTACAATTAGACGATCTCAGTTTAGATAGTAAATTTTTTTTTATTAGAAATACCCCATTTAGCCCAGCCGGTGTGTCTCAGTGGCTGAACGTTGACCCATGCACCAAGAGGTCACCAGTTCGATTCCCGGTCAGGGCACATGCCCAAGTTGTGGGCCAAATCCCCGGTGGGGGCATGCAGGAGGCGGCCAATCGATGTTCTCTCCCATCGATGTTTCTATCTCTCTCTCCTTCTCCCTTCCTCTCTCTAAAATCAATAAAGGAAAAAAAAAAATTTTTTTAAGTAATACCTGATCTAGATTTAGATCTCATTTCTTCTCTTTCAGCCCGTTTATTTAGTGGCTTCTCTGAATTCAGATGACCAGACCCACTGTTGAGGTCTCAAAGGACGGAGTGAATAATGCCTGTTCCCCCTCCCTCCTGGGAGCATCCTTAGTCTTGGCCACCAGGTCCCACCTTCAAACGTGCCTGTCCTTTGCCTCTACCCCTGAGCACCCTCCCTGCTCCTCTCCATCTAAGCCAAGCTCCCACGTGCTTCAGACCTACACGCTTCATCTTCCTCCTCTAAGGCATCTTCCCCACCTATTTGGTCTTCTGGCTGCTTGCCACACTCCCACGTGCGTCACTAATGCAGCCCTGAGAACACCCTTCTTCTATTGCACCTCTGCCTCCTCCCTTCCAACTGAAGCAATGGCCCCCGAACCTGTTTAGTGCCTCGCTTCATCTCCCAGGAGGCCTGCGATGCCTCACATCCTCGCCAGCGCCCCGTGTGAAATGTTGACTGAGACTCAGACTCTGTTCTCCAGGGGACCATGTTCCAGCCAAATGCCTTGCCCCTAAGAACACACATTAACAGTAACTCACTTTGATAGCACTGGACGGTTAAAAGGCACTTCTGTGTGGCAGTTTGATATTAATCCTCAAGCAGTTGTAACTCCTCACCCCTCAGAGGGACTTCCTTGACCACCTGCCTAACACCCCTTCCCAGTATGCTATTTCTCAGACCCTTATTTTTTCTTCCATAGACCTTAACATGATTTTGCATTATTTTATTTTGTTTGTTTTGTGTGTCTCTCCCATTAGAAGTCCCATGAGGATGAGAAGCACCCAGGTATCCCTCTATGAACACTGTACCTGTCCATAGAAAGCACCCAATACATTTGTGATGAATGGGTGAATTATTTCATTAACATGTGTCAAGCTTGGTACAAGGCTTGTTCTAAACCAGCACTGTCTGAAAGAAATAGAATGGAAGCCTTGTACGTCATTTTACATTTTCCAGTAGTTACATTTAAAAAATGTACAAAGAAGCTCGGCCGGTGTGGCTCAGTGGCTTGCGCGTCCTGGTTCGATTCCCGGTCAGGGCACAAGCCCAGGGTGTGGGCTTGATCCCCAGTAGGGGACATGCAGGAGGCAGCCAATTGATATTTCTCCCTCACATTGATGTTTCTATCTCTCTCTCTCTAAAAAATCAATAAAAACATATTTAAAAATGTATAAAGAAGCAGGTGAAATTAAACATCCTTAAGACTTTTTTAACTTTAATTTTTCATCCTGTATTTTAGAAAGCCAAGTGCCTTTCACAATGACACAGTGCATCTCAATTTAGGTGGTAAATTTTATTGAAATACCTGATCTATGTTTATATCTCATAAATGTACAGCTGAAAATGTAGATTTGCATGCCCATGCTGTTTCAAACACATTTAAAAGTTTTCCAATTACTGAATCAAGGAATGGTTTTATTAGCTTAAATTTAAATTAATTCTAATGAAATAAAAAGGAAAGTTCAGTCTCCCAGTCTCATCAGCCACATTTCCAGGGGTTCACGGTCCTTCATGGGGCAGTGGAGGTCTGATAATGCTGTTGAGACTAAATCCAACCGTATTGTTGCTGAGCTCACGATTCTCCAGAGGTTCCCCATCGCGCTCAGAGAAAAAGCCAAAGTCCTGGTAATGGTCCACAAGACCTTTCATGCCGCCCTGCCTGCCCTTCCAGCCTCATCTCTGCTTTTCTCCACCTCACTGACTCTACTCAAGCCACCTGGTCTTCTCATGGTTTCTCAGCTCTCCAGCCCCCTTCCCACCTCCAGTTCTCTGCCCGGCTGCTCCCTCTGCCTGGATGCTCCAGTCTCCTACTCAATGTCTTCAGGAGCTGCTCCCTCACGTCCTTCAGGTCTCTATTCAATCGCCACCTTCTTCTCAGTATGTCTTGGCCCAGCCATTTTCTTCTAAACTGATGACCTCCCCCACACCAATGCTTCAGATCTGTCTTCCCTGAATTGTTTTATTCCCTGGCAGTCAGCTATCGCTGTCGGACAAACTCTGGGTTTTACTTTTTTGAGATGATTATCTCACCTCCTCCCCCAACAGAATATAAACTCTATGAGGGCAAACTTTTTGTTTGTTTTGTTCCTTGCTGGGTCCCTAGCTCTTAGCATTTTATTTGTTGAATGAATGAATGAAAATACATTTGTGTCACATGGTGATATTAGCTTCATCTTACAGGTACAGAAATAATATGCAAATGGTGAAATGGTGAGCCCAAAGGCAAAAAAAAGAGAGAAAACAGAATAGTCAAAATAATTAGAATTCATGTTTTACTTGAAATTCCATGTAATTCTCATCATGCATGCTGCCTTCAAAAATTGCTGCTTGTCAGATACTTTCAGAAAGGGGATTAGAATCCTATAGAACACTCAAAAAATACAAATGCTTCAAACACCAGGTCAAACAGCCAGTTGATGATTGTAAGGTGTCCACGTGTGGGTCAGATCCATGCCCTGGGTTTCGTACATTCCAAACTTGTACTTTGCTATCATGAAGTTGAAGTCTGGGCCAGCTTTGCTTTGAATGTAATCTGTATGTGCCCACTATTGGCCCTATTGGATGCTACCTGGAACAGGTGTGGTGGGGGGCGCTGCCCCATCCACCCTTCCCTTCAACCACGTCTGGCCGAAATCCCACATTTATAGTCACACGATTAAATTTGTAAATATTTGCATGGATGGCAAATTTCCTTTTTTGCTCTAACAGGAACAATCAAAAGACAGCTTAAGATGAAATAATAACTACCAATTTTTAGATGCCAGTTTTTAACACACATTATCAAATTTAATCCCCAAACAACCCTATAAGCTAAGTATTACCATCATGCCCATTTGACAGATGGGAAAACTGAGACTCTGAGGAGTACTTAAGCTACAGGTGGACCATTAGTAAGTGACAGAGTCAGGGTTAAAATCCAGGCCTATCTGTCTGCTAGCTTGTCAACAATAAACATCTCCTGGAAACACCAAGACAGAATTAGTCCAACAAGCCAAGTTAAAACCCATTTATTTCCCAAATAAATTCACAAATTTATTATTAAGTATGTAAAATCTTATAGCAATTACATTGCCTCAGATTTGCTTAATGGAATGACAACTCAGCAAAGTAGAAATGTAGCTCCACAAACCTTTCATTAACATTTTTTCTCTACATAAAGCTACCTGTGCATCAAGTTCATAACAGATCATTAGTAAGAAAGCACCTTTATGAATCTGCACGCTTAGGTCCTAGCCTTGGGATCCATGAGGTCTTGCAGGAACACATCACTGAATCTTTCCTTTGCATCAGGCGTGACAACCTGGGTGAGACTAACTCAGCCCAGGCGCTATGTTGACACCATTTGTTTTTAAGTGACACGCATATTTCATATTCTCAATGCACAATCAACCTGCTTAAGTATTGTCATTAATATTCACAATGTGGCATGACGAAGAGAGGCATGTTGACAGGGCCATCCAGATTTTTTGAGTTTTTCAAAGAAAAAAAAATTACTGGATGTTGATTAGTAAAGACCCTGACAGTAACATATAACAAACAAACAAAATCCCTTCAAACAAGCTTAGGTGGCAAAAAGGAAATTCATTGGAATGATACACTCGTAACTCAAAAACTGGCAATATAGCCAGGCCTCAGCTCGCAGTTAAGAGAACAGGCCACTCTCTCTCCCCATCTTTGCTTTTTCCTAAATAATGCCCAGGCCTTCTCTCTCTCTCTCTCTCTCTCTCTCTCTCTCTCTCTCTCTCTCTCTCTCTCTCTTCCCGTTGCTCCATCTGCTCACACACAGAATGAGCTGAGTTTGTGTGTCTACAGTTTGAACAACATTGTAACCACTGCTAAGTCCAAATTTTCAGAGAATAGATTGGGAAGGCCCAGTATTGTTCACGTAACCTTCCATTGCCCAGGACACAGCATCCTGGAGTAAGGACAATAAGAAAGACCTGTCGGAACTTCGGTGGATCAGCCCCTGAAAAGATATCTACCATATTGTGACTGCTGTCAGCAGAACTTTAGTCAATGATAATTTTTTAAAAATTGATTCTATTTCTCAGTACTCATGTATTCACTCAATAAACACTAACTGAATGACCACAATGTGCCAAGCAGTCAGCCCCGCTCAAAGGAACATGCGATCTAGAAGGAAAAGCTAGCATGGCTGTAGGAAAGTTAACATAAAACCAACAACAAAAACTCATGGGCTCTTATGGAGTGAACATATACTTCAGACCAGGGTGGGAGGATGAAGTGAGTGGAGTGGGGTACAGGATGGTTAGAATAGTTCCCAGAGGAGGAAAGACTGACCTGAGATTTGTAAGATAAATAAATTCATTAGGCTGTAAAAGAGCCGTGAGTGATTGATAAAAGGTACACAGATGCAAAGGCACCAAGCTGTCAGGAAGTAAGTATTTAGGAGAACCACAGGGATTTGAGTTGGAGAGATAAGCAGAGGGCCCATTTTGAAGGAGCTTGTGTGCCAAACTAAAAACTTGGAAATACTTCAATAGTTCTAAACATTAACTCAATAGAACCAAAGGCAGGCTGCCAAGGAAGTAGATTTATAAATGTTGCATTTTACATCACCCTTTTGGAGATCCATGATTTACATCAGCATATTAAAGGCTCTGAGAAGTCCTGTAACACAGACACACACATAAAAATACCTGTATTAAACTGTGAATCTGACTTCTAGTTCCTACCCTATGGAACACTCATTAATCCAGTGTGAGAGTTGCTGCCTTGACTCAATGGGGAGCCTATTGGAGGGTTTTAAAAAGCAAGTGAAATGATTTAATTTGTGCTTTAGAAATGGCCTACTGCCTGCTGCAGAGAATGGAATGGAGGAGTATAAGCCAAGATGCTAGGAGACTTGTTGGGGGCTGCTGTAATTATCCAACGGAGAGATGATGGGGACCTGAACTGAGACAGTGGCAGTGTGCTGTGGCTGGGAAGTCATCGTTGCCTAAGATCCTAGTACAAATGGCTGTTCCACGGCAGGCTCCATTTAGGAAGATAAAAAATGAGCATGAGACTGAACTTTATTATGGGAGCCAAGAATGGCAGCATAGCAGGGGGCAGGGCAATTACCAAGCAGTGACTGTAACTCTCCAGCTTCTAAACGATCTGGCTTTTCAAAAAGGACAATGCCCCTTTGCTACGAACTGCACAATCTGCCCTCTAGGAAAAACTGCTCTGAGCCAGAATGACTGGCCTGGTTTACAGATCAATCCAGTTCAACAGGGAGGTTGTCTTGTCAAAATGGAAGGCTGCAGTGGACAATTGTAACAGAACCAGACTGCTACAGAATGTACCCCTTCTTTCTCATGCATATTTTAATTAAGCACCTACTATGTGATAACTGGCACTTTGAAATTTTCATTTCCAGTGTATCAGTCATCTATTGCTAAATAACAAACCATTCTGAAACTTAGTGGCTTCAAACAATGAAGATTCTCATGATTCTATGGGTTGGCTTGGCTCATTGGGTGGTTCTTCTCTCCACATGGTGTCAACAAGGGTCATTGCCATCTGGGGACAGATGGGGGCTGGATCAGCCATGATGACCTCTCCATGTAGCTGGCAGTTGGTGCTGGCTGTGAACTGGGAGTTTATCTGGTGCTTTTCTGGGATGCTTCAGTTCTCTTTTATGTGGCACCTACTGTGACTAGCTTGGGCTTCCTCATAACATGGCGACTAGGTTCCATGGGCACAAACCCCCACACAAGCTTGTCAAAGGCCCACTGGCCAAGGCATGTCACATAGCCAATCTAGTATCTCTGTGACAGGGGACTACACAGGGCCATGAATACTGGGAAATGTTTCATTGGGGCCAACAATGAACAATATGCCACACTTCATAAATTATGTAAAGTTCATATAATAAATCCTATGATGTATTTCTATATCTATCCACATAATTGTAATATGAAATAAGGTCTCATTGGAAATAAGTTCTCAAGCGAAACCAAGACCAAATGCACACATGTAGGAGAGTAATTTGTGAATAGTTTATTTTAAATTTTGTTATATTATTGACTGTATTCCCTATGCTGTATTTTATATCCCTATGACTACTCTGCAACTATCAATTTGTATTTCTTAATCCCCTCATCTTTCACTCATCCCCAAACCCCCTCCCATTTGGCAACCATCAAAATGTTCTCTGTATCTATGAGTCTGTTTCTGTTCTGTTTGTTTGTTTATTTTATTTTTTAGATTCAAATGTTGATAGATTTGCATTTTATTATTCATATTTTCTTCTCCTTCTCCTTCTCCTTCTCCTTCTCCTTCTCCTTCTCCTTCTCCTTCTCCTTCTCCTTCTCCTTCTTCTTCTTCCTCAAGAAGACTCTTTAACATTTCATGTAATACTGGTTTGGTGGTGATGAACTCCTTTAGCTTTTTCCTGTCTGGGAAGCTCTTTATATGTCCTTTGATTCTAAATGCTAGCTTTTCTGGGTAAAGTAGTCTTGGTTGTAGGTCCTTGCTTTTCACCAATTTGAATATATCTTGCCAATCCCTTCAGGCCAGCAAAGTTTCTGTTGAGAAATCAACTGAGAGTCCTATGGGAGCCCCCTTGTAGGTAACTAACTGCTTTTCTCTTGCTGCTTTTAAGATGCTCTCTTTGTCTTTAACCTTTTGCATTTTGATTATGATGTGTCTTGATATGGGCCTCTTTGGGTTAATCCTGTTTAGGTTTCTGCACTTCTTGGACTTTTATGTCTATTTTCTTCACCAGGTTAGAGAAATTTTCTGTCATTATTTTTTCAAATAGATTTTGATTTTTGATTTTTTCCTCTCTCTCTTCTCTTTCCAACATCTCCATGATGTGAATGTTGATATGCTTAAAGTTGTGCCAGAGACTCCTTACACTATCCTCATTGTTTTTGAATTCTTTTTTTCTTTTTGCTGTTTGGATTGCGTGTTTTTTGCGTCCTTATATTTCAAATCGCTGATTTGATTCTCATCTTATCTTCTCTATTGCTGATTTCCTGTAAATTATTCTTCTTTTCAGTTAGTGCATCCTTCATTTCTGACTAGTTCTTTTTTATGGTTTCTATATTCTTTTTTTATGGCTTCTATGTTCTTTTTTATGCTGTTGAAGTTCTCACTGTGTTTCTTGAGCATCCTTGTTACTATTGTTTTGAACTCTATATCTGTTAGTTTGCTTGCCTCCGTTTCATTTAGATCTTTTTCTTGTTCTTTCACTTGAGATCTGTTTCTTTGTCTCCTCATTTTGCCTGCTTCCCTGTGTTTGCTTCTACATGGCAACCAATGAAATGTTCTCTATTAGGTAGAGCTGCTACACCTCCTGGGCTTGGTAGAGTGGCCTAATGTAGTAGATGTCCTGCAGGGTTGAGTGGCGAAGCCTTCCCTTTTACCTGAGCTGGGCATTCCAAGTACAAGCCCTCCCTCCCATGTGGGCTGTATACCCTCCTGTTGAGTCTTGATTGCTGTTGGCACATCAATTAGAGGTATTTACCACCAGGTCAATTGACTGCAAGGTTTGGCTGGGACCACCATGGAAGATCAGCTGTGCAGGGGCCCATCTCACAGAGCAGAAGTTACTTTAGTGGGGTTCTGGTGCCCCCTTAGTCTGCCCCTTGAGTGTGTTGCTTGTGGAGGTGGGTGGTGCTTTGATGTGGTCTGAAGCTGTCCACCAGGTGCACTGGCTCTGGGGCCTCCCCAGAGGTGTAAGCCAAGGTCAGCCATCACCTGTGTTCTACCCAGGGCCTCTAGACATGAGCTACAAAGCAATCTGCAGATGGCTACTACTTGTGCTGGCTTGAAGGTGCCCAGAAGAGGCCAAGCTGTGAACCAAGGGCTGCTGCACTAGTGTCAGGCCTTGTGCTACTTAGCAAGAGGTATAGGGCACATGAGGCCAGATGCTGCTTATTTGAGAGATTTTAGGAAAGTCTGAAGCATAAGCCAAGACGAGCCATTCGTAGGGAAAAGCCACTGGAAACAGCTTAGGTGGGGCTGTAAATTGGGTGGGGTGGGGTCTCAAGGAATCACCAGGGCTGGGCTAACAGCCTTAGCCAGGTTGATGGAGCCTCAGATATGGCACCCGTCTGTTGGGAGCAGAAAAGGAACAAGGGCATCTGCTAGTGCTTCTATCTGGGAGAAGGTTCCCCTCCAGCTCTTGCCTTGATGCCAGACAATTCAGTTTCTTCTCATATATCTCTGGTGCCCTTTAAGCTGCTGTCCCAGCACTAGAGCTTATTAGAGGGAGTGAGTCTGAGTTAAGCCCGTGCATGAGCCCTTTAAGAAGAACTGTCAGGGACTTCAGCAGCCTTCCATCTCACTCAGCCACAATCTCTGCTGGTTTTTACAGCCCGAAGCTATGGGGACTTTTATTCCTGGCACTGGAACCCTGGGCTGGGCGGCCTGGTGTGGGTCTGGGACTCCTCACTCCTCAGGGAGGACCTCCACAGCTGAGATATCACGCCCAGTTTTAAACTGTCACACATGGGTTCTAAGTCCCTTCCCCTCCTACCAGTCTCAATGTGGCTGCTACTTCTTCTTCTTTTTTTTTAATTCCTCACCTGAGGATATTTTTCTACTTATCATCAGATAGAGTGGGAGGGAGGGAGAGAGAGAGACAGAGAGAAACATCGACATGATAGAGCCACATCAATTGGCTGCCTCCCTCACGACCTGACCAGGGCAGGAGACGAATGCAACCGAGGTACATGCCCTTGACCGGAACCGAACCCGAGACCCATTGGTCTGTGGGCCGACGCTCTAACCGCTGAGCCAAACTGGCCAGGGCTCGATGTGGCTTCTTCTTTACATCCTTATTTATAGGACTTCCGTTCAGCTACATTTCAGGTAGTTCTGAATGCTGGTTGTTTGCGGTTTAGTTGTAATTTTATATGGGTATGGGAGAATGCAAGTACCGCGTTTACCTATCGTCATCTTGCCCGGAAACTGAGTAATTTTTAAAGGCACAGCTTTGGGGTGGTGGCGCAAAGTTCATTTCAAGGCCTACTTCCTCTTTTCTTAGGTGTGTGATTTTAATAAAAATCTTTGTGTCTGTGTTCTCATCTGAGAAATGGAGATAATAAAGCTGTTTTGAGAACTATTAGGAGGATTTAAAATATATAGAGAGATGTATGCATATAAAACAAACTGCGTCACCAATATTTCAAAACTGACATAATTACATCTCTGTTCCCTTCTAAGCTTTTGGTTTATATGTAAATACATAATTCTGCATCATTTTAATCAAAGTGTACATAAATTGTATTTTATTATATTTGTTATAAATCAGCCCATGTTTCTACATAGTCTTTACCTTTAGCCTTTTTAATTGCTGTGAAATGATCCATTGTGTTGATGCACTATAAAGCTATGTAACCCTTCTCTTATTTTTGTGCATTTAGTTTGCTTCTTGTTTTCACTTTCATAAATTACACTGATGCCTTTAATTATTTATTTATTTATTTATTTATTTATTTATTTATTTATTTTTGTTAATCCAAGGATATTTTTGCCATTGACTTTTTTATAGAGAATGGAAGGGAGGGGGAGAGACATCAGCGTGAGAAAGACACATTATCAGCGGTTCTCAACCTTCCTAATGCTGCAACCCTTTAATACAGTTCCTCATGTTGTGGTGACACCCGACCAGAAAATTATTTTCGTTGCTACTTCATAACTGTAATTTTGCTACTATTATGTCTTAGGCGACCTCTGTGAAAGGGTCATTTGACCCCCAAAGTGGTCGCGACCCACAGGTTGAGAACCACTGCCTTAGATGGTTGCCTCCTGCATACCCTCCAATCAGGGCTGGGGATTTAACCTGCAACCCAGGTACGTGCCCTTGACAGGGACTCAAACCAATGACCTTTCGGTGTGTAGGTCGACACTCTAACCACTGAGACACACAGTCAACTGATGCCTATATTTAAATTGTTTCTCTTTAAAAATAATTCTCTTATAGTATTATATTTCTTAAAACTGATATTCTGATGTAAAAAGCATGTGAAAATATTTATGACATGACAGGCACCGCTGGATAGCCCTTCGGAGTGGGTGTGCCTGTCCCATCACAGTGACACCAACACTGGGTTTTTATCGTTTCCTTTGCTATGTGCTTTTTATTTTTATGTGATAGGGACAAACATATGCTTCTGTCTGTCTCGAGTTGTCTGTATTATATCATGCAGCTCTAATACAAAAGATTGCTATATGTGTGCACTGTGATAAATATTTTTTTAGATATTTTTAAAGATACATAAGGTAGTTATTATTTTTCTCATTTTTAATGATAAACTGATGCTCAGAGGCTTTGAGTGCCAAAGGAGTCTGGTCAAGACTGGAATAGCTTTAAGATAAAGATACTGATTTTTTTTTTAAACAGAGAAGCACACATTTTCCCCTTTAAAAGTTTTCACACGGAGAGTTAATAACTTGAATCACTTAGGGGAAACAATGACTTGTAGAGAGCAATCATGTGTGAGGCGCTGGCCATGTCCCGGGGGATCCCAGTTCCTAGAAGTGGGAATAACACACAGGCACAACCCACATTTGCTCACATTCATTGTGACAACACCGTAATTTCTGATAACATCCTCGAGACTTATGTGGGAAGCTACAATACTAATTGAGCTTGGGCTATGTGCAAACAACTGTTCCACATGCGGGGCTGTTCAAGGCAGAGGCGAGGCCTCCCTAGGAGAGGATTCAGGAAGGAAAGTGCAGACGTGAAAAGCGCCTGCTCTGTGCCAGGAACCTTCCGGAAGCCCTTCCTCCATGGGCAATGCGAAACCCCATTACATTCACACGAGAAATACCAAGAGGCTTATGGGCATGAGGTTTGTCCCTTGCTGGGGTAATAGTCTGCTTCACGGAGTGAAAGAGCCTGGAGCTGGTCCTTAAGCAGCAGGAAGGACTCAGCTTGCTGAGATGACAGGCAAGAGCAGGTGCCAGGCTGGGCAGGTGTAGGAGCCTGCGGTTAGCTTTGTAAGAAGCTCCCTTACAGAAGGAGTGCAGGTGCAGCCAGGTGACACCAATAGGTCACCTGCCCAGGACCGACACCAGCTCTGGGGCAATTCTGAGTTAAGAGCTATTGTCCAGACCTCAAAGGAGCTTAACTGCAACAGAAGAACTAATTGGAGAAGATAAAGCAGGATATAATTAACTGCTAATTGGGCAGGTTAGACTTTCAATCAGCTTTCCCAGCCTGGCCAGATGATCAAAACCTCCTGGGACACTAAGTCAGCTAGAGATTCCTCGGCTCACTCACTCTAGAGATTTTGATTCAGTAGGTCTGGGGGGATCCGAATCTCAGGAGTCCCAGGTGACCAACATCTTCACTTATGCCACTATGCACATCTCCCAAGTCATTGGTTCTCTAAGTGGGACCAGACCACCATGCTTGCCCAGGGCCCTGGGAAAACCATGCACAGGTGCCGCTCCCCGCCCTGGATGTCTGCTTCTGCGGCTCTGCCGTCGCCGTGAGCCAGCCCCCTGGTCATGCTCATGCACCCAACATCTGAGAACCACCGCTCTGAATGCCAACTCAGGAAAGTGAGGACATCACAGCAAAACGGAGCAGACACAGCTTCAGGGGCTCCAGCTCCTTCTCCCTGGGGCAACATAAGGCCTTTCCGCGCCTCAGTTTCCCCACCTGTAAAAGGGAGGAAATGATTCCAACTCCTCAGAGTTGCTGGGTATAGAATGAAATGGTGGCTGTTTAAGCTCTGATACTGTGCCAGGTACTCGGGTACTGGAAGGCACGAGCAGATAGGCAAGGGCTTCCTGAAAGAGTGGGTTTGAGATGGCCTTGAACAGGCGTAACATTTTATTAAGAAAAGGGACATTCCAGGGATGGGGTGCAGGGAGCTGGAGCAGAAGCAAAGATCCAGGACTAGAACGAACCCAGGACATTTCAGCCAGAAGACAAGGGAGAAGACGTTAAGGACACTAGAGCACAGTCGTGCGCCATTGCATGTTGCCAAGGCAGGTGCTGTGGGGAGACGACCGTGGATGCCGCAGGTAGAAGTTTTCCTACACGCAGGGAGTACCTCCAAGCAGCCAAGCTCAGAACAAGAATGCCATTTGCCTGGTGGCACACAAGGCAACCTTTACCTTCCCGGGTTCAGTTCAGGTCGGTCACATTAGTTCACCCTTCTTAAGCTATGCTCTATTCTGCAGGCTCGAATGACAGTCCCAGGAAGCATGCCACTGGGTAGTTTTCATGCCTTGTCCCAAAGAAGCGATCACCCTTCACCATCCTCAGGACTCCATCGACCTGACCTGGAACTCTTTTGCCCAATGGGTGTTATATCAGACATGGCCTGTCCCTTACTCAACACTTATTTGTTGACCAATTAAAGTTTCCTCATGCAGCACTTTCTTCATCTGTCTGGGACCCTCAGATGAGAACCAGAATGTGGGTGATGGCTGTGTTGTCCCTCTCCAGGTGGAGGTAGAGACAGGAAGAAGTTGTGTAGAGGGAGCGACTCCAAACACAGAGAGAAAATGACTCACAGAAATCTTGCTGAAATTCAAGACTCCAGCTCTGAAGGACCCCAAAGCTGGCTTCGGCATCGGCCCTTCCCAGGGTCTGGTTATTTAAGGGCCACTACACTCTGAGCTCATGACAACAGGGATTTCCACCAGTTCTGACAATTGCTGTGCCCCCAGCATGCAAAATGATTTCAGGTGCATGATAGGCACTCGATAGATTTTACTTATTCTCTATTACTTTCAATTAAAGTGACCTAATACTCAGTTCCCACCAGTGGAATTCCCAAAATTCTCTGTCAAGTGTATTTTCTATCAGTTTGAGGGACTAGAATCAATGTGTTTCCCCCACTCCTGTGCCTGGCATGACTTGGAGGCCTTCTGCACTGTGATACAGCTAAGTCCCCACATGAAGCCAGTTTCCCAGCCAGAAATGATGTTTGGGTGCCTCGGGGACAGTGCCAGACGGAGAACCCTGCAAGGGCACACGCTGCCCGCACATGCCCCCGCCATCCTGGGCTTCGGGGAGCTCCGTCCAGAAGGGATGGTGAAAGGCTGGCAATGTCCTTCCTGTCATTAATATCTAAGCTACTGCTCAGTGACCCTGATTCTGGCTTCTGGTTTTTTGGTTTCGTATTTTTATTGGGATTTTGCATATCTGGCTTTTTTTTTAATGGGTTTGGGTTTGACATTGAACTTAATCTCAGGAATGTCAGCAGGTTAAGAGAGAGAGATGTGGCCATGTCTCCTGAAGAGCCCACCTGCCCTTGGTCACCTCCGCAGCATGGAAAGAAAGAGAATGACCTGGCAGAGTGTCTGAGGACAGCCTGCCTCTGCTTACCCAGCGGTGGAGAGGGTGCAACCTCATGCCTGCCTCTAGGCGCAGTGTCCCTGGTCTCTTCCGGCAGTCAGGATGGGGTGGGCTTGGCACAGACATAGGGCCACACATGTTCCTTCTCCAACACAGGAGCCCTAGCTGAACGGGAGGTCTCTGGGCTCCACCCTGCCCCACACAGCCCAGCACCTGTAGATCCCGCCGCATCCCATACCGTTGGCGACCTCTCCCCAGACCCAGCAGTGTTGGCATTTAACACTCTCCAGAGGGTCTGGATAGAACCAAAAGCACTTACTGAACCTCACTGTAAACGTGAACAAGCTGGGACAGGGAGGTGAAGGGTTTCTCCAAGGGCCCGCGCCAGGCCCCACTGTGGCAGCCAAGCCAACCGCAGGCCAAGATCTCCTCCATAGAACACAGAATTAAAAGCCCCTCTTACCCTCCCCCCCCCACCACGGGGGAACCCAGGCGGAGCGGGGGAGCCCGGCGACCCCCCCCACCAACGGAGGAAGCCGGCAACACACAGGAGAACTGGGCAAACTGAACAACGAAATTGACCCAGAGACATGGAGGGTGGAGTACGGGATGACGGGCCTCAGAGGAGGGGGGGAGGCGGGAGAAAGAGATAAATCACAGAGCCTATGTGCATGGGTGCATAACCAACGGACATGGACAGCAGGGATGAGGAGGAGAAGGGGAGGGGGAGGAGGGTGTCAATGGGGGGAAAAAAGGAAAAACATCTGTAACAAAAATAATAAAGTGAAATAAGGAAAAATAAATAAATAAATAAATAAAAGCCCCTCTTAAGGTGTCATTAGGGGAAATGGGACACAGTGATGCTGCAAATTAGGCATGTATTTCATATTCTGAAAAGGGCACGTGAACTTTTCCAGCAGGCAGTGCCTGAGAGGGTGCTGGGGACACAGTGCTTGGGGACACAGGCGCACGTCTGGGGACACAGGCGCACATCTGGGGACACAGGCGCACGTCTGGGGACACAGGCGCACGTCCTCCAGCAAGGAGCATGCAAGGACGGAGCCCTGCCCTCCCTAAAGGAAGGCCGTTTCCTGGACCTCGGTTCCCCTTACTACTGGATCCGAGTTTTGATGAGGGGCTCCTGCAGACCTGAGAATCCTGAAGGACCAAGGGACTGCCTTAAAGAAGGGTGTTTAATTAAAAGAAGCTGTGCACGGAGGGCGAGGCTGTGGCCTGGGTCGGAGGGCCCTGAGCGTCTGCAGGAGCAGCCAGCCTCCTGGTTGTAGAAGCTGAGGGGGGGAGAGAAAGAAGGAGGAGGAAGAGGAGGGGGAGAGGGAAGGAGGGAGGGAAGGAAGAAAAGGGAGAAAGAGAAAGGAGGAGAGGCGACGGGGGGAGGCGAGGCAAAAGAAGGGAAGGGAGGGAGAAGTTCTCAGGCCACATATTCCTTTCTGAGCTCAAACCCCCTTTCAGGGCTTACTTTCTGACAGAGCTAAGAAGCAACCAAGAAATATAAAATGTCATTGATTTGTTTGTATTCACTGATGGAACCCCCTCTGCATCCCAGGCCGTGTGCTGGGCTTTGGGGACACGGGAGGACACCAGGCCGCCCCTCTCAGGCTGCTGAGGAAGACGCCCTTGCGGCCAGTGTGTGGAGAGCTTCCTCAGCGTGCACTGTAACCCATCTGCCGTGCCAGAGCCAGAAATCCGAAATCTGTCTCAGACTCTGCTGCAGCTGGACAGCCAGATGTGACACTTTCTTCTGCTCTTTGCAAGCGTGGCACCAGAACGGTCCCGCCAGGGGAGGCAGGCTGCAGGGCAGCAGGCACTGGGCAGGTGGATGAGGGCAGAGGTGGCTGCCGGCCCTCCATCCGCAGGGGGACCTCCTGACTCCACGGGCACCTTCCCACGTCCACGGCTCCCTGACTGGGCAGAGGCGGTGGCAGCCTTGGGGCCTCGATGCTGCCTGAGGCTTCGGGAATCACCTGGAAGCCCAGCCTTCATCTGTTTCTCCAGCCCTCCCCCCCCTCCCCCCCGAGGCTCTGTGGGCCACGGACACATGAAAACCGCAGCGGATGACCGAACAGACACTGTCAGTGTCCCGCCAGCAGGACCAGCCGGGGCGCTGGTGAATGTTTGATCACCTGGTCTTCGAAGGGAACAAAACCCTGATCACCGTTACTGACGTCCACGGGGCACACGCAGGGCGGGCAACGCGGGCTTACAGCCGTGAGCATGGAAGCCCACAGCTGATCGCTGTGCTGTTGTGTGTTAAATAGTTGTGTTATTTCCCCACAGACAACGGCACACCTACTTTGCCCAGCCTGCAGTCCCCAGGCACCTGTCCATACACGTCCCCACACTGTGTTCTCGCCATGTGAAAATATCAGCAGCACAGAGAATAGCAAGGGCTAGTAACAGAACTAGAAGAGATGTATTTGTTACCTCCACCTTCCAAATCATGTAATTTTAAGTTTGTAAAACTTAATTTGTAATAATGGCTGTGTTTCACGACAAGGTAGCAAAAGTTCTTAAAACGTTGAGAATGGGCCCCTGGGCACTTGCACGCACTGATGCCAGCCCATCACTGACTGCAGCCCGGCCCAGAGGTCACAGGCAGGTCGTTCCTGATTCTTCAAGGGCCGTCTGTGTCTCTGCGGAAAGGGGTCCCTGGCGAAGGCAGCGTGATTGGCCCACACCAGACCTGCAGCAAAGCGCCAGAGTGCTGGCCAACCAGGGACGGACAGTGGTGAATCAACGTCCAGCTCCCCACCAGGAAGGTAGGGCTCTGAGATGCCCTCAGTTTCTCAGAGACCCCTGCGGCGATCGTGCCCCAGGTGCCCACAGCAGCCACCCACTCATTTATGCACTCTTAATGGGATTTCTCCTCCCTGTCTCACTTTCCCGCTCACTCATCGTACCCCCAATAAACTACTCGCACCCTAATCCATGTCGCACAGTCTGCTTTGGAGAAACATCTAGATGAAGTCAGGGTGGAATCCATGTTACAATGCCAGCAAATCCCCAGTACAGGGTAGGCACACAAAACAAGGATAACCAAATATGTTTTATGTTTTCTCATGAACAAACACTTGTGGGCATGACAGTTCCCGAGCCCTGTCATGTGTGTTGGCTGTGGGGTCCCGCAGGCTGCACACTGCGTCTGACTTCAGTATGACAAGGTGAGCGGGAGGAAGGGTGTGTCTAGTCACCCACTAATAAGAATCACACCAAGAGACCATACGCACCTCCTGGTCGAGTGACCTGATTTTTTAATTAAGGAAACTGAGGCACAATGAGAAACTGGTATCTCAATGGCCAGTGGAGGTCTCTGTCTACCGAGGTCAGCGTGACCTCCTGGCCCAAAGCATTCTCCCTGGAAGAATGTGAAGAAATGGTGTGTAGACTTTCAGGAGACCCTGCCCCCTTCCCCAGTGCCATGGAGTCGTCTCGGCTCAGGAGTTCGCTCAGTGACAGCTCCCAGGGAGTGCTGGCAGGAATTCTAAGTTGGAACAGGGACCCGCGGCAACACCAATGCAGCAAGGGCCCAGGACCATGAGGATTTAGCTCTGAATTAGCCCCTTGCACAGCAGCCCGAGTGTGACCTGGCAGGGAGTGGGACTCAGTCGAGAAGTGGCTTCTACCCTCTGAGCCTGGAGCCCACTGACTCTCAGGGGGACTCACGTCAACTTTTCTGACCGTCAGCCAAGCCTGCAACAAGGCAAGGGGGCACTCAGGTTACCCTGGGGCAACATGCCAGGCACTGTGTCACCCTGTCATCCGGGATCCTACCACAACCCCGTGAAGTGGGGCTGCTGTTCTCATTTTCCAATGAGCCAATAGAGGCCCATTTGGGTTAAATGCTAAACCCAAGATCGCACAGAGGCCAGGAGAGCTGGGCTTTGAACCAGTTCTGATTGTGGAACTGAATTTGAAGGATTTTCACAGCTGCATGGAGGCCCTCACTAAAGAGCAGTGAGTGCCACCGTAAAGCAGAGATGCCAAGTTCATGGTGTGCTCAAGATCTGCAAGTGCACGGGGCACGCCGCAGGGTGTGGGGACGAGGGCAGCGGGCCAGTGGGAGGTCGGGGTGTGAAGAGCCTTGAAGGCCAAACCAGTGGGTTTTGTGTGGTTCTGTGAGCAACAGGGAGTCAGAGCCGACACAGGAGGAGTCCCTCACTGAGTGAGGCGAACCCCGAGCCTCGCCTGTCACTGATGAGGGAGCGGAGCACAGAGAGCTGTTCCGGGAACCCTGAGTCTCAGAGGCCAAAGCCAAAAGCCTAGAACCAGGACTCAAATCAAGGTTTGGGGCTGGCCCGGCCGGTGTGGCTCAGTGGTTGAGTGTCGACCCGTGCACCAGGAGGTCGCTGGTTCCATTCCTGGTCAGAGCACATGCTCATGTTGTGGGCCAAACCCCCAGTGAGGGGCACGCAGGAGGCGGCCAATCGATGTTCTCTCTCATCGATGTTTCTATCTCTTTTTCCCTCTCCCTTCCTCTCTCTCTCTAAAAAAAAAGATCAATAAAGAAAAAAATGTTTTCAAAAAAGATTTGGGCTGAAGTCTAGATGCCAGACCACAGACAGGAGACAAGAATGGAGAACAGAGTCTGGGTGGGCAGGGACCCTGGGAGATGGAGTGAAGGGGAGCTGGGATGAAAGTTCAGGACATCAGCTGTCAACGGGCCAAGGGTATCACCAGCCCCTTTTTGTTGGCTGTTGGCAACAGCTTATGAAGCCAGGTTCATGCTCGGGAGTCCTGGAATGGACTGGACAGACAGAAGCCAAGAGTGGTTTCTTTGATGTTTATGGGATTTTCTGCAGTATTCAAGTGGTCAAGGGCTATGGATGGGGGAACAGTGTGGAAAAGTGGGGATAAAGATTCAGTTTAGGTTTTTGAAGTTGTCCAAGGAGGACTCAGAATGGGACCCCCATGTGGACTGAGCCCAGCTGTCAGAGCTCTGTGTGGATATACAGACACTGTAGACCCTCCAGGGATCTCACTATGGCATGCTACTCAAGACCACAGGACACATGCCTGAGAAGGCATCCATGTCATCTGGAAGCATGACCTTATGTCCTTGGACAAGCACGTCTCTCTGGGTGAAGTCTCTCTCCTCCTGGCAAACACAGCTCTTCCTGACCTGGCACCTGCCCCGTGAGTCTTCCCACCAGGCAACCTGGTGGATACTGCCTCCCCCATGTGCCTCCTGGTACACAAGCCACCCACACCTCTGGACTGGGCTTGGAAGGATGCAGAGAACTGGGCAGGAAGTGATGGTGATGGGAGTGGGACCATTCAAAGGCTGGGGAAAGAGCAGGAGCAAAGCAAGGTGATGGGAAAGCACCTGAAATAGAGTATGGTAGGCATGCCACTGTGGGAGGATGGCAGAGAAGAAAGGAGTGAGTTTAGAAAGATAGGCATTGCAGATAGATTGTCTAAGGCCTTAAGGATTTCATCAAAGAATCAAATTGTGTGCTTACTGAGGAGTCAACAGAGAGGTTTTCTGCGGGTCCAGGTTTGCACTGGAAAACAGTGCTGTGGCTGTTTGGGGAGAAGGGGGATTGGGCAGAGATGGGCCATCCACGAGCTCTGTGGATCCAGCGAGGAGGCTGCTGCAGTACCCTAGTTGAAAAATAAAGTGTCCATGGCAGCAAGGACGCCCTAGAACATTCAGGAGATGGCCTTTCTTTTTGTAGTCTATCTATTCTGGGCCCACGTGTTAAACCGTGGCAGTTATTCCACAGAAATCAGAGTGACATCATAGAAAATCCTCCAGCAGATAAAGATTTCAGGTGAAAAAGGAATTTAACACTCTTTTCCTTTACTTCTGTTGCCCGTTGAAAACTGCCCGTCCAGGCCAAACTCGATTCTGTCTTTTCGATTCAAGCGCAAATGGATTGAAGTCTCGGATAACAACATCAAATTGCTTAATCAACTTCCATCCCATATTTATATTCCAACAGGGAGATTTTACAGTTTTCTGTAGCTCAGCCCCGTGTGCTGTGAAAGCCAGCCAGCATTTTATGTCCCCTCAAAATGGCCCCTCTGCTGTCAGTGACCCACCACCCCTCCCGCTAACCAGCTCTCCGGTCTGTCTGGACGGCACGGTGGTTCAGTTTTCATTCTGAGCGCAGAAGGCCCGGCAGGAATAGGTTTTATGTTTTACTCGAGAAATGAAAATCGTTTTTTTCTCCCATCATCACATCACCATGGAGAGATGCCAGTGAAGTCATGGTCTGAGTAAAATTACTGAAAGTGTTTTAAACTTAATTTTCTGTGTCAGGCTGACCCGCACCATGCTCATTGCCGGCCTGGTTAAACATCTCTCCTGGCTTCCTACTGCTCCCAGGGTAAGGTCTAATGCTGAGAGCCTGGTACACAAGCCCTCTGGAATCTGGCCCTGTCATCTATTTTCTCAGGAAGTAAGTTTTTGCAACCTAGGAGGTGCCTGTCACAGGGCCAGGTACTGGTGTCCAGCTGTGACCGAGACAAGCATCATCCCTCCTTTCATGGAGTTTGCAGTCTAATGAGGACGGGCAAAAACACATGGATCCTGATTAAAGAAATAATTACAGACTATATACAGGTTACAAAAAAAACAAAATAGAGGATTAGTATAGGTAGGAAAAGGGTGGGAGATGGAAAAGGAAATAGGGGAGATGCTTATTTTAGAAAATGGTGAGTTTGCCAGGTGGTGGGAAAAGCATGTGCAAAGGCTCAGAGGACAGGTTGAGGCTGGCACATTTAAGAACAAAAAGGAGGACAGTGTGGTGAGAGCTTAAGGAGAGAGAAGGAAATAGAGAGGAAGTGAGGCTGGAAAAGGTGGCAGAGGCTGACTCTGGTGGCTTCTTTGTGGACCACAGAGATCTGGACAAAGGAGAGTGACAGGTGAAGATTTGGATTTCAAAAGATCCCTTTGGCTGTGACTAGGAAGACAGATCAGAGTGGAGATAGGGAGACCTGAGCTGAGGCTTCAGCTCTGGTTAAGGTGGCAGATGATAGCTGGCAGGAGAGGAGGTCATTAAGGTGGGTGAACGAGCTGGCAAGAATTCAGCCTCTCTGGGCTTATTGTCCATTCATCCTGCCCTCCAGTCTTTTGAGCTTCACTCTGGCCTCTGAATGCTTTATGCCCTTTCTTGATTCAAGTTATTTCTCCCTTCTCCATCTAATAAACTTCTATTTATCCACCAAAACCCAACACAAATTGCCCCCACCACTAGAATGGTTCACTCTCCCTCCTCTGTGTTCCTATCACGTTATATCATCACTGACCTTCATATATGTGCTTATAATATATCCCAGGGCAGTTTAATGACTTAAAAAATAGTTTTCATGTATATCTTCCTTACTAAATTATAATGCAAGGACAAAGGCATCTAAATTCCCAAGTGCCCAGCACACTTACATTTAAGAGTGTCTCTAATTAATGATGAATGAATAAACCTGTAGCCACCACAATGAAGCAAATGGCCTGGCTTCAAAAGGACCTGGAATTATCATATTGCGAAATGGTCATCTTTGTGTGACTTTTTCACCTTTGTACAGACTGCCCTGATATTTGGGAAATAAATGCTCAAATACTTAAGGGGGAAAAACAGTCCTCCAACTCTAGTAGTATTCATTCTTGAGGTTTAGAGTCATTTATGGAAATTATGACTGACACTAACATGATAATTAAAACCAAATTGAGTACCTATTTACTAGTGCTCAGGCTCGGTGGGAGCAAAGAGGAATCCAGAGCATATTCGGGCTGCCCTAATTATGTGCTGCTTGTAATCAACATTACTTTTCCCGGTTACATTTCACAGTTAATTTGTTTTTTCCACACAAATCGAATTCTGTACCAGAGATGCAAAGTTTATTGTGTTAGTGCACTTATTTTAGGTTCCAGTTTTAAAAAAAAATCCCACAAGTACAATTAGTTTTAAAAAATGAAATTCTCCCTACGTGAGTTTAAGATTAATGACATTTGTTTATTATTGGATGATGTGCCTTCAATAAGTGGCATGAATAAGAATTGGCTCCCAATCTTAATGTATTTATTTTCATAAGCCAAATAGCTATAAACAACATCAAATGTAATTCTCCAGAATGGTAACAGGTTATTAACTTCTTAAGCCATTCCCTAATGGGTTTTAAATCTCTGGAAAACAGTGAGTTCTGAAGCAAAGGAGACACAATAAAATCTCTGTCTGCCTTGGAAAAGCAGCTGCCACTGGGAGCCCCAGCACCTGGAAGAGGGCCTGGCATGGGTTTCTTTCTCCAGCTTAGATTCCAGTCTCAGTTAATTCTTCCCCAAACCTCTGTCCATTCTGACTACACTTCCCCACTTTCTTTCCACATTGGACAGACTTTGGTTCCAGTAGGTAAGTCTTGGGTCATCATGAGCGTGAACAGAAGAAGGGTAGGGCAGCGAGTCAGGGTCTGTGCTCTGGCCCCGGTTCCCAATGTCCAAGAGCAAATCCTGTGCAGAGCCTGAGCCTCAGAATCTTGCAGATCAATCAAGATTAGAACTACAGTGGCCCAACGCATCTGGGTGACACTGCATGCAGGATGGGCCACCAGGACACTGCCCGTGAAGGAGAGAAGGGGCAGATGACGAGCAAGAGAGGAAGAACTAAGGCAGCTGGTGGAGAAAGGGGCCGGGCAGCTCTGGAAGCACCAGCTGTTTTCAGGCAGATGGGAGCAATTTTAGAGCAAAGCATCTGCCCTTGCAGGCCTGTCTGCTTCTCGGTATTCTGTGAGTTTCTCTCCACCCCCCCCCTAAAAGCTTTATGGGCAGAAACGTCTGTCTGTTCAATCTGAGGGAAATGGTCTGGTCTTTTGCTGTTCTAGGAGACAGGGAAGGACAGAACTTTCCTGGCCTCATTTCACTGCACTTTCCAAAAATGCTCTTTGCTCCAGCTTCTTAGAACAAAGGACATGGTCCCCAACCCCGCAATGGGTGATGCTCTTGCTCCCTCATTCCCTAGGACCGAACACTTTTCTCCTGGACCTGCTCACCCTGCAAGCCCGAGCTCAGTGATGAAATCCTGAGATGGGGAGTCTGGGGCAGGGGGAGTGGAATTAATATGCCAGTCAGGGATAGCTAGTTAGCTGGTCACTTCCTAGCTGGAGTGACCTTTACCCTGTCTTGGCTCAGCCCTTCAGGAGGATTTTCAGGGTCTTTTGTTCCCTTAGACCAGTATTTCCACACCATGCAGGGAGCTTAATAAGCATGCCTATTTCTGGGCACCATGTTAGAACCGCTGAATACATGCATGGAGGGTGGTGTCCAAGAAAACAGTTTTATGGACTCCCTAGGTGATTCTGAGATACCCTGGCTGGTAAGACCCCATTCTTTAGGACAAATTGCACAGAACTGGGAATTGACCCCCTAGGTTTAAAAATGTGCCAAGGTCTTTCTAGATCCTGGCCTTGGACCCCACTGGGCTTCTGTCTCCTAAGCTACCAATTGCAAACAATGAATTTACTTAAAGAGCTATTGTAGGCATGCACTTAAGTGAGTAGGCAGATGTAAATTCTATGAGCCCCGGGCCCAGCACAAAACAGACATCCAGCTGATATGAGCCACCCCTGACCAAAATCTCTAGGCAGGATCTGGCAGGGGTTCAAAAGCCAATTTAACAAATATTCCATAGTGACAAAATAAGTAAAGACAAAGAAAGAAAAGATCCACATTTGGTAGCAATGATCAATCATTACTAAATAGTGACATTGGTTTGAAGATAAGGGCCACCATGACTACAGGTATAACTGTCATAATTGTCTTTTTCCTGTTTCACATTTAAATAATTGTTTAAAATGTTCTAGGTTTGAAGTCCCTACATAACAAGGCCATTATCTGTTATGTGAACCAAAGGAGGACCAAAGAGCCCTTGGCATCACGATAAATTCAAAGCAGGGACAGGGAGGCTAGCCTCCCCTGTCTCCCCAGTGGGACACTGCAAAAGGCTTTGCAGTTAGCTTGGGCTCCATATTTTCAGCCTGGGAGACACATGGAAAAGACAAAACCCCAACTCTAACCCAACCCGATTCCCATTCTTCAGAACTGGCAACTGAGACCTAGTTTGAAGCTCAGAAAGACCACTCAATCTTAGGGACTAAAATATAGCATCACAGGCATAATTTAAACCTTTTAAAGGGAAAACTTTCTGAGATTCTTATATTTTGTGGGGAAAGGAAAGAAATACAGTTTAGCCATAGTCTTTGTTGATTAAGCACACACACTGAACGTTTAAAGGTAATGTATCCACCAAAGGAATAAAATAGAATTTATAACTTATAAACCTGAAGGGGAAAAAGAAATAAATAGAATTCAAGCCATTCAATATAAAGCAGGAAAAGAAACAAAATAAAATGGTGGTTTGTGTCTGTTTAAAGACACCTTATTTAGCAGGTGTATTGTTGACTCATTAACACTGAACTTATGACCAACAGCTCTATAATTTCATGCCTGAAGGAAGCTTATCTAACACAAATATTTTCTTCATACGTGACCTCATAGCCTTCTTGCGCTTATGAATACTATACAGCTCTTTAGCATTATGCTTGGGGGCCATTTTATTTATTTATTTATTTTTATTATTTTTTTAATATTTATTTTTGTTACAGATGATTTTCCTTTTTCCCCCATTGACTCCCTCCTCCCCCTCCCTCCCTGCCCCGTCCCCAGCTTTGTTGTCCATGTCCATTAGTTATGCATACATGCGTATAAGTTCTGTGGTTTATCGCTGCCCTCCCCCACCCCCTCTTCTGGGAATTGTCAGTCTGTACCCTACTTCCACATCTCTGGGACTACCCTGTTCCTCAGACTGTTATGTGTTCATTATATTCCAGAAATAAGTGAGATCATATGATATTTGTCTTTCTCTACTTGGTTTGTTTCGCTTAGGATGATACTCTCGAGGTCCCTCCATGTCGTCTCAAAGGATAAGAGATCTTTATTTCTTACAGCTGCATAGTACTCCATTGTGTATATGTACCACTGCTTTTTTATCCATTCATCCACTGATGGACACTTGGGCTGTTTCCAGACCTTAGCTATTGTAAATAGTGCTGCTATGAACATGGGGGTACATGTATTCTTTCTGATTGGTGTTTCTGGCTTCTTAGGGTATATTTTAGGGGCCATTTTAAATCTAAAATCACCAAAAAAAATGTGGCACTAATAAGATCACCATGGAAAGGAGACTTGTTTACAGTATGAGCTGCAACGAGAAGACAGAGCGTCACCCAGGTCACCTCATCTGGGATGATGCACGTCACTCTGCACAGGTCTGTGAATGACCGTGAAAGTGCTAAGTACTGAGTTCAGGGTTACAGATCAATATTAGAGAACGGGCATATTCACAAACACAGAACCCATGAGTAATAAAGATCAACTTTATTAGTAAAAAGAAAACTGGTGTAGTTACAGTAACATGCCAATGAGGAAAGGATGATAGTCAATAAATGAGGCTGGGACAGTTGGCCATCCTTACGAGAATAAAATTATAATAGAATAAAAGAAGATACCAACTTTATACACAAAATTAAATTCAGATGGTTTCCAATTAAAAACCCAACCTGTGTGTGGGAGGGTGGTGTCTTGATAAGTTAATTATAAACTGGAAATATGAAGACCCAAGGAAATGGAAGATACCTCTGAGAAGAATAAAGAGTAGAACTTGCTCTGTTGGGACTCATGATTCATTGATTATAAGCTTAACTAATTAAGGCAGTGTGGCTCTGATGCAAGCATAGAATAACCAATGTAACAAAACAGAAACTAAAAAAGGGCCCATGTGTTTACAGATACTTGTTTTATGATGAAGATGCTACCACAGAGGACAGGGGTCAAGGACATTCTTTTTAATTAATGGTTGTGGGAGAACTGGAAATCCACAGGGAAAGAAGTGAAATTGACCTCTGTCTTATACCAAATCCTAAGCTGGAAACAATCCAAATGTCCAATAACAGTAGACTGGATAAATGCACTGAGGCATATCCATCCAATGAAATAACACACCATCAGAAAACAAACAAACCATAGCGACACTGCATGTGAACTAAATTCACAGACTGAATACGGAGGAAAAGAAGCCCGTCATGAAAGATTGCATTCCACTTATGTCCAGTTTGTAAACTACAAGGAAAATTAAACAATAGAGTTTAAGAATGCTTACTTAGTAAAACTATAATGAAAAGCATCCCAATTAGGATAGTGATTAATTTGGGCAAGGTAAAGGTGTTATCATTGACAGGGGGTATTTCTCTGGCTTCGATGTATTATTTTTTTACTTAGGTCATGGTTACATTGTGTCTGCTTTATAATTATTATGCTGTATATTTTAATTTCATGAACTTTTCATAGTTAAAAAAGTTTTGATTTGTTTAAGACACTTGAGTTAGGGATATAAATGTAGAAATGTAAGCTTATATCTTTGGGAGGAAAATATTGGAGAATATATTTACGGCCCAGAAAAAGAGGATTCCTTAAACAAAATGTAAAATGCACAACTGCCAAGGGAAAGATTTACAAATATCTATAAGAAAGAAGCTGCTGAAAACAGCATTAAAAAGATAAACCAGCCTGGCCTGTGTGGCTCAGTGGTTGAGCGTCAACCCATGCAACAAGATGTCACTGGTTCGATTCCTGGTCAGGGCACATGCCCAGGTTGTGGGCCAGATCCCCACTGGGAGGCATGCAGGAGGTGACCAGTCGATATTCTCTCTCATCGATGTTTCTCTCTCTCTCTCCCTCTCCCTCTAAAAATCAATAAAGGAAAAAAAAATTTTTAAAAAGAAAGATAAACCAGAGCCCTGGCCGGTTTGACTCAGCAGTTAGAGCATCAGCCCGTGGACCAATAAGTCATGGGTTCGATTCTGGTCAAGGGCACATACCTTGGTTGTGGTTCATCCCTGGCCCTGGTTGAGGTCGTACAGGAGGCAATCAGTCAGTTGATGTGTCCCTCTTACATAGATGTTTCTCTCTCTCCTTCTCTTCCTCTCTCTGCCTCCCACTCTATCTGAACAAAAATGGAAAAATATCCTCAGGTGAAGATTAAAAAAAAAAGATAAACCAGAAATGGGTAAAATATTTTCAATACATATAAGCAACAAAGGTTTAGTGTATGCACCAAAGAACTTCTACGTATTAACATATGAAAACATAATCTTCTCCATTAATCAGAGACATAAATAAAAACCTCAATGAGATACTATTCCATGCTCATGAAATAGTTGAAAATTGCAATGTGTGATAACACCAATGTTGGAAAACGGGATCTGTTCCATTGCTGATAGGAGTGAAAATGTGTACAAACTCTTTGGAGAGCAATTTGGAAATAGGTAGTGAGACTTGAAATGCACATTTCCAGAGATCTGGGTAATATGCCTCTGAAACATGACCGAGAAAGTCTTACACATATGTGTAAGGAGATAAAGGGGAGAATGTTTTCTGCAGCGACTCAAGTGTCTATTCAAAGGAGACTGGATAAATAAATCAGAGTATTTTCAAACAATGGAATATACTCTATAGCAGTTAAAATGAAAGAACCAGATTCCACATGATCCATATGGATAAATCTCAAAAACTTAATATTAAGAGATGGAAAATGTAAGTTACAAAATACATGCATTATACAATAGATAGGGGGAGAGAGAGAGAAGGAAGGAAGGAAGGAAGGAAGGAAGGAAGGAAGGAAGGAAGGAAGGAAGGAAGGAAGGAAAGAAAGAAAGAAAGAAAGAAAGAAAGAAAGAAAGAAAGAAAGAAAGAAAGAACAAAAGAAAGAACAAAAGAAAGAAAGAAAGAAAAAACTTTAAAAGTACATACCTAGGTAATGAAAGCAAAACACTTAAGGATAAACACATATCAAATTCAAAAATAGTGTTTACCTCTTAGAAAGGAGAGATGGAGGGAGATCTCATCCTGAAGGGCCACAAAGATGACTTCAAAGGTGTAATGCTTTACTTCCTTTGAAGAAAATGTGAATCAAATGTGGCAAAATAACTTCTTTGCTTAAATTGGTCCAGAGTATTTATGTGTGTTTGTTTCATCATTTTCTGTCAATTTCTGTATATTTGAAATATGTTAGAGTTCCGATAGCAAGATGATACAATAAAAAGAGAGGCTATGCCATCCCCTGTAGAGTGGTGACCCTGCCTAACACAACATCAGAATTTCACTGTTTTATTTTTATAAGGTCCCTTGGCTCCACTGGAAACAAGTCTAGGGTAAGAATAGAGGCTGCAAGGCACCCCCAGTGGGTCTGCGCCTACACCCAGCCTGCGTTTCCATCACCTGTTCGGAAACACAGGCCAGTGCCACGTGCTCACGAAGGCCCACCTCACTGAGCGCCCACCTTATTGAGTACCCATCTCACTGAGCGCCCACCTTATTGAGTACCCACCTCACTGAGCGCCCACTTCACTGAGCGCCCACCTCACTGATCGCCCACCTCACTGAGCGCCCATCTTATTGAGTACCCACCTCACTGAGCGCCCACCTCACTGATCGCCCACCTCACTGAGCGCCCACCTCACTGAGCGCTCACCTCACTGAACGCCCACCTCACTGAGCGCCCACCTCACTGAGCGCCCACCTCACTGATCGCCCACCTCACTGAGCGCCCACCTCACTGAGCGCTCACCTCACTGAACGCCCACCTCACTGAGCGCCCACCTCACTGAGCACCCCCCTTATTGAATGCCCACCTCACTGAGCACCCACCTCACTGAGCGCCCACCTCACTGAGCACCCACCTTATTGAATGCCCACCTCACTGAGCGCCCATCTCACTGAGCGCCCACCTCACTGAGCACCCACCTCACTGAGCGCCCACCTTATTGAATGCCCACCTCACTGAGCGCCCACCTCACTGAGCGCCCACCTCACTGAGCACCCACCTCACTGAGCGCCCACCTTATTGAATGCCCACCTCACTGAGCGCCCACATCACTGAGCACCCACCTTATTGAATGCCCACCTCACTGAGCGCCCACCTCACTGAGCGCCCACCTCACTGAGCGCCCACCTCTGTCATTTCCTTTCTCTGGCTGGGTTAGTCAGCGGCTGCGCTCCCTCCTCCAGAGTCCCACTTTGCACGCTCTCCACAGTGACACACATTTCACATGCAGTAATTTCTGTTCACGCGTCTGTCTGCCCTCACAGACTGGGAGGCCCAGGGCAGCGGCAGAGTCTTGCTCACCCACTGGTACACAGGCTGAATTGAAAAGCACACCATGGCCCTGGCTGGTCTGGCTCAGCAGTTAGATCATCGGCCCATGGACCAAAGAGTCACGGGTTCGATTCCAGTCGAGGGTACATACCTTGGTTGCAGTTCAGTCCTCGGCCCTGGTCAGGGTCATGCAGGAAGCAACCAGTAGATATGTCTCTCTCACATCAATGTTTCTCTCTCTTTCTCTCTCTCTTTCCCTCTATCGAAGATAAATGGGAAAATACCCTCAGTGAGGATTAAAAAGAAAAAAAGAAAGAAAAGCCCACCGTGAACAGCGGCTCTGGGATGCTGGCATCTTAGGTAAGCTGGGGTCTGGCCCGGGGGTTCTGTACCTCCTCCCATGCGGGGCTTCTGGGAGGCCTGGGATGGGACTCTGGTAAGTGGGTCTCTCCATGAGTCCAGTGGCTGTGGCCTCTGAGGAGGAGGGGCCGAGAGCAGAGTCCGTGCTCCTGGCCTCTTCTCTCTGACTGCACATCATACTGAATGGTACGAATGTCAACTCTGATGCTGCTCATGTTATGAAAACTTCTGTACAGAGACCGTGCCAACATGAAACTAGTCGTTGCATCAAGTTGGGGAAATTATGCTTTTTCTCCTATACTCCAAACTTTAAGCAATATGGTTTTATTGTCCTAATAAAAACATAAAGCATATAAAAACCTTGTTGCATCTAAGGATGACAAGTGTTTCAAAAGATTTAATTCCTCATAATTCCTCACATTTCAAATTCTCCCCTTAAAATGACCAATAAATATATAATTAGAATATATATATAATTAGAATATATATGAAATAATACTGATAACAGTACCATGAACATATTGGGATTCAGATGCTAATGAGATTTCCAAGAGCAGAGCCCAGTAGGCAGCTGAATGTCTGAGTCCGGCGTTCGGGGGAGAGTCTGGAATAAGGATGTCCCTGGGAAAATGTCAGGGCATTACTAAATGAGATCACCGCAGGCATGCCAGTAGACAGAAGTGATCCTAGAACTGAGCTCTGGGCTGGTCCAGGGTTTAAATAAAGGTCAAGGAAATAAAGAGGAAAGAGCAAAGAGACTCAACTCAAAAGAGGCATAACCTGGGAACCTGGAGGAAACCAACAGTGTGACATCCTGGAAGGCATGTGAAAGAGGCAAGAATGGTCACTTGCATCAGCGATGCTGCTAAGGCAAGTAAGATTTGGATGAAGAACTGATCTTTGAGTTTTACATCATGTAGGTTATCGGTTACAGTGGGATGATAGGGACAACAGCCTGGTTGGAGCTGGTCCAAGTAAGAATGGGAGCAGAGAACAGAGAGCAACGAGACAACTGGTGCAGGGCATTTGTTCTAAAGGAAGACTGAAATGGGTGGGAGCTGAAAGGTGATGTGGTTTTGAGGACAGGCTTTCATTTAGTTTTAATTGTAGTTATTATAACGTGTGTATGCTGATAGGAACAACCAAGTAGAGAGAGACCAACTAATTGCAGGAGAAAAAAAATTATGAGAATATTTAAACTTGGTGGAGGAAGCTAAGGTTCAGAGAGGTGAAGTAATTTCAGTAAGGACACACAGCCTATAGGCTGCAGATCAGGTTTTGGAGCAGGTCTGCCTGGATAAAGTCTGCATTCTTAATGATTTCCCCTATTTAATTAAAATCCTCCCCCTAATTCAAGTTAAAGTTCACCTCTCCCTTCATGTAGCTTTCTTCAAACATCCAAGCCAGAAGTGATCTCTGCTTCCTCCCCCTGACTTCTCAACCTAATCTTGATTTTTAAATTTCAGCTATTCATGTTCTGTCTCCTACCATATTGTAAGTGTCTTGAAGGCATAGGCTATGCATAATAAATCTCTTTCTACTTCCCATTCCCTAACAGTGTTGAGTGCATGCTAAGACCCTGATTGCTGTTTGCTGCAGGCAGGAGGTGGGAGGGAGAAAGGAGAGTAGAGAAGGGGGGATGGCTTTTTTCCAAAGACTCCTCACAGGTTTGATACCTCACACATTACGGCCTGATTTTTTCTGCCCCAGACTAAGGGGCTGTATTTACTTCAAACTTTCATCCTAGGAACTACTGCTTCTTTACTCAGGTCTCTGATTATTTTCTGGATCTGCTCCAGACCCACCACTTCCTGTTAATAATAAATCAGACATGCAAATGCTCTGCAAAGGGGAAAGCCTTCTGTGTGTGCACCTGTTAGGTCAACAACCACCTGGAGAGGAATTTTCCATCTGCTAATTGCAGCTGGGAAGAAGCTGCAGACGGAGCCTGTGCATTTCAATTCACAAGTCCCTGTGGGTCTCCTGCTCAGAGCTACATCCCGTGCTGGGCAGAAGGGATAATAAGAGGTGCAGCCTTTATCAGGGTCATGATGTCATGGGGAGGTGACTGGTAACAGCAGAGCCTGACACGTTCTCTGATGGGAAAACCCTGGCCCCAGTGGGAATAAAGAAAAGAACAGTACTTTACCCCTGGGGATAGGTGGTCAGGAATGCCCCATAGTGAGAATGACCTTGTTCTCCTGGCCAGCTATCCCTCCCTGCAGCATAGGCTCCAGGATCCTAACTTGCTAAACTAAAGAGTATGACCGTCTATCCATAGTCAACCATGGACACCAACCCCCAGAAAGCATCTGGCTGACTAGGACAACTGTCAGTCCCAGAACAAGACTGTGCCATGAGAATGCCAACTCTACCTCTCAGGGAGAAGGAAGATACATTCTGGCACAGCCCTGAGAAGTAACGCCGTACTTGTTGTTCAATGACAGTAGGCATAGGGATAGGAGAAAGTCATTCTTTGGAGTTCCTCAGTGTTCCTTGGCCAACATGGGGAAGGGTGTGGTAGCAGAGAAGGAAATCCCTGAGAAGAACCCCAGATCTTTCTGGAGATGCCACAAAGAGAAGGCATTGAGAAGCAATGCTGAAAAATGCCAGGACTGTAAAGAAGTTCCTCTAGACAGAGGGACAGTGATCAAATCATGTGTTCCCTTCAAGGTCCCTACGGGGCAAGGGGTAGGGTTCCTTTAACTTTAGGTTTTTTGTTTTACATGCAAGAGTTTATAGGATTTCCTTCGAAGAAATCTTTCCATGGCTCATTTAAAGTTATTTCTTTTTCCACAAATTTGGAAACCAAGACACAAAAAAGGACAAGATACTTATTTAAGGTTGCACAGCAAGTTACTAGTGGAAAGAACAAGACTTCTCGATTCCCAGCACAGAGTTTCTGGATCCAGCCTCTGAGGCTGGGTAAATTAAGTGAGAACAGCCCTCAAAAGGGACCAGTATGGTGGTCTGGGGTTCCAGGGACCACTAAGTAGACAAGAGGGTTACCTGCATTGAGGAATGTAATATATCCAAGGAGGACTAAAGAAGTATGGGCAAGGGGCCCTCCTGCCTAGAGAAGGAGGCTGGAAAAATCATACATTTTTATTGGGATAAAGTCTGGTACTGACTCAGCCACAGAACTCACACATAAGGCAGGACTACAGCCAGCTATTGAGGTCACCAGGACCCTCCACCCCATCTTCTTCTCCCCTTACACAGCTTTCAAAGCTCGGATCTAGCCTCTCCTTCTTGAGGCCAACGAGGCCAATGCCATCTGCTCTTCCATTCCATTCCACAACCTGCCTACTGGGGGACAAGAAAAGGAATCAGACTCAGCCCCATCCTGGATTCTCAGCTGCAGTAGGGGGAGGGGAAGGGAAGGAGAGGCTGATAGACAAAGAAACAAGCACAATGTAAGATATCGCCCATTATAATAGATTTAAAAGCCCAGAGATTTAAGATGCCTCAAGAGATAAACCCAGGAATCATAGAGCCAAGCGGTTCCCCTTGTGTTTTCTTAGCCTCTGGTATTGAATGAGCCTCAGGACCTCCCTTGGAACACTGTAAAGCAGAGAGTTCTTTCTAACGCCAAAATCCAACACCATTCTTCTATTTAAAACCCTTCAATGGAGCATACTTTATGTCTCTGGTAATTTTCTTTGCTCTGAAGTCTACTTTAGCTCATATTTAATATAGCCATTCCTACTTTTCTTTGATTAATTATACATCTTTTTCCATATTTTATTTTCAGTCTGCATATATTATTATATTTGAAGTGAGTTTCTTATAGACAACATATAGTTGGAATATGATTTTTAATCCACTTTACCAATCTCTGTTTTTTTAGTTGGTGTATTCAGATCACTTATATGTAATGTAATCACTGATATTTAGGGCTTAAGTCTGTCATTCTTTTTTTTTGTTTTCTGATTGTTCTTTCTGTTTACATTTCTCTGTTTTCCTTTTCCTGCCTTCCTATGGATTACTTGAACATTTTTTGAAAATCCCATCTTAATTTATCTATAGTGTTTTTGAGTGAATCTCTTTGTATAACTTTTTTGGTGGTCACTTTAGGTATCACACTATATGCAAATAAGTTATCATTGTGACCTCCTTTTATATTCCTCATTTATAATATAATTGTCTTATATATTTCTTCCAAATACTTTTATAACCACATTAGACAGTATTATAATTTTTGCTTCAAACTTCAAACATAATTTAGAAAACTCTAGAGGAGAAGGAAAATCTATTATATTTACTCAGATTTTTGCTTACTGTCTTTTTTCTTTCTTCCTGGGGTTCCAAGATTCTTTCCTTTATCAATTCCTTCCTGTTTATAGAACTCCCTTTATCCATTTAGGGTAGGTCTGCCAGTAACCAATTCTTTTCATTTTTCTTCATCTGAGAATGTCTTGATTTCCCCTTGATTCCTAAAAAGATATTTTTTGCTGGATAAAGAATTGCATGTTAACAATTCTTTTATTTTAGTACTTAAAAAATGTGCCACTTTCTCTGGCCTCCCTGGTTTCTGTTATTCAACTTGTTTTATTCCCCTTTAGATGTCATTTCTCTCTCCCTGCTTTAAAGATTTTATCTTTGTCTTAAAATTTTTCCCCCAGACATTTGAGCATGATGCATATTGATGGAGATGTCTTTGGTTTTATCCTGTTTGGGTAAAACTCAGTTTCCTGACTCTCTAGTTATATGTTTTTTGTCAAATGGTAAGTTTTAAACTATTATTTCTTTAAGGTTTTTTTTTTAGGCTTTCTTTCTTTCTCCTCTTCTTCTAAGACTTCAATTACACAAATATTTGATCTTTTAAAAAAAAAAAATTCCACAGGTCTCTGAGGCCCTGTTATTTTGTTTTCAGCCCAATTTTCTCTCTGTTGTTCATATTGGGTAATTTCTATATTCAAGTTTATTGATTCTTCGTTAAGTTCCTTCCATTCTGCTATTAAACCTGTCATTGATCTTTTTATTAGAATTATTTTATTTTTCAGTTATAAAATTTCCATTTGGTTCTTCTTTATATTTTCTTTTTTTACTGACACTATTTTCTGAGACTTTCTATTTTTTATCTATTTCAAGTGTTTTTCTAATTGTTCATTGAAACCTTTTTTTGGTGGCTGCTTTGTCAGATAATTTTAAGATCTCTGCCATCCCAGTGTTGGCATCTATTAGTTGCCTCTTTGCATTCCATTTGAGATCCTTCTGGTTATTGGTATGATTCTGGTTTCTATTAAAACCTGGATGTAGGTTGGATATTGTGCTATGACACTTTGGAGCTTATTTTTGCCTTCAGCTTTTTCTGATGTTCATCTGGTAGGGGAAGTGGACACTGTATCATTACTTCCAGGTGTCGGTAGAAGTCCAGCTTTCCCACTTGACCTTTGTTGACAATCTCATTTTTGTTGGGTGGGTGGGAGTTTCTTCTCCCCAATACACTTCCAGTTGTATCACTGTCTAGGAAAGGTAGGCATGACTCATTACTACTCCCCATGTGACCTCCACTGACACAAGAGTGTGTGGTCTTGTTACAGATGGGGAGTGGTCAGAATCCTGACTCTCTGGTAGGTCTCCTGTGACACCACCCAGCAGGGGAGGAAGAGGCAATTCATTGTTCCCTTTAGGGGTGGAAGTCCAGGTTCTCCACATAGTCACTACAGACAAGAGGAAGCTCTTTATTACCACCCAGCAGGGATAAAATTCCCCACTCGAACTTCTCTGGCATTACCAGGTGAGGTGTTTTCTGTACCCTCATCACAGCCTGGTCATTGTGTTAAAGTTTGCTGTCTTCTTAGGTTACCTCTTCTTGGTCCTTTGATTATAGAGAATAGGCTTTTGTTAAGCATTTTTTGTTTGTTTGTTTGTTTGTTTGTTTGTTTGTTTGTTTATATCTGTGTTTCTGAGTTACTGGATTCTTCATCTACAAATCTGGGATAGATGAAGCAAAAAGAATATCTAAGGAACACATGATTGTGTCATTCGTAAGGTCCCAATCTCCCCAGCTGGTCTTCCTTCCACTTTGCAGTGTCTTATTTATAATATCTAGATTTTCTAGTTTTATTTAGCAAGAGGAAGAGTGTAAAGTATATCTACTCCATCTTCCCATGAGTGGAATGTAACTAGATGTGTTAAACAGTAAATATGCATTTACTGCTAATCTGATTTTTTGTCATTCTATCATGATATAATTTCTCTAGCTAAAATATTCATTAAAATTAGAATTATAAATAATTTTTTGTTAAGGGCTATGTGTGGCAAAGTAGTCATAGTAACATGGTGGTTTTCATGATGGGCCTGGAGAGTCCACAGATTTCATTGAAATACTCCTTCTTTCCCATACCAAAAATCATTTTTAACTTTTTAAAAATTTTGTTAAGGCCATAGAACAAATACAGTAAAATTGAACCATTTTAGTGTACAGTTCTGTGAGTTTTGACAAATGTACATAGTCATATAATCACTAACCTGATCAAGATACAGAACAGTTTCAATTCTTATTTTATTTTTACATTTTTTTGTTGTTGAAAGTATTACAGATGTCCCCCTTTCTTTCCCATTGACCCCCTCCTTCTCGCTCCCACCTCAATTCTTATTTTAAAGCAAATAAGCAAGCAAAAACTTTCAAGGTTTCGAAATACCTTCAGGATGTAGTTTGGGCTCTTTGCCAGGGGTCTGGCCTCTGTTCCCAAGAGCCTAGAGTATAGCCTAGAGTCTAGTTGGTAAACAAAAGAGGCTGGACGAGATGACTTTCAGCTTCAACTATGAATCGGGATATTAAAGGTGTGAGCTGGAGGGAGATCACATCCACAACGCAAGGCCAGTGTAGAGCCAAATGGCTTTATTGCATACGCGTGGGTGCAGGCGGGCTGAGTTGCAAATTTCGAGCTCAGCATCGGAATCTCTTTGTTCTCTGAGTTTTATAGTTGCAAACTACAGAAACTAAAAAAAAACTACATTAAAAAAACCCACATTCTCTTGGTACCGCTTAATTGGTGCAGGGTTGATACAAGTTGTCTCAGAGGTAAGGAGTCTGCTCCAGCAGAGGTCAGGGCCATCATTAATCTCCTTCTTTTTTATGGTCCCTCCAAGTTTCCCAAGGCCATCATTAACCCCTTATCTTTATGGTTCCTCTGGGTGTCAGTCCCAGGGTTTTTAGAAAACTACTTGGGTGTTTGTTTACATGCAGGAATAACTGGTCAGAATGGAGATTAATTTTGTTAAAACATCATTAACCCTTTCAGATAGTTTTTGTGTTTGTTTTGTTTGCTTGTTTTTGATTTAAGGTGGTAGATGATATGTGTGCTGCACCAGAGGAACCCAGAACCGTGGAAGCTCAGAAACAAGAAAGACCCCATGCTCCTTCTTCCCATTGACTCTGATATCCTCTGTTATTTTGCTGAAAAAACAAACCACTCCAAACCTTAATGGCTTAAAACAACAAACGTGTAATTTTTTTTTTTAATTCTCTGGGTCAGCTGGGCAGGTGTCTGGTCTGGGCTGACTCAGTTGATCTCTATGGTCAGCTGCCAGTTCACCTGTGCTGCATCGTCTCTATGGCCTTGCTCACATTATGCAAAGTTGGCAGTCTAGCTGGTCTAAGGTGGGGCTCAGCTGGGTCTGCTCATCTTGGCTCCATGTGGCCTCTCATGCTCCAGCAGGCTAGCTTGGGCATCTTCACTTGGTAGTCTCAGGGTTCCAAAGAGCAGCTAGACAGGGTAGCCCCATTGTGCAAGCACTTCTCAAGTCTGTGTTTACATCACATTTTCTAATGTCTCATTGACCAAACTTAATTCAGTTTCAAAGGAATGGAAAGAAAGATTCTATTGCTTGATGAGATGAAATGAAGTTACACTGGATAAAGAATCAGGATCTACCACATTATGCTAGACCTAGAGAGAGCAAGGTACAGAGGCCATCCTAAATGACCAAGGCAGAAACTTCAGAGAGTATGGACAGGGCCTGGGTTAGTCTTTCACTGCTGTAGACACACTGCTCATGCACCTGGAGGAAGACCTGGGCATCTGGGTGCTTGATAATTCTCAGCCTTCCTGGACCTCGTTCAGGCTCCTTGTCTACCTGACCAATCACTCAACCTTTTATCTGGTCCCTGTCTCTGTTCTCACTCCCTCCTCTCATCAATCCATGCTGTACCCAGAGGAAGTCTTCTAAAATGCTCTCCTTCTTCTCCAATAAAAGTGATGCTCCCCACTTTTTTTACATTCTAGGAGGCCATGAGGTTGAATTGTTAACACACAGGCTTTGGAATCCAACAGGCCTGCTTTCAAATCCACTTCAACTATTTACTTTATGGGTGAGTTTGGAAAGTTAATTAACCTTGCTAAGCTGCCGTTTCTCATCTGTAATACATGTGCGAAGGGTCTTGCACAGTGCTAGACACATGGCGCCTTTGATGATGGTCCCATCCCAGCTAGAGCACAAGTGCAGTCCTGACCCAGAGGCGAAGATACCCACAGCTTCCAGGGCATCCAAAACAGAAGGGGATTGTTTTCTTTGTTAAGTTTTAACTTGCAACAGACAGAACCCTTGCTGCAAAGTAATTTATTTGTTGCCTCCAGGCTCATGTTTGGAAGGGCTCCCTGCTCTGTTCCAGGCTGATTTTCCAAACATTAACATATGTCAAGAGCTAACACAAAGGCAGGATGTAAAATCGTCCTTCTGGATTAGGAAGAGCGAGGGCAGTGCACAGAGCCAGGGAGAGACTCAAGCAAGCAGGGTAGGTTGGGGAGCAGAGGTAAGATGAGGACAGAGCCCAGGGTGGGGAGGAGAAGGAATGGGGTTACCAAGGGGGAAGTCTTCATCTACCCAATGAGAGTGGCAGCAAATATTTTTCAGAAACCACCTACTGAGTGCTACCTTTTTTTCTACACACCCCATTTAGTTTTCTCAAAACCCAAGTGAGGTTGGCATTATCCATTTTACAGATCATGGAACTGAAGCTCGTAGATGTTAAATAATGTGCCCAAGTCCTCAGAGGTAGCATGGGGTAGAGCTAGGATTCAAATATGTACCTGAGTCCAACTCTCCTCCCCAGACCTCCTCCCTGGAGAACTCTACACTGTCAGAGGAGAAAGTGTCCTCACTCTTTGATGTGGCTCAATTCTCTTTTAATAGATTGAGAAACTGAAGCTCAGAAAGATTGGGCAAGTTTCCCAGGGCTACAGCAAGCTTAGCAGGGCTGTGAAGAGTAGAGAAGTGATGGGGACCTGGCTTAGAGGGTTCCCATAGACCCAGATCTTCATGTCGGTCCTCAGTGAACCCCTAGCTCATGACTCCTCCCTGCCTTTCTGCCTGTCTGTCCATCACACTGCCAAGTCTGACAGATCTCTGCCATCATACGGCCTCACCATTCTTCTCACCCACTGGTCTGGAGCCTTCACCTCTTGGGCTCTGATAGCCGTGTGTCCAGCCTGTTTCCCAGGTTCAGACCTAAGAGCAGGTGACATCTTTTGTCCACCTCCTGTGATCCCAATCTGATGGGTTCCTCTCCACAGACTTGCACACTTAACTGTTCTTCATTCATTTACAATTAAAGGTCCAGATAAAACCTCTTCAGCAGACACTGAATGGGTTGCTGGGAATGTGGAGATAAATAACATCAACTCCCTGCCCTTGGTGAGCTTGTATTCTACAGGAGGCAGAAACACGGAGACATGGTCACAGGGCGATGGGCTCTGATCCTTCCACCACTTCAAGGAGTCCCTGCCCCTTCCTATGGACAAGGTGGCACATTTGCATTTTCAAAGAGTCTTGCTGGTTGAGATGTGGACAATGGATTTGAGGAGACACAGGAAGTGTCAGGCTGCCAGACCAGCTGGGTTGCTGTGAGAATGGGGCAGGCGAAAGCAGATGAAGGACCCAACAAAGGAAGGCACAGAAGGATAGATAGGGACAATGGAGGCAAGAAGTGATAAGAAGGTTTGATGAAGAGTGAACAGCACTTGGTGACTGGCTTGCAGAGGTGAGAGGGCACAGAAGGAGCTGGTGGTAGTGATGAGTGTGGTGGCTACACTCAGGCTTGGGCCTGGGGCATAGGAGGTGAGCTGAATTATATGCAGAGCAAGAGCTCTCTGCAAATGCAAGCCTTTAACAGATCATTTGAATCTACTGAAAAGAAAAGGAAATAATTACCACCAAGCTGCAGCCCAGTACATCCCAGGCTCATCGATCTGATGGGCCTGACCCCTGAGATGCAAGACATGGTCACTGCAAGTGAGGAGGTGAGATTACTCTGGGGTTAAGATTCATACAACCTGAATGCTTTGAGCTTTTGTCAAAGACAAAAGAAAGGGGCATGCTTAGTGTTTAACCAAAGTTTTGTTAAGCTTCTTTTTTAAACACGAAAACTATGCATCTCAAAAGAGAATGGCCCCTGAGTCAGAGCAGCTCATGCCAATTCCTCAAAGTGCACAGAGAACAAGGGGCAAAAACACTTTTGCACAAATGGGACACCCTGAGGACCTTCAGAAGCCCTTCATGCTTGCAGGAGAAAAAAATTTACCCCCAAGTGACAGATGGGGAAAGTGAGGTACAGTGATAGGAACAACTCAAGACCTCACCCCTCACCACTGCAGACAGACCTCCAGGTTGGAGTCTTTCTGAGCAGCAGGCAGAGGATGGGTCAAGTGCATGAGACCTCTGTGACCCGTGTGAGTCCAAAGTCAGGCCTCATGGGCTCTGAGAGCTGTGTCCAGCCTGTTTCCTCCAGTTTGGACCTAAAGAGAGGGTGGAATCCTTCATTCAACTCCTGAGCTCCCAATCTGAAGGGTTCTTCTTCACAGCCTTCCATACTTAACTGTTCCTCATCTGTTCACAATGAAATGTCCCCATAGGACCTCTGTAGCAGACACTGTGTGGGTGCTGACTCAGCTCCTCTCAGCCTCCCAGTTCACATCTGTTAAATGGGAGCACACTCGTACATGCCTGTCTCAGTGGAGCTGTGATGAGTTGATGAGATGAAGCATGTGAAGCACTTTCTATAATGTCTCATGTATGATGAAAACATGGTACGTGTTGTCTGTCATCATTCCCAGCCCCCCGTGCAGACTCTCCGCTGGAAAGCCCAGCATTCCTTCAAGATGGACACAGTTTTTAAGGGATGGGCAAGGAGAGTCCCCGCTCCAAGGAATATCATGTGCAGTGATGATGGTGGTCTGCTCCCAAGCAGCATTTACACAAAGGGCCAGGTGAATTTCCGCACAAAGAAGAAAACAGCAGACAGGAGAAGGTGTCAGCAAAAGTGGTGACACCTTAAAAGATAACTTGTAGGTCTCTTCAGACACTCTCCCTCTTGGGGAAGAAGAGGCAAAGGCTCCCTACACACTTTGATGCAGACACACAGATAGAGGAGAGGCCAGGGCTCTCTCAACGACTCTCATAAGCTTCATCTCAAAAGGCCTGCCAGGTGTCACTCTAAGGGTGTCTGCTTAAACACTGCTGTGTAATGAACCACCCCAAAACTTAGTAGCATGACCAAGAACTACTTAACATTCTCATAGATTCTGGGGGTGAGGAATTCAGATGGGGCACAGAGGAGGTGGCTTGTCTGCTGAGCCCTCACCTGGAAGGACTCAAATGACCAAGAGTGACCTAGAATCATCTGAAGTCTTCTTTATTCACATGCCTGCAGCTTGATGGGGATGATCAGAAGGCTAGGCTCAGTTGGGATGGTCTACTGAAACAGATGGCTTTCCAGCATGGTAGCCCCAGAGCTACCAGATACAGAATTCTAGAAACAATGATGGAAGCTACATAGCCATTAAGATCTAGTTTTGAATGTCTTATGTCACTTTTGCCATATTCTATTGGTTGAAGATATCACAAATTCATCCCAACTCAAGGATCAAAGGACCTAGAGCCCATCTCTAGATGGGAGGGATGTCAAATAATTTACAACCGTGTTCTACAACCCCTGAGAGGAGTTGTTCGAAATGTCTCTCAAGGCATTCCACCATCTCAGAGATGGGAGCTGAGTCTCCCAAAACATCGTGGCATTTAAGAACTCAGAGAATGGTTAGGGATCTTTTACCCCTACACTTCAGAGTGAGGGCTCTAAGGCCAGAGGAGAGAGTTAAGGAATAGAACTTGCTACAGAACAGTTGGGGATACTGCAGTCAAGAGAAGAACAATGGCTTGCCCCATAGATGATGGCACATTTGGTTTTTCAGTCATTCATGATTCTAAGGAGAATTTGGATACCTGAAGCTCATAGATAAAATGCAAAACCCATCTTAGCTTTTTAACCTTTCCACCCTATTTCTTGATATTAGTTGTAGGATACAGTCAGGAACCAACAGACAATAAAGAACCATGCAATGAATAAGGATGTGGATCAGCTTGGCACCTGGACATTCTCATTGTGACTCCTTGTAAAGGTAGTCCCACGGTCCAGAGAGAAGGGATTGGTCACGAAGCTAGACCCATACTCAGGTTGTTTGTAACAAATTGACCAGACAGACTGGTAGATATGTTTAAGTTAATTTGGGGTAAATTTCACGAAGTGAGTTGAATTCATTCAACTAATATTTGTGTTTCTCTTAGATGATTCTAAGAAATAAATGCCTCTATAGAGGCAGGTAGACATTTGGAGTCAAGATACACATGACCAGGGTCTGCAAGCTAAGCAAGCTATTCCTGATGGGTCCTAAATACAGCTGGCCCCCCTTGTCCTTGGGGGAGGCATTCCAAGTCCCCCAGTAGATGCCTGGAACTATGGAGTACCAAACTCTATTTACATATTATGTTTTTTCCTATCCATACATACCTATGATAAAGTTTGATTTATAAACTAGGCACAATAAGAGATTAACAACAATAATAAAAACAGAACAATTGTAACAATATACTGTAATAAAACTTATGTGAATGGCTTTGGGGACATCATTAAGTAAAATAAGGGTAACTTGAACACAAGCACTGTGATACTGTGACAGCTGATCTGATAATGAGATGGCCACTAGGTGACTAACGGGTGGGGAGCTTCTACAGTGTGGAGACGCTGGACAAAGGGATGATCCACGTCCTGGGTGGAACGAAGAGGGACGGCACAAGATTTCATTGTGCTGCTCAGAATGGTGAGCACAATTTGAAATTTAGGAAGTGTTTATTTCTGGAATTTTCCATTTAATATTCTCAGGCTGCAGGTAACTAAGGGTAATTGAATCTGCAGAAAGCAAAACCACAAATAAGTGGGGACTACTGTGAGGTCTTCCCCTGTCTAAGTGGGCTGCTCTTATGTATATATAGCAAACAGGACAAGGCCAAAAAAAAGTCTTTATAAACAATTTAGTGTTGTTAGTTCTTACAAACACAGTGAGGTTTCATCTTCCTTAAAGGTGAGATCCTGGCTCATTCTGGAAGTTATATAAGAAGGTATTACATGTTCTAAGGTCTGGTAACATCTCCTTGGCCTTCACCATTCCCATAAGATCCTACCTACTGCCGTCTCCATCATACCACATAATCTGGAGGGCTAACTCCAGACAATTCATTCATTCCTTACAAATTCCCACAGCATTTGACAAAGGAACAGACACACAGTTGAAGCTGGATTGAGTAAAATTTCTTTGCTGGGTGATTAAATATGAAAGGTCCTGGCACACGGTGGGTAGTCAGTGACTGGGAGTTGAACCTCAGTATTCATTTGCTGATGGAATCCTTGAATTTTGAGTTATAAAAGGCATTTATACTTTCCGGGGTAACCTGGACAAAGAGGAGGTGGACCAGAAAAGGAAAGAGGAGGCCAGAATAATGAGCCCAACCTTGCAATTCTCTCACTAATAAGGCAGAGACCCCAGGAAGCAGGCAGAGCAATAGAAAGAGCTTGCCTTCGCGTTTTGGGAAAGAAAAGCTTAAATGCCAATAATTATTCTCTAGAGGCTGAATATCCCCAGTCTAAGGGCACCAGGGGAGCACATCCCAGACTTTCCCTAAGTATAGAGGGGACATTTTGGTTTTGAGCTGTAGACTTTGAAGCTATAGTCATCAGGGGTTCTAGTTAACTCTTTTTGTGGCTTCAGAAAATACTGGTTTCCAATTTAGTTTTCCATAAGGCAGAGCAAGTCTCTTACCCACCTCTTCCTATCGTGGTGAAATAAAGAGAATTTAGAAACTGGGAGCATATACATGTGACATTACAGTCTGACAATGGCTGGACAACTGACCCTTGAACAACACAGGTTTTGAACTACGCAGGTCCAGTTACATGTGGATTTTTTTTTCAGTACTGCAAATACATTTTTTCTTCCTTATGATTTTCTTAATATTTTCTTTTCTCTAGCTTACTTGATTATAAGAATACAGTATATAATACAATATAACATACAGAAATATGAGTTAATCAACTACTTATGTCATCAGTAAAGCTTCAGGTCAACAGTAGGCTATTAGTCATTAATTCTGGGGGGAGTCAAAAGTTATACACTATTTTTTGACTGTGCAGGGGGCCAGTACCCTTAAACCCACTTTGTTTATAACCTTCCTTAAGGTGAGGATAGGGATTCTTGCACTGATGTTCTTTCAGTGGATTTTGTTAAGCACCTACTAGATCTGGCTATTTTGTTACCTGCTAGGACTTCAGAGATGAAAAAGACATAGTACCTGACCTGCAGGGAGTTTCTGATTAGAGTGCAGATAAAAAGTGGATTGGAATAAATGGAATGTGGGGAGGTTAATATTGGGGAGAAAATGCTTGAGTATTTCCAGAGAGGTCATAAAGCTCACACAGTCCTTTCCCACATCCCGAGACCTTAGGGAAGTTGTGTTGAAAGCAAGAATACATTATTTTGGGGAATTTTGTCACCACCAAGGGTGCTGTGTAAGCTGACCATGTGACCCCCAAACACAATAGAAATACAACTATTATTTTCACCTTTCAGCCTGGTTCTAGGACCTGGTTAATGGACTCTGGGGGCTAAGGCTAAAGATATAGAGGAAAGAATTAGGTTTATAGCCACATAGACCTACTTCACGTCGTTCTTAAACTCTGAGTCTCAGTCTCAACAACTCAAAAATAATAGCAGTGCGTGTGCCAGTTCAGTTGGTTAGAACGCCAACCCGATACGCCAAGGCTGTGAGTTCGATCCCCAGTCAGGGCACATACAAGAATCAACCACTGAATGCATAAATAAGTGGAACAACAAATCGATGCCTCTCTCTCTCTCTCTCTCTCTCTCTCTCTCTCTCTCTCTCTCTCTCTCTCAACTCAATAAATAAATTTTAAAAAATAGCAGCAATACCAACCTCACATAGTTGTTGTATTAGATGACAAACATATAAAAGTGCCTGAGATACAGTGGATGTTTAGTCATGTTAATTAGCTCTTTTCCACTTATAAACATTTCTTTAATGTTATTATTACAATTTTTAACAATTAGTAGATGACACCAAAAATATAAATAAGTTAGAAAAGAGGTATGAGCTTAAACAAGTAGCAAAAAATATAGTAAAAATAAAGTTCAGCCTAAAACCCCAAAGGCATCTTGGGCTTTACTCCTTGAGTAAAAAGATCAGCTATCAATAGTCATTAGTGATTTAAAATTGAATCACTTGCAAAACAATCAGTAAAAGGGTGATAATTTTTCATGCTCAGGAAAGATGACCCATCTGGGGCTTCAAAATTAACAGCAAGAAATAGTGTTGTCAATATGACACCAACACAGCCCGTAATTAATCAGATCCCGGCTCCTTTGTCTGCTGGGAAATCTCTGGAGTCTGTTCCCAGTGCCTTCAAAGATAAAGGTTGACCTTGCCCCGCTTGCCTAATAATAATTTATAGATGTGTAAACATTTACCACAACAATTACAGGTCGGCCTAATGAAATTCCAGGAGCACAGTCACAAAAGACCTGGGTGTGCATCATAAATTTAGAATCAATCCCACAAGCTGGGATCTGCAAATAAATTACAAGGCAAGGCACCCTTTTCAAGAGCAGACCTTTTCCAGGGGACAGCAGATTGGGGGTTTTGTGGTCTGACACCCTTGAAGGATCTGGACATGATGCACCAGGTTCTGAATGCTGACTCTGTGATATTCTTCACTTGGAAGTCACCTTACCTTTATAAGCCTCTGTTTTCTCATCTGTGAAATGGGTGGGTGGGGGTGGGGCTTCCTTGCACAGTAGTTGCGAATATGAACAATCATTTCATTTATCCATTTGATAAGTACTTATGAACTATGATATACTTGATTTATAACTAAAAATAATAACTAGTTTTATCATTATTGTTGAAAATATGATTCTATTATGACTGCAGTTTGTTTATTCCTTAGGAGGTTAGAGGACTGGAAGAGAAATATGATGCTGGGAAATGGTAGGAAGCTCCTAGTACCTCTCCCAAGCACCCAGGAGACTGGTGTTGGGGGTTAAACAAAAAAAGCAAAAAAAAAAGGAAGAGAACTGCTCTCTTCTTTACACAAACGAAACTGTTACGGGGGAAGAGACTGGCGTGACCCAAAGGTCTCTCCCATGCCAGGCCCTTACTGGAGATGAAACCCCAGTGACTCTGTTGGGCCCACTATCATCTCCATTGAACTATGATGTAATGGAGATTCCAAGAGGTTAAACTCAAAGAAATAGAAAAAAGTTGGGGGTGTGGGGGTGTGGGGAAGGTCTTTTATTATACACCAGTGATTTGTAACCAGAAAGCTGCAAGGATTTTTATTTTATTTTTATTATTTTTTTTTCTTTATTGATTTTAGAGAGAGAGGAAGGGAGAGGGAGAGAGAGATAGAAACATTGATGAGAACATTGACTGACCACCTCCTGCATGCCCTGCCCTGGGGATTTGGCCCACAACCTGGGCATGTGCCCTGACTGGGAATCGAACCAGTGACCTTTTGGTGCATGGTTCGACGCTCAACCACTGAGCCACACTGGCCGGGCATATTATTTTTTTTAATCCTCACCCAAGGATACTTTTCCATTTATCTTCAGATAGAGTGAGAGGGAGAGAGAGGGAAAGAGAGAGAAACATCGATGTGAGAGGGACACATCAACTGGTTGCCACCCACAGGACCCTGACCAGGGCCGGGGACGAACTGCAACCGAGGTACATGCCCTTGGCCAGAATCAAACCGGTGACTCATTGGTCCGCGGGCCGATGCTCTAATCGCTGAGTCAAACCGGCCAGGGCCGCAAGGATTTTTAAAACATGTAATACCTGACTATTTAGTCAAGGGCACTGACCTCTTTTCCCTTAGATTGTCAAATTTTAAAAAATGACAACAGCCAACACAACAATAGCTGTCCAGTGTGAATGAATGAAAATTATACCTATTTAAATACAACATATTTTTTGGTGTGCCACAGAGTTTTAGTAATTCGTTTATGTGTGCCATGAGATGAAAAAGGTTGAAAATAGCCATTATAGACCAATGAATTTGGGGGAACCTGTGAAGACAAATGACCCAAAATTTAGTGGCATGTTCCAAGGGTCTGGGGCTAAAATAGAAAGATCTCCAGTGTGCGTGAAGACCCAGACCCCAGGTCTGAGGAGAAAATGTTTCCCCAGCCTGGGGAAGAACAGCTCATTAGACAGCAAGAAAGGCCATCCCCTGTCAAGCCCTCTAGGAGGCTCCTGAAAGGCTACAGAGACCTGAAAACTGCCCCCTGACGGTTTCTCCCTCCAGCATGCTCTCAGCTGCTGTCCTCAGTGGTGACTGGGAACACAATTGTCTGCTTTTAGCAGAACCTGATCCTATTTTTTTTAATGCAAATACAAGACAAGTACCTTGAATGCCACACACTCAAGGGACGCTTTGTCACTGATTAATCCTAAATGACACTATTCAGCGTGTGTAATTTTCTTTTCCTTGACTATAAACCCCATTTATGAAGAAAGATTTGTTCCAGCTGATTGCTTAGCTACAAATCTCATCTCTAATTTTTTTCCTTCCTTGTTACTTAAAAGAACCAAGTTCAGAACTCTGACTTTTAAGAGTATTTGGGGTAGAGAATCTATGCTTCAGTAAGTTGATCCATGTCCTGGGAAACCTCTACCCTATTTCAAGCTACCCAGATTTTGGGGTGCTTTAAAAGAAATGTCCCTAGTACAGGGCAGAGGTCAAGTTCATGAGGCATATCTCCCGGGACAGAGCCCCAGCCAGGCCACTGGCTACATGCGTGATTGTTGACAAGTTGCTAAACTCTCCATGCTTCAGTCACACATATATCATCCGAATTGTGATGACTTAAAGCAAATATTCACACAAAGCACTTCAAACAGTGCCTGGCACATGTAAGTCCCCAGTCAATGTCAGCCAGCACGATCACTGTCCTTGCAGAACGGGAGCAAGCAGCTCACACAGTGCTCTGTGAAGTTTGTTAGCACCTTCTCCTGAGCCGCTGACATTCATCGCATGTTCTTTCAACATGTTAAAACAAGGGCTGAGCACGTCCCAAGTCCAGGTATGCTGCTATGAATTTTCTGCGCATCATCTCACTATAGCTCCTGGAAGGAGGCACAACTGACGGTCCCCTTATGTGGAGGAGGCACAGAGAAGTGACAGATAGGTCCAGAGCCTGAGCCATTCAGCCTCTCTGAGCTGCTGCTTCCTGGAGCCCCTGGCCCCCAGCTCCTATTACCTGAGTCAGGCAGGACGCTGGTATAAGGGGAAACCTTAGAGATAGGACATGCTTCAGCTCGGGCACAATGAGTCCCAAAGAAACCTCTGGGAATAGGAAAAGAGAGTCCTGGAAGCCACCCTGATTTCTCCAGGGCAAAGAGGGAGCAGAGGGTAAGAGCAACAAAACCAGAGGCAAAGACCCCAAAGAGCGCATGCAGTGTGATTCCATGTGTAAGAGGCTCACACCTAGAATAAACCCCATCAGAACAATGGTGGCCTATGGGGAGCAGGGATTGACCAGAAAGGGCTGGAGGGAACTTTCGAGGGGGATGGGAATGTTTTATATCCTGCTGGTGTTTTGGCTGCATGGTGATACACTTGTCAAAAATCACTGAATAGCATTTCATTGTATGTGAATGTTGACTTCATTTAGTAATAATGTTTTAAAAGATGCAGAACTGCGGAGAGTGGAATGGAACAGGAGAGGGTGGCAGGAGACCACTGGGGTGACACAGCAGGAGGCGGGTGGGCAGGGGTGGCCGTGCATGCGTTGCTCTGGGGGGGGGGGGCAACTGCTGGTTGAAAGACCCAGACTCAAAGTGTCTCAGCCCAGCCGTTTGTCCCTCACACTGGCACGGCCTGAGCTTTGGGGGCCTCTAGGGGGTCCATGCCACCTTGTCAGTACCCCCGTCTTTCACTCCATGGTCCAGTCTCCATTCACATCACCTTGGCACAAGTTAAAGGGAAACCCCAACAAGTACAAATCCTTTCTTAGCCCCCACAAAAAAAGTCCCAGCACATGGATTTCCTGCAAATTCACCATGTCTCCCTCTGTTAGTTGATGCCCCCTTCCATGGGAGGGGCTCCCTGAAAACTGACACTGGGGACTAGACAAGGTGCCACCAATCTTCTCTGCAGCCCAGGAACCAACAAGGTCATGGTCTTGACTCTGCCTTCCTGGGTGGGCTTTGTGATCATCCTGGCATGAGGTGGTGTAGCAACCTAAAGCTCTTCTAGAGGCCTGTCTCCCAACCCGTGCCACGCCCAAGACCTTGAGTGCCCAATTCATTTCATTGTAATTTTTTACGTTATTTGATGTGCATTGTTCTCTACCCCAAAGCCCCACCCCCAGTCACCTGTATCCTAGCCATACTTGCCATGGGAGTTACCGAAACAGATAAAGCTCTGTCTCACCCCCATGCTCCTACATCGGCTAGTCCCTCTGCCTGGGATGTGCTTTCTTCCTACCTTATCTTTCCAGCAATTAGCTAATTCCTCTCCAGATTCAGCTCATGTCCCCATGTCTGCATAGATCCTGAGCCATGCTGACCCCACCCTCACCCGTCCTCACAGCATTTGCTGCACCTCATTGGTTATTTGTCTCTCTCACTAGTCAACAGCCACTAAATAGCAGAAGGTAGGATCCTTCACTGTGTTATCCTCAGAGCCAGGGACATAGTGAGTGATCTGCAAATGTTATGGATTGAGAACACACACACACATGCACACATAACACATAAATAACACAGTTCTCAGCAAAGGTCTTCTGGCTGAGTCCAAGGCCACCTGCTAGGGAACCCTCTGGACCGGGGTTGGAGTGGGTGACCATTCTCCCACCACACCTCCCCGCCCACCGGGCCTTCCAGCACCACTGATGGCAGGACCGCCTGCACCCGCAGTGCCCTGGAGCCGGCGAGCCTGTCCCACCAACAGCAGCAGATAATGAGAAGCATAATGATTTCCCTATGTTTTAGGGGAGAAAGGAAGTTTTTCTCCAGCTTGCAGTTTTCATGGCTAAGTTTTCTTGTCAGGACTTTTATCTTCTTTCAGTATTAGTAACAGCATTAATTCTAAACCTGTAAAATAGAGGGGATCAAAGCGAGCAGTAAGAAGAGAGGAGCCTTTTCAAGGACTGAAATTCTGGGCCTGTGCTGGGGACACGAGCAGAGAAAGAGGCTAGCCCAGAGGGTCAGTGGCCCCACCTCCCAAGCCCAGGACAAGGCTGCCAAGGACCCAGGGAAGGCCTGCTGCAGCGTTGCCATGGTGATGGAGCTGTCACAGGCCCAGGGCCTTGCTGGGTAAGCACAAATGGATGGCATGCAAGATCCTTCTTTTCATTTGAAAATTACCACTAATTTGCAATTAGTTGGAGGAAAATTAGAGAAGTAGGGAAGGGAATTGCTCCTTTCAGCAAACAACCGTGACCACTGGAAATTGACTTTTCTCCCGAGGAGGAGAGGGAAGAAAACTTGTTACTATAAAGGAACACAGGTTTTGGATCTAGATCGAAGGACTAAATCCTGGTTCTCTCGTTTCCTGGCTGTGTGACCTTGGGAAAGTCCCTTAACTTCTCTGGCTTTACTTTCTTCAGCTATAAAACCTGTATAAAAATACCCACCTGCACGGTTGATGAAAAGATTAAAAGAAATAGAAATGAAGTGCTAATGGTGAACATTATTATCACTCCTTGAGGTTTTCATTCATTTACAAAGTCCTTTCCTTGCTCTTCCCTTTATTTATACAATTAATTCATTCCACTAGTATTTATTAAGCACCTCTCTGTCCTCTTGTGGTTTGGAAACTGTAGCTCATCACATCAGAAGCCCATAAGCAGCTGTCAATCAGAATCACGGCCTACCTAAACCCCACAGGGCCCCTTGCATTCACCACCTTCTCCGGGATGCCTTCCAGGTCCCATCAGCACCTTCCCTTCCAGCTGGTATCAAGACTCTCTGGTCCCTCAGTGCGAGCTCTCCCTTGTTCTCTTTAGGAGCAGGATACCAGAGGAGATTCATGGGGTTGATGGCACAAGGCAACACCAAAGGCAGGGATGGCAGAGACAGTAGAGTCAGGACTCAGATCTTCTGGAACAGGGACTAGGCTGTTGGTCTCTGAGGCCCCACCCAGGACCGTCTTACAGAGTGGGCATCAGATCACCGACTAGCTGGGAAAAACATGCTGGAGCAGCTTCCCTTGGCCTGCCAAGAGCTGATCCAGAGGAGAGAGGTGCTGGTGGTTTGTCAGACAAGCTCTTGTCATCCTCATCCCCAAGGCCATTGTCACTAGGAGCATGGACTGTATTCAAGTCCCACCTCCCACAAACCCTGTGACCTTGCACAAGTTACTTCTTGAAGCTGTAGTCCATTCATTTGCAGAAATGAGTAATGATGATTTGATATTTCTAGGGTACATCCCGGCAATCCAAGTCTGAATTGCAGGGCCAGGAGTAAAAACTGTTCTCTCTCCAAAATCAGAACACAAGCCAGTAAGTGCAGCAAGAGTTTCACCATTATGCAGTGGAGAATCCAAGCCCTCTGGCCTGCACGAGCTGGACAGGCAACCAGAAGGAAACCAAGACCGCCTTGCTGCACACAAAGACGCTGGCATCCAGAACAGTGCTGGCTGGTAGCCTTTCCAACTCACCTTCTTCCCATCCAGATGAATGACATTGACTAATGAAGAATTATCCACCCACATTGTAAGCAACAAGCAATTATGAATTCCATTACCCAGCAACTTGGCCAACATGCCTCCTGGCTCGTCCTCAGACAAGCAAGCCCCACCCAGCAAACGGAGGCACCTGGAAAAGAAAACAGTTAATTGCAATGAAAGGCTGGCTAATTAAGCTTTTCATCAGCACTGGGCTGTACTCTTACCAAGATGCCCTACCCCTCGATGGCATGAGAATAGCAAGGCAGGGAGAGGGCAGAAAGGGTCAGAACCACCATGTTCCACTGTGGGACCCTGGAGAGGTGATCTAATCTCTTTGAGCTCCATTTGTCTCCTCTATCAAATAAGGATGATACTAATTTAAGGGGATAAATATGGGTGGAGCAGCTAGAGAAGCCCTCTATATCCTAGTGTCCTTCATGGTGGACACTGGCCATCATCAGTGACAGTGAGGACAAGGCTTTATCATCATGCCCATGGAAACAGCTCACATTTCTCAAACTAGATCTATCAAGCTTGACAACTTACCATGCATTATTTCATTCAATCCTCAAAATAACTGACAAAGGTATTGTCATTACCTCTCACTTGATAGACAATGTGATTATATCCCAGGATTTTTATTTTTTTAAATATTTTTATTGATTTTTAAAGAGAGAGGAAAGGAGAGAGAGAAACATCAATGTGAGAGTGAAACATTGATTGGCTACCTCCTGCAGGCTCCCTACCCAGAATCGAGCCCACAATTCGGGCATGTGCCCTAACCAGGAATCGAACAGGCAACATTTCAGTGCATGGGACGATGTCTAACCAACTAAGCCACACCAGCCAGGGCGAAGCTCAGGATTTTTAAGTGGCTTGCTAATGGTCACACCACTTCTGAAATGATCAAGATAAAATTTGTATCTAGCCCTTCTGACTCGAGAGCCTGTGTTCCCCACCCTATTCCATTCTGCCTCCGTTGATCTAGACGTTTTTCTGAATCCGAGGACCCCAATGGGCTTTGAATCTGTGTTTTACAGTAGTAATTTCACAGCATCACAGATGTTAGGAACTACAAGTACTACTTTAGATTTTGTTTTCTCTTGAGGATCACAGGGCATAGGGCATGAGAAGGAATATTTTGAACATGTCATACCAAGGTGTGACCAATCTCTGATTAATGCTGGGTGTTCAGCTAAGGTTGACTCCCATAAATAATTCAGCTACCTCTAGAACATTTTCATCAATACCTCTCACCACTGAGCACCAACTAATATTGGCACTTCTATCCAGGTATGGCCTTCAAAAGTCAAACCATTGATCAAAAGGGTTGGTCCTAGAAACATGGTGTCCTTACTCGTGGCTCATGAGCAGACCTTCCCTACCATCGCACATCAGTCTGCCAATGAAGACTCGAACTTCACTGGACAGGATAATTTATGATCAAGGGACGGTCATTAAGACTCACCATACATCCCATAAAAACACTCAGCTGTGCACTGCTCACCCTTTAACTTAACAAACACACACTTATTAAACCCCTGACACAACCATGGTCCTCCTTCCTGGTTGAGCTGCAGAATCACCTAGCGAGCATACATAGTTGGACATCTGAATGCCAACCCTGCTGTATTGAATCAAAATCACAGAGATGAGGTCTAAGCATACTTTTACAGAGTAGGTACTCAATAAATATTTGTTAAATAAATCTATAGCAACAAAAACAGATGTTTCTTGGAGTAATGCTGTCTGATACTGCACAAATCCTGGTTCCCCTACTTACCAGTATTATGTGACCATGGTGATGTTTTTCAATCTCTCTGCACCTTGGTTTACTCCTCTGTAAAACGGGCAGATTAATAATACCTACTCAGGGTTTTTAAAACAGTTTTTCTGAGACACAATTCACAGATCATACAATTCATCCACTTAAAATAAAGAAGTGGGAAAAAGTAGGTTAATAATAATAAATAACACAATAATTAATAAATAAATAATAATACAAGAATAAACTCTGTCTTGTGTACTCACAACTGTAAACCTACTTCCACTCACCCCTGTATATGGTTCACTGGCTTTTAGTATATTCACAGAATTGTGCAACCATCACCACAATCAATTCTAGACTATTTTCCTTACCCCTGCCCAAAAATCCACACCCCATAGCTGTTACTTCCCCAACACCCCAACTTATGCCTCCTGCCTTAAGCAACCTTAATCTAGTTTATTCTCTGTAGATTTGTCTATTCTGGAATTTCATATAAGTGGAATCATGCAATATTTTGTCCTTTGTGACTGGCTTCTTTACTCCATGTTGTTTTACGCATCAATATATATATTTTTTTACTGACTATATCTCATTATATGGATATACATTTTGTTTATGCATGCATTGGCTGATTAATATTGGCCTTTTTTCATGTACTACTAGACACTTATATATATATTTTTTTGGAGAAATGTCTGTTTTGATTCTTTGCCCATTTTTAAAATTTTTTTTAATTGATTTTTTAGAGAGAGAGAAAGGGAGAGAGAGATAGAAACATCAATGTGAGAAACAATGATTGGCTGCCTTCTGCAGACCCCCTACTGGGGATTGAGCCAACAACCCAGGCATGTGCCCTGATCGGGGATCGAACTGGGATCTGTCAGTCCACGGGATAACGCTCAATCCACTGAGACACACCAGCTGGGCTCTTTGCCCACTTTTTATTGGGTTGTTTTTTTATTACTTAGTTGCAATAGTTCTTTATGTATTCTAGATAAAAGTTCTTTTTAATTTTGATGACTTCCTGTTTAGCTTGTATTTTTTGTCCAATCTAAGAAAACACTACCTTATCCACGCTCATGAAGATTTACACCTATGTATTCTTCAAAAACTTTTATAGTTTTGGTCCTTACATTTAGTTCTGAATCTCTTTGAGTTAATTTTGGGGTATGGTGTAAAGTAGGGGTTTCTAACTTAATTGTTTTGCATGTGGATATCCAGTCATCCTTAAATCATTTGTTTAAAACACTATTCTTCCCCCCCGCCCCCCCAACTGAATGGTCTTTAAAAAAAATAAAAAGTCCTACTCTTTAAAAGAAATCCCTTTTTAAAACAGTTACCACAAATGTGAGAGTTAACTCTGGACTTTCAATTCTATCCCATTAATCTACATCCAATCTTATGCCTATTCACAGGCATAATGTCTTGATTACCATAGCTTTGTAGGAAGATTTGATCTTGGGAAGTGGGAGTCCTCCAACTTTGCTCTTTTGCAAGATTCTTTGGGCTACTCTGGGTACCTTGAATTTCCATATGAATTTTAAGATCAATCTGTCACTTTCTGCAGAGAAATCGGCTGGGATTTTGATAGAAATTGCATTAAATCTATAGATACGTTTGGTAGTATTGCCATCTTTAAAATATTAAGTCTTTTGAACTTTCAACAAAAGATATCTAGGTATTTATTATTTAGATCTGTAAATTCTTCTCATGTCTTCTGGTTTTCAGAGTACAGTTTAGCACTTCTTTTGTTAAATTTATTCCTAATTATTATTTTTTTTCATACTATTTTAAATGAATCTGTTGGTTAAGTAGAATGTTGTACAGAAGTGGTGAGAGAAGACATTCTTGCCTTATTCCTGCTCTTAGGGGAAAAGCATTCAGACTTTTACCATTAGGTATAATGTTAGCTGTGGGTTTTTCATAGATGCCCTTTACCAGGTTGAGAAAGTTACCTTCTGTTTCTTGTTAGTTGAGTGTTTTTATAACAAAGGAGTGTTGAATTGTTTCAAAAGTTTTTCTGTATCTTTTGAAATGATAGTGTAGTTTTTGTCCGTGACCCTACTGATTTGGTGTATTCAATAAATTGATTTTTGGGTGTTAAACCAACCTTGAATTCCTGGGATAAGTCCAATTTGGTCATGATGTATAATCCTTTTTGTATATTGTTGTATTTGATTTGGTAGTATTTTGTTGAAGATATTGCATCTATATCCATAAAAGATATTGGTCTATAGTTTTATTTTTTTGTAATATCTGTGTTGGGTTTTCAGTGTCTGAGTAATACTGGCCTCATAAGATGAGGTGGGAAGTATGCTTTCTTCTTCTAATTTTTTTTAAATTTATTGATTTTAGAGGGAGAAAGGGAGGGGGAGCGAGAGAGAGAGATCAATGAGAGAGAGAAACAGTGATTGGTTGCCTCTTGTACGTGCCCCAGCTGGAACCCACAACCTGGATATGAATGTGTCCTGACTGGGAATTGAACACACCACCTTTTGGTGTACAGGACAATGCTCCAACTAACTGAGCCACACTAGCCAAGGCATCTCTTCTTCTTCTTTTTTTTTATTTTTTATTAATTTATTTTTGTTACAGATGTTTCTCCTTTTTTCCCCATTGACACCATCCTCCCCATCACCCCCACCCGATCCCCAACTTTGTTGTCCATCACTTATGCATACATGCACATAAGTTTTGCGATTTATCTCTTCCCTCCCCCCCCCCCACCCCTTCTGAGGATTGTCCGTCTCTACCCTACTTCCACATCTCTGGGTCTACCCTGTTCCTCAGACTGTTATGTTCATTATATTCCACAAATAAGTGAGATCATGTGATATTTGTCTTTCTCTGCTTGGCTTGCTTTGCTTAGAATAATACTCTCCATGTTCCTCCATGTCATCTCAAAGGATAAGATCTCTTTCTTTCTTACAGCTACATAGTACTCCATTGTGTATATGTACCACAGCTTTTTTATCCATTCATCCACTGATAGACACTTGGGCTGTTTCCAGATCTTAGCTATTGTAAATAGTGCTGCTATGAACATGGGGGTACATGTATTCTTTCTGATTGGTGTTTCAGGCTTCTTAGGGTATATTCCTAGAAGTGGGATCACTGGGTCAAATGGCAATTCAATTTTTAATTTTTTGAGGTAACACTATAGTGTTTTCCATAGTGGCTGCACCAGTCTGCATTCCCACCAGCAGTATACTAGGGTCCCCTTTTCTTCACACCCTCACCAGCACTCATTGTTTGATGATTTGTTGATGGCAGCCATTCTGACAGGTGTGAGGTGATACCTTATTGTTGTTTTAATTTGCATCTCTCTGATGATTAGTGATGTTGAGCATTTCTTCAAATGTCTCTTGGCCATTTGTATGTCCTGTTTGGAGAGGTGTCTATTTAGGTCCTCTGCCGATTTTTTAATTGGGTTCTTTGTCTTCCTTTTGTTGAGTTGTATGAGCACTCCATATATTTTGGAAATTAACCCCTTATCTGATGTATCATTGCAAATTATACTCTCCCATACAGTGGGTTCCCTTTCTATTTTGATGGTTGTTTCTTTTGCTGTGCAAAAGCTTTTTAGTTTGATGTAGTCCCATGTGTTCATCTTTTCCTTTGTTTCTGTTACCTTAGTTGATGTATCAGTGAAAATTCCGCTGTGTATGATGTCTGAAATTTTGTTGCCTACATTTTCTTCTAGGATTTTTGAGTCACTTTTAAGTCTTTTATCCATTTTGAGTCTATTCTTGTGTATGATGAAAGTTGATGGGTTAGCCCTGGCCGGTTTGGCTCAGCGGTTAGAGCGTCGACCTGCGATCCAGAGAGACCAGGGTTCGGTTCCCGCTAAGGGCATGTACTTCGGTTGCAGTTTGTCCCTGGCCCTGGTTGGTCGTGTGGGTGGCAGCCACTCGATGTGTCCCTTTCACATCGATGTTTCTCTCTCTCTCTCTTTCTCTTCCTCTCTCTCCCTCCCACTCTATCTGAACAAAAAATGAAAAAATGTCCTCGGGTGAGGATGAAAAAAAAAAAAAAAAGAAAGTTGATGGGCTAGTTTCATTTTTTTTGCATGTAGCTGTCCAATTTTCCCAACACCATTTATTAAAGAGGCTGTCTTTACTCCCTTGTATGCTCTTGCCAACTTTGTCAAATATTAATTGAGCATAATGTCTTTGGTCAATTTCTGGGTTCTCTGTTCTGTTCCACTGATCTATATGCCTGTTCTTGTGCCATTACCAGGCTGTTTTGATTGCAGTGGCTTTGTAGTACAACCTGATATCCGGTATTGTGATCCCACCTACTTTGTCCTTCTTTTTCAAGATTGCTGTGGCTATTCGGGGTCTTTTTTGGTTCCATATGAACTTTTGAAGTATTTGTTCTAGTTCTGTGAAATATGTCGTTGGTATTTTGATGGGGATTGCATTGAATCTATAGATTGCTTTGGGTAGTATGAACACTTTAATGATGTTAATTCTTCTGATCCATGAACAAGGTATGTGCTTCCACTTTTTTATATCTTCCTCTATTTCTTTTTTCAATGTCCTGTAGTTTTCTGCAAATAGGTTCTTTACTTCTTTGGTTAAGTTTATTCCTAGGTATCTTAATTTTTTTGCCGCGATGGTAAATGGGATTTTTTTTACTATCTCTTTCTGTGAGTTCATCATTGGTGTATAAGAATGCTGTAGATTTCTTGACATTAATTTTGCATCCTGCTACTTTGCCAAATTCATTTAAGTCTAGTAGATTTTTGATGGAGTCTTTAGGGTTTTCTATGTATAATATCATGTCATCTGCAAATAATGACAGTTTCACTTCCTCCTTTCCAATTTGGATCCCTTTTATTTTTTCTTCATTTCTGATTGCTGTAGCTAAGACTTCCAATACTATGTTAAATAAGAGTGGTGAAAGTGGTCATCCCTGTCTTGTTCCTGTTCTTAAGGGAAATGCTTTTAGTTTTTGCTCATTGAGTATGATGTTGGCTGTAGGTCTTTCATATATGGCCTTTCTTATGTCGAGATATGATCCCTCTATTCCCACATTGCTGAGCATTTTTATCAGAAATGGGTGCTGGATTTTGTCAAATGCTTTTTCAGCATCTGTTGATATGATCATGTGGTTTTTATCTTTCATTTTATTTATGTGATGTATCACATTTATTGATTTGCAAATATTGTACCAGCCTTGCATCCCTGGGATGAATCCCGCTTGGTCATGATGAATAATTTTTTTGATGTATTGCTGGATCCAATTTGCTAGTATTTTGTTAAGGATTTTGGCATCTATGTTCATCAAGGATATTGGCCTGCAGTTTTCTTTCTTTGTAGTGTCTTTTTCTGGTTTTGGAATTAGAATTACGCTGGCCTCATAAAACGAGTTTGGAAGTCATCCTTCTTCTTGAATTTTTGGAATAGCTTGAAGAGAATGGGTGTTAGTTCTTCTTTGAATGTTCGGTAAAACTTCCCCGTGACGCCGTCCAGGCCTGGGCTTTTGTTTGCTGGGAGAGTCTTGATTACATCTTCAATTTCCTTAGTTGTTATTGGTGTTCAAGTTTTCTATCTCTTCCCAGTTCAGTTTTGGAAGACTATGTGTTTCTAGAAATTTGTCCATTTCACTTAGATTGTCTAATTTGTTGCCATATAATTGTTCATAGTATTTGTTAACAATCCTTTGTATTTCTGTGGTGTCAGTTGTTACTTCTCCTCTTTCATTTCTGATTTTGTGTATTTGGGTTCTCTCTCTTTGTTTCTTGGTGAGTCTAGCTAAGGGTCCATCAATCTTGTTTATCTTTTTGAAAAACCAGCTCTTTGTTTTATTGTTTTATTCTTTGAATTGTTGTTTTGGTCTCTATGTTGTTTATTTCTCCTCTGATCTTTACTATTTCCTTCCTTCTACTTGCTCTGGGGTTTTCTTTTTGTTTGCTTTCTAGTTCTTTAAGTTGTGAGGTTAGACAGTCAATTAGGAATTTTTCTTGTTTCTTGAGATAGGCCTGTAGTGCTATGAACTTCCCTCTCAGCACTGCTTTCATTGCATCCCATAGATTTTGTGTTGTTGTGTGTTCATTTTCATTGGTTTCCAGGAAGTTTTTAATTTCTTCCTTTATCTCCTTGGTAACCCATTCATTGTTTAATAACATGCTAGTTAGCCTTCATGTGTTCAAATGTCTTTGCATGTTCTTGCTGCAATTGATTTCTAGTTTCATGCCATTGTGATCTGAGAAGATGCTTGATATGATTTCAATCTTCTTGAACTTGTAGAGATTTTGTTTGTGTCCTAACATGAGGTCTATCATTTAGAATGTCTCATGTGCACATGAGAAGAATGTGAATTCTGTAGTTTTGGGGTGTAATTCTCTGTAAATATCTATTAAATCCATTTGATCTAGTGCTTCATTTAGAGTCTCTGTTTCCTTGTTAATTTTTTGTCTAGATGATCTATCCAGTGATGTCAGTGGGGTGTTGAAGTCCCCTGCTATGATTGTTTTGCTGTCAATTTCTCCTTTGAAGTCCTCTAGAAGATTTTTAATATATTTTGGTGCTCCTATATTGAGTGCATATATGTTTACCAAGGTTATATCTTCCTGTTGGATAGATCCTTTCAATATTATGTAGTGGCCTTCTTCGTCTTTAGTTATGGCCTTCATTTTGAAATTTATTTTATCAGATATGAGTATTGCTACCCCAGCTTTTTTCCCCCTTTCTGTTTGCTTGGAAGATTTTTTTCCCATCCCTTCACTTTCAACTTTTGTGAGACTTTTGTTGTGAGGTGGGTCTCTTGTAAACAATATATATGTGAGTCATGCTTTCTTATCCAATCAGCTACTCTGTGTCTTTTTTTTTTTTATCCTCACCCGAGGACATTGTTGCATTCATCTTCAAAAAGAATGAGAAGGAGAAAGGGAAGAAGAGAGAGAGAAACATCAATGTGAGAGAGACACATCGAGTGGTTGCCACCCACATGACCCCAACTGGGGCCAGGGACAAACTGCAACCGAGGTACATGCCCTTAGTGGGAACCAAACCCAGGACTCTCTGGTCCATGGGCTGACGCTTTAACCGCTGAGCCAAACTGGCCAGGGCTACTCTGTGTCTTTTTATCAGAGCATTCAATCTATTTACATTTAAGGTGATTATTGATATGTAATTATTTATTGCCATTTTTGTTTAGTGTGGTTCTATTTTCCTTCTTATTTCTTCTACTAATTACAGCAGTCCTTTTAACATTTCTTGCAGTGCTGATTTGGTGCTAATGTATTCCCTTAGCCTTTTTTGTCTGGGAAGCTCTTTATTTGACCTTCTATTTTGAATGATAGCCTTGCTGGGTAGAGCAGTCTTGGATTCAGATCCTTGTTTTTCATGACCTGGATTACTTCATGCCATTCCCTTCTAGCCGGTAGTGTTTCTGTTGAGATGTCAGCTGTTAGCCTTATGAGGATTCCTTTGTAGGTAACCTGTTGCTTATCTCTTGCTGCCTTTAGGATTCTCTCTTTGTCTTTAATTTTTGGCATTTTAATTACTATGTGTCTTGGTGTGGGCCTGTTTGGGTTCTTCTTACTTGGGGCTCTCTGTGCTTCTTGAACTTGAATGCCTTCTTCCTTCACCAAATTAGAGACGTTTTCTGTCACTATTTCTTAAAATATATTCTCTAACCCTTGTTCATTTTCTTCTTCGGGGACTCCTATGATGCAAATATTATTATGTTTCCAGTTGTCCCACAATTCTCTTAATCTGTCTTCTTGTTTTTTAATTGTTTTATCCTTTTGGTTTTCTGATTGGTTGATTTTTTTCTACCCTGTCTTCTAATTCACTGATCTGGTCCTCAGCTTCCTCTACTCTGATGTTTAGTCCTTCCAATGTGTTCTTTATTTCTGCTATGTCATTCTTCATGTCTTCTTGGTGGTTTTTCATTTCCAATGGTTGATTTTCAATGTTTCTATATCTTTACTCATGGTGTTGATGTCCTTACTCATGCTGTTGAGCTTCTTCAAGATCATGGCTCTGAACTCTACCTCTGATAACTTGCTTAACTGCATTTCATTTATCTCATCTTTGGTAGAGGTCTCTTGTTCTTTCTTTTGGGATTTGTTTCTTTGTTTCACCATTTTGGCTATCTCAGTGGGTTTTGGAGCCTGCCAAATTTTCCCTTTGAGTGTTGGTGTTCTGTTGTTTGTGGTTCCCTCTACTGGGTTTGGATGGGCATGGGAGGACCCACGTTAAACACCACTGTCAAGTCTTACATTCCTGGGTAGATTTGCAAGCCCAAGAAAGCTTCAGTTATCCTCTAGCTTTTTGCCTGGAGGCTATTAGCTTCTGTTACTTGAAGAGCCTTGGGTTCTCAGTTCAATGAAAAACTCCCTCAGGTGTTCAGCATAAGAGGATTTCCAGGCTCGATTCAATGTCCCTGGTTATATGGTCCTCTCAAGCTGCTTTTCTGTTGCTTTTTCCCAATGATTTGTCTTTATTTTCCATCTCTTCTTCTAATTTTTAAAAACATTTGTAAATAATTAGTATTAATTCTTCTTTAAATGTTTGGTAGAATTTACCAGTGAAGCCATCTATCTAATCCTGGGCTTCTCTTTGTGGGAAAGGTTTTTTTTTATTGCTAATTCAATCACTTTACTTGTTAAAAGTCTATTCAGACCTTTCTATTTCGTCTTGAGTCAGTTTCAGTAGTTTGTAGAAACTTGTTCATTTAATCTAAGTTATCTAATTTGTTGACATACAGTTGTTCACAGTATTTGCTTAAACTTCATTTTTTATTTATCTTTATTGTTGAAAGTATTACAGATATTCCCTCTTTTTTCCCCCATTCACCCCATCTATCTCATGACTATTCTGTAACCACAATTTGTACTTCTTAACTACTTCACTTTTTTCACCTATTTTTATATTTCTGTAATGACCCCTCATTCATTTTTTATTTTAGTATTTTGAGTCTTTTCTTCTTTCTTTCTTTTTTTTTTTTTTTTTTTTTTTTTGGTTGTTGTTTGTTAGATTAAAGTTTGGTCAATTTTGTTGACATTTTTGAAGAACCAACATTTGGTTTTATTGATTTTCTTTACTGATTTTCTCTTCTCTATTGAATTGATTTTCATTCTAATCCTTATAAATTCATCTCTTTGGCTTGCTTTGGATTTGTTTTCACTTCTATTTTCAATGTCATAAGGTTAGGTTGTTGAGATTTTTCTTTTTTAAAAATATAGGTATTTACAGATGCAAATTTCCCAATAAGTAGTTTAGCTGTATCCCATAAGTTTAGATATGTTATTCTGTATTTTAATTCCCTTTGAAGAATTTTCTAATTTTCCTTGTGATTTTTTTCCTGTAACCTACAGGTATTTAGTAGTATGTTGTTTAATTTCCATATATTTGTGAATTTCCCAAATTGCTTTCTGTTATTAATTTCCAATTTCATGCCATTGTGACCAAAGGCCATACTTTGTACATTTCAATTCTTTTTACATTTACTGAAGCTTGTTTTGTGGCTTAAAATACAGTATATGCTGTAGATTCATGTGCACTTGAGAAATATGTATTCTGGCCTGGCTGGTGTGGTTCAGTGGATTGAGCATTATCCCATGGCCTGAGAGGTTCCAGTTTGATTCCTGGTCGGGGCACATGCCTGGGGTTGAGGGCTCGATCCCCAGTAGGGGTCATATAGGAGGCAGCTGATGGACACTTCTCTCTCAACATTGATGTTTCTATCTCTCTCTCTCTCTCTCTCTCTCTCTCTCTCTCTCTTTCTCTCTCTCTCTTCCTCTCTATCTAAAAAATAAATTTTAAAAAAATTTTAAAAATGAAATATGTATTCTGTTGTTGAATGGAGTGGTCTATAAATATCTCATAGATAGATATAATTTGTGTATAATGTTGTTCAAATCTTCTATTTCCTGGTTTGTTGACATACAGTGGTTCATATTTTGAGTTTGTAATTTTTTTTTTTTATTTCTGTAAGGTCAGTAGTAATATGCCCTCTTTTATTTATGATTTTAGTAATTTGAGTCTTCTCTATTTTTCCCTTAGTAGGGTATTGACATCTCCAACTTTTATTTTTGAATTTTCTATTCCTATCAACCAGCCTTTGCTTTATGTATTTTGAGGCTCTGTTGTTAGGGGAATAGATGTTTATACCTATTGTGGCTTTCTGATGGATTAATCTTTATATCATTATAAAATGATATAAAGCTCCCCTTTAATTCTAATAACAACATGTGTGTGTGTGTGTGTGTGTGTATGTGTGTGTGTGTGTGTGGGTGTGTGTTAAAGTCTACTTTTTCTGGTGTTAGTATAGCCACTCTAGTCACTGGGTTTTTATGAGGGGTTCAATGAGTTAACTCATATGAATCACACAGAAAAGCATGTGGCTCAGGACAAGTGCTTGATAAGTATTAGCTAATATTGCTACCTATGGGACACACTGGAGTGGCCTTACATGCCTGATCTCAGTTAAGCCTCATCATATCCAACCCTGTAATGCATAAAGGTCTCTATAATTTATGGAAGAAAAAGAGAGAGAGAGAATTCAAGTAGATTGTCCAAGATCCTCAAACCAAGAGACAATTCCACATGCATCTTTCTGACTCCGAAGCCCATCCTCTCTGTATGTTCTGCCTGAGATGCTGTGGCCAACTTGGTTATCTACAGGGTCTAACCTTATAGTCAAACTGAAGACATACTGCAGTGGTCAAGAACATGGACTTGGAGGTCATAAGAGTTTGGAGTATATCTTGGACCCACTATTCACTGGCTGGAAGACCTTCAACGAGTTCCTTAATCTCTGTATGGCTCAATTTCCTCATCTGTAACTTGGTGAGTCTGATGGTGCCCCCTCCCAAGGATCATTATGAGGATAAATTGTGATAATGCCAGTACATTTCCAGACACCTAGAGATCATTCAATAAAGCTGGCTGTTATTAATGTTATATTTATAATTATTCGGTGGTTAGCTATAGAGAGAAGATGTTCACTAACATATCTACCAGGGAATCCAAGAACTGCTGCAAGGTAGACAAGAGGAAGATGTGTGTGTTTTCAAAAAGGAGCAGTCTCCCCTGACTCAAGGACCATCAGCGGCTTCCTGGGAAGTGTGACATTTCCTTAGGACCCTGGAAAAGGTGAAATGGGGATAGATGAGCAAGGCATGACTGGCTGGGTGAACAGCAGAGCAAAGGCACCAAGGCAGGCAAATGCTTGAACAAACGGCAGGGAATAGGAAACTTGCTGGAATTCCCTGGTCAGCACAGCTCTGTCTTCCTTTCAGAGCATCATTCTAAACTCAAGGTGCCATGAAAGTGTAAGTACCTCAGTTAAAGAAGGACAGATGGCTCACAATACAACAGAAAGTAGCTATCTCACAAGGCAAAGGATCTATACCTGCCCCCTATAGCCCACCACTGTTATCGTTCTCACCTGTCCTGTTTGCCTTTCTCTCTGATGAGTTTACTCAGAGCCCATCTGCTTGGTGCTAAAAGCTCTGTAGGATGCAGAGGGTTGGTTTGGAAAGGTAATATCCTGGAAAACTAAAAGCTCCTCTCTGTTCTGTTCTCAGTTGACAACACGGATTTCCTCAGCCTGGGCTGCTACGGCATCCTGAGTCTGGACTTATTGGCAAAGGAGTGTACGATCCAGCTGAGCTCTGAGGACAGGGCAGGAGAAGGTGCTGGGACCTCACATTCTTCAACACTGCCCTGGAGAGCAGTCGACTATGGCTATGGTCCCCCAACCCCATGTTAGCAGCTCTGCTGCTGAGATCACCCTCACAGAGCACCCTGATGTCCAAGGTCGGGACACAGGAATATCAGCATGCACAGCTACATTCAGAGACGCACTGTCCCTCCAGCCCGCTCTGTAATTTCACAACCATGTTTCAACCATGACTTTATGTTCTCCTCCAAGCAGTCTCTGGGTGTTGGCTGCTCTTTTAATCCAAGTGAGTTTCGAAGAGGCACCCTTTGCCCAGGGTCATGAGGTCATAAGTGAAGAAGCCAAAAGGTAACACCCTTGCCCTTCTGATGCTGTCAATGCTTTTTGTTTAGGGGCATGGGACACCAAGCAGCTCAGTGTGACTCCTGGAACATACCAGGTGTGGCAAAGCTGAACTGAAGGAGTCCTCCTGTATTATGTGTTGGGCTCAGATCACGTGCCTATCTCAGGGTAATGGGGGAATTAAAGAGAAGGAGGCAGAGGTAGGAGGAAGGGCCAGTGGGCAGGTGGAGAGTGTCAGCCTTCAGCAAGCAAGGCAAGGCCATCTTCAATGCCAGATCAGAATCTGGCAGGACCTTGTCTCTATCCTACTAAAGGGCAAAGCCCAGCCACCAGAAATCTAGCCCTATGGAGTTGGAAAGGAGACTCAGACTTGGGTTCTAGGCTCCAGTCCTTGAGAGGAGGAACTGGCAAAACCAAGGGAGTAGGATTAACGTTAATTTAGCACCTACTACTTGTCAGAAGCTCTCATACCTTTCATTTGCTTACAGTCCCTCTGTGGCCCAATAAGGGGTAGTCTGTACCCCTGTTTCATACGTGAAGATGCTGCAGCTGTGGTAAGCTAGTTGCTCAAGTTCACATCTTCTGTGGCACACTGGTGGATGACATGTCCCAGCACCTGGCTTTTAGGTGGGGCTACATGGCTGAGTTCTGGCCGACGGGACTAGGCAAAGGTATAGAGAGGTCTCATACATACTCCTTGGTCCTCAGGCTTCCCCACAAGAACCTCTATGTTCCCTCTTCATTTGTATTGTGGCTGAACACAAAGGATAAAATGCAGGACTCAGTGAATGGAAGCCTGGATCCCTGAGGGACAGCATGGAGCAAGTTGAGATAGACAGAGCTCTCTGCAGAAGCTGGGGAGACTTGGCCCTCCTGATAACCTGCTGTGAGCCCCACTGCTCAGTCACTCATTTCCCCTACTCGGTTTCTGCTTCTGCACAAGGGTGGGACCAGATGGTGACCAATGCTCCTTCCAAGGCTGCCTTTCAGAGGTGTGTGAGCTCCTTTAAGCAGGGGAGGAAGGAGAACGCCTTTGAACACCTCCTCCTTCCCATAAGCTCTGCTGCCTTTCTTTATGGCTCTCCGGTGGGCCTGTGTGGCATCTCCATCAGAACGCAGGAACGGTGCTAGCACACTGTACAGCCTTCCCAGCATCATCACTGAGTTGGTTCATTTTCACCTCCAACATGCATGGCCCTTACCTCTACCTCCCTGGGGAAGAATCACCTCAATGATGTCGAGCCCCATCCACAGCCTCCACCACCTCCTGTAAGCCCCACCATCCAGCACCCCTGTAGGCAGGAGGCTAAGAGGTACGTATTTGTCTTTCTTCCTTCCTGTCTGGACACTTACTACCAGGCAGTGACATTTCATTTTCCATCAAGGCTCACATCCAGTTCCACTATGGCCTGGTCCCTGGAGACCTGTGGAAGCAGCAGAAAAGGCGACAGCTGCCTGCTAGGGGTCATGAGGGCCATTTCTGCCACTGGAGTCCTAAACCAGAAACACATCTGGCTTCCTAAAACCCTCCTGAGGTTATTTGTTGGTGTTATTTCCCTCCCCTTCTCCCTTCTCTGTCTCCCTCCCGTGAATATCTGTCTTTACCATTCACTCTCCAGAGGCATTTGTCTGCTGGGAAAATAGCAGGGGACAGCAAAGGTCACTGTGACCAGTTCTGATTCGCCGCATACAAATGTGCCTTTTAGCTGTGGGCCCCGCCAAGAAGCACCAGGTCCTATTATTGATAAATCCTTAGAAAGACTCTAATGTATCTTCATTTAAGGGAAAACAACTGCCTTCAAGGTTGCACCAAGAAAATAAAGCAGGGGGCCTGGTGACGGATTCGAGAAGTTGGCATTTTCCCAAAGATTAAAAGATAACACTTCTATTAGGATCACTCCGCCACGCTGTATTGATCTCATCAGGGAAGCCACTGCAGGTCTAATATGAACAGAGTGCGTTCTGGAATTAATCACGGGGGGTTTTATTACGGTTCATAGGGCGTTTCGTTCAAGCTGCATCGTTTGCAGTATTTATGGCCCTGCTCCCCGGCTGTTATTAAGTGCAAGTGGGCCATGGGAAGCCAGGCCTGCTGGGTTAGAACACAGAGTCATTCTTCAAAAGTAAATTTTATCTAAACTGTGCACACAAAGCCAATTATGTTTTGATTTACATTTTAATTCTGTTGCTGAGGCTCCACGCTGGAGTGGGAGGGGCCAGAGATGGAGACCCGGAAGGACCCAGTTCCCACGCAGGCCCAAGTCCGGTCCAACAGGAGATGCCACCTTGGACAAGCTCCCTCCCTTCACTGGGCCTCAGCTTCCACATCTGTCAAATAGGAATGATAGGGCCTTCCTCCCAGAGCAGCGTGAGAATTAAAGAGACAACACCTGATAAAACCTGACTAAGGAGGAAGAGGAAAAAATCAGCACTGGCCTTTTTCCTGAGAGTAGCGTTTTTTCTTCCCCTTTTTGGAGACCTTATCTAATTTCAATTCTGGACAGACCAATCCAAGCAAAACAAAAAATAAAAATCCAATGAAAATAGTCTGAATTTTTTTTTTAATCCCATGCTTCAGATAAACACACTAGTGTGCTTTATGAGCCATGGAAACTAGCTTCTAGGTCACCGGTTTCCACCTCCTGTCCTTTCCTTTGTAGATCCTGGTCGCCTGTGTTTACCTTACAATGTGGGGCAAACCATCAGCTTTGGGGTAGGACCGTATCGGGAATTGTAACGCTCACTGAAATTTTGAAAATGAAATAAGATTTGAAAGGACATAGTCTGGGATCTCACACAGAGCATGCATGCAGTAACTCAAGACTGTATCATTACTAGAAGGAGGAGGAGGAGCAACGGTAGTCATAGTAACCCTCACAGTCATCATCAAAGTATGACTAGTAACCAGGCTAGCATGATGAGGCATCAGGGTAGCAGCTGCCATCAAAGTAGCAAGCAGCACTACTACTAATAATGTAGTAACAGCAGCAGTACTAGTACTGGTGCTAGTGATGAGTTAACAGTGGTGGTAGTGATGGTGGTAATAGGGATATTCAGTTCTCATTACCTGTGTGATGTTAACCACATCATTTAAGCTCTCTGAGCCACAGGCCCATCATTTGTAAACCAGCGGTCAAGACATCTGACTCGCGTGGATCTTGTCCAGATGCATTCAGACACCGCAGCTGAGCTCTGCCGGGCCCTCTGCCGGGCCCACCGCCGCGCAGGAAGCACTGCTTTCCTTCCCTGGCAGCCTCCACCTGTGGAGAATCTCTGGCCTACTCCCTGCCCTGAGCTTCTGGGTCTCGGGCACTGCGTGACCGCAGGCCTTGAACTGGTCTCTGTGAATTGTTGCAATGGGAAGGGCACTAGAAAGGGAGCCTGGTGAGTGGGGTTTGAGCCCTGACACGTGTTTCTTCACGCCGGGCCTAATGGGAAGATGCAAGTAAGCCCTTCACGTGACCTGGCCCCAGGCCTGGAGAAAGGCTCTTTACTTTCCTGACCTCAGTTTCCCCACCTACACAACAGGAGTCTTGCAGACCTTTCTGATTTGTGATTACCAATTAAGAAGTCTGCTAGAGCAGTTCTTGAGAACAAAGGACTCATTGTCTCTCCATTCACAGAGCCTGATAATGTCCCTTGTACACAATAGGCATCCAATTAATATCATTTCATCATTGATGGTCACATAAAAATTCCCTTTCATGGTTTAACAGTTAGGAGACCAGGTGTCATCTTCCCCTTAAATATTTCTAGCACCAAGGAGTTCGTCGTCCTGAGATTCGGCCCATTTCCTTGTTAAACGGCTGTGACCCCCTGATGTGGAGCTGAAGTCTCCATCTCCATGCCTGCTACCCTCTCAATCCCAGCTCAGGCCTTGGGATGCACATGAAACACTTCGATGTGACAGTGCTTCAAGCATCCCCTTCGACTCCCTCCGTCTTCCTCTGTCACTGGATAGACAACACCAATCCGTCCACAGCTATGCTCCTGCCATGGCTGGTTCATGTGGCAGCTCAGCCAAGTACTGATGACACGTGCAGCTGAACAGCCTGTGCTGGAACCTCGAACACAGCGGCGGGGAGGTGGGCCCTGCAGGTCAGAGCTAATGACCTCTTTAATGACTTGGCCACCCGCTTGACTGCTGCACTCTGGGTTCCCCTCTACAAGTGCAAGCCCTGGAGCTGAGCCCCAACTCCAGGCACAGGCTGACCTGTTCAGAGAGACACCCGGGTCCTTTGCCCAGCCCCAGTACATTGTAAATATCCAGGAAGGTATGTCAAGTAAGCATTTCCCAAATGGATACCACCTTCCCCCTTCTAAAGGCATACGGTAGCTAATGTCCTTGTCTGTGGGGAAGGTCAAGGGAGCAGCCAAACTGGAATGGGCCCCACAAGACAGCAGCCAAGACTGGGCATCTCTAACGTGGACCAGAGAATAAGCTGACCCTGGGAGTGTGCAGCCAGGTCGCAAGGGTGCAAGGTCTGCTCACTAGAGAGGAGACCAATAGGTGTCTGTTCTTAGAAGGTCAGCTTAAGACAGAATTCTCTATCTTTCCCAGCAAGAAGCCTGATGCCAGAACCCTAGGATGGAGTGGGGGGCGTGACATGTTCATGGAGTGAGTTGGGGACAAATTCAAAAGAGCTAGGATGGGAGAGCAGAGGGTGAACGCCACGTGTGCGGGTTCGAGGGAGATGTTAAATCAATAGCTGGGACGGGGACAGAATTCTGACAGATATGTGTATTCCCTGTGGCCAGTGTGGGTGCAAAGGCCAGAGGCACGTGGACCTGGTCTGTGGCAGCCAGCATCTGTACTTCCTGGACCAAACAGGGGAGCAGGAGAGTAAAAGATCGAGTGAGAGGAGGAAGAAGGGGGGCGGGGGGAAGGGGACGTGTAGGAAAGAGGGCAAGAGTTAAGGCGGGTTACAGAAAGAACATCAAACACCAACCTTGTGAGCACTGTAATAAACTCGTTTTACTGAATAAGTCATCTTTCTCATAAAAAAGATTCGCATTCCCCTCCACCCCAGTCTCCAGGCTCCGCGTCTGATAAACAGCAGTGTTACCACCACAGGGTGTGCCTCGGCAATGCCCAGGCCCTGCGCCTCCCTGGGGACACCGCACTGCCCCGAGGACCCTGCCCTGCCCAGAACCGACACTCCGTGCAAACCCCAGAAATAGATGCAAATGTCTGTAGAAAACAGGTGCTCGTCACATGGTTGGTTATTAGCTGAGAAAACCCACCACTTCAGGAAGTGGCATAAATAGAGCATTAGCACGGAGTGTGTAGAAAGACACAGAGCGTCACTTCCACACCCGGCGCCAGCTCCGCCCCTTTCATCTGCCGGGGAGTGGCTGGCGAGGCCGAGGCCAGGAGGGCTTCCAACGCATAATCAGAAGCGCACCAGGGGTTACCATTAAAGACCAATCCATTTTTTATTTTGCTGAATCCAGAGGCTAATTTTCAGGGGTTTATAAAGCAACTATAAAAATATTTTCTGACTCACAGACTCTCAGATTGGCTTGACTTGAAAATACTCTAACACTGTATCTCCTAATCTTCCTCATTAAAGTTTGGCATGCACTTTAAGTTGAATATAGATACATATTGAATATACATGTATACATACATATATATATTTTATTCATATATATATAATCATAGTAAGTATTTCATCTGCAAACTCCTGCTGCGTTGAGTCCAGGCCGAATGCTACACATGGTGAACTAGAAGAGAATGATAAGCAGTTGTAATTGGTGCACAATATACTAAAGTGGGTTGACTGTTGGCTGTTTGATTTATGTGTTCATCCAGGGAAAACCAAAAACATTAATTCATATGAATTAAAGATAAATTTCAAAAGAAAAAATGCAAACAACCAGTCAACTTATGAAAAATTGCTCAATCTCTTGGATAATTAAAGAAATAAAACTGAACCAGTAATGGTTGTTTTTTAATTTGGCAAAGACTAATAAAAAAAATAATAATACTCAAAGCTGGCAAGGCTGTGGTGAGACAGTCCCTCTCATTTATTGATAAGGCAAATGTGAACGAGAATGGGTACACACTGCAGTTTGGGGTGTCTACTAATAGCCGTGAAACTGTTTACTTGACCCAGCTAGTTTCAATAAAGAGATTGTTTTTTAATCTAGTTGCAGACAGAAAATCTGGGGATTACCCAAGACGAGAAAATGATGTTCCAACATGAGGCGTGGGGAAAGAGAATCAGGGAGTGTGAAGAGGCAGGAACAATGAGAGGACTTGACCAGCCCAGAGAAGAGGTATCGCCAGAACACTGCTGTATAAAGCTTTTACTGGCTGCATGAAGGGCTGGAAAGAAGTTAAGAACCACCCTACAGGTCACCCATCACTGTGGGCTGAGAGTTGAGCACATGTCTTGGTGCGGATCTGGGCAGCCTCAGCCAGTCCCTGTGTTGTCAGAAGGTAAAGGGAAGCCCTCAGGGAGTACGGTAAAGCACCAAACCAAGCTGGCTCCGTGGAGAGTCTGCGTGAGTTGGGAGAACAAGATAGCACTCCCCAAAAGTTCCCAAAGTACCCCAAACCCAAGGGGGCTCATTGCCAGCTGGGACAGCACTTCACTGTGCATGGACTTCTCCAAAGGCCAGTTCACGCCTTTTCGGCTGCCAGCCGATGTTCTCGGCAATGCTCCCCAGCACCAAGGATGGGCAATTTCCAGGTAACTCCGCTGTCACTGGACTTACACTTTCCCCACAAAAACCACCTTGTTTAAATCAGATGCAAATGCAGTTTTGAAAAGGGAAGTCAAGTCAGGAGGGATTTCAAGGTGCCGAGGAACTCACAGCTCTTTGCAAGTCCCTGCTCCTGCCCCTCTATGGGTTGTGTTTCTCATCGTTTCTTGATACTAAAAAAATAAGCTCAGATTTATAAACAAAGTTCCTGATGGTGCTGCGTGGTTTCACACTACACATGTGTATTTTGAGGGTTTTCCATATTATCTGACCAGAGGCTATTCAGAAGCTTCTCCGTTGACGAAGTTGTGGCCTCTTCCTTCCTGGAGCCCAGCTCAGTGACGTTCCAGGACCAAAGGGCTGAGGTGGAAAACCTCAACCAGACAGAAATTAACCATCCAACATCCTCAGTTGCTGGAATTGATTTCTACATTTGAATCTGCTTAGAAATTATTTAACAAATTTAATATATCCATTCAACAAATGTTTATTGTGTTCTCACCAGGCGCTGTTCAGGGTGCTGAGACCAAGCAGTGAAGCAAAGAAAACATCTGCCTGCACAGACTCTGCTCTTCGGTGAGGGGAGGAGACAGGTGAAGTGCTCACAAATAAGCCCAGATTCATGGCTGAACTTTCCTGACCCTCCATCGCTATCACTCCTCACCCCGTGGAAGCAGACACAAGACTATCACTCCCTGCTTCAGCTTCACTTAAGGTCGTGGGCATCGGCGTGGGCTGTCACACCTCGGCAAAGCATCACTTCCGCACCCAGAGGGCCATGCATTGGGCAGCCCGGCGCCTGCCTGGTTCTGACGCGGTTGGGCCCAGGATCAGGGCTGTGGTTTGTCAAGAAATTTGATGACAAAACTGAGACACATACTGTAGACTTGGCCCCAGAAACCAGGCCTGAGCCCCATTAACAGGCCCTAAAACCGAAATGAGCTCATGAGAGAAAGTCAGAGTTTGATTTCGGATGTACTATATTTGAAGTGCATCTAAACATGTGGGTTGGGGTGTCCAGTGGGCTGTGAGACCCCGAGTTCTAAGGGTGAAGACCTGGTATGGAGATGGGGGACCACTCACATGGAGGTCTTTCTTGAAACCCAGAGATGAGACTGATAAAGGAAAGAATGCAGAGAAAGAGAAGAAGAGGACCAAAGGTGGTCAGAGGAAACTGACTGGTACGCGAGTGAAGGAGGGAGAAGGGCGAGCAAGCTCAGGTGCATCGCCTGCAGTGTGCGTGAATGCCAGAGTACTAGATTGGGGGACTGGCTGCAATCTGCTGGGTAGGGCAACATGGAACTTTCTAAAACCTTTCAAGAGAAGTTCCAATAGAGAGATGGGGGTGATACTACAAGAGGAGAAGAAACAAGGGATTAGAAGGCCAAGGATGCAAGGGTGCAAGTCCACTTGATAGGTTCAGGGTGGCTTGGGAGGAGATGGGAGGAGAAAGAGTTTAAGTGACCTTCAGGCTGAGCAGGTGAAAGAGGAAAGGTCTGCTAAGAGGGAGGGCCCACAAGGGCAGAAGTTGTCTAGAAGAAGGGCAGCTGCTCTCAGCTGCACGGAACGGAATGTCCCACACAAGTGGCTGCAACAAGAGACCCATATTTTTCACGCATAAACCACTGTCAGTCACGTGTTTTAGGAAGCTCTGGAGGTGTTAGGACATGAATTCTTTCTCATGCGATCAAGAACCAAGTAATATCAATGTACACAGTTGGCATGGGAACTGGAAAGCTGGATGGATTCAATTTTCAAAACTCCTTTTCCAACTGTATTGGCATTTTGTGTGGGAGTGGATGCTAATCGTGATGCTTAGGCCAAGGCAAGGACAAAAACACATTTCTTAATGAGTTTCTTACTACTTTCTTCACTGTGTTTCAGTGTTTATGTTTATGGACATTAAATGTATTTATGCTAATCATGTTCCATCCAAATGTGACCTATAAATTTTGCTCAGTGACAGCTTTGCTGCTGAGGGGCCTATTTTTGGGGTTGCAGGGGCATCGGCAGAACTGAGGCACCTGAAGTTCCACATATATTCTCACTCTCCCCCTCCCCAGGATCAGATTCCAATATCAGGGACCAATAGCACTTTGCTTAAAGTGATGAATCACTCTCATTAAATTACGGTTGGTCACCTTCATGTGACTATTTATTTTGCCCTGTGCCTATCGATCGTAGATTTTATTGATTGCTAATTTTTCAGCTAAAACAGGCCTCAAGCATCACAGATTCTGGCTCACTCCACTGATGCTGAGGGCAGAACAGGAACTAAAGGGTGGAAGACGTGGCTGGAGGAGGCCTTCTAACCATCTAACAGTCCCAGGATGGGATTAGTGATCTCAACAGAAAATGAATACGCATTACTGGGTTTGTTTGAATGTTTCCCTAGTTTGTCCTAACACCCTTGAAGCCAAGGCAATGTAAGGATTTGGGAAGGATGCTGGCCTCTTATGAAAAGCTCTTATTCCTAAGTGGCTTCAAACAATCTCCATCACTGGCAACCTTAGTCTACCCAATTCCAATGCACTTGGCTGGCTGGTATTGAAACCCAAATCCCATCATTCTCCCGAGTCCACACACAAGAGTCAGGGGACCTAGAGCTCTGACTCTCCTGTGGCCCTGCCAACCAGTTTTCACTGCCCCCTATCCAACTGAGAACCACTGTCTAGGGACTAGCCCATGGAGCCACCGCTTTTAAAGCTCCCCAGGTGATTTTAATGAACATACAAGTTCAAATCACTTGTTCTCAGGATGATGAGGAGCTTTACAGACGTCACTGTGGTCCTTGGTGACCTGGGACCTGCCGGAAGTTCAGTCTCTCATCTCTTGATGCTCTGCTGCCTTCGGATTCCAGGAGCACTACATGGCTCACAATTTCCTGTGTGCATCTTGTGTCCTGAGAGGGAGAAATCTGAGCCTTGGCTTTGGGCATGGGAGGTGCTGGGACAAAGTAGATGCCAAGACTTGCTTTCCCGTGAATCCTTAGTATTTTAGAAAATAGGGGAGCTCAACAGTCTGGCTTCCTGGGTTTTCAGCCAACAAACAGAATTGTGTTACTCTGTGGCCACTCGCTTCCTTCCCTTGTGTGAGTGCTGTGCATACACCTTCCTGGAACCTTTGTGGGGAAGGGGTGGCTGTGAGCCTCAGCCATCCATAGGCATTCTTCAGCTCCCTACTCATAAACCAGTGTTTGTGTCTGCCTCCCACAGAAAGTGGAGAGCTATTCAAGAGTGGGCCCATGATTTTCTGTTTTCTGTTTTTCCAGTTCTCAGGACATGCCTAGTACATAGGAGGTGCTCAAAGACTTACTTATTATCTAAGAAATTAATATATGAGGAGCGCAACTGCTCAGAGGCTGTGCAGAATGGAGGCAGGACAAAAGATTTTTTTTCAGTTTCCATGATAAATCTGAGAAATAGGGGTTTACACTCCTTTATGCAGATTCATGGACTCAGAGGAAGGACATTAATCCATGACAGAACCTGGCAAAGAAGGACTTCAGCCCGGGACTCATAATAGTCTCTTCAGTTTGTTTCCCTCCTCTGCAGATGGGATTGGACTCAAACTCATACTTGCACATTCTCAGCCACACTAGTGGTGTGACCATGACAATTATATTACATTTGTAATTTTCAGAATCAACTGTGCAACTTTCCAAACTTCATCAAAGAAGTGCTTGAGAAATATCTGTTGATTGATGGACCATTGATTGTCTGAGATAGAATTTTACTGAGAGTAGGCATAGGGTTCAACGGGTCAGATGACATCAGCCATCTGCTCTGGGCAACCACCAGCATGCTATTCTACATTATAGCATCCTTCATGAACATCATTGGAATAAGATGTCCTAGCACCATCAACCAGGCTTTGGAAAAATGCTCTACATTAAATCTTGGACAAGCCTGGCTCCTTCTTCTACTACTAGCCCCTTTCATGCTCAACCTAAATTCACTCCTGACTCTTCCCAAACCAGATAAGAATGCACAATGATAAGAGGAGAGTCATGGGTTGGATTGCCCAGGAAGCAAACACTGTGATGTTGAGCATACTGGGTGTTTATTAAATGTACCCTTCAGAAAAAAACCTGGGGAAGGGACAGGAATACAGGTGAGTAGCAGAGGGAGAGGTTCAGTTGCACTGCAAACCCAGTGGCAGATTTGGCCAACCCATGGGAAACTCTAGAGTTAGAATGACCCTTCAGCATTGTTCCAAGTTGAATCAAAATACTTTACACTTTCATGTTGACTCCTCAGTATTGGATGGGCCACCCCAAGAAGGGGCTTGATCTTAGGTGAGTGGCTTCCTGAAATCCTTAACAAGTTTAACAGACTTGGTTGACAAGTCTGAAAACAGTCCTCAAGCAGGTAGGACAGTAAGTTCTCATTCAAAGGGGACTTTAGAAGCACATCACAGCATCTACCACAGCACAGTAAAGAGCTAGTCTATCTCCACCAATGTGGGAAGCTAGCACAACTTTCACACCCAGTTATCAGCTCAGAGCAACCAACACATGAGCTGGCTACATTTTGGAAAACCTATCTTCCAAAAGCCCTCTCTAAATTCCTTCTGGGTGGGCCTACAATGGGTTGCTGGCCTCTATTACCCTGTCCAACCTTTCTTGTTCTCTGCTGAGACTAGAGCTGGGTCCTAAATCCTCATTTGCTTTTAGGAGCCATACTCCCTGGTCAGTCTCTTCCTGGTCCTTGCCATGGGAAGCCATCTGTGTCCATTCCACAGGTGGCAGCCATGGCACTTGCACCTACCTGCCACTGATTTCATCTACCCCCTGAATTTAACTTCTCTACTGTGTTGACCTTTGTCAGATAACAAAGTCTGCTTGGCCCCAAATAGAGCTCACTCCATCACACTGACAAGGAGCCCCTGACTGCCAGGGATAGCAGCAGGGCCAGGCTCCCAAGACCCCACTTCTGGCGGCATCCCATTGCCCCCCTAGCAGGAGCTCATTGTAAATAACAATACACCTCCTTGATGGATGTAGCTTAAGGGGAGGTCGCAAGAGATTCTGTGGGGCTTTCAGTGACAGGCCTTCAGAGTTGAGAATGAGTTGCATTTATGATGCCACACAGGCCCAAGGACACTTATTAGTAACTGAGAGAAACAGGGACAGTGCATAAGCACAAATCTGTCAGCCACTGTCACTCCTTACCCATGTCATTATCCACTGACCACTCTGTCAGAAAGCACTGACTGATACCTGCTTTGGGCCAGTCTCATACTGGTTCTGGGGACACAACGATCAATAGGCCTAGGAGAGAAAGTCACATGTGCTCTTTTCCCCTTGTGTCCACTTTGTAAAGGCCACATTTCTACCCACTTTCCCCGTGTAGGAAAGTGCTCAGAGGGAACATGGCCCTCTCTCCACCTTTCCTTTCCTTTCTGTGGAAGGTGGAATGTCTAATCCAATTGGCCCATTTAGAGGCAATGGACAACGTTTGCTAGTGGGCAGAAATGCTGTCTCAAAGACATGACCCTTCTCTCATTCCCCTTTGCCATCCAGGCTGTGGTGTCATATGTCTTCCTTCTCCTTCCTGCCTCTATAGTGTGAACCCAGCAGGGAAATACCCCTCTCAGGGGGCAAACCCACCATCATCCCTCGCTCTCTCCTTTACTCCTCTATTGACATCTAGGGCTGATGTAGGCAGGCCCATGGTCCTGTTTTACAAGGTTGAGAATTTGGGGTCTATTATACAAGTCATGCTATACTTTTTGTGGTTTACTCAAGTTTGCAAATCCTGAAGTTTAACTATAGGGTAGTAAGTAGGTGATACCCCTTGACCCTAGGTCTAAGCCATAAGCTCCTACACAATCTCTAGGTTTGATGGTTATTGAGTGTGGTGCAATCATTGTTAAAGTACATAGAGGGGTCTCTATTCAGTGATCGGTTCTTTGTGTATATACTTTACTGCTCAAACTTTGACTAGAAAAAGGTGTAATACTTCTTTTGCCCCAAATCTCTAGGAAGACATGGTTTCTACTGTCCTGAAGTTTACAGTCTAGTGGTTGAGGAAAAAAAAGGTATTGTAAAAATATACCTAACCCAGCCTAAGGGAGCCATCAGGAAAGGTTGCCTCGAAGCAGTAAATGCAGAAAAGAGACTCAAGTGATGAATAAGGTAAATAACGGTCATGGAGCAGAGGGAATATAGTCTAGTCAGAGGCAACGGCATTAGCAAATGTTCAGAGGCTAATTATGGCATGAGGTGAGGCAAGAGCCCCAGGTAGTGAGGACTGGTGTCTGAGAACGTGTATCCAATCAGATTAAGCTCATCAGACACTTGTTGTGGGTAAGGAGGAACTGTGTCTTATCCTCTATTCATCTGTAAATCTCTGAGCATGTACTACAGCATTAAACCATCATCACTCACCCATGGTGTATTCACCTGTGGTTTTAAATGGCTTTCACATCCAGGAAAACAGACCACACTTGAGCTTCCTTCAATGCTCTGAGCAAGCAGTAAATGCCAGTCAAGCCAGGACAATGCATTCCTTCTGTCACAGTGGCTTTGAGCTTCCCAGTGGGTAGAGACTCCAGGAGAAGACCTAGGTGAAGAATTACTACCAATTGTTCTCCATCCCTCCACCTCTTTCACCTGGTGCCCCAGCCCCCTCCCCTCTGGCAACCCCCAGTTCTCTCTCTGTGTCTATGAGCCTGTTTCAATTTTGCTTGTTTGTTAGAAAACTTATATTCTAAACAGACCTCTTCTAATCACTGCCCTCATGCTCTGGCTCCACTTCACAGGTGCCAGGGAGGGACAAGCCTAGGTTACCAACATTTGGGAATTTTCCCAATTCCATGATCTGGGCCTCTAAAGAGCCACGAGAACCCATCATATGAATGTACCCGGTGAATTTTCCTGAAGGTAAGTTCTGTACAGACACTGGTAGGAGCGATGTGATTACACAGAGTCAAGCATGTCCCAGCTCATTCACATGATATAGGATAGATGAGGTATGTACAGTGACCAAAGCAGGTTCATAAGAGGGGCAATTGTTCCTAACAGTTAGTTACAAGGGTCTCATCATCTAATGCAACCCATTCTATGAGAAGTTTTCAATTGGCGATGAGTCAGTAGAATGTAATACCTTAGGGCGGGGACCTCCTCTCTGGTCTACTTAGGACAAATCTCTGCAGAAGGTGAGGCTGGCACAGAGTCAAGCTTAGAAGGTAGACCATTCTTGTAGGAGGAATGGCATAAAGCATCATGATGGCAGCTCTCCGCCTGAGGTGTGCCTCAGGGGTGCTGGTCTCAGAAAAACTAGCCTGCAAGTTGACAGTGAATCTCAAGGAGAACTCACCACAGCAACACCGAATGCAGATCATGAGCAGAGGAAGCAGGGAGTGAAGTCCGAGACAGACGGCAGATCCATGTTCTAGAGAAGTCTTTGGGCAACAGGGAGCCGTGACCGGTTCTTGAGGAGAGGAAGCTACAGTGAGGATAGACTGAGTGCTGTGTAGGTGGCACAGAGACAAAGGAGAAGGGGAACCTTGGGCAATGATCTGTTTCAGCCCCGAAGCCAGATCGCTGACATTCCTACCGTCGCCCGTGCACTGAATATGGCAGAGCTGATGTCCTTTTTAGATTAGCATCGACAATACTGTGAACTTCACCCACCCGATCTCCGTTGAAGTCACTGAGAATGCTGCATTAACTTTTTAAACTACACCCCCCAAAAAGAAAAAAACCCTGAAAATCGATTCTCAAAACTTCCCTATCATCCGTAGCTCATTAGATCAGACCAACCAAACACTGCTTTCAAAAGTAAATGCCGAGGGCATAAACGTTTTTACTTCTACCCCCTATTAACTGCCTGACAGGTTAATGATATTTTAACAAACAGTCTGTGACTTTCTTGCAGGCTACCCTCAAATTGTGGGTGTTGGTCTTTAACTGATGGAAAAGAATAAATAAACCTGTAATATCTAGATAGTTCTTTGCATTCTTCATGGCATTTGCGTGTGCATTATGTCTCTGGACTCCAGAGAGGTGGAGAGCCAGGAGTCCACCCCAGGCGGCATCATTTAAAAGCCTTTGCTCTTTCCACAGCATCACAGTCCTTCTTATGTTTGAACAAATGGCACGACATGTGTGAGAAAAAACATGACATGGAGCCAGATGATATAATATCCAAGCTGCAACACCCAGCAAGGCCAACCTCTGGCTTCCCGAAAAGCCAAAGCAAGGATAGAAAACTCAGACACCATTCAGATCCGATGGCTTTATTGTGGGTCCAGAAATGCTGAAATAGAAGCTACCAGCAGAGCATAGGCCTGAATCATCTGGAAAATGTATCTGGTGTGAAGAATGCAATTTCAGTATCTGAACTGTAAGGCATCACAGACTATTTCACACCTGGTTCAGTCCCAGCATCAAGAATCAAACGCCAAGGCCAAGCAGCTCCCACCACATCCCTGAGCGAGCCTGTTCCAGACCAGCAAAACTGGGGAAGCGGGGAGCTTTGCTGATAGGAACCAAAGGAGTGAGCTCTGAAATGAACTCTTTAAATCTCTCTTTTATATTTCAATCAAAATGTTTACATCTCTCAGCTGGGATCATCGGAGTCTCAGCCACCCACGGTTGCAATGACCTTTGCCATGAGCATAAATATGGTGCCCACCATGCAAATACCAAAAAATAAAAATGCATCCCTACTGGCCACTGCTAAGCAACCAGCACACCTGTTCACCTATCAGTTACAAAATATAGGGGATCTGAGGGAGAAGGAATCAACAGGTTTAGATGCAGCCATATGCCAGGCACTGCCCCGGGCTCTCAACAATATTTTCTTATCAATTTCTCTTGAACACTGTGCCAAGTTGATACAAAAGCCCCACTGCACAGAAAAAGAGCTGTGGATCCAAGAGTGTAATAAATTCCCCCATGGTCACAGAGTGTCCCTATCACTCACAGGTTGAAAACAGCTCGTCTGTGACATCCAAAGTACATTCTGCCTACCTGAACAGCACACAACTAGGACTAAATCCAAGTCTACCTTTCTCCAAAGCCCACGTTCCAGTATTTGTTGGCGGATTCAATAAATAGTTGCCAAATAAACTAATGAATACAGATATCTATACCACACCATGCTGTCCTCTTAATGATGGGATACACAGAGAGGAAAATCATTTAAATTAAAACGAGAAAAAACACAAAAACAAAAAACAATTGGGATAATTGGACAAACTTGGCAAACAGTGGGAACATTCATGATATCACTGGCTCCCAGGGGATTATCCAAGGAAAGCTACCACACGATTTGAAATGTGTCTGGGGCTCTGACACCTCTTGGAAAACATGGCCCCAGGGAGACTCTGCATGTTGGCCTGATGAGGGAGTGTGGTGAAGAGCACAGGGCCACCCACTGTCCCAGGTCCACACAGCCCTGCTAACAGTGCTTTTACTGTGGGAGACACTCCCTTCTGGGACAGCACCAGCAGCGACCCTGATCCCTCCTGCACTCCACTCTTCCATGCCCATGGCTGTGACTTGACTCTGATCCAGGGTCAGCCTCCAGTTACCAGACTCAGACCCACTGCATCAGGAAGCTGAGCACCCACCCCAAAGGTGACTAAGATGTCCCGTAGGACACTTCTCAGCCCTTTGAAGCCCAGAGCTGACTGGGCCAGTGTGGATGGTGGCAGAGCTGGTGTGGGCAGATAGACTTAGGTACAGATCTGCATTTCATGGAAGACTCAGCCCCTTTTGATCATCTTCCCCTCCACCCCAACCACTGCCCTCATCCTGAGGGACATTTATGTACAGAGCTGACTCAGCCAACAGGGTGATATACCAGACACAGTGTTATGAGTTGTGATTGAAAGTAAAAAAACCACCTACTTTCACATTCCAGCCTTGAACCATGACTAGCTGTGGCTCCTTGATCAAGCTGTTTCTTTCCTCTGTGCCTCAGTTTCTCATCTGTAAAATGAGGATTATTATGAGGTTTGGTGACAAATACATTGTCAGCACTTGGCGTTGAGCTCAGCATCAAGTCGGTGACCATCTGCACCTGTGCCTCCATTGCCACCCTGGACTGTAGGGTCACCCAGAACATTTCTGGCTCTGAAATGTCAAAATTGAATATCTGACCACTGCCTGGTTCTTCTCAGCTCCCGTAACCATCTGGTGTCTTTGTTGGACCGCATCATGATTTTCAGTTCCTTGTTTGCTAAGCACATCACCTCCCTCATAGCCCTCCTCTTCATTCACTGCTGTCATCTCTTGCTGTGATCATTTTCTGGGCCCTTTCTCTGTCTCCTGTCCCATACCTCCCAGAAGAAACCAACCAGGAGCCAAACCAATCACCTGCCCCTGCTGGTGCACAACATGTAACTACATGGGAAGAGAATAGGCAGGAGAAGGGTAGGAGAGGTAAATGGAAGTTACTCCTTTACCTGAAAATTGGGATGATCTTGGCCAAATGCACACTTAACCTTTTTGAATCTCAGTTTCCTTATCTGTAAAATGAATATGGGAATATTGACTCTACTTCTGGAAGTCATTCTGTGGGTCAGAAAAAAGAATAGATATGGCTCTGGCCAGGTGGCACAGTTGGTTGGAGTGTCATCCCATACACCAAAAGGTTGCAGGTTCAATACCCAGTCAGAGTACATACCAAGGTTGTGTGTTCAACCCCCAGTTGGGGCACATATGGAAGGCAACCAATCCATGTTTCTTTCTCTCTCTCTAAAAATCAATAAAAACATATCCTTGGTGGAGATTTAAAAAAGAGAGAGAATAGATATGAACATGTGTCATGAACTAGGGCTAACCAGGAGAAAAGGGTCATCACTCCCGTTCCCACTTTTGTTAACTAGAAAACCCTTTGTGCCAGATAAACAGATGTCTCTGCTTCCAATCACGTCCCAGCAATGTGCCCTTGGGTCCCGCAGAGGCAATACTGGGGTAAGAATTATCTTGTGTCGCAAGTGACTTGTTCACAGAATGGAACACGGGGAGCCTGAGTCCCCATGGAAAAGAGCTCCCTGGGTGATGAAGTAGGAGGATCGCTCGACTGATCCATTCACATTTCTGTCCAGCCAGGTCCGGAGGCACTGTTTGTCGGTGCCACGCCTGTTGTGAGAACGTCAACTATCCCTCCCCCAACTCATCGCCACCCCAACAAATTGTCAAAAAGGCATCATGATATATAGAGCTCTCGCATGCCACAAGGTAAGTGTTTAAATCTTTTATAAGACAGTCAATGGCCTTTATAAACCCTCAGACAAGAATTACACTGTGTCTGAGATGGGGGCTGAAAGTCAATGGGAAATTGATTCTGTCTAGCTGGTGCTGTTTCACAGAGGAGGCTTGCTGGGCGCCTTCAGAACCAAACGTGCCCTCTCCCATATGCACCCAGGGCCTGGCGTGTCACATGCTGAGAATGCTGAGATATAAGGCCTTGTTTCTGGGCAGAGGCCCTGGGCAGCTGCAAGCTCCCAGCACGGAAGACCCTGGAAGCCATCGACCAGCACCAGGGATGGTTATGAAGTGTGTTTACCTTCCCAGGAATTGATGCCAGTACCAATCTGATGCCACTGCCTGCACCCCAGGTGGGAAAGGCAGAAGATGATAAATGGCTATTGATCTGGTGGTCACCACTGAGGGCAGGCACACCTACAATGACTCTCCTTTGCTAATGACCCCATTAGCCATTGGATCAAACACAATTAGAGGATATGAAGATTCTGTGGTTATTTCTCTGCCACTACCCATCGGCCTGATTCATGCTGTTTGCCAAGATGGCAAAGACCCCCTGTTTCGGATTAGGGACCCCACGGCTCCTGGCTTGCCACTCTCCCTGCAGCACAGGCCCACTCACACCAAGGATGACTTGGGGTCAGAGGTAAGTGGATGGACTCTGGCAGATATCTCAAACAGCCCCCGTTCTGGGAGGCAGCAGGTGCAATGAAAACAGCACCTACTTTGGAGTTGGGCGGGCCTGGAGTTTGAAACCCGGCTCTGCAATTTGCTAACCGAGTGAGTGACCTTGTGGAAATTTCATTCCTGCCCTGGGCTGGTTGCTTCCCATGTAACCTGGGGCTGATTATGATGCTGTCTCACGAGGCTGCTGGAGGATGCAAAGGGGAGCATAAGCTGCAAACGGCACAGCACGGGCACTCCATGGCCCTCAGCTTCGCTCACTGGGCAGCGCTGAGCCCAGAGTGGAAGAAGCCGGAAGAGCTCTCGTGGAAGCCAACAGCCTGCAGCCAAGCAAGGAAGATGGCAACGTGGCCTTAAGTACCAACCACATGCCAGATACTGGAGCCAGTGTTTGCTGTTATCAGCCCGATCCTTCCTTACACCCAGTTTACTGGTAAGGACACTGGAGGAGCCTGGGAGTTTCGAGATGTCAATTCATTCAACAAGAGCAAACACCAAAGATGTGTTTACTGCAGGCTCACTCTGCACTGGGCACCCTCCGAGGGACTGGCTAGGAGGCTAAGCCACACAGGTGCCATTCCAAGGTCAGGCTGATGGCAAAGCCCAGACTAGAATCAAGACCTCCTGCCGTCAAGGGCCGGATCCTTCTGTCCCCTGCCACTTCCCCCGGCAGGAAGGACCCTCAGAGAATCACTGCATGCCCAGCTCAAAGTGTCCTTCAGATTTCTCCAGACTCTCCAGCTTGTTTTACAGATGAGGTCGTGTTTCCAGGGCCACATGGCGAGTGGGGAAAGGAACTGTGATCTCGAAATGAGACTGGTAGAATTTCAAGTCAGGACCCGTTCGTGTCCTAGAATATGGCACGTTATCCCCTCAACCCAGGCCTGTAGGGAGCCAGCAGCCCACAGTGTGCCAGGGACCGTGGGAGGTAGGTGGAAGGGGTGGGTCTCCGTGCACTTAAACTAGGCAGAGATATCTGCATTGCCCACGAGGGAAACCACCTCGGCAGGCTCAGATAACAGGGTGAGGTGGAACAGCACCCCAGTCCCCGCTCCTCTCTTGTTGGTTAAGTAGTTCCATTTGTGCTAGATGGCCAGGTGTCTTTGAACTGAAAGGAGCTTATTTAAAAACGCTTCAGGGTGCCAGAGAAACAGTCTTTTTCCACACCAGCAGTCTACCCAAGGCCGGCTCGCGGAGAAGAGCAAATATCACCGGCGGCTGCAGGGGGTGGAGCAGGGAGCGGGGTGCTGGTGGGATTAAGAAACATGAGGTCCGGTGGGAAAGAACAGCAAAGAAGAGCCTCCCTGTGTCAGGCAGAGTCACAGGTAAACACTTGCTGGCAGCTGGCAAGTCAGCTCTAAACCCTGTGAAATGAGCAAAGCCACGTGTGGTCACTGTCTGACGAGGTGCGACAGCACGGGTTCAGGCCCAGAACCACTTCGTCGTTTACACGGGCCCATGGTGAGCTTGGAGCGCAGCCTCAGCCTTTCCTCCCTGGAAAACGGGCATAAAGCAAAGACCTGAGTGCATACAGGTGATGATTCCTTGCTGCCATAAAATGGAAAAGCCCAACTAGATACTTCTATTCATCTGTCAGACAAGTATTGAGTACTAACTACCTACCTGCACCATGCCAGGCACTGGGGACGCGGCTATGAATGGGACAGGCTTGCTCCCTGCCTTCAAGGAATTTCCATTTTAGCATGGAAAACAAACAGGGAAGAGCGTAATTATAACAGGTGGTGGCCTGGTGTGCCTGTGAGGCCAAGAAAGGGGGGAGCTATGGAGATGGCAGGGAGGGTCTAAGTGGCTGGGGAGGTGACACGTGGAGGAAACTGAGGACACACAGGGGAGTTGGGCAATTAAATGATGATGCTGAGGCTAATGAGAGCCAGGTTCCTGGTGGTCAGAGAAGGGAGCTGCAGACACAGAAAGGGAGATTAGAACTGGAGGTATTGAGGTGCTGGATGGGAAATAAAGGTATTGGAATGAATTCATATTTTTAAAATATATACATGAATAGATATGGAAATCTATATAGATCAGTGACTATCAAGCAGGAGTGATAATTGGGAAGTACGGAGATACTATAGTTTGTAACAGTGTGGGGGGGTGCTTCTTTCTACTAGCATACAGCAGGTTCAGGCCAGTGGTGCTGCTAAACTACCTTAGTGCCCAGGACAGCCCCACCACAGAGACTGTCCAACCCAAAAGGTCAACGGTGCCCCAGGGGAGACACCCTGATACAGATGTAGGTGTGTGTGCGTGTGTGTGTGTGTGTGTGTAGATGGACAGATAGTTAGATGTGTGTATACATGTATATAATAACACACAGATTTCCTAGCTCAGTTAGCTGAGTGGACCTAGAGCAATGACAGCCAGTAGCTATGCACAGATCCATTGCCAAGATCTTGGTTTCTGAATACCATTCTATACTGAAAAGAACCAGATTTCCCTGGAGAAGTAACTGATTCCAGAGCTGGGGCAGGAAAAGTACAAGATGAGCTTGGGACACTCTCTATGCCAGAAAGTAAAGAAGCACTCACAGAATGGCAGGGGGTGTTCGAAAGGGCAGGAGGGGCTGGCCTGAAGACTCTCCCACTGGCCAAGTTTGAGACAATCTGAACATCAAAATAAACAATAATAGGAACATATTTAACCCACTGGATAAAATACGAATCCATGCATCCATATGACATAAACAAACAATAAACTAACAAATAAAAAAGGGAGAAGGGGAAGCTCCCCCTTATAGTAGAATACCAACTGCTCAATGTGGAGCCATTATGAACCTAGAAAATCGCACTGACAGCCATCACAGTGGTGGGTAGCTCAGCAGAAAGCATCAACAGAGGCCCAGGCTACTGCAGGATATTGATGTCACTTCAGAGAATCTTCCCACAGGATACTTTTAAATTATAAACGAACACTGGTGACTTCACTGTAGAGAAACCTGGAAGACACCAATTGGACCAGGTGACCAAAATTGGCACGATGAGGTGGGACAGGTTGACAGATGTGGTCCACTGAGAAGAGCACAGCATCATTTCTATGGTGTTTCTCCCCAAAAGTGGACAGATAAATTCTGATCATGAGGAAACCTTGCGCAGACCCAGGCTGAGGAATATCCTACAGAAGAGAAGTCCTGTCCTATTTAGAAATGTCAAGTCATTAAAGACAGGGAGGCTGAGGAATGATCCCAGACTGGAGGAGAGTAAGGTCCCATGCACAGTGCATGATGGTGGATTGGATCCTGGACCAGAAAGGAGATGGCTGCATTGTTGGGGAAGTTGGGCATATTTCATAGGGTTGGATAGCAGTGTTGACTTCCTGATTTGGATGGTTGTTTCTGGGTAGATTAGACAGTATTCTTGTTTCAAGAAAATGTATACTGAAGTATTTAGGGAGGACAGAGTATTGTGTATACTACTTGCTCTAGAATGACCCAGACAAGGAATGATGATAATTTGTGTGTATACATGCATACATGCACACACACACACACACATGCACACATGTGCATACATGCACACATACATGCACACACACACACATGCACATGAGAGAGAGAAAGGGTGAGTAATGGAACAAATTAAGTAAAACAGTTTAAAATGTATGACTTTTATGAAGTTTTAAATGATTTTTTAAAGAATATAAGAATATGCTATATTAATTCTGTTTCGCAAATTATAAAATTATACTCTTACAGTGTGACACCCATATTATATACACACATATGAAAAATAAGAAGAAAATACACAAATATATTACCTATGGTTATCTCTGTGGGATGAAATTATGGAGAAATTTGTCTTTTTAAATGTCTCTCCATGCGGGCCACAATTTCTTCCATGAACATACATTGTCTATTCTTTACAACTGGAAAATAGCATTATGCATGTCATAAAAAAGAAATAATGAAGTTGGGTTCAAGGCTATTATCCCTCCATTCAAAACTGGCCACCCAGTCAGCCAATCACAGAATGCTTGCGAGCTGCTCAGTGGATCCCCTGGCTGGGATGGGGCAGAAAGAGCCCAGACTAAGTCTGGCAGCTCTGGGCTGAGTTGTGGTCCTGTTCCTTAGGTGGGCCTCCCTCATCTGGGCAATGTAGTTCATAGTCTCTCCCTCAGAGCATCATTGAGACCCAAAACAGACTTGGGATGTATACATGTTTTTAACCTGTGAAGTGCTTGTACATGGAGGTAATATGAACACACAGGTAAAAAAATCATTATCACTCTTACAATTAATAGATATCTACCAGTCATTGGGGCAAGCCCTTTACCACCTTTAACTTACTCAGTTCTCACAACCATCATCAGTAAGCATACCCATTTTACAGATGAGGAAACTGGTACACAGAAAAGCTAAGGACCATTTGTCTAACGTCATCTCTAAAAGTGGTGTAGTCAGAATTCATACTTGGGCTGACCATACAGCTCATGACCAGTCCCACTCTGCCACCCCATGGTGTCGGCCTCCCATGGAAAGGAAAGGTCTCCTTACTCTATGGTACCCTCCAGGCCTACAAGTGTATTTCTGAAGCTTCTGGTCTCAGTGACAGCTGCCTTACTGGGCTTTTCTCCCACCAGGAAGGTGAAATCTGGGCATCTCTTTTTGTGCCCTCCATGCCATCCAGCATTCTGTTCTGGTTCCAAAATTGCCACTTAGTAAAGGCCCCTCTACTTCAAGGCTGCCCTTGTCGGTCATGACAACCCACAATTAACAGGTAGAACCACTGAGGTGGAGGAGGAACAGCCCAGTGAGGACTCCTCTGCGCCTGGCATCCCACTGTGATTACCCTGGGGACAAGGGCAGGTGGAGGACGTCAGTGTGCCTGAGGAAGTCACTTCGGGGACCAGAAGCACACAGGTTACCCTCAGGGATCACTGGTGAAATTTCCTTAACATATTTGTTTGTTTGTTTGTTTGTTTAAATTTCTTCTAATTTGTAAAAAAAAAATTTTTTTTAATTAAAATGAACAACAACAACAAAAAAGGAAAAACCTTTGGAGACTACACATGAAATGAAAAAGCCACTCCTTCCCAGCTATTAAGTAACTTAACTTCTTCTAGGATGAGATTCTTGCCTTTGACTTCTGCAATTATGGCAGTGTGAACATTCAAAAATATATAAAAAAGATCAATCAGTGTTCTGAAATGAAGAATTCTACTTAATTGTGTGACTGTCTTAGCGAAGCCTCTATGGTTTGGATTTTGTTTTGTTTTGTTTTGTTTTGTTTTGTTTTGTGGGGTTTTGCTTGTTTATTTGTTAATCCTCACCCAAGGATATTTTTCCATTGATTTTTAGGTACAGTGGACGGAAGGGAGGGAGAGAGAGAGAGAGACATCAATGTGAGAGAGACACATGGATTGTGCCTCCCACACAACCTCAACCAGGGCCAGGGATTGAACCTGAGACCCAGCTACGTGCCCTTGACCGGGAATCGAACCTTAGACCCTTCAGTCCATGGTCTGACACTCTAACTACTGAGCCAAACCAGCCAGGGCAGCCTCTGTGTTTTCATTCTGTGGCCTCTTCATTGAGATGGAGTTGAGAGGCCAAAAAGCTTATCTCATTAATTAGGATCATATAATGTCAGTGCTGCTAGGGACACGAAAGGCAACAGAATCCAACAAGGTCATTTGAAAAAGGAGACAACAAGCCCTAGACAGTCGATGCGTCTTACTCAATGTCACACAGCCACTTTGCAGTCCAGCTGGGACCCCAGGTCATAAACCCCGAACAATCAGGACTTGGAATGACTCAGACCAAAATCATTTACCTAAGGATTTGCAGTGCTAGACCATAAACGCACCGATGGCAGGCGGTGTGTATCCTTAGCCTGCAGATGGCACTCACAGGCACCCAGTAGGCACATTTTAAGCAAAGAAATTAATGATTTCCAAAATCATTTTACTGGAATTCTAGAAACGCTTATGAAAGTATCTATTTTTAATTTTTTAATATTTTTTGTTTATTGATTTTTAGAGAGAGAGGAAAGGAGAGAGAGAGAGATAGAAACATTGATGAGAGAGAACATCAATTGGCCACGTCCTGCATGCCCCCCACTGGGGATCGGGCCCATAACCTGGGCCTGTGCCCTGACCAGGAATCAAACTGGCGACCTCTTGGTACATGGGTCGATGCTCAACCAGTGAGCCACAAAGGCCAGGCGAAAGTATCTATTTTTAAACATTTTTGTTTGCATCTAAAATAAACTTCTATATGGCCAAGCCCAGACAGGTCCTGAGCACGTGTCTACTAAACAAACGATGACTGGCGCTTGGTGATTAATCAGTTGACATCGACTGAAGCTCTAATGAAATGAGGCGTGAACGGTTTGAGAAGGCGACTGAATGCCATCATACATGCCATGAATCATCTCTCGAATGCACATTTATTAAATCGGAATTCATAACGTTGATATTTTATCTAACAGGTCTACTACCCTTTTGAGACTCTATTGGTGGATAAGAAGACAGATGTTTCCAGAGCTAAATTGGAGGAGGGATGGGGGAAGGAGAAGGCAACCAGACATCATTTAAAGAGAGCAGGCAGCAAAACGCCATTTCCCGATGTTTGCGTTTTGTGCCATCGTCTTGAGATAAAATTCAAAGAAACCTTTGCAAGTGAACAGGCACGGAGGCAGGATGCAATGCTGAAGGTTTCTGGAGTCTGTCTGAGAGCAGGCAGATGTCATGATGGTACAAGAGGCAGCAATCAGTTTGGGGGTCCAGAGTCGAATGTCATTAAGGGAAACTTCAGTCAAGCAGGAGTCTGACTAATGCAAAACCCCATTTTGACTTCGTGAGGGTGTCGGAGAGTTGGAGGGGAATCAGAATCCTCTCCCGTTTTCAGGCTCTTCAAAGGCACCTGCTCCTTTTCGCTGAAGCAAATATATATCACATCAATGTCACATCCCACCACTATTGTCCCAGGCACCTCTTCGGGTGATCAAATGAAAGTGGACGGAGAAGCCTGTGAAGATGTTTAGCTCTTTTGACTGCTGGCGGCAGTAAATTGTGGATCAAGGTGACATTGTCCCCCATGGCTCACAATTGCCACACTTCTTAGAGTCTCACATTCATAAAAGCAGACCTGGAATCCTTGTAGGCAGCCCTCTTGTGCTGAAAGCAAAGGAGATCTTCCCTTTTAACTGCTTTAACGCCATGTACCCATTCTCCTCTGAAGCCTTTCAAGCCCACCCTCCTGCCAGCCAGAATCATGGCCCAGCTGCTGACGGGCATTCCCGCAGAATGTTCTGGAACTTTCTCTGCACAGAACAGACAGCTAAGTAACTTTTCTCCGTTGTAACCTGATTAGATTACTGTAGCTGCAGCATAGGACAATCACAAGAGTAAACCCGAACACGAAACGTTTAGACGAAAACAACCGTCTTAGTCATCACATAAGGTGGCAGCGGCTGCTCCCTTTTATCTGTGTGAAGCAAAGGACATTCAATTCCAAACCCAAAAACAAGTAGAGAAAAGCTCCATGATGTGTGCAAGGCAACTGCCACTGAATGCAGCCAGCACATGCTACCAACCTCTCTTCCATCTCTTTTCTTGTTATGGAAGCAGGGACACGAGGTGTTCTGCGGGACACAGGGAGCCTGCGAGGCACGTGGATTCTCGTGCTCCCCCGGGAGTGGGGCCGGGACGAGCTGCCCAGCACAGCTCACTGGTCTCAAACTGAAGCCTGTGTCACAGCCACCGGGAGGGCCTGTTAAACCACAGATGGCGGGGCCTCACCCCCAGTCTCCGATTCAGCACCTCAGGGATGGGGGCTCAAGAATGTGCATTTCTAGTAAGTTCCCAGGAAATGCTGATGTGGCTGACCCAGGACCACACTTGGAGAACCACAGCTCTAAGTAAGGCCGCACTGGCAAAACCCTGCTGTGTCCTACAAGGCAAGATGGATGAGAGAGAGTTCCCGGGCCTTCTCCTTCGTTGTCTGCAGTGTTATGTGGTGAGACAGAGATTCTTCCTCGTGTCATTGGTCTTCTTAGAATCATTAATGTAGGAGGGAGAAAGGCCCTCAGAAATCCTCACAGCACTGGGCCCCAGAGGAAACTAAGACCAGAGAGGCTGAGACATTTTCCTGAAGCCACAAAGCAGAGGTGAAATGAAAACCAAGGTTATAGATAGCCAGCCTAAGCCCTTCCCTCTAACTCAGCCCCGCATCCCTGAGGCAGGTGTTGGAAATACGTGGCTGATTCGAGCAGAGCGATTTTTTGTTTATAAGGCTGCCTCCCTGGACCAGTGGCTCCATCCTGGTTGGCTACACTTTAGAATCCTCTGGGGACCTCACGCACACTATAACAACAGGCCCCACTTCAGAGATTGTGATTCAACTGCTCCGGGGTGGAGTCCAGACAGAGAATGATTTCAAAGCTGCGCAGGAGATTCCCAGGTGTAGCTAAGCCTGGAAGGGCCGCCTGGGCTGGCAGCACGTCCGTCCCCGGGACCCTGCTTCTCAGACACCGGCGGGCAGATGGGTGCACTCCTCTTCCGGCGGCCAGGTCCTAGGAGAGCCGTGGGGAACATGTGCCACATGAAAGACTAGAACAGAGCTTCTTACAAACCCGACCAGCAGCATCCGCATCCAACTGGAACTTGTTAGAAATTCACACTCTCGGTCCCGCCCCAGATGCCGTGATTCAGAGACCCTGGGGGTGGAGCCCAGCAATCTGTTTAGCAAGCCCACCAGAACTCTTGAGGATTCTGATGTGAGCTACCCTTGAGGACTCCTAGAACAGAGGAATTCAGAGATGCATGGAAAAGTTTAGTTAGAAACATAAAACTAAAGTTAGGGTCTATCAGAGATAATGATGCATTGTCCACAAAGGTGGGGGTGGGTAATGACTGTGGTAGAAGTTCCGGGTTTGTGGGAAAGAGAGGAGCCCAGATCCCTTAGAACAGATGAGGTGGAAAGGGAGGGGTGGAGATGAGGCTGGGAGTCACTGGGACCCTGATGGCAGAGTCAGGGATGGTGAGGTACCCATTTGCCTAAGAGAAAAAGGGTTTGGGGCAGCAGCCATTTCATTGGAGAGCAGGTGTGCAGGGTACAGGGCTTTGGTCCTCACAAGGATGCTGCATGTCAGCACTGCAGGTAAGTGACGCAGACAACCAGTGCTGGGCCTGAAACACATGTGGACTTAGAGACCCCAAAGGTCTTGGCTTTGTGGCTTACTAACCATGAATCCTTGAGCAAGGGTCTTAGTTCTCTGGACTTCCGGTTCATCTCTGAGTTCAGCACCACAGCTACATAGCAAGGGTGTTGTGAAGTCACAGCAGCTAGCACAGTGCTGGAAAGTGAGTGTTGACCCAACACGGCAGTTGGAATTTGAGCTTCAGATGAGGAAGCATGGCCCAAACTCACCGCCCTTACTGTCCAGTAGAGGGAGCTGGAGAGGTGAGTAACTCACTGAATCATCCGGGAGGAGGCAGCCCTTCAGGGAGGAAGCACAGGCCAGGAGTGCTCAGCCCTAGAATCCTTCCTGCACCTAGTGAAGCCCCCAGGCTAGCCCACACAACCGCAGTAACCTGGGTGCTCCTTGAGTCTGTCTCTGAGAGGAAGAAGCCACCGACAAGGAGAGACGAGGGCACTGCACCCGCTCTGTAGTCCATCTGACCTCTGTCCAGCCCAGGCCCAAGGCCACCAGCCCCACTGAGATGGGACAGTCCGAATGTCAGCGTGCTTTCCCCACGCTGCTGTTCACGTGGCCTTTACACCCAACGATGCTAAACTCGGTGGCCGGCAGGAAATAAAACCAAGGGAGACATTTGGGGGAGTATTGTTTTTAAAAATATACTAAAGTAAAAGAATTCCACCTAAAGAAATGAACTTAAAAGCATTTAGAAGCCGCCAAAATCTCTCTGCCTTCATTTCAGAACCGAAAGGGCACAGTCTGGCTTTGAAAATGAGCGCGCACCGCAGCTAGCACGTTTCAGTGACATGCGAGTACAGTGCTAGCTCCGCCCTGACGGACCGCGTACTGGGAAAGGAACACTTGCCTTCCATCACCAGGCAAGGGCAGAGCCACTTCCCCGTAGTCACGGGGTTTTTTTTAATTCAATTTTTAATAAGTGGTCATTGTGTGCCAAGCATTGTGCTGAAAACTGAGGAACAAGGATGAATTGAGGGCGTACTCTGTCCTGCCCTCAAGGGGTTTGCAGGCTAGACTGCTAGAGGTAATTTATCTCACGTAATTCCCACAATAACACTGTAAGTTGGGCACTGCTAGCTCCCCCCACTTTACAGATAGGAAAACTAAGGCAGAGAGGAAAAAACTACCTCCATGATTAAGTAGCAGAACTGGGATTTGAACCATGACTTTGTGTCTCCAATGATGATGCTAATGCCATATATAAACCAGGAGTGGGGGGCAAGCCTCTCTCCCTCTTTCTAACCCTCAGGATTCCCATCAATAAAACAAATAACTTGGTGAAATAAACTATTGGATCCCCTCTGTCTCCATCTAGTTGGGTCCAACCCTAAGGTACAAAGTAAATATTATATATCTATACATGTTCACAGTCCACTGAATATTAAAGCCAATTCTTCCAATCCCGTCATGTGAGACCCAGTTGAAGACCAAGTCCCCTAATGTGTGGGTCTTTTCACTTTAAACAGAGACCTAGATACACCTGAACACCTTGAGTAATGTCATTCCTCACAGTTCTTTTTTAGTGCTGGAAAGGACACATTAGAGGAAGAAGGGACACTGTTTTCCCCTCCAGCTTGGGTGCTAAGCATGCTCTCTGCTTTAGGAGGGGTTGGGGGAGCCTCTGCAAAGCTTCACCCAGCTACCAGGAATCTCAGCTCTCCCCAGGGCTCACTGAGTCTCACAGAGGAGGCCTGGCTCTTTCATCCCCAGCCCCAGAGAAAGGGACAAAGAAAAATGCTGTGACTCAGCTGCCACATAATCACGCATTTTTAGAGTTTGCTTGTAATTAGTCTATATTCATAGTGCTGTGTGGGTAGAGAAATCTCCACCCAAGGAAATTCTGAAAACCAACACGTTTGTTTCAAGTGACCGACCTACAGGAACCATATGCCAAGTGACAGCAGTGAGAGAACCTAAGGCCAGGCATAGACATACACACCTCGACACAGCCCTGCTGCTTCCCCCAGGCTCACATCACCTCATCTGGCTCTGGAACATCCCTTTCCCTTTGCCAAGGGTTCTCCTCAAGAAAGCAAAAATCTTATCAACACTGCTGACTTCTCAGGGACAGTCAGTAACATCAATCAGTGAGTTGGGGGTGGGAAAAATGGCTGCTGATCTATATTGAAACTGTTTCACACCACGAAGGGTGCCAGGTGTTTACCCGTAGTCAGTCCTCCTGGCAGTCCTACAAAAGAGTCCCTCTACACCTATGGCGCGCTGGCTGCACACGGAGTCAGAGTTGTCCTAAGACAGCACTCACAGAGCCATCTTCTTTTGTGCCGCAGTAATAATAAAAGTCACGAGCACTAAAGACCAGGACTTATTCCATATCTTATTTGAGCCATGTGAAAATTTCAAGTTTGACTTTGTCTGTATCTAGGGATTTGGGCCTCATGTGGACAAAAATCATCTAGGAAAGAAAAAACAGTGCTAATCTGACTTTGCTGAATTTCCATGTATGACAAATCCCAAACTGTCCTCTTCTCCTTTCTAGAGACCTTAGCAAAGCACTTAGGGTAGGGACTATGGACATGCCACTGATACACAAGCTTCATGGATGCGAGAGAAGGGGTGGGTTTCCCTGCCTTCAAGAAACATTACTTACTTGATCAGCCCTCTCAGGGTGTCGACGCCCTACCTGCAGACCCAGTTGCATACCTTGGCTTAGCCAGACTCAAAAAGACCTATGCACCTAGGTCATATGCAAACAGCAGAAAGGTCAGTTGGGAATGAATTAACTTACATTATGTGATCATCTACATATTAGCCATTTAACTTAATTCTGAATACATCTCCTGCAATTAAAAATGCCCCCCTACCCCCCCCAGCTTACTGTAGTGGACTTCTGTTGTCTGCTGTTGACCACCATAGCCGATTTGTTTTTTCATCTCTGCTGCCCACCCCAATTCCTGGCATATAGTTCATGTTCAATAAGTATATTGGCTGATGCCATGAATCAAACAAAAGAGTTGGGAGAGTTACATCTCCCAATGTGTAGGTTTACTACGTTGTTGAATTTTTTTGCCATCCCCCCATGGTCTAAGGCAATACTTTTCAATTCTAGAATCAAAATCCCCATCAGAAGGTTATTTGATGCCGAGCTGTGGTGTTTGCAGTGACACAGCAGAATCGGCTGGGGCTTAAATATGTTCTAAACGCTTCCCAGTGCGGGAGAGGGGTGGAAAGCCCATGGCCGTGATTCTCAAAGCTGGTCACAAGAATAGCCTCAGCTTCACCTGGGTACTTGCTAGAAATGTGACTATTTGGGCCCCCTTCCAGATATTCTGAAGAAGAAACACCAGGGCTGTTTTGTTTTCTTTTTTGAACAAGTCCTCCAGGTGAGCCTGGTGGCCCAGAAAGGGAGAATCATGAAACCGCAGCAATGGGCCAGAGGCTCGATCTCTTGGCTCCCGCCGGCCTGGGGAGAAAGGGTAAGAGGCCTTCCCTCCGCTCGGAGTCTGAGATCCGGAATCTGCCGCTCAGGACTGCTCAGGACTGCAGGAGCTGCCGCAGCTCCAGGGCATATGTCACTGTTCTCCTGTTCTAAAAATTGCTACATCTGTACATGCAGGAGCTAATAAAAAGTCTTCGCCACAGGGTTGAGAGCCTTATTAGGCACTGCCCCAATTCCTCCCCACCTTCTCTGGCCTGCACTATAGCGCATGCTCACCAGAGCCTGCAGCCACCCAGCTCCTCCCACCTCTCGCCCTCAGCCAATCAGGAGGTCCCGTACAGCCTCGGCATCCTCAGTGGGATCTCCCGGGTCTGCCTTGATCTTGGGGTCCTGCCTGCTGCATTTGTTCTTCAGTCACAGCCTCCCTCCCCACCGCACCCCAGTCTCAGGCTCCTGCAGTCTCTAGGCAAGCCCCCATGAAGAGTCAAAATCCTACCTGCTGAGCCTCAGGCCGAAGCCCTGGGACAATGGGGAGAGGGGCCTCCCTCAGAAAGACCAACTGGGAAAGCAGGGCCGGCAAGAGGAGCAGACAGCAATTTACCAATGCGGAGAGAAGCAGGAAGTGGAGTTTCAGCGACAGGCAGACCTGCTGCCCACACTCCCCTCTGATGAGCTGAATGACCTAATCACAGTCTGAATCTGAGGTGCAGTTTGCACACCTGTACGATGGAGAAAAAGACCGAGTCCACTGGGGAGTGCTCAGTGAGCCATGAAAACATGTACTCTTACGTTGTTGTTTTCCCAGGGCTCCAGCAATGCTTCTGCAGACAGCAGGGAGGGAGGGGAAGGGGGGAGGAGGGAGGGAGAGATAGAAGGAGGAGGGAGGGAAGGCCACCCCCCGGTGTAAATGAAAGAGCACTAACATCTCTCCCTCCCTCTCTTGGGATCTCTTTCAAAGCCCAGCGTGGGCCCTACAGGAGGAACACAACCATGAATACACCTGGTGCAACTGTGCGGCCTTTTCAAGACCCTGTGCCTGGGGGAACTCCCAAGCCAATGATGGAGGCCCTTGGGCTGGGAAAAGGTAACAAGAAAACAGACAGGAAGAGAAGGGTAAGAAAAAGGTGAGAAAGAGGGTGTGACAGGGGTAATTGAAGCAACAACAATGTGGCAGCTGACTTTTGTCCGGAGCTGCTAGGTGTCCTGCACTACGCTGGAGGCTTCCTGGGGACCATCTCATTCACCCGAGACAGCCTAATGAGGCGGTTCCTAATGATGGGCACCAAAGCTCGAAGAAACTTGACCGAGGACACAAGCACCCAGAAATGTCTGCGCACAACTTCGTGACAGTGGCACTGCTCCCACACGGGTTGTGCTTACCTGTCCACTACAGTGCATGCCCCTCAGTGCCCATGTCCCTGTACGTAAATGGCCGTGGTAACACCCATCCATGCCATGTTGTAGCAAGGGTTAAATGCATCACTGACCTTTTGAACTCAGCACAAAGCCTGAAACCTAACAAGAGCTCTAGAAACAGTGGTTGTGAAGAGAAGGCAGATGAGGAGGAGGCGTCGGGATGTTTCTGTTCACCTGCAAAGCCTCCACCTCCAGCCAGACACGCACCTCGTTGGTATTCATAAAGCACGCGTGGTTGAAGGCGTGCCCGCAGGAATGCAGGTCTGAAGGTCGGCGGGCCCTGAGTCAGCTCCTGCCTTCCCCACGCGACCAGGGCTCCATCGTGGTCGGCCAGCCTGGGATCATGGCTAAGGACTCTGCTGCAGCAGGACCCGTGCGAACGCTCAGCTCATCTGTGCGGGTGTCCCCTCCCTCTGCCTGGCCCCTGTCCAGTGCTCTGCCCTCAGGGAAATATTTACCTCTCCCTCAGGAGCTACTTTTTACTACAGCTGGAGTCCTGAGCTCACAGTGCTGAGGCAGAGCTCCTGAAGGGGCCCCAGGGGAGGGGCAGACTCCTCTCCCGTCTAGAAACGCCAGGCAGACTCCGCCACTGGCCAAGATGATAGACTGGGGGGTCGAGCTGCCGGTCCTCTCTGAACACAGAAGTAGTCATGGCTACCACAGTGGGTGTGGTGAGGTGTAAGAAGAGGTCTGGTGTATGGAAGCCCAGGAAATGGAGGCTTCTCCATCTCTCCTTCGTTAACCACACAATCCTATGCACAGACACAGCTGACTCTGTTCCTGCACCCAGCTTAGCATGAGCAACCTCCGCTCATTTACCCTCCAGACCGCTCTCTACCCTGCTCTGGGCCCTGCAATGCCGACCTGCATGGCTTGGGTGCTCACTCAGGTGCATCCCACAGCGGGCACCAAGAGACCAGACGGTGGACGAAGAGCAGGGTGAGGCTTCTGACTCCAGGGCTGGCCCTTCCAGCTGCACTCTGGTCCTGACAGCTGAAGCTCCTGCCCAGCCTTTGTCCACAGTGACAGCTCCTTCTCCGTTCTGGCAACCCTCTTCCCCTTCCTGTCTGGCCTGGGGTGGCAAGGGCTCCTCAGTGCTGCTAACCCCAAAGCACTTCCCCACCCCTTACTGATTTTCCCGCAATCCTCCCTGAGCTGTTACAGATATTCCATTTACTGACTTCTCCTCAGTTCCCCCACTGGAGAGTACCGTCTGCCTCCTTTTGGGACTCTGACCAATAGCCCAGAACCAACTGGGTTCATAATGTTCACCCTGGAAGACCCATCTTTTCCAAGAAACCTCCCCAGATCAGTCTTAAAATAAATCTCTGTGCAGACTTTCCACCCACCATTTAGCCTGTGTCATCCTCCCCCTCTCATTACCAGACCTCACCCCATGCCCGCGACCCTGCCCAGCAGCCCAGAGGAGGGACAGACCGCCTTCTGACTTCTCTCAACACCTAGAAGCCGTAAGTTCTCCGAAGAGTTTGAAAGACCAGTAAACATGCCTCCCTCGCTCGCAGCCAGGAGCGTTGCGTCAGCACTTCTGTTTTCAACACCAGCGACTTTTCACACTGATCTCTGCTCAGCCCACAGCTCACAGGAAGGGCCACATGGGGATGTGCCTGCCACAGTCTTATCCCCATGGTCCACAGGGATGCCTTCCGAGAAGCACAGGCTATTGAGCCTTCATAAAGATCACCTGTCCCTATGCCTTCTTGTTGCTGATGGGGAGGGGAGGCCGGTTGCAGACGGGATTGCCCCAAAGCCCCAGATGCGCTGGTAACAGGATGGAGACCAACCAGCCCGCTGCCTTCAGGGAGGCCCTGTGCACCTGGCCTTTCACTGAGAACGTCACGTCTCTTGGCGTTTCTCCAATGACGGTGCCCAGGCGCCTATGAAATGTGCTCCAGGGCTTCATGAAGCCAGAGGAGTAACGTGTCACATCTGCCTGGAGAGTCTGTGACCGCCCGAGTTGCAGGGGAGGGCAGTGAAAGAGGTTCGTGCTCAGGGCTGGGGCTGTGGTCTCCGCGGCACAGAAGTCAAGGGGGCACCAAAAACCGAGGAAGTAAGATGAATGATATTTTCATGCATTGTTTATAAAAATCAAAATTAATTCCAAAAGATGCATGACAAACAAAATACCACAATTTTAAATAAAGAGAGGATCCAATCCTGCATCGGCCTAACCCTGCCTCGCTTGCCTTGCCTGATCCTGCAACCAGTCCTGATAAAACTTTCTTTACAAAATGGGGCAGCCAGTTTGCCAACCAGAGTTTCTGAAATATTGCATTAACGTGTTGTTCATTTTGATAACAGGTTTTTTGGTGTCCCCTAAGTCAATTGTGCTTCACTCTCCTCAGCCTAGTTCCCGTCTTGCTCACTGCAGGTCATTTAAAATATGCAAACATAAAGGACACAATGTGGTTTTTAAGACAAAATAACAGACTTCAAAACCATTTGTGCTGTGGGAGATACCATCTGATTCCCGGAGGTCTGATTCATGGGTACTTCTTGGAAATGGCATTGGACAGGATTCTCCTGGTAAAGCAGGTGAATCGTTTGGTTCCACTTCGGAGTTGAGGAAGCTGACGTTGAGAGAGGTTCGAGGAATTGTCCCATGTTACCGTGTGAGTGAAAGATGAAACGCCACCAGCTAGCTGCGTCCAGATGCATGGGACCCCCTTCCTGAAGTGCTACTAACAAGAGACGAGTGAGTGGCCTAAATAAGCCTCAGCCATCTTGTCAGCCCACTTCTCCCCTACACCAAGTGTGTCGAACTTCTGCAATGACAGGTTAGGCATTGTAACTGTTACTGCAGTGAGAAATCCCAGGGGTTTGGTAGGTCACCATTACGCACAGTCACCAGCACTGAGGCAGTGCCCGCAGCGTTGCACGAGTTTCAGACCTGATCGGATTCTGCCCGAGGTGGCAACCTCAAACTGAAAGCTGGGACTCAGTGTCATCTGCATCAAAGGTGTCACCCTCCATTCTCCCTTTGCTGCTCCTCTCTCTGGAATGACCACCCCCACACTCCCAACCCTAGCCAACTTGACATGAACTTCAAGACTCCGTTCACACGTCAATCCTTTCCAGGAGCCTTCCCTGACACCTCTTCTGTTTTTCATTCATTAAATTATTCATCCATTCCATAAATACTTTGTGGTTTTATGTAGCCCAGTACAGTGTGAGGACACAGTGGGGAATGAAGACATTGCCTGAGCCCCTCCTCCCCCGAGCTCAAGATCTGTTGTCCCCATGGCACCTGGTATCTCCACCATGTGTGACAGGACTGTGTCACTTTGAACTCCACTGGTCTGATTCCATCTTGTTCTCCCCAGCTTAACTGAAGCACCTTGAAGCCATGTCCTACCCATCTTTAAATTCCCAGGGAATAGCAGGACCGGGCTCATAATACGTGCTCAATAAAAATGTGAGTGAATGAGAGATCACATTGGTGTTTATCCTGCTTTGGTGTTTCAGGCTGTCTGTCTGATCCTTGTGCCCATGAGCCATGCCCTCTGGCCATTTCTGTCTTTGGCCAAATTCGCAGTTGGGTTACTCACATGGAACAAAGCTGCGTTTCCATCTAAGCAAGCCACATTGACTGGCTGCAGCAGGGATCTTCCCCATCGCTCCAATCAGTGCACATTCTTGAGTCAAATAGCCAACAGGCTGTTGAAGGATTTCAAAGGCAGCATGACTGATGCACTAGTTTTGATTGGAAAGAGGAGAATGAGCTCTCAGCAACCACTCTCCTTAATTACATGACATTAACACTGCCTCACATCCTGCCATGGATGCCTGCTCAAGCTCCCCAGCCCTCCTGTCCTGCCCGCTGACCAGCACTGACGGATGAGAAGCCATGCCTGCTGAATGAATAAGCAAAAGGACGCGCAAGTCTACCTGCTTGGGACAGTGGGATTGTGTGTGATTCTGTAGCATCGATTCCTAATGTGTACTCATGCTCCCAGATCCCTCATATCAATCAAGTGCAGGGGTGCTTCCATCCTGAACAGCCACTGATCTCACAAGGGAGGTCCAAGTGAGTAGAGGCCCAGGGCCTCAGAATACCACACAGGGGCCCAGGGCATCAGCATTGGTGTCTTCCTCCACTAGCCAGACCCTCTTCCTCCCCTGGCCTCCCTGTCTTCTGTCCAGACAATCTCTTTTACGGATCAGCCCTTGCCAAGCTCGTCCATGCCTCACCTTTGCTCGTAAGCTGACCAGGGTATTTGCGGCTTCCCCAGTCTCATTCCCCCACCCCAAACAGCTGAATTTCTGAATGTTCCCCATATTGAAATCTCTGCCTAGATTCAAGGTCATCTGCAGGCAGACCTGTCTCTTTTTTGACATGACCCTCATCCTCTCTGGGCACTCATGCATGCACACACACACTTTCCCTCCCTCTCTCCCATCTCTATCTGGCGTCAGTCAGTTGAATGCCTCCTATGTGCCAGGGGAAGGGAACTAACAGCGTTTTGGCACCTATCACATGCCAGGTCTTTATTTAGTCTCCTTGCATCTTGACTCTCATTCCATCCTGTGTCGATGTTATTCCCACTTTACAGTTGGAGTCACAGAGGCTGAGAGAGGACAGACGACTTGCCAAAGGGCCCACAGACAAGGCCTCTTCAGATTCTCCTGGTCTCTTGACTTTCCACTACACCCTCCAATCCTTTGCCCACTCATCCAATTCTGCCCAACCAGATCACCCATGTCTGTGAAGCTGTCATCTGCGTTAGTCAGGGTCTCGGGCAGGGGCGGGGAACAATGGCACATTGGAGTGGGTGATTTAGGGAGAGTGTGATAAAGCACCTATTCACATAGGTGTGGGCAGGTAGGAAAAGTCACTAGAGAGGGTTCAGAGCAGAATCCCTGTGCATATGACAACTGGAAGCCATCACCAACCACCACAGGCCTGACAAGGGGAGGGGAGGGTGGGGGAGGAAGGGGAGGAGAAGGGAGGGACAATTGCCAGAACTCAGAGCCAGAACTGGACAGGGAAGGTTATGCGGCAAGGGCTCTGTGACTTTATGCCAATAGTTGCAGCCAGCTCTTGGGTGCCCACAGGAAGGGCACTCACTCTCCCCCAGCCCCGTCTTTCCTCTGATGACCATTGACCAAAACAGAGGACAAGGGGCCAAATGATGTTCCAGAAAGATGAGCCTCCCAAGACGAAAAGCCAGAGACATCCACTATTGTGCAAGTGAAAAGTTCATATCTCCAACACTTGGGGACGCATAAAGTCAATTTGAGCATCCTCTCCCCCGGGTCCTCTGATCATACAGTTCCCATCTGTAATCATAGTTTCTTCTTCCACTGCCCACTGCACACCTCCTTACCCCCTGGAAGGAGGGCTCTTTGCCTTGAGGATGAATCAAGCCTCATTTCTTGGAGGTCTGAGTACTCAGCAGTCTTGCTTTGATTGGGTTGCCACAATGGGATCGGCCAGAACTTTGGGAAAGGGAGGATTAAGAGGTATCCCAGCATGCACCCCTGGGTTGCAAGCATCCCCTACCCCTGCTCACCCCTCTGTGGGGCAGCAGCAACCCAACTCGTGGGAACAGTGCACATCATTTTCCTTGGGCCACTGTGACCCCCTTGTTTGCCTGTGGTTTAGTGGTAAAAAGAACCCAAAATATCCAGATGTTTTAACTTCCAGTTCCTGAAATCCATGCTGGCATTCCTGGTGGAACTGGTCCTCCCCTGGGCATCGGGGCCTCTCAGTTTAGAATATTCAGAGTAACCTCTGCTCAGAAAGGCACAGCGCTGTGATCATCAATGACCACACTTCACTCAGGGAGCCCTGTGAGATGAGACGGAGGCCCATCGACAACGGAGAGAGCAGAGGCTCAGAGCAGTGGTTCATCTTCCCAGTGAGTCACAGAGTACTGTCTGAGCATTGGCACACAACTCTAAAGCTGGGGTCCCTTCTGCCCCAGGCTGCTGCTATCAAGATGGCACTGGCAGCCATCACCCTGGGAGCGTTGGGTGTGTGCGGCCAGACAGACAGACTTTGGGACTTCTCGGGGCCAAAATTAATTTCCTTCCATGTCTGTTCCTCTGTAGGCCCCCAACATTTCAGAACTGTAAGAGCAAAGTGTTCTCTCCATCTTTTGCCAGGGACCGACCAGGGTCCAGGAACCAGCGGGTAGGGGCCCCCGTTGAAAAAGCTGCAGCCCCGTCAGATCCCAACTCCTGGGCCTGGAGAAAGCCCCCGGCAGGCACCTCTCAGGAGCCGGTGTAATCGGAGATGGGGCCTCCAGGTAAATCACCTTCACAGAACCCCCAACCCGCCTTCCCAAGCCCTTCAAATTAAGAGTTCCCTCTCCTAATATATTAATTAAAATTAAATATTAATAGCTGACCTCTATTATTTATTGGCTGTTTTTGGAGAATAAAATATTGAGATCCAAAGAGGAATCAATTTCCACCAACCTCCCTCCCCTGAGTAGGCTTGATCCCTGTCACACACTAAAGAGATGAGCTTATCAGCTACATCGATTCAAAGACATCTGCTGTAAATGTTGATTTTGAACCAATAAGAAGATTATAAGCCCTGTCATAAAATATCTTTCCAGGATGTAAATTATTCAAAGCCCTTCGTGGGCAGACACAGTATCTCATGCCTCAGTGATCCCCGTTCTGGGCAACACATTTCATTTATTAAAGCCAGAGAGGGCTTCTGTTGATAAAGCCCCTAAATAACGAATAACTCTCATCTCCTTCTCCCAAATTATTTCCACGATTAGAATTCAAAGTGTCTGAAGCAGAAGTGTCAGGAGGGCTGCCTCCATAACAGCAGGTACGTCTTCATCGAGAAGCTCAGAGCCACATGCCTGTCACCCCCATTCTGTCTTTGGAGCAGGGCAATGGAGACAAGCTCTGGGGCTCATCTTTACAAGTTCAAGGTGCGAGATGAAGGTCAGGTGATGTAATGAAAGGGCTTGGCGTCCAACCCTGCTCTGCCATTCAGTCCCAGCATGACCCTAGGCATGTTATTCAACCTCTTTAAAACTGAGCCATACAGAAGGGTAGGAAATAATATTTGCACACACTGGGCACACAGTCTGGCTCATAGTAGGTTCTCAGTCGGTGTTAACCAGATCAACAGCCATGGCATAGATCCCATGGGGCACACTGCTTCCCACCTTGTTGAGACCTGGAGCCTCAGAGTATCCTGGACAGTTCTGCCTGCCCCAAGGGTACCTAGAGCTGGCCCATCCTTCACTTATCTCTGGCCTTTGTTCACAGAAAAGCCAGATAAACCCTACCCATCTTTAAGGCTCAATTCAAATGCCATCTCCTCCTTGAAGCACTCCATGATTTCCTCACTTGGATTCTTTCTTTCCTTTCATTCTTTCTCAAATATTTAGGGAGTGCCTATCCTGTGCCAGGCATTGATCTGGCAACTTTTCAGGTTCAATCTTGTGTAATCTTCATGACAACCCTGCAAGTCAAGTGCTGCTGCCATATTTATAGAAGAGGAAGTTAGGGTTAGGGAGGCTAAGTGTCTTGCTCAAGTCACACACTGAGTAAGTGATGAGGTCAGGATCTGAACCGGGTTTGGCCTGACACCAAAGCCCATGCTCTTTCCTTTCTTTTCCACTGACTGTCCTGCTGCTGGACCCATAGCTCAGTGCTTCCTATCTGGACTTCGCTTATCCCCCTGAGCACGCTGGCTTCCGCTGGGAATAGGCCTTTATCTGGAAAGCATCATTCAACCTCATACACGGAGCCCTCAGGGCCACCGGAGACCTGGGCCCAGAGCTTGTCACGGACATGACAGCTCCATCTGCCTTCCTCCCAGCTAGATCTGCCCCATACGTTCATGGTACCTCCCGTTTCCGCAGGCCTCCTTCAGCCTGGGCCCAGATAACAACAGTAGCTCACATCATTTCTCCTGCTTCCATTCCCCATGCTGTGTCTCAGTTTCTTCATCTATAAGATGGGGATAAACAGTGGGGATAAACTAGGCAGTAGCTCTGAAGATCAAATGAAATCGTGAACGTATCATGTTTTGAACAAGCCTGGCACACGGTCAGAGCTTAGCAACACAGCTACTGTTGCTGTTGTCATAAAGGTTTCTGGCCACTTCGTTCTGACTCCAAAGCTAGGCTCTCCCCAGGCACTGAGCACTGTGCTTCCCCACAGCAGAAAGCATGGTATGTAGTGGATAGTCAGCAAATTGCGAGTTGCTGGTAAATTCTTTATGTTCTCCAAAGCATGTGCTGAGTGTTGGGTGCAGCTGCATGGGAGCGTGGAGGGTATGCGAGTTCTGGAATCCTGCCTGTGATGGTCCCAAGAAGTCACCCAGAACACCCTGAGCCTCTACTTACACATCTGTAAAATGGGAATAGGGGCGGGGCTAGATGCCAAAGCTGCCGGCTCACTGTAGGTGGAAAGATATCTGTCTACAAAGTGTCCGGCACGGACACCATAAACGCTCACTTCCTTCTTCCCTTCAGCCTTTTCCTCACTTGTCCTTTTTCCTCTCCTAACTCCCTGCCTGGTGGCTTCTGGGATCTGCATCCTTGGTTACGAATATCATCAATGCAGCACTGTATTCCAGTGACTGCCTGCTCGTGTGTGTTTGGGGGCGTCTTGTGTTGACCCATTAATCATTTTGACCTTATCTCTCCGACCAGAGCCTGCCTCACCTTGAGTGACAGTACCTGCTTAGACATGTCCCACAAAGGCCCATGGAAGGAATTATTCCCATCAAAAATGAAAAGGAACATTTGGCAAAAACAAGGGCCCCTCCCTCCAGGTTATACCCACGATTCTAACCCCACTGTAGGAAAACAAAATAGCGGTTCATTGTGATGACAGTGCCAAACAAGCTAACACATCATCCAACAAAAGCTGTAAATGTCTCCATGTGCACAACGAAATAACACACACGCACTAGGGCAATGCAGGAACCGCTGTCAGTGTGCACGGACCTGCAAACGTTCCTCCAAGTGCATCGGAAGGAATGGGCGCTCGGCATTACCTACCACCCAGAACAGACGCCGGCTGATAAATTTGCTCCCCCGGCAATCCTGCCTTGTCAAGAGCTGACAATCAGACGTGCAAAACAAGTGTTGTATATGAATTTCGCAAACGTATCACTTTGGGAAAACAGAACCAAAACAAATTGAGAAATCATATAAATAATTGCACTGAGCTTCAACTCTAACATAAAAAGGGAAGGTGCATAGCAGAAATGCTAATTAATATGACTGTTTAATTACAGAGGCACAAATTAATAAACAGGAATTACTTCAGATTTCCAGCAGGCAGCCCATCTCTGCATGTAATCACAGAGGTGTGGGCACAGGGGTGGAGATGCTCAGATTGACTTTGCCTGGTGCCCAGCTGCAATGGCATCGGGAACGGGGAAGGTGAGGCCCCGTGCAGGAGGACCAGACCCTCAGCCTCCACGTCTCTGCTCAGACACGAGTCCTCATCGACATCAGCAGGTACAAGTGTCCACCAAGACATCTTCTCTAATTAGGAAATCACTCTTCCTGCAGCTGCCAGGGCCCAGCCACAACATGCTGAGGACCAAACAAAACACAACACAGCCAAGGGGTGAGGTTTATTAAGTAGGCACTACATGCCAGGTACTCTGCCTCTCTGTGTTTGTGTCTCTCCCTCCCTCTCTTTCTCCTTCAATTTGTTTTGGTTTCTGGTTTCCCAAAGTAACACTCTTAAAAATTTTACATATATCTCTTGCTTCGCATGTCTGATTGTCAGCTCTTGACAAGGCAGAATTGCTACAGGAGCAAAATGCATATCAGACTCAGGCAGGTAGATGGTGTCATCTACATGGGAGATCACCCCATTATGCTGCTGTGAACACTGAGTCTCCAAAGGTCAGCTCATCTGATTTTACCAAAACCACATAACTGGAAAACAAGGCTCTGGATTCAGAACTCTGGGTGTCTCAGTTTGAAGCTGGTGAATTTTCAATTACAGTAAGCTTCTTTCTAGAAATAAAAAATGCTTCCGCTTCTGCAATGTACAGCTAGACCACTCACTGGATCATTTTTTCATTCAGAAAAATCAGTGTGTACCTACTACATGCCAGCTTTGGACTATGTTCTGGGATACAATGGTGAGCACAAACTGACCCAGAATCCATTTCGAGGAATTTCCATGGAGAGTAGGAGAGAATGACATAGATAAAATAATCACACAAGTCAATATATTTCCATAGCCTTTGATCAGGGCTTCATAGGAAGAGAAACAGGGCTATGAGAATGTGTAAAATTGAAGGTCGATTGGTCAGGAAAAGCGTCCCTGAAGAAGTAATGAATGGTTGAAGTGTGATCTCAAAGATGATTGCACATATATAATATATAGAACAAGAATAATATATATGACTAGAGATGACTTTTCTATACTTGTTCTGTTTTCTTCCCATCCATCTGCTCCTCAGCCTGCTCCAACCTAATGTGCTCTCTGCCCCCATCACTCTGCCATCGGAATTCATGCAATAAATTTCATGACCATTTTTAGTCGTCAGTTTACTTGGACATTTTGGACACAGTTGATCACTCCCTTCTCCTTGAAGTCATTTCCTCCTTGACTTCTGAGCCAAAGCTTTACTTGCTTTCCTCCCACCTCTCTGGTCCTCCCTGAAAATGGCCATTATCCATGGCTCTCCTCCAAGGGTGCGTCAAGGCCTGGCCAGGGGCACTCCTCCTCTCACGCTCTACTCTTTGCCTGGAGAAGCTCGCTCCTTCCCATGGCATTATTTACACCCCACTGCAGTGATTCTCACATTTGTGTCTCTAGCTCAAATCTTTCTTCTAGACTCCAGATCTGTATTTCTTTTTCTTTTTTTTAAGTTCTTATTTTATTAATCCTCTCATGAAAAATTTGCAGTCACCACAGGTAAAGTCACTGAAGAATCTTTGCTCCTTCTGATGTCCCATCTCCAGCTCACTTTTTGCAGCACCAACGTTGGCCTTTGCAGACCCCTGACTTTCTTCATCCTATTCTTGCCTTCCTTTCACTGTTTCCTTGAGGTCTTCTTCTTATACAGCCCATGTCTTGCAAGTCTATGTTTGGGGTCATTTTTCTTTGTGTGATCCAAAGAATCATAAATCATGCCAAAGCCCATTGTCTTCCCACCAGCAAAATGTATTCTAAATCCAAACACAAAGATGACCTCTGGTGTGGCCTTGTACACTTTGACAAGTTTTTGCCGAATTTCTGTCTTAGGCATTGTTGCTCTCCCAGAGTGAAAGACATCAATGACTGCTAAAGTAGCCTGTTAGACATGAACATCCTGGTCCAGATGGTTACTGTGTTGTTCATGATGGTAGCTGACCTTTAAATAGCCAGGGTGGAAAAGAACCAGATCTATATTTCTAAATTGCCTGATGAACAGCTGCTTTTGGATATAGCCAAGGCACCTTAAACTCAACATGACCAAAACTGAGTTTGTCTTATGACCTGACTCCATCTCAACACCATTCATACAATTTGCAAACCAGAACCCCAGGCAACACCCATGGTCTCTTACTCCTTGCCTTATGTGCCAGCCTGAAAATGGCTCCAAAAGATATCCAGGTACTTATCCCTAGAACCTATGAATGTTACCTTATTGGGGAAAGGGACATTGAAGATGTGATTAAATTAAGGAATCTTAAACATCTTGAATCTCAAAATGGAGAGATTATCCTGGATTATCAGGCTGGGTCCTAAATATAATCATAGGGTCTTTATGAGAGGGAGGCAGAGGGAGTTGTGATGACAGAAGAGACACCATGTGATAATGGAGGCAGAGACCGGAGTGAGGAGGCCACAGGCCAGCAAATGCCAGCAGCCACTAGGCTGAGGAAGAGGCAAGAAACACATTCTCTCCTGGAGCTTCCACAAGGAAGCAGCTCTGCCAATACTTTGGTTTTTAGACCTTTAAGACCCATTTCTTACTCTGGCCTCCAGAACTGTAACAGAATAAATTGCTGTTGTTTTAAGCCATAAATTTGTAATATTTGTTACAGCAGCAATAGAAAACTAATACACCCTACTATAATATACATGGTTCCAAGTCATCTTTATTTTGCTATCCAAATAATTCCCAGGTATATCTACATTTTGCCATCTTCATATCCCTTCCCCTGGGACAGTCTTCCATCCTCTCTCAAGCTGTGGACAGGTGCCACAGCCTCTGCCTTCTTGGATAAAAGGCAAAATTGTTGGCATGGCCCACATAAACGTGCTCGTCCTGATCCCTGCCTCCCTTTCCCAGGCTCAGCTTGCGCTTCAGATACACACTGGCCTTCTTTCTATTCTTGCAGGGTACTAATCCCCTAACTAGCACACGGTCTTTGCACAGCCTTCTTCCTTGACTTGGGATGCTTTGTTAATTCAGATAATAGCTTAAATGGTATGTTCTCATTATATTCTTTCTGATCTCCATACTGGGTCCACCCAGCACATATAATAAATACATTAATTTGTAGGGTTGTATGACTTATGTCTAATACTCAGTGCGTTGTCAGAGAAAAGGGTTACAGCTGGTTTGTCCCACCACTGTTTCCCCAGCATCTACCAAAGCACCTGGAAGAGAGCACGTGCTCAATGGATATGTTCAGGTGATGACTCCCAGGCCCAGCGGAGTGCCTGGGGGCGTCTGTGTGGATGGGGTCGGCGGTCTCAGTACTTCGCTTTGTCCTGCCCCTTCTAGACATGAAGTTAGAGAAAGGAGGGCATCGTGAGTAGTACTTTATGGCACTCAGCAATGGCCAAAGAAACTACAGAATGAGAGTTTCACCTTCCTCAGTGCCATCTTCTCAGGACAGGCACTGGGTGAAGTTCTCTTTAAATTAGTGTTCACAGGGGAGAATGTGTTGAGTTTTTCCTTGCCATTTACCCTACCCCTCTCTGTTTCCAGCCCTGTAAAGTATCCTTGGCCATTGTCCCTTGAATTTCTTAGATGAAAGCACTTTGGAAATTATCTAAAAATAGACCAGGTTCTTTAGAGCCGCCTGTGCCCTGCGGTTTACCTGAAGGCATACCATGGGCCGCGTGGGCTTGGAGGTGGCTCTGCATGAAACAAAGAAGCTCCTCTTTATCTATTTCATATGCTGGGATTCCGTACAGGGATTTTTATGAAAGGTTTTGTGACTAGAAAGAAAAGAAACAAATTTATAAAAAACGATCATTATGTTGTTTGCACCACACTTTCTAGTTTTAAAGTATTGTTTTCCTTTCAGTTTTCCCAGAAACCCATCAAGTTAGAAGGAGATTATTAACTTTGGTGGACAGATCAGAAAATGGCTCAAAGAACTTCAGTGAATTGACCAAGATCACAGTGTAGGACACAGTGTAGGACAGAGCTTGGACTAAAGTCCAGGACATTGGACTTCATATAAGTCACAGAATGGAGATTTGAGCCAATTTTACCTACTCATTAAAGAGATGTCTTCAGTGAACATTTAGGTCTTACAAAGGAAGAAAATAGAACATCTTAACACTGGTTTCCTCTAGGTGGCAAGATTAGGAGTAAATGTGTCTTCTTTGTGCTTCTCTGTAACTTTCACAATATGCGTGTATTAATTGTATATTTAGAAATCAGAAGATAAAGAAGTACGATGATGAAGTAAATCAATGCGAAAACAGCGGACGATCCTCTACTCACCTTGGGAGGGTGAGGTACCTAATTGTTTGGAACTGGCTCTGAGCCTTGAAGATAAAAGCAGATGTTGTTCAAGTAAGGAAGTGGGCCGTGATATGATACTGGGTAACATCAACTCCAGCAGCTTCTGAAACAGGCAGACCTACCACTTATGTGAGTCTCAGTTTAGTTCGGTATAAAGTAGAGAAAATAAACTTATTTATATTGGCTGAGGCCCTTAATTATAAGTGGCAGAAATGCAACCCACACTAGTTTAGAGTGCAGAAGGGATTCACTGACTCACATAAATGAGGAACTAAGGAATCTCTTTCCATCTGTGAGCTCTGCCTTCCCCTTCTTAGCTCTAAGCACACTCTCCCTGTGTGACTGGAAAGGTGGACGCCAGCAGGCTTGCTCACACTCTCCCAGGTTAGCAAACCAGGTGCATGTAAAACCTTTCTCAGAGCCCACATACCACGCCCAAGAATGATTCTGATAAGCCACGCTTGAATTCCACGTCCCCACACCCCCTGCACAGAACCAATCACTGTGACCTGGTGATGGGGAGTAGGATGTACCCAGCCAATCCTGTGTGCCCACCTCCATTCCCAGAACCAATCACTATGGCCCAATAATAGGGAGTAAGATAGCCCCAGCCAATCCCGTGTGCCCACCTCCATGCCCAGAACCAATCACCATGGCCCAATAATAGGGAGAAGGATAGCCCCAGCCAATCCCGTGTGCCCACCTCCATGCCCAGTAGCCTTCTTCCTGGAGACACAGCTCTCACGTAATGAATGCTGAACAAGGCAAACTCTGGACCAAGCCAGATGGGGTGAGCATTTCCACAGGCCAGAGGGTCCAATTTATGTGTGCTGCTAGAAAGTTTAATTAGCTTGTGAAATGCATTAAATAAGTAAATTTTGCTAAATAACATTTCAGTACTTATCAGAAGGGGAAACATTTTTTTAAACCAAGGTAACAACACAAAAACAAAGGAATGTTTGGTCAGAAAAAAAAAAAAATAAGACTGACCGATACTTGCTGCTGTGGACTATGGGCCACTGAGGTCAGTGAAGGATATCAAGATGGCTGGGTGAAAACTTGCTTTAAAAGACATTGACTAAAAATAAAAAATATTTTTAAAAAGACATTGACTAGGCAGCTTTTGGAGAGATTATACCCCAAAACCAGAAGGCCATTGCCAACTCCCCGAACTCCTGTAATGAGACCCTCACCTCCGTGCTGGCGGCTCTACCCGAGAACCTGCCTGCGGCTGGCTGGGCGCACTGCGAGGCCCATGCAGTGGAGGCCGGCTTGGTGGACGACTTTGAGAAGAAGCAGAATGCCCTGCAGGCTCCTATGCCAGAGCATGAATATAGTGCCCTGGTGGGTTCTGAAGAAAAGGAAGATGTGAACCTGTGCTGAGTGTTTATCTCTCTCAAAGACCAGGACTAAGCAGTACCAGAATGAGCTGAAGAAGATGAAGAACACAATTCCCTTTGATCAGATGACCACTGAGGATGTGAATGGGGTCTTCCCAGAAACCAAATTACACGAGAAAAAGTATCCCTACTGGCCTCACAAGCCAATTGAAAATTTATATCTTGAGCCTGGGAGAAACCTCTGGCCCTTGTATTATAAACTCTGGACATTAAAAATAATTACGCAATGCAAAAAAAAAAAAAAACAACATAAGAAATTAGGCGCAGGAAAAAACTACTATGGCACAGGGGAAACAGAGAAGCAGGTATGTGGCTTCTTAAATGACTAAACCCTTTATGGCCACCAAGTCCTTCCTCGTGAACCACTTTTGCTGTTTAAATATTCTGAAAACTGGAGGCAAGAATTTCAGAAGATGCTCCTCCCTCAGTAAAACTCCAACTAAATTACATATTGAATAAGACTCTGAGAACCTGGCAAGAATACACACATAAAATTGGGCCTCAAGCTGCTCAGAGATGATAAATTGTCAGTTTCTGTTTAATAAGATTGCGTTTCATCACCATCTCCTGTAAGGGATTTGATAGTTTTTGTTTTTAACCTGTGAAGATTAAAATCAATTCCAAACTAGAGCTGGAAGCCCCAAACCATATAGCTGCAAATATATCAATTAATCAGTCAATCAGCCAGTCAGTAGGTCAGCAAGTCCGTATAGAGGGCCAACCCTGCTGGGCATCTGGGGAGGGAAAAGGGTGAGGAAGTGTGCTCCCTCTAGATCAGCGGTTCTCAACCTGTGGGTCGGGACCCCTTTGAGGGTTGAACGACCCTTTCACAGGGATTGCCTAAGACATAACAGTAGCAAAATTACAGTTATGAAGTAGCAACGAAAATAATTTTATGGTTGGAGGTCACCACAACATGAGGAACTGTATTAGAGGGCCGCGGCATGAGGAAGGCTGAGAACCGCTGCCCTAGATGCTAGATGAGGGAGCCACACTCCAGAAGGCATCAATTCCAACTCTTGAGGCGACAGCAAACCTATTTCCAGTAGAATTACTCTGGGTCCGCATGTCCCACCTTGACACTGGAGTAATCCACAGACTGACTTACACCTTTGCCCTGCTCAGATGTTCACACTGGCTGCATCACTCCTGATGTGCCAGCTGTGCTCCCATGGCATTTCACAGGAGGCAGAAGGGAGGAAGACTCGGAATAGAGTTCAAATTCCACCTCTACCGTGTACCTCCTTGGTAGCTTTGCGTGCGTGAATCAGTCACTCCTGTCCCGGTATCTTTAACCACCAAAGCAGACATAACAAACCTGGGCCTTGTAGCCCTGCAAGGATTCAATGAGATCACAAATGTGCAGTGCTTAAAATAAGACCTGGTTCAGAGCTACTGGTAGTTTATTAACATTACAATCGCCATTCATCTATCAGGTGAGTTGCTTCTAGGTTACATATATATATTTTTTAGTCCATAAAAATATGTATAGGCATGTTTTGATCCTCTCAATTTTTCCCCTCTTGTCACCCTACAATAATCCTAATAAATTCTACAGACTTATGCTTACATGACAAATATCCCCCCGGCTTCCACCCAAACAAAAACTAGTTGTCCTCTTGTTTATTTGTGTGTGAGTTTGTTTTTCTAGATGAAACATTTCAGACTCTTTCTTGTCCCTTGGCATTTTTAACAACAGACACTGTGTGAGTTAGTCAAAAAGCTAGGGTGTCTTGGAGCAAGGCAGTAAGAGTGCATGAAGCAAGTCGGACTCTGAAGCCACAGTTCTTAATTTTGGCTAAGAAACAGTTGAAGGGTCTGGTATAGATGAGAATATAAACTTGGAGGTCAGGAAAGGCAGTGTCTTAATTAATCCTGCCTCCCCTTCCACCTCCTATGGGCAGCTTGACTCTGAGTGTGTTACTAAATCAGTGCAAAATCAACAATTGTTCTTGCCCTTCCAAGACTGAATTTGGCATGATTTATGGACATTATTACCTTAAATATTCCTCACAGTGACATTAACAAATCTGAGAGTCATCCTGACCCTTGAGGTGAGAAAAATCAATGGAGGTATTTCCCTAGGAGGTTCTGGAGAAAGAGGCTTTAAAAAAAATTTTTTTTTTCTTTATTGATTTTAGAGAGAGAGGAAGGGAGAGGGAGAGAAAGATAGAAACATCCATGAGAGAGAACATCGATTGGCTGCCTCCTGCATGCCCACCATTGGGGATTGGGCCCACAACCTGGGCATGTGCCTTGACCGGGAATCGAACCGGTGACCTCTTGGTGCATGGGTCAACACTCAATCACTGAGCCACACCAGCCGGGCTAGAGAAAGAGGCTTCAGACAGAAAAGCAAGAGGGTCAAGTTCAAGTCCTGGTCCTACGATCAAGATCAGGGTGACCCTGAATAAGCCTCCTCTTCATGCTGGCCTCATTTGACTCATCTGAGAATGGGGAGATTTAGACAAAAGGACTGACTCAATGTCCTTCTGGTTCTGGTACTTGGTCACACTCATGTCATAAAATCTTGCTGTTCTTACCTCTTCTCTCTCAGCTGCCTTAGCAACCACACCTGCAACCTCTTGCTTGTCGATAATAATAATAACCAATATTTTTTTAAAGCAAAATATGGGTCATTATGCCTTATCTTATTTAATTCTCACCACAACCCTCTGAGGTAGATGCTATCATTATCCCTAATAGTTGAGGAACCCAAAACCACAATTCTTGGGCTTGAGGTCATGACTCTACAATACTATGCTGATTTTCAACAATTATGACCTAGGCTTCCAAGATGCAGAACTTGCCACAGTTACCTCTTATCTTCCCTAGGGTCTCTGAGGCATCTCCCTGGTTGTCAGGTCTTCCTGCCCCTTCCAGTCTGGGCTTTGACTAGGTTTTTGACTGGGGAAGAGGGCATAGGAGCATTGGGTAATGGATAGTCCAGAGACCTTAGAGGTGAACAGAGCCGAAGTAGAGTTCCGTCTCAACCAGGCAGAAATGCGTGCCCTCGGTGACCTCCCAAAGCCTGGCTGTCCTCATCCAGAGCACTCCTGCCTCTGAGGCTGTTGGGGAAGTTAAGTGGCATTGTGGAGATTAAGCCCCAGGCACAGCTGCTGACACACTACTGTGCAATGACCCTACTCTCCTGCCACTCATATCCCACTTTCCTTTAAGACCCAACTCTTGAAAAGCTGCTATCTAGTTTTGGAATTGATTCATCCCTCCTTGAATCAATCTGGGACCCAACAAGAAAGATATTGTGTACTGAAAACAGGGTGATTCAAGGTGGTGGTGGGGGGAGCAGGGGGTGCATTATGTCTGAAGGGGCTATGCACAAAGGTGTGGGTAGAGCGTACTAAAGTAAGAGGGCAATAACCTGAATCTCAGTAGCAGCAGAACTTTACCACCCCTATGACCAAAAGGCTGAAAAGAGGGAACATTTACTAGAAATCAGAGACAGAATAGAGGAGTCAGCTATCTTGGGAGAAGCAATGACCTTTGTTCAAAGGACACAGCCAGCCAAGAGGTGACCTGGCAGGGAGGCAGTTAGGGAATAATACTCTGACCTCACTCTTAGCTGTGAGAGTTAATTCACATTGGCCTGAACTGTTTTACTAAACTACCTGTTTTGTGCATTCATGAACTGTACTGATTAATAATGTTGCTTTGTAATTTTGAGTCCAAGGCATTTGGGGCCGGTGTGCACCAGCTCGTCAGCATCGTTCACTGACAATGGTGATGTCTATGATTCTCATTCTCTGATCTCCTGCAAACTCTTTTTGGGGCTCCCATTGGCTGGACCCAGTTGGAAGCAGAAACAGAGGAACCTATTGATGACATCCATGCAGCGCAGCATCTGGGCAGACAGCAGCTTGGAGAAGAGTGGAGAGTGGATCTCCCCAGTGTCCCTCCAGCACATTGTGTGTCCCATGTATCACACTCACTGGGCTCTCATTTAGATCAGAAAATGGGGATACATGTGGGTGTGCACCTCACCATGAGCCCACCATGAGCATCCATCTCCCTCCTTCCCTGGGCATCTCCCCCAACCAGCTCAGTGCCTGGCATGGAGTAGGTGTACAGTAAACGTGAGGGGATCTCCAGTGCCAGCAAGCATCAAGGAGAACCAGCCAGCTGCTTGCATTCCCCAAGGTTGGTCATTTTATTGTTGCTGCCAAAGACCTTGCCAGTTTCTCAGCAGCTACAGAGACGTGTGGAAGGTGGAGAGAGACCCCTGAGAAGAGAGGGTGTGTTTGCAGGCTGATGTCTAGTCAGAACAGTTCTCCAAGTGCCTCTCCCCATGACATTAGATAAACAGAGATGAGAATCACATTTCAGCGTGACAGCTTCAAAGGTGTGTCAGAAAATAATTAAAAAGATCTAGAGGAGCCTGGTCCTGAGAGACTTTTGTCAGAGTGAGACTGCTTCTTGTCAGGGCTGGTTTGGGGGTGACATGGCCCACGAGCCCAGGATCAGGTCCTTGATTTCTACAAAGGCAGGATCCTCTGAGACCTGGGACTGAAAGCAGAGTGAGCCTAGGAATCTGAGCCTTTCCTACTTGTCAGTGCTGAGAAGTCACCTGCGATCAGCAGCTTGGAACATCTGCCCTGCAGATCTCAGCCCAAGCGCGCCACCTTCGCATCCTCGTCAAAACCCCAACTGCGAGGAATGATATTTATAGAGTATTGCCTGAAGGACATGCTGTCCGTCACTCCTTTACATCAGCACTTTGTCAGATTATCTTCCCCAGAGCCCTGGAGTTCCTGGGGGTGTTCCCTGAGGCTCCCTAGAAACCAAACCCCTGCCTGTACCCCAATCAAGAAAATGCCAGGTCTCATCTGTTACATACAGGTTATGGGGATTGCATATCAGAAATCACCTTTTTAAAAAATGGATGCTGATGCCTTAAAAGAACAAAAGACATCACTGTAGCCTAAATTTTATTGTGTGATTAGGCCAGATGGTGAGAAATCTGCAAGCCTGGGTCATGTTCCTTTGCTCCACTGCCCTGAGAATTTCTGGTGCTGAGCTGAATTTCAGTGGAATCCATCAGCCCACGTGGCCGGAACCCATAGAAACAGCTTATTGAAATTCCTAAAGTCTCTCGAAGGACTCCTTTCGGTGACTCCAGAAGAGCCTTTCCTCTTCCATAGCAGGAAATGCTGATTCCGACGTGATGACGCCCTGCAGCTGCTATGGACGGGGAATTTGACTGCTTCCATCTTGGCCTTGGCCACTGGGAAACTCAGTGCTGCCCCTGGAGCCCTTCCAACCACACAGAACTTGGGCTCTTACAGATTTTGCTCTCTGCCCCAACTCCCTCAGTTACTTATTTTATCATTTTGGATTGCATTTGTTTGTGTGAGTTAATGTAGAATATGTGTATCCCCCTTCCTTCGTGAAAAAAAAAAGAGAGAGAGAGACAAAGTATACAAATAAATAAAAGTAAGTGGCCCTTAAAGAAAAAGAAATCAACTCAGTTCATCTGCTTGGGCTTTCGACATCCAGCAAACACATTCTATTTCTGATCTCCCGTGAATACTCTGGTTTTCCCATGCTCTGCTTACAGCTATTGCAGTGACTTCCAACCGTGCGCCACGAGAATTTTTAAAACATGCAATACCTGACACTTAGTCAGGGGCCCTGACCTCTTCTCCCTTGGATGGTCAGATTAAAAAATGACAACAGCCAACATAACAATAGCTGTCTGGTCAGTATGAGTGAATCAAAATTATACCTATATTTTTGGCAGATCAGCAAAAATATATTTTTTGGTGTGTTGCAGAATTTTAGTGATTAGTTTATGTGTGCCATGAGATGAAAAAGTTTGAAAATCGCTGCTCTCACCCGGCCAGTGTTGCTCAGTGGTTGAGCATCGACCCATGCACCAAGAGGTCGCTGGTTCAATTCCCAGTCAGTGCACATGCCCAGGTTGTGGGCCTGACCCCCAGTGGGGGGCATGCAGGAGGCGGTCAATCAATGTTCTCTTTCATCAATGTTTCTATCTCTCTCTCCCTCTCCCTTTCTCTCTCTCTAAAAATCAATAAAGAAAAAAAATTATATATATAAAAAAGAAAAGAAAATCGTTGCTCTCTTGGCTCCCAGGCTGCCAGCAATAGGAGGGTATCCAGGCCCCCTCAGACGGATGGAATGCCAAGGCTTTACAATCCTGATCCTTCAGCTCGCCCTGTGCTGCCCGGCTTCCTACACCCCGTTAAACTAAGGAAGTCACCTGTCCCCAAAGCCACGCCGCCCTTTCCTGTCCTGGGCTTTGGCCACATGGTTCCTACACTTATAATGTCTTCCCCTCATCTCCCTCACAGAAAAGGCAACGCCAAGAGTGTTCCTACTGCTCTGTCACCTACTCTGGCCCCCAGGGCAGTGAGCGGCCCCCACGCCCGTTCTGCAGTGAGTCACATCTCTGCTGCTCACTGCAGCCTTGCACTGCCGGGCTTCTCTCCCTGTCACTCTCCCTCTGGACCCTGAGCCCCCATGGACAGAGGGAACCACACTGTACAGGAGAGTCTCCACTGGGGACTGAGCACAGAGAGCTTGGCACAGAGGAGCTGGGTCACTGTTTCTTCCACGAAAGACAGACAGACAGACTCCAAGGCCTCATTCCATTGCTCACAGTCAACACACGGTTTGGAGACGGGGATGACCATGGTCACTCTCAGCTTCTTCCAACCCTGCTCGCCCCTGCACACCCTGAAACCCTGTGTCCAGTCTTACATCTGCAGGTGCACAGTCTGGAATGTGTTGTGCTGTCTGTCATTGGCCCGCTCTCAGGCTCCTGATATTTTAAAACCCGAGTTGACTAATCCTTATTGGTTTTGCTGACAAGAGAGGACATGATCTGACTTTGTGCAAGCCAACTTGCTCCTACCCTGACAGGTGACAGAGTGACCTTCGTGACAGCATGGCACACCAGTGGAGCTGTCCTTTTGTGTTTGCACACCCATAACACACTCGAACGCACTCACCCAAGCTCTGAGACTTGAGTAGATTTGGGAGCCAGAAAGACTTGAGTTCAAACATTGGTTTAGCTACTTACCAAGTATGTGTGCCCCTGGGCAGGCCCTCTAACCTGCATGAGCCATACTTCCCTTTGTACAATAGGAATGTCGTGTATTTTTTTATTTGCCTTACAAACTAATGACACAGACATAAGGAATAGTTTAATAAGTCACTTAACCTCCCATGCCTCAGTTTCCTTGCCTATAGAGTAGGAATAATATACATATCTATTTCACTGGGCAGCTATGAGAATTAAATAAGGAAATGTATGTATAAAACTCAGCGCACACCTAGATATGAACACGTATTTATTGTGTATGGCCATGTCTCCAGAATATAAACATTTTCAGCCTTTTGATGTATTTTCTACTGATCCAGGATAAATTTGACCTACAGCTCTGCTATGTGTTGAACCTAAAGGCCATAAGATAACCTTGGGAAAGAACCTCTGCCAGTTTGGACAGATCCCTTTGATTTTTACCTTGGCACTAAAGCCACACTCGTTGTCTGCCAATGAGCTTCTTGATATCTGTGTACCCCAGGTCGCACTTCCTTGCCAAGCTCTGCTGTTGTTAGGGGCATCCTCTGTGTCCCCGACTAAGGCTCCAGTGACACCCTTTGCCCAGATTACTGGTCACCATACTCTTGATACTGCCTTCAACTTGCCAACCTGTGGCTCACCCTCCCCTGTGGCTGCTGACATTCCCTGGAGCACCCCACTCCAGTGGGGGCTCTAGCCTGGGGGCTGTCCCTCACCATCAGCTCCATGCCAAGGCAGCATGCATAGCCAGGCATGGGAAGCAACAGGCTCGGGGAAAGCCCTGACCCATTAAGAAAAACCTGCACTGTGTACCCAGAAAAGGAAGGAATTAGCCCATGGCCAGGCCTGTGGAGGGTGCCATTTTTCCTCCTGAACTCTTCCCACTCCCGAGGGGTGATATTTAATTCACGATGCTGGAGCCAGCACCATTGCCAGAGATATTTCCTTGATGATTAAATATTAAACATGCAAGTATTTCAAAGCATTTAAACTAACTCCAAACTAATGAAGAACTAATTGCTTCACTCTATATATTCAAATAGTGATGTTATTTTTAAAAAATACATTCTTATGTCAACTGTTGCATCAATTAATTACAAAATTTCCAACAGTTAGCTGTAGTATGATTAAAGCATATGAAAATAATCTTTTAATTAGCTTTCGTTTAGAAAGAAATAGACAACTAAACCAAAGAAGTAAGTGTGAACATTCTGTTGTTCTTTTTTGGGGGGAGGGGGGATGCTTATACAAATAATGACTGTATAATTGGAAATTATTTCCTTGGCTAGTCTAACGGTTGTTACAGTAATTGCATCTTTTCCCTTTTACATCCTTCTATTTCTTACAATCTCATACCCCTACTGTTTTCCCCCAGAAGCTTAAAATACATAACTAGATGAATAATAACCTTTTTATTTTTCAAGAATGAGCTTTTTGAGAAGAGCTATTCAAAGTACCAGCCAACTCTTATTTACAAAAAATCTTTGTACACATCACTTATGTTTAAAAAGAAAAGAAAACAATATGCTTGGCCCCTGAGTCATTGCCCCTTCCCCCGCCCTGTGAAGGGAGACAGGGATGCGGCGAGAGCAGAGGCGGACGGGCACACAGTTGAAGGAGGCACGCGCCCCAGATGCCGACTCTGTACTTGCACGACCCTCAGAATGTGTGCCTCCTTAAATTTTGTGACCTAGATGCCTCGCTTGCTCACAGGAGTCCCAGCCTTACTAGGAGGAGTCACAGGGTACCTACCACGTGCTGAGTGCCACCGGAGAACCCGGGGACAATGAGAAAGGGGTGATAGAAGCTGTGTGAGCCAAAGCCTCTTATGTTACATGTAGGGAGACTGGGGCCCAGAAAGGAGGATGGAGCAGGCTCAGTCAGCTACAGGAAAAAGGAAAGATGGATGTGACCAGGTTCTGGTCCCTGTCCACTGAGTTAAAGGACATTTGGTGGGCATCGCCTCTGGGAGCAGCCTGTGCAGGAGTCACCCGCCGCCCATGGGCAGTGTTAGCATGGAAGGCACACTCTGCAGGCCAGAGCACGAGAGCTGAACCTGCGGAAATGGAGATTAAAGGCCACTCTTAGAGCTGAGTGACTGCGGGCTCGTGACTTAACCTCTCTGAGCCTGTGAATCATTTCTTTAAATGAAGATAATATTTATGTCACTGTGAGCACCAGGAATAATAGCTGTGTTGCACAGTGGCTGACATGCGTTAAAGCATAATAATAATAGGTACCATTTCATAGGTCATGTATTATGAGCCAAACACTATGCTAAATGTTTCATCTGCATTATAGTATGTTCTCTGCACAGCAACTCATGGCATAGGCATTGCAAACTGCATCTTATAGGTAAGGAGACAGGCTCAGAGGAATAAAATGACTTGCCCAAGTTCATTAGGTGGTAGAGTTGGGATTTAATCCAGTTCCATCAGTCTCTGATGTGCAAGCCCTTCACTGTCCTGCTAAAATAAAGGCAGAAAATGGAGCTCAAATTGGAGAACATACCATGGTTAGCAGGATGCTTAAAGAAAGTCCTATAGATTTTAAATCCATCATCCAATCCCCTCAGCTACCATCACAAACTCAATTAATGGTGCCCAGTAATAACATCAGCAGCAAGAATAGGATTGTAATCTCATCTTGATGGAAATAATGTGTAAGATGTGAAAAAATCAATTCCCACATGATGGTACAACTGCACTGAGATATTTTGAAACCTCAGAGTGAACCGTGGCATGAGAGAGAATCAGGAAGCAGGAGTGAGAAGGAATCCTAGCTTCTGTGTCATCCAACCTCCCTGGTACCCCTCAGTGAAAGGGCCCATTCATTTCATCAGGAAACTCCCTCATTATATGAACTGAAACCTGCCCTTCAGTCCCAAGGGGTTAGCCCTCGAGCAGCCTCTTCTCCAAGACGAAAGTCCCCAGTCTTCCACCATTCTCCATCGGGCATGCTTCTCGATGCCTGTCATCCCGACAGCTCTTCCTGTAACCTCGGGCATTTTGACAGTCATGGGTTGATGCCCAGCTCCACTGCCAGAGCTAACCTCCAGGAAGCCACTTAACCTCTCAGAACTTGAGTTTCCTCTTTTATAAAGTAACGGTAATGACAGCTACCTGTTGGAGGGTTGTTGTATTAAGTGAGATGAAGCATATAAGTGCATTGCCTGCTCTATATAAGCACTCAGTGAATGCGAGCCCCTGTCATCATGACAGTGGCCATTTCAGAGCGAAGTGGGAGAGCTTTGGAGGGCCCGAGGCCACGGAGAATAGGACATTCAAGAGGAGCCAGCAGGTCAGCCTGAGAGGGACAGAGCAGAGGTGAGGTCAGGCCCGTCTTCCCAAAGGGTAATCAGTAAATAAGCAGTTGCTGTAAACAGTCCTGTGGAGACTCTTCAGAGATGGAGTTTCCACAGTTCCGTTCAAATATCATTTTGGTTCTGCTAAATTATCTCCAGAATGTGTTATCACAAATCATTCTGTGACTTGGCAGAATTGACTGAAATTTGATCCCAAATCATAAATTAAAGGAGCGGGTGTTTGCAATGGCACATCCATTTACACCATTTCGTTTCGCTCTTTCAACTGCTAAGACGGAAGCTCCCAGCAGGGAGCATTGGCCACAGCAGAAGGAAGACACTGAGTTATGACAAGTCCTTGTCGGTCTTCCCCAGAAAGCAGGAGTGAGCGTGTGTCCTGTTTTGAGGTGGTTTGCAGAGGATGGGGAGGCGGAGGCAACCCAGTGTTGGAGCTTTCAGAGGTCAAAACATGGAGAGCAAATGATAAGGACCCCAGGATGCCTCCTCCCGTTCTGCATCAACGATTGGTGAGTACATGGATTAAAAGTCGAATGAAACTGGGATTGTCCACTTTATCCTTCTCCTTCCGTAGTTCCTACTTTCGCTGCTGGGATAAAATCTCCAGCCCTCCTAGAATAGGAGGCTGTGAAAGCTGTGTCTGCCGGTAACATAACAGGAGCATCTTGAAAACCCAGCATGGGAACCTGGAAAAGATTCTGCTTTTTTAGAGTTGCCCAGGGGTCAAGAAAGCACTGGACACCCAGTGGCCTGAATCTCAGGCATTAAAACCATCAGGTCAGTTAAGACCTTGACCCTTCTAGATTCAGCAGCGCCCACCCCACCGTGCAAGCTCTGAAGGAGATATCCCCCAGTCTCACCTACTGGCAGAATGGACACAGGTCCCTATGCCAGTGAATCATATGGGAAGCTGATCTAATCTGAGGATCAGTGAAAGATTTGCACAGGGAAGAAAATGTTTGAGGTCTAATGAATGAGTTGGCATTAAATAGCCAAAGGGAGGTGGGAGGCTGAGGGCAGTGCAGGCAGAAGCAGGAGGGAACCCAGCTGATAGTGTAGCTGAAGGGCAGGCAACCTGTGGGCTAGCGGGCGAGGAGGCTGGGGCCAGACGGCACTGGCCATGGTGAGGATTTCATGTGGGGTAACAGGTAGACATGATTAGACTTGAGTTTGGGGCAGGGGGTATTAAATCTATTTGCTGTGTGGAGACTGGACTAGGTTCTCTCAAGAGTCAGGGGAGGTACATTGAGTAGGGGGCTATTATCATGGTCCTCGTAAGGGTGATGAACTTGAGCTAGGACAGGGTAGCTGCAGGGGAGATGGAGTGGAGAGGTCGTATCCCAGAGATATCTAGAAGGTAAAATCAGCAGAACTTGGCAATGGACTATCTGTCTGTGGTGGGTGAGAAAGACTGAAGCACCAGGTTTGGACTTGGAATTCATCCAAACACTCACCTGTGCAGGGTAATTCAAAGCCTAATAAAACAGGCTTCGTGAAATTAGATTTGATCAAAATGTAAAGCTGTGGCACATTTGGACGACGTTGGAAAATCCGCACTCGGTAGCCGGGCGGCCCATTCCATAAGCGTCAGTGTCGTGAATGGGGATGCTATACTCGACATCTTCAGACAATATTTTCTCTTTAGATCCCTTCTGGAATCTTTTTGATGCAAAGTTATTCTAATGTTAGTCTGTAGAAAAAGAACTACTGAATGTTCTGTGAAATGGATATTCACAAATGTATTTTTTCTTTAATCTCATCAAAAAGCTACATCAGGATGCCTCAACCAGTTCCAACATTGCCATTAACTTGCTATGTGACCTCAGGCAATTTTCTTTCCCTCTCTGGGCTTTCACATCTATTTTGGGAACAATGCAGAACTAAGAGATCTGTACAGCAACTTCAAGCACTAAAATTCTTTACATATGTGACGCCATCTCCACATACACGGAGGAGAATATGTGCATAATTGCAGGTAATTGAACTTCTGTTTCACACTGAGTATTGCATATTTGACTCCCTGTTTTAATCCAGAACGTTCTTTGGAACAAAATGCAATATAATTTACAGAAGATTTTGAAACAAACTTGCTCTAATGAAACATACTCGAAGCAACAGCAATGCTTTTATAAGAGCTACATTTTCCTAATGGGCAGCAGGCGAAGGAAAACATCAAAATATGCTCTGGATCTGCAGCCCTCGAGAATGCGCATGCACCTCGCACTGCTGTTTGTTCCCAATAAAAGCAGCTACGTGCTAACCTGCGCAGTCAGGCTCCTCGGATGATTTTTCCAAGTGGTACCAATTTCTATCTCAGGCCTCCCCGGTGCAGCACACCTGATAGCCACCTCTGCCACATCCTGCAAAGGAACATCTGCTCTTAATGTCTCCAAGCCGCTTCCAGGAATGTACTCATACTCTGTGCACAGAAGTGTAGATGCAAATGCCTCCCACCCTCTGCTCTTGCTGCCAACACCTTACTTTGGATAAGATCATCATCATCCATTTCATGGACCATGGCAACAGCACAGTACCTGGTCTACCTGACTCCAGTTATCCCTACCCTACTATTCTATGTTTTATTTCAGTTTCCAGAATCTCCTTTATAATAGGCAAGCCTGTCCTTCTCCCCTCCCCCTTCACTCCAAAACCTCTGCTGCTCAGAATGAGGTCCAAGCCCCCAGAGATCGCATCCCAGGTCCTTGGGGAATGGGCTGCAGGCCGTCTGCAGTCTGACCTGCACACAGCACATTGCCCTCTTCTCCAGACACACACCGGCTGCTCCCCTCTTCTCACGACGTGAAACCCTCCTCCACACTGGTTTATTTTTACTCATATCATTCCCTGCCTCTGGAATGTTCTTTCTCATTCTCTGCTTAGTGTACACCTGCTCACTCATTCAACACATGTTTGAGCACATGGCTAGAAATGGAGAACACCTTGGCCAAACTCTACCAGAAGAAACATGAATCAAGATTTCATACTCTGGAAGCAGAACCGTTCTGAAGGATGCTCGGGAAGGGCTCTTCTAGAACAATGATGCAAACACTTAAATGAACACGAGTCACCTAGTGGTCTTGCTACCAGGCAGATTCTGCCTCAGTAGGATTTGGATGGAATCTGAATTTTCTAACAAGCTCCAAGGCATCATCCTTAGGTTTAGACCTAACTGGCCTCACATTCCAGCTCTGCGGCTCGCTAGCTGTGGGGAGCTGGGCAAGTTGCTTCACCGGTCTGAGCCTCGGTCCTTCGATACTGATTTGATAACCAGCAGGCAGCGGTTAGTCAATGATGTGTTCTCCGAGAGGAGTTAGAGGGACCATAAATGGACAATTGGGGTATAGCAGGATGCGTGCTGTTACTGGGGAATAAGCCCAGGAAATGCTCAGAAGACTTTCTAAAGATGCCCATCCCTGATTTGAACCTTAAAAAAAAAAAAAGAATAAGAATGAGCCAGTCTAAGATATGGGTAATTTGGGTGTAAAGAGAGTCGTCTCACCAAGGAAAAGGGATGAGAGAGCCTGTGTTGGGAAGGAAAAGCGGACCCGCTCCATGGCGGGGAGGGTGCCTCTGGAGAGCAAGAAGATGGGCGTGAAGGCGCATGTGACGACGCTGTCAGGCAGGGCCTGCAGGTCACCTGCGCACTTTGGAGATCCCCAGAAGACTCCACGGAGCTACTGGTGACTTTGAGCCAGGAGTGACCTGAGGAGATTTGCATCTTTGTTGGACATCCGAGCTGCCACACGGCAGGAGCCAGACTGGAGGAAATGACACTGGTGTTGCAAGAAGGTGCTTGTCATGTGCCTTGGAAATGTTACTTCAGTAAACAAGTGAATCAATAATTTAGTCATCCCCTCTCTTGAACGCACTGACTTCATTCCTAATACTGTAAAGAATCCAGTAACACAAACAGACCCATCTCACTGCTCCAGGTCTCACCAGCAAACGGAAGAATAGCAGGATTTAGTTATATTCTCAGTGGCTCCAACGTGGGGCAGCACTCTCTAATCTGACTGGCCTAGCTCAGGAGAAAATGGCAACAAGGAAGAAGAGTGGCTACAAAATGGCAAGATTGTCAAACTTTGCAAAACTCTGTACCCTCCTGAAAGCGTTTCCACGTTTCCACGCATGGTCTCTGCAGCCCTAGGAAGCAAGCCTGGAGCCAGCAATCACAGGCGTCAGGCAATGTCCCCAGAACTCTGAAAGCTCGTTCCCAAGCACATGTCCAGGGACTTTTGGCTGGTCCGAGAGAAAGTTTACACTGGGATGCAGCAAATGAAAGAATGAAGTTGACTCACTTTAATGGAGTTGCCTTTATTCTGAGATTATATATGTGATAGCTGGAGGGTGGCGTTAGGATGCCCTTCTTGAATGAAGTGGTTATGATGGTAGAAGATGGAAAATATTTTGTTGTTATTGTTTTGCTTTGTTTTATGTCCTTATTTAGCTACACAAGAAGCTGGTTATTATCGTATCAAAATATATCAAAAAATATATTTTTGGCCCTGGCTGGTTTGGCTCAGCAGTTAGAGCATCTGCCTGCAGACCAATGAGTTATGGGTTCAATTCTGGCCAAGGGCACATACCTCGGTTGCGGTTTGTCCCTGGCCTTGGTTGGGGTCATGTGGGAGGCAACCAGTCAATGTGTCTCTCTCTCTCCCTCCCACTCTATCTGAAGATAAATGGAAAAATATCCTCAGGTGAGGATTATATATATATATTTTTGTTTTGTTTTGTTTTGTTTTTTGGACATTTTAAAGGTTTATAAAATCTGATGGTCTGTGGTCTACTGTTCCACACTAGAGGACCTGTGCAGAGCACACTGGACCAAGGCAAGTAGATTTTATTGAGTGAGTTTTGCTCCCTGACCTGGCACCAACCCATTGGTCATTGCTGCCTAGAAATGTACTGCGAAGTGTTCCGAGTCTCATCTGTGTTCAAAGGGGGAAAGTGTTCTAGAATCTACGATCTGCTATGGATGAGAGACAGGGTGTGGTCATCCGTTCACAGTGGTATGCCAGTGATATTTAAGAACTGTTCTCGAAAAAGAAGAGAAGTCCTGATTTATATTACTGGCCAGTTTCCAAATTAAAAATGCTCCCCCCATAGCCCACGCCAAGCCTCAACACGACGACACAGAGAGCAGCTGGGAAGAAGCGCACACAACGGGCTCTGCCCACCCGGCACACAGAGCGCTGCTGCGTTTGCTGTTCTGAGTCAGAGGGCAGGGGGCCCTTGCACGTGTGTGTCTTCTGTCCCCGTCACGATTTCTTCTTCCCCGTGTTCATGTTCCCTAAATAGATATTCCTTTGGTCAGAAAAGTATCTTACGTTTCTTATATCAGATATGGCTATTTTATTCTTTTACATAACTCAGCATGAAATTAAATGGGCGATCTCGTGGGGGACTCCTTGCTGGCAGGAACAACGACGCTGAAACATGGATGTTGAAACATGAACATCGAAACATGAACAGTGACATCGAAGCAAAGCTATTGAAGTAAGTTCCATGGGGGGACTGACGTTAGGCATTGTGGCCCATGGAGACTTGCTTAATATTTGCCTTCTTGCTATGGCTACAGATAAACATGCTTATTAAACAACTAGATCTTGTTATGTAGTGACCAAAATTAATTGATTCAAGATGACATTTCTAGGCTGGACAAGATCGCTTTCTGAAGAGCACCAAATCTAATATTTACTAAATATTGAGTCATGACATTAGCCTGAGGTGTGGAGCCCAGGAAAGACTCACAGCAGTGAGTGCTGGTTTTGTCGCCTGGCTTCACGCACATACAACTGGCACCCCACCTCTTTGGGTGTTAGCCGAGCCTCTCCCAGCTTTACTCTGGAGCTCACGCCCGAGGTGGAGGGAAAGCCCGGAGTTTGGTCCACACTGAGGTGTTAGGATCTGGCAGTGGGCACGGGATGAGTTTGGAACCTAGAGCATGGGATACTGTGCTTAACGCAGTAGACCCATGCAAGGTCCGATGGACCTCTGTGCAGGCTGCGTACTGCCCAGCTCCAGGGGCTAGTTCATGGGAATATGAAGCCCTGCCTCGATGGAATCTGGAAGCGAGGCAGGATCTGGAGTCAATGGTCAGTGATGAAGAACGAGGAAGATTAATGAGAGGAGTTCAGCGGAAAACAAAAACTGTGTGTTGGGACTGCTTTGGCTGAGCCTGTTGATGGGGAAAGAGCTAAGAAGGATGTAGGTCTTGCCTGAAGTAGACTCAGCATTGTACAGATGGGGAAACTGAGCCTCACAGAAGGAATTGCTCATTGCCCAGGGAATGAGGGGACTGACAGAAAGAAAAGGTTGTTGCTTGGGTGAGACTATCTGGGCACGGGCCAACCCACGCTCAGGAGTGCTTGTAAACTGAGAAAATCAGTAGACATGGGGATTTGGGGCCAGGCACAGAATCAGAAATGAGTTGAGAGTCAGGAAACGGGTTCCAGGGGAATGCTCCATGAGCAGGGCAAGGGTGGAATGACCAGATCCCACCCAGGCCGCACAGGACAGGCTGAACGCCTGAGCTCACCTGCTCTCAGAATTCACTTTCCTGTTTCTTAAAGACAGCGACACTCTCTTCTAGCCCGCAGTGACAAACCCAAAGCTGCACAGCAGCCCTCCACCAGCCTGCTTTTTACAAAAGTCACCAGAGGGCCTCTGCCCCAGGCCAGTCTTCAATCAGTGGCCCTCCGTGGTGGTAACTGAAATTGGCAGATACCACTGTCCAGGGTGGAGAGATGAGCAGAGGAAGAAGGGAAAGAATGTTAGGTGAGCTAGTTATAATGTGATTATAATGCAGACATTGCATGTGTGGTCTCTGCCACACACTGTCCCATCACACTCTCACAACATCCCTGACAGGTAAGAATTCTATTCCACATTCTCAATACCAAAGAACGGAAGCTCAGATAGGTGAAGTAGCGTGCCCGGCTCCCACCGCTAGGAAGCAAATGCTGGAATGCGGATCCAATGATGTCTAAATCTAAAGGTGACACCCTTGAAACTCAAAGTCCTTGGACTGGCAGCATGGGCATTGTCTTGGAGCTTCTTAGAAAATGCCAATACCCTGGCTCTATCCAAGACCTGCTGAGTCAAAATCTGCTTTGTAGGAAGATCACTAGGTGACTCGTGTGTTGATTTAGGCTTTTGTATCATTGTTCCAGAAGACCCCTCCCTGAGCATCCTTCAGAACGGCTCTGCTTCCAGAGTATGAAATCTTGATTCATTTTTCTTCTGGTAGTGTTTGGCCAAGATGTTCTGCCATTTCTAGTTGCGATTTACCTGGGAGCAAGACAAATGTCAGGGAGTGGAAGCTGGTACTTCCTCTTGCATTTCTCTGCAGAGGAGAGAGAAACCAGCACGGCCATGTGGGACTTCGCGGAAGGTGATGGCACAGCCAAGAGGAGGCTTGTTTTAAAGCACAGCAGCAGCTCTGGGCTGGCCAGTGCCCCAGGGCTCCCTCTGGGTGTCTGTGACTTCACATCACCTCGGCTGCTGAGCAAGAAGGAACTCAGTGTGACTTGCCGATGCAGATGCTGGGAGGAGTAGGAACAAGGCGGACACCACCTGATTTCACCTTTCTTCTCATCGAGCTGACAGAACAAGCCCACTACCATTGCCCTAGCCCATGGGAAATTCTGGACAAGATGTCTCTAACAGGGACAGTCAATAGGCCATTCATGTGAGCATTCTCCACCCCCAGTGCTAGGTAGAAATAATGACCTCTCCCTCCTGGCCACAGCTGATGGGACTGGGGATGGAGCAAAGGGATGACATGGGTCTCCCAGATTCATATACTCATTCTGTTCTCACTCTCCCTCCCTTCTTCTTTTCTCCTTCCTTCCTTCCTTCCTCTTTTGTTCCCTAAGAAAGAACTCCTCGTGTTCTTTCCTGTTGAGTACATGGCATTATTCCCATTGCACGACTGAGAAAGTTGAAGTTCAGATAATTCGAGCGCTAGAGTTCATTGGAGGCACCTACATCTCTCTGACTTCTGAAGCTCAGATTCTTACTTGGAGAATTCGGGCTGACTCTGGTCTGACTCCAGTCACCCAAGGTGCTCTATCGGGTAGCTGGGGCAGGTGGACAGGATTTTCCAGACAATGGGGGTTGGTGGCCAGCCTCGGCCATGGAAAGACACAGGGAGCAGGGCCTGGAGCAAGCAGGTGTGAGAGCCCCTGCTGGGTCGGGGCGGGAGGGGCTTATAAGCCCAAGACTTTATTAGAAACCCCACCAGCATCTGCGTTCATGTGTTCCCCATGGGTCTGCTCTCCTTAACCTAGGGAATCCTCTTCTGATTCTAGAAGAGAAAGCCTTGCTCAGATTCCCCAGGAATTCTCCCAAATCTATCCCTAGGCATGAGCTCCTTCTGTTTCCTGGAGGACCACATCTTTGAAGTACAAAACCCAGTAAGGAAATGGATGACGGAAAGGAAAGGAAAGGAAAGGGAAGGGAAGGGAAGGGAAGGGAAGGGAAGGGAAGGGAAGGGAAGGGAAGGGAAGGGAAGGGAAGGGAAGGGAAGGGAAGGGAAGGGAAGGGAAGGGAAGGGAAGGGAAGGAAAGGAAAGGAAAGGAAAGGAAAGGAAAGGAAAGGAAAGGAAAGGAAAGGAAAGGAAAGGAAAGGAAAGGAAAGGAAAGGAAAGGTCAGAAACCCTGGTTAATGCTTCAAATATGGTATCACCCTGCCCCCAAAATATAGCACCTCAGTTGTGAAATGCCACTTCGTCTACCATTTAGGAAAGTATGAACCATAATATTTTGGGGATACAGTTCCTTATTTTCATCTCCTTTAAAGGTTTGTACTAATTTCTTTTTTGTTATATTTTCCCCCCAAAGATCTAAGAAGTCAAGAAGGAACCTAAACCACACAAAGTCTGCTTAGAAGGTGCCCTAACAGAAGGGGCTGAAAAGGAGCTTTTTAAGAAAATAAAAATAGAAAAAGCAATACCAGTGGCATAGGCGTTTCTGGCACCAAGAATAGCAGCCGATGGCTGGGTGCTCCCTGGGCCCATCCTCTGAAGCTCATTGTGGTGGGAGCTAGAATCCATTATCTGTTTCAATTGACATTAATTTCATCCCAGCATATTTCAGGCCTCTCATCACAAGATGATTCATTGCTGCATGTACGCGAGTACAATCAGCTCAAATATTTGTAGTCTTCATGCAGTTGCTGTAAGAAAACAGGAGGCTGTGTGCCACAGATGGCCCACCTGGCGCCCTGCCCTGGCCGGTGCTGGGTCAGAGGGACAGGCAGCGGCTAACTGGGCTCCTCCTCTTCTGCTTTGCTGACTTGGAACCACACAAAGCATCCACCCCCCACCCCCCCTGGAGACCAGCAGCTTCTGGTGAAAAGATACTTTCATGGAGGGGGTTATGCTCCTGATGACCTGGTCAGGAATGCTTCCAAGGGCAATTTGGAGGAAATCTTGGTAGATTTTGTGCTCACACCGCTTTCTAACTTTTGTGTCCAAGAAGCTCTCAGGGTATGTTTTCTTGGTGATAATCTCAGCATCCAAGAACCATGGGCAGGAGAGAGGCCTCTGATCGCTTCCTGGCCATCCCAGTAGTTGTACTGGGAGGAAATCAATCGATAGTGGACAAGACTCACACAGTGTCACGTGGTGAAAGTCAAGACTGGAATCCAGACCCACTTGACTCATGGTCCAGAGTGCACAAGCAGCTCCTCTTCTGCAGGCTTTGTTTCCAACAAACTTCCTTTCTAATGATTAAAAGTGCTCGCGTTCATTGCAGAGAATTTTCTAAATATGGGTGATATCTACTCCATAATCTCGGTCCTCAAAGCTAATCACCATCAAGACTGGCTTCATTGACATTCCGCCTGAACAGTCACAGAGGACTTCACACTGAGAAGGTCCTGTGCTCCATTTAATGCTCTGCTGTTGCCATCTTGAATGTCTTATAAGGAGCCATGAATTTTGATATTTGCACTGTGCCTCACAGATTATGTAGCTGGTCCTAATCACCGTTAATATTTTATTGCCTTCCTTTTCAATGCCTAGCGTCTTGCCTTATCCCATTCATTGGCTCGCTAATTAATTTGTTCATGTAACAAATGTTTATTCAGCACCTACTACAGGCCAGTCACAGAATCCTGTGAAAATATCATTGAAAAGGATGCCTCCCTTGATTACTTTATTCTATGAATACAGACTAATGTGTTGTAGTTGTTGCTCTGGAGAGATTAAACTGGCTGTCCAGCCCTGGCCGGTTTGGCTCAGGGGTTAGAGCATCGGCCCGCGGACCAGAGAGACCCGGGTTTGGATCCGGCTAAGGGCACGTACCTCGGTTGCAGTTTGTCCCCGGCCTTGGTTGGGATTGTGTGGGTGGCAACCAGTCGATGTGTCTCTCTCATATCGATGTTTCTCTCTAAACTGGCTGTCCATGGGGGAAAGATTGACTAAAACTCATTTGACTATAAAATAAAAGAACAAAATAAAATAAAATACGGAAGAGGTCAGGCAGAGGGGTACGAAGGTCAGGCAGGGTCCTTTGGCATCTATGATAATGTGCTCTGCACTCCCACAAGTGTGTTCTGCCGGACACAGTGAGGGCAGGGCTGGAAGTGCGGTCAGGGGTTGTATCCATGTCCATGACGCTCAGAGAACACACCTATCGTTGTAAACACTTTTACAACCTAGCTGCAGGAAACAGAATTAGATTCCATCCAGTTCCTACAGAGGCCAATTCCGTGGCCATGACCCAAGGGCTTCCAGGGACGGGTGTAACACAGAGTAACTGTTCTGCTGACCCTGCTCTGTCCTGAGCTTCCCAGCATTTCTATGGCAGAGTGTGGTAAGGAATCTCTTTGCCCTGAAGTCTAGGGAGAAATGTGTTTTAAAGCAATGAAGACCTAGTTCCTCCACGCAGCAGGTAGAAGATGTAAAAGAAAGAGAAGAATAACCCCAAGAACATGGTAGACACTGGAAATGCAAAGGACAAAGCGCTGTAGGGTGTAAATGTCATTTCTCCACACGAAAAAGTAGTAATAATGTAACCTTTCTCTCTCTGGACCAAAGGCATCTGATATGGATGCTCTGTGTTTATAGCAACATATCCCACAGGATATTTGAAAGCTCTGATTCGATCTTTAATTTCTCCTCAACAAGGTGAGTATCTGAATTGAACCACTGTAATAAGATAGAAGTTTCAACTTTACAGCTAAGAGTTGTTCTAAGTCCATAAATATTTACCTGCACTTTAGAGGTTCTGGAAAGGGGGGATAATCAAAACCTCAGTTGTCTCCATGGTATCTGACCCCCCATCTTGCTGTGGAACATCTGTAAGGGTAAAAGTGTCAAGACCCAGTGACTTGAAAGAAAACACCCTTTCACGGAAACCAGGATAACTTCGCCTTCTCACCTCAGCCTTCCTCTTGGAGAGTGCCACTCCCACCATTTCCCTGGGTTTCTCCCAGAGAAGCACCGAACTTGATACTGAGAAAATTCAAATCACATAGCTTTGATTGGACTTGAGCTAACAACTAGGGAATGTTTCCTATAAAATATGTCTGCTGCTGCCAGACTTCCTACCTGAAATCTATACTCCTTTCTAAGACCAAAGTGATATTCTAAAAAGCAACTCCAGCTGTGTGTAGTAGATGACCCATAGCCCTGGAGCCCGCCTGAGTGCAGGGCAGCTATGACGGGCAGTCTGTGCACATATCCAGCACCCCATCTCAAGTGCATACCAAGATGCCAGTCTGTTTCTCTACCTCTGGGCTTTCTCTGAAGTCACCAAAGCCAGCTGAACCCATGATTGATTAAAACTCACTTGATTCTAGGAAAGGGAGAGGAGGTCAGGCACAGTCCTCTGGCATCTATGTCCACAGGTGTGAAGTGCTCTGATGGAGACAGTGAGGGCAGGGCTGGAAGTGCAGACAGGCATTAGTTACACATTAGCAGCCCAGAAGGGCAAGGAATCATTGCCTCTTAGGACAGCCTTCAACCAGTGAAAGATGGGAGTCAGTGGATAAATGCCCCCGGCTCCCATTCTTTGGTGGGACAATTCATGTTCCTTAAAGGATCCCCAGCAAGATTGATACCTGCCTTGCCCATCGTGGTTACCAGCTCAATAGCACACACAGTTTCCGCTATTCTTCCTTCCCTGTATCACTGTCCCACACCCCTTTTGTTCCTGGTCCCACACCCCAAGTCCTCTTCTTAGGCTCTGCTTTCAGGAGAACCCAAACTAAGACACCATTTCATTCCCCTCTTAAAACCCCTTAGAATCTCTCTGTGTTTAGGATAAAACTGAAGTTTCTTAACTCAATGTTCACAGCCTTAAAGAATTGGCTCTTAACTGTTACTCCTTGTTCAAATCCCAAATGCCAATAGCACCTACCTGCCTGCCGTTGAAACCACCACTCCGCTGCACACCTTCACATGTTCCCTTGGCCTTCTTATGTCCTTGTACCCATCTTGTACTACTCATGCCTCAAGACTATGGCTTAATACCCCCTCAGCTGGGAAGCCCCGGCCCCACTCCATCCACCGTCCCTGCTCATAGCGTCTGTACTGGTGTCCATGCCCAGCTCCCCAGCAGACTGTGTGTTCCTCAAGGGCAGGGCCAGGTCATAGTTTGACAGTGGAGCCCAGGGCTTCGTGCAGAGTTTGCCTAACTGTAGGTGCACTTAGACATTTGTAAAGGGTCATGTGGCTTTTCCTTCTGTTCTTGGCTAGATCTGGTTTCCTCTTAAGGGTCCTTGGCATTGTTGATCTCTTATGTGGGCCACAAAGAGGTATTATTCTTAAGGAAGTGGAATGAAGTGACTTATTCAAACATTTGTTGACTTATCTACCATGAAAAATTCACCTCCTGAAGGGAGGAGAATGGATAATGATGCTTCATAGGTATAAGACACAAATCAAGGTGCATGGTGGCACCAAGTGGAAGGATCTGAGGGCCTTGGAGTGTTAGAGCAGGGAGACACAGAGAATTACACAGCCCAGCCAAGAGAGGGGATGTGACTTGCTCAAAGGGTCTAGAAACCCAGGCTCCAAACTCCCAGGCAAGCGTTCTGTCCACTCAGGCACGTCACCTCTCATGAATGGTGAGTCAGAGCCAGGCTGGCTGGGCCTCGGCCTCAATAGTTTTTGAAGGGTAAGGAAGTAGCAGGGAAGCAGTACTTCAGGGAGAATAGTTGTCTGAACACCCCAAATTCAAGCTGAATCTGGCCAATTTCCCCCAGACAAATCAGGTCACTACTCATAGAACAAAGCTCAGGAAAATAAAGAGCAAGGATAGTTGAGTTGAGGGACCAGGTTTTCTAGTATGTGCTGTGTATTCTAATATTATTCCTTGTTTTCTTACTTTTATATGAGCAATCCTTTCTATACTGTGCTTTGTGCAAAATACATGACTGTGAACTTGGTGAGTTAGGAAAGACTGTGTCTAATTCATTTCTGATTCTCCAGCATTGACTAGTTAACCCTATTCCCACCTTACACCAATAGAATAATTGAAATATGTATGCAGCAAGGCAGATGGACAAGAGAATGAATGAATGGATGACTGACAGATGAAGGGATGTAGGGGTGGGTAATTGGGTGAAGGGGTGGGGTCTCTCTTTAGTACTTCCCTCCCTGCCCCATTCCTTCATGACCTCTTCTCTATCTGAGCACCTCAAACTCATTATCCTTTTCCTTTTTTCAAGCCTACTCTAAAGACAGAATCTGATTATTCCCCCCCCCCCCCACACACACACCCAGGTAGAGTGTCTCCATGACCCAGAGACTTCCCAGACTTTCTTCATCTCCTGGAGAGATGTGTGTCTTTTACTACAAAAAGCCTTTCTTTATATCCTTATTACCAGCTGGACCAATCTTCATAAGTCTGTTAAGTGCTAAAGGCCATCGCCCAGACAAATTGCAAGAGAGCAGACCTGAGAAGGTAGAAGTCCACTCCTGACTGTGTATGAGAACTTCAGAACTCGTGACTCATGATTTGATGCCAACATCCTGAGGCACTTTCCCCAGAAGATGCAGATTCCTCCCTTCACCATCTTCTCCCCATTCATTTTAGCATTTTGCTAAATTAGCATTTCATTTCCCTAGACAGTTTCTATCATGTTTATTTCAGGAACTCCAGCAGTCACTATTAGTGTGACCTACATATTTTTTTGATGTCCTAGGTATTCTCCAATTATCATTAACCCAGAATGTTTTGAAACCAGTCTTGGAAGTAATTATAGCAGGGAACTTGTTTTGTTTCTTTCCAATCAACAGGAGCAAATAATAAGAGAAAGATTTCAATCATGAGCTGAGAAATCTGCTTCCTAAGCAAATATCCAGGAGAAAAATTGGCCACTTGGGAAAAAAGGAAGCAAAAACTTCTTGATCCACTGTTGTGCACTAGATATGTTCACCTACTATTTCCCATAATCCTAATAACATTTTACAAAATAAGCATAGAAATTTCTACTTTTAAAGATGGGGGAACTGATGCTTAAAGAAATTGGCAGTATTCCTGAGGTAAAAGACTAGTAAGTGAGAAAGCAGAGGTTGAGCTATGCAAGCAAGCTTTGCAGGTCCAGAAGCTGGCCCAGAGGTTGCCTCTGGCTAGGTCTGACCACCACCTTCTTTGCAGATCAGCATCCTGTGGCTTGAAAGAAGGCAGCCATGTTCTTGCTTAGCCTTGTCCTTCCCATCTCCATTAAACACAGTTGATTGGTCCTGGGTTGGACATGCAACCCAAGTCAACCAATCTGACTGATGCAGAGTTGGATGTTGAACTCAAGCTCAATCAATCTGATTGGTCCAGGGTTGAACATTCAACCCAAGCCCAACCAATCAAAATCCTTCTCTGGGATTTTCCACATTGAAACTGAAAATCAAAGCCAGACCTTCCCTGTTATCTGGCAACAGAAGAAGTGAGAATGAGTCTGAGGAGCAGTGGGAAGTCATTCACAGGGAAAAGTTGAGATGAGAGAGGAGCAGAGCCTTTGATGTGACTAATGCCCAAAGACCAGCTGCATCTTTGTCCTTCTTGTGGTTTGGTTGTTCAATCCTATCTTGTCCATGAACCAATAAAAATCCCTGTGCCTCAGCTGGTTCTAGTCATAGTTTAGTCTTAACCAAAAAGAGTTCAGGCTAAGGTCCTGTGCGCACATTTCCTCGTCCTTGGTTGGAAACTAGATTAATAAAGTGGGCATCAGACTAAGCAAAGGATGTCCCTTGATTCTCTAACACAGGGAAGATTCACTTGGAAAGCTTTCCACACCTGAGGATTGAGTATTGGTTTCTAAGGAATCTAAAGGGTTGTCCTGACTCAAAACAGCTCAGTAACAAACAGGAGCACTGAGTAGGGAATAGCGAGATGTAGCTATTTTGCAGTCACAACCAGTCAGTCCCTCTCTCTCCTTCCCTCAGCCTCAGCCTCCCCATTTCTAGAATGAGACAGCTGACTAGATCAGGGCTTCACCCACCTACCTACCATCCTCACTATGGGAAGCAGTGTTCATACAACATGTTTTAGAAATGGGTTCACTTTGTTGTCCTTTTTCTGTGAACAGCGGATCTGCTGTGCCAGTCATATTGTCTCAATACACACTAAAATGCATGACTACATAAAGAAAGCGTCTTTGACTGTGTTCACTCAAATCCTCTTGGGTTCCATACTCTGGAAAACAGCAGAGCAGACAACTTTTAAGAGACCGACTACCGTGTCAGGGAAGGTGGTGACAGGAGGCCAGTCCACTCAGTGTTCATTCAACAAACGTTTCCAGAGTCCCAGCTCCAGGCAGACCACTTTGAGAAACCACGGCGATCCATGTGGCTGCGGCCGACAGGAAGTGAGCATTTATAGTGGGCGGCGCGCCAGACTAAGTGCTTCAGAGCCGTTATCTCCTTTTTATCCACTGAGAAACCCCATGAGGTAGATATAACTAATTTCCGAATCTCAGAAAGATGAATTATTTATCACTTAATCCCAAAGCTAGTGTATTAGCTTCCTACTGATGCCGTAACTAATTATCACAAATTTAGTGGCCCATTTAGTATCTTACAATTCTGTCGGTCAGAAGTCCAACACGGGTCTCACTGAGCTAAGATCAAGGCACCATCGGGGCCACACTCTAAGGGAGAATGTTTCCTTGCCTTTTCCGGCTCCTAGAAGCTGCCACTCTCATGGCCACCTTCCTCCATCGTGGAAGTTAGCAACGCAGATGGTGTCCTTCTCATGAAGCCATCTCTCTGGTTCCTTGCAGCCAGGAAAAGTATCTGATTTTAAGCACTCATGTGATTAGATCAGCCCTCCTGGGTAATCCAGGAGGATCTCCCCCATCTCAAGGTCCTTAGCCTTAAACATATCTGCAAAGTCCCTTTGGCTGTTTAAGGTGACATATTCACAGGTCCCAGGGATTAGGACGGGGACATCACTGGGGGCCATTATTCTGCCTATGACCGATAGTGAGGGGCTGATGAGAAAACACCCTTCAGCCCATGATCTTTTTTGTTAATCCTCACCCAAGGATATTTTTCCATTGGTTTTTAGACAGAGTGGAAGGGAAGGAGGGGGAGATAGAGGGAGAGGGAGAGACATCGATTGGTTGCCTCCCTCACGACCCTAACCGGGACCAGGGGTCAAACCTGCAACCCAGGTTTGTGCCCTTGACCAGGAATCAAACCCGTGACCCTTTGATCCATGGGCTGACACTCTAACGCTGAGCCAAACCCTCTAGTGCCAGCCCATGATCTTAACCATGACATTAGAAGCAGCACTCAAGGCAAGACTAGCTTAGTGGGAGGTGGGTGGAGTTACACAGAAAGCACGAAATTGTAGTCCATATTCTTGTGTTGCTTATAGTCTCATTCGCCGCCCAGACTGCAAGCCCTGGGGAGGCAGGGGGTCGAAGGCCTGTTCCCCGCTGGCCTCAGCACCTGGGGCTGCACTGAGCATGAGCACTGGAAAGGGGCCAGTCCCAACAGAACGTGCCGTACATGCAACATGTACACAGGAGTCTGAAGACTTATTATGAGAGAAAGAATGTAAAATATCATATTAATATGTTTTGTATTGATCACATATTGAAATAATATTTTGGATATATCAGGTTAAATTAAAAATACTAAAACTATTTCATCTTTTTCTTTTCACCTTTCCTAACATGGCTACCAGAACATTTAAAATTTTGTATGTGGCCTGCATTCTGGTTCTATTGGACAGCGCTGATCGAGAAGAAGACTTAGTGCCCAGCAGGGGCCCAGTACATACCTCCTGAGTGAACTGAGGGGTGAGATAGCGAGTGATAAGTGGGGAACAAAACTGAGCCTGTCATTTTCAAATGTGTAGTCGGAGTCGGGGAGCGTGCGCTGCAGCCCAGAGAGGCAGGCAGCGACCCGCACATGGGTTCATACAGGGAAACAATGTTTCAGGAACACCCGTTGGTTGAGTTGGACTTGATTCTGTTGGTCATGAAGCAGCGAAGGACTGGAAGCTGGGAGTGATGCGGCCGGATGTGTGTTTGAGAAACAGGGCTCTCTGTCTGACTTTGAGAGTCTGGATCGAGAGGGGCTGGGTCCTCAGGCGAAAGTGAATCCTGGAGAGATGGTGAGGTACACCCTTTTCCAGAGGAACAAGTTAAGAAACAACGTGGAGGGGATTTAGAGGGGAAAAGGAGTCAAGGGTGGCTCTGTGTATCTCAGAACCAAATTGGGTGAGAAGCAATGAAATGAAACGGTAACAACAAGATCACATCACAGGGAGTGTCTCCCTGCCCTGTGAGCGTGAGGGAACGAAGCCGCTCGGGTGCAAAGCCGGCCAATCAAGAGCAGACAGCAGGAGGAACGCTTCACTCCGAAGATCACAAACCCCGAGGCAGCTTGCAGAGACCACGCGGATGCCCAGAGCAGGGTCAGCGCAGCACCAGCCAGGGTCAGCACCGACCTGACCAAGTGGAGAAACATGCCTCTCAGGCTCGGAAGCCACAGCCGGTGCTCCCCGCCATCTGCTACAGAAGCAGGGGCAGCGCCCTTTAGAAGGAGGCAAATAGATGCAAAGGCCTCCTCGAGACCTGCCTGCAACATGCCTCCATTAAATATTTCACAGAGCGGAAAGCTCGCTTCAAAACAGGAAAGCCTTTGCAGCTGTCCACAGAGCAGTCTCCCCGGTCACTGAGCGAGCATGCCTCCGCAGCTTCGCCTCCCCACTCATCTTTTGTTTCTCCTGCTGGTCTAGAGCCAATTAATTTCAAAACCTCACAAATGTCCAATCCATTTAAGTGGGACAAAGGAACGCTGGTGCAGGCTCAAGGGGCTGCATGCTGAGCACAGAGGAAGGAGAATAACCGGAGATGGGGGACTAAGGGACATTGGGGTGTGAGGCTGCTCGCTCTCACTCTGCATCTGGGGGGGAGCCCACAGAGCCCTGTTCCTGGGGCCCAGAGTGAGCCAAGGTACACACTTGCGCCCTCCCTGAGCTTCCCAATGTCCTGCAAAGGCTAGACTTTCCTGTAAAATGAGGCTACAACAGGGCCAGGGAGCAAGAAAAAGTTTAATTAGAAAGGAAGTGATTTCTGGGAAAGAAGGTGAGTTTTGCATCACACTTACATTCTCTCCCTCCCCAAATCCCACTGACGTGACAGTAAGAGAATTGTTTAAATCAAAGCACACCAAGAGCACACCCTGAGATAAACGACGGATTTAGCGTGACGATGAGCCCATGCAGATTCGTCAGTTGTAACAAATGGACCACACATGCGGGATGTCCACAGTGGGCGGGGTTATGCATGGTGCAGGGTGTGTGGGAAATTTCTGTTCCTTCCTCCTCGTTTTGCTGTGAACCTAAACTGCTCTAAAAGATAAAGTTTCCATAAAAATTTAAAAATAAACCAACAAGCATGAAGAGAATGAGTAAGGAGACAAGAGCAATGAAACAGTGGAAGCAGGAAAGCAAGTAGATGACAAGTAACGGACTTAGACCCCAAGAAACGGACTTAGCCTGTGGGGACCTGAGAATTCAATCCACTTCCATAACGGGCTCCCCTAATGCTCCGCACCAGGAATGGCTGGAGTCCTTCACCAGCCCCCCCTGGCTGGTGGGAACAGGGGGCAGCGAGGGAGAGAAGGGCTGCAGTGCGCCATGTGACTGGCCCCAGGTTCACCATCTGAAGCCTCAGGCGCACCTGCTCTCACCTCCCAGCAACCCAAAGGGCCATTCCTTACTTCCAACCTCATCTTTTCCAAGATTTTTCTCTAAAAATGTTCAATCCCACAGAAAAGTTGAAGAAAAATAGAACAAACTCCCATACCCCTTCATTTGATCACTGATAATTGTTTTACACATTTCTGTGTGTGAACGTGTGTGTGTGTGTGCATGCATGTGTATAGTGCGTAAACCACTGCAAAGTAACTATTTCAGCCTGTACCTCCTATGAATAAGGGCATTCGCCTATGAGTCATATAAGAAAACTAACGCCATTTGCATTTCATCTAATATACATAGCCCATATTCACATGTCCCCAATCGTTCCTTTTGGAACACTACAAGCTGCCCTTTGCCATTTTGTTTATTTGCGTCTAAGACCGACGAAGAAGGTCCACACGTCGTATTCAGTGGTCAGCCTCTGTAACCTCTTTTACCCTAGACTTCCGGTACTCAAGCTGTGGTCACCAGACCAGCTGCATTGGTATCACATGGGGTATTGTTAGAAACTAGAAATGCGGAGTCCCAGGCCCCACCCCCACCTTCGGAATCAGTGAGTTTGTGTGCATGTTCAAGTTTGAAAAGCACCGCCCTGAAACACGTACACCAGCACTTACATACACACAAGGGCTGGGGGCAAAAGTATGGTTACAGTTGTGAGCATGTGAAACACCGGGTTTCTTCTTGTATTATTAGGTATTAATTATTGCATTATTTTCCATAGGAACAACTGTAAAGCTCCTTTTATACGTGTATCAGACAATTCTGCTGCTATGCAAATCCATGTATAATTCTTCCATTATCCCAGATGTCCCTGGTGCAGTGAATCCAGCTGGTTCCCCTTTCCCGTTGACAATATATATTAGTCATTCTTACCACAAAGAACCCCATTGACATTTCCCTCCCACCCCACGTTGTCATATGAAATCTACAAAGAACCAAGAAAAGTGACTTGAGGCTTTTTCACAAAGACCTGGACAAGATAGGCAGAGCATTTGTGGGCAGCCCAGCTCGTCTGCTTTGAAGAGACGCACCCCCTCGCTGTGGGGTTCTGGAGGAAATGTTGGGGACAGTACTCCTCACACCCACTTGCTGCAGTGATCGGCTTTCAGGCATTATGCCAATGGGAAAACTAAGGACCAGAGAGAGAAAGTGACTCACTCAATGTCACACAGCAAGTCAAGGTAGCAGCAGGATTCAAACCCAAACTCCAAACTTCTGGTTCTCAGTCTAGTGCTTTTTCGTGGTCACATCACACTATTTCAGCAGCAGCAAAGGAATGCTGTCCAGGAAACAGGCTATGTCACTAGGCTGACTGCTATTCACAAGATCCTGCCAAGGGCTCAGAGAAGGAAGGGGTACATTCCACACACACACAGACCAGAGGCTGCAAACTGGCGATCCATGGACTAGTCGGGAGTGTTTTTGTTTTGTCTGCAGAATGACCTACAAATTTGACTTGATATTTTAAAATGTAGAGATTGCACACACAAATCTAGGCTATAACTTGCCAGTAGCTCTCACTGGAGTTGGCAATAGATAGAACATGGGAGTCTGGACCCATATTGGAAGCAGAGTGTCGACCGGGCACAGTGAGCCCACCGGTTTACCCTGCCTATCTCCATCTCCATTCAGCTTTTGCCGTTCCTTCAGTGTCTACCTAGGACCCGATGGAGCTAGAAAGGACAATGGCACAGCTCCAGCCCAGCACCACGTTGGTCCTACGACAATCAGCTGGTTCTCTGCAATGCTGCTGAGTAACAAACAACTCGGAGCTCTTTGCTCCTAGGTGTGCAGATTTGCTGGGGAAGCTCTACTTCTGACTTTGGGGGAGAGGGGACAGTCAGGGTCGTCCTACTTCTCTCTCCAGGACCAGCAAGCAGCTAACCAGAGCTTTCTCTTTTCATAGTGAATGGCAAGACTCTGTGGGAAACCATACAAGTAAATAAAAGCTGCTTTTGTCACATCTGCTACCATTTTATTGGCTCTAGTAAGTCACGTGGTCATACCCAAAGTCAAGAAAGACATAGCAAAGTCATGACAAGGATGCATAACCCTATTACAAGGAGGGAGTGGGGACTTGGGAATAATCCATCTGCTACCCCCATAATGGATCAGTCTTTTAAGTGGCTGATTTGCTTCTGCTGGGCCCTGTGGGGAAGGACAGAGACAAAATGGGGTGAACTGGCACCTGTTTCTGCACTAGGCCAGAACACTCGTGCTCGGAGCTAAATCGAGAGCACGAGGCCACAGTGGGAACAGCACTGGAGAGAGAGAAGCAGATGGTGCGCCTTGGTCTTTGAAAAAGAGGGACAGTAGCCGGCTCGGTGGTCCTGGGACCTGTGGCCAGAGGCAGTGTCAGAGCGTCAAAGCATTGCTCCTCACACTCCCCCAGAGCAAGGCGGCTGAGGAGGAGGAAGTCTGAGCCGTGGGCCCCGATGGGCGGACTCCGCCGCTGCACCACAGGCTGTTCTCACTAATTGGCCTGCTTTGGCCAAAGACTCACCAAACACAGGGCTGGAGCCCAAGCCCAGCGAGGGTCCCTCAGCCTTCAGGCCAGGGCTCAGAGGCGGGCCGAGCACTGGGCAGCCAGCCAGACCAGACTCTGCCTGGATGTGTCTGCCAACCTCCTCCAGCCTCGGTCACAGGCTGACAACTCTGCTTTAACCCACTTCAAGCCTCAGGTTCTATCTGAGAAAAGTTGTGCAAGAGAAAGGAGGAAAGGAAAGATGGGGATTGGAAAGGAATTTTTACAAATTTACAGACTGGGTAGTTTAAGGAGCGGAATTCTTCATGGGCATGGGGTAGCCAGAGAGACCACCTCCTCTCTGTTCACCCACCAGCCCTCTCTCTCTAGAGCAGTGGTTCTCAACCTTCCTAATGCCGCGACCCTTTAATACAGTTCCTCATGTTGTATGTGGGCGTATCTGCATGTGGGCGTATCTGCATATGGGCCTGGAGACAGATAGAGGAGAGGTGTCTCGGTTCCTAAGATCATCGGAAATATATTTTCTGATGGTCTTAGGTGACTCCTGTGAAAGGGTCATTCGACCCCCAAAGGGGTTGCGACCCACAGGTTGAGAACCGCTGTTCTAGAGCATCCTGGCTTCCTTAGTGCCACTGAGTATTATATTGCCATCAGCTGCCAAGACACACCCATAGGCATCACTTGGGGCTGTGGGGGCAAACATGGGTAGAAGAAGATGCTTCTCCCCATCAGGTTGGCCCCTGCAGCCAGGAAGCCCCACCAACCCCAAGCTTCAGTAGCCAAATCACCTTGAGCACATGCCCAGGAGGAGAACGCATACTAGATTTCAAAGCTGAGCTCAGGTCTCCTATCCCGGAATGCACGATCACATAGAGGCTTTAATCTCAGGAGAATATCAGAGACAAACAAGTTCACTTCCATAACTTTGCAGATGGGGAAACTGAGGCTTTGGGTTCAAATAGGTCCTCAAACATTAGCTTTCCTCCTATAACAAGGAGTAATTAAAATGAGGACTTACCTCTGGGCCAGACACTGTGCAAAGGACCAGGGCAGCTGCCAGCCCCTACTGTACCTTAATAAGAATAAGCAAAGGGCCCAGGTGCAGGTACCTGGGGCAGGGCACATGGCTTGGGGAGCAGAGCCTTGGCTGGGTTTCAGCTCCCATTTGCCCTCCAGCCAGGCGCTCTGGGGCGGTGCACAGTGGACACAACCTGGCGTGCCAGCCCTGCCCAGCACTACCCTTATGAGGTGGATACTATCTGTAGCGTCAATTAACAGCTGGGAAAATGAGGATTAGAGAAAGCAAGCAACTTGCCCAATTATACAGAATTAATAACATGCAAGTCTCCAGAGTTTATGGTCTTAGGAGACAGAATAACACGGTTGTGATCTCCCTTGCCCATTTTTTTATTTTTGAAGTTGTCAAATATTTTATTGGTTTACGACCTGTTATTTGGCAAAAATAAGGTTTCTGGGAACAGTTAAGAACATATTAAACTATATTCTGCTCAGTTCTTTCGATGAAAAGCCACCTCATCCCTCAGATAGCTCTGGGTTTCATACCCAAAAAACCCACAGCTTTCTGCAAAGTAATGCGCTCTTGTAGTCAGTAAAGGGAAGAGCCCCCGCTGGGGAGCCAGCATCTCGCCTTTTACTGACACCCCCTGAACAGATCTGTTACCCTTGAGAAACCAAACTGCCTGCAATCGACTCTTCATGCCTGTAGGCCTCTGTCCACACTGTCACCTCTGCCTGCTCACCCTCCCTCCCTGTGCCATCCTTTGCTTGTCCAGGTCCTATGGATCCTTCAAGACTCAGCCTAGGAAGGACTTCCTCTGGGAAGCCTACATGATATCCCCCTTACCCTCCCAACTCTTCCCGACTGGACTCTCCGAGGGGCTCCCAAAATGCCTTCATTTCTCATTCATTAAATGAGATAATGCATCTGTTTCTTTACCCCCATAAGCCTGTAAGAGGCAGGGACTGGTTTATATTTTATTAACACTAGGAAGCAAATAGCCCTTGTGCACTCCAAGTTATATAGTAAACATGTTGCGTGAATGAGCAGGAAATGCTTGTTACCCATACAATAAAGAGTAGATTTGGTAAGTTGTAATGTTCAAACACACGACCAAGAATAGCTTCAGCCAGCAGTGGGTGTCCAATGAAACTTAGTTTGAATATGACTAAAAAGTCAGCTGGGACCCCCATATGGCTGAGGGCATCTTGATGGTGCCCCCTGCATCTGGACTGCAAACACCATTAAGCACATCCCTTATTCCCGCAGAGTCTCCCGGCCTCCACTCAGAGGGCTCATGCACCCACGGCCCATGGTCCTGCAAGAATAATGATGAGGGAGGAAGAGAAATCAAGAGAGGATGATGGAATAACAGCTGCTGTCAGGCCATTCCCGGGGCCATGGGGAGCCCCTGGCCCCCAGACAGGGCCTAGAAGAAAGCACCTGCAAACCTCAGGAGGGCTGGTCAGAACCGATCGCACACACGGAGAAGTCCAAGGTTGGAAGAAGGAGCTGTTTTTCTCCCGATGACTTCCGAGAGGGGCTGCTACAGTGATGCATGGCTGGAGGGGCCCTCCGGGAGACTGCCTCCTCGAGGACAAAATATTAAGCCATCAGTCAAATTTAAACACCCTCCCATCAGGACACAGGTTGAGGATAAAGGACGGTGGTTTGACATAATCCACAGCTTAAGAACAGCTCAGGAGGGAACACCCAGGGAAGGTCACCATCCAAAGCCCAAAAGCACAGGCTACTGTGTATTGCATCCCTCCCCCACGTCAAACATTTGGGACTCTGGTCCCCATCGTTACACAAGGAAGGGGCTGGTTCTTTTAGAGACCAAGACAGCAGGGCACAGGCTGGCTCAGGACCTGCCCTGTGTTGCACATCTAGGACATGTTGGAGACTGGAATTTGAACCCATGTATCTGTCCCCAGAGCTCACTGTCGTTCCTCCACCCACACCAGCTGTTTGCTCTGATCATGCTTCTCCCCAAGGCAGAGGCTAAGCTGTTCTGGCTCAGGATGGGTGGAGGACGTCCAATCCACCAAGCACATTATTCACTGTCGGGTTGTCACTCCATCACCCCATCATTCATTGGAGACAAACTCACTGTCCTACTATGCCCCAACCTCTGTAACGAACATAAGGTAGGGGAGGAGCGATGGGGGCCACCTCCGAGGCAACTCCAGCTCTTTCACATGGTTGTGACCCTCACTCCTGATGGTCTGAGCAATTCTGTGAGGTGAGAGACTGAAGTGTGTCCTCCTCTCCCCAAATCCATTTGCCAAAGCCCTAACCCCCAATGCGGCTGTGTTTGGAGATGGGGCCTTTACAAGGCTGTAAGGTTTTACGGGCAGGGCCTCAGTCCTACAGGATTAGTACCCGTATAAGGAGAGGAGGAGACACCGGAGCTCACCTCTCCATCTATGTATGAAGAAGACCATGTGAGGACACAGAGAGGAGGTGGCCATCTGCAAGCCAAGAAGAGTGGCCTCACCAGACATCAACCCTGCTGGCACCTCGATGCTGGATGCCCAACCTCTGGAACAGTGAGAAAACAAACTTCTGCTGTTTGAGTCACCCCCCTGTGGACCCTCCCAGGGCAGCGGAGGCGGCTGACACAGCACCTCTCACAGAGCGTCTTTCTTGGGCCTGTTGGATCCTCCTCCACCCTACATCCTCTTGTTTTCCTCAGATCACCATCTTATTGATGAGGCTCTTACTAATATCTGGTCCATCTGCCAGGAGAACCTTTTCCTGTTCCTGGAGCCAAGGGAAGGAGGCCACCTGAAGCCTTCGCCAAGCCCGGCTGCTTATGGCAGTCCTGGGCAAATTCCTCGTGAAGATGGACATTAAGCGGGACCAAGGGTACTCAGGGCTAGAAGGTTCAAGGGGGCTGGTCACAGGGTATGGTCTACTGTCACCAAGGTGGAACCATTTTTCACTGCAGAAGTCAGAGAGTTGCCAGACTCTGGAGCCCTGGGCCTCCTTCTACCTCCCAGGCCACACGATAAAGTGGAAACAGTGGACTTGAGAGCCTGGCCTGGGTGCGAATTCTGGCCATGCCACTTGCTGAGAGGCTGGTAGTCAATGGGGCTATTCACCAGCACCCTGGCACTCACTGCTCAGGCAGTAGGATGAGTATTCCCACCTCCTGGAAGTGGGGTGTGGTCAGGTGACTGGCTTTGGCCCATGAATGAGGACTTTGAGGACCAGCACTTGCTCCACCATTTTCTTTTCCCTCTAGCATGGCAAACATGAAGGCTCCTAAAGGAGGAAATCAGCGAGGAGCAGAATCCATAGCTGTCTCATGATGGACATAGTGTGAGCAAGAAATAAACCTTTGTTTACTACAGCCACGAAGACTCTGGGGATGTTTGTTGCTACAGCATAACCTAGCTCATCCTGCCTGATACAGAGACACTGATTAAATCACAGCCTCCTTAGACTTCATTTTGTACCTGTAAAATGGGTATAATAGTATCTAACAATGTTATGAGGGGGAGTAATATAGCCCACACTTGGTACACAGCAGGTCTTTGACAAACGTTAGCTCTCTTTCTTTCCTCTGCACTGTTTTCCTCGCAATCTTTCATGATGAGATTAGACATCTGGAGGCACAGTTCCTCTAGGACACCCATCTATGTGTCCCTAGTACCTTGTATCAGCTGGCATCTCAACAAGTATTCAGTAAATATATATTATTGAGCACCTGGATGTTGAACATCCAACCTCCAGAACTGTAAGAAAACAAACTTAATTATATAATAATTAGGCCCTGACCACATTGTTGACTTTGTGTTAGGTCTCTGATAGTCTCCCCTGCCTTTCACCTGCCAGGATACACAACTTTACTTTCTTCCCAGATCAAGATATCACATAATCCTAGACTCTTTAGCTCAATGGCAAATCTCCTTCTCTCTTCCAGTAGTGGAATCTCCTCAGCAAATCTGTTCATTGATCTCTCTCAATCTCTGCCAAGACACTTTCAGCAACAGAGAACTCACTCCCTACAAAGTGCTCTACTATATTTGGAGCACTTTGGCCAAGTCCATGAGTCCGTCTCACAACTCTACAAAACGTGTGCCATTATTATCAGCCCAAGCTGCAGGAACTAAGATTCAAAGAGACAAAGTAATTTTCCCAAAGTCACACAACCAGGGAGTCATGAATGTATTCTTCAAGGCACACACTGATAGTGCACATGGGGTAAATATTTATGGGTTGACTGGCAGCTCTATTCATGGGAGGGACATCCCATGTAAACCCCATCCCAGAAATTCCAGCTTGGCTTTTGAGAACCTTAACAATACAAACAGCCTTCAGCTCTGTTAAGACATAAATTTCAATAAATGATTTCCAATAACACAGTTCTTGCCAGGAAAGGAAACATTTACACTGTTGCCCATGCATAATATAGGTTAATCTTTCAGGATACATTAAATGTGTAAATGTTTAGAGTGAAGCGAAATTACGGCTGTGAGCCAGGCCACTCTGCAGAACAGAAGAGATGCTGAAGGAGAAGAGGTATTTTTAGACTTGGACCCAACTTGATACTACCCGTAAGTACTTTGTGTGAGTAGTGGGCACAGTACGCAATCCTGCTACTGATTTGCCAGGCAAGAAAATAACATGTTGGCTTCAAACAGATGCTCCCGAACCCTTGATGGAAGCTGATGACTTCAAGATGGGCTGGCTGCTCTGTGGCTTCTTCGGAGACCGTCAAAATTAGGATGGGACTGGGGTGGGACAAAGTGCCAGATCTGCCAACGTAACTAAAGGGTGGAGATGGCTGCGATTAGCCACGTGCTGGAATCAAAGGCACAAACAGAAACTAGAATATTTAGTTTGCCTTTGGAGGAAGCAGAGAATGAAGGCAAGTGGAGAGAAGAGATTAGAATTGTGATGGGCAGTACGTACACACACACACACACACACACACACACACACACATTGTTGTTGTTAATCCTCAACCGATAATACTTTTTTCCATGGATTTTTGGAGAGAGTGGAAGGGAGAGGGGGGAGATAGAGAGAGAGTGAGAGTGATAGAGAGAGAGAGAAACATGGATGTGAGAGAGACACATCGATTGGTTGCTTCCCGCATGCACCCCAACTGGGGCTGGGGATCAAACTGCAACCCAAGTACATGCCCTTGACTGGGAATCAAACCCATGACCCTTTGGTGCGAGGGCCAATTCTCTATCCACTGAGCCATACCAGCCAGGGTGATGGGCGATATATTTTAACTACATACAAGAATGAAATTGCTGATATTTGATGGTTGTTGATCAAAAATATGGTTGTTTCATGTGGATGAATCTAATAATAACAGAGATATATTAATATCTATCAATGTAATATCATAATCACACATCCCAGTGAGCGGTCGCGTCACTGTCCACAGCGTGAGACTATGGGCCATGGTAGAGAGCACTGGCCAAGTAAACTGTAGAGTTTATGTGCTGAAGTGAAAAGAAAAACAAATCACAAAAACGAACAGGCAGAAAAGATATGCTATAGTCGGAATGTCTGTGTCCCCTCAAATCATATGTTGAAATCTTAACCCCCAAAGACGATAGTATTAGGAAGTGGGCCTCTAAGATGTGCTTCGGTCTTGAGGATAAAGTCCTTGTAAATGGGATTAGTGCCCTCATAAAGGATGCTCCGGAGAGATCCTGAGCCCCTTCCCCACGTGACGTAGTGAAAGGTGCTGCCTAGCCAGAGGCCGACCATGCTGGCACCTTGACCTTGTACTTCCCAGCCTCCAGAAGTGTGAGCAACACATTTCTTCAGTTGATAGGTCACCCAGTCAGTGACATTTTGTTATAGCAGCCTGAACTAAGACAGGAAATTAGAGCCCTCAGGGGGACAGACCAAGTAAAACCCCAGCCACGCTGACTGAGCCCACAACTTTTACAGCTTCTATCAACCCTTGTCCTGGCACGTTAGCAGTGGAGCGGGGGCCACAGAGCCCCCTCTGCAGTCACACTGTCGGGGTTCAAGTCCTGATGGTGCTCCTCACACTCTGCAGTGGGCTAAATGGTGCCCCCCCAAAGATGCACCCATGTCTTAACTCCCGGAACTGGTGAACATTACCTTATGTGGCAAAAGTTGAATTAAGTGAAGGATCCTGAAAGAAGAGATTTATCCTGGATTATCCAGAAGGGCCCTAAATCCAATGACAAGTGTCCTGATAGGAGACAGATACCGAGAGGAGAAGACACCACACACGAAGAGGAGGAGGCAATGTGACCACAGCGGCAGAGATTGGAGTGATGTGGCCGCAAGCCAAGGAATGCTAAAGCTTGAAGAGGCCAGAAACAGAATCTCCTCCAGATCCCCCAGAAGTACAGTGCTACCCACACCTTGATTTTAGACTTCTGGCCTCCAGAACTATGAGACAATAACTTCCTGTTGCTTTAAGCCACCAAGTCTAAGGTCATTTGTCACAACAGCCCCAGGAAACTAATTCACAAGCCTTCTGCCTCAGTTCTCTTGTCTGCAAAATGGAATAATAATAACCTCATGGGGGGGTGCACATTAAGGGTTCAGCATCATACCAGGTATACATTAAGCACCAAATAAATGTAAGATGTAGTAGGCAAACCACAGCATGGATTGAAAATTGTATCAGATGCAAGAAAATGGAGATTGTTGCCTGTCATGTATGTATTTGGTACTTAAAAGATGTGAGACCTCCAAATGTAAGAAGCGAGGCATTCTGCAAAGAGGCTTGACTTGCCTGCCCCAGCCAGTCTCAGGTCACAGCTGGGAGCTGAGGGCCCTTCTCAGACAACTCTCTAAACCACCAGCAGCAAAAACTGCTTTGGTTAAACATATGTACATATGAAAGTATTATGGGAAAGTCTGTTTTCCTTCCAGAATGCATATTGGACACAATGTAAGAAATTGGAAATCTGGCATTTTGAGCTTGTTCAACCACTGGAAAAAGTATGTTTCAAAAAGATAGTTAAAAAAAAAAATAGGACGTAAGGAAGGAAATGGTTATTAAAGATGCTTAAAAGCTTTCCTGAACTCCAACAGTCTCCTCGCAACAATAATACTGATGATTTAAGGGAAAAATGAATCAAGACTCTATTGATTAAATGTTCCTTAAATTATGTACGGGTTTTAAAATGTGTGGCAGTATGCAAAGCACGTCGGAGGTAAAACGTTTGAGAAATTGCCCAAGACATTTAAAGAACTGAGAATGTAGCTGTGGCTTCAGCCCAGCAGTGAGTAGCCCGGGTGAGAAGGAGTAGAAAGGTCAACCCAGAACCCTCAAGAACATCTGTGACCCAGGCCAGCTAACCAACCCCAGAGCCCTGACAGTCAGCGGGGACATCTCCTTCCTACTGACTTGGCACTGAGCTCCCTGACTCTGGGGTGTTGGCTCTGCACCAATCACCTCAACACATTGCTCATTCCAGAAACATTTACTGAGCACCTACTAGGTGCCAAGCCCTTTAGAGCCACAGAACTGACACGGTCTAAACCAGCCGCAGTGTGAAACAGGCCGCAGCAATTCAGGGGATTGAGAACCATGACATGAAAGATATGGGGTGGGGGCTGTGAGTACCCATTGGAACAGCACCCGCCCTATGCATGGCGGTTAGGGGGAGGTTCCTGAAGAAGAAGAAACCTAAGATGAGAGCTGAAGGATGAGCATTGACCAGACGCAGTGAGAAGGGAGAGAGAAAGAAATTCAGAAGGGAGGTGGGGGTGGCACGCGCAAGGCACCAGAAGCACAGGAGGTTCAGAACAAAGGCAAGTGCAGCCAGGCCTGCTTTCCTGGGCCCCCTGCATACCCAGGCCACCTGCGTACCTGGGCCGCCTGCTTTCCTGGGCCCCCTGCTTACCCAGGCCACCTGCGTACCCAGGCCACCTGCGTACCTGGGCCGCCTGCTGCCTGCGTACCTGGGCCCCCTGCTTACCTGGGCCACCTGCTTACCCAGGCTACCTGCTTACCCGGGCCGCCTGCTTACCTGGGCCACTTGCTTTCCTGGGCCCCCTGCTTACCCTGTGTACCTGGGCTGTCTGCCTCCTGTGTACCTGGGCCCCCTGCTTACCCGGGCCGCCTGCTTACCTGGGCCGCTTGCTTTCCTGGGTCCCCTGCTTACCCGGGCCGCCTGTGTACCTGGGCCCCCTGCTTACCCGGGCCACCTGCTTACCTGGGCCACTTGCTTACCTGGGCCACCTGCTGCCTGCTTACCCGGGCCGCCTGCTTACCTGGGCCCCCTGCTTACCTGGGCCACCTGCTTACCTGGGCCGCTTGCTTTCCTGGGCCCCCTGCTTACCCTGTGTACCTGGGCTGTCTGCCTCCTGTGTACCTGGGCCCCCTGCTTACCCGGGCCCCCTGCTTACCCGGGCCACCTGCGTACCTGGGCTGCCTGTTTACCTGGGCCGCTTGCTCTCCTGGGCCCCCGGCTTACCCGGGCCACCGGCTCAGCATCCACTGAAGCCACTGGGCTGCATTCCCGCGGGCTCCTGGCTCTGCTCACCCACTGTCTTCAGAGTCTCTTGAATTCTTGAGTGCAGGGCCCTTCCCACAGAATCCCACTGGCCCGTCCAGGGCCTCAGTGGAGGAGGACAGCTCGGCAGCTTCCAGGGAGCCCGTGAAAGGCATACTGCTCCAGGTTCACGTGGTAACTTCTCCACGTGAAGGACAAATCCTCTCCCCAGCAACCTGTCCCTCACCACGTAACTGATCACCTCCCACTCCCAGCTACCATTCTCTTTACTTAAAACCAAACCAGTTGGCAGGCTCTGTCCATCTTTCCCTGTCCCCTGTGTCCCACAAACCCATGCTAAGCTGGAATCTTCCTCTATCTCTCTAACCCACCGCCCAGAGACCCGAGAGAGGAGACAGGCTGAGCACAACACCTCCTTCAGGAACAGCGGGAGGGAAACACGAAGCCTGGGACCAGGTCCTTCCCCCATCAGCCTTCACGTGGACAGGAACCATTCCCTCGCTGTCCCCAGAAGCAGTATCTGGAGGTCCAGGGACGTCCTGGTGCGGAGGCAGTGGCAGCAACTGTCCCCTTCATGGGCCACATTTTCCATGCATTACCCAGATCCCAGTGCACCTCTTTGCGTGGCTGCTCAGGAGCAGGGTGCTCTCATTTTGACATATGGTTGTTCTCCCACACGGGTGCAGTGCCTGACCCAGGATGGCGCTTAATAAAAGTAGAGAAGGAGCGCACGTAGACACCGGACTACTACGCACTTGCCCCTTCATTGCTGCCTTGAAGCTCACCGTAACCTAATGGGGCAGAAGGGGCAGAGTGATGAGCCTCAGCAAACTCAGCCAAGGCAGATTCGTCCAAAGTCACACAGCACTGAGAGGCAAAGTCAGAACAAGAACCCAGGCCTCGGGCCCCACCCAGTCCTGCCCAGCCTCACTTTTCCCATCCCACTGTTGGCTCTCTAGAAAGAATCAGTCTTTGCCTCTGTCAATCAGAGCACCCTGCAGGGTACACACATAGTGGGAGAAAGAGAAGGGAAAGTAACCCATAATTCCCAGCCCTTGAGAAGTTGGCTACCAGCACTCAAGAACTGCATATTAGATTTTAAGATATTATTTCCCCCCTTTCTCCTTCCACAAAGTGGTACATGGCCCATTTATATATTTAATTAGAATGAATTAAAATTAATAACATCTTGAGTGGTTCCTGACCCTTCTTGAGATAATTGGAGACACCCTGGGGTGATGCAAAACCAGGAGGAAGAATTGCTGATCCAACCGACAGAGGCTGAACTTTTTCATGTGTCTGTAATCAGCACATCTCCTAATCACCCTCTGTGTGTGTGAGTGTGTGTGTGAGTGTGTGTGAGTGTGTGTGTATATATATATAAGCACAGACAGGTATCCTTGTGATTGGGAGTCACATCTGCCCCTGGGCTTCAGGGCTGAAGACATGCCCTTCCTTGGCAAGACAGACCAGCTCAAATCTGTCCTGTCTGCACTTGCCAACCAATACACAGCTCTTGTGGATATTTTAACAGTTGTTATTTTTAACAGATTTTTATTACATTGTTTGTCTCCACAAGTACAAACATAAAACACATTTTTGAGCACCTACTGTGTGCCAAGGAATGTGGTCAATCCCATGGGAGCAGAGAGGGCACGGAAGCCGTGAGATTCTCCCCCATTTGACAGCTGAGGGAATCGAGGGGAAAGGTGACATGGAAGCTGGGTTCTGGATTGAAACCCAGCCCCTGGGGGGCAGTTACCACCCAAGACGTTGCTGTAAAGCTCACGTTCATCTCGTCCTTTGAGCCTCTGCTCTCAACTCAGCAACCTGCAGGCATTGGTGTGGGCATGGCAGGGCCTCTGCACTGTCTGAACACTCCCACTTTCTCAGACCAAGGACACAAAGGTGGCAACAGCTGGATAATAAGCACGAGCACCCCTAACGGGAAGGGGAAGTCCAAGAGTGGGGTACCAGGCCCGCAGGAGCCTGCCTCCTAGGCTCTGTCAGCTGCACGGAACACGAAGGCCTGGTGTCAGGGGAGATCCCAGGACTTCATCAGGCAGCTGGGTTCAAATCCTGCAGTGCCACTTCCTGTGTGGGGCAGATACGTGACCTCAGATAAGCCACCTAAGCACACCAAGTGTCAACTTCTGCACCTGTAAAATGAGCAGGCTGACACCTGTCCAATGGAGCCTTAATGATAATAATAATAATCCATCCTTTGGCGAGTGCCTAACACGATAGTCACCATTCTGCAGAAACAGGTTCAGAGTCACACGGTCACACAGAGACACCTGTCTGTTTCCATGACACCTCCTGGCTTCTCACAGTAAAGGAACATCAGGTCTCCAGGCCCACAGGGAGGACAATGAGCTTTAAATAGTCATTGAGAAAGAAAAGCATTTGCTTATCTTCTTAGGGGTCACCCCAAACTCCAGAGGCCAGGAACATTCCCTCCCCTGGTTCATCCCCACTCCCATTTGGGCAAATGCCCCATCACCTTCAAGCGCCCCCCTCCTGCCTGCTGTGCCCTGGGTGACAGGGTAAAGCACATCTGCTTCCACAGTGACGACTGTGTTTGTGCGGGGGACGGCATTTCTGGGTCAAATTAGGTCAAGGCAGATCAGCGGCGCCAGAGCTGCTCCGGTGCTAGGTAATCAACGCCGCACTGTTCTGCCCGGAGCCATTTAATTTGGGGAGGCAAGATTTAGCTGACTTGAAAGAAGGGGGAAGCAAGCTTGCAGAAAGAGATTGATTTCAGCAAAACACAAATTCATACTCACTAAATGCCTTAACACTGCGGAATCCATTAAAATGAGACAGGGCAAACGGCCCAGAGAAATCGAGGATGGCAGCAGGCAGGCACATGGAACAGAGAGGCCCGGGAGCAGGAATTTTCCTGGAGAGCAGAGCAGAAGGACCCCAGTCCAAGGAGAGCCCCTCAGACAGGAGGGGAATCCTGGGGCTCTAAGACATTTCCTTTTCCAGGCCCTAGGGGACTGGTGAGCAGTGACCTGGGACATGGGTCAGGAGTTCTCAAAATTCCATGTCAGAATCCACTTTGGGGGAGGGGCGGTGAGGAGTTACACGTGTAGAGCCTGGGGGACTCCCTGAGGTTCGGATCCATTAGTGCCACAGAGGAGCTGGCAATCTGCCTGTCTGACCAGCCCGTCTCCGGTGCAGGTGGTCAGGGACCACACTTTGAGAAGCAAGGACTAGACTAGAGATTTCGTGATGTGACCCTCTTCCTGCCTCTGGTCACCATGGCAACAGCAATGACCACAGGCTCTGCTCATCCCTGGGATTGCTGCAGGAAGCCGGGAGATAGACAGTGGAAAGCGCTTTGCATTAGCCCCTCCAGAGAAGATGAGGCCTTTTGGAGATATACTTAGGAAGGGGGTCACAGAACTTAGAAGGTGTGGGTGGTGGGAGAGAGAGAAAGGGGGGGGTCTTCAAAATCCCTCTGGCTCCTGGCTTGGAGAGCCCACTTCCCAAGAGGACCAGACATGACTCGAAACAGGAATGGAACACTTTGAAAGCCAATTTGACAGTTTCTTACAAAATTAAACATACACTTACCAGATGATCCAGCAATCATGCTCCTTGGTTCTTACCCGAAGAATTTGAACACTTATGTCCACACAAGAAGCTATACGTGGATGCTTACAGCAGCTTTACTCATGACTGCAAGAACTCAGAAGCAACTCAAGTGCCCTTCAGTAGGTGAATGGATGAACAAACTTGGTACGTCCAGACAATGGAATGTTATTCAGTGCTAAAAAGAAACGAGCTATCAAGCTAGGAAAATGAGGAACCTTAAATGCATATTGCCAAGCAAAAGAAGGCAATCTGAAAAGGCTATATTCTGTATGATTCCAGTGATATGACATCCTGGAAAAGACAAAACTATGGAGACAGTACAAAGATCAGTGTTTGCAAGGTGTTGGTGGGGCTAGGAGTGGATAGGCAGAGCACAGAGGGTGTTTTAGGCAGAGAGACTGTTCTGTGTGATCCTCTCATGGAAGGTACATACATGTCATTACGCTTTTGTCAAAATCCATTGAATATACAACACCAAGAGTGAACTGTAACGTAAACTACAGACTTTGGGGGATAATGATGTGCTGATACAGGTTCATCGATTATAACAAATATACCCCTCTGGTGGAGCTTGGGGAGTTGATTATGGGGGGGCTGTGCATGTGTGGGTGCAGGAGGTATTGAGAACTCTGTCCTTTCTTCTCAGTTTTACTGTGAACCTCAAACTGTTCTAAAAAAAATAAAGTATACCAAAACACAAACAAACAGGGCTGGAGACTCTCTCAGGTCTCACGAAATACAGGACGTGCTGGGCAGGCAGAGCCCTGAAACATGGAGTGGGGACCAAAGCCACCGGGGCCACGACAGGAGTAAATCCAGGCTGCTGGTCAGGTGCCGATTTCTCCGTGGGAAGTGAAGTAGAGCATTGCAAAACCAGAACAGGAAGTATAGGCTCCCTTCCTTCCCACTCCTCCTGCCCGCACAGATGATATTGCAACACCAGCAAGATCTCAGCCAGAGAGCAGTCTCTGTGCTGTTTGAAATTCTCAGAGATCCCTTAGTTCCCCCCAAAGAAAACAGTTCAAACAGGTGCATAAACTAGTGAGTGGAATAGGGAGCGGCAGCATCATTACCCTCTGGGCGAGGCTTCCTAATGCCCCTTTCATGCGGAATCCTCCTGCCTGCTCCTAATAGGGGCTTCTCGCCTTCATGAGAGAACTATAAAATGCATAAATATTCCTCAAGGAACTGAGAGCGCTCCTAACATTCTTTAATAGCTATCATAAAGTGAAGGATAAAATGTGTGAAAGGAGATTGGCCATGATAATAGCGCAAGGTATGAGAGCAGTGAATTTTCTAATGTCTCCCTGGCTGAGCTTTGCAGCAGAAAGATCCTGCCTGGAGTCAGGAGCATGCCCAGAAGAGGGAAATCAGGCAGGGGACATCCAGTGTCTAGTCAGGGAACCCTAGACAGCTGAACTGGAAAAGCTGAGGGCCAGTGACTGGACGAGATTTGCCTAAATTCACACAGAAAATGGCAAGCTGCAGTCTAGAACTCCTATGATGCTGTGTGGTCCAGTTGGAGTGGGTCCTAGGAATTCACATTGTTCATTTATTCTCTGGGTGATTGAAATACAAACTAGTCTATATAAGCAAGCCTGTGACGGAAACAACTTGGCCTGGCTACACAGTTTCTCCAAGCCCTGTGAGGGCCAGAGACCGGCCATGCACAGCGCTGGCGGCCTGAGCTCCACCCAGGAACTGGACAACTGCTCTGGAGCACATCAGCGCGGCGGGGCTCAAAGGCAGGGTGCACACCTGAGAACCTCACAGCAGGGCAACAAGAGTAGGCTCCGAGGGCTGGTTTCCATAGCAGTGCTGTGATGGGCTTGGTGTGCCCACCTCGGGGCCCTGGCACGTGGGCAGATGACTGAGTTGGCAGGAGAGCCCCCAGCTGTCAGACAGCAAAGCCCCGCTCGTCTTGGCCTGCGGTAGGAGCCCGATGCACAGCAGCTTGGCAGGTGCAGCACTGAGGGTCCACGGAGGCGCCGCGCCCGCCGAGAGCGGCCGTGTGGTAGCTCCTGCTGCAGGCCGGGGCACAAGCCGGGGCTCTGCCTGTGTAATGACATTGAGCCCTCACGTGCTAAGCTAGAGTGTAACTACACTGACTCACAAGTGTAGGTACGACCTAACGTTGACGAAATAACATCCAGGCACCACAGCCTGAACCAGACACATGTGCATGACCGACCATGGTCCAGGGCCTACTGGTCTCCCAATACTTAGATTTTACTCAGTTATGCAGCCTCTTTTGTCTTGAGAACAGTGGAACAGCTTCTTACATTTGACCCTCTGGACCATCAGGACATAAGACTCCCTGCTCTTCAGGCTCACACCACCCACTATGGTTCAGGGATCCTTATTTCAGAACATACCTGACTTCCTGGGGTCCCAGCTCAGCCACTCTGCTCATGATGACATGAGGTCTAAACAGCCACTCTTCTCTCTGCCTATCCAGGCTGACTAAACAGAGGAGGTTTCACTGCTCTAGTCAACTGGCAAAACTTCAGCTGAGGGCTTCACTGCGCAGAGGTCAAAGCCAACAGATGGGGAAGGGGCAAGGAGAAAAGGCTGCAGCTCTCCTTATGAGTTTTGCTCCCTGGCCAGGTGGAGGCAGCTGACAGTGCTCAGCACAGACAACCTGAGATTCCGATGTGACCCGATGTCCTCCTGAAGGCGTTCAGCAGTCAAGACACAGAAACAAAATCCAACACAGACAGACTAGAATAGAAACTCAGAACCATCAGTCATTCTAGAAGATGGTCCGCATGGAAAACCTAAAAGAATCTACAATTATTAAAATTGAGGGCAAAATCATTGCACAGGAGAGCAGTGTACAAAACTCAATTATATTTATTTTACTGTAAAGTACATATAAACAAAATTTTTAAAGATACCGTTTATAATAGCAACAAAATGCATAAAGGCCTAAGAGAGTCTAACAAAAGATGCTCAAGACCTTTGTGGAAGAGATTAGAAAGATTTACTGAAAGACACTGAAGGAGACTGAACACAGAGAAATAGACCAACTTCGTGGGCAGAAAGTTGCAATATCAGAAAAATATCAAGTTGAAAAGAATCAGTCTATAGATTTTATGCAATTCTAATAAAAATTCCCAACAAGGTTTTTTGTGGATCTTGACAAGTTGATTTATAAATAAATACATGTGTACTTATTTATAAGTACACACACATGTATACACACAGATATATAATTTATATATAATTTATAACTATATATAATTTTCAGCTTGCTCAAAAGAAGACAGATGTAAATTGAAACAACACTGAGGTATTAATTTTTACTTAAGAGTTTTCTAAAAATACATGGGGGAAAAAAGTGCTTTTTTACATTGTTGGTAAGAACTCAAAATGATATTAATTCCATGGAGGGAAAATCACACAAAAGTAAGATTGATGAAGTTAAATAAAGACCATATCTTCACAAAAATAAGAAGCCCTGATATACCTTTAATGCATATGCATGTATGTATGTGTGAATGTATTATTATTCCTGAGTTCTGTCCACTGAAATAGTCCAGACACAATGACTAAGCCATTAGCAATAAGAACTCCTAATGTCCAGACTATAGTTTTTCTAAATAGCATTTTGCTCTGATAGGAACCAGGACTTCTTGGACAAATGGCTAATTCCAGGTCTGGGGTAAAAAAGGTCCACAATGAGCCTGGAACAACTTGTAATTTCAGATTTCAAAGAAGCTAACAAACTACTGGGTCACGTAAAAAGGTTTCAGGATAACTCACGGAAGCTCCCAGTAGCCACTGCGACATGAGTGAGGATAATGACCAAAATGGATTAAAACACATGGATTTAATCCATGGATTCCTAATGATATTTTGAAAACCGTATCTGTTACCTTTGGAGGAGGTCACTAAGTCATTATCTGGAAAACTGGTAAATGTAAGGAAAGAATCACCGCCAGGGCTCAGCACAGACAACTGTCTCTGCTGTGGTCCAATTTGTCTTGTTTTCCTTTATAAAGTGCACCTCAAGGTAATTAATAGTTAATTAGGGAGAGTTCATCTTTATAAAATAACTCCAGTAGGAAGGAATGATAATTAGAATGCAACTTTGTAATCCCTAGTGAATTCCTAGATCTGGGCCATGACGATCAATGGCGCCGTCAACATTAGGGAGAGACTGCTATGGAGGTGCACACCCACGGGAGGCAGTCTTAGCTCTCCCCCTCCCCAGCATGAACTTCAATGTGATCAAGTCTCAAACTATCTATTCACAAGAAAGAGAACAGAAGAACGTATTAAATGGCACTATGATGATGTAATAGCAAAGTCCAGACCATGATAAACTCTTGGGATGGACTTTACTTGAATCCTGATTCAAACAGTTTATAAATTTATGAAAGAGTACGAGAAATTTGCTTTGTTAACTGGATATGTGAGGTGACTACGTTTTAGATGTGGTCGTAGTATTATGCACATTTTTAGAGTCCTTAAATACATAGATGGGAGCAAAAGTAGTCAGTACACCACAGAAGCCAAAGGCAGAGGAACCTGTCCCACCGATCATCAGGAATTATTAGAAAGCCATATTCACTTAGTGGATAAATATGATACTGGTGCAGGGATAGACAAACTGACTAATGAAGTGATAGAGAGTAAAAAACTGGATCATATATGTATACACTTTTTTTTTTTTTTACAGAGCTAAATTTTAGGTAAATGGGAGATGGTAGGACTAATCAATAATTGGTGTGGGGACAACTGAACTGATTATCCACATGGAAAATCAACCATATGAAATGATAATTTAAACTACACTAAAATTAAAAACTTCTGTTAATCAAGAGACACCTGAAAGAAAGTGAAAACACAGCTCAAACTGGGAATGACACCTGCCACATATATACAAGAGCAAATGATTACAATCCAGAAAATGTATGTAATTCCTAAATCAGTGAGAAATAGTCACACAAGCCAATTAAAAAGTATGAAAAAGACTTGAACACATATTCTCAAAAGAGTAAACTAGAATACCTAATAAACTTTTGAAAAGATATCTCATTATGTAATCAAGAAAATTTAAATTGAAAATATGATAGAATACATTTTCTTATCCAATTACAAAATGATAATACAAGGTGCTGGTGAAGATGCACATTAATGAAACATCTTATACACTAGCAGAGAGAGTTCAAATGAATCAAACCCTTTGGAAAGCACTTTGGCATCAGCTACTAGAGTTGAGTCTGAGTATTACATGTGGCCCAGTGATTCTATTCTTAGGTACAAACCATATGTACACCCAGATATACTTACAAAAATATTTATATCACAGTTTTACCTAGAAATGACCTCAACCTATTCATTAATAGGAAACTGGAGAAATAAACAGGGGTATGGTCACACAATGCGATGGTATACAATACTGAAAATTAGTAAAGGCCAAATACGCAGATCATCGTGAATAAACTTCACAAACCCAATGGTAAGAGGAAAAAAACAGGTTGCATAAGAATACTTACAGCAGGGTACAATTTTTATAATGTTAAGTCAATAAAGCCAGTAATCTACTGTCTCAGGGTATACACATATACGGTAACATTCTGAAGAAAGGTGGGTAAATGATACATACAAAATCCAGAGAAGTGATTACATATATAGGAGGGAGCTTCGGTAGTATTGGTCTTGTAATATTTATTTATTTATTTATTTTATTATTTTTTAATCCTCACCCAAGGATATGTTTTCTATTACTTTTTAGAGCAAGAGGAAGGGAGAGAGAGAGAGAAAGAGAGAAACATCAATCGGTTGCCTCCCATATGCACCCCAACTGGGGATTGAAACCACAACCCAGGTATGTGCCCTGACTGGGAATCGAACCCGCAACCTCCTGGTGTACAGGACAATGCTCCAACCAACTGAGCCACCTGGCCAGGGCAGTCTTGTAAAATCAAGTTTTGGGTTCACAGTCTTAGTATTACCTTTCACACCTTCCATATTTAACACACTTGTTTTTGAAACTAAGAAATGGTCCGGCTTCAGTGGCATGGCTGACTCGCTTAGGGCGCACATGGGTCTGGTTTCTGCAGGGAAGAGACAAACTGGGCTCTGAGGGGAGATATGACACTGTTCCAGGGCCGATCGCACAGCTGGGAGGACCAGCATAAGAATTGGGTCTCTCCAAGGCAAACAGACATTCCCAAAGAGGTAAGGTTAAGGAGGGGAATTTTTCCTGGGTTGGAAGGGGTATCTGAGGTTAAGTTTCCACTCATCCCTAAAACACTGACCATCTTTGAGAAAGAAACAATAGAATCTCTGCTCCTGTCAGCCACATCCTGTTCACAGCTGAATGGCCTGTTTCAGATTCATGAGCCTTGTCTGTTTTCCTAGACTCTCTCCGCCTTGCCTGCCTGGAAGCTTTGTGCATCCAGGTACACAAGTCCCTGGGGGAATGTCTGAGAGACTTCCAGTCATCCAACTGCATAAATATTTTTGACACCGAATCCATCCCAAGCACTTTGCTGGGGCTATGAGATTAGCAAAATAAAGTCTGCCCTTCATCACACCTAGTGATGGGAAAGGAGAAGGAGCCCCACTGGAGAATGGTAGCCACCCCCACTGGCAAAGTCCTCTTGTGAGTCCTGATACCACAATGAGACAAAAATTCAGCTCAGGGAAACAATGTTCTCCCAGCCACCAGCTGGATTTCTGTCCTAGGTGGTTTTTGAGTCTCCAAAACAAGAATGATGCCTCAAGTATTTTCTCCCTGGCTCAACCCAGTTTTCTTGCAAAGTAAAAAGAAAGAATTATCCTTAAGTCACCAATGTCCACATTGATGTCAAATGAAAGAATGGTGATGGGAGGGTTTCATGAAAGCTAGAGCAAGGATGGATGACTAGGGGACCTGCAGGAGACCCGGGACAAGGGTGTGCATGTCAGTAGGAGTCCTCTAGCTCCCCCTCACCTGTCATGCTGCAGTGGATTCGTGAATTCTGGACCCAGACAACCAGGCAGAGGAAGTCAGGAGGAAGTCAGTGAAACTTTTTGTGCAAAACCCATTTCTTTCTTCTGAGTAGATCCCTCCTGGGGGGTACCAGAACTCCATTAAAGTGGAAAAGTAGTAGGAGAAGGAAGGGCATGCAGATGGTCAGCCCACGGCAGCCAAGCTGCCCAGGACCAATGGGTGAGGTCACTGCCACCATCACTGAGGCCCAGTAAGTGGCCAAGGGTTCAGGAGACAGGTAAGCCCACAAGTATTTGAGTGGGCACATTAGTTACATTTGATGTGACCTGGGTTCATCTCAAGAGTAGAAGTCACCAGGAGACTCTGAAGCTGGGACGTGAGGATAAGACTGAAAACGGGATGATTAGTTGGAAATGTATATGAGGAGTTGGGTGGCTGCTCTTTCCACAGTCTGGCAAAAGATTGGGTAGTACTGCTCTCTGGGGACAGGGAGCCACAGGGGCTCAGAGCCCACAGTCACAGGGACAACTTAGGGCCGTAAAGAGGCACCATACTGAAAACAGGAGGGACAAGCCAAAGTTAGGAAACTCCAGGACCACATCGGCCCAGCCTCAATCCCCAGGCAGGAGAAAATTCCTCCCTAAGCTAACTGACCATCCCAAGGGAAGTGATCTAAGATAATGCTATTTGGGCTCAGTGGGTGGGGTGGAGACAGGCAAAAACAACTGGCAGGTCACAGCTCTGTGTTTGAATGAGGAGCCTCAGCTGACCCACTCTGTCTGCGGTGCCACAGTAATATTCCTGACCAGCAACCTGACAATTCTCTCAAACACATGTGTGGACAGCCAAGAATCACCAAGCACTTGAGAAAAGTCTCTAACAGCAAAGTCAACAGACACAATAAAGAAACTAAAACACAGAAAGAGAAGAGGGGAAAAAAAATACTATCACAAATTTTAATATCCTTGGAGAGGTAAGAAAATATTATATCCCAAAACAGAAAGAGTACAAAATAATAATAATAAATAAACTTGTGAACTAGAACAAAAGAATGGAAAATGGAAGCAGAAAAGTAAAAAAAAATAAAATTAGAGAATCAATAGGGGAAAACAATCTTTGAATGCTAGAAGTTCTAGAAAGTAAAAATAGAGAGAAACAAGAAGAGAAAATTATGGAGGAAATGAAAGAATGCCCCCAAAGGACATGTATTTCCAGATTGAAAAGGTCCTTTGAGAACTCAGCTGTGACAGCAAAAGATCACTACAAAGGCAAATCGTTGCGAAATATCACTCCCCCAGGGAGAGAAAAGGAAAATACTGGGAGCTTCCGGAAAGAGAAAGCAGGGCATAGACAAAAGAGCAATAATTAAAGTATGGTCAACAGCAATGTTGGGACCTAGAAGATAATTCAAAATTGTGAGCATGAAAAACAACTGTGAGCCTGAAATATACAGTAACCCCCCATTATCCAAGGAGGACACGTTCCAAGATCCCCAGTGGATGCCTGAAACTGTTTATACTGTTTTGTCCTATACATACATCCCTTTCACTTAAAGGAAGCACTTCGTAGCTTCTTGCTGGCAGATCTTAATCGCCAGCATCACTACTCTTGCACTTTGGGGCCATTATTAAGGAAAATAAGGGCTACTTTTGACAAGCACTGCAATACTGTGACAGTTGAGCTGATAACCAAGACAGCAACCAAGTGACTACCAGGGTAGTCTATGGTGTGGACACGCTAGACAAAAGAATAATCCACGTCCAAGCAGGACGGAGTAGGATGGAGCAGGACGTTGCAAGATTATACTACTCAGAACATTGTACAATTTAAAATTTATGAATTGTTTATTTCCGGAACTTTCTATTTAATATTTTCAGACCACGGTTGACCTTGGGTAACTAAAACCGCAGATAAAGGGGTGACTACTGTTTATGTATTTGCAGCCTAGAGTTCTATACCCAGCTAATTATCAATCCACTGTTCAGGTAGGAAAAAAGATCTCCCTAAGCCTTGCGTGGTGTTTCAAAATATATGATCCATGGTGTTTGAGAAGAAGTCATCGATCTAATGAGGATGAAGGTGGACTCCAAGAACCTGAAGACAGAGTGCAGGAGATGGGGGGCTCTCCCAGGCTACAGGGAAGGAAGTCCCAGCCGGGGGACCACGCAGCAAGCCTGGAGAGCAGCCCTGCAGACCGAGCCACGGGCAGCAGATCCAGGAGCTGAGAGGCCATCTGCTGGGTTCCACCTCACTGACGAGCACCGTGAGTCTGGGATGCATGGAAATTCCACAAATGCACCAAACAGTTACTTTAGCTCTGGACAAAATAAATATTGCAGAAGAAAGAAAATATAATCATGGGACACTGCATGTCTCAACTGTGAATAATATGTTCATGGTCATAACAACACTGACTGTTCATTCAACCAAAGTGGGTGATAGATCAATGGAGCAGGAGGATGGGGGCAGAGGGCACGCACGTGGAGGGTGGGAGACAGCAGAGAGAGCTAAACCCGCCTCTTCCACAGCAGAAAGTCCACAGATAATATCTAATGCGGAAAACATTAAAATAACGGCATATGTGTGACCTTTAGAAATGTAAATGTGAATATAAAAAGGAACTGCTCAGCCCTGGCCAGTTTGTCTCAGTGGTTGGAGTGTCAGCCCACAGACCAAAGGGTCTCAGGTTGGATTCTGGTCAAGGGCATGTACCTGGGTTGCAGGATCAATCCCCGGCCCTGGTTGGGGTCATGTGGGAAGCAACCACTCGATGTGTCTCTCTCACATCAATGTTTTCTTCTCTCTCTCTCTCCCTTTCTCCTTCCCTTCTCCCTCTCTAAAAATCAATGGAAAAGTATCTGTAGGAGAGGATTAAAAAAATAAATATATAAATTAATAAGCTGCTCAGAGTAGAAAGTTCTTGCCTCTGGGGAGTAGAAAGCAGGTGAGAAGGAATTGGACAGGGTCTGCTATTTGTCACTAAGATTCTAGTATAACTATTGGACAGTTTGATCTCTTCCTTTGATAAAAATGAAAATTGTATTTGTTTTACACACAATCACACCATACCTACACATACACATTCCTCCTACATAAACACACACCTACATACCCAGACATGTGTATCTACCTATGTCTAAACCCAGCCATGCTGAGCCCTACGACTAGTCCTGAACATGGTTAGATCGTAAGGAGCAGGTCCTGAGAAAATCCAAGGGAGAGCCTTAGGTTAAGTGGAGAATGCTCAACCCTCCGATGTGCAAAAGCTCAGCCTGGTTCAACCTGAACTCAAGTTGAACCCTTTTCCTGGGATTGACCAGAGAGCACTGGGACATCTGAACTAGGTCTGGCTTCAGCATCTCCTAAGGGACGTTCAAATGCCACCTCCCATCTCACCATTGTCACTTCTGAATGTTTCTTAATATCTGAGGGTTTAGGACCATAAAATCCAGCATTATTTTCTAATACAGAACATGAGTCTCGCCTAAGTGGAATGTATAAAATCACGTTCAGCCAGTGTGGCTCGGTGGATTGAGCACGGTCCCATGGACAGAGAGGTCCCAGTTTGATTCCTGGTCAGGGCACATGCCCGGGCTGCAGGTTGGATCCCCAGTAGGGGGCATGCAGGAGGCAGTTGATCGATGTATCTCCCTCACATCGATGTTTCTATCTCTCTCTCCAAAAAAAATCAATTAAAAAAATAAAATATATGGAAGTATAGAACAGTCTGACAAATCTCAGAGGGATGGGGGTTAGGAGGGGTGGGAAGAGATAAACCAAAGGACTTATATGCAAATATGCACAACCAATCCACACGGACACTAGGCTGGGGAACGCAGGAGGCAGGTGGGAGAGGGAAGGAGGGGGTCAATGGAGAAAAAAGGGGGACATCTGTAATACTTTCAACAATAAAAAATAAAATAAAATAAAATCTGGTAGTGAAGTACAATAAATCTGCTTTCTGTGAGGATTTGAGGTATATAGTCCCTATATTTAATGAACACACCTGAAACGGTACAAAGCTGCCTATTTTCAGCTCAGGTTTTCCCAGAGTCCATGTCATCTCTCGACCTGCTCAGTGCCCCAGAGCCGGCTCCCCACTCTGGACTGGGGCTGCCGCAAAGCCTAGGACTCCTTAGCCTCTCCGAACAAAGCCTGGAAACCATGTTCAGGAATCTGCCTAACCCTAAATCAGGGCTGAGTTGTCTCGCACTTCCCTCAGTGCAGGGATGCTCCCCTGCGTCCCAGAGATGAGGACACCATGCAGGGGAGGAAAGCTGGCCCCCACTCCCCAGGGCTGGCTACAGACCAGTCATGGGCCCTCCGGACCCTTTCTTCTTCTCATTCATCTCACTCCCTGTATCTGCATGCCTCGGGCTGAATTTCTTTTCCCCTTAATGATGCCTGCTCCTTGATGAAGTGTCACACTGTCCATGGTCCATCCCAAGGATATGGCTGATGGGTGGAGGATGGGGGTGTGAATGGCCAACCAGGAGGAGATTCCCACAGGAGTCAGCCAAGTCAGGGGCAGGAGGGGGAAGAGGAGCAAGTGGAAGTTAGGCTGGAGGGAGCGATGGGAAGCAGCAAGGCAGCTGCACGCCTGCTCTCTCTGGTAACCATCACCAGCTTCACCCCTAGCTCTGCACACCACACGACAGGAAAATTTAAATTCAGCATTTGATGTTGTGGTTTTTGGTGGTTTTTTTTTTTTTTTTTTTTTTTTTTTTAAGCCAAATGGCACTTAATTTAAAACAATTAAGATCTAGTCTCCTAGGCATTTTGAAGTTTATAACAGTATTGACCCTTAATTTTTAAGAAGGGAAAAAGATACTCCACTATCTGCTATGACTTTGGTCTGAGCTCTCTGCTTCTCCTCCTATCCAGAAATGCGGGCTTTCATCCATATCCATCTATCAACAAGGATGGAAAGTGGACTTGTTCTTGGGGCTCCTGCCAGGCTGGGGAGCATGCAGAGTTTCCTCCAGGGAGAGCACAGGTGGGAAGGGCAGTGACCCGGCGGAGAGGCAGAGCCCCAGCTCCCCAGCTCCAGGCCTCCAGACCCACTGTGGCTAAGCACAGGGCCTACACCTGGCTGTGTGACATGGCAAAGTCATCTAACGTTTCTAACCTTCATTTCCTCTTCTACAAGATGTTTTGTTATTTTTTTTTTAATGGAGGACTAAGCAACACCACAAAGGGATGTGCCAGGCTAAGAGCTTGATGTGTGGTTTGCTCCCTTTCCATTTGCCCATCCCCTCCTGAAGGGCATGCTTTTGAACTTCTGGTTGGGAAATCTTCTCATCCTGTATGAATGCATTTTATTTGTGTGAACAAGTCACTTGGGGTCCAAACTGCTGATGAACTAGAGAGATTCTGACCTTGGTTCTGGCATAGACAAGCCATGTGGCCTTGGAAAAGCCACTTCCACTCTTCGGGACTCAGTATCCTCATCTGTGAGATGGGGATGTTCGGCTCAATCTCTTTGAAGGCCCCTTCCATCTGAAATTACGCATGTGGGTCTCTTACTGGGGAAGGTTATTAGGGATCCACAATCTACCTATCAGTGCACAAAAGTTGGATAAACCATTTCTGAGAGCACCTTAAGATGAGAACCACTCCATATATCCGTATGCAGATGTTTCAGGGAATGAGCCAACGCCTAAGGAAGTCAGGTACGGACTGGAAGATGACGACTTTGAGAGGCGGCAAAGGTGCCTGTGTTTTCAGTACAGGTAGGTTTGTTCATCATGAGAACCACAACTTGACTGTAACAGCTCGAACACAGCATTGCCCCATTTTAGCCTAAGAAATCATGTGACTTCCGCAGTTCACACAGCCAGGTCGGACAGAGCCTCCTGTGCCCGGGAGACCCTGCCCTGGTTCATCAACAACACTCCATCTGAACACTGCTTCCAGCCTTTGATCCCCGTCTCAAATACTGAAGGTGGTTTCTGCGGCACTGTCATAAGCGGCTTAGTGTCACAAATCAGGAAGGATGCTCAGGGGCCGGCTGGGAGCTATGCCAGTTTGGGGGAGGGGATGTATGATTAAGGAAATTGTGGTGAATTGAGATTTCTGCAACGAGGCACAAACATCTTTTCATGAACAGCAACATCGTGTTAGCTTATGTTTTGCCAAAGAGAAAGGCAGGGCTGATCCTTGGGGTCTGCAGCTCAGTAAAATACATCTGGTAACTTCGCCAAACATTTAAGGGTCATTAAAATCCCAAACTCCCTGTGCCAAGAACTTTTCTCCTTTGTTATTCGAGTGCAGAGCAGTTATGGAAAATGTGTTCCATATGGTTTGTGCTGCCGAATTCCTATTTACTTCATCAACTCACTGCTTTGAAAGAGCTATTTGATGTCGAAGATGCGTTAAGATTTTATAGACTCCCCCATCCAGCTTTTTAAAGATTCTCCCTTTGAACCAGAAATGCTTGTGGAGAGTAAACAGAACTGAAACCACAAGGGGTCAAGGGCTTTGTTGGAAACAGAGACCCCCAGCCTGATCAAGGGCTTTCAAAGGTTTGGGGCCAACATGCATTTCCCACAGCTTGCCAAAAAGCTTCATCAAAGATCATGTTTCCCACATGTTACATTAAAATAAATGTTTTAATGTATTCATATTTTATTAATAATGTAACACCCTCACCCATCACCTCCCACCAAGGAGCAGGGGCACAGAGAGTCATGCACTTAAAATATGAACAGAACTTTAGAAAGTTGGGAAATGTATCTTTAAGCCCTAAATTGAAATTCTTTCTGGGGAGCAATTCTCAGTGTTGAGAGAAAGAGCAGACACAGACCGTGGAAACGCTCCCAGGGCTCGAGTCAACAGACCCTCCAGGACACCAGAGCTGGGAGGACATTTGAGAGTAGCTGTCATTTTATAGATGAGGGAACTGAGGACCAGATCCCAGGACCACCCAATAATAGGACCAGAGGTCAAACCCAGAAGCTCCCAAATCGGTCACTCTTTTCCTCTCCACTGCCTTCATCCTTGTCCAGTACATCACTGTCTTTTCTTTGGCAACCTCTTCCCAGTTCCCCACATCCTCCCTTCATTCCTTCACCACCGAGCAGCCAGGGCGAGTTCTGAAACCTGAAATTGGATCGTATCATTTCTCTGCTCAAAACTCCTCAGCATTCCCCAATTGCCCAACCTTCCACCATTCCTACTTGCCCAGTAAGACTGCCCCTGCTGACCTGCCCACCATCATCAGGTGCCAACAACCCCCTACTCACTCTGCTCCACCCACAAAGCTTGTTTTTGCCCCCAGGGCCTTTGCACCTGTGGTCTCTTCTGTCAGAGGTGGTCCCTTCTCTACACAGCTCATCTTGCAGCTCTCAGCTTGAATCCTGTCCTGGTTACTCAGTGTAAAGCGCCCACATGACCTTCACTAACTCCTGTCTCTGCACAATTATCATCTGAACCCCACACCTGGCTGTGAGCTTCCCGAGGCTATAAGAAGAGGAACTATACGTTGTTTCTCCACTGTGCCTACTGTGCCCAGCACAGTGCCTGGAATATCACAGGCACTCAGTGAGTATAATTTAATAAGTTCCCCATCTCCCAGCCCCGGGCTCCTTCCATTAATGGGAAAGATCTTTTTTTAAATGGCCAGTGTTTACGTTTGGAAGCCAACTCTGCCTTCTCTCTCTGTTTCTCTCTCCCCAGTGCTTACCTCATTCCGGAGCCCTGCCTTCTCAGAACTGTCCTCACTCACTCCCATCTGTTCTCGGGTCCCTCGGTTACCCTGAGACCTCAGACTCTCCCAACAGTTCAGAATGCAAGGCCAGCAGAGGAAGTCTCCACATTTTATCAGGATCCCAAAAATTCAAAATATCAACAACTCTCAAGGATGGAAGTCGAGCCAGACACGTGTTGGGGGAGCTGCCGGGCGATTGACTCATGGACTGCAGAAACTGGTGTCTTTTCCTTGAGATTCCAGGCCCCCACCTTCCCTGCATCTCAGAAAACTCAAGCTGATTAAGTTGGCTTCTGATAGCAAATGCCCTATCCATCACCATGGCTTTCACTGGCCTCTTCATTTCCCATTATCTGTCTTGACGTTCACATAAATACTCTGAGTTGTATTTTTGTGTTGAGTACAACAACAATGGCTTGACATCAAAAGTGCGTGGATCACTGTGATGACACAATCTGTCGCTCTTTGCCAGGAAGTACTGATGTAGGTAGATGAATACCTTGGGCCAAACGCTCGTAGAGGACATCAGAAATCTACAGATCAAACATTTATCCCTTCAGTCACTCCACAAACACTTTTTGAGAACCTAATATGTTCCAGACATTTTACTGGGGATGCCATGGTGATCAAGACCAGTGTGGCTCCCCAGAGGAAGGCAGACTCGAGGCAAATTGGCACCCAAGCACTTACTTTGGGTTATCTGTGTGATGAGGGTCACGTGATATAGTGAGGCCACATAACAGGGAACCTAGTGAGTTAGGGAAGGAAGCAGCCGCTGGGGTGAGGTCTTCAGCTGGCAGACAGGTCAGTGGAGTTGAATGAGCACCAGCCTCCCAGCCTCGTTCCAGCACCATCCGGTGGTGGATTCTGTGCACCGCTCTTTCCTCCAACTCCTTCTAGTCACCACTCCCTTCCTTCCACTTCCACCACCACCTTCCCTAATTTGATTCTGTTCATCTTCACCTTGAATTGATAGTCCAGCCAACCCCACTCAGTGTCACTGACCCCAGATTCTTCTACTCTCAAATCCAGATCCTTTCCCTGAAGCATAGTTCCAGGCATCTGGTTCCAGGGGGTGCTGGGCAGGACCCAAAGGAACATGTCCATTTAGAGAAAGACCTTAGAGAAAGGCTCAACCTGGTGCCATGATGACCAGGTAGCAGGAAGAGGTTACAACCAAACCTGACGGTGAGAGGCCCAGAGGAGGCGCAGTGGGAGGTGGGGCACCTGGCAGCACCAGAGAGTGAGCAGACACCATCACCAGGTTCTGGGTGGCATCAAGGCCCTCTGTACCCCACTGTTCTCATAAGTGGGCACAACCTCTTTCTCAGGATCCATCAGGACCCACAAGTGAGTTTAAATTCAAGTGAATGGAGAGGAATGTATTCAAAAGGGCTCAAGTTCCACTCAAACATTCCTCCAGGAAAGACTTTGGCAAGAGATCTGTTCCTAATCCATGGTATGCTGAGGGCGAAGATGAGAGAATGTGATAAGGGAAGTCTCTCTCTGAAAGGAGCTTTGGCCTCGGGCTTCAGAAACACAATCTGTCTTTAAATTGTTGGATGCTCTGGTGGAAAGAGTTTGTAAATAATTTAGCACCCCCAAGTAGTAGATTCTAAAGGCAAACACAGCCTGCAAAGAGGAGGACCGTGGAGACTCCAGGAAAAGAGGGCTCCAGCCTCTGAGTTCCATGAGGGTAGGGATCTGGCTGCTGGCTGCCCTCAGACCTCCTGCACCCACACCAACCCTGGACCAGGGTCGGTTCTCAGGGGCTACTTGAGTGAATCAATAGCCAAGTGAACAAACAAATGAGCAAATGACTTATCCTTGGGAAACATATATACCACAAACAAACAAACCAACCAACCACAATGCCCAACACATGACCATAATCATGGTCTACTTTTGCCACCACTGTTCCCTCCCCCACTAGTCACTCACAGGTAAAGGAAATTGCTTCCTGGACCCTGGGCTTCTGCAAACGTGCTAGGAAGCATCTTGCATTAGTCAATTGCAAAGGATAGACAAAACCCAAAAATAAAAAAGTAGGAATGTGGTATGATTTGTTGAGTAATTTTTCCAATTACTATCTCTTTCCTATCTCTTTCCTCAGCTTCCCTCTGCAGGTCAGTCCCATTCTTTATGGCTTCTCATGACTCCATCTGCCTGGAAGGGGCAATGGCTATATCCAGGATCTTTATTTAACATCCAAGAGGCAGAAAAGAAGATCTCTTGTTTCTCCAGTCTATATAAGACCTAGGGAAGAAACTGACTGGCTGGTTGGGTCATGTGCCCACCCTTTGGCAAGCCTTTGTGACCAGGGAAAGAGTATTCTGATTGGTAGGCTTGGATCAGCAGTAAGGCCCCATGGCCAGAGGAGCTGTTTCTGTAACTGACAACCCCATAAGAATGACATGAAATGGGCCAATATGTGTGCCTCCCAAAGGAAGGAGTCTGCCACCATCATTATCATCATGAGGAGGAGGAAGGAGGAAGACAGAAGGCATGCTGGACAGATAAGACCAGTAGATGCCGCACCAGCCCATCTCCCTGCTAATGGACTCCTTTGTTACTGCTGCAGACACTTGGACAAAGAACAAAGGGACATCACTCCCTAGCATTTTAGATAAAATATGCTTCCAAGTGTTTTCCCCTTAGCAGGGAGGCCAAATGCCACAGCAAAGAAAATGTAGGCTTTGGAGTCAGACAGATCCAAGTTTAAATCTTGGTCTCACAATATGCTCTCTATGTAATCTTGGGCAAGTTGCTTAGATTCCATGAGCTCCATTTTCTTCATTTGCCAAGCAAGCAGCAGGACCCAGTACATAATGTGCACCAAGGATTAAATGAGAAAAGTATGCGGAAGGCTTGGCATACACTGTCTGACACAAAGATGTCAATAAACATGTGCTCGATGCATGAATTAATTAATTTGAACCTCACAAATCAGACAGGACCTGGCTGGATCGTCCTACTTCCATCACTCAGGAGCAGAGTGAGTTTTTCCTTTTGAGTAAAAATAGATGGTGGAATAGTTTAAAGTTCTAGGACAGAAAAAGTCCAATTGGACCCTGGCCAGTTTGGCTCAAGGGTTAGAGCATTTTCCCTGAGGAACAAAGGGTCGTGGGTACACTTCCAGTCAAGGGCACATACCTGGGTTGCAGGTTCGATCCCCGGGCCAGGTGGGGTTGTGCAGGAGGAGGCCAATCGATGTGTCTCCCTCACATCGATGTTTCTCTCCCTCTTTTCTCTCTCTCTCTCCCTCCCTCCCTCCATCCCTCCTTTTCACTCTCTCTAAAAAAAATAAAAAATAAATAAATAAATAGGAAAATATCCTTGGGTGAGCCTTAACAAAAACAAAAGGAAAAAGTCCAATTGGTCAAGTCTGATCTTAGAAGCTATGATTTTCCCCGTTTTATAGATGAAGAAACTGTACCCAAGAGGAAGAAAAAGTAATTCCCCAAAAGGAAATCAGAGTTCTCTGACCAAAAGGAGGGGAGGTAAAGGTGAGAAGGGGGCCTGCTCTGAACAGGGGTAATCGCTACCAGGAATTGGCTAACTACCGTGTCATCCCAGCATACCAGCAGTGACAAACTGCCTTTCACCTGCACGGAAAGGACACCTCTTCCAGGCACCACTTGGCCTGAGCCTCCCCTTCCCACTCTGGGAGGCAGAGCCAGACACGATTCCCTCATTCTACAGCTGGGAAAATAAACTCAGAAAGTTTAAGTCACTTGGTTATGGCCACATAAGCACCAATGGTCAAAGCCAGGGTCACACTCGGCTCAGTGTAAGAGAGGAGAGATGGAACTGAAATGGCCATGGCACTCCCTTTTTACAGACACTGAAGCGAGCTGTCAGTTTTATTACAAGCATGGACTCTGGGCACACAGTGATCTGAAGGTCAGTGGACAAACCCCCGGCCCAACCTGGAAAACTTTGGTCAGCCTCCCTGGTGTGTGGGGTAGTGGCAGAACCAGAGTTAGAGACACAGCCTACTACCCTCCCCTGCTATGTGGCAAAAAGCACCACATGGACCACCAAGTCATTGACAAATGTAATTCTTGAAAATGAAAAATGCTTGATCTACAATATGCCTAACACTGTGTAGTAAGGAATTTAAGAGTCTACTATCTCGTATCAAGACGTATAAATTGTAACAAATGTATCTGTCACTGAGGAGATACTTCACGATCAAGATCTTGAGATCTGAGTTTGGACTGTCATATGTGAAAGGGGTTTGGCTACCCATCACCCCTACACCTTCTGGAAGACTGGAGCTTTCCCTGCACACGCACAGAGTTATGACCATATGATTTATCGCCCAGATCGGAATGCTTTAAGACTCAAGGGGGATGTTACTAATCATTATGCCATGACCACAGATAAAAATCAGAACTGTCTTGGGCAAACCAAGGCAGCCACCCTACATAGAGGGAGCAACTGAAGATCATTCAGCCACACAGAGCAAATATCAAATGTTTAATGTCTTGCTCAAAATATCTTCCCTCTTTATCGGTCTTTTTTTACCTCGATTATTCACACAACTCTTTGGCAGAAATTATTCAGGGAAAAGTGCAGATACACATAGATTCTGGGTGAAGGTTTTACATGATTGCTAATTTAGTTAAAATGGCTTTTAAACACTGTCTTTGGAAAACCTAAGTTGGCTACAGAACAACAGCACAGTGGGAGGCTAATGGAGATCTAGCAACCTGCGGCTAATTGTAATTTCCTTTGGCTTCCTTTCTAAATCATTTTCTTTTTTGTCTTTGAATCCCTGTCTCCATTTATGTCAGGTTTGGCCCAGTCACAGCTCCATCCCTCCAAGGCTAAGAAGGGTCCAGGTAGACAGCAGAGCAGGGTCATTGGGATGTAGCAGGGACTGCGAAACCTGTCACCCATCTAGACCGAAAAAGCTCCCATTGACACAGAATCCTACAGAAGGGGTTCTTCTGTGGCCAGGATTTGAGATATCCATGTGCAGCGCTGGGAAGCTGCCTTTCCAACATTCTCCACACTGGTTTTTCACAAAAAACCGGTGCAACCTACAAGTCATTTTATCCCCAAACTCTCTTTTACTGATGGATAGAATTCTTTTTCTTCCCTGAAACATCCTTACCTGTGATGACTGGGAGGAAAAAGCATCTGTAGAGGAAAGAAAACCTAAAGAAAATGTGCTCGGTAACATTGTGGCTGCTTCCTCAAAGGGTGAGTTCAGTGATTCAATGGACGCCAGGCATGTGCCAGGCGACAGCGCCCCACATGAACCACATCGACGTTTGCTGGTCAGAATGTGGGTTCTCCTAAACTCTTAGGTGTAGGGAATGGTTCATTTAAACACAGATATCTAATAGCCTTGACTTGAGATTCTTCTGGAATCACTGGATCTCCCCAAAGTTTTCTATAAATATTCAATTAGTTAGATGAACTCTAGAAATGGATATTTGGAGTAGGACCACAAGGGACGATAGAGGATAACTGAGGAGTCTGGGAGGTAGGCATGAAGAGTGGAAAGAGTGAAAAGTCAACCAGGAAAAGAGATTAGTGAGCATATAAAAACAAATTTACGCAAAGTGCCTGTCATTTTGAAGGAAGGTGTCTGGAATGCTAAGTGATGGCAGTTTAGTGATCTTGACTCTGTGCTGCCTAGAGCCCCCAGATCCAGCAGACATGCTTTGGGATCCCCCTCAAGTGGAGGTGAGGCTGAGTGTCAGGGGACAAAGGGGCTGTGGACAGGACCCCACTTCATTTCATACACATTTGAACTCCAGGTGAGGTTTTAGCTGAATAAAAGTCAACTGCTAAAAGATTTGGTGACCAAAGATTCTAATTTAATACCTGACAGACCTAAACTAGGGAATGAATGAACTTGCCAAGGTCAAACACAAAAGTAGTAACAACCATAATAGCAATCAGATCCCCTGGCTCTGGTCCAGTGCTTTTTCCATTACACAATTCAATGTGAGGATCTTCCCAGAATCAAGTCAGAAAGTGAAAGAGGCCAAAAAATAGAACCTTCGTTTTTCCCATTGTTGGCTGAGAGAACTCTGGTCCCAAACATCACACTATCACACACACACACACACACAGCCCTCATCTTGGAATGCAGGAAACCTCTCACACTAACTCCAGGGCTCAGTGGTACCCAACCCATGTGTCTTATAGGCAGTAAGGACAAAGAATCATTTTGACCTGTTTTATCAACATGAGATGGAGAAAATGTTAATGGTTGTTTACAACACCCCACTACTTCCCTGGTCCTCCAAAGATAGTTATATCTGAACAGCATATTCAGTTTTGCTGGGTGGGACACAAAATATCAATTGGTAAAGATAAAAAATATTCCTAAATTGTTTGAAACCTGTAGTCCACAAATTACAGCCCATGGACCAAATCTGGTCCACTTTCTGTTTCTGTAAATAAAGTTTTATTGGAACACAGCCACGCCCATCCAATTCCTTGTCTGTGGCTGCTTTCAAGTTACAAGGGCAGAGCTGACTCCTGTAACAGAAAACATATAGCCCACGAAGCCTAAAATATTTGCTCTCTGGCCCTTTACAGAAAAAATTTGATTGTCCCTACTCTAAATAAAAGTTTACAGAGATCAGAAGAGCCCAGGAAAGAGACAGAAGCTGGAGGAACATGGCCTCAGAGGGGAGGACAAAGACAGTTAGCTGATGGAGAGAGAGGGAAATAGGGCACCTTGGCAGCTGCCATGAAAAGATTCACTGGAAACTGAGATGGCTAAGCTGGGTTCTTACAGTTTGCCTGTTATATGCATACAATGTATTCACTTACTCCCCCTGAGAAGAAGGCTTCAGTTGTTGTTGTTTTTTTAATTGGCATTATTTTCCAAAACTTTCAGAATGTATTTGTGACTTTTACTGATGCCAAGTTCTGTGAGATTTGCCTGGGTGAATATAGGGACAATCCAAGGAGGGCCAGTTACATTTGAGTAAAAAAAAAAAAAAAAAATTTAATGAAGTCCTTATAGTAAATGTAGGAAAATTGAGACATTGTCCACCTCTCTCCCTTTCCAAGGCCACTCCGACTTGGCCATGAGAAGACTTAGATGAGAGAAGAATCCATGGTGGGCTCAGTGCAATAATAAAGGTGACTAACATTCGAGCACAGGGTATGTTACCAGATACTTCCTGTTCATCACCGCATTGAGCCTTGAAGAATGCACTGCCATTACCCCATTTTACAGATAGGAAACTGAGGCTCAGAGAGAGCAAGTGGCCGCTGATAGTGCCAAAGCAGAGATGTAAACCTGGCTTCGAGGACATCTCAAGGTTTTGCCTCCTTCCCCATTTTTGGAGGGTTCCAGGGCACAGGTTCACCTAGACATGCTCCAGGCATGCACCTTGTTGTGCGAAGCCTAGCAGACCCCACACACCACCCCTGACATGTCCTAAAGGCCTGGAGGGGATTCCAGTGCTGGTTTTTACCATCTAAACCTCATGTCCTTTCTCTCTTATGTTTCCTCCTTTTTCCAGGGAACCCCCAGTTTTCTTCACCACACCCATGCTCTCCTCCCAATGACACCTTAAATTCCTCTTCCCTTTCCATGGCATCATTTTTATGTATTAACTCCCCAGAACTTAAGACTATTTATAAAGATGTACACAATCACACAAAAAATTAGGAATCAATGAGAAAAGTATGTTTCTAAAGGCAGTATAGCACGGGCACTAAGAAAACCAAATGTCTCATGAAGTTTATGTAATCACAAGGTTGACCAAGCATACAGTTGGAGCTTCCTAGCAGCCACTGGGAAGAAGAAATCTATGTCCACGCAATCGAAGCAAAGTGACTTTTTTTTAACTGGGAGAGGCACACCTATTCTTCATTCTAAAACAAGAAAGCCCATTCCCCAAAGAGTCCTTCTAGTACGTAGTAAACGTGATCTTCAGCAGCACTTTAGAATAAATCCTCTGAAAATTCTCACCGGGCCCTTCCTTATTTAGTCAACATGCTTAGCAATATTTATTCGACATTTAAAAAACATCTATTGAGCGCCTATTATGAGCCAGACACTGTTCCAAATATTAGAAACACACTGGTGAACAAGATAGGCACGGACCCTGCTCCCATGAGACAGCTGGTGGTACAGTCACATGGCAGTAAACCAAAGATCCAGTAAAAGCATTCAAACTGTCAGGGCAGGGGGCAGAGGGCAGGGGGCTGTACATGTCACTCTCCAGATGGGCAGCCGAATGAAGTTGGGTATGAGATGCTAGAGAGAACTCATTCGGCTGACTCTGACTTGCAGCCTCAGGTTTTAGAGGGCTGGTATATACAAAGATGTGTCCCCACACATCTGCTATGAGCCAGACGTGCATACAATAGGATACATATTAAAACCTGCCCCTCTCCTTACTGCCTTTCGCCAAGCCTTCCTGGAACATTTACCAGCCTGCTGGCCCTTGCAGGGTTCTAAATGCTGACTTAGAGGAATGGATGGATGGACAGTATCCTCTAAACAATTCCCTACCCAAATGCAGTAGATTCTTGAACCTTGATCATGTTACAGAAAGAATTTTTTTTAAGAGTAAAATTGCTTCTCAGCCCTTGGAACAGATGCCAGGGACCAGCAAATCCCTGGTGAAGATTTTTTCCCCTATTTGAGATCTTACCAGGAAAAAAACTATCATCTCAGGAATTTCAAGGTTAAAAAAAGAAAAAGCAGGGGACCAGTCCTCAGTCATCTCGCTTTAGATCTAAGACTTTGACTTTCTTCAATTCTCAGGGAGATCAAATGAAATTCATTCTGGCAGGCAGACCCCAGAAACTCCACAACTGTCTGCACTGCCCAGGGACGGACATTTTATCAAACAAACAATACCCCGAAGACTTCAGACGTCTCAGTTTGCGATCTGTCGATTCGTAACTTGGAAAAGATGGGGAGAAACCTGAAAGCTGAGAACCTATATCTGAGAAGAGATAAAAGTTCAAAGTGATCCCATGGGAAGAGATTTAATTTTACAGTCAGCCAGAGAATGTAAGAGAGAAGAAAAATTAGAAAAAAAAAAAATCAGGAACCTCACAAAGCACACACATTCCCAGTGTGCGTCCCGCGGAGCGGCCGGAGCACCCTCGTGCGTCAGTTTCAAGGCCCTGGAACAGCCAAGGCTGCCGAAACGTCGCTGCGACTCACTGCCGCGCCTGCCGTGTCTAAGTCTGTACCTTAGAGCCATGACTCTGAGAGCAATGAGAAGGTAGATTTCACTTCTCACCGCACCCAAATAAGATATTTATCCAGCCCTGGCCAGTTTGGCTCAGCGGTTAGAGCGTGGGCCTGCGGTCCAGAGAGACCCGGGTTCGGTTCCCGCTAAGGGCATGTACCTCGGTTGCAGTTTGTCCTTGGCCCTGGTTGGGTCAAGGAGGCAGACACTCGATGTGTCCCTTTCACGTCGATGTTTCTCTCTCTCTCTCTCCCTCCCACTCTATCTGAACAAAAAATGAAAAAATGTCCGGATTAAAAAAAAAAAGATATTTATCCAAAAAGAAAGAACAGGGACAGCTTGCAATAGAGAATTCTACTTCAGACTAGGTCAGAGTCCAACATGAGCACCAGCCGAAGAGGGGCCACTGCAGAGGTCACCAGCCCCCCGATGCAAAAGGAAGAAAGCCGGGGAGAAAGACAACTGTTAGGAACAGCACCAGTTTTGCGCCAGGCAGTTTGCACTTGTTATCTATTGCTAATAACAAATTACCCCCAAATTCAGCAGCTTAATTACATTTATTTTCACAGTTTCTGAAGGTCAGCAAACCAGGCTGGGTGCCTCTGGCTCAGGGTCTCTCACAGGCTGCAGTTGAGGTGTCGGCAGGGTCTGAAGTCATTGTGAGGCTCCCCTGGGGAAAGATCTGGTTCCAAGTTCACTACCATGGCTGTTGGCAGGCCTCCAGTGCTCGCTGGCTGCCGGCTGGAGACATCGCTCTCTTGCCACATGGGCCTCCTCATCGGGCAGCTCATAACATGGCAGCTGGCTTCCCTCACAGCCAGCGAGTGAGAGAGCATAGAGGGTGACTGAGACAGAAGCCACCGTCTTTTTGTAACCTGATCTTGGACGTGACATCACCACCTTTGCCATATTCTTTTCATTAGGAACAAATCACTAAGTCTGGCCCATGTTCAAGAAGAAGGGATCACACGAGGGCACAGATAGCAGAAGGTGGGGATCCGAGGGCCTTCTCAGAGGGCCAACCACACGGGGCCCGGTTTCTACATCAGTTCGTTGAAAAGAAAGTGTTGTGGAAATAGTCTTTTCCCAATTGTGCAGACTTTGTAGCTGAAGCCATGGATATTTGAGTAAAAAACTGAAGGCAACCTTACGCTTTGAGGCAGAGCCAAGATTCAAAGTGAAGAACCCAAACACTTCCTGCAACGTCACACACTGGAAGCAAAAAACTAGAAAGGGTTTTCTTATACTCTCTTCCTTAGCAGTTTCTTCCTCGTCTTAGAGGAAAGCAGTATTTTTAAAAGGGCAAATTAGCTTGGCCGGTGTGGCTCAGTGGATTGAGCATTGTCCCATGGACTGAGAGGTCCTGGTTCGATTCCTGGTCAGGGCACATGCCTAGGTTCCGGGCTCGATCCCCAGTAGGGGGCGTGCAGGAGGCTGTCAGTTGATGCATCTTTCTCACATGGATGTTTCTATCTCTCTCTCTCTCTAAAACAAATCAATTAAAACATTTTAAAAAGTAAATAAAATAAAAAGGGCAAATTAATGTCAGGTATGACACAACAGTTTCCCACAGATGTGTTTTGTTTTCTTTTAAGCTATTTTGCATGGAACACTAACACAGTCAACACTGCAAAGCACCGCTTCTCTAGTTCAAACAGCAAGTAGGTGGGTGGGATGGGGTGGAGATGGGACAGACCTCTATCCACGCAACCTCCCTCTCTCACTCTCAGAGGCCTGAGGCTTCAAGAAGTTGGTTTGAAAACACAAGTACACTAGAAACGACAATAAAATCTATGAGTGCAGAGGTTTGGAGTCAGATAACTGTCACGTACCAGCTGAGAGGTATTCGGCAAATAACTTCTCCAATCTCAGACTCCACGAAATAGTGGGTCAATGCTAATTGCTGCTCCACGAGAAGGGATAGAAATTCCAGAGAGAGCCCTGGGCATGTGCTAGTTAATGCTAAGTAACAAATATTAGTTTATATTTTTAGACTAAAGAATTATAAATACCAAGATATTATTAGACTAGTCTTCTAGAAAGGAAAAAAAGCAATTGCCTCAGACACCAGACAAGATTGATGTTATGACACACAAAAGTCATGAAAAGAATTTTAAATACTACACATAAAGAATAAGTGGTATGTTTGCTCAGACATTTAAGGAAGATACAGTACCAATCCTAAACAAATCTTTCAAAAAACTGGAGGGGAACACAGTCCAGCCTCATCGTATGAGGCTAATCTAAACCTGATTTACAACAGATAAAAACGGAGCAAGGAACTGCAGGCCAACACACCTTATGAACGTGTGTCATCCAAGAACAGTTCTCATGAATAATCCTTACACAATAATAGCATATCAAATCCAAAAACATACTACAAACTACAATACAACACGACCAAGTGGGATTTGTCACAGAAATGCAAGGTTGGTTAACATTCAAATATCAATAATGTGTATCACCTTAATAGACTAAGAGAATGGGGGGACTATGACAATCTGAACAGGTGCCAAAAAGGCTTTTGACAATTCATGATTTAGAGGAAAAAGAAAAACTGTTACAAACTAGGAACAAAGGAAAGCTCTTTAATCCTAATAAATATTATCTGTGAGGTTATGACTAACATTACATCTAATGTTTTTCCACACAGATCAGATAAAAGGCTGGGATGTCCACTCTTACCACTTCTGTCCGACATTGTACTAGAGGCTCTAAGCAGAGTAATAAGGAAAGTAAATGAAAGCCATATAGAATGGACTTAAAGAAGTAAAGCTGGCCCTGGCCAGTTTGGCTCAGCGGTTAGAGTGTCTGCCCGCAGACCAGAGAGTCCCGGGTTCGATTCCCGCTGAGGGTACATACCTCCGTTGCAGTTCGTCCCCAGCCCCGGTTGGGGTCCTGTGGGTGGCAACCAGTTGATGTGTCTCTCTCATGTCAATGTTTCTCTCTCTCTCTCTTCCTCTCTCTCTCCTTTCCACTCTATCTGAAGATAAATGCAAAAATGTCTTCGAGTGAGGATTAAAAAATAAAAATTTTTAAAAAAGAAGTAAAGCTGCCTTTATTTACAGACAACATAATAATGTATATAGAAAATCCTAAATAATCTAAAAGCAAAGAAAAAAAACTATAGAGCTAAGAAGTGAATTTTTCACTGTCACAGGATACCTAGACCAAAACATAGAAGCAAAAATTATAAAATATCTAGGAGAAAGCAGATGACTCTTTTTGTGAACTTGGGCTAGATACAATTTCTTAGATAGAATATAGAAATCAGTAATCATTAAGAAATTGAAATGTTAGGCTTTATCAAAATGTTTTTAATCTGCTTATCAAAAGACTTAAGAAAATAAATATGCAAGTCATAAACTGGAAAAAATATTCATAACAAATATCTGAAAAAAGGAGATTTTATTTATAAATATATATATCAAATATATATAATAAATATAAATATAAGATATATTCTATAATATATAAGTATATATCTAACATTGTATATACACATATATAAAACATCTACAATTAAATAATTTTTTAAAACCTAATAAATAATAGATAAAAGATTTGAACAGATATTTCACAAAAGTCATGTGCATTAAAAATGTACTTGATATGTTTAGTCACCAGAGAATAGCACATTAAAACTACAGTGAGGTACCACAACACACTCATTAAATGGCTAAAATGAACCCCAAATTTTCGTGAAGATGTGGAACACCCAGAACCCCCGCACAATGCTCGTGGGATTGCCAAATATTACAACCACTCTGAAGAGAGTTCGAAAAGTTTCTTAAATAGTTCAGCATATATTTAGTCTACAACCAGCAATTCCGCGCTAAGATACTCACCTAAGAAAAATAAAAGTACATAACCACAAAACATCTTTTATAAACTTATTCATAGTAGCTTCATTCAGAGTAGCCCAAAACTGGCAGCAGCCCAGGTGTCCGTCGAGAGAGGAGATGAACAAACTGTGATGTACTCACAGTGGAATAACACTCAGCAACAAAAATGAGCAACCGCTGATCCACAAATACAAGTATTGTGCTGAGAATGAAGTCTTCACACAGAAGCACACATTGCCTGGTTCCATTTACAGGAAGTTCTATTATAGAACAGGCAACACTGATCTTCAGTGATGGAAAGCAAGATGGTAGTTATTTCGGGGAGGGCAGAATACAAAGGACACATGAAGCTTTCCGGGGTTATTAAAATGTCTTGTTAACAGCGTGGCTTATATGGATCTACTCACTGAGCTGGACCCTTAAGGTCTGTGCACGTCACTGTATTTAAGTCTCGATTTTATAAAATCTTAGGTTTTAATTGTAGAAATTGATATGATTTTAAAATGGAAATGCAGAAAACCTAGAAAAGCCAAACACTCTTGAAACAGAGTAAGATGATAAGGACTTACACTGCCAGATTTCAACACTTAAAACCGTGGTAATCAAGACAGCGGTATTAGTAACAAAAGACCCAGTTATCAGTGGAAAAGAAGAATCCAGGAGGATCCATGTATATTTATATAACCAATTGATTTTTCAGTCAAGAAACCTAAGAAATTCAATGGGGAAAAGAATAGTTTTTTTTCAATAAATAGTACTGAAACAAATAGCTATCTATAAGAGGAAAAACTGAACTTCAACTCAGGCCTCACACCATACACGAAAATTAATTCAGCATGGATCATACATATCAGTATGAGAGCTTAAAACAATAAAACTGCCAGAAGAAACCACAGGAGAATGTCTCTGCAACTTTGAAATAGACATAGATTTTCTTGGACAGAAATGAGAAAGTGTTCATCATAAGGGGAAATGTTTATACATTAGACTTTATCAAACTTTTTAAAATTCTGCAAAAAGACATCATTAAGAAAAAGAATAAGCTAGGCACAGACTAGGCAAAAATATTCAGAAAGCATGTATCTGACAATCCTTTGCATCCAAACTATATAAAGAACTCCTTGAACCTCAAACATATAAAGACAATCCAATTTTTAAATGGTTAAAAAACAAGCAGTTTACAAAAGAATACATGTGAATGGCCAGGATGCACATGGAAAACGGTCTCAACATCATTAGTCATAAGGTAAATGTAAATTAAAACAAAAATAAAATATAATTACATACAAATGTAATGGCTGACATGTAAAAGACTGCCCACATAGGAACTCGCACACGTGAATGTCAAGAGCACAAAATGGTATGATCACTTAGGAGATCTGTCTGGCAGTTTCCCATAAAGTGTAATGTTCACCTGCCCTATGACCCAGCAATTCCATTTCTATGTAACATCCAAGAGAAATGAAATCATGTGCACATTCAGACCTGTACAAGAATATCCCCATCAGCTTTGTTTATGATAACCAAAAACTAGAAATGACCAAAATGCCCTGGCAGGTGTGGCTCAGCTGATTGGAGCATTGTCCCATACACCAAAAGGTGGCAGGTTTCATTCTCATCAGGGCACATACCCAGATTTAGGGCTTGATCCCCAGTTGGGGTGAGTGAGAGAGGCAGCTGATAGATGTTCCTCTCTCACATCGATGTCAATCTCTCCTCTGTCAATCTCTCTTTCTCTCTCTCTCTCTCAAAATCAATTCCAAAAAAATATTTAAAAAAAATAAGTGACCAAAATGTCCTTCTCCAAGTGAATGATAAACAATTAAATTATAATCATACAACAGAATTTTACTCAGCAATAAAGAGAAATGAATTACTGAAATACACAACACAAATGAACTTCAAGATATGCTGAAAAGAAAAACAAATACAAAAGAATACATCCTGCACAATTTAATTTATATGGGGTTCTAGAACAGATAAAATTCATCTCTGATGAAAGAAACCAGAGCAGTGTTTTCCTGAGGGCCAGGGGCAAGGAGGAGCAGGACAGAGAGGAAGGTGCAGGAGGAATGTTTTGGGGTGATGGAAATGTTCTGTGTGTCGATAGCTTAGGTTACGTGGCCACATCATTCCGAAAAGCTCATTAAACTATACTCTTAAGGTTTGTGCATTTCATTGTATGTTAATTGCATGTCAATTAAAAATAAGAAGCTAACATTTTTTTTAAAGGAGGAGAAGAAATGGGAAAAAGACATGTACAAGAGACTGAGAAATATCAGGGTATAGTTAAGCAGTGATTAATAACAGATGGGCATCAATGAAAGGCACCAAATCAAGGTGAAATAAAATGTTTTTTGTTAATGATTTATTTTTCAGTGTTATCTATAATTGCTTTAAGTAATTCCCCCTCCTTCCCTTTTTTTAAATTAATTTATTTCTGTTACAGATGTTTCTTCCTTTTTCCCCATTGACACCCTCCTCCTCATCCCCCCTCCCACCCCGTCCCCAGCATTGTTGTCCATGTCCATCGGTCATGCGTACATGCATATAAGTTCTGTGGTTTATCTCTTCCCTCTCCCCCACCCCCTCTTCTGAGGTTTGTCAGTCTGTACCCTATTTCCACAACTCTGGGTCTACCCTGTTCCTCAGACTGTTATGTTTATTATATTCCACAAATAATGAGATCATGTGATATTTCTCTTTCTCTGCTTGGCTAGTTCCACTTAGGATAATGCTCTCCAGGTCCCTCCATGTCGTCTCAAAGGATACAAGATCTTTCTTTCTTACAGCTGCATAGTATTCCATTGTGTATATGTACCACAGTGTTTTTATCCATTCGTCTACTGATGGACACTTGGGCTGTTTCCAGATCTTAGCTATTGTAAATAGTGCTGCTATGAACATGGGGGTACATATATTCTTTCTGATTGATGTTTCAGGCTTCTTAGGGTATATTCCTAGAAGTGGGATCACTGGGTCAAATGGCAATTCAATTTTTAATTTTTTGAGGTAACACCATAGTGTTTTCCATAGTGGCTGCACCAGTCTGCATTCCCAACAGCCGTGTACTAGAGTCCCCTTTACTCCACACCCTCGCCAACACTGGTTGGTTGATACTTTGTTGATGTCGGCCATTCTGACAGGTGTGAGGTGATACCTCATTGTTGTTTTAATTTGCATCTCTCTGATGATTAGTGATGTTGAGCATTTCTTCATATGTCTCTTGGCCATTTGTATGTCCTGTTTGGAGAGTTGTCTATTTAGGTCCTCTGCCGATTTTTTAATTGGGTTCTTTGTCTTCCTTTTGTTGAGTTGTATGAGCACTCTATATATTTTGGAAATTAACCCCTTATCTGATGTATCATTGCAAATTATACTCTCACATACAGTGGGTTCCCTTTCTACTCTACTATTGCATCTGTGTAAACTATTCTTTATTTCAGTTAGTGCCTTCTTCATTTCTGACTGGTCCTTTTTTATGCTCTTGAGGCCCTCTCTAAGTTCACTGAGGTTCTCACTAAGTCCATTGAGCATCCTTGTAAGCAGTATTTTGAACTCAGCATCTGTTAGGTTGCTTAACTCCATTTCACTTAGTTCTTTTCCTGGAGTTTTGTTCTGTTCTTTCATTTGGGACCTGTTTCTTTGTCTCCTCATTTTGGCTGCCTCCCTCTGTTTGTTCCAATGTATTACTTAGCGAGAGGTATAGGGCTAGCTGAGACCAGATGCTGCTTGTTTGAATGATTTTAGGAAAAGCTGAAGCAGGCTCCAAGACAGGCCAGTCCTATGGTGAAGCAACTGGCAACAGTTTGGGTGGGCCTGGAAGTTGGGTGGGGCAGGGCCTCAAGGAATCACCAGGTCGGGGCAAACAGTGTGAGCCAGGTTGCTGGAGTCCCAGATATGGTGGCGTCTGCTGGCTCAGGAAGGGCTCACCAAAGGAACAAAAGCCTCTGTTAGCACGTCTGTCCAGGAGAAAGCTGCCTCTCCAGCCCTTGCTCCAATGCCAAACAGCTCAGTTCTTCCCCATATGACTCTGGTGCCTTTCAGGCTCCCTCCCCCACGCTGGAGCCTGGAGGGAGCGAGTCCGAGTAAGTCCGTGCGCGGGCCCTTTAAGAGGAGCTGCAGGGGGGGCGGGCTCCAGCCGCCTCAGCCTCAGTTCCCGCTGGTTTTTCCAGCCAGAAGTTATGGGGATTCTCTTCCTGGCACTGAAACCTGAGCTGGGTGCCTGGTGTGGGACGGGGACCCCTCAGTCCTCAGGGAGGACCTTCCCAGCCGAGGTGTCCTCCTAATTTTTATCCGCCACACGCGGGTGTGGGACCAGCCCCTTGCGCCTCCGCCCCTCCTACCAGTCTCGATGTGGCTTCTTCTTTAATTTCGTGGTTGTAGGACTTCCATTCAGCTTGATTTCAGGCGGTTTTGAATGATGGTTTTTCTGTAGTTTAGTTGTAACTTTGATGTGGTTGTGGGAGGACGCGATACCGTGTTTACCTACGCCGCCATCTTGACCGGAAGTCTGATTTGCAAATATTGTATCAGCCTTGCATCCCTGGGATGAATCCCACTTGGTCATGGTGAATAATTTTTTTGATGTATTGCTGGATCCAATTTGCTAGTATTTTGTTAAAGATTTTGGCATCTATGTTCATCAGGGATATTGACCTGTAGTTTTCTTTCTTTGTAGTATCTTTTTCTGGTTTTGGAATTAGAATTATGCTGGTCTCAGAAAACGAGCTTGGAAGTCTTCCTTCTTCTCGAACTTTTTGGAATAGTTTGAGGAGAATGGGTGTCAGTTCTTCTTTGAGTGTTCAGTAAAACTCCCCCATGAAGACATCTGGGCCTGGGCTTTTGTTTGCTGGGAGAGTCTTGATTACATCTTAATTTCCTTAGTTGTTATTGGTCTGTTCAAGCTTTCTATCTCTTCCCAGTTCAGTTTTGGGAGACTATGTGTTTCTAGAAATTTGTCCATTTCGCTTAGATTGTCAAATTTGTTGCTGTATAATTGTTCATAGTATTTGTTAACGATCCTTTGTATTTCTGTGGTGTCCGTTGTTACTTCTCTTCTTTCATTTCTGATTTTGTGTATTTGGGTTCTCTCTCTTTGTTTCTTGGTGAGTCTAGCTAAGGGTCCATCAATCTTGTTTATCTTTCGAAAAACTAGCTCTTCGTTTCGTTGATTTTTTGAATTTTTTTTTTCTCTATGTCATTTATTTTTGCTCTGATCTTTACTATTTCCTTTCTTCTACTTGCTCTGGGGTTTTCTTTTTGTTTGCTTTTTAGTTCTTTAAGTTGTAAGGTTAGACAGTCAATTAGAAATTTTTCTTGTTTCTTGAGGTAGGCCTGTAGTGCTATGAACTTCCCTCTCAGAATTGCTTTCATTGCGTCCCATAGAGTTTGTGTTGTTGTGTGCTCATTTTCATTGGTTTCCAGGAAGTTTTTAATTTCTTCCTTGATCTCCTTGGTAACCCATTCATTGTTTAATAACATGCTATTTAGCCTCCATGTGTTCAAATGTCTTTGCATGTTCTTGTTGCAATTGATTTCTAGTTTCATGCCATTATGATCTGAGAAGATGCTTGATATGATTTCAATCTTCTTGAACTAGTAGAGACTTAGTTTGTGTCCTAACATGTGGTCTATCTTTGAGAATGTCCCAATGTCCCATGTGCACTTGAGAAGAATGTGAATTCTGCAGTTTTGGGGTGTAATTCTCTGTAGATATCTATTAAATCCATTTGATCTATTGCTTCATTTAGAGTCTCTGTTTCCTTGTTAATTTTTTGTCTAGAGGATCTATCCAGTGATGTCAGCGGGGTGTTGAAGTCCCGTGCTGTGATTGTATTGCTGTCGATTTCTCCTTTGAAGTCCTCCAGAATATTTTTAATATATTTTGGTCCTCCTATATTGGGTGCATATATATTTGCCAAGGTTATATCTTCCTGTTGGATAGATCCTTTCAATATTATGTAGTGACCTTCTTTGTCTCTAGTTATGGCCTTCATTTTGAAATCTATTTTATCAGATATGAGTATTGATACCCCAGTTTTTTTTTTCCCTTTCCATTTGCTTGGAAGATTTTTTTTCCATCCCTTCACTTTCAACTTTTGTGAGACTTTTGTTGTGAGGTGGGTCTCTTGTAAACAACATATATATGAGTCATGCTTTCTTATCCAATCAGCTACTCTGTGTCTTTCTATCAGAGCATTCAATCCACTTACATTTAAGGTTATTATTGATATGTACTTATTTATTGCCATTTTTGTTTAGTGTGGGAATATTTTTCTTCCTATTCTACTAATTACAGCTGTCCTTTTAACATTTCTTGCAGTGCTGGTTTGGTGCTAATATATTCCCATAGCCTTTTTTTGTCTGGGAAGCTCTTTATTTGACCTTCTATTTTGAATGACAGCCTTGCTGGGTAGAGTAGCCTTGGATTCAGATCCTCGTTTTTCATGACCTTGATTACTTCATGTCATTCCTTTCTGGACTGTAGTGTTTCTGTTGAGAAGTCAGCTGACAGCCTAATGGAGGTTCCTTTGTAGGTAACCTGTTGCTTATCTCTTGCTGCCTTTAGGATTCTCACTTTGTCTTTAATTTTTGGCATTTTAATTACTATGGGTCTTGGTGTGGGCCTGTTTGGGTTCTTCTTACTTGGGGCTCTCTGTGCTTCTTGAACTTGAGTGCCTTCTTCCTTCACCAAATTAGAGAAGTTTTCTGTCACTATTTCTTCAAATATATTCTCTAAGCCTTGCTCATTTTCTTCTTCTTCAGAGACTTTTATGATGCGAATATTATTATGTTTCCAGTTGTTCCACAGTTCTCTTAAGCTGTCTTCCTGTTTTTTAATTATTTTTTCCTTTTGGTGTTCTGATTGGTTGATTTTTTTTCTACCTTGTCTTCTAATTCACTGATCCAGTCCTCAGCTTCTTCTACTCTGATGTTTAGTCCTTCCAATGTGTTCTTTATTTCTGCTATGTCATTCTTCATTTCTTCTAGGTGGTTTTTCATTTCCAATTGGTTGATTTTCAATGTTTCTATATCTTTACTCATGGTGTTGATGCCCTTACTCATGCGGTTGAGCTTCCTCAAGATCATGGCTCTGAACTCTACCTCTGATAACTTGCTTAACTGCATTCCATTTATCTCATCTTCGGTAGAGGTCTCTTGTTCTTTCATTTGGGATTTGTTTCTTTGTTTCACCATTTTGGCTATTTCAGTGGGTTTTGGAGCCTGCCAAATTTTCCCTGTGGGTGTTGGTGTTCTGCTGTTTGTGGCTCCCTCTACTGGGTTTGGATGAGCATAGGAGGACCCACATTAAACACCACTGTCAAGTCTTACTTTCCTGGGTAGATTTGCAAGCCCAGGAAAGGTTCAGCTATCCTGTAGCTTTTTTCCTGGAGGCTATTCATCTCAGTTACTTGAAGAGCCTTGGGTTCTCAGTTGAATGAAAAACTCCCTCAGGTGTTCAGCGTAAGAGTATTTCCCCAAGGTTGGGGCAGATGCTGGTTGTTATTGAGCCTCAATTTGCATTTCTTTGGCCCAGCTGGGTGGAGTTGAATCTGAGGGAGGGGCTGCTGCTTCTCCCCAGAGCTCTGGGAAGTAGCAAGATGGCCACCATCCTGTGTGGCCACAACTCAACAAAAACTCTGAGCACCCTCTAAATCCCCAGTGTCTCCACACAGTTCCAGTCCAGCCCACCCTCCCTTTGCCAGAGCCCAAGGTGAGTGGCTGTAGCTAATTTAGTGCTCTGTCCTGGCCCTCCGCACTGTGGAGCTGGCTTGAGATTTTAACCCTGAGGGCGCTGCTCACAGCTAAGACTGCTGCTGTCCATGGGCTCCCAGCCACCCTCTTGCACCTCCTCAGACCTACCAGGCTCGATTCAGTGTCCCTGGTTATATGGTCCTCTCCAGTTGCTTTTCTGTTGCTTTTTCAACAATTTGTCTTTATTTTAGTTGTAATTCCAGTTTGGTCCTGGGAGATTGTCTGTGTAGCTTCCATTCACTCCATTGCCATTTTGGAATCCACTGGTTGTTTTTTTAGAAATACCAGAAAAGCAGGCTGAAAATATGCTCTTATTACTATCCCCAATACACAGGACTTAGAGTCTGGGAGGTGTATGCTAACTGCCAGCTGGAACCTGGAACGTGGAACCTGGAACCTCCCCTTACTTTTTTTAGTGTTTACCACACTATTCTTAAGTATGTACAATCTGTTGGTCAAACCATAAAGCCATAATCTGTCTTTACCCCCTACCAAGTAGGCATAGTCACCTACCTGAGGCCCAGGTAGCCAAGAATAGATAGGCAAACACCTAAATGCACAGCTGGCAGATGTAATCAGTAACAACAAACAGCCACAGCCATCGACCATTCTCTGCCTCACCCTGAGCCCTCATGCTCTTTACCTCAACAACCTGGGCCTTTTGCGTGCTTTGGATTCTAGTTTTCCTGAAACCATTTTCAGATGCTTTAAATATATGCAAATATACCAAGAGGCAATTAAGAAACTTCATCAACTTACTTGGTGGATGGCAAATTTAAACTAATTGTAGAACATGCATTCAAAATATAACCAGAATGTTAGTTTTACTGTAGGGAGTAACCGTTTTTCAGTGGTGAGAGTGGTTGTCTCATCTTCCCCCTAACCCCCTTTGTTGGGTCTGGAAATTATCAAAACAGGATCACAAAAAGAGTATTTGCAAGGAGGCTCAAACCAGAGATGAAACAAACCATTTTGCATAGTAGCTCCCGAGAAACAACACAGAGAAGCCCATATCCACAGGAGGAGAGGTTGACTAGTCTCCAAGATGCTCTGTTAGCGGGATCTGAATGTCCCCTTCACTGCTCTCTTATTCAGAGTGATGCCAGTTGGTTCACTATCATTGGTGTTACAAGTGATTGGGTCCTGGAGAAACAAGTGGTAGAATTAAAGGACTTAAGGAGAGAATTAAGTGAACATAACAGTCCAGATTTTCTCATGGCATCTACAAGAGGTTTAAATTCAACACTCACAACTGTTGGGGAGCTGAGGCAAGTTAAAAAGAGTGGATGAGTCACACCTGTGCCCTTTCTACCCCCATCCAGCTGAAGAGTGTAGACCCCTCGATGCCCAAATTGTGGCCATGAGTCAGCAACATCAGTATAACCAGGGAGCTTGTTAGAAATGCCGAATCTCGAGCCCCACCCCAGACCAACTGAATCAGTCTGCATTTCTATAAAATCCTTATGTGATTCACAGGCACACTGAAATTTGAGAAATACTAGAGTTCACTTGTTTTTATTTAACAAACACATATATAGCATTTATTATATGCCAAGCACTGTTCTACAGTCGACCTTCATTTATCGTGGTTAATCAATTCCAGACTCTACCACAATAAATGAATTTCCGCGAAGTAGGATTCTTTATTTATAAATCGAATATTTTCACAGTCAGAGCATAGAAAACCTGTTTATGACCTTCTAAATACATTTTTTAACATTATTAGAGCCCTCTAGACATGAAATAACACCCTTTAGTCACCATTACACTCATATTACCCAATGTATTAGACAAAATAAGAGAAAATAAGACATATTAGACGTTACAAATATCATATTATTATTATTGTACATTTAATTACACACACACACACACACACACACACAGTTCTTACACACAACCACTAATCTATGAAAATAGTGCAACTTGTTTGATGATGAAGCGATGAAGATGAAAAGATGTACTGCACAGCAGAGAAGAGCAAGGTTACTGCTCCTCTGAAGACACGACCTCAGTAGGAGACTCTTCAGGTGGTGCAGTATCTTCAGCAGGTGCATCGTCGTCTTCTTCTGCTGAAGGAGCACTAGGAGTAGGCAGTAGGTGTCTGGGTGTGCAGCTGAAGAACATCGTGATAGGTGGTTGCTGGCGCCATCTTTTCATATGGGTGAGGAGGCTTTTGTAGGGTTCTATCGCTCCATCAAGTGCATTCCAGAACCGCAATGCATGCATCATTTGTGGGTCTCATTCACAGATCATGTCCTGTACTACCTCAATAGTTCTCACGACTTGCGAGAGACGCTCAAGTGTAAGGCCAACTTCCTCCTCCTGACCCCCAGGAACCTCTGGCTGCTCTTCTTCCTCCTCACTCACAGACTTAGTCATCTCCACCAGATCCTCGTCAGTTAAGGGATCCGAATGTGTCTCCAGCAGCTCATCCACGTGTTCTGGATGATACTCGCCCTCCTCAAGGATCTTCTGGAACATGTTGTTCACATAGTCCTCTGCTGCAGGCTGGTCAACAGAGGCAGCTTCTCCATGGAGAACAACACTCTTCAGATGATACCTCTTCTGGAACTTCTCGAACCAACCCTTGCTCGCCATGAAATCCATGAACGTTGCAGAAGAAGGTCCTGGTTGAGGTCCGTCCACCATAAAGCGCTGATAGAGCTGCCTCACCTTCTCCCGGATGACCAGCGAATCCAACGGAATGTTTTTCTTGCGGTTGTCACTGATCCAAATAGCTAGGGCAGACTCCATTTTCACTATGAACTTATTATGACTTGTCATGACTTGCTTTGCTTCCTTGTTGAAAGAGACAGTAGCCGTTGCACGGCTGTTCTTTCATCTTTACGGATGGAGCCAATGATAGACTCATTCAAGTTGTAATGGTGGGCAACCTCCATGATTTTCTTGCCATCTTTGGTCATATCCAAGAGTTTCACCTTCTCCTGGATGGTAAGCATCTTCCCCCGGCGCTTAGTTTCATCATCAGAAGGTTTAGAAGAAGCAGCACCTTTAGGAACCATCATTGGGCTTGGATAAAAGTTCTCAGAAATCGCAAACACTTACAAGAGCAAAGATGCTTCCGATTCCCAGCTGATGTAGAAGCATGTGTGAGAGAAATGAACTTGCATGAGGCTGAGCCAATCAGAGGCCAAAATAGGAAGAGGATAGGATAACCAATCAGTGAACAGCACGCTCTGATTGGCTTGGTTTCACCACAGAGGTTGCACCTGGCGCTGAAGGATTTGCGGGGGTGCTCGAATACATAGGTGTACAGTCCATACGTACAGTAATTTTAATTTTAATTGTAATACAGGGGTGTATAATTGACAGACAACTGAGCACACGCTATATCATTTTCACTGTGTCAACCAACTTTTTAATGAATATATTTGAAAAAACCACAATAGAGTGAAGCTGCAAAAGTCGAAGCATGAAGTGGCGAGGGACGACTGTACATGGTCTACAATTATTAACAGATTTAATCCTCGTAGCAACCTTCTGATTGTAGTATGTACTGTTGCCATCTCCGTTTCAATGAAGAGAAATATGGGCACAGAGAAGTTAAGTGACTTGCCGAAGGTCACACAGGTAGTAAGTGTTAGAGCTGGGACTTAAGCCCTAGAAGCCCAGTTCCAGTGTCCAAGCTCTTAACCACTTCATTATGTGATTGAAATGACTTCAAGAAGAAATACAGGATTATATTTTACATTTTTCTGAAATAAAATTGTATGTCTGGACAGTTAATGCTATTGTGATTTAATAATTGACTTTAACACACTGGTTTTTCCACCCTAAAGGATACAAGATTGGGGTATGCTTATTTTAGGTGTTCTCCCCAAAATAATCTAAACAGATTTCTCCTATATTCTATAAAATGGTACTGCTTGCCTCATTTTCCCATCCGGGGTTAGAGAACTTGGACACATTCATCTGGGTTTACTATTCTTAGATATAATTCTTTACAAACATGTAGGAATTCCCTCAACTAATAATGTAATGACAGGAAGCGACTGAGTCCACAATATGGAAAGCATTCAAATAGTTTAGTAGATGATTTATGTAAACAAATATGCATCAAACTACAACAAATAGCCAGCATCACTATCGTACATTTCTGGCATTCAATTCTTCCCCCACCAAAGAATGAGTGGAACCCTCAGATGCGTGTAGCTTAAGGAAATGATGCTGAAACAATATCAAGATTGTCCATGTCTCATAGGAGTGCATAGGAGAACAATCGCTTCTTGTAAGCAGCTCTTTCTGGTAATCTCAATAAAGGAATCTGTTAAACTTTTTAGTGTGGGATCTGCAAAACACACACAATGTCTTCCTGACTGCATTTTCTGTCCGTGAGCCTCTGCAGTGGTGGGTCTTCGGCACAGCCCGTAAGAGGCCACACTGGCTTTTAGCTCCATGAACACAGCTCTTAGGATGTGCTACATGAAAAACTTTCGCTTCTTATGTGGGAAAGCTATTCATGCTGGACTTCCATCCCGTGCTACTTTATGAAACATCCCCTGGGTATTGCTGCTATTAGCATTCCATGTCCCCTTATGTTTAGACAAAAGGCTCAGAGAGCATTTTTGATTGACTAGATTATTCCCTAGAGAATATATTTGTTCTTTTTTTTATTATTGACCTATAATTGACATGCAATATCCTATTAGTTTCAGGTACATCACAGTGATTCAAGATATATATGCTGTGTACACTACAAAATGATCCCAATAAGTCTAATTATTATCATCTGTCACCATAAAGAGTTATTACAATATGATTGACTGTATTCCCTATGCTGTATATCCCCACGACTTATGTTACAACTGCAAGTTTGTACCTCTTAATCTCCTGCACCTCTTTTACCTACCCCTCCAACCCCCCCCCCCCCCCGGTAACCACCAGTTTGCTTCCTATATTTATGAGTCTGTTTCAGTTTCGTTTTGTTGTTCACTTGTTTTGTTTATTAGATTTCACATGTAAGTAAAATCATATGGTATTTGTCTTTCTCTGACTTATTTCACTTATTTCACTTATTTCACTCTAGGTCCACGCATGTTGTCACAAATGACAAGATTTCATCCTTTTACATGGCTATGTAATATTCCATTGTATAAATACATACCACATCTTCTTTATCCATTTATCTATCGATGGATACCTAGGTTGCTTTCATATCCTGGCTATCATAAATAATGCTGCAATATTTGTTCTGGGTGAAGCCTGAACTTTGACTTTCTGTAACAACCATGGTCACTGAAAAGATTAAATGTGATACTAAATGTGAGACCCCAGACACAGTGATTGGCACAGCTATTTACTTGATAAATGCCACCCATGCCCTTCTAGTTTCTGTTGAGATGAAGGGAATGCCTAAAATATGGCTCCACTTTTGGGGCAGCAGGGTTGGCAGAGCTCACTGGAGCAACTCATTCAGGGAGAAAATGATAGCACAGGGAGGAGTAGCCAGCCACTGACAGGGCACTGTGACATAGAAAGATTTTGTTTTAATGCAGGGCAAGAGGTCAGGAGAATGAAGGAAAAGTCAGATTTAGCAAAATCTGATTACCTGGCAGTTTTTAAGAGGGTCACTGCCAACGCTTGGGCTGCTGCATTTTATTCAGAAAAACATGGTGGTAGAGAAGTGAGCAATAGGCTTTACTTAGCTTATTATCTATATGTAAATAGAAAGGTCAAGGCTGAAGTTGGAAGGCAAGAAACAGGCGCTAATGGAAGTTAGGGGGCCTTTGGGGAGGGAACAGACCAACCACGCTCCTCTCAAGTCTTAACCAACATCCTGTCGTCTCTACACCTCTCTTGTTTATTTAGAACTCGTACTTTAATATGTACATTTAATAAAATACACATGTACTATGTAATAAAAGAATGATTACTCATGTGGCAAAGATTTTTCATAGGAACAATGATTTCTCATTCATGAAAACTTCTACCAAAATGGTAATAGAAATGTATCTGTTCATTGGCAATTAATCAGCTAAAAACCCAGTTTTTATAAACCTTTTCTGGAATACCTTTCATAATTAAAAATATGGTTTTGACATCAAACTAATTGCATTAAAGACTTTCTCTTTTCACATTTTGAAGTTGAAATAGAAGTGTACCTAGTTCTCTCACCACCTATGAAACCCACTGCTGAGACAGAAGGCATGCTTTGTGAGCCCAAGGGTCACATCTTGATCAGTCATGCGGACGAAGGCGATTCTAGTGACGCACACAGTAATCGAAAGTGCACAAATCTTCTAAAAGAGGCAGACAACTAACACACGACAAGCAACTTCATCACTGTAAACACTTTCAGCAATGAATACTGCCAGGTAGCTATTCATTCATTTGTTCAACATGTATTTATTGAGCACCTACTCTGTGCCAATCCCAGTGCTAATACTCAGATTCCACAAGTGATATGCTGAAGCTCAATAACTTGTCTAAGAAGAGTAAACCACAAAGCCGGGACTTGATCTGAGGTTTGACTCCAAATAACATCGAGAGATGATAAGGGCCCCACCCAGAGCTGGAAACTGGAAAATGTGATATCCCTGGTTTGCAACTCTTACTTATGTCTGGTAGTCCTTTCCTCTCACCAACCACAGCAAGTGTCCTCCTATCTTACTTTACATTGCACTTCAAGGATCAGCTAGTAAGTCCCCTACTCCCAGAGGCCTATCCTGACCTCGCAGGAGCTGACTCTCCATTTCTAGACCTCTGGCAGCTTGTTCATGCTTCTGTCATAGCAAAATTACACTGCATTGCAATGATTTCCTCTCGTGTCTTCTCCACTGGACCATGAAGTCCTCAAAGACAGAGGTTACTCCTGATTCACATTCATATTCATAGGACCTGGTATGATGCCTGATGAAGAGTAGGGATGAAAGAAAGGGAGGAAGGGAAAAAGGAAGGGAAGGAGGCAGGGAGGGAGGGAGGAAGGAAGGAAGGAAGGAAGGAAGGAAGGAAGGAAGGAAGGAAGGAAGGAAGGAAGGAAATAATTCAGTGAAGTTTTTTCAAAAGAGGTGAGAAATTAAGCTGGATATGAGATTGAAATCAACATAGGAGGGACTGAATGCTTGCTTTCCCTTGCTGAGAAATCAGTCCTGGGACTATCCCAAGGAGAGGAACGCGGGGTTGTGTGGAGAGTCAGGGCTACTCCTTGGCCTGGAGGGAAGGTTTCGGACTGAGCAGAGGAGTTGAGCATGCAAGGTCCGAGGGTGCCCTGCAGGACTGACAAGCCCTGAGCACGGGCTGAGCACTCTCCGAGAGCCAGGTGTTCTGCTCAGCAGAGTGCATGAGACCAGCACAGGCCATGCTGACGGGAGCGCACAGTCCCACAGACTAAACCTGTTCTGAGAGACAAAAAGGAATCAATTAAGGTTCTCACCCAGGGAGTGATGCAATTTAAGTGGAATCTGAGGGACATTTATCTTGTTCAAAGTGAAGGATGATCTGGAATGAGGAAGAGATGGGGGAAAGAAGGGAGGGAGGGAGAGAAGAGAGAGAAAAGAAGGAAAGAAAACGATGAGAAGCTATAAATTAGACTCTTAACTCTGTAGTGGCAAAGCCATATTCTGTATAGCTCAGTGCTGTGTCTGTCTGGCTCACCAGTGTATCCCCAGCACTCAAACAGTGCTTAGTGTGACAAGTACTCAAGAAATATGATGGAGTGAATGAGATGGAATGGGATGGGATGGGATGGGATGGGATGGGATGGGATGGGGTGGGATGGGGTGGGATGGGGTGGGATGGGGTGGAGTGGGGTGGGATGGGGTGGGATGGGATGAGGTGGGGTGGGGTGGAGTGGGGTGGAGTGGGGTGGGATGGGGTGGAGTGGGGTGGGACGGGGTGGAGTGGGGTGGGATGGGGTGGGACGGGGTGGAGTGGGGCAAGATGGGGTGGGATGGGGTGGAGTGGGGCGAGATGGGGTGGAGTGGGGTGGGATGAGGTGGGATGGGGTGGGGTGGGGTGGGATGGGGTGGGGTAGGGTGGAGTCAGGTGGGACGGGGTGGGATGGGGTTGGACAGGGTGGGGTGGGGTGGAATGAGGTGGGACGGGGTGGGATGAGGTGGAGTGGGGTGGGATGGGGTGAAATGAGGTGGGACAAGGTGGGGTGCCGTGGAGTGAAATGAATTGAAGTGAAGTGAGGGAGGGCAGCAGGGGAGCCCTGAACTGAGTGTCAAGGCCCCGGGTGTCCATCCTTCCTGCTGTACCAGTGATCAGCCAAGTGATCAATACTTTGAGTAGCTTCCCTGATCTTTGTTTCCTCACCTGTTGAAATGGGGGATTTCAACTTGTTTTCCACAGAATTTGAATAGTTTATATGGTCAAATTAAAGGTGCCATGATCAGCTAACTTTGGGCAATGTGAGGTTAAATCAATATAAACAGGTGCCTTGACCATGGGACATCTCAGAGCCTGGACTTGCCTGGGAGAGATGAAAAGCTCCAGGAGGAAGGTAATGTGTGCTGTAGTCCCAAACTCATGTGACGACAGAACTCCAAACCTCTTTTTTTTTTTTTTAAATCTGATGGACCATTAATCCAGCTCTAATGGTCTGTGGCATCATCCAAGTCCACCAAAGCAAGGACGGCCATGTGCATCTGGCGACTGGTGAGCAGCCAGATTTAGCTGGTGCAGAGAGTCTGGGCAGGAGAAGAGGCCCCTGCTTGGGAGCTGGGAGGAAGGGTGTCACTGGGAGACGAAGGTCCAGTGAAGAAGTCCGCGACTGCTACGCGACTGGAGACCTGGACCCTCGCACCGGGAAAGCTAGCTGTCCTTCGTGTGGGCATTGATATTCTGGTGTGGTTTTTAATTTCCCGTTCCTGGGATTAGGTGTGTCAAGGAGGAATCCTTTGGCCGCCTCCTCTCAATTCATCCTGGCGCTTTTATTTTGTTACCAATTTCCCTACATTGTGTGCTTTCTTTGAGAATCATAACGTGTGAATATTTGACAACTGAATGGTACAAACATCTGAAACACACAGCTCTCCCCAGAGCTGCATTTCATACTATAATCCGAGGTGATCTCAGTTGCCAGAAACACTCAGGCCGTTAATGGATTTGGAGGCAAGACACCGGTAATGAGATTTTCAAATGCGAATTGTTTTGCTTTCAAAAGCAGGGTGAAATCCAACAAAATATCACCTTAGACGTGCTGGCATCGTAAGTCCGGCTGACTGAATGGATGCTGGCTGTGCCGCGCAGGCTCTCCCCTTCAAACAAAAAGGAGAGGAGGCTCGGTCTTCTTATTTCTGAGGGGAATGTGTCCTTAAGCCCCAGAGTTGAGTAATTCTGTGTTTTAGAATCACACTTAACCTCTTCACATCCACAGTCTCGAGAACTGATTTATTTCATTCATTCAACAAGTATTTATAGAGAGCCTACGATGTGCCGGGCACTGCTGTGCACTGAGCGGTGCAGCGTCACACGGTGTTTTACACGGTTTCTGTTGCCGCAAGCCTACAACCTGGAGGGACACACACACAATAAACAAGTAAACACAAACATTTAAATGACTGATGGAGAAAAATAAAGCAAGGGGAGGGTCAGAGAGTGAGGGGCGGGTCCTCTTTCAGTGGGGTGTCAGGGAGGACCCCGAGGTGATTTTTGAGCAGAGACCCTGGAGAGAAGCAGGAACTGGAGGTGGGTGACAGCCACAGGCCACAGGACTCTTAAGTGACAGCGCTGGGCTTTGAGTCCAGCTTTATCTGATTCCAGCATCAGCTGGCCTCCCTGGGAGCCAGACAGAATTATCAGGGCAAGGCAGGACGTGGGAGGTGATGCCAGATCTGGGAAAGAAATCTGCCAGGATATGAAGGAGCTGATGCCAAGATATAAAGAAAGGAAACTCAGGCAGGGCCAGGAAGACAGTACAAAGAAGACGGGCAGTTGCCTTAGACCCCATCAGCCTGGTCTGCCTCTCTCTGACACCTCACACGCAGCAGGTCCAAGCTGGGCTCCTCCTTTCCCAGACCAGCCCCTGGGCCTGACTTCTCCAGCCTAATGAATGGCACCCAACATCTACCCAGTCGCCCAAGTGTGACTCGTCATGTCCCCTTTTCCCCCTTGGTTCCTTCTATTCTTCATTAGTCATACCCTCAAGACCTCCTTGAGAGCATCTGTGAGTGTGAACAGCCTGACCTTCAAGAAGCCCTCCCTCAGAGAACATCCTTCCCTGATAAGCAGTAAGTCAACTCCCTGGGAATTGGAGTAGAAGAACTGATTGCCAATGAGCAAATTGTCTCACAAAATGGCAAGACCAGACTCTTCTCCCATCCACACGTGCGCCATTCTTCCCACAGCATGATGGGACAACAGATCCCCTTCCAGAAGGACCACCTCTAGGTCAGTTTTGCAGATGTGTATGGGGATATCCAGTGGCCCTGCAGCCTGACTTCATCTCGCCTGATTCCCTCCCCATGGCAGAGGGGCTTGTGGTTCTGAGAATTTTGAAATTGTAGAAGTTTCTTTGCCTTCTCTAACTCTGAGCTGCCTTAGAGACAGAAGTATGAGAATTCACCACTCTTCGTTCAACTTTTAGCACAGTTGGCACAATATAGGTGCTCAAATGTGAGTAAAATGGATAATGGGGATGAATGCATCTTAACTCTTCAAACTAAGGGTCTATGGCAGAGGTTTGTGGGACTGCGCTCCATCCCACAGCCCTGATTTCAGCACAGTTGTGGTGGACAGTCCCCTGCAGGGCACCAGCATCCCACATCAATGGGCCCTGAAAAAGGCCACTCAGATGCCCTACTGGTGACTGGGAGTCAATGCCCCCAGGGACACACATCAACTATTGGAGGACAAAGTCAATGGATAAATTCTCAGCCTCCCCATCCACTGTGGGACAAATCTGAAGTGTGCTCTACATTGTCCCCAGTGGACTGGACAGAGCACTCTTATCAAAGACCAGCTCATCAATGTACCCTTTATTGGCCTTCCTCCCTCTCCTATCTTGCTTTCTCTGCTCCCTCATCCTGCTTCCTAGAGTCACCTCCCAAATAAACTACCTGTACCCAGGTCCTTGCCCCCAGCTCTGATTTGGGAAAAACCCAAATTAAGGGTCTAACAGAGACTCTACTTTCTAGGCCTGTTCAGTCCCCTTGTGTTCAGCTTGTTTCATTTGTTTGTTTCTAATGATTTGTATAACCATCTCTAGCTTGGTTTCCGAAGGTACATGGGGATATTTAAGGGCCCCGAAGCCTGACCTCATCTGGCTTGATTCCCAGCCCCAAGGAGAGAAGCTCATGGTTCTGAGAACTTTGAAATCAGAAAAACGTCCTTGCCTTCCCCTATATCTCTGAGCTGTCTGAGAAACAGGAACATGAGAAGTCACCACTCCATCTCCTTCAGCTTCCCTCAGTCCCCAAGCAATGCCCTGGAGGCTCATCCTCTACATAGACCCTCAGCCCTCATTCCGACATGGCTCCTGCTCAGAGAGGAAAATCGAACGGACTTAATACTTGGCACGAATGGCATTTGGGATACTTTCCCCAGGTCCCAAATCTGGAAGTTTTGAGGCCACATCAAAACTCTTATTGAACCATTCAGAGAGCACAATCTCCTTGCAATTACATCACAATCTCTTTTAAATGGGCCAGCGGAATAGAACCCAGAAGGAGGCCACTTTCAAGTGTGGCCATTTGAGAAATGATGGCTGTTGCTCCAGAAACACTTCTCCACCCTGGGGCTGCACCGCCTGGCTCGCCCGCGGTTCTCTGAAGCGACGGGGTGCGGAGAGCTGCGAGGAGAGGCCGTCCTTTCAGCAGAAAGGCGACCTGGCCGAGGAACCCTTTCATTCTGGTTTCTGCGAGACTCTGCCTTTCATCTAGGTGAGTGGTGTCCCTGCTGAAGTGCCACATCTGGAACAGATGCTGGGTGCTCGTGGGGCCGATGCCTCTTGGAAAGAAGTTGAAAACTCAACCAGAGAGAGAGAGAGGACAAGTGGTTTGCATCAGGTGGACTGGGTGCGAAACATGCTGGAGCCACAGAAGGAGAGGTCTGGGGAGGCAGGAGCTTGGTGGCTGACACTGTGGTGCCCGCGGCCCACCCAGGGGTCATCTGCCAACACTCTCACACACCCAGCACCTTCCTGAGTCTCGCTCCTGAGGGCTTTCCGTGGCTGCAGGAGCACGTTGGCCCATGAAGAAGGCAAGCCCGAGTGCAGGGCGGTTACTGCCTCAAACCAGACCCTCAGTCAGTGAGGGGCAGGAGTTGGTGGATAGACGCCCCCGCTTCCTTGCCCTTGGTGGGACCATCCAAGGCGGTTCTGCATGCTCCTCAGGGGTCCCCATGAGAATGCACCCAGTTGCCTACAGCAGCAAGTCACTTACTGACACCCCACTTATTAGCTTTGCTCTCGTCCTTGTCCCCTTCCCCTCCCCCTCACAGTGCTTCATGGGATCACATCCTAAGTAAACCTCCAAATACAGTCACATTTTGAGGTGCCAGGGGTTAGCATTGTGTGTGAGAGGGGACCCCAAGGGAGTCCCGACTCCAAGCTGAACAGAGAGGGCTCTGATCCCAGCATTGGCAGGGTTCCTGGACATGGCAGCTTTCGGTTAGAGAGCAAAGCACACAGGATAACCAGGCCTGACATGAGCCTGTCAGAAATGAGGAGGTGGCGGGAGGGGAGGGTGTGAAGTCTAAGCCACGGCAATTACGTGACCCACCAGTGGGTCTGGTCCTATGTCTATGGAAATAAGCTCATTACGGTTAAATCTTTTCCCAGCTCCTGGTTGATTCATGAAGTGCTTTCGAATGTTGATAATCACTTCATGAATCACTGAAACACATGAGAGCCAAGTATCTGGCACCTGTGACTGCCACCTCTCCTGATGAACACCCGCCGCCATCTGAGGTGTCCCCTCTCAGAAACCAGGTGTGCAGACTAGAGTCCTCGTTCAGATGCCAGAGTAACCCTGCTTCAGTCATTGGACGCGGGCCATTTTGTCAGACATTGACTCTGCCCCAAACATTTCATGATCATTAATGAGTTAATTCTGAAAGATCACTTTGAAAGCCTGCCAATATAGGGCATGAAGTGATGAGCCATCAAGTTCAGCAACACTGTTTCCGGGGGAAGTAAAATGATGTTGCTCGGGTGTCGTGTGTTTCTGCCCAAAGGAGAATCTGCTTCAGCCCAGACTAGGAACAAGACACCGCCATTACCTCCAGGCAAAGAGAATATGCATCTCTCAGGCTGCAGAAACTGAAGAGTCAGACTGGAGAGAGCTACAGAAGCGGCCACGTTGCATGTGGGTATTAAAGAGACAGAGAGCAGCATCTACAAACCTAACGGCGTCTTGAATGCCTGAGCTGCAGAACCCAGCAACTGAGAAACAGGGGCCCCTGAGAAGCGAAGGCAGACCCACGTTCCGCTGGGATTCCTGCCTGCTCACTCCCTCACTTCATTCACGTCACCTCACCTGCCTGGCCACCCCCCGAAGAGCGCCCTGCGCACCTCTGCTGTCCTCTCCTGCTGGCCTGTCCTCCACCTCACTGATCACCACCCATCACCTGTATGTCCATGTACTGGCTTATTTTCTGTCTCCTTCCACTAGCAAGTAAGCTCTGCAAGGCAGGGGTCTCTGGCTGTTGTATCCTGAGCTGCAGCCCTACGACCTAAGATAGTGCAGAGGAGGTGCGTCATGGATATCTGCAGAATGCGTGAGTGAGCTGGGTGTTGAACACAAAGAAGAGGACCTGTGGCACTCAACAGAAGAGGAATGTTATCTGGGTGATCACTTCTCTCCCTGCCCCGGGCCCACATTTATGGTCTCTTGAATCCTTGGTGAGGAAGGATAGGTTCTTCGTACACCGGTTTGTATCCAGTTCCCATTGGTGTGGATGTGAGCACCCTCAACATATCATGTCAAAGCCTTCACTAAAGTTCTCCTCCAGATGCTACAACAGAACAAGCCATGTTTGGGTAGTCTCCAAACGAGTCCTGGAGTCCAGACCCAGGTGTCCACGGTGGGCACCATCAGGGATAGGTCTCTCTGCTCACAAGGCCACCTTTACAAGGTTTGTTTGTGTTTGGCTGTGCTGTGCTAGAATCTCTATACGCCATTTAAAGTCAAATAATGCTGCCCGGCCGGTGTGGCTCGGTGGATTGAGCGTCATCCCATGGACTGAGAGGTCCCAGTTCAATTCCCAGTCAGGGCACATGCCTGGTTTGCAGGCTCGTTTCTCAATATAGGGCGTGCAGGAGACAGCCAATCGATGTTTCTCTCTCATATCGATGTTTCTATCTCTCCCTTCCTAAAAAAATCAATAAAAACATATTTTTAAAAATGTTTTTAAAATAAAATAACATAATTTTTTAGCTAAAAGGGCCCTTCCAGATTATTTACTTCTTCATTGGAAATGGAATTCCTAAGGCTCAGAAACGGAAAGTACTTAACCCATGGTCACACAGCAGACTGCAGTAGAATTGAGACAGAAACCAAAGCCTTCTAATTCCCACCGGAGTGTGTTTTCTCCACACTAAGGTATCCACCCATATTTCAAAGTTGAAGAATCCAACTCTGAAGAAGGAAATAACTGACCATCCCACCTGGTGGTATGTAGACCAGAAGAAACCAAGTGGGTTAGGTGAAGAATTTCTGGGGCCTCTGGTTTGCCTTGAAGCACAATATATTCAATACAGAAATTGTCTTGGACGTCGTCTCAAACATGCCCTATTTTAAATTGTACAAACTAGAGTTCAGACGGCCACACAGGGAAGTTGGAAGAGTTAGGGCTGAACCTCCAGCCCCATTCCTCCTTCTAGGCCTGCCAACTTGATCATCAACTACAGATGTGGGAAAGAGCCATATGGGTCATTTTGTCCAAATGCTCATTTTCCAGATGTTGCTTCCAAATGTAACTCCAGTTAAGGCCAGTGCCATGGAGGAAACAGTGCATGAGGGGGTCAAGTTCATGAAAGTCTTCCCCAAGGAAGGGACATCCAAGTTGACACCTGGAAAAGATGTAAGAGCCATCTAGGCAAAGAGAGGGACAGGAAGGCCTCCAAGGTGGGGACACGCCCTCTCATTCCTGGGCGGCAGGCTCATGAGCTCAGAGTACTCAGCAACCAAGTGGTCCAGGTGCCAGAAACTTCTGGCTAACTCACATTTGACCAAGAAACATATCTTTCAACGGAGACGATAGATATGACTTGCTAAAATATCTATCTCTTAACTGGACTAACAGCTTCTTGCAATATTGAGTGTGAGTCAGGACTTTTGAGGGTCTCAGATTCCTCACTTCCAACCCATAGACAAATAAGACCATCCTCACTGAAGGAATAGCTGCAGCGCCCCCATACTATAATTTCAGGGCTGACAAGGACACTGCCTAAGGTCCATGGGCCTTGGAGTCAGGAAGACATGAATTCCAGTCCCAGCTCTAACCCATGCTGGCTGGGTGACTTCAGGCAAGTCACTTCCCCGCCCTGGCTCAGCTTCCTTACTTCTAAGTGCCCTTGAAATGTGAAACTATGACCAGACTTGTGAACTTTCCAGCACATAATGGGCTACTCTATGCCCATTTCCTTTTTTTTTTCTGTCTGTGCCTTCAACAAAGTTCTCTCTACCTTTCATCCCATTGGGTAGTTAGCTCTTCATTCCTTTTATATAACTATTTTCGTTCTTGTTAAAGTGGGAACAAAGGAATGTTCCCAAAGCTAGGGTTATTTGAACTGGTCCTTGAAGGGTGGGACTTTTCCAGGTAGACAAAGGGGAAGGGAATTCCAAGAGGATAGAAATGACTTATACGAAAGCACACCTATCTCAGCGAAGGGAACCCCCACAGAAGCCTGGTGGGCAGGAAGCATGATGTGGGGTAACATGACTGGGGATGAGAAAAAGAAAGGGCTCTATGGGACAGCTTGTAGAAGGCCTTGAATACCACACCAAAGAGACTTCCTGGCAGTGACAGGGAATAATTAGAGGTTTTTCCATGGAGAAATAATGAGACCAGATGACTTTCTTTGAAAGATCACTCACTCTTGGCAGCAGCTAGAAAGATGGAGCATTGGAAAGAAAGAGATAAGACCACTGCTTAAGTTCTTTTGGTGAAAGTCCAGCTAACACATGAAGAGCCTAGGGTTTGGGCTGAAGGTCAGGAGATGGTGAAGAGGCTGATTGGGGGGGGGGGTGCGGGGGGGTAGTGCTTGGAGCAGATGGAAGGTGCTAGGAGGCACCGCCCAACACCCTCCCTCAGGCTGCCTCTCCCCTCTGAGCAGCCCCTCAGCTGTGACCTCAGAGGACACCAGAGGGCTGGACCCCACTCCCCAACCCAGCAGGAGATGCCCACTGTGCCTTCTTTCACCATCGCCCTCTCTTCCCACTCCCTGGTATCCTCAGTAGTCTTCCCTAGCTTTATCTTTGTTTCTTTCCCTTTAATACATCAAGCACCTCTTCTTTGTTATCTCAAAGTACCCTCCAACTGAGCCCTGACTGACGTCACTCATCCTCCTCCAGCCTTCACCTTCCCAGCAGCCTGCCGAGCCCTGACACGGCCCCTCCGAAGCCACACACACATTCTTTACACACAGCCTTCTCATCAACAGCCCTTATCAGAGTCTGGTTTCCAACGTCAATTAAGTTATTAAAAAGCCTGCTTTGAAAACACCCTTCCTCGTTGCAATAATACCCAGCTGTATTTTCAGCCATTGTCTCTTTAGACTGTGGACTGCATCTGACTGTGTCAGGTGGTGCGTGTGTTGCCGACACCTCCCAGTCTGCGCCAGTGTGCCTTTGATGGAAACTATCTCATCTGTGATCAGTTTGCTGGCTAACGGGACCACATTTCCTCTGCAAAACGTCAGGCTGAGAGGCTTCGGCCGCACCTCCTCATAGGAAGGCAGCTGTGCTCTGAGAAACCTCAGACAGTCATTTCCTGAAACTCTTTGGAGTCCAACAAACCTTGGTTCTAATCCAACATGCACCATCCCTGGGCAAAATAAAATTTAAGTTTTATTTGAATGCACTGTAAGGTGACCACTGTGTTCAGCAAGATAAAAGAGATTATTTCAATAACTATTGTGAATCTACCATATCCCATCTGTGAAAGAGGGCCACAGATTGTCCTCGTGTGGCTCACATCTGGCTGCTGTTGGGGGCTGGGAGAAAGACTGAAAATAAATTGTTTACCATTTGATGTGGTGGGTGCAATACTATGAGTATGTGAAAGGTACTGGGCTAAGTGATGCCTGAGCTCTGTTTTTTGTTAAAAAACACACAGTTGGGCCTATTTTAATTAAAAATATATTATAAAAATCCAATGCTAGCAAAGTCGTGGTAAAATTTGCACAATGTTATAAGAGAATAAAATGAAAACTCATTTAAAGAATCAGAATAGTGAGCATAATATCCTCTCATCCCCTGATAATCACACTCCTAGGAATTCATCCTAAGTTATGAGGCAAAAGGAACAAAAATGCTTACGGATGTTCACTGTATCATTTTCTAGGAGAAATGGTCCAGCTAACTGAGGCACATCAACCCAAGAATACAATATGTAGTGATTTAAAGTAATTATGAAGACTAGTCATTTGAACACGCTTTAGGATCTAATTTCAAGTAAGAGAAAGACCCACAATGTTAGTTCAATAACTACATGTGGTCTCTGCACTCAAAGTCCTCACCTCCTAGCAGGTTATTCATTGAACAGCAATAGTCTGAAAGGTCTTTGCATGCTCCCATTCAACTCTTAGAACAACGCTATGAGGTTGACATCATGATCCCCATTTTACAGATGAGACAACAGAGGCTCAGAGAGATTAAATGATATGCACACAACATATAAATCAAGGAGCTCTAACCCCAGTCCCTTAGCTCCAATTCCAGGGCTCCTTCCTTATTTCCATCAGTTAACCAAGTATGATAACCAAGTAAGCCACGGGTGGGTGGGAAGGTATCCATGAGTCTTCTGTTGGAGAAGGCCATGAAGAAGGCCACAATTCCTCACCAAAAATCCTGCATGTATCCTTGTTCCAAGACATCCCACCCAGCCACTAGGAATGAAGAAAGTGCCTGTATTCCAGCCAAACCACAGCTAAAGTTGAGCTGGTTGATAAGAAAAGTATGTAGCCTATGTGTGTCAATTCATGCAACCATATAATTGGGCTAGGTGCTGGGAGGTGGGACAGGGAGACGGAAATATCCACCTTTAGAGCCTCACTGCTGAGTAACCACCAAATGCAGGCACTTGGAGTGTGTGCTTCATGCAGTCACCCACCGATGGACACTGAGATTTCTCCACGACTTGGCTATTGTGGATAATGCTGCAATGAGCATAAGAGTACACATATATCTTTGAATCCTGATTTTGATTCTTTTGGATAAATACCCAGGAGTGGGATTATTGTGTCATACGGTAGTTCTATTTTTAATTTTTGAGGAACCTCCATACCATTTTTCATAGTGGCTGCACCATTTTACATTCCCACCAACAGGGTTCTAATTTCTAAATGCATACAATGGAAAATTTTCAGCCTCGAAAAGCAAAGAAATCTGCCATGTGTGACAATATGGACGAACCTGAGGACATTGTGCTAAGTGAAATAAGCCAGACACACTGTACTCTCATAGAAGCAGAGAGTACAGCGCAGTTTCCACAGGCTGGGCAGAGGGAAGTGGAGAGTTGCTATTCAACACGTATAAGGTTTCAGTTACGCAAGACAAATAAGCTCTAGACATCAGCTGTACAACAATGTACCTAGAGTTAACAATACTGTATTATACATTTAAACATTTATTAAGAGGGTACGTCTCATGTTAAATGTTACCACAATTTTTTTTTCAAGTGTGTATATATGAGTAAGACATCTGAGCTTACATCTGGTTTCCCCCTCACTTGCTGTGGTGACCTTGGGAAAGTCGGTCAACCTTTATGCATCTGTCTTCTCATCTGTAAAATAAGGAGTATATTGTAAAGTTCACTGTTTTTCTGACATTAATAAGCTCAGAACAGTTTCTGGAATATATACAAAGTGCTTTACATATACTTATCAATTTATCCTCAAGTCTCCCAATGAAAAGGAACTATGATTCCCATTTTATTTTATTTTTATTTTTATTGTTGAAAGTATTACAGATGTCCCCCTTTTTTCCCCATTGACCCCTTCCTTCCCACTCTGATTCCCATTTCACAGGTGATGAAACTGAGGCTTTGGGAGTTTAAATTTCTTTAGGCAACATATGTGTAAGGGAACAGTGAATGCCACACATGGTAGGCCCTGTCAACATGTGGAAAAGGAAGAGATTCTGATGGCTAGTGTATCCCCAGAAGGCTTCCTGGAGGAGATGTCATGGCATATGGGCTTTAAAGAACAAGGAATATATGGATCAACCTTTTCAGAGTTCCTAATAGTGGGGACAAAGGCACAGTGTTGAGAGGATGGATGGATGCTCAAGAATAAAGAGACTAATCACAAAATCACTAATCACTAATCACAAAAGCCTATTTTGTCCCGGGCCTTGAATGCCTGGCCAAGGTGTCTGAAGGTGCTTCCTTGGCATTGATGAGTTAGAAAGGCTGAGGAGGAGCGGAAGCTGTTCATGTGGTCAACACAGGTGCATCAGGAACCCACGTCAAGTGCCACTTCCCACCCCTGACCATTTTCCCTGTCCCCTCCTCTGAAGGCTCTGAGCGTGGCTGAGAAAACAGGGACAGCGGAGACATTCCCATTAGTCACGGATGTCCTGCTCCATCCTCGTGCTTCCTAAACTTGACTTTGTATTCTAACCACCTGAAGAGCTTATTGCAAATCATTCTGATTTAATAAGTTGGGGGCAAGGCCTAAGAATCTGAATTTCTAGCAAGCCCCCAGGCGATGCGGATCCATGAACACACTTTGAGTAGTGAGATACATTTGTTTTCTTTCTAGTCTCATAACTGTAATTCCAACCAGTAGCACAATGCCTGGGCCACAGTAGGTGCTTCGTAAAGCATTTGTTAATCAAAAAAGCGTAATCACTTTCAATCCTGTTATCATTTTGATTAAGGAGACCCCACACACATCAGGGGCCATTTCATCTCCCTGGCCCATCTTCCTACAATCTAAGTAGTAAAATCCAGCACCCTTTTTCCACTCTCTCACACTGTCTTATAAATGGCTGTAAACCCTCAGGTTCTTTTCTTTTTATTACACAAACAATGTGTGTTCACTGAAAAATAGGAAAGAAAGATAATCAGAAAAGAACAAAAAGCTGCAATCTGATACACACCCTTTCAGACTCTGTGTTATAAAATGAAAGTACACTCTATGGGCTGTTGGTACTTCAATTTTCTCAAATTATGAAGGATTTGCCCATGTCAAAATATCATTTTAAACATATTTTAATGTTGTTGTTTTTTATTGATTTTAGAGAGAGAGGAAGGGAGAGGGAGAGAGAGAAACATTGATTAGCTGCCCTCTGCGTGCTCCCTACTGGGGATGGAGCCTGCAACCCAGGTACGTGCCCTGACCGGAATCAAATCGATGACCTGCTGGTGCATGGGATGACACTCAACCAACCAAGCCGCACTGGCCAGGGCTCAAAATATCATTTGAATGACTGCATAATATTTCATCATTTAGAAGTGTCATAGAGCACATATTTCACAGACGTATATAATGACCTCAAAAAAATAAAATAAAATAAAAAGCCAGGTCCACACTGAAGAATATATGGGCAAATGTTACAAGCCTGTGATTTGCTTCAAAATGGTCCAGTGAATAGAGACGTCTTAGACAGCAGAGACAGACAGGAAGGACCATGTGGTGGTCATTGCTCAACTGAGTGGTGGATATATGGTTGATAACTTGCCATCATGACAGTTTATAAACAAAAGCAAGGTTCAAATGAGATCTACGAAGAGGAACCTGAGAGAGGGATAGAGATGGGAAGTGTTAGAAGTTCGTTTTCCATCTTCCAAAGAAGAATAATCTTTCATTTCAGACCATTCAGCTTGTCACTACAAAATTCCAGGGTCCCTGCTCTGGGCAGTTTGGCTCAGCAGTTGGAATGTCAGCCCACAGACCAATGAGGCATGGGTTTGATTCCAGTCAAGGGCACACACCTCGGCTGCGGTTCATCCCCGGCCCTGGTTGGGGTTGTGGGGAGGCAGCCAGTTGATGTGTCCCTCTCACATCAATGTTTCTCTCTCTTTCCCTCTCTCCCTCCCTCCCACTCTATCTGAAGATAAATAGAAAAATATCCTCAAGTGAGGATTAAGGGGAAAAAAAATTCCAGGGTCCCTGAGCTACTGAACTGCACAGAAGCAATCTGCCTGTCCTGTCGGAGCAGATTTGCATTTTAAGTGCATGCTTGATGTCACATCCAAGTTGAAATCAAATGAGATGTGCAGGAATGTGGACGCCTGCTCTGACCTCACTGGGGACAATGTGGTGTTTGTCCATATAGAGCCTTGGAGACAGATGAGGGTTCTGGGGAGCAGGGACACAGCCCTGTCCTATTTGTAGCTTGCCTGGAACTTGGCCAGGTCAGTTCACCTCTCTGAGCCTCGGCGTCCTAATCTGTCAGAGGAAAGGATTTGAACCAAATGAACTTTCCACTTTCTCTCTGCACAAAAATAAGTAGGTTTTACTCTGGGAACCGCTTTCACCACTCTGGTTTGCAATATGCAAATCAGCCGAATTGGGTAATTGGACAAAGCTGGTGGGAACAATTTAATAAACTTTGATAACATTACACAAAGTAATTATTCAATTATTTCAAACAGTTCAGTTCGGAAAGTACAACGGGGTGGGAAAGGGGGTTTTTAGAAATTACCTTTGCTTATTAATCATCTTATCTAGTAGAAGTGAAATGAGAAGGAAAGACTTGTGGGGGTGTTTTGTTTTAATTCTGATTAACTTCACTTCATCTGAACATTTTTAAGCGGTGCTTTGGTCTTCCTCACATGGATGTCAACTGAGTTCAGTTATCAGGATTTTAATTAACACCAGGTAGAGAAGGGGAAGCTGGATGACACGCTATTACTTCTATTTGATTTAAAGTCAACAATGGGGACTCTCCTTCAAGGCACTGCTGAAACTGTCTTATCTCGTGCATTCCAAGGATGGTTGCTTCATGTAAATGTCATTCCTTCCGTCCAAAGTGTTACAACACACGCCAGCACAATAGAATTTCTGTCTTGTTCTAAGAGACACGAGGGAGCCAGCAAGCTTTTGATCAAAGGCGCGATTCACACATCAAAGTTATACCTCTTCTGTTAAAGTCAGGAATCAAGACAATATGGGAGCGGAGACTGAGCTTTGGTGCTAGCTGGGAAGTGCCTGCTGTCAGGACTCGGTCCATCCGCACAAAACCGCTGGAAAGGGGCATGGGGTATGGGTACACTTGTGGCATCCTGCAGGCAATGGGCTTAGATTCAGTCTGTACATGTTCATCTGTGTAGGCTTCTCACCTGGGACTGGACAACGGGAGCTGCCATGATCCCTACACAGAGGTCACGGCTAACAGCCTTCGGAGTAAGGAAGACCTGGTTTGAGTCCACGCTGTGCCACTTGCCAGCTATGTGACTTTATTTATTTTTTATTTATTTTTTAATTTTTTTGTAACTTATCTTTATTGTTGAATGTATTACAAATGTTCCTCATTTTCCCCCCCTTGTCCCCCTCCTCCCCATTCCTGCCCCCCTCCTGCCTTTCCCCACACTGTTGTCTGTGTCCATTGGTTATGCATAAATACAAATAAGTTCTTTGGTTTATTTCTTCCCACCCCCCAACCCCCCTTCCCTTTGAGGTTTGTCAGTCTAACAAGCAATTTGTACTTCTTAATCCCTTCACCTTTTTCACCCATCCCCCAGCCCCCACCCATCTGGTTCCCAAAAAAGTTCTCTGTATCTATGAGAATGTCTTTGTTCTGCTTGTTCATTTTGTTTGTAGATTCAATTGTTGATAGCTATGTATTTATTGCCATTTTGTTTGTTCATATTTTTTTATCTTTTTCTTCAAGAAGACCCTTCAACATTTCATATAAGAATGGTTTGGTGGTGATGAACTCCTTTAGCTTTTCTTTGTCTGGGAAACTCTTTATATGGCCATCGATTCTAAATGACAGCTTTGCAGGATAGAGTAATCTTGGTTGTAGGTTCTTGCTTTTCATCACTCTGAATATTTCTTGCCACTCCCTTCTGGCCTGCAAAGTTTCTTTTGAGAAATCAGCTGACAGTCTGATGGGAACTCCCTTGTAGGTAACTAACTTCTTTTCTCTTGCTGCTTTTAAGATTCTCTCTTTGTCTTGAACCTTTTGCATTTTGATGATGATGTGTCTTGGTGTGGGCCTCTTGGGGTTCATCTTGTTTGGGACTCTCTGTGCTTCCAGGACTTGCATGTCTGTTTCCTTCACCAAGTTAGGAAAGTTTTCTGCCATTATTGTTTCAAATAGGTTTTCGATTTCTTGTTCTCTCTCTTCTCCTTCTGGCACCCCCAAGATGCGAATGTTGGCACGCTTGAAGTTGTCCCAGAGGCTCCTTACACTATCCTCATTTCTTTGGATTCTTTTTTCTTTTTGCTGTTCTGGTTGGGTGTTTTTTGCTTCCGTATATTCCAAATCGATGGTTTGCTTCTTGGATTTACCTACTCTACTATCGCATCTGTGTAAACTATTCTTTATTTCAGTTAGTGCATCCTTCATTTCAGACTGGTCCTTTTTTATGCTCTTGAGGCCCTCACTAAGTTCACTGAGGTTCTCACTAAGTCCAATGAGCATCCTTATAAGCAGTATTTTGAACTCTGCATCTGTTAGGTTGCTTAACTCCATTTCACTTAGTTCTTTTCCTGGAGTTTTGTTCTGTTCTTTCATTTGGGACCTGTTTCTTTGTCTCCTCATTTTGGCTGCCTCCCTGTGTTTGTTTCTATGTATTACTTAGCGAGAGGTATGGGGCTAGCTGACACCAGATGCTGCTTGTTTGAAAGAATTTAGGAAAAGCTGAAGCAGGATCCAAGACAGGCCAATCCTATGGTAAAGCAACTGGCAACAGCTTGGGTGGACCTGAAAGCTGGGTGGGGCGGGGCCTCCGGGAATCACCAGGGCGGGGCCAACAGTGTGAGCCAGGTAGCTGGAGTCCCAGATATGGCGGCGTCTGCCGGCCCAGGAAAGGGCTCACCAAAGAAACAAAAGCCTCTGATAGCACGTCTGTCCAGAAGAAAGCTGCCTCTCCAGCCCTCGCTCCAATGCCAAACAGCTCAGTTCTTCCCCATATGACTCTGGTGCCTTTCAAGCTGCCTCCCCCACGCTGGAGCCTGGAGGGAGCGAGTCGGAGTAAGTCCGTGCGCGGGCCCTTTAAGAGGAGCTGCGGGGGCTCCAGCCGCCTCAGCCTCAGTTCCCGCTGGTTTTTCCAGCCAGAAGTTATGGGGATTCTCTTCCTGGCACTGGAACCCTGAGCTGGGCGCCTGGTGTGGGACGGGGACCCCTCAGTCCTCAGGGAGGACCTTCCCAGCCGAGGTGTCCTCCTAATTTTTATCTGCCACACGCGGGTGTGGGACCAGCCCGTCGCGCCTCCGCCCCTCCTACCAGTCTCGATGCAGCTTCTTCTTTAATTTCGTAGTTGTCGGACTTCCATTCAGCTTGATTTCAGGCGGTTTTGAATGATGGTTTTTCTGTAGTTTAGTTGTAACTTTGATGTGGTTGAGGGAGGACGCGATACCGCGTTTACCTACGCCGCCATCTTGACCGGAAGTCGCCAGCTATGTGACTTTATATACTTGATCTTGCCCCTCATTTTTCCATCTATAAAATGGAAAGACTGGCCCAGCCGGTGTGGCTCAGTGGTTGAGCGTCGACCCATGCACCAAGAGGTCGCCGGTTCAATTCCCGGGCAGGACACATGCCCAGGTTGTGGGCCCGATCTCCAGTGGGGAGCATGCAGGAGGCAGCCAATTGATGTTCTCATCAATGTTTCTGTCTCCCTTCCTTTCTCTGTAAAATCAATAAAGAAAAATTAATAATTTTTTAAAAATGGAAAGACTATCTGATGCATGGAGATTATATATACATACATTGTGGTGTGTTCATACAATGAAACATTTCACAGCCATAAAAAATGAACTGTTGCTAAACACAACAAAGTTAACGGATGTCAAAAAACATTATGCTGTGAGAAAGAAGCCAGACAGTGAAGGGTATGTATTGTATTATTCTATTCATATGAAGTCCTAGAATATAAGATCATAAGCTATGGTCTTAGAGTCAGAATAATGGCCACCTCAGCAAGGGACCATGTTGGCCAGGAAAGGTCATGGGAGAACCTGCTGATGGGTGGTGGTTACATGAATGTGTACATGTGAAAAGAGTCACCAAAATAAATGCTATGAAACGTATACCTCAATTTAAAAGGTTGCATCAAAATATCATAATATCAGATGCACAGAATTGTTGTGAAAGTAAAATGAAGCTAGTCCTTGTCATGCACCTGTCATGGTGGCTGGGCTGAGTAGGGAGCCAGTGAGGGATGGCTGTCATATTATTGATGCTGTTCTCATCATTTGTCTGATCATTTGAAATTGGGGTCTAACGTTCAACATAAAAAGCAAAAAAAAAATCTATTAAAATTGTCTCATGAGAATCTTTAAATTGTCCATAAACTACAGTTTGCCTCATTTGCTACATACAGCCCTGCTCAGTAAAAGATGTGACTATGCATAATGGATTTGGCGATGGGCAGGAAGTAATAAAGAGGGTTGGATGGAAGATGCACACCTCTAGACAACAGGTGCACAACCAGGAGCTTGCCTATAAGAGGCTCACAGGTACCAAGAACAATGGCAGACTAGCACCATCACTACTTCTCACTCATGCCTGGAAATGGTAGGCATGATCTCCTGATAATTACCTCTCTCTCTCTCTCATTGAATTTGCATTAGGCAACTGAGTGTAAGATGCAGCTTCACTGTACCGTGTTATCTGGCCTCTAACCCCAAAACTGAAACACTGGAAGCTCTGTCTGGTCTGGCTCAGGGGGTTTCACTACTTCCCAAAAAGGAAGAGATAGAAAGTTAACATTATACCCATGCTATATAGTATGTTGCTTAAAATATAACAATCATGAAAGTACTGTTTGGTAAATCCAACACATTGCATTTCATACTTTGGGTTGTCTTTCTCAGAGAATCATTTTTCAAGCTTTACAACATTTTTACTCTTGCATAATAGATGCCTAGATCTGGGGGACCACCATGACAACTGCATCTTGGATTCCAGTGCTCACAGCTGGACAGACCCAGTAAGTAGCTGCCCACCACCATGCCCTTGAGCACTGCCTTACACAATGGAGCCCATAGGGAACCACAGAGAAGGTGTGTTATTACCAGAGAAGTCTGGTTTTGGAGTGTGGTCCAGCAGGAGCTGCCCTGTGAGTAGGAACCAAGGAGGGGGCAGGGCCTGTTGCCGGAGGTGCTTATACTCTGCAACACTGCTGGGCTCAGATGCTTCTCTTAATGCTGCTCCCGACATCCCATTAACCCAGTTGGAGAGCCTCAAGGGAGGCCTGGACAGGTGTTAAATTACCTTTCGCCACCCCACAGGTGTGTGAGATGTGCTACCAAAGCACATGTCACATCTCTCAGAGCAGGAGGCTCTGCCAGGGATTTCCTCTGAGCACAGAGATCTGGAAACTATATCACTTTGACTTAGAAATGACCTGGATCAGGGACCCAGCTTTCGAAGCATGACAGGATGATAAAAATATTCTCTGACAGCATATCCACGTGAGACAGAAGACACTGAGGTGAGCCCTAGAGCTAGAAGAATGAATGGCATCCATTCTCTTACCTAGTAGCCACTTATCACACACAGTAACATGCCCAGGCTAGCATCGGGGCTGTGGGAAAGCCCAAATGCAATCGTGATTATAAAAAGAATCTTAAATAAATCACACCTACTATTCAGGTGTTTAGGCCTTGGTAAAAAAGAACGGACATGTGAACATGAAAAAGTAAAGTCCAAAGCCCAATTATTTTCCACAAACCTACACTAGGTGCCCGTCATGGACCAGACATTGTGCCTCTCTGGAGAATCAGAATGAGTCTGACATAGTGACAACTTCAGGGAGCCGCGTTCCCACAGAGGAGCTGGACAATTAAGCAGAATGTAAAGCAGAGTGACAGGGAGCAATAGAGTAGAATCAAGAGCCTATGCAAGCACGCAGGGAGCTATAATTCATGCCTCAGTGTGTCCAAGAAATATTTGTGTTCTGCCTTGTTGCATAAGCAGAACTTAGCCAGGGAGGCAAAGCAAGGAAGGGCATTCCAGTCACAGGGAACAGCATGAGCAACGGCAGGGTAGCTAGACAGCCCAGGAGTGCCACAGGGGGAAGGCTGGAACAGTGGGCTAGCATGGGTCAGGAAGGGCTATGCCCAGGAAGCTCTCTGACTCCTCTCCTCCCAGACTCAGAAACTGAAGACAAATGACCCATAATCACACATCTTCTGATTGTCCCATTTGCTTTTCCAACCAGAGAAAACATTCCTCACTGATGGGCCTGCCTGTTCTTAAAAGAATCAGGCTACCTTTTCTCCAGAATCTTGAGAACAATCACAAGCACATGAAAAGACATGGTTTTCCAACAGGGGATAAAAGAAATAAGTGGAAGATTTGGTTCTTGTTGTTGAAAAATGAACAAGGCAGGTTTCTATTCACCCCACTGATGGGGAGCCAAGCTTCCAGATCACGCCAAACAAGGGGCTGGAACACACCCACAGTCTGCTGTCTCCTCAGGTGACTGGAGCTTAGGACTAATTTTCAATATCATCAATTTTTAACCCAACACCACCAATTACTGGAAGTAGTTCCTCTCTTGTTACCTCATCTGGTGACATTTGTCACTCATCATAGAAAGTGAAATGTCACTGCAAGGCTCCCCAGTATCTCCCTCTGTTAACCAGAGAAGCAAAGTTGGCCAGAATGTGTCTTGTCCTCTTCCCAAGGCAAAGACTCAAGTTCAAGAGGTGTCACTGAGATAGCACGCAATAAATGTGGAAGTCTAGAGCAGGTAAGTGACTCCACAGAGGCCTTCCCCAATATAATGGTTAATATTCATGTTTTTTATAGAAAAAACTCAATTGTATGGGATACTATGAAATATATATTTTTCTGAGTTGGTTAAACCCACAGGAGGATTCTTTGTGTTACATACACACACACACACACACACACACACACACACACACACACACACACACACACTGAATTACAGCTAAAAAATAAAGGGTCTCTTTGTTGCAAGTTCCACAAACTGAAAGTAATGACAAATGTCACAATACCAAGCACTTCATTGTCCACGAGACTGGAGCAGAGGGGAGATTACTTGCCACCTCAATTCTTGACAAAGTCTAGTCTTCCCGGGATGGCTCAGGATCCATCCAGAAATCAAGCCCAAGTCCTACCTGGCTCCTCACAGCCTCTTCCACTAACCAGTGCACACCTACCGTGTGCTGGGTGCTTCACGTGTTTTGTTGCTCAGCCCTCACAATAATCCCAGAAAGAAGTGAACATGTCTGCATTTTATAAGCTTTGACTCATCAGCTAGCAGTGGAGCTGAGATAGGAACCCAGACCTGTGTCAGTCCAAAGTCTGCCCTTTCAAAATATTCCATACTCCTTATTAAGAAGGAATTGTTCTAATGTTAGCACTGCCTGTCTTCTTCATTCATTCATTCCAGAATTATTTATTGAGCATCTTCTTTGTGTGGGTCTCTAGCAGGCACTCCCTTTAAGGAGGTCAGTGGTGGGGGGATCATGAATAAACTATAAAACTACAGTGCTCCTATAGACTGGAATTGAATTTGGGTCCGAATGATCATTGAGCATTAAAGTAGATATCACACAGGGCTGCCATTACTGTTCATTGGTCTGTCGTTCCCACTTTGGGGGACAGTCAAACCACAGTATTTAAAATCTGAGCAATACTGATTTAGATCAATTCCTGTACTTAATAGATAAGGAAACTTCAGGTCACCGAATAGATGTGACTGGCTTATGGCCTTGCATTGAGTCAGTGACAGAGTCGAGAAGGAAAGTCAGGCCTGCTGACGCCCAGTCCAGTGCTCTCTCTGAGACCAACAGCTGGGCAACCTTGGGTGGCTCTCGACAGCTGCCTCATCACATCTACTTCCAGACGCATAGCTCTGACACATCCTTCTGACTCGCCTTCCCCCTCTCTGTCGGACTCACAAAAGCCCTCTTTTTCAGGCCTCCCCAGTAGCCCCTGCCCAGCCTGTCCCTTGATCTGGCTCATGAGTAGGTCTCATCCTGTTCGGTGATGACCAGGATAACAACTACTGCCCATCAAGCACACACAGGGGCCAGACCTTCCGAGCAGCCTGGCCAACAATCTCACTTTGGGGAGCAAATAAGTCCCAGATCTATGAGAGACTAATGGAGGGCAATGCATCCACAAGAAGCCACTCGGGAGACATGTCATTTTCTAGGACTTTGCTGTGACAACTATGGAATACACTTGGGCCACTGGAACAAAAGCAAGTCTGTGATAGACAGGCTCCCCTGCTCTCTGGAATGAGAGAACACCTGAGCTCAATAGAGGTTTTCATAAAATAATAACAAACACTCAACACCCAGTTGATGAAGGGGGAAAGTTCATGGGAAAGGAGAGCAGAGCAAGACAGAGCAAGGCAGGGAGGGAAGAGAACAGAAAGAAATTTTGCTCAAGAGCTATTGATTTTTTAAAAAATCGTAATGAAAAAAGATTTTTTACAAGATTTTTGGAATTTAGCTGCTATGCACCAATTACAGCTTTCCTCTTTGACAATAACCAGGAGGTTGGAAGCTCTGAGGAGTTCTGAACTTATTTCACCCAGGCTTGTTGCACTGGGGTATGTAGGAGGTGAAAAGACGGAACTTCGATGGCTCTTGGCAGTGGGGCAGAACCGGATGGTGAGCTGGGCATACAGGAGACAGGAAGGACCCAGCATCAAGGATTCAACCTCTGTTTGCTAACTCAATATTGGTCTTCTGGGGAAAATGGAAGACTGCGAAAAGATGGCGGGAGGGCTCTGTTAACCAGGACAAGGAATTTGAACTTCACCCTGTAAGCAAAGGCAGGAATGACTGCTTAACCAAGGGAATGCCATGAGTAAACCTGTATTTTAGAGAGATTACAATGTGGAGTGTGATTTGGTTAAGAACACTGACGTTGAGGCCCAACGAGGAAGCATCTGATTCTAGCTCTTCCTCGTGTTAGTGCTGTGACTCTAGGCAAGTTATTGGACCTCTCTAGACCTTCGCTTCTCGTAAATAAAATAAGCATATCAATGCTATACTTATTTCAGTGGCTTGAACAATCTTTTTTAAGCCTATCACATATATCAATCAGTCTTCAATAAATGGTCCCTAGAGTTTTCTGTATTTTCTTTCTGTCATAAATGTACAGTCAGAAAGTGGAGTAGCTACTGAGCCTGTTATACACACTTCCTTTGAGAGCCCTCTCCTCCCCACGGCTCTGCCCTGTCTTCTGAATAGGAGCTGTTGTCTTTTCAACCGTCCCTCTCTAACCATAGTGATTGGTCAAGAACTTGGACATGTGACCCAAGTCTGACCAATCAGTCTTTTCCCCAGGGAAGATTAACTGATGCTGGAGAGAAGATCTCCTTTTCCTCTTATTGGTGAAGTTTTGGACGTGAGTCTGGAAGCTGCAGGTGACTATGCAGGTATGGAGGAAATTTATGAGGAGAGAATAAGGCTGAAGACAAAGATGAGACATAGAGGGACAGTTCTTCTGGCATGTGAAGACCTATTTCCCATTCCTGGGATCCATGAATTTGCCCTGGATTTTTGTAGCCTGGTTTCTCATCTTGTGCTTTAATTCTATGAGCTGCCCTAATAGTCTTCCAATAAATTCTTTTTTGCTTTAGCCAATACAAGTATGGTGTCTATGATTTGTTACCAAGTCCCTTGATTTAATGCTACCATTGACTAGTCTTAGCTTCAGCACATCCCGTTAGAGCTCTGTAATTACCTGTGTTTCCCCAACCCACCTCCAACAAATATTTTGTTTCTTTATGATTTGAGGTACGTTAATCTCTAAAGATTAAAACATATAAAAATAAAATAAAGTTTAATTGCAATTCAGTGAACCAACTTTATTAAATACTTAAATATATAAAATTAGCTCTGTTCCAGGACATCTGGGATATGTTGTCAGAACCTCCATCCTCCTGGTTGATCAGCCCACTTGGGTGCAATAAATCTCCAAAGGTTGATAAACATCAAATATTCTTCACTTATATTTATGGTCCATTCTAAAATTGATGTTTCCCATTGGACGTTTAATCACAGACTGCTTTGTTAAGCACTTTCCCTGTTCGAAGGAGGACATCAGAAATGGATTCCCTGGTAGAATGAGGTAGGGGATGAAGCACAAATTCAACTACAAGCATTTGGACTTCCCTCCTCTTGCCTTTGTGGTTTGGACACTTCATTCCCCAAAGTGAGAGATAAGGGCTTTAAGACAGAAAACCAATTGGGTTGCTGGAATCCAATCAACAACCATGTCCCAGAGCAAAGGGCCTGTCCAAAGGGGCCCAACATCCATCTCTCAACACCTCCCAAAGGCTACAGTCCACCCAGTTCAGATTCAAGGCGACTGGTTCTTTGTTCCCAATGAGCATGAGGCTGACAGGTGAAATAGTTTCCCTGGGGCAGAGGAAATGAAATGGAATCCAGGTTGGAGGCTCTTTGTCTTTCCTGTGGCCTGTAGTGGTCTCCAGTGACAGCTCAGGTGGCACCACTCAAACTCCGCCTGTGAGTCAATTACTAGCTACCTGCGTTTGAAATCCATGCTGATGTGTTAGGTGTAAAATGGTTCAAACATATCGAACAGAAGGAAAAAGAAGAGGGAACCAAGCCCCTTTAGGGATTTTGTTTGAATCTACAAAAAGACTGGATTGAAACCTGCAGAGTATTTATAAAGAAGCTGTAAAATCTTTTATTCATTTGAAAGGCATTGGAAAAGAGGCACAGAAAGTGAGGCAGGAGAGACCGAGCTGAAGCATGGAGAAGAAAGAGGAGCAGCGAGAGACCACTTTGTAATGTTGGCTAAAATAAACTCTTCCTTAAATTGGGAGGAAGATCACCATTGTCATTAACTAGTGTCATGAGCAGAAGACTTGGGTAAGAGTCCCTTCTCCAGTTCTAGAAAATGTCACTTGCACTCAATGCACCTCAGTTTCCTTAACTGTAAAATGGAAATTAACTCCATATACGGGGTTTTGTGAGGATGCGAATGCTGTAATAGATGTGAAAGTTCTTTATAAGCTGTGAAGAGCCACACAGATGCTACTTATACTTATGCCTGGTTTAACTTAAGCTACAGAGTATACCACATATGGAATGGAAATTCTGACAAAGAGCCCTGGGGCAAAATTCAGATGAGAACAGCCAAGACTGGAAAAGATAAGGTCCAGGCAAAAAAGCAATTTTTGTTAGAGAGTCGTCTGTAAATTGTCTAAAGCAGTTCATTCTGTGTCAAGTTCTGAGGCCCACAGGTCCCTGAGCTTGCCTTAGCTGAATGAGGCCAAGTGACTTATATTAACTGATCACCTATGAGTGATTTCTCAGTTTTAAAGCAAGTCCTAATTATGCTAGATCTTCAGTGGCTACAGCCAGTTTGAGTTACCCAGATATCCATGCCTAATTGTTTGTTCTTCAGCACCTTGTGCATATCTTAACGAGTGACACTGCCTCCTAGCGGCATGTTCCCAAATTGCAGGTATAATATCAATCAGAAACACTGGTGCTTCTTAATCTTGGCTGCATATTAGAATCACCTGGGGGTCTTAAACAGTATTGATGCCTGAAGCCCACCTCCACAGATTATGATTTAATTGACCTTGTTTCACCCTGAGCATTGAGAGCTTTAAAAGCTTCCCCAGGTGTTTCTGCTATACAGCCAAATCAGCAAACTTTTCTATACAGGGCTAGATGGTAAACTTTTTTAGGCTTTTGGGGACATACTGTCTCTGTCACAATTACTCAACTCTGCCCTTGTAGTGAAAGTACCATAGACAATGTATAAACAAATAGGTATGGCTATGTTCCAATAAAACTTTACTTACAAAAATAAGTAGCAATTTCTGACCCCTATTCTAGAAATTCTTGAAGTGAGGTCTGAAGACCAGCAGCATGGGCAGTGCCTGGGAGCTTGTTAGAAATGCAGAACCTCAAGCCTCAACAGGATGCCCAGGTGATGTGTCTGGACATTCCCGTGTGCACGGCACTGCCCGAGGGTCCGCTGTGTGAGTCCGGCTCTGCCGGCATCGCAGCGCCCAAGTGGAGTGTTCCCGTCACTGGCAGCATGTCTGGCACCTGTCACCTTATCAACCCAGCTGTCTCCCAGCTGCCACATCTCCATAGCATCTTCTTCTCAGTGACTCAGACAATCTGAGCAGCTGTCTGTGTTTGATTACGGTGTTTCCAAAGGGTCAATGGAGCCACACACATAGTTTCTATTTTTCATAATAATATGCGGAGAGCACAGGGCTGGGGAGACATATCAGGTGATAAGCCCCTGCTCTCAGGAACTATCCATTTAAACTTGTCAAATGTCATATAGTTCCCCAAACACCCCATGCTCCTTCAAGACTGTGTGCCTTATATATGGTATTGTGCTTGCTAGGAAAGTCTTGTGAGTCATCTTGCCACCAGGCAAATTTATTCAACCTTAAAAAAAACTGTGAGACCTTTTGCCCCTATTTTTTTTTTTTTTTTATCCTCACCCGAGGAAATTTTTTACATTTATCTTGAGAGAGAGAGAGAGAAACATCGACGTGAAGTGGTTGCCACCCACACAACCCCAACCAGGGCCGGGGACAAACTGCAACTGAGGTACATGACCTTAGCAGGAACCGAACCCTGGGCATCTCTGGTCCACGGGCCGACACTCTAACCGCTGAGCCATACTGGCCAGGGCTCCAATCCAGATTTAATCATTCCTTCTCTGCTAGCCCCAGGCCCTGTATATACCTTTGCTCTTACCCCTTGTGCATTTATGGTAATAATGGGCTTACCAGTCTGTCTCCCTGATGGATACTAAGCCCCTTCAGCCAGGTTCATGTATTACTCCCCTCTATATCCACATGCCTAGCAATGGGCTTTGATACGATAAATGCTTAATAAATTGCCATTGGTCTTAATTTAATTGACCTAAAAGTGAGTTAACATTTCTTTTGTAACTAGCATGCTAACCTAATCACCATGGAACCCACAAAAATGTTGCTTTCTAGATCAAACTTTGGGAAATGCTGCCTCTTGAGACAGTAGTACTGGTGCAGATCCAACCTAAGCTTGAAATATGCCCTAGAATTTGAATTCTGGCTCTGGCCCTTGCCCAGCAATAAGGAGGAGGTGGGGGAGGGGTGGTAGGGCAAATTAGGTTCCTATCAGCCCGAGACATCTTTCCTGAAAGATGGCTTCAGGGCTGTCTCAGGGACACTAGAATTCCCACCCAGCAGAGGAGGAAACTGGCTTTCTGTGTTAGGGATTGGCTACCAACTTAGTGGCATAGCTAAGGAGGCCGGCATCTGTCACATGCCCCCTTGCCCACCTGGCACACCTAGAACTGGGTGGAAAGGGAGAGAGAGAAGTTTTTATCCTCAGAAGAAGTTCACATCTAGATCCAGAGTGGCCAGCAAAGAGATGTCTTTTCACTACAAACTTGAGTCCAGCGTTCTGCTGAGTCAGAGGTCAATCCAAAATGCTCACCTGTCTCATTCCTCCGTGTGTTCAGAGCTGATATTTTGACAAGCTTCCACTTAAGAATTCTGCCATTTGGACAAAGCAACCCAGCCTGAGTAGAGTCTTGGCAGCAAATATGGCCCATACGCCTGACTCCCCGCCCAGTTGTCTCTCTGGCCATTGCTCTGGGCAGCCCCACCCTCCCGTGTGCCAGTGCCCCATTGGACAGTCCAGCTTTGTGCACAAGCACATGGACACTCCGGCTGCCTTCCTGCACCTGTGTACAAAGGGGAGGCCCAACTAGTTGCTCCGTCACCTCCTGTCATGAAACTGCTCAAGGCAAGTGAGGAAGAAGCCAGCCAGTGCTCTGCCTGCCTGTGGCATCACCTGCCCTGGGCTTAGCCAAAAGTGAGGAGCCCACACTAACCCATGCAGTGGGGCTGAGAAAGCCCCCTGCCTTCTCTGGGCTCAGCTGGCGTGTCTCTAAAAGGAGCATGGACTTGAAAGCGGTGACAGCTGACATTGATTTGCACTCGCTGTGCCTGGTGCTTCGTGTGCTTGGCTTTGTTTCATCACAGCGAAGCCATCCTACAAATGGGAAACCCTAAGTGGACTAGGTTGGGGTTGCCCAGAAGCAGACCCTGAGACAAAACTTGAAGTGCACAGAGTCGACGTGGGAGGCGATCCTGGGAAACAGCCCTCGGAAGTGGGGCGGTGGCACAGGAAAGGGAGCACAGGTGGTGAAGGCTGGATCAGTCCAGCAGGGAACCTCTGGGGGAATGGGAAGACCTCCCTTAGCTAAATAATCCCAACGGAGGGACAAGGGAGCTGCGGTGTTTAAATTAGATTGAGCCATATGAAATCGCCACTATTCAAGCACTTTTGACCTATAGAAATGGCAACTTCATGTGGTTTAACGTAATATTAATTCCAAGAGTTGTTGGCTGAGGACTGATGTGTTGGAGAAAGGATGTGTTCATCCATGGCATTCCCATCGTACCCTAAAACAATAGAGCAGCTTCCAAAGCTCCATAGAGATGCCTATGCTGGAGTGGGGAGGGAAGGCAGGGAACAGCCTCGGAGGGCTCTGCATGGAGCCCGACAGCACCGGGCTGCAATGACCAGGACAAGTGGGACTCGGAATTCAAACCCAGGCTCTCTGTCTCTGTAGCTCGTATATCCCCACACACTGCCTCCACTCGATCACTAAGGCTTTATCATTTCCTTGAATCACATAGTCCTATGCTTCTAAGATTCTATTAATCTTCAACTCCAAAGTCTACAACTCAAAGGCAGAAAGGCAGGCAAGACAAGCCAATCAGCCAAGGTGAGATATTCGTTTATCGATCTCACAGACATTTGTCAAGTATACACAATGTTCCAGATTCAGTACTGGGCTCAAAGGCTACATGGCGAGTAATACCGCCCTGAGATGGGTTCGGACAGCCTACATAATGGGACGGGTTAGGGCAGGGCCAGAGCGGCTGGAGGCCAGAGGAGGCCCGCGTGGCCTTTGGAGAGAAGGAAGCCCAAGACATCCTGCATGAGAAGGCCACAGCCTGAGCTGGAGGTGGGCAAAGCCAGGCGAGCGCTGCACACCTCACCCCAAATCTTCATTCCAAGGGTACGGCCGATGCGCTTACAGAACAGGTGATTTACACAGCTGCTCGAGACCCCAATTCTTTCAATGTTGTCCATGAACTTGTGTTTCAAACTTTTAGGCGTGAGTTATGACATACCACCCTGAAAATTCAATTACCTCAGCAAGACATTTGGCATAAATCAAAGATATTTACAGCTTGGAGAGGCATTCAAGATCGTGCACGGAGAGGAAGCGACTCGCCCAAGGTCACCCTGCAGACAATAAGGTCAGCTGACATAGAGGAGGAATCCATAACTTTTGCCCATATTGACATGTGCTGGGAAACAGAATGCTTGCCTTTTCAACTGATGCCCTCCATTTCTATCATCAGAACAGAGGAAAACCCGAGGAGGGAGTCAGAGAACCTGGCATCGACTCTGATCTCCCCCAACATAGGCCTCGATGGTTGACCAGTAACACAGTGGTCCTGTGACCTGCCCCACGGAGAAGTAAATGAGGTCACATATGAAGACATTTGTTAGTCCTACAAAAGCAAGGGATTATTCATAATTTTTATTATTCATTATTATGAGTTATTATTATTCTGTCTGGAATTATAGCTAACTTGTATCCTGGTTGTTTAAACATATTTTTGTTAAACTGTTAAAGTATAATTTAAAAACCCAAACACCAGTGAGAGTACAAAATGAGAAGTCTCCTCCAAGCAACCCTTGTTAATAAAAGTTTACTATAGACCCTTCCAGAAAATGTTTTTCTTTTGTTCCGTATCTTGCTTCTTTATTTTTTTCATGTAACAGTACACCTTAGGCAGGGTTACACAATGGTACATATAGATTTACCTCATTCTTTTTCTAAGGAAGAACGAGTGTTCCATTAATAAGTAAACCAGAAATTATTTAACCAGACCCCTGTTGATGGTCCTCTGGGGTCTTGTTGAGGATTTTCTCCCATCTCAGCAGAGCTGCAGACATGGCCAGGAAGCACCCCAGCGGGCATTCTCAGGCCTGAAATTGCGGGGTCAGATGCCATGTGCATTTAAGGTCTTGAAAGATGCAGTTAAACTGCTGTCCAGAGGTCACACCAACAACCCCACACTGTTCCCCCTTAACTGTGTACTGAGTGCCCCTTTTTCTCAGGCTCTGGTCAACCCTGGAAAAGAGAAAACTTTTTCATATTAGCCAGTCTGAGAAGTAAAAAGTGGAATCTTGTTACTATTTTAATTTGTATCTCTTTTACTATGACTAACAGTAAAATGTCTTTTTAAAAGCTGATTGGCAATTTATTCTGCAGTGTTTTGTTTTGTTTTTTTTAGGAGGGGTGTGTGTGTGAGAGAAACAGACAGAGAGAGAGAGAGAGAGAGAGAGAGAGAGAGAGAGAGAGAGAGGAGGTAGGAATTTCCTTAACTGCTTGTTTATTTTTTAAACTTTTTTTCATATCACTTTGTATAACCTTCTTAAAATAAATTCAGAAAAGCAGTCTTGGGTGAAATAGCACAAACTTTATTTCCTGATTTATTGTTAATTTTATTTCTTTATCGTGTTTTTTCAATGGGTCTTTTTTAATGTACACAATAACCTTCTAACTGAGCCTTCCACTTCTACTCTCGCCACAACTGTGATCTTTTGAAAACTGAAGCCAGATCATGTTGCTTCCTTGCTTAAAACCTGCTGCTGTTTTCCATCATTCTTAGAATAAATTCCACAATTTTGCTATGACCTAGGGGACCCTCCTGGTCTAGGAGCTGCCTATTTCTCCAGACTCGTACCATACCCTCCCCTCACTCCAGACGTACCTGAGCTCTTTCCCTTATCAGTTCTTCATACCTTGCTTTCTCTCCCTCGGGAATATTCTTTCCTCCTGTCTACAGCTAGCTAACACAGGAAGGTGTTCCCACTCTTCAGGTCTCAGCTTAAATGTCACCTCCTCAGAGAGGCTTCTGTGCCCCCTGCCTGAAGGCAGCCTTCCTCTGCTTCTCTGACTCAGCTTGGTGTCTGTCTCTCTGGCTGCACTCCTCACAATGGGTAGGTACTTATTTGCTTGCTTTTATCTGTTCTCCCCTCCAGAATATAAGCTCCCAGAAGGCAGGACCCTCTCTGTCTTGCTCACCATTGCATGCCCAGTGCCTCGGTCAGTGCCCGAAACACGGTGCACCTTCACCAGCTCGTTATTTAATGCCTGAATTACTGTGTACTCAGATGTATCATTCCCTTCCTTTACAGCTTTTTGTTTTTCTAGGCAGCTTGGAAAGATACTTCTCTCTGGTTTCATTTTCAGGTTTAAAGTCATTCACTGAGTCTCCTATTCATTGAGCATCCTCTCTGTTTATAGACACTGGGGTTACTGTGGGGAACAAGACAGGCAAGCCAGCTGCCGCCAAGAGCTTGAATCCCAATATGGAGTCAGACCACGGGCCTCCACAGAATTCGGGATTTTAGAGGATGGCAAGAGCTATGCAAACAGTAAAACAGGAAATGCCCTGGCGAGGTAGCTCGGTTGATTAGAGCATTGTTCCGATACACCAAGGTTGCGGGTTTGATTCCCAGTCAGGGCACATACAAGAGTCGACCAATGAATTCATAAATAAGTGGAACAACAAATCGATATCTTTCTTTCTCTCTCTCTCTCCCCCCTTCTCTCTAAAATCAATAAATAAAAAATTAAAATAAAGTACAGCAGGATACTGTGAAAGAGGAGAGACATCTGAGTCAATGAGAAGGAGGTGGCCCCGGGAAGAGCTAGAGAAGAGCGGCAAGCGGGGAACAGGAAGCAGCTGGACTAGTCTGGAGCACAGAGAGGAGATCAGGGCATCCTAGGGGCATGGAAGGTGGGGCATCACTTCACCAAGACCAGAAGGGCCACTCCTGAAGGCTTCCTCGGTACGGCATGGGGGCGCTCTTCTACTTCAATGGGCAGCCACTGCGGGGCGCCAAACCTGGGAGCGGTACCCTCCGACTCAGTGTTTAAAAGATCACCCTCTGATCTACCCAGAAGTTATGTTAGTGAAGGAAAGAAAGAAATAGGAACCTAGCTTTATAATTTTTTCTTTACCAAATGACTGGTCAGTTGACCCATTTATTAAATAATCTATCCTTCCCTCTCCAAGATTTAATTTAAAGTGCTTCTTTTAACATTTACTAAAATTCCCTTGGATTTTTATTATATTTGGGGGGCTCCATTCTGAAACCAAACATTTTGTTTATTGTGGCTTCATGCTACATTTTAAGATCTGCTAGAAGACCACTCTCCTTTTATTACTATTTTGCACAGAACTGTCCTATTTTTGCATATTTACTTCTTCCCAGGTGACTTTTGAACCCTTTTGGCAAATTCTGAGAGTGAAATCCTTAGTGTTTTAATTAAGATGCTTTAGGTTCATAGATTTATTAATAGATTATATATAAATGAAAAATAAGTTACCTCTTTATAATATTGTGCTTTTCTCCTAATAAACATGGCTATATCTAGTTGTTCCCATAGTGTTTTCATTTTTTATACAATAATTTAACAGCTATAGATTTATTAAAATAATGTATATAACTCGCTTGCAAAAAGCTCATTATAGAAACTTGGAAAACAGAAGCATAAAATGTAAGAGAAAACGCAGAAGCAAATAAAAACCCCATACAATTGCATCAGACTAGAGACCCGTTGTTAGCAGGCTCTCGCGTGGGCAGGACGCACTCAGGCGTGCATGCGGGGCATTGTCACGTGGCACTTGAGTTTTACATTGTTTAAAAATGAAAGTTCATGTTTGATCCCGTCATAGCAGACATTCTTGAAAGCACAATGATAATGATCGCCCAACATTACATCACATAGATCTACTATAATTTATTCAACTACACTTCAATTGTTCAACATTTCAGGGATTTTTTGTATTTTGGAATGTGTTGTCCTTCTAAGTGGTACTGCAGTGAACACACAAATAAGTATTTGTTCTCCGTATTATTACTTACAGATAGTTTCTTTGACTTGACCTATGGGTTCACATCCTTTGCTACTGTATCCCGTTGTTCAGGACCTCTTTGTATAGTAAAGATTTTGATCCTTTGTCTGCCAAAAAGATTGCTAAGTTTACCTTGTTTGCTGTTGGCCTTTTCATTGTATTGAGTGAGTATAGTGAATGGGGGAGAGTCAAATTTTTAATATTTGGGGGATTTGGTAAAAGATGAGGATCTAACTTGGTATTCCTTCCAAATGGCCAATTTTTACAATACAATTTGTTAAACTATATGCCCCTTATTGTTTTCATTCTGAAGCCTTTTTAATCTATCCCAAGTCTAGCTTACATACAGGGTGGGGCAAAAGGAGGTTCAAGGTGTGAGTACGCAAAACCATTTATTATTGTATTATTACTTATTAAGTACTATATTATTTTCCATACAAATAACTGTAAACCTACTTTTGCCCCACCCTGTATAACTATCCTATCCCATTCATCTGTCAGCTGATTCTTAAACCAGTGCCAAACTATTTGAATTACTAGTTTAATAATGTGTTTCAATATCCCGAAGGTAAGGATGCCCCTGTCGTTCCTTCTTTTTCAAAATGTTCTACTTCTGAGTCTGAATAGAAAGAAGCCTCAACTGAACAGCAAGAAGACCATACACATTGGCTGGTGGGTTTGTTAGAATTAACTCCGTGCTAAGTGTACAATCTGTGCTGAGATGGAAAAGTTGGTAAGATCTTGTACCCTGACTGCCTACTTCTCTGAAACAAAGGAGCTCATTGAAAACTACAGTTCCCCAAATGCACTGCTCCTGGGCTCTGACTCCTCCCCCACCCATTACATTGTGCTTAGAGGCCACACTTGCCAGGACAGCAGTCCCTCTATCAGGCCCCAGACAGTGCCCAGTGGATATGCTGGGATCATGGCTGAGAGAGGGGAGTGAGGAAAATGTAGTCTGGGGTCTCACAGGCAGAACCACTGCTTGGTGAGATGGATATCCAGTCTCAGGTTAGATGAGACCTGGCCCTCTGCCTCAAGAATTCCACAGAGAGGGAGACACCTGACTACCTTCCTTCCTTTAAGCTGATGAATTTACTCGGATTAGAGTAGTGAGACATACTTGGGCCTCTGATAGTAATCTCCACGATGCCCACTGTGGAAACTGCCCCGATCCCGAGGTGGCGGGCTGCCAGCCTCGTTTCTGGTGGAGGTGTATGTGCTGTTTTGCTCACTCTGTTACTTCAAATGTATTTCTCAAGGACCTTTGAAGATCTAAGTAAGAACTGCTTACAAGACACCACTTGAGATTACAAGTCGCCAATTACTTGTTTTAATAAATAAATAAAGTAAACATGAAATACTGATGTCTTTCAATATTAAGTTTATTAAGAAGTAGCCACAGTTTTCTCTGTATGTGCTGTTGAGAGCTCCTACTGGGTCTTGGGCAGCCATGGAAGGAAAGAAAAAAAGAGTGATGGTGGCCGAGGAGCTTGGGAGAGATTCGTTAGCCCATGATCTCAAACTGCGCCACCTTGCCTGGGGGCTGCCAGAGGGCTCTGCTGAGAATGAGAAGCTGGTAGCTTTGTTCCCATGTACCAAGCTCCCTGGGAGTCTTCCTCCCTCCCTTGGGGACCTTCCATGGATGTGGGAGGCTGTGCAGGGCTATTCTGGGTCCTCTGGCCATAACCACATCACAGTCAGCAGACTCTCCCCCTACCCCCAAGATTTCTATCCCCTAGTTATTCAATCAAACACTAACCTAGGTACTGCTGTCAGGGATTTTACAGATGTAATTAAAACCTCACTGAAAGTCAACTGACCTTAAGAAAAACAAAGCAGAGATTATCCAGGTGGGCCTGGCCCAAACAGCTGAACATTTAAAAGCAGAAGAGGAAGTCAGAGGGATGCAAGGCACAGGGAATGTGCCTTTGTGGTTTGAAGTGGCAGGGCCACGTGAGTAGGAATGCCGTAAGACATTGCTCAGAGAGGCCCCAGTGATGGCCGGCAAGGAAACCGGACCCCAGTCTCTCATCCACAGAGAGCTGAATTCTGCCAATGCCCTGAACGCACTGGGAGGGTTTCCCCCAGGGCTCCTAGCCGGCACCCTGCCATCAGCCTTGTTGGGACCCTGAGCAGAGAACAGCCACGCCCTGTCCGACTTCTGACTTAGAACCATGAGCTAATCAATGGGTGTCTTTCATTAAGTCTCGGGGCAACCAGAGAAAACCAATGCCCCTCCTGCCCCAGCCCTCACTGTGCTAAGCGGGGAGGCTGGGATTAGAGCCTCACTCTGTCTGCACCTTTGCGTGAAATCCCCCATCGACCATCAAAGTTAGCCTCGCGTGGTTCATGACAGGAAAACCAGTGGTTCCCTGCCCAGCTCTGCACCACCTGATCTGACAGGAAAGGGAGAATCTGCCCATATCGTCATGTCCCTGGAGTCAGGGACAGCAAGAGTGACCCATTAACACATCAAGAGGATGCCAGGGGACAGCAGCACTAAAGCCTCACTTTGATTTGTCCCGACGTCTGAGGGAGGAAGAAGGCAACAGAGGCTGTGCTGTGAGTCCTAAGCTATCTATCCCTGTGCCTTCAAAAGGGAAAATCCTCTGCTCCCTCACCAGCGGACGAAAAGAGAACACGGGAGGAAATACAAGTCTGGGCAGCCAGGCAGCACAAAGAGGGAAGGGGGGTGGGGACAGTGGGCGCCCAGATCCGCTGCCAGAACTTAAACTGTTTCCCCTGCGGGCCCAACAACGACCAGCACTCCACACCCCACAATGTGAGATTTAGACATATTCAAGTTCTCTAAGCCTCGAATTAGCCCTTGTAAGAGCTTATCTTCTTTCCCCCCAATTGACTTTAATCAAGTGCTTCAGAAGCTGGGAAACAGTTGAAGTTAATCAGGCCCTTGGCGCGGGCGCCTAGAGATGCCACGGAGCTGCTCATCTCTCCTGTCTTATCCCTCCCTTGCCCACCTCTCCCTTCCCCCCCACAGTGTTTGTGAAATGCAAATGGAAGGGAGATTGAGAGGGCTAACATGACACATTACAGAAATCTTAAAATGGTTTTCCCGACAGTGGCAGGCAAGCGTCCTCTCCAACAGCAGCCTTTTAAAAATTCTCTACTGCCCGCCGGTGTGGCTCAGTGGTTGAGCATCGACCCATGCACCAAGAGGTCGCTGGTTTGATTCCCGGTCAGGGCACATGCCCAGGTTGTAGGACTGATCCCCAGTGGAGGGCATGTAGGAGGTGGCCAATCGATGTTCTCTCTCATCGATGTTTCTATCTCTCTCTCCTTCTCCCTTTCCCTCTCTCTAAAATCAATAAAGAAAAAAATTTAAAAAATAAAATAGAATGCACTGAACCGTGGCTTGGCTCCTGCCCAACAAGAAACCCTAGCAGTGACCTCATTCCTGAACCCCAGAGAGGAGCCAAGATCTGACAAGACAGCAAGGACATGAATGCCAGTGATCATCACTAACATTTATTGAGCACTCAGTATGTGCTCAATGCTAAGTGTTTTATACACGCAAACCCATTCACTCCTCACAACAGTCCTATGATATCAACACCACGATTCCTCCCACTTCACAGACGATGAAACTACGCACGAGAAAGGTGGAAGAATTCACCCTAAGGAGATCTTTCTGGCTCGAGTTCTATTTTACTGTGAACTGAGGACCACGCACAAATTCCCAGCGGGGTGTTGTCTTCCACACGTGCAGTGCAGTGGGGATATGCTAACCACAGGAGCCAGGGCAAGGCTGTAGAGCTCCAGAAGGGACCAGCAGGGGTTAAACATACATCCCATCTGAGGTCAGGTGGCCCAGAAGCAGACCCTGGGAGGAGAATTTGTGTGCAAGAGATTTCTTAAGGAAGAAGAGAAAGAAACAGGTGAGTGAGAGGAGGCGGAAGAAGAGAGAAACAGAAGCCAAGCAAAGGTATGATTTAAGGAGAGGTTCCAGCTTCCACCTGATCCCAAGGGGGACTGTGGAGCATACATCCCACCTCAGCGTGTCCTCGTTCCCGCAGGAAGTTGGCCTTTTGTATCCAGTACGGTTGCTCGTTGGCTACCGGCTGCCCAGGAGGTAGAGGGATCTCCAGGATCCCTAAGGGAAGGCCTCCTGGGGGAGTCATGGGTACAGACGTCAGAGACGAAGTATATATTGCTGGGTAAGGGGTTCACAGAAACAGTAAGAGGGGTCTGAGGGGATCTGGCCGAGGCCCAACAGTTTCCACCACCATCTATCTGAATCCTGGTGCCTCTGTCTAGCTGTGCGGCCTCAGGCAAGTGGCTTGCCTTTCTGAGCCTCAGGATCTACATCTGTGATATAGGAATAAAGATTCCTATTCCTCCCTCACTGAGTTAGCACGAGGGTTCGAGTCAATGAAATGAGGGTGTATGATCTAAAGTTAGCATCAGTCGCCCATGATGTGGTCCCACACAAATTGCAGTGATATTACCCACAAAGACACAGGAAAAGACAGAAATATGTGCTGAACCTTCAGGAGTGAATGACAAAGACTCGAGAATGTTCTGCCCATGTCCTTCTCCACCACAGAGGAGGCTGCTACCAGCCATCCCCTCAAGCTCTGATCACACAAGCCGGATTTCTTCCCATCAAACCCACCCACTTCTCCCCTGAAAAACAAGCTCCCTGGTAAGAGTCTGGAGCTGCCCGGGGCAAAGCCAGCCACCCCACTGCACGCGAAGCACCTAGGGCCCGCAAGGTGTGTAATTTGTTCCTATCCAGAGGACAGCACCGTCCGCAAGGGGGCGTGCAGAGAAACCCGGAGCTCAGCACCTGCTGGCGTGCTAATCCAGTGCCGTTGTTGCAGTTCCCTAAGTAACTGCCTCTGCCCGCACTTCCAGCTCACCGTCCTGGGGAACCTGCTATATTGAGCAGATATGTAAAAACTGACAATTAAATTGTCTTATCAAATTTTTGCACCTTATTACGTTGTTCAGTTGTGTGGGAAAGGATGAGTGTCTGTAAATAGAGGAAGGAAGCGCCAGGCCCAGAGGCTGCAGGCAGAGCTGGGGAGCTGAAGACGGTCCCCTAGAAAGGGCGGGTGTGCGAGCCTCACTGAGCTCTGAGCAGAGCCTCAAAGAGCCCAACGGGTCTTGTCTTCAGCGCCCAGGAAGCTAGGAGTAGCAGAGAGTCACGGACTTCTCCGAGAGTAACTGACTTCAAGAGAGCCCTGGGCTTGGAGACAGGAGGTAGAATGTCCAAGTACAAAGCTCCACCACTCAGTAGCCAGAGGAACTCAAGGAAGCCACTTACACAGCCCAAGCCTCAGTTTGCTTATTTCACCTAGCCAGGATGAGGGCAGAGACCTGACTCCTGGTCACACCTGGAGCTTCCCCAGGGCTTTACTGAGGCTTGGCCAACTGCGCTGTCTACTCAGCCTCCGCATTGGACTACTAGGCAGACCGATTTACAGACTGGACCTTCAGTGACCCCTTCCTTCCTGCCCAGGACAGTAGACACTCCCTACCATTATACAGAAACTGATTCCAAGTCTCCAAATCAGTGCCTGACCATCAGGGCCCTGAGCCCTGTTGCAATAAAACATTCTTGTGGTTTGCTGATGGAATTGTTTTCTCTGTCTCAAATATTCAAGGAGAACGCTTAATGTGTCTCGTTTTCCTAGAATGTCTCATTTAGATTAGCTATGTGTATGTCGAAGGTCCAGCCTTCCCCCCCACCCCCAAGCCCACACCCCCACACACAAATCTACAAATTGCAGTTTTGTGAACAAAACAATTAGCCACATTTGACCCTTGACATATTTGACAACCACTCCCTTTGTAAGAGATTTCTTCCCTCTGGTTATTAAAAAAAAAAAATCCGTTATTTGTTTTAGCTCAATTCCAAGTATGGAGGAGCCACAGGGCTCTAGGAGGGGGGCAGGGGTAGGAAACTGGGCGAAAGCCTTGGGGCAGGAGGGAGGAGCCCTTCTCTCTATTGGATCAGGATACCTGTGTTAGATAAAAACCAAGGAAGCAGAGTTTAGAAGTAGCCTTGCTCAGGCCAAGCCAGGCAAAACGTGGCAATGGCCAAGGCTGGACTACTGGCATGTGATCTGATGGCCAAAAGGAGCAAAGCAGAGCTCCCAGGATGGACTTGCCCTGCGTGGTGGGAATGAGCGGAGGGCTGAGCCAGCCTTGTCCAGCAGCCCCGTCCACGTCCCTGGACCAGCAGCTGCCCCGTTACTCCTCAGCCAGCCAGAAGGATCACAGGAGCAACTATAAAAATACGCAGTGCTTACAGATTTCTTCATAACTCTAGGGCACTGCACATTCGCCATACCTGGGGACCCTCCTAATGCCCCGAGAGGCAGGCAGGGCCGCTCTCCCCACTCCCGTTTGGTCTCATGGCAAATATCCAGGTTGAGAAATTCTACCATTCCATAATCCGTTCTTCAGCTCTAGCATTCAAGTCTCAGTGGGCTTAACTGACTTGTGTAAGGTCAAAAAATACCTCTAAACAGTCCAGGAGGAGAAACCCTGAATTACTCTCTTTTGCTCCATTTCAAAACACTTTGAGGAAAGACTCACATAAAACTCATGGGCCACTAAAACCCCCAAGTTGGAAACTCTGGACACATGTATGCTGGACAAGAGCGACGAGCATGGGCATTTCCTTTCTTCCGGTGTAATGTCTGTGGCCACTCACTGACTTCCTCCTGCATGCACAGACTCTCCTTCCCTCGGCTTTTCATGTTTTAATAAAGTCGGGCACTGGTGCCTGTGTCCTGGGAAAGCTCTAAGTGCTCTGCTCCTCTGCCCCTTGCTCCTTTTCCATTCATTTCCCTTTTCTGTAGGTGTGACCCTTCTACAGGATGACAGGCTTGCGTCAGTGATGGCACCATGTGGAGAAAGGAAAGAAAATGTCATTTTCTTCTAAACATATAAAAATGTACAATAGGAGAAGTTTTTGCTTCTTGAAGGGTTAGTCGATAAAATGAGTCAGCTATGTTAAAAACACTAACACGTTTAACTAGACATGCAACATCTTTTATTGCTGATGCCAGGACCCCCTGCTGGTGTGGACTGGTCACCAAGAAGCATCATCTTGTGCACCCAGTCAGAATAAAAGAACAAGAGCACAGGAACAGGACCCTGGGGAGAACTGCTTAGCTGTGAAACAGAGGGGAGAAAACCTACCAGACAAAGATAGTACTGGAGTGTCAAGCTCAAAGCTAGCGGAAACCCTGGCATTTTATCAAGCAAACATCATTCTCCTCAGCCATTTGTAGATAACAAGCTGAGAGTCGCCTGAGGTCATAGGTAAATCAGAAAGAAAATTGAGCAGAGAGGACAGAAGCAAAAGATAGAGAGCTGAGGGAGGGGGAGTGGATGGGGAGGCAGGATATGGAAGAACAAGAGCAGGGAAGAGCTCTTCCCAAAAACAACGTGGTGCAGCGTGCCTTTGTCAACTAAAGAAGCCACCCAAGGCGTCAGGAAGGGCACACAGGGCAGCTCAGTGACACATGTCCAGGGAGCAAGAATTTCTCATACTTGAACCCCTCACTTACTGTCCCTGGGACCCTGGCTGAGCTCCAGCTAGTTCATCTGCCCCCACAGGGTTTCTGTGGGTATCAGGGGGCTCACATAGGAAAGCACCTATCATGCATCCTGGACATAGTAGGCATCCTGGGTCCACACCACAACCCTGCCTGGCTGAGCTGCTGCTGGAGAATCTGACCAGGCTAATCAGACCATGCACTCCTTCCACTCTGCCATTAGCTGCTGAAGCATTTTAGAGCAGTGAGTCCACTCATCAAATACGATATGGAGCCCCAACACATGTGAATGGAGAATCCAGGTCTCTACACACTTAGTTTAGAAACTCTGAATTTAGATTCAACACCCACAAATCAATCAACATGCTACACCCCATTAACAAAATGAAGGATAAAAATCATATGATCATTTCAATAGATGCAGAAAAGCAATTGACAAAATTCAACATCCGCGTATGATAAAAATTCTCAACCAAGTAGGGATAGAGGGAATGTACCTCAACATAACAAAGGCCATATATGACAAACCCACGGCTAACATCATATTCAGGAATAAGACAAGAACCATGCATTTAGGGTATAACTTTTCACAAAGCAATGGGATTGATAAAAAATATGACCCTAGGACTTAAACTTGACATTTGTGTAGTAACTATTCAGATACAACTTTGTTAGTAGGTTATGCTATCAAGCCCATCTTAGAGATGGTAAAACTGAGGCTCAAAGAAGCTGATTAGCATGTCTAAGAACACACATGTGATGGGGGAGAGAACTGGGATTCAATCTTCAATACCTGCACCGTGAATCCATTGTCCTCTCTGATGGCAATTCCTTCTTATCCATTCCTAGTCTCCTGAAGAGAATATGGGACTGAGATGACAGAGAGTGGCTCATTTTTTCAGCCCCCCCAATCCTACACCTTCAAATGGCACTGCCATTTGGTTTCCTTTAGCACCAGAGACTGGAGTTCACAGGCAGGTGGGCACATCGTTTGACAGAATGTCCCTGAGGGCCCTCAGCCTTGACCCAAGGAAAGCACACAAGGCCAGAGCTGTTAGTCTCCTCCTGGGGCCTTGCCTGGTTCATCACCAGCTCTCAGGGCACCCATCCCTCATCCCTCCCTGGAAGGCAGAGCCAAAATGGAGAGGCATGTTCTCACTAGGCCATCCAACAGTCACCTGGTCCCAAGCTGCTGCTCCTTTGGAGAAAAATCTCCCCAACCTGGTCTGCGTCATAAACATGTCTTTCCCAGTCTGAGGTTTGGCCCAGAACTCAAGGATCCTAAGAAATGAATGGAAGCCAGTTCTCAGTGGTTACAGCAATACGGATATTGGGAAGAGACAGATTCATTCACACTCATTTAAGGATATCCACAGTATAATATGCACCATGTCCTGTGCTAGGTTCTGGGAATACAAAAATGAAAAGACATATCTTCCTTAGGACACTAGGATCCAGTGAATCTTTAGAGATCATTTAGTCCCACCTACCCATTTAAGATAAGTGTATCTGTGGGATGAGAGAATGAGATGCAGGAGTGAAGAGAGATGTATGGAGAAAAACTCTTTCTTCAAATCTCTGGCTACTTCAGTACTTTCCAATAAGTCCCCTCTATCGCTTAAACCAGATGAAGTTGGGTTTCTGTCACTTGCCACCAATGAGTTCTGACTAATCATGAGAACTTGCTGGGTTCATCTCCCCCACATCTCCCTCTGCTTTGTGACTCAGCTCACCTGTTCTGTCCCACACTCTGGTCACTGACAGTAGGCTCTCTCCCATGCTGTGAGGCCAGTGTCCCCTCCTGAAGGCCGCATCTCCACCAGGATCTCCAGAACTGCTGAGTGGAGCCTCCCAAAACTTGGTGCCCAGCCCCTACCACCAAGGAGCTTGATGACCCATGGCGATTTAAACTGGAAAGACAGAATACAGAAACATGCAAGAGTCTCAGCTAAGGAGGTAGTGTGGACTGTGCTGGAATGGTGGAATAAGCCAAATGCTGTCTGAGCAGAGGGGTAGTGGAATTCATTCTGAGTGATCCAGGAAAGCCATGGGAAGGATAAAGAGGTAAAAGGCACTGAGAGCCAGGAGACAAGACTCTAGGGTTCATTCCGTCATGACCAGGAAATTGAAGGCCTGTCCTCCCAGAGCCCACATTCTATCAAATGATCGTCTCTTCTCCTGCCTGCCAGGTGTACAGACTGCCTGTGGCTCTTCTGTGATCTCCCTGCCTACGCTAAAGGTTCTACCAGGAGGCCCACTGCCCCAGCCTCATCACCAGACCTGGTCATGCTACCGAGCCCCAGTGCACAACTCCTGAGTCCGACTTCTCCATGTTGGGATTGGAAGTAAAGGAAGGGACATGACAGGAGGTTTCCTGCTGTCAGAGCCTCCTCTCTTCCATCTGACCAGCCTGAGAAAGACCAGGTGGAGATGGGAGGCCTGTGATGGCAGCCATGGCTCACAGTGGGGGGAGCAGCCTTGGTGGCCAAACAGATAATTTTGGAGGCATCAGGGTTTAGGAAAACTATTTGCCAAGGTGTCTTCGTTGTTGGCAGAAGCTCAGTGTCTCGGCCTGCAAGAAGCTGGGGAGGAGCATCTGCCAACCCGGTTCTCCTTAAAAGGAGAGTTTCTCCTCACACAGACATGCTGACCCAGCCGTGGGGTAGAGAATGGACCAGATGCTACCAGAGGCAGGACATAGCTTCAAGCCCAGGAGGAGTGTAATATTTCAACTCACACGTCACAAATTATTTTCTCTGCACATTCCTGGGAAGTTGGAGGGCATAAACCTTCTGCCTTATCTTTCCTAGAGTGGTTGCCAGGAATTGGCCCTAGTGATGTTTGCATTCAAGCAGCAGTGAGGGTAGGTGTCAGCAGCACCTAGGGCTCCTAGTGAGATGAGGAAATGCATCAGGCTGTCTCCGGGCAAGTAAGAGGGAGAGAAGGAAAGACTTGGGATGGGATGGCATGAACAACAAGGCAAGGAAGCAAAGAGGGAAACAGTATTTGCTATTGCTGTGGCAAGTTAGGCTTTGCAAAGCTAGATCTAGGTGGTAGTGCTTACAAGTGTGGGCTCTGCAGTCTCATCGCCAGGATACAAATCCCAGGTGTGTCATTTACTTACTGTGTGACCATGTGTGAGGTACTCAACCTCTCTGAACTTAGCTGATCAGTAAAACCATACTTACTTCCTGGGATTGCTGTGGGCACTGAATGAGATGACATGCATGTGACCCTTAGCACAGCATCTGGCACACGGCACACACTCCATCCAACTTGGACACGATTATCACTCTACCAGGAATTTCTGGGAAATCTGGTTACACTGAGAATAGGTAGACAGAGAAGCCTGTGTCCTGGCCTCTCTCATGATCTCAACAGATCTGCTTTGAATACCTGAATCACAGGTATACTGCTCTACCTTGACCTATGAAGTCAAGAGCTCTATCAAAGCAGAAAAAGCCTAGCATCAACTTTTCATCTCCCATTGTGAAAATAATAAATAATTGGAATATTACTTAAAGATAGGCAAACATCTAGGTCAGCTAACCTTAAACTTGTGGAAATCAGCATTCAGTGAGCCCTGGCTTTTCCTTGGGCTGTGTCTTCTGTAAATGGGGTCTCTGCCTGCAGAATATATCATTGAAGCTAAGGTTCTGCTGTTTTAAAATAGAACACCAAGCACAGCTGGCATGGCTGGGTGGATTGAGCGTCCTCCCATGGACTGAGAGGTCCTGGTTCAATTCCTGGTCAGGGCACATGCCCAGGTTACAGACTCAATCCCCAGTAGGGAGCGTGCAGGAGGCAGCTGATGGATGTTTCTCTGTCGTCGATGTTTCTATCTCTCTCTCTCCCTTCCTCTCTCTCTAAAAAATCAATAAAATTATATATTTTTTAAAAGAACACCAAAATGTTTGAAAGCCACTATCCTAGACAATAGCACCTCTAGCTACAGGTTTGCACCTTTTAGGCCCCCACTAGACATCACTTCTGCCCAGAGAAAACTTTGCCTCTTCGAGAATACTAAGTCTTCCAGCTCGTTGAGACTGGACATGGGAAAGTGTAGCTAAAAAATGCAAGTCCCACTTTTGATACATGTTGATAGTAAACACTGAGTGGATGAGGTAATTATTTATTCTGTTTTAAGAGACATTCCTTTCCCACCTATGAGCCACTGCTTTCAATTTTACAAAGCCGTAATTGAGTTCGTGGAGAGATAGGGCATCATTTCATGGACTATAACCTTTGAAAATGCATTTAGAAGGAAGAGAGCAAGGTTTTCAAATATGAACAACCAGAGATTGATTGAGTGGTAGAAAAAGTGACCCTGCCAGAGGGTTGCCCAGAGATGGGGTTTGCACAAGTTAACTGATGGTCTCTCCCAGGGAAGAGGCAAGAGGTGCCCTCTGCCCTCCTCCTCCCTGGCCCTGCACACCTGAGCCTTGAGAGAGGAGAAGGTCCCACCCAAGGAGTGAGAAGGGGACAGGGGAGGCTGCTTAGTAAGAAACCTTCAGTAAGAAAATTAAAACATCTACCTGGGACCCGTACTTGCTGTCCAGCACCAGATCCATGTTTAACATCAGGATGTACTAAAGTGTAACATTTAAGAGCATTTGCTAAGGGTGACAGGAAATTCCACTCACACCCAGATGGCAGCGGGCCCATGAGGAAATCCAAGGATGACCACACTTTGGGCACTTTTTTTTTTTAATATCGCATTTATTTTTAGTAGGAATCCTGGGAAGGCAAGTCCTTTTAACTACCTCATTTGTGTGTGTGTGTTTTAAAAATCTTTTTAAAAAACTTCAAAATCTTAGAATTATTCTCCTTCAACACATTTATATCATGATTTGAGGGAGGGGTGTCAAATAATAAAACCAAAGGCTTAACTTTCTTTTTTTAAGTTCTTGGAAGGATACTGGGTCACTCACAGAATGCAGGGTAAAATAGAAAATGTCCTAGGCCTTGGGAAGGACGGGAACTAGATGGACCCCGGAAAGGCTGCAATGCCAGCTGCTGGCTTTTATCTCTGGAATACTATCAGGAGATGGAGGCAGCTTCGCTCCCGCCCTCTCCCCCAACTTTGGGCAGAGTGATTGACAGTTCCTCCAAACCATATCAAAGGAAGAGGAGGTAATTCAATTTCTCCAATGGGAAAAATCACACTAATGTTTTGACAATTTATCACGTAAATGTCTTTTTCATGTAAGAAAAGTATCCAAACATAGCTTTTAGTCAAAGTCCCACACTGCAGGGAAAAGTTGGGCATTCCACTGAAATAACAGCGGAGGGGGTTGTGAGTGAAGAGATTTTTGTTTTGGTTTTTTATCTCTTTCCATCTTAACACATACTCTGGATTACATTAATTTGGCACCAAGGGCTGAAGCTAATCAGTTGTATGTCAGCAATCGGTTCTAGAGACATTTAAAGGATAAAGCATGATGAGATTAACTGCACTTTTGCAAATTACCTCTTTATAAAAGTATAAGTAAGCGTGATGTGCACCTGGGGGCATGGGGGGTACTGTCATCAGCTCCTGTGTATACGCACTGTGATTCTGCAGATTAGGACAAGCCTGGGCTTCAGCTGATGAATTCGGTTGGATCGCGTTTCACCAGGCGGTTTAAATTCTGAAATCCATCCCAGAGACCTGAGATTTCCAGAACCAGTTTCCACAGTGACAGCCTAGCACTTTCTAAGGTCACACCTGGCAGGAACTTTGGTGGACCCTGGGGAGAGTGATGAGGTGACCTGGGCCCCCAGGTGCCAGCTCACAGAGCACAGAGCGCACAACCCAGGGGAAGGTCCTGGGCCATCTGCCCATTCAGCATGAACAAGAAGAAGGGGCAGGAGTGGGCAGGGAAGGGCACTAACCTTCCTCCGGTGTCTAATAGGCTCCAGGATTTGTTTGGGGCTTTTCTGGGGCTTCCCTCTAGATTACAGAAACATTCATAGAAAAAATAATAATTGGAAAATACTGAAGAAAATAAAGTAGAAAACCAAAATTACTCAGAATTCCACAATCCAGGGACAACCATGAACATTTTCAAACACTGGCTTTAGGCTTCCCCTGGGTGAGGGACACAGACACTGGACAATGCCGGAATGTTCATCCATGTGGTTTTCAATACTTTCTGAAACAAATAGGAATTAAATCACTCAATTGATGTGCATAACTAAGGTCATATATATGCATACTTTCACATCCTGCATTTTTCACTTAATACAATACTGTGGTTCCTCATGTCATTCTAGTCTTCAAAAATAACACTTTAATAACTTGTGCTTTGATTATAAAAGTGATGGAGGTCCCTGGTGAAAAACTTTGCAGTACAGAGAATGGTATTTTGTCCTTCTTATCTCACCAGCAGACTATTATCACTGCTTCCATTATCACTGTTACAGTCTGTCCACTTTTTCCTATTCATAGATTAGTTTGTGTGTGTGTGTGTGTGTGTGTGTGTACATGTGCATATGTTCATGTATTTTTACACATACGCATTTATGACTGATATGGCATAGACATGTCACAGCCATACCCACAGGACAGTAGTTGCACCAAAGTTAAGCTCATTAACCACCTTTGCAGCTTTCGGCATGTTCCTGAACCTCTCCGGGACACAAAGGTTGCAGGAAGGATGAAGTGAGATGACAATGCGTGGGCAGAGTTCACACAAGGTCTGGGGCAGGGTTTGTGCTCAGTGGTGTTCAGTCTGTTCTGTCTGGTCACAAATCCTCCACCGGGGCAAATGCGGGGCAACATGGAGGAAGGTGCTATTAAATAACCTCCTTGGATCCTACAGTGGCAAACTCTCTGGTCCCAGGGAGTCTGCAAGCCCAGGGTCCTGGGTGAAGCACCCTGTGGTTTCCAATGTGCCCACAGGGTACTGTAACAATGGGAAAGGGTGTGATTGGTGCACTCAGACCTGCTTATCTGCAGCATTCCTGTCGGGGACACAAGAGCTACAAGTCAGGCAGACCCAGTAATGGGGAGGCTTCAGGCATGGCTCGTTGCAGGTCACCCCCTCAGCTCTATTTCTGAGGAGCTGAGCAGTCTATGCAGACACACACACACACACACACACACACACACACACACGCACACACACGCACGCATGCACACACACACCTTTTTCAGGAGGAAGCTCCCAGATCCAAGTCTTCAAGACCTAGAATCTGCTCTGGAAATGGAACAAATGAAAGTTCAAAAACAAAAACAAAACAGAAAAACAAAAACACAGGCTTTGGGTTAGCCTTCCAACGTAAATGGCACGCATACAATGCTGCAGTTCAGTCAGAAACGAACGTGTCCGTGAGCTGTGACTGAAATGCACCTTTAGGAGAGGATACGAGAATGGCTGGAACTACTCTGGCCACCCTGATAAGGACTCCGGCCGCTCCCGCCGACGGCAGTTCTGATCCAGCCTCACATAACAGCACGAAGAGAGGCAGCTCAGAGGGAAGACATCAGGCCCAGGTGACGTCAGCTCAGGTGACACTGGGAACAAGCATGTCAGGAGGGCGGATAGCTGCTTTATTTCATTAACTCAGAGCCTCTGGGTGGGGCTCAGGAGAGGTCAGTGTCTTTCAAGCATTGTTTCAAGTGCTGATTTCATTTTCTCTCCCTGCTGCTCTGCAGTTGTTACTGCTATTAAGATGCCTGTTTCCCTATAGTCTGTGCTCCACCAAGGTAACCAACACCCAGGAGAGGGCACCTGCGTGGCCCCGTGCGTCCTGCTCCGTCAGCCCCTTGCCCTCGCTGACCATTCCTTCTGGGCAGAAGGCCTTTCCCTTCCGTGTCACTGGGGAAACCCCTACTCAGCCTTTGAAACTCGTTTCAGAGGTATTGAAACCAAGAAACCTGGAAGTTACCCATCTCGACAGCTTCCCTTCCCACAGCCCATCACCAGGTCCCATTGCTTTACCTCTCAAATCCATCCCCTCTCCCTCCATCCCACTGCCCCGGTGACAGCCCCATCATCTCTCCCCAAGAAATGCCACCTCTGTGTACCAAGTACTGGACTAAGTGTGTCACAAACTGACCCGATGTCCTCCTCCAGCGGCCCTGGGGTCCCCACTAGAGAGATGAGGAAACTGTGGGTGTGCAGGTCTGTGACCTTGGGCAGCTTGCTCCCTCCACCTGGGCCTCCGTTTTCTCATATGTAAAATGGGGAGCGTGGGTCACCCTGTCTTTAAGATTCCTTGTCGTTCTAAAACTTGAAACTTCACAGTTTCTTGCTTTAAAAAAAAAAGTCCCCACTGGGGTCATGTCTTCAGTTTCATATTTGGAACTGGGAATGTTTTACGAGGAATGCTGATCAAATGGACAGCATGATAGGGTGGTGAAGGCCCAGCAGGCAATGGTTGCAGGAGGGTGTCATCCAGCTCTGAGAGGGAAACCGTGGGAGTAGACAGGTGGGACAGCGGACTGTCCTATGAGAGGACGCCAGGTGGCAGGGGCTGCACGCCGCTCCCCTCCCTCCAGAAAGCAGGTTTGAACTAATAATCGCAGAGGTTCCCCGGAGGCGTGTTTCCACGGAATTTTACAACTTCCTAGATCTGGACTCCGAGAGAGGAAAGGGCACGAGCCTTGGAAACAAAAAGGCCCAGGTTGAAAAGTGACCATCTTGTTGAATCCTTGGGCCTGTTTCCGCACCTCAAAAATGGGGCCGAGGATCGTGGTGAGAGTTAAAATAAATAACACTTGCGAAGTGCCCAACACCGCGCTGACGCTTACAACTAGTGGCAGTTATTATTATTGTCATTACAGTTATTAGTATTACTTTTAGCAAAATAACAAGACTGGTTTTTTCCTCATTCCCCTGAACCGCCCACAAAGAGGCGAGTCCTTGCTTCGGGGTACAGGGCAGTGGCCTCTCGTCGCGCAGAGCCTCTCGTAGCACCAAACGCGGCCTCTGAAGGGGCCACAGGAAAGCAGTCAACAGCCTGAGCGACTGAGGTGCCCAGAGCCAGAGACACTTTCAGTTCATGGGATCTCCCAGGCCACTGGCCCGTTGTGTGGAATCACAGCTTGAAGGGATCGCAGCAGCTCCTCTGGGCTCCAGAGGCAGCCTGCAGCCTCCCTCCTTGAAGGCGTCGGCCCTGAGCCACCGGGACACTCTCTGAGATGCACGGAATTGTCTGTTCGCATGGTGGCCAGGACGTGTCCTGAGCAAATGCAGCCAGAGGAGCCGGGAGGGCAGGACTGGCACATGGGTCCCATGGGGGGTGGGCCCTCACTCAGACCTGTGTCCTTGATAGACTCAGGAGAGCTCTGGCCCCAAGAAACCAGAGGCAGCAGCAAGGCGAATGTCCACGTCACAAATTAGCTTCACTCACCTCCTGAATCCAAAGTTCTGGAAAGCAAACCCCTTGCAGTGTCTCCAGGGGCCCTCTGAGAGGTTCTCTCCTCCCAGGGGAGAAGTGACGATGCGAACTTTCCTCCTACCAGAGCCTGCACTTGCGACCATTCGGGAACCCCAAGGTTCATATTCTTTTAAATGTGTTCAGAAAAAAAGTTTGTGGTGTTGGCAGGTGATGGCAGAAACTTGACAGGTGAGTAAAAGCTATTTTTGCCCTGGGCACTACTATGAATGGACTAGTATATCTAAATTTTTGAAAAAGCTTCTCTCGCCCTGCCTTAAAAAAAAAAAAAGTAGCAGTAGCATGATTCAAACTTTATTTTATTTAAAGCCGGTTGGTTTACTGAACAAATATCTAGGTTTGGGAATCCATGGACACCATGAATAGAAAAGTGTGTGGATTTTTCATTTTTCAAGTCTTGATTGAGAATGTGAGCTCAGCCACAAGGCCAGGGGTTCTCAGCCCCAGAGGCACACCAGAATCACCCAGGAGGCTTTAAAAATACCGATGTCCACCACCACTCAGGCAGTTAAACTGGACTCTCTGGCATGTGACACAGTGCACATAAGTCAACCAAACCCTGGACCGCAAGGTATCAGCCGTCTGATCGGAACGGGCACCACCGTCCCCATCCACGAAGCAGGAGAAGCAATACCCCAATCCGGTACTGCTGTTGCAAAGATTAAATCACTTAGCTCATGTGAAATGCTCATCAGTGCGTGCTGGCTCCTCATAAGACCCCACGGGTGGTGAGCGCTGATGCCGGACCATGGCAGCAGCGTGGGCGGGCCGCTCTCTCCCGCTGCGCAGGGTAAACCAGAAGCCCAGTGTCCTCAACTGTTAAATGAGGTACCAACAGTGTCTACCCCCAGAAAGTCATTCTGAAGATTCAATGATGCAAGTTATGTAAAGTTTAGCACATGCACGATATAATACATACCAATACATGTTCATTCTCATTATTGTAAAAAGTAATATGTAACCTAGAACTATCTAGTGAAATGAAAACACCTCTCTGTGATTATAGAGATGACTAGCTACCTGACTTGCCAAAGGTCACCAACTGGTAAGCAGAATACCCAGGATTAACCCTCAGACTACCTTTCCTCCAAAGCCCGCATTTCCCCTCTCCATCAGTCACACTGTTGCTGTGGTTGGGCTGATTCCTCAGTGAAGGCCGAAGCCCCGACCCTGGCACTCAAGGCCTTTACTACTGGGCTCCAACCAGCCTTTTCCAATCGTTTCTCCACTTATGTCCACTGTGCACTGTACCTTCTCTTCTCCAGGCCTCACGTCATACCTCTGCCTGTGCCCAAGCCCTTCCCCTCGTCCAGGGCTTGGTCCACAGGTCTGCCCCCCACCATCTGCCAGCCAGAAGTGCTGCCCCGCTGAGGCCCCGCAGCCCTTTGCAGTTATCTTGCTCCTTCTGATAGTATCACATCTTGCCAGACCAGGCCATGGGCTCTTAGGCATTGGAGTTTGTCGTAACTATGTGTGCTGGCCACTGCCATCCACAATTCAATCCAACACCTTCCATTTTTAAACTAGGGCTGGCAGGAGACGTGTTTGTCATAATCGACCCATTTGACTCATATGAGCTCTTGTAAACACACTGAGCATTAGTAATTCCGTGAGGTCTGTCTGGGAAGCGCTTGCAGACTGCCCGTGGTGAGTTCACGTTGGAAATTCAGGGCGGCAGATGGGTGTGGTTGGCAGCATATGTCTTAGGGTGTAGGTTCAGTGTTTCCGCATTTTTACAAACTCCGACCTTATCTTCATGCATAAAGAAGGGAAAGAATTGAACATTCAGTTGTGCATTTGAAGGAGTTGTGTTAGTGCTTTTAAACGAGAAACAAATTCAGGGGTGTGGAGAGGGCCCTGGAGAATGGTGGGGCAGAGACCTGGGCTGTCGTCCCATCTCTGCCACCACCTGGGTGTGACCTTAACTGAATGAATTCTTCTTCCAGGGCCTCTATGTTCTCAAATGTCAAGTGAGGAAGTTGGACTAGGATATGACGTTTGTTCCAGGTCCAGCATTCCAAGAACCATTGAGCCAATCCAATGGAATTTGCAGACTCTAGTATTTGTTCTTCGGGACCACTGAGAGTGAGCCAGCTTTGACGGTTCTTGCCCTAGAGTGACTTCTGTCGCTGACCAGAGGCCTGAACCTGATGGACTGATTCCCTGTGTCTTCTGGATTCTAACCCATCCTTCCAGTAAGGAAAACACTGCCCCATAGGATCTGGGCTTGGGGGAAATAGATCAAGTTGTATTTGTTTTGCAGAAATACATCTAAGCCTTAACGATCTTTTAACTCCCAGGATGATGACTAAATCCTGGCTCTTGGAGACTAGCCCATCCAACTGCCTTGTTTTATGGATGGGGAGAATGAGGCCAAGGGAGGGGTGGTGGCTGACCCAAAGCCATAAGGGGCAACGGGGTAGGTAGAGCTGGGGCAAGGTTCCTGTGCTGTGGGACTTCATGTAGGCATGGCTGGGGCTGGGGAGAAGTCCTGAACCCTCCTAGAAAGAGGGAGCTGGACACACACAGCCATGTGAACCCCTCATCTGATCTCTCCTGAGTCAAGCAGGTCAGAGCTGGAGGAGAATGTCTAGTCCTGTGTCCCTACCCTGGGAGTAGTAGGCAGTAAGCCAGGGATAAGAAAATCCTCACCCCCAATGTCAAGGTATTTGGAGTTGGGGCTGTGGGGAGGTAATAGGGTTAGATGAGGTCATGAGGGTGGGGCCATCATGAAGGGATCAATGCCCTTTTAAAAAGAGGAGGAGACACAGGATCTTACTCTGCTCTCCCCCATATGAGGGGCAACAAGAAGACAGCCATCAGCAAACCAAGAAGAGTGGCCTCACACCTGCAGAACCTGCCAGTACTGACCCAGGACATTCTGCGAAACCACGAGCAGCTTGCCTTTCTGCCCGCCCCTTTCTAAAGGGTCAGGAGAGTCTGGGCCCTCGGCGCGTCCCCAGAAGGCTGGAGCCACCCCGCGCACCTGCCATGGCACTGGGGTGCTCATCATCCAGAGGACTTGAAAGATTTCCTGTTTTTAAAAAGCTGAAATCAGAAAGTGCTGTCATTTTCTTTAAATACATTCCTTTGAATAAAACATCTATTCTTGAAGCCAGCAGCAAGCTTCGGAACATGCTCAAGATGACATGATTGATAACGAGAAGGCTTTTTCAAGATGTTTCTAATTTCATCTTCCCGGTTAAAGAATGTGAACTCTCCAACATGATGTATGGCCTAATAAGGTGTGCTTGAACTGGAGTTATTTATTTATGCTTCCATCATTGACAGATGAATATTAACTACTGAGAAAATTGTAAAGCCAATTAGCAAAAGCTGAATAATGTCCATGTGAGAATGTGAGCACAGAAACACAAGTTATTTCTCATCCGAACAACACAGCCACAGTCTCTGCCTTCTCCAGGAAGCCACGGCCAGGCCAGGACATGGGGGCTCCTCTTCCTCCAAGTGCCCTTGGGGTTGGCCTTGAGGAAGTCCAATCCGGGAGCTGACTCTGGGAGGCCAAAGGGAGAGTCACCCTTGCTGGTGCATTCCCTCCATGCGGGACTTGCAGAAAAGGTGTCTTTCTGTTGGTTCTGCTATTCAGCCATCTGACCTCCAGCACTGAGGGCAGATAAGGGAGAAGAGGGGGAAGCAGAGCTCCAAAGACGGGCCCCACGCTCCTCTTCCTCTGGAAGGGAGTCTGCTATAAGGGACATGAGGGCACCAAACCCCAGTCCAGTCCCACTCACTCCTCCTCATCTTGTCTACTCTTCATGCTAATGTTGCTCCCAGGACCTGCACAAGCAACAAATATTTATTGAGCATCTACTACATGCCAGGCACCAGAAACACAAAACATACATAATCCCTGCTTTCATGGGGCATCCAGGTCAGAAGGCAATAAGGCAGGACCCTTCTGGGGACCCCAGAGTGAGCTCGTGTGATGGGTCAATGCAGGCCCCCACTTCTCAAGTCTGCCTTCTCCCTGAAGCTGAGAAAGGGAGATAGAGAGGCTGATGGCAGCTTCCAAAATTAACAAGAGGTTATTATATCCAGCACAGGCTGCAAATGTTGTGTTATGCTTCCAGAAACGAAGAGCAAACAACCTGAGCTTACACTTGGAGGCTGTGAATCATTCTGTCCCTCAGCACCCTGGGCACCAATCTGTTGCCTTGCATTCGGGAGCCCATTGTTAATTTTTAATGATTCCTTGACAACTGCTTGTGCCACATTAACATAACTACCACATGCAACTCCAGAAAGCAGAGCCCTTGGAGGTGTGGAAGGACATCCCCACACCCCAGACCCTGCCTATTAGCCACTGATAGGATGTGCCGAAAAACTGACTGTACGTTGTCTTCAGTACAAATAATTTGTCTTTAAAGGAAAAGGCCCCTCTCTAACCTGAACCACCAACTGAAACTAAAAATGTAGCAGGGCCCCCATTTCCCTCTGTCCCCTGACTTTCCCTGGCCTTGTCAGGGGGGCCTCACCAAAGTGTGCAAATAGGTTATCCATGAAGTCACCCTGCCTGCTTTCTGAAGAGTCCCAGATGGCAACGCTGATGGCAAGAGGAACAGAGATCAGATCTAGGGTTGTAGGATCATAACATATCTGAGCCAGGAGGAACCTTTGGGAAATTCTTGTCCTGGACCTTGATTTTCTCCTTTTCCTGGGAAGGACACTGCCTCAGCCCACATGGGATCAGAGTCGGGGCTGGAGCAGCAAAGCCCTGCTCTTGGCCATGAGACTGCTTCCACCAAACCACACTGCCACTCCACAGTTGGGTTTGCTCACTTCGTGGCCCCAGTTTACCAACCTGGGATTTAACACCCTAACTAAACGGTGCAGAACTTCCAAGGCCTCTTTAAGAATCCAGTCCCATGGGTGCCACGAAAACCCTTAGCAATGGTGGATGAGTTGTTCACAGGGGACTGTATGGAGACACTCTCTAGCCCTCATGACTAAAGCCTTCAACGTTGTTGGTATCTATTCTTCCAGAATAGAGTGCACAGAATTCAACTTCTCCCTGATGCACAAGCACAGAGTTTGCAAAGTAACAGCTGCATACCCAAACTGATTGGCTTCTACATTCCCACCTAATGAATGGCAAGGGGTCCCAGTGCTCAGTTTCAGCCCAAAGAACCTCTCATTAAGTTTAATGCAAACATTGTTCTTCATTCCTCACTGGATCTTCTTCAAGAAGGCTTTCGTCATCATGTGATTAGGACAAACCCTTAGACTAATATTAAAACTATAAACTATGTAGAAGTACACAGGATGGCAGGCACAGGAGACAGGTCGGGGACTCAGAAAAGTTATTACCACGCTCCAAATGTTGTGTCACGGGGTCTAACTGCAGCGCATCACATCGACTCTCAGGCCATGTGGGCATCTTGGCTTCTTTTCAGGAAAATAAAGTTGTCTCCTTTCATGCTGGACAGTCTTAAATCAAAGACAACAAAAACATATAATTTTATATGTTTCTGGACTCATCATTTTATTTTTATAATTTTTTATTGATTTTAGAGAGAGAGGACGGGAGAGAGAGAGAGAGACATCAATTAGTTGTTCCATTTATTTATGCATTCATTGGGTAATTCTTGTATGTACCCTGATCGGGGATCAAACCCTTGACCTTGGCGTATTAGGATGATGCTCTAACCAACTGAGCTACCCGGCCAGGGCTGGACTCATCGCTTTGGTACAAAAGGACTTCCAACTCAAATTAATACACTTGTTCAGAATGCCATTTTTTGAAAACCACAGCAGAGCAAGTAAAGAACATTCTGTGATACCTGCAGCCTGTCTTGCCTCTTTTGTTTCCAGTAAGACTGAAGGAGAGAAAAAAAGTAGAGATTTATCATTATAAGTCACTCCCTACAGCTGACGAATTCTCCCTTTCATCACTGTAATTTGGTGATCAGCTCCATAAACGTGTCACTATCTGCTGGTGGGAAATGGGGCTTTTTCATTTAATGTGGATTTTGCAAAGAAATAGATCAGCCCTCTACCTGAGCTTTCGGGTTTAAGTTTGATGGTGTACCAGGACCAAAGAAATGGGGCAGCGGTAAAATAAGTCTGACAGAAAAAGACAAACACTCTGTGATCTCACTTATATGTAGAATCTAAAGACCTCAACTCCTAGAAACAGAGGAGGGAATGGAGGTTGCCAGGGGCAATGGGAGATGTTGGTCGAAGGGTACAAACTTTCAGTTATGAGATGAGTAAGTCTGGGGATCTAATGCATGATGACTATAATAAACAATATTGTGTTGTATACTTGAGAGGAGCTACGAGAGTAGATCTCAAATGTTCTCATCACAGAAATAGAAATGGTGATTATGTGAGGTGATGGAGGCATTAACTAACATTAATACAGTAATCATTTTGTAACATATACATATATCAATCATCATGCTGTACCCTTAAATTTACACCACATTATGTCAATTATCTCTCAACACAGCTGGACAAATAAGATTTTTTAAAAGAAAGAGATTATATAGAGATGAGTGTCAGGTGACAAGGTTAAGTGAAGATACGTGGGTATAACATAAGTCAGCACTGGAATTAGGAGAATTTCTACTATTTCTGTCGTTTATGGGATGTATAAACATGTGGCAAGTCACTTAATGTCTTTCTGTGCTTCCAATTCCTCGTTTGTAAAACCAGGATAATAATAACACCTCCTCTGTAGCATTGGGGAAGCAAATGACTAAAACCCTTAGCACACAGTCCTGTTTACCCCTTCCTACCGCCCAAGGAACCCTTTTCCCTAGTTCTTAATCTCTTCTCCTCAGCCATTCAAACGTAAAAGTTGTCAAATTTCATGAAATTGTTGGATCAAAATCAACATGCATTGTTAATTTTACTAATGATTGCAAATTGCCCTTCAAAAATACTAATATATTTTACATTCAGCAGGCACACAGTGCTGACAAGCAAAACCAATAAGTAATTTCAAAGACCACGAGAAACCAAGTACGAGGAAGCATTTGATGTGTATTTATTTTCAATGAAAGAAAATGCAATCATTTTGGTAGCTATGAAAAATATTTCTGCATAAATAGAAATAAACTTATTCCACTCCCAAAAAAACCCCCAAACCAGGTGATGATGTCAATGCCCCCCACCTTTCTCTCTCATTCCTTTGCCTTGACCTCACTGATATCAAGCTCCTTCACTGTTTCTTAACAAGTTTACCTTCTGCTGGTCCCACTGACCTTCCTCTTCTCACAGCTCAGAAGAGGCTCCGTTCTTCCCACAAACCAGTCATTGCACCTCACCCCCTCCATCGTCTGGTCTGTTTCATATCTTCACGTGTCTAGTCCACCCTGCCTCACCCAGCACTCCCACACCCCCGAGCTTCCCATCACCACCCAGGCACGTGGGGCAGTCACCTTGAAATGAGGGCACTCTCTCCTGACCCCACATTCCCACCTTCTTCTCTTAGGAGACATCCTCATGCCAGGCCCATTTGTTAGCAACTTCTGCTCCCACAGCTCCACCAAACTGGCCCTCCTGAAGTTCCCATGGAACTTCTCCTCTGCTCAGATTGGAAAGCTGGCAGCCCTGGGGCTCAGCCCTCAGAGCCAGCAGCAGGCACGAGGTGGCGTGAGGATTGAAGAGACACCTCGCGTCCTCTGCTCAGCGCTGCGCCAGGGCACAGAAGGGAAGCTCGGCACGTGGGGCTGTTATTGTGCAGAAGGCCACACAAGCACATGTTCCTAGAACCCTAACATTTTAGGTAGATCCTCTACCTCAAAACCCTCAGCCTGCAGGCGGGGAACTGCAGCTGAGACAGGAGAACTGACTGTCTGGCATTTTCCTACCACTGAAGATGGCTTTCATAAGGTTTACAGACCCAGCAATAAGAAGGTGAAGTTCAACTGTACCTTGACATTCAATTAGACAGGAGGGCACCAACACACCGTCTGAGGCCAAGGCCGTGAGCACTCTTCGGTCTCGATTTTGTGACCGCTCTCCTCACCTGATGCTCCTTGCCACTCCTCCCACGGAAACCCTCCTGACTTGGGTCCATAAAATGACCTCCTAGCAAGAAAAAGGGAGAGGAAGGAAAGCTTAAAAGGCCGAAGGGAACGTGACTTGTGGTGGGTTCCCTAGAAGCTGAGCTGTGGCAGGTTCAGTACACTGAGTCAGTGGGCAGGTTCTCAGGATGAGGGGCGGTGGGGAATCAGAGCGGGCAGGGGGAGAAGTTAAGAAGAATGTAACCTCAAGCAGAGACTAGCCTGATCCCACAGGACGCTCCGGGGCATGAACTCCACCAGCAGTTGGTCCCACCTGGCAGGAGGAGACCAGCCCTGTGTGCCACTGTTAGTCAATGGAGTGGGCAACCAGGGCAGGGGGAGACAGTAGCCCAGGGCAGGTGTGCCTAGGGAAGCCCCTGTGGGGCTGAGGGCAAGTCTGCCCAGAAAGCAGCTGTGAATCATTAGCCTCCACTACTCAAAGCAGCTGGGAGGTGGGGGCACCTACTCCTCAGAAAGAGGGTCTGGGTAGAACCCCAGTTACGTCCACTATGGAGGAAGGAAGGAAGGAAGGGCAGTTGCATTAATTGGTCATCTGAGTTACATTAACTGATCACCCTGGTGACAATGCCTGCAACACTCTGGCTCCCTCACAGGACCCCAAGCCCCAGCTAAGAGCAGGACATGGAGTCAAGGGAGGGCAGTCGACAACCCACAGATTTGCCCTGTGACTTTAAAGAAGCCCCACCCCCCACTCTGGGCCTCCATCTCCCCGTCTGTGACCTGTGGCTGGAGGGGTGTGAGCTGGGTGATCCCCGGGAGCCTTCCTTCTCTGAGGCTGGTAGCTCCAGATTCCTGGTCAGGCCCACAGCCAGGCAGGCTGACCCCAGTAGACACCCAAGAGTTAGAGGATGACAGGGCCATAGGCTCGGGGACAGCAAATCCCCAGGGCCTCCCAAGGACAGCCTAGAAAGGCAAGACAGAGAATGTGCTATCAAAATATTTTGTTAAACAAAGACCAGAGTGGTCGGAAAAAAACAAAAACAAACCACAGGTACTGCACGTGTCCAAGCCAATGGCACCCAGTCCTCGAGAGCGTGTTCCAGTCAGAGACACAGGCGCCGGCTCCTCGGGGTCAGGGGGCGAAGAGCTAGACGCTCAGAGTCTTCCCAGTGACAGCGCTGGCCTAGAATCTTCCAGAACTCCATTTCAACTGCCTGGGAAAGGAGAGGCCTTTCAGCCGGGCGCGTGACCGGCAGGAGTCCCTGGCATTGACGGAGCCCCGCGGCAGGCGGGGGAAGCTGCACTGCAGAGAGAGGCTCAGGGTCAGAAAGCTACAAAGGGGCTGAGATGGGATTCAAAGTCAGGACTACTGAACCCCAAACCCCAAGTTTTTAGCCACTCGGCGAACTGCAGAGATAAATTCGGGTGATGTTTCCACTGGTCCTCCTGGGTCATTAATGGAAAGTACTGGAAGTTCTTGGCACAAGCCCAGCCTTTGAAGTGGTCGTGGTAAAAGGAGTGTCCCATGCTGGCCCAGAAACCAAATGTCCATCACTCTGTCACAGACAGAAATAGATGGAAGGAGCCAGCATGTTTGTCCTTCAGGCACCTCTAAGGCCAGGGACAGGCACTGGCTTGCTCTTGGAAAGGACTGTTTATGGGTCAGAGCTGAAGTGCAATGGGCTACCCACAGCTAGTGAGTTTTCCATCACGAGGGGTGTTCAAAGACCTTTCCAAACCATAGACTTCCCAGTGTCAGTCTCCTCCTCGGTGTTTCAGGCCTTTCCCAGTCTGGCCCCCACACTCTTCTCACCCCTTTACCATTAGCATCTTCAATCCACACCAGAACTTCTCCCCTCTCAGTCTTAAACCACACTTCCCCCTCTGCTTAAGTGTCCAGGAGCCCTTTTCACTCCTAGGGACTCCAAACCACTTTTACAGGTCTGCTTGACAAGCACACCCCAAGCAGGTCTGGGGATCTTCCCTCTGTTTTTTTGCCTCTTCCCCCATCTCTTTGGTGATCATCAAATAAATGACTTTATTCCCCCATCACCTAGCACCATGCCTCATTCCAAGAAGGCCCGAGTGACCTTGTTTTGTGTAAGAGTAACTGGCTTGTGTGGTTTGCACGCTTAAGCCAAGCTTGCTGCCTTCTCCTCTTCCCAGAGAGAAAATCCACACCCTGGCATACCCCAGCCCTACCCCAGCCAGCCTGCCAATTCCAGGCCCACGGGGAAAAGCCGCCCCACTCTGCCAAGAAGCTTGTGGTTGGAAGCTAGTTAGGTCATCTTTGAAGCTCAGACCATAACAATATTTTTAAACTTAAGAATAAAAAAAAAAAAAAAAGCCTCAAGGAAGAAATAGCCAGGAAGCTCAATTAGGGGCATCTGGGCTCAGAAATCATAAGAGTCCGTGATATTTTAAAAACAAGAATACTTCCTGATACTCAAGGGGCACACCGAGGTTTGATGGTATCCAACCATTTGCTCTACCTCCCCCATGGAGATTAAAACGCATCTCCCAGCCTCCCTCTGAATCTCTGCTGTTTCAACACTGAAGACAATTCTCTGGCACGGGGTCCTGTGGGCCAAATGATTAGCATTTCTTCAAGCAGGATCGAGTTCCACAGAAAGGGAATGCACGGGGCTGGCTCTGGGTTGAGAACCCATTGATGGATGAAGCAAGAGCCCATTCTCTTCTAAGGAAATGTACCTGGAGAGCTGCCCAGGTCCCCAGAGACAGACTAAGTCCAGCTCAATGTCTCTGACCAAGTCATCCCATGGTAAACTTCAGCCAGCTCTCATGGGACATGTGGACACCATCAGGATGACCTCCAAGTGGACACCATCTGTCCCAACAATAATGAAAACACACTTGTATACAGCTTTGTTATTTGCAACTGGTTTTCACACACACCCTTTAATTTAGTCCCCCAGAATGTGTCAGAGATGTCACTGGTCTCTCCCCAGGTTACATCTGGAACCTGAGCCCTGGAGAGAGGAAATGACTTTCCTAGACCAGCTCCCCTGAATTCTAACCATGAGCTCTCCCCGTGGTGTCTTAAGAGTGACCAGCAGCAATCTTTTCTCATCTCTCCATCTGTACTTCCAGTCCAGGGCCTGCACATAGGAACTCAGTACATGTCTGTTTAACTGACCTCTATTCAATTTTATTCCCACAGTGAAACACAGGAAAGATGGCTGTTAGTATTGGCACTAACACATTTTAAGGGGCACAGGAGGAAGCATTGAGATCGAGGGGAAGGGGTGCATTCTCATGGCCCACATACGACCCAGCACAGACATTCACATGCCTCATGACGGAGTCAACTGTACTCTGTGGCTTTAGAACCATCCCCCTCCCCCAAAGGTCACACAGCGGCCATGTGGCAAGAGCGAGTTTTGAACCCAGGCCGCCTGGCTTAATGTCCCTGCATCATCTCCCAGATGACCCCAGTCTTCTCCCTCCATGTCCCTTTCCACCCTTTCAGCTCTGTCTCCCAGCTTTTAGGCATTTGTGCCTTGTTCCTCACCCCACTGAAATAGTGGGTATTGCAATCTGAGGTTTAATAATTTTTTGTTTATTTATTTGTTGTTAATCCTCACCTGAGGATATTTTTTCCATTGATTTCTAGATAGAATGGAAGGGAGAGGAAAAGAAGCATCGACGTGAGAGAAAGACATCGCTTGGCTACCTCCTGCATGTGGCCCCAGCTGGGCCAGGAATCCAACCTGCAAGGGCACCCAGGCATGTGCTCTTGATCGGGCATCAAACCTGAAACCTTGGGTCCGCAGGCCAATACTCTAACCACTGAGCCAAATCTGCCAGGGCTGGGGTTGAATAACTTTATATCTGTCATTTCTACTTTAATAGAAATGAGTGCAAGTCAAAACATTAACTCTCCCAGGAGGACCTGGGTTGTCAGTTCTATGATCCCCTGCACAGGGGTCCAGAGAGTCCCAAGGGGGTGGTGTTTCAGTCCAGGGCCCTTCTTTGGCGGCCCTGTGGATTGGGCAGGAAGCAAGCAAAGGGGAGTGCTCCCCAGGGCTGCCTCCAGGGAGTGCAGTTTTCAAATCCTCAACAGCGGTCACCCTTAGAAGTCAGTTGGAAGTCCACACAGCAAGAAGCAGGAACAGCCCGCCCCGCCGAGAAGTGGATGGGAGAAGTTCAGACAGAGGACCAACTGGTTCCAAAGAGGAAACGCACAGCTGCAATCTGGTCCCGCTCTGATCTGCACAGCCTCCCATGCAAGGCACGATCCTTCTGGTCGGAGGAGGGTGAGGCCCGCTGGCTTTAATCACTCCCTTGGGCAGAAACCTCCTGTGAGAGGGACAGCATGAACTCCTCTGCCTCTCTCTCCTCCCTCTCCACATGATAGGCAGAAGGCCATTTATTCCCCCCATGGTCATGCCCTGCTGGGTCAGCCCATGTGCATCAGTCAGGAGAAGCCAAGTTATGCTGCTATAACAACTGATCCCTGCTGTCAGAGGCTTGTCCCCATAATGGGGTTATTTTGTCACTTGCCTATATGTTCAGGGCAGGGTTTCCACTCATCATAGCTCCTGTGGTAGCACAAGGGAAGGTAGCAAATCACACTCTGGACCTTAAAACTCCTCCCCAGAGTGACACATCCTTCTCCTTACATTTTATTAGCCCCAAGCAAGTCAGAGGCCAAGCCTAACTTTAATGGGTCAGAGAAGTACAATCCTGCCATTTTCCCAGAGGCAAACAGAAAATATTTGATGAATAGCACAAAGAACAACCACACAGTAATGGTAAAAACAATAACAAAGATGAAACATTAAAACAAGCTGACAGTTACTGGTATTTACCACACACCAGGCATCGGGCTAAGTGCCTTAGAGCCTTTATTTCCTTGACTACAACAAGGTAGATGTTAATAGTAACCTGAATTTACAGATGAGGAAACGGAGGCTCACATGAATTCAAGGGACTTGCCCAAAGTCATATAGTTGGTAAATGGTAGATCAGGGACTGAAACCCAGGACTGCATGGCTGCTAAGATCACCTTTGTTAATCACCCTGCTACCCTGCTCCCATGTATAGTTAGGGACCTCTAGAACGGTCGAAGGGCAGCTGCACTGACTTTGAGACAGTAGTCAGAAACACTGATTTCTTATCTTATCACCAAGCCTAGGAGCCCCATCCCATATACCACAGGTGGCCTCGAGGCCCCAGGAGGAAAGTGCCTTTCTAATCTGACAGGCTCAGATTTGTCTATCACCCAACCAGCTTGCCTGTAGTGAGCCAGACCCCACACTGGGCAGGCGTGCAAGGTGTGAAACTTTTCTCACTAATCCTCAACGTGTACCCAACAATAGGTCTCACTGCCCCCATTTTGCAGCTGAGTAACTCAAGGCCCACAGCCAATTAGAGCAGAAAGGTGAGTGCAGATCTGGCTGTCTCTGAGGCTGGTGAAGACCAAGGAAGACCCCTGTGTGGCATGTGACTGGAAAGGACCAGCCAGGGAGGAAGAGTCCCGGAGTCCCTATGGGCATAATTCTCCTACCCAGCCCCTTCCTTTCTCAGGGCCAGAGGGAGTGGGCCGTAGACAGGACGGCCTCTGACAGATAGTAAAAAGCCCCCACTGCAGACCCCCGCTTTGGGGTAAGGCATCTCTGCCTCTGGAAGTCCTCTTGGGAAGGTGAATTCTTAAGTCCATGCCAGGCAGTGCAGCGAAATGAAAGCACATGGCTTTGGAGCTCAGTGCACATGTTGTTATCATATGGAAGCTGTGTGACTTTGGGCAAATCATGTAACCTTTCTGAGCCCTGGTTTCCACAAAATGACAGAGTTGGGCTGGATCTTCCTGAGGGTTTCATCCCTGGTCATGTTTCAGGAGCTAATGATGTTAGCTCTGATGAACTCAAGCAAAAGCCCTGGGCCCAAAACTCCATAGGAGGGTGGAAGGCAGCTAACCTACGTGCCACTTCTATGAGCACATCCCCCTCCTAACCGTGCATGGCTTTCTCTACCACTCCACGAGAGCGGAGCTCTCATGGGCCCCAGTCTGCCAGGCTGGAATCAGGACCAGCCCCACGGCCTGCAGAGACCCAAGTATGTGCTGAGGGCATCAGCAGCAGACCCTGGAGTGTGATTAGAGGGGAGAGGTCGGAAGGGATGCTTTCCCCAATTCTTTTGGTTGTTATTCTAATCACAAAATAATACAAACTCATACCAAATTCAAACAATGCAGAAATGTACGAAATACATTTGAGTGTTTCAGTCCCTCCCTAACAATTCTTCTCCAAATGGGTAGGCTCTGGTAATGTTTTCACATTCTTCCCATGCTTCTACATAGGATTTTACCAAGTAGAATTCTTTCCTCATTGCTGTATGTCCTGCTGACAATCATAATAACAGCCACATCTAAAGAGCACTTTCTGGGGCCAGGATCTGTCCCAGGTGCTGGGGACAGCTGTGAACAGGAGGTACGGCCCCTGCTCAGGCGGGACACAGAACCAGCTTCACTCCCACTTACTAACACACCACGGACTGTCGTACAGTCACCACCTATACACCTACCAGACTTTAAAAACTTTCCATGCTGCCCTGGCCAGTTTGGCTCAGGTGTTAGAGCGTCGGCCCACGGACCAAAGAGTCGCAGGTTCAATTCTGGTCAAGGGCGCGTACCTCGGTTGCATTTGTACCCGGCCCTGGTAGGTTCATGCTGGAGGCAACCAGTCGATGTGGCTCTATCATGTCGATGTTTCTCTCTGTCTCTCTCTCTTCCTCCCTCCCACTCATCTGATAATAAGTAGAAAAATATCCTCAGGTGAGGAATAAAAAAATATAAAAATGTTACATGCTGTTGCATTTTATAAGTATATTGCTCTTGATTCAACCAATCCCTACTGATGAATTTTTAGGTTATTTCTAATTTTTTTGCTCTTATAAAAAAATAATAATATCCACATCTTTCATGCATTCGTGTTGGCATTCACATACATTTCACAGATTCCTTGAATTAAATTTTCACTCTACCTAGACGATTCCAAAGTACTATCCAAAACCAAGTTGGGGCCGATTTACTCCCCACAAATAGTACACAAGAATGCCATTTTGCAGCATCCTTGACAGCACTGGGTTTTATTGCCAATCATTTAGGGAGGAAAACAACACTTCAGTTTTGTTTTAATGTTAAGGATCCTTTAACACCAAGCTCAGTCTTCTCATGGTGCCATTTTAGAGTGGGGATGGCAGGTTCCGAGCAGGATTTGGGGGGAGACCCTGTCCCTTTGGGTACTAGGCAGAAAAAGTAGCCGTGGGTCTCCCTTTCCTTCTCTACAGAATTGAACTTCCAACAGAAAGAGCACCCACCTCCTGACCCTGAGAATTCCCCTTCAGTCCTTTTTGCTTTCCTGTTAATGAGCGTATCACTGCTAATCAAAGTAAAAGGCCTCCATCTACCGTGACGGTGCGGGAAGAGTAACTGGAAGGGGCCAGGCGCAGACGGAGGAAGTGCTGAAGCCGCTGACCTGTGGTTTCCATCTCCTGATGCCCGTGAAACCCAAAGCCGGCTCCCTGGTCCCTGCGGGCAAGGCTCAAGGCTGGCACTTCTGTGTCCCCCACCAGCGGTTACACCGAGACCGACTGTGTTGTTGCTCAGTCAGTACTTACTGGAACAGCCTGATTACTGACAAGTGTTAAGAACACCTAGAAGTCACATATGGTAGCTGGGCCCTGAAGTGGACCATCCTCACCCAGGGAAGTGATTTGGGAGCCTGCTAGGAAGACAGGGCAAATCGGGTCTTGACAGGAGTACTTCCCACTATTGTAGCAATAGGGTCAGTCTGGGAAGGGGGAGGCATTCTGGAGCAGGTGAGACCGGAAGTGGAACTGGGCAGTGGGGAGGATTTAGATAAACACAGACAAGAGGTGAGGGCATGCCAGGCAGGGGAAGGCAACGGGCAAAGACAAAATTCTTACAGTGGTGCCAGATGCTTCATCAGTGCTATGCAGTAATGAAGCCACTCAAGGACAGCCATTGTTAAACACTCAGAAGTGCTGACAGCAGAACATTACAGCTTCTATTAAGGGGAGTCTTTACACCACAGCAATCGGCAAACACTATAAATCAGAACGTTTCTTTTTCAGTTGGTTTGCCAGCACACGACTGTATATAATTGTACACTATTGTTATAGGAAGCTATGAAGCAGGAAGATGGCATGGTCAGGTTTGCATCTGTGAAAGGGTCATTCGGGCCAGCATGAGAGGGACAATTTTGGGACAGAAGTGAAAGCAGAGAGACAGCAAGGAGGCTCCTCCAGTTGTTCAGCCAAGTGATGTGGAGAGGAGCCAAGGCACAGACTCTGTTTAACAGGTAGAATTGATGCCCTGGTGGGATGTGGTGTGTGGGGAGGAGAGAAGGGAAGCACCAAGGCCATTTGAGCTTTAAATGATGAAAAGCCTTACTCAGCTTAGCAAATGCCTGGCCTTCTCCACCTGATCTCCCATCTCCTTAAATGAGAATGAAGCTATGTGGAGTAGTTACTAGAAAACCTTGAGGTGCAGGCTGGCAAGAGAAGGGAAAGATTCTAACAACTTCCTTGTCTACCACCTGGTCTCCTTCCTCTCCCTCCTCTCCCTTCCTCCTCCTCACTCTGCTAACAAAGCCCTCTTAAATTGAGGCATAAATATTCCTATAGCCCTGCTCAGTAGCAAACAGCTGCCTCAGCACTGCTGATCCAGCCCACCACTTGCATCTCTGCTGGGAACCCTGAGCCCCACACAAAAAAATGTCCAAGGTTTCTGAGCAGTGCCCACCATTAAATCTCACTAGACACGTTCCTGGAATGCTCCTCTCCCTGCCTGTTCTGGCTGCTTTGGGACATAAAATACAAGAACGTTTAGAAACAGGAATGGGCTGGCTATAGAGAAAGAGCACCGGGTATGGAGTCACACTGACCTGGGGGCGGAGCTTGCACCTGTCCTGGAACCTCTCAGAACCTCAGTCTCCTCATCTGACACATGGAACTGCACATCAGTGTGAAAATGAAATGAAGAGTGGAGGGGTGGGCCCCACACACAGAGCCCAACAACAGCAGGCACCCACTCTAGGTAGTTGGTTAGGGGACAGAATGTGGATTCTGGAGATAGACAGGCCTGGGTCTGGTTGACTTTCTCCTGTTGGCTCTGAGCTGTGTGCCTCTGGGCCATTTAGTTAATCTCTCTAGACTACAGTCTCTACCTTTATGGTTATTGTCTGGGGCCAGCCAACTAGCCTCCATCCCTCAGTGATCTTATCTGTAAAATGGGGCAACTCTGTCTTACAGAGTTTAGGTGAGACCCAGCCTCACATAAAAATTCTTTGAGAAGCCCTCATACTACACAAATGCAAGTTATTATTCAAAAATTATTCTACATATTTTTGCCAAGAGAGGAAGAATCTATGAAACGTAGGAAACACTGCTCACTGCTGTTTCCCAGACCAGACTCTAACACATGCAAATGTTCATCATGCCCGCAACCTGAGCCCATATCTGCTGATCCCCTCCCATGTGCCAGGTGCTGTGCCAACCACTGGACACACAAACATGAATGCACGCCCCGATACTGAGGGCCCCGCACCCTGGACCACACACGGAAGCTAACGGGTTATGCCAACCAGCAAGTCGGCCAGAGGACAGAGTCACACGCCTTGGGAGCCCAGAACAGGGCAGCTAATTCCAGGGAAGCCTAGCAGGAATGCCAGAGCTGATAACCAGCAATCTAGAAGTTAGCATTCCGGGCAGAAGGAACACAGATGCCAAACAGTCACGGTGTGCCCACCCCCCAAAGCAGACCATGAGATTAGAACTGGGGTGTGAGGGACTACATTGGGGGGTGGATCCCAGGAAGCTGGTGAGGGCGTGGGGAAGTAAGAGATGTCTTGGTCAGCTCCCAATGTGTATAAACAACAGAAATTCATTTCTCAGTCTGGAGGCTAGAAATCCAAGATCAGAGTGTCGATGCAGTTGAGTTCTGGTGAGAACCCTTTCTGGGCTGCAGAATGCTCACTTCTCCTACGTCCTCTGGCGGACACCAGCCCTCCCTGGACTCTTATAAAGACGTTAAGCCCATCAAGAGGGCTCCACCCTGACGACCTAACTACCTCCCAGAGACCCACATCCTAATCCCATCGCTTTGGAGGGTGGGGATTCAACATATGAATTTCGGGGTACAGAAGCATTTAGCCGGTAGCAACAGGAAAGAGAGGAAAGCAGTGAATGCATTAACAAGTGGGTCACTGTGGGAACAGCCAGGACATAACCCCCTGGGAACCCTCTGATAAATTGTAGAGCACACCTCAGAATTGTCCCAGGGAGGCCCTTGGAAGCTGGATACTTAGTCTCCGGTTCCTGCTCCCCACTGACTGCAGGTGCTCCTGAGGCCTTCCCACCACCCCACCCCGCTGCCATGGCTTTCCTCCTCCGGAGGCAGGCAGAGCATCCTCCTGAGACCAGAGGAAGTTCTCAGGCAGAGACTCCCAGGTTCTTGAGGTCTGAAGCCATCTCATACAGAACTGTCCATCAGAGATGTAGGTGCCATGGGGTAGGCGGAGGGAACAGGGCAGGGCCTTGGCAGAGGCAGTAACAATGTGCAAATGTGCAGTGCAGGGAGTGGGCCATTCAGGGAAGCCCAAGTTATGTGTGCCAGACCCCAGGATGGAAGGAATGAGTGAGGACAAAGCACGGGAGAGATTGCAGAAGACTGTATAACACACTACAGAGTTTGGACTCTATCCCGGAAGTAATTGGGAGCCATGGGAGGGATTCAAGGGACTGAGCATGGCCTGGTCAGATCTGTGATGTACACAGACCACTCTGGCTGCCGTCTGGATGATGGATTGCAGCCGGGAGACTGGAGCAGAGGGGGTGCTAGAAGGAGGAGAGAGGGGAATGTTGGAAGATAGAAGCCAGAGCGGATAAAACTTGTTCCAACACCACCCACCCCCTAAACCTGAATGGGTCTCTCTGGCCCCTCCCTCTTGGCTTCCAGGCCCCCAACTTCACTTGACCCTTCTCATGGTCAGAGCCTACCTCAGCAGCCCTGGGCTGACCCTGGACTCAGCGCTCTGTAGTGCCATTCTTGCAGCTGGGGGCCTGCCTCTCTTTCCCTGCCCAGGCTCCAGTTCCTGAGTAGTACAAGGCCCTTCACTGACCCCCAGCCCCACACCTGGTGCTAATGCCTGGTCTGGCTCTTGCTTCTTACAAGGTGCAGATAGGTGAGGTGAGCTGCTCAGAAGGTCACGGGTATAGATAAGGTGCTAACTCAGCCAGTGGTACCTCTTACCACCAAGCCTGAAGTGTGGTAAGCCCCCATGACCTGTGAATGCGCAGAAGTAAAGAGTCCTTGCTGCAAAGAGCATGTGCTTCTTATTTAGGCACCAGAGAAACGAGCTGAGTCCCTCCCAGGTGCCAGGCGATGTGCTACCTGGGAAAACTAGGACCCCAGCTTCAGACCCCTTTCACATGAAGTCACAAAGCACCCTGTATGGACAGCCAGAGTTGTGGGGCAAGGCCTGGCCCGGGAGGGAGGCTGACCTGACCAAAGACCTAAGACCAGCATCAGGGGGGAGCCCTCCTCCCTATCTCCCTGCTGTCCCTCCTTCCTGCCCCTGACCTTGACTGTTCAATCAGGGACCCCGGCACCTCCCCTTGTCCTCTCCCTGGTGCTCCTTACAGAGAGAGGAGATCCCAGCTTCCCCACGCGTCCCCAGAACCCCTCTCTGGGCTCAGGGAAGCCACCTTGTCATGCCATTTCTTTCTTACCATAAAAGTCCTGCCTTTCCTTTTATCCTTTAATACGTTTACAGCAGGACTGGGGGAGGCAGATTTGAGCCTCAGGCTACATCTGCCCTTCATTTAAAACCACCGGACTCCCACAAGGATGGAAAACAAGTCTGGAGCCTCTCTTTTATAGTCTTTGTTAGATCCAAATCCAGAGTTATTTTTGCCAACAGATTGTATCAGCCTGGAGCCCATTTGCCTCCAGAAACTGACCCTCTTGCTTAGAAAGTAAAACTAACCACTGCACACCCCGATTCCTGCTCCCAAGGCTCCTGGGAGCAGCCTCAATTACAAAGGCCATTTCAGGAAACCTGGAAGCTTTTCCTCTCCTGGGAGCTTCAGGACTCCTCCACCGCGCCCACACCTTGCATCATCCACGTTCTCAATTCCCAAGTGGGCATACGGTTCTGAATGTGTTTCTTTTCCCACTAACAATATATGGAGGGAAGTTCATTGTTTTCATTACACTGGGTCACTTGACAAGGAGCATCTGCACAAAGGCACTGCAGGTTTAAAGGGGAAACGGTCGTTCACAACGAAACAAAGGGAAACCTAAGACAGCACCTCCAGCTCGCTCGCTCGGAGGGCGCGGTCCCCCCTCTCCGGGAGCTTTCTGGGCCCTGACAGTCTTCTGCTGTTATTAACTTACCAGGCTGGGCCCAGACCCCAAGGCCAGGCCCACCTGCTGGAGAGGCAGAGTGAAGAACAGCTCCAGCCTCCAGGAGGGGCCGCAGAGTGTCTAATCTCTCAGCCTTCTCCTTGGCCTCTCCGCAGACTCCACTCAGGAGGCAGGCTGCACGGGGAGCTCAGGCCCTCTATCAGGAGAGGGGGAAATGAAGGCTGTCTGCAGGTGTAGAGACACACTGGCCGGGCAGCAGAGGGAAGTGCCTCTCCACAGCCACTGGTGCAGGTGTGCCCCGGTTTTCCATGGGGTGCACACGGCGATCGGAGGAAGAGTTTCTGGGCACTGGGAGGGGTGCCACTTGTTTTCGGAGTCCAGAAATGGAGTGGGGTGTTACTAATCTGTCCCTGTGCCCTGGTCACAAGGGAGCCCCGGCCCTGGCTGTGAGGTTTCTTGTTAGGAAAGAAAGTTAGCTGCGGCTAATGGGTTTCCTTAGACCTTCTGTATATTTTATTTGGGCGAGGATGGGGAGGGAGTGCACATTAATTATGCACATTTGGCTGAAAGTTTCGCAGACATTCATTCATCTATGCATTCACTCAGCCTCCATTTATTATTAATAATAATAGCCACCATTTAGTGGGCGTCCGTTGTGGACCAGGTGCTGAGCTAAGCACTTTAGGTATGATACCTGATTCAGGCCTCACAGCTTCCCCACAAGACAAACATTACTGTCCCCATTTTACTGACTAACAGGCTCAGGGAAGGACAGTGACTTGCCCCAGAGCCTGTAAGATTCAAAGCCAGACCTGTCTGCCTCCAAAGTCTAAGCTCTTAATCTCAAGGATTTCCTGCCTTCCTATGTGGGGCTCTCTCTATGCCAGGCCTTGGGCTGGGTGCTGAAATAAAGGTTTGATTGATGAAATGTTTCTGGAATGACATATGACAGGTCCACGCTGGACATATAGGGTACTAAAAGCTGGATTCTGCCCTCACCCCTCACTGCACAACGCCTGCTGGGCAGAGAGGATGGCAAAGACAGCGGCATACTCGGCTGGGGGATCTTCATCACCCAGACCAAGAAGAGGGCTGCCTTGGGTAGCCTGTTAGGAAAAGTGACCCCAGTTCTCTACTCTTCCTGTGACCATGACCTTTGCCATGTGACTTTGTAGGTCCCTGCACCTTGAGGCAGTGTCTATTCTCCATCCTTTGAATCAGGGCTGGTCTTGAGACTTGCTTTGGTCAACAGGACACAGTGGAAGTGATGTGCTGGGCCTGGGCCTCAGGAGGCTTAAGGCTTCTGCTCTTTCTCTCTCTTGGAACCTTGCCATAGTCATGTGACAGCCCTGCTGGCCTGCTTCAGGATCAGAGACACAGATCCCAGTCACCCCCATGACCTTAAGCCACAGCTATCCAACCGCCACAAATGAGGCCATTGTAGACCAGTAGGCCTCCAGCCATCCTGGCACCTGACCACAGACAGGTGAGTGAACCCAGCCAAGAGCAGGACTGCCAGATGGACCCCAAATTGCTGACCTGCAGAATCATGAACTAAATAAATGTTGCTTTTTTAAGGCACCAGGTTTGGGGCTGGCTGGTTACACAGTGAAAACTAACTGATCACATGGCTCATCTGTTTCCTTGAGCTGAGAAGCTGCAAGAAAGGTGATCAGAGTCCAGGCTCCTAAACCAAGGATGTTCCTGGACAGCTGGGTCTCGCCAGTAGCCCCAGGCTTGTTTCTCTGCTACTTCTTTCCCTATTGTGTGTACAAGTGCATGCATGCACTCATGTCCAGCGGTGCTGGCAGGGAGTAGGTATTTTAGGACACATGTGTGGACACTCTGCATTGTGTGTTCCCAGGCTGTTCCCTAGGTTCCAGCACTCCACATGCCAGGAATCTGCCTTCACGGTTCCTGGAGCCAGCCCTGGTTTGGGAAAGAATGAGGAGGGTCCCCTATCCTTTGTCCCTGAAGGCCCACAAGGAGAGCTAGGGCCATCTAGAAAATGATGGGGAGACCCACCAAGTTTCAATGGAAGGAAGACCCTATGGCAATGAGAGCTATTGGGGAACGGGGTTTGTTTGCAGAGATAAGTAAGACTCAACTACTCAGCTCCTGGTCCAGTGTTCCATCCACATCCTCCATGCCTGGTTAGGAGCAGTGACAGGGCTCAGGGCATGCTGCTGACAGACTTTGGTGAAGACTCCAACAATGGTTTTAAGGGGACCCACTTCTTCAAGTGGGGGTGTCAGCCTCTCCAGGTCAGGCTCCCATGGATAAGAGAGTAGAGGCCAGACTCCCCCAAGATACAGAAGAGGAACTGAATGAAGAAAGGGGCTCCCCACAATGGGATGAAAGAGCCAGATGGGGTTCCCTATATTCTATCTTGAACCCAGTGTTGATGAAACTGCCCAGCAAACAGACCCCTGGCCTTGCTCCTCGCCAGGTCCTCAGCCCAACCCAGAGGCAGGAGCTGGCTGTCCAAGAGCACCAGCCTTCAAGGAAAAGTCCTGTAAGGGAAAGGAGGTGTGAATTTTGGCAGCATTGCGGTTGTGTGTGTGTCTGTGTGTGAACATGTGTTTTCCAAACCACATGGAGCAAACGAGCCAGGATGAATACAGACAGCAGCAGAGAAGGAGTGGCGTGTGCAGGCGTGAGTGACTGTACTGCTGGGCTCTCCTCAGGAAACAGAACAATTGCTTCTCCAGGAGGGACTGATTGGGGAGTGGCTAGCACTGCCACCACAGCCTCCGACTCTGGGGAAGCCCCTGCAGGTGGACAGGGGGGCTAAGATAGAGGCAAGACAGGAGTGGCCATGCCCATGGTCACCAAAGAACCCTGTCCCCGCCTGGGGCCCAACATCAAGCAGCACAGCTTGGATCTGCAGTTCCTGATGGACACCAGAGTCTCCTTGTGATGTGGACTCCACGAGCCCTTTTGATTCCTAGACTGGAGGCCCTTTGTTAAATCAGAGACTGTGGAAGCAGGTCATGGGATGGAGAGTTCCTACTTGGAAATAAAATCTTTCCCGAACAGGAGTCCCGAGAGGCTATTACCTGGATCAGGGTCAGTGTCAGCTTCAATACTGGGTGAAACCATTAGGAAAGATGACTCAAAGCAAACATACTCTCTCTCATTCACTAACTGAGCCAACAGATCCTCGTGGGAAAGGATGTAAATGGGGCCATCCATCCATGAAATCCATTTAACAAGGGTCTGGTATGCCCTGGGTTCTATGCTGGGCCTAGGGGTACAGTGGGGACCAAGACACCCAGTCCTTGCCCCTGTGGAGGAAAGGCAGGATTCTGGATCATCAGGTAGATACTGGTGCCATTATCTAGACTGAGATTCTAAAGACTCTTGGGAGAGGAAGGGGTTGGGTTTCATCATGGACACATTGAGTTTGAAGACCTGTAAGATGTCAAAGTAGAATGGCCAGTGAGCCTTTGAGTTTGGGGTCTGAAGCAGAGCAGAGAGGACTGAGCCAGAGAGGCCTGCGGAAGGCATGAGTGTAGGTGGTGGAAAGGCTCTGAGGTGGGTGAGCGTCCCTACGGAAAGGGTAAGGAACAAACCTGAAAAACACCAACACTCATAAGATAAAAGGGGGAAAAAAGAGTCTGAGAAGAGGTGTCTAAAAAGCCAGGAGAAAACCAGAGAGGGATCTGGGGAGGAGAGAAGCATCATCTGGGTCCATTGATACAAAGAGATCAAGTAAGATAAAGACACACTGGAGATCGTATGGGAAGAATGAAGGTGTCGTGTTGGGCGCATGGATTGAGCTGTGAGTAAACAAGGCCATGTGAGTTGCAGATGGGAGGAGAGAGGCAACAAGTAGTAGCTGGAGGAGAAAGTAGGATCAAGAAAAAATTATGTTTTGGTTTTGTTAGGATGGAAGGGCCTGGCGTGGTTCAAGGCTCTTGGGAAGGAGAGAGTAAGGGAAGAACAGAGAAGGGTCTAGAAAGAAAAAGATGGCCAAGCTCAGGTACATAGGAATGTGAAGTCGAGCCCAGATCAACTTGGCCATGGGAAGATGTGTTTGCCCCACATCAGAAAGGAGGAAGGCTGAGGTGGCTCAGGAAGCTTCTGGTCTCACCCAATGTCAGGAGGCATTTCTCACCAATACCTAGGGCAGAGGAGGAAATGAGGAAACAGGGGCTTTAAGAGGTCAGGTGACCTTCCCACACTACAGAGCCAGGACTCAAACCTAGATCCACGTGTCCCCAAAACCTATGCTATGAATCCCACAGGCTCACTAAAAAGGACAAAAGTAGCTTCATTTCCCCTCTGGATCCTTTTTCTGAGTTTCCTTTTAAAAGTTAGCTCTTGTTTGGGGTACAAAAGGAAGAAAGAAAAGCCAGGCCAGCTGTCATCCGGCTCTGGCTCTGAGGAGGGTATGAGCCCTGGGAATTAGTGCAGCTTCTAGCATTTCCTTTCAACAGGCCGGGAGTCCAAGGGGCCTTCCCCTCCAAACCATAAAGCAATTCATAAACACAGGACTTGCAGGGAGAGCAATGAATCTCGGGGGCCCTGCTAATTAAAAAGCCCATATTACATTTCTTCCTCAAGGACTCATCTTCTAATTTTTAGGATTATGGTACATTGATTAATTTATACAAGTTTGTAATCCCTTTGTGCTTAATGAAGTCCAGGAACCTGGGAACAGGAGCATAATTGAGCTTCATATTATTTTATTAGGGAGAATTATGGCCCTACGTGTGGTGGAGAAGGTTGTGAGGGTGGGGATGCAGCCTTCATGCTGTTAACTGATTGATTTCCAAATGCCAGCAGGGACATTCCCTGGGGAGCAGCAGAAGGAGTTAATCTTTCTAAGCCATGCTGTTCTTTGGCTCCTGGTGGCCTATAGAGAAAAGCACCCCATCTTTGGTATGGGGTGCAGCATCCAACATGGACAGCCACCTTCCCACATCTGCTCCCCCGCCTACCACCACTTCACCCACCTACATGCACCACACTGCCCCTACCTCTGCCCTGCTTTTGCTCTGTCCCCAGTGCCCCTCCCTGACACAGGCTCCTCCTTTGCTTCAGGTCAAGTGCCATCTCCTCTGGGAGCCTTCCCTGAACCAGTCCCCTGACCGGCAAGATTCATCTGTAGCAGACGGCCTTGCATCCCCCCGGCTCCCCAGAATTTTCTAAATCAAGAGATCTTGAGCTACAAGATTGCCTTACATGTCCTGCAGGCCTAGGGGCCTCAGTCTCAATCTTGGGAACTTCCGCCCCAAAGGAATTTACTTAATTACTTAGGCTGACTCAAAGGCAGAAACACTTCATGATGAACAAGGTGACTGAGGAAGAGGGTGGACGGCTGAAGGAGACCTCCTCACCACTGCCCCCATCTCCCGGTCACCCAGGGTTTGCTAAAGGCCCGAAGAGGGGGCCCGCTGACTGGGGCTGAAATTTCCTGGCTCGTCTCTAAGTCTCTCCGTGATCCTGAGTGAGTTCCCTTCTCAAGGCCTTGATTTCCCCAGCTTTAAACTCAGGCAAGAGACCTAATTCTGGCTCCTGGGGCCCCTCTCCAGCAGGAACATTCAAGAATTCCAGGACTCCCCACAAATCTGCAGGATTCTGGTCCGGAGCCCTGGAGTTTGGGTCCTACACCCTCTAGAGGCTAGAACTGGAATTGCAGATGTGAAACCAATGGAGAAGGCTATCTGCTTCTCCCAAGCTTGGAAGATTCCAGGATAAATCCTTCACCCCAGAGGGCTGACCCAGTTCTGGTTCTGGAAGCAAATTCCAGAATTTCAGTTGCATTTTGATTCTTGCTTCCTCCATCAGTTCATCCCTGCCAAAAAGAAGCAAAGCTGTCTGTCTGTCTCTTTCCTCTCCATGGAAAGAAAGGAAGGTCCTTAAAAAGGCAGCTTCAAGCCAGCAAGAAGGTAAAGGGAACTCTCTGGAGCTCTTGGTGCCCGAAAATCACAACTCAAAAGTACTTCACTGTTCATTCGTCAGGGACAATGAGAGTGGAGATGGTGGCCCAGCATCTCTGTCAACTCTTCTCCAAGCAAAGTGCGCTACTCCATAGAGGTATCTGCGGGGGAATTTTTCAAGGGAACTGATCGCTGCGTACAATTATTCTTCCACGGGAGAGGCAGACAAGGTATTTTGTTCTTAAGAAAGAATCCAAATCCTGGACGATGAGTCAAGGTCAAATAATTCTCTGCCTTTGTTTTGCAGATGAGAAAACTGAGGCAGAGAGAGAGAGAGAAAAAACTGCCCTGGAACAGCTCCAGGTTCCTGACCCCCATCCCATGCTAAACCCCCAAATCCCTGCAACCTCTCACTTCAAAACAGTTTCTAAACAGGGACCTTGAAACAAATCAGACCTCCACCCATGCTGTCTCATGTCCAAAGTGAAGCAGAGAGTCCAGCAAAGGGCTGGAGGGAGTACTAGTCCAAATGACCATCTTTGAATCTGGGATTCAACACCTTCCCTCCAGCGTTCGCAACCACATTCCAGGATTTCCTGTCATTATAGTGATAAAACTGCCTGTTTCTGTTTGTTTGTTTGTTTGTTTGTTTGTTTGTTTGTTTGTTTTTAAAAAAACAACAAACAAAATTATCAGTGAAATTGTTTCCCCCCCTCCTCTAAAGCAGAATAGTTCAAGAGCCTTCCAGAGCTGGACAGTGGTTGGCAGAGGTCAGCTGGACATGGGGCTCAAGGCTCAAAACTCAGGTCCTGTCACCAAGGGATGTGGAAATACAAGAGGATCATAGAGTGATAACGATGCTAAGAATTCACCTCCAGGCCGTTTCAACCAGACCTAGAAACTGCACTCATCCAAACCAAATTTTAAAGAAGCCTATTAAGATGTCTCCACAACTTCCAAAGTCATTTTCTAAAGAGAATAACTGTTCTGGCTAACAGTTCTGACTTTTTAGATTTATTGGAAATAAAAACCACCTGCAGCCCATGGGCGGTTACTAGTGGAGACAGGCTTGCAATCCTCACTCATGTCATTTGGGAACAAAACACTGAGTTTACTTTTTTAAAATAACAGTTTTAGCCCTGGCCAGTTTGGCTCAGCAGTTAGAGCGTTAGCCCGTGGACCAAAGAGTCGCGGGTTCGATTCCGGTCAAGGGCACGTACCTCGGTTGCAGTTCGTCCCGGGCCCTGGTCGGGGTCATGCAGGAGGCAACCAGTCAATGTGTCCCTCTCACAATGATGTTTCTCTCTCTCTCTCCTCCATCCTTCCCAATCTATCTGGGAATAATGGAAAAGTATCCTCAGGTGAGGATTAAAAAAATAAAAATAGTAAAATAAAATAAAATAGTTGTAATTTTAAGAGAAATTTCAGGCATGCCAAACAGCAGCCCATGAAAACAATGTATGCCTGGTTCTTAGGCTATAATATACAGCCTAATTTGGGGTCCCATTAAATATACATTGGGTCCCAACCCCAAACATGATGTCAAATTATTTTTAATCTAGTTGCCAACAAATTATGCTTTTTCATACTCCATGAAGGATCACTTGTCACTTCTGATTTGGAGCAAGGTCAAAATTTGCCTGTTTTAATATTACTTACAATTTTATTTTAAATGGTTTTAAAATCCAATTTTAATAACATATTGATTTAATATCATTTCTTACTGAAAGTCATGTTTTTAGCTTTTATTACATGAAAATATTGCTTTAAAACACAATTTAATAATTCATAAGGGGTTTTCCGAAATGATTCCTTAGTGAAGAAAATGTCAAGCCAACAAATGTTGGGAACTGCAGGTCTAGATGAACTCACTGCTAACCAGCTCTTAGTGAAAGCACAGGGCGAGCATGTCTCAACTGCCAGGAAGCTCCCCATGGCCCGGGATGCACAGGCCTGGATTGCAGACGGTAGGTGGTGACGTCACCTGTTGTCCACTGCGTGGGGCCTGCCCAGGAAGCCCAAAAGACCTGGATGACAGGGAAGGGCCCTTCCCACAGGAGAACTAAAGGCAACACCTAAGGAGTCTGGCCCCAGCACCCGCTAGAGACGTCAACCTTCGGGCACCTTCACTGGCAACCTCACTGTCTTCAGAACATTCACCTGCCTGGCTGGTAGGAGCTCACCCTGGTAGAGCTTTAAAAGCACTGAAAACTCAGACTGTCTCCTAGGAAGTGATCAGAGGCAGACAAAGCTTTAAACACAAAGATATTCGGTGCAGTGTTTTTATAAAAATAACAGAATTCAGAACCAATCAAAATATCCAAGACCAGGGGATCATTTAAGGACGTCATTGGAACATGGCAGAACTCATGTAGTGTGTCAGCCATGTACACACCCATTCACACTGCCAATTACATGATCCAGGGGCCTGTTAGCACTGATTTCCCAGTTTTCAAAGGATAGTTTCAAAATTCCATGTTAAATTTGGCATACGATTAAGAGCATAAACTCTGCCACTTATTGTGTGGCCTTGAGCAAGTCACTTAACTTTCCACTTCTCAAGTCCCTTCATCTATAAAGTGGAGATAATGTATGTGGAGTCATTGTGAGAAAAATAAGATAAAATATGTAAAATTACTAAGAAAAGGCTTGGTTTTCTACTGCTACAAGTTTGCTTCCTTGTGGCATTATTAGTATTATTATTATGCTGCCTTGATCACTTTTATAAAGATAACTAAATTTTTTTATAGCTTATACTGTGAACAGGAGTTATCTCTAGTATATGACACTCAGGATAATTTTTAATCTCTACCTCAGGCTTATAGATAATTTCTTTTTTTTTTTTTTTTTTTACAGTGAACACATTTATTTCTATAAGCAGGGGAAAAAAAGAATTTTAAATAATAAGTTCTTCCCCACAGAAAGTTTCCAGCCCTCCCTGGTCTCAGAGGACGGCTGGTGCTCAGTTTGTGACTCAGACACTTTGATATCAATCAGAACGATCCCATTTTGCAGATGAAGAAACGGAGGCATAGAAGTGACAATTTTTGCCCATAGTGGCTCAGACAATTAGCAATGGAGCTGACACTAGAACCCCAGGCCTCCTGAGTCCCCAGCCCTGTGAAAATGAATTCAAAGTCCTGCTTCCTCTGCAGGAAGTGAGTTCCCCATTTCTAGAAGCAATTAGAGACCACCTCTCAGAACAACTACTGGAAAGATTCCTTCAGTGTGAGCAAAGTGGCCTCTAAAGATTTCTCTAACACTGTGACTCTATAATATAATTCTAGATATACCAGACTTTAAAAAGCCAATCGCAAGGACAGCGCCTTCCAACAAAGTGTAAAAGTTCAAAAGAGAAGAAAAAGATCTCATTGATGCTGGAGAAAAAAGGAAAGAAATGTACTGGTGGCAGAGAAAAACAAAGCTTCTTGATGCCAAAGGCTCTGAAAGAAACACCATCACATTCTGTGCTTCCTGCCCCACCCCTTTCCTTCAATGACTGCGTGTGTCATTGACTGTGTGAGATCTGCCCTGTTAATGAATTTTTAAGTGTACAATAACATTGTTTTTGACTAAAGGCACAATGTTGTATGGCAGCTCTCTAGAGCTTATTCATCTTGCTAGACTGAAATAGCACTATTCATAATAGCCAAGATGTGGAAACAACGTAAATGTCCAACCGACAGATGAATGGGCAAAGAAAATGTGGTTTGTTTATACATCGAGGGGAAATTCTTCAGCCTGAAAAAAAAAAGGCAGGAAATTCTGCATATTAGACAACGTGGGTGAGCCTTTCTGACATGATGCTAAGTGAATATTACACCTTCTTAACATCTTCTTAATTGCTGTAGCTTTATAACAAGAATTAGTGCCTGACACAGTGAATCCCCACTTTTTCTTCTCCAAAAGTGCCCTAGCTCTTCTTAGCTTTTGTTATTCTATATACAAATCAGAATAAGCCTAAGAAGTTCCATAAATACCTTGTTAGGACTTTTATAGGAATTGTATTGAGTTTATAGGCTAATTTGGGAAGAACGCTATCTTTTCAATATAGAGTCTCCATATCCGTGAATATGGTATATCTCTGTTTATTTGGGTTTTCTTCAGGTGTTATAATTTTCTTTCATAGAAGTCATACACAGCTTTCATTATATTTATTCCTAAGCATGTTACTTTTGTGCTGCTATTATAAACAGTATTTTAATGACTTGCTGCTGATGTACAGAATACAATTGGTTTTTTGTACATTGATCTTACATCCAATACACTTAATGAACTCTCTTATCAATTCTAATTATGATCTTTAGAGTCTCTTAGGTTTCTCTGTAGACGGTCATAATTGTCCATGAAGAATGGCGGTTCTGTTCCTTCCTTCCGGCCTGTGTAACTCCTGTATTATATTCTTCTCTCACTGTGCTGAGACTGCCAATTTCCTATTGGGGGAAAAGGGGGGCTAAAAATAGATATCCTTGTCTTCTTCATTTTAAAATAAATTTGTATTTCCCATTAAATATGAGGGTTTTTAAACAGATTTTTGATGTATATACTTTGTCAGTTTAAAGAAGCTCCCCATCATAGGGGCTGCCCAAGCATCGGGGGGACATGCCCATCGTCCCATCTGCCATATTTTTACCTGTCATCACAGGGCAGTTATTAATGGTGACCTCTTTCATCCTCCCTACACCCCTAAAAAGGGTTTTAGTTTGAACAATAAATTATATGCTCCCTCTAATAGAAGGGTGATGTTATATGGTGATGGTAGGGAGGCAATCTGATCTATGATTATGAGGTGAATAAGAGGACTTTAGAGGTTTGGGGCAGCCTAGAGGTTCCAGAATGTTCTTTGCCTAACTGGGAAACTTCCAACCTCAGGTTACAAAGCCATAACTACCTGCTCCTTCCCTCTGCAAATGCATGAGGAGAAATGCTCAGAGACAGCCCCGACATTCCCCAATTTGCCAGGAGAAGCAAGAAACACACACAAAATTGAGTAATTATCTTATCAAAAAACCAGCGCGATCGGCAATCTGAGAATGAAGCTGACAACAACCTGGTCTGTCACATGCTCTATTTTGTCACTTACATCCCCAATATAAATGCAAAAATGTGAAAACCAGGGGCGAGATTGAATGGCAATGGATCCATTCTGACGCTGGGTGTGAGCCACTTACTGAAGACATAAATTATAGTGCTGTCACCATCACCCTTCCTATTTGCAAATTAATGTTGTCATCTAATTGTACAAGACCTGGAGATTGTTTAACAAATTTACCCAAGGGCTCGGCGGTGGCTTGGATTCCCTGGACACCCAGATTCTCCCTCTCTCTACTTTCCCCATCTCTGCACATAGCTCTTCGTTTTGCATGGCAGGCACTGTTGTCCCATCTTCTCAGCCTTTCTTGAAGATAAAGCTACAAATATCTGATGTGTTTCTTGACTGATTCCATTAAGGAATCATTACGGATGAGAGATGGAGAGAGGCAGGCTCTGAAAAAAATGTAGTGAAGGGGAAGTCTTGGTGCAAGAGAAGTTGCCAAGCAGAATGGCCAAGGATGGGGGCTCTACAGCAGAAAACCTCTTCTTTCCCTCTTGATCATTCCAGAGAAAGAAGAAGTAACACAAAAGCAAAGGGCAAAGGCTAGAAACCAGGCCTGGAGTTTCTGGAACACTTGGGAGAAGGGGGTCTGAGTCCATGGATGCCCCACACACTACCTGTACCCAGGGGACTTCAAGAATGCCATGGCAAGTGATCAAGGCAAAGCTCAGTGACACTGGCAGGGTCCAGCTCATGCATTTGTTCATCAGCCAACAACAAGCTAGGGAGCACTGGCTTAGTTTGGATTCTCCCAGAAGCAGACCCTCAGATGAGAATTCAAGGGCTAGCAGTCTGTTTGGGCAGTGAAAAAACACCTGGAGAAGAGTGCAAAATTTAGGATGTGTCATTACGTCCCTCCTGTGGCGACCTCTGAAATTCAGTGTAGAGCCTGTGTCTCAGACCAATCCCTCCAGAGAGGACAGAGCGGGAGCATTTACACACAGTTGGTTGGTCAATGCTTTTCCAGCATTGTTAATTCCCCACTTCTGGTCTTCCCCTCAGTGAGGCAAAGTAGGCTTCGGCAACAGACCAAAGTCCTCAGGCAAAGAAATACAGAAACCGGCAGTTGGAAAGCAGGCCGAGTGACCTTAAAACAGTAAGGGTTAGGAGATATGGGCAGGGCATCAGTGTTTGCTACAAGCTCCTACTATGTGACCAGAACTGTGCTACATGCCCTGGCTACATCCACCAACAAGTGAGAAATGGTTCCTGACCATGTGGAACTTATTAGAGGCAACCAGAAGGCCACTTGTCCCTACACCTCTTCCCTCCTCTTCCTAGGACTGCTTGTGCCTTGGAGTTCACCCAGGAGTCACCTCTACTTTCTCTGAGTCCTTGACCTCTGCCCTGTCCTGTGTTATCTCCATCCCTCCCTCACTTAGTCCGTCTCACCCAGGCTCTGAAATGTGTCCTTTCCTCTCATCCACATATCTGATAATAATAACAGTAAGAAATGATACCATTTATTGAGCACATACTGTATGCTAGCCACAGGGTAAAGTGACTTATGATTATTACCTCATTTAAGTCTCCAAACAGCCATGGCCTTATGCTCATGCTCCCAACCCTGCTCCGGCCTTATTGCACCTGTTAGATGGAGCCACCCTGGGAAGCAGCTTGACCTAGATCAACCCACTTGGCCAAGTCACTGCACTTGGCCAAATGGTCACTCCTACACCTAGGTCAGCCCTCCAGTGTTTTCCTAGGCCTGCCCAGCACTGCCTCCATGAAGGTCCCTTCTGGTCCATTCCAGGGACTACCCTGTCTCTAAGGCTAAATCATGCTCAGCATTCTCCCACGTTAGCATCCCCAGAGGCAGGAGAATGGACAACATGGCTTCCACCGTTATTCTTAGTTGCTTCAGACAAATGTCCATTTTTACCTCCCTTTCCTTACCTTTCTACCTTTGCAGCCTGAAAATAGGGAATTGAACTGAATCCCTAATTCTCAAAACTCGACTCCAATAAGCCTTGATCTGCTTCTTGTAAATTCATACATTACCCTGTCTCTGAAGATATATTTTCATGGCTTTCTAAACACAGTTCCCTGAAGATAAAGCAGTGGTTTTCATGGTGGGATTGGAGACTCTTGGCGGGGGTGGGAGCACACATTTGGCTGCCCCCTTGTCTGTTGATGCATCAAAGGAGCTCAGATTCAGAGTCTGGGAAATTAAGTCCAAGAAGGGTCAATGACAACAAAAGGAAAGATGATCGCTCTTTATTGGGGAAAAAAGACAGCCGCAAAGGAGGGCTGACCTGCTTATCTTGCACTCTGGCAGAACCGCAGACCACCAGCTCAGATACTTCAAAGACCCTGGCTCAGCTCCCCAGCCCCTCCCTGAGGTTCCTGCAGAGAGAACATCATAATACATCTCCTCATTTTCTCCTGCACTTTTGAAGTCAAAGTGTGGTCTGGTTAATTAGATGTTAGTGGGGGCTCAGGGGTGCTGGAATCTAAACTCAATAAATTTCATTTCTGAAAGACAAAGAGGTCAAGTGCATATTAAACTTGAGTGTTCACAGAGCTCTGCTGGGGCATTTATTCAGCCGGGTTCCTCACAGTTTAGGCGGAGAAAGCGCCAGGCGGCTTTCGGAGGCTGGCTGGGTGCGGAGGCAGGCCTGGAACCGTGCCCGTCTTACATTGTGGAAGAAGGGAAAAAAAGTCATTCAAATGTTTTCAACATAAATAGCTCAGTCCCGCAGTCAGAATTTGAGATTTTTGCCAATATCCCACTCCTTTTATGGTACTAGCCCAGTGAACAGCCTGGCCTTTCTTTTCGCCTTGTGCTGAAATCATACCCACCAGCTTGGTTGTCTATCTGGCGGGTAAGTCAGCTCTGGGAAGAGTCCACTCCAAGCCTCTTTGAGCCCAGTGGACTCTCCCCACGCCTCTCACCATGTTCTGCTGTTTCTAGAGTTATCTCAGAAGCCACAGCCACAGGATGGGAAGCCCATTACTTATTCTTCATCTGCCCATTTCCTTGACCCAAACAACAAGGGAACGTGCGCCACACACACTGCTCTCCAGCTCAGTGGCTGCTGCCTTGGTGGCTGTGGGAAACCAATACCCACCAAGTGTCTGCATGGCAAGAGACCTTGCTACATGTCAGGAAAGCCTCGTATAGTGCAGGCCCTGGAGCCAGAGAGCCCAAGGTCCCTTCACTTCTGAACTGTCATTCTCCCAGCGTTGATCTAGAGCATGCCCACCTCACTTCGTGGGTGGGCCCTGCCTGCTGCCTTTGCCCGGATTCTGATCAGCATTCAGCCCACCTTGTGAAGTGAAGTGGGAGACTTTCTCAGCCTAATTCTAACCTCGCTGCAAGACTGCAATAAAACATGCAGAGCTCAAGGCCAAACTCTTAGAGGTGCATTTAAAAATATCTCTGTTGTTCTGTTTTGTTGGTTGTTTACTTCCTTTTCGTGTATTTTGACTGGAGAATGGAGGTGTTAGTCATGCCCGAGATGTCTGCATTTAGAAAATTACTGATTCAGCAGTTTAATTACCTTTGGAGGCCAGTAAATAGGCTTGTAAACAACCTTTATTTAGACAGCGTGAGTCCTCTTAGTCATGATTTGGGAATGTAATAATCCAAGTGTTGCTTTATCTTGAAAACTTACCAAACCACCACAGCTTTATCTCCAAGCAAACAAAATGTCATGGTGAGACTCTAGTTTGGATGTCCCCAAAAGCCCCTGTTTAACATTGCTCCCCTGGCGAGTCCACCGCAGCCTGCCGCAGCGCTGGCTGGGTGGGAACAGTCTAACTGTGGTTCTCCTGTTCTGTTTCTGCAGCCTAAAGTCACTCAGCTGCAACTGTTCTTCACCTCTGCACCCCCTTCACACAGAGCCACTGTTCTGAGAGGCCCTTTCTTTGTTGTTTTATTGTTTTTAACTTTACCAAGAGCCAATCTATTGTGGTGGAAAGAGTTCTGTTGAAACTAGAGGTCTGAATTCAAGGCCTGCGTTCACCACCACCTTTAAAAGTCAGAGATCCCAGATGGGAAATCTCTAAGAGCTATTTCCAGTTTAACCTTCTACTCTTCTCAGTGAAGAAATCTGAAGAAACCATTCCCAATGAGCAAGTAGGTGGGCTCCATCCGTCTGCTCTTTGCTTCCTAGAAATAATTTACTGGGAGCTTCAGAGGAGCAGGGGCCCAGAAACTTGGGACAAAGGAGAGAGGGTTCAAGCTCAAAGAGCCCCCTCCCAATGCAATCCCAAGACTCCCACTGACGGCCCAGCGGGGTGTCACTCAGGACCCAGGGGAAGGCTTTTCTGACCATGTGGACAGAGACCTCTCTCCAGATGAAGTTGGCCACCCAGTAGGCCTCCACCCAGAAGAGAAGCCTCTGGTATTTCCACATCCTGTCCCAGGAAGATCAGCCTTGAATAAGTCTGATTTCCTAAACTAGAGTTGGGAGAGTTCAATTTCAATGTATTCCAAGCAGGAATGCTGCTGTCTGTGCCTTTCCAGGATGGTGTTCCACGTCACTGTTCAGTCACCAGGAATACATATCAGGGTCCAGCCCCATTCTCAGCAGAGCCTTGGGCCCCCGCCCCTGGCTCCCATCTGCGCCCCTTACCACTCCCGTTTCCTTGTATGCAAAAGGAAATGTATGAAAACAACAGCATAAGAATCGTAGAGGCATGTGGATGTATATGTACTACTACAAGTACAAGTCAATAAATGATTATTTCGTAAGTGATACAATATTAGCGAATAAGTAGAGATAAAAATCCAATCCAAAAGATTCAATATAATATCAAAAAATACCTAATTAATCCAAAAAGGGACAGGAAAGGAGAAAAAGGGCAAAGGAGGTAAATAGAAGACGAATGGAAAGATGGTAAGTTTAAACACAACCATATGATTAATTATGTTAGGTGCAACTTATCAATATCAGAATGAAGCAGAGGACATCACTAACCACATCACAATAGTAAAAGGGTAATAAGGGAACATTGTAAACAATCTTATGCCACTAAATTTTATAATTTAATGAAACTGACAAATTTCTTGAAAACACAAACTACCAAAACTGATGCAAGAAACAGAAAATATAAATAGCCTTAATCCTATTTTTAAAATTGAATTTATTGCCCTGGCCGGTCTGGCTCAGCAGTTAGAGTGTCAGCCCGAGGACCAAAGGTTCACGGGCTTGATTCCCAGTCATGGAATCCAACACTTATTCGTGATAAAAGTGCACAGCAAACTTAAATGAGCCCTCCTCAATCGGATAACGGGTATCAATAGCAAACTTACAGCTAACGTCATCCTTAACGGTAAAAGACTGAATACTTTCTCCCCATGATAAGAACAAGGCAAAGATGCCTGCTCTTACTCCTTCAGCAGTGTGCTGGATAACCTAGCCAGCCCATCAAAGCACAGAAAAGAATAAAAGAGTATACAGATTGGAGAAAAAGGAGTGAAATTCTTTATTTACAGGTAATGTAATCATATATATAGAAAACCCTAAGGAACCTACCAAACATAATAATAATAGAACTAAAAAGCAAGCTGAGCAAGGCTGCAAGGTACAGGCTCAACATCCAATAATCGATTTTATTTCCATTCTCTAGCAACAAGTGATTGGAAATTGTAATTTTAAAAGTACTGTTTATAATAGCATCAAAAAACACAAACTACTTAGGGATAAATTTAACAAGATATATGCAAGAACTGTAACCAAAACTTCAATGCCAAGCAGAACAAAGCAATTTTAAAAAGAAGAAAAAAAATTGAAGGACTTAAACTACCTGATTTCAAAACTTACTATAAAGCTACAGAAATCAAGAAAGTGTGGTATTGATGTCAGGTTACACATAGCTGGAATCATGCAGTCTGCATTTCAATAAGGACATGAAAAGGTGCTCAACATTATGAGTTGTTAGGAAAATGTAAATTAAAACTATAAGGAGATACTGCTATCCATGCAATCTGAACTCACACACTGCTGGAGGGAGTGCAAAATGTCTGGGAAACTCTTGATCAGTTTCTTATAAAGTTAAGCATATGCCTACCCTTTGACCCAGCAATTCTACTTTCAGGTACTTATCCAAGAAAAATGAAAACATATATCCACACACACACACACAAAAAAACAACTTATAAAAGAATGTTCATATAGCTTATTCATAAAAGCCAATCCAAATGTCAATCAACAGGAGAATGGATAAACAAACTGTGTTATATTCATACAATGGAATACTACACAGCAATAAAAAAGGATCCTGAACTACTGATAGCAAAGTGAATTACTCTTAAAAGAAGCTGCACACAAAAGAGTACATACCATATAATCCATTTACATAAAGTTCTAGAACAGGAAAAGCTAACCTATGGTGAGAGAAATCAGAATAGCGGTTGCTTCTGGTGGAGGGAGGCGCGGTAACTGGCAATGACTGGAGGGACACAAAATAGATTTCTGGGGTGATGGAAGGGTTCTATATCTTGATAGGGGTGTGGGTTACATAGATGTAAGCATTTGTCGAAACTAATTAAGAAATTGCTGTACACCCATATTGAACTGAGCATTCACTATACAAATTATACCTCAATTAGCCCTGGCCGGTGTGGTTCAGTGGCTACAGTGTCAGCTGGTGCACCGAAGGGTCACGGGTTCTATTCCTGGTCAAGGGCATGTACCTGGGTTGCAGGTTTAATCCCTGGCCCCAGCCGGGGTGTGTGCTCAAGAGGCAACCAGTGGGTGTGTTTCTCTCACATCAATGTTTTTCTCTCTCTCCCCCTCCCGCCTTCCCTTCCACTCTCTCTAAAAACAAATGGAAAACATATCCTTGGGTGTGGATTAACAAAACAAAACAAAAAAAGACTACATGTTCACCACGTCCTGTGAAACAACACAAAAATATCTCCCAACTTCATTCTTCTCCTTGCATTACCCTCACCTCCCGCATAATAAATGTTAATGGCCTGGCCCTCTGGTTTAGTACTTTAAAAATGAGTGTTTCCTCTGCACATGTTTCAGCCACTTGCTCCTGTCACCTGACTATACTCCAGGTCATAGCTGCACAACCTTCCATCGTGTGGACAAACCACAACTTGTCCTCTCCACCCCAGTGATGGGGCTGCCAGGCTCTCTCCAGTTTTTGTCATTATAAACAAAGCTGCAAAAACTTCCTTAATCATATACCTAATCTCCCTGGTGCTTTTGCTTCTATAGGAGAATTTCCCAAAGTGGGACTGGTGAATAAAAAAGACAAGTGTGTTATTTGTTTTAATAGATGCTGCAGATTACATTCCGCAAAAAGGTTGTAGAAATCTCATTTAGTGTTCAGTCTGATATATTTTAAGTTTCTGCAGACTGCCTTCAGACATGGAAATAAATTATGAACATAGCATAATAATCATTTTAGACAATTCATCTATGCTTTGAAGGGGAAAAATTCAGCAACATATCTAAGCCCACAAATAACCAAGTTATTCTGTCAAAATATATCCAGAGAGGCAGGCTAGCAGAATGGTTAAAACTGAGTCAATCCTGGCTAAGGGACTGTCCAAGCCTATTATACATTATTTCCGTAACCTTGAGGAAGCTACTGGACCTATTTGAACCTGAGTTTCCTCATAAACAAAAGCGCAAATAACAGTGCCTCCATCATGGAAGATCAAAGGTGGCGTGAAGGGCCTGGTACCTGGAGAGTTGAAAGTGTTCCATACATGCAAGGGGCTCTGTACGTGTTCGTTATTACTGGTCAAGGTGCTTACTTCTCTGGGTCCCCATTTTCTTGTAAATTGAGGACAGTAACACCACCGGTCTCATCGGGCACGTGAAGTGATGAGAACAATGGCTGTCTCACACCAGGCTCTCAGCAAAGTGAGCTGAGATGGCTGTTGACCAAGCGCTGGCAACCACAGGTGAAGTCGGCTGGACGTCACCCCAGCCTTCCGGAACTCCGGGAAAGCTAGTTCCTGCCAGGCCTGGCGACGATATTGAATTCTTGGAAGGCCAAGCAAACCTTCCAGGATGCGGATAAGCACCCTCCGAAGGTTTCTTTCCCTCCAGGGTCAGCAACGCACATTTATCTCTTCCCACAGCGAGGGGCTCTGAGCATCTGAAGCGTCTGGAGCCACTGGGCGCTGGCGGCTCACCCTAGCAGTGGACTTTGCCCACGGGCTGCGTGTGGGATCTGAACAAAAGATGACAGCTGCTCTCGGAAGACACTAGATGTAGCTGTGGATAGGCCTCGTGAACGCTCCCAGGTCCACGCTCCTGTTGTGCAAATGTACCCAGATGACCAGGGAGGCCAGCCCCACTGATGGAAAACGCGGCGTGCTTCACCCTCAGGGGATTTCTGCCCTTGCTTGTCCCCCCAAACCCCATGCACTGGGCCAATCCCCCTCCTTTCCATTTAATGGGAATGTGGGGTAAGACGGGTGGCATTCACCTCATAGATCCACTGGCCACAAATTGATTGTAGGGCTCCAGTAAACACAGTATAATCTTTTCTTGTGTTTGAAGCCACATAAAATCAAGTCACATTTTATTTATTTTTTATTTTTTTTAATATTTTTTACTGATTTATTAGAGAGAGAGATAGAAATGTCGATGCCAGAGAGAAACATGGATCGGCTGCCTCCTGCACGCCCCCTACTGGGGATCGAGCGCACAGCTCGGGCATGTGCCCTGACCAGGAATCCAAGGGGGACCTTGGTCCATGGGAGGATCCTCAATCCCTGAGCCGCACTGGCCAGGCTCAAGTCACATTTTAATGAGCTGCCTCTATGGCACTTGTTTCAAGTGTTTGAATGTGAGCATGAGAGGAGGAAGGGCCCTAAAGAAAAATATCAACAACCCAGTTCCTTGATTGTACTAGGAAGAAAATATGATAAAGTCCACCAGGCAGCATAAACAATAAATTAAATTAAATACATGTACATTCCCATGTGTTTCATATGACATTCGACCTGGATCATGGCCCAAGTTACTTATAAAGGCTCTTGAAACACAAGTGAATTGCTCATTGATTCGAAGCTGAATGACTAAAAGAGGTTTTGACCATTATCCCAGTCTCCTCCCTCCACCACCCTCACCATCTCGTTCTCTACACCCACTGTCAGAGTGACCTTTTGAAAATACAGTCCCTGACCTGCTCAAACTACATCTCTAGTTTATCAAGACCATAGTATAAAATCCAAATGGAATCCAAGACTCTGCTGGTCCAATCTCATCCCCCCAGAATCCCTGCTGCTGCCCTGAGGATGCCTTTGTGTCTCTGAAAACCAAGTTCCCCCCTCCTGGTACCACCTCCTCCATCTTTTCTACTGTTAAATTTCTACCTATAATTCAAACCCAATGTCATCTTACCTCTAGATTCTTCCACTACATTTTTCAGAATTTCATTTCTGCATATCTCACATTGTGTCACAATTACCTGTCCTCTTGTGTGTTGCCAGTGTCTCTTACTCCGTCTCCCTGAACGGAACCTGGCATAGAGTAAGTGTTGGTAAATATTGATGGGTGGGTAGATGAGTTAGATAACTGAATGAATGAATGAATGAATGAATGAATGAATGAACAGCAAACAGAAAAGGCCTTGATAATAAGGAGAAATGATAGATAGATAGATAGATAGATAGATAGATAGATAGATAGATAGATTAAGGAAGGAAGGAAAGAAGGAAGGAAGGAAGGAAGAGCACAGATTTCCTAGGGCTTTGCTACTTTTCCTCTGACCTCCAAATGTTCCATACATTCTACTTTCCAGAAAGGAAAAAAAGAAATGTTATTTTTGTCTCAGGTAAAAATTGGTAGAATTTTTTTGGCAAAAGAAACGGGACACAGCCCACCTGGTGTGGCTCTGTGATTGAGCGTCAACCCATGCACTAAGAGGTCACCAGTTCAATTCCCAGTCAGGACACAAGCCCAGGTTGTGGGCCCAATCCCCAGTGGGGGACATGCAGGAGGCGGCCAGTCAATGTTCTCTCTCATCAATGTTTCTATCTCTCTATCCCTCTTCCTTCCTCTTTCTCTAAAATCAATAAAGAAAAAAATATATATATATTATAAATAGAAAGGAAGGAAGGAAGGAAGGAAGGAAGGAAGGGAGGGAGGGAGGGAGGGAGGGAGGGAGGGAGGGAGGGAGGGAGGAAGGAAGGAAGGAAGGAAGAGAGGGAGGGAGGGAAAGAGAGAAAGAGAGGAAGGAAGGAAGGAAGGAAGGAAGGAAGGAAGGAAGGAAGGAAGGAAGGAAGGAAGGAAGGAAGGAAGGAAGGAAGGAAGGAAGGAAAAGAAAGAAAGAAAGAAAGAAAGAAAGAAAGAAAGAAAGAAAGAAAGAAAGAAAGAAAGAAAGAAAGAAAGAGAGAGAGAGAAAGAAAGAAAGAGAGAAAGAAAGGGAAAGAAGGAAAGTGACGGGCATAGATAGCTGACCCAGTCTCTTCTCTGAGTGAAACCTGCTTTGACAAATCTCAATTTGCAGTGAGGCCCCTGAAGATAGGAGATCTCAGAAGAAGCCAGGCTGGGCCTCCAGACACAGAGGAAGATTTCACAGCTGCAGCCAGCACTTCCCTAGTAAAGTCCCCACACTCCCACATGCTACATATCAGGGACAACTCATTCAAAAATCTTCACATATTTATTGAGGTTCATGTCAAGCCATGCTCGCTGTCAGCCCGCTCTGGCCAGGCTCCATGCTGACGTCAGGGCTGCTAACTGAATTAGGCTCATATGTTCATGTGCCATTTCCTGCCAGCTGCTTCTCACACAGGACCAGAAAATTAACATTTCAGTGGCCAAAGGTATGCAATTACATTTCTAAGTACCTACCCAAGAGAGATGAAAACATGTCCAGGAAAAGAAATTATACATGAATATTCATGGCAGCATTATTCATAATAGCCAAAATATGGAAACAATCCAAATACGTCCACCAACTTATGAATGGGTAAACAAAATGTGGTACATCCATACAATGAAATACTATTTGGTCATATAAAGGAATAAAGTACTGATACGTGCTACAACATGGATGAACCTTGACATCATTATGCTAAGTGGAAAAAGTCAGACACAAAAAGCCACACATGACTTGATTCCATTTAAATAAAATGTTCAGGATAGGCAAATCCACAGAGACAGGGAGTAGAATAGTGGTTGCCAGGGACTAGGGGGACAAGGAACAGGAAGTGACTGCTAATCAATACAGTTTTTTGTGGGGGGTGGGTGATGAAATGTTCTGGAATTAGTGTTGATGGTTGCACAATTTGTCAATTATATATTTTAAAGGCAGGAATTTTATGATACATGAATTATATCTCAATAAAAAAATAAATATTTTTTAGCCCTGGCCGGTTTGGCTCAGCAGTTAGAGTGTCGGCCTGCAGACCAGAGAGTCCTGGGTTCGGTTCCCGCGAAGGGCATGTACCTTGGTTGCAGTTTGTCCCCGGCCCCAGTTGGGGTTGTGTGGGTAGCAGCCAGTCGATGTGTCTCTCTCACGTCGATGTTTCTCTCTCTCTCTTCCCCCCTCTCTCCCTCCTGTTCTATCTGAAGATAAATGCAAATAAATAAAAAATAAATAAATATTTTTTAAAAGATGAGTAACTGCATGAAAGAAACTGTGAATGGTCTGAATTAGTAAGAGCTCCCCTGTATAAGACACTCAGAAGATGCTTCCCCAAACCTGACAACATTCCTAGAAACCTCCCTATTGCCAATAAAGAGTAGTGACGCTGAAAAATAATTGTTCTAGAGCATTAATAATAAATACATTGCAATCAATCATGCTAGAGGAAAGACTTGCTTATCCTTTCTCTGTGGGAAATCAGTATAAATTCTTTGTCACAAGAAGAGGTGATGACAGTATACAGCCAAAGATTAGCAACGTGTCAAGAAAATAATAAAACTCTTACTTTTCTGAGCTCCTATCATGTTCGTTGTATTTGTCAGTTTTTTACATGAGTGATCTGTGATATCTTCTTTTGTTTCAAAGGGAAAAAAGGACTTAGTTTTGTACCTTAAAAAGGGTCAGGGGTCAGGAGAAAGTCCTTCATGGCTGGGAGCAGCATCCAGTCCTTCCGCACAGCCAGAGGGGCAAGACCTGCAGCAGGACACATGGGGAGGGCCATGGCTTTCTGTCCCTTCTACCTGTCCTCCCTCTTCCTTCAGGGCACTAGACTCAGATGCCACCCCAGACCAACAGCTGGGGTGGACAGCCTAGGACAGCTCCACTCCAGAAGTGGGCCCTCTCTTGGGCGCTGATGCTCTCAGAGCTTCCTGCAGAGCCTCTGAATGCAGTCTTTTCTCCCAGCAAGGTGGCCCTGCTGAGGCTGGGGCTCCCTGAGGCACGTGCATGCAGCATGACCCTGGGTCCACTCGATTATCAAAAGGGGGTCCTTCACGGTGGCTAGCCTGGTGAACCAGAACCCTGTTTTAATTCGTGGGATTAAACCTCCCATACACAGTATAACAACTTTGCTCCTCTTTGTTTCATCGTCCTGGGAATAGATTTTCCTTCTGGGCATCATAGATAGGAAAATGGGTAGAGGTCAGGATTTAAGAATTCCTGGGTCCTCTGGCTGTGAGCAAAACTGCTCACTCCATAAATAAGGAAAGGTATGATCCTGGATGTAGAGAAGGGACCAGACTAGACGGATTCCTGGAAGGATGAGGACTTACTCGATGTGGCAGAAAGGTAAGGCTAGGGAAGAAAAAAATGTGACTGCAAAGGTGGAAAGTGGAGGGTGGGGGGCTGCTGGGCAGACAATGAAAGGCCCTGAATGCCAGTAATTCTCTCTTCACAAGACTTAAGAGCTTCCAAATCTTATAGCATCCCTTAGAAGTCCCCACAAATGTCCCAGCCAGAAACGCTAACACCAAAAAGAGAAAGTAATTTCAACTCTACTACCTGCCCACAGCTCTTTACAGCTCAGCCCCAGACACTCAGACACGGACAACTGAGAGGAGATGGATGTCGGAGGATAAATGTCATTGGTCCCATTAATTCTCTGGGTCACATTGCAGATTCCTGTGTTCTGAGATGGATGGTTGGTGCTGTGTTCATAATAATGACCGCCAAACCTTAGCATTTGTTTAACATTTTACAATTTATGTGAACTTATCTGATCCGCACAGCTCCATGGAGTAAGCACACAGCATAATTGTCATGCAATTGTAGAGAGGAGACAACCAAGACCCGGGAGGTAAAGTGGTGGCCTGGTCACAGGTTGCCAAATGTGTGAGTATTTTTATGTCTCATAAGTTATCTCAGTCTCTCTAATATGAATAAAAATATCCCAGGTTTGGGGAGTCAGACTCATCTAGTCTGAGGTTTTCTTTGATGCCTTTTATACAAGGGGATGGCGGGCTTGCCTCCAAATACAGTTAATCCTTCGGGAAAAGACCCCCCCTGTCCCTTCAGACAAAGGCAGATCTATGTTTTGTATAAAATGGATCTTTAGGACTCCTGACTCAAAAGAACTCTCTCCTTGCCCTGGCCGGTTTGGCTCAACAGTTAGAGTGCCAGCCTGCGGACCAATGAGTCACAGGTTCGATTCTGGTCAAGGCTAGGTACCTCGGTTGCGGTTCGTCCCTGGCCCTGGTAGGGGTCATGGGGGAGGCAACCAGTCGATGTGTCCCTCTAGCATTGATGTCTCTCTCTCTCTCTCTCTCCCCCTCCCTCCCTCCCACTCTATCTGAAGATAAATGGAACAGTATCCTTGGGTAAGAAACGTGGATTTTACAAAAGCCTGTTGCTGGTCAGCTCTCTTTCCAGACAATGGAGCAAATTCAGCTTTCCTCTCCAGCCTCAGTCACAGCTCAGCTCCAACAGATAAAGAACACGAGGTCACGTAAAGAAGGCCGCACAGGGGTGTCAGTCTGAAAGCTGGTGCGAGCTTAGCAACAACAGAGCAACGATTCCTAACATCCCAGCCAGCAGCCAGGGCAGGTCACCTGGCTCTGAGCCCATGTTCCTTCTCCATCCCTACATGAGTAGGAACTTGCCACTGGGCCCTCTGTTCCTCTGGCAATGCCACACCCAAGCTCGACAAAGCTGGGACATCCAGCAGACACTAAGCCAGATCAAATCCGAAAAACAGTCAGAGCCAGCCAGGAAATCAAGGCAGGGAGGAGAGAGGAGGCCACAGAGATGTGAGCAGTCCAGACCCAGAGCAGGAAGTGGGAGCAGGTGAGGGAGCTCAGAACCTCCGAGAGAAGCAAGACAAAGAGACATTGTTCCCCACATGCAGTCCTCAAAAATACTTTCCACACAGTCCACCAAGTCAATCTTCTCTGGAGCTAATAAATTCTATCTATGAAATGCAGCAGGGAAGGTCATGGATTCTGTTGCTTACATCTTAGTAGATCTCACTCTCTCCTTCTCTCTCAATCTCATCTACTTCATCTGTCTATCATCTGTGTCATTTATGCTGCCTGTGAGCAGCCCTGTATCAACAGGTGTTCGACCTTAAAAGTAACACAAACTCGTAGGTGAATTCCATCCCCAAACTGAAGCAAAGGCAGAGGTGCTGAAAGTAACCCACACTTTCATCCATCCATCCATCTGTTCCTGCCTCTTTCTATTCACTTATCCACTCGCTGTCCATCAATTACTGATCCCAACTACATGCCAGGGCCTTTGAATGAGATGAATCCTTTTCCCCAAGAACCTCATAGTCTACAGGGAGAGACAGATCTGTGAACAACAAAATGTGACGAGTACCTTGGTGGGGATACAGCATGGAAGGCTTCAGAGAGGAGGTTACAGGTGAGCACGCTCACCTAGAGATAAGTAGGAATTGACCAGGAGGGTCAAAGTAACCAAAAGACATTTCCAGGTGGAGAGAACAGCAGTTGAAAAGTCAGAGAATCTGGGAATATCAGAGCCAAATCCCGAGTTAGCCTCCAGAGGAATTCTCTTTTATTGCTGGTTTGAGACAATAACTGAAGTAGTTTCTCATATTTTCCGGTCATGGGTCCCGTTTGGAGTTGACCTAGTTAAAGTTAAAATGGTAACACTGGGAGAAAGAAACGTAGGGAACAATGCCATGGCAATGGGAATGAGCAAGCCAGGTTCTGGGAATAGTGAGTAAGCCAGCCAAGTTGGTTTGGTTAATTCAAACAACCTTTTTACCCTATAAAGAAGGTGGAAAACTAAGCCAAGCCAGTGGCTTGGCATGGGAGAGACCACAGTGGCTGCCTTTCAAAAATAAAGTGTTACATTGCTGACACATTATCTTTTTCTCTTCTGGGGTTCATTTAGTAGAAAGGGATACTGTCTTAGTCCACTCGGGCTGCTATAACAAAATACCATAGGCTGGGTGTCTTATAAACAACAGAAATCTATTCCTCACAATTCTGACAGCTAGAAGTTCAAGATCAAGTCGCCGGCAGACTCGGTGCCTGGTGAGGGCCCACCTCCTGGTTCGCAGTGTCCGCTCGTGGCAGAGGGGTGAGGAAGCTCTGGGGTCTCTTTGACAGGAGTATCAATCCCCTAATGAGGTCTCTTAATCACCTCCCAAAGGCCCCACCTCCAAACACCATTAAATTGGAGGTTTGGTTTCAACATATGAATTTGGGGGGAGACACAAACATTGGTGTATAGCAGGTATTGCTCCCCAAATTCAGACCACAGAAGTATTTCCCACATCCAACCCATCAAATTCCTTTAAAGTTAACAAACTGTATTTTTAAAAATGGTAAAACTCCAGGGAATATTCTAAACCAGCATTTATGTATTCATATTTTTGTGTAAGTTTTTAAAATCAGATTGCTTTCCTAGCTCAGGCGTCCTTAGATGAACTATAATGAAGAATACAGAGATTCTGTGGGAAAAGGGGGAAAGAGAATTATGAGAAAGATCCTCAGGGCAGAGTTCAGACTAGAGAGGGTAGAAACAGCCTGGAGTCCACAAAAGACACCAGGCCTTTGGGTCAGGTGAGGGAGATGGGAGGGTGTGATGACAAGCTTTGTTCACTCTTCATCCTCTGAGGTTGCAGCCATTGGAGTTGAACTTGGTCCCACTGAGCATCTTCTCCCTCCATCTGTGTTCATCAAGCCATTCTGTGCCCACAGCTGAAGACAACACTGTTGGATAGGACAGTATTAATCATCACCAATCATAGCACTTCCTCTGGCTGACCAGCTCTGAGCACTTCACATGCATGTTCTCTACCACTGTCCACAACATCCCCGCAGAGAGATGTTCTCACCCTCCTCTCACAGGTATGAGAGCTGCGACGTGAGGACATCGCATGTCCTGGATCGTGCAGATTACGAGTAGCAGAGCTGACATTTAGACCAGGTCTGCTTTTGTGCAAAGCATCTGCTTTGACTGGGCACTGGGCAGTTTCCCTTTTTACAGGGCCTGGACAGAGCAGGCACTCAGGACGGATCTGCATGAACAGACAGGGCCCCTTTGAGGATGAGTGCCTCCCCCGTTATCTGTACCTTGTTCTTATTGAGAGGCTGTGTTTGCCTCATTGCAAGCAACTTGTACTCGCTTCCTGAGGCCGCTCTTACCAAGTACCAAAAACTGGGTGGCTTTCAACAACAGAAAGTCATTATCTCATAGCTCTGGAGGCTAGAAATACAAAATTAGTGTGTGGCGGACCATGGTACCGAAGAGTCCCTCTTGTCTCTTCCAGCCTCTGGTGTTTGCCAGCAATCCTGGCATCCCTCAGCCTGTCGTCGCATCCCTCCAGGCACATGGCTGTCTTCTCCCTGTGTCTTCACCCCATCTTCCCTCTGTGAGTGTCTGTTTCTGGGTCCAAATTTCCCCTTTTTTTAAAATTCCTCACCTGAGGATACTTTTCTATTTATCATCAGATAGAGTGGGAGGGAGAGAGAGACCGAGAGAAACATCGACGTGATAGAGCCATATCAACTGGTTGCCTCCTGCATGACCTGACCAGGGCTGGGGACAGACTGCAACCAAGGTACGTGCCCTCGACCAGAATCTAACCTGCGACTCACTGGTCCGCGGGCCGACACTCTGACGGCTGAGCCAAACCAGCCAGGGCAATTTCCACTTTATAGGGACACCAGTCATACTGGATGAGGGCCCACCCTCATGACCTCATTTTAACTTGATGACTTCTGCAAAGATGGTATTTCCAAATAAGGTCACATTCTGAAGGATTAGGGGTCAGGATATCAACATACACTTAGGGGAACATAATTTAACCCTTACTATACCTCAGCTGCAAATTCTCAAAGTTCACTTGATTCACTGGCTCCCACCTGTTTCCGATCTGAAAATAATTACATCCTCAAGTCTCCACAGTGCTGGAGATCGTCTGGATCTGTGGCTGAGACACCCTGTCCCCAGTCCTGAGCCTCACCCCATCCAAGCTCCATTGCCACTGTGCTGCCCACCAAATTTCTATGAGGTGCAAAGAGGCTTCTTCCTGGCAACTTGCCAACTTCACTTTTACTCCCACTTGCTTCCGGCTTCGGGCAGCTCTGCACTAACAGCCCCATGCTGCTGGCATAATCAGCTCTTTGTCCACTGCTTCCGGCTGCGTGTTCACATGCAGCTGGGAACAGTCGCCCTTCCCCAAACACTATTGTGTGCTTACAAAGAAAAACTTAAGTCTTCTTAATTAACCACTATCCTTCCACATGGAAGCCTAAAGCACATCCTCTTTACCTCCTTTCACCCCCACAGATGTGTCCTGAGGTAAGGGGGAGGGGACTTCATAACAATACTGTAGAGTTTGTACTACTCTTCTAAGACGTTCCCATCCACAGCGACTTGAAGATGAACAGGAGGGCAGGAATCCCATTGGGCAGATGGGAAAACTGGGGTTAACCTCTGTGGTTGACTGACTGGTAAGATTCCTCTTAGACTAGACCTCATTCTATTTCGTCACATCTCTCCTGTCCACAAGGCTGAGAGAAAACTCATTATATAAACAAACACTGAGCAAGGATGGCCCACATTGCGCCAGCCACACTGGGCTTTCATTGGGAAAGCCCAGTGCATTAAGTTCCTTTGTGCCCCTGGGCTTTTGCACTTGCTATTCCTGCTACTTGGACTGCTCCCGCCAGTGTTCTTCCTTCAAGTGTCAGTTCATGAGTCTCAGAAGAGGATGTCTCCTTTTTAACTTTATTGAGGAATAATTGGTATATATAACTGTATATAATTGTATATATTTAATGTGTATGTTATGATTTGATATACACATACATGTAGAATGATTACCAAGATGAAGATTATTAACACATCCATCACCTCACATAGTTAATTCTTTGTGTGTGTGTGTGTGTGTGTGTGTGTGTGTGCAAGAATGCTGAATATCTACTTTCAGCAGCCTTCAAGTATAAATACCGTATTATTTATTACAGCCACCACGCTGTACATTAGATCCTCAGAACTGATTCTTTTTATAACTGAAAATTTGTGCCCTTTGACCTATGAATAAATGGATAAAGAAAATGTGATACACAGACACACACAATGGAATATTATTCAGCCATAAAAAGGAGGCTATCTTGCCATTTATGACAACATGGAAGAATCTGGAAGGCATTATGCTAATTGAAATAAGCCAGACAGAGAAAGCATTATTCTGTTATTACTTATATGTGGAATCTAAGAGAAAAATATACAATTTCATAGAAACAGAGAATACAATGCTGATCTCCAGGGTGCCAAGGGCTTAGGTGGGGGATGAGGGGGATGGTAAGTCAAAGTACAAATTTTCAGTTATCAGGGAAGTATTTCTTGATGCTTCCGGCTTGGTTACCTCTCTCCCATCATACACTCTTGTGGAAATCTCCACTTCCCCAAACATTTGTCACATGTGAAATTACTTGATTTCTCATGTGATTATATATTTAACAGCATCTTCCCTTGTAGACAAAGGGCAGGAACCAAGGATGTTTTGTTGGTTCCTAGTCCCCAGTTCCCTAATCCCCCTAGTCCTGTGCCTGGCATATATTAGGCCCAATAAATATCTGTCAGATGAATGAATGAAGGTTATCATCTCCATGATTGTCCCCTCCCTACAGAGCTACCACTTCCTCTGTACCACTTCCTTATCCCCAAGTACTTTGTTGACGACCAGAATATAACTAAGGTGACAGTATACTTCAGACAAAAAATGGAGACACTTACATGATATTGCACAAAATGCTTGAACTTGGGACCAGCAGAAAAGTTTGTATAACAGAAGGGCTGCAATTTAGCAACATATTAATTTGGATTGTGACGTGTTTTATTTGTCTCCTCTTCCAGACCATGAACTCCTTGATGACAGTGACTATATCTTACTGCTCTGTGTTTCCAGGACATAGCACAGGCAACAAACGTTTGTGGAATAAATGAATTAATGAATGACTAAGCACATCCAGCAGTTAAAGAAGAAAATACTTTGCAATGCCAACAAACATTGACCAATAAACAGGCTTAATACGGGTTTCTTTTTAATGTCAGAATTTTCTATAATAAGAGATCATTTGCAAATATGTCAGAATGAAGAATTTTCTGTTCTATCTTTCATGAAGACTTTCTCATCACTTTATAAGTTTGGGAGCCTTGTGTGCTATTTTCCATTCCGATCAGTCACAAAGCATATCAGCATATTAAACTGGAATAGGCACCCCCCACCACCACCACTATACCTGGCCCAAATTGCTCATGACATTTAGGAATAAACCCAGTAGCCCAAATTAGGGGCAACATGGGGTCTTGGAGAGAAAAGAAATTTGACCTGGCTCTTTGGAGGACCAATTCTTCTTATACTTTATTCAGCATGGAATCACCTGTGGGGGAGGAGGAAGTGTCCTATTAATAGGTAGGTTGATTCTCTAGTTCTAAGTTGGGGCCTGAAATTCATTATTTACAAGCTTGCGTGTAGTGCTAACTCTGCTGACCGTGGATCACCCTTTAAGTAGCAAGAACCTACAGTCTATTGCTTAGCAGTCCTGAACCTTGGTGCCCTCATCTATGAGACGGTTTTGGTAACCCATCTACTCTGAGAGGCTGTTGTGAAGTGAACTGTGATCAAATGTGAACACCACCCTGATTCCCTCTCCCTCTACTTTCCATAAAATCTGGTAAGGAAATTTTGGGGACTTTCCTCACCTCTTTAGCAGAGTGGTGAATTTAATGGAAAGAGACTCTGGTGCAGGCAACTGGTCTACTTCCTGGAAGCCTATGATATCTGAAGGCAGCAAGGAGTCTCCTTTGGGTAAATGGCATATTTCCATTCAGAGCCTCTCAACCATTTTATACTCAATAGTAGATTTTGCCTATGCTAAAATATGACCAAAAGGTGAACAGATACATAAGCTGAGAAACTAATAAACAGGCAATCAAACTTAATTCAAAGCTTATTATTTCATGGGCATAGCATTCTCAAGACTGAGACTTTTCAGGCTGACATTTCCAAAGGGAGAAAGCTGAGGAAGAGCAAAGCTGGGACTTAACTGTGACTGAGGTTTGGGGAAAACATTAGGCTCCTTAGTTGGATATTTAAGACCACCCACGATGTGACATCCACCTGATCTTCTGGCCTCTGCTCTCACTAAAGCCCCTTCCCACCATGCTCAGTCCATGCCATACTACTTCCGGTCCTAAACAACCTGTTCCCTCCCTGTCCCACCCCCAAACAAAGGCCTTTGCACATGCCATTCCCACCACTAAATATTCTTCCCCACCTGCCCAGGATTTAAATACTTGCGCATCTTCTAAGACTGAGTTTAAGCACAACTTCACCAATGAAGTGTTTCCCTACATGAGAGGACCTCTCCCTGCTCTGGCCTGCCCCACCACACCCCCTACAGATTGCCATAGCTTGTGTTTATTTACTATCTCTTTATATGTCTGTATCCTGCTCCTAGACTGAGCCCTGAAGCAGACTCCATGTTCTATATCTGCTGCAGCCACACCTCTGTCTTAGCAGGTCTTGGTCCTTGTTGAATAAATGAATGAATAAATGAATCTTAGTGGCAACACTGCATCAGTGCCTGACTCTATCCCAGCCCTGATCACACTAAAATGTAATGTTTTTGCTTATATGTCTATTTCCCCGTTGGCTCTTGAGTCCCTTGAAGATGGGTCCTGGGCCCTATATCTTCAGCACCTGTCAATGCTCAATAAATATTTGTTTCATGAATATGAGTTGCTTTGGATTGAAATCAGATGAGCCTCATTCAGAATACAAAGGATACATGCATGATGATAAAGATTTTAAAGGGCTGTCAAGTTCATGTGTTGATTTTTGTAGCAAATTAATATGACAGCATCAACACTTCCAGCCCTCCCCAATCGGTCTCAGCAATTATGCGTACCCAGGGCAGGGCACAGCTGTTTGTGAGACGTGACAAGAGAGAGGTCTCCCTTGGTTAGCTCAAAGGTCTTCAAGATATTTTTAGTTAACAAACAACCATGTGTCACTCATCAGACATCCCATTAAACTAAATTGTACAACTTGCTAGACAGTTTCCCATATTAATTGTGAAGGCTCTGTACATGACTTCAATCCCAGTGGGTATTGAGCCTACCCCAAAGCCAGGGATGGTATATACACACGCTTGGAAAACACTGACCCGTGGCTTTCCTTACCACCGACAGTCTTGTCCGACCCATGTCAGTGCAATTTTGCACCAATTTCCACAGGGAATCAGCAACATGGGATGTAATCAGCTGGAAAATTCTCTATCCCAGAACTCCTGAAAATATCTAATGTTATAGGAAATATCTAAAATCTCTTGCCATAAAGTATATTTAGAAGTCTTAGCAAGGGAGACTACAAAGCACATACTAAATGTTGAGTTGTGTGAGGCATATAGACACTAGCGATTCTGACCTCAAAAGACCATGGAGACCCCATCTCTAAGGACACAGGGGAGGCCTGGGGAAGGGAGCTGTGGCATTTTGGTACAAATCTCACAGGTGCCTGGAGATTCTAGAAGGTTACTAGCAAGCTGATGTGCTGATTTAGCACTATCCAAGGCTCAAGCAAAGTAAAAATTCATGCTAGAAGGAGACTCACTTTGTCACAGAGCCAGCCCTCAAATGTGGAAGAGCAAAAAAATCACTGGAGCCCTGGCTGGTGTGGCTCAGTTGGTTGGGCATCATCCCATGCACCAAAAGGTTGCTGGTTCGATTCCCGATCAGGGAACCTCTTATTTGTAATAAGTTGATTTCCTGTATGTTTCAATAAATGCTAAGTTTTCTGGTAGGTAGGTAGGTAGGTAGGTAGGAAGGAAGGAAGGAAGGAAGGAAGGAAGGAAGGAAGGAAGGAAGGAAGGAAGGAAGGAAGGGAGGGAGGAAGGAAACCACTGTGGCTCTCCCAACACAGCGGCTCTCCCCTCCCCAGCTGTCCCCTCCCCACCGTCTCCACAAGAATGGACTCTCCCTTCTGCGTTCTGGGGGTAAATATTTTAACATGTGATAGCTTAACTTTATATATTCAGAAATTAGTTGTAAAATATAGTAAAAGAAAAAAAATAGTGGAAAGCAGAACAGATTCAAAATATCCACAGCAATTATAACTCATCTAAAAATACATTTAACAAGAAAAATGCAAGCCCTTTCTATGAAAATGTACTAAAAGGCATTTTCAAAAAACCTAGAATGATATTCTTGGATGTCAAGACACACACTGTATATTTCTTTAATCTTCCCCCAATTAATTAATTAATATAATGTTACTTCAATCAGAATCCTAATAGTTATTTTAACAAGTTGATAATTAAGGTCACTTGGGAAACAAATATGCAAGAACAGTAAAGTATATGAAAAGAATACTGAAGGAAACTCGAGAACCAGTTCCAAATGTTGACATTTATACTAGCCTAAAATAATTCCAAGAATATAGAAGACCCAAGGACCCAGGAAGCCAGAGGAATGAGCCAAAATGGGAGCCTAGGATTTACCAAGCAGATTGCTGGTAGCACAAGGTCTGTTTGCTGCGTGTTAGCATATGCCTCTCAGCCCATTTACATATGTGAATGGGAAAAAATATTCACAAACTCTCCCTGTCCCTCATTTTTAACAGGGTAGTGGGGGGAGAAAGAGAGAGAGAGAGAGACCAGCAAAAGAACAGACATAGATCAGTGTAACAAAATGGAGTATATATAAAGAACACCTATTACATATGATAATTTAGTGAGTGGAAAGTAGCTTTTCAAATCAATGGGGAATAGATAGACTATTTAATAAAGGGTGCTGGAAAAATTGACTATCTGTTGGAAAGACTGATGACAGAGAGATAGATGGATGATTCTTAGATAGGAAACATACATACATAGATTCCTATTTCACTCCACACATAAAAAATTTTCAGTGGATTAAAAATTGAAATGTCAAATAAAACAATGTAAAACTACTAGAAGTAAATATAAGAGAATTATTATGACTCAGAGGTAAAGAAGTTCTTTTTGTTACCAAAAAAACCGGTAGCCTTTGAAGGGGGATAGGAATTGACAAATCTGACTCCATAAAAATGTGAAGCTTTACCCAGCCGGTGTGGCTCAGTGGATTGAGCATTGTCCCATGGACTGAGAGGTCCCAGCTCAATTCCAGATCCGGGCACATGCCTGGGTTTCAGGCTCAATCCCCAGTAGAGGGCATGCAGGAGTCAGCCGATCAATGTATCTCTCTCACATCGATGTTTCTCTCTCTCTCCCTTCCTCTCTTTCTAAAAAATCAATAAAAAACACATTTTTTTTTTATGTGACGCTTCTCCATGTTAAAGCCGGTGCCAGAATAAGGGGGAAATATTTACAAAATATACATCTGAAAAAGGATAAACATCCATAATATGTTGGAAGTACCTACAAATAAACAATGAAAATATAAGCATTCAACTGAAAATGAATCCAATTGTAAGTAGGAAATTCACAAAAGAAGAAATAGAAATGGTCTATAAATTTACAACAATAAAAAACAGTAGCCCTTGGTCCCACACCCACGTGTGGCGAATAAAAATTAGGAGGACACCTCAGCTGGGAAGGTCCTCCCTGAGGACTGAGGGGTCCCCGTCCCACACCAGGCGCCCAGCTCAGGGTTCCAGTGCCAGGAAGAGAAGTCCCCATAACTTCTGGCTGGAAAAACCAGCGGGAACTGAGGCTGAGGCGGCTGGAGCCCCTGGCAGCTCCTCTTAAAGGGCCCGCGCACAGACTTACTCGGACTCGCTCCCTCCGGGCTCCAGCGTGGAGGAGGGAGCCTGAAAGGCACCAGAGTCATATGGGGAAGAACTGAGCTGTTTGGACTGGAGAGGCAGCTTTCTCCTGGACAGACCTGGACAGACGTGCTATCAGAGGCTTTTGTTCCTTTGGTGAGGCCTTCCCTGGGGCGGTAGACGCCGCCATTTCTGGGACTCCAGCAACCTGGCTCACACAGTTGGGGGGATTCCCTGAGGCCCCGCCCCACCCAACTTCCAGGCCCACCCAAGCTGTTGCCAGTTGCTTTACCATAGGATTGGCCTGTCTTGGAGCCTGCTTCAGCTGTTCCTAAATTCTTTCAAACAAGCAGCATCTGGTGTCAGCTAGCCCCATACCTCTCGCTAAGTAATACATACAAACAAACACAGGGAGGCAGCCAAAATGAGGAGACAAAGAAACAGGTCCCAAATGAAAAAACAGAACAAAACTCCAGGAAAAGAACTAAGTGAAATGGAGTTAAGCAACCTAACAGATGCTGAGTTCAAAATACTGCTTATAAGGATGCTCAATGGACTTAGTGAGAACCACGGTGAACTTAGTGAGGGCCTCAAGAGCATAAAAAGGGACCAGTCAGAAATGATGGATACACAGTTAGAAATGAAGGAGGCACTAACTGAAATAAAGAATAGTTTAGGACTTCCGGTCAAGATGGCGACCTAGGTGGACGCGGAATCGCGTCCTCCCACAACCACATCAAAGTTACAACTAAATCACAGAATAACTATCACTTAAAGACCGCATGAAATCAAGCTGAATGGAAGCCCTGCAACTACGAAATTAAAGAAGCAACAGAATGGAGACGGCATACTGCCCTCCAGGACCCTCCTTGTCGCCTGAAAGGAAACGAGATCCTGCAGCCACGGGCACCTGCGGAAGCTGAGCGACACCCCCCACCACGGAGGAACCCAGGAGCAAGGGAGCCAGGCGACCCCCCCACCACGGAGGAGCCCAAGCGGAGCGGGGGTGCCGGGCGACCCCCCCCACCACGGGGGAACCCAGGCGGGGCGGGGGAGCTGGGCGACCCCCACACCAACGGGGGAGCCCAGGCAGGGCAGGGGAGCCGAGCGACCCCCACACCAACGGAGGAAGCCGGCAACACACAGGAGAACTGAGTAAACTGAACAACGAAATTGACCCAGAGACATGGAGGTGGAGTACGGGATGATGGGCCTCAGAGGAGGGGGGGAGGCGGGGGAAAGAGATAAATCACAGAGCCTATGTGCATGGGTGCATAACCAATGGACATGGACAACAGGGATGGGGAGGAGGAGAAGGGGAGGGGGAGGAGGGTGTCAATGGGGGAAAAAAAGGAAAAACATCTGTAACAAAAACAAATTAATAATAAAATAAATTATTAAAAAATAAAAAAAATAAAAAATAAAATAAAATAAAAAAACAAAAAAAAACAGTAACCTTTGAAGATTCTCTTTTTTGGTCAAATCTCTTTATGATAGAAATAAATCAAAGCAGTATATTTCCTACTGGGCTGAAATAAGTTGGTGAGTGAGAAAATAGCCCCCTCATCCATTCAGAGTAGAAATTTGGGCCCCAGTCTAGTAGAAATTGATACAGCCTATTTGGAAGGCAATTATCTATCATCTATAGAAGAGCATAGTCCTTGACCCTACATTTTATTTCTAGAAATTTCCCATTCAAAAATATCTCTTCAAATACTCAGAAATACATTGGTTCATGATTTATAACAGTGAAATTTTGGGAGGAAATATATATGTTTTTGTGTATAATATACATATACCTTTACTTGAAATAAATTGTAATAAAATCATATAATGGAATATTCTTTAGCCCATAGAAAGGATGAGTTAGATCTAAGTATAAATGATATAAACAGATGTCCATAACATGAATATATACTGACTAACACTTCCCATTTGAATTCAAGACTGGGATTTACACATAACCACTTGTATATTACATCTGTATCTTCTTTCTTCCACGCAAAGAATAATAATCTTGATATACAGGAGATGATAACATTTCAATATGTTGGGTTTTATTCCCCCCTTCTTTAACTGTATCCTCTATGCATATGGTCCCTGATATTGTTCTCAGTCCCCAGATCTGCCCGGCAACTTTAGGGAAAGGTCAGAGGTAAGGTTCTGAAGACAGCTGAGATTTTCTCACTCACTAGGGAAAACCTCAGGACTACCCAGCATCTTACCCACTCTGTGGCCCATTACTTGCAGACATCCCTTGCTAAGGTGAGGATGGCTGATAGAACTTGGTTTGCACATTCTAGAGATAGCTGCATTTTAGCAGAAGACACCTTACCTTTAACCAAACAAGTGGTTTTGTAATGGCAGGTGGGTGAAGAGATGGTTAACAGGAGCCCAAGTTTTCAATACATTGGGGTCTGGAAGTAACCTCAGCAGAGACAGAGTGGAGGTTGCACGTTGGGAGCAGTGGGCATGGGTTACCTGGGTGGGAGTGAATAGTTACAGAATCCTCAAGCGCCGAGACAGACATCATTCATCATTCCCGAACAGGACAAAGATCCCCTTAAGATGGAAAAATTGTAAAAACGTCTAAAGAAAAACCAGAATCCAGTGCAGGGAGCTACTGTGCACCTTCTATAATTGCAAATACTGAAGAGGCAGGAGACTGGCCTGCAGAGGTAAGGCAAAGATCTTGCTTCCAGGTGGAAACAACCCACAGGGAAATACCAGGCTGCCAGAAACACCTTGTGGGGGGGGGGGGCAAGAGAGTGGAGTGAGAAGGTTGAGAGTAGAGAGATTCTGGGGAGGAGAGGACTCTAAAAGGCAGCGTACTGTCACAGGGATACATTGAGCACTTTCCACATACCTAGACTTGTGCAAACCAAGTTCTATCAGCCATCCTCACCTTAGCAAGGGATGCCTGCAAGTAATGGGCCACAGAGTGGGTAAGATGCTGGGTAGTCCTGAGGTTTTCCCTAGTGAGTGAGAAAATCCACATACCATGTGTTAATGGCTATGCACCCAGTACTCCATTAATGGTGCTGTCCTCACTTCTGAGATGAAGAAATTGAGACTCAAAAAAGTCAAGTGACCTGCTGAGGATAACATGGTGACAAATCAGTTGCTGAAAGATTCAAATCCAAGTTGTCCTCCTGCTCCAAAGCCTTCATTCTTCATGACTGAATTTGGCTCTAAATTCCCACTCTGCCACCAACTGGCTGTGTGACCTTGTTTGGACTGCTTAGCGTCTCTGAACCTAAATTTCTTCATCTCAGAAATGGAGATAACTCTCAGAATTATCAGAGAAATAATATGATTCATATTCAAATCATGTGTGTTTTGTGTCCAGTATGGTGCCTGGTGAATAGAAACCCTTAGCATATATGTGTCAATTTCCCAACTCTCATCAGCTGCCGTCTGTGCATGATCTGTTAACCCACCATTAATCTGCTGCCATCTCCCATCTTACCTGCTTCATTCCCTTCATCAAATCTATAGAAATTGTCTCATAGCAAGAGTTATATGACATTCATGGGAAATACATAGGAAAGATTACAGTTTCATCAATGAATTCCAATGACTTCCCTCCATGACATTTCAGGGCAGGCAAGAAATTGGCTTTTCCTAGAGAACCAAATGACATTTGGAGAATTATATTATCTGTCTACTTACAGGGAGATAATCCATCTAACTCTTGACTATCTGACAGTCAATAAACTTCAGGAAGAGGCCAGTTGAGAGGTAAGCCCTCCAGAACAGTCTCTAAGACCTTGTCTAGAGGAAGTCATACTTGAGACCTGGTTGTATAGTGGAAGACACTGAGCAGGATGGGGCCCAGGAGCACTATCACTGATGGATTCTCATCCCAGAGGGGCTTTCAGAGATGTGCTAACCCTCTCCTTATATTGTACAGATAGGGAAACTGAGCCCCCCAAAGGGGAAGTAATGTATCCCAATAACCACAATACCTAGAACTTGAACACAGAGCTCTTGACTCCTAGTCTGAGGCTTGTTCCAACACAGTCTTTAGGAACTGGGATTGCCCCATCATCCGAAATAAATCCTGGCTCCACCACTTAATGGTGGGGCGTTGAGCCCTTAGCAAGTTGTTTAGCCTTGGTTTCCTCATTGGTAAAATTGAAATGATAAAATTGGTCTCCCAGAATTTCAAAAGATGAGGATGTGAACAGCCTGGCACAATTTCTAGCCCTCAGTGGGCACCCAAATAGGGTTCTCATTTTCTTCCTGTCTTCACTTGAGTTCCCCTAGAAAGAGATCTTAGCACAAGGATTTAGATGCAAGTAGTTTATTTGTGACATGATCCCTAGAAGCACCCATAGGAGAGGAGGGAAGTGAGACAGGAAGGGGAGTGGACAAGCTAATACAGGACATGTGAATAACAGTTCATTGATCCTATGACCTCTAGGAGGCAGTGTAGAGCATGCCTTAGGGCCCTGCCCCCTAGCTCCATCCCTGCTGAGGATGAAGCAGTTAGTTTATCAATCCTTCAACTCATCCTTCATTAGCTAAGGGCCAACCCTGGAGGCATCAACTCCCAGCACTTCCTGTCTGTCCTCCTGAGCACAAGCTGAGAAGCGAGAGGAAGCCCTTGGGAGGACAGTCACAGGTGCTTGCAGGGGGAGCCATCTGTGTGCATGGGAACAATGAGTGCAGATGGGATGTGGGCAGAGCTCTGTGAGCAGTTGCTACAGTCCACCCCTTGCACCACTCAGATCCAGTTCTGCGCCACCGAGTTCATTCTGTTCAGGCACTGATTTTTCAAGGTGGCGACTGGCCACAATTTCTTTTATAAGTAAATAAATAAATGTACAGCAGAAGGATTCGTGGGATAGGCTACAGCTCCTGCTAGGGCAGTTGGTCCTGAGGTTATAATTAATAGACATCATGAATCTCCTTGTTATGGGCTAAATTGTGTTCCCAATAACGCATGTGTTGAAGTCCTAACCCCCAGTACCTCACAATATGATGGTTTTTGGAGACAGGGTCTTCATAAAGAGGTAATTAGCGTAAAATGAGGTCATCAGGGTGGGCCCTAATTCAATATGACTGGTGTCTTTGTAAGAGGAATCTGACAGACATAGATAAGAGGAAAGGCCACAGAGAGAAGACAGCCATCTGTGAGCCCTTAGAAGAAACCTACCTTACCAACACCTTGATCTTGGACTTCTAGCTTCTGGAACTATGAGAGAGACAATTTCTAATGTGTAAGCCACCCAGTCTGTGGCCATTGGTTACAGTAGCCCCAGGAAACTAACACATTCCTCTATCACCCTTTCTAGAGTGCCCTCAGCCAGCTCTTCTACTGATCTAGGCTCTTGCCACTCCTTCATTCCTAAGGGTCTGAGTCCAGGGTACCAGGCCCTGGTACTATGCCTAGTATTGCTTGTTCATGGTTATCTCCAGGTTTGCAAGCACCAAGAGAGACTCCAGTGTATCCCCTGAATTCTAAACATACTTTTTCCTGCCCCCACTATGTAACAACCACCTACCTCCCTGTGATAAGCAGTCATATCCCTGCCAGTATTACAACCCCTTTCTCTGGCTGCTGGTACACCACCAGCATGGAGCCCAACAGGACCAGGCAAAGCTATAACTTTAGCGGAGCTCTTACTGTGCCCTGAGAACCAGAACCCGAGGTCCAGCAGAGCCTAAAGTTACAGGGTTGGAAACACAAATACCCCAGGTATGTCCCTGGGAGTGATGGTGAGAGGACCCACACCTGTTTCCATCTCTTGTCCCCACTGCGAGGTGCCACATCCTCCCATGTTGGGACCCAACCACCTTCCACTTCTAGATATCACTGGGCCTCACAGGCTCTGTGTCAGTGGCTGAGAGCAGTTCTAAGGTCCATCAACCTCCACCTTTTTCTGCTATAATGTCAGGGACTGGGTTCAGGGAGCGAGTCAACAGCCATGTGATCCAGAACAGTGTTTGTCACCTTAACTAATATGTATACTAAAAATACAAATTGGGTGGTGCGGTAGGTACCTGATGATGGACATTATGCTATACAGAGAAGAGACCCAACCCCTCATTCACCGGGTGGCTCTGACTCACCATCCTGACCTAGTTCTGCCCTCTGCCTCCTCCCCAAGGCCTCCTCTGACCTGGAAACTAGAGACTGACAGTCACATACCAATGGCAAGGGTACCACACAATCACTCAGGGATTAATCATCTGTCCAAAGGACTTGCTCATCTCCTTCCGTCTGTGGGAGCCCACTGTAGGAGACGAAGCAAGGACTTGGAGAGGTAAGGGAACTAGCTCGAAGAAACTCAGCCCTCAGTGGCAGACCTGGGTTTGAGTGAAAGCCATTTCCTCCCAGAGCCCCTGCTCCTCACCTAACACGGGGTTAAGAGGTGACCCTTAGAGAGGGAATCAAGCCACATGTCTGTGCAGTGTGGTTCCTTGCACAAAGGAAGAGGAGGCACCCAGGTGACAGTGGATGACAGCCCCCTCCTCCCACCTCTCCCCTATGTTAGGGTCCCCTTCCCCTTTCACTGCGCCCACTGCTGTAGTTCTTGGTATTCCCACCAAAATATGTTTGGTTTGTCTGAACAACTGAATCAACTCCGAAACACCCGCCACTCTGCCAAAGGACCCCTGCCTGAGAAACCAGCTCCGAGAGATCTGGTGCTAAAGGTGGTCTGGGAGAGGCAGCCAAACCCCTCACAGATGTTCTGCTTTTCCTTGTGTCGAGTTAAAAAGAGCTTTTAGGAAATGGGTGGGTTGACTCCAAACCAGAAACGAAACATTTGTTCCCTTTCTTTGTATCTTTGAGGCAGTAACAGCTGTGAAGGCGATTGGGGTGACATTTATAATTATAAGCAGGTCAGTGAAGTTTCATCTGCCAAGGTATCTCATCAGGGAACGAAAAAGAGCTGTTTCAGGGGTGACAGGATGTCACGCAGCCCATGCTGTCCCCAGCCATTGGGTGGCAGGGCTGCGGGAGCTCTTTGAAAACATGAATAGTCCTCTGGCGCACAGCGTGACCTCTGCTTTATCTCCACGTGGATAAAGGGATAGAAGAGCTTCCAACTGATGCTGACATTCTGCCTGTTTAATGGCTCCCATAGAACCCACCACTTAACTCTCTTATGGCCAACATAAAAGAGAAACAGGCCCTGCAGTGTGCTTAGACATGTCAGGTAGAGTACTGGAATCCTGGGGCTGGAGTTGCAATTGATCTTTGTGCATTTCATGGCCCAAACAAGGTCCCAGGTCTAAAAGCTTTGATTGAGAAGAGGTAAGCATGTGGTCTGTAACTGTGTCCAACTGCTTTCCAAACCTGGAGGCTGGGAAGGAGAGAACACAATGAAACAAGATGCTGGGCACAGCTGTGAAGGACCACCCAATGTGCGGCAAGAGGAGACTGGATTTGGGTGACCAGCAGACCTGCATGGAGGCTCTTCTCTGCCACTTACTGGTTGTGTGACCTTGAGCCAGTGACTCCCCTTCTCTGAACTTTGGTTTCCTCACCTGTAAACTGGGGATGGCATTCCCCATCTCATGGGATCTGTGAATGAGGATTTGGATCAAAGTGATTTTGTAGGAAATTTCCCTGGGGAAATCAGTAAGACAGAGGGAAAGGGGAGTCAGGAAGAAAGACCAAGCGAGGATGCTGAATCAAGGTCTTTGCTATTTGTGGTGTGGCCCACAGACTTACAGCAACAACCACACCTAGAATTTGTCAGAAATGTAGAATTTTTTCGGTCCACTCTAGACCTACTAAATCAGAATCTTCCTTTTAACAAGATCCCCAGGGGCTCTGAAAAGCCCTGGTGGAGGACAAGCCTCAGAGAAACCCCATCAGGGAAGATCAGTCCTTGATTAAGGGCTGCGCTGAGTGGGGGTTGGGGAGCACAAATCCCAGGCAGCCCCAGCTCTCCACCCTGCCAGCCCCAGGGCAGCCCTCCAAGGAGAGCGATGCAGGGCCTGGCTGCTGGACAGAGGGCACGCAGAGGGGCACTGACAAGCTCTGCAGCATGTGACCACTGAAGAGATCAGTAGAGCGATGACTCCCTGGGGCCTTGGTTCATATTCATTTCCTGCCCATAGTTACCCCCACACCGCAATGCCACCCTTACCCCCTTGCACTCCTTGAGCACCCAGGGGGTCAGCCGGAGCTGCGCAGACAACCAGGTATCTCTTGCTCCATGCCCTGCGAGAGGGAGGAGGGTGATCGTGCCGGTGCAAGACAGTGTGTGGATTCCCATTTGGGGATCATGCATTTGGTTTGGGGCCCTATCATCCTTCCCAGCTGCCTCTGCTGGTGTTACCCAGATCTAAATCCAGGCTAACTCTGATTTACACAGGTGTCCTCTCAGCTTCTCGTCGCATGGCCATGGTCCAAGTCTCTTCCTGCTCCTCCCTCTCACCGGGCATGCCCAGGCCTCTTGCCCTCACTTCTACCTCAGTTTCCCACCTTTCCCACCATTTCCCACACAAACGGATACCTGCTCTGAGGCCCAGCCTGTGGCCCTGGACCTAAGGCCTGCCTGGGCTTCTTCTCATCCCCCTGCCACTCTAGGTGACATCTGCTCTCCAGGCCCCCAGACTGATCAGAGCTTCTTCACACAGAGCTGACCTCAGAACATGGTCTGATATACCCCACTGCCCACCCCACCCCTCCGGACTTGGACGTTACACTCTGTGGGCAAGACCCTGGCGGCGGTTCCACTAGGTTACTTCCCCAGACTCGCCCCATCTGGGCATGGCTGCCTCTTCCTCCTAAGTCATGGGGCCTGGGAAACTCCAAAGGAACAAGCAGGGCATGGGGCTGACCTGCGCAGTCACACAGGGCCCTGCACTTGGCTTAAGGCTCTGCTGTCACCAACTTGCAATTCTTGACAATTTTTAATGGGGGTTTCCCCATTTTCATTTTGCAGTGGACTCCACAAATTATGTAGCTGATCCCGATAAAACATCACACCTTGTCAGACGTTCCCCTTAGCAAAATGGACATGTGACTTCTTCCCAAAGTGCTAGGGACAGTGAGCCCTGTGGACACCTCCCTCCACGCTCTTCCAGCCAGCCCTGCCTCCTTCCTCTGCCGCTCCTGCTCCTCCTCACCTCTTCGCTGCCCTGCCCCAGAGCCCAGCAGATGCACCCTTAGCTAGGAGAGCAGGGCTATCATGGGTCAAGAATGAGCCACATTGGGTAGAAGAATCCATTCTAGTGCCTCTAATCTCCACCCAGAACCCCATGTATCAGAACAAGTTCCTGAAACATGAATTTACATGTTCAGCCTAGAGCTTTCCCCTTTCTACGCCCATTCAGATGGGCAGCACAGGCTTTACCTCCCAAAGCCTAAGAGCAGGGGTTGGGATTTATGCCCACCACACCCTGCCCCATTAGCCAGGGTAAGATGCAGGACTCTGTCAGCCCCCCAGAAAGGACGACTTGGGCAACCCGAGGCTCTCCGCCAATGCGCACAGCTGCACTAGGGCAGCCCAGAAGCAGAATTCCCAGCCCTGGCTGTACACGAGAATACCCCTCCACCAGCTAGCCGGATTCTGCTGGGAGCATCCCTGGGTTACATGTGTGTAACTTGAGCACCGCTGATCCGAGCGTTGGCTGGAGGCACCCTGAGGCTATGCGCCCCTGCACCAGCACAGCTGGATGCACTGCCCTGCCCAGAGCAGCCAGGCCCCATCCACACAGGTCAGACATCACCCGAGCCCATGCAAGGTTAGCAGACCAGGGAGCAGCCAGTGGACCCCAGGATTTCACCATGGCAGAGTGGGAGGAGGCCACAGTGCACAGGGACCCCTCTGTAATCGACATGCAGGCTACCCCCAAAAACCGAGAACTGAGAAGGAAACTTATTTTGACACAAGACAGGATGACGTGGTATAGAGTCAGCTCACACAGGGTGAGCACAGGCCTGGCCCCACCACGCCGACCTATCAGCACGCTTCAGGTTAAAGGACCTTCCTTCACAAACACTCTGTGAGGTGGGCCGGCCTCGCCTTGCAGATGTGGGGACAAGCTACTTGCTCAAGTTCACCAGGTGTCCGGTCCATTTGGGCAGCTGTAGAATATTATAGACTGGGTGGCGTATCACAAAGGAAATTTCTTTCTCGCAGTTCTGGAGTCTGGGAAGTCCAAGATCAAGGTGCCGGCAGGTTCAGGGCCTGGTGAGAGCCCTCTTCCTGGTTCATAGACCGTTCTTTCCTCTGCGACCTCACATGCTGGAAGGGGCAAGGGAGCTCGCTGGGGTCTTTTTTATAAAGGCACTAATCCCATTGACAAGACTTCCTCCTTCATGACCAAATCGCCTCCCAGAGGCCCCACCTCCTAATATCATGGCATTGGGGTTAGGATTTCAACATTCAAATGTGGGGTGGGGGGCACAAACATTCCATAAAGCACCTGACCACTGCCAAAGCCATTGTGCCAGTCGGGAACGGCAGAGGCAAGCAGAGGCAGAAAGTCTCAAAGGTTCACCAGGAATGTCGAGCTCAGGTTCCCAGGGAGACAAAGGGAAAAGCAAGCTGGAAGAGGGGCCGAGCGTGGAATCCCAGTGGGACTGCCGCCCACACGTCAGTACCTACTGCTGCCGCCTCCGCTAGGGGCTTCTGCACCCAAGATGCATTAAAAGCTTAAGTGAGAAAGGCTCACACTAAACTCACACCATCTCTGGGCTCCGGGGAAGTGGGACACATTTCTTGCTAATCAAGGCTCTGTTTGACAGCTGTGTCGGAGGTCACAGTTGTATGACCCATAGCTGGGAGCCAAATGCACTTGGTAGAAAATAGTCAAACTGAGTTGTTAGGTGCAAAGAATGAATGTTCTCAGCTGTGGACGAGCATTTGTTCCCAAGGTACAGTGGGCAAGACGACATTTTTCAAGCACAGAGCAGACCAAAGTGGGGAGGAGTGATGCATTTGTACCCAGGACTCCGGGGAGCGTGTCAAGCCCTTCAGAAGAGGATTCTCAGGTGCTACAGTTCTCTGTAGACCAGAGACGGGACAGAGGGCAAGAGGATGCAACACAACCAATTTGCAGCATGGAGTAATTCTGCAGGCCCACACAGCTCCCAAGCCCCTGCACACACGTCACATGGTGCGACATTTTTCATCTTTCGCAGTGCTTTTGTGACATGCAGCACACCTAGGACAACCATGCGTGTTAGACAGCACTCTGAACGGCAGCCTTTCCCAATGTGCATCTGCTGGGGAGCCTAGCACACTGCAGGGGCCAGGCCCGCCAGACCCCCGAATCTCCCCTCGGTTCACAAGCATCCTAGGTGGCTCTAGGGACTCTGATGAGAAAAAGCTTTCATCTCTCATGCTCGCCTCAGGACCCAGGGCCCCAGACCCCAACCAAATTTCTATTCTCCCTGGTCCACAAATGCATCTGTACTACCTTTCAAGGGCAGCTTTTACTCCTGACTTTAGGATGACAGCAAAAAGAGTCGGTGAGCATGACCGAGGCCATTCTGTAAGGAGAAGTCTTTGCTATACTTTACTCTCCAGAACTTACAGGCAAAATAAATATTTGTTGAATGAATGATACAGGGCCTCGGTGATTTCCAAGCTCCAGCTTTTCCTGTCTGAGAACAGGTACTGACCTTAGCCAGGAGAGCAGAGGAGATAACCTCCAAGATGATCTGATCTGCATGAACCACACTGTTCTGTGACAAACCCTGTGCTGAGATGTCTGCTTCTTGCTCTGGGCCCCTGGATCCTGTGTGTTTGCACATGTGTCGCTTGGGGCAGACTCCAGAGACCTCCTAGTCACTGTCAGGTGCTTTGGGGCAGCCCATGTTTCTCTGCACTTGAATCTGTGTTCTCTTGGTACAACCAACAGCCTCCCATGTACTGTGGCCCAGGGTTGTGTCATCTTAACTGTGGAGTCCAAACTGAAACATACAGAGGCTGCAGTACTTCCTATGTGACATCATTAAACACGCTCACTAGCAATCACTCCAAGCTGATGTTAAGGTAGTGAGTTCCCTGTCCCTGGAGGTATCCAAGCAAAAGTTGATCTACATATATCAGGAATGCCAGCGGCCAGTAACCAGCAGCCATAAACTAAAGCACTGGATCTCTTGGCCACTTAAGGCCTTCCAGTTCCTGGAGTGTTTGATTCTGCGCATTTCACATTTCACTTCCACCTCTGCATCATTAAAAACACCCAGCCTCTGCCCATACTACTCTCTGATACACAGACTGGCTGTGCACAACATGGTGAAATACAACTTAAATATCTCCTAAGTGTCAGAACCAAGAGAACGAAAAACAAATTAATCAACAAAGAATTCCTTTTCAATGATTTTCAAGCCAGCTTGTGTCTGAAAGCAAACCACATATGAAATGCTAATAAAACTCAGCTTGAAACAACAGCATAACAACTTATGGCCTAATTTTCCAAAGAAATATATATATATATAATATATTTCCAAACATGGCCTTTTTAATGAGTGTAAACTTTTTTTTTAATAAGGAAAGCATTGGAACATAGCGAGGTCTCCTAAAGACTGAGAGGTCCCCGTTGAATGGCAGAAGGAATGACCCAAGAGCCCTGTGGGCTGGTGTGAAAGCCAGCTTCCCTGGCTAGTCTAGCAGGAGGGATCCTGAGAGAAGTGGCAACTGGCAAAACAACAGTAATGAAGTCATTTCACCTCTTTAGCCTAATTTGAAGAGACGAGGCTGTGGGACCTTCTCCAGCTTTGCATGCTGAGCGAGAATTGCAGCAGCAGAACTGATGTGGCGGCTGCACCCAGCGCAGCCAGGACGCCGGAGCCAGAGCACAGAAGCCGCCCACTGCCCTGGCCTCGCGAGGCCGCCTGCACCCGTGACCTGCCACCAAACACGCAGAGTCTTTCTGCGCTTCCAGGCTCTTACACGTGTCCTCTCTGCTCCTCCTCTCCTCATCCACCTCAACCTTGCTCCAAACCTAGATTCAAAAACCACCTCCTTCGGGCTGTCTTCTGTCTTCCCTGACTTGCTGTGTGATGTTGACTACACCCTGCCGTGGACCTGGGAGCCTCCAAACCCTGTCCTCTGCCCACCCCGCCTTAGCACGACCCTCACTCTGCTGCCTAGATGGCCTCTCCTCCTAGACTGGCAGCCCCGTGAGGGCAGGGACCGCGTCAGACACCCAGAATCCCCAGTGTACAGCACAGGCCAATCAATGCTGTGGGTGGAAGGTGAGGGCAAAGGTGGAGTTATCACCCTACAAAGCCAGTGACCCAAGTGTTTTGGCCACAGGATCTCCTTGAAAGGTCCGCACAGGGACAGGGGTATAAAAAGATATGCCCTAACAATCTGTGATTTTCTGGAACTTCCAGAGACCTGATGCCACACTCGTGGTCTGACAAGCACGGCCGCCTCCACTTACACTTTGGCATCAGGCAGAATAAAAATCACAGCCCAGCTGGCCAACCTCCTGTGTGGTCTTTGGCAAGTTACACAACCTTTCTGAGTCTCTGTTTCCTCAACCAAGATGCAGAGATAACTGTAAGTCCTCCCTAGGGACGCTGAAATGTCGTAATGAAATAAAGTAAGTGAAAGCGCCTGGCACCGAGAGTTTCCACAGTGCCATGCTCGTCCCTCCCTGCAGTTACCTACTGGGAGAATTAGACCACATGGCACCTCAATCTTCCCATCTATAGAATAGGCAGGCATGCTCTCTGCTTCTTGTTTCACCGCTTGAGGAACAAGCTTATGCAAAATAAATTAATATTTATAACGGGCTTCATTTATTCCAGTGTCGTGTCAGTGTGAAATAGTCATCCATCCTTCCTAAACTATGCAGGAATTACCATCTGTCATTTCTAAGAGGATTAAGAGATTGTCATGGGCATGCGATTAGCAGAGAAAACCACGGCCCATGGAAGGGACACGTCTCCCCGGTGAGGGGGGAGGATTCTGTACTCTGCTCTCTGCTGCGCAGTGGGCCCCCAGCTGTATGGGACAGGGTCTCAGGTAATGCCCACCACAGCATTCGAGGCTGGTCATGTACACTCCGTGTCTTACCAATGAGGAAACAAACTGAGACTCCCAACAGCTGGCTGGGTCTAGATCCAGAGTCCTCTGTCCGCCTCGCCCAAAATGCTGCAGGAGGGACAGCTGCATCACAGAGAAGGTGGGGACAGGTGTGAGGTGCGCCAGTTCTACAAGAGGAGTATCAGAGGGTGGGCATGGCTGGGCAAGTGTCCTGCACTTCTCAGAGGGAAGGGGAGCTGCAGGAAGGGACCAGATTCACGCTGCCCTCATGTTTGCATCCACACAGAAAATAAAAACAAAAACCAGCTGTGAGCATGTACTCTTAAAAGACCATTTTCAAGGGTTTCTCAAGGTCAAAGCAAGGTGATGATGCATTCCAGACTGCCTGGGACATTCCTAGTTTATGCAAAGTAACAGTTAATCGTGCTCCCCTCGCTTGCAAAAGTATCCCCAGGTATAAAGTCACCCCACATCTATGGTTCTCCACCTTGGCTACGCATTAGAATCACCTGGGGAGCTCTGTAAACATCTCAATTAAATCAGCATCTGTGGGGGTGAGACCAGGCATTGGTCTCTGTTTCCAAGCTTTCCTCAGGGATTCTGATGTTCAGCCAAGGTTGAAAGCCACTGGCCTGGGGGGAAGGCACAACCTTCCCTCGTTGAATCAGGCCCATGGCCAATAGTTGACAAGGAGGACCCCAGCTGACCCCAAGCTGCCCTTTCCACAGGGGAGCTGGGGCCGCAGCGGAGGAAGCGTGAAGCTGGTCCCGCAGACCCCATCCACGCCCAGCTGCACCGCTGTTTGTCCTTGCTACCTGCCTGCTTCTGCAGGGACTCTGGGCGGGCCCTGCTGGGTTCCTGCTCAGCAGTGAGCAGGTCATTAGCGCTCATCTGGCTCCCAAAGAGACAATGAGGGAAGTCACCTGTTTCACCTGGGCGTGAAGAAGAAACATGAGGAGAGACAGATTTTCCCGCACATTTTGGAGAGGTTCTGCCAGAGCCTTTCATCGAGGTGTGGCGTCAGGCACAGAGCAGGGCCACGGCCCCAGGGGCACGCGAGCCTGTGCAGTTTCTCAGACATTCTCTCCGAAGGCTGCATGGATCCGACGTCATGTGGGAAGGTAAGTCTGGCCTCGCACCACACACCAGGGAGTCTCCTGGGCCAGAAGGCCCATCGCCTTGTCCCAGCCGCAGAGAGCGGAGTGTGTCCCCAGGCAGCTCCCCGGGTTTTGAATCATTTTTGAAGCTCTGGCGTTGAAACCCCCGACGGGAATGCATTTCCGAGAGCAGAAAATGAAGGTGGAGGTTTGAGAGAGACGACTTCTTCCTCAGGGACAGCAAACGTCACATGGGCTCCGCCTGCACAGCGCTGCAGCTCCGCGACATCCTGACCACGTGCTACACGACACCTGGCAGCGCTTTCAGGTGCCTCCCGGCAGCTCTTCGGTGATGTAGTAGGAGAACCTAGTCCATGAAATACTGTTTGGGAAACTTCCGTCTCTGTGGCAAACCTGTCATTGGTGGATGTAACATTCACAATTTTGACTCATGAGTGGGAAATATGTTACCAGCTATGTTGCTGCCCCATAAAACCTATGACAGCTTACACAGCCAACAGTATCACACACGCGCCCGCACACACATACACCCCTCACTCTTTCATTAATATTTTCTTCTGTGGCTTCTGGGTTTTGTGTCATACTTTAGAAAGCCTTGTAAGGAAAACACTTTTCATTGTTTCTTTAGTATGAGATCTTGAAAATAGTCAACGGAAAAATATTCGAAGAAAATCATGACCTCCGTCACTCCTTCTGGGTGTGACGACCCTCTTACCCTAAGAGAAAGTCGACAAAACACATCGTCCATTTTCAAGGACTGTCCACCATGGCGCTTCCCCTCTGAGAACCTATTTCCTGTGAGATGTCATATTCCAGAATCCCAGCTCCTGTGAAAATTCCCCTGCATACTGAGGTCCTGATTACATGCATTTTGTTTATTTCTCAATTATTCCAAAAATGCTTCCAAGATTAGGGGAGACCTCTTTCTAGCAAACCAGCAAATGCCATTGTCAGTTGAGGTCTCCCACAAATCTCTGATCTGGTAATAAATGCATAAAATAAGTGAGGCTCTCTGGGTCAAAATATAGCATGGCACGTTTCTCTAGGGAATGACTCCAGGGAAAGAAAGATTTCTTTTGTGGGTATTTAGATGTACTCATCTGTTTCTAGGGATTCCACTGCTCTCCTGTGTCACCAAACCCTACAACAGGGCTTTTGCCTCAGTTTCCTGATGGGTCTTCAAATGTGCCCCTGGACATGGATGCCTGCCCTCAAGTGGTGAAATCAGAAGCATGCCAGCTGGGGGCCTGACATCCTACCTGCTCCGGGCCACACCCCCCTGTCTGTCCTGCCTTCTCGCTCCAGCCTGGTTTCACCCACATCACCAGCACCTGTTTCCTGCTCTAGGTCCCCAAAGCTTCTGGACTTCAACCTGGCACCCAAACACAGTGACTAGGTACCCTGAACCTTCTGTAGGTCCTACAGACAGAGCTGGTGCCTTTGTCCAGACTTCTCACCTTGTTTCCAGGGCACCTCCCTGCTCTTCTGATCCCTCCCTTCAAACAACCCTAGCCATCCCTGAAGCTTGCATGGGGTACACAAACATCCCTACAGGTGGGTCTGGTGTTTAAGAGGACACAGTTCCTACACCGGAGTACTCCTAGCTGGAGCGATCCTTCGTTGGTGCAGGAGGAAGCTAAAACACACAGAGAGGGTGAGTGTTGCCCAAAGTCAACAGCCAGTTGGTTTGCAAGCCAAACCCGGAGCCCAAGCTTGCTGACTCCCAGCCCAGTGCTCCCCCACCAACCTACAATGGCTCCAGACCAACTGTCACCCAGTTCCTTGGGGAAGTGTCCTGGTGAGAACTCTGCTTTTCAATTCTACCTGGGATGAAAAGAAAACAGGTTGACTCTGTAATGTCATCAAATATTAAGCTTGACTTTGCCGACTCCTGACATCCAAATTACCAGTGAGCTTGAAAGTCCCAGGGGAGCTTGGTGACTCTGCTAACAGAATGGGGGTGTCCAGCCCCTCTCAAATTCGAAAGGAGACAAGCAAGGGAGAGGGGAGCCTGTACAGCTGGTGACCGCCAGGAAGCCAGGGACAGGGCAACAGATGATAAAGACAGTTGGGGTAGGTCCTCCATCCTATGACCACGCATCCTTGAAATGCCATCCATGGGAGACAAAAGCCAAGAGGCTGTTAAGGTTACGGTGTGACGTTGCCAAAAACTGAAGACATCGCATGTCCCTCGTCCCTTGGAAATTTTTTGAAAGAAAAGTTCCCATGACATGGAACACATTGTAGAAATGGAGGCAGGAAAATAAAACTCTTCTGAGAATAACACCAAAGTGAGAGGTTAGAGTTAGAAAGATCTCTGGAGTTAAAAAAAAAAAGTGGCGGAGGGGCTCTCAAGTTGGAAAAATATCTAGATTTGGTCTCTGGCTTCATAAAGGCTTTCACCAGGCAGGCGTTCGCCTCTCGGGACCTGGTTGCCCCATCTGTAATATGAGGCTAACACTACCTCCCTCCAAGGGCTGTGCGGAGTGGACTGTAGCGCAGCCTGGACCCTGGTAGGACCTTCTGAGCTGGTCACACCTCCTCTCCTTTCTGAGCTCAAACGGGACCTTATGGTTTCGTTATTTTGATGCCTTCCTTTTTTTATCCTCACCCAAGGATATGTTTTGTTGATTTTTTTTTTTTAGAGAGAAGAATGGAAGGAGCGAGAGAGAGAAACATTGATGTGAGAGATAAACATTGATCGGCTGCCTCCTGTAAGCACCCCAACTGGGGATTGAACTCAAAACCCCAACCAGGAATGGAACCCACAACCATTTGGTACAGGATGATGCTCCAAGCAACTGGGCTACCTGGCCAGTGCCTTACTTTTTCATATGGTGAAACCGAGTCCCAGATGATGAAGTGACCACCCATGGCCCTCAGCAAGCTAGAGGCAGAGCCGAATTCAAGTCTTGTGATTCTCTGGCAATGACCTTTCCCCACATCAAGAAACACCTCCTCCGGAATATCTCCTCCCTTTTTGTCCCCACAAGCTCAACATCTGGGAAATATTTGGCGGAAGGGACGGGCTGACCAGTGGCTGTGCGTCACTGCTGGGCAGCCCCAGCATCCTTGCGTTCAAAGGCAAGACTGATCCCTAACCCTGGGGACTAAGGGAAGTGGTCCCTGTGTGACCTCCCCAAGAAATCTGAGTCTGGTGACAGTAAGCAAGGAAAGGAAAGAGAAAGGAGGGCAGAGAGAGACTCTCAGAACCGCAGGGAGCGCAGAGGGATTCGCAGTGAGATGAAGGAGATTTGCTCTGACACTGTTTTCAAACAAGGATAGGAGAGAAACCACAGACGGCTATAGCTGGATGCTGGAGCCAACGAGGGAGGTGAGAACACTGTGAGCCAAGCGGCGCGCGTGGCAGAGGCGGCCGTCTGGACGAACACAGCTCCTTTGCAAAGGGCGCAGAGCCCCAGCCAGCTGCCAACAGTGGGGTGGTGGGCGTCCCCTTGCCTGAGTCATGGCAACGTGCTGGTGCTTTTGTTTCTTTCTGCCATCTACCTGGATGGAAATTTTCTGATCTTTGCATTGCCAAATACAAGTGGAATTTAAACAGCTATTTTCATGCACTTTTGTGTAGGTCTGGTGTTTCCAAGAATTAAAATATTTCTGTTCTAAGAAGCTGTGGGATGGGGTGGAACCCTGTGCTGTCCCAACCCCCACTCACCCGCACAGGTGACCCGAGTGTGCTGCTATGCAGCCTGAGTTGGAAAAACACTCCTGCGTCCCTGCTCTGTGACTCTCACATTCTGCACTTCTGACACCAGCTGGGTGTCCTACAACTCAACGCCGTTCTGACGCTGCCCACCTGGAGAGCATCAGCTCCCACAGGTTAGGGGCTCAGTCCCACATCACTGCTCCTGCTTCAGACACCAACGGCAAGTCCAGGTTGTCACCTGTACTTCTGGCCAACCTCCCTCTCCCTGGGTTTAATCATTTATTAGAATGTCTCACAGAACTCAGGGAAACACTTATGTTTGCCAGTTTATTATAAAGAATATAATAAAGAATACAGATGAACAGCCAGATGAAGAGGTACTGAGAGCGCAGTCTGGAAGGGTCCTGGTCACAGGAGCTTCTGTCCCCGTGGAGTTGGGATGTGCCACCCTCCCAGCACATGGATGTGTTCACCAACCGTGAAGCTCTCCACATACTGATGGAGGCTCTATCAAGCAGGCATGCTCAATCACTAACTCGATCACCTGTCCCTCGCCCCTCCCCAGAGAATGGGTGTTGAGGTTGAACGTTGCAAGCATCTACTCAAGGCTTGGCCTTTCTGGTGACCAGCCCCTGTCCTGAAGGTATCCAGGAGCCCACCCAGAGTCACCTCAGTAGAACAAAAGACACTCCTGTCATCCAGGAAATTCCAAGAGATTTCAGAGTTTTGTGTCAGGAACAAGGGGCAGAGATAAACTATTAGAACAAAAGATGTTCCTACTGGTCTCATCACTTAGAAAATTACAAGGTTTTAGGAGCTTTGTGGCAGGAACCAGGGACAGAGACCAATATGTATAGTTTCAGTTATTTCACACCCCAGACCCTGGTCCCACATGTGGGGGGCTCCTACCAGACTCATTCAGGGAGGATGTTTGGCCTCCAGGAATGCACATTCCAGCTGGAAGGCAGGAGATTTGGAACAAAACTGTATATGAATAAGAAATAAAAAGAAGATATCTAGACAATCAGAATGAGGGAAAGGGGAGAGATCCTAGGGATAATTCAATCCAAACTCCAACATTAAGAATGGAGACACTGCACCTGGCCGGGGTGGCTCAGTGGTTAGAGTGTTGGCCTGCACACCGAAGGGTCACGGGTTCGATACTCAGTCAAGAGCACAAACCTGGGTTGCAGGTTTGATCCTCGGCCCTGGTCGAGGCACATGCGTGAGGCAACGAATCAATGTGTCTCTCTCACATTGATGTTTCTCTCCCCCTGCTTCCTTCCACTCTCTCTGAAAAATCAATGAAAAAAGTATCCTCAGGTGAGGATTAAAATATAATAATAATAAAATCAAAAAGAATGGAGACACTAAGTAGACCAGAGAGGCAAAGTGAGTTGCCAAGGTCACACAGCTAGCTTGTGATATAATGAAGACTAGAACCTGTGTGCCACACTCAGATTCTTCTTGTTGGTGATTGGAAGGACTGAAGGAGGTTTCATCCACCTTCTTGTGCAGATAAGACCCTCCTCCTGAGCCCAGACTGACCTCTCAATCAGAAAGAACCAGAGCCTGCATCCAGCTTGGCCCTGTCTTTCACTGTGAGTTAACCCTGGCCATTCATTCCACCTCTCTTGGTCTCTGTTTCTGCAACTGAACACCTAGGAGGTTATCACTTGGCCACAACATGGGCCATATAATAAGGACTCCTGTCTACAGAATATTGACTATCACACTGTGCAATCCACAGCACACATCGACGCTGGACTCAGGTTTACCGAGCCGGGAATTGCTCTCAATGCTTGAACTTGATGTCTTCCCATCCTTATCCCAACACTGTGCAGTAGGTGCTACTCTTACCCCCATTCTACAGGTAAGTAAACTGAGGCCCAGAGAGGTCAAAAGCTTCCCCAAGACCAAGAACTGACAAAGGGCCGACCTGTACTTAACCCCAGTCTCACCATGCTCACTTGCTGCTGACAAAGCCCTGATCCTCTCCCTGTGCCATCCCCATTATTTTCCACCAGGACGCACGTGGTTGGTTATTAACCCCATTTCCCAGTTAAGGAAACTAAGCTCAGAAAGACTAAGTGACTCACTCACGAACAGGAAGCACTCTCAGGCACAGTAGGGTCCAGGAATCCAACAGTGTGATTCTAAGTCCTTGTTTTGAAGAAAGCTGCCGATTCTGACGCTTCTGAGGCTGTGGTTTACTCCTGGGTGCGGCAGGCAGGAAGCTGCACGGGTGAATGAAGGCTTGAGGCTGGAGGTGCGTGCAGGCTCCGGCGACATGAGCTGGCAGAAGAAAGTAAGGATTTGGGGACAGTGGTTCTCCACTTCTTGGTGTTTGTGGCAGGCATGGTATTAAGTGATAAAGTCTGGCTGGTACACACAACAGGATGACAAGACTCCAAGTGATGCTCACCAAGCAATTACCACTGGGTCCCAGGCAGCACGTAACGCAGTCTCACTACATCCATTTGAGCACCTCATGGAGGACACTGCCCACCAGGTTCTGTCCTTCCCCTGTAAGGCTGTTTGGAGGAGGGCTCTCCAATGTCCTGTGAACATATGTGTCCTTGTTACTTGGCATCATGGCTCTCATCTTTTTCACCCTTAACCAACTGGGTTCACCCCAACCAACTGGGTTTATCCCAACCAACCGGGTTCACCCCAACCAACTGGGTTCACTCCAACCAACCGGATTCACCCCAACCAATCGAGTTCACCCCAACCAACTGGGTTTACCCCAACCAACCGGGTTCACCCCAACCAACCGAGTTCACCCCAACCAACCAAGTTCACCCCAACCAACCGGGTTCACCCCAACCAACCGAGTTCACCCCAACCAACCGGGTTCACCCCAGCCCCATAACTGGTCTGCTGGACATTGGCCAGCATGACGTCTATTGGCAGTTGCAACAAAAAATAAATTGTACACACTGATCAAAATTGTCTGGCATGCTGGGTCCAGGGACCCACCATGAGAGAGGGTGTTTTCAACAGCTGGCATTAGCAAACGGGCTGGCAGAGGGGCCTGTCCCCTGGCAGAGGATTTCAGCAGCTTCCACTGGACTCCCCCAAAGGACCAAGATCGTGCTGAAATGGCCACGGCAGGCTGACATCCTCCAGAAAAGGCTGTCCGCCAGGGGACTCTAATGATTTGTAATCAAATTGTGTTTCATTAAAGACAAAGTATCCAGAGGTTTCCTGTTGGCTACGTTCTTGCAAATTAAAGATAATGGAGTTAACAGAGAACAACTGTAAGTCAGACACCAAGAGGTGAAATGAGCCCAAGGTAACGTCACTTGTTCAGATGCTCGCGTCTGGAATGGGGGTCCTGCTCAGGCAGGAGCCAGGCTGGATGCTCTCTTGCCCCAGACCAGGGGTTTACATTAAGGACAGCTGTGCTGCGCCCTGACCGTGTGCACTGAGCCCGGCGGTCTCTGCCCTGCTTCTCCTATTTAAAACAAGGGAGGTCTGTAGGGTAACCAGCTGCCCCTATTGGCCTGGGGTGGGGGAGGATATTCCCAGGGCACAGGACTTCAGTGCTAAAATCGGGAAAGTTCTGGACAAATCAGGACAAGATGGTCCTCCTATTGGGCTTCCCGAAGTCCGTGTGTCACCATTCTGCAATTATTCTGACTAACTCTATATTTTGGGGAATTATTAAATTTCAAGAACCCTTGAGCCTGTAACAAATGTGTGATGAGCCCAGGAGAGCTTCCAGCACACCAGAGGAACTCTGCCGGTGCTGCCCTATCGGGTTCCTGGCCAAGCACTGTCACCTCTGACTTGGAGTCCTGTGCTGGTGAAGCCTCCAGACTGCTATCACCCACAATCCTCACTACAAACCAAGGGTTGGCAAATTTCTATCTTCCAAGTGAAAAAATTGATGCCCAAAGTAGTTATGAGATTTGCTTGAGGCCACGAGGATGTTAAGTAAGGGAGCTGGGATTCCACCCACGTCAAGCCTAGTGGCTCATTGGCAGACCAGGTGCTGTGTGCCTCACACAGGTGTGGGCCCACGTGGCTGCAGACCAGTGAGCTCATGCCTCTAACGCAGCGATTTCCAACCGGTATGCTGCAAGAATGTTTAAAACATGCAATACCTGACTATTTACTCAGGGGCACTGACTTCTTTTCCCTTAGATTGTCAAATAAAAAAAAAGTTACAACAGCCAACACAACAATGGTCATCCAGCGTGAATGAATCAAACTTATACCTATTTTTTGTCAGATCAGCCAAAAAAAAATGTATTTTTTGGTGTGCCACAGAATTTTAGTAATTAGTTAATGTGTGCCCTGAGATGAAAAAATTTCAAAATCGCTGCTCTAATGCATTTGGGTTCCCCATACCCAGAAGCACCTGCTCTCTGCCTGATCCTTTTCTCTGGCGCTTCCCAGGTCCTCCATGCCCACTCACATCTACATGGGCCTCTCGCTGCCCAACGGAGGGAGGAGTGGTCAGCTTCCCAGCAACCTTGTGTCCAGGTGTTGACCTCATCCCACAGCACGAAACACAGGACTCAATTCTTGCTCCTCCTATGCACCCTCAAACAACTGCCCAGAGGAAGGGAAGGACCTAGAAGGGCAGACAGGTAGAGGGAAGGGCAGGCTGCCTGCCCTGCCATCGTCAGGGGCCCTGGGAGCAGAAAGCCCTGCAGCAAGGCGTCCTCCGAGGCCCAGGCTGGGCTAGAGAACCCTGAAACTCCAGGCAAGAGAGATGGAGACCCAGGAGGAACCAGGCTGGGAGGAGGTGGCAGCGTGTGATTTTTAATTTACTTTTTCTTGCCCTGAGACAAAAATTAATTTGAGTTGGGGGAAAAAGAGTAACTTTTCACTTGACTTTTGAAAGTAAAATATCTGCAACTCTTTTTCCACTTAACAGAACATTTCCTCAGTTTCTCAGGCATAATGTTAATATGCACCAAAGATGGAGAATTCCCTGAGCTTGGCTCGCATATCACTGAACTGATTTTTTTTTCTTAATTTCCTAGTAACACTGGTTGGGTTATGCTAACAGGAGAGTTAACAGCTAATTTTGCTACAGGGAAGATAATAACAGGAAATGATCTTTAATAATGAATTAAACAGACTCCTTGGATCCTGATTCCTTTTATTAGATAAGGTCAATGGCATCTTAAATGAGCAAATCTATCCTAGGCTGGGAACGAGACAGGAGAAAATTGTCAGGCTGACTTACAGGCTCCCGCGTGAGCTCTGAGATCAGATGGTAGAGAGTGGGACACAGCAGTAGGAGCAGGAGCTTTAGATGCAAAACCAGACTAACCCACACTAGTGGTGTGACCTTGACCATGCCCACCCCTTCGACGCTCTCTCGAGCTGACCGTGGGGAGAACAGTCCCCACCTTCCGGAGCTTTGGATCCTCCTGAGCGAAACTGTGAAGCCCGGCACAGTGCTTGGCTCACAGCAGGTGCCACCGGTGGACGCCCCCATAGCATCGGCCCCGTTGGTCAGACAGGATGGAAGTGACAGAACAGGTGTGATTTGGCCCTCGGCTAACCTCCCTTAATACAGACCCTCCAGACCAGATTAGCCTCACTTCAGGACAAGAAGGCCACCCATTCATTAGCAATGCGATGCTCTAAGCGAGAGGGAGGACCATGGTCCTGAGGCACGTTTGGAGTGCAATTGATTTCATCTATATGGTCCTCATTCTTCAAACTAGTTGTCTCCACTTCTTTTTAAACGACACAGATATTTTAGTAAAAACCTTTTTCAGGACACATCACCAATCTGTGTATCATTATTTAATTATTAGGCATATATGTGTTCTATCAATAGTCATACACACACACACACACACATACACACACACACACAGTCAGAGAAAAATAGAAGAAACAGATACAAACTGAAAGTGAAGGGAAGTTCTGATGTTTTCTGGCAGGAAGAGGAAGATGTAGATAAACTGGAGGAAAGGGAAAAGCCAGGTGTGGTCCAGAAAATCGTGGGGCCTGGGAGCAGCTAGTCCTGCCTCCTTGTTTCATCAGAGAGGATGCAGAGAGTGGAGAGGTTAGGAACTTGCTCAGGCCATGCAGAAATCACCTCTCCAGGCTTCCTGCCTGGTTCCCTTTCTACCATACAGAGTAGAGTTGGTGCTGATGCCAGCAAGCCCTAGGGAGCCACTGAGGGTGTTTGAGTGAGGGCAGCACAAGACACAGCCTGCTTCTGAATGCTTACCCCAGAAACTTCCATGGGCAGTTGTTTCATCCCAGTCAAAGCGCTGGCTCTCATCCTGTTAGCTAAAGCCCATGTGTGGAGGTTCCAGTTCCCAGAAGTCTCCAAAGCGGGGGATGTAATTACAATGTTTTAAAGCAAACAAACACACACTCGAGTGGGAGGAGTGCATATTTATTTGACTAATTAGAGAGAATTCACTGAGAGGACGCACAATAATATCGGCCTCTTTTTTTTTCTTCCAGTAATCCTAATTGACATTTTCCTTTGACGTGTTATTAGTAGCTCATCTTTATTTTTGTCTCACTCTGAATAAGGTACCAAGGCGAAGCATCACACTCGCTGGCAGCAAACGCCTGTGAATCACGCACCGAGGGCCAGGGCTCAGCCTGAGGCAGGCGTGGAGGGCAGCCGTTTGCCTCGCCCTGTGTCTGCACTTGCTGCCTGGCTGCCGAGAGTGCTGGTTCTGCTGACCCAGCTCCCAAAGAGGCCACTGCCAGCCTTCCTGGGGCCCGGGGCTGTATCGCAGCCAGTGACCAAGGACGTGCAAGGCAGTAGACACCCCGCCCCTCCTGCTACCACGTGTCTGCTTTGCATCCCAAGGAAGAGCCGAGAAACTGGTCTCGATTCAGCGCAGTTAACACAGGTTTGCTGAGAACCTAGGATGTGTCCAGCTAAGATGCCAAGCACAGTGTGGCGAAGAGCAACTTGGACTCCAACAGATCTGGGCTCAGGGTAGCCTGAGCCCCCATTTTCCACCCATAAAATGGTGATTAAATACCTACATCTCAGGGTGGTACTGAGAATTGTCAGAAAACTACATGAAGCATTTAACACACAGCCTTCGCATTCACACACCCCTGGAAGATTTATTGACAGCCGATGGAAAATACAATTAACATGCTCACGGAACTTCACACCAGGACACAGTAGGTACATAAGTGCCCCGTTAGATCCTATAAAAGCTCTTAGTGTTGGAGAGAGAGGCAGAAACACAAATCACTGTAATACTTGGCTGATTCCAAAAGGCTGGGCAGTAGGGAGCCACTGAAGGTCATTGAGCAGAGGAGTGTAGTAAGAGCTGTAATAGGCCGAGAACCAATATGGCCTGTGACCCTTGAGCTCTTGAAATGTGGTGGGCCTGAGTTGAGATAAGCCACATGTGTAAAATACACACTGGATTTCCATGACTTCATATAATAAAAAGAATATAAAACTCATCCATAGTTTTTATACATTGATTACAGGAGAGTATTTTGAATATAGTATACCAATCTCCTTTGTGGCTACTAGAAAAGTTTAAACTACATGCATGGCTCGTGTTCTGTTTCCATTGGACAGCATTGCCCAGGAGTGTTTGCCGGACAGATGAGAACAGAGAGCAGCTGGACACAACAACATCTGGGCCGTTTCATTCCAGCCAAATTGCTGATGTCCTTTCAGCCCAGCCCAGCCTCCCTGCTGCCAGTTCACTGAGTAATTAAAATGCCTGAAGCAAAGCGCCCGGCTCCTGCGTGCTTGACCATGCTCAGAGTATGGCAGAGAACATCCGGGTGCTGTTCTCAAACACTTCGTGTTATCCAGGGTAGGGATGGGGCACCAAAGTGCCTGGCTGTCAGCCTGTGATCTGGTGGCCATAGCTCATACCCAGCAGCAGCCAATTCACAGGTAAATTAAAAAGCAGCCAGCATTTTCCTCTCCGACTGGCAACAAATGATTTGTTTTTCTGTGAGTATTTTCCTGTGGAAAGCTCTCCAAAGCCTGCAAGATTGATCCCAACAGACCCCATGCATGGTGCTCCCAGTGATGGAAAATGGGCAAAGCACATACTGTTCCCCTGCATTTGGCTTTGGTCTGCAAGCCCCAGGCTCAGACTTGCAATTAAACTAATAATGCTGCTGACCTTCTGGTGGGGACCTTGAACCTAAGCCTCCCCCTTTCTCCATCAGCAAAATATGCAAGCTGGATTGCAGGGTCTACAACATTCTGGGGGAAGGCCTGTTACCAGAGTGGTTAAGTATTGTGCTTTGCAGTCAGGGGACCTCCTTGTGAGTCCCAGCCCTGCCACCTGATGGTCATACTACCAGGGGCAAATTACTTAGCCTAACTGAGCCTCTGGGGTTTTTTGTAAAATGGGAATGCATGGAGAGGCAATTTCGTGGTTTGTTGGGAGGGTTAGATTAGATAATGGGAGAAAGAACATAGTGCAATAGTTGACACCTCATAAGCACCAAATAAAGGCATCTATAAATAAAGACCTCACAGTCTGTTTTGGAAACATTAGTCAGAAGGCCTTGGTCAGCACCGGAGTTTGATATCGCTTCCAGCTGCTAACTCACCCTGAGGGGTTCTGATGCTCCTTCCAGACAGGGGGTCCGCACCCAGCAGAGGCAGGGGCAAAGGGGTTATGGTGTCTTTGGAGACAGCTAGCTGAGTGGGCACAGCTGGGACTGGGGGTCAGGAAATCTGGAAAGGATGTGAAGTGGGATCAGGAATGTTGGGGGCGGAGCACTGACGCTCACCCATTGTGGCAGGCAAGAGCTAAGATGGCCTCGTGATTCCCAGCCCCGTGCACACACCCTGTGCATTCCCCCTCCTTGAGTGTGTGCAGAACCTGAGGATATGGTGGTAACCACTGCCCCGACTAGGTTACATTATATGACAAAGGTAACGAGATGTTAAGGATGTAATGAAGATCCCTAATAAGTTGTCTTTTAGTTAATCACGAGGAACATTGTCTGGGTGGGCCTAATCTAATCAGGTGAGCTCTTAGAAGAGGGTTTAGAAGTCAGAGATGGAAGAAGTCAGAGAGAGGTGTCCTGCTGCCCTGAAAGAAGCACACAGATGAGCTGTGAGAGGAGGGTGGCAAGGACCTGAGGGCAGGCTCCAACAGCTGAGAGCAGTCTCCTGCCACCTACGAGGTAACAGGGACCTCAGTCCTGTGGCACACGAAAATGAATTCTGCCAACCACCAGTGCACTTGGAGGACGTCTCCAAGGCTCAGATGAGAACATAGCCTCAGCTGACACCTTGAGTTCAGCCGGTAAGACCCTGAGCAGAAAACCCAGCTAACCCACACCCAGAGTTCTGATCTGCAGAAACTGAGATAATAAATATGTGCTGTTTTAAGCCATTAAGTTTGTGCTGATTTGTTATGAAGAATTAAAAACTAATACACACACCCAGCCCATTCGGGACTCCATTCCACCCTTCTCTTGGATCACAGAGAGTCTGTTTGGTCAACCCTATTTGCCTAAAACAACCAGCTGAATCCCACCCTCTCTGCCTCAGTGGCTGGCCCAAGATGGTCATGTGACCCAACTGGCCCAATCAGAGTGCAGCCCAGGACATCCGTTTGGTGGCTGGAGAAGAGAAGCTCTCTCCTCCCACTGAAGGGGAATGCACAGCTGCTGTCCCAAAGGAAGCAGCAGGCTGAGGCGGAAGGCCCCATAACCTGGACTTGAGAAGTACGTTTTACCTAAGGACCCTCCGACCTTGCACTCTCCAGAATTCTTTTACTCCCTGTATTGCTTAAGCTATTTTTTAAGCCTTATTTTTTGTTGATTTTTCCATCCTTGACATTAAAAGCATCATGACCAACACATAGGGTGTGTAAGCATCCCGGGTGCAGGCTCTTCCTGTCCCAACAGCTGCCTCAAAGCTGCCGTGGGTCCTAATGGTGATAGCAGTAATGCCTCACGTGGACTTTGTTCACTCAACAGGAACTGATTGAGGACTTATTAACTGCCAGTCACTGCATGGCTGGGATGGAGCCGTGAAGGGCACCCTGGTCCCTGCCTCACACATGTCCCAGGCCAGGGGGCTGCAAGCGAGCAGACCCCCAGTTACAAACTGCACACACAGTGCAAGGCACACACATGCTTTGGCCAAATGGCTGGTGTCAAAAGCCGCATTCAGTCCTGACTGACGCCAAATGACACAGTCATGGAATTTGCTTCTGGGATAAAAGAACAATTCTGGCATCTTGCTGAAAATGTCATTGTTACAATTTCATCATTTACATTTTAGCAGTCATGGTTTGAACATTCTTAGGGCAGGAACAGTAATTCCTCAGGACTGTCAAAAGTCAGGTGGCTCCATGGCCTCTTAGCTCGAATTTGTGATATCAAATAAGTGCTCCCTCTCATCTGAGGTCAGGAGAGAAGCAAAATACTTGGGGGTTGCCTCATCTTCCTCCAACACTTCTTTGCTTTATACACTACATTCTTTAGATTCATCACGAACACTGCACAGAATTTTAGATTTTTTCCTCTCCTATTCTGAGGTAGCAAAGGTGACATTTCACTTCCAATTCATCCTCCCAGGATATTAAAAATTCCCAAATATTTTCTTAAAATCCTCATGACTTAAATAGAATGCCTAGATAGAACTAAATAACTGTTAAATGCCATTATTAAAGTTCATTTTGTTATGAATATATAAAGTTTTGTGTTATGAATGCAGGTACAACAGCAATTCAACAAATATTATAATTGTAATATAATCTCCTTTCTATTATTCTGTTCTGCATTATTATTTAAATTTAATAAACATTGGTTGGCTTAGAAAGGAAATAATATATTTCCTAAACTTATCTCGTTAATACTCTCAATATTTGCATTAATTGTTACTCTATCTCCCTATTTATCTGTCAATTGAAAATATGTTAAGGTGATTTAGCAAATAAAATTAACTTTCATAGTCAAAATTAATTATTGCAGTACTTTACTCTTGCGATAATTTATACTTCAATTGATAAAATTTCAAAATATAAACAAAACATTGACCCTATAATACCACAAGAATGCTTAGCTATATTTGAAAGTGAACATCTGGATATTAACAATACATACAAAAGCGATACATTCTCATATTATTAATTTTTATGTGAATTAGATATGATGATAGCCGACACTGATGGTGCAATTTCACAGATTCCGGAAATGACACTGAACTAAGCATTTGGCTGTTCAGCCACCCAAAGCCAAACTCTGCATTCCTGCATCAGTTAGGGTCCAACCAGGGAAGTGGAAATCACTCGAATAGAATTAATGCAGAAAACTGGTTATACAAGTAAAATGGTTAATTTTGTGTGTCAACTTGACTGGCCACAGGGTGCCCAGATACCTGATTTAACAGAATTCTGGTGTGTCTATGCGGGTGTTTCCAGAGACGAGTGACATTTGGATTGGTAGACTGAGCAAAGCAGACTGCCCTCCCCTGTGTGGGTGGACCTCATCCAACTCACTGAAGACCTGATAGAACAGAAGGATGGAAGAAGGGAGAATTCTTTCTCTCTGCCTGACTGTCATCCAGCTGGGTCATAGGTCTCTGGACTCAGACTGGGGCTGTAACTGTACCATGAGCTCTCCTGGGTCCCCAGCTTGCCAACTGCAGATCCTGGGGTTTCTCAGCCTCCATAATTATGTTAGCCAATTCCTTTTTACATCTATTTTTATATATAATTATATAATTACAAAATATGTATATAAAATATATATATAATACATATATAGTCATGCACCACTTACCGATGGGGACACATACCAAGAAATGCGTCGTTAGATGATTTCCTGTGCAAACATCACAGAGTGCACATACACAAACCTAGATGGTATGCAGGCTAACATTTAAACTTTATGGGCTATACTTTTATACAACTGGCAGTGCAGTAGGTTTGCTGACATCAGCATCACCACAAACACATAACACGTTGCACTGTGGCATTACAATGGCTATGACATCACTGGGCAATAGAAATTTTTCAGCCCCATTATAATCTATGGGACCACCATCGTAATCATACATGCAGTCCGTCGTTGACCGAAACGTTGTTATGCGGTGCACGACCCTGTGTGTGGGGTGCATCCTATTGGTTCTATTTCTCTGGAGAACCCAGACTAATACAATAAGTGACAGCAGAGCTGATAAGCCAACCAGGGGACAGCGATGGGATCTAGAGGTTATGAACAGCAGGAAACTAATACCTAGGCTGGAGGGACAGAGGAAGAAGTGATGTCACTGGAGCCTGGGGCTGAGGGGAACCAGTGGAAGCTGGAATCTGAGTGGACCTCTATGGCAGGAGCTGGAGCCACAGAGGAGACACAGACACTGCCCAAGAACCCATCAGAGACAAAAGAAGGAGGAGAACTACTCTAGCTTCTCCCCTCCTCCCACCCTCCAGTCTCCTGAGAGTGCTTCTCCCTGGCTGGTCCCGGCTAAAAGCCACCTGACATGGGACCCTGCAGAGGTCATCCTGCCCCCCTAACTTACACAGAGGAGTCTTCCTGGGAAGGGTGAGGATGGACCTGACCACAAACAGGCCCAGGACTAACACCATCCCTATTTTTTCTTACCTTCACATCAGCCCTAAAAAGTAGGTGGTTTCTGGTTCCAACTGGGTAACTGTAGTTCAGAGAGGTGATAGGACTCTCCTAAGCTCATACAACTTTCAGGTGGTGAGGTTCAACATCACAGCAACATAAAGACCTTAAAGTGGACAATTCGACATCCCTGCTCTTCAAAGTATTTCTCCAGCGGCTTTGGTATCCAAGTCCTTTCTCCCCTCCCCTGCCCCACGTCAAAAATCTTACTCACCTCTCATAGAGAAAAGTCCTTTTCTTCACTATCTCCTTATAGACCATATCCTCAGGACCTCACATTCACAGAAAGGAGACCCTGGGGTAGGGGTGGCTTTCCATGCAAAAGAGTCTCTTCTCCAAAAGAAACTTGGGCCCTAGATACCAAGAGCATCATTTCCTTGCACTGCTTCACGAGGAAGACTCCTCTGAAGTGTTCTGCCACCAAGAAAAATCGTGAGAAACCAGTACCCCAGACAATTCTTGGGCCTCTTCCCAACCCTTATATTGTGGTTCTAAGAAGGTCTAGAAAGAGGAATGTCCCAAGCTGGTCTCCAAGGAGGACTCATACCCCAGGGTCCTGTGGTCAGGATCAGAGGACCACAGGGGCCTTTGTTTCTCTCTTCAGAAGCACAAAATACTCCCCCTCCCTCCATCCCAGGAGGAGAGGAACTGCCAGACTAGGTCACACCCTGGACCACCCACTCATCATCCACCCTAGACACCTCCTTGCATCCCCTCCTTTTCTCACTTCACCAATTTTATTATAAAAGTAATACAGCAATTGTTATAAAGAATTTCAAAAATCCAAAGATAGACAGAAGAGAATTTCCCCCAAACTCATCACCCAGAGGCTACTGCCATTACAAATGTTTTCCTTTCTAGTCTTTTTTTCTGTGCAAAGACATCTTCCCCTGGGAAAGTGGGATCAGGCGGGACATGCAGTTTTGTGTCCTTGATTTTTCTGTCTCCAGGGTCATGGTGAGAGGCAGAGAGCAGGTGGTTAGCAAGCACTTGGGGTTCGAGACCCCCCAGTGCCACCTGGGCAAGGAACTCCTGGCTCTCCACCCTACTGGGCTGCCGTTCCCCGTCTGTAACGTGGGCATGATTCTGCACCATAGGTTGCTGGGAGGACAAACTGGGTTATTCCTTACAAAGTGCTCAGAGCAGTGCCTGGCCCATTATAAACACTGCTACCATGATTATTACGTTTCCATGGCAGCAAAAACTGATGCACACGAGCATCGTTTTAAATGGATGCATACCATCCCAATGGACAGACAAATGGATGGACATACAACTATTGTCAAACACTTAGGGTCTTTCCAAAGTTTTTCTTTCCAATGATCAACAACCTCACACACAAATTTTTTTTGCATCTGTCCATTCAGCTGACTTTTGTCCTGAAAGAACCGTTCCAAGATCAAAGGGTAGGGGCTGGTTTAAATCTCGATGCATGGAGCTGAGTTGTCTTTGGAGAAACTGTGTCATTCATATTTCACTGTGGTGGGGAGAGCCCCTGCAGCCTGGGAATTACCAGGCAGTTACTTCATTATGGTTATTAGCTTTGAAATCAGTGCCAAGCAGGTGAGCAATAAACGATGCCTGTCATTTTAGTCAACATGCATTCACTTTTCTTGCCTCAGTGAAGCCCTTCTGCCCATTTCTCAGCACAACCCACCATCACCACCTTTTCTACCCACACAGCCTGGCACAGACCAAACCATCAGTGTTCTAGCTGTCATGCTTAGGAATAGCTGCTCCCGGGGGCCCGACGTCACTGAAGTCACCCAGAACATGGCTATCCTGATGGCCCTGGGGATTTGTCAGTGACAGGGGCAGAAGGCAGAAGAGGGAACATGAAAGTGTTCAGAAGAAAGGCATCTGGGGCCAGAGCTTGAGAAAATCGGGACCCATGGCATTCAGATGCCACAAGGTGTGTGCTTTACCCGGGGGAGGGGCAGATGTCACCCGGGGAGACAGTGGACAAGAAGTCCTGCAGAGACGGGGCTCGAAGGCCACAGCGTGGGTATCAGCAGGGGACACCCGGTCCAGAGGGAAGGTTTCCAGTGTTGGCTGTGGGGCTCCCTGAGGTCACGCCAGTGGACACTCAGCTTATTTTACCCAAATACCAATGACAAAACTACCTTTGCAAAACCGTGGGTACAGTCAGAGCCTACTCAGAATGGAGCTGAGGAAACAGCCTGCGGCATGTCCCGGGCGCACGGGGACTCTCGGCAAATGTTTACAGAATAAATAAATCAACATAGTGGGGAAAATTGGTTTGGGATTTGTCAGAAGTTCTGATTGAACTGAACTCTCTTGTCAAGATTTAAGAGATCATTAACGGATGGAAAAATCAATACGTTTTAACTGGCTGTTATATGCAAGTCACTCTGTTAGACACATGGAGACAACAGAGAAAAGAACGAGTGGGCCCTGCCTCAACTGCTCCCAGGGTAGGGTTGCGGGAACACACCGAGTGCCTTTGGGTTTGAGTCTCAGCTCCCCAACTCAATAACTGAGTGCATCTAGGCCACTGTCATACTTAGAGTCTTTAAGCCTCGGTTTTCTCATCTGTGAAATGGTTATTAGTGTTCACAGAGCTGTATGAGAATAAACGAGATCGTGGTTGAAACATGCCTGGCAGTGCGTGGACGAGCAACGGCAGCTGCTGTGGTCGGGTCTGTGCATCAAGGAGAAGGGGCTGTCCTGACCACCTCAGCAGCCCCAGGTGAACCGCTCTACAGCGGGAAGGCCAACTCCAGGCTTCACGAGCGGTTGGATTTGGGGCCCCTCCTATCATCCTAATACATCTGCAAAGACCCTATTTCCAGTAAGGTCATATTCTCGCACCTCAGGGGTCAGAATCTGAGCATGTCTTCTCAGAGACACAATTTGACCCACAGCAGCCAGGAGCAACAGCCTTTCCTCCGATGTCCACATGGCTCACTCTCTCTTTATTCATTCCAGACTGGTCAAATGTCACCTCCCCAGAAAGGTTTCTGGTACCCTACCTGAGGGGCCCTCACCATCCACGCCCTCACCCTGCTTCACTTTTCTTTATGGAACTTGTCACTACCTGCTATATTACATATATAATCTCTGTTATCGGTCTCCCCCACGAGAAATGACCTCCCCAAGGGCTAGGGTTAGTCTGGTATATAGTTGGCACCCAATAAATGTTTGTGAAATGACTGAGTCTATGAGTGGTGGTTGTGTAGTCACTCCACTGGGGCACTTTGGGACACCCACACAGAAGTCCAAAGATTCTTCTCATTTGGGGGGACACTATGATAGGCTGAATAATGGTCCCCCAAATATTTCACACCTTAATCCCTGAGAACCTGTGATATATTACCTCACATGGCAGAAGGGACTTGGCAGATGTGATTCAGTTAAGGATCTTGTCATGAAGATTACCCTGGGTTAGCCAGGTGGGTCCGATGTGATCACAAGGGATCTGATGAGGGAGACAGGAGGGCCAGAGTCAGAGATGTGATTGGAAGCAGAGGTCGGAGTGATGAACTTTGCAGATAGAAGTGGTCAAGAGCCAAGGAATGCAGGTGGCCCCTAGAAGCTGGAAAAGGCAAGAAAACAGATTCTCCTCTGGGACCTGCAGAAGGAACACAGATCTGCCAACACTACGATCTCAGCCCGGTGAGACCATGTCAGATTTCTAACTCCAAGACTAATGATGATGATGATGATGATGATGATAATAATAATAATAATAATAATAATAATAATAAATTATGATGACAATCTAATATAATAATGCATTTGTATTGTTTTAAGCCCCTAAGTATATGATGGTTTGTTACACATACTGACACCTGTTCTGACCCAGAGCAGCTCCTCCTGGGCCGGGCAGGTCAGTGAGGCAGCAAGAACTTGCAGGTGAAGAACCAAGGCCCAGAGAGGTCAAGGATCTTGCCCCAAGCCACACAGCCAGGGAATGGCTAACCCAAGATTTGAATCCTTCGTCTGCCTCTGAAGTCCTTGCTTCTCCCCAGCTCCAGTGTGAGGAGTAGCTGTGCAGCTCCATGCACCCCATGAGACTGGCTCAGCCTGTCCTCGGCTCCCTAAAGCCACCCTGGGACCCACACGGAGATGGCCAGGTGAGGAGGGTTTTGCTTCTAAATGGCTTATCCTGGTTCTGAGTGATCTTTATGGGCCCCTTGCAGTCCAGGCTACAGCTTGATTGTTTGGGAAGTCACAGAAAACAGCAGGGGTGATGTGCCCAGATGTCTTTAGATGTACCATTCCACAGAGCTGGCCTCCAAGGACAGCCCCAGAGCCCGGGAGGGGTGGCGGAGGGATACCACCCAGCTAGAACAGGGAGGGCAGGACAGGGAGCCCCGAGCTCTCGCTGGCTACAGTGTTCTGCTGCCCAGGTCTCCTCTGGGTCTTGCAACAACCTGTGGGAGTTCTTATCGCCCCATTTTACAGGTCAGGAAATAGAACCTTGAGGAAGGTATTTCTGAGATGAGCCCAAGGCTCCATAGGGAGGAGGCAAACCTGGGCTTGTGTCCAGGCCCTGAGTCACTCACAGGCTGTCCCTTAACTCTGGCAGAGTCCCACACCATGACTGAACCCATAGAGGCAGCATGTGTGAGCTGAGCCACTCGGCCACCACACGTGATGGGCACCCCTCGACATCTTTCTGTCACTGTGTCCCAGGTTTCTCTAAAGACCCCGGAGTGTTTCCTAAGATAATCTGAAAAGGAACTGAAAGCCAGCCTCGTACACCCGCAACTTCTCTGACACACACTTACCTGCACACAAACACATATACTCTAACACATACATATTTACACTTACAGAGTTATGCTCATACATGCACTCACTAAGATACATGTATGCACACATAATACCTGCACACATACACGCATGCACAAACATTCACACACACCCACATGCATACACATTCACACACACCTGAATTAACATTCGGACTTCTCACCTTCACAGAACCGCACACAGACATATACACATGCACACTCACACACGCACACACACATACCCCCATGTGAACTCACATGCACATATAGTTGGGCCATGGCCACTGTTCCTGCAACTCCCCTGCTTGTCTGTTCAGGGAGATAAAATAACTCCTGGCAGGAAGACAGACTGTAAAATCCTCAGCTCAACATCGTCTAATGTGGGCTCCCCGCCATCGATTTCCCTCTGATGCTGCCATCAAGCACGCCTGCTTCTGTGGACGTGCATCTGACCTTGGGGAAAGTGCAGAATTAGTCCCCAGCCTCACACACGCCCTGCTCTCCCAGACGGGCTCCCTGCGCCCGACGCCATCTCTCTGCATTTCTCTAGGGTGGCAGAGTCTTTCCTCCTACAGGACGAGGCAGGCAGGGCTGTGAGCACTAAGGCCAGGAAGAGCTCCACTGTCCCCCGCTGCCACCACCGGCGTGGGCGCCCCAATATCCTTGATTTCCCTGCTGTGACAGGGGGATAGACATCCCTGCACCTCGGACAGAACAGAGGGATGAAGCCGAGGTCTGTTGGACTCCAGAGAGCAAGACAGAAGATGCCAAAAAGCAAGCGAAGGCGATTCCAGAAAAGATGTGGGGGCAGGGCAGGCAGAAGGAAAACGGGTGTCTGCATCTCGTTCTGCATCTGGTCGGCTGCTTGGGGGCTGAGTATTTGCCGAGCAATTCTGAAGACTGGCTTACTAAAGACCCCTGCTGCACCCCCTCTCAGCTACTCTGTGCTTGACTGTCATCTCTTTGGGACCCACCGGTGTGAATTCCGCATGTACATAGAGACTACCATTTCTAAGTTAAACCACGCAAGACCTGTTTGCCAACTGGGTGGAATTCTGCAGCTGTATGTTCTCGTGAGATGCAGTAACATGATAAAGCCTAAAATAAATGTTCAACGACCAACCCCTGAAGCAGCAGGGACACAGCCCTGACTTCTGGAAGGAGCTGTGGGTGAAGGCTGATGGACCTGAGCCCGGATCCCAGCTCTGCCACCCACCAACTGCCGTCTCGGGGCCTGCCGGGATCAATGCAACGCAATGAACCTACAACCACACGCTGGTTGGAGTGAGAGGGAGCTTCACAAGGGAGCAAAGGCTCCAGAGCTTAGGATGTGGTACTATTTATTCACAGATTGGTAACAAGCACTCAAAACACCTGGGCGGTGTGAATTAACACAAGGTTACAAAAACATTCATCTTCCAACCCCCCAACCCCACATCTCCCCCCTTTTTGTTTTCTTGAAATTGTGGGATCGCCACTGCTGTGGTGGTCAGGAGCGTCATCACTCATTTCTCAGTGTTCTGCATAGAGGACACCATTCACCAGAGTCCTCGGAGAACCATATCAAGTCCCTGGGCTGGAAAGGGTGCACAGGGTCCGAGGTGGGCATAGGCAGGGCGTCACAGATGAGTTAATGGACAGCTTTCTGGGCAAACTACAGGGCCTGCAAGAACTGTAAGAGGGCGAGGGGGAGCAGAGTGGTCCAGTTTTCACCAGTTTTAAAGTAAATTTGGTTAAGGTTTCCTTTAAGGTCCTGTCTTCCTGCAATAAGTATGTCCCTTTCTTTTATCCTTGCTTATTTTTTTTATTTCCTCTGCATTATCTTTCTTTAACTTGCATAGACCCTCTATGACTTTCCTAGTCCTTTCCCTGACATAAACCTGAGATCTTGGTCAATCTATTTGCTGTCTGCACATGGCCCAGTTTTCCTTCTCAGGAAATTCTTCCTCCCTACTCAGACCCACACATTCCTGCTTCTCTCTGCCTTCTTCCTTTCCCTGTGACTTTACTGGACATTATCTGTCTCTCAGGAGTTTAGTAAGCTTAGTGTAACCTAAGTGGGTAGTCCGGTGCAGCTGGTTGACTAAAGTCTGACCTAAAGCCTCTGGGACTAACAACCTCCCATCAGGCAGTGTCCACCATCTATTGGTTCTTGGGTGGCTTGCTGCCTCCCAAGCTTTCTGGTCTGTAGCAGATTTTCCTTGCCCCCATCAGAGAGCCTGGATTAGGGCTACGAGTCCAGGCCGTTGGACTGAAGTTCCCCTACTTAAGGACTGAGGCCAAATGACACGGTCCTGATTTATTACTGCTGCCCCAGCATACCTGATTTCTTCCTGGACATAGCTGCTCCTGTCTATGAACAATCTGATGATGGCAGTGGGACATCTTTGAGGTCTGGGTAGGCAGTCTGCACTATGTCGATTACCTCCAGGCAGTCCTGTAGAGGTTTCCCCGGGTCATCATGCAGGAGGCAGGCTGGCAGGACTGATGGCCAACGTCTTGTGGAACCTGAGGTGGAGCCGTCCTGGAGTGGCAGTGGCCAGAAACTGAGCAGTCACTGGAGAAGATCACGTTGGAGTAGGGGGTATGGGCACTCCGGCATGACCAGAAACGAATGAGTCACAGTATTTCTCCCAAGGTCCATAGTCCTCTTTGAAGTCCAGGAGCAGGTTAGGGGCCCATAGGCCCAGTCAGGACTGAGTCTGCTGCACCAGTATCTATCAGGAAACTAACTAGTTTTCCCCCTACTATCCTGCTATTGGAAGGAGACCTGGCCCTGTCAAATTTAAAAAACTTTCCTATGATCCTCTGCACCTGACTTTGCCCTACTCTTTTCTATCCCTAATTGGGACCTAGGCCTGCCATCCTGACCCTTCCTAGGGTGATCCTTTTCCATGGGCCCTGTTTCTCTTAAGGCTGCTACTACCACCTTTGCTAATTCAGCTGATTGGGCCAATAGGCCTAACAGGAGAACATGGTGAAAAGTGTCCAAGGAAGCCCTCCTCTAGGCAGTATTTGGGTCCCACTGTGGGCAAAGGGATGGGAAAAAATTAAATGGGTCTACATTAAACTAAAAAGTTTTGCATAGCAAAGAAAATCATCAATAAAACGGAAAGACAACCTACTGAAAGGGGTTGTCAATTGGTATATCTGATAAGGGTTAATATCCAAAATATATAAAAATATTCATACTAAACACCAATAAACCCAAACAATCCAATTAAAAAATGAGTACAGGACCTGAATAAACACTTCTCCAAAGAGAATACAGATGGCCAAAAGACATATGAAAAGATGCTCAATATCACTAATCATCAGAGAATTGCAAATTAAAAACACATAAGATATCACCTCACACCTATCAGAATGGCTATCATCAATAAATCAACAAACAATAGGTTTTGGAGAAACCGAAAACACTAACTCAACAGAATATATGCACCCCTATGTTAACTGCAGTGCTATTCACAATAGCCAAGAAATGGAAGCAACCCAGTGAGGTCCTCTGGGCACTAGGGCTGCTGTCCATGATTAGACTAACCGTAACCAAGTTCAGGGAGACACAGTAGGGAGGCAGACGAGGACAAAAACAGGGGAAGACACACAAGACAGAAACTTTCCCTTTGTCCGCCTGGCCGCTCCCTGCGCGGGTGAGGACTGGCACAGGCTCAGCACGGTCACTCACACACAGTTACATTCACACAGTCACACTCACACATCGTTTGAATATTCTTCCAGAAATTTCCTATCCTGAGCGGTGCCTATGCCACTTGGGAGGTGATCAGTGTCCCCTTCTGCCGCAGTGCCGGGTCTGAATGAACAGAATTTGCCAGCTTTGAACCCCACCTAACGTCTTAGGGGGATTCCCAGGAGAGGAGAGGCTGCACCGCGTCCGGCCCTCTCACTCTCATCCAGATAGACTGGTCACCCAGAACTCGCCTCCGGAGGCTTTACCAGGTCTCCTTTAATCATTTTTGGGGCGTCTTGGCGTCTCCTGGCCACTCGTCGGAAACCCAAGTAGGATCTTCAGAGCCCTGAAACTCAGGGGGCACCCCCCCTCAGATCTATAGGGGTCCGGCGGCCGGATCAGGAGAGGCTGCCCGTCGTAGGCATCCAGCCCTTGGTGTAGCAAAGCACCAGGGATCTCGCTGGGTCCTCCAAATGTTGTATCTGCTGCTGCAGGGCTCAATAATACGGGCAGCAGCATAAAATACCTACCCCAGACTGGGTGGAGATTTTAGATAAATAAGCCAAAAAATATTCTCTGGGGGAAGAGAAGCCCCCGTTCTAGTTAGCATTTCCTCAGAATGTTGTTGCAACTGCTTAAGGCTTCCCCAGGTAACACTAGGAAGGGTTTGAGAGGGGCCCTGGGACCGAGTCTGGGACCGAGTGCGAGTGTTACGATCAGTGTCCAAGGTCAGCTGTGTCATTTGGGGAGTCAGGTTGAAGGGCAGGTCCTTCCTGTTCATGGTAAGGTTTTATCCACCGAGCTGCCAGCCACTTGGGACCTGTAGGAGACAAAACACAAGCACCCCCCCCCCAAGCCAGTAACTCTGCAGGACCTTGCCATTCGGGTCCTTGCTGTGGATCTCTGTACCGGACTAAAGGCTTGGGCCCTGTGGCAGAAGCCCTTTGTACTTTCCCCTCTGACCAGGGGCCATACACACCTGTAGGCACTAAACAAACATCATCAGACTCCTTAAGGATTAATTCTGTGGTGGTGATAAGATCCAGGCCGGCACTTCCTGCTGTGGTGTCTCCAACCCTCCGTTTGAACTTCCACGTGGCGAATTGGGCCTGCGTTCACACTGTTTTTACTAGCGCCATCCAATCCCAGGGAGTCATCAGATAACTACCAGCTATTGCCTCCAACATTCCTATAGTAAAGGAACTTTGCAAACCATTCTCCTTTAAGCTTTGCCTGAATTCTTTAAAGACCTGATAGGGCAAACATTCGTGCACAGGTTGTTGACCTGGCTGTACTATAGCTAGGAAAGCCTTAAGGTCGCCCACTTTCCTGGCCTGGGCGTGGTGAGGCTGAGATTTTCTCCACAAAAGGTGGAGGGGGAGGAAAGCCTTCCTCCCTAGGCGACCATGCGGGAGCGGTCGGCTCCGGAGTTTCCTCCGAAGGGGAGGTTGGAGCTGCCTTGCTGCTGGGACCGACCTCCTTAGTTAGCTGCTGTAACGCTGTAAGTACCGACCCCATGCTGTCTTACTGGAAACCTCTCAGACACTAGATATGTGGGCAGCTATCCCAAGACAGGCGCCGCTGGCTCGAGAAAACTCTCTCTCGAGTGAAGTTTACTATGGATCCGGATCACTACTTCCCTTTCGCAAACCGTTGCATTGCTGGTCACGTCGAATCTCGCCTCTGCGGACAAGTCTTCTCGGGATCACCACTTGCCCTCTCCAGGCCTGCCAGGATCGGTGCAACGCAATGAACCTACAAGCACACGCTGGTTGGAGTGAGAGGGAGCTTCGCAAGGGAGAAAAATGCTCCAGAGCTTAGGACGCGGTCCTACTTATTCGCAGATTGGTAACAAGCACTCAAAACACCTGGGTGGCCCAGGTTTACAAGGTTGAGAGTGAATTAACACAAGGTTACAGAAACATTCATCTTCCAACCCCCCAACCCCACACCAACCATCTGGGTGGCCTTGAACAAGTTTCTTAAGCTCTCAGAATCTCGGTTTTCTCATCAGTTAAAAGGGAACAACACCAAGTCTATATCACAGGGTCTTGAGAGGATCCGATGACTTGCCATCTGCAAAGTGCCAAGCACAGTAGGCCTCATGAATGTGAGACCCGCTCCTCTCCTCTGTGCACTTACCAGAAGTGAAGGCCACCTCTGAAATCAGACTCTCTGGGCTGGGAGCCTGCTTCTGTGACTTTGGGCAAGTCCCTTTGCCCTGTAGGGCCTGGGTTCCCTCCTCCCTAAAATGGAGACAACAGAAATACCAACAGAAGTACCTCTAGGAAACTGTCACACAATCCTCCTGCCACACAGAGGGACTGCCCCACAGAGGGACTCCCCCACCTACTACGGGTTGGCTGCTCCTGGGGACAATAGCTCTCAGGACCTGCAGTCTGCCTGCCCTATGCTTGGGCCAAGCACCAAGAACAGCTGGAGGATGCCCTCAGGCCTGGAGACCTGGTGCTCCAGGTAGGAAGTCACCACTATGTCACAGAACTGTCTACCAGAGCTGCAGGTGACATTGGGTGTGAGGCCATAAGTGCAGCCTGGGCCAGGGTCATGACTGCTCCCCTGGGGCCTTGGTGCTGAAACTCCACAGACTCTCCATTGTTTTCTGAAGGATGCTTCTCTCTATCAGCCAGGTCCTGGCACCTGAACAAGGTGATTAAGGAGTGTTCAATGAAGGGGCAACTTGTATGTATTCATTTCCTAGGAGTGCTGTTTAAACAACAGAAGTGTATTATCTCAGAGTTCCAGAGGCCAGAAGTCTGAAATCAGGGTGTGGGGCAGGACCACAATCCCCCGAAGGCCGGAGGGGCCTTCCTTGCCTCTCCCAGCTCTTGTGGCTCCGATGTCCCTTGGCTGTGGCAGCATCGCTCCAACCTCTGCCTCCACCCTCACGTGGCCTCTGCCTGTGTCTCTGTGTCCTCTCCTCTCCTGTTTCTTATAAAGACACTCGTCACTGGATTTGGGGCCCACCTGGATAATCCGGGATGATCTCATCCTGAGACCTTTAACTTAAATTCATCTGCAAAGCCCTTTTCTCCCAATAAGGTCCAGGTTCCAGGGAGGGAGGGGTCTGGGCCATGGAGAGAGCAATAAGCACAGCTGCCTGCCAGGGAGGGAGCAGGAACGAAACCCCGGGTCTCTCCCTTCTGTCCCTGGACCCCTGCTGCTGCCTCCACTGGCCAAACTGAACCCCAAGCCAGAGGGGGCAGGGAACCCAAGCGATCCATCCACAGCGAGCAGCTCCCGGGCACACAGCAACCTGGAGAATTACCTGAAAGGGCAAACATGAGTATCCTGCACACCCCCAGCTTCTTGCTCTGAAGTCCTCTGGTGCAAACCATTTCCTGGTGAAGGAGCGTCTCATAGGAGGAGCAGATAAAGGCCAGGTATCTGTGGGCTGTGTTTCCTTCGAGTTGCTCCAGATTTGAGCCTCTTGCATTAAACTCTTGAACCTTTTCTCAAGCCTGTCCTAAGTCATGATGGCATTTCGTGGGATCCAGCCAGACCCTCACCCCCACCATACCAGAGAGAAAGGGACCAAATGAGTAATATTGAGGGGTAGGACAGGAGAGTCGGTGGTCCTGGGACTGAACTGGGGTGGAGGCGGCTGGACGGCCCTCTTTATAGACAGAGTAAGGAGCCTGGAGCCAGAACACAGCCAAACTTACTGCCAATGCCACGCGCCCCACCCAGCACTCTGGAGCCAGGACATCCAGGAGTTGTTAACACAGAAGTCAATGGCCTGGGACCCACCTGGCAAAGGGCCCTACCCCCACCAACCCTCCAGGATTCCACTGGGCACTGGCACCTTCTCACCAGAGGCCGAGGTGCAGAAACCCGGTCCCTGGGCTGTTCTGCCTGCTGCACGTGGGCAACCCTGCAAATCAAGTGTCCGGGAACAGAATGCACTGCCCAGATCCCAGGAGGCTCTGCAGAGGGGCCCAGCGGCCCTGCATTACTGTCAGCAACCTTCTCCAAGTCCATCTCCCTCATCTTATCTACTATAGATAAATGCCCAGCCCCAGGGAAGGGAAATGTTTTTACAAAGTGAGTATAATAAACCAGAAAAGTGCCAGCTGCCACAGGCAGGAAGCAGTGCCCACTGGTGGGCTCAGAGCAGTCCTCATGGCCCTCACCATGCCCTGTCCGGGAAGAGTGTTCTGGAAGACCCTGCTCACTTGGCCAGCACACGTATGAAGAGCCGCTCTGTGCCAGGCTGGAGGATGCAATGCCTGCCGGCCTCCTGCAAGTCCCAGCATGGGGGAAACTGAGCTGCAAGCAGCCAGCCCAGAGAAGATGTCCTTGTCGCCTGGCATGTCGTGGGCATGGGTCCTGGATTCTCTCTCCCCACCTCCTGTCAGCCTCTTGGAAGGGCCTGGGCAGACCAGCCAGCAGGAAGCGTGGTTAAATCCGCCCTCTCTGCGGGAGCTGCACATTCTCATTTTGCCTTGGCAGAGACGTGAGCGCCGACGTGCCAGGCCATCGTGGGGGCCGGAAGCCCAGAGCCAGGGGCGGAGGGTGGAACTTGGGAAGAGACCACTCCCTTGTGGGCCTGCCAGCTGCTCTGCAGGTGAGTGCTCAGAATTAACCCCTGAGGCCCGGGGCCAGGGCTCTGCTCTGCAGGCCGCAGGATGCCAGGGGAGAGGGGGAGCCTGCACTAAGGAACCCAAAGTGAGGGGCTCTGTCCTGAGTCCACCCTGGCTCCCATCCCACCAGGGCCCTGCTGCTCTAATGGTGAGCACAGGCCTTTCACTCCGTCTTATCCAAGGTCCCTGTGAACTTCACTGCAGGCTTGGGGGCAAAGGGCACAGCTGCCAGCTAGAGGGCAGCCTCCCTGCTTGCCTGAACCCATCTCCTTAGTCTACCTCTTGGACAAGTCACTGAACCTGCCTGAGCCTCAGTTTCCTCACCTGCAGAGTGGAGCTGGTAACAGGAACTACCTGGAAGGGCTGTGGGGTCAAATGAGATGAACTGTGGAAGGTACACATAGTGAGTGCTCATTGAATGACAAATGTTAGTATCATTACTACTATTATGATTTTCTAATGAGCTGAGGGTCCAGGTGAGTGACACCCAACAACACACAGCAAGAAAGTGAGCTGGGAGACCCCCAGCCCAGGGTGCAGAGCCAAGCCCCCCCGGTGCCTCCCATGGTAAGGCCTCCACATTCTGCGTAGACAGGGCTCCATCACAAACAAAACGCGTTTTCAGTCGCCAGAGGAGGCTGTAAAACAGCTTACTGGACACAGCTGAACACACAGCCCTCCCTCACTGTGTCATTTCAGGGAGAATCCTGGCTGTGTGTCTTGAGGGAGGTTACTATGCCTCTCTGGGCTGGTTTTTCCAGCTATAAGGTGAGGAGGTAGAACTAGATGGTTCTGCCACTCTCTGGGACCAGAGTAATCCATTTCAACCCCACAGCCCCCTCGCCCCTCCCATGCCACATCTCCCAGCCTCAAGCGAGTGTGGACGCTGCAGCCCTGTTTCACGAGGCCTGTTGCTGCTTGAGGTCAAAGGCAGAGGCACCAACTTGCTGGAAATTTTTAAGTCATGGAAACAAAACTTTCAGGCAAAAGGGTAGAAGACGAGCAGTTTTCAACATGTATTTTTAGGACCCTGTACAGGCCTGAAGTGCCTTCCATTAGTTTGGAAACAAACCATATGTGTGCCTCAGGTTTGCCTGATTTAGACGTGGGCGTGACTGAAGGGAAAACAGTTCCCCCGCTGGACTTTTTGATTTGTAGGGAAAAGCCAAAAGGTTCTTCAGAACAAAGAGACAGTCCTCCCCTCCCCCTGCCCATATTCTGTTCTTTCGTTCTCCTTGGCCTCCCTTCCCCGCTCTGAGGGGGTGTCTGAGGGGCCCTGGGAGGTCTCCAAGGCTCGGGCATCCAGCCCTGACCGCAGCCTGAGCCCCGCCCTGCAGCTGGAGACAACTTCTTCCAGATGTGCACAGGCCAGGGACTGCCCGGGCAGCCAGGCTGGAGAGCCGAGTGGGGAGGGCCCAGCTCAGGGGCAGGGGGCTCCCAGGACCCACCTGCCCACTGCCCTAGACAGGCAGTCCTCTCAGACCATCAGGAAATGCTCCAGAAAGATCAGGGTGTTCAGCCCTGCGTCCGCTGAGCCGGCCTGACACTCACACCCCATCCCACAGGCACACTCACCGGCTCTGTGCCCACAGGAAGGCTTCTCCCAGCTCCAAGACTGCTTCCGTGGTCTGCAGAAAAGGGTGCAGGGCCACGTCGGGTGCTGTCCACATCGTGGCGAGGGGACAGCTGGGGTCTGCCCAGATGGAGGCCACCGAGGCCGCCTGAGCTCACAAGGGCCAAGCACAGAGCCGCTCTCTCACTTTCTCTCCTTGGAACCCCACAAACATCCCATTCTGGAGACGTTTGCTGCCCTTTTCCAAACAAGCCCAGTGAGCTCAGAAACACTGAGGGGCTAGGAAGCAACAGAGCCAGAGGGGAAAGCCAGGCGTGTGTGATTCCACAGCCTGAGACTCTGGGCCCAGTGTCCTCGGGCTCCAGGACGCAAGTCCGGTGGCAGATGTGTGGGTGGGCACCCAGGCAGGACCCAGCACCCACACCTGCTCACACAGCCCCCCTTCCCCACCGCACCCCAACCCTCACCCCCGCTTCCTGTCCTTCAAAGCCTCCCGGGAAGGTTCTGGAACTTCCTGTCTCTGCCTCTTGGCTGTAAAGGACTCCCGGCCTTTCTGGAAGTAGACAGCATATAAACGATGACTATTAAAGCACATTCACACCCCCAGGCGGCACGTGGATGGAGACACACATGGGACGTGCACAGTCGCACAGACACAGCTCTCACACACACTCCCCTGAGCCCGGCCCCCCCAGGCCCTGGGCAGCTCCATCCCTGCCTACCAGCGGGCACCCACACAGCACAAGTCCACAGTGAGCAAAGGGAGGAGGACATAGGAAAGAAGAGAACAAAGGGGAGAAGAAAGAGAAGGAAGAAGGAGGGGGCAGGGAGAGAAGGAGAAAAGAAGAAGGCAGGATGGGATGGGGGGAGGGTTGCAGCAGGCCCCCACTGGAGCCCCAGTGAGTGCACAGGGTGTAGCCCACTAACCTCCAGCTCTGGAATCAGACATACAATAAATCGGATTCTTGTCAGCTGTGTGATCTTGTGCGCATTAACATCTCAGGGCCTCGGTTTCTTTTTCTGTAAAGTGGGGATAATACAGCAGCATGTCAGGGAGAAGCACAGGACACAGAACAGTGCGAGGCACATGGAAGCTGCTTGATGAGTTGGAGGAAAGACCAAACAGGGCTCCTGCAGGCCCAGGTGAGGCTGTACAGGTGCCATGCCAGGCACTTGGTAAGTGCTGAGAGGACACTAGCCACCATTGTTTCTAATATTACAGTCACCTTCATCATATGCCAGGCACTGCCCCAGGTACCTTTGTAGCCATTATCTCATCAGACCCTCCAACAACCTTGTGAGGGGTTACATCTTTATCCCTATTTTGCAGATTAATTAGGCAGAGGCCCAGACAGGGGGAAATCACTGTTCAAGGGACACAGATGGCAAGTGGTGAAGCAAGGATGTAAGAGGGTCCCTGGAGGCTGCATCTTTTCCACAGTTTCACTACAGGGTGGGGCATTTCACGTTTAAATTGTGATTTTTTTTTCTTTATTTCATTTTTTTTAGAGAGAGAGGAAGGGAGAGGGAGAGAAACATCGATGAGAGAGAACACTGATTGGCTGCCTCCTGCATGCCCCACACTGGGGATTTGGCCCACAACCTGGGCCTGTGCCCTGACTGGGAATCGAACCGGCGACCTCTTGGTGCATGGGTTGACGGTCAACCATTGAGCCACACTGAACAGGCTAAATTGTGATTTTTAAAAATTAAAGTAACTGAGGGGATGATTCTAATAACTAACACTTATTGAGCATTTACTGTGTCCCTGAACCTGGGTGGACTGTTTTTGTCCGTGAATCCTCACAATGACCTCATGAAGTAAGTATTATTATTATCCTTATTTTTTAAATAAGGAAGCTCGAGCACAGAATGGGTAAGTATTTGACCAGGTCACCAGTCAGTGAAGGACCCCAATTCCAGTACAGTCAGCGTCCCCAGACATGTGCTCTTAACTCCTTAGCTGGAGACAGATCAACCTCATCTGTGACATGGAAATCTCGAAGACATTTTTAAAAATACATTTTAAAATCAAACGCAAGCTGTAGAACAGCCTGTCTAACGTGCTATCTGGTTAAAAGGAGACACATAGACACGGACGCTTTCATCTGCACGGAGCCCCTGGGAAGCCACGTGGGATGCTGGCCAGAACTGCTGGCCTGGAAGAGCAACTGGGAGGCTGGGTTTGGGGGGGGGAGGGCGGGTAGTACTTTTGTGCTCTTTACAATTTTTATGGATGCCTTTGAAAGTATGAATTTGTTTGCCCCCTCTTCAGAAAGAAATTATTTTCATTACTTTGTCAGCTTAATGGGAAGATGGCATTAGCATGTACCTGAAAGGGGCTCGGCAGGAGGCCTGGGCAGGGCCAGAGGCTGTGCCCCTGACCGGAGGCCGCTCCTCCTCCCCCCTAAAGCCCAGCAGTAAAGGGTGGCTAGCCGTGGCTTCAGGGTCTTTCCTGGTTACCTCTGCTCCAGGCCAGGACTCTGATCACACAGAGAGGCCTGCACACCAGCGTGATCCGCCATGCTCCAGTTGGAGAAATGAACTTCTCATCCTGGATAGCACTCTAGAACTTTCTATAGCTCACTCTAGCCTCCCCTAAGCAGACAGGCAGTGGAAGAACTCTGACCTGGAGGACGGGGCCCCTGGTCCAGGCTGCCTGCCCTCGCTCGCTGTCGACCTTGGCAGGACCAGCTTTTCCATCAAGGGAGCGATCGCAACCTGGATGAAAGGTCCCTCCTACTCTAAAATAGTGAAGATCCGAGGACTTCAATGCCCCCTGCTAGCCTCAGGCCCCACAAGCTGCCCCCTCAGCTCCAGGCCACACAGCCTACTTCCTCATGGCTGTCCTCCCCTCCTCCCTTCCCCCGAGCTTCCCACCTGGCCCTGAGCCCCAACAGCACCTCCCGAGGGTCCACTCAGTCTCCCACCTGCTGCCATTTGGGTCTAGTTACAAACAGCCGGTACAGTTTCATACCCATTTCAGAGGCCACAGAGACCTTTGAGCAACAGCTTTCAAAGTTCAGCATCTCCCAGCCACCGGTTCCAAGTGCACACCGAGGCCCACCTTGGAGAGTGGGCTTCTGGAGCCGAGCCCTGAGCATGCCCATCTAACTTTCCCTGACTGACCCAGGCGGCAGGTGGGCTTCAGGACAGCCCTATCAGGTGGGTACCCAGAAGCCCCAGGCTCTTCTTAGTGGGAAGGTTTGGAACTGTCAAATCAAAGGTGCCTGGGGGGGTGTCTAAGAAGAGGGTCTGGGGGCAGCTCCAAGGCATAGCAGAGCGTCTCCTCCAGAGAAAAGGGACCCAGGAACCAAATCCAGAGTCTGCTGCTGAACCCGCAGCAAGAGAGAAGGGAGAGAGGAGGGAGGGAGGAAGGAAAAGTAGCTAGCTCTGAAGGGTAAGAGAAGGGACCTGGATATGCTGGGCACCGAGTGCAGGACCCCATATCCCTAAGAACTCAAGCTAGAAACCAGAAAGAAGGCTTGGAGCAAAGGAGTGGCTACGAGGGGAGCAGGCAGCGCCACTTCGCAGATTCGCAAACTGAAGGGCAGCAGATCTCAGTTGGGCCCCACCTTTGGCAGACCAGGGCAGCTCCCCACGGCGATGGCCAGGGGCCCGCCTGGCTGGGGTGGCTGGCCAGCGCAGAGCCCGGGCTGCACTGGGTTGGGTAGTGGCGGCAGCACTGCGGGGAGGCAGGCGGACGCCGGCCGCGTGGCCACAGCGCCACCTGGCGGCCTTCGTGATCCCAGCGCGCAGCCGCAACACCGCGACCTCCCAGAATGGTACACTGAAGGTCGCCCCCTGAGCTGGCCTGGGCTTTCCAGATACCCCACCCCACCCACCCCACCAGAATAGCAGCGAAATGGTTGTCATCTGGTGTCAGGCCCCAAGCAAACAAAGTCCCCCTTCTCTTTATATTTTAAAGGGGACAGCAGGTGCTGGCTCCCACCACTGCCCCCCACCAAAGAGAACAGATGTTTCTCTTCCTGCCATTTTAACTCTCCTCCCAAACAGTGGTACCTAAATATGGAATCTCAAATCCCAGTGTGACCCCTGTCCTCATAGGACCCTAGTTTAAACTCAGGCAGTGGAGGACATGTCTAAAAATTCCCTTTTTTCTGTGCTGAGTTTAGGCTCCTAAACTAGCATTTTAGTAACAGCTAACACCTCGCTCCTCCTCAATGCCAGGAGCAGTTTCCAGGTATGATTTCTCACATCAGCCCATTATCATCCCCATGTGAATGAGGTCCCTGAGGCACAGAGAGGTTAAGGAACTTGACTAAAGCCACACAGTTAGAGAGAAAGGTAGGATTTTAACTTGGCCAGTCTTGATTCCAAAAGAGAAAGGGGGATAAAAGGAAGAGAAAGTGGTACAGGAGAAGAAAATTCACTCGTAAGACAGGGCAGTGCTGGAGGGCCAGTGCCTCTGTGCTGCATGAAGGCCCAGGGTGCCTTGCTCAAAGTTCGCTGGCCTCTTTACAGAGCCTTGCATCAGGGCCCAGACAAGGAAGCTGGGATCCCCAGGTGGGCTTACCCACCATGAACTGCCCAGGCCAAGGTTAGGCAACAGAAGGACGGATGGGGAGGAGAGGAGTTCTGCCCCACCCCCACCCCACCCACCTAGGCCTCCCTGTTCATCTCTGCTGGCCTGGGGATAGGTCCACCATGATGGAGAAAGAAAGAAGCTTTGGAGAAGAACGGGACATGGAGCTTTTGCCCATCAGAATGATTTCTCCAACCTCCATCAAAGGACTGTGGCTCGCTGTGGCCTCACATTCAGCTAGGCTCCTCCTTGCCCCTGCCCCCGACCCCTACCAGAGATGCGAGAATAGAATCCCACTGGCCAGATTTCTCTGCCTGACTTCAAGCACTAGAGGTCTGGGGTCCGTACCTTTCTCCTCCCTGGCTGAGATCTGAAATCTGCACGTTTCCCAGCCAAGCTGTTGTAAACCCTCCCAGTTCCCTGCACACCTCTCCTTGCAGCCTGTGGCCAGCCCGCTGCAGCGCTGAGCCCAGTGCCGTGGGCAAGGGAAGGGCAACTAGACCGAGATGGGGCCCCTACAAGACTGGGCTCCTTGACATAACCGGAGCCATCTTTGAGGTGAAGAGACTAACATGGGATCAGTTTCCTGTTTGTGGATGAGCGGTATGGGAAACCAGGCAAGGCCTCCGCTGTGCCTGGTGGACCTCACAGTCCCAAGACCAAGAGTGGGGTGAATCTTGGGGAAATCTTTGCCAGAAAGAAGGCAAAGTGAGGAGAGTGTACCATTTATATACATCCCATCAGTCTGATTGTTCCCTGCTGTTACCACCATCCTGGAGAAAGATGCCAACTGAATCGCTTATTAAAACAAATTACCTGAGTTTCTCTGCCCTTCTCCCTTATGGGAACCCACCCACTAATTTCCCCATAATACTCCAGAATGGAAATAGGAATGTGTTGATGATCAGGTATATCCCCCACCCCTTTGGTTATAAATGCTGGAATCTTGGTTATATGGATTGTGGAAACAAGAAGAGTGTGGACCCAGCAGGAATAGGGCCCTGGGGGGACCCCTTGATATCTTCCAAGAGCAGGCCACTTCCTCCTCTTTCCAGCCTCAGGGCCTTTGTGTGTGCAGCTCCCCTTTGCCTGGCTGACTTCTGCTCTCCCCACCCCTTCCCATTAAATGATGAGTCTTTCTTCAGCTGCAAGAAAAATGTCACTTTTTCAAGGAAGCTGTCCTAACACCTGTCTCCCCTGAGTCTATGACAAAGCTTCAAAGCAGCAGGTGGATTCTGTGGGGTCCCCAGGAGGCACAGCCTGAGGCCGGGACTGGAGTATAGCTGTTTATTTGGGAGAGGTTCCCTGCAAGCAGGAGTGAAGGAGTAGGGAGAGATCACTGGGAAGAAGTGGGTCACTAAAAGATGTGTGTGGGCAACAGAGGCTCTGCTTGGACCTCCTGAGGAGCAGAGAGAAGGCCCCAGAATTAGTTCCCTAGAGGGCCGGAGCATTTTCCCACCAGCTCCTGGCCCCACTGGTTGAGAGTTCCCCAGAGGTGGGGGGCTAAGGTCCTGTATCAACTATATATTTTTCTTTTCTGTATGCTTGATGCTCTGGCATTTGGGGCCTTGATCCTGGAGAGACCTGCCCTCCTAGAGCCAGCTAATTCCTAGAGAGAGCAAATGACTCCCCTGGGAGCATGCCTCTGCCATACAAACCAACCAATACAGAGCCCACCCCCAACCATCTCCTCCAGCAAACTCACACACAAAGCCAACTCCCCTGCCCTAAATCATGCCAGGGCCAGGTACTGCACAGCTGAGGACCGCCCCATAGCCCAGAGCTTTAATTATTCAAATTGTCCAACCCTAAACTTACCCAGCTTGCCCACCCTGCCTCGCTCACTCCTTCCCATGACAATCATTTCCGTGTCTATGCGTCTTACCATGCCCAATTAAACATGGCAGGTGCACTTTAGCACAGGCCCACGCGGCCGGACTCGCACGGCTGAGCAGGCCGCCACATGGAGCAGGCACCTGGTACACACATGAAGTGGCACTATAAGAAGGATGTCACAGAAGTGCTCACCTGCCACCACTGCTGGGCTGAAGTCAGAGCTGGCCAAGGAATGTGAGGAGTAAGGCACCAGAGGGACATGATAAGGCTGACCCCCGAAGGAGAATGACTCACAGTCCAATATAACATACTCAAAGGGTCCCAATCACTTCGGTCAGGGTTCAAGTTCGTCCCTGGTGGGAATCCAGCCGGTGGCTGAGGACCCCATACACAGTGCAGTCACCAAGGCACCAGGGCTGGCAAAAGCTGGGTCAGGTGGCAGAGCTGGCAACCCAGTAGGGAAACTGAGGCACCAGACTAAAAGTGGTCATGAAATGCTAGGTCTCCCCCCACAATGCCTTGTATTTCAACAGGGCTGCCTCCAAGACCCAGGGCATAGTCAGGTACAGTGGGTGTGATGAGTACAGAGACCCAGAGATCAGGTCAGGACCAGGGTGCCAAATCCAAACAGAAATTGAAAAAAATAAATCCATAAATCTCTTCCCCCTACTCTTCAGAATGTTTCAGAAAAAATCTTTCCTTGAGTCAGATTCATCTTCCTAAATGCCCACCATAGGCAGGTGGTACAAAGATGCCACACCTTGGGGGACATCTTACCCATCATAAACACCATAAATGTGTATATGACCATAAACTTCCTACAGATGGCAGTAAAGAGATTCATGGTAAAAAAAAAAAAAAAAAAAAAAAAAAAATCTCCATATATTACAAGAATTTCCCCATAGTCAGAAGTAAGTGTCCTGAGGAGAGGCAGTTTTTGCCTAATGTATTTAAGTGTGCTGTTTGGCCCGGTGACAGATTTTGCCTTTCCTGAGTGGGTTCTGCTCAGGCTCAGAAGCCCCTCAGATCCCCAGAGCAAGGGAAGGCAAAAGTCAGCAGGCCCACAGGTGAGAAAGCTGGCCAGGGAATGGAGCCAGCTTCAGCCTCATTCATGCAGTAAACACCTGCTGAACTCTGCTGGCATGGTGGGGGCAGGTGGAGGGCACAGATGACCAAGGCTGGGTCCTTTTACCCTGGCTCACGGACAGAGAGCTGACTTTACACTTGAGCAGACCTGGGTTCAAATCCGGATTCTACCACTCAGAGCATAGCAAGCCATGTACCCTCCCCAAGCCTCGGTTTCCTATCTGCATAATGGGGATAACGCCATCTGCTTCACCAGATGTTCCCAGAAATGAAGATTATGCACGCACGCGGCCTGAGCAGAGCCTGGGATGGAGGCGGTGCAGGAGTTGAAGGAAGGCCGGTTCCTTGCCCCTTCCCGATCAGATGGAGCTCACAGTCCAACTGCTACAGCTCATATATCAGTTCACTTCTGTCCAATGTTATTCTGGTGAAGAAAATGTTATTCTGGTGAAGAATAATGTTGGAGTCACTTTGCAATGTCATAGAGTTGTACAGGATTTAGTAAGAGATCCCTGGGCCCAGCATAACTCAATGCAACTGGGAGAAAACCTCCCTCCTGGGGCTCCAGAATAGAAGGCCGACAGAGACAGCAACACAACAATAGTGGGAGGCTTCAATACCCCACTCTCAGCAATGGATAGAAAAACAGGTTGATAAGAAGCAGAGGACTCGAACAGCACTCCAGACCAGTTGGGCTGTAGGCAACAGCTACATTCCTGCAAGCAAAATGGATTCAAAAGTAATGCAATCTTCACCTCTCCAGACCCTTACCAGGCTCCACGTGTGAACTGGCCCCCCTCAAGGCCCCTTCCTGCTCCCCTCGATTCTCCCCAACCCTGCAGCTGCACAGGACTTTGCAACCCCTGGCTCTCCCCAGGGCCTGGTACCCTGACCATGCCAGATCCTGTCGCCTCCCCTCCCCTTTCCCTCTCTCCCTCTACTTCTCTCTCTCTTTTCTGTCCTGTTCTTCATAATAAAGCTGAGAACCCAACTGGAAAGGCCCCGTGCTCCTTAGAGCATGCAGGTGAGGCAACGCCACGGGGCAAGGAGAGGTCTCCTCAGCAGGGAGGAGGGACACTCGTACACATCCATGTTACCATATTTCACCACCTTCTTCAACTCAGAAGCCCTCATTGCTCCTTGCAGCTCAGGCTGTGCCTCCTCCGGGCCACCCCGGCTCCCCTGCATCACAGCACTCATCACACGTGCCTGGATCGCCTGCTGCTGGCCCTGTGTCCCCTCCCTGAGCGGTGGGCCTAGCAGCATCACCCCATCTTCATCCCCAGCACTCCATGGCCTTCGTTAGGGTGGATTCGGTGGAAATGAGCCCACCCAGGGCCGTGACAGCCAGGGAAGTGTGGGGTGAGCAGGAAACTCCCCGGGGACACAGAAGTGGCTATCAGATGACAGGCTTCCTCTTCGGGTCCCACCACATGGGGCCACCCCTGCTGAAGACAAAAAAGGCAATTTCTGACTGAGCAAGGAAGGAGTTTTCAGGTAGACACTTGTCGTCAACAAGTGTCAAAACAAGCAAGCTAATCTACTTCTCCCCCTTTATCTGATCTGATAGGGAAACACCTTCCTGCCTCTTCTGGGGATGAGTCCAGATGTGGGCAACAGCTTAAAAATTATAATACATTTTTTAAACATATATAAGAGCCTTCTCTTGTGCAAAGGGACAGGTTTCCTCCCTCTCCCACACTGGCCCCTCTGCTTGGGATGTGGCCCTTCCCAAGGCCACCGTAACTGGAGGAGGCGTGCGTTCAAGGCAGCGAAGGGGACACACAGCTGTCAGCATCACAACACACGGACTCGCTCCTGGGCCCTGCAGAGAAAGACCGAGGGGACTGCAGCCTTCAGCCCCCACCAGAGACTGGGCTATGACGGAGGGACCCACGGGGCAGGGGCCCAGGAGCCATAGGGAAGGAGAGACAAGGAAGAGAATCCAAAGGAGAGGGATGTCATTTCCAAGGGACTACAAGAGCAGTGGTCACGTGTGGAGGTGGCCCCCAGAGCGGAGGTCTGAAGACCCCCACTGGAAGATGCTGGTTGAACGTGAAGAAAAGAGCTATTTTGTATTCCTCCAGGCTCTGTGTGTGTGTGACGTGCCGGCAGGAAGGACAATTGACTATAGAGTGTGCCACCCTTCCTGTGCCCTGATTAGACCCCATTACTGGGGCTGCACTTATGTTGTTAAAGCACAACCCATTTACAGAACCTATTGATGGGCCGTGGGGTTGGCTCGTTCTCACTAGGCTGAGCAGAGCGGCAGATTGTGTTTCTCAACAACCACAATGACTCCATCCCATCCCCCCAATCCTCTTCAGCAGTGTGGACTTGACCTTCCTCCCACTGATCGGTGGGGTCTCCTCCACCTTCCTCGGGTTGAAGTTGGCATGTGACTACTTCAGCGACAGAATACAGCAGAAGTGACACTGTGCGACTTCCCAGGCTGAGTCGTTGAAGGTCACGCAGCTTTCTCCTTATTCTCTGAAACACCCTGCTTGGAGCTCTGAGGAGTGCAGGGACCACGTGTAGGCAGTCCAGCTGGCAAGCCTGGTCTTCCAGTCATCCCAGCCCAGACAGCAGACATGGATGGATGAATGAATGAATGAATGAATGAATGAGCGAGCCTCCAGGCAATTCTAGACCCCATCAAGTCACCCCTTAATTTGGAGTCTTCCCAGCTGACCAGCAGTCCCCACTGTGCTACCTGAACTCTGACCCACAGACTGTGAGCACAGTTAACTCACTGGTTTTGGCTGCAAAGTGTTGCTGTCGTTTGTTCCGCAGCAACGCTGACTGGAACAGGCAGAGTTCAGAGGTATGCTACATAAATCAAGAGGCTGGGGAACCCTTGCTATTCGTTCAGACCTTAGCTCAAATGTAAGTTCACTAGGGCCAGTTGCTTAACCTCCCTGAGCCTCAGTTTCCTCATCTGTAAAGTGGGGACAGTACCACTCTTGTGAGGATTTAAGCAGCTGCCAAAATTATTCCCGGGAATTCTGAGGGGGTGGGCTGGTGCAGATGTGAGGACTGTTTTGATTACGACACGCAACATTGACTTGTGAGTGACAAAACCTGTTCTGATATTAATCAAGATTCCACGAACTTCTAGACTAAATGAAGAATCCGGGGCATTACCCCAGTGGCAGAAATCAGTGAGTTTTATCTTCCATCTGTTTTTGCTTTAATTGGTAATTTTTTAATGCATGGAGAAATTCACTGTCAAAACACCAAAAAGAGCACACCGAAGATCTGACGAGGCAAAGATGGTACAAACTCTAATGCGACTTTTCTGATCCAGTCGGTCACTGGACTTGTGTCGCAGTTCAGCAAAGGGGCTGCTGCTACAGGAGTCTAGAAACTGAGAACAGTGTTATAAGTGATTTGAATTGTGAAGAAGGGGGTGACGGTCCCGGCCCTGGAAAGTACCAGGCAGCATGCTTGGCGGCCTCAGCCTGGCACAAGGAACTCCCAGCACAGGGAGCACAAAGGAGCCTGCACTGGCCCCCAGGTGACACATTCTAGCACCGGGAGAGAAGCGTTCTGCTGATTTCCGCGTGGTACACAGCACAGCCTGGGCGTGTGCAGGACTCGGAACTGGGGCCCTTGAGGGTGGGCGGCCAGGTGAGCATCAGGAGAGAGCTCTGAGCATGGGCACCACGCTCCTGGGTGCTCCCCAAGACACTAATCCGTGGATTCCAACAAGGTGGATGCGAGCAGGAAGAATAGGAAGGATGCCACGAAAGGGCAGAGAGGGGCTCATGTGAGATATCAGGGGGGTTCTCAGAATCCCCAGGTGAGGTTTGAAGGTCCTACAGTAGCAGGTGGAGCCAAAATGCCAGAGAAATAGGGGGTGGCTGCAGACAAGCAGACAGACGCACCCAGGAGGCTGGGAGGGCGCAGAAGCCCGGGGTTTTATACAGGCAGGATGTTAGACCTACCAGAGAAGGCTGGGGGATTGAACGGGGTCATTGACTCATCTGTTTAGAAACTAGTTCCCGAGCACCCGCAGAGTACCAGCCGCGGGGACAGCACACGCATGCCCTTGTGGGATGACATGATCTCTTCATCAGGAGTGGAGTGGGGGCCTGGTTTCCTCCCCTGCCCTCCGAGATCACATTCTTATCTGCTGGAGTCGGTCATTCTTTGGGGTGTCTGTTCCTGAAGCCAAGAAACAGGTAAAAAACGTGTTTCCTCTAATAAATAAAATGAAATCTCCTTGCCCACCCTCGCCTCCAGGAGGATTCTGCTAACACAAAGCCAGGCAGGTTGGGTTGTGTCTGCGTGTGTTAACAAACAGGAGCCATTTCCCCAGTCTCGTGTTAAACAGAAATCCATTCTTCAGGACAAGTCTGTGATTGCTTTGAAAACAAAATCTGCACATTACAATAGCCACCACCCAGAGGATGTGAGCTCTCAGTGCAGAACTGGCAGCATGGGGGCATGAAGCCGCACTGCCCCACGCCACCTCGCTGCTGACTGGCGGCGCCCACGGCGGCTTCCCCAAAGCTGTGCCAGGGTCCCATTCAAAGCCACCACCGTGGTCCCTCTCATCTGTGCCCTTGGCACTCCAGGGCCTCCACTCCCCAGCCGGTCCCACTAACACGGCCAGCGACAGAGCCGGGGCTGCACCCGGCATGTGCTGGGGCTCTTTTTTAACTAGGTAAATAATATCTCAGAGGCAGACATCTAGAAAATGAGCTGTTCCGCCTCAGTGAGGCTTGTTGCAAATATGAGGGCTTGTTCTTTTCAAAATACTCCAACATCCCATGGGCATGTAAATAATAATCCCCTCTCAGCGGACTGACTCGGAGCAGTTTTTGAGCAAGAGCCGTAGCCCTGACTAGCAGAGCACTTCCTGCCCGACGCAGCCCGGGCACCGCTGCCCGAAAGGCCCACGCTCCAGATCCTGCACAGAAGGCGCCGGTCAGGCCAGCATTCGGGGCTCCGCAGCCCCAGACAGGGGCAGGTTGGTTACAGGCCGCGAGCGTGCCTCCTGAGGCAGCCCAGAGACGCCTCCGCCCCAGGGAACTAGGGACCTGTGTGCAAGTAGAGAAAGCGTTCAGTCAGCTATTGCACACCCACTGGGTGCCCGGCCACAACCAGGGCTGTGATCGTGAAAAACTCCTTTGAAGACAGAAAAGGAGTGATCTTGAGGGGAAGCTCCAGAATGTGCTCAGAGTCTGTGACGACGAAAACCCCATTTGTCAGACCCATGTCATCATGGAGGAAAATCACCAGCAAGTGGAAAAGGTACTTGCAGTTTTAATAGCGATGAATACTAATCAAAACCAGCTTCCAATCTGAAGTGTATTAAGGATCCAATAAATAACTTTGATTCAAGCAATTACTTAAAATTGAAATTTGCTAAGTAGGAAAAATGACTCATTCATTAGCATAGTGAAACCTGTCACCTGGAAGGAGCTGGGAGTCCTGGGAGTGGAAAGGACACATGGCTGGAAAAGGTCAGTGGTTGCCTCCACCTCGGTGCTTCCTTCGGCAAGGTGGGGAGGAGCCCACAGCCAGCGGCACCCATGGGGGCCAGGTCCAATCGCAATTCGGTGCTTTCAGCCTCGAGTCTTTGCAGCCCAGGTTTACTTTATTTGTGCTGTGTCTTTAATTTGATGGCTTTGCTGAGTGTATTAATTTGGTTTCCCCCAGAAGAAGACCCTGAAATAAGGTCTCAAGTGCCAGTTGTTTACTTGGGAGGTGCAGGGAACACCAGCAGGGAAGTGGGAAGGTAACACAGAGAAAGGGAAGACAGCCAGCAAAGGTTGCTGATAACCAGTCACCTAGGGATGATGTGATAGCAGAATAAGGGCCCCCAAGATGGCCACACCCTAATCTGCAGAACCTGTGAAGGTATTATGCTACATCACAAAGGAGAATTAAGATCGTAGGTGGGCCCTGGCCAGTTTGGCTCAGTGGTTAGAGCATTGGCCTGCGGACCAGAGTCCCGGGTTCGGTTCTTGCTAAGGGCACGTGCCTCGGTTGCAGTTCGTCCCTGGCCCCAGCTGGGGTCATGTGGGTGGCAACCAGTTGATGTGTCTCTCTCACGTCGATGTTTCTCTCTCTCTTCCTCCCTCTCTCCCTCCCACTCTATCTGAAGATAAATGCAGAAATGTCCTTGGGTGAGGATTAAAAAAAAATAAGAAAAAAAAAAGATCGTAGGTGGAATTAAGATTGCAGATGGAATTAGATTGCCATCAGCGATCTCGAGATGGGGAAATTGTCTTGGCTTATCCAGGTGGGACAGTGGAATCGTAATGTCCTTACAATGTGAAAGAGGGGGAGAGTTAGTCAGAGTGATATCATTCAGAACAGACTCAAGTGGCCATTGTTGGGCTTGGAAGATGGAAAGGGAGGCCATAAACCAAGGCAAGCAGGTGCCTCTAACAGCTAGAAAAGGCGAGAACATTGGATTCGCCTGGAGAGCTGCTGGAAGTTCCTGCCAACACCTTGACTTGGGCCCAGCAAAACCTATATAAGATTTCTGACCATAGGAATTGCAGGATAATAAGTTTGTATTGTTTCAAGCCACTAAATTTGTCACAATTTGTTATATAGCAGCAAGAGGACGCTAATGCAGGTGACTTTTGGAAATTCTGAGGAATTCCCAGAAGGAGCTGCTCCATCAGGCCCGTATCCAGGGCCGCACAGGCTCAGACCAAGAGCGGGTGGGTCAGAGTGTGAAGCTGACCTATCACAAGGGAGCTGGGTACTGATACCTCAGGCACTGACTGAGGACACGTAGGGGATGGGGAGGGCGATGGAGTGTATTCCATGGTCCCAGGAAAGCCATCAGGCTCAGGGACACAATTGCCATGAGATGTCAGTAGGTGCTCAGTAAGCAGCAGGGCCTGCGAGGTGCGGTCCAGCACTCCTGTGGCTGGGGACAGGAGACCCATTACTGGGAACCTGCTGTGTCCCGGCACCGTGCCAGAACCTAGTCCTCCCTGAGACCCTGTTTTATATCAGCTTTATAGCAACTTCTGGGCCAAGGTAGGACTAACTCCACGTTTACTCAGTGAAGAAAATAAGGCCCAGAGAGATTAAGTGATTCACCCGAAGTCACACAGCTTGCAAGTGTCAGAGTAGGGCTGGAACCAGGACCACCTGAGCTCAGAGGCTGCCTGCTTTCCACTCTGCCACGACAAGGATGCCCACCTGGGAGCAACCTGCTATCTGTTAACCCTCAGGTCAGACACACAGTGCAGTTCTGAGGTCTTCACTAGAACACTACACACCGCTGCTCTGCAAAGAAACACAGAAAGGACTGCTGAGCCCTCCCTGAAAACAACTCCCAGGGCAACAGGCAAGGACCTGGGCCTGGCCAGGAGTCCTCCCTTACTGGCTCCAGAAGTGAACCCACACGGCCAGTGGTGGCTCAATCCTCCTCCCAGGGGCAGAGGGTAGCCCAGCCCTACCAGGAGCTGAGAACATCAAAACGCTGATCAATAACTGATGAGTCACCCTATCCAGAAAGTGCCAATACTATCTCCCTGGACCTCAAGGGTCATTGGGTGAAAGGCGGCCTCCCACTAATTTTCCTGCCCCTCCACTCACTCCATGACCTTACTGTCACCGTCCCAAGGAAGGAGGGCTTGGTCACCTGAGTGCTCAGACCTGAGCCATTGTGGGTGAGCAGGGTCACCACGTGTTACATTCTGTGCTTCCTATGTCTGAAAGTGTGTTAGTCCAGTTGGGCACTATAACAAAAATAGCATAGAAACCACAGAGATTTATTTCTCACAGTCCTAGAAGCTGGAAGTCCAAGGTCAAAGGGTCGACAGATTCAGGATCTGGTGGGACTCACATCCTGGTTCATAGATGGCTGTCTTCTCTGTATCCTTGCACAGTGGGAGGGCTGGGGGAGCTCCCTGGGGTCCCTTTCATAAGGCACTAATCCCATTCATGAGGTCTCCACCCTCATGACCTAATTACCTCCAAAGGCCTCACCTCTAAATACCATCATGTTGCGGATTCGGTTTCGACACAGGAGTTTCGGGGGGACAGTCTATGGCAGTATGTGGACAGGAAGCGGCAGGTGGACCAGTCTCATTTGTGTGGCCCTCAGGGCCTGATTTGCAGATGTGGACATCCTGCATCCATCTGTGGGATGGAGGAATCCTCCTCTAGGCCTGATGGCCATGCTGAGCTCCCCAATTCAGTTTCTTCCAGAGGCCATCATGTGCTTGCCCCGCTCCTGCCGAACCCCAGGGCAGAGACAAGGGGAACCCAAACCCCATGAGGCAGTCTCTGCCCAAGGCCCACCCTGGGGCCTGCAGGAACCATGTCCAAAGGAGGGGAACTGGGGCTCCAGTCCCAGTGCTCCAGGCGTCCACATCAGAGATGTTCTTTCTGGGCCACTCGTCACCTTCTTGATCGCTCCCCACTCACTGGTGGCCAGGAAGTCCCTGTTACCTATCAGATGAGAGGGCGACAGAGAGGGCTCCCTGCACTGCAGGATGGAAAGCCTCACGAAGAACACTTTTGCTGAGTGGTCCCAGGAGATACACCTGAAAGGGAGTGAGAAAGGATGGGTTGGGCAGAGGGAGAAGCGGGCCACCTCGCAGCAGGTGACGCGGTGGCCACTGAGGCCTCAGGTGATCCCAGGGGAGCACTGGAGCCAGGGTTGTCTCTCGGAGTTGTCCTGAATTGAGGCCAGAGGGACCAGGCCTTCATAGTCACCCCTCCTCCATCAAGCAGTCATCAGCTACGAGAACAGGCTACCCTCTGGGTGAGGCAGTTCCCCACAGTCAAAGGCAATTTCCAGAGAAGGATGTAGCTGGAAGACACCCCCAGAATCTGGGGACAGGGTTCAAAGGCCCTGAAGATGCCCCAGCATCCACTACGGAGGAGAGAACATGCTGGCCAAGGCAGCCAGTGGATGGAGCCTGGAGGAAAGGGTGACTTCTTGTCACTTCCAGTCAGCCCCCCCTCGCCTCCCAGGATCCCATAGGGAGCAGCCTCCCCTGTCCTCAGGCCCCAGGGGACCTCAGTGAGCCAGCCTGACTCCCCCACAGAGTTGCTAACAGACACATCAAAGTTGCAGCATGTCACTTTCAAGAAGCTTTGAAACCCGTTTCTGAAATGGCTGTGCCCAGGCAGATTAAGTCTGCCGCGTGAAGAAGCAGAAGGCCTCCGGCATGAGAGCTGAGGGGTGGCTCACCACCGCAGAGCAGTGCGGTGCCTTTGTGTACAGGCGGTGGGACAGAAAGCCGAACAGAAACGTGTGATGAATCTAAGCTGCCAGGTCTTAGTTCCAGAATCTCTAAAGTGGTGATGTAATGCAGGGCCCAGCTGGGGTCAGGGAAATGAGCAGATTGCCAGGAGGAAATCAAGGGGCTTCACTAATTCACCCAATCATTAATTAATGTGGAAATAATTCACGTGTACCTACTAAGTGCCAGGCGCCGTGCCAGGGCAGAGGAATAGGACAGACCTGCTCCTACTTCCAAGTTGTGGTTCACCTGGTGGTGGAGCCAGACAAAGAGTCGAGTGTGAGATGTGCTAAGAGCCCAAAGCACTAGGGCCATGAGACTCAGAGGAGTTAGGGAGGGCTTCCTGGAGGAGGCAAAGCCTGAGTCGAACCCCAAAGGATGTGCAGGAGTGAATCTGGTGAAGGAGAATGGGGAAAAGAGAGGGAAGAGAGGTTTGAAGGAGTAATTGAGAGGAGTGAGGCTGCGGTGGGGGGAGGTGCAGGGGCAGGGTGTGATCAGACCACACGAGGCCATGAAGACCAGGAAAACACCGTGGGCTTCACTGGGAGGGCAGTGAGGAGCCATGGCAGGGTCATACGCGGGGCATGACAGGATTCCATCGCTGGATTGGGGCAATGAGCAACCCTGTGAGCCCCTGAGGAACCACACTGAAAACACATCTGGGTTCCGAACTGTGACCCAAGATTGGAGAGGGCTGGGGGGGTCACAGGGAGCTTGAAAGACCTGGCCCTGCATGGACTTGCCCTTTTGTACACATTCGGCCCCTCTCGTAGGCCGGGACCTGCACTATGCATGGGGGAGGGGGTGGGGGGGCGTCTGGAGCATCCCTATCCCCACCCTGGCTCTCTTTCTTCCCGCCCTGTGAACCTGTGTGGAAGCACTGAGCCTGGTGCCTAACGATGCTCAGGAAATCAGTTCTAAGACAGGGCCTGGCCCCGGAGTCTGCTCCCCAGTGGGAAATAAAGCTATTCACAGACTGAGACTGCGCAGGAACTCAGGTGACCCAGGGCCACTGGGCCCGTGGTGTGGTCTGGACCGCGGGTTCTGTGGGATCTCAGAGCGGGGAAGGGTTGGAGAGCCTCAGGAGGACTTCCTGGAGAAGGAAAAGCCTGGGGAGGAAAGTCATCGCTCCAGAAAGGGGGAACCGCAGGCACACGGGCTTGCAGATGGGGATGGTGGACGAGGATGGTAGGGAGCCCGCCAGGCTCAGAGGGCGGGCTGACGGCTACCCCCAGGGGAGGGGGAGAGCTCACTCTCCTGCCAGAACATTGAAAACTAAGCAAACGGACCAACAAGGTCAATTCACACAGGAAGACGACTCAAAGCAGCAGTGTGACCTGAGTGTTGTGTAAATACTGGAAGCAGATGAACAAGAGAAGAATTCTTTGATTGATCCAACTGACATGGGTCCTGGAATTTCTGCCTTTTGCTTGTTTAAAGAATGGAAATTAGGCTCTGCCAGAGAAGGAGGCAGCCCTGGCTCAGGCAAGGATTAAAACCTGAGCACCCAGTGGGCCCTCAGTAAGTACCGGGCAGGGAAGGAGGGGGGAGAAGGGATTGGAGAGCTCGTTACTATTTTTCAGGAGCACCTCTCTTGCCTGCAAGTTGGAGAGTGATTGTAATTCTCATCAGCTGAGGCTCTGGCTCCCTGAGGAGACTGACACTGTTCTCACCGGTGTGTTAATATTGAACTTCGGCAGAAAATGGGGCCTTCCGTGCTAGGAAGCTCCAAGGTTAACATTGTCAGGATCTGATTATGAACACTTGTAATTCTGAATTAAATCTTGAAGAAGGGAAATTGGAATGGCAGGGCAGGGGTAGGAAGCCTCTAGAACCCGAAGGAGAAACGCAGTGTATGTGGGGGGGGCCGGGCACTCTTTTCCCTTGCTTTGTAGGTTGTGTTGTCTGGGTCCCCTGTTCCTTCAATGACTGTTCCTCAGGCATCCTGCTTCTTTCTGCCCTCCATCCCCAAGGGGCATGCTCCCCACCCCCTGGCTTTGGCTGAAACCCTACAGCCCCCCACCACCCTGCTGCAAACTGAAACATATAACAATGCATAAACGTTGAGACCTACTGTGTGCCTGGCCCTGTGCTAAGTACTCTTCATGCATTATCTCCTTTGCTCCTCATAGTAACCCTCCTGATATTACTAGCCCTGTTTTACAGATAGAGAAACTGAGGTTGCGAGGTCCAAGGTCATACCACCAGAAGAGTCTGAGCCAGGTTCTCCTGTGGCTCCAAATCTGTGCTCTCAACCCCACTAGTCATTCTTACACAAGCATCAGGATATACTGTTACTACTTAGTATTCTTCTTTTTAATATTTCCCTTTATTTTTTATTTAAACCCATATTTAAAGGAAACAGTGCATCACTGTAGTATGTGTAAAAACAGTATCATTTGTCAAAAGTAACCAGAAAAGGAAACGGTGAGTGTAAATTGCCACTGGATACTGTTGCCCACTGAAAACACCTGCCTCACTCTTGCCCACTCTTTATTCAAAACGGAAATTAGCAAAACCCAGAGGGCTTGCTGGCCCCAAACTACCTCCTTCACCCAGACAGGGTTGACAGGGATCCTAAAGGGGTCTCTTTCTCACCCTGAGCGCCTGCTGACATCCCCCTATGACCCACCCACCCTCAGTGGCATCTGCCCACCCTGTGGGAAATGCTGTCCCCTCTTGTCTTGGAACCCACCCATCCCTAGGGCCTCAATGCTCACCCTTGCTCTGAGAGCCCCCAGTGTGTGTGTCCACAGCCCAGGCCCCTGTGGTCAGGTTCTCCCCCAGGCATCCCTCAAGGGCCAAGCCCATAGCCAGTGCACCCCAGACTCTGAGGAGGTTTGAGAGGACAGACAAGGGAATCATGGTTTAACCTGGATGGGGAGGACACCGGGATTTGGGGAGGTTTACAAGGAAGTGATATTTACTTAGCGGTTAAGAAAGCCTCTCCTATTGTCACATGTGACTCTCATAGGGCTGTGGGTAGCTGAGGGATGCCTGGCTGCCCCAATTTCCAGATGAGGAAACAGAGACACAGCAGGTTTAAGTGATACAACTTAGTCACTAAACTGTTCCCTTGTCCCAATACACCAATTTCTCCAGTGGGCACTCAGGAAATGTTCAATGACTTGAATCAAATTTCTACATCTCTCAAATGAGTGGAAGTCTTGGATGAAGGAATCATTTCTCTTACTTCTGTCTCTCTCCCACCATCCTCCAGCTCCCACAATACCATGCCCACAGCACCAAGTCCCCTGCAAATCAGAGGTGCTCAACCCAGTGGGAGTGGGGGGGGGGTATTAAGAGCCAGGAGAGGAAGCCGAGGAGAAGAAAGCAACAGAACACAGTCCTTGACTTCCTTCTTGCAGGGGTGACAAGGCCCAGGGACCTGAAGCAATCACGAGGCAGGTGCCTCTGGAAGGCTTCCTAGAAGCAGTCATTTTGAAGTTGTCATGTACCACCCAAAATGTAACTGTGCTTCCTGTATTCAAGAGGGAGGCAGATTGGTGAGGAGGAACACAGTCATACCTCAGAGCTTGGGGCTCCTTCAAATACTGTCCACTTCTGCCAGACCAGTCAGTAGCCACGCTGTCCCCATTTTAGCCCTGCTTTTGAAATCACACATAGAAAAGCCACTGATGCTGGACCTTTGCCGAGAACCTTGGCTCCCCCTAGTGGCCACATTGGGCAGCAGCGCCCTGCAGGGAGGTGGCTTTAAGTAGAAACTCAGGCCTCTGGCCAGAGAAAAGGAAGGTCAAGACCAGCCAGACAGGACCACCTGGGCCTGGTTCCAGCCTGAGACACCTCACACCGGGGGCAATGCTGGAGGCAAGGTATCAACAGTGACCTGGATGCCCACGGAAGTTTCATTATCTCAGTGTCTGGATGTTTGTGCAGGACAGTTCCCTTCCTCCAAAGGACTGGCATAACCCGTGTTTTAAATACTATCTTTGAGCTGGAAATTAATACACCACTATTGAACTATGCGTGCTTTAACTGTGCCCCTAAAAGCTTTATTCCCCAGCTTCCTGCCTCTAAATAATTGATAGTTTTTAATAGCTACCGTTGAGTCAATGGCAGCCGCTTAGTAAGGCACTTCACACAGCTTTCTGCTTCCTCTTGCCCTGCAGGTCACAGAGAAGCTTTTCTGGTTTGCAGCAGTAACAGTGTTTTTCTAGCACTCTGGGTGCTGTTCATGGGCCCAAGCCTCCCCCCGCCCCACAGGTAGGGAGGGAAGTACAATTGGGACCCCACACACACCTTCACCGTCATCCTCCGAGCCAGGCCTACTGCAGCCTCCTGGTCCAGGGAGCCACATGGGTGGCCCAGCGAGCCGGAGTCCTGGTGACTAATGCGGTTTAGGGGGGAGGAGTGACAGCTCCTGGTGCAGCACAAACAACCCATGAAACACTTCCTTGGGGAGAAATTGCCTTTGGAATTTTAGCTCCTTAACTGCCTAGAGGGGGCAGCCTGGAAAACCTGCCAGAGGGTGATGTTCATCTAACTAGAGTAAGAAGGCAACAGGAAGGCCTTCCCCGAAAGAGGCGTGAGTAACTCCGACCAAGGCCCTCCTGGCTGGTTGCTGCTGTGGACTGAGGAAGGTGCCAGCGCGCTGCTGATGGCTGTGCCTTGACCTAACTGGGCGCTGACAGCCGGCGGCCCCAGGGCAGGGCGGGGACACAGCACAAGAAGCTCAGTGGGACTTGGGGGATGTCTGGGAATCCAGCCCTCAGGGAGGCAACTGCGTGCCCAGTGCTTCCTGTACGTGTGGTTGGCGTTTAACCCGAAAACGATTCCGTGCCACAGGCTGTCATTACCCCTAGAGCAGAGATGAGGAGACCGGGGCCTGGAGATTTTAAGGGCTGTAATTGAAGAGTGAACTCCAGAGGCGGAGGCAAACCCATGTCTGTCTGACCACACAAAACTTTTAGATGCCAACAGGCCATCCACTCTTCCCTCACTGCCAGACTCTCTGACCTCCCCCTCTCCTGCCTCTGCACCCAGACTCACCACTGGCTCATCCCAAAGCCACCTCTGGGGACAACACAAGGTGTTCTGTTCTCAGTCAAATGCCTGGGTCTCACATGTTGCCATCCATAGCGCATGCTTCTCTCCGTTAAAAGCACCAATCTGTCCTTTTCAAAGCGTGATTGCACTGTGTTATTTTTACCATAATTGAGAGATTATGGTCAATGATCTCTCAGCAGCATCCCTGGATAAGGAATGAGATGTTCCCTCTACTCCAGTGCCCTCTGCCCTGGGTCAGGCCTTATCATCTCTCTCCTTGACCAGCTTCAGGAAGAGTGTCCCACAGGCCCCATGTTAAAGCAGAATCCTCTCTCCCCATCCAGTCACTCAATCCTGCGCCCTCCCCATCTTCAAATCCTTCAAAATTTCCCCATTGCTTTCAAGATAAAATCCAAGGTTCTTACTTGACGTGCCAAGTGTTTTATGATCTCACCTCACTGACCTGTCCAAGCTCACCTCCCTACACCACCACCGCATCTGCTGGACATGCCAGCCTGTACTTGTCATGTCCCCGGACATCTGTACGCTGTCCTCCCTCTCTCCGTGGTGCTCTTTCTTTCCACATGGCTGTCTACCTGGAAAAGGCTACTCAGCTTGCAAACCCTGGCTCAGTTACTGCTCCTCTAAGAAGGTGTCCCTGAGGTCCCCCTCCCCCCCCCAGGCAGAGAAAGCGCACTCTCTTCAGTGTCCCCCTCCTCAGTACCTCGCATGTCCATCAGCTGCACACACCTCTCACCACCTCCCACTCTAACAACCGAGTGCATGCGTGTGCCCTGGACTGCGAGCCCCGGCGGGCAGGGCAGTGCTTGATTACTGACAGCACTCTGGGAGCCTAATGCAGGCCCTAGGAATGGTGACACTGAAAGGATTTATCTTTTTCAATTTATTATTCATTTCTTTTTGTTACAGATGTTTCCCCTTTTCCCCACTAGACATCCTCCTCCCGATCGATCGCTGAAAGGATTTGTGTTGAGTGAGAGAGCAGGGAGACAACACTGTAGGTCCAAGCGACATGTGGGAGGGCTGGGATGAAGTCAGCGGTGATGGAGGTACTGAGAGCTGCAGTGAATTTGATGACTCCGTCTCCATCCTGGCTGTATCAGAAACTCTGGAGGAGCCATCTGACCTTCTCCGTTTCTTCGTCAGCAAAATGGACTTAATAACAATACATTGCCAGTCTCTAGCATCCTCCCAGAAGCCAATGACACAACACAAGGCCCTTTAGGAGAGTCCCAGCTCTTTGATCCAGCTTCTGGGTTGTTTCCATGGGTCGGGGCATTTTAAGGAGCTTGGTGCCAGAGGCCCATATTAAACTGAACTTTCAAGAATGCTATGCAGCTGTAAGAAAGATCTCATCTTTTGAGACAACATAGAGGGACCTTGAGAGTATTATGCTAAGCAAAATAAGCCAATCAGAGAAAGACAAATACCACATGATCTTACTTATTTGTGGAATATAATGAACAGGGTGGTGTGATGAATGAAATAGACCCAGAGACATGGAAAGGAGTATGGTTCAGACTGACAAACCTCAGGGTAGGGGGGGTGGAGGGGATGGATGAGATGAACCAAAGAACTTATATGCATGTATGCGTAACCAATGGACATAGACAACAATGCTGTGGGGGAGGGAGGAGGGTGTTTAGGAGGGAAAAAGGAGAAACATCTGTAACAAAAATAAATTAATAAAAATTGGGGGGGAAGAAAAAGGAATGAGTAAAATGTAGGCGGATGGATGGAGAGGAGAGAAAATTTGTTTCAGTTAGAGAAAATGATCTGGGGAGACCTTGGCAGGAGGGAGAAGGGCAAAGGAAATAAGCCCCTTCTGAGTACCTGCCGTATACATGACACATTACATTCTCTCACTTCCTATTCCCAAGAATCATCTATAATCAACAGTGAGGGGGCTGCAATCAATTTCTGCTCACCACTGACACCTTTAAGAAAATGAATAAACCAGCTACAGACTGGGAGGAGATAGTCATACCACAATATATAAAGAACGTGTCTTACAAGTCAACAGTAAAAAGACAACCAACCTAATTTTTTAAGTGGCAAAAACTTGGAACAGAGATCACAAAAGAAAATATAGGAATAGCCAATATGCATATGAAAAATAAGTTCAGGGTCATTAGCCATCACAGAAATGCAAATTAAAACCAAGCCGAGATTAAAACCTCCACCAGAACGGCTGAGAGAGAAAAAGCCCAGCCCCACTGAACGTTGGCAAGAACGCGGAGCGACTAGAGCTCCCTCGCATGGCCAGTGAGTGTGGAATGGTACACCCACTTTAGAAAATGTCCAGAAATTACAAAGTTAAACACACACCTACCTGTAACCCAGCAATTCCACCCCAAACACCTACCCAAGAGAAATGAAGATAGATGTCCACATCAAGCTTTGTACATGAACATTCATAGCAGCTTTATTAAAAATAGTGCAAAACTGAAAATACCCCAAATGTCCATCAGTAAGTGAAGGGATGCATGGATGCATAAACCGGGGTGTATCTATACACCCAGATACTACTCAGCCATAAAAGTAATGCACTATTCATATGTGCAACCATATGAATAAACCTCAGAAACACTGAGCTGAGTGAAAGAAAAGTATATAAAAGTATATACAATATATACAAAGGACTATATACCGCATAACCCATTTCTACAAAATCCAAGAACAGAGTGTACCTATGCTGATATCAATTAGAACAGTGGGTGCCTCCGTGGGGGGTAGGTTTGATGGACAAGAGGCGTGAAGCATGATGGGAGTGTTCTAGACCCTCCTCTGAGTGCTAGTTACATGGGTGAATACATTTGTCAACACTCTCTGAGCTGAACAAACACCTAAGATCTAAGCATTTTTACTGTATTTTAATTATCCCTAAGTTAAAAAACAAATTGTGGGCCAGCAGCGGCTGCCCCTCGGGAACCGGCCGAGAGGGGACGTGGTGGTGGTGGCGGCCGGAGGAGGGCGAGGGGGTTAGAAACAGCTACTCCCCAGTCAGTGTTCATCTTTGCAATCTGCATTTTAATGATAACGGAATTAATTTTGGCCTCAAAAAGTTACTATGATATCTGAGGTTTGCCAAAATCAGCATCAGAGCACAAAATCAAGAAAACCTTTCACGAGTTGGCCACGAAGTACCATCCTAACACAAATAAGAGCCCTGACGTGGAAGCGAAATTCAAAGAGGTTGCAGAAGCCTACACACTCTCGTGCTAACAGGCGAAGGGTGTGATACCCTCGGACATGGTGCTTTTACTAATGGTAAAGGACAAAGGGGTAGCGAAGTCCTTTCGATCAGTCATTTAACTTCCATTTTGATGACGTATGCAAAGGCTTTGGATTTTTTGGTCAAAACCAAAACACTCGATCCAAGAAGCATTTTGAAAATCACTTCCAGACACGCCAGGATGGTTCTAGTAGACAACGGCATCATTTCCAGCAATTTTCTTTTGGAGGTGGACTGTTTGATGACATGTTTGAAGATATGGAGAAAAGGTTTCCTTTTAGTGGTTGTGCCACCAGCGGCCAGCACAAGTACAGACTGAAAAGGGACTCCATAGAGCACTGCAGGACTGTCACTCAACGCAGAGGAAATATGGTCACTACATACACTGACTGTTCAGGACAGTGGTTCATTCTTTTTCTGTTCTCATGAAGTCCAACTAGTTGACTGTTCTTCAGTATCTATGATGCAGAACAGTTTTCTGTGAACTATTTTGACAAGTGCATGATTTCACTTAACTTGATATAGCTGTTAAATATATTTGAATTGTTTCTGACAAGCAACATTCAGTTAGTAGAGAAATAGCTCATTATTAATTTCTCTGATCAGGAAAGGATCTTGAAAAGAAGAAAACGATATATTTCTGCCTGGTCTTTTCTCCACCTACCCCTGGGCTTAATAATGTAGCCAGTTTTATTACCAAGAAAAGGATAAGTTTGCCTGATACATATTTAAAGGTTAACCTTTTAAATTTATTTTAGATTTAAATTGTGTGAACTCACCCAGCTGGTGTAGCTCAGTGGTTGAACGTCGACCCATGCACCAAGAGGTCGCCAGTTTGATTCCCAGTCAGAGCACATGCCCAGGTTGTGGGCCTGATCCCCAGTGGGGGGCATGCAGGAGGCAACCAGTTGATGTTCTCTCTCATCGATGCTTCTATCTCACTCCCTCTTCCTTCCTCTCTCTCTAAAATCCATAAATAAAACTTTTTTTAAAACATTATATAAACTTGAATGATTTTTGCAGTGAAACCTTTGTTAACTTAGAATGGTATGCTCTGTAGCAGGGCTGAGTTGGGTTGCTAAGTGTACACGGAACTGTGCAATGAGGTGCTCAGCAAGGGATAGCAGTACCCTGGTAAATTTCCACTGAAAGCTGCAGACAGGCGACGTTTAATACCTGCCACAGAGCCTGCCTTTCTGTAGTCCAACTGGAATAAAGGAAATGACTGCATTGCTCCTAGTCATTTATGCTGAAAGAAAGTTGAAAACTTATGAAACATTGCCAAGAGATCGTTACATATTTGGCCCCTAGCTAATTATTTTGTAATGTTGGAATCATAGTTACTTTACATATATTTTCCCATTTCTTTCTTAATTGTTGGCTCTCTATATCTTAAAATGGATTTATGTATTTTTTATGTGTGTGATTCCTCTTCTTTGCACTCATCTTCATCTAGAAATTGACGAATACCTCATTCTGTTTGTAAAAATAGTAATTTCTGTGCAACTTTATTATGTGCAATATTTTTAAATCCTAAGAAATGTGTGCTTTTGTTGTTAGATAGACTTGTTTCTTTAGTTTGGCACGTTCCCATGTTATACTCCATATGAGTATTAATCCTATGGATACATATTAAAGTAGTAAATGTCTCACACAACACTGTGTGTGAGAGAAATATAATATTTATAATAAAAGAAATCGTGTAGTCAGACCATCTAGGTTCAAGTCCTAGCTCTGATCCTTACCAGCTCCATGACCCGGGTCAATCTCTGAGACTCCCTTTCTCATCTATAAAATGGGGCTGTGGTAGCTCTCACCTGGGAGTATCACAGCTATTCAGTGAGATAATTAAGTGTGACAAGATTGCCTTGCACCCTGAGACTCGGAAAACCATGCAATACATGTGAACTCAGTAAAAGTAGCTTGCCCAAGGTCCAGCAGCCAAGCAAGCAGTGTGGTACAGGCGATGATGACCCCAAGGGTGTGGTGTAGACTGACGCAGAGAAAAGGACCGGGAGTGAGCCAGGCAGGTGTGATGCCAGCCTACTCTGCCTCTGGAGGCTGCAGTGAGGCCAGAAAGTTTGGGGAAAAAACAGTGCCGGGAGTCCTGTGTGCACCGCAACCCAAGAAATAAATAGAGGTTGACATTGTCATTTATGAATGAGTCATGATTTCTGGGTTGCTGGAGGCCGAAAGGAGAAGACAGATGGGTGCTGCCAATATTTGTTGTGGGAGTTCTCAGCATGGGAGCAGGAGACATACAGACTTGAATAGAGGATGGAGTGCTGTGCGGGGAAACTGAGGCATACGCACAGGCCACACATCAAGAGGAAGGTGGGAAAGCTTTCTCTCCCTGGCTTCCCTGAGCCCATGAGTATGATGGAGCCTGGCCCCAACTGCCAAACATGCAGGGGCACCCTCCCTGGCCCTGGGTCTCTTGCAGATCCTAAGAGCACCCACCTCCTGCTGATGTTCCCAGGGCTCACCCCTCTGCAGAGCCATGAGGTCAGAGGCCCATGGGTCAGGCTCGTCCCATCAAGCCTGTCGAAGGGCCCTGCCTCCACAAAGGACACTAATTAATTTGTGATCCCCAGTACGGGGTCTGCTGCATCCTGCATCTGCCAACCTAATTATAAAACAGCTCTTTCAGGCTGGCTCACAGCGCTGGGTGATCCCAACACAGGCACCAACAGCGGAGGGAACAACAGCGACTACAGAAAAGAACTGAAAAGCTGGGCTGCTAATGGTGACAATGATCATCATACTAGACATTACTTGTCAAGCTCCTGTAAGGTGCCCTAATGGTACTTCACAGATATTATCGCCAATATTCCTAAAGGTATCGTTAGCATTATTTTCCACACCAGGAAACTAAGGTTCAGAGAGGGTGAGAAATTAGTCTGAGGTCACACAGCAGCAAAGCCCGTGTTCTCGCAGTGCATCATACCTCGTGGGGGCCCCTTGCCCCAGTGTGGGTGTGACCAGTCCCCCACAGCTAGATGATGTTGGCTCTAGTTCACCAGTCCAGCTTTCAGGAACATGGCCTGCTTTATCCTCCACAGCAGTGGCTGGCTGGCTGGGCCCCAGTGGTGACTCAGTGACAGCCACTTCCTAGGAACAGAGGCTTGGGGTGGTCACCACTGAGAAGTGAAGCAACACTTATTATTTATTACCAGAAGCCACAAGGCCTCTGTCTCTAGGCAATTGCCAGGCTCCCCCCAAGGTCTCAAAAGCAGTCACTACATGCCAGGCACCACCCGAGACAAGTGGAGGTGGATAGTAAGGGGAGAAAAAGCAGGTGTGCAAATGGGCAAAGCTAACAGAGGGCAGGCTGTGAACGGTGCTCAGGATTCCAGACGAATGCAGTGGCAGCATATGAGGAGAAGGGGCTGCTCCCGGCTGGGAGGCTGGCGGCCACCAGAGGGGACTGCCGGAGGAAGGAGCATTTCCGCTGGACCTGGACAGGCAGGTGCACTGCTCGCATGGGGAGTTGAGGGAGGAAGTACTCGGGAGAGAGCAGGAGCAAAGCTTCGAAGAAGATGGGTCTATTCAAGACAAGTGCAAGATGATTCATTCACTTGCTCAACAAATAATGTATCCAGGAAACCGAGGGCAGGTGAAGACAGTGACTGAAGGGGTCTTGAATGACAAGCCACATGAGATCCAGCCCCAGGGCAATGGGTCTGGGTCTGGGAGGCTATTGGGCAGGTGATTAGGAAGGTGCAGATGTCATGTACAAGAGCAGGGCGAGTGGCTAGAGAGGCTGACAGTGGCTGGGGAGGACCAGTCTGGTTAGGATGATGCTGAGCTTTACCAGCCCATCAGCCCTGCATCACATCAGCCCTACATCCCTTCAGCCCTTGAGCACCCTAGTCTCCTGCAACCAGACCAACTAGACAGAGGGAGTGGCCCCGAGACAGTGGGACAGGCTGCCTGAGCCACAGCCCCATGGCCTGCACCAGGTTTAAAATCTTCACTTCTTAATTCCTATAAATTATCACTTTTCTCTCCACTAATTTACTTGGTGTCTTTGACACCCTGCTTGTCAGAGAGAAGAATCACGTGAACAGAGAGGCGTGGCGGCGTGGCATATTTGAGCATTAAGAGGGTGAGGCAGACTCAGAAAGAAGAGCTCACTTCAAGCCAATGTGCCCGCAGAGCACCCTCTGCCAAGCCGCGGCCTCTCCTGGGAAAACAGCCCACCTGGGAGGGGCATGTCCAGGGCGGGCCCGCAGGAGGCTCAGAGAGCAGGGAGGGGTGTGGAAAGTGCTCCCAGGGAACCGGGCAGCGTAGCTTCTGCCTCTCCCACGACTGTGACTCTCCAGCCTTCAGTGAGTGTCACGATCACCCAGGCAGCTGGCTGGCAGTGCAGATCCCCAGGTCCCCAGACCTCCTGCATCCAAATCTGAGGTGGGGCCTTAGAATCTGTGTTTACAGCAAGTCACCCCAGATCATCCTAAATGCTCATGCAGGTTTGAGACGCACACTCGAGCCCTGACCTCTCCATCAGAGGGCCTTGCCTTTTCTCTGCCCCTGGGCCCACTTCCAGGGCACCTGAGGGTCCTTACTTGTAGCCCACAGTGCCTCGTGCTCAAAGTCCTGCTCTAGGAGTGAGGTCCTGAGCTCTGCCCACGAGGTTATGGGAAAATCCATCTCGATTTCTTGGGGTGGTGTGGGAGCGCCCTTGTGCCTAGGCTGGAGGGCAGTAATACCTCTGGCCCTCAGGGCATTTCTGTTACCTGGAGTTCATAGCTTGTGTTCTGTGTTCGAGCCTCTTCTTCCAAAGCCAGGAGAGGGGGTCAGGGAGCCCCGGGACCCGATATCCTTAGCTTCCTCAGGTGCCCCACAAAGCCCCTCTCTCGTAGGTCCAGCTATCTCTCCCTTCGTTGACAGTCTACCACGCGCAAGATGGTATAATAGAAGCTTTGCCACAGGCGTAGTTCTCATTCCTAGTGGCACCTTGGAATCGCCTGGCAGCTTTTATAAAATGCTGATGTCTGGACTCCACTGTCGAGAAATGCTGATGAAACCAGCCAGGGTGGGACTCAGGGTGGGGGACCAAAGCATTGGTCCTTATTTTAGTTGCCCTGATGATTCTAAATGTACAACCAGGACTGAGGACCCCTGACTTGGCCCTGACCAGGGCCCGTTGAGGTGAGTGGTGTTGGTGTCTCCATTATGCAAATGGGGAAACTGAGGCCTTAGGAAGAGGTGGAGGTGGGAAGAGAAGATGAAGAGCCAGGGGGGACCCAGACTAGGTAACTGGCATGTGGTGGGGGTCAGGTGATGGCGGGCTCCTCCCCCACTCTGGCTCTATCTAAGCAGATCCTGTCTGGGGAAAAGGATGAAGGTGTAGCTGGGCCATTCACAGCAAGTCACCAGTAGGTGGCTGCTTAGGGAAAACAGGCCCCAGCCAGCAACAACGGAAGACTCCTAGGCAGGTGTCCTGCGTGCTTATGCATCTGCCTGCATGGCCCTGACTGGAAGTCCACCCCACACACAAGAACACAGTGGGTTCCTCACCCCCAGGGCCAGGCTGCAGCAGGAGATCACAGCTGGCTGGGTGGGGCTGGCCGGGCTGAAGTGGGAAGTAAGAGCAAATTTCAGAAAGAACTGAATTTTGCAATTTAAAAATAATTAGAAAGAAGGGGAGAGAGAGACAGAGAGCCATGAATCAAATAACATATGGGGGCAGGGGAAGCGGGTTATAATTCTCCTGGCCTGGATCATCCTGCTTCTGTTCCCACAGCTGGCAGCGGAGTAATAGCAGGGACATATAATTAGTGGCTGTTATTATGTTAGCCTGTGTGATCCATGCTGATGAGATGCCTGGGTCTGTGAGGAGGGCTCAGACCAGGAAGGCAGTGGGAAGATGGCGGGGCAGAGGCCTCCTGGCTGAGCCTTGGACTTCTCAGAGTGGCCAAAACACACCCAGGACACCCCCCATCCACCACCTCCCACCCACCTCCACCTCTGGGGGACTGATCTTCCTCTCCAGGGTCGGATAAGTGCACCCTGCTGTCCTCTTGGCCTGTCAGACCTAACCTCCCTTCCCCCACCCCAGCCTCATTCCAGGGCCAGCCTGGATACTTACTATTCCCCATTAAGCTCTCAGAAGACATTCTGCGTGTTAATAAATTCAGGACACTTTGGGATTCTGAGCAGCTGGTTATTTCAAAGCAACATTTCAACATAGTCCGGCAGGCAAACACTACCCAGATCTGAGACCAGCGGGTCTCGGCTACCAGAGCAGGTGTTCTGTGTCTACCAGGGCTGGGGCGAGTTGTCCCCCAAAGCTTCCACCCCACCCATCCATGGAGTTGAGGCTTGGAGGTTGAGGAAGGGATGCTGGGTCTCCCCTGGGGGTATCTAAACCATGATTCTCAAAGCATCTTCACGAGCCACCCATGTCTGTCACCCGCAGTGCTATAAAAATGCAGATGCCAGAGGCCAGCCCTGCTGAACCACTGAGGGACCTGAGACTCTGTATATTAATCTGAATACGCTTCCCAGATGATTTCAATTCACGTAGAAGTTTGGGAAGCCCTAATCTGAGGACATGGTTAGAGGGCACACAGTCACCAGTGAGAAGAGCCAGGCACTAAGAGGATGTTTGTTCAAAGGCCCTGGGGCCAAGCTCCTACAAAGTGCCAGACCCCTTACATACACGATCCCATTTATGCATTACAACATGGAGGGGGTGGGGGTGAGCCTCCATGTCCATTTTCCAGATTAGGAAACTGAGGGTCACAAAGGTTCAGGTCTCAGCTCAAACATATCCCTTCCTCCTAGAGGCTATGACCACTGGGTTACCTTAGCCCCCAGTCACTCCCTGACACAGGATTTGTCCACAGCACTTAAAACTGTTTGAAATTATTTTGTGTAGTAGTATGTTTATGCCCACAGTGACCTTGGCAATCCTGTCCTTACCACCCCAGCTCCCAGCACTGAGTCTGGCACCCAATCAATCTGCCCTGAAAGATGGAGGCAATGAGGTCAGGGTTCAAAACCAGGTTTGGTGACTCCAGAGCTGTCCTGAGACGGGGGCAGGGCAAAGCCATGGGCAGGGCAGGCACGCGTCAGCTGGGTCACCTCCACCATCAAGGCTCTGCCGGCCAAGGAGCAGGTCCAGAGCGAAAGCAGGCGGCCACACTTCCCGCTATGCCGATGAGGAGGTGATACCAGGGGAAGTGAGGCACCCGGCCCCCAGCAAATGAAAATCAGGCATGCCCCCACACCCTCTCTTTTTCTCTCCTCTTCACAGGGGTGGAATTCTTCTCTATGGGGCTTCTGAGGGCTGAATCTGGCCTTGGACCAAGGTCAGCCAACACCCAGCCTTCCAGGGTTCTGGAAGGGTCTGCAGAGCTGGGTGGGGTGGGAAAGGAATGTGGACAAACAGTTCGGTCACGTCCATCGGCCAAAGACAATCGCAGTTGAGCCTCTTTCTCGGAGAGACTAATGTCGCGGCATGCTGGGCAGCTGCCACAGCTGGGCCAGAGCGAGGCCGTCAGACCTGCCCCACGGCGCCTGCTCGGGCCTGAAAATGGACTTTTAACAGGCAGCAAATGAACACGTCAAGCCCAATCATTCCACATCTGGAGACCAGCCCCGTTGGGGGTGGGGAAACAGCCGAGGGACAGTGGCCTCAGGGCACAGCTGTCCCCGATAATGCCAACCTCCCCCTGTGCATGGTAATCTGCTTGGCTGAGGACCCTCCGATCCAATCCCGTGCATCTTGGGCCTGGGCAGAAGCCACAGCAGAGCCGGGGGGCGGCTGTCAGGGAGAGCTGCAGGGTGACATCAACAGGACAGGGGGATGGCTGGGGCAGGGAGCAGGACACTGCTCTGGGGGAGGGTGGAGTGGCACAAGGCCTGACCAAGCTTAAATGGGCAAGCTGTAACAAAGCCGGGGGTATGGCCCCTCGCCTCTCCACGTGGACTTCAGGTCAGTAGGAGCCTTGGTTCTCCACTCTTCTCGGAACAGCTTTGAAGGGAAAGTCCTAGTTTCCGGGGAAACCAACAGAAGTTTTAACGTCGGTTCACAAACCCACACCCTCCTGAGAGGCTCCCCTCAGACAGCCCCACTTGGCAGGCTCAGCATCAGTCAGTGCGGGGTGTCAGGGACTCACCCCCATCCCACCCCGGCTCCAGCTCTAATGACTTTGAGTCCCCTGCAGACTCACCCAGCCCCCGGCCACACCCTCCCACAGCCTTGGCCACAGTGGCCTCAGCACTGAGCTTCCAGAAGGCAGGAAGAGGTGTTTCCTGCATCCCCAGGTCCACGCCCAGCCCAGCCTCTGCTGAATGAGGGCAGAGAAGCACCTACTGAGCGGCAGGCATCAGGCTGAGTGCTTTACCTGAGAGGCAGCATCACCACTTAATCAGGAAAAACGAGGTCAGTAAGGCTGGGGGACTTGCTGACGTCACACAGCACACACAGCACACACAGCACACCCAGGAAGAAGCCACGTGTCCTTTCCCCCAGCCCTACTTGCCCAGCGTTCTTTTAGGCATTTGTATTTTATTTCAGCAGAGAATAGTTTCACCCCTTCCACACACAGGTATGGGCCCTTTTTATTTTTTTAATATGTTTTTATTGATTTTAAAGAGAGAAGAAGGGAGAAGGAAAGAGAGAGAAACATTGATGAGAGAGAAAGATGGATCCACCGCCTCCTGCACGCCCCCTGCTGGGGATCAAGCCTGCAACCTGGGCATGTGCCCTGACCAGGAATGGAACCAGCAACCTCTTGGTGCATGGGTTGATGCTCAACCACTGAGCCACACTGGCGGGACAGGCACGGGCCCTTTTTAAACTAACCACCAGAAACCAGCCCCATTTACGCAGCCTTTTATCCCTTGCCTGTTCAGATTCCATAGTTACTATCCACCTGTCATCCCACCCACCTTGTCCCCGCCTCTGAAACCTCACTCTGTATCCACAGACCTCAGCTGGATGCCAACCCACCACCAAAGGCAGTGACTGGCTGCATGGACATTGCCCATGACCAGGTGGCCACCGAGTGGTCATTCTGAGACCTGATTCGGAGATGACGGCCTCCTGGCCGGCCCTGGAGATGTGGCCTGCCTGTGGCAGGACTGGGGCCAGGCGCAAAGCAGGCCTGACAGCACAGAGGGCAAGGGCGTGCCTGCGGGTCCTGTCGACTTCTGGTGGAATCTGACCCAAATCAGGATTTCAAATGGAAGTGCCTTTCTCCCAAGAAACAGAGGCTTCAGGCAGGAGTCATGAAGGGAGGTCAGGATTGGGGGGGGGGGGGGAGTGATTATTTGAGACCCCTGGAGTGAAGCCAGCTCTCTCCTTTACAGATCAGGAATCCAACCGAGGGGAGGGAAGGGAGGGTAGAAAGGGGGCCCTTGAGGGGTTCACACCTAAGGGAGGCAGGCATTGGGGCAGTAAAGCGGGCAGGTTAGGGGAGCAGAAGGAAGAGGGAGGAGCAGGAGAGCCATGAACAGCACAGGGCTATGATCAAAGCCCCAGCGGTGCACGATAGCAAGGGTGGGGAGGGGAGTATAGAATGGCTTTCCAGAAAGTATTGTGACAGCTTGGGCCCAATCAGGGAGTAACTTCCGCCCCTTGATGGCAGTTTGTGCAGGATGGAATGGGGTGGCTTGCCAAAGCTCTCCCTAAAATGAGAGAAAGAGGAGCGCTCTGTTAAAGCATTGGTTCGTGAGGGCTGCCACGCCCACGTACCACCAGCTGCGCGGCTTAACCAACAGGCCCAGATCATCTCGCAGCTCTGGAGGCTGGAAGTCTGAACTCGAGGTGTGGGCCAGGTGCTTCCTTCTGAGGGCTGCAAGGGAAGGGTTTGTTGGGAGATGGCTGTCTTCTCCCTGGTCATTTCACGTGCTCTTGCCGCCACGTGTACCTGTGCCCAAATCTCCCCTTTTCCTAAGGACAGCAGTCATAGTGGATTAGGGCCCACCTTACTGACCTCATTTTACCTTGATTACCTCTGTAAAATCCCGAGCTCCAAATAAGGTCACATTCTCAGGTCCTAAGGGTTATGACACCAACATCTCACCCCAAGACCAAACCACCTGAATAACAGAGCTGACAGAGGCTGGGGCTGAACCTCGCCCTACAGTCCACAACTGAGAGGCCGCCAGTCGGCAGTATGGCCCCCAATTACAGAGGGCCTCTAACAGCCTTCACAGAGAACCAAGGCTCTGCGCTGTGCTTGAAAGTGTTCTGTCTACACCCACGTATTTTTTTATTACTGCAAAAGAGTCTTCCTGGAAGGATGAATGGCCTTATTTGGGTTCCCAGTCGGGGATGGGCACAATCTTTTGTGTGAATTGGGCTCATTAGAACTACATCTGTGAGGTCCACGTGGGCTCATTTCAGAGTTGGTGGATAAAGTCAACCTCTTATAAAAATCATAGATTACAACTTTAAGTGAACAAACCATTTTCCACAAACATTCTAACAAATTTAGTTTCCTATAACAAATATTCATGGTCTCAAATGTAAAAGTCTACAGTCCTTGGAACTATTAAAATAAACCTTTCAATATTTCAGGAATGCTCCTTGTACCCTTAGGAAATCCACTTGGACACAAAATCAACTTTATGATGACAAGATACTGAATAAATACGGATTTCGCTTGAATTTCATGGTAACTGGTCTGTAAATATTTGCTGCACTTCTCTCGTCTGTCTAAATAAAGGCTAATGGTTAATCCAGGGTTGTGCATTCTCGAAAGTGCGTGTACACCCTCAAGGCACCCGCTGCTGAGGCTTAAAGCCTCTGGCCTCAAGTTAATTTTAATCAAGTCTGATTTTAAAGTGGAGTTTATAATTTTTAATTCTATGTAGCTACTAGGAAACACTCCCAGGGCCCCTTTTAGAACTCACGACCTTGAGGCGGTCTTGGGGCAACTTCCGTGAGACAAAGCCTGCATGAGCAAGGACTGCAGGCTGGTCAGCCTGGGCTGCCGCCATGTGTGGCCTTGGGCAAAGTTTGCAAATGTCTTTGAGCCTCAGTTTCCTCGTCTGTAAAATGAGGACAATAATAATATCAATTTTACTAGATTGTTGTGAGAATTAAATGAGATAATATATGGGTTCTGGGTACTATGGTGTGTGCCTGCCACTTCGAAAATGAAAGTTTTATTCCCCCAGCTGCTGGGCATCAGCTGTCAGCCCTCTTTGGGGGATTGCCTCAGCTGCAGACATCTGCCTTGGCCAAGGTCACATGTCCTTCCAAGGGCAGCCTGTGTTAATGACTGATCAATGAAGGAGTATAAAGGCCTGGCGCCCTTGTCCCCACTCAGGCAACTCTGGAGGTCCGTTCCAGCTGCAGAACTTTCTGTGGGGCTGGCTGACCCTCTGCCCAACCCTGCTTCCTGCCCTTTTCTCTCCCAGGTATTGATCCCAAGATACCCCATCCTCCTTCAGGAATACCCTGTGTCTGCTTCCCCAGCAAAAACAACGTGTAACACACTATAAAGTGCTGAGAAAAGTGCCTGGCACATAGTAAGCATTATTTAAGTCCTTGTTAAATAAAAAGTTAGAAGATGCAGTGGCCACAGGATGTCCTCCATGCCTTGGGGGGGTCAAGCAGTATCTGGACTCAAATTTGCCTTCGAGCGGAGACTTTGGGGAGGGTCTTCAAGAGGGATGGAGGAAACATAGTCAGACTGCCTGCTCCAGGCCAGGGGGCCTCTAACTCGACACCCGGGGAGAAGAGTAGGAAGCGAAGATTCGGGCAGCTCTGTGTCTCACTGCCCTAAAGCTGTCCCACAACGACTGGCAGAAAGGTGGGAGATACAGACCTTTCTTCCTGAATTTTTCAAATTCTATTTTAATATAAGATCTCTGGATGCTTTTTACTACTGTAGCTCAAAATTGTCCCAGAGCAAGAACATGTGGGACAAACAGAAGAGCAAAATTTAGACCAGAGGGGAATAGACATCTGGGACAGCTCTTAGCCAAAAGTGCCCGGGACAGGATGTCAGATTTTTCATTTGAAACTTCTAAATGTCTAGTTTTAAAAGGAATGATTCTCTCCACTGGAATATGGGGACCACTCCCAGTGAAAGGATAAAAGTAAAAGGACTAGCCAGGTAGACCCTGACTGTTACCACTGGTGAACTTGGACAAGTGTCCATCATCTCCCATCAAAAATCAGACATCAAGGGCATGAGACTAGTACTTTAACCAGAAAGGGCTTTAGATGCAGTGGAAGCCCAGAGACGGTAGAGATTATTTCTGTCTGGAGTAGTGAGGGTAGGCTTTCCGGAGGAAGTGATGTTCAAAGTGGGTTTTGACAGATGAGTAGATGTTCTCCAATAACACAAAGGACACAGGGATTTCTAGGTAGAGAAAATAGCACATCCATCCACTGACACTTGGACACAAACAAGCAGGGAATGTTTTTTAAAAAGTATAGGTGATTGGGTTTGACTGGAGGTTGGAATGCTTGAGAACTGGCTTGAGAAGAAGTTGAGGAATCACACAAGAACCTAATAATCATGGCTGGTCCAGAATCTCAGACCAAATAACTTGAATCTCACTCTGAAAATGATGGGACACCCACAGGAGCTCCTGAGCAGGGGACTGGCCAAGCCAGACATGGCTTTTTGGAAATACAACTCAGGTGGCCGGCATAGGCGATGAGATGAAGGGGTCACCTGGCCACAAGGCACCTCTTTCCAGTTTGGGCTGGTCAACTAGGAAGCAGCAACCCGGGTACTGCACATCTAAGTGAACGTCAGAAGACAGACGTGGGTTTGAAAAAGACAGAAGGCCCGCATTTGGAGGAGACCGGGGAGCTGGAGCAGTTTCCCTCTAAACAGCTGTGGCTGCAGGCGTTTGGATTTGAGTCTTTTAATGGAATGTACTTCTCACTGTGTCCTTGTTTTATATCAACATGTGAGGCGGCTGCCACAGCATCCACATGATCCAGGGACTCGCTCAGCAAATGGCAGCTACGCCGCCACGAGCCACAGCTGGACAGCCTCTTTTCTCTGGAATTTTCAGCCATAAAAAGACCCAGATGTTCCAGGATGATTTTGTTGGTGCTGAAAAGATGCCAGGTCTTAGCAAAGAACTGGCAAGAAGATGGGTGTCTTAGAGTGGGCTCCCTGGAAACAAACTCTGGGATGGATATTTGCTCACAGGAGGTTTATATCAGTGAGGGTTCCTGGAAGACATGCCCATAAGGAAGAGAGGAAGGCAAGGCTGGACAGGGTAGAGGGAGAAGCTGACCTGCAATGCAGCAGCAATGGAGGCTTCGGCCAATCCGACGAGAGCTTTGGAGCTGGGAGGGCCTCAGATGGAGGCAAGAAGGCGGGCCCTGATAGCACATGCATCAGCGCTCGTGGGCCACAGGCTTTTATCCAGGAGGAGCTTAGGCTTGCACAGGAAGTTCCCACCAGCCGAGGCCAACTCCCAGTGAGCCATGCAGCTATGAGCTGATATACTCAGGGCTGAGGGATGGATGTTTGAGCCCTGAAGGGGGGACCTGGGTCAAGCACCCAATATTCACCACAGTGGGGATTGAAATCAGCCTCCTGGTCCATGAGTCCCAAAAACTTCAGACTGTGCAGCCAGAGCTGGACTCAGGGACAGGCAACGCTCAGAGGAGGGGACCATTTGCCCAATTCAATCCACAAACTGTGGTTTCTGCAGTTGTCTGGCCAGTGACGTCTAAGCTCAGGGGCTGTCTTGTTAGACATGACAGGAGGAACCTATGCGCAGCCACAAGGCCCAGCTGGACCCAAGATTACTCCAGAGAGCCAGCTCTACTGTGGACAATTTACACAGGTGATCCACCCAGACAAATGTCATCACACTTTTTTTTTTTACCCTCACCCGAGGACATTTTTTGCATTTATCTTCAGATAGAGTGGGAGAGAGAGAGAAACATCGATGTGAGAGAGAAACATCGACTGGCTGCCATCCACACGACCCCAACTGGGGCCAGACAAACCGCAACCGAAGTACATGCCCTTAGAGGGAACCGAACCCGGGACTCTCTGGGCCGCAGGCCGACACTCTAACTGTTGAGCCAAACCAGCCAGGGCTCATCACACTTTTTATACTGATTACACGTAAATCAAGGGACCACCAGACTCAATAGTGAAACTTTTTAAAAAGGCACATGACCCCCCAGTTACTGCTTCAGAAAGCCTGGGATGGGCCCAGGAATCCTTAGATTTCAGAAGCTGCACGGTTGATTCCCACGCACAGGCCTCTTTGAGACCTTCCTCCTAGACCAGCCTGAACTGCCCAGTATATGACATCGTGTATGAAATATATACACAAATTTCAAAGATGTGCAAAGAAAGGTAAATTATTTCATTGATCATTTTTATATTGATTACATGTTGATAATACTTTTGATACATCAAGTAAATATTGTTAAAATTGATTTCACCTATTTGTACCTTTTTGAAAGCGGCTACTAGAAAATTTGGAATACATGGCACACATCATCTTTCTATCGGACGGAGCTGGTGCAGAACACAGCGAATTCTCTAGCACACATGGTCCTGGGTTGCACAGACGAGACCATCCTGGCTTTGTTAGCATGAATGACTCTGGGTTGAGCAGTGACTCTCAGCAGACCATTCTGGATTTGTTAGGATGGAGGGTCCAGGGTTGAGCAGAGTAGACCATCTAGATGGAGAGGGTGGGGCGGGGAGATGAAATGAGGAGCGGGGAGTAGGTGAGGAGATGACATACGGGGGACAGGAGGGTAGGTCACACAGGATCTGCAGGCCCTGGTGGAGAGCTCGTACTTCCCCGGCCCTAAGTGAACAGGGGACCTGAGCGTTTTAAGCAAGTACATGATGTGACGGGGTTTGTGTTTTAGAATGTTCTCTCCGGCAACAGGGAAAATGGACTGAAAAAGACAAGTCTAGCTTTGACATAGAGAATGCCCCATTACACCTCTCATGCCACCCAGTACATGGTGACACTCAAAAAATACTTGAATGAATGAATCAATCAATCAATCAATCAGCAACTCTAGTATTCTGTTCCCTAGTTCAAAGTCACACCTGAGCACTGCCTAGTGGATAGCAGAGGCTTTTTCTTATCCTTCCTGAGTACAAATTAATTTCCAGCTCCCAGTCTCCTGAAAAAGAGTAGAGTGAAAAAAATATAATTTCTTGAAAAGAAAAACCTCTCTGTGGCTATTTTCCCTCTTCAAATTCTTAAGAAGATTCTCAGAGAGATTAAAGGCATAAAATCCAGCATCCGGGTCCCCCAAACAATTTGTTTCTTTTCTTTTCTGTGTAAAGAGAAGAGAAGAGGTGGTGTGGGCGGCTGGAAGTCCCAGCAGCTGGGGAATGGGTGCTTGGGGAAACAGGGAGAGGAAGAGACCCGCCCAGCGAGGAGGGAACAGATGCTACTTGGGGTTGGAAGAGGGGATGGGGTAGGGCACTCTCCCGGGACCCCCAATGCCACACCCAGAGCTGATGTGTTCCAGGCTATGCAACCCCAGGCAAGTCCACACAACCTCTCTGTGCTCACTCTGCTCCCCAGGGGCAGTTACTTTAGCACAGGTGCAGCGCTCAGGATGCCCAGCAGCAGTCATTAGATCCCACAGGCAGATCGGAGGGTGGAGCAGGGCAGTGGGTACAGGGATATCAGACAGGAGCCCTGGCCCTGGCCCAACTCAGGTGTGCAGATGGGGGGGGGGGGGCTCTGGCTCACTGGGGCACATTCCCCCACAAGGAGGAGGTCAGTGGAATTTTTCTGACCTCCCCACGGGGCTGAGCACATGAGCTCTCCACTGTGAGGAGGTGCTAGACAAGGTGGACACCAGGATGTCTCAGGAGTGACATGTTTGCAGCCCAGGAGAGGCCAGTGAGCTGTAGCTGCCTCTCCCAGAGCGGACAGAGGCTCCCGTGAGGCCTGGAGGGACCCCTGCATCGCACAGGCAGTTGGACGAGGTCTCCGCCCCACTCTCTCCATTAGGTAGTTGACCGGTCACGTCTGTGGAAGGAGTTTGTCTCCCTTCCCTTTCTGGCAGCCTGGACCACCCACCTCACCCTCCACCCTGAATGTTCACTTAACTGCAAGAAGAACACTTTTCACTGTACTCAAGGGGAAGGAGAGCAGGTCCTCTTTGCCATAGCAAGGTCTGTGAGAAATGCTAGCACACCCTTATAACCCCTCAGTGTGTCAGCCCTGATGGTTTTCAGACATTGTGCCCTGAAGCAGGCACGCCTGAGGGCTTCTCCCCGCACCCCGCCCCACCTCCACCTTCAGAATCAAGGCTTCCCCACCCCCGGAAGGAGAACAACAGAAAACCCTGCTCAGAGTCCAGCTCAGGAGAAAGTGGGACCATAGGCAGAGGGGACAGAGGGGACATGACAGAGGGACAGGAGAGGCCAGACGCACTCAGGAGAAGACAGAGGTCCCACACCCAAGAACAGAGACTGGGAGATGCCGGAGGAACCAGAGAGGTCACCAAGCGGTGTGTGTGATCATCAGACGGTGTCCCTTGAAACTGGGGGGAAAATTAAATGATGTTCATTCTCTGTAAGTTTTTGTGTACTGGGCTCTGCCCCTCCTTCTACAATAAGGCAACATGTGTACTGGGCACTTCTGAAACTGAGGGTCCTGCTTTAACGTATGATTTGGATTTAATATGTAGCCCAGCGCTCTATTCAAGTTCTTCACAGCCTGCCCTGGAAGCTTCAGCCCTCTGCCTTACTTACTAGTCATTGACCCCGGAGCAGCCAGAAACACTGGCTAAGGGATGAGTGTCTCTCCAGCTAAAGAAAACATCTTGAGTAAGTGCTGTTTCAGTTCCTGACCCCTAAGGTGGAATGACCCCTTGGATACTTTTCCATGAAAACAAACAGAGGGACCCCACATCAGACCTCAGAGCTGTCCTTAAGACCTGAAGAAATTATTTATTACCCTTACCTCACCTCTAATCAATCAGCTCCCAACATAACCTCGAACCCTGAACCCATGGTGTCTTGTGATGTTCCCCTATATCATCTGTAACCTACATGCTACTAGGAAGTTCAGGCTTTTGAGCATTAGCTTCCTGCTCTCCTGGGTGTGCCATTCATCAGTAAAATAGCCAGTCTTTCTCCATTGCAACTGTGGGGTCTCGTGTCCGGCTGCTAGCGCCAGGTGGACGAACTCTTTCTGTTCTGGAACACCTCCCACGTGACCCCTCCTGGCTTCCATGACAAGGGTCCTCTGCCATATTCCAGAGATTGCTTGCCCTGCCCTGGTGTCCTTTCTCACCCTATCCCCAACCTTCGTCCCCTCTCCATCCTCTCTGCTAAACCCCCAGGGCCTTCACAGGCTGCAGTACCATCTCCAGCATACTTCCTGACCTCTCAGGCCTCCTTCATCTGAACACTCAGACTTTCTACATATTGACCGAATGCCCACAGTGCAAGACACAATCAAAATCCCATTTATCTCATAACAAGGTTTTGAAGCTGACTGTAGGATTGTTTCCGCTTTTCAGATGAGGAAACTGAGGCCCAGGGGGTTCAGGTCCCTGGACAGTGACAGCAAGCAGGTCATTGTGGCTGGAGGAGACTCAGGCACTCCTCCTCATTGCCACGCCACTGCATTCCCACCGTCTGAGAGGCAAAGGGACCATGCAAGCTGGCGTGATAAGACAGAAAGAGCACAGACTTTGGAATGAGACAGACCTGGGTTTGAATCCCACGGCCACCCAAAGGCTTTGTAATCTGAGTAAATGGCCCCATCTAGCAGGGACTCAGTAGTCTTAACTACAAATTGGGGGTACTGTCATCTGGCCTCATTGAGTAACCAAAAGACGATGATGAAGTTGTGTGGAAAAAGCTCCTTGCACGGGTCAGTAGAGACGGCATATTGTCATCACCACTGTGATGGCATATCGCAGAAGAGGAAACAAGCCCAGAGATGCCAAGCAATTTGCCCAAGATGCCATGTCAGGCAGGAGACAGAGCAGGGCTTCAGACTCGGCTCTCGTGGCTCCGAGTTCAAGGCTGTTCTTTCACCCTCTACCTCTCGCTGAACTTAGTTTCAACATAAAGCAGAATGAGAACCCCGGAGCCCAACTTCTGCAGAGACCAACCAACAAGGATTTTTGTCTTGCACTTGGACTTGCTTACAGAGTAGACATTCGCCCCCTTTCCCTCATCTCAGGCAAAGAAGACAAAGCTCAGCAGAGATCGTTCTTCTGGCTGTTCCCCCAAGGCTGGCTGGGCCTTAGCCACAAGCAAAATTCTGGCAGAGGATTCAGGAGGCCAACACGCACTGGGCATTTAGGAAGTGCTGCCCTCCAGTGTTCCTGTGAAGAAAGTCACTAGCTCCCAGTCTTGGAGTTCATGGGCCAAGAGAAAAATAAATGGTCGGGGGCTGGAGGGAAGCGGGGAGAGATAAAAAGGCAGAGTTGTCAATGCTTTACTGTTTACAAAATTGGATCTTGCCACTTTCAGTTTGACATCCTTTAGTGCTGCCCTCTAGTGGTAGATCCAATATAGTCGCCATTAATCCCCGGTGGCTAAAGTTATTAAAATTAAATAAAACTAAAATTCCAGCTCCTTAGTCACACTAGCCACATTGCAAGTGCTCAGTAGACACATATAGGTAGTGGCTCCCATACCGGACAGCTCGGATATAGGACGTCATCGCAGAAAGTTCTAGCGGGCAGGCACGCTCCAGCAGCTTCCCAGGGTTGTCATCAGGACGGAGCCCATGGCTCCGGGCGAGCCAGCCCTCTGTCCTCTCCAGCCCCATCTTGGGCCACTCTCGGCCTCTTTCTGACAGGGCTCATTATCCCCATTTGGCAGATGAGAAACAGACTCAGAGAAATGCAGCGATTTTCCCAAACTCAACACAGCTAGTAAATGCTGAAATTCAGACTTGAACCCATGTCTGGCCCATAAACCTTCACCATTTCTTTCAAGTTCCTTATTGCCCCACAACATTAAGAAAGAGCCTTTCATTCTGCTTTTCCCAAGCGCAGCTCGACCCCCTTTAAACTCTTGCCCTGGCAGCCTCTCACACAGCAGGAGCTGAGGTGCCCCTCTGCCCCTGATAGTGCCAAAGTCAAAGGCAGAATATCCAGGTGTGGCCTAGGCTCTTCTTTTCCATCAACAAAAGGGGCATTTTTCTGGGCTGCTGACTCTTATTGGCCAAGAGCCCAGAGTGAATAGAGAAGAGACAGGGAGATCTATCAAAACAAGAAAACAGCTTCCAAGAAATTTCTTGATGGCAACACATGTTTACACACAGGAATGCACACGTGGGCTGGCACATACTCACACACATACACAGATGAGTGCATTCAAGGATACACAAGCTGGTTAACTCAAAGCATTTCAGGAGGACGGCCAGGAAAGTGTCCCCCACATTCATGCAGCGCTGCTCCTCTGAAAGCAGTGGCCATCCACCTTCACCTGTGATGAGTCCCCAAGCCCCAAAGACAAGCACCCGTGAAGGCTGCTGAGAAACAGCCTCACCAACTGGCCGAAAGCCAGTCAAGGCAGCGAGCGGGGAGTGAGGGGCGGGAACAGCACAGCGGGGAGCCTCGGTGGAAGGGAAACTGACTGCAAGCACCAATACAACTGCTGCCACCATTTCTGACTCCCACTGTGTGACCCACACGCAGTAGGGGGTGCTCTGCCAACATCCTCTCTGAACCCATCGCAGGCTGTGCGGCAAGGAGCGTCGGGCTGCATTCTGACGTTCCTGGGCCCTCAGCACTTCTGCCTCTGTGAGCACCTCTCTCCAGAAAACAAAACACTGAATATTATATTCATGACGGCGTTGGTATAAAGACAAATATAATCCAGCCTGGATCACGTGCATTTTTTCTTCTGATTTTTAGAAGCAATTACAACGTATTTGTGGGCCCGTATTCATTTCTAACTGTTGCTCTAACAAGCTACCATAAATGTAGTGGCTGAAAACAACACAAATGTATTATTTTACAGTTCTGGAGGTCAGAAGTCCAGAATGGGTCTGACTGGGCTAAAATCGAGGTTTCAGCAGGGCTGCAAGCTTTTTCTGGAGGCTCTAGCAGATAATCTGTGTTTCTGCCTCTTCCAGCCTCGAGGCAGCCCGAATTCCTTGGCTTGTGGTCCCTTTCCTCCATCTTCAAAGCCAACACGGCCAGTCAAGTCCTCCTCACATCGCATCACCCTGACACTCACTCACTCACTCTCTTTTCCTCTCCACATTTAAGGACCCTTGTCATCACACTGGACCCACCAGGAGACTCTCTATTGTAAAGTCAGCTGATTAGCACCCTAACTCATCAGCAGCCTTAATTCCCCTTTGCCATGTAGTATAGCATACTCACAATTTCCAGAGATTAAGATGTGGACATATTCGGGAGGCCATTAATTCTGCCTACAACAGCCTCTAAATTAGTATCTTAGGCCTGCTGTACCTAATGGATAAATCAGCCCTGGACATTAGTGTTCCCACATTATAGTTGCAAAAACTGAGGTTCAGGGAGTGCAAGCAATTCACTGGAGGTCACACAGCATGGTGCTGAGATGTCAGCTCAGTCTTGACTGCCTCTAAAGTCAGGGATGGGGCAGGTGGCTGTAGTCAGGGTCCTGGGGAAAGTCTCGCTGGCACAGCAAAGCTACCTGCACCAACCGGTGTAGCCCAGGGAAGGGCCTGGGTTTGGTGGGCTGGGTGGGTGGCTAGATGGCAGGGGCTGGCCCAGCCCTTCAAAGCGCCCAGTACTCAAGCAAGAAGGCCATGCTGGCAGGCACTGACAATGAAGGAGAGTGGGGGGCGGTTCCGTGACTGATGGCCCACCAGATGCCTTCCTGCACCATTGTGCTAATTCTTAATAAAACAGATTCATTTATCTCTGACGTTTATGACCGGAGACAGAAATCATGTTGGGGGGAATGTATTACTTTTCAAATGCACATTTGTTTCCTCCTCATCACCTACCAGTAAGCAGATGCAGGTAAGAGTTATTTATCTGAGGTTCCTATTAACTGGTAATTAAGTTACTAACACACTATGAAAAACGCAATGAGGAGGGTGCGCCCATCGTTTTTGGAACAGGTAGGCAGGGCTGCAGAATTGGCCAGAGACCTCGCTACACCCCTGCGACATGGGGAGTGTGACCCAACGAGCACAGAGAAGCCAATATTTGGGGGTGGGCAGTATGTCCAGCAAAAGTCGAGGACCTTGAACTCTGAGACTGGGAATTTGGGAAGGTGACGATGGGTCATGGCAGCAGTACCCAAGCATGGCAAGGAAGGGGAGGTGTCCAGGACTTGAAGGTGGGGCTTGAAGATAGTGCACCCCAGAATAGTAACACCTGCCATTGCCACAGCATCTATTGTGTGCTGGGCACTTGGTGGACAGCTCACAGTGTGAGCGCCACAGCTGACATGTATTGGCACGCTGACTGTGGGCAGCAGTGTCCTTATGTCTCACAAAATCCTGCCGGAAGTATCCCCAATTTTCCAGGTGAGAAAACCAAGGCACAGAGAGGTTAATTCACCTGCCCCTTATCACACAGCTCGAGAGCTGAGATTCATACTTAGGTGGGTGGGCACCAAGAGCAAGAGGGGCAGACCTCCCCTTGCTCTACCAGGCTGATCTGAACAACCATGAGTCCCAAGGGGACCCCAGCCACTCCCCCACCTACCCAAATCTACCAACCACATCAGGCAGCCCTGCCTGGGCCTCTGCTGCTGCCACGCACCCTGCCACCACCCAGGGTCTCAGGCTGGGGGCAGAAGGGAGGCGGGTGAGGGAGCCAGGAATCACCCTCCTCGTTAGCTGTCCACCCTGACCCCTCACAGATAATTCCCCCTGATGTTTACTGCCTTTCCGCTTATTTATTAACCAGGCTGTCTCAAAATGTATGCCAAATCAATGTCGTAGCAACAGCTCAGCTGTGAAGATTGATTTCTTCTATTTAAGGTGAAACTAGTTTAGTTTGGAGGCCCGAGCAAAATCTCACATTTGCTGAAGAGACGCTGCTTGACCAAGGAAGAATCCAGAAAGCTGGAGCCCTCCGGGTGAGCTGCCAGCCTTCAAGGGTCCTGGTTCCCAAGGCAGCGCCCCCAATGCCGAGGAGGTCCGAAGAATGGAAAGAGTGTCACTGAGGACAGGCACTCCACACACACCACCTCAGGAATGTCGGAAGGGCGTGTCTCCTCCTTTCCCATCCCTAATGAGGAAACTGAGGCATGGAAATGTTGAGAAACTCATCCATGCCACATTGCGAACTTGGTTTGTCTACTTCTGCATCTATGGAACACTTCCCTGAATCTAGTGACAGTGGGAGTTGTTTCCCCAAAGTAAATTCACTGAGTTTCTGAAACCACATCGTAAAACGAATTGTCATAAAGCGGGACATGGTCTCCCGCAGGAACGATGTAAGATGTTCGGCTTGGGTTCCTGATCGATGACTGGCCATCCTGCACTTCATAAATATGACTAACCCTGGGTCATAAATATAAATGTACAACTATAAATGTCTTAATAATCAGCCAAAACATAAACTCTAAATGGTCATGTAAAATTTGTCACAAGTCTTAGCACTTGGGAATAAATACAGTGCACATATTTGTCACAGGAGAAACCCCAAAGTATTATAAATAATGCATACATTCAGTGCATAAAAAATAGAGTTCTCCCATATCATAAATCTTACTTTAAAGTAATAAGTTGCTACAGCAGAATTATAGAACTGCAGAGGATGGAGGAACCTTAAACATTATTTATCCTAGTCACTGTTTAATGCCGGGATCCTCACCGCAACAGCGCTGCCATGGTCTTCCAGCCTCCATTTGTACATTCCCAGGGATGGGGAGCTCACTACCTCCATGGCCTCCTGGTCTACTTTAGGTTAGAGTTCCCTGTAGCTGCTCCCCATGCATCCTAAGGTTGCTTGAAAGGAATAAGCACAGCACTTACAGGGCAGAGCCAACAGGCCTTGAAAGAGATCCTGTCCTTGATTAATGCTCTGTCGCCCACTAGTTAGGTGACCCTAGGCAAGTTCTTTCTAAAGCCTCCATTTTCTCATCTGTTGAATGGGCATTCATAACAGTGCCTACCTACCTACAATAGTACATTGTTAGCCCTGGCTGGTTTGGCTCAGCGGTTAGAGCGTCAGCCTGCGGTACAGAGAGACCCGGGTTCGGTTCCCGCTAAGGGCATGTACTTCGGTTGCAGTTTGTCCCCGGCCCTGGTTGGTTGTGCAGGTGGCAGCCACTCGATGTGTCCCTTTCACGTCGATGTTTCTCTCTCTCTCTCTCTTCCTCTCTCTCCCTCCCACTCTATCTGAACAAAAAATGAAAAAATGTCCTCAGGTGAGGATAAAAAAAAAAAATAGTACATTGTTAGAAGAGCCAAGTAAGGTATCCCTTGTTAGCGAGACTTATTTTTATTAATATTATTATCCCAGCCACGGACCAAGTGTCCTGTTTCTCTCATATGTGTCTCCCCTGTCTTTGGGCAGCTGCTCCTGAATTTTATTTTTTAAAGCCCAAGTGCAAGGCCTTCAATTCATCCTTGTAATGCTACATATTGTTATTTTGAACCATTTCTTCACCATGTCAAGGCATCTTTGGATACCGATCCTGTCGCCCAGTGCATTCTCTATCCCATCAGGGTTTAAATGGCCCACTGATTTTATTAGTAGACAATCAATGTCTTCTTCTAAGTTATTGATGGAAAACACTGATTGAGATGGACCTGGGATAGAGCCCAGTGGCTTACCGCTGCAGACATCCCTCAAAGTCCATGTTTCCCAAACTGTGTTCCACGGAACTTGTATTTTCCGTGAGATACAAATATGTGTTTGGGAATAAAGACTGACCTACAACAGGTGCTAAAACATGAAAAAGCAAAGACACAGCATGGAATGGTAAGCTTGCAGGCTAGATGGGCCTTCCGATAATTTAAGCCCTAAATCTGTTTTGTCCACTAAGATTTCATTTTTATCAAAGAAATCCAAGCTACATGAAAATATGCTCAACATCACTAATCATTACAGACACGCAAATCAAAACCACAATGAACTACCACTTCACATCCATCAGGATGGCTACTATAAAAGAAATGTTGGGCCCTGGCTTGTGTGGCTCAATTGGTTGGAAGTTATCCCATGCACCAAAAGGTTGCCAGTTCGATTCTGGGGCAGGGCACACGCCCGTGTTGCAGGTTCAATCCCCAGTAGGGGCCGTGCAGGAGGTAACCGATCGATGTTTCTCTTTCATCTCTTTTTCTTTCTTTCTCTTTCTCCCCCCACCCCTCCCTCTCTCTCTAAAATCAATAAACATATCCTTGGGTGAGGATTAAAAAAATATGTCGGTGAGGACACAGAGAAATTGGAGGCTTTGTGCTTCCAATTGTAAAATGGTGCAGCCACTATGGAAAACATTATGGTGGTTCTTCAAAAAATTAAAAATAAAATTACTATATCATCCAGAAATTCCATTTCTGAGATATACCCAAAATAATTGAAAGCAGGGACTCAAATAGATATTTGTGCACCCATGTTTACAGCAGCATTATTTACAATAGCCAAAAAGTAGAAGCAACACAAGTGTCCGTGCACTGATGAATGGATAAGCAAATGCAGTATGTACACACAATGCGATATTATTCAGCCTTAAAAAGGAAGGAAATTCTAGTGAATGCACAACATGGATGAACTGTGAGGACATTATGCTAAGTGAAACAAGCCAGTCACAAAAGGGCACATATTATAGGATTCCACTTACATGAGGTTCCTAGAGTATTCAAAATCATAGCAACAGAAAATAGAATGGTGATTGCCAGGGGCTGGAATAGGGAGTTGTTTAATGGATACAGTTTCCATTCTGCAAAATAAAAAAAAGCTCTGGAGACTGATGGTGGTGATGGTTGCACAACAAGGTAAATGCAGTTTAATGCCACTGAACTGGACACTTACTACCAGGTTAAGATAATAAATTTTATGCTATGTGTACATCCTGCTCAGATGCTCTATTTCTTTCAATGACCCTGGACCTAGTGAGAAGCCCAGCCACACCAGCATATGCGAGGTCCTGAGTCACTTCCTAGAGGTTCAGCAGAGTAGGCAGTGACCATCAATCTTGACTCATCTCTGGGGGCTCCTGTTCAGCCCCTGAGAACCAGCTTCAAGAAGCCCCCCCCCACAACCACCTCAGATCTCCCAATTGGGGTACCACACCCACCCAGCCCCACCTGCCTCCAATGGAGCCCCTCCCAGGGCCAAAAACAGACCTGCTGGGATCACAGGGGATTGAGCACCCCAAATATTCTATGCTGCTCCCCCTGATGTCTGAGAGCCAGCACCCCCCTGAAGCCTGACTCACAGTGGCTGTTTGTTGAATAAATCAATGTCCAAACAGAGGTTTGACAGCTCCTGGGATGGGGTGGAGCTCTACTGCCCAGGTGGAGGGTAATCTCTCTCCATTTCAAATCCCTCTCTGCCGTCCCTTCCACTCCCTGTAAGCCTGGAACCTAGCCTCCCTAGGGTTAAAGAAAAAAAATATTTATACCACTTGATAAAGATGGTAAGGCAGACATTATTCGGGATCATTACAACAGGTTCGGGGACCACTGTAATGGGCTTTTGCAATCAGGGGTGAAGACTGGGCTCAACTCTGAACACTCCAGCATGGGCAAGTGGGGATCCACAGCCAAGCAGCAGCATGAGTGGGGTCAATTGATGGAAAATTGCTAGGAGGAAACATCAGGGATATGGGAGACTCTGGCTCAACCAGCCTAACAGGATTCTTGCTGATAAAACCTCACCTGGGGGTGGTGGGGGATGAGGGACCTGAGCAGATTCAAGGATGATCAGATATTGAGGGTGGAAAGTTCTGGTTAACCTGACTTGGCAGGGTTCTTGCTAAAACTGGATTTTACAAGGAAGTGTACAGATAGGCCTAGGAGAAGGTTCCGGAGCCTAACTAAAGCTTAAACTGAAACCCACCACCATTCCACTCTCCTCTTCTCAAAGGATACCTTTTGGAAAAATGGGCCCAATCTCCCAAAACCATCTGTCTGACCAACTGTAAATGGTCGTCTTTCCTCTTTCCACGCGACCCCTGAGAACAGTCATTGAAGTCGTGAAAATGCTCGTCAGTTCTCCTCAACTGCCACTAGATGGCAACATTATGCATCATTTTCTTTCCAAAGAAAGCAACTTGGGGGGAAACACACAGGTTCTAAATTAATCAAAAAGTAATAAAATGGAGGAAGGAAGGTTATGTGGAAGGCAGGGACTTTGAGTTCCAGCTACCCCTCCTTCTATGTGTACCCTCAGACACGTCCTTTAATCTCCTAGGGCTTCTGCACCTATAACGTGGGGCTAGTGGTGGGACCTCCTCCTAAGGCAGTGATTAATCCCTGGATGCATATTACGCTCTCCCCGGGGAGTTTTTAAAAACAGTGTCCCCACTCAGATCAATGAAATCAGAATCTCTAGGTGTACCTTCCCCCAATCTAGTATTTAGAAACAAACAAACAAAAGCTACCCAGAGGGTTGCAGAATGTCGCCTGGGGGGGGGGGGGGGCGCTGCTCCAAGGCAGTAGCTCTCAAGCTTGAGCACCACCAGAATCCCTCGAAGCTCTTGAATAACACTGTTGGGCCCACCCCCAGAGCTTCTACCTTAGCTGGTCTGGGGTGGGGCCCAAGAACTGGCGCTGTTGCTGGTCAGGGCCAGTTTGCGAGCCACTGCCATGGAGAGAGAGGAAGTGAACGGCCGCATATAAAGCACTGAGCCCCACATCTGGCACCAAGGAAACCCTCAGTCAATGTCGGTTATCTTTTCCTTAACCCACACTGTGTTTCCAGACCACATGGGGTCATCCTGGCACCCACCTGGACCCAGCTCTGAAGCTAGACACCCTGCTGTCTACTAGCTGTGTACCCAGGAGTGAATCTTTGAGCCTCGACTTCACATCTGTAAAATGGGAGTAAAAACCCCTACCTTGCCAGGATGTGATGAGGGAAGATGATATATGTAAAGTACTTGGCACGGGGTAAATCTCAAGAATTGGTAGCTAATCTTCATGACCTTGGATTAGACAATGATTTCTTAGGTTTGCTACCATAAGCACAATAGACAAAAGAAAAACTATATGTAAATTGGACTTCATTGAAACTAAATTGAACTTCATTATATTTCTAAGGACACCAGCAGGAAGTGAAGACAACTCAGAGAGTGAGAGAAAACATTTGCAAACCATATATTTGATAAAGGACTTATATCCAGAGCATATAAAAACTCTTACAACAAAAGATAAATAACTCAATTAAAAACAGGCACTAATTTGAAAAGACATTTTCCCAAAAAAGAGATATAAATAGCCAATAAGCATGGAAAGATACTCAATAGCATTAGTCATATGGGAAATGCAAATCACAGCCACAATGAGATACCACTCCATATCCACTAGGATGGTTATAATTTAAAAAAAAAAAAAAAAAAAAAACAGATATTGACAAGTGCTGGTGAGAATGTAAAGAAAATGGAGTATTCACATAAAATGGCGCAGCTATTTTGGAAAACAGTTTGACAATTCCTCAAAGATTAAATTTAGAGTTACCATACAACCCAGCAATTCCACTCCTAGATATGTACCCCAAGAGAATTAAAACTAGGTTCACATAAAAACTTGTACACAAATATTCATAGCAGTCTTATTCGTAATAGCCCAAACAGAAACCCAGATGTCCATCAACTGATGAATGGATGAACAAATGTGGTATATCACACACCAGAATATTATTCAGCCATAAAAAGGAATGAAGTTCTGATACATGCTACCACCTGTATGAACCTTGAAAATATTGTGCTAATTGAAAGAAACCTGTCACAAAAGACCATTATATTATATAATTCCATTTGTACGAAATGTTCAGAATAGGCAAATCCATAGAGGTAGGGAGTCAGGGGTTGGGGGGAAGGAAATGGAGAATGACTGCTAATGGGTACTGGGTTTCTTTTGGGGGTGACGCAGATGTTCTGGGATTAATTAGTGGTGACTGATGTATAACTCTGTGAATACACTTAGAAAAAGCATACTGACTAGTATGCTTTAAAAGGGAGAGCTTTGTGATATATGAATTATATCTCAATAAAACTGTAATTTTTAAAAGGAGAATATCTATATTCTTTATTGTTTGTCATGGAGAAGATATTTGGATTGGATTTCAGGGAGTTGGAGGGGCTAGAGGTTCTTGGGGAAGTGGAATTCCAGGCAGTGCAGGTGGCTCATGCAAAGGCCCTGTGGCCCAACAGAGCACTGTGCTTTCGGGGAACTCCATCCCCTAGCACACCGGAAGTGGGGTTACAGGGGCAGCATGACCTTGAATGCCAGGCTAAAGGGCTTGCACCTTGTCCCAAGGAGTGAAAGATGGTGGCTGTCACACAGGAACTAGCACCAAATAGCAGACTGGTGAGAACTGAGGCAGGATGGGGTGAGTTATACATGACCCTCCAGGGTGAGGGAGGACCAGAGTGGATCCCAGAGCTGAAGGCCCTGCAGGGCTGGCATATGGGTCAGAAGGGGAGGTGGCAAGCCATACCCCAGTGAGCCTCCCCAGCCCCAGGAGTCCACATGGCACGCCCTGAACTCTGCCACCCAAACCCCAGGTCTCCTTCACTCCAGACAAGGCCCACCATGTGTTTCCTGTGAGTGGCCCCAGCTGGGACTCAGAATAGGAAGGAAACTTTTCCAGAAATACAAACAGGCCCGAGGAAGCTGTTCTCAGAGATGGTCCCTCAGTCCAAGGCAGGGAAACCTGGGGTGGCAACCCGATTCTCAGGCACAAGGGAGTGCAGAAACAACCCACACAGACAGAAGATCCTCGGCTTCCTCCTCTTGGCTGGTCCCCGCCCCCACCCCACTTGCTCCCACAGAATTGCCCCAGTACTGTCTTGCCCATCTTGCCACCAGACTTGCTAGAACTGCATGGAAACGGAGCGTTAACAGGCGCAGAAACACCCCTGTGAGTGTGAGCTTTGGCACAGGGGCTGGAAGGACTTCTTTTGGCTGGTTAGAGTCTCTCTTGTTTCCCTCTTAGTTCTCAGTGGCATGGCAGGTGGGAAAGGCTGAGGCCTTCCCCAAGACCTCCACCAGCCTAAGTGAGCAGTTCCATCCAATCCGCCTTGGGTTCTCCTTGCCCAGGACCACCTCAGACCCCCTCTCTCCTCTAGCTGAACTGTGCCCAGAACACCTGCCTCAGGCTACAGGGGCCAGGGCAGTGTGTACTGAGGTGTCTGGAGGTGGCCCGGAAAAGGGACGGACCAGGGCAGGCAGGAGGCAGATGTCCCAGACTTGCCAAGTTCTGGCCCTCCTGCCACACTGCCATGCCTCGGGCCGGTGCAAGGGTTGTGTCTGCATGCCCCATGAAATGGCAGGACCAACCAGCCCCTGACGCATCTTCCTGCCCCACAGATGGTGAAGCCTCTAATCCATTGTTCTCCGGGACACTTTGACAGAGGGCACAAGGAATGTGGGGCCTGGAGACAGGAAGTCCTGGCTTCCGTGGGGGGAGTTCTCTCTGCCAAACTCAGGCCTGTTCTCCAGACAGTGAGGCCTTGGTCTCATCGTGCTCCTCCTAGTCCTCTGAGCCACGCTGCAGCAAGGCCTTGACCTTTTCGTGCTTCTGCAGGAGGCAAGGGTGCAGAAGGCTTGGTCAGTGTAGTAACACGCAGATGATTGCAGATGCTGGAGGAGGAAGGTGCTGCCCCAAGGCCTGGCCCTCCCTTGGCTAAGCTATACCCCTCAGCCCACTAATGCTCCCTAAACACACACATGGTCACATCTATGTGTGTGCCTTATAAGGTCCATGCATGCTTTTGCATGTACACATGTAGCTACATGGCTGCCAAGTGAATGGTCATGTACCTGGGCTCACACCCTTTACATGTGTACATGTGTGACAATGATGTGGCAAAATTGTCATGACTCATGTTTATTGAGCACCTATTATATACCAGGACTGCTCTATGAACTTTACGTGAATCTTCTCAATTCCTCCTTCTAGCAACCCCATGAGAAAGACACGTAATCACTCCCATTTTACAGAAGGGGAAACTAAGGCACAAAGGCCATGGGGCTTGTCCAGGATCAGCAGGACTGTAAGTGGCAAAGGCAGATGTGTCCAGGACATGTCATGGGACACCCTCTGAACCCTCATGTCTGTCCGCTCCTTGCTACTCCCCTCCACCCTGCTCCCCTCAAGCTCAGTTTCCTAATAGCCTTCCCCGGATGTTGTGAGAGAAAAGTGAGAAACATCTGGGAAAGTGCTCCGCGGACAAGGTATTGTTCTCACTGGCAGGAATTCAATCCCTGGTCAACGAGTCCTTTCCTGGTCAAGGAGAGGCCTCTGAGCTGCGTCCTCCCGCCCAGTTCCAGTGGCTGCACACTCAGTGGCCCTGACTTGTAGTTCTCCAGCCTGTGGCATCTCCCTGGCCTGACTATAGGCCACCACCCTGGATGGGGTGATTCTCCTAAAATTCAGGGTCTCTTGGGCCCCTGCTTAAGGTGAGGCACCCAGGTGCCCCCTGCCTGAGCTCTCAGTGTGGCATGAGATGTCCTCAGCTACCTGGCTTCATCCCCAGTCAGCCCTCCCTGCACCTCAGTGCTTCCCACCACGGAATGGCTTCTCCTTCCCAAATAGGCCTCTGCCTATGACTTTGCTTGGCCCAGCCAATCCTACTCTGTGCTTGGTGAGCTCCTGCCCATCCTTTCAGAACAGCCTGGGGACTCCGTTATCCAGCAGCTACTCAGGCCACTTCCTATGCGCACACCCAGCAAGGGGCACACACCTCAGTCACCAACCCGGCCCCACCCAGTACAGCACACATGAGGCATCTGTCTCTCCCAACATAATGGGGACACGTCAAGGACAAGGGCCCCTACTGAGTCACCTCTGTGTCCTCTATGCCTAGCACAAAGCAACGCAAAGTTTGGGCATCATTAAATGTAATTTTTTTTTCAATTTTTATTAATTTATTTTTGTTACAGATGTTTCTCCTTTTCCCCCCTAGACACCCTCCTCCCCAGCCCACCCCCTAACCCCCTCACCCTAGCATTGTTGTCTATGTCCATTGGTTACGCATACATGCATGTAAGTTCTTTGGGTCATCTCATCCATCCCCGCCGCCCCCCTCCTCTGAGGTTTGTCAGTCTGAACCATACTCCTTTATTAAATGTAATTTTAAATACTAACTGAGCATAAAACATTGTTAAACAATGACAGGTTGTGGGGAGTAGAATGATATAGAATGAGCACTAAACTGGGAACCAAAAGATGAAAGTTGGAATCCTGGCTCTGCTGCTCAGGAGCTGTGTGACTTTGGGTAAGTTACACAGCCTCTCTGAGCCTCGGTTCCCTTATCAAGGAACATGAATAGTACTTACAACTGTCCAGGCTATAGTGAGGAATCATTACATACATGAGAAAATAGGGGAGAGGCTTAATAGTCTTTAAAACTGAACAAGTGGGGTGCAGGGTGGAGTCCCAGGGGTCAAAATGCTTTCCAGAATGGGAATCTAGGAAGGCTAGATGGAAGGGTGAGCTGGGCACTGAAGGACTGTGAGGGTTTGGGCTGGCAGAGGTAGACAGGAAAGGGTATCCCAGGTGGCAAGGGCAACATAGGCACAGGCTTGGAGGCAGGAAGCTAGGGCACAGGGTGGATCTAGGGTGCTTTGCAAGGCTCAGCATACTCATTTGAGCCCTGGTTCAAGCTGGGCAGTGCCACAGTGGACTGGTTACTTTATGCTGTGAAAGGGAAGATCCATAACCCCCCTCTCAAGGCCACAGAGCTCAGTTCATGGCAGTGACTCTAATTAACTCTACCCCAGTCTCAGAGTTTATCAAAGGACAGTCTTTTTCACTTCCCTGGGTCCTCACCTTCAGCCTGGGACAGAGCAGGGCACCCAGCACGGCTGAGAGATTGATTGATTGATTGATTGATTGAGTGCCTCCTTAACGCCTTTGAGAAAAGGACCCACTGTGCACTGGAATATACCACATCTTGTGTCTACCTCAACATGCCAGTGGTTCATCAACACACTCATTCACTCATTCATGCTTTCATTCATTCAATGACCCCTGCTCTGTGTCCACCCTAAGCTCAGCTCTGGGCAACCAAAGGTGAGCCCAACCCCATCCTTCTGCTGAGAGTCTCTCCCTGTTTCTGTGGAACCACAGCTGCTCCTCCTTGCTGGCCTTCCTCCCACCTGAGCCCCCATGGCCCACCATACACTGACCCCCATTCTCTTTCCCCTGAAGGTTGTATCCACACCCCTCAGCAAAGCCATGGAATGTCCCCAAATCCTGCTGGGCAATACTGCAGCAGGTCAGCCCCCAAGCCCTGCACACTCAGAGCTCACAGGGCACGCTGCCCTCTCTTCCTGCAGTCAGGAGCCCAATGGGCAGCTTGTGAGCCCAACACACTTAATTGTTCCCTTCTGCAAGGGCTCTGCATAATGATCTGAGGGCACTCAGTACAGGGAGAACAGCCCCACACCCCCATGCTGTCCCTATAGAAACCACAGATCTGGCCCACAGTGCACTGACTGCCATTCTAAGGAGTCCACAGTTTCAGGTTAACATTTATGGAGCACTTACCCTGTGCCCAGTGCCCACCAGGAACAAACACAAAAGTGAAACACAACCCAGGTGTATGGAGCAAAAATGAGCAGAGGAAGGAGGTGGTGGGCAGTAAAGAAGACCTTATAAAATGCATGAAGAACCAAGAAGAAGGTGTGGAGCAGAGGGGGTGAAATCTGGGTAGAGAGGCTGATGGGGCTCTTCAAGCTGGTGACAGGGCAGAGATCAAGCAGCCCACTAGGTGGAAGGGCACAGACAAAGGCCCAGAGGCAGTGGCTGTGTAGCTATATAGCATCTGCCTCTCCTGAAGCCAGGGGCATAGCTTCCCTGCCACATCCTTGGGCTTCCCATGCTCACCATGGGGAAGAAAGAACAGGGAATTCCTGTTTGATGAGCTCCAGCTGTGTGCCAGACATGTAACCAGAACCCAAGTTCAGCTGCCTGCCTCCACAAAAACCAAACCCATGAGACAGATGCTGGTGAAAAAGGAAGGAGGTTTATTCAAGTGCCAGTCACCTGAGAAGATGTGGGACTCATCACAAAGCGCATCTCAACATCTCAGTGCAGGCAGAGGTTTTTGTAAGGGGGGAGAGGAAAAGCAGAACAAAGAAATCAAGGGGAGGGAGTTGAAAAGTTCTCTATGTGCAGGAGATTCCAAGATGGCTACAGAGTAGCTAGAGGCTCCATCTGCTTATTCCCAACATCAGACCAGACTGGTGGCTAAACTGCAGAGCATTCAGCTTGAAAAACCAGCTGAAATGTAGCTGATCTGAAGTATTATAGGCAGGGAACAAGGAGAAAGGAGGAGATGCAAAGACGGTGAAAAATCTCACACACCTGCACAGCAGGGGGCCAGAGGAAAAGTGTGGCAGGGCAGCCCCCACCCCTGGGAGCATGAGGTTTAAGTCCCATGCAGGGATCCCCAATCCAGAGCAACAGAGAAGGGAAGGGGAGCCAATGTAGCATTGGACGGTGGAAATCAGTGGGGATTCAGTACACTTGGGAGTCTCAGGTGGCACCATCCCAGGCAAAGAGCAATTTCTTTGTTACAACACCAGCCTGGGAAGTTCACAGCAATCTGTGTCTATGGGAGGAGCCATGCAGCAAAGATCAGGGCTGGGGGTGGGGGGTGGGGGTGACCAGTACACCCAGCAGTGAATCTCAAGAGCCCCTTATTCTCTGGAAGAACTTTGGACAGAGAGCCATAGGGGGGCTGGGCAGTGTGACTTGGGAAAGAGGATTGGTCTTGCCCAACTCAAGCATGCCATGCAGTGGCAACCCTCCCCCGGCCTGCAGAACAGGTGCTATCACTGGATAGATCTTTCAGACAAAAAAATCAACAAGGAAACAATGACCTTAAACAACACACTAGATCAGATGGATTTAATTGATATTTACAGAACATTTCACCCCAAAGCAGCAGAATATACATTCTTCTCAAGTACACATAGAACATTTCAAAAATAGATCACATATTGGGACACAAACTAAGTCTTAACAAATTCAAGAAGATTGAAATTATATCAAGCATCTTCTTTGATCACAATAGCATGAAACTAGAAATCAACTACAATTAAAACATTCAAAAATATTCAAACACATGGAGGCTAAATAGCATGGTATTAAACAATGATTGTGTTACCAATGAGATCAAGGAAGAAATCAAAAGCTTTCTGGAAATAAATGAAAATGAACATACAACAACTCAAAATTTATGGGACACAGCAAAAGCAGTTCTGAGAGGAAAGTTCATAGCATTACAGGCCTACTTCAAAAAACAAGGAAAATCTCAGATAAACAATCTAACCCTACAACTAAAATAATTAGAAAAAGAACAACAACAAGCCCAGAGTAAGTAGAAGGAAGGAAATAATAAAGATCAGAGCAGAAATAAATGACATAGAAATTTTAAAAAGAGGGGAAAAACAGATCAGTGAAACCAAGAGTTGGTTCTTTGCGAAGATCAACAAGGTAGATGACCTTTTAGCCAGACTCATCAAGAAACAAAGAGAGAGGACCCAAATAAATAAAATGAGAAATGAAAGACGCGACTGACATCACATAAATACAAAGGATTGTAAGAAAAGATACTATGAATAACTATATGCCAACAAATTGGACAACCTGGGAAAAATGGACAAATTCCTAGAAACATACAATCTTCCAAAACTTCAATCAGGAAGAATCAGAAACTTGAATAGACCAATAACAACTAATGAAATTGAAGCTGTAATAAAAATAAAAAATAAAAACTTACAGCAGACTAAAGTCCTGGACCTATGGCTTCACAGGCAGGTTTTACCAGTAAAAGAAGAACTAACACCAATCCTCCTCAAACTATTGCAAAAAATTCAAGAGGAAGGAAGACATCCAAGCTCCTTTTACGAGGCTAGCATTAGCCTAATTCCAAAACCTAATAAAAAGACTACAAAGAAAGAAAACTATAGGCCAATATCCCTGATGAACATAGATACTAAAATACTCAACAAAATATTAGCAAACTGTATCCAGCAATACATTAAAAAGATCATACACCATGACCAAGTGGGATTTGTTCCAGGGATGCAAGGCTGGTACAATATTTGCAAATCAATAAATGTGATACATCAAATAAACACAATGAAAGATAAAAATCACATGATCATATGAATCGATGCAGAAAAAAGCATTCGACAAAATCCAGCACCCATTTATGATAAAAACTTTCAGCAAAGTGGGATAGAGGGATCATATCTCAACATAATAAAGGCCATATATAACAAACCTACAGCTGACATCATACTCAATGGCAAAAACTAAAAGCGTTTCCCTTAAAAATTGGGAATAAGACAGGGATTGTCTGCTTTTACCACTGTTATTCAACATAGTACTGGAAGTCCCAGGCACAGCGATCAGACAAGAAGAAAAAATAAGAGGCATTCATATTGGAAAAGAGGAAGTGAAACTGTCATTATTCGCAGATGACATGAAATTGTACATAGAAAACTGTAAAGACTCCACCAAAAACTTACTAGATTTAATAAATGAATTTGGCAAAGTAGCAGGACACAAAATTAACATCCAGAAATTGATAGCATTTTTATACACCAAAAATAAACTCTCAGAAAGAAAAACTAAAAAAAAAAAAAAAAAAAAAAAATCCCATTTACCATTGCAACAATAACAACAAAAAGATACCTAGGAATAAACTTAACCAAGGAGGTAAAAGACCTGTACTCAGAAAACTATAGGACTTTGAAAAAAGAAAGAGAAGATACAAACAAGTGGAAGCATATATTGTGTTCATAGACAGGAAGAATTAACACCATTGAAATATCCATACTACCTAAAGCAATCTGTAGATTCAATGCAATCCCTATTAGAATACCAGTGGCATATTTCACAGATCTAGAACAAATATTCCAAAAATGTATATGGAACCAAAAAAGACCCCAAATAGTCTCAGCAATCTTGAGAAAGAGGAACAAAGTAGGAGGGATCACAATACCAGATATCAGGTTATACTACAAAGCCATTGTAATCAAAACAGCCTGGTACTGGCACAAGAACAGGCATATAGATCAGTGGAACAGAACAGAGACTCCAGAAATCAACCCACGTTATTATTGTCAATTAATATTTGACAATGGAAGCAAGAGCATACAATGGAGTAAAGACAGTCTATTCAATAAATGGTGTTGGGAAAATTGGACAGCTACATGCAAAAAAAATGAAACTAGACCACCAACTCACACCACACACAAGAATAAACTCAAAATGGATAATAGACTTAAATGTAAGTCATGAAACCAAAAAATTCTAGGAGAAAAGAGGCAGTAAAATCTCAGACATCTCACACAGCAGTATTTTTGACGATACCCCTCCTAGGACAAGAGAAACAAAGAAAAAAATAAACAAATGGGACTACATCGAACTAAAAAGCTTCTTTCTGCACAGCAAAAGAAACCACCAACATAATGAAAAGGGAACACTCTGTATGGAAGAACATATTCGCCAATGATACATCTGATAAGGGATTAATTTCCAAACTATATAAAGAACTTACACAAGTCAATACCAAGAAAACAAACAATCCAACTAAAAAAATGGGCAAAGGATCTAAATAGCCACTTCTCCAAAGAGGATATACAGATGGCCAATAGACATTTTTAAAAATGCTCAAACTCACTGATCATCAGAGAGATGAAAATTAAAACTACAATGAGGTATCACCTCACAGCTGCCAAAATGGCAACCACCAATAAATCAGCAAACAACAAGTGCTGGTGAGGATGTAGAGAAAAGGGAACCCTAGTGCACTGCTGGTGGGAATGCAGACTGGTGCAGCCACTGTGGAAAACAGTATGGAGTTTCCTCAAAAAATTAAAAATGGAACTTCCATTTGACCCAGTGATCCTACATCTGGGAATAAATCCTATGAATCCCAAAACACCAATCAGAAAGAATATTTGCACCCCTATGTTCATAGCAGCACTATTTACAATAGCTAAGATCTAGAAACAGCCCAAGTGCCCATCAGTAGATGAGTGGATAAAAAAGCTGTGGTACATTTACACAATGGAATACTATGCAGCTATAAAAAAGAAGGATCTCTTACCCTTTGCAAAAGCATGGAGGAACCTGGAGATAATTATGCCAAGTGAAATAAGCCAGTCAGAGAAAGACAAACATCACATAATCTCACTTATATGTGGAATCTAATGAACAAAATAAACTGACAATCAAAATAGGTCCAGAGACATGCATGCATGGAACAGACTGACAGATCTCAGAGGGGAGGGGGGTTGAGGAGATGGGAAGAGATTAACCAAAGGACATATATATATATGCATATATGTATAGCCCTTGGACACAGACAATAGTGTGATGAAGGCCTGGGGTGGAACAGGAGTTGGATTGAGGTGGGGGACATCTGTAATACTGTCAACAAGAACAAAAGTTTTTTAATGCCACCTTTCAAAAAAAGAGGTTTCTCTACATGCAGGCTAGTACAGTCCATTCTAATAAGGATCTCTAAACTGCTCAAGTGATGGTCTGATTCTGCGTCATCCTGCTTTTACATTTGAAGGTCAGCAGATCTCCTGGAACTGGGATGGGGATGATGAAAGTCAGGGACTGCATCTTCTGAAGTTAGTTCCTAGGATTCTTATACAAACATGCTGTTTATCTACAAGCTACATATTAGTCAGAGTCAGCATTTACAGAAACAATGTCAAAAGAATGGTGGGGTAGGCTACAATTCCCCATCGTTACATACACGGGGACAGGAGAGCTTGGTGGGTGGGAAGATGGCCTCTGGAATGGGAGGCCCGGTTCAGAATTCCCGTTCCATTACCTCAAGCTCTGATCGTGGTGAGCCCTGAATTCCCAGTCTCTGTCTCCTCATCTGTGCAGTGGGGATGACAATAGCGCCGTCCCTCAGAGCTGTCTGGAGACTGAAAGAGGAGTCCTGGAGAGACCTCAGTGCTCTGCCAGCGCACACAGGCCGCAGTCCTCAACCGTGAGTGTGCACACATTGCCTGGGAGCTACAAACATTAGGTCTCAGGGGTCTACTGCCAGCCATCCTGACTCCACTGGCCTGGGGAGGGCCCAGGAATATGCATTTCAATACACACTCCCCAAGTGATTCTGAGGCAGGTGAAGAAACATCTACTCAATAAATGCTTGTTGTGGCTCTGGCCAGGTAGTTCAGTTGGTTAGAGCACCATCCCAATACGCCAAGGTTGCTGATTCGATCTTTGGTCAGGGCACATACAAGAAGCAACCAATGGCCTGGCCGGTGTGGCTCAGTGGATTGAGCATCGTCCATGGACTGAGAGATCCCAATTTGATTCCCGGTCAGGGCACATGTCCAGGTTATAGGCTCGATCCCCAGTGGGGGGCGTGCCAGAAGCAGCCAACTGATGCCCTGACCAGTGTTGCTCAATGGTTAGAGCATCACCCCATGCACCAAGGGATTGCAGGTTCAATTCCTGGTGAAGGGCACATACCTGGGTTGTGGGTTCGATCTGTGGCCCTGGTCGGGGCACGTGCAGGAAGCAACCAATCAATGCGTCTCTCTCACATTGATGTTTCTCTTTCTCTCTCTCTCTTTCTCTATCTTTCTCTTTCTCCCTTCCCACCCTCCCTTCCACTCTCTCTAAAAATCAATGGAAAAAATATCCTCGGGTGGGGATTAACAACAACAAAAAAGAAGCAACCAATGAATACATAAATAAATGGAACAACAAATCGATGTGTCTCTCTAAAATCAATCAATAAAATTTTAAATAAAATAAATTAATGCTTGTTGTTACCATCATTTATTTTTGTTGTCTCACTTGATGCTCAGGGCAGTTCTGTAAAGTCTGACCTGGTAACCCACTTCACAGGTGCAAAACGAGGCTCAGAGAGGCAGGTCAACGGCTCCAGGTCACATAGCCAACAATGGGCCAGGGGAGGATCTCAGCTGGGTCTGCCAACCCCCAAGGCCAGGCCTCTCCAAGCAGGATGTGCCAGGGCCCCCTCCCTGAGCAGCTTTTGTCCTGGAAGAGGCTGGGTGGGTATCCCCAGGCCTCCCCACCACCCCCATTGTTGCTTCCTCCTCTAGTGGCTAATCAGGTCTCCCACACCATCCCGTTTCCTTCCCGCCTACCGGCTGCCTCCTTTGCTCCTGATGGCACTTCCTGGCCTTGTGCTTTCCTATTAGCTCCTCTGCCTCCAGAGGGGTTGGAGCAGGGGATGTGTAGTAGCAGAAATAGGGCATGGGACCCTCAGGAACACAAGTCTCCCTCCTGGGGACTGGACTACCTCTGCATGACCACCCTGTTCCCACCCCAGGGGCATATGCCTGGACAGCCATCACTTGTTTACAACACGACAGGAGACAGAGGTTTCAGGGCAGAGTCAACTTCCCCACAGACTGGGAACACAAAGGGAATTGGCAGATAGTGCCAGGACAGACCCGTCACGGTCTGCCACTAGCACCAGGTCGAAGACCCGGCAGGACGTGATGCCACAAACAATGATCCAATGTGCTGGATCCCATTCAGAGGCCGCCTCCAGACTCCCTTTCCAGCAGGTTGCTCTTCTCCCTCCGGCATCACCTGGCTTCCCCAACTGTTGGACGTCCCCTCAGCACACAAACAGCTTTTAAAAACGTCCCATTTCTCTGCTCCCATTCACTGAAAGTCCGGGCAGGAGCTGTGAGCACGCATGCCCCCACTCCCTCACCCCCACTCCCTCACCCCCACTGCACTGGCCCCCTCTAACCTGTCTTGTCTACTCCTTTCCATTTCACCTGCCCTGTCACAGTGATCAATGACCTCCCTCTTCCAAATCCACCCTCACTTTTCCAAGGCTGACCTGGCTGACGCTCCCTGCTCTCACCTCCGGCTTCCCTCCTTCTCGATGGGTTCTCTTCACTAGAAGATCTACAAATCTCAGAGGTCTGAGGCCTTCCTGCCTGTAAGCGTGTCCACTCCCATGGCTTCAGGTGCCAGCCATGAAGAAGCTCCCAGCTTCCAAACCTCATCTCCAGGCCACCTGTATCCACACATCTCCAACTGCCAACTTGACATCGCCACCTGGGTGTCCAAGGGCCATCCCAAACTCAACATGCACAAAACAGAGAAATCTTTATCTCCCCATCCCCCCAAAATATCCCCCCATGCCATACCCCATCTCCAAAAGAGTGCACTGACTTACTGAGTGCCCTGGGCAAGGCCTCTCCCTCTCAGGTCTCTGTCCAGCTGTGTAACGGAACCATCCATGGAAGAACAGGGGCAACTATTCAAAGGACAGACTCCCGCTGCACACCCTGGGAGATTTCAAACCGGTTGGCCTGGGTGGGGTCCCAGGATCTGCAGTTTGTAAAAACTCCTCATATGACTTTTATATGAATCTGAGACACCCCGCCCCCATCCAGCTTCTTGGTTCCAGTGAGCTCTGGTCCTGCCTCAGCTTCCCTATCTTGCAAGCTGAAATTTGAATCTTATTTATCTCAACAGCCCTGTGGGGTTAAGGCTCTGATTATCCCCATTTTACAGATGAGGAAACTGAGGCTCAGCGGGACACGACTGACCCATAGTCACATCAGAAGTAGAACCAGGGCACTTAACTCCACCTTACATTCCTAAACCCAAACAGCCCCCACAAGCCCAGGCTGGCACTCTGAGCTGGAACCCCTTGCCCACCCCTACCATGGAGAAGCCAATGGGCCCTCCAGAGCCAAGAGCTGCCGTCTGTTTCCCTTCTCCCACCCACCCCACCCCCAAGGCCCCTGAAGCCTCCCCAAATCCTGCAAAGTGTGCCCTTCCCCCAGTGTGTCATGAGGTCACCTGGGATAATCTGGCTCTGGGCCCAGGCTGATCCAGGCTGGAGTTCCAACTCTGCTATGACCCAGCTGGGTCTCAGTGTCCTGAGCTATAAAATGATACCTACTCTTGAGGTTACAAGAAGGATGATGAGTTTATGGCCCCACATTTGAGGCCTGGAGTTGGGGTGTGAATGGCATGTCCCAGGCAGCTCCAGGGCTCGGCCTCCATGGGGACAGCCTGGCTGGGCTGAGGCGGCCGCCCACTACAGGGCCTGCCTATCTGCAGCCAGCCAGGCCCTCACAAAGAAACAATAACAGGAAACCAGCCGGGGGGAAGTGGACCAGGGCCAGCTGGAAAACCTGAAGGGGCGGCGGCCTCCCTGGCTGCCGGGTGTGGCGCCCTCCATCAGCGGAGCTCCAGAGCCACACAGCACTCGGCCTGGACAGAAGGGCTGACAGACTCGAAGCCTCAGCCCGCAGCACGGTGAGTGAGCGCTCCCCAACCCCAGTCCACCCAGACCCATCGCCACGTGCCCAAGACAGGAGGGTTCTTGCCTCTTCCCCATCTGTAGAGTGGTCGTTGTTGGGGTCCAGAGGAAGATCCTGTCCTCGGGGCAGACGGTCTCCTCCTGGCACAGAGCAGGGCTGAGAAGTACACAAACAGGTGTCCTCGGGGCTGAGGGAGAGGGTAAGAGCTAGGCTCTCCCACATGTAGACTCTCCCACTCATTTTACTTCCCCTGGTGCTGGGCTCAGAGGACAGGATGCTGCCTGAGTTGCCCGGCACACCACAGCCAGAGGACGGGCACCCAGCCCTAGCTCCCCCTTGGTGCCCCTTCCCCCATGGGAGAGGATTAACTGGGGCCTGCCATGCCCTCCTCTGAAGGCTCTGTGCTGGGACTGGGAGAGGAGTGCCAGAAGGGGAGCTCTGAACCTCAGCCCCTCTGTCAGCCTGCACCCCCATTTTCAGAATAGACAAGTTGAGGCTGAGGAAGCCCCTCCCCTACCTGCCCCACTCAGAGCTGTGGGAGCTAGGGTCAGGAAGGTGGCCCACCCTTTCTCCCTGACACCCAGATACCCATGGCCCTCATATTTTAGGGAAGTCTCTCAGAAGGACTTGAAGGCAGGTGGTCTAAGGTGACAGCCCAGCCTGGGGACAGTGGTCCTGGGTGCAGATCCCAGCTCTACCACTCGCCTCCCCCTGTGACTTTGGGAAAATGACTCCACGTTATCAAATCTCAGTTTGCTTGTGTGAACAATGGAGACAGAGTCTTTTTACAATTCCCTGTGAGAGCTGGGGGTGATGCATAGAAGACTGTTAAACAACAGAGCTCATTATGTTACTACTACCGACCACCCCAGGAGTTACATTCAGCCTTCTTTGCTTCTCATGAAGGAAACTGAGATTTGGAGAAGTTAAGTAAGAGCTGGGGTGGAGCCCTGGCTGGTTTGGCTCAGCGGTTAGAATATCGGCCTGTGGACCAGAAAGTCCCGGGTTCGGTTACCGCTAAGGGCATGTACCTCGGTTTCAGTTTGTCCCCAGCCCCAGTTGGGGTTGTGTGGGTGGCAACCAGTCAATGTGTCTCTCTCATGTCGATGTTTCTCTCTCCCCCTTCCTCCCTCTCTCCCTCCCACTCTATCTGAAGATAAATGCAAAAATGTCCTCAGGTGAGGATAAAAAAAAAAAAAAGAGCTGGGGTGGAGGGTTCAAACCAGTATCCTGTACCCCAAAGCCCAGGCTTTTTCTTCTCTATGTCTCAACTTTCTGAACCATAAAATAAAGGAGATGGTCTCTTCATGAGTCAGTTTAATGAGGAGAAGTACACACCTGCCTCCAGGAGAGGCTCATAATATGGCATCTTCAAGAAATCACAGCTGAATTCACCTGCTGCCCAGAGCTGGCTGTGGCTGTGAATGTCGTAAAGGTTTTGGCCCCTGAGGTCTGTTGGTCTCCAGAGGTGAGAGGGAGGAGGTGGAAGCGAGGGGATCTCAACTCAGCTCCGGAGGGCAGCAGGTGGTCTCCGGGGGCCTGGGGTCAGGCGGCCCTGCCAATTCCAGCTTATGGTGGTGAGAGGAGTCCAGGAGGTATCCACTGGCCTTGAGAGGGTTAAACTACCCACCCTGCATTCTGGACCTGAGTAATTGTGCTGCTGAACAAGGGCCGGACATGGGGGCAGGAAGCTGGAGGGGACCATGCTTATTTTCGCCCAAAGCCAGATGACTCACAGCTCTGCTGCTGCCTCGGGAGTGCAAGGTGAACACAGTGGCCACCAGCTTGTGAAAATTCTTGGGCCCCTTACCCATGTGGACCCATGCCTGCTACATCCCATCACTTTTCTGCACTCCCTCGGCAGCCCTGAAGCTACTAAAAGAATGCCCATTTCACAGATGGAAACACAGAGGCTGAGAGAGGCTAAGTGGTCAGTTCAAGGTTACAGTATAAGGTAAAAGCAGGATATGAGTGAGGCCAGCTCCTTCTGACCCCACAGCCCCTACCACACTCCACAGTCAAGCCTGGAGAGGGGAGAAGTCCGGGAGAAAAGCACCTGACAGTTCAAGCCATAGAAGCAGGTGCCAGGATGAGCCAGGAGCCCAGTAACCCTAGGGAAGCAATGTTCCAGGAGACAAGTCCTGCCTTGAGGAGCTTGGCTTCTGGCTGGAGATACTGAAAAGCCCATCCTAACCAGGTCCAAGATGATGTTGCGTGGAGAAATCATAGAAGGCTTCCTGGAGGAAGAGCAGGAGCCCCATGGGATACTGGCAAGTCTTGGTCCACAATCTGATCATCAGTCTTATCTCTCTGTGGCAGGGAATGAACCCAAAGGTCCCTAAACTCATTCAGGGACCTCCTGACTGCCCATGTGGGGCCACAGTGTAACAGTCAGATCCTGGCAGGTGTAGATGCTAGGAGGAGGAATCAGGGCCCGTGGGACCAGGCCAGGCAGGCGGTGAATGAGATTTCCTTCTGGAGAAGAACAGAGGGGAGCAGGAAGTGGACTCGGGGCAAAACCAGGAAATGAGGTCAGGTGTGAGTCGATCAGTCATGTCCATCACCTCTAGGCTGGAGGCAGTGAGTAGATGAGGGACAAGACACTGAGCACTTACTGTATATCAGGCTTCCAATCCATGATTTCATTTAATGCTCCTGACTAGGGAGGCAGCTATTATTGATAAAGCAGCTAGAGCTCAGAAAGGGTAAGGGATGGGCCTAAGGCCACACAGCTCATGAGTGACTGGGCAGTTCCAAACACGCAAGTGGTGGGGCTCACTCATGCTGTCACCCCCACTGCCTGCCTCGGAGCCCCAGTCAAAGTCAAGAAACCCAGAGGAAGCTGGTAAAGGCTCTGTGGGGTGGGTGTTCTCTCCCTGAGGCTTGGAGATGCCCCATTAGGAGACAGGGGCATAGACTGGATGATCCTGGAGCCCAGAGACCCCAGCACAAATTTGTTTCAAATCGCAAACTAGTTCTGGTGAATTGGTAGAATCTACTATTGTATTGAGGACTCAGAGGCTGAGTTCAAGTTCAGTGGGAGTGAACCCTGTGGTTGATTGGTGATGTCTATCAAGGGTATGGGAACCTATGAGTGACAACCTATGAGCTCTGTTTGCCAGCCCTACTGTAAGAGGTCCCCTGCACAGTGGTAGGTGTGTATTCATCGGGGACCCATAAGAAGGATAATGTTAACGTCCTCAAAAGATCAAAATCTTAAAGTTGGCGTGTCTGACATCATGGGGCATCAAAGAGGCTATTTGGGGACAGGGAGTAGCTTCTTTGAGTTATACCAATTATTTCACTGCTCTAACCACCCAAGTATCTGAAAATAAGCAGATCTGCTTTGAACCCTGTGAGCAAGGAAGGATGCAGTGACAAGACCAGAACTGATGACTGAGGCAGGATGGCAGGCAGCAGTGGGGACACTAACACAGCAAGGAAGGGCATTCGGGAAGAGGGAACAGCTATGCAAAAGCCTGCTGGAGAGAGGAAGAGTACTGTGCATTCCAGAAACATCTTGTTCTCCTCATGGGGCAGGGAGGTGGGGAGAGGGGAGTCGGAGGGGTGGAAAGGGGACAAGCCATCCTGCTGGGCCTTGAACACTGGCTCAGGAGCTAGATTCCTTCTGCAGGGGTTGGTAAGCCAGGGAGAGGGGTCAGCAGGGAGAACAGTCAACATGGGAGCGGTGCGGTCAGCTCTAAGCAGGGCAGATCCCGAGGGGAGGGGATCAGGTCCGGGATCCACAGGAGCAGGTCTCTGGGCTGAACGAGCAGCAAACCAGGAGAAAGCCCTAGAGGCCATCTCATAGCTGCCCAGTCCCACCCCCAACACACCCCATCCCCGGGCCTCGCCTTTCACCCGCCCAGTGTCTGTGGCTGCCAACGCCCAGCTAGAAATGCTGGGGCTGCAGCAGACAATCGCGGCGTCCCTAAAGGAGTTTGGGGATCCCTGACTCCAACCTCTGCCCTGGACTAAAGTGGTGGGGTGGGAGGGTGGTAGGAAGAGCTGCCCAGGACCACACAGGGAGCGAGGTCCCAGAGAGTCCCCTCCCAAAGATACACCTCCTGCATGCCCTGGGCTCCCTGACCCAGGGCCTCTGGGCTGGAGTCCAGAGTCTACGGGAGGCTGTGCTGGGATGAAGTGTCCAGACCCTCCCCCGTGTGGGGCTTTGCCTGGGGCTGGGCTCAGCAGCCAGGCCTTGTCCCAGCTGACACTGGGTGTGATGGGTGGGAACAGAGGGGCTAGGCCCAAAGAGCAGAGACTGCTTCGGGAGTTGGCATGGGCAGATTCTCAGGGACAGGGATGTGTACTTGTGTAGGCACATTTGAGGGTGTGGTGTATCCCTGAGACTGGAGGATGTCATGTGTGTATCCCTGACCTAAAGGCTTCCTCCATCCCTCCCCCAAGGGCCCTCAGCCTAGTCAATACCTGCCCAAAGCCCAGACTTGGCCCCTGAAACCTCAGGCTTGAGCAGAGCCCTGGTCAGGTCAAGGAGCAGGGGTCTGCCGATGGTCAAGGGCAGGACCAACCCAGGGGTATCTGCCAGGCTGCCCCACTGAGTGGCTCCCAGCTGAGTCCAGGCTTCCTAGGGTTGATTTAGCTACAAAACCGAGCAGCTGCAGCCCCTCCCCTCCCCTCCCTTTGTGCCCTGCAAACCCCTAGTCCCTCCTTTTAAAGAGCACAGAGCTAAGCAGATCTTACAGCTCCTTCAAGGCCAAACGCCAGCAACACGTGGGGGCCACAAAGAGAAAAGGACCAAAAGGGGTTTGCCTGATGCCCCACAGCAGGACAGAGAGCAGGACTCACTCCTGGACTGAGACCCTCGGACCAACCCAGGCCCTCCCCTCCCTGCCCTCTCACAGCGTCCCTCACCCCTCCAGCAAAGCACGCACCACAATCTGAAACTGCATTTTTATCAAATGATAGCGTCCATCTCCCGCTTGCTCCCCATGTGTGGGTCAGTGTCTGCCACACAGTTGGTGCTCGGTAAATGTTTGTTGAGTGACTGTAACCCCCGGGCTCTAGAGAGGGCTTCAGAGAGGTGGTGACAGGTGACCTAAACCCAGGCAGAGGAGAGGGAAGGGTAAGTGCAAAGGCCCGGAGGATGTACCCAAGTCTGGTGGGTGTGAACATCCTACGGGCTGGAACTACTCTTGGAGGCTCAGCACCCTTGGGACCCAGGTAACTGGAGAGGAGCGGACAGAGGCACAGGACCCTCACTTGGCTTGGCCTTGAGAGCCGCCACTTAGCCCTCAGGCCCAGCCCAGGCATCTAGGTTTTAACCTCAGTGGTCCCACTCACTGTGGGCATAGAGCCGGACCCGGGGCTCTCCAAAGCCCCAACCTGCCATCCAGCCACTGCCTGGGTCCTCTGAAACTCCTCTGCCCCTTCTCCTGGTCTCCGTGCCTGCTCCCCAGGGGCCTTGGGCCACACTGTCCTCTCATTTGGGGCCCTCCAGACCTTCCCAGACTGACAGAGGGCACAGAGGGCCTGCCCTCATCCACAAGTCCATTTGGCGCTGCCCCAAAAGTCTCTAACAGGGCTCTGGGGATGGGCGTTGTCCCACATCCTGAGTGACAGGGACACAGGCAAGGACCTGGCTTCTGCATGCCCAGCACGTACACCTGAGCTGCCGCTCAAACCCTCTCCCCCAAGACAGTTACTGGGCAAGTTCCCAGGGCTGCTCGGCTGGGAATTTCTCAGCGTGGAAATCACTCCCAGTATCTGCAAACCCTCTACATCTCTGTCATAACCAGTCCACTCAGCAGCAGCCCCTCTCTCCGAAACGCTGGGAGAGCAACCAGGAGACGGGTCTGCTGTCTGTGGCAAGGGAAAGGGCTGAGACAAGTCTGACCTCAGCTGTGCTCGGCCGGTACCTCCAGAGGTGCAGCCATGGAAAATCCTGCTCCCAGCTGTGGGAACAGTCAATCCTGCCACCTGACCTCCTCTCCCTCCGCTGTAGGAGGAAGAACAATCATTGGTAAAACCCTTCCTCTGGGCACCCTTTTTGATAGCCAAATTTCTAACACAAAAGGCAAAAGACACAAATAAACATGGCTTTTCCGATGGAAAAGTCCCTCAGGTCCCACTGAGATTAGGTGTAGAAGGAGTCCAGGTTTAGAAAAAGATCTGGGAGAGGGCTCCAGATCCGCCGCTTCCGAGTTATTTGTCTTGAGCCTCAGTTTTTTCCTCTGTGAAATGGGCCTGATAATTCCTACCTCCTGAGGATAGTGTGAAAACTGAATAAGATAGTATCTGTGAAAGCCCAGCAAGGAGAACAGTTCATTACTATTACTGTATGACTGTCACTGAAGACGGGGTCGGGGGGTCTTGATAGAAAAAGCACTGTGTGGAATGAAAGGCAGCCTAAATTCAAATCCTGGCTCTGCCTCTTGCTGCTGTGTGACCCGAGAGGACTCATTCCACCTCTCTGAGCCTCACCTGCAAAATGGGATTACTTCGACTACATCACAGTTCGACCCTATGCCACTGAGGAGGTGCTCAGGAATCTCAGCCCCCCGCCCCCACCCCAGGCAGGGAAGAGCTGTCTTAGGGTGGCATCAAGGGTCCAGCATGGGGGATGGAGACAGGATTTTGTAAGCCTCATCTCCCAAAGAAGCCCATCTCCAAGTTCCTGCCTGCTCACTAACCGCTTGCTGACGAGAGAGCTGAGCACACAGACCTCCCCCTGCCCACCCCAGCGAGTGGCACACTGGTGATGTGGGTGACTCTGCAGGGCCACTGCTGGTCCTGGCGCCAAGGGAGTTTTCTCCAGGGCTCACGTCAGGGCTTTTGCTGGACATGGGTAGAACCTAAGGGACTCTTCTGCACATTCAGAGAACACTGTACGTGGAACCAGCCAAAGCCCGCTGAGGGGTAATGTTCCTGTGAGCCTCGTGGCCACAACCTGTGACTGGTGGCCTCTGCTTTACTTAAGTCCAGTGTGGTTATTTATTTGTCTGGCTGATGGCTGCTGTCAGCCCTGGAACCACAAGCCCACGCAAGCAGCTCCAGCAAAGAGAAAGCTGTGCTCCTCTTCACTGTGTCAGACAAGGTCCTGGCAGGTGACAGTATTGTCCCCAGGGGTTCCAATTAAGAGACTTTGTGACAGGAATGCTTACTGAGCTGGGAGGTCAGCTAAGGAAACAAGGGGGATATTGAGGCATATGCAGACCACCCAGGGCCAAAGACACAGAGGAAGGAAAGTTGTTTCCAGAGCCCAGGAAGAGACAGAGCCATGGAGGGGCTGCCTGATAGAGGCTGTCGCCATGGAGACATGCAGCCACAGCAAAAGACATGAACTAGCACAGAGAGCCACAGGAAGAGTGCCCCATCCTTAGAGCTCCTGCTGGAGCCCCCACTGGCCAATCACCAAAAGCCAAGGCCAGGAGGCCCAGGGGTCAGCCCCCCGCACACAGAGCAGAGGCCAGGGGCTGTGTGCGGGCAGTGGGGCCGGCAGGTGCAGCCCGTATATCCCCCAACCAAGTGACTGCGTGTAAAGGAATAAGAATGGTGAGTACTCAGTGGAGCAGAACCAGAGGGTCGGTGAGGATTCATACATGTAAGGTTCCATTTTTAGCTACTGCTTATTGGCCATGTTGCCAATATTTTCTAATTCAGCCTGAAAACAACCCCAAGAGGTAGGTGCTAGTGTTCCCTCTGCACAGATGATGAAATTGAGGCCCAGAGAGGTGACGTGCCGTGTGCACAGTCACGTGGTGGTGGAGCAGTGCAGCTGAGGGTCTGTGGACCAGGGAGCCTGTGGTCACAGCAGTCACCCTGCACTGCATGAGCCCAAAGAGGCAGGAGCCGTGTGCGGCGTGTGGCTGGGCCGTGGGAGTCGGAAAGATGTGAGTGGGGCGAGATGGGAAGATCTTCTCCAGGAAGGACAGGAAGCTGTGACTTGAGCTTCTCGGTGGGGCCTGGACACCAACCCTGTGACAGCCCCAAGCTGTGCTGCAGTGGATGACACCCAGGGATGTGCAGGGCTGTGAGGTAAGGACCAAGGACAGTCCCCAGAGGAGGACATTTGGGCTCAATTCTGAAGGACAAGTTCACCAGACAGAGAAAGAGGGAAAACCAGGAGTGGGGCGGCTGTCATGGGCCACTTCTCTCCTCCAGCCACCGCTCTCCTTACTGTGCCAGTCTCGCAGGTTAAGCGCCATCCACACATGGCAACCCTCTGCCAGCTGCTCCAGTCCTTCTTCCTCTCCCAGATTTCCAGGCTGGTCTCCAGCAGCTGCTGGCCGTGGCCACAGAGACGTTTAATAGACAACTCCAACCTGACACAAGTCACACAGACCATTGTGGTTTCCTCCCTCCAAACATGCCCACCCCAGTCGTCCGAATCTCAGTCCAGGCCCTGCTGTGCCCCAGCTGCTCAGGCCAAAGACGGAGTTCCCTTGATTCCTTCCCATCTCTCCCCTCCTGCAGCCCCTTCAGCAGCGAGTCCTGCTAACTCTACCTCCAATACATATCCCGTGGCTATCCCCTCCTAATCCTGGTCTGGGATATTGACTCTCGCTTGGGTGACAGTGACTGCCTTCCCCTGACTTCCCCTCGCCCAGCCAGTCCCTTCCCCACAGCCAACTGCGTTAGTTTTCTATAGCTGCTATAACAAACAACCCCAAACGTGCTGGCGTGAAACAACACGAATTTGCTTATTTGTTAACTTAGAGTTCTGGAGATCGAAATCTGAAGGGTCTCAGTGGGCTAAAGTCAGGGCTGTGTTCCTTCTGGCGGCTCTGGGGAGAATCCATTTCCTTGTCCTTTCTGGCTTCTAGCGGCTGCCCACACTCCTGGAGGTCCCACAGCATTCCAAACTGTTTCTGTGGTCACCTCTCCTTCCACCTGCCCCCACCCCGCCTTCATGGGTCTACCCACGCAAGCCAGGATAATCTCTCTATCTCAAGATCCTTAACTTAATCATATCTGCTAAAAAGCCCTTTGTCAAGTATAGATTCCAGGGATGAGAGCGTGGACATCTTTGGTGGGGGGTCATCACTCAGCGTGCCACACTGACCTGGCCACCTCTTCTTGCACCCCACTCTCTCCTGCTGCTCATTTCTATCCAAACCAGGGGACTTCTTTTGGTTCTTCAAACACACTAACCACTTTTCTACCTCAGGGCCTTTGCACTTGCTGCTCCTTCTGCCTAGAATTTCCTTCCTTCCCCTGCATTCCTAGGCTGACACTCAGATGTTGGCTTAAGTGTCATCTCTCTGAGAGTCCTTCCCTGGCCTCTCCGTCTCAGCTAGCTGCCCCCTGTGTTACATCCTCCATTGTAATCCCCTGAGCACCTCTGATCACTAGCTGATGTTCATCCTCATTTACTTGTTTTCCTGCTGTTCCCACCACAGTGTGTAGTCCCCGAGGGTGACTGTTGGTCTTGCTCACTGCTCACGCCATGGGGCCCAGCATACAATAGGTGCTCAGTACCCATCAAGGTCTGCACTCTGTCCTACTCAGGGGCCTGAAAAGTCTCTCTCCCTGTTTCTCAGTTTTAATTCTGTTTGTTTTACTTTTTCTTTTTGAGTCACTTCTCATTTGAGAGAGGAAGAAAGAAACAAGACTTGTAGTTCCTTTCTAGGCAAAGAAGGAAATGACCCACCAGGCCTGTGTCCAGAGAGGCTGGGCCGGGGTCATGCCTGCTGCCTCCCCTGAGTCAGGACCAGCCTCCTGGCCAGGACTCCCAACCTCCCCAGGCCTTTGTTCACTGCCTGCCTCTTGCCTGGAGTGGCTGCCTTTCCAAATCCAATCTAAAAGGGCACCAGGTCTCTTCCAACTCAACTGCCTCATTTGTGACTAAGAAACGTGAGATGCAGAGCCAAGAGGGCCTCCCCCTGGGCACATGGCACTTGCATTCTGGGCCCTGCTCTGCCCTACCCCAACCCTAGCAGGCCACTTCCTCATAGGCCAGTGGCAGGAGCCGTCGGGTGGGAGCTTTGGATGCTAAGATCAGCAGTCCAAGAGGCCAGGCTGGCCCAGAGCAGACACCCTCAGCCCTCATGGAGGCCAGCCTGGCGCCAGTGTCTCAGAGGAAATGTTACTAGAGTTTAGAGATCTTCTGGGATGTGCAGAGTCCAGCCCCTGCCCTGGCCTAGGGCAGGGGCTGGACTCTTATCCAGCACCCCACAAGTCTATATCTCTCCAGGCAGGAGCCCTGGTCCTACTACCACCCACCTGCCTTGTTCCTCTGAACCATCCCAAGGGCAGCAGGTCAGTGACACAGGGACCCAGCAGGGAAGGACTGACGGGGTCAGGGCTGAGAGGGTGATGGCCAAGGTCAGAACCTCCACCTACCGTGGGGCAATGGGGAAATTCCCCTTGCTGGAATTCTTCAAGGGCATGCAATCTGGGCAATGGCAGGGGCCTTGCACTTAACAGGCCCCCATGCTTGCTTTCATGTTCTTTTGTCTTAATCTTGAATTCTCAATAACTTTTGAACATAGGACCCCACATTTAAATTTTGCACCGAGCCCTGAAAATAATGAAGCCAGTCTTGTAAGCCCAGACTCTCATCCCGCACCCCGCCTCACCTCGCTCACGTGACTGCTTCTAAGCTGACACCTCTGAGTTCTAAGACCACCTCCGATGGCTTCTAAGACAGCATCACAGCAGTGTTGCCACGGGGCTCTTGGGCTGGCCAGGGGATGTGTTTTTAGAGGAGCCTTTAAATCCCACGTACAAAAGAGAGCAGTAGGTGCTAGTCAAGATAACAGAATAGGCACTGACTGGTTTGGCTCAGCAGTTAGAGCTTCGGCCCTCGAACTGAAGGGTCTCAGATTCTATTCCTGGTCAAGGGCATGTACCTGGGTTTCAGGTTCAAACCCCCTCCCTGGTCGGGGTCATATGGGAGACAACCAATCAATGTGTCTCTCTCACATCTCTCTCTCTCTCTCTCTCTCTCTCTCTCTCTCTCTCTCTTTCTCTTTCTTTCTTCCTCCCTCCCTCCCTCCCTCCCTCCCTTCCACTCTATCTAAAAACCAATGGAAAAATATCCTCAGGTGAGGAGAGTGAGAGTGAGGATTGACAAAAAAAGATAATGGAGTAAGTAAACATAGGACACACATCCTCCCACAACCACATCAAAATTACTACTAAACTACAGAACCACCACCATTCAGAACCACCTGGAACCTAGCTGAACAGAAGTCCTATAACTAAGAATATTAAGAAGAAGTCAGGTCAGACTGGTAGAAGGGGTAGAGAGGCAGAAGGGGCTGGTCCCACACCCACATGTGGTGGTTAAAAATCAAGAGGACGTTCCCCGGTCGGTTTGGCTCAGCAGTTAGAGTGTCAGCCGGCGTACCAAAGACTCATGGGTTCGATTCCGGTCAACGGCACGTACCTCGGTTGTGCTTCGATCCCCAGCCCTGAGCCCTGGTCCAATCGATGTGTCTCTCTCACATTGATGTCTCTCTCTCTCTCCCTCCCTCCCTCCCTTCCACTCTATCTAAAAATCAATGGAAAAATATCCTCAGGTGAGGATTTAAAAAAATTTAAAAAGCAAGAGGATACATCAGCTACAGAGGTATCTCCCAAGGAGCAAGAGGTCCCAACCTCACACAAGGCTACCTAGCCCAGGAAAAGAAGTCCCCATAACTTCTGGCTGTGAAAACCAGCAGGATTGTGGCTGAGGGAGACGGAGGCTGTTGGAGTCCCAGGCATTCCTCTTTTTTTTTTTTTAATTGAATGTATTGGGGTGACATTGGTTAATAAAACCATACAGGTTTCAAGTGTACAACTCAATAACACATCATCTGCACACTGCATCTGTGCTTACCACCCAAAGTCAAGTCTCTTTCTATCTCTATTTATCCCCCCTTTGCCCACTTCCACCTCCCCCCAACCCCCTTTCCCTCTGGCTATCACCATACTGTGGTCTGTGTCTATGTGTCATATATATATTCTTGCTTAATCCCTTCACTTTTTTTCACCCAGCCTCCCAATCCCCCTCTCCTTGATTAGATCCCACATATAAGTGAGATCATATGGTATTCGTCTTTCTCTCACTGGTTTATTTCACTTAGGACAATAATCTCCAGGTCTATTCATGCTGTCGCAAAAGGTAAGATTTCCTTCTTTTTTATGGCCAAGTAGTATTTGATTGTGTAAATGTACCACAACTTTTTTATCCACTCATCCACTGATGGGTACTTGGGCTGTTCCCAGATCTTGGCTATTGCAAATAGAGCTGCTATGAACATAGTGATGCATATATTCTTTTGAATTAGTGTTTTGGATTTCTTCAGATATATTCCCAGAAGTGGGATTGCTGGGTCAAAAGGTAGTTCCACTTTTAATTTTTGGAGGAAACTCCGTACTGTTTTCCACAGTAGCTGCACCAGGCTGCATTCCCACCAACAGTGCACAGGGGTTCCCTCTTCTCCACATCCGGACTTAGGTGCAGTCGCTCTGAGCTCCAGTGCTGGGGCAGCGGCCCGAAAGGCACCAGGAACATGCGGGGAGGAACTGAATTGTCTGACTTTGGAGCAGGGGCTGGAGGGGCAGCTTTCTCCCAGACAAAAGTGCTGGCAGAGGCCACTGTTCCTTTGCCGAGCCCTCCCCACACAGAGCCAGCGGTGGGCATATCTGAGTCTCCATCAACCTGGCTAAGGCTGTTGGGCCTGCCCTGGTGATGCCCTGAGGCCCCACCAACCCAGCTTGCAGCCATTTCCAGTGTCATTTCCATGCAAACGGCTTGTCTTGGCTCAAACTACAGACTTTCTTAAAATCTCTCAGAGGTTCACAAACCCCAAACAAGCAGCATCTGGCCTCAGCCAGCCCCACACTTCTTGCTTAGTGGCCCCAGGACCGTGGCTAGCAGCAGCCAGCCTCGGTTCATAGTGTGGCTCTCCCAGGCACCTCCAAGCTCAGCACAAGTAGCAGCCATCTGCAGATTGCTTTGTAGCTCATGTCAAGTAGCCCCAGGCAGGACACAGGTGGCAGCTGACCTTGGCCTGCACCTCCCAGGAGGCTCCACAGACAGCTTCAGACCACACCGCAGCACCACCAGCCTCCCCCAGAGCAACACACTCAAGTGGCGGACTCACTGGGGGGCAGAGCCCGCTGAAGAGATTCCTGCTCTCTTCCATATTCTGTCTACAAGAGACCACTTCAGATCGAAAGACCGAAAGTAAAGGGATGGAAAGAGACATTTCATGAACATAGAAATGAAAAAAAAAAAAAAAACCTAGGGTAGCAATACTCATACCAAACAAAATAGACTTTAAAATAAAGGCTATAGCCCTGGCCGGTTTGGCTCAGTGGTTACAGCATCGGCCCACCGTCTGGAGAGACCCGGGTTCGGTTCCCGCTAAGGGCACGTACCGCGGTTGCAGTTTGTCCCCAGCCCTGGTTGGGGTCATGTGGGTGGCAGCCAGTCGATGTATCTCTCTCACATCGATGTTTCTTCGCTCTCTCTCTTCCTCCCTCTCTCCCTCTTGCTCTATGAATGCATAAAGTGTCCTCAGGTGAGGATTAAAAAATAAAATAAAAAATAAAGGCTATAACCAGAGACAAAGAAGGACTCAGCTATTCTACTTCTGGATATTTATTCAAAGAAATTCAAAACACAAAATCAGAAAGACAGATACAACCATATATTCCTTGCCGCATTATTTACAACAGCCATGATATGGAAGCAACCTGAGAGTCCTTCAGTAGACAAATGGATAAAGAACTTTGCATAGGAATGGATAAAGAACTTTGCAATGGAATATGACTCGGCCATAAAAAAAAAAAAATGAAATCTTGCATCTGCCTAGAGGGAATTGTGCTGAGTGAAATAAGTCAGACAGAGGAAGACAAATGCTATATGATTTCACTTATATGTGGAATCTAAAAAACAAAATAAACAAATAAGCAGAACAGAAACATACTCATAGATACAGAGAATATCTTGACAGTTGCCAGATGAGAGGGGGTTGGGGGGATGATAAAAAAGGGGAAGGGATGAAGAAGTACAAATTGGTAGTTACAGAATAGTCATGGGGATGTAAAGTATAGCATTGGGAATATAGTTGATAATATTATAATAACTATGTATGGTGTTAGATGGGTACTAGTTATATCAGGGTGATCACTTCATAAGATATATAGATGTCTAATCACTGGGTTGTACACCTGAAACTAATATAACATTGTATGTCAGCTGTTAATTGAAAAATAAACAAACAAACAAAAAAAGAAAGTGATAGAGAAGCACGAACTTTTGGGTCAGACAAACTTGGTTCAAATCCTGATTCTGCTGCTCACAGTCTGAGTGATCTCAGAAATGTTATTCAGTCTCTCCGTTCCTAAGCTTATCCGTAAAATGAGGATTACAATTATGTCCACCTCAAGGGTTATTGGGAGGATTAAATGAGATAACACAAAGTGCTTGGAACAATGTCAGGCAAATAATAAGTGCTAGATAAATGTTAGCTGGGTTCCATTGTTAGCCCCACCACTTGCTCCAATGTGAACGTAACTTGTTTGTATGTGGTTTTCTCGGGTATTAAATGAGGATGACTGGGTGCCCACTGCACAGGGCTTTGGGAACCATCATCAGCATCAGCATCAGCATCACCCTCTCTTCCAAGAAGCCTTCCCGACAGTCCTCCTCTCGGCCTGCCTGTTGCCTGCACTTTTTCCACACTAGCACATGTGACACTTAAATAGGAACTCTTTCTGTGTCTGCCTTCCCCTCCCAGGAAGCTCTTTGGGCAGGAACAGAATCTGATTCTGCTGGTATCAGCAGAGGGTGAAGGATGAAGGAGTGAATGATAAGGGGAGTTCAATTATCCCTGGGAGCTGCTCACTCACCAGGGTAGTGATCAATATGCCCTGATGATGTCTCCTCTCTTTCCCCAGATCTGTGCCTCCTGGGAAGATGCATTTGCCCCTGATACTGCTGGCCACAGTGGGCACCTGTCTAGGACTGATGATGGCAGCTGCCACAAGCACTAACCCTGCCCAACTGGACACTCCCAGCATGCTACTCACCCACCGGCGCCAGAAGAGACACTGGATTTGGAATGAGATGCACATTGATGAAGAGAAAAACACCTCACTGCCCCATCATGTGGGCAAGGTAAGGCTCAGGCCCAGAGCAGGAGAGGCCTCAGCAGCAAGTGGCCCACAGTGATGGTGGTGGTGGTAAAGATGGTGGTGGTTGTAGGGGTGGGGATGATAGTTGTGAGGGTAATGGTACTGGTGGTAGAGATGATGGGGGTGGTAGATGTAGTGGTGGTGATGGTCGAAATAATGAAGGGAAAGATGATGTAATAATGGTGGTGATGATGGGGATGGTAAAGAGGAAGGTCATGGTGGTGGTTGTGATGATAATGGTGGTAATGATAGTGATGAAGAAGAGAAAGGTGGTAGTGATAATGGAGGTGATGATGGTGATGAGGAAGTGGAATTTGGTGGTGGTGGTGGTGGTGGTGGTGACAGGGAAGAGGAAGGGGAAGTTGGTGACAGTGGTGGTGGTGGTGATGGTGGAGGTGATGATGATGGTGATGATGGTGATGATGGTGATGGGGAAGCGGAAGTTGGTGGTGGTGGTGGTGGTGATAGGGAAGAGGAAAGGGAAGTTGGTGACGGTGGTGGTGGTGGTGGTGGTGGTGGTGGTGGTGATGGTGGAGGTGATGATGGTGATGATGGTGATGGTGGTGATGGGGAAGTGGAAGTTGGTGCTGGTAGTGGTGGTGATGGGGAAGAGGAAGGGGAAGTTGGTGACAGTGGTAGTGGTGGTGATAGTGGAGGTGATGATGATGGTGATGGTGGTGATGGTGGTGATGGGGAAGTGGAGGTTGGTGGTGGTAGTGGTGGTGATGGGGAAGAGGAAGGGGAAGTTGGTGACAGTGGTAGTGGTGGTGATAGTGGAGGTGATGATGATGGTGATGATGGTGATGGTGGTGATGGGGAAGTGGAGGTTGGTGGTGGCAGTGGTGGTGGTGGTGGTGATGAGGAAGAGGAAGGGGAAGTTGGTGACTGTGGTGGCGGTGGTGATAGTGGAGGTGATGATGATAATGGTGACAATGGTGATGAGGAAGAGAAAGTTAGTGGTGGTGGTAATAATGGTGGTGAAGATGAGGAAGGGAAAGTTGGTGGTAGTGATAACAGTGGTAATGCTGAGGAAGAAGTTGTTGGTGGTAGTGGTGATGTGGTTGTGGTAGAAATGATGCTGAACGCTATGGTTCATTTTCTCCTAGACCTTGGTCTGTGGACCAAATATCACTGGTTGAAGTGCCACCCCATGCACAGGCTGAGAATACCAGGTCAGGGCTTAGGGCAGAAGCAGCCAACCCTGCATAAAATTTTCCCATCTGAGAGGTCTGGAAAACCTGAGCAGCCTTCTACGAAATTGCGCTGGTGATAAATTAATGGTCCAGGCAATAGTTTGCCAACCCTGGTCTAGGCCTTTGAACTTCCTCAAAAAAACTTTCTCTCAGACCATCCCTCCCTACTTTCCTGTCACCCTACACAGTTCCCCAGATTCTAGAACACCCACAACAAGGTACCTGACACAACGCCCTCTAGGGCTCCAACGCCCACTTCCTCCCTCTAAAACTTGTTCATCCCCAGTCACCTTCCCAGAGCTCAGGGTGATGACTGAACTGTCTGTGTTACACTGCTATTGATGGCAAAACAGACCATTCTAATTCAAAAGAATCACTCTAGTGGTGGAATTTCACACACAGTGACAGGTAAATGGACTAGGTACTTTGAGAGTTTTCAATGAGGAAAAGAACTTCTTTTATGTGCATAAAATCTCACCATGTCAGTCTTTGGAATCTAAACATAGTAGCTACAGAAATGATAGCTCAGTGTGCTGATGAAAGGAAGTATGGTACCCAGCCCAGGGCCAGGTTCTGAGGAGACCACGGTGGGCAAAGGTAACGTGGTCCCTATCCTTGTGCAGCTTTCGGTCTAAAACAGGGGCTGGCAGAACTGGCCCGCCACGTGGTTCTGTAAATACAGATTTATTGGAATAGAGTCACACCCATGATTTACACATTGTCATGGTTGCTCTCATGCTACAATGGCATGTTTGCATAGTGTGATGAAGACCATATGAGCTACCAAGTGGAAAATATTCGCTATCCGGCCTTTTCTGGAAACAGTTTGCCCACCCTAGTCTAGAAGGATAGCACACATTAGACAAAGAACCCCACGAGCAGTGGAGATGCAGGAGCCCTCTGGTTATAGGGAAACAGACTGGAGAGGACCCTTTGATGGAGGAGGGTCCAGTCTGGTCTTGCATCAGAAATACCACAGCAGCTGGGGGAACCCACTCAAAGCTCCGCCAACAACCAGCTGGCTGTGCCCATAGCTCCTTTGGCTCCCAAGAGTGACTGGGCAGTTTAAATCCCTCAGTGTGACTACTTAAGGGGAAAAGACACTTGCCCAGGATGCAGCCCTAGGAGAACACAGCCCCAGGAAAGCACAGGGCTCCTGACTCCCAACATGAATATGAACACTGTGTCATACAGAAAAATTCCATCAGCCCACCCACGTCCTTCGTGGCGGGATAATCATGCCATGAATCAGCCACTGCAGAGAGTGGCTGGCCCCAAGGAAATCTGCAGGGTGAGTCAGGGATTGTCAGCAGAAAGCAGGGGACAGCTGCGTCATGCACAGCCTGACACAGCCACCTTTAAGGGGCTCACCCAAGGGTCTTTGAGCAGCAAGAAGAGCATCAGTTCTGCCGTCATCTGCCATCAGTGTTCACTTGGTACCTGGAATTGGGCTGGGGGACAGCGGAGCCACATGCAGTCCCCACCCTGGATAGAAACAAGGGTGCGTGGGAGGGACAAGAACAGGGCTCCAGGATCACCTCCTGGCTCCCAAAGACGCATCTAAGGGAAGGTTGAAGGCCCTATTTCTCAAGGCCAGAGCACAGAGCCTTTGCTTACAGAGCTGGTTGGACAATAGGAGTGAGCCCTGGGCAGAATTCTGAATCCACAAACATGGGTCAGCATGGCACTGGGCACTAAGACATAATGTCAAAATATAGTGATAAGTTTTTAAATTTTTTTAAAGTAAACAGGCTTTTTTTAAAATACGTTTTTATTGACTTTAGAGAGACAGAAAGGAAGGAAGAGGGAGAGAGAGAAACATCGATAAGAAAGAAACATAGATCAGCTGCCTCCTGCATGCCCCCTACTGGGGATCGAGCCTGCAACCTGGGCATGTGCCCTGACCAGGAATTGAACCTGTGACTTCTCAGTGCATGGGATGACACTCAATCCACTGAGCCACACCAGCCAAGGCCATAGTGATAATTTTTAAAGAGGAGGGCTCCCCAAAATCCATAACCTCAGTCTAATTACGGGGAAAATTTCAGACAAATTCCAACAGAGGGACTCCTACACCAGGACATCTCCAAACAGTCAAGGTCATCAAAAACACTGAAAGTCTGAGAAACTGTCACAGCCCAGAGGAGTTTAAAGAGACATGATGACTAGATGTAATGTGGTGTCCTGGATGGGATCTGAGAACAGAAAAAGGGCATTAAGTAAAAACTTAAAAAATCTGCATAAACTATGGACTTAGGTCAATAATAATCTATCAATATTGTCCATTAATTAAAACAAAGGTACCAGACTAACGTAAGATGTTACTAATAAGGGAAATCGGGAGCAGGAAGTATGAGAACTTTCTGTACCATCTTCTCAACTTTTCTATAAATCTAAAACTAAAAAATAAAGTCTATTTAAGGAAAGTTGGAGGGAAGGAAAACAGAAATTTATATTCAAATAAAATCTTACACAGATTTCTGATAAAATAGATCAAAGCTGACTCACTCCCCCTCACTATTCCTATCCACGTGGATCCTAACACACCCACTCAGAACCAAGTTTGGAACTACCATCTTATCCTGTCCCTGAGAAACTCACACAGGGCCCAAGCCTGTCTCTCAGGCCACAAGTTAGAGCCTCACTGTTCATCAGATGACTCGGCCCCCGGGCCTTAGGACTTCCTCATGAGCCCGCGGGCCGGCCCCTGGACGCTGCAGCCCTGCTCCAGGAAGCGCACCACCTCCAGCTCCTGCCCCACCTCCCCCTCGCTCCCACCCAAGACAAATGTCCTCACTGCCATCACCACTTCTTCACCTTGTAGACTCTTCTCCACGCTCTGTTATCTGGCTTCTCACCCTACCACCCCCTTGATGCTGCTCCCACCAAGAAGTCCAATGACTGCACACTGCTAAACCCTAGAGACATCCCCAGGCCGCGTGGGATTCGACCACACCCTTCCTGATGCTCCCTTTTCTGTACCCCTGAAACTCTTTCTTGGCCAACAGACATGAAAAGATGCTCAACATCACTAACCATCAGGAAAACTCTAATTAAAACTACAATGAAACATCACCTCACACCTGCCAGAATGGCTATTATCAAAAAGACAACAAATAACAAGTGTTGGGGAAGATGTGGAAAAAGGGAACCCTCGTGCACTGCTGTTTGTAGGAATATAAATTGGTGCAGCCACTATGGAAAAGAGCAATGGGGGGGGTCCTCAAAAATTAAAACTATAACTACCACATGACCTTGCAATTCCATTTCTGGGTATTTATCCAAAGAAAACAAAAGCACTAATTTGAAAATACTTATGCACCCCTATGTTCATGCAGCATTATTTATAATAGCCATATGTAGAAGCAACCTAGGTGTCCATCAATAGATGAATGAATAAAGAAGATGTGGTACATATATGCAGTGGAATATTATTCAGCAATAAAAAAGAATGGAATATTGCCATTTGCAACAACATGGATAGACTTAGAGGCTGTTATGCTAAGTGAATAAGTCAGAGAAAGACAAATATCATGTTATTTCACTTACATGTGGAATCTTAAAAAAAAAAAAAAAAGATCAAACAAACCAGGGGGAAAAAATCATAAATACAGAGAACAAACTGATGGTTGCCAGAAAGGAGGGCAGTGGGGGGAATGAATGAAAAGGATGAAGGGGAATAAGAGATACAAACCTCCAGTTATAAATAAATAAATCATGAGGATATAATGTACAGCATAAGGAAAATAGTCAATATTATCATAACTCTGTACGGTGACAGATGACAGATGGTTACCAGCCTTATCGCGGTGATCACATCATAAGAAATATAAATGTCAAATCATTGTGTTGTACACCTGAAACTAATATTGTAAGTCAACTACACTTTAATTTTTAAAAAGTGCAGTGTCACATTTAGGATCCCTGGCCAGCACCACACACACATACGTGCACAAACATGCATGTGTGTATGTACATGTACTTGCACACATGTATGTACCCACATGCACTTGCAAACTCACATGTACTCACACACACAGCCACCACTGCCCTTTCCCAGCTCAGAGCACCTCTTCTTTCCTAGATCAGATCAAGTGCAAACAACAAGAAAGCCAAGTACCTGATTAGAGGAGACTCTGCCAACAAGGTCTTCCGGGTCAATGAGGACACAGGGGACGTGTATGCCTTTGAGAGGCTAGACAGAGAGAAGATCTCTGAGTACCATCTCACTGCCCTCATAGTGGACAGGGACAACGGGAAGGACCTGGAGTCTCCTTCCAGCTTCACCATCAGTGTTCATGATGTGAATGACAACTGGCCTGTGTTCACTCACCAGTTTTTCAACGCATCTGTGTCCGAGATGTCTGCTGCGGGTACGTGCTCAGTCTGTCCCTCTCTCCTCTTGTCCCTCTCTCCTCTTCCTCCCTCATCCCTAGCCACTTCACTTCCTGGCCCAGGATTCAGTGAATTCAGGGCAGTGATTGTAATGACCCTAGTCATAAACTGAGCCCTGATCCTGACCATAGACTGAACCCTGACCCTAGTCCTAGACTGAGCCCGATTCTGATCATGGACTAAGCCTTCGCCATCAGAGACATGCACTTCTGATTACTCTTTTTTTTTTTTTTTTTTTTTTATCCTCACCTGAGGACATTTTTGCATTTATCTTCAGATAGAGCGGGAGGGAGAGGGGGAGGAAGAGAGAGAGAGAGAGAAACATCGATGTGAGTAGCTGCCGCCCACACAACCCCAACCAGGGCCGGGGGCAAACTGCAACCGAGGTACGTGCCCTTAGCGGGAACCGAACCCAGGCCTCTCTGATCTGTGGGCCGATGCTCTAACCGCTGAGCCAAACCGGCCAGGGCCTGATTACTCTGTAGAACAAACCCCACCACTGCTCTGACACAACAAGAGCATAGCCTTTGCACATGAATGATGCATCTATGGAGTCATCTCTGGAATCTATGCAGGAGCGGGGTGGCGGTGGGGGACTAGAGCCCTCACCCCAAGGTGTGTCACCAGCCTGGACCACAGGCCTCCAGAGGTTACTACTCATTCATTCCTCAGCTCTACCCCAAGCCTCCAGGAGGTCCAGAAAAGGGTTCCTTTCTCCACCCATTAGTCCAGGGGCCCTGGACAAGGCCCTGGGATCAGACCTTCCTGTTAAGTATGGGGATCCTGGTGTTTCAGGAAAAAAGAGCTGTGACATCCACCCCTTTGGGGGCACTTTCCCAGCCCCTTGCTTCTACCCTTCCAGGGGAGGAAAGAAGCAGCCCGTCAGTCTCCTAGGTTTCTCCTCATGACGCCAACCATGCACCCCTCCCTCATTTCCCCCATAAATGTAGATCACATGTTCTCTGTGCCCCCTCCAAGGCTGACCGGCTGGGCCTCCACCCTGCCAGCACTGTGCCCCCATGCAGACTCCACAGGAAACAAAGCAGCCTTTTCTCCCTCGGGCCCTGGGGGAGGTGGGTCAGGGACCCTGAGCCCCGTCTGCCCTCATCTGGGAATGGGGTGAGGGACTGGCAGTCATAAGACTGCAACCCCTGGACTCTCTCTCCACAGGGACTTCAGTCATCCAACTGACAGCAGTGGATGCAGATGACCCTACGGTGGCAGACCACGCCTCTGTCTTGTACCAAATCCTGAAAGGAGACGAACACTTTGGCATTTATAATTCTGGTCTGTGTGACTAACCCTCCTGTGGCTTGGAGGGGGGGCAGATATTCCAGGTGCAGGTGCCGAGGGAAGTCCAGTCTGACAGACGTCACCAACCACTGAGCCACACTGTGCCATGAAGGTGGTCGGTATCACACATTAAGACAAGGTGGCTGGTGAGGGCAGATGGAAGCAGATAGGTCCCCAAGACATGGTTTACAGCCTAAATAACAAAATCAGGACCCAAGCAGTGACACAGGCGGCAAGGGTGAAAGCTGGGTAGCAACTCTGGGTGCAGAGTCAGACAGATCTGGCTTCCAAACCCAGCTCTCCTACTCAGCCTCGCTAAAGACCTCAGGCAAGTCAGCTAACCCCTGCAAGCCTTCATTCCTTCATCCAAACATGGGAATGCTGTATTCACCTTGCATGGTAGCTGTGAAGTCTGAATTAGATAATGCATAGAGAGCACGTGGCCCATTGTAATTACCCACTCAGTGTGACTTTAAAAACTGTAAGGACTGAGTCTTGGGAGCAAGACAGAAGTCCAGTTGTCCAGGCCTGGAGGGATGGCAGATACACAGCTTCAGACACCACTCACCCTGCCAGGCGCCAAGGCAGGCGTCACTGATCCTTCACAGCCCTCTCTCCATGCTGAGCCCAGAGGTGGCCTCGTGCTCTTCTCAGCACCATGCTCCAGGCAGCTAAGACTCATATTAGACCAAATTTTGGGGGCAGCTTTGGCCTCGAAGTGCAGGGCGTGAAAGCAGGGGGTGGTTGACCCGTGTCCCTCAGCCTGGCTGCACACTGAAATCACCTGGGGTGCTTTACAGTCAGGTGATCTCAGGAGAAGGCTTGGACAAGAGTCTTTTCCACAAGCTCCCCAGGTAACATGGCTCCTGCTGGGACACTTTTTGCAGGACTCATTATCACAAAAACCAACAACTTGGACCGAGAGACACAGGCCAAGTACGAGATCGTGGTGGAAGCACGAGATGCCCAGGGCCTCCGGGGGGACTCAGGCACAACCACCGTGCTGGTCACTCTGCAGGATATCAATGACAACTTCCCCATCTTCACCCAGAGTAAGCCCTTCCCCTGGGACTCAGGCTCTAAGGAAAGAGCTGGGAGTCCCTCTACCTCTCTCCCCACCCCTGGGTGAGCCTAAGTCCCAGGGAAGTCATTTTGGTGAAGGGAGAGGCCTGCTCCCCATCCCTGTACACATTCCCAAGTCTGTCCTACTGCCTCCTGACACAGGACCCTGACCTCACCCACAAACTGATTCTCCCCCAAAATGTCTGACAAGAGCTTGTCACATGTCCTGGGTGGGGCTAGGGAGGAAGTCAGATGGCTCTTCACTTGAACCCTCCAATGCTGAGGCATAATTCAGAGGCTCAGCCACCCCAAGGACAAGCCAGTTTCCCTGAAGTGGCCTCATGTGTACAGCATAAACTCCCTGAAGGCAGGACTTATCTCCTCGTCTCTCTTGTCAATGGATAACTCCCCTAGGAAAGTGCCTGGCACACAGTGGGTGCTCAATAACTAGTTGGATGGATGGATGGATGGATGGATGGATGGATGGATGGATGGATGGATGGATGGATGGATGGAAGGAAGGACAGAAGAAAGGACAGATAGAGCAGAACCATTTTGCCTTGGGACTCAAAATCCCAGTGGCATCATCATGAATATTATTTATTATTTTTATTGTTTTCCGATGCCCATTTCCTGTGTCAGAATACATTAGAGTAGGAGGAGGGACAATCAACTTGTCTATCTTATTAACCCAATGCCCTTTGGGGTACCCTGTTTGCACCAGCCAAGTACATATTTACGGTGCCTGAAGACATCCGTGTGGGCAGCCCCCTGGGCTCTCTGTTTGTTGAGGACCCAGATGAACCCCAGAACCGGATGACCAAGTACAGCATCGTGCAGGGAGAGTACAGAGACAGCTTCACCATCGAGACGGACCCCACCCACAACGAGGGCATCATCAAGCCCATGAAGGTTTGCAGGCCTGGGACAATGGGGACAGATGTGGGGTTGGGGGCTCCCAGCATCCTCTGAACTCACCCAGGGGTGGCTACCAGGTCAGAAGCCATCAGAGGTGCACATCTGGGTCAGCTTGGAGCTGGCCATGTGCTCATGGAAACTGGGACAGGGGAGCCAGGATCAGTGCCTTAGGCTGGTGTACCCCCGAAGCAGACTGTGAGGCAAGGATCTGGTGTAACTAGCTTATTTGGGAGGTGATCCAGGAAGCCCCGGGAGCAGTGACACGTGAAAAGAGGAAGATGATGTGGGGCTCCTTCGTGAGCAGATTTTCACCGTGGGCAGCGGGGGCCCAGTCCCCCTGGGGGACGGCTGCCTCAGAAGGGCAGCAGCTGAGTGTGGGAGCTGTGGTGTAGACTGAGAGCTGCTCCTAGGCATGTTCCCTCCCTGGCACTTTCCAGCTGCCCTGGACCCCGGCCTATAGAGCACCATGGGTCACAGGTGCTTGTAGCAGAAAGCCATCAGCCAGAGGAAACAGTGAGTGCTGTGGGGATGTCAGTGGTCATTGGCAGTGGCTGCTGACAGTGGTCAGAGTGACTGAATCAGGAAGTGGAGGGAAGGTCCTGCCAGGGCACAAAGTGCCTCCAGAATGCCCACGCAGAGGACTGCCAGCCCTGGGCCAGGGAGGATCCACCGCAGATGGGACATTCCAGAACCCTCTGCCCGAGCTGGCCCTCCAGCGGACCTCTCCTGAGACTGCCTCTGGCCCAGCCCTGCACTGAGGACTGGAGACACCCAAGGGAGTCAGTCAGCCTCCATGGTACCAAAGCTCTCAACAAGCAGGGAGGACATAAAAAGACAAAAAGGGTAGGAGGTGTAAGTGCTATACCCCCTGTGCAGGGACAATTTCCTGTGTCAGGAGGGGCAGGGATGGGTTCTGAGAGAAGGTGGGTTCTGGGGGGTGAGGAGGAGAGTACTAAGCAGACAAGGGTAGGAGAAGAATCTTGAGCAAACACATAAGAAAAGACTCGTCCTTAAGGAGCTGTGGCTAGAACCACTAGTCTTCGATCCCCTTGAGAGCAGGACAGGGGCTGATCCCTGTGTGTCCCCAATACTTGATACACGAGCCAAGCATAGAGCCAGGCTGAGGGTACAGCAATGGGGGACAGCTAAAGATAGCCAGGCCCAGCCACTCTCCTGATGACCTTGGAAATATCACTTCTCTGGGCCTCAGGCCTCTCATCTGTAAAATGGGTATCATTCTAGAACCACCTTGCAGGATTGCTGTGAAGATCATGTGCCACATGCTTGGCTCTGAACAGGCTCTCACCATACTTTTCCCTCCCACAGCCCCTGGACTATGAACACATCCAGCAATACAGCTTCACCATCGAGGCCACAGACCCCACCATCAACCTCCGCTACTCAAGCAGCACCTCCTCCAGAAACAAGGCCCGCGTCACCATCAATGTCACAGATGTGGACGAGCCCCCCATCTTCCAGCAGCCCTTCTACCACTTCCAGCTGCGGGAGAACCTGAAGAAACCTCTGGTCGGCTCAGTGCTGGCCGTGGACCCTGACGCCGCTCGGAGGACCATTGGGTAAGGAGGGTGTGAGGTGTGGCGATCATGACAATCCTGGCCTTGAGGTTCTTCTGCCTGCTGGACTGAAAACCAGACTCAAAGGAGAAACCTGATTCTCCCGGCACATGTGTGGGAAATGGCAGGGACAGGACTAGCAACCCAAGCTCTTCCACTAACCCACAAGGCCATCTGGGATCTTGTCCTGCCTGGGCGCCCACCTAGCACAACCCTGGCCATCAGAGTCGCTCAACCTTGAAGGGCCTGTTCTTTGGATCCTGGCTCCCACAGGCCCTATCTAGGGAGATCTATCAAGAGGGCAACCAACTAGATAATGTATATAAATCTTCTCCATGTTTTATTAAATTTGTCTTCCCAAAACCGAGAGAAAACGTGTCCGTTTCACAGAGAAATAACACAAAGATTGATAAAGAAACATCGGTAACCCGGTACTCCCAGATAACCCCTATTCACCAAACTCATGCCTGATATGGTCCTGCCACACCTTTCTTCACGACCATACAAACAGCAAGATACATTAATGGCAGATTTGTTGTTTACTTGTCTGGTTTGGTTTGGTTTTTTATCATTTTTAATTTGGGGGGTGGGGATCATACCATGCCCATTTCATCACCACTTGTTCTTCTATCTCAACGAGACTCCTCTCTTCTACCCTCTGGGACAAAAGATATACTTCCAACTCATACTTCTATCAGCCACTTAACATTTGATAGTAAGTATGAATTTAATCCAATCTCTTTTTACTCCAGAGGGGTAGCCAGCTGTGCCAGCACCATTTAAGTAACTCATTGTTTTCTCGCCTTTATATACTAAGTTCCTCTTCTGTGGCAAAGCCACCCGGTTTCACTGTGTCAGCTTTACACTGAAAATTATACATATAAGGCAAGCCCCTCCCTTGCTGTTTTTTACTTTACATAATTTTTATGTACTCTAAAACACTCTTTCTTTTTATGAACTTTAAAATTATTTATCTAGTTTATAAATAACATTAGAATTCTAATGACAATCGTGTTTACATAGCAAGTTGGGAGGAGTTAATGTTTCTATGCTATCAAGTCTTCTTAAGGACAAAGTATGTCCCTACATTCTGGCTACATCTCATAAGTTCTGGGGCTACTATTCATGGTCATTCTATTCTAAATAGTCTGTAATGATCATTTTTGTTTCTTCATTGATCTATGGGTTTGTTTAGGATTGATTTTTTTCTTTTTACTTACAAGTGGTAGGGTATTTTATATTTTTGCTTTAACTTGTTTTGTGATGTAATACAATTGTATTTGTGTTCATTTATTTCCTTGAATGGTGAAGCTTTTGCTTTATGTATTTCATTATTTTTGTTGTTGTTAATCCTCACCTGAGGATATTTTTCCATTGATTTTTAGATAGAGTGAATGGGAAGGAGGAAGAGAGAGAGAGAGAGAGAGAGAGAAACATCAATGTGAGAGAGACACATCGATTGGTTGCCTCCTACACGTGCCCTGACTGGGGTCAAGGATCGAACCTGCAACCCAGGTGCATGCCCTTGACTAGGAATCGAACCTGAGACTCTTCAGTCCATGGGCTGACGCTCTAACTGCTGAGCCAAACCAGCCAGGGCACTTTATGTATTTTAATGTTTCTATTCTATCTACAAAGGTTTATAACTATTTACCTTCATTACAACTTATAATTTTTATCCCATGACATTACCCAGTCTGTTCCATTTGAACATTCTGCCTTCAATACCATGTTGCCTGATGTTAAGTTTGCCAGTACTATTTTCATGTTATTTGTGTTTGCCTGATATGAGTTTTCCAAACTTTACTTTTCTAGGTCATTTGGCATTAAGTTGTCTTTCAAAAATACAATGTAGTTGGCTTTGCTTTCTCATCTAAACTGCGATGCTTTGTGTTTAACATATTTACATTTTTCATCAGAAATGATATGTTTAATTTTAATTTTACTTCTTTTATCTTGTTTTGCATTTACCATTTCTCAAACTTAATGGGTTTTTTTCTTTTTCCCCATCTATTTTTTTCTCCTAGATATTTGGGTATAGTGCATTCATTTTCACTTTTATCAGTGAGATTTACTTTCATCTATAAAATTATAAATGTTTTCCTGGACCTATATTTTCTAGTTTAAAATCTCTCTCTCTCCCTCTCTCTCTCTCTCTCTCTCTCTCTCTCTCTCTCTCTCTCTCTCTCACACACACACACACACACACACACACACACACACCACTGCTTTCCTATATATAATAATAAATCAATAGTTTCATGTTGATTCCTCCCAAACAAAGTTTTTGCTTTATATTAAGACATTTCTAATTTAGATGAAGTTTTAAAAAAACAAATTTTCAGGACCCATCTTTGTGGATGATAGATATACTTCCTGATTTCTTGCATATTTACAAATACCATAGTTCTTTTGCCTTCTTATGTTCATAACACCTGGACGTGCTCATATAATACTCAGATTATAGACAAGTCACTTCAAAACTACTATCAGTGTGTTCTAGCATTTAATTTTATGGGGACTTTCTGGGGTGAATCTAGTTTCTCTTTATAAAAATACATTTTTTTTCTGTCTGGACTCTTTTCAGTTTCTTCATATAGACTTGAAATTCAAAACTGTTGTCAAAATATACCTAAATATTGATGTCTTTTTTAAATTATGCCTAATATCAATGACCTCTTTTAATCTGTAGACTCAGGCCTTCTTCAGATGAGGAGAGTTATTATTATATCTTTTGTTATTTCTTCTGTTCCATTTGCTCTGGAATTTTCTTCAGTAGTAGCTAATATATATATTTGGAGTATTCCATACACACACACACACACACACACACACACACACACACACACATATATATATATATATCATAATTATATTTTTCCTCTCTCTTTTCATCTCTTCATACCTTTGTTTTTTATTTCTGAAAGAACTGTTCACATTTTTACTTCACAAATTTAATTTTTTCCCACTCACTTCTCATCTCTTACAGCTCCTTTTTTATTTCTTCCTGGGTCTTGCCCAACTATCCTTCCATTTATCACAAAACACAATCCCAACTATAGTGTAGTTGATTATAGCGCCACCTGTCTCAGCTCTGAAAGTGCTATTGACAGTCTCAGGCACCACCCTCTCCAGAGATGGCAACATTGCTAAGATCAAAAGGATCATCTCGCTTCTCTGAACCCCTCTGGGTGGTAGGGTGCATGGGAAGTGAGAAGAGGATGGAGGAGGATGCAAGGGACAGATCCAGAAGGGCCTTGCCTATCAAACTAGGAATTTGAACTCAGCAAAGAACAATAGAAAGTGATGAATCTCTCTCCCCTGGGCAGATACTTCATCCGCAGGACCAGCGACAAGGGCAAGTTCTTCCAAGTAAATAAGCAGGGGAATATTTACAATGAGAAAGAACTGGACAGAGAAGTCTACCCCTGGTATAACCTGACTGTGGAGGCCAAAGAACTGGATTCTAGAGGTGAGTAGCCCCATCTGCCAGGGTATCTGGGCTTTTCTTTTTTTCCTTCATTCATTCAAAATTGGCACAATCTGTCATTGTGGGTCTCTGGCGGTATTATAAGCTCCTACTGAAACACCACTTGGCTGGGATGCTATAGAGCCTTCGTTCCCAAGTGTGGATGGACCAGCAGTGTCCATATCCCCTGAGACCTGGTTATAAGGGCCAACTGCCAGGCCCAAGCCTCAGACTGAATCAGAATTCACACCCAGTATAGTTGAAAAAGCACTGTTAATAAAAAGGCTGCCCATGTCCCTGTAACAAGAATCACTAGGGCATTTCTTCACATAGAGCTTTTCAGACTCTTCTCTGGAGGTTCAGGTCCAGCGAGCCAGAAATGGGGCCAAGGAATAAGCATTGAACAAGTGCCACATGATTCTTATTATCGTGGACGTTGGAAAAGCTGTTTTGGGGGCTCTTTATGTTCCAGTTAGTGGGCTGAATTCAAAATCTGCAGCAGCCTCTAAGATTGTTAGGTTCTCCGGAAATTAGTGTAATGTGCCAAAGGGAAAGGCAAGTGTTGCAGTTTTATACCCTTTGCCTACATGAGAAATCATAACTGGCCTGCAGAAGAAGGATTAACATTCCCACCTTACCCAGGGGACCACCACCCAGAGAGGAGGAGAGGGTTCAACTTGGCCAAGGCCCCCCTAGGACTACCCTGGAAGGCCCGTCTCCTGCTGGGTGTCCCAGACTCCCACATCCCCAACATGACAGCCAAGCCAACTTTGATGGACTCCTGTGTTTTTCAGATCGATTTTTGCCTCTTCCTTCCCTATCTAATAATAGTCATACAGCTTTTAAATTTTAAAAGTAATTATTTGTTGTTTATTTTAAAATATGGAAAATACATACTAGGAGAAGAGTATACCATACGGAGACAACAACTGTTGGTACTTCATTGTACCTTCTGTGGTCCTTTCTCTACACATATTTTTACAGAAGGAAGTTCATAATATTTGTATAAAATCATATCCTGCATTTTTACTTAACCTTATTCCAGAACCATTTTCTCATGGTTCTAAAACGTCTTTTAAATTACATTTTTTAAATGGGCATTATAAACAGTCACATATCCCATTCTTTTACAGTGGTATAATGTATTAACCCAATCTCACTTAATTTATTTACCTTTTAAATCACTTTGTAATTCATTAATTTAATTTAATAAATTATACTTGTTTAATTTAATTACTTAACTAAATCATTAGATTTGTTTAATGATTACTTAATTCAATTTAATTAAAACCTTTTTAAATTCACTTAGGTTACCCTTTTATTCTTATAAGTAATTCTTTAGTAAGCATCCTTGTGCCTGAAGCTTGACCTCCTACCTCTTCCACTCATTTCATCCAGAATACCATCTCTGGCCTCTCTTCCAGAGGTCCATAGCCCCCTCATCCTGTAAAAAGGGCACCCTCCAGGACTCCCCATCCACACATCAGCTGAGCCCACTGCGGTGACAAGTCCTTTCCCCCTGCAGGAAGCCCCACGGGTAAAGAATCCATTGTATGGGTCCACATCGAAGTTTTGGATGAGAACGACAACGCCCCAGAGTTTGCTGAGCCCTACAATCCCAAAGTGTGTGAGAATGCTGACCAGGGCATGGTGAGTCTGGCTCAGGTGGGAGGAAGGTGGTGCCCACCTGGAACAGGCTTCAGAGCCACACCTCCCTTCCATAGTCAGTTGCTTAATGTAACCCGCACAACAGCCTTGAGGAAAGGTGACATTATCCCTGCTTTACAGCTGGAGAAACTAAAGCTCAGAGAAAATTTGTGTAGAACAGATTGGTGGAGAGGGGGCTGGTACAAAGAGTATCTTTGTGGAGATCATTTAGGTTAGTGTTTCAGGTGAGAGGTAGCCATGGTCAGGTCTAAACCCAAAGTTTCCATCACTGAATCTCAGGCAACCCCAAAACCATCACTGACCATCCATCATCTTCCACACTCCAGCTGGTGGTGCAAATCTCAGCAATAGACAAGGACATAACACCAAGAAACGTGAAGTTCAAATTCTCCCTGAGCAATGAGGACAGCAACTTCACCCTCACAGATAATCATGGTATGTATGCATGAAAGTAGTTAGTCTGGCTCTTAGGAGGGTCAGGGGTGCGGTTATTTGAGTCTTGGAGCATCAGGGTCAAGAACCAAGCCAACAAACTCGAGGCAAGCCTCACTGGGGTTTTCATGTGATGACAAATTTTGTACAATTTCTGCCACATAGCTTATTGGTCTGTACAATGGTCAGAGGTGCCCTGGCCAAACTGTCAAGTCCACATGGCCTGCCATTCCCCATAAGAAGCTAGGCATATAGAATATATACAGGGAAATGTGAAATTCGAAATGCCAAGGATATAGAACACTTGGTCTTAATTAAATTATGATAACTACTTACCACCAGGGGCTTGGGACAGGATCTAGTCCACCAGTCAAAACCCAGAGAGTCCTGTGATGTCAGTGGTAGCCAATCAGAGCTTCTGATGAGTAAGGCTCAGGAGAGTGATCATGCTGAGCTGACTGAATCCCAGCCAACAGTAGACAGGTCTCCATAGCTTCCTCAGCTTCTTCAGAAAAATAGGGGAAATAAATCCCCCTTAAATCTAAATAGAGCAATCCTTCACCCAGCACGGGGTGAAATCCCTGCCCATCCCTGATTGGCAAAACAGTGGTTGATGAGAATCCCTGTATAGAAACAGCCAATGCAAGGTCAGGATGAAGAAGGTTGGGAAGTGGGATCTCTGAGAGTGAGGGTAGACCCAGAGGTCAGCCACAGCCTCCTGTGGAATGGGGAAGGTGGCCATGACGTGTTGACAGTCAATGACAGACCATTCAGCATTCAGCTGTCTTTAGTAGTAAATAATGTGGCAAAAATACCCATCACCCCGTCCCCAAGGCCCAACTCAATCCCACATCAGAGGGGGTCTGCAATGGGGTAGAGAGCTTAAGTGCTTTCCCAAAGACACCCTAAGTAAAGCTAGGAGGCAAGCTTGTTGGTCTTGGATTCATTTAGAGTGTGAATTATAGTATTTAAATGAGTATAGTGATAAATCTCTCATTTCTCCCATAGTGTCAATGGCCATATTGTTTACTCTCAATTATAATAGACAAAGCTACTTAATAATGAAATGTAACTGGCTTTCATTTGAAATCTAAAAGAGGGGCCTCCTTTGCTTTTGGCTGGCTGAGTGAGCCAACCCTACATAGCTGGTCAAATATCCCCTCCAAATCCTGCAGAAGGGAGTCCCTGGGCCCTCCTGACTGTTGGTGTCATGACCTTCCAGGGAGCCTACAAAAGGCAGATTGTCTGGCCTCTGCCCTAAACTACTGAATCAGAAATGTGGAAGGAGGATAGGGAGGAAAGGAAAGAAGGTAGCTAGAAGGGGAGAGGTTTGAAAGTCAGCAGGTTTAAAAAGCTCCCTGGGGAGTTCTCCTGTACCATTGATTGGAGCTGGGAGGGAGAGCCAATACTTGGGCCAAAGCACAGTCCCAATTCCAGCCTGCCCCAGATATTCTCAATTCTGTATGTAATCATTCCCTCAGCACCCTGGGAACATAAGCATTGTTTTTACTTTCTAACCAATTTGCAGGTATAACAGAAAGGGCCTCAGAAGTTAGCCTGATCTAAAATACTTTTTAAAACTTTATTTTCCCCCTTATTACTTGTCAAAGCTTAAAATAATACATTCATTAATTGAGCTGAAAGAGAGTTGCCTGTTACTAGAGTGAAGTTAGGGAGGAAGGGGCCAGGCATATCAGTTGCCCACAGAAACGGAAGGATAGAGTTTTACATTCTAGCCAAGCCATTCTTGGAAGATAAGTCAAAGGAGATGCCCAGAATATCCCCTCTCTGGGGGAACAGACCTGTGTTCAAATGGCTGAAACATAATGCAGGGGATGCAAAGAACACGGAGGCACCCCAGGCGGCACATGGGCAGGCTCAATCAGGGAGGACTCTCTAGAGGAGGCAGTCTACACTGTCAGTGTGGACAAGGGGATGGGCACTTCAGGCAGCACAACCTGACTCTGAGGCCCTGGTGCTTCCAGATAACACAGCGAACATCAGAGTCAAGTACGGGCAGTTCGACCGTGAGCGTACCAAGGTCCACCACCTGCCTGTGCTCATCTCGGACAACGGGAGGCCGAGCCTCACAGGCACTAGCACGCTGGCCGTGACGGTGTGCAAGTGCAACGAGCGTGGCGAGTTCACCTTCTGTGAGGAGGTAGCCCCCCAGGTGGGCGTCAGCATCCAGGCGCTGGTAGCCATCTTCCTCTGCATTCTCACCATCACAGGTCAGTGCCCAGGAGGGCGGGGAGAGGAACTGAGCGGTTGCACCAGAGGAGGCAGAGGCCAGGGATCCAAGTCCAGTCCTGCCTCCAACCCACAGTGTAGCCCTGGACCAGGACCCCACCCTGGGCACCAGGACTGCCAACTTTACCTCCCTGGGCACTCCCACTTTAAAATTCTTTCTATATGACATTCAACTTATATATTTTGAACACTTATGTGTGCCAGGCATTGTTCTAGGCATTTAGTTACATAAAACCTATTTTGAAAACAGAATCCAATTCACCTTTCAGAAAGAAATGTAAAGTTTAAAAACTTCTAGTTTAGATTGTCTCCAGGAGCTTTCTTTCCTTTTATAGTGTTCCTCCTGCCTTGATATCTCTTTTTTCAAGTTAGGAGCATTTTAGGACTTGCCTTAGTTTGGGTTCCCAAGAAGCAGACCCTGGTAGCCTGAGACAAGGATTGGGGTGCAAGTAGTTTATTTGAAAGGTGTTCCCAGGAAGTCCAGAAGGAAGAGGGGGTGTGAGACAGGGAAAGGAGGTGGACAACAAAGGGTGCATTTTCATGCAAGTTACCACCGTGGGTGACTGGAGCCTCCTCCCACTGGGGACTGGGAGGCAGTGTGGCACTCACTCATAGCCGGTGTTATCCACCAACTCCCACCACCTGGTGCTTGGGGCTCCTCCTGGAGGCATAAATATTCCCACAGGTCACCTGCCATGGGTGGGGCAGAGGCCAGTCCTCCAGAGGACACCCTCAGGTAGTTAAACATCAGCCTATGCACTACAGTGATGGGACCCACATTATCTGCCCTAGGCCTTTCCTGCCAGTAGTTCCCCTTAGAGGGCCCCTGAGTGTGCTCCTCTTCTGGGGGCTTCTGGGGCAGAGTGTCCAGATCCAGATCCCCCTTTGAGTAATAATTATTAATAATAACAATAATGGCATTGCCACCACACATAGAACTGCACTGACCTTATAACCACCTTACCAGATATAAAAAGAGCAGTCATCATTTCCATTTTACAGACAAGGAAGCTGAGGATCAGAGGGGGTGCCCTAACTTTATTTATGTACATAATGGCTTGTTAAGTAACTCAAGGCTAGAAGGATAGAGCCTAGGGGGTGATCTGAGCTTAATTTTAGCAGCTCTCTGCACCACATGGCACACCCCTCCTCAGGTTGGGGACTCTCACACAGCCACGCCCCTCAGAGCCTTGAGCAGGTCGACATCTACACCACTGCCTAACCATGAGACTCTGGGAGAGTCACTCGGCCTCCCTGAGCTCCCTGAATACCTACCTTGCGTGAGAGAATATGAAAATGTGCCAGTATCATGCCAGTACATATACAGTAGGTGCTCAAGAATGGTGCTGCTCCCGCCATGTCTGCCAGCACCAACATTATCCATGATCATCATCATCATAGTGGTCAGTGAAGCCAAGGCTCAGGATCTTGGCACTCCAAATTCCAACTCCATCCCTTTCCCTATTTCTGCCCTGACCTCTGGCCTGCTGGCCTTCAAAAGTGGCAGAGGATTTGCCGCAGTGGCCTGAGAAGGGAGGAAGTGAGGATGCAAGCAGATGAGCGTGAGACTGAAGGAGAGAATGAACAGGAGGGAGGCCCACTGTGTACCTCTCCCTCCCACCCCTACCAGAGGCAGCAACAGCCAGTCAGGACTACATGGGGGCAGGGTGGGGCAGAGACTCTGTCCCAGGGAAGTGGGGAGGTGGACCCACGAGGTGTCTGGACCAAAGCAAACCTGTATTGGGCTGGGGTGTCACTGGGAAATTGGAGGAATTCCCAGGGAGGAGAGGAAGGCGCAGGTGAGACCCCAGGGGTCGGGGCCAGCCAGCGGCTGAGTCGTACCTAACTCCCTCTAACCAACTGCTCGCTCACTGGCAGTGATCACCCTCCTCATCTTCCTGCGGCGGCGGCTCCGAAAGCAAGCCCGTGCCCACGGCAAAAGCGTGACAGAGATCCACGAGCAGCTGGTCACCTATGATGAGGAGGGCGGCGGCGAGATGGACACCACCAGCTACGACGTTTCGGTGCTCAACTCAGTGCGCCATGGCGGGGCCAAGCCTCCGCGGCTGGGGCGGGATGTGCGGCCATCACCATCGGTGTATAAGCAGGTGCAGAAGCCACCGAGGCACATGCCCCCCACCAAGCACAGGGAGCTCGGGGGGGACATGGCCACTGTGATCGAGGTGAAAAAGGACGAGGCAGACCACGACAGCAGCGGCCTGCCCTTTGACACGCTGCACTTGTTCGACTATGAGGGCTCCGAGTCCATCGCAGAGTCCCTCAGCTCCCTGGGCACCAACTCATCTGATTCAGACGTCGATTACGACTTCCTCAACGACTGGGGGCCCAGGTTCAAGATGCTGGCCGAGCTGTACAGCATGGACTCCCGGGAGGAGCTGGTGTATTAGGGCCCGGGTGCCTCTGGGCCTGGGGACCCAAATCCTTGCAGCTCCAGCCAGCTGGACACCAGGCCCTGAGTCCTGGAATTACAGCACGGACACCCCAGCCCAGCACCCTTCCTTGTGGGTCCCAGAGACCTCACCACCTTGGACAGCAAACTCCAGATTCCTGAAATGTCTGGGAACATATTTCAGTGATGGCTACCCCAACAATGCTGGAAAATCCAAGCTAGTGGTCTGTCTGGGCTTGGACATCCACATAACCCTGTCACCAGGGACCAAAGGTCCAACTCAAAGACTTTTTCTCAGGCTCCTCAAAGAGCTTATGTTCAACTACCAGAAAGAGGTCTTCCCCTGAGGTCCTTAAACCCCCTGGTGAGGCTGGTGAGGCCCTGGTGTTTGTCTGCCTAGAGGCAAAAAGCAGGACAATATAACCTGTGAGTGACACTCCCTGCAGCCCAGTCCAAAGGGAGACTGGGACCGTCCATCACTCCTGCCCTGATTCAACTTCCTCACGCCTTCCCAAGTGCCCTACCACTCCTAGGCCCCTCTCCAGACCTGTCAAGATGGAGGAAGGGGCCCCTGGCAGCTACCAACCTTGGGTCCTCAGGTGACCTCACCTGCCTGCCACACCATACTCAGTACTGTACTATATTGAGCCCTGAAAATTCAACCTGAGTCAGGGAAATGGCCTACTGAACTTTGAAGCAACTGTGAATGCATCCTGCAGGGACACTGAAGACCCCATGTGACAGACCATAGGATGAGGGCCACCTCCACACCCATACCCTCTGGAGAGGACCTAGAGTCGAGGTGACCCCAATTTGAGACTCATAGACACTCCTCTAGTTTCGCCTGGGAAATGGGAATAGATGTTCCCAGAGCAGAACACCTCTTCCCATCTCTGCCTCGCCTGGCTGTTCATTCATGCTCTCTCTTTTCTTTCTCTCTCTCTCCTCATCTCTTGACTCAGAGGCACTCAAGATATGACCCACAGCAACCAGCAACTCTGGCCAATGTCCAAACCCAAATATGACTGCACAATGGAGCCACGCAATTTGCCTTTACACCTCATTGTTGCCACATCTCAGGGAACCCCAGCAGGGCCCCATCCTTCAGCACCCTGCAGAAGGCAAGGCCCCTGCCCTACCCAAGCCCTGTGGTCCTCTGTGCATCTCCCACTTTCAGCCACATATGGAACATTCCACTGCAAACACACCTGGGAGAAGTAGCATCACTCAAAGGGAGGGGTAGGGATAGAGGCAAACCCTCCAACTCATCCTTGGTCATGACTAAGGTTCCCACTCTAAGAAAAGCCCCTTACACATCAAGGGATTGTAGATAACACTGACTTTATTTTTAATCAATAACTAGTTTTTTATACTTTCTTTTTACTAATAATACTTACATATTTCTAGCTCTCACAAAGATATAAAATAAGATTTGTTCACATAATAAGGTTGATATGTAGGTTAACAATGTTAATTCAGGTGTTTTAGTTGAATAAACAAACTCTTGTAACCTTCTATTTCCTATTATTGTCATAAATGCTCAAGATATATTGACTATATGTTGACCACTGGTGCATGAGACGTACTGTATTTTTTTTATATACCTAAATAAAGATCTTGAAATTCTTCCACTTCTAGAGCTGAGAGAACGTATGTGAAATATACACACGCACACTACTACCAAGAAGCAAGGGGATTTCAGAAACACTCACCACAGAGAAGAGACCACCGCAGACAATAACAAGGGGCACCTAGTCCAGCCCCCTCTCCTCCCAGAACCCATACCACCACCTAGTCTCTGTACATGCCCCCAATCCCACCCTACACACCAGGCAAGGACCTCTGGAAGCTGAAGCCGCAATAAATGAAGAACCAGGGAGGTGAGATATATCAGCAATGAGGGAGGAAATCAATTTCCAATTAGTTGGTTGACAAGAGGGGGAAGCTGGCACTTTATTGGGATGTGTGAACCCCAACATTGGAATCCTGGCTGGGAAATCTCACAATCAAAACAAGAAGCAGATGCCTCCATGTCAGACTCAGGTGTTGAATTGGGGATTGGGTGATAAAGCCCTCTTCAGCATGGCCCCTGCTCCGTGACCCCTGCCAGCAGAGTTTCCAGAGCACTGTGTCCCCCAGGAATGATATTTTGCAAACTGTGCTCTATACAAACACTACTTTATTTTTAAATTTATCTTTATTGTTGAAAGTATTACAGATGTCCCCCCATTTTTCCCCCATTGACCCCCTCACCCCCGACCCCCGCCCTCAGCCCAGGCCTTCACCGCACTATTGTCTGTGTCCATGGGTTATGCATATATGCATATAAGTTCTTTGGTTAATCTCTTCCCACCCTCCCCTTCCCTCTGAGATTCATCGGTCTGTTCCCTGCTTCCATATCTCTGGATCTATTTTGTTCATCAGTTTATTCTGTTCATTATGTTCCACAAATAAGTGAGATCATATGGTACTTGTCTTTCTCTGACTGGTTTATTTTGCTCAGCATAATACTCTCCAGGTCCCTCCATGTCATGTTGTCTCAAAGGGTAAGAGATCCTTCTTTAATATAGCTGCATAGTATTACATTGTGTAAATGTACCACAGCTTTTTTATCCACTTATCTACTGTGGGACATTTAGGCTGTTTCCAGATCTTAGCTATTGTAAAGAATGCTGCTATGAACATAGGGGTGCATATATTCCTTCTGATAGGTTTTTCGGGCTTCTTAGGATATATTCCTAGAAGTGGGATCATAAACACTACTTTTGAAGCTCTCAGGGATCAATTTATCTCAATTCCAATTTTTGCTCTAATTTCCTTTATAATTTCTTTTTTGATACATTGGTTATTTAGAAATGTGTTGTTTAATTTCCACATATCTGAATTTTCCAAATTTCATTCTATTACTGATTTCTCATTTCATTCCATGGTGGTAAGAAAACATAGTTTTTTACAATTTCAGTCCATATAAATTAATTGAGACTTGTTTTATGCCCTCGCATGTTTTATCCTGGAGAACATTCCATGTGTGGGAGAAATGTGCATACTGCTTTTGGGTCGAGTGCGCTAGAGATGTCTATCAGGGCTTAACGGTTTACAGTGTTGTTCAGGTCTTTTATTTCCTTGTTGATCTTTTGTTTAGTTCGTCTAACCGTTATTGAAAGTGGGTTGCTGAAATCAACTATTATCCTTGAATTGTCCATTTTCCTTTCAATTCTATCAGTTTTTGCTTTGCGTATTTTTGGTCTCTGTTGTTAGGGGCACATAAGTTTATGATTGTATCTTCTGGACAGATTGACACTTTTAGCATTATAAAATGTACCTCTTGCATCTAGGAACAATTTTTATCTTAAAATATATTTTGTCTGATATTAGAATAGGCACTCCAGCTCTTTTTGGTTACTATTTACATGGTATATCTTCTTCCATCTTTTACTTTCAACTTATATGTGTCTTTTAATACAAAGTGTGTCTTCTGTGGACAAAAGCAGTTTATCCAGCCTACCAATCTCTGTTTTTTGATTGGAGTATTTAATCCTTTTCTCTTTAATATAATTACCAATAAGGTAGGATTTATGTCTTCCATTTTACTATTTGTTTTCTATGTCTTATGGTTTTTGTCCCTCTATTTCCCCAATACTGCTTTTCTATGTTAAATAGATGTTGTCTAGTGTAGCATTTTAATTATCTTGTCAAATATTTTACTCTATTTTAAAGTTATTTTTAGTGGTTTCCCTGAGGACTATATTTAAAATCTTAACTTATAGCAATATAGTTAGAATTGCACCAACTTAATACAAAATTTTGCTCATATATAGCTCTACTACCATCCTCTCCTTTGTACTACCATTGTCATAAATATTATTTTTTTACATTATATGTATAAAAATACATATACATATATTTATAATTATTACCTTATGCAGTTGTCTTTTAAATCCTATAGGAGGGAAGAGTTACAAACAAGAAAATATCTATTTAAACTGTATTTTATATCTACTTATACAACTACCTTTACTGCTGATCTATATTTCTTTTGTGAATTGAAGTTACTGTCTAGTGTCTTTTCATTTCAGCCTGAAGGACTCTCTTTCGTATTTTTGTAAGGAAGATCTGCTAGTGAGAAAGTCTCACCATTTTGTTTATTTGTAAATGTCTTTATTTCTCTTTTATTTCTGAAGGATAGTTTTGCCAGATATAAACTTCTTGATTTATGGACTTTTTCTTACAGCATTTTGAAAGTCAACCCACTGTTTTCTGGCTTCCCTGGCTTCAGAGAAGAAATGGCTGTTAATCTTATTGAGAAAACTTGTATGTGATAAATTGTTTATCTCTTGCTGCTTTCAATATTCCCTCTGTCTTTGATTTGCAATAGTTTCAATATGATGTGTCTAGGATAAATCTAAGATAAATTTTTATTTTCTTAGAGTTCATTGAACTTCTCGAATGTATAGGTTAATATTTTTATCACACTTGGGTAGTTTGGGGCCATTATTTCTTCAAATAGTCTTCCTGCCTCTTTTTCTCTCTCTCTCCTCTCCTGTGGGACTCAAATTATACATATATTAGAAGGCTTGCTGATGTGCAATTGGTATCTGAGATGCTATGTATTTTCTTCACTTTTTTCCTTACTGTTCCTCAGGTTAGATAATCTCAAATTAACTATCCTTAAGTTTGCTGATCCTTTTTTTTTTTTTTTTTTTTTTTTTTGGCTTATTCACATCTGCTCTTAAGCTCTTCTAATGAATTTTTTATTTCACTCATTGTACTTTCAACTCCAGAATTCTATTTGGTTCTTTTTAAATAATTTCTACCTCTTTGTTGATACTCCCTATTTGGTGAGACATTATTCTCATACTTTTCTTTAGTTCTTTTTTTTTTTAATTTTTTTTCTTTATTGATTTTAGAGAGAGAGGAAGGAAGAAGGAGAGAGAGATAGAAGCATCGATGAGAGAGAACATCGATTGGCCACCTCCTACATGCCCCTCACTGGGGATCTGGCCCACAACCTGGGCATGTGTCCTGACTGGGAATCGAACCAGCGACCTCTTGGTGCATGGGTCGATGCTCAGCCACTGAGACACACCGGCTGGGCTTTTCTTTAGTTCTTTTTTTTTTTTTTTTTTTTTTTATAATTCAATATCTTTTATTAATTTATTTTTGTTACAGATGTTTCTCCTTTTTTCCCCATCCCTCCACCCCTTCCCCAGCTTTGTTGTCCATGTCCATCAGTTATGCATACATGCGTATAATTTCTGTGGTTTATCTCTTCCCTCCCCCCCCACCCCCTCTTTTGAGGGTTGTCAGTCTGTACCCTACTTTCACATCTCTGGGTCTACCCTGTTCCCCAGACTGTTATGTTTATTATATTCCACAAATAAGTGAGATCATGTGATATTTGTCTTTCTCTGCTTGGATTGTTTCACTTAGGATAATACTCTCGAGGTCCCTCCACGTCGTCTCAAAGGATAAGAGATCTTTCTTTCTTACAGCTGCGTAGTACTCCATTGTGTATATGTACCACAGCTTTTTTATCCATTCATCCACTGATGGGCACTTGGGCTGTTTCCAGATCTTAGCTATTGTAAATAGCGCTGCTATGAACATGGGAGTACATGTATTCTTTCTGATTGGTGTTTCAGGCTTCTTAGGGTATATTCCTAGAAGTGGGATCACTGGGTCAAATGGCAATTCAATTTTTAATTTTTTGAGGTAACACCATAGTGTTTTCCACAGTGGCTGCACCAGTCTGCATTCCCACCAGCAGTGTACTAGAGTCCCCTTTTCTCCACACCCTCACCAACACTTGTTGTTTGATGATTTGTTGATGGCAGCCATTCTGACAGGTGTGAGGTGATACCTCATTGTTGTTTTAATTTGCATCTCTCTGATGATTAGTGATGTTGAGCATTTCTTCAAATGTCTCTTGGCCATTTGTATGTCCTGTTTGGAGAGGTGTCTATTTAGTTCCTCTACCCATTTTTTAATTGGGTTCTTTGTCTTCCTTTTGTTGAGTTGTATGAGCACTCTATATATTTTGGAGATTAACCCCTTATCTGATGTATCATTGGCAATTATGCTCTCCCATACAGTGGGTTCCCTTTCCGTTTTGATGGTTGTTTCTTTTGCTGTGCAGAAGCTTTTGAGTTTGATGTAGTCCCATGTGTTCATTTTTTCCTTTGTTTCTGTTGCCTTAGGTGATGTATCAGTGAAGATTCTGCTGCGTATGATGTCCGAAATTTTGTTGCCTACATTTTCTTCTAGGATTTTTATGGATTCACGAGTCACATTTAAGTCTTTTACCCATTTTGAGTTTATTCTTGTGTATGGTGTAAGTTGATGGTCTAGTTTCATTTTTTTGCATGTAGCTGTCCAATTTTCCCAACACCATTTATTAAAGAGGCTGTCTTTGCTCCATTGTATGCTCTTGCCACCTTTGTCAAATATCAGTTGAGGATAATGTCTTGGGTCAATTTCTGGATTCTCTATTCTGTTCCACTGGTCTATATGCCTGTTCTTGTGCCAGTACCAGGCTGTTTTGATTATAGAAGCTTTGTAGTATAATCTGATATCCGGTATTGTGATCCCACCTACTTTGTCCTTCTTTTTCAAGATTGCTGTGGCTATTCGGGGTCTTTTTTGGTTCCATATGAACTTTTGGAGTATTTGTTCTAGTTCTGTGAAATATGTCACTGGTATTTTGATGGGGATTGCATTGAATCTATAGATTGCTTTGGGTAATATGGACATTTTAATGATGTTAATTCTTCCAATCCATGAACAAGGTATGTGCTTCCACTTTTTTATATCTTCTTCTATTTCTTTTTTCAATGTCCTGTAGTTTTCTGCAAATAGGTCATTTACTTCTTTGGTTAAGTTTATTCCTAGGTATCTTAATTTTTTTGCTGCGATGGTAAATGGGATTGTTTTTTTAGTTTCTCTTTCTGTGAGTTCATCATTGGTGTATAAGAATGCTGTCGATTTCTTGACGTTAATTTTGTATCCTGCTACTTTGCCAAATTCATTTATTAGGTCTAGTAGATTTTTGATGGAGTCTTTAGGGTTTTCTATGTATAATATCATGTCATCTGCGAATAATGACAGTTTCACTTCTTCCTTTCCAATTTGGATTCCTTTTATTTTTTCTTCACGTCTGATTGCTGTGGCTAAGACTTCCAGTACTATGTTAAATAAGAGTGGAGAAAGTGGGCATCCCTGTCTTGTTCCTGTTCTTAAGGGAAATGTTTTTAGTTTTTGCCCATTGAGTATGATGTTGGCTGTAGGTCTTTCATATATGGCCTTTATAATGTTGAGATATGATCCCTCTATTCCCAAATTGCTGAGGGTTTTTATCAGAAATGGGTGCTGAATTTTGTTGAATGCTTTTTCAGTGTCTATTGATATGATCATGTGGTTTTTATCTTTCATTTTGTTTATGTGGTGTATCACATTTATTGATTTGCGAATATTGAACCAGCCTTGCATCCCTGGGATGAATCCCACTTGATCATGGTGAATAATTTTTTTGATGTATTGCTGGATCCGACTTGCTAGTATTTTGTTCAGGATTTTGGCATCTATGTTCATCAGGGATATTGGCCTGTAGTTTTCTTTCTTGGTAGTGTCTTTTTCTGGTTTTGGAATTAGAATTATGCTGGCCTCATAAAATGAGTTTGGAAGTCTTCCTTCTTCTTGAATTTTTTGAAATAGTTTGAGAAGAATGGGTGTTAGTTCTTTGAATGTTCGGTAAAACTCCCCTGTGAAGCCGTCTGGGCCTGGACTTTTGTTTGCTGGGAGAGTCTTGATTACATCTTCAATTTCCTTGGTTGTTATTGGTCTGTTCAAGTTTTCTATCTCTTCCCAGTCCAGTTTTGGGAGACTATGTGTTTCTAGAAATTTGTCCATTTTGCTTAGGTTGTCGAATTTGTTGCCATATAAATGTTCATGGTATTTGTTAACGATCCTTTGTATTTCTGTGGTGTCAGTTGTTACCTCTCCTCTTTCGTTTCTGATTTTGTGTATTTGGGTTCTCTCTCTTTGTTTCTTGGTGAGTCTAGCTAAGGGTCCATCAATCTTGTTTATCTTTTCAAAAAACCAGCTCTTTGTTTCATTGATCCTTTGAATTGTTTTTTTGGTCTCCATGTCGTTTATTTCTGCTCTGATCTTTACTATTTCCTTCCTTCTACTTGCTCTGGGGTTTTCCTTTTGTTTGCTTTCTAGTTCTTCAAGTTGTGAGGTTAGAAAGTCTATTAGAAATTTTTCTTATTTCTTGAGGTAGGCCTGTAGTGCTATGAACTTCCCTCTCAGAACAGCTTTCGCTGCATCCCACAGATTTTGTGTTGTTGTGTGTTCATTTTCATTCGTTTCCAGAAAGTTTTTAATTTCTTCCTTGATCTCTTTGGTAACCCATTCATTGTTTAATAACATGCTATTTAGCCTCCATGTATTCAAATGTCTTTGCATGTTCTTTTTGCAATTGATTTCTAGTTTCATGCCATTGTGATCTGAGAAGATGCTTGATATGATTTCAATCTTCTTGAACTTGTAGAGACTTCGTTTGTGTCCTAACATGTGGTCTATCTTTGAGAATGTCCCATGTGCACTTGAGAAGAATGTGAATTCTGTAGTTTTGGGGTGTAATTCTCTGTAAATATCTATTAAATCCATTTGGTCTAGTGCTTCGTTTAGAGTCTCTGTTTCCTTGTTAATTTTTTGTCTAGAGGATCTATCCAGTGATGTCAGTGGGGTGTTGAAGTCCCCTGCTATGATTGTATTGCTGTCGATTTCTCCTTTGAAGTCTTCCAGAAGATTTTTAATGTATTTTGGTGCTCCTATATTGGGTGCATATATGTTTACCAAGGTTATATCTTCCTGTTGGATAGATCCTTTCAATATTATGTAGTGGCCTTCTTTGTCTCTAGTTATGGCCTTCATTTTAAAATCTATTTTATCAGATATGAGTATTGCTACCCCAGCTTTTTTTTCCTTTCTGTTTGCTTGGAAGATTTTTTTCCATCCCTTCACTTTCAGCCTATGTGAGTCTTTTGTTGTGAGGTGGGTCTCTTGTAAATAACATATATATGGGTCATGCTTTCTTATCCAATCCGCTACTCTGTGTCTTTTGATCGGGGCGTTCAGTCCATTTACATTTAAGGTGATTACTGATATGTACTTACTTATTGCCATTTTTGTTTAGTGTGTTTCTATTTTCCTTTCTATTTCTTCTACTAATTACAGAAGTCCTTTTAACATTTCTTGCAGTGCTGGTTTGATGCTAATGTATTCCCTTAGCCTTTTTTTTGTCTGGGAAGCTCTTTATTTGACCTTCTATTTTGAATGATACCCTTGCTGGGTAGAGTAGTCTTGGGTTCAGATCCTTGTTTTTCATGACCTTGATTATTTCATGCCATTCCCTTCTGGCCTGTAGTGTTTCTATGGAGAAGTCAGCTGATAGCCTTATGGGGGTTCCTTTGTAGGTAACCTGTTGCTTATCTCTTGCTGCCTTTAGGATTCTCTCTTTGTCTTTAATTTTTGGCATTTTAATTACTATGTGTCTTGGTGTGGGCCTGTTTGGGTTCTTCTTACTTGGGACTCTCTGTGCTTCTTGAACTTGAATGCCTTCTTCCTTCACCATATTAGGGAAATTTTCTGTCACTATTTCTTCAAATATATTCTCTAACCCTTTCTCATTTTCTTCTTCTTCGGCGACTCCTATGATGCAAATATTATTATGTTTCCAGTTGTCCCATAGTTCTCTTAAGCTGTCTTCCTGTGTTTTCATTGTTTTTTCCTTTTGGTTTTCTGATTGGTTGATTTTTTCTACCCTGTCTTCTAATTCACTGATCCAGTCCTCAGCTTCTTCTACTCTGCTGTTTAGTCCTTCTAATGTGTTCTTCATTTCTGCTATGTCATTCTTCATTTCCAATTGATTTATTTTCAATATTTCTATGTCTTTGCTCATGGTGTTGATGTCCTTACACATGCTGTTGAGCTTCCTCAAGATCATGGCTCTGAATTCTAGCTCTGTTAACTTGCTTAACTCCATTTCATTTATCTCATCTTCATTGGAGGTCTCTTGTTCTTTCGTTTGGCATCTGTTTCATTGTTTTACCATTTTGGCTATCTCAGTGGTATTTGGAGCCTGCCAAATTTTCCCTGTGGATGTTGGTGTTTTGCTGTTTGTGGCTCCCTGTACTGGGTTTGGATGAGCGTGAGAGGACCCACGTTATACACCACTGTCGAGTCTTACTTTCCTGGGTAGAGTTGCAAGCCCAGAAAAGGTTCAGTTATCCTCTAGCTTTTTGCCTAGAGGCTATTAGTCCTGGTTACTTGAAGAGCCTTGGGTTCTCAGTTGAATGAGAACTTCCCTCAGGTGTTCAGCGTGAGAGGATTTCCCGAGGGTGGGGCAGATGTTTGTAGTTAATGAGCCTCGATTTGCATTTCAATGGCCCACTAGGGTGTGGCTGGATCTCCCAGGGAGGGGCTGCCGCCTCTCCCCAGAGCCCTGGGATAGAGTAAGCCAGCCAGGCCACAGTCCTGCGTGGCCGCAACTCAGCAAAAGCTCTGAGCACCCTCCAAATCCCGAGTGTTCCCACACAGTTCCAGTCCAGTCCGCCCTCCCTCTGCCGGAGCCCAAGGTGAGTGGCTGTGGCTGTTTTAGCGCTCTGTCCCGGCCTCTGTGCTGTGGAGCCGGCTCGGGCTTTAACCCCGAGGGCGGGTGCCGCTCCCGACTAAGGCCACTGCTGTCCGTGGGCTCCCAGCCCCCCTCTCGCGCCTCAGCAATCCTACCAGGATCGATTCAGTGTCCCTGGTTGTATGGTCCTCGCAAGCTGCTTTTCTGTTGCTTTTTCCCGATGATTTGACTTTATTTTAGTTGTATTTCCAGTTTGGTCCTGGGAGATGGTCTGTGTAGCTTCCATTCACTCTGCCGCCATTTTGGAATCTGTCTTTCTTTAGTTCTTTAGACATGGTTTTCTTTAGTTCTTTAAACATATTTTAAATATGTTTAAAATCTTTGTCTAGTAAGTCCAACATTTGGATTTCTTCCCCCCCCCCCCCCCCCCCGTGAAGGGCCATACTTTCTTGTTTCTTTGCATGTTTCATAATTTTTGTAGAAAACTGCATATTTTAAATAATATAATGTGAAAAACAGATCCTTGTGCCCCAGGAATTATTGTCGTTACTGGTTTTTGTTGCCCCTGCACTTTGTTTAGTGGCTTTCCTAAACTAATACCATAAAGTTTGTACTTTTTGTTGTGTGTGACCACTGAAGTCTCTGCTTGGCAATGGTCAGCTAATGATTGGCAGAGATTCCCTTAGATGCCTGGAACCAAGAAGTCTCTCAGCATTTGCTGAAGGGTTTTGTGTGTGTGTTGGGGAAGTTCTTCAGTGCTCAGGCAGCAGGCAGTTTACAACTCTACCTTAGCCTTCACTTTCTGATTGCACAGAGCCTCAAGGTCAGCCAGCACTGAGAGCTTAGAACTTTCCCAGGTCTTTCCTGGGCATATGTACAGCTTTACACATGTGAATGGCCTTTTAGATTCTAGGAATATTTCAAAGTTTTTCAAAGCTCACTCTAGACAGCTCATTCACCAGCTATTTCTTTTAAGATTTTTGGTCAGCATCTTATTGGCCCCAGCTGTTATCCCTGCCTCTGGCAGCTTCTATGTTACACAATTACCATTGATTGTTTTCAAGAAATACCCTCCCCCAACCCACCCTACCCCCCCCCCAAAAAAAAAGTCTATTTGCATTGAGCAAGCTTCAAGTCAGGTTAAATAAACACAACCTTTAAAGTGAGGTTTTCTATGGAAAATTATCTGGGAATTGGGCTTTGGAGGAGCTCCAACCCTAGTCTGCCCCTTCCAATGGCTGCTAGGCTGCTTATTTTAACTGTGATTGTGGGGCTATTGACTTCCAAGGCTACCACAGGGTCAGAGAGAGGGGAATGAGGCTAGGGTAAATTAAAACATATCAAAGTTCACTGTTCTTACCAAGATTTAGCCTTTTTCTTAATGAACACTCCCAAAATTGTTGCAAGTCTTCAATTCATTGCAGGGTTCTAAAAATGTGATTTTGACAATTTTTCCACTGTCCTCATTGCTTTTATGGAAGAGAGGGTTTCTTTATTCTGCCATTCCTGCTCATGAAATCCCCTCATCCTGGTGTTTCAGCTCAGTTTTTCTAACTGTCTGAAGTGCCTGTTCCCTGAACTCATAGTTGTCCAATCTTGGAATCCATAAGATCTGTCCACTACCTCCTCCTCTTCCAAGAAGACTCCCAGGCCTGGCTGGCTCTGATCTATTGACCACCTCCTTTCTTTGGTTCCTGTTTGCCCTGAGGCAGGAGGAGTGATCTTCCTGAAGGCAGAGGGCTCTAAATTTGGAGGCTTTGGTGGACACCACGGTAAGTCACAAACCCAGTGCTCCCTGGAATCTGCCTACCACACTGCATATACCTGCTCCAGCCAACCCCAGGCCTGACCAAAGTGGGCAGGGGCAGCAGAGGCTCAGAGAACTTCTCTTCTCCAAGGTCAAACCTATGAGGCCGGCATGGCCTTATTTCACATAACTCAAGTGAGATCCCAAAAGGAATGTTATGTGGCCAGAGCCACAAAGCAAGTTAAAGACGCTGCTAGGACTAAAACCTACCTTCTGAAAATGTGGGTCCCCAGGTTGAGGGCTGGAGGCTGGACTGGGAAACACCATCCAGGCTCACTGTGGGGAAATGATCACTAGGGGGCGTGCGGCATCAATAAACGCTTAGCCCTCAGTGGCATCCCTGGTGCAACAACCAGCAGGCTCCAAGGGTCTTGGACCTTGACAGAAAACCTGGATCAGAGGGGCAGCCAGGGAGTCCTGCACCACAACTCACCTTGGCCCTCACTCGGCACCTCCCTTTATGCCAGGCTATGATGGGGAACAGAGTCAGGGACCTATTTCCCCGCCTCCCTGAGGTGACAGTGTACCTGCGGCCCCCAGCAGCCCTGTTGCCACCCAGAATCTCAATCACAGGAGCAGCTGGCCCTAACTGCCAGATCCTTGGGTTTGTGAGGGTCATAATACACCCCATAATCCCTCCGGGCACCGGAGCCCCTGCCTCAGTGTCCATGCCCAGCCCTCCTATTCTGCCCTGCCCTGCTTTTGCCCAGCCAGTCCTGGAGCACTAACTCTGGGCCAGAAACAGTGGCCATCCCTAAGTATCCTGGTTCCAGGCACCTCCCAGGACAATAATCTTTACAATAAATCCTACTGTCCTTGAGCTGATGGGCTGAGTCTCTGATCTTCAAGCCAAAACCCCAGACCACCCAGCAATCCCCGTAGAAGACATGCACAGGGTGTATCTGCCACAGTATTAATTTCAGGTTATATACCAAAAATACTGGAAAAAAATAGAAATGTCTGACAATAAGAGATTGGTTAGGCAAATTATAGCAAATATATAAAATAATACCAGGCAGCCATTAAAAGTCATGTTGTGACATGGTGATGTTGAGCTGTATTCGATGTCAAGCAAAAAAGGCAGAACACAATGCATTAGTTACTGTCAGATCCCCAATTTTTTTACTAGTAGATATTTATCTCCAGGTTTTAGGACTAAGAGGTTCTTTTCCTCTTAATTTTGTGTTTTCCAAATTTTCTATAATCAGTATGCATGCATTAGGTTCATAATAAGAAAAGACTTTATTTTAATGTTAATTTATAAACACTTTTCTTCTCATTGAAAAACAAATCAGATAAGCAAACTTTATCTCCAAATATCATCTTCTAAACATTGACATTTTTGGTTTTAAAATAATGATTGAGTTTACTATTAATGCACAGACACGTCTTAAAAAATTAACTAAATTGCTTTTGACTCCCATAGGATTCTACAATGCACAGACATACTCTGCATTACTCTTTCTCAAAGAAATAAGAGAAACAACGGGGACCAATTTCCCACAGCCCACAGAGGCCACCTAGGGATGTCTGGGAAAACTGAGGGTGCACCAACACTCAAGGCTTCACAGGACTTCGCAATGTGCTTTTGTAGCCTAGGGTGTAGAAAGTGTAGTTAACGTATGATGCTCCTGAGTAATGGCTGCTGGCAGGATGCTTAATGATGTCACATGGGAAGCTGTGCAGGGAGTTTTGTTTTCAGAAGAGACTGAGCAGGAAGTGAGTCTTTACATCAAAACTCTACTTTTGAGCTCAGAGAAGGCTTTACTTGGCGGAACAGAGGGAGACCTACAGGCAGAGGATGCTCGGCAGGAGACGGAAAAGCCCCACCTGTGACACTACATAAAGCAGCCAAAGAGTGAAAAGTGATCTGGGACTTTAAAAAAAAAAACAAACTGTAGTACAGCCATACAATGAAATACTACTGAGTAATTAAAAGGAAGGAAACACCGATACATGTAACAACTTGAGTGAATCTCAAATGCATTATATTAAGTGAAAGAAGGTAAATGCAAAAGACTATATATTGTAGGATGCCATCATACAACATTCTGTAAAAGGCAAAGCAGAGGACAGATTAGGGTTTCCAGGAGTTGGGGAGGGAGGATTTGACTAACAAAGAGAAGCTGCATAAGGGGGCTTTTGGGTGATGGAATTGTTCAATATCTTATTTGTAGTAGTAGTTACACAAGTCTATGCATTTGTTAAAATCAAAGAACTGTACTCCCCCAAAAAGTGACTGCTACTATATGTAAATTATAAGTAAATTTTTTTCTTAATCATCAACAATTTTTTTAAATGGAGAGATCAGTGTCTGTCACACTTTGTACATGATTGATTTATTGGTCACTTCAAAGGTCCAAGTGAATACACTTACTCATTCATTCATTTTCTTTCTAATATCTCTGTTGAATGATGTGCCAAATCCTCTTGATTCTCTCGCTGACATCTCTTGAAGTCCTTTCCTTCTCTACTATTCTGGCCTTAGCTGGGGCTCTTTTCGTTCTCTCTACTATGGTATTGCCAAAATTTCCCAATTGCTCTTCCTGTCTCTAGCCTCAACTTCTGCCAGGCATTCTCCTGCTCACATTGCAATGATTTTTCTAAAGTGTACTCCCTTGCTTTAAACTCTGCAATAGCATTTTTCAAACCTTCCATGGCTCTCCATTGCCAGACAATAGAGCCCAAACTCCAGCCTGGTGCCCGAGGCCCTGCCTGATCCAGCTTCTCAATATTTTCATCTCTTTATCGTCATTTCTGCCCTCATGCCGTACACCCCATCACACTAAGCTGTTAACCTTTCGTCAGACATGTAGTAGATGGTCTTATTGGTCAAAATATGCACTTCCCTTCTCTGTGGGAGGATTGCACATCCCTAACCCACTGATGTCGAGCTTGGCCATGGGACTCACTTTGTCAAATACAATGTGAGTGGAAGAGACACTTGCCACTTCAGAGCGGAAACATTAAGAGCCAGCTCATGATTCCACCATCTCTGCCACCAGCAATGAACTCATAACTTACGTGGGGGAAAAAAAAACCCTTCATTGTTGTAATCTACTGAGATTTGGGGGTTGTTTGTCACCAAAGCTTAATTTAACCTAAACTGACTGAAAATCTATGTAAACTCCATAATTGCTCACTTTGTAACCTCTATGCACAGTACAGACACATGGCTGGCACTTAATGCGTATTTGTTGAATGAATAATTATAATGAGTGAGTAAATACATGGCCTCTGGGCCTTTGCACATGCTATTCTCTCTGTAAAAAGTGACCATCTCTACTTCTTCACTTGCCCACTTCCTGCTCAAGTCAAATCTCAAATATATCCTCCTCCCAGAAACCTTCCTTATCTATCCTTCTCTCCTCTGTGTATATTTCTGCTCTCATAACTGTCTGTCTCCCTGCCCTGACTATGAGATACTTAGGCAGGGCCTTGCCTTGGTGGCCCTGTGTCCAGCACAGAGCCTGGCCCAGAGCATATGGGTGGATGAATGAACATATGGGGAGTTTCTCATTCTTCTAGGTAGCCACAGGACTTTGCACAGGCTGTTCCACTATGTGGAGCATCAGTCCCTTCCCTGTTTGCCAGTCTAACTCGTCTAAATCCTTTAGCATCACCTGCCCCATCCACTGCATATCACCGTCACAATTAAGGCACTCCTTCTCCCTTGTTCCCACAAACTTAATACACCACTTTGACAGAGCCCTTGTCACATGGCACTGAGGTTTTCCATGGTCCATCTCTCTCTCTCTATGAGTACTCTGAAGACAGGGCCTCAGCCTGATTCATCCCTGTGTCCTCATACCTAGGACTTAGTAATAATGACAGCAGCAACAAAAACAATAACCACCAGGGCTTACTTTGGTCAAATAAATAGATGAATAAATATTTGAGTGAATAGGTTTTAGCATGTTCATCCATCATCCTTCAGAAAGCCCAGTCTCATCACTGGAGGGTGACTCTCCGAATGTGATGGGGGCTGAGCTGGCTGACACTCTGTTACCACACTTGACTCCTCGCCCAGGATTGTGCTGCTCTCCCTAACTCGATGAGCCGCATGACCCCATCATTGGTAAGTGCATGGGGGCTGTAAGGCTCAGCGCATGGTCCCACTTTCCAAATCCACCATCCACTTTCCCCAGCAGACTTGGCAGAGGTATCCCAGAGGGCATGACTCCAGGGAAGTATGTGTACCAGGTGGGCCAAGCCTGGAGCCTCCTCTAATCTGCTACTGACAGAGAGCAACTGGGAGACGGAGGAATGGAGAAAGAGACACAGGAAAGAAGGAGGAACAAGAAGGAATCTGCATCCACCCTGGGGCCACTGTGCACGGCTGACAGTGCAAATGACTGCAGATGTGATCGGGACTCTGAACATGACAGTGAGCACCCAAGGTCAAGGAGCACCAATCACCTCCACATAATGCCTTCCTCCTCTGACTGACGTTTGCTCCAGAGAATCCTAAGGGAAGCACATGGAATAAGAGGAGGGAAGAAAAAGAAGCTCTTATCCAGAACTCATCCTAAAGACAGACCTCCAGGAACTCCAATCATCTGGAAACCAACCAGGAACTGGAAGCAAATAAAAAGCTTCTATATAACTGATCAGTACTCATCAGAGAAGTCAAGGTCATCAAAGCAAGGAAGGAAGTTAGGAACTCTTACAGACTTGAAGAATTTTAGGAGATACAACAACAGGGAGCAATGGGGGGGGGGGGTCCTGAAGCAGATCCTGAAACAGGAAAGGAACATTATGTGAAAACTAGTAAAACTCATGTAAGGTACAGTAATAGTATTGTGCCAATGTTAATTTCCTGGTTTTGACCATCATACTATGGTTAAGTTGTTATCATTAGGAGAAACTGGGTGAAGGATATACATAAATTTTATTTTTGCAATTTTTCTGTAAGTCTAAAATTAAAAGGGTAAAACCCTGGCCAGATGGCCCAGTTGGTTAGAATATCGTCCCAATATGCCAAGGTTGCAGGTTCAATCCCTGGTCAGGGCACATACAAGAATCAACCAATGAATGCATCAATAAGTGGAACATCAAATCGATGTCTCTCTCTCTCTCTCTCTCTCTCTCTCCAATTAAAAAGTATTTAAAATAATAATAAATAAAAAGGATGTTCTGCTTTGTCTTCTAAAGTACTTCTATGCAGCCAGCAACGTCCTGGTAAGAATGCATTCAATCTTACCACACTGGTTTTGCTGAATTGTCCGTGAATACAGCTTATTTATTTAGCAATCATGGATATTGTTCTCTCGAGAAACCTACAGTTCTTCTGTGAAGCTTAGAAGTACCAAATGGAAGGAGGAGGAGAGTGAGCAGTGACACAGTGAGAAGTGGCAGGGAGAGAGAAAACCACGATAATGCAGTTTGGGGCCATTCAGTGCAAGGGCAGCCCCTACTCCGCACCTGGACAACCTCTGGAGGCGTCTTTGTGATGCAGCTTCGTCTGTGCAGCAAGTGTTTATGGAACCCTGACCAGACCCTGAGCTGGGAACACAGTATTGAACAAGGCTCGGTTCCTGCCCTCACGAATGAGGAGGCAGAATACACAAACACAACAAATACCTTGCACAACTTCTATCATCTTGAGATGTGAAGTATATGATGGGGCCCCACATGAAGGAGTTATTCATTACTGAGGGAAGACAAGGTCAGCAAAGCCACTGATGAAGTGGGGATTTAGATGTTAGAGGTGGCTAGAACCCAGGGGTTGGGGTGGAGAGTGGTTGGAATAGAACCTAGGGAGGTGGGCAGGGACCAGATCAGAAAGGACCTTGACTGTTCTCTCCAGGACAGACTTGACCCTGTAGCAAACTTGGAAACTACTGAAGAGCTTAAGCAAGGATGTGGCTGGACTTAGGGAAGCTCCAAGGCTACTATGTGGAAGGATGTCCTTTCTCTAAAACTGAGTCAAGAAGAGGCTATGTTGAGGCCAGTCTGTGTCCTGCTTTAGGGGGCGGGATGCCTACAGCACACTGTGTGATGGTGAAAATAAGCAAGGCAATACTCCAAACAGATGCTGAGAAACAGCTTCTTCCCCTCAAGGCCGAATTCACAAGGCTCCCCTGCCCACCAGCCTGCCCTGCCCACCCTGCAATCCCCCCAAAACTTCCACCTCCACCCCACCCCTTCCCCATGCACAGGCTCAGCTGCTCCAGGCCAGGGTGTAAATTGTTCACACACTGTTCTGCTTTCAGGTGACACGGTTAATGTACTTCTCAGGGACAAGTTTCCCTAGCAGCATTTCAAGTCCATCCTGGTCAGCTCAAACAAATAGCAGAGAACCTCCTAAGGGAGGAAAAAGAGGGGCCCCCATCTCTGTCTGCCTGTCCAGGTCACTCCGCTGTCTCGAACAGCTTTCCTAAGTCCCCAAGCTGCTGTGCTTCTTTAAGAGGAGCAGATGCAGGAGGCGGCAAAGCCCCCCCAACAGCTGTTGAGTAGGGTTCTGGGATTCCCTGTTTTGTGGGTGTACATGGGTGACGTGGAACTGTTCCTGATTCCCAAGAGTCACCAGCAACTCTGGTGGAACCAGGACAGAAAGGAGAAGCAGAGTTAAGAGTCCCCTACACGCTATGCCAACCTCTCTGGAGGAGGGGGCCACAGGCTACAGAGCTGGATGGGACATCCAGGCCCTCCTGCTGGACGAGGGTTCTGAAAGGACAAGTGATTTGCCCCAGGACGCACAGCAGGTAAATGGTGGAGCAGGGAATTAACCCAGGTTTTTCCTGGCTCCAAACCCAGAGCTCCTCACCCAGTGCAGAGTGAACATTTTGTGCTTCCTGGAGACCTCATGAGGTCCCCTGTGTCCCCTCCCTGTCCTCTCACTGGCCAATGCCTCACAAGGGCACTGGATACCTACTATGTGCCAGGCCAGCCTCTCCTGAACCACTGCCCTTCCCCGTAACCATCCTATGAAACGGATGGTGGATTTTGCCTGACACGCACTCAGGTTTTCTATAAATGTCTTTTGCACCACTTGGTTTATTCATATGCCATCTTCTTCCAACAAGAATCAAAGCCGCTTAAAAATACACACACATATTGTAATGTTTTCTCTAACAAGTGAGTAACTAGAGGCAAAGGAAACATACACACATCTCAATTTTTTTGAAGTAAGTGGGTGAATTGGGACAACAGAAAAAATAAGGATAGGAAATAAAAGAAAAAATTCAGGATGACAATGAAAGACACAATTCCTGCACCTTCCAGAGTGGAACCCCAAAATTGGCTTTAAGTAGCAGTCACCGTAAAGAGAAGGACCCTCTGTTGAAAGAGTCACAGCATTCGAGAGATATTTAAAAATAAAAAGAAAAAATTGTTGTTCAGAAGAAGTAAAACTATTTTTATCACTGAACCTAGAAAGAAAGTTCTCCCACGGGCTGAATAAATATTAGTGCCTTTCCCTTTTGCCCCGTCTGCCTGGAATCTCACTTCCTCCTCCATCTTCAAGCTGGGAGCCTGCCTCTCCTGCCCTGGCTGGGCAGGTATATAAAGATGGGGCACTCTTTTTCCTTTTTGAAAACTTTTCATCAGCCCTGGCTGGTTTTGCTCAGCGGTTAGAGCGTCGGCTGGCAGACCAAAGAGTCGCAGGTTCAATTCCAGTCAAGGGCACGTACCTCGGTTGCAGTTCATCCCTGGCCCTGGTCAGGGTCGTGCAGGGTTATGCAGGAGGCAACCAGTCAATGTGACATCGATGTTCCTTTCTCCCCAACCCCCCTCCCCCCCGCATCTGAAGATAAATAGAAAAATATCCTCGGATAAGGATTAAAAAAAAACTTTTCATCAAACTATAAATCCGTATATTAAAATGCTCTTAGGTGTACTTGTTCAGTGAATTTTCACAAAACAAAATACCTGTGTATCCAGTACCCAGACCAAGAAACAGTAGAGCCAGCACGCCTAAAGCCTCCTCCCAGCCAATACCTCGCCAAGAGCAAACACTGCCAGGACTCTAACCCCATAGATGTGCTTTTCCTGTTTGGAACTTTACATAAATAGAATCATTTCAGTATCTGGCTTCTCTCGCTCAACTTTGTGTTTGTGAGTCAGCCATATATTGCTTGTAGCTGTAGTATGTTTCATTCTCATTGTTGTATTTCGTCCTGTGGCAATACCACAAGGTATTCTCCTGTAGATGGACAGGGTCATTCATTCCTGGTCAGGAAAATAAAGACAATCACAGGTTGCACATGGGTATTTTTAACCAAGCTAACTCTTAATAATTCACTTACATGCTTGAGTTCAGAAGATGCCAATGTTATTTTTCTAAACTTTTAAGTTAGACTCAAATGAAGCATCTGAAACTGTCAGTCTGGCAGCTGACATTATTTTGATCACTGAAATCTATTTTTGTAACCAAAGATGTCTCAGTCCTGTGACCCTGGGACCAAAATACATATAGAAAAACCATAAGGATTTTTTTTTTCTCTTTTGCAATCGGATAGTCAACATTTGTAGGCAACATTTATTGAGACTTCACTGTGTATTGGGCAGTGTATGTATTATTTCTTTCAATCCTGACAACCCAGTGAAATGGTGTTACTTTTACGACTCTCATTTTTCAAGCTTTGTCCTCAGCATCTATTGTAGGATCTAGTACAAACCAGATATTCATTGAGTGCTTATTAAACAAGGCAATGAACAATAGCAACTACCATTAATAGAGCCCAAAGTATATACCAGAAACAGTGCCAAATGCTTATATTCATTATCCTATTTCCTCTTCTCAGCAAACCTGATGTAACATAGGAGACACCTTTGGGGGGTTTATCTAGCTCGCAAGTTTCCACTTTCTCTGAAAACTACACTCTGCTTATGCATATATGCACTAGCTGCCTTGTTTGTGCTATAAAATCCCGCCCCTTTGGTCACAGTTGATTGGACCAGACCAAAAACCTAATACAGCTCAACCAATCAGATTCTCTCTTGGGAATTTGGACTTGTGGCTGAAAGATGGTTAATTACATCTGCTTGTGGCTAGAACTGAACTCACTCCCAAGCTGCAATGTGGACGTTTTTAATGGAATAATGGAGAAAGAAGGTCTGTAGGGTGAGAAAAGCTAGAAGATGAAGCAAAGAGGTACAGAGACAAGAGGCAGAGCCCTCCCTGAGTTCCCATCTGCTTCTCTGTTCCCCACTTCAGGACCTCGAAAAGACCAGACTTGGGTTTTAGTAAACTCTTCTTCTTTGCTTAAAATGGTTCAAGTTGGTTCCCATTAATTCATTAATTGCATTACTTGCTACAAAAAAAAAAAAAAAAACTAAAGAAAGATAGGTAAATATTATTTTTCTCCTTCTATATATGAAGAAATTGAAGCTCAAAGGAAGTTGAGTGACTTTCCCCAGGTCACAATTCAGAAAGTGGTAGAACAAAGACTCAAACCCAAGTCTACCAACTCTGCAGCTTGAGCTGTTTCCCCTTCCACATGCTGGTGTTTCTTGGTCCAGATCAGTGGGACCCCCAGATCAGTCTATAACCCTGCTGCAAGTTTTTTGAGGGCTGGGGCCACATCTGATTCACTATAACAGTTCCACCTGGACTGAACTATCAGGTGTCACTGGAAAACCACCAGGATGGAGGTTTCACAGAGACAGACTGTACATCATGGTGTAACTAATGGGAAGTTAATGAGTTTCATGGATGCAAATTGGAGAGGCAGGAAAGTGGGGCATGGAATCAAGATACTTCCTAGTGACCCGCACAGACAAGCAGTGAGTACTGACACAAGTCCACGTCTGCCCTAAAGCTGGAGAGAGACCACCACAAGATTAAAGACCTTGGTGAGGGGTGCTGTATGCCACCCTGAAACATGAAGAACATCTAAATCTTCCTCATGCCACAACCCTGGCTGCCTTGACTTCAGCCTTGGAAGAGTACGTGGAATAAGAACTGGGTTTGGGTCCAGGCCAAATGGGGGGACTGAGGCCACCCCAGTGCATCACTGGGGAAGTCCTCATTCTACAGAGACTAGACCATTTGATCCCCTTTGCACAAACATACCCACACCATCTTCCACAAGGCAGCCACAGAGATCTTTCTTAAACACTCTTCTTACCATCTCACCCCCTATTTAAAGCCCTTACATAGCCTCCATGGCCCTGCTATTCAAGGCCTCAGTCTGTCATCCAAGGCCTTTATGACCTGCTGTGATATAATGAGAAATATATTTGGTCTTTGTCCCAGGTTCCTGGCACAGAGCAACTAAAACCCACCTAATTTCCTGAGTGTGTAGGGTGATGGAGTATCTTTTTTGTTAATAATACTCAGTTTTTATACAGAGCTCCTAAGATTCCAGAAATGTCTTAAGTGATAGGAGTGTCTTTTGTTATTCATATCAAGCCCTTTTGATCACACCTGGGTTTATGCTAATAAGGTGACTTAAGGTGGGGCCTCTACACAGCCTCAGGTTGGCTAGAGTCACCAGAAAATCCAAGTTTTTACAGGGTTGGAATTTACAGTCCCACCCAGACTTCAGGAAAGGGATGGACGGGGGTGGGGGATGGCTATTAAGCTATATAAAAACTCTATTTGCTTCCTGGTAGGTGAACATGGAGGTGCAGGGAGGGTGGCATGCCCAGAGAGGTCACTGAAGCTCCACACCTCTGTACCTTGCCCTCTTCATCTTTCCCATCTGGCTGTTCCTGAGTTGTACTCTTTGTAATAAAGTAGGAAACATAAGTAAAGTGTTTCCTCGAGTTCTGTGAGCCATTCCAGCAAATTATTGAACACAAGCTGGGGATCATGAGAATCCTTTATTTGTAACCAGAAGGGTAGCTTTGCAACAGGTATCTAAAGGGGAGCAGTCTCATGGTACTAAACCTTTAAGCTATGGGATGTGTGCTAACTCTGGGTACTTAGTATCAAAACTGAACTGAGTTGCTGGACAACCACTTGGTGTCTGGAGGGTTGGAAATTGCTAGTTGGTGTTGAAAATACTCCGGAGCTGCCAATTCCAGTCTTCTCTCCTAACACACTCATTCACTCTCAGCTTAACTCCCAATATTCCAAATTACCTGTGTCCCTGGAATCCCTTAGTCTCCCAACACCTACACCGTACACAAGTTATTTTCTCTCTGGGAACATCACCCAATCCCATCCAGCTGATAAAATCTTTTTATTTTTTTATTTTTATTTATTGATTTTAGAGGGAGAGAGAAAGGGGAAGGGAGGGGAGAGAGAGGGAGGGAGGAAGAGAGGAAGAGAGAGAGCCAGAGAGAGAGACAGAGAGAGATCAGTTTGTTGTTCTACTTATCCATGCATTCATTGGTTGACTCTTGTATATGCCCTGACCAGAGATCGAATCTGCAACCTTGGCCTATCTGGATGACGCTCTAACCAACTGAGCTACCCGGCCAGGGCCCAGCTGGTGAAATCTTAATTAAACTTTAAGCTCAACTCAAGGAGCACAACCTCAAAGCCACCTTTTCTAACCTCCTTTCTTTGTGCATGTCTGGCAAAGAAAATATATTGTTCTGTGACCACTGGTTTATACAATTGCCTCTCCTAACAGATTGTGGACTCCTCAAGAGCAGGGACCTGGTTTTCTACACCATTTTTTTTTTCACCAGTATACAGCAGTGTGCTGGGCCTGTAGTAGGCATCAATGAGTTCCTATGGGTAGATGGGTGGTAGGCCGTTAGACATGAGTAGAGCAAGGACCATGGGCCTGGTGGGTGTCTAGCAAAGGGCAATTGTAGAGTGGGACCTCCTCCCCAGGGTGACCTTTCCTCCCCTAGCATATCGCTGGTCTTGCAGTTTGAACCCCCTGATCTTTCCTCTGTAGAGATAACACCTAGGCCTCAGTTGTATTTCAGCTCCAAGTCCAGAAAAGCAGCAAAACCACAGCTAAGGCTGCCTTCAGGACCAGCTGCACTGAATAATGATCCTCAATCAGTGGAGACCTAGACCCTGAAAGGCTACACCTGGAAAACTGCTGAATCTGCTACTGAAATCTTCCCCGGGACCTCCCCTAAACTCTCCACCCTTAAAACCCTTAGGAAAGAGGCATCAGTATGCTTTCCCTCCCAGGAGCACTCCTGTGCCTTTCCCCTCCTCCTTTTCTTCCCCCTCCCCCCAGGCATATCACCTTTACTTTCCTCACTTCTAAGCTCCAAGGGCCCTTCCTTTGCTTCTATAATTTATTTCCTAAGCCCATTTCTTCTACAGATTACTTCTTCTACCTCTGTGGTTTTCCAAACAAATGTTCTCTTATAGTTTGGGTCTTGGCTCTGAATTCTTTCTTAGCCAGAATTCAAGTACCGAGGTTGCTGAACCTAGGTCAGGTCTGACCCCACTGGTCTAACACCTGTTGCCAGTTCCCGCTGTAGCCAACAGATGGATGCAGATGGGGTAGACAGGTGAGTAGATGGGTGTATAAATGGGAATTTGTGTGGATAAATGGACAGAAAAGTAGAGGGAAGAGCAGTGGATATGAGAAGGATGGGGAGGTAAACAGATGAAAGGAAGGCTAGGTGGATGGAGGGATGGATGTCAAAGATTTTATTAAACTCCTTAATCAATGAGGAAACCAATAACATGTTATACACAATTCAAGGAGAATCTAAAGCACCACAATACAGTTTTTTGCCCCCCACCCCCAGGATATCAATTGACCTCACCTGATACAATTCATTTGCATCTCAGTGGTCAAGGATGGCTTGATTACAGTCAGTTTTCTACAACTTACAGAATAATAGCTCAGAGACCATGAGAGACACAGACCCCTATAGAAGCAGATAAACATGTGCCAGGTAACACCTAATACTCAATTAGGACACCTGGTAATCTTTTCTGCCTATTTCAGTGTTTCATAATCTTACCTGGTGCCACTTAACCTGTGCGCCTCTGGAAAGTCACAAATTTGGAAGGCCTCAGTCTCCTCATCTGTAAAGTGGGGTGAAACCATTAAAAAAAAAACACACTCCAACCCTGGCCGGTTTGGCTCAGCAGTTAGAGCGTCGGCCTGAGGACCAGGGAGTCCCAGGTTCGATTCCAGCCAAGGGCACGTACCTCGGTTGCAGTTTGTCCCTGGCCCTGGTTGGGGTCATGCAGGTGGCAACTAGTCAATGTGTCTCTCTCATATCGATGTTTCTCTCTCTCTCTCTCTCTCTCTCTCTCTCTCTCTCTCTCTCTCTCTCTCCCTCCCTCCCACTCTGTCTGAAGATAAATGCAAAAATATCCTCTAGTGAGGATTAAAAAAAAAGACTCTCCAAGAACTCTTGGAGAGCAGCTGCCAAAGGAGCTGCTTCAAGTTTCACAGGTATTTCCCCGCCCCTTGAGCCTCCTACTTTAGCACTACCTCTGAGCTTGTTGGCTTTAGGAAAGCCTTGCCCCTGACCTCGCCCTCCACCAAGGAAGAACCAAGGCCTCTTCCTTAAACTCCCCTTAACATCAAGACATGTTCAAGGGGACTGTTTGCAAAACTCAGAGGGCAAGAGGAAAACCCTTTAAAAAGCGGTGATGGGATAGGTTTTCCTCACTCACCTTCTCCTTTTTAGAGCATGGTGGCTCCCCACCCCTAAAGCCAGGGCAATCTAGAGAGCCAGGCACTTTGTAATGTAATTTCAGACTGTGGAGATGCTTTTGAAAAAATTCCATATAAAGAATATACTAGCAAGAGGTAACCTTCCCCAAAGGTCTAATGGGTGTTTTAAACAGATATCCCACATAGAGTCCAGACCATCCTGATGGCCTTTCCCCCTCCCCTCCTCCACCCATTAGTATCAAAAGATCCCCCAACAACTGAATTGATAAGTTGGCCATATCTTGTGACAGGGGTCATACAGAGCACACTCTAGGGCAAGTCCCCAGAGCCTGACACTCTCCAGGCACCTTGCTGTCCTGAGATGGCACTGCATGACCTCCTCCAGCCTTCTACACTGTCCTTGGCCAAGCAGACACTAAACGCCACTGTGCTTCTCTGGTGCCCAGGAGATGCCCCTCCTGAAAGTCTAACCCTATACAGAAGAAAGCCTCAAAAATATATAACATACCCATTAAAATAACAAATCATCACAGACATGCACAAACCTACCCATGAGGATGTTCATGGCAGTGTTGTCTACAAGTATGAAAAACTGGAAACAGACTAAATGCCCAGCAACAGAGGATTGCTTAAATAAAATACAGTACAACCATCTGAGGTAATGCTAGGCAGCCATTAAAAGTGTGACATAGGAGCCCTGGCTGGTGTGGCTCAGTTGGTTGAGTATAGTCCCATGCACCGAGAGATCACAGACACATGCTTGGGGTGTGGGCTCGATCCCCGGTAGGGGGCATGCAGGAGACAACCATTTGATGATCAATGTTATGCTCTCACATCAATGTTTCCTTCTCCCTTATTCTCTAGGATCAATAAAAAAAAAATTTTTTTTAATTTTAAGTGTGACATAGGAGAAAAGAGAATAGGCAACAAGCTCACCCCATTTAAGGACACTTGTAGAGTTATGCAATTAAAAAGAAAGAAAAAGAAACCTCAATATTAACAATGACCAGTTTTTATGTTCTTCTTTCTCCTTTTGATATTTCCCAAGTGTCCTACACTTGTATGTATTTGTGGATGGATAGATAGATAGGCAAACAGTCATAACCCAACTTTCTGAAACTAGACACAACACCACCAGCCCCAATGGAAACCCATTCTGGGTTCTACTATGAAGAACAAGCCAGGTTTGCCAGGCCAAGGATGTTCAAATGGAGGGTCAAAGGGAATGAGCTCTTTAGGGCTGGAACCTTCCACAAGGACTCACTCAAAGTGAGCCAACCCCACACCCACAAAATACATATACACATTGTGTTGCTATGGAGAAAAGACTGTTCCATGATGTGGTCATTGTCTGTCCTGCAAGTTGTACCCAGGTCAGAATTTAGGTTGCATTCTGTAGATCCCTCTTAGAGATGGCTGATTGTAATTGATCTTCATTCTGACGTAAATTAGCACCCCTCTCTTGCCTCCTGCAGTGTGTTAGTTCCTGAAACAGGTTGCTGCCCTGACATGGTCAAGAATGTAAAGTAATTTCCCGTACCTGGTAGCATGCAGGTACTCTAGTACTCCCTTTACCCTATATAAGTCTTTGGCACATGCCAAGGGGCTCAGAGATCCATTTGGTCTTGCAATAGCCCAACACACCACCTCATATGTAAGTTTCCCTTAATAAACTCTGTTAGTTGCCAGGCTGGAGTAGCCTGCTTCTTTCTTCGGTCTCTCTCTGCCCTCTACTTACAGAGGTAGATTTTCTGTCTCAGGGCTTCTCCCTTGGTCTGCGTGTATGAACAGTTGCCAAAGGGGAAAACTTACAGGTAAAAGCCACTCAACAACCAAGGAACAACACATGTCTGCTCAGTGAAGTCAAATCACCTTTAGCAAGGTTGTGCAGTGGGCACAGCCCTGGCCTCCAATCCTAGCTCTCTGGCCCTGGCCCATCCCCCTCCTTTCTGTAGTCTTTTATTTCTTCATTCATAAAATAAATGCATAGGGTTAGACAAAGAGCTTCTCAGGTCCCCTAATTTAAGACTCTGAAAGATGTTTCCCTTTATTCTGGCCCCACCCCCCACATAGCTCATATGCCCCCATGAAAGCCCCAGATGGAACTGGAATGCCCCAGCCTGAGGCCCACCCCTCCCACAGTCAGGAGGAATGGCGAAGGCAGGGCAGGGGGCAAAGTCCAGAATGAAGTTACCAAAGGAGGCTTGGAAGTGTCCTCACCCACTGAGGCAGTCAGGTCCTTCTGCCACCACCCAGAGAAGCCCAAGACATGGTGACAGGCAGAGCTGGGATGGAGTGAGGTTTGTTTTCTCCGCTAGAGCCTGCTCTGCCCCCACTCTTCCTGCAGTGCCAGTGGCTGCCTCCCTTCTCTTCCAAGCCATCCCATGGCTCTTCTGCTTCCCCAAGTTTTATCATCAACATGTTTAGCCCTTTGTCATCATGTTTTATTTTTGAGAACCACTTTCTAATTGCCATCAACAAATAACTGGAGAGCACCTCACATTGCAGGGGTACAACAGACAGGAGATCTACTATAATGAAAAAAGGGAGTCCTGGGGGATGGAATGGGCTTGTCCAGGGCCCCAGAGTAGGGTGAGGAGGACTACCGGAAGCTCAGACTATTCCGTTGGGGCAGGCATGTAAGTTCCAGGGCCCAGCTCTAAGTCCAAGGTGTTGGGTGAAGGGGTACAGAGAGCATAGGGTTGGGGGGGGGCTGAAGAGACTAGGCATGATGGTGGCTCAGGAAAGAAAGGCTTCAGCTAGGCCTAGCTGACATTCTGGCACCCCACAGAAATCACCTACCTGCAGGCAACTGGGAGTAGGAGGCCTTGCCAGACTTGTCTGTCCCTCCCAATGGTCATGACAAGGTTCCCCTGCCCAAGTGCCCAGCCTTGACTCTGTCTGGCTGTCCTTCCATAGACAAGGTTTGTCTACCCTTCTCTGCACAGGTCTGTATGTCTGTCCTTCTCTGCTCCCTCCAGTCTGTATATCATTCTCTACACATGTCTTTCTGTCCTCACACATCTGGCTGCCTCGCTGGCCTCCTCAGCCTCCCCGACGCGCCCTGCTGCTGAGTGGGTTTTGGGCAGGCTGTGCACAGAGGGGCGCTGGTCGACCCTCCACCTCCCCCGAGTTCCCCCTTTTCAGGAGTGACCTGGGCGGCAACGCAGCGCTGCCGAGGCCCGGGGGGCGCACGGCAACCTGGGGAGCTGGAACGGGCAGCGGTGGCGTGGGTGGCCGGGCGGGGCTGCGGCAGGGCAGGGCCGGGCTCATGAAGCCGACGCCGCCTGGACTGGGGATCGCGGGCAGCTGGTCCACTCCGTCTGGCCCCGCCCCTCCCGCCCCGCCCCGCCCCTGCGCGCGGAGCTGGCCAAGGAGGAGCGGCGCGCCCCCCGCGACGCCCGAGCCTGAGCCCGAGCGCAGAAGCATCCAAGCGGGAACCAGAGCAGGAGCCGGAGCCAGAGCGGGAACCCGAGCTGAAGCCGACACTGCGGCGCACGGAGCGGAGCGAGGCAGCCGAGCCGAGTAAGGGGCGTGAGGCTGGGGGCGGTGCTGGGGAGGCCCGAGGAGGGGGTCCTGGCCCCCTCCCCCGCGTTCTGCGGCGGCCCCCGCGCCCCCACACACACTTAGGGGCGCTCAGCGCCCGCCCAGAGCGCGGACGCGCGGTCCGAAGCGGAGCCGCAGCGCGCTCGGAACGCGATCCCTGCGGACCCCGACTCCCGGCCCCGGACCCGCGCCAGCCCAGGCTGCCCCTGAGCACGCCATTGGGCCTCGGGGAAGGGGAGGTCTCCCGGATTCTTGCCGACTCGAGTCCCAGACAAGCATCCACCCCGCGTCAGGGACTTAAGACAGTCTCCCCGGCCAGTGCCGTCGGTTTGGGAGATCCCTTAACAACCTACCCAAAAAGGGGAAAACTAGGCACTTTGGTCGGGCTGGAAGAGAAGAGGGGGTCTGGGCTTTGTGGAATTGGAAGCTAGAACCTACCCCTCACCCTCGAGCCAGGAAGTTTAACCCTTCGACGTGCGGGTCACCCGGGCTATGCCCCCGCTTCAGTGCCTGCCGCGCTGGCGTATCAATATGAGGAGTGGGAGAGGGGGCGTTCGCGCGGCACCTTCTCTCGCTTTGGGGCAGACTTTTCCTTGCGCGGTAAGAGGGATCCTAGGCTGAGTCGAGGCGGCTGCTCTGGGTGGCTGCGCAATGCCAAACGACGACATAGCTGCCTCTCCCCCAGCGCCCTCGGGAGCTGGGTAGTGCCCACCCCACCTCCTCCCCACCCCCTCCCCAGGCCGACTGACGCAGTCCTTCTTCTCTCCCCATTGCGTTCCTCAGGCTGGAGGGCTGGCTCGGGAAGGACCCAGGGTTGCCCTTCTGGTACCACGCAGGTGCCAGTGTGGGTGGCCAGGTCCCGGCTGAGAAGGGGAGGGCACAAGTGGCAGGTGTGAGAGCTGGGGGCTCCAAAGCTTGGTCCTTGGTCTTGATCCACACAATCCCTATGGGCACCTGCTTTGAGGATGCCCCTCCTGACTCCTCAAACATCCTGACTGCTCTACTGGAACAAGTGGTTTCATCTCCCTGTGCCTCAATTTCCTCCACTGACAAGTAGGCAGGATTCTGTTGTGAGCAGGTTTAAGGCTTTGTAACCAGAGGGTGGGCTTAGCTGACTTCTTAGCTGTTTGAGCCTAGGCAAAACACTTAACCTCTCTGAGCCTCAGTTTCCCCATCTGAAATATGGGGAAGGTGGGTTGGGAATATTAAATGAGATGATGTAGGCGGCCTAGCACAGTGCTTGACACAGACTGTCAGGTTGGCTACAGGTGTCATTCTATGAACTGTCCAGCACCTGTAGATGCTGAGGCTGAGTTTCCCTGATGTGGTGGGAACATAACTCCCTCCAAGGAGGCCTTTGAATCCCCCAGGGCCTTGTGGACATATAACTGCAATACAGAGCTCCTTCCTGAGAGCCCTTTCTCAGACATTCCCTCCTCCCCTGCCCTCTGGTGCCCCTCCCTATTCTGCCATCTCTATCCAGGTTGGAAAAGACTGTATTTGACTGACTCTTCCTTTTGCCCTTGGCTGATGTCTTTTGCCCTGGTGAAGGGCTCCTCTCCAATTGCTCATTCTGTGAGATAGAATTTTGCACACCTCCCTCCACTCTGCTGTGTGGGGAAAATGGGAGGATTACTTTCCCTGGAGAGCCATCAGGTTGTCAGGTGGCTTGGATCTTCCAGAGGTGACAGTTCAGACTGGAAAGCAACAGGGAGACTAGCCACCAGGGCAAGGAGACAGCAGGGGATCTGAGGAGTCCCAATCCTGATTCTATGCTGACCATAGTGTGCTCATCCAGACCACTGAGCCACAAGGCCCCAGAAATGATGAACCTCAGGGAGGAAATGGAGCCAGTGGCTAACTGAGAGGTTAGAACTTCAGAGCTGGAAGACCCCCAGGAAGAGATCTGCCTGGATTGTGCAGCTGGGGCCTCAAACTCAGAAGAGAGCTGATGGAGCCCAGGGCCTAAGGGAGGATGCTGGGATCTTTGGGGTGGCATGGAGGGTGTAGGTGGCCAGGAGCATTGTTGAGAAGAAAACAAAGGTCCAGCTTGTGGACAACCATGTTAGTCCTGGCACCTATGGCCCAGCTGCCCAGAACAGGGGGGGAGAGGAGGGTGGGTCTGTCCATATGGTGCCTGGTGGGGATCTGGCTAGACAAGCAGAATAGGCTGCCTCCTCGGGGCTCCTTCTACACAGAAACCTCTTCTCTCCTCTTCTTCCTCTGTAGCCTACCCCTACCCCACCCCCATTCACCCATTAGAGTGTCACACTCCTGCATCTTCCATAATCCTCACTCTTCTTCCCAAAGGAGTTAATCATAAACTAATTAGAAGGTTTGCATCTCCTGGTTCACATAGTATTTGGAACAAGGCTGATAGGAAACATGATGGGTGTATGAGCATTACCTTCAGTCTTTGGGAATAATCAGTTACACATTCAGAGGTCTTACCTGAAGCCTTTGCCCTGGACATGCTCTGGGCACAGGATAAGGGGCAGAAAGGTATAAATCTGCTCTCAGCCTCCTAAAGGGAGAAACTGAGGCCAGGAGGGCTTGTGGAACTGGACTATACCATGATTCTTGGCAGGAGATTTACCTCTCAGAGCCTCAGTTTCCTCTTGAAAATGGGAACAATATTACCACCTCCCAGTACAGTTGTGAGGACCAAGAAATAATATACAGGTTTCCCCTGCTACCTGAGCAAGCATTCCTGCGAAAGGTCCAAAATGGCATCAAGTGAAGAAGCTGTTACCTTAGGACACGAGTCTTGCCAACAGATGCACAAAATAAATTGAGATAAGGCACAGATGCTCAGAGACACAGTTCAAAGCCCTGACGGCTTGATGCTGAGATGCTGAGTATCTTTCCCTGGGAAGGAATTTGGCAGGGCCATGCTGCCCTGGGTGCACACTGCTCTTAGGGCTGCTGCAAACCAAGCACCAAACGCAATTTTCGTTTTTCGACTTTTGTTCTAAAAGCGAAAATCTTCGGATTTCGTGTGGTTGGTGAAAACAGGTACTAGTGTAGTTCTTTTTCTGAAAGCAAAATGGCACAATGCAAACCTTCACAAAGTGGGGGATAGGAAACATGGCATGGTCAACTGGGACCCTCCCAATGGTCATGCTGTGTCTGCATCATGAACATACATCAAACACACACTGTTTCCCAAGTAGAAGCATTTTCTTTGAATTCTGATAGCCCTCTGATTTAGGTACTATAATTGTCCCCATTTTATAGATGCACTGAGGCTTAGAAAGGTTAAGGGCTATCTAAATTTGCTAGGTATAGAATACTTAAAACATCACTATGACTCATCATAATGTTATGAGTTTGTACACTGTATCTTAAATGATACGTAGTTACTTATAGGAATGATTCCTCCTTGGAGATCCTCAGTTATTTTATGTCTATACATTAATTTCCCACCAGCTATAGAATTTTAGGAAACACCTTCATTTATTTTTTTCTATTCAAACAGTAACCAAACTGATTTAAAAGAGCAGCTGCTCATTTCTTTCCTATCCCCCTTCTCTCCATCTTTCTCCATAGCACTTATCACCCCCAACAGCTATACATCTTACTCATTTGCATATTGTCTGTGCTCATCAGTGTAATGTAAACTCCCCAAAGTCAGGGATTTTTTTTTTCTTTTTTTTTTTTTTGCTCACTATGATATCCCGAGTCTAGAATAGTACCCAGCACGTAGTATGTTTTGCAAATCATAAAGTGTTTTACAAACATAAAGTCTATTATTATTTTTATTATTATTATTGCCAAGTGTATAGCTTGCCTGAAAATAAAACATTAAGGTTCATGGCAGAAACCATTCCCTCAAAAATTTGGCAAATAGTATTTGCTCAAGTGCCAGGGAAAACGTGAGGAAGGTTAAGAACAATGGAGATTATTTTCCTAACATTTTAATAAAGCTCTTTATCAGTAAGTTCAAAGACAAGTTAATTTTTTTAATCTTTATAATAACAAATGACATATTCAACGGCAATTAGAATAGCTTTTAAAACTTTCAATGAATTAACTATCACTGACTTAATTTTTATTTTGTTAGCACAAAAGCCTTTTTCAAATCTTCACTTAATGATTTTTTTTTCAGATTTTACAAGTAATACATGTTCATTGTAGAAAATTTGGAAAGTCATAAAAATGCAAAGTACATAAAAATCCTACTTAATCCTACCACTGCCCAGAGAGCACAGTGACTGAATATTTTAGTTTATTTCCTTTCTAATCTTTTTCTATGTCTGAATATTTTCTCTAGGATATTTTTAATTTTACAAAATAAGGATCATGCTGCATGCAGAGTTCTATAACCTGAATTTTTTATAACCTGGGTTTTTTCCCCTCTAAACATATTGAAAGCCTTTACCTATGTTATTGAAATTTCTTTAAAAACATGAATTCATAGCACTACAACATTTGCTCAGCCTTGTCCTCTCTTACTGGACAGTGGAGTTGGCTCCCATGTTTTACTGTTATAAATACTGCTAGTATCTGTCTTCTCTTTGGTGTTTTCTCAGTCCTAAATCAGGCTTCTCTACACACTTGGTCAGGACCTGTTTGCCGGTTTGTAGATGGACTGCTTTATGTGGTTAGACATAAAATCAAACCTTAGTGGTTTGGCCTTAGTGGCGGTGCTGGGGAAGGAGGTGGCAGTTGATCCCATAGAGGGCTACTCCAGGTAAATTAAGGCAACACAGAGACCCAGGAACCTCCGGCACATCCTAACCAACCTAGTGGAGCACACAGGTAGCCAGATGTTGCATGGAGACAAAAAGCCTCCTTGCTGCAGAGGCTGTCACACCTGGATCCCTTTCCTAATATCAGGACCAAGTCACCTGTTTGCAAACCTCAATGTCCCCTTTCCACCTCTCTGCTATTGTTATCTTCCTCTTTTTCTCCCTCACTCCTGTGTTCATTCATTCTTTCAATCATATGACAAACATTTAATGACATTTATCCACACTTGCCAAGGAATGTTCCTCTCTACTGGGGAAGTCACCAGCTGGGTCCCAGCCTCACATAAAGACCTTCCTGCAAAGGAGAAAGGGTTTCTGCTGTCTGGGGACCCCCCCCCTGCAGCCCCACGAGTTGGCTCCTGCCTCGTGAGGCAGATGCAACCTTTTCAAGATTAATGTGTCTGACCAAAGTCCCTGGAATGTCTGACTTTCTCTGGCTCTGGGCAATCATATGTATACCCACAGCTTCATGGAACCCCTGAAACATGGCACCATTTGTTCATTCAGCAAGTAGTCTCTGAGCATTTACTGTGGTGACCACAGGGAACCAGTGTTTTCTGGGCTGTCTAGACCTGAAGTCACCACCTCCTCTTCCCCACCTCAGCACGGGCCCCCCTCTTTCCACCATCCCCCAGTCACCCAAGCAGACAGAGGGACTCATCTTCAGTTCTCCCCTCTTCCTTACCCTCTACATCTGATCCATCTGGCCTGCTTCTTAAACATTCTCCCACTTAGCCCACTCTGTTCCTCAAAACCACGCATCATGTCCTGCCCAGGGGCCTTTGCCCTCTTCTCCCACACATCCACCCAGCTAGCTCCCTTCCTCCAGTCTTCGCTTAGAGGCCCACCTCTCAGCAAGGCCCCCCTCTCGGCTATGCCCTCTGCAGCTGCGGTATCTAAATGTTCAATCTCCACCTACACACTGCATCTGTACCTTCCCCCACTGTTACCTAACAAGCTCGACCATTGCGTTTGTGTCTCCATCTCTAGCAAGAAAGCTCTGTGAAGACAGGAGCTGTCAATGTTTGCTTCATCCCTCTATCCCCAACACTCAAAATCTGGTACACAAGGGATTTTCAATAAATACGTGTTGAACTAATGAAGGCAGCTTCTCATCCTTTTCTCCAATCACTATTGCTTTTATTTAGACATATCACCGCCTCTCATGCCCCCCTGCCTCCTGTCTCCCACACCTGGGCCAGCCTCTACGCCGACAGACCTTCCTAGAAGGATAAAAGCTGACCATGTCACTCCCCCGCTTAAGATCCTCCGAAGGGCAGTATTAGGGCAGGGAGCTCACTACCTCACCCAACCCCCATCTTTTCTGCGTCGCAGTTTTATAAAACGGGGACTTGTTTTTGAGATCCAGGGGCTGCACGTGACCGCGGTTGAGCCGCGCACCATAAACACCAGGACATCACATGGCGTCTTCCAGCAGCTCGCCCACTCCCGCCGCCTTGCGCAGTGCCGTCCGCTGCGGTGACGCGCATGCCTGCGGCCGCTGCCGCGCATGCGCCAAGCCCCCTTGCGGCGCCGGCTCTCGCAGCCTGGAGCGCGGGGGCGCTGCATTTACGCACACTCATCTGTCCGGGTCTGAGTGTCGCAGCGGGCCCCAGAACAGAGGCATTCTGGGAGCGGGGACGTGAAGCGGGGTGGGAGTGCCGCGGACTTGCCGCATACCATTCAGTCACTTCAGAGCACGGAGTGTTGCCGCCGCCCGCCCCCGCCCGCCCTCCCGTTTCTAGCCAGACAATCCAGTCGGAGATGAGTCACCGGCAGGAACGCGCCTCGCCGGGGACGCTGGGCTGGAGAGAGGCGGGCAGTGGAGACGTGACCTGGGAGCAGGCCCTCCTCCCAGCCCCCAGCCCCTGCCGCAGAGCTCCCCTCCCAGCAAACCAGCCTCAGCTTGTCTGTGCCAAGCCTGTCCATTCGCTGCCCCCATCACTGCATCCTCACGAGCCCTAGACACAGGTGGGGAGGGGAGGGTGGGCACTCGCTCACACGCACCACCAGATATCCAGCTTCTTTGTCTTGAACCCAGCAAAAGCCCCAGCCAAGCAGAGGGTCTGAGGCCACCAGGTCCATCTCCACAGGCAAAGAGGACTTCACTGAAGAGGTTCCTTGAGCTGTGTGTTGACAGCTACATAGAAGTTTTCCAGGTGGAGAGGAAAGGAATGGCGTGCCTGGGAGAAGGAATAGTCTGAAGTATGAAAGATCCAGTGTATCCAGGAAGCAGGCCAGCCAGAGCACCAGGGGTGTCAGACCTCTGTGGAGTATCCCTGGCAGTAACTGAGGGACCCTGGAGAGGGGGCTGGTGGCAGAATTCCTCCCTGCACAGTTTTGCTCTGTGACCTGGGTGGGTTATGTCCCTGAGCCTCAGTTTTCTCATCTGCAAATGGCAATGATGTTACTCCCCTCAAGGGACCTGCTGCCATGATGTTGGTGACGTTACATGGCACATGCATGTTCTTGGTGAATGTGAGCCATACCTGAAAGCCCTAGTGCCCAGAAGGTCTCCATGTACAGAAATGTCTACCCAACCCATGGCCAAACCAGCCGGCCCCTCACCAGCTCACCCAAACTGACCACAGAAAACCATACACAATGCAAGAGTTCTCGGTACCACCTGTCCTGGGAAGCCCATCTCCTACCTTCCCATACTCCACAGAGACTAGGCCTTCATTACAGCATCACAGGACCCTGTGGGAAGAAAGAGGGACTACAGGGGTCCTCTAGGAGAAGCAGGACGTTGGGGATAACCACTTGACGCTTAGGTGGTGGTCAGCACCCTCCAAGGCATCAGGTGCCACCAGGGTAGCCCTATAGAAAGTGTACATTCAGCACGCATTGCTTAAGCACCTACACTGTGCCAGATACTAGAGAGGTAGGCAGGCCCTGGGGCTGTGGAGGTAGTGGTAGAAGCCAGGACATTCTCCTGAAGGAAGCTACAGCAGGGTTTTCAGTAAGGGAGTAAAATGATCCATTCTGCCTTTAAGAAACACCACAGCATGACAAATGACCTGTCAGCCCACTTACATCACCTTCCAGATGCACACGCAACCACAGTGCACATGGGCACACCCACAGACATGAACACAGACACATGTACACACATGTATCTTTAGAAAGCGTAGATCCCAGGCCCTGAGAGTCTTAGTGAATTTTCTGGTGTGAAATCACGGTTCCACAAGCAGCCTGCCACACCCGGCAGGCTTCCCTACCAGGCCTGGGGAGATCACATCCTCCCCTTCCTCTCCGCTGCAGAATGCTCTAGTTGGTTTCTATGGGGCCTGGGGGTGGGCTTCAGGCCAGCCTGGGGTTCACACGGGGCAGGCTGAGCTGGAAGGAGCCACCTGGAGAGAGGGATACCTGGGTCAGCACAGTGATGGCTTCTCCCCCTCACCCCTGCCGACAGATAGCAGTGTGGCCAAGCACCATGCCAGAGGCTGTCTGTACATACCCCTCATCCTCAAAGCAGGTAAAGTGTTCTTTCCTTGCTTTCTCCTGAGGACGCTGAAGCTCAGAGAGGGGGAGTGCTTTGCCCAAAGTCACACTGCCAGGAAGTAGCGGAGTTGATATCAGCACTCAGGGATTGGACTTCTGAGCTCAGGCTCCCCAAGATAGGTCTTTGATGTGTTTATTAAATAGAAAAACCAGTTATTAGTCAGTATAGTTGAGCCAATGGGTTCTGTCAAAACATGGGACCCATTTAAAGGAAAAATATATAATAAAAGGGATCCCTTGGGAAGACAAGGGTGAGAACCTCTGGACTTGCCTCTTATGAAAAGTTCTGTCCACAATGATGTCATCCCCAGGATCAGAGAAAAGGACTGCTCCTGAGACATGGAGGGGACAGGCTTTTTTCCTGTTGGCTTATGACTGCCAGTTTTCCCCTGCAAGAGCCCGCTGGGCTCCACATCCATGTTCCCTGCTCAGCAACCCCCAAAGGTGCAGTTTGATTTCTGCAAGTCTCGTGACCACACGCCCTAGAAATAAAAACCTTATCTCCCTGCTGTTCCACAGCCTCATGTCACATGCGACTAGGAGAGGCTGAACCAGTTCAGATTTTCAGCAGCAAGGAAGGATGGGTTACATTATGAAAATGTTTCCTCCATTGCAAATGGGTGTTAGAGCGACCTGGTGTTCCCTTGCTACACAGACATCCAGGCTTCACACCAAGTAGGGAGAGTTGGGGAAGAGACATTTTCATTCTCTAGGCCTTTATCTCTGAACATTAGGTGCCTTCTAAGGGACTCTGTTGGCTAACAGTGTGGCCTTAGAGTCAAACAGACCTGGGTTCTAGTCCCAGCCTGTGGTTAGAAGCTGTGTGACCTTGAACAAGCTATATAAGCTCTCTGAGCCTCAACTTCCTTATTTATAAAATGAGAATGAAAAGAGTATCCTCTTCTTAACGTTGTTGGGACAATAGTAATATGGTTTGAGCTGGCACCTATGAACACCCTTCCAAAGCCAAATGTGGAAACTCGGACTAGCCCCTCACCCTCTCCAGGGCTCAGTTTCCCCTTCTGTAAAATGAGGACATTGGGCCAATCTTTAAGGCTCCTTCTGGTCCCAGCAGTTATAAGATGCTCAGGATGCCATGGCCTGTTGCAGTTGACTGAAGCAGTAGGATCTCACAGGTTCATGAGACAGGAGAACTCCATGGCATCTCCCATGTCCACTCAGGGGTCCACCCAGAAGAGATATTACACCCACCATAGGGACCCCAGCACAAATTTGCCCTATCCCTGACCTAGCACCCCCATACTCTGCAGCCCAGAGCTCCCCTGGCCCTCACCCAGAGTGGGCACTTGCTCTCACAGTCACCATCCTCTCCTCTGAGGTTGATAGCCCAGGGGACATGAGCACCCAGCCTGCAAAGTCGGTCGGTAGGTACTATGTGGGTGCTCTCATCATCTGTCTGTTTGTGTCTCTGCAGGTGAGAAGTCGGAGCTGTACAGGTGGGCGGGCTGGTCCGCCGCTGCTCCAAGGATTGCACTCATGCCTTTCAAACACCCCTGCCCCTGTAAGTTTCCTTCTGCATCCTTCCGTGGCTTGGGGCCAGGTGAGGGAAGAGCTTGGAGTTAGGGTTACAGCAAATGCATCTAGAATGTTTGGCCAGAGAACTCCAGAGGTCTGCTCAGGGGCGGATGTCATATGATGGTTTTGGGGAGGGCAACACATAAGACTCCTGACTTCTGCAAGAGACATCTCACTTTTGTCAATTCGTCTGTATCATCACTTCCCAAAGTGTGGATTGGGGCTCCTCTGAGGGATATTAATGGGTTTACTTTAAAAAAAAATTTTTTTTCCATAACCAAATGAGTGTGGAAAATGCTGGGTGAGACAGGTTAAGTAGGTTTTGCCACTGTAGGACTCTTCAGAGCCTTTAATGTGGTGATGTGTGTTGTAAGGCTCCCATAGGAATGAGAAAGCCCACTGGTCTTCCCAAAGTTAATTGACCACAAGGAATGTCTCGTAGGATTGGGCTGCACAGAACACACTCCTTGGCATTCTCTATCCTAAAGAAACCCTTCCTGGAGCATCCCCCCCTGGGAAGCCCTTCATTTCCTCATTTATTGTGTCTAATGAAGCATGACTTCCTCGTCCCTCCTCCTTGATGAGTTGGGACTGCGAGTCTGTGTGAAATCGGGGACCCCACCTTCGCCCTGTTTATCTACTTGTCATCGTTCCTCTCCCATGCTCATTCCGACTGACCACTGTCTGTTCAAATTTGTACCACTGGTTATGTGTCACACATCTTGGGGTTGGGGTCTTTCTTCCAAACAGTTGAAACCCTAATTATTAAAACTTTGAACACCAAGGGGCTGCAGCATCATGGGGTAGGGGAAGTTAGCATATGTTGTTGGGGGAGGGGGCTCAGCACCAGGCATGTCCCAGGGGAATAAGGTGGTAGTGGGGTCACTGTGCAAAGAGTGGTGTTTGGGGAGGTAGGGGTGCCCAGCCTGGCTGCTAACCACCATGGGTACCCAAGGAGGGCTCTGGTCAAGAGCCAACAAGATCATTACTGATAGACGGCACAAGCTCAATAAATTATTGTTCCTGTTGTCACTGTGGCCGTTGTGGCATTATCAGGAAATCAAAGTCTGAAACCCAGGCCAGGTGGAAAGGCCACCATTCAGGGGCATTGGCAGAGCCCAGGGACATCTGCCCCCAGAGAGCTGAGGTGTTCATGTCCTCACCCCTACGAGCAGCTGGGAATGGAGAAGGCTGGGGCTGCTGAGTGTGGAGGGCTTTCCAGAACCTTCTGGGGTCAAGCCAGGCCCTTCAGAGCCCTGCCCATCTGCACTAATAGAGGGCCCGACAGCCGTCTGCATGTCCACTTCCTGAGGACTCCAGGGCTGCGGTGATGCTCCCCGGAGGGCGAGGTGAGCAGAACCCCAGGCCTTCCACTCCCATTGCATCCGCCAGAGCAGCTCTGCTTCCATCTGCCTACAGGTTGAGATCTACTCAGATTTCATTTGCAGAAGGTCCCAGGCAGTGGCAGGCCTGGTGCTGTGGGCTTTGAGGCCCACCCCTTCCTCCATCATCTTTTTCCATTTCTGCCCAATTCTTCTCACGTTGTCTAATCCAACTTCTTCCCTTTTCTCCGAACTTGTCTAAGAAGTGCTCACTGTCCCCTCCTTTTAGCTCCTCAGTCTGCCTTCGGCACCCCGACTCCAATACCTCATTGACATCTGTATCGCTAAATTCTTCCCAGAGCTTCCGGTTTTCAGCTACCTCTGACCCTGCTGGTCACTTCAACTTTCTTGATGACTTCTCCTTTAGATTCCTTGACTCTGAGCCCTCAGGGTTCTCCTCTGGCTGTCTGGGCTCTGACCATCCATTCATGGTCTCCTTTGATGGTGGGGGCAGGCAGCTCTTCCTGCATCTGCCCCAAGGGCTCCAACCTGGCCCTGGCCTTCTCTTTCAGAACACTCCCAACCTCCTCATCCTCACTCAGCTTTCGGCTGTAGCCCATAAGCTGGCAGCTTCCATGCCTTTCTCCCATACCAGTTTCCTCCTGAGCTTTCGATTCCTTCTTCTGCCTGTCTCCCCTGGGCAGCCCCTGCCCCCACACCTCAAGTTCAGCCTGTCCCAGTGAAACTCTTTGTCTTCCCCTCCAAGCCAGCTTTGCTTGATTTTGCTGTACTGGTTGAGGACACCACCGTCGACTCAGTCCCTCCAGCCAGAAATCTGGGAGTGACCCTCAATTCCCCTCCAACACACACATCTCTGCCAGCTGCCCAAGGAAACCCTGGGGTTTCCGAATTGGGTCGACAGGTTGGCATTCTGACTTCGCCCCAACCCAGGCCCCCTCCTCAGACCCAACATGGAAATCGCTGCCTCAATAAATGTTTCTCGAACAACCGGACAAGTGAATGAATCAAGATGAAGCGATGCCCTTGCAGCTTCCGGAAGTGACGCAGAACACGGGAGCTCCAGACCTGCTGGAGCACCTGACTGACTGGACTCTTTGCTAACACTTTCTTTCCAGATCTAGACTTGCTCTGTGAATTTAGACACTGAACAGGGAATTGCTTTAACTTTCTTAGCTCACAAATTATCTTGCTTGGTACATGTGAAATACCAACATTTCCCATTCAAACCTAGAAGACTTAGGGTAGGAGCCATAGCTTGTTCCTGTTTGGGTTTCCACAGCCCTACCCCATGCCGACTGAGAAGGGCAAAAGGAAAAGTCCCCAGGGAAAAACAAGCCCAAAAGTTTCCCAAGAAAGATTAGAGTCAGAGCTCAGGAGGTCAGGGGAGAGAGAAGAGAAGATCAACCCGTGTAGGGGGAGCAGGGTGGTGGGCATGAGTCTGTCTACCTTCCACAGCTTCACACACACGGTGAAGTGGGACCATCCAGTGGCCTCTAAGGAGTCAGGCAGGTGTTACTCAGACCAGGCCGAGCCAGGGAGAACCCAGGCACTGCCCCCACCCCAGCATCACCTACCCTATCTCATCTTCAGGCATTTCAGCCCATCTCGGCCCCTCACAGAGACAGCCCCAGCAGACCTCATCACCCTCCTCTCTTATACAGCAAATAAGAAGACAAAGGCAGAGAGAGGAGGTAAGAATAGGGAAGGCGAGGGCAGGGAACCCCTGACCCAGGGAAGCCCAGAAGGGCTTTGGCTATGTAGCTGCTATGAGAGGGAAGTTGGGTTTTCTGCCTGCACATGCCAGATCTGTGAGCCATTTTCCAGCCTTAAGCACTAAGTGAGAAGGAGGAGGACCAGCCTGGCTCTTCAGGAAGGCTGGAGGCGTGGGAGCTTCTCCATCTGGCCCCAGCTGGGCAGGGAGGCCCAGGATTCCCCCAGGACCCAGGCTCCAAGAACAGATGCTTCACAACCTCTTCTTCACCACCAGCAGATGGCAGCTCCACAGAGCTCCTTTGAGCTCCCTCCACTCTCTGGCCTCACGGGAGAGACCTGGGGGAGGAGGGGCTATGGGGCCCCAAGGGAGACCGAGCCTGCAGCAAAGCAGGAAGGAGGATGGAAGGCAGCATCCAATGATCCACAGAGAAGTCAGGTGGGGCTTGTCTGCTAAGCTTGCAGGCTGGCAAAAATCCCACCCTGGCAGAGCACGTGGGTGGGCTTGGGTCTCCCTCAGAGTCAGTGTGATATGGGAGAGTGCTTGGGTTCAAGTACAACCTGGCACTGACACCAGCTGTGTACTTGACATCTAAAAACCTCAATTTACTCGTCTATAAAATGGAAATAGTCATACCAGGCTTTTAGTGTCAGATTTGACATGCCACAAAGAGACTCTAGCTTGCTGCCAGGCACTAGGAAGATGCTCAAGAAACTTGAAAGTCTTGTCCTTTTGACCACCCTCTCCCTACAAAGCTTAATTATTTCCCCAGTCTTTGAGGCAGGGAAAATGGAGACCAATGGGGACTTTGGAGATGAATTTGGGGTTTGTACCAGATACTATTGTTTTCTGCTTTGCTCATCATAATAGTTACCTCTGTGGAGACTTAGCTATCAACAGAAGGAAGGACTTGAGGGCACGGAAGGCAAATGATAGGGCACACTCCAACATTTACCACTTCTGTGCCCAGAGCAGACATCACTAATCAATTGCAGCATTGTTTCCTACTGAGCCTGGAAGGAACCTCAGACTCTAAACACATGCAAGCACAACCCAATGATCATTAGCCTGTAGAATAAAACCCTTGTCCATTCTTTGCTGAGGTCTGACTTTGAAGTGGGCGAGGGACTAGAAGGAGTGACTTCAGCTAGTCATTTCTTTCTGTGCCTCAGTTTCTTCATCTGGAAAGTGGGAGTTGATAAGAGTATCCACCTCAGAGGTTGGCTTGATTTTGCTGTACTGGTTGAGGACATCACGTCAACTCAGTCCCTCCGGCCAGAAATCTGGGAGTGACCCTCAATTCCCCTCACAGTTAAAGGGCTAACAAAGCCTTACGATCATTTCTTGATGTGACCTCCTTGCTCCCTTGAAGCAATCCTGCAAGGGAGGGGTTACTGTGCCAGTTCCACACATGAGGAAACTGAGGCTCAAGGACATGAAGAAACTAGTCTAGGTGACACGTCCAGGAAATGGTGGGGCCCTAGGTAGGTCTTTCCAAGGCTCAGTTTTAGCTAAACCACAGCTGGACAAAAGGACCAGGGTGGAATCAACTCCACTTCTTCACCCACCCCTTGGATGGAGAGTCTACCCTGCAACAGGACTTCATTGTCCCATGGACATCCTGGCTGCCCCTCCTCAGAGTTCTCTGGTCTAGCACAGAGTCTGACTGTAGTGAGGGCTTGGCATTTGATGGCTAATCTTAATTTTAAATGCACAGTCATTTCATATTAGAGTCCCTGGCAAGAGAGCATCCACCTCAGCTTGAGCACTGAATGTAGTCATAATAACAGCACAGTACCCCCAGCTTTGGCAGAGCACTCCCAGCTGGCTAAGTTTTTGCATTTCACTGTCCCCTGGCAGTGAGCTCCCTGGGTGATCTCTTCCAGCCTCATGGCACTGAGCAGCATCCATACACTGACAGTCCCTGAATTTACATCTCCATTTCCAGACTCTCCCTGAACTCCAGACTCATGTGTCCAGCTGTCCACCACCCTGTATCTCCACTCGGATGTCTACAGAGTATCTTAGATATAACATCAAAACCTTAAATCTTGCCCTGGCTGGATGGCTCAGTTGGTTGGAGCATCATCCCATACACCAAAAGGTGGCATGTTCAATTCCGGTCGGGGCACATACCTATGTTGCAGGTTTGATCCTCAGTCAGGGCACATATGGGAGGCAATTGATCGGTGTTTCTCTCTTGATGTCTCTCTCTCTCTCTCTCTCTCTCTCTCTCTCTCTCTCTCTCTCTCTCTCTTCCTCTCTCTCTAAAAAATCTATTAAAAAACATATCCTTGGATGAGGATTAAAAAAAAAATCAACTTAATTCTTGACTCATAGTCCCCCACCAAACTGGCCCAACATCTTCTCCACCTCAGTAAATGGCAGCTCATTCCTTCCACATGTTCAGGCCCCAACCTTTGTCACTTTTTACTGATCCTCTTATCCACCCCAAATCCAATTAATCTGCAAACCCTAACAGTTTCATCTTCAAATATGACCCATCTTGCCACCTCCACTGCTAACCCCCTGGACCAATGCACCATAGTCATCACCTGGACCACTGCCCAGCCTCTTCTGCCACAACCAGGGATTGTGGGAAAGGGAAGGATCTAGAAACTGAAGCTTGGATTGGTGGAGGGAAAAATGGTTTATGTATCTAGAAATCTTGCCAAGGAAAGCATGATCCCCAGAGTTGTCACCCACAGTAGCCCAAAGCCAAGTGTACTGGGGAGGATTGACCTGCAAATGAGAATGGGTAAGGACATTGCCATTTCTCTGACAAGGGCTACCCTAGATTTTCTACCCTGAAACTCTGAGGTAGCTCTTTCTGCACCTGGAACTGTGCCCAGGGTGATTGGGAAAGGCTGATTGTCCCCTGTGATGTCACCACAGATGTGTGTAGGGCCTGCATGCTTCCCAGATAGGAGAAAGAGACTCCAAGAGAGAAGTCACATGCCTCGTGGGCCCAGGAACCACTGTAGGAGGAGACAGGGTTCAAAAGCAGGGCTTCTGGTCCAAACCCAGAGCATGGCCACACTGGTCCCTCTGGGAATTTGAGTACATTTTCACCTCCCAGATTTCCCTCAATTTGCTTCTCTCTGCAACATCTCCATTAGTCTCCAAACCATCAGCATCTAGGGGTTGCTTCCTCCTCCCACCTGATCCCACCTCGACTCCATATCTGTACGTGACTTCCAGGTCTTGCTCAAGAGAGTCATTCCAGAGCTCTCCTCTGCCCAGACCCCAGGCCGTTCAACCAGTGGATGATACTTGTGTCCCCTAGGAGTGGGGGGTAAGGGTGGAGATTGGGTGTGGATGTAGCCTAATGCAGTAAAAACAGCAAGAGCTGCTCAAAACCCCAGGTTCAAAAATCATTGGATTACATGCATTTAAATCATGCAGGCCTCCGCCCTGACTGGTTTGGCTCAGCGGTTAGAGCGTCGGCCTGCGGTCCAGAGAGACCCGGGTTCGGTTCCCGCTAGGGGCATGTACTTAGGTTGCAGTTTGTCCCCAGCCCTGGTTGGTCGTGCGGGTGGCGGCCACTCGATGTGTCACTTTCACGTCGATGTTTCTCTCTCTCTCTCTCTTCCTCTCTCTCCTTCCTACTCTATCTGAACAAAAAATGAAAAAATGTCCTCGGGTGAGGATAAAAAAAATAAATAAATAAATAAATAAATAAATAAATCATCCAGGCCTCCATTTATTCACTATAAAATGGGATCATGGGACCCAGTTTCCAATAATGAAACCCAATTTCCATATGTGCTCAATAAGGATTTTTTCTTCTCTTTCTCCTCTGGCTATTTAATCCCACAATGAGAGCTGCAGAACTCACTCAGTCTTCCCTGCAGGGTCCTCCCAAGATTGTTCGAGGACAAATCATATCTTCTTTCTCCCTCCCTGCCAGCCCCAGGTTGGTGCTGAGAGACAGCATTTGACAGGTTCTCAGCAGGGCCAGCCAGATGGCAGCCTTTTGCCAGACCTCCTTACAAGCACGTGATGGGATAACTCAGTAAAACAGGTTCTCCCTACCTTGTAGATTAGATGTAAGAGGTCATCTGCTGACCCTCTGGGATTTACCCTGGGACTCTACCCCAACTGCTTCACACCACAGATGCAGAAACTGAGATGCAGATTGGGGACTGATGAGGTCACATAGCATGTTTGTGGCTAAAACTCTAAGGCTCCCAGCCTGATGCCACATAAAGTACTCTTTCCACACAGAGCCCACTGCCCTGTTCTCAGGGAAGATGCAGAGAAGGAACAGCCCTCTTTTGAAACTAAAACTGTTAACCCAAGAAGAAAGGTTGTCACAACCGGTCCCCCTCAGCCTCACTGGGAGGCAGTGGACACACCATAAACCCTTCCTCTCCTACGTTCTGTAATCTTTCTCCCTTGGGGTCCCAAGACACCAGGAAACTCTGAACATCTGGAGTGAGAACTGAGGAGTTCCTTTTCTGGGGATTCTCTAGAGTTAGGTTGTTTGATTGTTTGTTTAGTAGAAATACCAGCTCACAAGAGTCAATAGTTAAATATTCAGGAGTTTCCTGAGCCATTGTTAAACCTTTGGTAGTCAGTTTGAAATCCACCATGATGGGAGTATTTACACCATGGAAATTGACAAACACTACAAATCAGGAATTTTTTTCCCCCTTCCTTCCTTTTTTCTGAAAGCTGACTTACCAGCACACCACTATACATAACATACATACAGAAAGGTGCACAAGTCATCAGTGTACTTCAAAAACTAAACTCTCAGCTTCTCTTGCTCAACATTACATTATGAGATTCACCACTGTACATACCTGAGGATCATTTATTCTCATCACCATGTAGTATTCCATTGTGTGAGTATACCATAAATCACTTATCCATTCTACTTTAATGGACATTTGAGTAGTCTTCAGTTTGGGGCTATGAATGGATAATGCTGTAAATGTTCCAGTACACTGCTGTCCAATAGAACTTTCTATGGTAATGAAAATGTTCTGTTGTCTTCACTGTCCAATATGATAGCCACCAGCCATGTGTAGCCATTGAGCACTTGAAATGTGACTAGTGCAACTGAGGAACTGAAATTTAAATGTTATTTTATTTTAATTAATTTAAGTAGCTACCTATGGCTAGTGGCTACCATACTGGATTGCACAGTTCTAGTACATGGCTTGTGGTGAATTATGTCTGCATTACTGTTGGAGAATGCATTCCATCTAGGAGTACAATTTTCTTGGTTATAGAGTATATTTATATATGTTCGGCTTTAATAGCTAGAGCTAAACAATTTTCCAGAGTGACTGTACCAATTCATCCCCACCAGCCATGTCTGAGAGCTGTAGTTGCTCTACATCCTGCCAACACTTGGTATTGTCTGGATTTTTTCATTTTAGCCATTCTGGTGGGTAGTAGAGATATCACCTTGTGGTTTTCAGTTGAATTTACGTGGTAATTAAATATAATTTAGCAACTTGGATATCCTCTTCTGTGAAGTGATTGTTTGATTCTTTTGCCCATTTTTCTACTGGGTCTTATTATTATTGATTTATAGGAGTTCTTTCTATATTCTGAATGCAAGTCCTCTGTTGGATATGCTATTGTGGAAATTTTCTCCCTCTTTGTGGATTGCCTTTTAACTCTCATAATGGTATCTTTGGATTAACAGATGTTCTTAATTTTTATATATAAAATCATTATTAATTTTTATATATAATTATTTACTTTATTCATGTTTAACTTTAAAATTTACAGACAATGATACAGAAGATAAGATTATGGAACACTCTCTTGGAGTTCTTAAGAACGAGGAGTTTACTACTTCACGTCAAAGAATAAAATTTTATAACCATGAAAGCCAAGGTGGGCACCTTTTATGTTGGATGGCAGCCTTGTTAAAGAGTTTTTGTCTATTATTGGAATGTCAGGTTTTAGGTTAAATGAAATTTAAAGGGTTGCTCATAAGATAATTTAAACTTTTTCAAAAATCTCTTATTTTTTGAAGTCAGAAAGGTACCTCCAACACTTTAAAATATTGACAATGATCTCAATAGTTTAAGGACTATTATAGTACATGTGGCTATTATACATGCACAGTGTGTCACCAACACTGTCTAAACAATGAGAATAGTAGCACTGTGGCATTGCTCCCTTGTTATCCTTGTGAGGGTGTATAATGATCAATTATACCTGTTCGATACTAGCACACTGGCATACCTACCAAGTGTAAAATCCAATTATCTAAAACAACATGACTATCAAATTCCCAGACGATATTGATAACTGAATTTGTAGGTTTAGAAACCTGTGGAGCATTCTTTAAATTCCTTTAAAATATACATTATATTGAGGATTAAATAAAAACACTGCACTAAATAGTATAACCACAACAGTGGCCAAACTTCAGTAGCTAGTTTACCAAATGTTTACCCATCATCTCAATATCAGTTTCTGCTCAATCTTAGCACATTCTCTTGCAGTAGGATATTTTTCAGGGCACAAGAATGAAAGGCCCAGGTCTATACCTTTTTCTTATCACAAGGGCCATAGGGATGGCAAGCTGATGAAATATGCAAGAGGAGAAAGGTATGCACAATTATTTTCCCTTTGCCCAACAATGGTTTCGATTTCGAGTAGAATGCAAAAACATGATAAAAATTGAACGAAGGTCTGTTTCTAATTTTAATTCAGTAACCAAGAAATACACTTCTGCAAAAAATCTTTGCAGGATTGGAAGTACTAAAGCCACACGAACACTGAAACACAGGTAATCAGAGGCACCAAGGCAATGGTATTGTGAGTCATCATGAAAAGACAGCCTGGGTAAATACCAAACATGTCCTGTTAGCTGCTGGTAAGACTTGTGTTTTTTTCAAACTGAAAAGGAATCCTGCAGAGCATTTTACTTATCACTTATTTGAAGAAAGGCTGTTTGAGGCCCCTCATTGAACATGAGGGCTAGGTTTCAAAATTAGTTTCCTGTATCATCCCAAGACATATTATACTCTGTTAATACTGTTTGACATTGAACTGCTATAATTGATGGTGCAACTACTCTCTTGGGTATTCCACAAAGAACAAACCTATTAGAGTGAAACAGCTTATCGTGAAAAATGGATGATTACATAGAGATGTGAAGAAGGACCCTTTTGTGTCTTGGGATCCATTAACCAGTTCCAGGCAAACAGATACCTCCATGGTAAGCATTCTCCAGTGATCTGGGGCAGGTTGTATATGGTGAATATATTTAGAAAGTCTTCTTTCAAAACCGTCCAATTGTTTAGGGTTAGTAACTTTGTATCCTGTTTAAGAAATCCAAGGTCATGAAGATGTTCCCCTATGTTTGCCTCTTGAAACTTTACTGTTCTGCCTTTCATATTTAGATCTGTTTTTACAAGTTGCAGGTTTGACTGTTATCTATTGATCACCTACTGTGTGCCAGACATCCTGTTAGGCAGTGTGCTTTGATTGGTTCACTGCAGAGATCACTGCTCCCATTTTACAGATGAAACGATAGAGGTTCAGGAGCATAAATTACTCGGAGGGTACCACCTGCTAAAGGCAGGGGTAGAATTTGAATCCAGGACTGTCTCTGTCTTACTTAGCCAGAGCCTAGTACAAGATGCAGGTCAACTCTGATGGAGGTGCTTTGGGCTTTTCCCCAAGGAAGGTGGCTGAGGAGTGACCCGTCTCCCCAGAGGACCCTAAGGCCACTCACCTCAGGATATTGATATTGGTGACTAAAAGGCCTGGGACTGGGGCTGGTTTGAGTCCCAAGACAACTCAGGGCTTCAAAGTAATTTTGGGGGGTTGAGGAGATAAAGGGCTTGTCCCCAAAATATTTTTAGGAACCCATGGTCCATGAACTACATGCTGAGAAACTGTTCTAAAGCTCCATGGTTCAATGGGATATGGACAGTCAGTTGAGATCAACAGGATTTACCATGGCCACGAAGTATATAGTATTTCCCCTTTATCTGCAGGAGATACATTCCAAGATACCCTCTGGACGCCTGAAACCACAGATAGTGCCAAACCCTATTTGTACTACATTTTTCCTATACATACATATACTTTGTGGCTTCTCTTTGGCATATCTGAATTGCCAGCATCACTACCCTTGCACTTTGGGGCCATTATTAAGTAAAATAAGGGTTACTTGAACACAAGCACTGCAATACTATGACCGTCAATCTGATAACCCAGAGGGCTTCCAAGTGACTAATGAGCAGGGGGCATATACAGCATGGAAACACTGGACAAAGGGATGATTCACATCCCGGGGGAAACAAAGCAGGATGGCACAAGATTTCATCATGCTACTCAGAACGGTACACAATTTAAAACTTATAAATTGTTTATTTTTGGAATTTTACATTTAATATCTGGACCACTGTTGACTAAACCACAGATAAAGGGGGTCTCCTATATCTGTCTTTGCCTAATCTACTAGTTTTCTCTTCTTACTTAGTAAAGTGACATATTATGTTAATAGCTTTCCTGCTCTTAAAACTATCCTTGCATTCCTGGAATAAGCCCTCTCTACTTATGCTATATTATTTTTAATATACTGATGCTCATATACCCTTATAAGTTCTTGGAGCTGAGGGAACCTTTGTGGAGCAGGAGACAAAAATCCCATTGCCTTTAACGTGTTTCAGAATCAGAACACATGAAAGCAAAAACCAAAGCAAAGCTTGAGGAAGATAGTACTTGGGAAGGGGGCTCAGTCTCTGTGGCCCAAGAACAAAGCTCTAGGATGGTTCATTTTTGGTGGGATAGCTGATGATAATTTTCAGCATTCATGAATTTAACATTTTTTATCAATTATTTATGAGCATCCTGGAAAGTCCATGTTGTAAATGGACATTTTTCTAAGCCATAAATTTGAGTCTCATAATGCAAGCTGAGACGTGGGAGCTAATCCTCTAACTGATGGGTGGGCAACCCAGCCCCCCAGCATCTGCTTCTCAACACAATTCAACCATTTCTCACTCACTAAGCATGCACAGTGACCCTGCCAGTATTATAAAAACCTGTGTTCTTTGTGGAACATAGCCTAACAGAAGAGGAGAGAAAATGAGGAGGTCAGGGGCCAGTGATGATTCTACCAAAAAAATGAAAGTTTGGTGTGGGTTCAAGTGGAAAGTCTATTTTGCCATGGCTTGGTTCTAGTAATGTCAGCCAGTTCACCATTTCCTCTACAGAAATAGGGAAAAGTGGTTTGTGACACTGTTTCAGTGAGTTCTCCAGCCAATAAAAAATAGTTCATCAAAACAGAGATAAAACCTTAGTGAATTATAACAAGATGATAAACATGAAATTTGGATATGTAGAAGTACATGCGAGTTAATTTTGGTGACTTTATTTAAGTGGCAGAATGCATCTTAATAATGGAATGATCACTTTTCATTGTATATTTATAGAATTATGAGGGGCCTGTGGGTGGCCACTTATCATTTTCCAGTTATATTTTAATGCAGCGGTTGAAAAGCTTTTATTTGGTAGTGAAGCACTCTCCTATTAACTCTGACATGTAAAACAGAAGCAAAGCTACTCTGCATAAAGTGAGAGGAGGGAGCTTCATGTTGTACTAAGACTTCACCTCTCAGTGCTGGGGCAAATGTGTGGGACCTCTTGCCTTCCACAGTTTTAGAGGTTCATTTTAGTCAGATTGATAACCATGTTCCCAGTGTCTACCACATGGAATAAACACTTAGGATTAGTGAGATGATGGATGGATGGGTGGATTATTGAATATATGGATGGATGGATGGATGGATGGATGGATGGATGGATGGATTATTTAATATATGAATAGAGGGATGGAGGGATAGATGGATTATTGAGTATATGGATGAATGGATGGATCGATAGATGAATTGATGGGTGGATCAATGGATGGATGGATTGAATGAATGGATGCGTTATTGAATATATGGATGGATGGATGGATGGATGGATGGATGGATGGATGGATGGATGGACGGATGGATTGGATTGGGTGACTGGATGGATTGCTGAATAAATGGATGGGTAAATGGATTGGATGGACATATGGATGTGTGGGTTATTGAATATATGGATGATGGATGGATGGATGGATGGATGGATGGATGGATTATTAAATATATGGATGGATGGATGGATGGATGGATGGATGGATGGATGGATGGATGATTTAATATATGAATGGAGGGATGGAAGAATGAATGGATGGACTGGATTGGATGAATGGATGGGTTACTGAATATATGGATGGATGGAACAAAGGAAGGGAAGGAGGGAGGAAAGACAGAAGGAAGAGAGAAAGGGAGGGAGGGAAGAAAGGGCTGAGAGGGAGGGAGGAAGGAAGGGTGGATGCTCAGTTGATGCCTAGTTAGATAAATACATGAGAGCATAGATTATTGGTTAGTTGAGTGAATTTATGGAAGATTGATTAATAGGTGGATGATTTCACTTTCCAATCTTCCTTTCCACTATCATCTGTCCCACTCATAATGCCACGGATAGCCAAGTAAAAGGTGTCAGCCAACCTTGACATGATATTAGCTTACTTCTTGTAGAGATGCATCCCCACTGTAAGAAGAATCCTGGACACCAAGTACCCTTTTCTCTACCCCCATAATCCAAATTTTCAGGGACCATCAAGGTGACATCCCACAGCTTCACCCCAAGAACACCTCCCCCTTTCCTGAATTCTGTTGGGACCTTACCCCTCTGTGCTCCTGCCCATGCTCCCTCCTTCCTCCCCTGAACTTGTCCTGCTGGTTTGTCCTTCAAGACCCAGCCTTCTCTGGTGGATGTCCCAGTCCCACACCCTGCACTCTAACATCTCTCCATCATAGTCTCCTGGTGGTCAGAGGGTGGATATCAGCAAGCTGGCTGAGAAGTCATCCAAAAGAGCAGGGAAGGAGACTCAGAAGTACCCATACAAGTGAGCCTGCCCTGCCATGTCTCCTGCCCCAGCCCCTCTCTACATCGCTGGTAGGAGGCTGGGACCAGTCAATGGTGAGCAGAGGGAAGATGGTGCTGAATCTTATTCCCCATATTCTCTCCAGTGACTTCACAGCTGCCTCCTGGTGGTTTCCATAGTGGATGAAGAAGTGCATTGCTTGTCAAGGAAGTGACAGGAGCCATCAGTCAGATCTGAGTCCTTGGCCCCCTTTCACCCTCTGGCCAGCATCTCTGAGGGAGTGGGCAGGAGTGGAGATCTAAAGATGTTTCCCTCCCTTTGTCAGTGTTCCTCAGGTAGCTTCAGGATGTAAAAAGCACTTCCTTGTGCCCTGACAGAGTAACTGTGGAGCTGCCTGCATGCTATACTCAGCAAGGACTTGGTAATGATGGTCTGCCTCAGTTCCCTTGCCCTACATATTCCCCAGATTTCCTAGACTGAAGGCAGCCCTGGTCCCATCCCCCAAGACAGACCTGGATCTTATTGCCTCTACTCACACCCATCATGCTCTCCTGGCTCCTACCCCCTGCCCAACCCTCTTATACCCGTTCACCCACCGTGGAGGGAGAATGGTTCAAGAATAAATGTCTCTTCAGACAGATAGTCAGCAGATCCAGAGAGGGCAGGAGACATGTCCAAGGTCACTCAGTGAGCAACTGCTAGAACCAGAAACAGAACCCAGTTCTCCTAGCTCCACCCCTGCCCCATCCTGCTCTCTTTCCTTGCTCTGTGCTATTATCTGATGAATTATCACACAGGTCTGGGTTCAAATCCCAGATCTGCCACAAAACTAGGTTGGCAAACTTCAGCTCAACAAGACTCAGTGACCTCATCTGTTAATGAGGATGTCAATGGCATTTTCACAGAAAAGAAGCAAGCCCAAGACCCAGCCCCACAACCAGACCTGGGACATGTAGAACCTTCTGACTCAACTGTGGTTCCCAGTCCCAGCCCTGGACCAGAATTCTAGAGGTTCAAGACTTCTACTTGGCATGGTAGTGACCCATGGACCCAGGCACCACCCTAGCCTGAAAGGCCTTGGGATTCCACCTTCAGAGATAGCACCAAAGCTGTCTAGGGGGCCTGCTCAGACAACATCAAATTGGAGGGGCAGTGGAACTCTGTGATCAGGGAACTGTGTGGAAGCAGTCTGCCTATCAAGCATCTTCACCTGAGCTCCCTCCAAGCTCAGCTCTACAAAGTGCAGGGGCTGTGGGCCTCTGCCTCCTCCACCCCAGTTCCACATTCACAGAAGCCCACTCACTGGTCTGACTCCACCTTACCCCTCATTCTGCAGCCAGATGGCTCTCCTTAAACACTCTGACCACCCCTTCCCTGTCTCCTCTTTGCCCTTGGGATAAGAACAGTCTCTTGATCTGACCTTCAAGACCCCTCACGGTCTGGTGCCTGCCAGCCCCTCAAAACTCAGCCCCACCAGTGTTCCCTCTAGCCTCCACCTCTCTCCTGATCCCAAAAGCAGAGCCCTCATCAGGAGTCTAAGTTTCTTGTGTGGTGGAATTTGCCAGACTGATTTATCATTGATCTGGTGCTCACCCCAGATCCGGACTCCTCAGTTAAGACCTGAGTTACTCTCCTGAATGGAAGCATCTACTCCATTCCCACAGTCTGCCAGTATTTGTGGATCCATGGCTAGGCTGGGTGGCTAGGTGGAAGGTGAGATTTGGGTGAAAGTAAGGGCCAGTGAATGAGTGAGAAGGACTGAGAGCAGCCCATTTGCCCTCCTGAGGATGTACTCAGGCACACAGAGCAGCTGACACCTGACTTAACTTTGTGCAGTTCAAATGGATCCTGAGCTTCCTTTCTTTGCTGGCTCTGGGGAGATGAGGACATGACAGAGAGAACACAGGCCCTGCTCTACAGGTCTCAGTCCATATGGAACCACAGGAGTTAAGAGTACGGCTCAGGAATTGCATAGAACAAGCTGGATCTAAGTTCTGGCTCCATCACTTTAGCTCTGTGCCTCAGCTTCCTCACCTGTAAAATGGGGATAAACCAATAACTACCTCTGAGGTTGCTGTAAGAATTAGATGAGATCCATGTGCATGTAAAGGGTTTAGAGTCTGACTGACGTGTGGCAAATGCTCCCTGGATGAGAACTACATTATTATCATTGTTACTCTTTGGAGAAATCACCCAAGGACCTCCTCCCCACAATTCCAACATCTCCAGAACAGACCCAGAAATAGAAGATACAGAGATAGAAGATAGAAGGCCCTGGCTTGTTTGCACCTCCTCCCTGTGTACTGGCCTGCCATTGTCCTGAGACACATAGGCTCCCTTCTCTGGAATCTTGGTGTCAACAGCAATGTGCAGCCATTGATGTACCTTCAGCCTGAGTAAGCTGTAGATCATAGCCAGTTCTGACTACGTATAAAGTGGCCTAGAAGAATCAGAGCATCATTTTAGGGATAGAAACATTTTACTTCAGCAACATCCAAAAAAACATGAGCTCCCAGCTCATAGTGCCTGGTAGCCACAGAATAGCATCTTGACTAAGAGCTATTGACTAAGAGCATGAGACTTCAACTGCCCACTGACCTGGCCCTCTCTATGGGCTGTGTGACCTTGGGTAAGTTACTCAACCTCTCTGAGGCTCAGTGTCCCCACCTGTTAATTGGTGATTCCAATACAGGCCATCATGAGGATTAAATAAGAAAATATAGCCCTGGCCAGTTTGGCTCAGCAGTTAGAGCATCGGCCTGCAGACCAGAGTCCCGAGTTTGGTTCCCACTAAGGGCACGTACCTTGGTTGCAGTTTGTCCCCGGCCCCGGTTAGGGGTCGTGTGGGTGGCAACCAGTCGATGTGTGTCTCTCTCACATCAATATTTCTCTCTCTCTCTCACCCTCCCACTCTATCTGAAGATAAATGCAAAAATGTCCTCAGGTAAGGATATAATTAATTAATTAATTAATTAATTAATTAATTAATTAATTAAAAAAGAAAATATAGTGTGTAAGAAATACCAACCATGGTGCCATGGTGCAAGACACATAGCAGGTGTTCAGAAGATGTTAGCTACTCATGCTGGTATATGGAGGGAGGGTGGCATCTCAGGGAACAGCTAGCATTTTGAGGTACAATTTCCTCTTGATCATGGGCACCTTTGTAGAAGGCTTGGGAAGAATGTCTGGGATAGAGGCAAAGCTTGCTTCATCGTATCCTTGCTGCAGTTGGTGCAGGGGGACAGGGAGGCAGAGGGGTGGGACAGGGGCTGTTATCATTTATCCTGTTGATAAAATGGTCCCTGCATTTGGAAATTGAAAGAGGCTTCCTCATAATTTAAAGCAGCACCTACATCTGTTGGGTGCAGTGACTGGAAGATTAATTTCCCAATAGGCCATGCAGATGGACATGTATGCGAACTGGCTCTATTTGCAGGCATGGGTGATGCCATCTCTATGCCTGACTGGTACAGCCAGGAGGGCAAGGCTCTTGTCTGCTGCTGAGGCAGGTAGAGGGAGGGGCATCTTCAAGGTGACCCCACAAGCTGGCACCTCGGCAGCAGTTCTGCATGCTGAGCAGGGCAGGCACGCATACATACGTCCAACCCTAGGTTTTCATTCTGGGCACCTGTAGCCTTCCATGGCCAGCTGTCTGGTAGCACTTCTGCCTTGGATCATGGGGTGACCAGTCTGTCCCAAGCCATTGCTGCAGCTGGTACACACTAAACAGAACAATCCAGAGCCCCACAGCAATGTGGACCCCATACACTCCAAGGGGAAGCCCTAGGAGGGCTGATGTCCCTGTCACTCCTAAGTCCTGCCCTTGACTTCAAAGATGAGAAGCCACATGGCAGAGAGGAAGATGGTGACATGGATTGGATAACCAGTAGGCCTGTGACTTATTAGGAAGAATACAGTGATCACTGGCAAAGTCACCACTGGCTCAGCTCTAGTCCAAACCAAAGCCCTGGCCATTAGCTCAGGAGTGGTAGCATGAAGGACTGTGGTCATGCTAGGTGAGTAGTGACTCAAAGCTCCATTTGGTGATCAGGCATAAGCACTGCATGGAGTACTATGTTGAAAAGAATGCTGGGGCTGCCTCCTGAGCCAAACAGGAAAGAGTATCATTGTCCATTTGTAATGTCTGCCATTGGCATAGACTTAGGAAACGGTGCAGGCATGCTACATAGTCACCAGCCAAGGATGAGATATCTCCTAACTGGAGGTCAGACTGGACAATTTAAACTGATCTCTTTTGCCTGGGTAAAGAGATGGAGGAGAGCCTCACTTTGCCACCTGTCATTTGTGGGTCTTGAAGAAAAATAGAAAACTTTAGCTGACAGCCAAGGGAATAAAAATGAGAAGCTGGCACTTAATCAAAAACTCAAGTAGTTAACAACCCATCAAAAAGCAGAGAAGGCTTGATCCCCAGTAGGGGGCGTGCAGGAAGCAGCCGATCAATGTTTCTCTCTCACATGTATGTTTCTCTCTCTCTTCCCCTCTCCTTTCTTCTCTCTCTCTAAAACCAATGAAGAAAGAAGAGAAAAAAAAACAGTAAAAGTAAATAAATAAATAAATAAATAAATAAATAAATAAATAAATAAATAAATAAATAAATAAATAAGGGGTAGGGAGGAAGCAAAGAAGAAACCAAATTCTATACCTTAGTAAAAATGGGATGTTGAAGTCTCCAACTGTACTGTTGTATTTTCTGTTTCTCTCTTCAACTGTCAGCCTGCACTTCATGTATTTTGGGGATTCTGTTATTAGGTGCATATAAGTTTATCATTGTTATAACTTCCTGATGGATTGACCCTTTTATCATTATAAAATGTCCCTCTTATCTCTAATGACATTTTTGTTTTAAAGTCTACTTTTTCTAATATTAGTATAGCCATTCCAGCTTTTTTTTTTTTATCCTCACCCGAGGACATTTTTTCATTTTTTGTCCAGATAGAGTAGGAGGAGAGAGAGGAAGAGAGAGAGAAACATCGACGTGAAAGGGACACATCGAGTGGCTGCCACCCGCACGACCAACCAGGGCCGGGGACAAACTGCAACCGAAGTACATGCCCTTAGCGGGAACCGAACCCGGGACTCTCTGGACCGCAGGCCGACACTCTAACCGCTGAGCCAAACCGGCCAGGGCCATTCCAGCTTTTTTTATGGTTGCTCTCTGCATGGCACATATTTTTCCATTCTTTTACTTTCAAGCTATTTGTGTCTTTGGTTCCCTAGTGAGGCTCCTATAGACAGTATATAGTTGGATCTTGTTTTTTATCCAGTCTGGCATCTCTGCCTGTTGATTGGATTGGCCAATGAATTTATACTTAATGTTATTATTGATATATTAGGATTTACAGTTGCCATTTTACTTTTTGTCTTCTATATGCCTCTTGTCTTTTTTATGCCTCTATTTCTCCTTTTGCTTTAAGTAAATATTTTCAACTGTAATATTTTAATTCCTTTAATGATGTTTTACTATATTTGAGTTATTTTCTTAGTGCTGCTCTAGGGTCTACTGTATACATATAAACATATCACAGTCTACTTCATATTTATACTAAGTTAATTCCAGTGAAAATTAAGTTAATCCAATTACTCACCTATGACTCTATTCCCTCTTCCCCTTTTTGTGCTGTGTTTTTTATTGTTATACATTAGAGAGCTTCTTTTCCCCTCTTTGTGATTTAGTGGAGAGACCATAGCCCAGAGAGTGCCTGGCTTAGCCATATACCAGCTTGGCATTTAATAGCTTTGAGCCTTAGTGTACTCACCTATAAAATGGGGAGAATTGTAGGAACACAGGATTGAAGGATGAAGGGAGTTCTCAGCACAGAGCCTACACATAGTAGGGGCTCTGAAAACAGTGGTCTGCGTCTGGCTGTCAAAGAATCCCAGAAATCCATTTACCCCAGCATCTCACAGAGGAGAGTCAGGAAGCATGTGTACTTAGCCAAAGCCATGGGGAGCTAGCTCCCTCTCCCCAATGTATGCCCCTGCAGGGCAGCCACTTACAATGAACTTCAGCAAGCAAAGGCTTGGACCTCAGGCTAGGACAAACTGGCCCAGAGAGCAGGGCCTCCAGGCTAACCCTCCTGATGAAAGTCTGTATGCTACAAAAGCCACCGGCATGGGCCAGAATTTCTAGCAGGGCATGTTCACAGCCCAGGATAAGGTCCCAAGTTCATGCTTCAACTTACCTGTCCCTGCCATGGTCTGAGTATGAGGGAGGCTTTTGGAGGCAGTGATTGGCAGGGATGGAAAGGGGGAGGTGGCAACAGCTGATTGTCCAGCTTCTAATTTGCATAAGTCCAGGCCCCCACCTGGAGGAAACAAAAAAGCCCTCTTCCAGCTACCCAGGCAGGTGGCCATCCAAATTCTGCTTGATTACCACCCAAGACAGAGGCCTCCTTTCCCTGAGGCAGTGTAGGGCCTCTATGCCATTTCCCCAGGGAAACCTTTGGTATACCTAGGCCCAGGGCTGAGTTTGAGGACACAGAAAGCAATCACACACAAGCCCTGGAAACCATGCATGATAACATGTAACACAGGAAAGACAGGGACATGGACATGGGCTCTCGGAGGACAGACAGGGAGACCCCTTTCAGAACAGGGCCCAGAAGTGCTTGCCCTTGATTCTGTGGCACATTGAGTGTCTGAAGCTGGCTCCCTATGGCCAAATTGGGCTAGCAGCCTCAAGAAGGGCTCATGCCTGAGACAGTGAGTGAGTGCTGAACTTTGGAGCTCGGGCCTAAGTCCTAGCTTGGCTCAGCACGGACTAACTGGGTAACCGGGGGCTGGTCATTTACCTGCAAGTCTCGGTCCACATGTCTGTAGAAGAGGAAACCACACCCCTGCCCAGCTGCACTGAAGGGAATTAAGTGGCATTTCTAGATGCTCACTGCCAAGGGGCTGGCAATCCCTGAGCCTGTGTGCCCGGGCTGCTCCTAGCTGACTCTTACCCCTCCCTGGGCTCCCAGGCCTCAGAGCCTCGCCAGTTTTTCCTGTGGAAGCACAGGAGCTCCCTTCTCTAGGGCTCTCAGACACCCCGCCGTTAGTCCTGGAAGAGGTGCTTGCATCCCCCCTACTCCCGCCACTCCACACCCCTTCCTAGAAGTCCCCTGCCCACCTCTGTGCCTTGGTCCCCATCTTCCCCTGCCCAGAATGCCTCCCTGCATCACTTCCTCTGGGAAGCCTTCCCTGATCTGATCCAACCCCCCACCATCACATGTCTGGGTCAGTTGATGCCCACAACCCAGGCCTGCCTGATTTCCCTGGAGTCCCCTGGGTAGGTTTTACCCCTGAGGCAGAAGGCCATTGTTGGAGGCCAGCAAAGTTGGTCCTCATACTCCATCTTCCTGTCATCCCCCACCTCTAACCAAGACCTTGGTAAACACATGCTGACTTTTTAACCTTGTGTCTTGGTGGAGGAGAGTCCCTGTTTAGCACTGAGTCTTGGGTTCACTCATTTGCTGTGTGACCTTGGGCAAGTCCATTGACCTCTCTGAGATTCCCTTTCCTAACCGTGAGTTAGTTGAGCTCCCAGGCCAGAGGCTTCAGAGAAGCAGAGGGGAGGTCAGATCCTGCTACTAAAGGCTCCTTCAGGACTCTGCTCCCCTTCTCCCTGGCCAGAGTATCCTCCACTGAGTTAGGGATAAATAACTCACAGAGCAGCAGGGATGGAGGAGGGAGGTGTGTGGCGGGGTCTGTACCCCAGCTCAGTATCCTCTCTTTGTTCCCAATAGGTCGACACAACCATACGAGCCATTTCTACCCTGGCTCCTTAGAGAACTCGGGGAAGAGCAATGTGTTTGTGTCTCCTGTGATGGTGGCCAGTGTGGTCATAGGTATGGTGGTCGCCATCTCCTGCATCACCATCATCCTGGGCAGCATGCGCAGGGAGAGGCAGGCACGGCAGTCCCGCCGCCGCCGCTATGGAGACTACGAGGATGGCCAAGGTAAGCTGCTGCCCTTCTCAGGCCTGGCCGCCTGTCCAACCCAGGAGGCATTAGGGAGATGGCCACTCTGCCGTGGGAAGGGGAGGGTGGTCAGGGAAGGCATCCTAGCAGTCTTAGGTGATTAGGAAATGCTCATAGGTGCTCACCAAAATGTTCTCGGTGGCATGAGAAGCCCGGTTGTTTGCCAAGAGTGGGGCTGACAGTCGGAGGGAAGACAGGTGGCTACTCCCCAGCCCTGGCCACTGTGGGTTCAGGCTGTGCTGACAGCTGGTCCAGATAGTGCCTGGATGGAGGGGTGGAGGGATGGATGGAGAAAGGCATGGGTGAGTGGGACGGGAGGATAATCTGGTAGGGGAATGAAAAGATAAATAGGTGGAGGGAGGGGTGGAGTGAGTGAGTGGAAGTATCAGTGGATGGATGGAGAGAGGGATGCATGGCTGGGATGAGGGATGGATAGCTAAATGGGTGGGTGGAAGGATGGATGAATGGAGAGGTAGATGGATGGTTGGATGGGGAGCAGATGTGTGGACTGGGTGGGATGTGTGAGTGGATGGATAAATGGAAAGATGGATAGATAGGATAGGGGAACAGATAGGTGGGGTGTTGGATGGGATGTGTGGGTAAATGCATAAGTGGATGGATAAATGAATGGAATGAGTGATAAGTGAATGAATCTATCTCCAGAGAGCCTGCAAAGTGCATGTAGAGCTGACTTGAGACTTTCCCAGTTATAGAATCACCCTTACAACAGAGTTGGTGGCTAATTCTTGGGCTTTCCAGTCCCAGAAGTGTACATCTGCTCAGTATGCCCCCACATTTTACAAAATGCAGCCACCTGACTCTGTCTCATTCATTCTTGGAAGGGGCCAGGTATCTAAAAGAGCAGGAAGGAACTCCATTGTATTCAATTCTCAGTCAACCTTTAAGGGCAGAAAAAAGCCTGCCCTGAGACCTGAAGGGCTTCTGCCTGAAAAGGGGTGGGGGTGAGGGGCAGGTCTGTGGCATTGTCTAACCCCAGGGGCACCATTTGCACAGAAGATTAGATGTTCTGGAGGCTCCAGAACCCAGAACCAGGCAGGGCCAGAGGGTCTTTCCTCCTTCAGGACAGAAAAAGTACCTCCTTCATGCTCCTTCCCACCTCTGCACCTTTGCAAATGCTCTTCCCTAAGCCCTAGATGCCATTCCCCATACTTCCCCACCTGACAAAAGCTCAAATGCTATCTCCTTTTGGGAGATTCTCTGGCCCCTCCTCATCCCCCCAGATTGGGTTGACTCCTCCCTCCCTGTACTGTCTTGGCATTGTACCTCCACCTCCATCAATGTCCCAGGCATGGGATGGTTGTGTTGCACAGTGACAGCAGAGCCTGCATACAGCTGTCCTCCCCACAGCCCAGCACAGGACCTAGCCCAGAAAAAGTGCTCTGTGGGCAAGGAAAGGAATCACCTTGTTTCATCCTCACAACAAGAACTGTGTTCACCCATTTTATAGACTGGAAAACTGAAGTAACTTGTTGAATGGCCTAGAAGTCCCCACACCTGAGCCTGATACTTAGCGTGTGGGCAAGGAGTCCACAGTAGTTCCCAAGCTAAAGTTTGAGAGGTCAACATTGGCCTTGAGGAGAGAGAGATGGACCCGGGGGCAGGCCAGTCCCTCTTGAGTCTTTGGTGGGGCCCCAGGGCCATTGCCACAAGAGCAAGACCCTAGCGCTGACCTCTGGAGCAGGTAGAGTATGACAGGAGGTCATGGCCAGGCCAAGTGGTCAGGCCTTTGCTACCTGATGCTGACTCTCAGCAACCCTGCATCCCTGTTGCTATGGGGACCACTCTGTGGGGTTACCACCTCCCTAGCCACTTCTGTTCTCAACTCCAGCTTTGGTACCTCCCTGGGGCCTCAGAGGGGAGCCTAGAGGTGCTGATGCCCCCCACACCTTCCTCCAGCCTTCTGGGGGTACATGAGGGTTAGGGCCGCCAGGAGCCTTAGAAAGATGCCAGGGAAGAGAGGAAAACACACTGTGCACAGCTGTAGGGAGAACACCAAAGTGGCAGAGCACCAACAAGCTTTGACCTGTTGGCACTGGGGATGCTTCTATCCTCAAACATACCCATCTCCTGGCTCCAGTGACAGGCTCTCCCAGTCTCTCTCTTACTGCCCTCAGACCTTTTGGTGGATTCCTATTGCCTGAGGAGAAGATATCAAGGTCCCTCAGAGCTGGAGCTATGACTCTGGGTCCTCTCTCTCTACCCAAGGGCAGCCTCAGGCACACCCATCACCCTCGGTCCAGCTTGTCCAGCCCTCTCCTTGACTCCAGACTGTGCACCCAGACATCCTTAAGACATCTTCCCCGATCCCACAGCCACCTCACATCCCAAAATGCCCAAAATGGGTGTCCAAAATGGACTTCATCTTCCATTTTTACTGTACAACCTCAGGAAAGTTGCTTAACCTTTGTGTACCTAAAGTGAGTCTATAAAATGGGTACGCAGGACTCACCCCAAAAAGTTATTGTGAGGATTAAATTAGACAGTACCTGGCTAGTGAGTAAGTGCTCAACAAATGTTAGCTATTTTCATTATCCGCCCCCTCCCCCTCGAGAAAACCTGCTCCCAGGCCACTGCTGCTGGCGCCCCCACCTGCCAGCTGCCAGCCTGGCACCTCCAAGGCACTCTCCACCAGCAACCAAGATGACTGAACTGTGACCACTTCCATCCTCTACTCAACACCCATACATGGCTCCCCATTGCCCCCAGGACAAAGTGGGCCCTCCTGTGTTTGCCCACAGGGCCCTTCTGCAGTCTGGCCAGCACAGAGAGAGTGGCCAATAAATGTTTGAGAGTGAGGGAGTGATGAATGAATGAGTGAACGAACGAATGAATGAAATTATATTTCCATAAGATGGAAAGAACTTGAGCTTTGGGAGACAGATCTGGTGGCTGACCCTGTCTCCTCTCACTTGCTGGGGGTTTAGAGCAAGTGACGTCCCTGTGCTTTTGTTCATCTGAAGGGAGGGGCAACCACAGTGCCTCTCTCACAAGCTCGTGAGGATGAAGCCCAGGAAGAGCTCATGGATGCAAATTCCCCTCCCCTCTCCCGGGCCTGTCAAGGGATGTTAACCTTGAATTTGGGTCAAATAATGAACTGAGGTATTTCTTAATATTGGTAAAGAAGGAGATAGGGAGATTCCGTTTCCATGAGGTGGACAGGGGTCTCCCAGAGGCCTAGACCATTTGGATCTGTGCTGACGTAGAAGTCAGGGAAGGAAAGAGGATTAAAAAAAAGAATTTGGGGAGTTCAAATGGGGGATGGGCAGTTTCTTTCCAGCTGGTCCTCAGGAGCTCTGCCTGGCTGGATGCCTGGGACTGACTTGGGTCATCTCAGGATTGGGGACTGAGCCAAGTAAGCACCTCAGAGCAGCCTCAGTTTCCCTAATGTGCTCAGCCTCTGGGAGACCCAAGGAAAGCAGTCCAAGGAGAGAGGTGGACAGCAGTGTGGGTGGCCCTGCCCATCAGGGCCACCCAACTCAGGTCCAGGAAACAGCCTGAGCTTTCCTGAGGTTAGGACAGCAACGCTGGCAATGCTGGCGGCGGCAGGACTGCCGCACCAGAGCCCAGCGGCCCTGGTTGTCCTCATCCTGTTGCTTCCTGCTTACCTCTTTCCTGAGCTTCTTCCCCAAGTTCTTCCAAAAATTCCCATCCTTCACCTGAAGCCCTAAAGAGAAACAAATCTCATTTCAGCTCCCTTCTATAGCATGTTATTGGGTTTCTTTAGCCTGGTATAAAAGTAATATGTGTTCATGGTAGAAAAACCTTTAAAATACAGAAAATATAAAGAAAAAAATAAGAGTCATGGTTGTGTCATTCAGACAGAGCCACCTTTAGAATACTTCCTTCCGAGAGCTTTCTTGATGTCCAGAGATAACCCTGAGATTATAGCTTTATATCCAGATTTTTCCACTCACATTGTATCAAGAGTCAGGAAAAGAGCTTAGGAAGTGGAAAGAGCAGTCTCTAAGGTTACCCTGAGCCTCAATTTCTTAGTCTGTAGAATGGGGATGGCCAAGGTTCTGAGGACCTCAAAGAAAGGTCATAAGCCGAACCCCAGACAAGCCCCGCCCCTAATGCTGAGCCCTGCCCTCTGAAGGGAGGAGCCAACTGGGAGGCCATTGGTGTTGGGAAGACCTCATGTCTCAGCCATTTATGCAGCTCCCACTGTTCTCCAGCCACCTCCAGACCAGTCAGAAACTAGGACGGCTTTCAGGGTGAGGAGCCAGGACAGCCAGCTGTCCCTGACCATACCAATAATTTGTTGTGTGGCCTCCAGCAAGTCACTGAGCCTCTCTGAACCTCAGCTGTAGAATGAGAAGATTGTGCTCCATCAGCATTTCCTATGCAGTGTTATTAGATAGAAGAAAATAAAATTCTGTGGTCAAATGCTGGAGAAGCACAATTAAAAGAGTTTCTCAGCTGCAAGACTTTCCAGAGCCTTTGATGTGCTAATATGTGGTCAAAAACCTAGAAGAGAATGCATATATACTGAGTTGCCAGAAGTCATCATAAAAGACCCTTTTCTCCCTGGGATATCTTAAGGAAATGGTGTATAGTTCGAGTGGGGAGTAGGGAGGCCTGACCCCTGATACCCTCTTGCCCATTTTTCATGTTCCAGCCCCCCTTCTCCATAGCTCAAAGCTTCCTGCTCACACCACACTCTTCTTTTTCATTCCCTCCTTGGCTTAAGCTGTTCTGTTCCCTCTGCCCAGCCTGCCCCTCTTCCCCTAGCTAAATTCTAGACAAGACTCAACTCTGGGAGTCCCTCCTCCAGGAAGCCCTCCCTGACCTCCAGGCTGGGTCAGGCCTGCTCTGTTCCCACAGCACAGGCTCAGTACTATGTCTATCAAAGCTCATGACACATTGCCCAGTACTGGGATGTCCCTAGGACAGACTGCCCACCACCCTGGGAGCCCACCAGGCCAGCTCTCCTTCCTCTCTGGGACCCCATGCCCACCCAGCACAGTGTTGGTGCTCACATCCTGGGGCTGTCACTGAGGGGATCTGTGTTTGGTGAGGAGCAGGAGGGTAGGTGGGAGAGAACAGTCTTGGTGGCCTCAGGTAAACATGTGAGGACCCTCCCTGGTGCCAGCCTGAGGCCCAGGCTGAATGTCCGTTTCCTGCAGAGTCTGAGGAGCTCACATACTGGAGCCGTGGGATGCGCTATGCCTGCAGCCTTGTGGGGGACTGGCCTGCACCCCTGGACCTCAGCTACCATCGGGAGGGGGATGCCGTCATGCTGCACCGGCTGTACACAGATTCTCCGCCGCGGTAAGAGGCCTCCGAGGGGAGGAGGGTGTGAGAGGGTGGGGCTCTAGGCACAAATGCCCCCAAATGGTATAAATGCTGAAAACACCTGCTCAGAGGGTGTGACCATCTTTTCACCCCTCCTGACCAAGTACGTCCCAGTGAGGCAAGGTTTGACTCAGCAGATGTCACCATGAGACACTCAAAAAGGAAGAGAAGAGCTCAGCTCCTTCAGGTGGGGTGAGGGGTGGGGTGGAGGGTCCAGATCCCAGCTCCTTAGCCAAAATCACGCCCACTGGGATGGGGATCATTGTGTTCAAACTTCCACCATCAGGTGGCCCTGTCCCACTGGCGAAGTCTTCTCTGGAGGGTCTTTGGGTCTTCCCTGCCAGCCACTCTCGGGCAAATCACCTACCAGTTAGTACTTGAAAAGGGAAGAGAGGTTAGGGTTTCCATCACTTCCCTACCGGGAGACCCGTCGGGCCCAGCAAACACTCAGGTCCTCCCCATCACGTTCACCCTTTTCCCTCTGCTCCCGGGGGACAGGGAGGGGCAGTGCAGTCGCCCTCTTTCAGGCCAGAGGATGCTTTTTAGCCCTGTACCTGTGGGTTTAAAGGGGCTCTAGGGACTCCTTCCTAAACCTGGAAGGGCCGCTTTGGCAGGACTTAAGATCAAGGGGTGCCTGGCAGCCTGAGGTTGCTCCCACCAGCACTGTCCATACTCAGTAGCACCCAGCCTGGGAGATGCTTTGTCAGCAGCAAACTACTGCTGTTCTGAGTGATCCGAGACCCAGTGCTCGATGACTTTCCCGCTCAAGTTCACCCAGAACACTGTGGCTGAACCAGGACCAGAACCTAGGTCTCAGTGGTTCTGTGCTGCCCCTCCCTGGAAGCAGACAGTTTCACTGGCGCCATCATGACAAAGGCCTGGCGGGTCTCCATGCCAGGGCAGCTTGTGACTGAGGACAGGCTCTCCGCTCCTGGGGAAAGACCTCACACCCGCCCCGAAGGCCAGATCCACAGGCCCTGAGAGAGCCCCTTTTCTTGTAGCTATGAAGAGTGTATGGGGCCGGGGGCCACTCAGCTGTACCTCCCCACGGACGCACCACCTCCCTACTCGCTGATCGACACCTCCCACAGCTGCAGTGGATACCAGCAGGGGCAGGGCGGCCTCCACACCATCTCCATGGATGCGCTGCCCCCTTACGAGGCTGTGTGTGGGGCTCCACCAAGCCTGCTGCCACTGCCAGGGCCAGAACCAGAGCCGAGCAGCTTCCAGGGCTCACCTACCCCAAACGGGGACCTGGTCTCTAGCCCAGAGAGGATTGTGTGAATGCCAGCAGGTCATGTCCTGCCAGTCCTAGGGGCTGAGGAAGATCTTTCAGGAACACAGGGGAGCGCGTGCACGCACACACACACATATGCACACAAACACACAGATGTACACATAAACACATACACACAAGTACAAAAACACATGCACACATGCATGCACACACACATGCACACATGCACCCACAAACACACACATGCGCACACACATGTGCACAGAAACGCGCATACACAAATACACATAAACACACACACATACACAGAGACACACACAAAAACACACACACAGCACCCCCAAATGCACACATATAACACAACTTGTACACACAGACATATATACACTGACACACCCATGTGTACATACACATCCAAACATGCCCCACACGTGTGAAGATATGTGCACATACACAAACCCCCCCCCCCGCACACGCACCCATGCAAACTCATCTGTGAAGGTTTCATTAAAATGAAGCTCTCCCTACCTCCCGCTCCCTCCCCAGCCTGTCGGTTATGACTTTGTAGACAGCATTGGGAGAAGAGAGGTGGAGATGGGACTAAGGCTTGCTCCTGCCTCTCCCTGGGTCTGTTTGCCCCTGCCCTCACCTGGCAGGCTGTGCCCAAACTCTGATTCTGTCTCCAGAAACAGCTTGACTATCCCAGGTCAGCTGCTTACCCCCACCCCCTCCAAGGGCAACCTGTCCCCCTGGTGGTGGGACAGGCTTCAGTGAGGCTCAGCTATGCACTGAACCTCTCTATAAAGTCCAGGGCAGAAGAACCACATCACCACCCTGCCACTTATGGGGTGAGGGACATGGGCCTGGGGGGCTCAGGCACAACCTGGAAGCCCTTAGAGCCCACCCCTCGCCCTAACCGAGTGCCCTCAGTCTGGTGGTGCTAGCGGAGTTATCTCCGAAGCCCCCACCCTAAACCACAGGATGAACAGGGCTCCTGGTGGATGTGCCATGGTGGTGATGGGTTACAGCTGTCCCCGTGTCAGTCCAACCAATTCCCAGGACTGAGAGTCTTCAAAGAAAATAAGGGCTCTGAGGCATAGGGGCGACCCCTCACTAAGTACGTGCCCAGATGGCCTGAGCTTAAATGGGCTGAAGCCAGACCCCAGAAGCTAGTACTGTCCTCTTGGGTGGCAGCTCACAGCTGGCAATTGAACTGACATGTTCTGGTCTTGCCCTCCGGGGTGTTTGCAGAGACAAAGTAAAGGCAATGCGAGCCCCATCATGCAACTGCGAGAGAACGAGTTGTTGCATCTCAGCCTTGATGCCAGGGCCGCCACAGAAGGAGATGTGTGGGGTGGCCTAGTTGTAGACAGGCTCCAATCTTGGCCCATGAAATCCAGCAGTTTCCATCAGAGACCATGCAGGTAACAGCTGATTCATGAACAGCCAGCCTGCCAGAGGGTAGTGGCTGAGAATCTTTGAGGAGTGCCCCCCGCCAGCATCACCAGCGGCAGGGGGCAGAGTCCTCACATCCACTCTGCCTCCCTCGCCCGTCCTTAATCAGTCCCCCATCCATCCTCTCCCCCACACCTCAATTCCTCCAACGAAGGGCTAACAATTCACTAACCCCTTTCCTAAGAAGAGGGGTAGCAAGAATGGCAATCGTGAATTTTATTTTGTGTAGAAATAGCATTTTTTTCCGGTGCAGAACTGAAAGGAATCCGTCAAAGGTTCGGTAGCACCTGGAGCCTCTGGCTCCACCTGGAGTAGGGACCTTGTTTACAAGCAGTTCTGTCACCTTTGTGATGTACTGTTTTTTAGGCAAAAAATATGTGTCTGTTGTACTGTATAGCTTTAAAATGCACTCCAGGGATGAAACACATCCTGCTTCTGCAACCCTCAAGAGTGCTGGGGGGGGGAATCTCTATGTACTCATCAGTGTTTGAAGGTGAACAGCTTTTCTTGCTCCTGGATTAAGCGCTAAATAAGCAACAATGTATCTTTTCTGTGTTCAAAATAAATACATCATATCAATAAAAAAATGTTGCAAGAAGTAACATTGTGTCAAAGAAGAGGGCTTGTGCCATCTCAAACTTCTAAGGAAAGGAAACAGGAAACAGCAGCAAACTGAAAATTATTACTTTTCTGCAAACTAGCAGCCATTGAAACCTTGTCATTTTCCCATTGATGGGAATATTTGGGTAGTCGGTGATTTACAAGAGTCCTGCGCCTATCAGCCCTGCTCCAAGCCCACACTGCCACCTGCGGGCCGCCTGCTGCCACTGTTCAAAGCAAATGAGTCTCCATCTGAAGAATGAGCAAATTCCCTTTTCCCATGTTCAAACCCACTGCTGACAGTCACTCGTAGTTGTAGACGAAACTTGTCTTCCACCACAGGGGTGTTCTATGAGGTTTAACCCATTCAGGAATTCTATTTTCAGGAACAGCCCCTGTCACCCAGCATCTCTCTCTGGGCACAGCCTATAACCTAAGCCCCTTTTCTGTGTGCAATATATTCTCTCCCCTGTCCTTCTAAACACTAATGTGCATGGCTCAGGTGCCAACCCCGTGTTCTGGGGCCGCTCCTCCTGGAAATGAATGTAGCAGCCTTCATGATGATGGCGTCCACACATGAGCTGACCCCACCCTGAGCCACCCCACACTGACACCCAGTTCCAACAACAAACACAATCAGGATCCCACTGGTACAGGGGACTGCTAGGCTCGGCTTTTCCTGCCTCCTCTACCCACGACATGCCCTGTGTTCACATGTGGCACCGCATTCAAGTTCCTCCTGCAAATGAAACTGACCTCTCTCTGCCAGGGGCTGGAGGGGTGGGGCCTGAGGAGGAACCCTTATGCAGGCTCAGTGGGCTCCTCTGGCCAGAGTCTTCAGAAAGAGAAGTTGCAGCTGATTGCATATGAGGCCATCACAGTGGCCAGCATGATCTGCCACTGGGCCAGCATATGGACACAGCACATTCCAAGGTCTTTGGACAGGGCACCAATAGCACCTGCCACACATGAGCAGCAGAAATCACCCACGAGGAGGAGGAAAGAGGGTTGATACAAAGTCTGGCCGTCCACAGCACGCACTGGACGCAATCCATGCACATGCACACATAGGGGTCTCACACCCTGTTCTTTTTTTTTGTTCTTTTTTTTTTATCCTCACCTGAGGACATTTTTGCATTTATCTTGAGATAGAGCAGGAGGGAGAGAGGGAGGAAGAGAGAGAGAGAAACATCGATGTGAGAGAGACACATCGAGTGGCTGCCACCCACACGACCCCAACCAGGCCAGGCACAAACTGCAACCGAGGTACGTGCCCTTAGCGGGAACCGAACCCAGGACTCTCTGGTCCGCGGGCCGACGCTCTAACTACTGAGCCAAACTGGCCAGGGCTCACACCCTGTTCTTAGAGACACCCTGACACATATTCGTATGTAGCATCACTCAGTTCACATCAGCTGTGATTTTGTACACATCTGCTTAGATGTCTTTGATGCACACACCCTAGTGCCCCTTGCACACTCAAAGGTCCCACATACACACTCCAAGGCCATCCACTCTGATACTGAGGTGTTACCATCAGTGACTGACCTGATGACTGACAAGGTCTGGGATGTGAGCAACAGAAGGACCGGCAGCTTCATCATCTGAGAGGGTGAATCTTCCTTCCTGGGCTCTGCTCTGCCTGACCTCACATTGCACCGCCCAAGCCCACATGAACTCTCTCAATCAGGACCAATTGCCTGGGTCAGGCCCACTATTTCCAGGCTGGAGGGCTGGGCATGCCTTTGCCGCAAGGGTTGCAGCACAGCTGTGCCTGCTTAGCATCTCTCCAAGTAATCCCAGGTCTGCAGGTCCTCAGGCCCATGGCCACAGCCTCAGCCACACCACAACCACCCATCCTCACCAGCCTGACTCCTGGGCTCCTGGGCTGCCCTTCCTTCTGCCCTGTAGCTGGTGGCTGCCTGGTCCATGGCCAGCCACAAAGCTGGCACCACTTGAACTACAGGGTGGTGGGGGTGGACAGCTCTGGAAAGGGGGGCCCTCCAACCCTGAGAGGCTCTGAGTCTTACCTCCATTATTCAATTTCAAGAGGCAGAAACCCAACTTAAACCAGAAAGGGTATTTATTGGCTCATGTACCTAAATTGTCCAAGTGATCATTCCAACTTCAGGCGCAGCTGGACCCTTAGAGTCTGAGAATATGGGCAGCTGTGTCTCTTGGCTCTGTTGCCCGCCATGTTGCCTTTATCCTCCCACAGGAGCAATAGCTGTAGACACCCCAAGTATACTGGCTGACCCAAAACAAAGAGAGACTCTCCCAGAGAGCAGATATCAAATCTCAGAGGAAACTGACTGGCCTGGACACACTCACACCTGCCCCTCTGTGAAGGCTGTGGCTGGGGAGTAGTCTCTGATGAGCCAGGCCTGGGTCGTGTGACCACTCCCATGGGGGAGGAGGAGCCAAACAGACTCTTGGAAAAAGAGGGAAGAGGGTAGGGAGGATTGGGCACACCCAGAACAGGGGATTCTACCCTGTTCCTTTGACAGGGCCTGGCCCCACCCACTAGCTCTCAGCCTGAGTGATGACACCATGCCCGGGGCAGACAGGGACCATGCAGCTAGCTAGGACAGGTGCTGGGGCAGGGAAGTAGGGGTAGCGGCTGACCGGGGCCCATGGCAGAAGATGGAGTCAAAACCAGCCTATAGCAGGGCCTAACAGCACCAGACTCATGGGGACACTGTCTTGAATCTGTCCCGGCTCTTCCCCCATGGTCGCCCTGTCAGGGAGGGCCAGGGGCCAGAGAGGCCCGGCTGCAATGCCTGCTGGGAGGGGCCTCTGGCCAGCTGCGGGGACTTGGCCAAACTCCACACTGAGGTGCTCTGTGGTTTGAGGACGATGAGACTCTCACAAGGAATACACCCATCCATAATTTGGTTGTTCCGTGGCTTTATTCCTGAAAAGGAACATAAATTTGGGCAAAAGGCAAAGGTATGAATCTGTGAAGTCAGGCTTGAGGCTCAAGGCCAGGCATCGACTCTCTGAGGGTTGTTTGATGCTGGACTCCTTCATCTCCTCCTCCTCCCAGCCCTCCCCTCCCTGGTCCGTCCCTGCATGTCTGAGCCATCCCTGCCACAACCACCCCTCAACTGGGCTCTCCAGGCAGGAGCCACCTGAGGGCAGGGACCTTATCTCCTCTGCCTGGGAAGCCTCCAGGCTGGCATGGAGGGGCACAGTCTGGCTGCTCAAGGACAGCACTTCCCTGACCACCGGACAAGGGCACTGAAAGGGACCCTGAAGTCCTGAAGCCAAGAAGCCGAAGGAACTTACTTAACCCAGCAACTCCCACGTCAGTTTGGCCACAGGAAATTATTACTGGCATAAGAATGATTAAGAACCCCAACGACTGGTTCTTGTGGAGCAAACTTTTTGAGAAATGCTGACCCACATGGAAGGAGTGAGTTACCAAGTAACTCAATGAGTGGGTGAGTCATCACTTAATTAAATACTGGATGAATTAATGGAAGGGAGGGAGGGAGGGAGGGAGGAAGGTGGTTATGGAAGGAGGGTAGGGTAGGTGGGATAGTGAATAGGTGATTGTTTCCATATTTGTTCCCCCCAAAAAACTGTCCCTGACACAAGGATCTGGGTATGAATAGTTTACTTGGGAGGTGATCCCAGGAGGCACAATGAAGTCCGGAATTTGGACGAGGGAGTGAGAAGAGCCAAAAAAGGATACACTCATTAACAGGTTATTGCTGTGGGCAACTGGGGTGACCCCACTGGGGACCCGCTAAAAGACAACATAGAACACACCTCAGAGCTGCCCCACCAAGGGCGGGAAGCTGGGGTTTCTATGCACCAACACCTGGGTCCGCTGAGGGTTGTCCGTGGGTGTTAACTCCCTGGCCCTCCAGCCTGCCCAGCACCCCTTCAAGGCACACACCTGCAGCCAGAGAACACCCTCGGGCATGAGGTGTAAGGAGTCTTCGAGGGCGACATCTGGAGTGGTCTGAAAGTTATGGGCAGCACCAAAGGCATCTGCTACAGCGGGGGTGTGGAAAGAGGAAGGTGTTGATGTGCCTGGCTTTCCCAGTTGTTCTGGGGTCAAGGCGAGGATGGGGCCTGACCTCGGATCTGCTCCACCTCAGTTCTGCTCCACTCGGAGGAGATGGGGACTGGGAGCTGACCATAGCCCCAGCCACCCTCAGATCTCAGCCCTCCAGAGTGACAAGCAATGGTGGGGCCACGCTACATCCAGCTTTCTATTTTTTTTTTTTTTTTAATCTTCAGATAGAGCGGGAGGGAGAGAAGGAGGAAGTGAGAGAGAGAAACATCGATGTGAGAGAGACACATTGACTGGTTGCCACCCACACGACCCCAACCGGGGCTGGGGACAAACTGCAACCGAGGTGCGTGCCCTTAGCAGGAACCAAACCTGGGACTCTCCGGTCCGCGGGCCGAAGCTCTAACCGCTGAGCCAAACCGGCCAAAGCCGTCCAGCTTTCTTTTTTGCTATCATAACTTCCCCCTCATCTTTCTGACTAAGCATTGGGGCAGGACAGAGGCTGGCCATCTGGGCCTGGCCTGGGGAGACCCACAGGGCTCTCCAACCACGAGCCAGCCCCTGCCCCCAGGACCAGCCCAGGCTGAAACTGAAACCCTCCTGGGTACCCTCATCAGCTACTACCAGGAGGGGGCAAGTGAGGGTCGGCTCAGGGTCTGCAGACAAGCAGCCCTGGCCTGCAGGGCCCAGCGCCTCTTGGGCACAGGGGCCTCTCTTCAGCTCTATCTGCTTGAGGATGTGGCCCATACTCTGAGGACCCCTAGGGCATCCAGCCCTACCCAACATGTCTGCCATGAACTGGTGTGGGCATTAGATTCCTGAAGTTAATCTCTGTCAACCTACTTCTGTTTCCCTGGAGAAAGGAAATCAGGTCCCTGAAGGTAGGCAGCGCCATGCACCTGAGCAAGGGGGTCTCGGATAGGGGCTAGGGCTCTGCTTTTGGGGGGAATAGTGTGTCCATCATGCCAACTGACTTTGGTCCCATTTTACAGTTGGAGAAACTGAGGGCTAAGGAGGTTAATGCAACTCATCTATGGTCACCAGCTAATAAGCAGCACAGACAGGACCAAACTCAGGCAGTGCGGCTCCTAAGCCCTAGGTTCACCACCTCTCTGCGGAGAAGGAACCGAGGAGCTCATGCTGAACGAGGGAAGGGGTTCAGCTGTGGAAAGCCGCTGGGAAGGTTTACTCTCTTCTGGCTCCATGCCAGGACTGCTGAGTTGGGAGCCCTGATACCGGGGCCTCGCCCCAGTTCAGTCATTCTCTTGCTGCATGACTTGAGTTACAAGTCCTATCTCTGTGCCTCAGTGTGCCCTTCTGTAAAATGGGACTCGGTGACATGACTGTGGGCCAAGTTTCCATTTGGCCAAATTCCTTAGTCCACCTGCTTCTCAGGAGCCTCCGGTAACCCTCTGCCGAGACATGTCCCACCTCTAACACACACCCCTGTTTGTTCCAGACATACAGTGGGAACTTTGCCTACTGGGTGCAGTCTGTGATTTCTGAACACACACCACAGACCATTCTGGGCAGGCTGGGCTACATGGCCACCTCCAAGGCCAAGTCTTCCCTGGTCCAGGCCATCAACAAGGAGGTCACCAAGCAGATGGTGTTTGAGATCTTCCTGGTGAGAGTCGCATGTGAAGCTGTTCTCAGAACCTCGGGCAGGCAGATGCTCGGGCCAGGCAGAGTGACACTGGCCTGGCCCCACCACAGGCACAGCTCAGAGAAAGGGCTGGTACAGATCCACAGCTGCCTCCAGGAGGCCCAGCCAAGCCCAGGCACCTCAGAAAGGATGGAGTCTGAGAGGTGCCTGGCCCAGGGCCCTGACCATGAGAGAACTCTGCCTGTGGCTGAGCCTGCCTGAGGTGTCAACAACGCCCCCACCTCCACTGGCCCCATGATGACCTTGGATCCCAGCACCATACCAGCACATGCTTAGATAGTGAGGAGTTCCTTACCTGCTTCAGTGACCTCGTCCTGCACCAGACACCCCTGTTTCCCAAGGATCTTTCCCTGAGCAGACTAAAGGGAAAGCGACTCCAGCGTCCAGCCCTGACCTCCATTCAGGTGAGGCATTTGCCCCCTCAAGTAGCAGTGGCAAGTAGCCCCTGGTCCCCAGTGCAGCTCCTGAGAACAGAGGGGTCACCATCCCCACACAGCGCTGCCTAACACCAGGTCCCCAATTATCCAGGAAGTCCTTGGACCCCAAGGCAGAAGCACAGCCAGAGCTGGCCACCCCTGGCACAGACATTGCTCCTCCAAGCGTCTCCTCTGAGATGGACAAGCTCTGTGAGCTCCTCTCCCATGTCCTTGGATCTCCAACTTTAGCAGGCCATCCCAGGGGCTTCCCAGGCCTTGCAGTTGAAGAGAATGAACAATCAGAGCCTCTTGTTGGGCCCGAGACAGCTCGGAGTGACAGCCCAGACACGTCAGGGCTTTGCAGGTTGACCCAGGCCCCCTCTCATGTATGAGGGCCCCCAGCATTCACCACATCCCCCTAGTGGGGCTGGAGGTGCCAGTTTCTACCTGAGGACACCTCCCAGGTCACAGCTGAGGATGTCACCCTTGGATGGTACAGAGGCAGACATGACTGTGGCCTGAGCAGGTTGCTCTTCCTCCAGGAAGGAGACAACTTAGAGAGGTGGCAGATCTGGGGTCACAACCTGGGGGACATCAGTCAAACCCACAGCTTGTCAGGCAGAGGGGTCAATCTGCTAACCCCCACTGGTCTCAAGTCCCAGCCCTGCCACCTAATGTGTGACTTTGAGCCACCCACTCTTCCCCTCTCAGCCTCTTTTCCTCTGCAAAGTGAGTGTGATCAGATCTACCTTACAGGAGGCTGGGAAGAGTTAATGAGGTGAGGTATGCATAGGACCACTCAATGCAGGCCTCAGGGGGGTCCTGTCCCCTTCATATCCTAGTTCAGTGTGTGACCCTGGCTAAGTCATCCTGCATCTCTGAGTGGCAGTTTCCCTCTGCTTCCTTTAAGGCAGATTAAAAGAAAGATGTGTAGACATGTAACACACCCAGTATCTCTTTAGGGTCCACTGTCAGCCTCCCTTTTGTCTCAGCTGACTTCTGGTTTACAGAGAACAAAACCATACTTGGGAGCTTGGAGTCAACTTTCATGCCTGCTCTCCATCCAGGGGTGAGGCATCCACTACCCGGGCTGCAGGTGCCAAGTCTGGGCCTAGAGAGGAGGCCCTCCCTCCACCAGCCATCTCCCACCCCCACCTGTGCACATATGTGTGTACATTTGCACACAAATGGGTGCATCTGGGTGCACACATGCACCCTTACGCATTCCTGATTGGGGCCCCAACAAAAAGAGCATCCTCCTCCTCCAGTCAAGACCCTCTCTCTGTGGAATGGCAGGTGATTCTTGCCCAAAGTCAGACCCTCAGCTTCCCATCGGTGAAATAGGGAGGACAGCTCCTGCCTCCTGGGGCAGTGGTGAGCAGTCAAGGTTATTAAGGTAAAAGCCCCTTCCAAGCATGCAGCAGGTGCTTAATAAATGTTGGTGCCTGCCTTGCTCTTCCCAGAGTTGAGCATATGACTCCACCCCTTTCAGCCCCTAAGATCAAGGGGACCACAGGTGGGAAAGATTTAAGGAGCACTGGTCCTTTCTCCCTCCCAGTCAGATAGCTATCCAGAGCCAGCCCCTAAACAGGCTCCTCAAGACAAATCAGGAAGTAGTCTGCACTATGGGGAGAGAGGCACACTGGTCAGTCATGCTTCTGTCCACTTGTCCATCCATCCATCCATCCATCAATCCATTCATCCACCCTCCCACCCATCCCAATCACTCAGCACAGCACCCATCAGTTGACACTCCAGGCTGACGAGCTGTCTGGGGTCCTGGGGTAGGAGAACGGCAGAAACAGGTTGGGCTGGAGGCAGAGGGGATCAGGAACCTCAGGAGAAGGGATGAGGCAGGAGGGGGGACTGGCCCTGGAACCATGGCAACCAGGGCTTACCCTCCACAGCACCTAGTCCTTGTCTGACCTGTAGCAAAGGAGCCTGGGAGGGCAACTTGGGCCCAGGATTCCAAGGACAGGAAAGGCAAGTTAATTATTTTTCTTTAACCACTTAACCTTTATTCATTCTTTTCTGATCATTAACATAATAAGCATGCTCATCTCAAACCAAAACAAAATTTTGCTCTCCCCACAAAGCCTGCTTCCCCCGTGTTCCCATCTAGGTAAATGACTCTACCACCTACTCAAAAGCTGAAGGCTAATGTAGAAATCATCCTTGATTTCTCTCACATCCCTCATCCAAACCATCACTCTCCTTCCAGTGGCCTGAGTCACTTATCTGAGCTACCATGGTCTCTCACTCAGATCCCTGGAAGAGGCCAGCCCCTCCCGATTCTCCCAGCTTCAGCCCCATTCCCCCTGCAGTCTGTTAAAACCGTTACTCTCATGTGCTCAGTTCCCTCCAGGGGCTCCCAAGGTCATACCAGTCCCCAGGCTCAGCCCTTCACTATCCTTCTGACCTCATCCATGCCCCTTTCCCCCAGGCCACTGCAGCCAAGCCACACTGGCTTCTTCCAAGTTCTCAGACAAGCTCAGGCCACCCCAATCTTACAGTTTCAGCAGACTGCTCCCTCTGCCCCCTCCCCACTCCACACCCCAGCCCCATCTTCTCTTTCTTGTTACTCACATCTTACCTTAAATGTCACCTTCCTGGAGAGACTCCCTGACCACCAATCTCTCCATCACATCAGCTTAAATTTTCTGCACCAAACTATTTTAAATGTATTTATTCATTTTCCATTTCCCCCACTAATATATAAGCTCCACAAGACAACTTGTCTTGTTCACCACTGTTTCCAAGGATCCAGCAAATAAAACCATCAAACAAGTAGAAAACTCAGAAAATACAGATGAACATGACAACAAAAGCAAAAATCACCATAATTGCCACCATTTGGAGATACCCAGTGTTATGGTGTTGGTGCAATTCCATACAGCCTTTTTCTTCTACATGTACATATATTAAAAATGTGGAATTCTAATATTTATAGTGTAGTGTTCTGCTTTTCTTCTCATGAGTTAAGCATTCTCATAATTAATTTTATTCTTAGAGAAAAATTGCAAAATAGTACAAATAATTCCTTTTTATTCTTTCCTCTGCTTTCCTTGAAACTAATTATCTTACATAACCATAGTATTGTTATTTTCTTTCCCACCCAATGTGGTTGGTGTTCACTTGTGATACTGTTAGTTTCATCTGTGTCTGTATTCCATTTCCTGTTCCCCCTACACCCTAGTTGATCTTAATTGTTTATTTCAGGGGAGAGGGTAATGTGAAACCGTTACTATGGTTCTAAAAGTTGGAGTAATACAAAAGATGTATTCACAGAAGTGTCATTCCCTTCTCAGCTCTGTAGCCCATTCTTCCCTTCTTTCCAGCCTTTTCCCACCATTCTCTTTAGTTTCTGGGTTATCCTTCCAGCATTTCCTTTGCATCTGTGTCTTTTCTTATGTCTCTTCTTTCTTATATAAAGGGAAGCATACTATAGATACTCATTTGGATATCGCTTTTTTTCATTTAATAGTGTGTCCTGGAAATCACATCATACCTGTTCAGAGAGATCACCCTTGCTCTTTTTTACAGCTGCATACTACTCCATTGTGTGGATGTACTGTAGTTCATTTAACCGCTCTCTTACATATGGGACTTTAGGTTGTTTCCAATATTTTGCATTTACAAAAAAATGCTACAATAAATAACCTTGTGTATATATACTTTCATATTGTAGACTGTATATATGTATTAGATCCTGGAAGTGGGATTGTTGGATCATGGTGCAAATACATATGCCATTTGTTAGATGTTATGAAATTTCTCTCCAGAAGGGTTGTACAAATGTGCAACAATCCCCCCCCACCCCCAGCAATTTATTAGAATGTTTGTTTCCCCACAGCCTCTCACCAACAGAACGTGGGTTTTTTGATCATTGGGTTTTTTAGGTGGATTTGTTGTTGTTGTTGTTGGTGGTGGTGGTGGTGGTGGTGGTGGTGGTGGTTTTGCCAGGCTCTACAGTCGGCCCTCATTTATCGCAGTTAATCAGTTCCAGACTCTACCACAATAAATGAATTTCCGCCAAGTAGGAGTCTTTATTTATAAATCGAATATTCCTGCAGTTAGAGCATAGAAAACCTGTTTATGACCTTCTAAATACATTTTTAAACATTATTAGAGCCCTCTAGACATGAAATAACACCCTTTAGTCACCATTACATTCGTATTACCCAATATATTAGACAAAATAAGAGAAAATTAGACATTACAAATATCACATTTAGGAGCCATCGTGGGGCTTAAAGTTCTCAGAAATTGCAAACACTTAAAAAGCAAAGATGCTTCCGCTGCGTAGCGATGTAGAAGCATATATGAGAGAAACGAACATGCATGAGGCTGAGCCAATCAGCCGCCAGGATAGGAAGAGGATAGGCTAGCCAATCAGTGAACAGCACGCTCTGATTGGCTTGGTTTCACCCGTTTTTTTGGAAAAAAGTTATTGCCCACGCACAAGGAGCGGTCTAGTGGTTGCACCTGGCATTGAAGGATTTTCGAGGGTGCTCGAATACATAGGCCTACAGTCCATACGTACAGTAATTTTAATTTTAATTGTAATACAGGGGGTATAATTGACTCAGACAACCGAGCACATGCTGTATCATTTTCACTGTCTCAATCAACTTTTTAATGAATATATTTGAAAAAACTGCAATAGAGTGAAGCCGCAAAAGTCAAAGTGCGAAGTGGCGAGGGACAACTGTAGGTGAGAAATGGTATCTCAGTTTTAATTTGCCGTCTTAGTCTTTCTGAGCTGCTATAACAAAATAGCACACACTGGGTAGCTTATAAAGAACAGAAATTTATTTCTCACAGTCCTGGAGGCTGGAAGCCCCAGATCGCGGTGCCAGCACAGCCGGGTTCTGGTGAAGACCCTCTTCCAGGCTGCAGTCTGCCAACCTCTTGCTGTGTCCTCACATGGTGGAAAGGGCTCTGTGGGGTCTCTTTTAAAAGAGCACTAATCCCACTCACAAGGGCTCCACTCTCATGACCTAATCACCTCCCAAAGTTCCACCTCCTAAAACCAATACCTTGTACATTAGGTTTCCAACATATGAATTTGGAGTAGGGGGAGATACAAATATTCAAATCATAGTATTTGAATTTCTCTGAGTGAATTTGAGTATTTTGCATATGGTTAAGGGCGATTTTAGTAACTTTTTGTAAATTGTTCACACCTTTTTCTCATTTTTCTATTGGATTTTTTATTTGTCCTTCATTTTTTTAATAAAGCTTCATAGATATTTAGAGCTATTAGTCCTTTGTCTGTGACATGTTGTGATTATTCTTCAAGTTTGTTAACTGTCTTTTGTTTTTGTTTATGGTGTTTTTTTGTCACACAAATTTTAAATTTGTTATTTAGTCAAAATTATTCATCTTTTATTGCCCCTGGATTTTGAATCATAGGTAGAAACCTTTCTCTACCTCAAGGTTTTAAAAAATAATTCACCCATGCTTTCTTCAAGTACTTGTATGGTTTCAATTTCTACATTTAGATCCCTAACCAGGGATTCTTAGGTATGGTGTGAGATATGGATCTATTTTATCTTTTTTCAAGAGGTTGCCAGTCATCTCAATACCATTTATTAAAAAGTACATCTTCAACCCAATGATTTGAGATGACAACTTCATCAAATACTGTTTCCACATGTACTCAGGTCTGTTTCTGGGCTCTCTGTTCTATTCCAATGGTCTACTTGTCTCCTTGTGCACCAGGACCACACTGTTTTAATTATAGAGGTTTTATAGTATGTTTTAATGTCTGGTAAGGCTAGTCTTCCATTATCATTTTTCTTTCTCAGTGGTTTCCTGGTTATTCCTGCAGGTTTTTCTATATGAACTTTCATCAAATGTAACTAACTCCATAAAATAGCCTGTGAGATTTCTATTGGGATTGCACTAAACTTGTAAATTCACTTAGGGAAACTGACATCTTTAAAATGGTGAGTCCTGCTATCCAAGAATGGGATGTTCAAGTCTTACACGGTGTCTTTAACATTTTTCTTGTATAGTTTTGCACATTTCTTGCTAATTTTATCCCAAAGTATTTAATCTTCTTTGTTAACATTATACATGGGATTTTCACTACCACTGTAACCTCTGTTGATTGGTTGTATAAGTTAATTCTGTATCCTGCTACCTCACTGAAATCTTATTGTTTGTGTTGGTTTTATCATTGATTCTTTGAAGTGGATGACTGTATTGGAGTGAGGCTGCTGGTGCCTTCCTGCCTCAGTGTGGGTTTTCTTGAGGATATTTCAGGGTGGAAGCACCTTTAATGAGCTAATGTTTCAGGAGTGGATGATCCATGTCTCCTGTTCACCAGTGTGGGCCTGGCACCCAGCATAGAGTCTGGCACAGGGCTGATGCATGGGAAGGGCTGTCAGAGGGCAGGGAAAGAACAGAGGCCTGCTTACAGACTGCCTGGGAACTCCAGGGTGAGCAAATGGCTGGGAGGATGCTGATATCATATTTCCCCCATAGCTTTGATGGAGAAGCATGTTCTAAAAACGAAAATGCAGGATCTCCACCACCCTGGCTTGGAGCAGCCCACCAACCGCCTCCCCCTCCAGGAACTTTGCCCGTTAAAGTACAAGTAAGTCTGGCCACCTCTCCAGCCACATACAGAGAGGTGGAAGGATTTCGAAGGAGCAGGAAGTAGCCAGGCACTGCTCCAGACCTGCTATGTTTATCACCCATTTAACTCACCCTTTCCCAGTCTGTGCAGCCCCACCCTGTGAGGGGAAAAACTGAACCCCAGTGTCCATGGGGAGAAGAAACAGGACAACAGAAGTGAGGTGAGCTGCCCAAGGTCCTGCAGTCAATAACCAGGGAAAGTGGAATCATAGTCCATGTTCTGATTCCAAATTCCAAGACCACCTACAAAACTAAGTGGATCCCAAAAGGTGAGATTCATTTAAAACTTAGCAACTAGTCACTGCTCATTTTTTCTGGGCATTTCCAAAAATAAGCCTGGAGCTGCCAAGATCTACCCATCCCTGGCTACAGATAAATCTGCGCTGTGCATTAGGAAAGAGGTGAGTGGGAGGTCACCTGGGCCCATGGAGAAGGTCTGCCAAGAAATGAGACAACAGACTAGAAAACCATCAGCTTAGTGTGTAAGGAGCTCCAGGGCTTTGCTGGTACAAGAAGAGGTGTCAGTTCCCACAGTCTCTGAGAGGCAGCTGTGTCCCTCCTGGCCCTCCCTCTCACACCACAGAACAGCAGGTGCAGATCTGGAGTCCCATGAGAAATGGGGACATTTTTTAAAACAAAAGCCAACTGCTTGTCCCATGCTCTGTTATTCTAGAATGACCATGAGGCACTTTGCAGAGGTACAGTCCTGAGGGTCAGCCACAGCCAGGCCTGTGACCTGTCCCTACTAAACAGGTCAGTCACAATGGTCCCCGGGTTAACTGACGAGACTGTGTACCCATGCCGCTGTGGTGGAAAGTGCTGGTTACTGTGGTTACCAGCATCACCAAGCCACTAACTGCATCATGGCCCAGTTGTGCTGAGGACATCAGCTGAACTGACATTTATGGGATACTTGTTGCATACCAGGCATGGTCCAGGCCCCTTCCATATGTCAGGTCAGTTATCCTCAGGCCTGAGAAGTGAACAGTGCACCCATTTGTCAGAGAAGATGATCAATACTCACAAGAGGTTCAACAATGTAACAAGGTTTCTTTGAACTCCTGGGTGTGCGATTCTAAAAAACATAAATCTAGAGAGCTGATTCTCAAAGAGTGGTCCCTGCACCAACAGCCTCATCACCACCTGGAAAGCTGTTAGAAAACAAATTCTCAGGCCCATCCCAGACCCACTGAATCAGAAACACTGGTGGGAGGCTGGCCACCTGTGTTCTAACACACCCTCCAGGGGGCTCTGATGCTCCAACGTTGGAAAACCATGAGGTGGAGAATCCCAAAGGGCACAAAAGCTGGGAGTCATCAGCAGCTACAGGTCCCCAAAAACAGTGCTTCCCAATGTGTTCTCCAAGGAACACTAGCACTTCTGGAAACTGTTAAGGGATATTCCCCAAGTGAGGGGTTCTACTGTCAAGTGAGTTTCAGAGTCCCTGGCTTAAACAATGTGTAAAAGATGTATCTGTCACAGGACTTCCTGTGTTAATGAACAAGGTACCTTGTATATCTCAGAGAGAGTACCCAGGTGGTGTTTCCCAAATATCCTGAATTATAAAACCCTCTTTTCTCAGAACACCTCTTATTATCTCCCAGGTCACCTGTGTTCCACAGACCCCATCCAGTCTTGAAGATGGAAAAGCCAAGAAATGCAAAAATTCAAGAAGGCAGCAATAAATGCTGATGCCCATTCTGGATCCCACAAGACTTGCTTTCTCTTAGGTTCTGTTTGACAACAACTCTTGCCACGTTCACCATCTTATGTAAACCAGAGAAACACAGAGTCTACTCAAGCCTCAGGGGAGCCAGGGGGAGGGATTATTAAGAAAAGAAAGTCGTGTGCAGGTGATCACGGGGCCTTCCATGAGTAATCTACTGCCATGGCCCAGAGGCCAGGAGTTATTACATTCTCAGCAATGGAGGGCTGACATTTTCGAGAGCTTGTCAATTATTGTAATAACTCTAACTCTTCAGGGTGGCAGAGGCCAAGGGGATGAGTTTACTCATTCCTCAGATATAGTGAGCATTTGAAATGAGCTTCCACCTCTGGCTCCAGGGCTCTAGGAGAACGAGTAGGTTCAACAGCACCCAGGGGTAGACTGGTTTTAGAAACATCTACCTGCTCTCAGAGTTGTGAATACCTCCATCCTTCCCCAGATCTGATGATAGGAGCCTGTGGGAGTCCCAGGAAGGGTCTCTGATTGACCATTCTCATCTAGGTGAAAGACTCAGGTAGAAATGAACAGGGTGGGAAGAGAAACTGAAATGGAAAAACAAGCTGGGTGACATCATTTACCAGGGTCCACATCTAGTGAGGGCCACCTGAGAGCCAAGCCGTGGCAAAACACTGGACTGATAGTTTGTCCTCACAGAGCCCGGCCCAGCGCGGGAGGCAGGCTGAGCTCAGGACACTGCACTACAGAGCAGTGAGGATGATGGGATGTGAGGGAAGAAGAGAGGGTGCAGTGGGGCCCAGGACACCACAGTGCAGAAGCCAGATCTGGTGATCCAGCCTATGGGTGGCAACTCCCCTCTTGCCTTTCCCACACCTCCAAGGCCTCTAGCAAAGTCCCGTTAGAACCTTCCAGCTTATTTTAGTTGTGCCTTGCAAAGGTTATCATCCACATTTTAATTAAAGTGTAAATGGTGGGCAGTATGTCCTGATGGCCAACATTAGCCAGAGTAGGAGCTCGGGTGCCATTTTGAACAGTGAGGTCCCTGGAGAAAGAAAGCCACAAAACAGAAAGCTGAACTGGGAAAATAAAGGCAGAAAGAGCCTAGGACCCTGATGGCATCAGAGCCACCACACCAGCCCTGGACCACCCGCCTCCTTTTATGAGAAAAATATATATACTTCTATCTAATTTTATTTTAATCACCAGGTACATGAAATATTTCTAAATGGTTCTAATCAGGTATTTTACATGTAAATTGAAAAAGCTTAACTGTAAATTAGAATTATTTCACTAAAGATGTTGACTACAAGAAAATGCATATGCTGTTCAAGATATTTTTTAAATTAGCAAGAGTCAAAGCAGCTGAGGCAGCTCTGAGGTACACTGACCTTTTTTTTCCCCTAGGGAGAGAGAGAGAAACATCGATGTGAGAGAGATACATCGATTGGCTGCCTCTCACACATCCCTCACTGAGGATGGAGCCTGTAACCGGGGCATGTGCCCTGACCAGGAATCAAACTGGGACCTCTCAGTCCATAGGACAACACTCAGTCCACTGAGCCATACTGGCTGGGCTGGGGTATACTGACTTTATGCGCCACAGAAGCCTACCCCAGAACTGAGCAACATCAGCAGATCTGGAACATTGTTGGCCTGGCCTGCCTTGTCCAGCAATTCAGGGATACGAGCCCCTGCCAGGCATCTCCTAGCTATTCCTTTGAGTCCCTGGGGAATGCCTCCCTCTGCTCTAAGAACTAGGCCCCATGTCTGCTTGCCTCTTGCTCTGGCTCGAAATTGTGTTAATAACTGCTCCCCAACATCTGCCACCACCTGCCCGCCTGCCATACAGAGAAAGCAACCCTTGTGCAAGCTGGGCTCTAGCATTTTCATATGACATCTTTGGGATGGGAGATTTCTGCGACCGGTCCTGGCCACTGTGAATACACACAGCATCCTCTCCATGGTGCCAGGTGGGAGCACAGCCAGCTCTTCTGGACCCATACATCCCAGGTTAGGAAAAACAGTGCTTAAAAAAGAAAAACACATTGCCCTGGCTGGTGTAGCTCAGGGGTTAGAGCGTCGGCCTGTGCACCACACAGGAAAGGGTCTCAGGTTTGATTCCCAGTCAAGGGCACGTATCTAGGTTGCAGGTTCTATCCCCAGCCCGGTCGGAGTGCATGTAGTAGGCAACTAACTGATGTGTCTGTCTCTCACATCAGTGTTTCTCTCGCTCGCTCGCTCTCCCCTCCCCCAACTTCCTGCCTTCCACTCTCTCTAAAAATCAATGCAAAAAAATCCTCAGGTGAGGGTGAGAATTAACCAAAATAAATAAATAATAAATAAATAAAAACATTAACTTATTGGCAATAGGATGCTGCAGGGAGCTAAAATCACTGGCATAGGAAGCACTCCAAAGTTAACATTAGCTTTTAGGTGAAGGATTTATTGGCTATCACAGAACAAGATTTTTTTTTTTAATTACATTTCCCCCAAAGCAGATGCTCAAATTGAGCTGTGGGGAAAACAGTAGATCAATCATTTACAAATTCCCAAAGATGGCCCCTGCATGTCAAGGGTCCTGGTAGCAGAGGTTCCTGCCTCCTCCAGGCTTCTACTCAATCATTTGCACTGAAAAACATCCCCACTGGGCTGCTGCCCCTCATCCCGCCCACACAGCCCAAGAATCTGTCCAGACTGGAAGGGCCAGGAAGCACAGTACTTGCCCTCTTAGCACTGCCTCTGGGACTAGACCACCAGGAGCACCTGTCACCTATTTAGCGTCAGAGAACTGCCTACAGAGGTGCCACACTCACAGAGGCTGTGACCTTCCAACTTTCATTTACAACCAACCACTTCTCAGGAGGTGCCCAGGCCTATTTCCCAAAAATTCACAATTGCCCCTCCCCCATGCTTACAACCACTGTTCTTGAAGCTCTCTCTACTTACCTCCACTAGTGCTCCAAGAGCCTCCGCTTGCAAGCCCTGACTTTCCCATTCAGACTGCCCCAAAGACAATGTTCTTCCTTTCTCTCGCTTCCTGCTTGACTCAAGAGACAGCTATGCCTTCAATGCATTGTTACAGCTGAGCAAATCTAAGATATTTTCTGAACCAATAAAAATGGTTTCATATTTTATGGCTGAAGGTGTCCCCTTGGATCAAAAAACATTTCATAAAGACTTAAGGCCACTTGCATCTCTCTCCCGGGCACAAACTCTCAAGAATTCTAAGGGCAAACCTCCACACACAAGGCCACTATGGAGTAGGGGAGCCTCAGAAGCCAGGGCTGGTGGCTCCTTGCCCCTGATCGGCACTGGGCAAACTAGCCAGGTGCCAAAAGCCATTTCTCTGATATGGAACTAGTGGCAGCTCAAGCAGGACTTTCATCACCAGGAGGCCAAGCACCATTCAGGAGCCAACACATAATTCTCCTAAGAACGGAAGCCCAGATACCCAGGTGACAAGGTAGTAAATGCCACAGTGCCCCATGCTGAGAAACCTCTAAACACTGGTCTCAGGCCAAACACAGCACAATTTTGTGAAAGCCTAGAAATGCCGAATGTCCTGAGCACTGCTAAAATCATGAGGAAATGATGACATTGGCTCCACGCACTGCTGGCTCTCCCCACACAGATGTGAGGGTCTCCAGCCGGGGAAGACAGGGCTCTCAGGATGAGGCAGCCTGGGGCAAGAGAACATTTTTGGAACAGCCAAAAGTCTGGATGATGCCAATTACCTGGCTGTGTGACCTTGGAGAGTCCCTTAGCCTCTCTGAGCTTCAATTTCCGACTCTGATATGTAAGACCACTACCTCACCCTCCTGTGTGGTCTGAAGGGTTAAAGACCATGAATCCAGCATGATGTCAGCTGGCCCTTTCTGAGGGCTTAATTTAGAGGGGCCCAGCAATGGGCAACCACCACAAGAGGCGCCAGGGGAAATGCAAGGCTGTGAACATTAAAGGGCATGACAAACTCATTGGTCCCATTTGCCATTTACCCTCTAGGGCCAGAAACCCAGGATAAAGACACTGGCAAAGAAGAAAGACAATTAGGAAAGCAAATCTAGCCAGATATAAAGCCCTCCCAAGAGGAGATTTTCCACATCATTCCTAATAGCTAACTTGGCAGCAGCAAGCATTTTTCTGGCACGATCTCTCCTGTCCTATGGACCATGTTTCTGATTTCCTGGAGTTAATATTCGGTCCCGGTTTTGTTCAAGGAGTTCTAACATTTTCTGCATGTCGTGGTCAGCCTCAATCACCTGGAAATTAAACACATGGTCACAGGCCTGCAGTTGACTTTAACACCATCCTCCCTACAAAGATGAAGAGAGAGAGTTGGGCGCAGGCAAGAGGAGGCAGGGAAGAAGGTTCAAGCCAAACAGTGCCCAGTTCTAGGTCAATCTACATTCTCGGCTATATTTTCACTTAAGAATCCACTGCAGCTGTCCCTGCAGAAAGCTCATAAATGATTTTTGTCTCGTCATTTTATATCATCTAATTTTCTATAATGAGGGGAAAATTATACTGTACTTCTTTAAAAATCCACTATAGTAATATCTCACTTTCCAGCAACCTTACTGCCTGGAAGAGCCATGATTAGAAGTGTTTGCGCAGTCCAAACAGTCTGTGCACGGCCCTCCCTCACACCCCACACTGAATACACATTCCTAACAGTCTTAGGTATTCATTTGCCTGCGTGAAGAGATTCAGCAGCAGCAAATCAGAAAATAAGGGGATGGAGAAGCAAGGAATCACGAACGGGCAGACACATCTATAGAGTTAGAAATGGCGACCGTTGGCAGGAGAAAGAAGGGTTACCATAAAGAGCAAAAACAGGAACTCAAAAATATTAGTAATCCATGGCAAACAGTCCTACACACCTCAGCACCTCCTCAGGCATCACTGTGTGACAGCCCAGAACAGCAAATGATGTTCCTTCAGAGGCCCTAAGTCACCAAGAGAAGGTGCAATGAGGCTCTGAGCCTGCCATCCACTGGAAAAGGGATTGTTGCATCAGAAAGACCTCATGCCAAATGGTTAAAACCAAAACCCAGCTCTACAGGCTTCAGCCATCTATCTAGAACATTCCTTCGTTGATGATGCTGGATAAGTGAGATACTACTGTGGTCATTGGTGTAATGACACTGAAAATCACCTTCTCTCGGGTCTGTCCAAGTCACTCTGAGACTCAGTTCAGAATGGGGACTATGAGAAAGCTAGAGAGGCTTCCACCCTCCCTGTTTGCTTCTTCTACATTCTTGAGCTCTGAAGGACTCAGTCCTTCCCCAGACTGAAGAATGGCTGACATTCCCCAGGTCACTCTTCCTTCTAGAAAAGTCTCCTGCCCTGTCAGGAGGACTTACCAGAACAGGGGCCGCTATAGGGAAAGGGCCCCCTTTGATGAGCCATTCCTCATAGAGGTGGTGAATAGCATCCAGATATTCCTGCCGGGAAACACACACACACAGGCTGTTAAACACGGAGGAGAGCGAGCACACCTCTCCTACCCAGAGTCTCAGGCAGGCAGGGTGAATGTCAATGACAGTGGGGTAGTGGCTTGGACAAAGAAGCCCGCGACAACCAACCTGGCTCAGGTAGACAGTGATAAATGCAGCTGCTCACTCTGACAACGAGCCCAAGCATCACAACGGTCAGCCCAGCCCAGCCCAGCCCTCAGGTGCACTCTGCTGGGGCTTCCTCTACACACTCCTGCCCAGCTTCTCTCGTTTACTGTTTTTTTTAGCAGCAGGGCCACCAGTTCCTTGGGGGAGGGGGATCCATGGCCACACTATGGCCAGGCATCCCAGCCTTGGGCAGCCTGAACCTTTCCTTCCCACCAAGAGGGATGCGATCCTCACTGGTCTAGAAGCCCCATTCCTACCGCTTCACCCCCACCAGACAACTTATAACCTGTGGATCCTCTACACCATAAAGACCAACTTCAGAAAGCACAATGATTGGAACCCACCGATGAAAAGGCCCAGACACACCCCGAAGCCATCGTGCCTCTGCACCAGGAAGGACTGGATGGCACACACTCTTCCACATGCAGGCCAAGGTGCTTTTGGCCGCCCACCAACACCTCCTCCTCAAGCAGCAATTTACGCCCAGCCCAGAAGCTCGCAGGTGAACTGCACTGCTGCTTTTTCATCCACCACTGAGTTCTCCCTTAGCAACAAGACAGATTTGGCCTGTAGGCCTTGTCAAAACTGCTAAGACAATGGCTTGGATAGTGGCTTGGGGGGACTCCAGGCTTGGCATCTCTTTAGAACATCTGGGTCATCACACAGAGCAGCTCTGCTCTATCACAGCATGGTCCATCCCTGCTCTACTGTGCCCTTTTTCTAATCACTCCTTTCTCTGGATTTCAAAGGAGCTGCCCAGAGTGAGGCCTGGGCCTTCGTGCTTGGAATCTACCTTCCTGGTGCCCAGGCAAACAAGACTGGGCAGGTCTCAGGATCTGGATAGGCCTCAGGGCCCCAGTACAGCCCATCTTGAGCTCAGATCCCCGTAACATCCCATTAGCCACTTGCCCAGCCTGTCTGTATACTTCAGGGGTAGCTTCTTACATGGGGCATTCACTGTAATATTAACTGAGAAAGTCCTAGATCAAGGCCCTGGGACACATACTGGGAATACAGAGGGAATAAGATCTAATTTTAAAAGCTCACAATTTCCTGAGGGATGAGGAACAAACATGTAAACAAACAGTTCCAATATGGTGGTCTCAAGGGCTATGATCATAGTAAGCCCAGGGGCTGGGGCAGCAAAATGGAGAGAAGGTCAGGGAAGGATTCCTGGAGTAAGTGACATCTGAACTAAACTTGGAAGGCAAAAGAAATCACTATGTAAAAGCACATTTGTGCAACTCCATGGTGAGTGAGTGTGTGTGTGTGAATGAGTGTGTAGAGCCACAACTAGTTCTTTATGACCAGAATATAAAAGTCAGAGATTAGAGGGAGATTAAGCCATAATATGGGGTCTCCTATGGCATGCTACAAAATGGGGACTTTGGCCTAGACCATGTTGAGGCACTGAAGGGTTTGGGGCTGAGAAACTACATGAGTGGTGTTCTGTATTAGAAACATCACCCAAGCAGCAGTGTGGAGTCTGGATTTTGAAGGCAGATGTGGGGAGTGAGGGACCAGGGCAAGGAGAGCAGTTCAAGCCTGTTACAACAATCCCAACCAGAGTCAATGTGGCCTTGAGTCAGACACAGAAGGGTGAAGCAGTAAGCAAATACCAGTGATTGTCACCTCCGAGCCAGGCACTACACTAAGCACTGGGGATGCAGCAGTGAGCAAGAGGGCACATTCTAGAATGGATTCAGAGGGCGCAGAGGCAAGCTATCTTCAGGAGGTGGACTAGACAAGCCCTGGTGATGCCTGGGCAGGGACAAGGGGAGGGTGCCAACTGCTGAGTCTGGGACACAGGAAGTGAAGCAAATCTGGACATGACTCAGGGTCTCCAGCCACAAAGAAAGTCAGAGTTCACCGGCTGATATGCTCAGTTCCTGTTTCTCTCTGTGTGACAACAGCACAATGATCTCACAGAGGGTGGGGCCAGGCTGAGATAATGGTGGCTTCCAGTTCATCTCTAACCAGGTTACAGGGACTCTTACCAATGGAATGACCTTCTCCTCTTCTCTGCATCTCATCTTTAACCTCTGATAACAGGTCTCAGGAGTGGTTCGGAGATAAACTGAGATTAAAAAAAAAAAAAAAGATACATGGTTCTAATGGCTGTTTGTGTCTTGGAAGTGAAAGCCAAGGAGATGGGGAAGGAGGGCATGTGGGTGAGGCACGGAGAGGAAACATCTGCCAGCATCTCTGAGCAGGAGACACAGACCAGGGTCAGCTCACAGCTCGACCACTGACCAGCTGTGTGACCTGACAGGCACCTTGACCCTCATCTGATTTTTGTTCCCTTTCCATGTCACAAGCCTCACAAGGTCATTGTCAGGCTGAATAAGGCTGCAGACATAGAGCTTAACACAGGGCCCAGCACCCAGTGGGTGTCAGTTAATGTTTTGTCATCTCCGCCCTCCCTTACAAATTAGAAAAACCAACCAGATCACAATGGACCCAGGAAGAACAGACTGAGAAACAAAGGCCAGGTGCTTCTCCAGGAGGGATCAGGAGCCCCCACATTCTGTCTGCCCTTGGGGAAAAGGCTGAATTGATATGGGGAAAGAATCACCAGTGGTAAGAGCCCCGCCAAACACCCCTGCTGGCTGGCCACCTGGACAAGCTCATCCTCACTGGGCCCAGGGGAGGGAGGCCAGGACGGGCCATCTCACCTATCAAATCCATAGACACATCAGTGTGCTTCACGATCCAGTCAAACCATTCTGACAGAACCACATAGTCCACTTCAGGCATCTTCCCGCTGCAATGAGAGGTATAAGGGCTCTGTTTACCCACAAGAAAGTTTCTGGGATGTGCCATTCCCCAAAAGTAACTGGGGATGGCTTTTGTTGAAAGGGAATTGCCAAGGGCACCATAGTGTGATCCACATGACAATGGACATGTGGTGATGACAAGGACCTTAAACACCCCACCTTCTGCTGCCTGGTGATGGTTTGTGGTGTAATGCAGCAAGTGTCATGGCACTGCCCAATGTGAGAAGTCATTTGGGATTTGAACTCCAAGCAGAGAAAGGGGCTCTGAAGCCTGTCCCCTGAGAACAGGGACAGCGCTCAGGTTAGGAGGTAGCACGGCAAAACAATTTCACCTCTAGAAATTTATTTTGTAGAAATAATCATGAATGTCCACATAGCACTGTTTAAAATAACAAAAAACTAAACCTTAGTACATCTATATAACAGAAAACCATGCAGTAACTGAAAGATGATATAATATTTAATGACATGCAAATGCACATAATCAAATGCTCATAATTTGATGAAAACAACAGGACACAAAACTATGCATATAATATGACCCAACCAAATTTTCAGGAGTATTATGTCCACACATTTTGTAAAAAGACTGAAAAGAAAAACACCAAAATGTTAACAGTGCTTCTCTCTGAACTGTAGGACTATGGGAGACTTTCATTTTTTTCTTTATACTTTTTTGTATTTTCTAAAATTTAACAACATATTAGTTCTCAAATCAAGAGTGGGAGAGGTGAGCAGGAGGACATTGCTACATATGTAAAGTGTTAACTGAAAAAGAAAGGAAGGAAAGAAGAAAGGGGGGAGGAAGAAAGAGCCAAGAGTGAAGAGAGACCTGGCATCTACCTGGCTACAGTGGGTTTGCTCTGCCCAGAGAGGAAATAAACAGGAAAGACAGGGAATGGCAGCGGCTGGAAGAAACAAACTTGTCAACCGCTGGGTGACCCTCAAAGGCCCAGGAGAGGAACTCCCCACTTTAACATGCTCCACCCATCCTGGATCCACTCAGAACTGGGTTTGGTGAGATCGACTACAGGCAGAGTGGATGTGCCCAAGCTGTGTGCAGTGGGGCACCCAAGCTCAGCTGCGTACAGAGACAGAAGGCTGGTTTCCATGATTCTGAGGGATATCAGGCAGTGGGTGCCATTTTATCTATTTTTGCAGTTTTCCTCCTGGGAACTCTGCCTGGCTCCTCCTGTGTCTTTCTCAACAGTGGCATGCCCAGCATTCCCACAGGCCACTGCTTTTCTTTCCACAGAACACAAAGAGGTCAGTGCCTCTCTACAGAAGATCAAAAGGCCCAACTCACCAACAGCAAACTCAGGGGCTTTCATAAAGCCTTCCTCTGATAGCAGGGTGGCAAAATTGAGGTCTTGGGTCCACAAAAATCATGCCGGCTATTTTTGTTTGGCACAGTTTGCTGCCACCTTCACCCTGAATCCCAGAGAACCGCCAGTTGACACAGCGCAAGTTAAAACAGAAATCTCACACTCCAGTGCCAGCCACCTCATATACATTATTTTCTTCTTGTGTTTTCACAAGACTATGTGAGGTCAGTTTTAGTCCCAATTCATAGATGAGGAAAACTGAGGCTCAGAGAAGCCCAACTCCGTCTGAGCAGGGATTCAAGCCCGCTCTCCGTGGCCCCCAAACCAACGAGTTCTTCGTTGCATCACTTGCCTTCCCTGGTCTGTCAACTGAGGAGGCTGTTCGGGATCATGTCCAGTGTCTCGTGGCCTCAGCTCGAGAAAAGCCACAGCTCTCAGGGTCATGACTCAGGCCATGAGACCCCATCCGGGCTACAGCAGGGGAGGAATCCAAGCCCCAGGGCCAGTCAGGGAGGTAGGAGAACCTGCCAATTGTTTCAAACTCAGGGTCTTAATCAATATCCCAGACCAGCAGCCCCAGGTGAGTCAGGGTGCTATTTTCCCAGCTGGGCCCAGTCAATGTCCTTACTTCTGCGCTTAGAACACGCCAAGCAGGCAATCTTGCAAAACCTTTGCATTCAGTTATCCAGCCCACAGACCTGGGGGCATACAGTTGCCTGCGTGGCCGCTTCAGCTGTGCGTCTTCCTCGCCACCATCAGCTTCTTGTTCCAGCACCGCACCCACAGCTCAGAAGTTCCCGTCTTTAGGAGAATGTACCAGAATCTTCCTCTTCAGGAAGTCACACAACCCTCTCAGACCCCTGGTGGCCTACTTGCACTTTATTCTGCCCACCCCTAACTGGCTGGGGTAGGGGGCTGGAAGAGGCGGCCTCTCCCTAGGAGAACTGTTCATTTGTTTGAGACTCAAAAGGCAAGACCACCCTTCAAGAAATTCTGCTTTGGGGGAGGCAGAATTCCAATACATGGGCTTTCTGGGCACCCGAGCCTACAACTGCAGACAGCAAGGCCAGGCCTGCTGTACTCCCTTCCCTCCAGCCCCACACCATCCCCCACCAGATTCCCAGCCAAGGTTGCACGAGCTTCTGAGAAAGAGAAAAGGATGAACCTGAATGCCAAAGGGGCAGAAGCCACTCGCCTCCTGCCTTGTGAAAGGGCTGTCCCTACACAAGCTCCTAGGCGGGAGCTGACATCCCACATATGCCATCTGTGGCTCCAAGGACCCGGTCGAACTCCCCACAGGTAGGAACCAAAACATCCTCTTCTAGGTACAGGCAAAGGATCCAGCCAAACCCAGTTCTAAGCTACATTTGGACTAGGCTCAAAATGATAGCAATCTGTATTTGGGGGAGCAGGAACATCTCAAAACATCTACGTTCTCAATCATGCTTCTTCGTGGATGACCCACTGCATCAAGAGAAGCTAGAGTTGGAAGGAAGGTGAGCATGAAAAAAACCCATAGTCTAGTCTATCTTCCTATGACTTGTCAATTCTTTAGTCCAGCTAAAAACTTTTTACTTTGCCTCCAAAAAGAAAACCTTTGGTCTATGGCTGCCCCAATCCTGACCTAGAAGTAAACTCACAGACCCTTGAAACAAAGATAACACAACAAACCCCTCACCTCCAACCAAAACCTGAGGCAACAAATGTGAAATGAAGAGCAGGGAGTGTAGTAAACTGAGGAAATCCTGCCCATGAACCACCTTCACTGCCTGCCCAAAGACAACCTGCAGCGCTGGGCTCTTGCTTTCACGACCGCAAAGGCCCAGGGGATGCCCCAAGGAAGCCACAGGTTCAAAACTGCAGAAGGAAAGGGAAGGGCACTGGCTTCTTCTGAGGCCCTGCCCCTCCAAGTGTGATCCCCAACCAGCAGGATGGTGGCCGCCCAGAGTTAAACATACAGGCTCTTCGGCCCCACCCTGGACTCCTCGAAGCAGCACCTGCATATTAACCTAAGGCACAGTGATCTGTGGGAGATGTCGATGGTGAGGCCTGGGTAGAAAGAGGCAGAGGCCTAGGTCCCCTGACCCAACACTTTGGGGGCTCCAATGGGCCTGACACCTCTAGCTTATTAATGAGAGAAATCTAGATGTCTCCCCACTCCCTCATTACCACTGCCCACATAGCAGGTGTAGGAAACTCCCCCAGCCAGGTTCCTGCCCAATACAGAAGGAGCACTGGCTTTCCAATGCCATCTAAACTCCTGATCTGCCAAACAGGGTCAACAGTACCTACCTCAGTGCTGTCTGGAGGGTTCAAAGAGGGAAAGATACGTGAAGAATCAGACATTAATGTAGCTCCTGTCCACAGGTCCCTGCTCTGCCTCTCAACCACTTGAATAAATGCCCCAATTTCCAGGGAATACAAACCAGCTGGTCCAGTTCACAAGCGACTCACCTGCACTGATTAGGTGCTTCTCAGTGCGCCTCCCCTTGGTTCTCTGCCTCCCAAACTTAGGGACTCTGCAGTATATGGCTAAAGGAGAGGATACTCCAAGCCACATGCTAAGTATGATGTTTGTTATAGATACAAACAGAAGAGCATGTTATGGACTAGAATGCAAAGTCCAATGACTTTCTAACATAAAAGAGGAGATGTCAAAGAAATTTCCAGTTAGCAGCCTGCTTCGGGTGAGAGTGACTGGAAGGACAAGTGGGGAGTCAGCAGCCTATGTGATCTTTTCTCTACCCTTGGAAGATTGCAGTGAAAGGGTTAGAGGAACACAACCTTCTCCCATCTCCCTGAAACCAAAGTGGTGGGTGGCCTGGCCCACCAGGGTGCATGGTGCTCCCAGCAGCCACTGGAGCATCCGAGCCCACATGCCGACCAATAGCCTCTGGCTTCATCAAGCGATACCAGAACTGGGTCTTGCCCTCTGAGGATTGTAAGAACTTAAAAGCATTAGAAACAGAAACAGAAACAAGGACACTGGACAGTTCTTCCATGGTTCTTTGTCCATGGAAATCCTAATCACAGATGCCAGGCTTTCTAGGAGGGCCAGGGGGAGGAATAAATGCATATGAAATTACCAGGGCAGGAAAACAGCTCAAAAAAATTAAAAGCCACAGCCTTTCCCTACATTACCCACAAAATGGCCAAAGGCAAGGCCCATGTGAACTGGACCAGTGACCTGGACCACAGCCACTTAGATCAGAAAGTACAGAACCATCATTAGAAGTGTTGCAGTGAAGGACTATGGGGATGAGTAACCAAAGCCCACGGACATCAGCTAAAACTGTCCCTGGGACAGGCAAAGACAAGGGGCTCCTGGGGAAATTCACCAGGCATTGGGCAACCTATGTGGTTGGGGGGATTTAACTGGAAAATTTCATGAAGATCAAGGACCTGCCTAAGGGCCACAGGCCCTAAACCTGGCAACTGTTCCAAAGGCTCTCCTCCAGAGATGGACAATAGGAATCAGAGACAAGAAGGGCTCTTAGTGAGATATGGTTGTGCTCACAAAAAGAGCAAACTCCAGAGCCAAGATGAAACCCAGGTCCACCCAATCCACACCTCACTCTCTCCCCTTGACCTCTGGTCATTACAGATCATCCTATTCAAAAAGAGCCAAGAGCTGCCACACAGACCCCGCCAAACTGACTGGGACTAGAGGACAGAGACAGCCCAGCTACATGAGGGTCAAAGGGACTCCCACCTGCATCCGGCGTCTGCTCCTCGGGCCACACTTCCATCAAGCAGTAAACAAACATCAAAGGGCTCCCTTGCTCTCTTCTCTTCTCTCTTCTGCCTGTCCCCACTCTAGCAGAGGCACTAATGAGCAGAGAGCAGAGAAGAGCAAGCATCGTGGAAACAGAGCAGTAGACAGACAGCTCAGCCTCACTGGAAAACCAGGCAGCTGGAAGAGGATGGGACCCTGGCAACAGGAACTACCTGCTGGAAGGGCAGAGCCCACAAGAGAATTCAGAGGTCAGAGGACAAAGCTACAGTCAGGACTTGCCCTGGTTGCTGTCCTTGACCCCAGAGCATGGGTCTAAGGCTCGGGGGGTGGGGGGGAGCTCTTGTACTAGGGCCACACAGGCTCAAGCATATGCTCCGTGGCAGCTCAGGACCCAAGGGAGAAGGCTTTCTGTGGTTCCTTTAAAGGAAAAGGTGTGAAAGTTTGGACCAGAGTCTGGGAAACAAGTAGGGCTGGAGTCCAAAGAATAGCCACAGGTCTCGTCATCCAACAAGACGATAGTTAATGAGTATCAACCAGGTGCCAGCTTGGTGCTGGGTCCCAGCTAGGTGAGTAAGCCAGACATGGTCCCTGTCCTCAAGGGGCTTATGGGCCAATGGGGGAGGGGAGACATGCAATGTAATAGACAATTAAACAAATAGACACATACTAAGTTAAACCACATGAAACTGCCCCTTTGCAGGTCAAAATCGGCCAAATATTAAAAATTTCATATGATCAACCTTATTAGAGGTTCTCTTAAATACCACAAAGAAAACTAAAAGACAGTAGTAATTAAGAATAACAAGGGGCTTGAGTTAACTAGACAAGGTGGTTGGGGAGGGTCAGGAGAGGTGACATTTAGGATGACAGCTGTAAATGAGAAGGAATGGGGAGCCAGTACGTAGAGAGTAGAAGGCAGGTATCAGGACCAGCTCTGCAAGGGAGTGACAGTAGCACCCCAAAGCTCAAAGCAGGTAAAAGCAGTAATATGGGGGGCTGGCAAGGAGAAGAGGACAAGGCACACAGCTGCTAAGGGAATGGCATAGAAGAAACTAAAGCTTTAGACCCCAGCCTGCAGCCCATTTCTCCAAGACCCTAGAAATTAGCAGTCAACTGACCACAGGAATGGAGGGCCCCATGCCTTTGAGGCCTCAGCCCTGTGGGCCACCAGAAGTCCCCTCCAACTATGTCAATATGACAGAGTCTGCTCCCATGAGGGCAAAAGACAGTTTTGAGTGAAAACCACAACAAATATCATGCACACTGTGCTAGACTGATTTGTCTAGTCGCTCCAAATCTTCACCTCCCTATATCCTCCCACTTTGCCATGTAACCCACAAGAGACACCTCTCAAATTGCGTCAGTTGTGTGACCAGCTCTGGCCAATGGAATGTTAACAAATGTGAACCAAGGCCTGAAAAAGCAATCATACATTTCCACGGGTGCTGCTGCCTTCTGCCATCACCACAAAGAGTGAATGCCCAGGCTAGCTTGCTGGTCCCAGAAGGAGGATGACAGAGAGGCAAGAGAGAGATGACTCACCCCATCACCCTTCCCAGGGCCATCCTAGACCAGCCAACCCCAAGATATTTCATGGAGCCCAGCCAAGGTCAGCAGAGCCACCTGGCTGACCAACCTACATGACTGAGCAATCAGTGCAGAGAGCTGTCTGCCACTGAGGTTCTGTGGTGGTTTGTCACACAGCATTACTGTGGCAATAGATAACTGATACAACACAGCAGTATCCAGTATCTGTCATTTGGATAAAAAAGTTCCAATTCCATTTTTAACAAATTAATAAAATATCATTGTGCAAACGATGGTACCTTCTATACAAGTTTTCTACAAAAATGTATCTTGCACTGTGAATCGACCGCTCCATCAACCGTACAGGTGACATCTAAAAGAAAACAAAAAGTGATTCACTAACTCAGTCAAAGAGGAGGGGGTCAGGAAGGCTTGAAGAATGCCTGTGCTCCCCAGTTTATACTGAATACAAGAATCAAGAAGGAGGAAGATGGCGGCGGGCAGGACTGCAGCAAGGGTGTGTGTGAGTGTGAGCGAGTGTGAGAAGAGTGTGAGTGGACGTGGGTGTGGATGACCAACCTTGAGCAGTGCACAAACGGGGGCAGAGGGTTCCTGTGCTGTGGACGGGGAGCAGCTGGCTACCGTGGTAAGCGACTTGTCAGGGCGCTTCTCCCTGTGCAGCCAGGGGGGTCCCGCCATTTTAGAAGATCCTTCGTCTTCTCTGGGAGGAGGCAGCGGGGAGCAGATAGGGCCAAGTGACCTGAGTCCACCAGAGTGGCTTGCACCATCGGACCAGTGGACCCCACTGTGTCAACTCGGGCCAGCGCACAGTAGTGGCACTATCGAGGTGCCTGCTACAGTAGCTGCAACCAGCCAGAAGCCAAGCACCATCCCCCACAGCAGAAGCCTGATTAGAGCCCAGCACCTTCCCCCACAAGCAGCAGTGACTGGGCGGGAATGGAGCCCCACCCTCAACAGCAGCTGAGGCTCAGGAGCTGAGACACACCCCCAGCAGCAGAGGCCCTGGAGCAGACATCCATTCCCAGGCAGCAGCAGCACATATGGACAGCTGAGACCCATCCCCAGCAGTATCAGCAGAGGCTGATCAGGAGCAGTGCCCCAGCCCAAGCAGCAGCAAGACTCAGGCAGTCAAGACCTTCCCCTGACAACTGCAGCAGCAGATTTGGAGTGGAGCCCCTCCCCCAGTAGCAGCAAAGTCCCAGGACCTGAGCATCCTCAGCCCCCAACAGCAGCAGAGGATTGGGAGCTGAGAGCACCCCCTGGCAACAGCAGCAGCAGTAGCAGCGCAAACTGGGAGCTGACACTCACCCCCAGCATCAACTGATCAGGAGCTGAGCCCCACCAGGCAGCAGAGCCCCACAGCAGCACACTAGCAGGACCCAAGCACCCCAGAAGAGTACCAGCGGAACCCACACACCCCACCAGCGTACCAGCAGGACCCACACACTGCAGCAACACCAATACCAGCCGCCAGTTGTCAATCCTCCAGGGCCCACAGCAGGCAAGAGGCGCCACACACCAAAATAGTCTGGGAAGCACAGTAGCCTTATTTGATACACACCGACCTGCCTACACATTCCAATATCCCTCACCAGGCCTAGAACTACCAGACTGCTAAAATGGTGAGACAAAAAAACAACATCCAAATGAAAGAAAATGAGGAATCACCAGAAAAGGAACTACATGAAGAAAGCAATTTGTCAGATAAAGAATTCAAAGCAATGATTTTAAGGGTGCTCAAACAATTTAGTGAGAACTACAAGCAACTTAATAAGAATTATGAAGAGCTCAGTGGGAACTACATCAGCTTAAAAAAAGAGATAGAAGCTATGAATAAAATTCAAGAGGAAATAAAGAATGACATAGATATTATGAAAAATACCTTAGAAGGATTCAATAGTACATTAGAAGAAGCTGAAGACTGAATCAGCGAGTTAGAAGACAAGGTAGAAAAAAACACCCAAATAGAGCAGCAAATGGCAAAAAAATTAAAAAGCAGGAGGAGAGTTTAAGGGAGCTTTGGGACAATACAAAACGTAACAACATTCTCATCATAGGGGTACTGGAAGGAGAAGAATCAGAGAAAGGAATAGAGAACCTGTTTGAAGAAATAATGACAGGAAACTTCCCTAAATTGGTGAAAGAAAAAGTCACACAAGTCCAGGAAACACAGAGAGTCCCAAGCAAGATGACCCCAAAAAGACCCACAGCTAGACACATCATAATTAAAATGGCAAACATTAAAGACAAAGAAAGAATCTTAAAGGAAGCAAGAGAGAGACAGAAAGTTACCTACAAGGGAGCCCCCATTAGACTGTCAGCTGATTTCTCAATAGAAACTACATGCCAGAGGTATTGGCATGAAATATACAAAGTAATGAAAGGCAAGGGACTGAATCCAAGACTACTCTATCCAGCAAGGCTATCATTCAAAATTGAAGGAGAAATAAAGAGCTTCTCAGACAAAAAAAAAACGCTGAAGGAATTTACCACCACCAAACCAGCACTGCAAGAAATGCTAAAGGGACTGTTGTAAGAAGGAGAAGAAACAGAGAGAGAAAGAGGAACACAGGCATAAAATAAAAATGGCAACTAATAAGTATCTATCAATAATAACCTTAAATGTAAATGGCTTAAATGCTCCAATCAAAAGATATAGGGTAGCTGACTGGATAAGAAAGCATGACCCATATATATGCTGTCTACAAGAGACCCACCTCACAACAAAAGACACACACAGGATCAAAGTGAAGGGATGGAAAAAAATTTTCCAACCAAATGGAACTGAAAAAGAAGCTGGTGTAGCAATACTCATATCTAATAAGATACATAAAAAGAGACCAAGAAGGTCACTACATAATATTAAAGGGATCAATCCAACAAAAGGATATAACCCTGGTAAACATATTTGCACCAAATACAGGAGCACCAAAATATATTTAAAAACTTCTGGAGGACTTCAAGGAAGAAATAAATAGCAATACAATCATAGTGGGTGACTTTAACACCCCACTGACACAACTGGATAGATCTTCTAGACAAAAAATTAACAAGGACACAGAGTCCTTGAATGACGAACTAGATCAGTTGGACTTAACTGATATTTACAGAACATTTCACCTCAAAGCTGCAGAATATACATTCTTCTCAAGTGCACACGGGACATTCTCAAAGATAGACCACATGTTAGGACACAAAGTAAGTCTCTACAAATTCAAGAAGATTGAAATCATATCAAGCATCTTTTCAGATCACAATGGCATGAAACTAAAAATCAATTATAATAAAAACACACAAAAACATTCAAACACATATAGGCTAAATAGCATGTTATTAAACAAGGAATGGGTTACCAAGGAGATTAAGGAAGAAATTAAAAACTTCCTGGAAACCAATGAAAACGAACACAAAACAATACAAAATCTATGGGACGCAGCAAAAGCAGTCCTGAGAGGGAAATTCATAGCACTACAGGCCTACCTCAAGAAACAAGAAAAATTCCTAATTGACTTTCTAACCCTACAACTTAAAGAACTAGAAAGTAAACAAAAAGAAAAACCCAGAGCAAGTAGAAGGAAAGAAATAGTAAAGGTCAGAGCAGAAATAAATGACATAGAAACTAAAAAAACAATTCAAAAGATCAAGGAAACAAAGAGCTGGTTCTTTGAAAAGATAAACAAGATTGATGGACCCTTAACCAGATTCACCAAGAAACAAAAAGAGAGGACCCAAATAAACAAAATCAGAAACAAAAGAGGAGAAGTAACAACTGACATCACAGAAATACAAAGGATCATTAAAACATACTATGAACAATTATATGCCAACAAATTGGACAATCTAGGCGAAATGGACAAATTTCTAGAAACACACAGTCTCCCAAAACTGAACCAGGAAGAGATAGAAAATTTGAACAGACCAATAACAACTAAGGAAATTGAAGATGTAATCAAGAAACTCCCCGCAAACAAAAGCCCAGATCAAGACAGCTTCATGGAGGAATTTTACCGAACATTCAAAGATCTAACACCCATTCTCCGCAAATTATTCCAAAAAATCCAAGAAAGATGGAAGACTTCCGAACTCATTTTATGAGGCCAGTATAATCCTAATTTCAAAACCAGATAAAGACACTATAAAGAAAGAAAACTACAGGCCAATAGCACTGATGAACACAGAAGCCAAAATCCTTTTTTTTTTTTTTTAATCCTCACCCGAGGACATTTTTTCATTTTTTGTTCAGATAGAGTGGGAGGAAGAGAGAGAGAGAGAAACATCGACGTGAAAGGGACACATCGAGTGGCTGCCACCCGCACGACCAACCAGGGCCGGGGACAAACTGCAACCGAGGTACATGCCCTTAGCGGGAACCGAACCCCGGTCTCTCTGGACTGCAGGCCGACGCTCCAACCACTGAGCCAAACCGGCCAGGGCAGAAGCCAAAATCCTTAACAAAATATTAGCAAATCAGATCCAGCAGTACATCAAAAAAATTATTCATCATGACCAAGTGGGATTCATACCAGGGATGCAAGGCTGGTACAATATTCACAAATCAATAAATGTGATACACCACATGAACAAAATGAAAGATAAAAACCATATGATCTCATGAATAGATGCTGAAAAAAAATTTGACAAAATCCAGCACCCATTTCTGATAAAAACGCTCAGCAATATGGGAATAGAGGGATCATATCTCAACATAATAAAGGCCATATATGAAAAACCTACAGCCAACATCATACTCAATGGGAAAAACCTAAAAGCATTTCCCATAAGAACAGGGACAAAAAGCAATGACCACTTTAGCCACTTTTATTTAACATAGTACTGGAGGTCTTAGCCACAGCATTTAGACATGAAGAAAGAATAAAAGGGATCCAAATTGGAAAGGAGGAAGTGAAATTGTCATTATTTGCAGTTGATATGATATTGTACATAGAAAACCTTAAAGACTCCATCAAAAACCTACTAGATTTAATTAACGAATTTGGCAAAGTAGTAGGATACAAAATTAATGTCAAGAAATCGATGGCATTCTTATACAGCAATGATGAACTCACAGAAAGAGAAACTAAAAAAAAATCCTATTTACCATTGCAGCAAAAAAATTAAGATACCTAGGAATAAACTTAACCAAAGAAGTAAAGAACCTATTTTCAGAAAACTACAGGACATTGAAAAAAGAAATGGAGGAAGATATAAAAAAGTGGAAGCACATACCTTGTTCATGGACTGGAAGAATTAACATCATTAAAATGTCCATACCACCCAAAGCAATCTACAGATTCAATGCAATCCCCATCAAAATACCAACGACATATTTCACAGAACTAGAACAAATACTCCAAAAGTTTATATGGAACCAAAAAAGACCCTGAATAGCCACAGCAATCTTGAAAAAGAAGAACAAAGTAGGAGGGATCACAATACCGAATATCAGGTTATACTACAAAGCCACTGTAATCAAAACAGCCTGGTACTGGCACAAGAACAGGCATATAGGCATATAGATCAATGGAACAGAACAGAGAACCCAGAAATCGACCCAAGTCATTATGCTCAATTAATATTTGACAAAGGTGGCAAGAGCATACAGTGGAGTCAAGACAGCCTCTTTAATAAATGGTGTTGGGAAAATTGGACAGCTACATGCCAAAAAAAAAATGAAGCTAGACCACCAACTTACACCATACACAAGAATAAACTCAAAATGGATGAAAGACTTAAATGTGACTCATGAATCCATAAAAATCCTAGAAGAAAATGTAGGCAACAAAATTTCAGACATCATACACAGCAGGATTTTCATTGATACAACGCCTAAGGCAAGAGAAACAAAGGAAAAAATGAACACATGGGACGACATCAAACTCAAAAGCTTCTGCACAGCAAAAGAAACAACCATCACAATGGAAAGGAAACCCACCATATGGGAGAGCATAACTGCCAATGATACATCAGATAAGGGGTTCATTTCCAAAATATATAGAGTGCTCATACAACTCAACAAAAGGAAGTCAAAGAATCCAATTAAAAAATGGGCAGAGGACCTAAATAGACACCTCTCCAATCAGGACATACAAATGGCCAAGAGACATATGAAAAAATGCTCAACATCACTAATCATCAGAGAGATGCAAATTAAAACAACAATAAGGTATCACCTCAAACCTGTCAGAATGGCTGCCATCAACAAATCATCAAACAACAAGTGCTGGTGAGGGTGTGGAGAAAAGGGGACCCTAGTACACTGCTGGTGGGAATGCCAACTCGTGCAGCCAGTATGGAAAACACTATGGTTTTACCTCAAAAAGTTAAAAATTGAACTGCCATTTGACCCAGTGATCCCACTTCTAGGGATATATCCTAAGAAGCTGAAACACCAAACAGAAAGAATATATGTACCCCCATGTTCATAGCAGCACTATTTACAATCACTAAGATCTGGAAACAGCCCAAGTGTCCATCAATAGATGAGTGGATAAAAAAGCTGTGGTACATACACACAATGGAATACTATGCAGCTGTAAGAAAGAAAGATCTCTTATCCTTTCAGACGACATGAAGGGACCTGGAGAGTATTATACTAAGTGAAACAAGCCAATCAGAGAAAGACAAATATCACATGATCTCACTTATTTGTGGAATAAAATGTACAAAATAAGCTGATGAACAAAATAGACCCAGAGACATAGAAGTAGGGTACAGACTGACAAACCTCAGAAGAGAGGGTTGGAGGGCAGGGAAGAGATAAACCACAGATCTTATATGCATGTATGTGTAACCATGGACATAGACAACAATGCTGGGGACCGGGAGGGAACGGGAGCGAGAGGAGGGTGTCAATGGGGGGAAAAGGAGAAATATCTGTAACAAAAATAAATTAATAAAATATTAAAAAGAAAAAAAAAAAGAATCAAGAAGCTGACATGAGGCTCAGGTGTGTTCCTCCCTCAGCCTGGGCCCTCCCCACATCCGGGAGCTCAGTGGCCAGTTGCAGCAATGCTGGGGCTCAGGGCTATGTGCAGTAGCCTCTTTCACTGGAGCGGTAAGCCTCACCTGATTGTGGGTTTGGGGAAGTGCTAGAAAAACTGCCAAGTGCTATCCAGCAAAGTCGTGTCAAGTGCAAAGTATGGTTATTACTATGGACCTAAACAGGGTGCCTTTGCTTCAGCAGAGGGATCTGAATGCCTAAGGTAGAGCCCAGAGAGAGCTCGGATTCAGGTGATATTATGGGGACAATGCCATCAGTGCCTCAGGGTCTGGCTTTCTGGAACCCCACAACATTGCAAAACCTGCTGATTTTGCCGCTTTCTCATAGGGCTGTTTGGAAATCACTGCAGCCCTATGGAAACTGGGAAGGACTGTGCCCAAGAGGAAGGAGGAAGACACTGGCATCACCCCTCTGAGGCAGGGTGCTCACACCCTCCACAGATGACCTTTCCCTATGTCCACAGTGTCCCACTGGGAAGCAGGAGGGGCCCTTACCCTTGACACCAAGTGGGCAAACAATGCTCTCACTGAGCATGGCACCCATGCACCCACAGCACCCATAGGACCTGAACCAGCAAATCAGAGTCAGATTCAAAAACATAACCCAGGAATTTCCTGACTCTCTCTCCCTGTGCATCTATCTGTCCATCTGTCTTCCCTTCTGTTTTTCCAACCTCTCCTTACTTATCACTCTCCACTGCCTATCTTTTGCTAGCCTCCCATCCATTGATCTCTCTATGCATCTTTCCAAGTCTGTCTATCTTTATTTCTTTCTCTGCCTCCTTCATGGTATGGCCCATTATATTCAGATATAATAGATACATTTCAGGTTTCCAAGTGGCTGCCCGCTCAGGAAAAGTCAGGTGAGCAAAGGGAAAAAGTGCCAACCTCAGATCCTCTAACCTATATCATTTAGACAGACATTTAGGGGGACAGAAATTCATATGTCTTTGCTCATATTTTTCCATTTTTAAGACAGATTTGTAGAAGAATGATAGCTATAGCTGCAAGTGCCTCACCCTTGATCAAACCACCCAGCCAAGTGGCTGTGTCAACATAACTCTTAGGTTATACTTGTGGCTTTGAATCACAGGTGCCAATCAGGATCTCTTTCTTTCAGGAGACTCTTCCCCTAGTCACATCCCCACTGATGGAAGGGGCCCAAGCAGCCTGTTTGTGCTCCATGATCTTCCCAATACCTAACTGGCCCAGGGCTGGACACCTGACCCAAGCTGAGCCAATCAGATTCTTTCTCTCAAGAATATAAACCAAGAGCCAGATCTTGTGAAGGTTAGAGAGTGATTTTCAAATATGCGAACAAACAAAGCATGCATGGAGAGCTTGAAAAAACACAGATTGCTGGGCCTCATCTCCAGAATTTCTGATTCAGCAATTCCAGGATGGGGCCAGAAAATGTGCATTTCTAACAAGTCCCCAGGTGCTGCTGCTGCTCCTGGACCAGGGACCACACTTTGAGAAGAGCTGGGTTAAATGATGTTGAGCCCAGTCCTGACGTGTCGTGAAGACTCAGGCTCACAGTGATATCATAGAAACTTCTTGACTAGCTGAGGCTGGTGGGTGGGGGTCCTTAGAGAGCTGCAGGAAAAGAGACCTTGGCCCAAGACAGAGAAGACTGAGCAGCACTGAAGGCCCAGCAAGGCCTCCTTGTGAGGGTTCCCTTCCTGGCAATCATACATCCCCCATTTGAAGGAAATGTTACAAAGGCTGAAACCAAGCATCTTAAAGGTACCTGAGGACGAGTGTGCTGGTCCAGCATGGTGAGTTGCACATACGTCTGCAGCGTGAGGCCCCAACGACAGGCATCACGGTACATCAGACCCTGTAAAAGGGAAAATGCAGCAATTTACCTCAAAGTGCTCTATCTATAAAACTCTGGTCATTTTGGTCACTGATAGCCATCTCATAAAACCTATGTGGCTGAACTGGGACCACACATAAACTCAGCATGGTCACAGGGCCCTCAGACCAGAATGAACAGAGACAGACAGTGGAACACTTACAGGACAGTCCAGGAACAGCAGTAATAGGAGCCTATGTAAAGTCCCCAGGGAACATTCGTTCAGTCATTCAATAAATGTTCATTGAGCCCCTGGAGTCTATTCTCTGTCCAGCAGCCAAAGTGAGCCTGTGAACCTTAAATCAGTTCTTGTCACTCCCCTGCTCAGAACCTTCCAGTGACTTCCCATTGCATTCAGAATGAAATTCAAAGCCCTTACCAAGGCCCACACTTCCATCTTCTCTCGTTTCCTACCATTCTTTCTCTGGCCCAGTGAACTTCCAGCCACACGAGCCTTCTTAGCGTCCCCCAAATACCCAAGCACGATCCCACCTCAGGGCCTTTGCATCTGCTATGCTCTTCCTCCAGATGTATGCATTGCTCACTCCCACACTTTGTTTAGGTCTCTGCATAAATGTCACCTAATCAGAGACGCCTTCCCCAGCTATCCTGTGTAAAACAGAAGCCCTACCCCATCACACCTAAATCAGTTCTTGTCACTCCCCTGCTCAGAACCTTCCAGTGACTTCCCATTTGCCTATAAATACAAAACACTTCATGCTCCATATTCCACTTGCTAATAGTCTTACTCTGCTGTCTTCCACTTTTGTTTTTTCTTGGTGCTAACTAGTGAAACTCCATCTCTGCACTAAAAACTGCAGGCTCCTAACTGCATGTAAAAGAAAATCTCAGAAAGGTTGGGAAAAACATTCCCTGTGTCTGACGGCTGCAGAAACAAACACCTTTCTGTATCAGACAGCCAATTCAGATAGTGATGGATTGAGACTTTTCACAAAACTACCAATCTTGATCATCTGTCCAGAGTGGAAACTTGTGTAAAAATATCTAATTCTGTTATATTTTTTATTATAAAACTATCATTGGAAATGCAATTTGTACCAAGGAGACTCAGACTTCTAAGACTGAGACTGTGCCCTGTGAAATGTCACCTCTAACCCCTAAAGTCTGCAACTCTAGTTGTCTTAATAATCCAGCCCTTGCTCCTCCCTGTTTCCTAGAAAATGAGAATGTTTCTGAGGCTTTTCTGTTATACCCAAAGAAAAAGATTGACATTCCATCATCTCCCACATGAATAAAGGTGACAAGTCTTTTCATGTCTCTGGGATTCTTTATTCAAAGACTCCAAGAGTTTCTGTCTTATTTAAATAACATCCTTTTACCTGCTTTAGATTTCTTCATAGCTCCAATCACTAGCCACCATATCATACACTTAATTGTCTTCTGCCTCCCCACACTGGAATATTAGGGCCAGGAGAGCAGGACCAGGCAACAATTATTGGTTGAATGACTGAAGAAGCACCTACTGGTGCTCGGCAGTGTGCTATGTTCTAGCAACCAAGAGTGAACCAAATTAGACATGGTCTCTGCCCCTAGTGGAACTCAAGAGTCTAAGGAACCACACAAGGAGATCCCAGCTGTGTTGCTAGAAATGAGGGGACAGCAGAGGCTCCCCACAGTCCAAGGTTCAAATCTAGATCTATCATTTACCAGCACGTGACCTTGGGCAACTTATTTCAGTTGTAGTTTCCTCACCTGAAAAATGAAATTAGTCATCCCTACATCATGGGGTAGGTTCACAGACCAGCAGCCCTTTCTTAAGCTCCTTCTTACAGGACAAAGATTCCACCCTTCTCTTTCAAGCAGCCAGAGCAGAGCCTTCTGAATGGAGAAGGAGTGCAAGGGGCACAAGCACACTACAGCCCTTGCTTGCTAGGTCCACCCTTGGCAAAGCAGACAGCTAGCTTCATGGTGAGCCAGAGGCAGCCCCTGGACATTGCCAAGTGCAAATCCAAATCAGAGGTTTACCAAGGAAACTGGTTACTTAGAGATGATATGTCCTGGGGGACTATGCCTGAGGATACCTGGGTTCTAATGGGTTTCTTCTAGGAGAAGGTGGGAGTAGAATGAGCAGCAGGAGACAGATACCCCCAGTAGCCACTTGAGATAGTCTTGGATCACTGACAGGAGGTTCCTGGACCCTGCACATGCCCAGCCAAGCCTCCAAGATCCTTGATCTCAGAACACCAACATGCTGCCATTTTCCATTTGTCTCCTCCATCTCCTCCTCCAACCCAGCTAAGAGCGAGGAAGATGCCTGGGCAGGGAGCAGGCTCAGGGACCAGCACCACCATTCCAAAGCACTCAAGAGGAAGCTGGTGGTTCACGCAGGAAACAACACACTCACCAGAGGATTATGGCCACGGACATTTCTCCACTTGGGCACAGGCTCCGGTAACACCTGCAAGGAAAGAAAACATCAAAGAGCTGCTGGTCCTCAGCTCTGAGCTCTATGAAAGCATGTTAATGTTGGGAGGGGTGGGGGGAGAGAAAAATCAAGATTTGGGTGCCCAGGGTAAACCAAAATAGTTGAGCAACCCTCTGTGTGAGGCCACAATTCCACCTAAACATGGCTTCCTCACGTGACTTCCAGAAATGACCTAAGAACTCTATCCATCCCTGTATACAAATATATGCACATACCATCTCTCTGGCTGCCTTGGGAGCTCCCCAAGAGCAAGGCAGGTTTTCTCAATCCCTCCTCTGTGTGTTCCATCCCAGCCCTTACTGCCATCATTTCCAGCTGGGCAGGAAGGTGAGAAGCTACTTCACCAAGAGAGAAGCTACTTCAGGCACTCAGGCTGTGACTTGAAGCCCAGCTTCCCGGCTTGGGAGCTCTCCCATGACCTTGGCCTCTTGCTTTGCCTCTGTTTCCTCCCTCTGATCTCTGCATTGGGCACACTGACAACTAAGAGTCCTGTTTCTTTAGTACACTCCCTAAACTATTGTGCAGGTGTGTACTGGAAAGTATTTAAATGGTGTTCTTGGAACCAAGATTTTCAGAGTACCCAAATCCATCTGGAGACCTTCAAGTGCATGTGAGCAGGTACCATAGGTCACAAGAGACCAAAGGAAAACAATGAACAAGACCGTGGAAGAGTAACCTCCCCCAACCTTTTACACTTCTGTGCCTTCACTCATATTATTCCTTCGGCCCAGTATGCCTACCTTACCTCATTACATATCAACTTTCATTACATGGAAAACACCTATACATTCTTCAAAATCCAGTTCAAATATCCATTCCTCTGTGAACCATTCACTGACTCCCCCAACCCTCCTCTCCTTCTACTGGGTCTTCAGCACTCCATTCATCTCCCTCGAGTAGCATATGCTGCACCATTCAGGCCTAGCCTTGACCTGTGCTCCACGTGTGGCACTGTCACTCAATAAACATTTATTGAACACCCACTGTGCCAGGTGCCATGGTAGGCACCAAGGACAGCAACAGCAAAACTGCCCAGCCCTGACTTCATGGAACTTTAAACTGACTGGAGGAAGCAGACATTAATCATATAATCACAGAAATCAACATATTTTTTCAAGCCCTGAGAAGTAGTACAAAATAGAGGTATAGGGGGGACAGAAGAACCCACACCAGGGAGGGTAACCTAGTTGGAGAGCTCAGAGAGCATTGAGCTGATGTTGGAAGGCTCAGTGGTTTTCCTAAAGCCAACAAAGCTCTTCATACTACAGAAGAGCCAAACAAGGACATGGCCCCTGGAGCCAAATAGTTGGGCTGGGATCTGGCTCCACCAGTGGCCATGCAACCCTGGCCAAGCCATTTAACCTCACTGAGACTTAGTTTCCTCCTCTGCAGATGAGGTAAAAATACTACCTATCTCAAAGGGACTACTTTTGTAAGAATGAAATCAATTAGATAATATAATGAAATCTGAAGACAGTACTTGGCATATAGTAGCATCCTCATTAGATGTTAACTATCACTGCTGTTATTGTTGTTCACTGCCTCCAAGGTCTTCAGTGAGAATACAAATACAGTTGACCCCTGAACAGCATGGGTTTGAACTGCACAGGTCCTCTTATACATAGATTTTTTTTTTTTTCAGTAAATACATGTACTGTTTTTAATCTGTGGTTGGAAGTCTGCAGGTGTGGAGTGTGACTGTATGCATGATTCATGCCATTTTATGTAGGGGAATTGAGCATCTGCAGATTTTGGTATCATGGGGGGTTTGGAACCAACCCCCCGCGGATACCGATGGTAGTTAAGTTTGGGGGCTGTCAAAAGTTATACACGATTTTCGACTGCATGGGGTCAGCGCCCCAAACCCCCATGTTGTTCCATGGTCAACTATACTTCTAAAGTGCCATTGAGAGTTGCGCCACTCAGGTAGGTGTGTCAGGAGTCCCCAAGACCTTCGCCTCCCCAGGTTTGTTTGATTCACTAGGAGGACTAACAGGACACAGCATATAATCATACTCAGAGCTAAGATTTATTACAGTGAGAAGATACAAAACAAAATCAGCAAAGGAAAAGGGTACATGGAGCACAGTCTGGAGAAAACCAGGTGCAAGCTTCCAAGGGGCCTTTCCCAAGGGAGTCACACAGGACACACTCAGTTACCCCAGGAGGAAGTTGTGACAACATGTGTAAAATGGTGTCTACCAGGGAAGCTGGCCTGCGCCTGGGAGTTCAGGATTTTTATCAGGGTTCAGTCATGTAGGCAGCCTCTGTCTGACACACAGACAAAAATTCCACACTCCCTGAGTCCATAAATCAGGTGTCGAGAAGAAACCACATTGTTTTCACAGTTCAGGCACAAACAGCTGCACCTATCTAAGTTCCCACATGCTAACCAAGGGCTGGCCTTGCAAACCAGCCTCTCCAAGGATAGCACTCTGACATGTTAACTCTTTTCTGCACAGCAGGACATGAACACAAGCAAGACAAGGGCTAAATAATGTTTACTATTTTTATCAAACCATATATATTTTTAATAGAAGTAAAAACAGGAAAGGAAAGAAGGAAAGCAAATAACTTTAAAGGTATGGAAATTGTAGGATCTGTAGTAACAAAAAAGGCCATAAACCAAAAAGATACCACTAATATCTACAAGGAAAAGGGGTCAGGTCAGTCTTAGTGTAGAGATTATTCTTAAACATCTGTGAGGTTATTTCTAGTGACTGGGCTGTAAATAAACTAGAAATTGTGTTAGCTGGCTCTGCACAGTAATACTCCCTGATATCTCAGATGTACCACTGTAACATTCCAGCCATGCTCAATAGTCTGCCTTCTTTCCCATGTAAACTCTTCCTAACCAGACTGAGGGGAGCTCTGCACCTGCACTGTGCTCATGAGCCACATGTAGCTATTAAAAAGTTGAAAAGGAACTAGTCCAAATTGAGGTGTGCTATGAATATAAAATACATTCCAGACCTCAAAGACTTAACATGAAAAACAGAATGCAAAACAGCTCATTGATGATTTTTATATTGATTACCTGTTGATGTGATAATATCTGGAATACATTACGTTAAATAAAATGTTCTTCTCAGTTTTTTTAGCAAGGCTATTAGAAATTTTACATTCTACATGTGGTTTGCATTTGTGGCTCGCATTGTATTTCTACTGGACAGGGCTGGTCCACACCCCCTATAAATTACTCTGCCAAGCTTTTGCAGGTTCCTTAGAACCTGGTGTGGAGGAACCTGCTGCGGAGGCTGTACCTCGACATCTGTTGTGTTGGAGAAGAACTCTAGGCATGTCGTCTTCCCGCTGGCAATATTGCCCTCAACACAGATCTGGTAAAAGACAAATGCATGTTAGAACCAGAAATCAAGCACCTGGGGGAATATCAGGGGGAAATTTCTAGAGAGGGGCTCAGGTAAACAGCATACAGGTTCAGTCCAAGACTTCAATGTGTACACAAAATATCCCTCCGCGGGAAACCCCCAAGGTCTCACCGTTAATAATAAACAAACCGACCTTCTCCTTCAGTGGCAGGCTCCAGGCTCACCGCTGGTGGCCACAAGACCACTGCCCTCTAGGACAGACCCGCCCTTAAGTCAACCCCTAGACCATACACAGCTTGCCCTCGGCTACCCTAGTTCTGCCCTTTCCTAGCTCAACCCCTCAGACTATTAGATTTTAATCCTAAATGTTCTGCTTTCTTAACTTCTAATGGCTTTGAGATTAGAAAGCATGTATATGTTATTTAGAACCTAACTCACTGCTTTGTGCAGAAAAATGTGCTCAGCCACGGACTGGAAGGTATTAGGACAGGAGAGAAGGACTTGGTTGAGCACCTAAGATGTGTAACATACACCATTACCACATTTAACCTCACCAGAACCTGAGAAGTGGGTCCTAACATTTTCATAGAAGAAGAAAATGAGGCTTGAAGAAATAAATAAAGCAGGAAGGAGAGCTTGAACCTACACTCTGCTCATCCTAACTGCACTGAGGGAGAGGTGTCACAGCACTGGAAGGAGGGGCCACTGACAGCCATCTGAGGACTATCTACACCAAAACAGAGGACCCTCCTACAAGTACCTCATTGTAGGGAAAGAAAGCATGGAGGCAATAGTTTTCAGTCTTGAATATATGCTAGAATCACCTGGGAGCTTTAAAAAATCTATACAAGGAAGCCACAACCCAGAGCAATTATAACACAATCTTTCAGATGGGACTCAGGCCTCAGTACCTTTTAAAGCTCTCCAGGTAATTTCAATGTGCATAAAGGCCGAGCACCACTGGCCCATAGATACCATGCTTTAGAAGCACCAGAGGAGTATCCAGACCCTCTGAGTCAGACTCTGGGTTGGGGCCCTGAAACCTGCTGCCCAGCAATTCTGACAAGACTCTGCTCAGCTAGACATTGCTGGTGACTGTGGTTCCAGCAGATCACAAGAGGAAATAGGCAGTTCTGCATAAGTAAGAAGACAAACTGGCCCTTGAGAACACACATCAGTGAAGGACCCATTCTGCTGCACGGTGACCTTTACACTCAAGCTGGAGGCACCCAGAGAAATGTGGCCACTTAGATGACTTGCCCAAGGTACCAGGCCTAGCAGGAGAAAGAGTTGGAACTCACACCCAGGCCTGGCAGACCCCTTCTCATGACCCCATTGGAGCCTCAGTCACACCCTACATAAAGCATGGGGTTACAACTAGCCCCACCTCCTATAAACGCTGTCAGTCGGCTGTGAGGTTTCCTCCTGCCTTGATCCTAACAGGTATCCAGGAGAGCTGGATAATCACACTTCCCACAGATGCCAGGCCACCCTCAAATCCCAGCTCCCTGCCAGCTCACTCCTTTGGAGCTGGAAACTATAAAATGAACCCAAGGAAGTGCACAATAGGGGGATCCTATTAGGGTACTAGTGGATATGAGTCTTCATTGTTCTGTAAAAGAAACAACTTGTCCTCTTCCTAAATATTTAAAAGGAGCTCAACCAAACATCATTCTGCACGGACTTTGTTTCTTTCTTATTAACTAAGGAACATGGTGTTCAGATGAGACCTTCTTCCAAAAATACTTGTTCCAGTTTCCACCATGAAATCCTAAAAGTTGGTAAATCTAAGGCCTTCAATTAATTGGTTTTCCCAGGAGAGCAGGCAAAGCATGAAGAATCCCACAAAGTTCCCCTGTCATGAAGGGAAGAAAGAGGAGCTAAGCAAAGGAAGTCTGTTATTTTTCTTAAAAGTAGTATCTAAAAATATTATGAGAGGAGAGCATGCCCATTGAAGAAAATAGGAAAAATTCATAAAGCAGAAAATACTGTCTACACTCCACTACTGAGAGATAAACACCATTATATTTCAGCATGTTTCAGGCAAGTATTATTTTCTATACACATTTCTCATCTTTGAGTCTTTCAACTGCTCACTGAAGGCCTATTATGTGCCAAGCATGTGGATTCAGGAGCCAGTCTCAGCACCCATGGAGTGCACAATGAGTGTGAGGATAGGAGGAAAGTAACAGGAGGTTACAAGAAAAGATGTTCACCATGCTGTGGGAGAATGTGACCAGCCTGGCCCACCTCTCTGTGATGTGCCAAAGTTTACCTCCATGTTCCTCGTCTATTAGACCTTGACTCCAACTTCCTGTGATTATGATTAACACTGCGATGCACCACCGAGGCTTACTTTTAAATAATATTTAATCCTTCCTGAAAATAGAAGTTAAGTATTCTCCCAGTAGGGTATATTGAGAACTAAAAGAAGAAAATAAAAATCACTCATAATTCCAGAGATAACTTCTATTCAGATGTTTAATCAGAATCAAGCTTTCCAGAGGCAAACAGGCTCGGGCTCCAAAGCCCCCACCAGAACCAAAATATATATTGTCCTATTAAAGACCCTGAGAAATATGCAGTAAAAAGGAAACTTACCCAAAAGTCCAACAACTGGTAAACAGAGAAAGTGTGGTACATCCACATAATGGAATACTATTTAGCAATAAAAAGGAATGAAGTACTCATACATGCTACAATGTGGATGCGCCTCAAAAACGCTAAATGAAAGAAGCTAGACCCAAAAGACCACATATTATATGATTCCATTTTATAGGAAATGTTCAGAAGAGCAAATCCATAGAAAGGAAGTAGATTAGTGGTTGCCTGAGGCCAAGGGAGTGACTGAAAATGGGCAGGAGGATTCTTTTCCTAGTGATAGAAATATTTTAAAATTAGACTGTGGTGATGTTGCACAACTTTGTAAACTTACTAAAATTCACTGACTTGTACACTTAAAATGGGTTAACTTGGGGGTATGTAAATTAAACTCAATAAAGCTGTTGTTTTTTTAAAAAATAAAAGAAACCTGGTTAGCCCTGGCTGGTGAGGCTCAGTGGTTAAAGCATTAGCCCAAGTACTTAAGGGTTGCAGGTACAATTCCAGTCAAGGACATGAATCTGAGTTGCAGGTTCAATCCCTGGCCTTGTCAGGGTGTTTGGGGAGGCAACCAATCAATATATCTCTCTCACACGGATGTTTCTCGCTCTCTAAAAAATAAATAAATAAATGGAAAAAATATCCTCAGGTGAGGATTAACAAACAAACAAACAAAAAGGAAACCTGTTTAATTTCATTTAATATTTAAAGAACTAAGGGAAGAGTCTTCACCCCCCCCCAAATTCTCTCTCCCTCTCATTCAAACCCACTATTAACAGTCCCCAATTTTCCCTTAACCAGACTGACAATTTCTGCAATAGTTTGTAATATTTATTTCCTAGGTTTTTTTCCTGTGGAAAGTTTATATTATTATTTCATTTGAATCATACTTCATATATTTTTATCCTTTTTTTTATCTCTTACATAATGAGTACCTTTCCAGGTCATTAAATATTTTTCAAAAACATGATTCTAAATGGGTGAATAATATTCCATCATATAAGATACCCCATGGCTTCTGGGGGGTAAGTCTGAAGCCCAGGGATGGAGACAGACCTCTCTATCCCTGGAGATCCTCTGGTATTTATTTTTCACTGTGTGGATATCTCTTCACTCCCCTCCTCAAAAAATAATAATAAATAAATAAAGATAGATAAATAGATAGATGGAGAGTGCATATAAAAGGACTTACCACTGACTTTTTCTCTTTCTCATTTTCTTTATCTACAAAAGAAATCAATATTTAAACTCAGTTTTAAATAATTTACTATTCTTTGTCCTAATTTGCTAAACCGCCACAAAAACAGTAATTTTTATGCTTGCTCCCTGACCCAAAAATGCTTTCCAGTGACACCTGGAACCCTCCACGGGTGGACAGCGGCAGACCCACTACAGCTCTCTACCTTTGTGTAACACTGGGTCCTGTTGGCACATCTGGGCCCCAAATGTGCTTAGCTTTTTCACTTAGTATATTATAATTTCCTTTTCCCACACATTCCATATCTATGATCTTCACAAGCTGGCATTCAGCAAGTGAAAATGCAGAGTGACTTCCACTCGCCGCGCACAGGTAAGAGTTGGCAGCTGTCATGGGTTTCGGCCCAGGACTCAGGTTTCTCCTCTAGGCCCAAGGCTGACATCGCAGCCCATCCACCTCCAGGTGGTTCTGTGGTGCCACCCAACAGCCCAAGGCCAAAGAACGTCTGAACCTGGCTGTGAACAGTGGTTCCTGTTTCTGAAGGGGAGGGTCTTCACTACCTGTGGGAGAGGTAGGGCACGCGAGCCTAAACCACCCACCACTCGCTGAGGGGCTGTTTATCTGCAGTTCCCAGCCTCTGTCTCCCCCAAGGCCAAAAGAATAGAACCGGGAGATGGACGGAAGGCAGGAGCAACCCCCACCCATGGGAAAAAGGGGGTCTTTCTGCTCTTTCGAGGGCTCCCCAACTCCGAACAAGAGACGGGCCCGGAGCGCCACGATCCCACCCACTCGGTGGGATATGTGACTGGCTCGCAACTGGAGTGTGCGCAGCCACGGGAGTAAACCCTCGCGCCTCCAAGAAGGATTTCGGGTTCAGGTAGGTCCCGCGAGCTAAGGGAGAGGAGTAGGGCAGATACCGCTAAACGCTATGGCGTGGGCCGCGCCCGGAGAGGTGGTACCCAGAGACGCGTTACCCCGAGGCCAGGCCCGGCGCTGCGCCCCCCGCTTCCCTGGGCCCCAGGCGGGGCTCCCGAGCCCCTCCCGGCGCAGCGCCCCGGCGGCCCAGCTCCGTAGCGGCCTCAGGAGCATGGCCCGGGGAACGGATCCGGCGGGTCTGCACTTCCTCCCTGTGTGAGCTAATACGAGTCAGCTGGATCGTGGTCCTCGGCTGGCCAGCTTCTACGCACCGCCCCCATTCCCGAGCCCGCCTGGGCGGGGCGCCTCCTGCGGCCAGTCTCTTAAAGAGACTCCGTCGCATTTCACCCTACTCTGAGAATGAAAATAATTGAAGGTGAGGGGTTCGCTGTTTGCAGCCAGGAAATCTTCCCGCTAACGGGACGCTGGCAGAATGAACCCAAGACTTGGCAAGACTGGAGTATGAATGGCCAATAATACCAGCGACTGATTGGTTAATAATGATTGGAGACTAGTTAATTGAGCACCTATTCTAGCTAGACACATGGCACACAGTCACCTTGTCATTTATTCTTCCCAAGAACTCTGCAAGTGTTTATTGTCACTCCCATTCTCCGAGCTGAGCTGATCCTCAGAAACTTAGGCAACTTGTTTAAATGATCAGAAGCATTCCTTATGGAGTGGAGGTGGAATTCAGGCCCATCTATCCTATTTCCCAGCCTTCACTCTCTCCTCTGAACTTGAACATATCTGGAGTCTGGATTGTAAATGCAGTAGATCCCTCAGAAAGGTGTTAAAAAACAAGACAACAAAGAATCCTAAAATTTGTATGGAACTACAAAAGGCTATGAATAGCCACAGCAATCTTGAGAAAGAACAAAGCTCCCTGATTTCAAACTATACTATAGAGCTATAGTAATCAAAACAGTATGGTGCTGGCATGAAAATAGACACATAGATCAATGGAATAGAATAGACAGCCCAGAAATAAACCCACACATATATGGTCAATTAATCTATGAAAAAGGAGGCAAGATTATAAAATGGAGGAAAGACAGTCTCTTCAATAAATGGTGTTGGGAAAATTGAACAGCTACATGCAAAAGGACACTGGACCATTATCTTATACCATGTACAAAAATAAATTAAAAAATGGATTAAAGACTTGAATGTAAGACCTGAAACCATAAAATGCCTCGAAGAAAATATAGGCACTAACTTCTTTGACATCTGTCTTGGAAATATTTTCTTGCACCAGTCTCCTCAGACAAGAGCAACAAAAGAAAAAATAAACAAATGTGATTACATCAATCTTAAATGCTTTTGCACAGTGAAGAAAACCATCAACAAAATGAAAAGGCAACCTACAGAATGGGAGAAGATATTTGCAAGTCATACATAAAATAAGGGGTTAGTATCCAAAAATTATAAAGAACTTATACAACTTACTATCAAATAATAAACAACCTGATTTAAAAATGGGCAGGAGGCCCTGGCCAGTTTGGCTCAGGGGTTGGAGCATCCATCTACAGACCAAAGAGTCTCGGGTTCAATTCCGGTCAAGGACACATATCTCGGTTGTGGTTTGGTCCCGGCCCTGGCTGGGGTCGTGTGGGAGGCAACCAGTCAATGTGTCTCTCTCACATTGATGTTTCTCTCTCTCTCTCTCTCTCTCTCTCTCTCTCCCTTCCCCCCCCCCCTCACCACTCTATCTGAAGATAAATGGAAAAAAATATCCTCAGGTGAGGATTAAAAAAGAAAGATGTCTTTGAATAGACATTTTTCCAAAGAAGAGATACAGATGGCCAACAGGCACATGCAAAGATGTTCAATATCACTGATAATCAGGGAAATGCAAATCAATACCACAATGAGATAGCATCTCACACATGTCAGAATGGCCTATTATCAAAAACACAACAAATAACAAGCGTTGGTGAGGACATGGAGAAAAGAAAACTCTTGTACATTGCTGGTAGGAATATAAAATGGTACAGCCATTACAGAAAACAGTATAGAGGTTCCTCAAAAAATTAAAACTAGAACTACCATATAATCCTGCAATCCACTTCGGGACAGTTATATGAAGAAAACAGAAACACTAATTTGAAAAGACATATGCACCCCTATGTTCACTGCAGCATTATTTACAATAGCAAGATATGGAAGCAACCTACATGTCCATTGATAAATGAATGGATAAAGAAGATTTTATACACACACACACAGGAATATCACTCAGCCATAAAAAAGGATGAAATCTTGCCATTTGTAAGAACATAGCTGGATCTAGAGGGTATTATGCTAAGTGAAGTAAGTTGGACACAGAAAGACAAATACTATATGATTTCACTTATAAGTAGAATATAAAATAAATCAACAACAACAACAAAAACAGAAACAGACTCATAGATATAGGAAACAAACTGGTGGTTACCAGAGGGGGAAAGAGTTGGGGGGCAGATGAAATAGGTGAAGGGTATTAAGAGGTCCAAACTTCCAGTTATAAAATAAACAAGTCATGGGATGTAATGTACAGCAATGTAATAAATAATATCGTAATAACTTTGTATGGTAACTAGAATTATCATGGAGTTCATTTTGTAAACATATATAAATATCAAATCACTATGATGTACAACTGAAATTAATAGAATATTATGTCAATAAAACAAAAGCAAGACAATAGGCCCAAAATGTAGTCACTTATGCTAAGCCCACATCACCCAACCAAGACTTAGCTTAAGTATAGTTCCAGCTCTCCCAGAAATGGAATCTGCCTGATAAGACTTCTGTCATCCCCTAAAGGAAAGCAGCCTTGCAATAACCAGCTGGCTTTTTTTGCCTAGTATAACTTCTTTGTCCTGCACCCTTCTGCCTATATAAGTCTTCCATTTTGTACAGCTCCTTGGAGCTCCTTTCTCTCTGCTAGACTGGATGTTGCCTGATTCAAATCAATTTTTGCTCAAATAAACTCTTAAACTTTTTAAATATGCCTCAGTTTATCTTTTAATAAAGGCATAACCAACATTGGACAGACAACTAGGGGGCGGGGAGAAAACCTGTAAAACCCATCCATAGTAAGGTACAAAAAATCAGCCCCAGTGTGAGCTACATGAAGCCCAGGCCCTGCAACCTAAGCTGTTGCCATAGGAGCCAGTGACTGTGTGTGCATGCCCACTCTGGTTTGTGGGTGGAGGGGTTTCTCACTTCTCCCAGGAGTGCACGATGCTAGAAGTCACCTAATGGATAGAGAAAAGGAAGTCATCTGTGAGAGGGTACACTCAGCCTCTAGATGTTACCAGAAAGCCACAAACTCACATTGTGCTTCCTGTAATATCTGCCACAGACCTAGCTACAGGGCAAGTCTGCCTTCCATAAACAAACTTCAAGATAAAGTTCAAACATTTTTGTGAGTAATTCGAGATGAGGCTGTTGGAGGTACCTGCTGACTGGATTTGACTGAATGAAATGGATTGAAGCTGAGATGGGCAGGATCCAAAGAGGTCTGAATGGATAGGGGTGGTGGCCAAAGACAGAATTTAAATCACATAAAAGGAGCCACATATACTTCACACCCCTAAAAAGAAAGGCTCCAAGATGGTGGAGCTATGGCTTCCTAGGAGCACTAGTGAAAAACGAATAGAACTGAGTATCTGAAGGGTCAAACAAGCAGCCTATCCCTGCCCCCAGGGGATCACAAACCCTGACTATGATACCCTGGGGGGCAGGGATGGGGTGTGAGGCCCAGACCATTAATTCACATAACACATATTCTATATCTACCATGTGCCAGACCCTGGGGACCCCGCAGGGAGAGAAGCTGACTGATGGGTCCCTACTTTTGTGCAGTTTATATTCTTAAGATATGTACATATCAGCTAGTGATAAATGCTATGAGGAGAGAGTGATGGTGGCTACTCCAGATGGGGTAACTAAGGAGATGGCATTTGAGATGTCCCAAGTCTGGGTGGCAGGACAGCCATTCTTGGACCTCACTCCCTTACCTCCCCACCACTAGGGAGCTCTTTCTGACAGGAAAGTTACTGTGGAGAGCTGGAAGGCAGTTGTCATTGGTACCTGTCAGGGGCAGGGGTGGTGCTAACAGGGGACTGGCCTGCGTGGCTCACCTCCTACCTCGTGAAAATGTAGCAGGTGAACACCAGCAGCTCGCAGGGGAGAACAGCCTGGGACGCATGCGCACTAGAGCCCACAGCGGAGACACGTGCGTGCGCGTGAGGGCGGGAAGGGGCCGCCTAGCCGGACTGGATGGGGAGGGGGGGGGAGGTGCGAGGCATCTGCTGCCGTTGCTGCCACCACAGCAGGCCAGGTGGAGCAGTGTGCTGGGGAGGGGGGCTGAAGGGCAAGTGCTGCTGCCGGCGAGATGAAGCAGAAGCATCGCCCTTTCTGCTGTAGTGTGAAGGGCCAAGTGAAGATGCTGCGGCTGGTGAGGGCCAGCTTGCGGGGTGGAGGGCAGTGTGCAAGTGTGCTCACGCAGTGAGATGGCTATAAAGTAGGACTTAGAATGCCCTGTTTTCTCTTCCAACCTTGTTTTTATCAAGGCTGCCCTAGAGGCAAGGCATTTCGCTATGAACCCAGCGGGAAGGAGAGAAATAAGGCACTGTCCTCCCTTTCAGGGACTTTACACAATGATAAAGCAAAATCAGCATATGTACCTGAATGGCCTACACTTGGACCCAAAACCAGGTACCCAGGTTACCAGGTAAGGCAGCTGCAATTGTACCACTCAGAAGCCAAGATAAGAAGACTCAGGGTTTTCGGTGGATGCTGTGTTTACTTACTGTAAGTCAGAAGTTTGATGTGACCGAGCTCAGGGCTCATACAGCCCAGAGTCAGGACAATGGAACTACCAGCTTCTGGAGTGTCGGACCTACCAGGAGCATTGCAGTCAGTTCTGAACAGACATTTGGAGAGAATGAATCATCATTTGGAGGAAGGTGACCTAGCTTGTTAGAGAAGTAGAAACTACCATAGAAGAATATGTTGAAGGAATTCAAGAAAAAGAGGGAAGGAAAAAATGTTTAATTTTAAAGAAGTGACATATAGAAGAGGGGGTGGAAATAGTTAAAAGTTACAGGGAAACAGTTCTGCTTAATATGAGGAAAATTTTTATATTGGGAAAGTTCCCAAAATTAAATGGCCACTTGGGAAAGTAGTACATTCCCAGGAAGCAAAGGTAACAGGAATAGATGAGCACTTAGTGAGGATGTTGTGAAGAGCTAAATAAACGGTTTCTGCCATATACATACACATACATACGTTTTAGTCATGCCTCTTTTAGATGTGTGTATGGCAGGAACTGGTTTATTTATTTTAGAAATGATCATTTTTGCAGATTAAACTTGTATCCAATACTCACTGATAAATTATATGTTTGTTTGTTTTTCTTTATAGGCACTAACTGTGACATCTATGACCTTTTTTATCATCTCACAAGCCCCTGAACCATACATTGTTATCACTGGATTTGAAGTCACCATTACTTTCTTTTTCATAATTTTATATATGCTCAGACTTGATCGATTAATTAACTGTATATTTTGGCCTTTGCTTGTAAGTGTTCAGTTTCATCGTTAAAATTAACTACTTTTTCCTGCCATAGTGAGACATTTTAATAAACTCTATTCTTTAGTTTTCTTAAGCTGGTAAGGAATCTCTGATAAGCTTAGGAAGGAGGAGCTGTACCCACTGCTAATGTGCTCTGCATTGTCCCTGGGAGAGATTCTCAGGGAACCAGGGCAGTCTCAGAGCATAAATTCTTCTTTGAGCTCCATAAAAGTAGATGTGGCTGACCCTTCTGTCAGGAGAATTCACCTAAGTGTAAATCTAACGAAATTTAAATTAAAGGTCATAATTAATTATATAACATTCTTAATCTTTACCTTCCTTTTAAGTGCATGTTGATATGGCCTCAGAATTGTGGGACAGAGATGGAGGCAGATACACAGTATCTCTATCTTGCACATCCCTGATCACTAAATAGAAAATCAAAATCATTTGGTAGGCTCATTAAAGCACAAAATTATCTTGCATAAAAATGTCTACAATCATTGATGCTAAATAATTTTTAATTCATCTTGTAGAGCCTTATTTAGTAGCATATGTATTTCATCTGCCATATTCATAGCATTAGGAAAACTGCCCAGTGGAGTGCCCAAATGGTTCTGTAAACTGTCAACATAGGCATGTTGAAGATTAGTGAAGGTGTATACGGTCCTTCAGCCTGGACTATAAGCTGGTTCTAGGACAAACTGAGTGACTTCAACTCTCCTCTTTCAAGTCTTATCCCCAGCATCCTATCTCCATAAGTCTCCCTCCTAAGACTCTCTGTTGCACCTGTCTCATCCTCTCAAACTGCTGATATAGATCAAGAAAGAGGACTTTAGAGCTATTCTCAAACCATAAGCATGCTTTAAAGTGGTACCTTCTGGAACCACCTTCAAAGGCCAATGATGAGCATTTCAGGCTAATCACAAACTGAGAAATCCCAAAAGGGTAAAGCTTGGAATTAGGTAGGATCTTCACAGCACCCTTCCAAACTCCTACCTGATCTACACTTTAGAGCTGGACGAGACTAGAGGGAGGTCTAGGAGAAGAGATTACAAAGCCTTCATCAGTTTGTCCTCAGAGTACATAACATCATTTAGTGGCAGAAAGGCCTGCGCCAAATTACTCCAATGATTTCTCAAAGTTGGATAGTTGCTCTTCATACTCTGCTTTTCCAGGGATAATAAAACTTAACACATTTTAGCATTTATTTTTCTCCAAACTAATAATTCTCTGGAGCTTCTTATATGTAATAAACTTGGAGTCCCAAATTTAACAGAATACACTGAGAGGAAGAGTGGACTATGTGTAGCATACTGAAAGTAATCTCTAAGTCTCTGAGGATCACACTTTGCTGATATTGGAATCTTTTCGAAGTAGTGCTGTATAGTCAATTAAGTTCTTACTCCATTATGAAACCCAGAATTCCTCTCTGCTCTTGATCTAATGAAATCATTTATTCAACAAATGTTAAGTATCCCAGATTCTGTAATGGGTTCTTTAATAAGACAAAACACAAATCTTGTACCTTAGAAACTTTCAGTGCAGCCAGGAAGACAGATGAGCAATTCAGTGTAATAGCTGCTGTGATAGATGTACACCTAGGATGGTGTAGAGGCACCCAGCCAGGGAAGAGGACCAAATCATAACAGGCCTGAGCTGAGGGCTGAAGGATGAAAAGTGGTTAGCAAACTGATAAGGGGATGAAAGGGCTTTCGCAGTAGAGGGAGCAATATATGTGACAGTGTTGGGGAGGGGGTAGCATGACCCTCAAAGACCTGCAGGTAGCTCTGAATGGCTGGAATACTGAGTTATAAAGAGAGAGGAGGCAAGAGTGGAGGCTTGAGAGGCAGTGGGAGGTCAGAGCATGCACAGCTTTGTATGCCCTGGGTTTTAACCCAAAGGCCCCTGGAAGCTTTTGAAAGATTAGGTAGCAGAGTGACATGATCAGCTTACATTTTAGGAGGTAGCCTTGATGGCAGAGTCAGTAATGGTTTGAAGTGGAACAAAACTAGAGGTAGGTCTGAGAGATCACTTGAAAGTCTGTTACCACAACTAGGCATGAAACTTTCAGGCCTGAACTAAGGTTTTAACAGTAACTGGAGAGAAATAGGGTGTTAATGAGATAGAATGGATAGGACTGAGTAACCAAGGAGAATCAAGGATACCTACCATTTAAATAACTATATTGAGATGAAAATGAGATAGGAAGTATAGGAGGAAGAATAGGTTTAAGGAAGGACCAGGGAGAGTGGTATGTAATGAGTTCAATTTGAGAAATACTAGGTTTTAGTTGTGTGTGGGGTATTCAGATGGAAATGTTCAGAACAGATCTGAAGCTTAGGAGAGAAGAGTTAAAGCTGCAACTTTCGGAGTCATCACATCACCTTGTGATGGAAATAAGCTCTGAGACTGGGCTAAATGGCTCAGGGAGAATGTAGAGCAAGCTGAAGGTAAAACTGGGAGATACTAATATATGGGATGAAAAGGAGTAGTGGCTAGAGAAAAGCAGAAGGGAACCTAAGGGAGACTCATGTTCTCAGGCAGGTGTATCCTTCTTTTTCCTGTGGTTCTCTGCACAATCTAGAACATCACTTTTATCCAAAACCATTCATATACACAAACCCAAATTACTCACAGGAGGCAGGGCTGCCTGTCTGAAGTAGAGGTGTGGTCTGTTGCCTTGAAGCAGAACAAAATATCCAGCACCGAGAGGCATTAACCTAGGGCAGGTAGGTTAATAAGTTTTTCTTCTTAAGTGTAACTAATCTTGACCAGTCTCTATTGACCCTCTTTCCTATTTTCTTTTTAATAACTACTTTCTTAAGTTACCAGCATTTTGAAGTTTGATATTTCTGTGTTGACGGTTCCTTCCTGTCTACAGTGATCTGCAAGCATACATAAACCATTCCAGAATAAAGATGATTTACCTTTCCCACACTATACATCCATTCAAAATGTAAGCTGCACCTCTTAAAGCTACAGTTCAGAATGAAAATGCTTCATTTCAAGAAATAATTAAATGAGTGAACTACATCATTAGAAATAATAGCATAATTGGCCAACCGTTGCATATATGTGTGGGAGTTTCTTCCTGAAAATTACCACTTTTTCCTAAGTGTGCACTGCTTTTAGTTTTATTGATTGCATTTTAATAACAGTATAAAGTTGTTTGATTTACAGTGTAGACTACACTTCCTCTCATATTGTTACAATTGAGCATCCTGACTTCCCAGTGTACCATTCTACCTTAAACCTTCCACATATTATATCATCCAGTCCTAACCAGAAGCGTTCCCCTTTAACTACATTTAAGTAAAAAAGAAGTAAGCCTGTTAAGCAGTTAAATGATTGGTGTATTATAGGTTAAGAGGACTACTAGGCATCCTTATAGACCAAACACGATATAGGTGTCGTTTTACTGTGGCAGTTTGAGTTCCTAAAAGATAAACACTAAACTTGTTTAATAAAATGGAAATTTAAAATCTTTAGGGAACTCATTCTGTGTGTGTGTGTGTGTGTGTGAGAGAGAGAGAGAGAGAGAGAGAGAGAGAGAGAGAGAGAGATCTTCATGTAAAGCTGACCTTTCTATTCTTTGTTTTCAGGATATCATCAACTCACTGGTAACAGCAGTATTCATGATAATCGTATCTGTGTTGGCACTGATACCAGAAACCACAACATTTACGGTCCTCGGAGGGGTAAGTAGAGGTCTTTCTGGTTTATTCCTTTAGGTTTGATTAGAATTCAAATGTATTTGAAAAAATAGATACAAGAACAAAAAACTATACTGTATTCATCCTTAGGTCTCCCAGGCCAGTATACAGTACCCAGTGGCTTAATATTTTTTGTATGAATACATGCCCTGATTAATGTGAAGGAACATGGTTTCACACTAAAATTGAAGTTAACCAAATGAAGAGGATCCTGCATATTTCCCATGGGTATATAGGTCTAGACTAGACTGAGAAAAGCTTCTGGAATCAGCTGTATTACTTAGCTCTGAGAAACTTGATGTCAAGCAAAAACACCATGAATGAGTTTCATATCTCTCCCTCGGCGGGGGGGGGATACGTACCACTTGTTAAGGTGAGACAGACTATTCTGAGCTCACTTATTTTTTGTCCAGATCCTTCTTCAGAAGGAGTATAATAGATGTCTCATGATAAGGGAATGACGGTAGGAATCCTTGTAACTAAAGGATTATTTTGAACACTGCTTGATGAGACACAAATCAGTTTAATCAGACTTTATCCTGAAAGGCAAGCCAAAATAAAAAAGTGTCAAGTAATGTAGTTGAAATAGTCCCATCTGATATTCTTCTGAGATTTCTTACAGGAGCTTCAAAATCCTTTGGCTTTTCTAGATTCTGATCTAGAGAAATGAATTAGAAAATTCTTAAGTCTCACTCCTACTTCCTTGTCTTTTCATAGGATGGACCACTTAGGAGAACTGACCACTCTCAGATAGCCATGTATGTCAGAATCCATGGCTTTTCATTTCCCTTATTAAACCATAAGCAACTTCATGAGGGATGGGAATTACTCTAGAAATGAGATAGTGCTGTAACAGCAACTTTCCCCTGTTGTCTTTAAAGATAATTTTACCGCCTACTATGGAAAAAGAGGGACCAGGCATAGGATTTACTTTCATTCACTTATTTATTCATTCATTCATTTTTTAATATGTTTTTTATTTATTTTAGAGAGAGGAAAGGAGAAGGGGCAAGAGAGAGAGAAACATGGATCGGCTGCCTCCTGTACCCCCCCCCCCCACTAGGGATCAAGCCTGCAACCCCAGCATGTGCCCTGACCAGGAATTGAACCAGGACCTCTCAGTCCATGGGACGACACTCAGTCCACTGAGCCACACTGGCTGGGCCATGCATTCATTATTTAAGTGCCCTTTAGTAGGTGCTGACAAAGTATGGAGCTGTGCTGTCCAGTGTGTTAGCCACTGGTCACAGGTAGCTACTGAGTACTGAAAATGTATGTGATTGGTCTGTATTGAAATGAACTATACATGTAAAATACACCGGATTTCAAACACTACCTAAAAAAGAGAATATATAATATGTCATTAATAACTTCATTATATTGATGACATGTCAAAATGATATTTTGGATATATAGGGCTAAATGAATATATTATTCAAATTAATTTCACTTGTTTTCTTCATTTTTTAATGTGGCTATTAGAAAATTTTTTATTAATTATGTACCTTACTTACATTGGTGACTCACATTATATTTCTTTTGGATGGCACTGGACTAGAGTATGAGTCCTTTCCTCAAGTTACTTAGAGCCAATGCAAGGGACAGAAGTACAAACAGCTGTTTGCAGAGTACTTTGGGGCATAGAAAAGAGGAAGCAACTACTCTCTGGCCATGGAATCAAAGTTTTCCAGGAATAAAGGGGAATGGGGGTGGGAGGTTTCAGGTGGAAGAACCAGCAATATGCAGAGTACCAGAGTCATGAAAGGATAGGCAGGAGGTAGTTAGTGTGGTCTGAGCCTAGTAAGCCTCGGTTGAGATTCAGGGTGAAAAAGAATCAGTGTCTGGAGCCAGAAAGCCAGACTTCCAAGCCTGTACATGGAGCTGAGCAAATAGCATGCAGGGAATAACATACCCCAGCCCAGGCATTAGCTCTCACATAGCCATCAGAGTACCTAAAGATCATATTCTAGTCTATTCCCGTTATCTCAATTTTATTTTCCTAAGGACTATTTAGAGTCCCACCCCTTATGTGGATGTAGCCCAGCCTTTAAGAGTTCACTTTGGATTATTTATCACTCCAGTTCTCCAAAGCTTTTGTCACAGCTACTACTGCCATGGTTTAATCTTGACCTGGTGTTAATGTTGACCCTTTCTCCGGTAGAATTTGCAACAGAAAAGTCAAACAGTTGAACACTGCAGACTAAATGTTGACTGATAACTAAATATCATCAGTAGGCCTTTAAACAATACATTCCAGGAGCAAGTCCAGAGATCTAGACAAGCATTTATTTCAGAGCCCACACCACTTCAATGTTATTCCTGTTCACTTAAATGATCTCACCCCTTTCTCTAGGCAGGCATTGGGAAAACTTGGGAGTGAGAATAAAATGGCCTCTGAAGTCTCTTCCCATTTTAGTATTAGGTGGCACGGTAGGGAGTAATCCCAGTCCCCTAGTAGGAAAGGAAGCCGGTGGGCAGACCACTTTTTTTTTTTTTTTTTAATCCTCACCCGAGGACATTTTTTTCATTTTTTGTTCAGACAGAGTAGGAGGGAGAAAGAGAGAGAAACATCCACGTGAAAGGGCCACATCGAGTGGCTGCCACCCGCAGGACAAACCAGGTCCGGGGACAAACTGCAACCGAGGTAAATGCCCTTAGCGGGAACCCAACCCAGGTCTCTCCGGACCACAGGCGGACGCTCTAACCGCTGAGCCAAACCGGCCAGGGCAGGGCAGACCACTTTTAAAAACCTATGTGGAAGACGGAAGTCCAGATCACGGCCACAGCAGTGACCCTGTGTCTTTGTCTCCAGGTGTTTGGACTCCTGGCGGTGGTGTGTTGCATTGCTGACGGGGCTCTTATTTACCGGAAGCTTCTATTTAACCCAAGTGGTCCTTATCAGAAAAAAGCTGTTCATGATGAAATATAAGTGTTGTAATTTTATATTCCTTTTTAGTATTAAACATGTCTATTTTTCCACATGATTTCTGCAGTTGTTCTCATTTTCATCTCAGTATGGGATCTGGAGGAAGAGATTTAGGAACTCTGCGCCCAGCCTTCACCCGGACTGTAACTTCCAAGAGCGCCTGGATGGGATCAATCGGGTTTTCCGCTCCTGGGCCTGGATGGCAGCACTGTGGTGGGTGCGACACTGAGTTCCCAGCTGGCAATGGCGCAACCTGGGTGGCAAGGAGGGTAGCTGGAGAGTATGATTCGTCCTCAGGCAGGGAGAGCTGGGTGTGCGCGAGGGATGGGCAGCCGGCAGCCGTTGGGGCGCGAAGCTAGTTACCTGGGAGAACCGGCCGCCACCGTGCAGGGTCAGAGTCGAAGGGCCAACCTGACATAGCCAGGCCCTGGACTGCCCCCCCATGTATTCTGAAGACACCTAGGAGCCTTCAAGGGAATTGCAACCCCAGATGCATTCCGCCTCGGGGCGTCCTGGGCGCGGTGCACCCTCAGTGAAGCAATCCAAACACTCAGTGCAGTCCACACACTCTGCGCATTCAGGACCCAAAATACAAATCGCAGGCTCAAAGAGGCCCACAGGGTCCCAACTCCAGAAGCCAGCTGAACAAGTGCCCCCGAGCAAATCGGAGAAGGAGGCTATCCTAAAGCGTGCGGAGGGCCGGACCAGAGTCCCATCCAAATTCAGGGACGGCTTCAAGCATTTTTTCTTCTCACCCACCGGAGCGTTGAAGGTCTTGAGGATGGTGAGCCGGGAGAGCTGGTGACTTGGCTGGGCAGATGCTGGGCGCAAGCAGGGCGGATGCAGGCCTCGGCCTTAGGAAAGCTTCCCTAGTTCTCTCTGCCATTCATCCTTGTTTTGCCTCACCTTTCCTCCACCTCTCCCCTGGTTCCTCCCACACACTCAAACCTTATGACAGTACTAAATTTGGCTTCTTTTTTTCCTGTCTTTTATATTTCTCAGGTTTCCTCTCACAAAAGGAATTAGGGAAGCAATGAAAATAATAGCAGAAGTCTATAAATTAGCAAAAGCAAATAATAGAATTGACCAATAAAATTGATAAACCTCTGGTCAGTACAACAGAAAGTGGGGGGGGGGGGGGGGAGGCACACATTCAACGTTACAAAACCAGAAAGGAAAAATAATCTCAAACACTGATGAAACTGAAAGGATTCACAAGAGTACTTTGCAAAACAAATCAATTTGAATAATTGGACAAAATAGTTTTTTTCTAAGAAAATATAAATTACCAAAACTGATCCCAGAGTAGAGAAAAACCTAAACAGACTAATAAAAACACAGAAGAAAATGAGAACTTATCAAATGAGTATCTTTCAAAAAATATATCAGACCCAGACTTTTACACAGGTTAACTCTTTCAAACGTCCATGGCATGTAATTCTGATATTATTCAAAGTTTTTCAAAGGACAGAGGGAAAAAACACTTCTGAACTATTTTTATAAAGTCAATATAACACTGGTATCAAAACCTGACCAAGTTCAGAAAAAGAAAACTAAATAGAAATCTCACTTGTATCAAATACATATTGCCATATTAGCAGAAAATATTCATCAAAACTTTTGAAAATATACCATGAAGAAGAAACATAGGGTGATTCAATATTAAAACTATATTAAACTAATCTACCATATATAAGTAAAAGGAGAAAAAATATTACAAGTAGTATACAAAACACATTTGACAAAATTCAACATTTATCTCTAATTGCAAAAAGGAGAGAGAGAAGGAAGAGACCAGTAAAATTTCTAGAAACACATCGATATTTCATTGACATTGTCAAAATAAACCCCAAAGTCAGCATCATATATAATTAAACATCAGAAGTATTCCCATTAAAATGATGAACAAAGAGGATACACACTATCAATGCTGTTATTTAATATTTTTCTGGAACCATTAGTCATCACAACTAGGAAAAAGAAGAATATTTGAAAAGAAGAGGCAAAATATATCATTTCTTTCAGCTGATAATCTAAAAAACTCAAAGGCAACTGGGACACAGTTTAGAATAAGATAATTTCTACTAACGCATTAGTAGAAATGAGCAAACAAGCACTTAAAATAGAAGAAAATATTTTTGTTTACAACAGCAATCAAAATAAGAATGTAAGATTAAATGAAATAAATTTGAAAGACCTATATGAAGAAAACTTTAAAACTCTACTGAGAGATATTTAAAAACCACTAAAATAACTGGAAAGACATACTTTGTTCTTGAATAGTAAGACCAAATTTTGCAATAAATTTCCAGGCTATAAATTAAATGAAATCTCAATTAAAATACTACCAAAAGGCTTAGTTGGGGGCTTGACCAAGACAAGCATGAGAGGTACAAACAATCTGAGAATGTGTATGGAAAGGGGAACAAGGTCAGATAATATGATATAAAACAAATTTTTGCTCTGGCCAGTTTGGCTCCGTGGTTAGAGTGTCGGCCCTCGGACCAAAGGGTCAAGGGTTCGATACTGGTCAAGGACACAAACCTTGGTTGAAGTTCGATCCCTGGCCCTGGTTGGGGTCATGAGGAAGGCAACCAATCGGTGTGTCTCTCACACATAGATGTTTCTTTCTGTTTCTCTCTCTCTCTCTCTCTCTCTCTCTGCTCCCTTCCTCCCTCCCTCCCTCCCTCCCACTCTATCTGAAAATCAATGGAAAATTGTCCTGGAGTGAGGTTTTTTTTTTTAATTTTTTTTCTGTAATTTTAAAAGTACTAGAGAAGAAATCATCTAATCAATGGAAGAGAACAGTCTCAAAAAAAGACCCAAATCCACCTGAAAATGTAGTATATAATAAAGACTGGGTATTAGATCAGTGGGGAAAATACTGGTGTTTCCCAATAAATGATATTGGGATCATCGGCAGCTATTTGGAAAGAAAGAAAGCTGGAGCTCTCCCTCACTCTATCAAAATCAATATGTGATTCCAAAATGGTGGCAAAGTGAATGGAAGCTACACAGACGATCTCCCAAGAACAAACTGGAATTACAACTAAAATAAAGACAAATTGTCAGGAAAAAGCAACAGAAAAGCAGCTTGAGAGGACCATATAACCAGGGACACTGAATCGAACTTGGTAGGTCTGTAGAGGCACGAGAGGGGGTCTGGGAGCCCACGGACAGCAGCAGTCTTAGCCGTGAGCAGCGCTCTCGGGGTTAAAATCCCAAGCCGGCTCCACAGCGCAGAGGGCTGGGACAGAGCACTAAATTAGCTACAGCCACTCACCTTAGGCTCCAGCAGAGGGAGGGCAGACTGGACTGGACTGTGTGGAGACACTCGGGATTTGGAGGGTGCTCAGAGTTTTTGCTGAGTTGCAGCCACCCAGGATGGTGACCATCTTGCTCCTTCATAGAGCTCTGGAAAGAAGCAGCAGCCCCTCCCTCAGAGATTCAACTCCACCCAGCTGGGCCAAAGAAATGCAAATTGAGGCTCAATAACAACCAGCATCTGCCCCACCCATGGGAAATCCTCTTACACTGAACACCTGAGGGAGTTTTTCATTCAACTGAGAACTCAAGGCTCTTCAAGTAACTGAGACTAAATAGCCTCCAGGCAAAAAGCTAGAGGATAACTGAACCTTTCCTAGGCTTGCATATCTACCCAGGAAAGTAAGATTTGACAGTGGTGTTTAACGTGGGTCCTCCCACACTCATCCAAACCCAGTAGAAGGAGCCACAAACAGCAGAACACCAACACCCACAGGGAAAATTTGGCAGGCTCCAAAACCCACTGAGATAGCCAAAATGGTGAAACAAAGAAACAAATCCCAAATGAAAGAAAAAGAGACCTCTACCGAAGATGAGATAAATGAAATGCAGTTAAGCAAGTTATCAGAGGTAGAGTTCAGAGCCATGATCTTGAGAAAGCTCAACCGCAAGAGTAAGAACATCAATACCATGAGTAAAGATATAGAAACATTGAAAATCACCCAATTGGAAATGAAAAACCACCAAGAAGAAATGAAGAATGACATAGCAGAAATAAAGAACACATTGGAAGGACTAAACAGCAGAGTAGAGGAAGCTGAGGACTGGATCAGTGAATTAGAAGACAAGGTAGAAAAAAAATCAACCAATCAAAACACCAAAAGGAAAAATAATTAAAAAACAGGAAGACAGCTTAAGAGAACTGTGGGACAACTGGAAACATAATAATATTTGCATCATAGGAGTCCCCGAAAAAGAAGAAAATGAGCAAGGCTTAGAGAATATATTTGAAGAAATAGTGACAGAAAACTTCCCTAATTTGGTGAAAAAAGAAGGCATTCAAGTTCAAGAAGCACAGAGAGCCCCAAGCAAGAAGAACCCAAACAGGCCCACACCAAGACACATAGTAATTAAGATGCCAAAAATTAAAGACAAAGAGAGAATCCTAAAGGCAGCAAGAGATAAGCAACAGGTTACCTACAAAGGAACCCCCATAAGGCTATCAGCTGACTTCTCAACAGAAACACTACAGGTCAGAAGGAAATGGCATGAAGTAATCAAGGTCATGAAAAACAAGGATCTGAATCCAAGACTACTCTATCCAGCAAGGCTATCATTCAAAATAGAAGGTCAAATAAAGAGCTTTCCAGACAAAAAAAAAAGGCTAAGGGAATATATTAGCACCAAACCAGCACTGCAAGAAATGTTAAAAGGACTGCTGTAATTACTAAAAGAAATATGAAGAAAAATATAGCCACACTAAACAAAAATGGCAATAAATAAGTACATATCAATAATCGCCTTAAATGTAAATGGATTGAATGCTCCGATAAAAAGACACACAGTAGCTGATTGGATAAGAAAGCATGATTCACATATATGTTGTTTACAAGAGACTCACCTCACAACAAAAGACTCACATAGGTTGAAAGTGAAGGGATGGAAAAAAATATTCCAAGCAAACAGAAAGGAAAAAAAAGGTGGGGTAGCAATACTCATATCTGATAAAATAGATTTCCAAATGAAGGCCATAACTAGAGATAAAGAAGACCACCACTACATAATATTGAAAGAATCTATCCAACCGGAAGATATAACCTTGGTAAACATATATGCACCCAATATAGGAGCACCAAAATATATTAAAAATCTTCTGGAGGACGGCAAAGGAGAAATCAACAGCAATACAATCATAACAGGAGACTTCAACACTCCACTGACATCACTGGATAGATCCTCTAGACAAAAAATTAACAAGGAAACAGAGACTCTAAATGAAGCACTAGATCAAATGGATTTAATAGATATCTACAGAGAATTACACTGCAGAATTCACATTCTTCTCAAGTACACATGAGACATTCTCAAAGATAGACCACATGTTAGGACACAAACTAAGTCTCTACAAGTTCAAGAAAATTGAAATCATATCAAGCATCTTCTCAGATCACAATGGCATGAAACGAGAAATCAATTGCAACAAGAACATGCAGAGACATTTGAACACATGGAGGCTAAATAGCATGTTATTAAACAATGAATGGGTTACCCAGGAGATCAAGGAAGAAATTAAAAACTTCCTGGAAACCAATGAAAATGAACATACAACAACATAAAATTTATGGGATGCAGCAAAAGCAGTCCTGAGAGGGAAGTTCATAGCACTACAGGCCTATCTCAAGAAACATGAAAAATTTCCAATTGACTATCTAAGCTCACAAATTGAAGAACTAGAAAGCAAACAAAAAGAAAACCACAGAGCAAGTAGAAGGAAGGAAATAGTAAAGATAAGAGCGGAAATAAAGGACATAAAGACAAAAATAACAATTCAAAGGCTCAATGAAACAAAGAGCTGGTTTTTCAAAAAGATAAACAAGATTGATGGGCCCTTAGCTAGACTCACCAAGAAACAAAGAGAGAGAACACAAATATACAAAATCAGAAATGAAAGAGGAGAAGCAACAACTGACACGACAGAAATACAAAGGATAGTTAACAAATATTATGAACAATTATATGGCAACAAATTCAACAATCTAAGCGAAATGGACAAATTTCTAGAAACACACAGTCTCCCACAAGTGGACCGGGAAGAGATAGAAAACTTGAACAGACCAATAACAACTAAGGAAATTGAAGATGTAATCAAGACTCTCCCAGCAAACAAAAGCCCAGGCCCAGACGGCTTCACAGGGCAGTTTAACCGAACTTTCAAAGAAGAGCTAACACCCATTCTCCTCAAACTATTCCAAAAAATTCAAGAAAAAGGAAGCCTTCCAAACTCGTTTTATGAGGCCAGCATAATTCTAATTCCAAAACCAGAAAAAGACACTACAAAGAAAGAAAACTACAGACCAATATCCCTGATGAACATAGAGGCCAAAATCCTTAACAAAATACTAGCAAATCGGATCCAGCAATTCATCAAAAAAATTATTCACCATAACCAAGTGAGATTCATCCCAGGGATGCAAGGCTGATACAATATTCGCAAATCAATAAATGTGATACACCACATAAACAAAATGAAAGCTAAAAACCACATGATCATATCAATAGATGCTGAAAAAGCATTCGACAAAATCCAGCACCCATTTCTGATAAAAATGCTCAGCAATGTGGGAATAGAGGGACCATATCTTGACATAATAAAGGCCATATATGAAAGACCTACAGCCAACATCATACTCAATGGGCAAAAACTAAACTTGTTCCTTTAAGAACAGGAACAAGACAAGGATGCTTACTTTCACCACTCTTATTTAACATAGTACTGGAAGTTTTAGTCACAGCAATCAGACATGAAGAAAAAATTAAAGGGATCCAAATTGGAAAGGAGGAAGTGAAACTGTCATTATTCGCAGATGACATGATATTATACGTAGAAAACCCTAAAGACTCCATCAAAAATCTACTAGATTTAATAAATGAATTTGGCAAAGTAGCAGGATACAAAATTAGCGTCAAGAAATCGACAGCATTCTTATACACCAATGATGAACTCACAGAAAGAGAAACTAAAAAACAATCCCATTTACCATCGTGGCAAAAAAAATTAAGATACTCAGGAATAAACTTAACCAAAGTAGTAAAGGACCTATTTTCAGAAAACTATAGGACATTGAAAAGAGAAATGGAGGAAGATATAAAAAAAGTGGAAGCACATACCTTGTTCATGGATTGGAAGAATTAACATCATTAAAATGTCCATACTACACAAAGCAATCTATAGATTCAATGCAATCCCCATCAAAATACCAATGACATATTTCACAAAACTAGAAGAAATACTTCAAAAGTTCATATGGAACCAAAAAAGACCCCGAATAGCCACAGCAATCTTGAAAAAGAAGAACAAAGTAGGCAGGATCACAATACTGGATATCAGGTTATACTACAAAGCTACTGTAATCAAAACAGTCTGGTACTGGCACAAGAACAGGCACATAGATCAATGGAATAGAACAGAGAACCCAGAAATTGACCCAAAACACTATGCTCAATTAATATTCGACAAAGGTGGCAAGAGCATACAATGGAGTAAAGACAGCCTCTTTAATAAATGGTGTTGGGAAAATTGGACAGCTACATGCAAAAAAATGAAACTAGACCTTCAACTTACACCATACACAAGAATAAACTGAAAATGGATAAAAGACTTAAATGTGACTCATGAATCCATAAAAATCCTAGAAGAAAATGTAGGCAACAAAATTTCAGACATCACACACAGCAGAATTTTCACTGATACATCACCTAAGGCAACAGAAACAAAGGAAAAAATGAACACATGGGCCGACATCAAACTAAAAAGCTTCTGCACAGCAAAAGAAACAACCATCACAATGGAAAGGCAACCCACTGTATGGGAGAGCATAATTGCCAATGATACATCAGATAAAGGGTTAATTTCCAAAATATATAGAGTGCTCATACAACTCAACAAAAGGAAGATAAAGAATCCAATTAAAAAATGGGCAGAGGACCTAAATAGACAACTCTCCAAACAGGACATACAAATGGCCAAGAGACATATGAAAAAATGCTCAACGTCACTTATCATCAGATGCAAATTAAAACAACAATGAGGTATCACCTCACACCTGTCAGAATGGCCGCCATCAACAAATCATCAAACAACAAGTGCTGGTGAGGGTGTGGAGAAAAGGGGACTCTAGTACACTGCTGGTGGGAATGCAGACTGGTGCAGCCACTATGGAAGACACTATGGTGTTACCTTAAAAAATTAAAAATTGAATTGCTATTTGACCCAGTGATCCCACTTCTAGGAATATACCCTAAGAAGCCTGAAACACCAATCAGAAAGAATATATGTACCCCCATGTTCATAGCAGCACTATTTACAATAGCTAAGATCTGGAAGCAACCCAAGTGTCCATCAGTAGACGAATGGATAAAAAACCTGTGGTACATATACACAATGGAGTACTATGCAGCTGTAAGAAAGAAAGATCTCTTATCCTTTGAGACGACATGGAGGGACCTGGAGAGTATTATCCTAAATGAAACAAGCCAAGCAGAGAAAGACAAATATCACATGATCTCACTAATTTGTGGAATATAATGAACATAACAGTCTGAGGAACAGGTAGACCCAGAGATGTGGAAGTAGGGTACAGACTGACAATCTTCAGAAGATGGGGTTGGGGAGAGGGAAGAGATAAACCACAGAACTTATATGCATGTACGCATTACCAATGGACATGGACAACAAAGCTGGGGACAGGGTGGGGGGAGGATGGGGAGGAGGGTGTCAATGGGGAAAAAAGGAGAAACATCTGTAACAAAAATAAATTAATTTTAAAAAATCAATATGTACTTACTCTACTCTACCTGCATATACATACTTCTTTCTGTATAAAATATACACTGTTAACAGTGGTTATTTTTAAGGAGACAGACTAGGGTTGGGTTAAGGGAGGAGAAAGAAACTTATGTTATTTATTTTTCTATACTGTGTGCATTTCATCTCTTAAAAATATAAAAAACTTAAAAATAAAATGTATGTGCAAAAAAATACAGGCCATTTTAACATAATCAGATTTGCATTCTGACAATTTATGTTGTTTTTTTTAATATGATTTTTTGTTAATTTTTTAGAGAGGGAGAGAGAGATAGAAACATCAATGTGAGAGGGAAACATTGATCAGCTGCCTCCTGTGCACTCCCTACTGGGGATCGATCCCAAAACCCGGGCATGTGCCCTGACCAGGAATTGAACCAGGACCTCAGTTCATGGGACAACGGTCAATCCACTGAGCCACACCAGCTGGGCAATGGTGTTTTGTTTGTTTTTTTCATAGCCCATATGCGTTAAAACAAAACCTGTTTCTTTTATTGCAGGGTCTTCTCATAGGATCATTAGTTTGTTTCATCATCGCTGAAGCCCATGGGTCATACATAACAATCACAGTTCTGGAAACCGGCATTGTTCTTTTCTTTATTCTAATATATATGCTAACCCTTCACCGCTTGATGACTTGTATACATTGGCCCTTACTTGTAAGTGTTCATTTTCATAATTCAAATATAAGCTTTGCCCTCAGCCCCAGAGTAGAGGCTCTCCTTAACACCCAGAAAACACCCAGAGATATCTCTCTGGACAAGGACACAGCTGAGCTGTAACAGTTAGGGTGTTGCCCTATCCCAGGGGAGAAACTAGCCTTGGACCCCTCTGTCTGCAGCACAAGCAGCACACACACCTGCTTCCATCTCATTATGATTCTGAACACATGGTACTTTCAGCTTGACCTAAAGAAAATTTTAATTTATATATTCAGTTGGTATACATTTCTTACCTATTGCTTATAAAACAGCACATGCTTCTACTTTTCATACAGCACCCTCTCTAACAGATTATAAACACCACCACCCCCACACACACAAAGCAAGAGTGGATGTGGCAGAGTTGTAGAAAATTGTCACGCATGCCCTGAAAGATTACAGGAGTCAACCTTCCCATGTGTGTTAAGGGTCCATACACCCAAAGGGGTGCCAGATGGTGAAGTATTCAGGAAAAGACATTGCACAGCTTTCTTCAATAACTATTTCAGAATTTCACATTCTTTAACTGAAAAGTCCCTGAAGCTAATCCCTCAGGTCTCAGATCAATGCTATTTGTTGTGGAAACTGAGGCTCTGCATCCTCAGACTAGAGAGGGACAACAGCTTTGTCCACATAGAGACACTGGCCCAGTTCCTGGCCCTGCATCTTACTAGCTATGTGAACTTCAGCCTCAGTTTCCCCATCTAGGAAATTCAGGGAAGGAAAAGTGTGATAATGATTGCCTCATGGGGCTCCTGTAACCCTTACATGTGTTTAAAGCAAATAGCACAATGCTTGGCACAAAGTAAATACTCATTCTGAGTATCCAGCAGACCCCATAGGCAGGGGGGTGGCTTTACCATTTGAGTTTGCACTATGAACAATCCCCACTCTGAGCTTAGGCCTCTTCCACACCCTACTTCCTAATAGTACCTTTTTCTATCCTTAAGGTAGAATTGGTTGCTGTTGAGCTAAAATTCAAAATATTTTCTTCAAGTGTCATGGATTTTCTGAAAAGGCTGCTGAGCTTCCTCTGTCCCACCACGTGCCAAGCAACAGGAAGCAGACAAAGCAAAATCTGAGCAACTGTAGTTGGACATGTGGAAGATCCTCTTAGTTATGGAGAGCTCTAACCAGAGAGAGGTTTCTCAGGGGAAACTGAAATCTCTGTCCACAGAAATTTTCAAGAAGGGAATGTAAAGTCACTGTTTCTGAGCACATACCATGCGCCAGATACTTTTTTCCTATATATTACCTTATTTAATGCTCACGACAACCCAATGAGGTTGCAGTCACCCCCACTCTTTGTTTGACAGGTGAAAAATCGGATTACAGGGATTAAGTTGCCCACGGTCATATGTAGGCATGGAATTTGAACCCAGGTCTGTCTGACTAAAGCCTAGATTCTTCCTCGGCTTTATGCCCTATTGCTTTGTGATGGTTTCCCTGTCTCCACCATCCCTACATTTTTGTTCTCCCCAGATTCTTAGAATTTTATGTTTTCTGTATCTTGCCTGTTTCCTGGTGATTTCCTTCAAATTTGGAGCCAAGGATGAACTGATTATCCTGGGGGCGAGGGGGGAAACAGGCCTTTGGGGCTGGGTGACTGAGGGCTCCACAGCATCAAGGTCAGCAGCTGTGGGCAGGAGGACCAGAGCCCTCTGAGAAAAGGTCAACTGCCATAAAGCTGGAGAGAGCCACAAGGCACCATGCTTTGCTCTTAGGCCCAGGGCAGGTGTCCAGGCAGTGTCTCAGACAGAGGCAAGAGCTGGGTCTCCTAAGCATGAACCATAAAGGTCCTGTGAGAGGAGCTATTCTCACAGCAGTCATAGGCAGTTACAGGCCTTTGGTCAACTCTGATAAAGCCAAGTCCCCTTTTGCTACCTCTGTCCCTGGGTGAGAGCATTCTCTTTTCTTTGGATGGCTGTGGGATCCCAGAGCATGTTTCAGAGTCCCTGCTTTTTCCTTGCTACTGTACTCCAGGATGTGGGCCAGGGCCTGGACTAGCACATGTATGCCTGGTGAACTCCCAGGAGCTTCATAGTTAGGAAACTTTGTCTTACCACAAAGGTTGCCCAGTTATTCTGATGCTCAACTAACCAGCAGTCCACATACTAACCAACATAGCTGGTCAAGTGGTGAGTGATCTAATTGACTTGGAAGGTTTCTAAAAACACCTATCAAAACAAGATCCAAAACTGTGTTCTCTTCTCCTATCCAGCCCTTTCCTTTCTAATCTGCCCTTTCAGGTCCCATAAAATGAAGGACATGTACATATAAGATTGCTCAGAGGGGTAAATGGCTACTACTGGGTGGTAATAGGGAGGGAGGCCTTGTGCAGTTAGAAATGTACTGGCTTGGTGACAGTATTGATGCCTAGGAGGTGACTAATTGAAACTTCAGAGAGTAGGTGGTAGGTGGACTTGGAGATGTGTTGGCAACGAGCTACAGGAAACACTTGGGACCTTATCAAAAGATCAGTGCAGCAAGCCAGAGGACACATGGTCTGTTTCCCATTGTCACTGTTTCAGAACTCTGCACAGGCTTGAGGCCCTGCCCCCACACTACAGGTGTCTGGCTTGCACAGCTGCCACTTTCTTTCAGCTCTTCTCTCCAGGCAAGATGGTTTGGTGGTAAGGAGTACTGATCTTAAGTGGCAATTTCCTTAAAGGCTCACACGAAGATAAAGTTCCTGATTCCCCTATTCCCATTCTTGTTTGGCAATGGGCTAAGGGTGAAAGTCTCCAGCAGGGAGACAGAAAGTCTGATGAATCAAGGCTTTGACTCTCATCAGGGCAGCACCAAGGAGCACTGGCCTCACATAAGATGACCTACTGAGGTCTGTGGACTCCAGGACTATATTTGGCAGGGTCTTCTTCTCTGGAGATAGGATGGAGCCTGGGCTTGGGGACCCACACCCCAGTCTCAATTGCAGCTTCTCAGTTCTGTGAAGGTTGTGCCAGGGACCCTGACACCCATAAGGAGGGTGCAGATCCAACTCTCAGCTAGCCCCTGCCTTGTCAACATGGCTCTGAATCAGAGCTAGTTAGAATATAGCTTTCCTCACTTCACCATGGTGAAATTACTCTTTTCGTTTTTAGACTTCATTATCTATTTTACCCACCCTCTCAAAGGTGTGAGCCGGCGGGAGATCACATCCACAACATGAGGCCAATGTAGAGCAAAATAGCTTTATTATATCCGCCTGGGGGCAGGACCGGGCCAAGCCTAAAAAGCTCAGCCTCGAGTCTTCTTTGTTGTCCACTTTTAAAGGCACAAACTACAGAGAAAAAAAAAAAAAAAACTACATTCTCTTGCCTCCGCTTTTGGCACCGTTAAGGGGGGGAACTGATAGAGGGAGGCTAGGGGCGCTGTTAGCTCAAGGTCAGGGCGACCATTAATCTCTTTCTTCTCCTGGTTCCTCTGAGTTTCCCAAGGCCTTCATTAATCCCTTATCTTTATAGTTTTCTTTGGGTGTCTCAAGGCCCTCATGTTTACAAAAAAGAAACTGCCAGGGTGTGTACATGTGGTAACTGAGGGTCAGAATGGAGTTTAATTTTGTTAAAACATTATTAACCCTTTCACCCTCATCTAGTATCATCTGTCAATGTACCCAAGAAAATTATAAACTGTAATTACTGTCTTCTGAATAGCCCACATTTTTAACACTTCTACATTGTAAAAAATATTATCCAGTATGGTCAGAGAAACTGAGTCCTGGTTAAGCAGATGTTTTTGCCAATAGAAAGCAATTTTTTTTAAAGAACATAATAAACATACCTTAAAATAAAACTACATTGAAGTGATGATTCATAAACTACTAGCTACATCTTTACATTTATAAGTGAGAGGTATCAGCTTTAGAATGTTCCCTTCAAATAAGATTAATGAAAAACAACAGTTCTGGTATTTCTGGTCAGACTCTGCCACGTGTTTGGAGAACTACAGACACAAATGGAACCAATGAAAGTTGCAGCTAGTTGACCACCATCTAATGTTTATTGTGTATAAATTCTTGTTACAAATACCACATTTTATGAAATAAATTTAAATGTTTAACTTTCTTTCTAATAGTCAATGGTATTTAAAAATAAGCACTCAACATTAGAGCATCTTTTTCTTTCCCAGTTATAATTCTACATCATTTTGTTTATCTCAGAGAACAGTCTGAGAGCTTTAAGGAAAAATAACTGTCAAGGAACAAACCTATCTCTCATTTTTCTCAGCAGAGGTTACTTGAGTCAATAGGGTATTTAGTCAAGGGAGGGGAGAAACAGGTGATGAATGAGAATGGCATTTATGGGGAAACCAGCCAGGAGTCCTACTGCAAGGCTCAGCTGCAATTTTACCCAATCAAGAACATATCTCTCTGTCAAAGAGGATGCCAATAAGAGGGTTAGTGTCTATGGCAAAAGGGAGTGGGGTTAGTCAGAAGAAAGCCCTTGGGCACTAAAGTCAGACTGCTGAGGGTCATAGCTACTTATAGGCTGAGAAACCCCAGGCAAGTTGCTTCCCCATCTGTAAACTGGGGATAATGAAAGTTTGTTGTGAGAATCAAATCAGATCGTGTATTAACACCCTGGCACAGTATGTGACACATAGTAAGTACTCAAGAAATGTGAGCTACAATAGAAATGTTAGGTACAAGACAAACATTAGCTCCAAGGGACAGTTCAGGAGAGCACTTCCTTTTGAGTAAGGTCCAGTGAGAAGATGGAATCATGACAGGCAATCAGTGCTTGGCTAGGTAGGCCTAGTCTGCATTTGGTTTATTATTATTATCATTGTTAATGTACTTTCATCCAAATTCTCAATGGTCTATAACCACAGCTAGTTAATTTTTTATTTTAAAAAGGCTACACTCTGCTTCTTAGTTGTAAGAGTTCTTGTTCCCCTTCTTTGAATATCTTAGTTTGCACAATCCTCAGGTACCAAGTTTCCTGCAAAGCTGCAAACCACCATACCTGCCCCACTGTAGCCAGACCTCTCACTCAGCCTACAGAACCCAGCTGAAACTTACTTCTAACTCTCACTAGCCCTGCTCCATGTCCCCCTTCCAGTGTTACCCACCAGGTGCCCAAATAATAGGCATTAGTGCCCTTCAAAGAAGCAAGTTCACATTCAACGAAAGGGCTCCTTGCTTGCCAATCTCAATAGGAAAAACACCTGGAGTTTGCTGTAATTTTACTATCTGTGCACACTTTGAGGACAGGTATCACAAATCTACATTTTGATGCACTCCCACTACCCACTAGATGCCAGGCACCTTACCTGATGCTTTCAGATTCATTATGCCATGTAGTTCTCAGATCAACCCAATGAATCCCAATCATTATCTTCATATTAAAAATTAGCATGTTGGCACAGAGTGGTGATACAACATGACCTGGGTCACACATCTAAGAATTGGCAGGCCAAAAATGAGTTCAACAAATGACATCAACAAAAAGCACTCCACCTTTTTTGTTCCATACCATGTTAACGCTCCATGACTCATTCCACTGAAAATGCCAGAGATGGATGCTGCACTTCCAACCCAGGGGTATAGTTCATTTCCTCCTTATTTGGGTGTCCCTGATGGAAGACAATAGTGATTTGAGTTCTGATTCCACTCCTTGGCAGATATTCAATCTTAGGCAATTTAATAAACCTCTCTAAGTCTCTATTACATCCTCTTAAATGGAGAACTTAACAAGACTGACTTTGCAGGATGTTTATGAGGGTTAAATGAGATAATGACAGGGAAACGCTTGGCACATTGAAGAGCTCCATTAGAGCCATTGTGATTCCATACACTGGATGGCAGGGCTCCTTGCTATGTTTGGGCAAGTACCCCAGACAGGCTGACACTACCAAGTCAGGCCACTTTAAGACTAAAAATGTTCAAATTAGATCTCTGGGCCATATTGTGATTATATCACCATGGGCTTTTGCTCCTCCCCACAAACTGCTGCCATGGACACACAGGGTACTCTCTTCCATTAGTGCTCCACTATCAAAGCCCAGCCTCTGCTTGTACTCAGAAATGTGACCCCACCCACTCATCCTCACCCTTTACTTAGCAGTTAAAGAACCCAGTACTGAAATCCAGAAGGAAGGACACACATAGCCTATAGATGTCAGGGCAGACTCAACTGTGGCCATGTCTTAGGAAAGAGCAAAAGTCAACAGCACATGCATTCACTCCAGAATACCAGGCCTGCTCATCAGATGGGTTCCTGCCTTCTTGGGATGTGTGAACCTACAGAATAAATATGGCCCAATTTCCAAAGAATCGGTTTTACCTGCAGATTTGGGAATGAAATTAAATCAATAAAGTACTAATCTAAAATTTTGTTTTTATATATTAAAATAAATGTACTGTGAAATAGAAAGCAGAATTATATTAATTTAAAATATAAAGCTTCAAAAAAATCATATTTATGGAAGGCCAATTTGGGATAGGCCCCCAGATCTCTAGGTTTTTTCATGCCTTTAAGAAAAGTCTGACAGAAAAGTTGTCAGTTGTTTTTTTAATGGTGTTCTTTAATGAAATTAAGCCCATTTCTGCTGACCAAGTCCTATCTAGGACCTTAAAAATTACATAAACTCATGTCTCTGGAAGATGTAAGAATTATGCTGCTGGGGGTTCCTCTTAATATTAATCAAAGGGAAAGTTTTAAAAAGGCATTCCTCCTTAGATGGGTAATTGACAAATTTAAATATTTTATGAAATTACATTTTCATGTAAAGCTGACCATTTTCAATTCTGTATTACAGGATCTTATCAACAGTTTTATTACAACTGTGTTCCTTTTAATAGTTGCCTTCTTCACAATGAGAGAAAAGGAAAGAAGGCATTTATTCTATGTTGGAGGGGTAAGTAGAGGCCTTTATGACTCCATTTTATTTTATTTATTTATTTTATTAATTAATTTATTTTTATTACAGATGTATCTCCTTTTTCCCTACTGACACCCTCCTATCGATCCCACCCCCCTCCTCACAGCATTGTTATCTATGTCCATTGGTTATGCATATATGCATATAAATTCTGTGGTTTATCTCTTCCCTCCCCCACCCCTCCTCTGAGGTTTGTCAGTCTGATCCCTACTTCTTTGTCTCTGGGTCTATTTTGTTCATCAGCTTATTTTGCTCACTATATTCCACAGATAAGTGAGACCACATGATACCTGTCTTTCTCTGATTGGCTTATTTCGCTTAGCATAATACTCTCTAGGTCCCACCATGTCGTCTCAGAATACAAGAGATCTTTCTTTCTTACAGCTGCATAGTATTCCACTGTGTATATGTACCACAGCTTTTTTATCCACTCACCTACTTGGGCTGTTTCCAGATCTTAGCAATTGTAAATAGTGCTGCTATGAACATGGGGGTACATATATTCTTTCTGATTGGTGTTTCAGGCTTTTTAGGATATATATTCCTAGAAGTAGGATCACTGGGTCAAATGGCAGTTCAATTTTTAACTTTTTGAGGTAACACCATAGTGTTTTCCATAGTGGCTGCACCAGTCTGCATTCCCACCAGCAGTGTACTAGAGTCCCCTTTTCTCCACACCCTCACCAGCACTTGTTGTTTGATGATTTGTTGATGGCAGCCATTCTGACAGGTGTGAGGTGATACCTCATTGTTGTTTTAATTTGATCTCTCTGATGATTAGTGACACTGAGAATTTTTTCATATGTCTCTTGGCCATTTGTATGTCCTGTTTGGAGAAGTGTCTATTTAGGTCCTCTGCCCATTTTTTAATTGGATTCTTTGACTTCCTTTTGTTGAGCTGTATGAGCACTCTATATATTTTGGAAATTAACCCTTTATCTGATGTATCATTGGCAATTATGCTCTCCCATACAGTGGGTTGCCTTTCCATTGTGATGGTTGTTTCTTTTGCTGTGCAGAAGCTTTTTAGTTTGATGTCGGCCCATGTGTTCATTTTTTCCTTTGTTTCTCTTGCCTTAGGCATTGTATCATGAAAATTCTGCTACGTGTGATGTCTGAAATTTTGTTGCCTACATTTTCTTCTAGGATTTTTATGGATTCATGAGTCACATTTAAGTCTTTTATCCATTTTGAGTTTATTCTTGCATATGGTGTAGGTTGGTAGTCCAGTTTCTTTTTTCTTTTTTTTTTTTTTTTGCATGTAGCTGTCCAATTTTCCCAACACCATTTATTAAAGAGGCTGTCTTTACTGCATTGTATGCTCTTGACACCTTTGTCAAATATTAATTGAGCATAATGTCTTGGGTCAATTTCCTGGGTTCTCTGTTCTGTTCCATTGATCTATGTGCCTATTCTTAAGCCAGTACCAGGCTGTTTTGATTACAGTGGCTTTGTAGTATAACCTGATATCCCGTATTGTGATCCTGCCTACTTTGTTCTTCTTTTTCAAGACTGCTGTGGCTATTCGGGGTCTTTTTTGGTTCCATATGAACTTTTGAAGTATTTGTTCTAGTTTTGTGAAATATGTCATTGGTATTTTAATGGAGGTTGCATTGAATCTATAGATTGCTTTGTGTAGTATGGAAATTTTAATGATGTTAATTCTACCAATCCATAAACAAGGTATATGCTTCCACTTTTTTTATATCTTCCTCTATTTCTTTTTTCAATATCCTTTAGTTTTCTGCAAATAGTTCCTTTACTTCTTTGGTTAAGTTTATTCCTAGATAGCTTAATTTTTTTGCCGTGATGGTAAATGGGATTGTTTTTTTAGTTTCTCTTTCTGTGAGTTCATCATTGGTGTATAAGAATGCCGTTGAGGACTTCCAGTCAAGATGGCGGCGTAGGTAAACGCGGTATCGCGTCCTCCCACAACCACATCAAAGTTACAACTAAATTACAGAACAACCATCATTCAAAACCGCCTGAAATCAAGCTGAATGGAAGTCCTACAACTACGAAATTAAAGAAGAAGCTGCATCGAGACTGGTAGGAGGGGTGGAGGCGCAACGGGCTGGTCCCACACCCGCGTGTGGCGGATAAAAATTAGGAGGATACCGCGGCTGGGAAGGTCCTCCCTGAGGACTGAGGGGTCCCCATCCCACACCAGGCGCCCAGCTCAGGGTTCCAGTGCCAAGAAGAGAAATTCCCATAACCTCTGGCTGGAAAAACCAGCGGGAACTGAGGCTGAGGCGGCTGGAGCCCCAGGCAGCTCCTCTTAAAGGGCCCACGCACAGACTTACTCTACCCGGACTCGCTCCCTCCGGGCTCCAGAGTGCGGGAGGGAGCCTGAAAGGCACCAGAGACATATGGGGAAGAACTGAACTGTTTGGCATTGGAGCAAGGGCTGGAGAGGCAGCTTTCTCCTGGACAGACGTGCTATCAGAGGCTTTTGTTCCTTTGGTGAGCCCTCCCCTGGGGCAGCAGACAGCCCCCATATCTGGGACTCCAGCAACCTGGCTCACACTGTTTGCCCCACCCTGGTGATTCCCTGAGGCCCCGCCCCACCCAACTTTCAGGCCCACCCAAGTTGTTGCCAGTTGCTTTACCATAGGATTGGCCTGTCTTGGATCCTGCTTCAGCTTTTCCTAAATTCTTTCAAACAAGCAGCATCTGGTCTCAGCTAGCCCCATACCTCTCGCTAAGTAATACATAGAAACAAACACAGGGAGGCAGCCAAAATGAGGAGACAAAGAAACAGGCCCCAAATGAAAGAACAGAACAAAACTCCAGGAAAAGAACTAAGTGAAATGGAGTTAAGCAACCTAACAGATGCTGAGTTCAAAACACTGCTTATAAGGATGCTCAGTGGACTTAGTGAGAACCTCAGTGAACTTAGTGAGAACCTCAGTGAACTTAGTGAGGGCCTCAAGAGCATAAAAAAGGACCAGTCAGAAATGATGGAATCACAGTCAGAAATGAAGGAGGCACTAACTGAAATAAAGAATAGTTTACACAGATTCAATAGTAGAGTAGGTAAATCCAAGAAGCAAACTATCGATTTGGAATATAAGGAAGCAAAAAACACCCAATCAGAACAGCAAAACGAAAAAAGGATCCAAAGAAATGAGGATAGTGTAAGGAGCCTCTGGGACAACTTCAAGCGTGCCAACATTCGCATCTTGGGGGTGCCAGAAGGAGAAGAGAGAGAACAAGAAATAGAAAACCTATTTGAAACAATAATGGCAGAAAACTTCCCGAACTTGGTGAAGGAAACAGACATACAAGTCCAGGAAGCACAGAGAGTCCCAAACAAGATGAACCCCAAGAGGCCCACACCAAGACATATCATCATCAAAATGCAAAAGGTTCAAGACAAAGAGAGAATCTTAAAAGCAGCAAGAGAAAAGCAGTTAGTTACCTACAAGGGAGTTCCCATCAGAATGTCAGCTGATTTCTCAAAAGAAACTTTGCAGGCCAGAAGGGAGTGGCAAGAAATATTCAGAGTGATGAAAAGAAAGAACCTACAACCAAGATTACTCTATCCTGCAAAGCTGTCATTTAGAATCGATGGCCATATAAAGAGTTTCCCAGACAAGGAAAAGCTAAAGGAGTTCATCACCACCAAACCATTATTATATGAAATGTTGAAGGGTCTTCTTGAAGAAAAAGATAAAAAAATATGAACAAACAAAATGGCAATAAATACATATCTATCAACAATTGAATCTACAAACAAAATGAACAAGCAGAACAGAAACATTCTCATAGATACAGAGAACTTTTGTTGGGTACCAGATGGGTGGGGGCTGGGGGGAGGGGTGAAAAGGTGAAGGGATTAAGAAGTACAAATTGGTTGTTAGACTGACAAACCTCAAAGGGAAGGGGGGTTGGGGGGTGGGAAGAAATAAACCAAAGAATTTATATGTATATATGCATAACCAATGGACACAGACAACAGGGTGGGGAAAAGCAGGAGGGGAGCGGGAATGGGGAGGAGGGGGGCAATGGGGGAAAAATGAGGAACATCTGTAATACATTCAACAATAAAGATAAGTTAAAAAAAATATTCAACAATAAAGATAAGTTAAAAAAAAAAGAATGCCGTCAATTTCTAGATATTAATTTTGTATTCTGCTACTTTACCAAATTCATTTATTAAACCCAGTAGATTTTTGACGGAGTCTTTAGAGTTTTCTATGTACAATATCATATCTTCTGCAAATAATGACAGTTTCACTTCCTCCTTTCCAATTTGGATCCCTTTTTTCTTCTTGTCTAATTGTTGTGGCTAAGACTTCCAGTACCATGTTAAATAAGAATGGCAAAAGTGGGCATCCCTGTGTTGTTCTTGTTCTTAAGGGAAATGCTTTTAGGTTTTGCCCATTGAGTATGATGTTCATTGTAGGTTTTCATGTATGGCCTTTATTATGTTAAGATATGATCCCTCTATTCCCACATTGCTGAGCATTTTTATCAGAATTGGGTGCTGGATTTTGTTGAATGCTTTTCAGTGTCTATTGTAAGATCATATGATTTTTATCTTTCATTTTGTTTATGTGGTGTATCACATTTCTTGATTTGTGAATACTGTATCATCCTTGCGTCCCTGGGATGAATCCCACTTGGTCATGGTGAATAATTTTTTAATGCATTGCTGGATCCAATTTGCTAATATTTTGTTAAGGATTTTGGCATCTATGTTTACCAGGGATATTGGCCTGCAGTTTTCTTTCTTTGTAGTGTCTTCATCTGGTTTTGGAATTAGAATTATGCTGGCCTCATAAAATGAGTTTGGAAGTCTTCTTTCTTCTTGAATATTTTGGAATAGTTTGAGGAGAATGGGTGTTAGTTCTTTATGTTTGGTAAAACTCCCCCATGAAGCCATCCGGGCCTGGGCTTTTGTTTGCTGGGAGTTTCTTGATTACATCTTCAATTTCCTTAGTTGTTACTAGTGTGTTCAAGTTTTCTATCTCTTCCTGGTTCAGTTTTGGGAGACTGTGTGTTTCTAGAAATTTGTCCATTTCGCCTAGATTGTCCAATTTGTTGGCATATAATTGTTCATAGTATTTTGTAATGATCCTTTGTATTTCTGTCATGTCAGTTGTTGCTTCTTCTCTTTTGTTTCTGATTTTGTTTATTCGGGTCATCTCTCTTTGTTTCTTGGTGAGTCTGGCTAGGAGTCCATCAATATTGTTTATCTTTTCAATAAACCAGCTCTTTGTTTCATTAATCTTTTGAATTTTTTTTTAGTCTCTATGTCGTTTATTTCTGCTCTGACCTTTACTATTTCTTTCCTTCTACTTGCTCTGGATTTTTCTTTTTGTTTACTGTCCAGTTCTTTAAGTTGTAGGGTTAGATAGTTAATTAGAAATGTTTCTTGTTTCTTGAGGTAGGCCTGTAGTGCTATGAACTTCCCTCTCAGGACTGCTTTTCCTATGTCCCACAGATTTTGTGTTGTTGTGTGTTCATTTTCATTGGTTTCCAGGAAGTTTTTAATTTCTTCCTTGATCTCCTTGGTAACCCACTTATTGTCTAATAACATGATATTTAGCCTCCATGTGTTTAATTGTTTTTGCGTGTTTTTGTTGTAATTGATTTCTAGTTTCATGCCATTGTGATCTGAGAAAATGCTTGATATGATTTCAATCTTTTTGAACTTTTAGAGACTTAGTTTGTGTCATAACATGTGGTCTATCTTTGAGAATGTCCCATGTGCACTTGAGAAGAATGTGAATTCTACAGTTTTGGGGTGTAATTCTCTATAGATATCTATTAAATCCATTTGATCTAGTGCATCATTTAGAGTCTCTGTTTCCTTGTTAATTTTTTGTCTAGAGGATCTATCCAGTGATGTCAGTGGGGTGTTGAAGTCCCCTGCTATGATTGTATTGCTATTGATTTCTCCTTTGAAGTTCTCCGGAAGTTTTTTCATGTATTTTGGTGCGCCTACATTGGGTGCATACATGTTTACCAAGGTTATATCCTCCTGTTGGATAGATCCCTTCAATATTATGTAGTGGCCATCTTTGTCTCTAGTTATGGCCTTTATTTTGAAGTCTATTTTGTTGGATATGAGTATTGCTATCCCAACTTTTTTGCCCTTTCCGTTTGCTTGGAAAAATTTTTTTCCATTCTTTTATTGTGAGGTGGGTCTCTTGTAAACAATATATATATGAATCATGCTTTCTTTTTTTTTTTTTTTTTTTTTTTTTTTTTTGGTATGTGCCCCTAGCAAGAACCAAACCCGGGACTCTCTGGTCCACAGGCCGATGCTTCAACCACTGAGCCAAACCAGCCAGGGCGGGCGAGTCATGCTTTCTTATCCATTCAGCTACTCTGAATCTTTTAATCAGAATGTTTAATCCATTTACACTTAAGGTTGTTGTTGACATGTGCTTATTTATTGCCATTTTTGTTTATTATTGTTATGTTTCTCTTCCTATTTCTTCTGCTTATTACAGCAGTCCTTTTAACATTTCTTGCAGTGCTGGTTTGCTGCTAATATATTCCCTTAGCCTTATTTTGTCTGGGAAGCTCTTTATTTGACCTTCTATTTTGAATGATAGCCTTGTTGGATAGAGTAGTCTTGGAATCAGATCCTTGTTTTTCATTACATTGATGACTTCATGCCATTCCCTTCTGGCCTGTAGTATTTCTGTTGAGAAGTCAGCTGATAGCCTTATGGGGGTTCCTCTGTAGGTAACCTGTTGCTTATCTCTTGCTGCCTTTAGGATTTTCTCTGTCTTTAATTTTTGGCATTTTAATTATTATGTGTCTTGGTGTAGGCCTCTTTGGGTTCTTCTTACTTGGGGCTCTCTGTGCTTCTTGAACTTGAATGCCTTCTTTTTTCACCAAGTTAGGGAAGTTTTCTGTCACTATTTCTTCAAATATATTCTCTAACCCTTCCTCATTTTCTTCTTCTTCTGTAACTCCAATGATGCAGATATTGTTACACTTCATATTGTCCCACAGTTCCCTTAAGCTGTCTTCCTGGTTTTTTAATTGTTTTTTCTTTTTGGTTCTCTGGGTGATTTTTTTCTACCCTGTCTTCTAATTCACTGATTTGATCCTCAGCTTCTTCAACTCTACTGGTTATTCCTTCCAGTGTGTTCTTTATTTCTGCTGTGTCATTCTTCATTTTCACTTGGTCCTTTTTCATTGCCAGTTGGTTGATTTTCAATGTTTCTATATCTTTACTCATGCTGTTGAGCTCTTTACTCATGCTGTTGAGCTTCCTCATAATCATTACTCTGAACTCTACCTCTGACAATTTGCTTAATTCCATTTCACTTATCTCTTCTTCTGTAGAATTCCCTTGTTCTTTCATTTGGGATTTGTTTCTTTGTTTCACCATTTAGGCTGTCTCAGTGAGTTTTGGAGCCTGCCAAATTTTCCCTGTGGGTGTTGGTGTTCTGCTGATTGTGGCTCCTCTACTGGGTTTGGATGGGTGTGGGAGGACCCACATTAAACACCACTGTCAAGGCTTACTTTCCTGGATAGGTTTGCTGGCCAAGCAAATGTTCAGTTATCCTCTAGCTTTTGCGTGCAGGCTATTAGTCTCAGTTACTTAATGAGCCTTGGGTTGTAGCCCTCAGCTGAATGAAAAATCCCTAAGGTGTACAGGATAAGAGGGTGTCCAGTATGTGGGGCAATGGCTTTTTCCCCCCTCCTTGCTTGCTGGTAGTCTCTAGCTGTTAATGAGCCTCAATTTTCATTTCTCTGGCCTGGCCTGGTGGTGTTAAATTCCTGAGGGGCGGGGGGGGGGGGCTGATGCTTCTCCCCAGAGTTCTGGAAAGGGGTTCTTTGAGTAATATGGCTACTGTCCTATGAGGGAGTGATTCAACATAAAATTCCCAGGGTCCTCCTTCCCAGCTCTCTCCCCTGTGCCACAAACCCCTGACTCTCTTCATACAGTTCCAGTCCAGCCCACCCTCCCTCTGCCAGAGCCCAAGGTGAGTGGCTGTAGCTTATTTAGTTCTCTGCTCCTTCAGAGAGGTGCTGTTTTCCCCTACACCTCTCCTTGCCAGACAAAGCCTCAGCCTCAGCTCTGGTGATCTCAGCCAGGTGTTATGTAGGCACCTTTCCCTGTCCCGCCACTCTGTGCTGGGGGGGCTGTCTGTCTGTGCTGGAGAACCACCACTCTGTGCTGGGGAACCACCCCTCTGTGCTGTGAAGCTGGCTTGGGGTAGTAACCCTTGACTTCTCAGAGGGAACTGCTCACAGCTAAAACAGCCCTCAGCTGCTGTCCATGGGCTCCCAGCCCACCCTCTCATGCCTCCGCAGTTCCTACCAGGCTCGATTTGGTGTCCTCTTTCCATCCCTGGTTATGAGGGTTCTCTCCAACTTCTTTTCAGTTGGTTTTTCCTCATGATTTGTCTTTATTTTAGTTGTAATTCCTGTTTGGTCCTAGGAGACAGTCTGTGTAGCTTTCATTCACTCCATCGCCATTTTTCTTCAATTCTGAATGTACACTAATTAGTGGTTCAGAAACTCTGAGCTGTAGTTCTTGGACAATGAAATGATTTGGGCTCTGCTTAATATATTAAGATCAGAGTGCAACGTGGTGATGAGCAGGTGGGACAAAATCGCTCTATTCTGCTGGGTGCATAGGCTCAGCTGAAATCTGGCTGAGGCTGCACTGGAGGGAAAACTTCATGACCCCATTTTAGTATTTCAAGATTTTAAAAAGGAAAACTGGCAGACCTTCATTATTTCATTTACAGAACAACATCCTCACCACACTCCTTCTCTTTCCTGCACTAGCAACTTCAGAAGATGTGAAGTTACACAAACTCTAAGCTCATGAAAATCTTCATTCTAATACTCATTCTCCAAATAGAGACAAAAACAAGTTTGTTGAACCCCTTTTGAGAATTGTATACATACTTTTTGAACTGTTGCAACAAAATGTTCTTGTCTATAAATAGGACTTTGACTTTTCTAGACTAGAGAATATTTTAAAAGCACATGAAAAGAATGATGGGGGCAGCAAGCGGGTATTGTCAAAAGTGAGTGACCCAGCCTATTCAAGAAAGAAGGAAGGAAGTTCCCAGCATGTTTTGATTTAATCTTTACAACTCTCATTTTTACAGATGTGGTGTTAAATACCTTGCCCTGGGTCACAAGGTTGGGATAAAACCTTGGGACTCAGATGCTCATATGAAGAGCACAAAATATGGCAGATTAAATGCTTGGAAGATTGGGGGATGGGGACTGGGGAGGTGAGACTTTGGTTCAAGAGGTTAAGCAATGGAAACAGAAATTAATCCAGAAAACAAAAGTTTCAGTTCTTTGAATTCATTGCATGATCAGTAAATATTTGTAAATCCGATTGGATTGTGCCAGGCCTAAACTCGGTGTTGAGGGTAGAGTCCTTTCCCCCAGGGAAGCTCACAGATTAGATGGGGCAAGACCTATCTAGGAAAAGTTCATTTAAGCAGCCAGGGATTAAGTGACCAGAAAGGGAAACATCCAAGGCAGACAGGAGCTGCTCCCATCTGCTAATTCAGCCACCAAGTCTTCTCCTACCTGCCAAGGGCTCCCACCCCTTGGTCTCCCTCAATTCTTACCTTCCACCTCCCACTGGTCCCCCTGCCTCCAGCCTGGTTCACTCTCCAGTCACCTCTCCATTCAGCAAGAGAGCATTCTGAGTCTGACATGTGACCTCTCCTCTTGATAAAGTCCCAGATCCTGCACCTCCCAGCCTCAACTTTTCCACCTCCCTCAACAGCTCTAGAGGTCTCAGCCACACCAGATTCCTTGGAGACCTCAGTCTAGTACCTGGAGTTCTCCTCCTCCCAGCTGGTCCCCTTGGAAACTCCTTCCTGCCCTTTCAAATATAGTCCAAGGGTTCTGTCCACAAAGGGCCATCTCAGGATCCCAATCCCACCTGGAGCCTCCTAAGTTCAGTGCCCTTCTCTGGTCTTTTCCTGGTGCCTCAGGAATCAGGTGAGGTCATTAGCAGCAGCAAAACCCACCATTTCCAAAATTCCTTTCTCTGGAAATGGCAGAAAGGGTCACAGCAGATAGTGGAGGGTCAGAGAGGGACAAAAGGCCACCCACATCCTGGGATGGGGATAAGGAAGATAGGTTGCTCCTGAGCTGAAAAATAACCCCACCTTTCTTTCCTGCACATGGTCTTGTGTCTGACAGTCCCTGTGTCTCACGGCGGCAATTGTGTGTATCGTCGATGCGAGTCTAGTCACCAAGATGATGAGAAATAACATGAAAAGAGTCCTGGGAATCCACGCTGAAACCAGTCCCTACCCAGCCTCCGCAGAACCACACCAGAAACCCAACCCAGAATACGAGAATGAGCTCATCCCTGCATCCTCTCCGCCATCAACAGTGGCACCTTCGCGGGCATCCTCGCGGGCACCATCGCGAACAATCTCACGGGCAAAAGCGGCTGCTCCTCCTTCCCACTCCTCCCACCACTGAGCTCACATGCTGTCATCCATTTCGGCCCACATGTGATCATAAAATCAGGGCTGCTAAGTCGGGATAACTTCTGCTTCCACATGTTGCCTTATGTAAAAATTGAGTTACATTTTCCTGCACAGGGGCCTGGCTGTCTCAAGAGGCCACGGCGAGGCCCTTGACCCTGCCCTAGTTCCAGCCAACCCAACCCTGGGGGGCAACCTTGCGAGGCCACGCTAGACCGTGAGGGGAGCTCCAGGCAGAGGTGGGGCGGGGGCTCCTGCGTGGGGGTTGGGCCGACTTGGCGGCTGCAGGGTTCTCGCTAGCGGTGAGCTGGGCCAGCCCTGTGCAGGGGTGACATTCACGCGGTGAGAAGGGGCGCGCGCAAAGAGGGTGCCAAGCGTTGGTTTCTCTGGTCTTGACCGTTGGCTGAGTGTGGCCTCTGAGCAAGTCGGTTGGCACCTGGCTAGCTCAAAGGCCAGGCCTGTCCAGGAACAGCAGAAGAAATTGGGCAGGCGGTGAGAAGCTGAAAAGGCCCATGAAATATGGCAGACAAAGGCAAAAAGGGCAAAGGAGGGGGCCCTCCTCCAGCCGGCAAAGCCCAGACTACGAAGAAGGGGGAAGACCCACAAGTAAAGACACTTCAGCCCAAGGATGAAGTGGGCACGAGGAAGGGGTGTCGCCGCTACCAGTGGGAATTAAAGGACAGCAACAAAGAGTTCTGGATTATGGGGCATGCCGAGGTCAAGATCCTGAGCGTGGTAAATTGGTCTGGTATCCCTGGGCGGGGGTCCAAGGACAGAGAGAGGGAGGAGTGGGTTCCAGAGGGCTCCGGAGGTGGCTCAGGAGTAGGTGAGAGCTCTTTGCCATGTCTCCTGGCAGGGCTGCCTAATAGCTGCGCTGGTCATGTTCACTGGGACCGCAGTGCACCCCCTTCTGACACTCATCATCACCATGGAACTGTCAGTCTTCATGTTCTTCATCGTTGTCAACTCCTTCGCCATCCAGAGATACATGCCCTTCATCCTGTGGCCCATTTCTGTAAGTGAGGGGCACTGGGGAGTGCTGGAGGCCGGTGTACATTCACAGATGTTAACAGAGAGACCTGCATCACCACCCACATTTGTGTCCAGGCATGGGCTCAGGCACCTTGGGGTGGAGCTGAGGCAGAGGCAGAGGCAGCTGTATTTAGATAGAAAAAGGCTCTGAAAAAACCAGCTTTGGGGAAGGAGCCTCTACTTACCTGATGATCAAACCACAAGGTCTTTGCTCTTCTGAGGGTTTGCTGTACTTGGGGGAGGGGAGGTGTAGCAACTATCTGTTCCTCCAAGCCCCTATACCAGCTCACATCTAACTGGGAGATCACCCAGAAGGTACCCCCATTCAAAGAAAAACAATCTTCCCATAAATCAGTAAAATCAAATGAGTTTTTTAAAAAATTACTTCTAAAACAGCCTTAGATCTCCAATGACTATCCCTACAAAGGATGTTCTGCCCAGAAAGATGTTCAGCCCAAAGCAGTCCATTGAAATAGGACTGGGCAATTTAACCAACCACTTCTAGCCTCTGTATTCTCATCTGTAACATGAGGTCAGTAATATTCACTTTCGTTGTTATTCCTGAGAAGTAAATGTAGAGTGCTTGAGGATGTGCCTGAGGACTCACAGACTTGAATGCTTGCCCATTACCTGTGTAATCACAGAGCACAGACCTAACTCCCACCTGGCCCAACATTCCTTATTCATTGCACATTCATAGCATGCCTCCAGAGTCCTATGCTCACTGGTTCACTAACTTTACACATAAAATGGGCTCAGAATGGCCAAGTAACTTGCCCCCAGGTAACTCAGACAGTAAGTGGCAGAAAAAAAGATTCAAACCAAGCTTTGTCAGTAGAATCTAAGTCCTTAACTACACTCTGTCCTGCCAACTTGTTAAAAGTTATTAGGGTCCAGGGATCCACAGGTCTTAGTGAGGTATGTGAGGACCTCCAGTATGGGGAAAAAGTAGAAGAGGGCCAAATAAGACTCTTGTGAAAGGGATAAGCAGAAGACAAAGTAAAGGGACAGGCAGAGAACAAGTTCCTAGCCAAGGAGCTTGAGAGAAGATACTTTTAGTTCCAGCATGATGAAAAATCAATGAACACTGAAAATACTCCTGCTGAACTTACCTAACCTACTAGGTGGAATGTAACCACTATTTCTTTAACTGCATGGCTGAGCTGGCAAAAAAGAAAGGGAAAAAACACAGGAGCCAGAAATGGAAAACAGGAGCAGTGATCGAATAAGCCACTGAAGTGTGGGTGGGAATGGCTCATGAAGTGTTACCCTGGGTACCTGGACTATGGGTTTTCATCCACTCTCCAGTTAGGTGATGAGGCCTTGGTCCCAAGCAAAGTGGGGATTTAGAACTGAGAGCCCTGCCTAAAGCCAGCACTCTGCAAAGACTACAGTACACCTTTAGGGAAAAGACCGAGAAGATACCTTTCCCCACACAGAGGAAAAAGAAAACGTTCTCATCTCTGTCTGAGCTTTGAGTAGAAAAAACAAAAAAGACTACCTTGAGAAACAGACATCTTGAGACTGGACTTTATAGATTTGGTTTGAATTTTTACTACTTTCAGACCAGAAATTGTATGTGGCCTAGAAAACGTAATGCCTGAGAATTAGCATGAAAATTGATCCCAATTTGCTAATATTCTGATAATATCCATGGGACTCCTGACAGAATCAAATACAAAATCACAATCAAAGGCTAAGAGATTCTCATAGGGTGGACATGGGGTGGGGGGTGAGGGTGCCTTGTCAAAAATGAACTCACAGTTCAAAACTACAAAGTGTCTTATTTTAAAATCCCCCTGAGTAAGAATCAAGAATCAGCAAACATAACAAATGGGAGCATTAGAACACTGAAAATATAAGATAATTTAAGAGCTGTCAGAAAATAGGAAATATTTTTTAAATTATTAAAGACATAAATAAGAGCCCTAAGAAAAGAATAGACACCGTGCCCAAGGGGAGTGGGATGGGGGTGACTGGGTAAAGAAGGTGAAGGGATTAGCTAAAGAATATATATGCATACCCCACAGACACAGACAATAGTTTGGTGAAGGCCAAGGGAGGGGGAGGCAAGGGTGGAGTGGAGGTGAACAAAGGAGGGAGGGAAGGGGGACACCTGCAATTATGTCAACATTAAAATTTTTAAATTAAAAATAAATAAAGAAAAAGAAAAATAAAGAATAGACATTATGAGGACAGAACAGACAGATCTGTTTTTAAAATTTTTATCGATTTGAGGAAGGGAGAGAGAGAGAACAAAAACATTGATTTGTTGTTCCACATATTTATGCATTCATTGGTTAACTGTTGTATGTGCCCTAACCAGGGATTGAACCCACAACCTTGGCGTATCAGGACAATACTCCAACCAAATGAGCTACCCAACCAGGGCTAGACAGATTTTTTTCAAGTACAAAATATAATGTCTAGAATTAAACATACAGGGTTGGACAAAAGTAGGTTTACAGTTGTTTGTATGGAAATTATACAATAATTAATTAATAACAATACAAGAGTAAACTCTTTGTTTTGCATACTCACAACTATAAACCTACTTTTGTCCCACCTTGTATAGTTATTGAAATAAAAATGTCAATAAATGGGTTAAAAAGCTTATCAGACAAAGCTAGAAAGTTGGTGAATTAAAAGATGTGGGGAAATTACCCAGAACATAGCACTGAGAGATAAAGAGAGAAAATATGAAAGAAGTTGAGAAAGTCCATCATAAGCCTAATAGGTGTTCCAGAAGAAGAAACTCAAGAGAATGGAGGAGAGGGAATATCCAAAGTGATAATAACTGAGAACCATCCAGATTTAATGAGTGACATCACTAAAAATGGCAGAGTAAGGAACTCTAAAATTCTGTCCTGCCATTAAAGCAATGACTAGGCTGTCAAAACTGTCAACTTTTTCAGAACTCTAGAGTTTAAATTTTTTTTAATTTACAATAACCAGGGGAATGCTTGATGAAGAAAGCAGCTGTTGAATTTTGGTAAAAGTATGTTGTGGCATTTTAACTTACATACCTGCCATCCCTCACTCTCCAGCCTCTCAGTGGCCATGAAAATGACAGCCCACATTCCTGGCCACATTCCTTGTCAGTGGCAAAGGGAACAACGCAGATCTTGTTCTCAAAGAATTGTGGTTGTGTGTTTTGGCCTGTCTAGTGGCTCCCTGAGGGGTTGGCCCAGGGACTTGACTTTGTTTTATCTGCCTCAGAGCTTTCTCAAGACTGAAGTAGACTCCTGGATAGAATTTGTCAGAACCATTTAAAAGCAAATACCACATGCCCCCAAAAATGTACACATGGTATTTGTAGATTATATTACATTTTGAAAATGAAATGTATTTTAATAAACACTGGCTTTATAATTATTCAAAGTTGTGTATACATTTGGGGGGGACACCCCATATACTAACTAACCACAGTCACCTGGGAAAAGGGAAACCACATGAGGCAAGCAGTAGACAGACCAGAAGTTTAGGAAGGAGGAGGTTGAGGAAGGATATACATCAAGGAATAAGAGCTTTGTAAAGCTACCTCCTATACCAGGGAATCTAGAAGGCCATGCATATGCCCAGGGCTGGATACATTCTCAGAAAAGATCCTAAGCTTTCACCTCTGGCTGACTTTTAGGCTTTGCACAAGCAGCAAATGAAAACAGCCTGGACAAGTTCTGAAGGAGTACCCCAAGACAGAGCCAATCTGCAAAGACTGCTATTTTTGTTTGTTTCCAGATATTTAAGGAAATGTCTGTCAAATCACTACCTGACATTTAAGCTAATGAAATAGAAACTTCACACAAGTGTAATAATACAATTTTTCAATAAATAGTTTAGAAAAAGTCACTAAACATACAAATGACAGCAACTCATAACAAGCAACAACAACTAACCTGGGGAGGAAGGAGAATCTGGTTTTCAGAGTAACTACATTATATTCAAAATGCCCAGTTTCATAGAATTACAAAGCATGCAAAAAAAGAAAAGAAAAGAATGTATGACCCATTCACAGAAAAAATAGTTAATAGAAACCATCCCTGAAGATGCCCAGATATTAGACTTACTAGACAAAATCTTTACATTAACTGTCTTGAAAATGCTAAGAACTAAAGGAAAGCAGAAGAACAATTCATGAACAAATAGATAATATAGGTAAAGAAAAACTATAAAAAGGGACCAAACAGAAATTCTGGAGTTGAAAAGTAATATAAATGAAATGAAAAATACACTAGAATGGCTTAACATCATATTGAGCAGGCAGAAGAATGAATCAGTGAACTTGTAGATCAATTAAGATTATCCAGTGTGAGGAATAGAAAGAAAAAAATGAGACTTCCGGTCAAGATGGTGGCGTAGGTAAACGCGGTATCGCTTCCTCCCACAACCACATCAAAGTTACAACAAAACTACACAACAACCATCATTCAAAACCGCCTGAAATCAAGCTGAAAGGAAGTCCTACAACTACGAAATTAAAGAAGAAGCTGCATCGAGACTGGTAGGAGGGGTGGAGGTGGAAGGTCTGGTCCCACACCCACGTGTGGCGGATAAAAATCAGGAGGATACCTCAGATTGGAAGTTCCTCCCTGAGGACTGAGGGGTCCCCATCCCACACCAGGCGCCCAGCTCAGGGTTCCAGTGCCAAGATGAGAAGTTCCCATAACCTCTGGCTGGAAAAACCAGCGGGAACTGAGGCTGAGGCGGCTGGAGCCCCAGGCAGCTCCTCTTAAAGGGCCCACGCACAGACTTACTCTACCCGGACTCGCTCCCTCCGGGCTCCAGAGTGCGGGAGGGAGCCTGAAAGGCACCAGAGTCATATGGGGAAGAACTGAACTGTTTGGCATTGGAGCAAGGGCTGGAGAGGCAGCTTTCTCCTGGACAGACGTGCTATCAGAGGCTTTTGTTCCTTTGGTGAGCCCTCCCCTGGGGCAGCAGACAGCCCCCATATCTGGGACTCCAGCAACCTGGCTCACACTGTTTGCCCCACCCTGGTGATTCCCTGAGGCCCCGCCCCACCCAACTTTCAGGCCCACCCAAGTTGTTGCCAGTTGCTTTACCATAGGATTGGCCTGTCTTGGATCCTGCTTCAGCTTTTCCTAAATTCTTTCAAACAAGCAGCATCTGGTCTCAGCTAGCCCCATACCTCTCGCTAAGTAATACATAGAAACAAACACAGGGAGGCAGCCAAAATGAGGAGACAAAGAAACAGGCCCCAAATGAAAGAACAGAACAAAACTCCAGGAAAAGAACTAAGTGAAATGGAGTTAAGCAACCTAACAGATGCTGAGTTCAAAACACTGCTTATAAGGATGCTCAATGGACTTAGTGAGAACCTCAATGGACTTAGTGAGAACCTCAATGGACTTAGTGAGAACCTCAGTGAACTTAGTGAGGGCCTCAAGAGCATAAAAAAGGACCAGTCAGAAATGATGGAATCACAGTCAGAAATGAAGGAGGCACTAACTGAAATAAAGAATAGTTTACACAGATTCAATAGTAGAGTAGGTAAATCCAAGAAGCAAACTATCGATTTGGAATATAAGGAAGCAAAAAACACCCAATCAGAACAGCAAAACGAAAAAAGGATCCAAAGAAATGAGGATAGTGTAAGGAGCCTCTGGGACAACTTCAAGCGTGCCAACATTCGCATCTTGGGGGTGCCAGAAGGAGAAGAGAGAGAACAAGAAATAGAAAACCTATTTGAAACAATAATGGCAGAAAACTTCCCGAACTTGGTGAAGGAAACAGACATACAAGTCCAGGAAGCACAGAGAGTCCCAAACAAGATGAACCCCAAGAGGCCCACACCAAGACATATCATCATCAAAATGCAAAAGGTTCAAGACAAAGAGAGAATCTTAAAAGCAGCAAGAGAAAAGCAGTTAGTTACCTACAAGGGAGTTCCCATCAGAATGTCAGCTGATTTCTCAAAAGAAACTTTGCAGGCCAGAAGGGAGTGGCAAGAAATATTCAGAGTGATGAAAAGAAAGAACCTACAACCAAGATTACTCTATCCTGCAAAGCTGTCATTTAGAATCGATGGCCATATAAAGAGTTTCCCAGACAAGGAAAAGCTAAAGGAGTTCATCACCACCAAACCATTATTATATGAAATGTTGAAGGGTCTTCTTGAAGAAAAAGATAAAAAAATATGAACAAACAAAATGGCAATAAATACATATCTATCAACAATTGAATCTACAAACAAAATGAACAAGCAGAACAGAAACATTCTCATAGATACAGAGAACTTTTGTTGGGTACCAGATGGGTGGGGGCTGGGGGGAGGGGTGAAAAGGTGAAGGGATTAAGAAGTACAAATTGGTTGTTAGACTGACAAACCTCAAAGGGAAGGGGGGTTGGGGGGTGGGAAGAAATAAACCAAAGAATTTATATGTATATATGCATAACCAATGGACACAGACAACAGGGTGGGGAAAAGCAGGAGGGGAGTGGGAATGGGGAGGAGGGGGGCAATGGGGGAAAAATGAGGAACATCTGTAATACATTCAACAATAAAGATAAGTTTAAAAAAAAGAAATTGTTTTGGGGTGATAGAAATATTCTACAACTGAACTACTGGTGATAAATAAAGT